>CM051663.1:113332847-116295347 GCA_028020825.1 Podargus strigoides | reverse complement strand
CAAACAAGTGTCATGGAGGCAGTTAAACACAGCCCAACCTCTTGTTCCAATACAAAAAATGGGGAGAAGAGACAGAATAGTTATGTGCTTAACTAGCAATGTTACTGCCATTAATAGGTCACCAGGGGCTGTCTTCCATTTACCAGAACTGGATGGCCCTCAAAACCCTCCTGCACCAGGTGCCTATTATGAGTACAGTGCAGACTGCCTTTCCCCTCACTGAAAAGAGCAGCCCAAGCCCATCGCCACCTCAGCATGTCAGGCAAGACTTCAGTTTTCAGCTCACTGAGCTGCCTCAACCCTTCCTATCCCTTAAACATCCAAGCCCTGCGTTGCTCTCCTTAGCAGACCCTGACAACCAGCAGCAGCTGATACAGCTGCTATGTGATTGGCAAAGAGGTCTCCTATGCACAACAGAGTGCATGCTGTGCTGATTTCACGCAGCAGCTACAGCAGGATTTTAATCCACTCTACAGGCACGGACACTGTCTTCCCCTCCTGCACCTTCCTAATACCCCTCTCTGCAGAGAAGAGGCGCCATGACAGCAGGAATCACAGAGTTAATTCCTCCTCTGCCCACGCTCCTCACATTCACCGGGAGAGTGAGCTGCAGACGCTGGTCTCATCTGGCTGTGCTGCCGTCTGCCGAGAGAAACCGGCATGATAGCCTCTATTCACAGGCGAGAACTGGCACTGTTATTGCGCTGACACTGTAGGACAATTAAATCTGGCAGAAATCTGTCCTGCTTCCAAAGGGGTAGTTCTGTCACCTGGTTCTGCCATCTTTCTTGTATTGGAATCAGCAATTATGCAGGTTTGCAGTGAGAGGGACCAGATAAACTTCTCTAACTGCAGAGCAACCCTATTTTATCCGCAGGTTCAGCTCTAAGGCAGACCAGTTTCCCAGTCTTGTTCACCAGGTTGCTCTGTGAATCCCAATACTGACTCAAAATTGTGCAGAAGAGGAAGCAGGTGGAATGACTGAAAAAGAACAGGCTGCACCTTTTGGTGGCACTGCAGATTTCTGCTATGTTAAACAGATCACAAAACTATGACTAACTGCCTGCAGCCAGCCCTGGACCCAGAATTTTGTGTTAGTGCCAATGTCTCTATAGGTCCCTTCAGACTGCCTGTACTCTAAAGCTGCATCTACACTAACAAGTAGTGCAGACCAACGGGAATTGATCTGCAGAGTGAAACAGCAAGTGATGAGGAACAAATATTCACGCTATGTGCATATAAGACTGGGGGGTTACTTCAGATCCAATTGTGCACTGAATGGTTGAAACACATCTTCAAGTCTAGCCTTGTCTGAGAGAAATCCAGTCCTGTGCTGAGACGAGCCCACAACATGAATTAAAGCACAGTGCATGGCAACAATTAGAAGATACATCTCAAAAGCACATTCCTGAGCCAAACTAAAGCTGCTAACATAACCCAAGGAGAAAACAGTCAGGCCTAATAGGGGAAAGATGGAGTAAAACAATTTCAAGTACCTTGAAGAAGTGGCTCTCAGTGATGCTGCTCTTTAGGATCCCCAGCTCTTTCAGTTTTTGTCCAATAAGGCTCAGCATGAGGCTGTAGATATTTTCTAGACTCACACCTGGGGAGCAGAGGCTCAGACAGGACTTCTGAATATCCAGGACAGCCTGGTATACTTCTGCTTGGGACTTAGTGAACCTGAAAACCAGTGAGAAAAGGAACAAAGGATACTTCTCATAGTTAAACCTCTACTCAGAACCTATTTTGGGTTCAGATTCAGTTCAGTGTTAGAGCATGGAAGTCAGAAAGGAAAGCAATTGGCTCCTTATACAAAATGCCAGACAAGAGATCACTGCAACACGCCCTTCAATACACTGAGTAGAGGTAGCGTTTCTCAGCTGGCAACCTAACCCCAAAGCAAAGCAAGGCAAAACTACTGCAGGAAAAAAGAATGCGCTTGAGCCAGAACATTGCAAGAATCAAACACACAACCTCAGGGACATCACACCAGCAAATTCACAACTGACAAAGCCACGTACGGGTCAACTAAACTCCTGTTTTCTTACACAAAACCAGAGTCAGCCACAGCTGAACACACAAAAGCCCTCTCTGCACTTTAAGCATGCTGTAATAGCTGGAAATAGCAATAATCACACATATTCATGCAGTAATTAATGAGGCAATGGGGAATACAGCTTCTCATGCTGAAAGATCAATTTATATCATTTGATTACTCTGAAGAACTACAGAATGGGACATGTTAAAACTACTCACATAGAGATTAAACACACAAACACTAAATCCATCAATTATTTAAGAGCTTCTCAAAGTTCTTTAAAGAGCCTTGTAGCAGCATACCTTCCATTGACAGGCCAGGTGCGCGTGATGTCACTTACATAGTAGGAAGACTCACATCCACCATCTAGCAAGACCAGTTCACCATCCTGGAGAATAACAGGAAAAAATGCCCTGTGGGTTAGTCTGGCTATTAACTGAATTGATTTTTCTGTCTGAGAGCAGGAAAGGAGATTACATACTCATTTTTGTAAAGCAGCTGCAGATATGTGAATTCCTTTGGCAGAATAACAGCCTAGGTGCTACTGCGTATAAATAGGCTATTACAGTTGGATTGTTTCTCTGTAAGGTAGTCTCATACTGTTACACTTATTTACAGCCTGAACTCTTAACATACTGATTTTTAAACACTTTGGAGTAAAAGACGACATTTTCCTTGAACTATTGTGCACTCTGAGACATCAGTCCCATTCACACATGGATTGCTTACTCCAGCAAATTACATCAGTGACTCCTTTCACTAGAATTTCTCTTCAAGTGGCTGCAACAGAAGAGATTTGCAACAAAAACAAGATTTCTGAGCTACCCAATAGATCATTAACAGCTAAAGATTTAGCCTTGTCACAAGGCAGAAGGAGCCAGCAAAATCACTTCTCTGACAGTGTATCACTGCTGTAAATGCACTACTGAATAGCTTTTACCGTCTTCCCTGTTCTCTTCTGGGACATTCTTGACTGCTCAAGATATACTTCTGAATCTATCTGGTAATGAAGAAAAAAATTCCAGAAATGTGAACCTCCAATTCACTTCAGCAAAAGTGTTCCATGTCAATTACATCATTGTCTGCACATCTTCCAAAAAGCCATGCAAAAAAGACAAAGGGCCAGGAACAAAACCACTGCTTTGCTCTCCCTCCTGGAAGAGGCTAACAACAAATAGAGCAGCAAGATCTGTAAAATGTTTGGATTAAATTCTCTAAGGATTTACACTCCATGTAATCCAAGGCCTTTTATAGAGATTGACTCCACAGATCTGTGACTGTGCCAGCAGCTATGATGTGGAATGACAAGGAATAATTCTAGCGTGTTAAGGGAAAAAATAAGAAGAATTTCACTGCTAGTAATACTTCCAGTGCTAGCTGTTATTGTTGTGTACGGTTAAGTGCCACAAACACTCGCACAGTAGATAAACTAGCAGTGAGCAGATCTCACTATCCCACTGAATAGACAGGTCGTTAACTATCCATTTAAATTGTATTTTTAACTTTTTCAGAATAGCTGGTTCAATTATTTAAGTAAAATATGAAATATAGCACCTGCCCTCTTCCAAGCAATTAAACAAGCTAAGGAACAATTTATTGGCTAAAGGAATTCAGCCTGTGGTTTGATTGCTCAGTAAGTGCCTTATGTCGTGCATCTTGTCCTCTCTTTAAAGCTGAGACCACTAAGTGGTGGACTGAATGAAGTCCACATGAAGCCCTAAGCAGTCTTCAGATACCTTCTGAATTAGACACTTTGTTAGCCTATTTGGCAACAAGATCTGTAGGAAGTAGCACACAAAGGAAAGAGTCAAGTTTATGGATTTAACCTCCTACTTAACAGTTTTGAAAAAAACAAGTGACAGTCATTTAACTGAACAGCTTTAACAGAAGCAACTGGAGTTACATGAGCATGCTCAACCGTGGATGACAGTACAACAAAGGAAGTTCCTTTCTGCCAAAAGCAGCCTGTCATATCTTTTGTATGTCTGTCTCTGCAGATCATTTCAAGGTCTGCTAGCATGCCAGCTTCAAGAAAAGACAATGCTAGTGGGAAAGTTTTATCCTGCATTAAGACAGAGGAAAAAAATGCTCCTCTGAGAAGTGAATTGTGAGTAGAGCAGTGGGGGAATACTGCTTCTGAAGATACTTATCCGAATCTAAAGGTGTATTGTCAGGAAAGCTGGAGAGGGTTCAAATCAATAATATGAATCTTCAAAATAAGGCAAGTTAATTTATCTACAGACATCTAATCCACCTCTCAACATTTAATGCTGATCCTGTCCCTCCTTGTTCCCCTTCCCTGCTTTGCTGGTCTACACGGAGTCCAAAATGCTTTTCAGCTTCACCAGAGCAGGAACGTACTACTGTATCTTAAGTTGCTACACAAGGCCAGCCAATGCACGTGACAGTACAAGACCCCCAACAGTGCCTTCACTCTGCCTGCTGCAGTGGATCCCTCTCTTTTGTAAGGTTAGCAATCCAACCAGCACTGTACAGTGCTGTAGGTGGTGTGGGAGCAGATGTGCTTGCTAAATGACGGTATTTTCAAGCTTGTTTGCAAGTCCTTCCACTGTTCAGAAAATATTGCAGGAAGTGCAAAGAGAAGAGACTAGACAGAGTGAAGTTAATCTTTCACTGACAGTAAAACTAACCAGGGCGTGATTCCTTTCCCCTGCTCACTTGAAAATACATATTTAAGTGTTTTGATCTATTCAGTCAAAACAAAGAGCAGCTAGGGGACACGTATCATAGAATGATGATATCCTTTAAGATCATCTAGTTCCAACCCCCTGCCATGGGCAGGGACACCTCCCACTTGACCAGGCTGCTCAAAGCCTTGAATACTTCCAGGGACAGGGCAGCCACAACTTCTCTTGGCAACCTGGTCCAGTGTCTCACCACTCTCACAGTAAAGAATGGAGACAGTGTGTCACAGCACTGCATTCTATGTTACTGGACAACATACGGTTTACCTTGATGAGCTGATTGTTCTTCACATAGTGCAAAGTGTTTGATCTGTTGCCACCAGCAACAACAGGGGGGTAGGCCAAGATGTCAGCACCTCGAGCCCGGCACTCAAATTCAAACTGGAATACCAATTCAGAGAGGAGAAGACTGTTAGTGCCGATTCAGGTGATTAACTGCTCTGGGGCTATTATAATTCATGTCCTAAAACTGTTTCCTTAGTTTGTACAACACAAAGTGAAATTGGAAAGTGAGTTCACTAAACAAAAGCAGCCTTGAAGGTTTTCCTAGAACTGGAGGAAAAAAAACATAGAACTATCCACTTTTTTAAGCCTGCATCTGGTCACATGGAAAATCTTTTTGTTGTAAGCTGTTCAATATTCTATCGAACGTTCATTAAGTTGTTATAATTTCAGGTGAGGATTTGTTCTTATACAAAGTCATGCTCTTAGTTGCCATACAACTTGGCGAAATTTCAAAGATCCGAAATGTCAGCATGACAACAGTCGTGTTTTGCTGCTGTCTTTTAAAATTACAAAGTACCAGTATCCATTTTCATCACTGTTGAACTAAGAAGGTTTGGAAGCATGCACTACCTTTCTGTCTGAGAGAAATAACAAAGGCAGTGTAAGCCTCAAGATCTTTAATTTTCTTGAGTGATGAATGTGATGAAAACATGGAAATGAATAAACTTACATCTATGAAGACTCTCTATATCTTCAATATATTAATAACATGTCTTCTCTATAACTGCCAAAACCATATGGGACAGAACACTCTAGGATACCTTAATGTAGTAAAGTAGGTTTTACAATCCTGATCTGGAGTGAGAAACTGATCTGTAAAATACACTTTAATTAAAATAATTTTCTTAGACAACCACTATGTTCCTTCAATAAGGGTACAGGAAGTACAGCTGAAGAATTTCTCACGCTGACTTTTCTGAACATCCTAGGAACCACAAGACTTGGGTGAAGGAGAAATGTGCTACAGTGGGAGGCACATTATAGAGAGAGCTGACATTTCTGGTTTTCTGGAAGGATAACCAACATATGGCCCTTGCATCTCATCTCCAACCATGAAGTACTCACCTTTGCATACAGAAAGGCTTCGTCCACTGGGGATTTGCTGGCAAACATTGTCTCTACGAAAGCCTATGAAAAACAAGGGCCCTTCAGTTAGCAAAGGAGCCTGAACTTGAGAGTTCTTTTTTTCACCTGCTGTCTTTTGAGGAAGGCCTAAAATCGGCTGGCCCAGAACACAGGTACCAGAGGCAGCTGAAAATGCAGAGTGCTGTCATCAAGACTAGAACCAATTAAGCTTAGTTTGATGTGACACTGTATTTATGGGCTAACTGACTCTGGTTTTTGAAAAAGGATAAGACGATTGAAGCTGATCCTATGGGTTGGCATTTTACACCTATGGATTCCCTCGTGTCTAACAGGAATGCCCTATGCAGCTTTGCTTCAGAAAAGGATGAGCTGTGTGTCTCTTTTCTACTTTGCTATCTATTTTAATAATATTTACAAAAACATAATTGAATTTGAGGTTATCTGACAGATTTGTTTAAAATTGGCCAATGAGTTCAAAAGGTATTTGAGGGATAAGGGGGAATTCAGAGACATACACTGGTAATGTGTTCACAAAAATGATGTTTCCTCAAGAACAGGATAAATGGAAAAGAAAATGGTGTGAAGAAGGAGAGGGAAAGTTGGAAAGAGAGTAAAGAGGCTACTCTTATTCCTAAATAGATACTGCTTTTAAACAAATGTAACTGCTGCTGGCTTTATACTTCAGTGGTGTTGCATTAACTAAGAAAAGCTTCTCCCTGTCTTGTGGAGGGAGCTGAGCCCAGCTGATGGAGGAAACACAGCAGTTTAGTAACAGATTAAATTAAAGCTATCCTTCCAACCCATGTGACACCATCAGCAACCGTCTTCCCTTTCTTCTTTAAAGGAATGCACTGGTTGATTTGGAAAGCACATATACCCTCGTACCTCTGCTGTCACCCGTCCAGCTATCTTCATCCTTTCAACCTCTGCAGGAGATTTGATCAGCCGAAGGTTTTGCACTAGATGTCGGATGCTCTGGATGTGGTTTTTGTTCCGAGCTTTTATGTCAGCCAGGGGCTGCATGTAGTCAGAGTGCAGCTCTCTATGCACTGGTTTCTTCAAGTCGTACCAAACAATGTTTGACTCACCTGGAATACAAAACAAAAGCTGACACAGATGAAAATAAATGTAGAAATGCCCTCTCCATACCAAACAAACCCACTCCTAAACTAGACCTGTTGCTATAGTGGAGAAGTTAATTTCCTCTGAATCTACATTTACAGACCTCATAGACACTTTCACTGTCACAGGATACTAGCAATCTCTTCAAATACTGGGTTTTACAATCATCACTGTGTATATGTATCTTGCACAGATCCATTCAGAGTTTGTGTATCAAAGGTGCACTTGTGTAAGCTAAGTAGGATTGCACTGCAGTGGTGCAGTTTCTGAATCATTCTCTCATTTCACCTGTCCTGCCTGATGCTGTAAGGCAATTTACCTTTTACCTGTCGCATGGAATCAGGGTCATTATCAACCATGCTTCATAATATCTTTGGGGAACAACTACTTATTTCAGCCATTCAGAGAAGATGAACTTACTGAGGACAAACATATGTGGAAATTTATTTAGAACATCAGAGTTAGCACCCACATTCTCCTCACAGAAGCGTTTTAAATGGGAATGAGTAGAAAAGCCATGCTGAGTTACAGCTGAGGTTCACCTAGGCCCTCCTTCTTTGGTGCCAGTAGCCATTAGCAGGTGCTTACAAAAGGTCTCTAAGAAACAGGGCATCTATGAGAGTATTTCCCTTAGCACATCCTTCCCGCTTCTGGTTTCTTCATTTCAAGGCTGTATCTTCATAATGGTGATTAACTGCTTTTCATGGACCTCTAACCCACAGAACTAAAAACTTTTTAATCCATTTATATTTTTGACATTCCAATCTTCCATGAATGAACTACAACTTAAAACTTGCAAGGTGTCAAAACCTGTGATCTGATCATTTTATTTGATGTTCCCTTTCTTTGTAAATTATGAGAAACAGCAGCTAATCATTCCTACTCATCTTCTCTGTGCTTTCCGTAACCAACACATCTCATACTTTGCCCTGTTTTCTTTTTCAAACTGAGTAGGTTTGTTCAGCATGTATCTCACACACACTCCATACTTTTGACCATCCTCATTGCCCTTTCTGTGACTTTTCTATTTTCAATGTATCCTTTTTTGAAACCAAATAACAAGAATTCAAGATGGTATTTAAGACTCCAGCATTCATTCTATTTATTTGTGTAATTCCCCAAGTAGTTGCCCTTTTTATTTTGTCATAAGCCTTCAGCTTCATTTTATAATGCATTTAAATTCACCCTGCATTATAAGTATTGAGGCTACATGGTGATGGCTGATGCAGAAGAACACATCTAAAGGATGTGTTCATATTTGTTCATATTCATATTTTCATGTTTTCATATGTTCATATGAATATTCAGTGTTCATATTCAATATTCAGCAATGTTTATATTTCACAAGTAAGTCATCCTAAAAAAGGTGACTAGCAACCTCCCTGTGTGGATCATTTTCCAAGTCCATTATGAATAAAACACCTTCAAGTTTCCTATACTTCATCTGGTTCTGGCTCTGTCAGCAAAAAGATATGACTAAAACAGTTACACAGTTTGCAATGCTCACTTGCTTATCCTGTTCCTTGTATTTCACAGATGTGTACACTGGCATTCACATGGGTACACAAGGAATTCATAGGAGAGGAAAAACTATTTTCAAAACTACATTTCCATCAGTGACCCTCAAGAAGCTAACAAGAACTTCTAACTGCCTCTGTCATACTGTCATATGCCCTGCGCCTCCCCAAGTCCATGACAGTCTTGAACTGGGGTCACAGACCACCTTCGAAACCCACACCATTCAGACCCTGCAAACCACATCTCATCTCACTCCCCCTCCATTTTCTGTTACCTTTCAGCTTGGCCACCAAGTGCCTGAACTCCTCGATGGTGTAAGCTTCATCTACTCCTGTAAGAGCAATTGCTCCATCCGTGCCTGATCTGGGCCCATCCCACAGCTCTCGGCTCGGATCTCTCCGGGGCACAAAAAGTATGGCCTTGTGGGAGGGCAGCGCTTTGCCAGGAATGCTCTGCAGCACCAGGATGCTGTCAGGCTCCTGGAATCCACAGAGGTACAGGAAGTTGGTGTCCTGGTGGAAAACGTAGGGGATGTCATTGCTCATGTAGTATATGGGGTTGGATAGCAGAATCACTGTGTGGTCCAGTCCATCCCAGCCAAGGGCTTCCTTCTGGATCAATGCCATCAGTTTGTGTCGGCGAAGAGCATATTCCACCTGTGACAATCCTGGGGTTACCTCTCCTATAAATACAAATCAAATCAGATTGAGAAATTCAAGGCACTTGTGACATTTCACTAGTCGAATGCCTGATTCCTGCCTATTCCCTGGTGTCTTTGTATGCATGGCTTTGTTGTGGTCCCTCATTAGCCTTTACATTGCTCTCTCATGCATCTCTTCAGCTTCCATCTCTACACCACATCCTCACTCAATCTGCTCCTCCAATATGCAAAGATAGAAATTTATTTCAAAAAAACCCCAGATTTTCTGTTATTTATTTCTGTGCAGAAGCAGACATCACAAAACCTGGTACATTTAGACAAACATCCAAACCAGGTGGTTGTTTTCAGAAAGACATGTTAAAAAAAAGGGGAAGGGGCAAAGCAAACTGGACTTTGACTGATGAAAACCGATGGGTTTTTATGGCATCTGGACATTGAACAGAAGATTACCTCCTGGGGCTGAGCATTAATTTCCTCAGATAAAGCTAGAATGTCTATTCAAATAAATACACACTAAGTCAACACATCAAGTAACTAGTTCTAAATGATAAGGGGCGGATTGACTGTCACAGATACTGGGAGATCAGGCAGAAACACAGAGCTTGCAGAGTCTAACCAGTCACAAGATACCTGTCAGAAAGAAACCACGAACTGCAGGCTGATGGCAGACTCTGATTAAGAAGGAATCTTCTCCAGGACACATGTAGCTTTTCTCAATATTTAATGATTTGAATTTTTCCAAAGTTAAATGCTATATTCCTAATAATAACTAAACAAATGATTTCTTAGATGAAAGTATGTTTTAAACTGCTGCAGTCACAAAGGATACAGTGATCAAGATACTCATCAAAACCAGAATGAAGTTGAAAGAACAACCAACAACAGCTTAAGTACGTATTTTTAAAAATGTGAGACTCCTTAACTATGATCTAAATTAATACATAAGCCTTAATCAGTACTTTGGTTAATACTCTATTTTAACATAGATTGTATTTTCATGTATGTTTCATATTGTAATTTCATAATCTTTTCTTACTCTTTAATGTATTACACAGTGCCAATTCTAGAATAAAAATTGAAAAAATTGAAATCCCCTGTAAAGGGATTCCTGCATGGGTGGGGTGCGAGGGGGAAGTTCTATCCCGAATGTTTTCCCTTGAAAGAATAGAGTTTAAGGAAATCACATATGTTGTATCTGCATTAAACTTTACATCTTTTCAACAATATACATCCCCAACACCTATTTGGTGTAAAAGTTGTTTTAAAAAGACAAACGAAACAACCAAAGCCACCAAATTTGTATTACTCTGTAGATCTAGAAATGAGAGAGAACACAGAAAGTGTTTTAATGCAATCTGACCCCAGATTTC
This sequence comes from Podargus strigoides, assembly GCA_028020825.1. Classification (NCBI taxonomy): domain Eukaryota; kingdom Metazoa; phylum Chordata; class Aves; order Caprimulgiformes; family Podargidae; genus Podargus; species Podargus strigoides. The sequence goes on along the minus strand of CM051663.1, from coordinate 116,284,562 downwards.
TGTGATATTATACTGCAAATTTCCTAAACTCTGCTGCATTCCAGTCAGCTGTCTAACTACCACGAACAGTCCAGTGAAGTTTAGAAGCTGCACTAGAATGGAACATGGGAATCCCATTTGTCTTCCAACTGTGAGACATGGAAATTTTCTTTGCCTTAAAGGCATTTGCTTTTTAAAGCAATAATTGCAACAAAACAATTATGAAAAAGTTATTTTAAGGAAAACAGCACTTTTATGAAATAGAAAATTACTACAGACAGGTAGAATTCATCTCCAGTGTTTCAGTTGTGAGTACTTTTAAAGTGTCAGCCTCATTTACTGTAAGCTGTTACTTAGTGCCCTAAGCAACATGGTCTAATATTGAAGTTAACCCAGCTTTGAGCAGAGGGTGGACCTAATAACCTTCTGAGGTCCTTTCTGACCTGAATTATTCTAGAATTAAATATAGAAGTATATGACTATATATTCATCTGTTCTCCCTGTATACCTATCTATGGAAAAAGAACACAGAACCAGAATGTTTTCCTGGACATATTCTTTAATATATTTTACCTCCATTTTTTTTTTATTTAATCACTGTCATGTCATACCTACATGCTCATTTCCACTAATCTCATAAAACTGCACAACCTCAACTTCTCCTTCAACACTACCTTCTAACTTTAGAGCCACAAGTTTCTTTTCCTCTTTTCCTCGCATCTTGAACACCCTTCTGAAGGGGGCACATTCTTCAGACAAGTCATGACCAACTCCCAGTAAGTCTCTCCCCAGTCTCTTTTCTGAATGACACTTCTATTTTGTGACTCACAGGACATTACATATGAAGCATTTTGGCAGTTTTACTTCCACAAAGGACTCTTCCTCAACCTAAACTGTATTGTATTGGCAGCACAAGACGCCACTGCCATGAAAGGTCTGCAGTACTGAAGTCAGTGACACCAAGCACTCCATGAGAAAAAGGTAAAAAGCTAACATGTGAAGCCTATTTTTGGAGTCAGTATCATCTCAGACAAGGAAACTGACTACTAAATATAATTACTGCTTAAGTTAATCATGAATAGCTCAAATCACAAACATCTATGTGATGCAGCAAATCAATACACGCTGTCCTACACATCTCAGGAAAAAGAGAGGCAAGAAAGAATACCAATGATTGGCTCATACAGGGCATGAACCTAACCTGGTTTGAGAAGGTGTGGATGTGTGAAGGGGCTGGGCTGGCCCAAATACCGGTTCGGAATCTTCTTCTGCTGGGCAGGCTGGATAGAAAATCTTCGGAGAGTACATGACTTGCAAACTAGAGGAAAAGAAATGCACCATATCAAGGTAAAAGACCTTTCCAGTTAGCAAAATTGCAGAATTATACTCCAGTCATCTGCTTCTTAGTAGCATTCATTCACCTTATAGGAAATAAACATCCCTCCTTAATTTCTCAATTTGTTCTGTACCACAATAGTTTATGAAACAATGTGCACACAACTAATGATCAAACATTCATAAAACAGATTGAGAGAAATGAACACATGCTAAACCTGACAATCCAGCCAGAAAACCCATAAAGCTACGTCGGTTTGCACATGCCCAATTTCTAGACCTGGTGCTCTCCCTCGCTTGCTTCCCTGAAACATTGCAGGGCTTGAAGCACAACGTCTGTATATCATCTTGTCTCAACTACAGCTTCAAAAAATACCACCCATATGGAACAAATAGTTTTAAAGGCCTTTCCAGTTCTTTTTTTTACTAATAATGCCACAAAGAAACCATCAAGTAACACAGGATTATGCAGCAATGCAGGTTTTTTTCTGTATAAAAGACACTCAGGATTCCGTTTACGTATTTAACTCACTTGACAGTAGCAGCAGCCAAATTGAGAACAGTTCCTCAGAACTGTTATGTATCCCACTTTCAAATCCAAACACAGCCAAAGCAGACAAGTTTTAAAGAGAATTACATGTGTGCATTTGGGAGCTGTGTGTGTCCATGCTAAGACAAAAGCTAAAATTAAACATAACTGTCATAAACTTTACCAGCTTTGGAATTCTCAGTCACAGCCTTTTGCAGCTAAAGAATTGCTTGTGCCTAGATACAAATCATCAGACACATGGAAAGAGATGGTAATCGGTTCCCTAACATCTACCAACTTATGTTTTGGAAACTGGTTCTCTTTTATGTCACTTTTATGTCACTTACCATGTGCTTACTACAAAATCAATTCATGCTGCCATAGCACAGCACTTGGAAGAAACGATAACCAGTAGCATAAGGAAGCACAACACAAGCAGAACAGCTGCCTGCCTTTCCAGGAGCCGAGACCCAGAAACTTATAGCAGAACATATAGACTGTGAGTTTTCTGTGGGAGCCAGTGCTATTAGCCACTAACTGAAGATTACTTATGCATGACAACTGATAGTCATAACATAAAGCATTCACTGTTTGATGACTGACTGGAGTTACAGTCTGGAGACCCAGGCAGTGAAATATAATTACAGCTTTTTGTGCAGTTTAAAAAGAGAGTTTTCACTGTTTCTCTCTATCTATACAGAAAACAAACAGGATACCTTGCAACAGGCCAAGAAAACACAACCGACATTAAATAAAGCAGTATTTTGAAGACAGCAAGGAGCTTTCCACATCGTTCCTTTATTTTTCAAATAAAAAGCCGTTCTTCCCTCTGATTCCACCGTGAGTGGGGCTACGACTTCGCTGCCAGAGGGAGATGCCTTTCCGCGCCCCTCGCACTCAGAGCGAAACAGCGGCGACCACCCGCCCCCGAGCGTCGCCGTGGTGCCGGGGGGACAAGGAAGCACTCTCAGCGGCGAAAACGCCTGTCGCGCCCCAGGGACGGACGCAACCATGGGCGCGCGGCTAGAGCGGGCCCAGCCGCACCGAGCGGGGCCGCACCGGTGAAGCAAGCTGTGTGTGGGGAGAGGGAGTCTCTGACCTGAGAAGCCGCGCCAGCCCCTCACCGCCGTGATAAGTCTCTGGGCAGGAAGGCGCGACATGTCCGAGAGACACGCCCAGTGCGGCGCTCGGCCGCCCGCCCCCCCCCGCGTCAGGCCCCCCCGCGGCGGCCCGGCCCACAGACAGTGGGACCTTCCCCCACGGCGGCGCCGCACGCTGACATCATCAAGGAGCGCGAGAGCCCCGCCGCCAATGAGCGGCGCCACAAAGGCTTAGGCGTCAACGAAGGCCGCCTGTCTCGCCCGTGGCGGAGACGCAGAGAGCAACCCAGACCACAGCGGGACTCTGGCAGTGGGGGAAGACGGGCAACAACGCCGAGGGGGGAGCAATGCCGCGCCTGGCAGGACTCGGCCGCTCAGCGGCCACCTCCGCTTCTAGAACGTTCCCGCCGCTGCGCGGCGGGGGAACAGGGCCCTTGGGGCGGGCGGGGCCCGTTGCACGGGGGCGGGGCCTAGGGGTGGGCGGGGCGGGCTGGAAGTTCCCAAGGCGCCGCGCGGCGGTTGCGTAGAGAACCGAGCGCGCGTCGGCAGCCTCCTCGCCGCTCCGCTATGGACTCGCGCAAGCTGAGCGAGCTGCGGGCCTTCGTCCGGCTCTGTAAGCAGAACCCGGGCCTGCTGCACACCGAGGAGCTGACCTTCCTCCGCGAGTGGGTGGAGAGGTCAGTCGCGGACCGCACTGCCGTGGGGGTGGCCGTGAGGGGACCTGGGACTAGGGTGGGGTGGCGGTCTCGCGCGGGACGCGGTGGGGGGGAGGGGGCGTGTCCCGCTGTCGGCGGAAGGGGAGGGGTGGTTGGCACGTTTCGACGCGCGGCCCCGCCGCGTGGCCGCGAACGGGGGCGGGGGACGCGCACTGTCGCCGCTGCGGGTGCAGCCCTGTCCTGTTAGGCGGGTCTCACCCGGGGAGCGGCTCTGGTGCGCTGTTCCCCCCCCGCTCCGTCCCGCTGCCTCCCCTCCCGCCTCGGGGCGCGCCCAGGGTACCACTCAGCGTTAAAAGGAGTTGTTATTTCATTGTTTTGTTTTGCTTTGCTCGAACTCGGGCTGTTCTCTCTGCACAGCCTGCCCCCGGCCATCCCGGTGGCTTCTCTTGCCAGGCTGGAAAGCCCCAGAGAGAAGTACTTACCGAGCTAATTCCCCCATTATGCAGTAGAGCTAGCTAGCCTGGCTTAAAAGGAGCCGAGTTTGTGGGGAGGTGAGTGAGCGGCGTTCATTTACATCCTGGTACCCGAAAGCATTACGTACCCGACAGTTTAACACGCGGAATGGTTCCCGGCCAAAATGTGCTCTGTCCATTGAAGTTGAAATGTTGCTCCCCTCCGAGGCACTTCAGGCATGTGCTATTTACACTGCATGCAGTCTTCTGTGCACGTGTGGCGTGTCACAGCAGCATAAAAACATCCTTGGGTTCCACCCTGAGCGCCCAGAAACGCCACGCTGGAAGGGCTGAGGTGCTTTGCTACTGGCAGAGGACTCACAGAACCCCTGTATTTAGCTGGGATGCCTTTACTTGGCTTGCATTGCTGCAGCCCTCACTATAAAGAAGTCTGAGAAGTGAGGACAGTCCTTACAGATACGTGTTTTGTGAAGGGGGAAGTTAAAAGGTTTTTATCTACTGACAAACTGGGATTTGCTTTTGAAAACTTGCTGTCGACTTTAACCCGGAAGTATTTTCATGGTACTTTCTGCTGTACGACACTTGTAATTAGTTGAAAAACTAATGGGGCTTTGTGTACATATATATAAAAGTAAATAGTAGCATTTCATAGTATGCTGTGTAATGAAAATGGCTACATTGAACGATTTAGTTGGGTTTTTTTACGCTGATGTTTAAACTTTTTTATGCATCTGAATATTAGTGTGGTTATAAAACTACTCCTATTTAACTTCACTTAGTTTTGCAGTACTGATAGGAGCTGCACATACGCCTAGGAATGTGATGCATACCTATTTTATTCTGCTGCAGGTCTTTAGTTCCTTTTGAGACTGTGTAAAAGACCTCAGTGCCTCACCTGAGGTTACTTCCATTCTTCTCTTGTGTAATTCTGAAGGTGTGACCAGACTGTTTTGGGAGGGAGAGGAAGAACACTGACTTTTTTTTTGGCCAGAGAAAGCATTAGGGAATGGAACAGTGATCATCTGATTTCTAACTTTCTTCATATTAGTGGCAGGGGCTCTAAGCTCCAGGTTAATTTTTAGAGTATTTGGTTAATAGAAGGGTGCTTGTATTGTAAGTATAAAAATTAGGTTTTGAACTGTGGAATGTTTTTTCCATGTAAAATCTTCACTCGATATCTTTATCTTGAAAGTTAAAAATATTTCAAAGTAGAACCTCCTATAGCCCTCAAATTTTCTGGTTTTCTTCACTTATTTGAGCTAAATGTTCAGGTAAGTTATACACTTGGGTATTTGGAGTGGTAGCCAAATTACTTCTCGTGTCAAATTGTCTGGAAGTCTGGTGGGTTCCCCTCTGCCCTTCTGTAATAGCGCTCTTTGCAGTAGGACTATTAAGTGAATTTATAGGGTCTTCTCATTCTTTGGAAACTGCTTGAAACTTAGCATGGCCTGGCTTCAGGTGGAAGTAAACTCCATGAGGCTTACGTCTGTCAGGCTTTCATGGGTTTAGTCACCACGATGATGATGTGAGTGATTACAATAATGACTAAATGATACTGAAATTCATAATTAAATTTTTCAACTCAAATTCTGTTTATCAATTTGATATTTTTTTTCTTAAAGCAAATTATTGTAATTTAAATGCTGCTAACTACTCGTGAAGCCAGAACGGGATGCTTTATTTCTGACTAGCTGTTAGTATTGCATCAGAAACCTTAAATCATGTCTGTGTTCGTGTGCTTGTTATCTTGTAACCTTTATTCTGTCTAGCTGTTGTGTTTAATTTCTATATAGATGTTCTCTGTGTAGAAAGCATACACTAGTGTATGATTATGTTTGGAAAGCGTTTTGACATCCCTTGTAGTCATGCCTGTTTTTTCATAATTGCATAAAAACACAAACAATTTAATTTGAATTGTTATGAAATGAGTCATGAAAGGGAACATGTTTCAAAAACCTGCAATTGAGCAAAGAAACAATAGCAGTCCTTAAAAGTAAAGCACAGAATCCCTAATTGATAGACAGGACTTTTTGCCCTTTTTTTGTTGTTGTTGTTTTCAAATAGATTTTGCCCCTTTCGAATTCATGGTAATACAGTTTCTCTCTAAAAGTAGTTTTGCTGTCAGTGATGAAAGTGGATGCAGAAGTGACACTTACAGTTTTTCCAACAAGTTCAAAAGTAGCTCTCCTCATCAGTGTGGAGTCATTGTTGCAATGGAGTCCTGACAGCTCCCAAGAGTTGTTACTGGAGTTGCACAACTCTTTTAGCACAAAGGTTTAATTTAACATATCTTCTTTTTATTTTTTGTGTGTGCATGTATCCATGTGCACTATTTATACAGTTCAGTATCTGCTTTTTCCTGCAAGAGTGTTGCATGTATCTGTATACTGTTGCAGTTAAATAAGTTGCAAACTTTGTATATATCCTTGCTGTGCATTTAATCATTGCAATCAAATCCTGGTTTAAAGGATTTTAGAGTAACTAGCTTTTGAATTGTTCTGGGATTGTATCTCTGGTTTAAATAGAGGATAACTGGATAGTCCTTGAAAATTTTTTTACTAAGAGTGTAACTATTCAGCCTTGGCAGTTCATGAAATAGCATATTATAAAATGTGCATATATATTAATTAAACATATCTCATAGACTGTTCTCAGCTTGGATAGTTTGTGGGGGGGAGAAGGGGATGTGAAGGGGGCAGAGGAGACTGACCAAGTTGTTTCAGCCTTGAGATGATTAAAGGTGGCAGAGTTAAAACCAGGTGATCTTGAGACTGATAATTTGGAATTGCTCAAGAATTTGATTCCTATGGGGTTTTTTAGCTTCAGCTGTCCTTAAATACACGATTGGAAGCTGGGAATATTATTGACCTTTATGAGTTAGAGGGTTCTCAGTCTTTTTCCAGTAAGCCACACTTTGAAAGAGTCTTACTGTTTTAAAACAAAAAAAAAAAAATAAAAAAGGAAAAAAGTGTTGCCAGCAAGCATTAGATGGATCTTAACTTGTGAGCGATTGTGTTACCCTGGATATTAGCTGTTAGCACTACTAAAATGCTTCTGAATTTGTAGTCCCCTTTGTGCAAAAGAAGTTCCAAGGCTTCCCTAGATGATCCCTATAGTCCTAGAGAAAACTCTTTGATCTTTACAGACTGGTAGAGAATTTTGTGCCCTGTTGTTAGCCAAGGAGAGTAAAAATTTAGGAGGAACAGTTACTACATGTCTAACTCTATAATGATTTATCAGACTGCAGTTGTTTAGTCCTTGCAGTATAACTCAGATGAAGTAATGTCAGCATTCCAGGGACACATCTAAATTTTTGCAATAGCTTTAGAAGATGCTGGGTTTTGTAACTTGTGGTATTTTTCCTTGAGAGTTCATCCTTGTAAACTGGAGGTAGTATAGTGCTGTTTGCTTGCCTTTGCAGGACCTGCCACCTCCTTTTCTCCACTCTGTTCTTTCTCCCCTAATTCATCCCTGTTCCCCCCATCCAGGTTTGTCTTCAGCCATCTTGGTCTTGACTCTGAGATGGTGCTGGTGACAGGAGGGAGGAAAGAGGGGAGAATTGTATTGCAGCAGTCTGAACTTAAGAAGCTGTAGGATCTCTTCCTTAGGATAGTTTTATGTGGCACTAATTCCCAAAAACAGATATCCTGCACCCTTCCAGTTCCTCCTGCCCACTCCTGTTAGCACACCTTTTTCCTCTTCTCTGCATCATGTCTAACCAGTTGTGTGGGGCCCCAAGGAGTTGATTCAGCCTGTTGAGTTGATAGAAATGGTTTTTTTCCCTTTGGAGTGTGTATGGCCAGAGCAATTGGAAACTATCAGTAGATGGGAATGATTGTCCTGGTGGCAGCCTGCCATTAGGGATGACTGGATGTTATATGAAACAGCTAGGAAATTCAGCCAGTGCTTTTTCTGGCTGCTATCCAAAGTCGATATAATATAGAAGTTTATTCTATATTTGAAGAATGCTGTCTGTACAAGAGAATGCTTCTTAGTTTGTAGCAAAGGAAAGGTGTGAATATTGCAATACATACCAGAAATGATTTTTTTTCTTTTTTAATTGCATGAGCATTTTAAGCCATTAGCGTTCTCTTCACTTGTTTGACCTCTGTTCCAAAAATAATTCTAATTTTAGTAATATCTGTAATAATAATACTAAGTTTTAATTTCAAACGTAAGTTACATTTTTAGGAGAAAAACCATTTCGGCCAAGGAAGCAGATTTTCTGTGTAAGAAAAGGTGGGGGGTGATGTGTGATGTGTGTGAGTACAAATGACAGTGGGGTTCTGGGTGGAAGAGCCAACAGGCACAGTGTGCATTTTGTTGTGGGTGTGTGCTTTTTATTTGCTGGTTTTACAGCGAATTAGATCATCATGTTTTGTGTCACAACAAAAAGCTGAGATTATCAGCAGGATTTGAATCAATAAAACACATGTCACTGTTTTGATAATTTTACTGTGTTGTTTTTTTTTTTTCTTCTCTGTTTTGCTGAAAAGTATGGGAGGCACAATCCCGCCTGCTCCAGCCAGTGCCTCTACACAGGAGACAAGTGAGGTGAGACATGAAGAATTTATCATTGAAAACTAACTTTTGAACTCTGGAAAAAATTACTGATCAGGAGGAGGGGAAAAAATGGGGCAGATGCATATGCTAGGGTGAGTGATTAGGAGAGTTCAGTCTGAAGCCTTCCCATTGCATGTTGTAGATGACTTGTTACTGATGGCTTCTTAGTTTGTTTCAAGTGCTATCATGCTCCATTTCCTTAATCCTGAATGCCTGATGTTCTGTGCAGTGCAAATGCCAAACTTTCTTTCTTTTTATTTTTTTGCGTTCTTGCTGTCTGTTTATACACCTCTAGTCGTTAGTGAATTCAATTACAGTCGTGGCTTGAGAAGAAATATTAGCAAGCATGATAGGTAATGAAGTAAACAAACAGTTGAACTAGCAACTTTTTAAGGCAATATTGTGGCAGAGTTTTTCATTGGGTTTTGTTCACTTGTTTTAAGGGAGATAATAAATTGGGCTTACAGGTTTTTATAGTAGATTTTTCCCAAGCTTGAAATTCTTTTGGGAGAAGTAGAATTCTTTTTCTGGATTTTACAAGACAGTGGATGCTGGAGTCACTGGCCAGTTAGAACTGTGTGGAGGGATTGTATATATGTAGTGAGTATAGTCTGTGACACTGAATATGAAGAGGAGCAGCTTATGTCTGTAATAAAGCAGGACATGCCAAGTTATAGAATTCAGAGAAAATTAGTAATGTAGTTAGACGTTAATATGAAAACATTTGAAAAAACATTCTGAGTATGTATAAGTGGCAAATATCTCTGACCTTGGCAAATGGAAACAATATTTTGATCATGGACGCCAGCTTATTGTTCACTGCTAAAAGACCTTAGCTTAATAGTATTAAAAGAGAATTTTTGATCCAGAGAATGTGTGAGGGAAGGCAAGATTGGCAAGGTTGGCAAGTATTTATTGCAAAACTGATTCTGAATTGGGTATTATCTGGATTATCTGGTTTTGATTACTGAATTACCCAATTTGAAGGATAGGCTTTACCAATAGTAGAAGTTCGTGAGTCAAAATTTGGGCTCTGAACTATTTGCATGCATGCCTTGCATTCATCTGAGAGGAGGAAAAGGGAGAGTTGTATCGTAAACCAGTTCAGCTGTAGAGCAATCTGATGCTTTGAAAATTAATTTTGGATTTTTCATGCATTGTTATTTATTAGAGCGGGAATAGAATATCAGACAAATAATGTATGCTTACAGATACGTTTCTCTTTCAGGGCAAAGCAGAGGAACAGCCAGAGCAGCCAGTTAAATCACCTGAACCAGAAAGTGAAGAGAGTGACTTAGGTGAGGAAAATAAATGACTCTTAAATTTCATCAGTTTGAACATGATTCTGGAAATCCTCTCTGTAGATGGAGCTTAATGTTGCTTTTTGTTTTGACCCCAGAAATTGACAATGAGGGAGTGATTGAACCAGACAGTGATGACCCTCAAGAAATGGGAGATGAAAATGTGGAGGTAAGCACAATATTTTCAATGTCTGTGGCAGTAGTAAGGGTAGTGAGAGTTTAGTCAAGCACAGCATCTGAGAGATGATGAGTACTGTATTAGCTAGGTAGCCATCTGTTGCTTTGGATCTTTTTCTCCTAAATAAGAAACCTCCTGGCTTAAAATCAGTATTTTCTTATTCTGGGTTAGAGCCCATCAAAAAAATTCAGTGAGGAAAAAAAAGTTCAGGTCAGAAAACACCAAAAAAAAAATTACCGAAACACCCAGGAAAACTATGTATGTAGAAATATGCCATTATTCAACGTATCTTTTGAGTATTTTCAAGCTAAATTTAGGGGTGGCTAATTTCTCCAAGCTGAAAGCAAAGGGGTTTTGTTTTGTTTTATTTTAAACTATAATTTCAATGCAAATTAAAAACAAGATTCTGGAATTAGAGAACTGGTGCTCCCTTCTTTGGTGCTGTCTTAGCATGGTAATTCTGGACTGGGCTCTACAGCGTTTGAGTTTTGTGTGTGTTTTTCATTTTCTTTATTTTCTTAGGTAACTGAAGAGATGATGGATCAAGCTAATGAGAAGAAAACTGAAGCAATAAATGCTCTAAGTGAAGGTGATAAATTGTTTTTTAGTAAATATTCAAGGACACTAGCTTTGGTTCTCCTTTCAAAAAAGGAAGTAACTATCTCGGACCATTTTGAATGCTTTCAAGGAAGAGAAAACTCATTTCCTGTTGGATGCCCAAAACTAGAACATGAAAGCTGCTTTAAGTACTCTCTTTCCAATGTAGCTGTAATTTGGAGGGGAGGGAGGCGAGAATGAGGTACTGCAGCATCTTAATTACAAATGGATTGTTATAGTACTTCCCTACATACTATGATTAGTGTCTCTAGTGGTTTGTTTTATTGCAGTGTAATAAAGAGGTGACTTCCCAACTGATTGCATACTAAGTTAAATGTACAAATGTAACTGGGAAAAGTCTCTCCTCCCCTCCAGCATTAATTTTGGAGTTTGTACTTCAGTAACATAGCAAGAGAGAGAAATTTATGTTCCTTTGTTGAAAATATTCCATTTAAGAAGTGCAAAAGGACATAACACCCTGTAAGAAAGGTTTGGCAATTTGGATGTAATTTCATCATGTAATGATTGAAACTCATACTGGTACTCATATGTAGGTGAACTTCAGAAGGCTGTCGACTTGTTCACAGATGCTATCAAGCTGAATCCTTGTTTGGCCATCTTGTATGCCAAGAGGGCAAGGTGAGTCATTATAAACAAGCGATTTATGTTTCTGCCTGTTCTGTTATTTTCCTGAAGGAACCTAAACAGAATGGCAACTTGGAGATCTGTGTAAGCTTAAACCACATGAGGGAAAGAGAAAAGTACACTTCATGCATTTTTTTCTTACATGTGATATAACCAGATTTGCTGAGGCAGCCATATAAAGAATCTTGATAATAGAGTAAGTAACATAGTGGCGTTCTAAAAATGCATTGTGGTAATATGGCTTTTGGTATGTTGAGTTAGAATAATGCTGGATAACAAACACTTGCAAAAATCTGAAATTTATTCAGGGATTAAGATGATGTTTGAAATCATGTCCTGTTTAGATGGAAAGGTAATTGTAGATCACATGAATTCTCTCCCTGTGGTACCTGCTGAATGAATTCGTTCAGTGTGGACTTACTTCTGTTCAACAGTCTTGTGTTTGAACAGGACACACTTATTTTTCAGCCCATTCGGTACCCACCTTATTGCTAATTACATGTACCATACTACAGATAATGCATTGGGAACCTTGTCAGATTTGATGTGCTGTAGCCCTAACTTCATAATGCACAAATATATTTATCTTCCTAGTTCTTGAGGAAGGCTGGGCAAGTATGGGCTGCAGAAGCAGAAGTTCCCACAGATATTTTTTTTCTCTTACACAGAAAACCCCTCTAACCATGGGTGATGTGATAGTTTAGTGGACCTTTTCCATAGCAAGGTGTAATTCAAAGAAATATTCAACTTGTCATAAGTGCTGCATTCTAGTACGTCTCAGCTGGTACATGCCTTGCTGTTTTTTCGTTTCCATATCAAAGTTAGTGCTTGCATACCTTAATACACTGTTGTTGTTGCCATCGTAGTATTTTTAAAACCTCTTGGAGTGCTATATCTTCTCAGGACGAGGATTAGCAATGAAAAATAAAGAGTGTTAAGAGAAGTTTAAAAGTTACCTCAGTTTGGTCTATTGTAGAAATAAGCAAACAATATAAAACTTGCAGTGTAACAGCAGTGTTGATCAAGTGCTGTGAGTAAGCCACCTCTCTGGTGGACTTCAGTTTTGGTTCTCAGAGGGCTGTGTGTTTGGGAGATTTCAGGTGGTTTGTGCAGCCAGCAGCACTGGAATGTTTCTCATTGGTGAGTTGTAGCTTTGAGGGCAGTTTCTTGACACATTGTCCACCTGTTTGTTTCTAGAAGAGAATGTGTGACTTTGTGCTTGATTTATAACAAGCCTCAGTGATGAAGTTACTTACAGGCACTCTAATTGCTGATAAACTGTTTTCACGTAGCTGTAACAGGACAGAAGTTCTGACTTGGAGCATCTTGAATATCAAATAGTTTTGTCTATTCGGGAATGTTTTTTAGTATTTCCTTCAGAGATTTTTAATTTGAAATGCCTGAACCTCCTTAAATACTGCCCTGCTAGTTAATCTGATATGCTGTGGAATTGAACTGTCCTTTGCATTTATGTATCCTTTCCTTCTGTACTACTTTTTGCTGGCAAGGCTTGAGTCTGAACAATGAATGCTTTTGCTTTTTAATAATGATTCACTTTCAGTGGTGGGGGAGGGGAAGGTAAATTTCAGTGACTGCATTATCGCTATGAAATCTTTTTGAACTCAGTTCTTCAAATATATTATCCTACTAGATTGCCTGTTAGTCATCCAAAATTTTTTCCAGCTTAAATTAGTAACTTGGATTTCAATATGTACAATAAATGTTCTTGTTCCCTCAGCGTTTTTGTGAAACTACAGAAGCCAAATGCTGCCATTAGAGATTGTGACAGAGCCATCAAGATTAATCCTGACTCAGCACAGACCTATAAATGGAGGGGAAAAGCGCACAGGTAATAACCTGCATGTGTAGTTGATATTCTCTTTACTTACTTGGGGGGAACAGTTTTGTTTATTCATTTTCTCCTTCTTTGTGTCTCTGAACTGTCTCTCTTGTACCGGAGAGCAGTGGGCATGAGATGAGAAACCACTGTGCTTAGTGTATGGCTTACAGGAAAGAAAGGATGATGGCAATTTATTGATGGCAATCTTTGAGTCGTCTTTCTGGCACTGTCTTACTTGCTAAAGATTGAGTTCTAGGACTGTGGGGTTTATGTGTTTGGAGGTCTTTTTGTTTTCACTTAGTTCAGTTTTTATTTAGTAACCTAGAATTCTTAAACATTTCTCTGCTGCCCTTATTCCATTAGAGCTTTTACATAGTAAATTAAACTGCCTAGTTAAGGGAACCATTTGTTGCAATTGAAGATCTGTATTAAGCAAACAGTGTAATTATTTAAAATGGCATTATGCCAGCATAATCTTCTCCAACTATAGTTAAATGTTTGTCATTTTTTTAAAAAATGAAACACAATAAATAAGAAAAAAAAAAGGTGACACTTAGGTGACACTATGGTCTGTATAAAAGTGGGAGGAGTAAATGCTAATACAACTTAGCAAAAAAAGGCATTTTAAACAGTGTTCAGAGAGCAATTTGTTAATGTCTACAGTTTTAATAAATGGCATGGAGTGAGAAGAGTGGAGCATAGTTTTGATTAACACCTCTGTCTGCTTAAGCAGAAGTGCTTTGACCCTTTAGGAATACCACCATTTGCTTAACAGAAAACACTGTGATTATTAAATTTTGAACTTCTGTAAGTCCATACAGCTGCAGGCAAAAATACTGAATGTCGCATGGTTGTAAATACTTTGAAGAACTGTAAGAGTTGAGTTTGCTTTTTCCTTCTGAATGTTGATGTCTTCTGACTTCCAGACTTCTGGGTCACTGGGAGGAGGCTGCTCATGATCTTGCATTAGCTTGTAAACTGGATTATGATGAAGATGCTAGCGCCATGCTGAAGGAGGTGCAACCAAGAGTAAGTGGGAAGGCATAATGGAGGTCCCTCCTCTATCTGAGTGACATTGCTGCCTTCATGTTCTTCCAGTTTGCATTGTCTTGTGGGAGTGTATTCATGTGTCATTTGACACTTCAAACTGAATTTATAAATACTTCTGTCTTCAATCACAGTTGTTTATGGCTGTTTATAGAGAAATTGAGTCTCTGGGGCTGGGTATGTAACCAAACTAGGAAATAGTATGTTCCATTTTAAAAATCTTAACAGAAGAATCTAAAGTAGTTGAAGTTCCCCAGGCATTTTAGCAGCTAGACTAAAACATTCAGAAGAGCAAGAGAACACTGTGATAATGTTTGGATTTTTTTCAAAAATGTTTCTGAATTGATCAAAGCATTATCTTAAGCACATTTTAAAAAGGAAGCATTCTTTGCTGTGATTTGTACTTTCATTAGTCTACCCCAGGAGGGCAGCATAATCTCTTTAAGACTGGCTTTCAGCTTTTCTCAAGTGATTGACCCCAGCATTCTTCTAAGGAAGAACTTTTCTGTAAAAAGTGTAAGACTGTTGATAGCAGGCCTTTTCTCATCTGTTTTGTGTATTCCTTTAAAGTGATTGACAGATCACAGATTGCAGCTGTTGCATTGTATTGGGTTTGTGGCAAGGTTGGGGGGAGGTGGAGGCTGCAGGGATGGCTTCTTGTAAGAAGAGACATGGGGCTGCCCCTGTGTCAGGCTGAGCCAGTCAGCAACACTGGTGGTGCTTCTATGATAACATATTTTAAAAAGGGCTAAAAAATGAAGGGCAACAAGAAAAAATAATGAGAGAAGCAACCCTGCAGGCACCAAGATGAGTGAAGAAGGAAGGGGAGGAGGTGTGCCAGGCACGGGTGCAGAGTCCTCTGTAGCCCACAGAGGAGACCATGGTTAAGCAGGTTGTCCCCCTTGAGCCCATGGAGGTCCATGGTGGAGCAGATATCCACCCTGTAGCCCATGGAGGCCCCCATGCCAGAGGAAGCGGATGTGCCCTGAAGGAAGCTGCAGCCTGTGTAGAGTTCTTGCTGGAGCAGGCTCCTGGCAGAAACTGTGGCCTGCAGAGGGGAAGCCCACACAGAAGATGGTTTTCTGACAGAAGCTGCAGCCCTTGGGGGACCCATGCTGGAACAGTTGCTTAAGGACCATACCCTGTGGGGAAGACCCACACTAGAGCAGTTCTTAGCAAACTGCAGCCTGTGGGAAGGACCCACATTGGAGCAGTTTGTGAAGGACTGTATCCCGTGAGGGGGACTCCATGCTGGAGCAGAAAAAAAGTGTGAGGAGGAAGGAGTAGCAGAGGTGTAGTGTTACAAACTGACCACAGCCTCTTCCTCCTGCACTATTCAGGGTGGGAGGAGGAGGTGGAAGAGCAGGGAATGAAGGAGCGAAGTTGAGCTTTGGGAAGAAGTGGAATAGGAGGAAGCTGGTTTTAGTTTTGTCTTTGTTTCTTATCATCCTACTCTAATTTTAATTGGCAATAAATTAATTTAGTCTTCTCCATGTTGGAGTCTGTTTTGCCCATGATGGTAGTGGATGAGTGATATCCCTGTCTTTATCTCAAGCTGGGAGCTTCACCATTTTATTCTCTCCCTGTCCTGTTGAGGAGGGGAGTGAGAGAGCGGCATAGTGAGCATCTGGGCAGCCAGACAAGCTTAACCCACCTGGTGCATAAGCATTCCTGTATCTAATAACTTCAGCTTTCAGTTTTCCTGCTGCGTCTTTGTAGAAGACACTGTCTCCAGCAAAACAACCATGGAAACCATCTTACAACCCATTAGTCTTCTGTGTTGGAGATTATTGACCTGTGGTAAATGTAATTAGGTCTTTGGTCTCAACTTTTTTTATAAGAGGTATACTTGGTGCTTGGCTGAGGGAGAACCTTCTATTTCCCAGTTAATCTACCCATGCACAGAAACAGCAGAATATGTCTGTGATACCTTGAGGTGTAGTTGCCAGCTATGTGGAAATCTGTGTAGGTAGCTCAAGGAAAAAATGTATCATCTTTTCATGGATGATTTTTTTAATCTTTAATAAGTGAAGATGGTCCATTCACCAAATTTATTAGGTGATATGTATTAGTATGGGTTTGGTGATCAGGTAGTGAGGTAGATTGTGAACTGGCTGAAGGAAAGAAGACAGAGAGTTGTGGTCAATGGGACGGAGTCTAGTTGGAGGCCTGTGACTAGTGGAGTCCCTCAGGGGTCAGTACTGGGACCGGTGTTGTTCAATATCTTCATCAACGACCTGGATGAGGGTACAGAATGTATCCTCAGCAAGTTTGCTGATGACACCAAACTAGGAGGAGTGGCTGACACACCAGAGGGTTGTGCTGCCATTCAACAAGATCTTGATAGGCTGGAGAGTTGGGTGGGGAGAAACTTAATGAAATTCAACAAGGGCAAGTGTAGAGTTTTGCATCTGGGGAAGAACAACCCCATGTGCCAGTACAGGTTGGGGGCTGACTTGCTGGAGAGCAGTGTAGGGGAAAGGGACCTGGGGGTCCTGGTGGACAGCAGGATGACCATGAGCCAGCAATGTGCCCTTGTGGCCAAGAAGGCCAATGGCATCCTGGGGTGTATTAGAAAGGGGGTGGTTAGTAGGTCAAGAGAGGTTCTCCTTCCCCTCTATTCTGCCTTGGTGAGGCCACATCTGGAGTATTTTGTCCAGTTCTGGGCCCCCCAGTTCAAGAAGGACAGGGAACTACTTGAGAGAGTCCAGTGCAAAGCCACAAAGATGATGAAGGGAGTGGAACATCTCCCTTATGAGGAAAGGCTGAAGGAGCTGGGTCTCTTTAGCTTGGACAAGAGGAGACTGAGGGGTGACCTCATTAATGTTTATAAATATGTAAAGGGTGAGTGTCATGAGGATGGAGGCAGGCTCTTCTCAGTGACATCCAATGATAGGACAAGGGGCAATGGGTGCAAGCTGGAACACAGGAGATTCCGCATAAATGTGAGGAAGAACTTCTTCACAGTGAGGGTGACAGCACTGGCACAGGCTGCCCAGAGAGGTTGTGGAGTCTCCTTCTCTGGAGACATTCAAAACCCGCCTGGACATGTTCCTGTGTGACCTGACCTAGGTGTTCCTGCTCTGGCAGGGGGATTGGACTAGATGATCTTTTGAGGTCCCTTCCAATCCCTAACATTCTGTAATTCTGTGATTCACAAAACCAAAACACTTTCCTCTCTCTTAATGAACTGTTGAATGGGTGTAACATCAGGTTCTGATAACGCTGCATTCAGCAGTCATTCCTGCTGCCTGCAGCATGCTTTCTGTGGCAGAGGTGCTTCAAGAATGATGTGGTATGGAATGAACATCTAGCTAAAATAAGTTGTATCAAAACTTCACTAGTTAAAATCATTTGTTTAAAGGATATTGTGAAAGAATAGAAGAGTATCCATTGTAGTAGGAGTTAGTATCTCTGTTCTTGAACCTTGATTGATTTTGGTTTTTTTTTAGTTACAGGGATATTATAGGGTAACCATCATACACAATTTGTGAAATTATGAACCATTTTTTGCAATGCTATATGTGGATACATTCTGTTTTCAGAGAGGCAGTGCTACAGTTAGTGTTCTATTGTTATAATGAACCCTGAGCGAGGAGCCTTGGGGAGTTCATTGCTAACTACTCTCTTCTGCTGGGGCTGTAGATTTGATGGACTTGACAGACTTTGAGAAAAAGTTACTAATAGGAAGCAAACTTCTCACCAGCGTTTTCATGGTTTGGTTCAGGCATTCTTTGGTCTGCTTATGTCTAGCTGTGTATGCTGTAAAGGGATCTGGAACAGCAGATCTAAAGTGTGTGTTTGCAGGGGGAGTTACACTTCCTGTTTTGCCTGTGAAAATTCCCTTTTTCCAGAGCAGTTGCTGGTTTTAGCCCTGGAGGAATTAATATTTCAGCATAAAAGCGCATGGAGGGATGTGGAATGATAACATGTTCAAGTTCTAACTGTGGTGCAACTCCCAGAGCTCTGCAGCAAAAAAGTATTCTAGAGTGCATGTTCTGGTGAACCCAGTTAGTGCTGAGTAGACATGAATGACTGATTGACATAGAGAGGAAGCAGCAAATGGCTCCTAAAACAAAAAGGGCTTTTAGGAAGTGAAGTCAAATCTTATTTTTAACAACTGGTAAAGGCAGATGGTTATGCTTAGATGTACTTTATATGGAAATACGTTGTGTGATATGCTAGAAATGTAAATGAAATATTGGTATTCTATTGTAACAGGCTCAGAAAATCGCAGAACATCGCCGAAAATACGAGCGGAAGCGTGAAGAAAAGGAAATCAAGGAAAGAATGGAAAGAGTGAAGAAGGCACGGGAGGAGCATGAGAGAGCACAAAGGGTGAATACTTGGGCTTTAATATTTCTTAATAATTTGGAGAGTGTCATACTTATTTTGGTTAAAATGAATTGCAGAGAAGAATTACTTTCATTTTAAGTTTTAGAATGAAATTTTAGAGAGTTGATTTCTGTCTTGGTTACTTGACTAACAATGAAATCTGGAGAAGAGGACATTGTACTGCATCTGCTTTTATTGCTTATGATGAAAACAGGCTCTGGGATCTCTACTAATCCTGTCTTTCTCAAGAAGTCAGATATTGTACGACTGTACCAGAATAGTTTTCACTTAAAGTACTTACATCTCCTGAAGTGGGAGGTTTTAAATTCAGGATAATACTTTGCTTCTCATCCTCACTTCCTGACACAGTTTACTTGCTTTTTCTTCATGCTTTACTGATACATTTTAATATGTTGGGGTGGGAATTAGTTCTAAAAATGTAAGTTAAGATGCTAAAACAAATCATACCATTCATATTCAGTAAAAACATGTTCTGCATAACTTATCTGCAAAAACATACTAATGTAAGAGTAGACATTGCCATTTCTTTATAGTGGTTTTGTACATAGTGAAGTGCTTTGTTTATTGCGATAGCCTGCCTGTCTGAAACAGTCTCAGCTATATTTTTTTCTCCTAAAAGCAGTTGAGCAGTAGAATACAGGCTGTAGTTCTGTTGCTTGGTGTGGAATAACGTGCTTTCATCTGCAGGAGGAAGAAGCAAGACGACAGGCAGGAGGAGCTCAGTTTGGTGGTTTCCCG
Source organism: Podargus strigoides (assembly GCA_028020825.1). NCBI lineage: Eukaryota > Metazoa > Chordata > Aves > Caprimulgiformes > Podargidae > Podargus > Podargus strigoides. The sequence goes on along the minus strand of CM051663.1, from coordinate 116,265,225 downwards.
GGTGGCTTCCCAGGTATTTTATTTTTAAGCACCAATACTTGAGCTAGAGGTGACTGTTATTTCCATGTGGTGTATTATGACCCCAGTTTTTATAGCATTTGTTGTCAAGACAGAGAGAAAAATATTTTACAACATTTAGAAATTATCTACAAATAACTGTTTGAGCACTAGTGGGAAGAGGGATGGGATTCTTTCTCTTAAAGAGGATTGATGCTGGGTAGCAAGTAGAGAAAAGACAGAAATTGGTAACGATGGATAACAATGAAAGGATTTAGGGCTGAGAAAACGACAAAGGTGCAGTATTTGCTTAATAACACGTGCAGAAAAACTGGTATAAAAATGCTTTCTAAATTACCCAAGGTGCCTTGGACCCATTCAGCTGAAGAACAACAGTTTTAAAGTTGAAAATTTGGATTGAATATTAGGGAAATCTGTGCTGGTTGCAAGCTATTGCTGAACAGAATATTTTTCTCAAAGGAGGTTGTGCAGTTTACCTTCTAGAAAAACTGTCCTTTTGTTCCACAAAAATCGAGCTTTCCATGTTATTTTGGGGTGCACTAAATTGGGAGGGAAACAAGAGTAAGTACTAATGCTCTTTGAAGACTGAGATGTAGTTGAGGTAGGCTGTGTGCATGCTTCCACCAGGTCAGCTTGTCAGGGGAGCCAAAGAGAGACCTTATCTGCCCTGTTCAGCATATGTGGGAGAGCTGCTGATTAAGGGTTCAAAACCAGAACTTCAGGCATTTTGCTTCAGGTATTTTTTTTTTTCCTTTGGTGGTACAGTTTTTTCAAATGTGAAGTTCCCACCAAATGTGGAATGTGCCTGGGATGTATTACTACTGATCTGCTTTTGCCCTGAATTGTTCACCCCAGGCATTCAAACTCCTTATGTTCCTACGTGTGAGACCTACTTGATTTAAGTCAACCAGAAAAATAACTCTGTCTATGTACAAGATGCAAGAACCTGAAACTCATTACAAGCCTCCTATTCAATTGGGCTAAAAATATGGATGAAATAAGGTGTAGGTCTTCACACAAAGAGATGATGAAGACCCTGGTTTCCATTTTGTGGAGCAGCTGTCATGGAAGAGACATGGTTTTAGAGGTGTGGCAAATGAAGCATGTCCTGGTCTCTCTCTGTGAGCCTACTCTATAGATGAATTGAATGTTTTTCGTTGTGCATTCTTTTTGTCTTGCCTTGCAGGTGGATTTCCTGGGGCTATGCCTGGAATGGCAGGTATGCCAGGTCTCAATGAGATTCTCAGTGATCCAGAAGTCCTTGCAGCCATGCAGGTGAGTGTTTGTTAAAATCAAAGCTAAATGTTCTGAAAGAGGAAAGAACAGTGCTCATGAGCTAAGGGAAGGAAGATAGATGTGACCTTCCAGATAGCAATAGGACGCTTGCTTATTTCTGTTGTGAAATTCTCTCCTTGTGTGTGTGGCACCAGACTGTCTGGAACCAATGTTAGCTATTTTTCAAACTGATGGGAGCTTAATTAAAGGTTCCCCTTAGCCCCATACTCACCTATGATAGGCAAAACTATATGCTATATAGAGTTCTTAATCTCTTTGGAGTCTCTTGAATGACTGTTTTCCATGTAGTATAATTCAGTTGCTCCTTTTTGAATGCACACACATTGTGGTAAGATAATTATATACAAACAAAAAATGATTGTTAATATTGTTGCAACACAACATATTACAATAAGATTGAGATGAGAATTGCCTTTCTATTTAGGGGATTAAGTGTTCGGTGTTAGGTCTGCATCTGTCATTTTCTAAATTCACATTCAGAAAGCTTACTTCCCCAGTGGGCTTGGTTAATTGCTCAATTAATTAATTGTCATGACTATTACATGTCATGACTACTTTTACACAAGAAAAATATTCCAGCAGATTAAATTGAATATACCTGGCAATCAGTTTTAGGGGCAGGTGGGCTAGGAAAAATCTGAGCTATATGTTTATATTTGCGTACTAAGATGATCAAGTATAAAAGTGGTTACTTTTTGTGAATTGCTGTGGTTAAACTAGAGTTACATGTTGTTCTCAGCTCATTGAACAGTTATGATCTCCATCTAAATAAAAGCATCACAAGGGACCATTATTTGGCATGCCTTGAAATGATAAAAAAGGCATCACTTTTCATGCAAAAGTTCCTGGGTTCCCTTAATGGTTTCTGGTGTTTGGAAACACACCTTTACTTAGGCTGCCACAGTTAGCAATGTTGGCTTGCATCCAAACCATCCAAAAAAACCCCATGACTTGTTTTTGTTTGTTACCTGGCTAATGTATGCTGTAATACAGGAATTTGAAATTAGAGTTGCTGAAAACAGAGCTTTGAGGTGCAGCACTTGCCACATGCCTTTAAGACGACTCCATTGCAATGCTGATTATATACACCCCAACATACTGTAGGACTCTGTTGCAGGAATGTGTGTTGACATGTTTTCTGATAATGCAGGCAGGCTTTAACATGTAGACCCTGGCAGCAGAGCCTTGAGTCTCTTGCTGACCTCTTTGTACAAACTTTACATCTAGATACAATTTATTCAGCGTTTCACCTATGTCTGCACTGCCGCCTTTTCCTAACATGTCCCACTGATTATGTTCTAGTCCTCTCTGAATTGGCAGCGTAAGCTCTAGTCTTAAAAGACAGTAGTTTCTATGGCTTGGCTTCTGGTCTGTGCAGCTATGGAAGATGATGATGATAATGGTAGCTGGCAGGTATTGCGTAGGTTATCTGAGGTGTTACAAAAAGTCTGAAGATACTGCATCACACAAGTCTTTCCCAAATCATTAATCTTAAGATAGTATTTTAACTAACAGTATGTATAGGCTTTTCATAGTGAGGAGTTACTGCTGAAACTCAGTATTCTGAGAGTAAAGACCTTCTCAGTCTCTTTAGACTTAGTGACTATCGTCTCATCACCTTTGAGATTATCTTCCATGAGCTAACATTGAAATATGCCCAAGTCTGTTAACATTTCGCAAACCTTGCAACTATGTGCCTGATCATGCACTAGACTAAACCAGTTACGCTGTCAACTTCAGCTTGTCATCTGTAGAAGCATCCAAAGAACCAGATATGACTGCCTATGGACATGTTTATACAAGTTGTTGCTCATCACTGGAATAAAGATAAGAATCTCTGCAAACTAGTATAAAAACTTCTTTCTTGAGGAAGATTTCTGGTTCCATTACCTGAAGATTTATTGTCTTCAGGGTAATGCTGCTTTTTTTTTTTTTTTTTTTTTCTTCTCCGTAAATTGTGGGTGATACTAGTCTTCTACATACAAAAGACTCAAAGTGGCAAAACTTCTGTTGCTTTTCTTTCCATAGCATTTATTTTCGTAACAGTAGTAGTTTTGACCTCTTGCAATGACTTCTAAAGCATGTTATTTTAGCTCATTTATCCCTAAGCTTTTTTACTCTCCAGAAGAATTTGCTGAAATTTGTGTGTGTGTTTCTCTTATTTTACTATTTTGGGTTCTGTAATACTTCCTATCGTGCATGTGCAGCTCCTTTCTCTGGACATGACATTTGTATTTTGGAGAGCTGTCATGGGTTAAATATAAGTTCTTTTAAAAAGGACTGATGTGTAAGACGAACCTATGGATTCCTTTTTTGACATGTAGTCATACGTTAGACACAGACTTCCACCAAAATATTTAAGCTGGGGGGAAAAAAAGTGATAATATTTTCCTTAGAAGTATTTTTCATCCTTCTGCAACTGAGGATTTAGAGTATTAGAAAAATGGATGTTTCACTAATGCTGTTTATACAATGGTTCTAATTCCACCTTACATACTAAGTATTTTGCTATGGAAAAGTTGATAGCTCAGTTTTAAACTTTATTCTGATAATATTGCTCATCACTGAAACCTTGGATGCGTTGAAAATATTTTTATAAACAGAGTCTAAGGTTGAGGGCTTCTAGGGAGTTGCACAAGTACAGAGTAATTTACCTGTGAATTTATAGGACCATCAACCATGTAGCATAAAATTGAGTATTTAACATTTATTTAGCTGCACTTTGACATGCACCAGTGACTAAGCTTACTCAACTGTTTGTTCCAGATTCGTGTACAGGTGAAAATAGAGATTTAACAGCATGACAACATCTTTATGGTCATACGCCCTATTCTGAAATCGGAAGTTCATGAAGTTTGAGGTTGTAAAAGTCGTCTTTTTTCTTTGCATAGGAATCCTGTACAGTGGAGAAAATACCATGTCTGTTTTCTGAACTTCAGCATCCCATTTTTCATAAGCTATGTAGAGTCCCTTTTTTGAGGGAGACAAAACACTTGTAAATCCTTCTAACAAAAGATAAGACTTGACTCTTGGTTCCCAACATGTATAAAACGTGACTGAACTATGTGGGTGATTTCAGTGCAGTCCACACCTACATAATGCCATTTTGGATCAGACTTGTTTAACAGCTTTTGTCTGTCTGATGCTAGAATAGATGCAGGGTGGTGGTGTTATAGCACAGGCAGCTCCGTTGGGGTTTTTTATGGTTTCCGAAGAATACATGTGTAGTAGCAAAGGGCTGGGAGTCTAGAGAAGGTTGTAGCTTTCAGTGAAACTGCTTAAATGTGCTAGAAAGAACAGCAAATGAAATTACAGCTGATGCAGGTGATTTGTATTGGATGTAATAAAGTGCTTGTACTTTAGCTGGATTAAAGAAAACTTCAATCTTTACAGAAGTTGCTTATAATAGAAACAGTTTTCCAGGCTGAGATGTAAAATCGGTCTGTACAGGTTTATTAAAGGGCACTGTTCAAAACATACACATTTAAAATGAGTTCAAAGGAGGCCAAAGGTGTAGTACAAGTATAGGAAAAAGTATCAATGCTTCTCATAGTAAAAAGAAAAGATGACGTTGGTATTCTTTTGACCACCGACTTTAATGTATATGTGAATGTATTTATTCACTGCAACACAGTAGTGTGATGAGAGATAACAAGGTTCTCCTCCAGTTGTGATTTCTCGGAGGAGCTGGGGAATGACTGAGAATTGGGTGCATTTTTTTAAAAGCCAAACATTGCCACATGATCTGCTCACAATCCAGCAGATCAGTTTTTGCTGCTGGAAGGAAGAGGTGAAAGGGATGAGTAGCAGCTATTGCTCAGAGGAGAGTTATCCTATTGTGCATGCTACACACATAGAGCTCGTGCCTCCTTCAAAATTCATTTGAAGATGCCTGAATAAAAATAATCCAGTGTGGCTGTGTTTGATGGCTCCTGTTTTGGGGGAAAAGAGCTCTTACCTTATCCTCCTTCTCACACATTGCCCTATTACTGTAACAAGTTCAGTAATGACTCTGGTGTTTACAGATGCAGTGTTAACAGCATGCACTGAATCATTGTGTTCTCTTTAGAGACCTCTTGCCCAAAACTCTGATCTAGTCTTGTCATGTGAAAAGCTGAGCAAGACTAGATTTGTGTTGGAACCACATAACCACTAAGTTTTGTAGATTTGTTTTAGAAATGCCCTAATGTTTTGCTTTTTGTCCTACAGGATCCAGAAGTTATGGTTGCGTTCCAAGATGTTGCCCAGAACCCAGCAAATATGTCCAAGTACCAGAATAATCCCAAAGTCATGAATCTTATCAGTAAATTGTCTGCCAAATTTGGCAGTAAACCATAAAATCCCTGGTTCTGAAAAATCATATCTGAATGGGAAGGATTGGATTTGGCTAACCAGCGTTGCAATAAAACAAACCATTGTACCTCTGATCTTCAGAATAAAAAAGGGTTGTTCTAAAGAGAACTCTCTAGCCCCAAGCATTGACTTTATTCAGTGATTGGTTTATAGCACTCAGATTACATTCAGATGACCTGGTTTGAACCATCCCTCCTTGTACAAGAGTTTCAGCCTTTTATTAGAAGTATTAGAGACAGTTTCCTTTGAATGAACACTCCTGTAAGAAATTGTGATGTTCCAGGAGTGTAAGATAAAAACCTGCTGTTGTGTTCGTTTGGATTTTTTTTTTTTTTTTTAATTACTCTCGGTGAGCAAAGAGGAAGGAACTTTAACAGTTGAAGTCTGTCTTAATCCCCTTAGGACAGAAAAGTTGGCCTAGTCAAATAGCAAAGGTGGAACAAGTCTGAAGAATTAACTGGATAAAGGAATTGTCTGCAAATACAAGTCCCTTTTTTTTTTTTTTTTAAGTGGGTGACTGACTTTGTATAGCTATTAAAATTATCAGTATAACCATGCTAGCTAGTTACACACTGGAACTTCTGGCAGTACTGCAAATGTAACATTTTGATCACCACAACCATGTAGCAAAGGTGCAGTCATATCCTTTGCACAACCTGGCATGAAGTACATATAGCAGAGGCCACAGACGTTTTGTTACTTGCTCAGTTCTTGTCCAGCACCTTTACGTAACATTTTATATATCAGTCTGGGTATGGGAGAGCAGCTTACTGTCTGTGCTTGTGCTCTTGTCCTTTCCCAGTTGGCAGGTCCTCCACTGGTTGCACTCACTCTTCCTTGGGGCCATGCTTTTACCAGGTTTCATCTATTTGGAAACTCTAGGGAAGGAATCTTGTTCCCATCACTACCTCTGTCCCACTGAATGCAAGCCATCCAGAACATGTATATGTAGAGTTATAAGTCAGTGAAGGGGAGAATACCCAACAAAACTACAGCTCTGGGTTCTGAGTCAGTTTGAGTTCTTACATGCTTATTGATTAAATGATTATTGGTTAAAATTTCTTGGCCAAAGTCCTGCTGTCTGTTTAGAGGTGATTACTCTTCCTTCAGGCATACTGTAGTCTTCCATCTTTTCTTGTATCCTTTTCTTTAAAAAAAACCTCAAACAAACAAACCACCCCCCAAACCCCCAAAAAGAACAAAGCTGAGTTGTTGTGTTTTCATACATTCATGTTTTTGAGGCTTGTGATACAGAGGAAAAGGTGAAGTAATTGGAGCAGACAGAATATTCTTCCAACACTTCTGCATTAACAGCATGGGGATCTTTGAAGCAGTGTCTCTGCTGATGTTCATTTGATTTGTCTACCAATAAAGACACTTGTTGCTTCTGTTTGTCTTAGCTAAAACATTACCTTTCTGTGGAAAAACGATCATAGTTACCTGTTCACCAGTTGAGTCTCAACATTTTTGTTACTCTTTTGTAATTCTGCATCTTAAGCCATAACTGATGTTACCATTTTTAAATAAATCTGGATTGGTGTAGGAACTCAGCAACAGTTGCAAAAAATAAATGTCAAAGTGCTTTTTCTCATACTAATGACCATGCAGAATAAAATGTGAATCTTTTTTTGCTTAAGAAATATAGTTCTGAATACTTCTCTTAGCCTTGAAAAATAAAGTATGGTTTTGAAAAATAAAGCTTTTTGGGTTTGTGTAACTTTCTGATAAAACCTGTTTTGCTTAAATTAAATGTGGAAGTGCTTCAGTTAAACTGTTTGTATAACTTGTGGTTTAAATTGGAACTAAATGCTCAAGGGCTTGACATCTTCATGACCAAATGAACTCAAGTGATGACTGAGTGTTGCTGCGTGCCTGGCTTTTGGTCATACTCTTGATCTCTTCCCAAGAGGAGATACTTGAAGTAGGTCACTCCTCAGTATAGGCTGAAACTCAACTTCTTCATTCTGGCTGGTACATATGTGCTGTGCTTGAATTAGAGTATCTCGAATATAGATTTATTCCCTACAGTTTCCTGTGACTCCATCTTAGCTATTTGTGTCTGTCTACTCATGACTAGTCAGAAGTAGGAAGTTATTCCTTGCTAGTAGAAATTGTATCTCTGTCCTGCCTGCTTGCTTACACACCAGTTGCCCTTATTCAGAGCTGATTGACTCAAGAAAAACATTCTCCCTAATTTTGGTGTTGGCAATATAGCTGAATTCTTGTGATCCTTTGGGCATGCGCATCCCGTGACTCCCTTCGTGTGTGGGGTTTTTTGTTTTTAATGTTACCTGGTAAGTTAATTGGGGAGATGTCTGGACCTTATCTTCAGTTCCCCAGGTTGACATGTGGACATCCAAGCAGCTAAACTGGTTTCAACAGAAGTGCAAGCGCAGAAAGTGAACTGCCCAGGAGATGAGCGAAGATGATGAGTTCCAAATGTGGGATATGAGTAACTATGTGAGGAAGTTATTGTTCAGTGCTGGCCGCTCCTTCTGGTTATTTGCTTGCATTGCAGCACAGAGTAGGGGTGGTTCTTGTAAGTACAGTGGCAGTAATCAACTCAGCTGCTGACAATTTGACTCTAAATGAGCCGCCAGCATGTATGAATGGTTCAGTAGCGCAGTGTGGAGTCAGAGGTGCTGACTCTGGTTCAGGTGTGCATTTCTGCCATTTGAAGCAAGTCAAGTACCTGCATTGTTGGCCCAACCCAGTGCCACAGATTAGATGGTCTGGTCTGCCAGAGAGTATGGTGCTAACACCTCCAGCTGACTGGTAGTAAAGGGTCATAGCTTTGTTATCATATGTGTGAGTCTGAGTGACTTGTCTGTCCTCTCTGGTTCAACTGCTGTCCCAAGGGAAAATAGGGAATGTCAGGTCAGATGCCACTTCAGGACTGTACTACTTCACAGCGAGCCCTATTGTGTAGTAATGTGGAGAATGGAAGGCTCGGTGCCTTTACCAGAATTTTTTTTGAAAATTTCTCTTGCTTCAGCAAGTTTATTCAGAGTGTTATACTGTGAATAAAAGCTATTTGTCAAAAGTGGCTTGGTTTGTCTTTGTTGGAAGGCAGTGATCAGATGGGCAAGCGCCAGACTGTCTCAAAGTTGGATGAAGGCAAGTGAGACAAGACTGGGCAGAGCACTGATAGGCCAGAGGCAGAATGGGTCAATAAATTAGTATTAAAAAGCCATGTAAAGGTAAAACCATGTGGTAGAAACAGCTTGTTGCAGGTGGCCAGCAGCAGTATCTGTAGTTTAAAATATCTGTCATTAAATGCCACTTCATTTTTCTTGTTTGTTACCTTCAGGGCCTTTGCATAAAGCTTATACAAGCCACACTCTCACATATGCCTGTACATCCCTCTTCTGTGAGATATAAGAGCAAACAATATTGTTGTGGGAGCTTGTAGCAACTGCTGTCTGAGCAGGATCCTTCACCCAAAGGGATGGGAGGTTGTGGAACTAGCCAGGATGAGTTAACTCAGCTTTGGCATGTACCGTCCAGTGGATCGTGGCATACTCCTGACTGGAAGAGTTTGGAGCCCCTTCGAAATCCCATGGGGCATCTAGGCTGAAGGATACTGCAGTGCTTTCAGGGTTGTAGAGCAAGCATGGTGGTCGAGCAGTGGTAGAGGTCTGTTTCCTTGCATTTGCTGTAGGGTAGCCTGATAGCAGCTGGTATTGTTATGGAAGTGGATTCACATCCTTGAGCAGGAGGATGATTCCCTAGGAAAATGGTAGCAGTGTTTTCTTCTGATGTCTAGAGAAAGGTGTCTCCTCAACCTTAACCTGAGCTTTACAGAGGTGGGCCTCAACCTTACTTCATACATGACGGAGCGAGGGTAGCATTGTAGAAAAGTGATTCTGGATTACCAAAGAACTGAAATGGAGTAAAAATGGCAACTTCCAACTGGATGCAGAGACCACTACATTGAGTACCACAGGACAAGCCACAGGAGGTCAGTAGGATGATATAAGCAAATGCAAATACAGGGGAAGCAGGAACAGTTTTAATGTGACAGAAATGAAACAGGTCAAGTGTTGGCTGTTGGATCTGTCCTATGGAGCGACAAAAAAATTCAGGTGACTTTCAGCTACAAATAATTGATCACCTTGTGAGTCATAGCTTTAGTAAGTCATGTTCTCCTGGTGTGAACCTCACAAACAGGAACTTCACCTGAGACAAACCTTCCTTCGCACCCAGTGACTGGAGGTCCTACTGAATGTAGATTCCGAGGACTTTCCTGTAAATCAGAATCTTGATGACTAACCAAATCAAGATGTTAACTTGAAATCTTGCTAACAAAGTGTTATTACTGTACCTGTCATTGATGTACAAATATGCTTTTAAAATGTATATTCTAGATGGATGGTCTCAGACAAGGTTGAGATCTTGTCAATAAATAAATGTATTTGCAGAATGTGTTGTGACTCTTTGTTATGTAAGTGGGTAACAAACTTCGGCACCTTTGTTGTTGCACACATTGACTAAAACCAGGATTTTTTTAATGTACAAACACTTCAGTGGCTACAAGGAATACAAGTTGCTACTATGTGTAAAGAAATTAAATGCAAAAGAATACAGGATTGGGGGTAGCATTTTCATCTTGGAATTTATTTCTGAAGTACAGCAGCTGAAGCAGTCAGTAAGCATAATTTGTGTAGAAGAAGGGTATTCAGAAGACAAGGTACTTATTTTTGAACTATAAAGTAAATAATGAGGAGGTGAGGTCTAAATCAGTTAATAGTAAAGGTAGTTCCATTATTGAAACCTTTAGTTTTCTAAATCTCATGTTCTCCCTTTGGAGGGTAAGAGTTTCTAGAAATGAGTTAGTTTGCATTTTCATTTCAGAAAGAAAGGTATCATAGAAAATCAGAGGAGTCACCTAACAACCAGTGCAGTGTTTAATAAAATTACCTTTTAAAATAGGCTGAAGATGCAAATTATTAGGAAGTCATCAGAATTAGATGGAAAAATACCAAGGTATTCTGTTGAGAATGAAGTGGCTGAGCTGCTGCCAACTGCACTGTCTCTCAGAGAACACTGGTGCCTCATTCTCGTCTGGAAAATAAAAGCAGCAAGTGCTACCTGTGCTTTTTTATCTCAGATTTTTAAAAATTGATCTAAAAAAATGGCGTGTTGCTAACAGTTTATAAGGAAAAACAAACACAACTGTTCTAAAAGAAGATTTGCTCTAGCTTTTTTGTGTGTAACCCCACGATAATGAAAAGCATTTGAGAAAAACACATTTTAACAAGCCATTTGTAATCCGTGATATTTTTTCTTTAGTCTTGGGTGAAAACTTTCCAATCCAGAAGAAATATCAATCAAAACTGGAATGAATTACTAGCCTTTTCGAAAAAAAAAAACCAGACCACCACAAAATATGCAATTAGAACAGATGTAAGACATTTATCAAGTTTCTGGGGAAAAAAGCAAACACTAAGGTACCAAAATTTGTGTTTGACAATTACTTAGTCTGTGCAAAACTAAAGGTGGCTAAGAAACATTTGGTCTGAACTAGTAAGGCTGTATGACAGGTAGTATGATAGGAGATTAAATTTAATAATGGCAAATGCAAGTATTTTGAACGGAAAAATATTTCAAGAACTCTGATGTCCGAGCCTAGATGAAGCGCAAAGGGAAAACTCATGGACATTCTAGAGGCTCAGTCAAAATCTGTTCAGGCAAAACGCATACATGCACATACTTAAGAAATGGGCTTTTTAATACATTTGTGATAACAATACTTGCTTCTAGAATAGGCTAGTCTTTCCATGGTGTTATACTTAAGCCCAATCTTGCCAAGTTTGTGTGATCAAACATTGTGCTATTTAATGAATTCAAATTGTCAGCACATGCAGTCTCATTTCTTAATCTCTAGTTGCTTCAGTCCATGATGCTCTGGGAGCATGATCCAGTTTATCAACCTTTTCTGAAAGATAAAGTTTTGTAACAGATTCAGAAAGTCCTTTTGAAAGCAGTAATTAAATCTGTCTTAAAATGATGTGCATTTCTTCCTTTTTTTTTTTTTTTTTTTTTTTTTGTAAATTAATGTTAGAACAAAGAGAGTAGTAGGGTAAAGTTGTTTTAAGTTCAGAGTTCATCCCTTATTTGCTAAGGAAAGACACAGTGCAGAGGCAGTAAATTTAACTTCTGGCGCCACTGTGTCCTCATTCTTTGTCATTAATCAGAAACAAAGCTGTGGGCCCACCAAAGAAAATCTGTCCACATTAAAGTTTCCCAAGATCTATTACCTCCTTGTGCAGGAATATAGGGAATTAAAATTATGCAGGCAAGAAATTACTGAGATTCAGTTCATGTACAGAGAATGTGTTTATATTGCTTAAATTAATTCACTTCTAGGCTTTCTAGCTTGTTCAATTTAATCTGTAGTGTTTCCATTGTTTTTCTTGAACAGCTTCACTAGATCTGTATGTTCCAACAATGAAGTAAGTTGGTTTTGGAATATTGCAATTGTTGTGTTACCTGTTAATACTCTGTTTTGCAACACAGGGCATAGTGTTGTATTAAAAATGTTGCTAAATAGAATAGTAATAGTATAGAATGATTTGGGCGCACATTTATGATGAAAATTCAATCTGTAGTACAAACTGATTCGTAGTGAAAGCTTCCCTCTGCACAAGAGGGACAGAATCACAATGAACAGCAGTAATGTAAGAGAGTTTATGTCCTGCCTGAGGCATTTCTTCCAAAAGCACATGTACTTGACTGTTGCAAAGTCACTTGGCATAATTGTTCCCTGGTTCTGTAAAACCTAAGCTACTCCTGGCTGCTTTCGTGACAGGAGATAGCCAGAGTGTAAATTAAGGTTTGTATATAGGGGGATGTCACAGGTGAAATTATTAAGTCATCTTTGTGAGGTTATAACTGAAAGTGGTTTATTAATGAATAAATAATGATCAAATTATAATTAATTGATGACAATGAAAATTAAATGGTAATTGAATGATTATTAAGCAATAGTTGAATGGTAACTAAACTGATCTGACAATTATTTCAATTATGATTTAAACAATATTTTAGATTACAGTCAAATGCTCTACTACTTACTACACTTCTAATAATTAATCTCTAGCTGGACATATATAAAAATGCTGCTAGTGTACAATATGCTTTTAGGCCTAATGTAAAATGTCGCTTACCTCATTATAGATACCAGATGCCGGGTAAGGGGTCACTTAACCTCAAGGAGTAACTTTGAGAGGCATCCCTGCTCAAGGGAGAGATCATTGCCGAGCAGCCCACTGCCATACAGGAGAGCTCAACGGGCTCACAGGGGCTACAGATACTTACAGCATAGAGTGATTGACTCGTAATCAAACCCCCTTTTCGTGTGTGTGCAGTTGTGCAGCTGTAGCAGTTTTAGTTTTCAGTTTTAGTCAGGCTGACTGAAATCAGTCGGTGATGCCTGAACCGAAAGTTCTGTTCACTCAGTCACAGTGGGTGCATCTGTCATAGGGGATCTTATTAACAAAAAATAAAAATTACTGGGACTACCAGCGATATCAGCCTTGCATGAAAGAATTGACAGCTGTGGCCTCTTCAGTTGTTGGTGTCAGCATCTAATGTTGGAAGACAGGGATGATGAAGCACTGCACTGGCGGAATGTTTTTCTCAAACTAAAACGCTTGCCTTAGGCAGAGTAGTGTGCATTCCTTATAGACCCCCTTCCTGACAGGACACGATGGGTTTTTCCTCACAAAAGGGTAAATAAAGATGAGTGGTTTCTTATTGTACCACCTGATAAAGGAATGTCTTCTCAAAAGGAAATGGCTTATCTGGCTATGCGGTAGTGAACTCCCAGGAAGCTAACTGCCCTGTCCTTGTTCAGGTAACGGATGGGATGGTGTGAGCGCTGGGAGCTCCTGCAGCTCAAGCAACAGGCAGCTGGAGAACTAAACTGCAAACATGAAGAACAAGTTATGTAGTGTTTTTTTTCTGTTTGGAAAGAGAGAATAAAATGTGATGGAGTAATAATAGAAACAAAAGATCCCAGGAGGAACGTGAGACAGAGCTAAAGAGAATATTCATTCTTTAATTATAGGGTTTTTTTCTGAAGTATAGGTGAAGCTAAGAAGAGGGGAAGGATTATTAACACACAAAAAACCTTGAAGCTATATGAAAATGAGCCTATGACATGAGAATGGGGAAAAAACCCAGGATAGGGACAGAGACATCAACTCAAGTGATTTAATAAAACATGGCATGTCCAACCTCATTCAATTTCCTCATCTCCTTCCTACTCTGCAGAACCTCTTCTACATAAAAGGTTAGGATCCTTGGTATTTTCCAAACAGTGTATTTAATAGTCTTGTCACTGTGTGCCCTGACTAACTGCTGCGAGCTGTGGCTACCTCATCCTTCCACCAGCTACCCGTGCCGAGCCCGGTCTTTCGACTTTCTCATTCCATCCCCAGGCAGCACAGGGAGCGACAAGCCCGGGGATGCTCTGTAATGGTGCACCATGGCTGCAGGCGCTGGGCCGCCTCTCAGCCCTGGAAGCGCAGGAGGACAAAGAGACGGCCCACGGACACGGAAAAAGACCAAACAAAACACCTGGAAAAAGCCACAAGGCGCGGCAGCGCGCATGCGCCGCGGTCACTGGCGGCGGGGGGCGGGGCGAGGTGCCACGTGACGGGAGGGCGGGCGCCACGGCGCGAGTGGGGGTGGTCGCTGGTAGCCTGGCTCCAGCCGGTGCCACGGTGCAGCCGGGCCGGCTGGCGGGAGAGCCCGCTGCGGCTGCGGCGATGTCTTCCATCGCCTCCTACGAGAGCCTGGTGCACGCCGTGTCCGGGGCTGTGGTGAGCGAGCGGGTCCGGTCTTCGCGCCGCGGAGCCGCTGCGGGCGGCGCCGGGTGGGGGGAGGGTGCGTCTCCGTGGCGGCGGCCGCGGCCGGTGGCAGAGGGGTCTGGGCGCTGACGTGTGCCTGGGCCAGCGCGGAGGAAGGGCGGGCGGAGCGGCGCTGCCGGCCTGCTGGGGACGCTGAGGAGGTAGTGGGCCGCCTTAAGCCTTTGTTCGATTGAGGGGCCGCTGGGGGGGCCGCGCCTGAGGGGGCGGCTTCGGGGGGCATGCGGGGGCGGGGGACCCCAGGCAGTGCGGGCGGGCCCAGCAGGGCGGAGGTAACCGGGCTGAGTGGTGGAGTCCCCATCCCTGGAGGTATTTAAGAGACGTGTAGGTGAGGTGCTGAGGGACGCGGTGTAGTGGGGAATTGGCAGTGCTGGGTTAGTGGTTGGACTTGATGATCTTCATCAACGACCTGGATGAGGGTACAGAATGTATCCTCAGCAAGTTTGCTGATGACACCAAACTGGGAGGAGTGGCTGACACACCAGAGGGTTGTGCTGCCATTCAACGAGACCTTGATAGGCTGGGGAGTTGGGCGGGGAGAAACTTAATGAAATTCAACAAGGGCAAGTGTAGAGTTTTGCATCTGGAGAAGAACAACCCCATGTACCAGTACAGGTTGGGGGCTGACTTGCTGGAGAGCAGTGTAGGGGAAAGGGACCTGGGGGTCCTGGTGGACAGCAGGATGACCATGAGCCAGCAATGTGCCCTTGTGGCCAAGAAGGCCAATGGCATCCTGGGGTGTATTAGAAAGGGGGTGGTTAGTAGGTCGAGAGAGGTTCTCCTTCCCCTCTATTCTGCCCTGGTGAGGCCACATCTGGAGTATTGTGTCCAGTTCTGGGCCCCCCAGTTCAAGAAGGACAGGGAACTGCTTGAGAGAGTCCAGCGCAGAGCCACAAAGATGATGAAGGGAGTGGAACATCTCCCTTATGAGGAAAGGCTGAGGGAGCTGGGTCTCTTTAGCTTGGAGAAGAGGAGACTGAGGGGTGACCTCATTAATGTTTATAAATATGTAAAGGGTGAGTGTCATAAGGATGGAGGCAGGCTCTTCTCACTGACATCCAATGATAGGACAAGGGGCAACGGGTGCAAGCTGGAACATAGGAGGTTCCGCATAAATGTGAGGAAGAACTTCTTCACAGTGAGGGTTATAGAACACTGGAACAGGCTGCCCAGAGAGGTCATGGAGTCTCCTTCTCTGGAGACATTCAAAACCTGCCTGGACATGTTCCTGTGTGACCTGACCTAGGTGTTCCTGCTCTGGCAGGGGGATTGGACTAGATGATCTTTTGAGGTCCCTTCCAATCCCTAACATTCTGTGATTCTGTGATCTTGGAGGTCTTTCCCAACCAAGGCTGTTCTGTGATTCTGTGAGGTAACCTGTCTGAGGTAACGTGTCTGAGGCGTTGAGGTGCGACCTGTGTGTGGCTGTGACCAAACCCAAGCCCTTCTCGTCTGCAAGAAGAGGGTGTAGGGTGAGGGACTCCCTGACACCCAGTCTCAACTCTGCCACCCATCCCGTCCGAGCAGGCTTGCAAAGCCCTTGTTTTGCTTGTCACTGATTTTGGATGTGGAATCTGCTAAATCTTGAGCCTGGCTCTCACCCTGAGGAGTTTACTGGGAGCCCCATAGGACCTGCAGGTCTGCTGCCTTAGAAAGTGAGCAGGTAAGCATCTGAAGTTGAGCATTGAATTAATTATGAAGTACCTGAAGGGGCCTGCAAGAAAGCTGGAGAGGACCTTTTTGCAAAGGCATGTAGTGATAGGATGGGGGGTAATGGCTTTAAACTGGAAGAGGGTAGATTTAAATTAGATATTAGGAAGAAATTCATTCCTGTGAGGGTGGTGAGACACTGGAACAGGTTGCCCAGGGAAGTTGTGGCTGCCCCCTCCCTGGAAGTGTTCAAGGCCAGGTTAGATGGGGCTTTGAGCAACCTGGTCTGGTGTGAGGTGTCCCTGCTTGTGGCAGGGGGTTGGAACTTAGATGATGCCTAAGTTTCCTTCCAACCCAAACCATTCTATGATTCAATGAAAACTTAAGCCTCCCAGAATTTAGGTTAGAGGGACATCACTTCAGCTGTGTAAAACATTAAGGGTTGTACTAAGCATCTGCATTCTGTGTCTGTTTTACAAATATGTGCAAGTTGTGAAGTGTTAATCAAAACATGGAACAAGCTAGAGGAGGTTTGTATAGGTTATTGAATTAAATTCTTTATATGGCACTTGTAAACTAAAAAGTAGTGTATAGTTTCTATCGATTTCCTAGTATGCTCAGCCCTCAAATGAATGAGTGCTAGCTCTGTAAATAGCAAATCAGTCTTGTACTTCTAACAGATTAAGAATTTTAGCACAGTGTAGCACATTGGACCAGGCATGTTGATGGATTCCAAGCAAGCTGATGCAGCTTTACTTTTGGGGTTGTTCTAGACTGGCAAGAGCACCTAAAAATTCGTGTTTAATAGATCAGCAATTACTGATCTCCTGTTCTGGCAAAATTTCCGGTTCTAATTTGAATCCTTAAAATAACTCACAATGTCTTGTAGAAGATGAAAGTCACTAAATGTTATTGAACAATAAAGGCTGATTCTAAATTGGCCAGCCATAGAAAGCAAAAAAAGACTGTAAAGGTTGTAAAGCTCTCAAGCAGTAATTTTTTCCTAAAATGAGGTGGCTTTTTTCTCTTCCTCACCCCCACTCCCCGCCCCTTATGCTGGAAACCTTGATTTATTTATTTTTTTTTGTTATAATAAAGATACTTTCATCAATTTAGATATCTCTGTTCGCTGCTGTAATATATAAATGTTGGCATGATCTTTGACATGGGTATTAACTGTTCTGATGTCTCACTGTTTGTTTAAATTATTATAAAGCATGCTGATGTGTGGATGTGATACAAAAAATTTAAAAAAGAAAAAGAAAAAGCAACCCACAGAACTGTGCTGAGGTAATGAGTCAGAAGAACATGTCCGATCACAACATGATTTTTTGTTTCTGTTCTAATATGGTGAAAATTCGTGTATCTTCTAGGCTACCTAGTCAAACACAAAAGAACTGAGTAGTTTTGTGAGCAGCAAAAAAAAAATCAGTGCTTGATTTCCTGTGAACATTAATTGAATTATATAAGTATGCTGTATCTCTGCATACAGCTGTAAAGTAAACTTCCTGTTCCAAAAGCTGTAGGAACCAGAATTTTATAGGATTATTATGGCAACAGTCAAGCTGCTTTGTTTGACTCTGAATGTTTGCTAACAACACTTTTTTTTGGGAAAAAAAAAAATTAAATGTATTATTATTATTTTTCGGAAGAAACAAACTTTAGTCTGTGGTCCTGCATGTTTCCGCTTGGCAGCAAAGTCACCTCAGGCCATTTGTTTTGGCCACTTACTGCCACCTCTTGGCTACTGCACAGTTGTTCATGTGGTACAGGGAACTGATCATCCTGAAAAAGTAGCCTAGTGGAAAAAGATATTTTCAGCCAGATTAGTTTCCTTGTCTGCATCATCACGTAGGTGCCCAAAAAGTTATGCCACCAGAACGGAGCTGGCAGGGATGCATATATAATTGACCAAGAGCTGGGATTGCTTAAGCCAGTTCATACCTATCCTAGTGATTATTCAGTGACAGCGTGACTTGACTTGTCAAACTGCTGGGATTCAGCACTGACAGGGAGGTGGTGGGAAGGCAGACAGTGAAACCTCACCCGTTTAACAGTTCAAGGTCGTACATTTCAGTGTATGTTTCTGCAATTGGTAATATGGGTTACTTTCCCTGCTGGTCTCAAGTGTGATTCAGTAAGGAATCTGAGCCCATCTCAAGAGTTTTTGTTGCTTGGGAAAGGGCTGGTCCTGCTCATCCCTCTCCTTTCCCTTACTTCCAGACATGAAATCCAGTCTCCTCAATATGATGCTTCTGGCAGTCTCCTCGCTGTGTGGTTGAGTTGTTCCATTTTTAAGCCCGGGAGAAAAGTAACTCTGCTTTTCTGAGTTTATTTCCCTCAATTTAGTAAAAGGTGGGAAGAGGGTGAAGTGCTGGGGTCTGAACCCCCAGCCCTGAATTAAGGTTGACATATGGGTGGTTCCCACAGCCCTTTAAGAGGAGGGGATGAGTTTACCTTTTGGCTTTCCTCCAGGGTGCGGCCGGCCTTGCAAGGAGAGCCCTCAGGTAAACAAGCCCCAGGTGCCCTGCATTTTGGTAACAAGTGCCAGGTGTCCTGTTTGGGGATAAAAGCTGGGCCCACTTGCAGGAAGGGTTGGAGAGTCTGTCTGTGGAGTGGACGCACTTCACAGAGTTTTCCTGTTGGGGAAGGACCTCCTGACTCCTCATGCAACTGGATTGCAGTCAGGTCTGGCACATACAAACGCAGGCTTTGTGGGGAGGCAACATGGGGTTACTTCTGTCATATGTAACTGCCTTGTTCTCCTGGTTGTCTCCCATCTTCTCTGTGGGTTATCTCGTGTCTCTGTTTGTCCCATCTGTTATGAGCGATATTGTGTCATTCCTGGGGTCGCTGGGGTTGATGTCTGTTATTCGTGATCTATCTGACTTGTTTGTACCCCCAGCAATCCTCTATATACTGACCCCTTTACGTGAAATAGAACCTGCGTACTGGATTGTTGTTCTGCTGCTGGCTGTGTCCTTTTTACTGGGCCTACTAATTGGCAAAACAGAGGGTACAAATTATCTTTTATTGGCAGTAATCCGTTAGATCAGCTGAGTTATGACATTCTCTTGAGCTATAGCTTCATATATGTTTTAAGCCTCTTTTAAGAAGTCTGTAAACCTCATTACGTGGGAATGGTTCAAAGCTGCACCGGGGTGGGCTTAGGCTGGACACTGTGAAGCATTTATTTACTGAGAGGGTGGTCAAGCACTGGAACAGGCTGCCTAGAGAGGTGATTGATGCCCCAACCCTGTCAGTGTGTAAGAGTCATTTGGACCACGCCCTTAGTAATAGATGCTTTAACTTTTGGTCAGCCCTGAAGTGATCAGGCAGTTGGACTACATGATCGTTGCAGGTCCAGCTGAAATATCCTATTCTGTACCCTGTGTCCACCCCTTTGTCCTGTGTTTCACCACCCCACCTATTTTACCATTTCTGTTTTCTGATTTTGAGTGCAAGTTGCTGTATGGTGGATTGCAGTGAGAGTAGGATTTAGGATGAACCTCACTTTGGGAGGATGGAAGCAAGATAAATTGACCAGGGAAAGGCTGGAACTTGTAGTGACTGGGCAGTCTTGTGGCTGTTTTGTGCATAGGTGTGTGTAACTATTTCAAGGTTGCCTTCAGAGTTCCTGTAATGCAGCTGTCAGAAGGTATATTTTGGCTCTTTCTGGCACTTTTTTTGTGCTGGTACTGGCCTTCTCACTGAAACTTAATGTTTGTAAGTTTTCAGTCAGATGGGTTCATTAATCCTACTTGCTGTCCTGCTATGTACGCAGTAGGTTCTGAGAATGAGCAGAAAAGGGACAGGTATATGGGAAAGTAGAACCAACCCTTTTGGCTAGAGCCCAGACTAAATGGATTAAAATAACCAGGTAATTATGTCCAAGTGTTTCCTTTCATCTGCTACCTGGTGTTATGCAAACTAGGGAAATTTAAGTCTTGTTAAGACTTCAACCAAGAGTTGTCCTAGTGAGGAAACACCACCTGAAAAATAACATGCTGTTGCTGGTTGTAGAGCTAGGTCCAAGCAGGAGCTGGAGTGTTTCCAGAAGCAAAGCTTGCTTAAATGTATGACATAACACAGCTCTAGAAAAGTTCAAGTCAGACTGTGTAGTGTGCTTTAAACATGGTGCTTATGTGACCTGTGGTATCCCAGACCTTCCCACTGTTTAAAAAATTTGCATGGCTACTAACGGAAGAGTGCCACAGCTTTAGCAGCCATTTAATGCATTTAATACTGCTGTAGTGCCAGGGTCTTTTTGACTTAGGTATCTTTTCCAAAAGCTGCAATATTAATACTAGAGTAGTAAAGAATGAAGAAGCTGGTTGCAGAGAGATAGGAAACAGCTGCCTGTATGGAAGATACAGGCATTTGCAAATACAGTATTTAACCCTGTTGTAAAGAAGAGTGGTTGCTGACTTTTCCATTTAGAGGCTTTAATGGTTGGATCACACAGGAAGTGAAGAGAGAGTGTTGGATTCACAGAAAGTGAATCTGGTGACATCTAGGTCATGATTTAATTCACCATATGTAATTCATGCCACAGGGGATGTCTTGGTAGGCAGATCTTTATTAGAATTTAGTACAATGCTAGATTTAGTCCTGCAAAATTTGTACTATCAGATTTTTAATGAACAAGTCAAAAGAAGGTTATTATAACACAATGGTTGCTTGTGTCATATTCTTTCTTTTTTTTTTTTTTTTTCTGTTTTTTTTTTTTTTTTTCTTTAACCCTGAAATTGGCAGCTGAAGCTAACAGGTGGTAGAGAAAGTGCAATATGTTTGTCTCCTGATACCTACTTTATCAGCTCTCAGACTTCAAAAACTTTCTTCTTTGGACAAAAAGCTTCTAATGGTTTTAATTTTAGCTTGATCTAATACAAGAGAAAAAACTTATTTAGTAAGTGGGGCCAAAAAACACTTGAAAAAGACATTGTTATGTATGGAGCTTATCCCCTTTTTAAACTTGCTCAGTAGGCTGGTTTCTGGGTGAGAAATGAAGGGCTATAAAGAGTCTGGCAGGCATCTGTACAAGCAAGCGATATGCTATATAGCCAGTTTATTTTGTTTTTCAGGGCAGTGTGACTGCAATGACTGTGTTTTTTCCTTTGGATACAGCTAGGCTTAGACTTCAGGGTAAGTGTCAAACTCTTTCTTTGTACAACAGTGTTTGTGTTCATCTTGGCTTGGGCACTTAGCAGAATGGTTGTAGGGGGACCTGTCTTTCATGAACAGCAATCTTACCTGTGTTACACTAGCACCATTTAAATACTAACATGATTTTTCAGGCTGAAGGTAATTCTCCCCTTTGAAAGTATTGGGCAACCTTTTAATTAGCTGAACAGGCTGTGTGATGTGTGGCCAGATGTGGCTTTTAAATGGTTATCTAAGACCAAAAAGAAAATGTGAGATTACACAGGTTTATATTTGTGTGTTGCTGCTTTTGGCTGCTATGAACAATTCAAAACACGGGCAGTATCATGAAAAATTAGTCTAGAGTCATTCTTGAGAATGGTTTAAAGGGAAAAATCAGGGTTAGAACCAGGAGCAGGAATATCCAATATTTACAAAATTGCTATCTAGGTGTAAACTTTGTTGTTTATAATGCCCTGTCTCTCAATCAAAAGTCACATTATTACCAAGCATTTTAACACTGTGACTAAAGCATGGTTAAGAACTAGGGGGAGATCATCAGCAAGGTTGTCAGCAATATATGGTTGAGAAATTAGCACCATACTGCTGTTGAGCAGCTTTTAATGCAGTAAGAGACCTTGTTTTGCTAAGGCTTAGTTGTTTGCAGATTAACTGTAAGAGATTGCTTTGCTAGTGGTGCTAGTCTGGAGTCCAAGGTACAATTCTGATAGCAGTAAGGCAGGCCCAGTCCTAGTCTTTTACCTAAGGTGAACCTACCTTCAGTTCTTGTCTCAACTACTGGGTTAGGAACTGGTAACTGCAAGTACTTTGGTGTCCAACTAGTGTGGGGAAGAATGAAAAAAGGAAGTAGCCTTACCTAGCAAATGGAAATAAGGAGATGCTTTTTGGAATTGCTTCAGAAGTAGGGAACATCTATGAGGAGGAAGAAGCATGCTCGTCTGGGATATGTTCAGAGTAGGAAGGATAAAGAGTTGAAAATGAGTGCTAAAAATCAGAATAATCTAAAAGTTTGATTCTTCTGTTTTCCAGTTGATGAGAAGCGGAAGTCTAAGACAACACCAGCAGTCCTATTGGAAATAATCAAAGAAGAAGGCCTGTGAGTAGATACTAGTTTTCCTCTTGTCTTTATGTAGGCAAGTTCTAAAATTAATCTAGATTTGCTGTTAAAGTGGAATAGTTAGCCCATGTGGACAGGTTTTTACTTCGAATTAAAATGTTTTCATATAAGTGTGATATGACTTACCGTATGTGTTCATCTTGAACTAGTTCAAATTAACTTTCTTGAGCACCTTATGCAATTGAGCTGTTCAGTGATGTAACTGTGCCTCCTCAGAAATGCAGGTTTGTATACAGACACACCTTCATATATCTGATAAACCAGCTTCGTCTGCCTGGATTCTTGGGTGTGTCCATGTCTCATAGCCAAGATGAAACTCTTGGGCAGCTGAGCCACTTTAAACAGGAGAATTGAGACCTGTTTCCCAGTTGGAAGGTTTTTTTTCTCCTAAGGATGTGGAAGTAAACAAGTGACTCTTTATGCTGATGAAACTGAAACTCTATCTAAAAGCAGTTAACTTTCAGCAGTGCTGTGCTTTATTTGCTGCTCAGTCTGAGCTGAGTTGGCTGGGAAAAATAGTTATATGCGTGTCCTTGTTACAAGTATTTTCCTAAGTGAATCCCTGGAACTCTTACATGGACTAGAGCTTCCAGGACATTGAAGTTGGCAGAAGTTTAGCTTGGCCAATAATGTTTTGAAACCTTTGAACTTGAGCAGTTGGCAGTTGTATGCGCAAGTACTACTCGGTCATCTCTTTTGCTCACATTGCCAAATCACATTTGTTACATGAGGGTGTCAAGTAAACGTCAATTAAAAAAAGAAAGAAAGAAAAATTAGGAGGTTAACTGAAAAGGAGAGACTGCAAAAGTGGTCATCCCACTTTTCCTGTGAAACAGAAAAATCAGTAATTCTGGCAAGCAGTAAACGTTGTTTCTTCCAAAGGTATAGGCAAGGCCTGGCTAAGCAATGATACTAGTTTTAGAAATGTGCCTGGAATAAAAAAAAACCACCAAAACCTCACAACAAATCCAAAGTCTGTGATGTGAGATCATAAACATCTTGTTTGCATTAGTTTGTAGAGTCTTGTCTTGTATTTTGCTTTATTGAGACTGCTTTTCTCATCTAGATGTGACATAAAGCAAATAGGTTTAGCTGAGAGGTTTTCTGTAGAGGTTTATCAGACAGCTTTGCTTTCTTCCCTGTGCTTTCATCCTTTTCTAGACGATATGCCAGATGTTCACTGGTTTACACCAAGTTCTTCTCAGGGTTGCAGTTTGGAACACACTTAGGTTTTATTTGTGTGCAGAAGGATTTGTAGTTGAATTACAGATGCTGGCACTGACAAGTCATTAAAATAAACTCATGGTTTTTGTCATAGTTTCATGTTTTGTTCTGTAGGATGTTTCCTGTAAGAATTTCTGATGATTTTCAATAAATCAAGCAAAACCAAACTAACACTGTCAGTTAGAGGACATGGTCACCAGAGGGTGTTTCTGCTGGGGTTTTTTTGGCAAGACAGAAGAGATAGGTGATGCAAAAATGGTTTTAATTCTACTCATGACTAACTGTATAGTCAGTTAATTTGTAATTGTAACTGTATGGTTAGCTAAGCCTGTAACTTCAGTAACAGTCCTAGTAACACGGTGTATTCCCAGCTACACGGGAGGGAGAAGCACTTGTTGCATCTGAGATGAAAACCTAGTGTTTACATTGTAAGAACAGTCAGATGCTGCATTTACCAGGCTTGCATCTTTTATAGTCTCCTTCTTGGCAATCCTTATATTCTGTATATTCCCAATATTTTAATGAATACTTATGAACCTCTATGATTACTGCTAGTCATTGGTGAGATTCATTATACTCTTAATGTGATAACCAGTTCTCTGCCTGGCCTGTGCATCTTCAATGAAGGTGTGTGTATCATTATCTTTTTTGGATGTATTGTAGAACATGCTGGGGATATAGGGCAGTTGTTCAGGTGTCCTTGTTTTACAGGCTCATCAGGCCTGTAGGAGAAGGAAGCCTTGTTTATCAGGTGTTACGAAATAATTCTTAAATGAAGATAGATTTATATGATACACAAACAGTGATGGTTATTCACAACACCTGAAAAATAAGATAGCTGTGAATCATAAGGAGGTATTCATTTTTTGATCTGTGATTAAGCTAGTTAAATTTAAATAGGTAATGTCTTTTTCTCATTGACCTGACACATATGCTGTAGACTTTACTGCAAGGCATTTATGAGATATGCAGGTGGGAAGAATTTCTAATGCCCCAGGTTCCATCCTTTGAAAGACTGTCCTTGGTGGAGTATATTAATTTCAGTAACTAGTCATTCATCTTTAAATTTTATGTGAGAATCCACACATATATTTTTTTCTTTCTTACACTAGGTTTTTTATTATTATTTCATACTGAAGTAGTAGTTGTCTTAATTTTTTTTCCAGCTATGTTAAGCATTGCTTTGTTTCCTTGGTGATATGAGCATCTCTTTACTGGAGCGTTATCTTTTGTATTGGACTGACAACTGCGTTTCTCAACAAAAATGGGAATTCTCCTCGTGCCTTGTTTTGGTAGCTGGTTTGAACTAACTGTATCGGGTCCGTATGTTAACATACATACTTCAAGAATACATTAATTCCCTGTATGTTTGTAGTTCATAGCTGGCTGCTGGTAGAGAGCAAATATGGTGGTAATACTCACTTTTGGAGTGAGTGAGCCCCAAGCTTCTCACAATACATGTGTTGTACCTCTACAGCTCCTTTGCAATTGAATTATTCCTGATTACTATAATTTATAAATTAAGTGATTAACTTTTTAATGGTACAGTCAGGAGTTTAGTATGGTATGATTTGTTGCCATTAATGATAAAGAGCTAGTATTTTATGTAGTATACATTATTGTATCTCTGGAACCTTTTACCAAAATGTAAAATCAACCAGATCATGTGAATACTGTGCTGATCCCTTACCATGACTTTTGTCTCTCCGTTAGGTTGGCACCATATCGAGGATGGTTCCCTGTTATCTCCAGCCTTTGCTGCTCCAATTTTGTTTATTTTTATACATTTAATAGTCTTAAAGCTCTCTGGGTCAAAGGTCAGCATTCAACCACTGGAAAAGACTTGGTTCTTGGGGTTGTTGCAGGTAATCCTTAAACCTCAATTTCATCAAAAATGTATTTTTAGTATGTTTTTTTATGAAGTCCACTGAAGGTCACAGTGAGCGCTTACTGCCTCCCACTGTATGCAAACTTGTTTAGTTGTACAGATCTGTTTGATTGCTCATCTGTGTCCTCCCCACCTCATAAGTTGGTCTGTAAACTGTTCCTGTGGTGAATTCTGGCGCACAGCACAGTGCTGTTGCAGTCTAGTATTTTATTTGCGTCTGGTGTGTTGTTTACCATGGTATCTGAGCATCATCTTTTAGATGTTGAAGACAAATGGCAGGGAGAGATGATAGGTTTTTTTCAGAGGGAAAGATATATGCCAATTCTGAAATGTTTTTGATTAGGGTAAGTAAGAGATTTTAATGTAAGGATTTGGTTGCCAGTTTTCAGAATACTTTTTGGATTGTCATCTGAAAGTGACAGGTTTTTTTCAGAGGGAAAGATATATGCCAATTCTGAAATGTTTTTGATTAGGGTAAGTAAGAGATTTTAATGTAAGGATTTGGTTGCCAGTTTTCAGAATACTTTTTGGATTGTCATCTGAAAGTGACAGTCCCTATACAAATACAGTAGGAACTTTATGTTCTATTTCATCCCTTCTCTCATGTGGGTGCTACAGTGCCTTCTTCACTAGTGGCTTTTCCAGCAAATCCAATGTGAAAAATTGCCACTGTATGCCTGTACTATTCTACAGGAACAATTGTTCATGCAACTACACTGAAACAAGCTGATTTTTAAAAATCTGAAAAAAAGAAGGCCTGTGATTATTTGAGGAGGGTAGGTTGTGTTGTTTATTTTTGCTAATTTCTTGTGCTTTCAGTATGTAGGCACAATGAATGGCGGAATAGTTGGGGGAAAGTAAGGAAACAAATTCTTGTTGGCTTCATCACTGGAGGAAATTTACTTATAATTACATTCTGGAACAAAGGCTACAGGAGTTAGGGTAATAGCTTGTCAGTTAAATTACTTCTTCAATGTCTGTAGTTTGCATCCTTATAATGGACTAATAGCTGGTGTAAATTGAAAAATTCTACTTGAGGTGTTTACTCCCTACTCATCCCATTCCTCCTACTGGTAACAAATACAGATTAGAAAAATATATTTTTTAAAAAATTACCTTTCAGTCTGGAAAATAAGGTTTTATCTCCTTTAACTGAGTCTGGGTGAAAAATGACAAATATATTATGCTCTAACCTGTTGCTCCATAATGTAATCACCTTGACTTTGGTTAAGAGAGATTAATGTGGCTTGCCTTTTCTAGTGCTTGATTTTGCTCAAAACTTTTTTGAGACTTCATTGTAGTCCTTAGGAAGGATACTGAAAAATATATATATATATATATATATATATATTCTATTTTTCTGAACCCTCTTAAAGGAAAAGAACAAACATGCATAATGTAAAGTTTCATCTTTTTCAGATTTACTGTTCTTCATAGTGATAGACTGTGTCCATCTCAATATAACGGGATAATTCAGTCAGTCACTCAGACTCCTATCAAAGCAATTAGTGTAGAAGCAATTGCTAATTTCTGTGATGCAGAAATATTAATAAGAAAGATCCTTGGTTTTAAGAACCTTGTTTTTAAATAGTTACCGAACAGGAAAGACCTGTACCAGCTGATTGTGGAAGTAATGTCACTTAATCCTTTTCTCTGTTAGTGTAGAACTGCATTTTGCAATACCTCTTTGTTGCAGCCTGACGTGGGTTTGTCCATTCTCTTCCCCCATCCTACTTTCTGATACTCAACTTTCAGACTTTACTGTTGGCGTTTGTTATTGTGTGTAATTTCTTGCTACTCCTAAGCTTCACAAAATATTTGCAGAATCCTGTGTTTTCCACCATAAGTATACTTAGTGAATCTAGAAACTAGACATTCTTTTGGCAGTGTAGGAGCTCTGTTCTGGTGATCAAGCTGCATGCATTTATTTGTTCTGATCTCTCATAAAATAATCCTTCTAACCTTATCACACTGTTTCTTTCTGAAAGTAGGCAGGCAGCAAGTCATCATGGAATGAAGTAGGACATGGAAAAGTAGAGTATCTTGTGCTTCAGTGTGGTGTAGTGTGCAGCAAAGTAACAAGTTCACTTCAGATTCCTTCAACGTATTCATATTTGGTGTGGTTAGTTGTTTGGGTTTTGTTTTGTTTTTAGTTTTGGGGAGGAGTAGCAGAAATGTCTTCCCACTGCATGCAATCTGCTGACTGCTAATTCATGGCAGAGCTGTGTTGGAGGATACCTGAAGTATCTTATTGCAAATTACCAGTTTACTCTTGCCATTATGCTGCGTTAATTTTTCCCCCTCTTAGCAGTAATTTTGGTAGTGTGTGAATTAGGGTAAAAGGGGATAAGAAAATATTTTAAATCTTCTAGTTTATTTTCTTTGTGCTGTGTTTTGCATTAGGTGTTGTGAATGTCCTGTTGACCACTCCTCTTTGGGTAGTGAACACTCGTCTGAAGCTGCAGGGAGCGAAATTTAGAAATGAAGATATTGTACCGACCAATTATAAAGGCATAATAGGTAAGCACCTGTTGTTGCCTTCAACCAAAGAGAACTTCATTAAGTGAAATACATGAAGGACTCTGAAGTTCGAAGGCTTTTAATCATGTAACCAATTTCACCCAGGAATCTCTGTGCTTCCCTATCACTTTGCAGTCGAGTTTTACAGGAAACGGGACTTGGCCATTTCTGATGGTAATTAAGAGTTTTCAGACCTGTATCTAATATCTTTTGCAAATACAAGAATCTTATCATACAAATCCCAGAGTAGTAGTGAGCCCAGTGAGGTGATAGCTGGAAGTCTGAGTTTGGACATACAGTCTGCAAATTAAAGTTCACTCATCCAGACATTCAGGCAGTCTTCCTTTTTAAAAATAAATAAGTAAATAAATATTGTTGACATTTTAAAGAAGGTTTAGAAGACTTTGTTGTTGTTGCTGAGCTTGTACTAAAAAGAGTGGGGGATGTCTGTGCAGATGATAAGCTCTATTTACACTAATGGTGGTGTAAGAAAGAGCTGCTTTTGTCACTGCTTTTCCATTGACTTCCAGATTAGCATGGAAGATTTAAAAATTTGCATCAAAGATGACAGTGAATTTTTATACACATGGAATATTAGGCTTTAAATATAATTTTTCTCATCATCTACAGTCATAATTTTGTACTCAAACTGTTAATAATTTTTTTTCCCCAATTTTTTTCTCAGATGCCTTTCATCAGATAATACGAGATGAAGGAGTCTTGGCTTTATGGAATGGTACTTTCCCGTCTTTGCTGCTGGTCTTTAATCCTGCCATACAGTTCATGTTTTATGAAGGCTTTAAACGGAAGCTTTTGAAAAAGCAGCTGCAAGTGAGTATGTTCCGAAGCCAGGTAGTGGACATTCTTTGTTACAAGGCAAGTTCTTTGACATGTGCTACTTGAGCAAATTCAGAAGTATAGGTTTGGTTCTTGTATTTTTCAGGGGTTTTTTTGAGTTAGTATATCTTCTAAAAAAGATCTCTGATTGTGAAGTGAGGCATGAATCTTTCATGTCCCTGGGGAAGATATTCCTGTGATGAATTCCTCTTCCTGTAAAAATAAAACTGCATCTCTTGTCCACATTTGTTTAGATTTCTTCCAAGGTCTTGATTTAAGGTAGAGATTTCAATTCTAATATATCTGTTTTACAAGTACGTATGTAAAGAGTATTTTGAAGTCACCTCTTCAACCTTTCTCCAGTAAATCAAGTATATCGAGCCTTTGAACTATCACCAATTTGTTTTGGACCCTGTCATTTTAATAACATTTTTCCTGAAGCCCTCAGTTGTTCGATATCCTTTTACCAAGAATGGACACTAGAATGGAACATAGCATTGCAACTGTACCTCCCCAATTCTCTAAATAAAGGTAGAATCACTTTTCTGTCCGTGCTTTATAGTTCCCTTCTTTTTCTTTATTCTTTTCCTTCTTTTCGCTATATCAGATATAGCATCTCACCTGAACTCATGTTCCTTTTCTGTTCTAGCAAATCGAAAAGCATTTGTGTTACATTTTAGGATAATATCATAACATGTTATATGTTTAAGCTGCAGTGTTCTGCTGTTAATTTGTGACTTCAGAATGCATTTGGCTGTATTAAAACGTTAGATCACATCAGTGTATTACAAACCCATCTTGTTTTTCCTCAAGACATAGTGAAATTATTTTTACGTGAGATTTTGCATCATAAATGAGGCCTGGGGTTTTTATACCATCTTTAGTCAATACTGCAGCTGTAGCCTCTTTGTGCCTGATGGATCTATCCAGTTACATTATGGATAATAAATTTGAGTCACGAGCTGAGCTTCCCTCTGCATTGTTATTTGCCTGTTGGCTAATTTGAGATATTTCTTGTGTTTCTTTTAAGTTACTTAGTTCTACCTTAAATTAGGGCACATTTTGTCCATAATCAGTGGAGAGTGAAAATACTTTTTTCCCCTAGCAATGGTCAGTTTTATTTTGGACAGCTTTTTTCTTCCTGTATGATCTTTTCCTGATTGTCTTAAGTATCAGGTTGAAATTTTTAAAGATGAGCATATGTGTGCATACTGCTGATTGCAGTCAACATACTTTGCAAATTTGGAGCATGTTTTGATATGGGCACCTACTTATTTTCAGTGATTAATTCACACTGTTAGACTGAGATGCACTGTAATCATCTTATGCTATAACAATGTATTTGGTGCATCGTGGAACATTGTGGGCTTTGGAGGAGAGGACGGGCTTCCAACAGGTGTTCCTAACTAACAGGGGATGAGATTTTTAGCCTATGTTACCAAGACTAAAATTTTGCCTGACAGCATAGTGATTATGTCTCAGGATTAGAGAGTGATGTTCAAGGAGTCTTTCACTGTCGCACTGTTTTATGGCTTTGTCTCCACTATGATATAGTAGCTTAGTTATAGTGAGAAATGTAAAAGCTTGTGAGCAGGTAGAAGTTATAAATAAACTTCAGTTGTGGGAAAGTAAGTTCATTGAACTATCACTAACTGAGAAGATGCAGAGACTTCATGAAATCTTTATGTCAAAGATACTTAGATAACCAGGTAGCAGGTACTAGTAGAGACTTCCCAAACAGAACGGTTACTGGCTGTTTTGGTACTGTGTGGAAACAATATGTTCTTTATCTGTTGAACAG
The DNA here is from genome assembly GCA_028020825.1 of Podargus strigoides. Taxonomy (NCBI): domain Eukaryota; kingdom Metazoa; phylum Chordata; class Aves; order Caprimulgiformes; family Podargidae; genus Podargus; species Podargus strigoides. The sequence continues at coordinate 116,234,485 of CM051663.1, read as the reverse complement.
CTCACATCCTTGGATGCTTTTGTCATTGGTGCAATAGCCAAAGCAGTTGCCACCACCCTCACTTATCCTCTGCAGACAGTACAGTCAATTCTGCGGGTAAGTAATCATTTCATGTCAGGGTAAATGCGTCTGACTTGTTCTGTATAATGCAAGCCTTGTTCAGATGGTTTGTTTTCCTTTGTGTTAATGAATCTATCGTTTTGGGGTCTCCTTTTGCACAATGCAGGTCACGGATAAGGATGCCTCTCTTCTTTAGTCCTGTGCTGACAGACTCTGATAGAACTTGGTATTACTGGTGCACATTTGTTGCAAGTTGAAAACATAATGCATAGGTAGTGTCTCATGGAAGCTGATGCACCATACTGTTTTTACGCACTACAAAAATGTAGATTTACTATGTTAATATAAATAGAAAATATGTCAAGTGGCAACTTCAAAATTAAATCCTTGAATCCAGTTAGTTTTCAGATCACCTAGGGTAATCCAAAACCAGTTTTGTTCATAGGTTTTGTTTTATTTGGATGATGGTCTGACCTTGTCAGTTGCCAGAATGTGATTCATCAGGAGCAGCTGAGCCATTTACCTGGCTTTTTATGCTAATTGTAGTGGTGATGGAAACACTTGCATTTATTCTTGCTTGCAATTTGTATGTATGCTGGATAATGCTGCTACCTTCAGTATGTACCAATATTGTTGTAATATTGAAACAAGACAAAACTGGAGGTGGGGGAAGAGACCTGGCCACACATGAACAGGCATATTGTACTTTAATTTCTGTGCTTTTTAATCTATTCTTGTAAGTTGTTTCTTGATGATTTTTGTAACAGTTAAAAATTTAATAAATACTTCCACATGAAATATAATGCTATTTTCGTAAGTAAGGAGAAGCCCAGGCTTGCATGTATGGTAAAGCCATTATATATGTTCTAAAACTTGTATAAATTTGGAGAATTTGTTGAATTTTTTAACATGAGCCTTTGCTAGGGATATCACTTTTCAGACTTGTCTAGTAGAGGATCTTTCTTGTTGATTGCTCATCTATAAAAAGTTATTTTAACGCAAGTTTTATAATTATTTTAGTTTCCTCTCTAATTAGGAGTGGACTAAATTTTTTATAGCCTGTAAAAAGATAGTTTGGATGCTATACTTCAAACTAACAGGACTTGAATATATTTGCTGTGTGGTTGCTGCTCCCCTGCCAAGACACTAGATAGAACTTTTGCATCTGCACAGCTTTCTACTTCGCTACCCTAATGGTGCACAAAATGACATCTGCACTGTAGATGTGTCAGCCATGTTGTAGTTTTGTCAGCAGTCATCTTTTCTGAAGTTTTCATAACTTGTGATGATCAGCTGTGTCATTCAGTGTCTTAGCCTGTTTTAACAGCCTGGACACTAGTAACAGAGACTTCTATTACTGAAGTGATAAATACAGAAAAACATTTATGCAAATAGCTTTGTTTGGATAAGTTTTAACATCAGTTTGGTTTTGATTTGTGATGCATTTTCTGCTGGTGTGAAGGACAAGTGGAAAGAAAGTTGGAATTCTTTATTTTAGCCTTAGCATTGCAGAGCAGTCCATTTTTCATGGGGCTGCATCAGTATAACAGCTTCAACCCTCGTTCCTTTCCATGGTTGCTACAGAAATGGTTACAATCTTGTGACTATTACTTCGTGTTTCTTCTGTCTCCTCCCGGCTTTTTGAACAAAATTCTTCTGTCTCTTGGTGCCAGTGTCATTCTTTAAAAAAAAAAAAAAAAAAAAAAAAGGAGGCAGCTCTGCTAATAACCAGCTGCTGCTTGCTGCTCACCTCAGCTGAAGTCAGTTAGTTCACTGCTTGCCTTTCTGCAAGAGCAGAGCTAACTATCGGTGTCCATGTGGTGGTGGGGTTCCTCTCGCAACCACCCGCTGTGAAATAAACTGGCCTATATGCTACTTCTCAGTGCCAGTCCATCCTCTCCCTGGGATGATGGGGAATGCAAGGACCATATCTGTAGTTCTGCAGTTACTAGGGGTGACTTCTTTCCCTTTGCTCTATGAAAGAAGCAATACCCGGAAACCCTGAACACTGCTGCTGAGAACAGCAGGAACATGCATCTGTGATACCTGTGCTGTCCAGTTCAAACTTGTACTACTTCATAATGTGCATTCTAAACTAAAGCTAGCATTTTAAAATTTGATAAAGTTTTTGTCACACACACTAAGTGATGTTAAAAAAACAGTATGAATAAAGGTTTAGTGTTTTCAGAAATATTCTGAATGAGGTATACTTTGTACAGTTGTGGGGTGTTTTGAAACGATTTTAGCAGATTTACACACAAGCTAAGACGAGCTTGATATAATTCATAACGCATCATAATTAAATTCTGTCATGAAAGTAGGACTCTCTTCCACCTCAAACCTTTAGAAACTTACTATTGTTTGAAAGTTTTTAGGGTTCTTTGTAATGAAGTCTCTATACCTTTGCTTTCAACTTTTTGGCAAAGCACCCTTCTTGCTTCCATATAATCAGCAGTTATCCTGTGTAACTGATACTGGCATGCAGGTTCCAGCCTTGCCATTTGGTATGTCTGTCTTCTTTTCAACCATTAAAAATAAGTGGCACTGGTGTGCACTTCATTATGCAGTGAAGCTGTTCTTTAGCCTATATGTTGGTGTAAATTTGTCTCTGAAGAAATAGCAATACTCTTAATTTTCTTAGTGATTCTGGGTGAAAAAGTTCACTTTAAAAATCAAGCCTCTTTTCTCTAGTGTAGAGAATGCCAGACCCTTTGGGAGATCTTCTGCAGTAAAGCAGTGACATCCTAGGGAGAAAGGAACTTTTTTTTTTTTTTTATTCTCCATTGATGAACCCTTGTAGTACAAAAATAGTCTGATGGTGAAGAAAACAGGAGAAGGAAGCACCTAATCCTGGTGTAGTTTGGAAGCCTGTGAGTAATCTGGCCGCTGACTGGCATTGTAACTTAGAATTTACTTAGCAATCTTTTTAGGGTGTGTCTGAGTCTTTGACAATAATCCTTAGTATTGACTGCCTAAATCTGCTTGCATACTCTACCTATTGTCAATGGTAATTCTTACACCTAAGAAGTAGCAGTTGCCTGAGTTCTGGGAGAAACTCATCCACAGGCAGTTGCTCAAATTCACCTTCCTTAGCACAGAAGCATAATAAAGGCTTCAAAAACTATTTGGCTGTGCTGTTATAAATACAAGTGTAGAAGCCCTTGTATATTAATAGTTCGTAGTTATAGCTTGCTGACAGTAATATTGACCTGTATCAGATAAGAGTATCAATGAATGCTAGAAAAGGGGTTGCTGAAATTGCTAGTTTAGCTCTCAGACATAAAATTACAGCTGCAGCTGTGATGCCCACTGAAAAAGAGTTTGGGGATAAGCAAACATAATGAATATAAGAGAAGTATTATTTAGGCCAGGTAGATGGATCAGTTTTGGAGTCTTCCACAGCAGATAGATTTTTGGGTTCAACTATGCAATCTCAATATAATAATGGTTTGCAGATGTATGGGGGGTTGAATTTTTGTTAAATGAATAGATTTTTGGGTTCAACTATGCAATCTCAATATAATAATGGTTTGCAGATGTATGGGGGTTCGAATTTTTGTTAAATGAAAGCTGAGCAAGCCAGAAAGAACTTGCTTTGAACGTCATATCTCTACTAAGACTCTATAAATTATGTTTTTGAGATCTTGAAAACTGTTTCCTCCGGAGCAACCAGAAGAGAGCAAATTTGGCCATGTGTAATACTTTCTTAGAATCCATCTTAAAACCAGAACAAATTATTGTAGCACATACTATTTTAATGCTTGCTGTGTAAAGTTCAACAGTGTGAGCTTTGGTCTCAGTTCTTCATTGATGGCTAATATAACCTGGAAAATCTTGAGAGGTTTAAGTTAGGCTCTCCAGATTTTTTGCATGTGTTGATTCCTCTGCCTAGCACCATGGGGAAATAGTACAACAAAATGCTCTTCCTTTTTTTTCAGTTTGGACGCCACAGGTTGAACCCAGAGAACCGAACACTAGGCAGTCTTAGAAATGTTCTTTACCTTCTTCAACAGAGAGTGAGGTGAGCTTCCTGGGGTTTTTTTCCTAACGTGATATAGAAGACTTGAATATTACTAATATGTTGAAAATGTTGCTGGATCTGACTTTTGGTTTTTTGCCTTCCTTAAACTTTACATTTGAGTCAACTTCGGTTTTGTAATATATCGCAGAATAAGTACACAAAACCAAATTCTCCTAGATACCTGTACAGTAAGTGGTTATCAAGGATATCTATGGATACCAATTCATTTGCATCTCATCTTGAAAAGAAGCAAGTTTCTTGCACAAAAGACTTTCTGCAGAATTTTCTCTTTAAAATATTATTAAACATAGATAGCACTTTAGATCAAAAATTAATTTAAGATTCTTACAGTTGTCAATTTGTGATATTAATTCTTCTTTGTAGTGTACTGATTTACTTATAGAAGGTTATTCACACTTGTTTTCTTGTTTGTTTTGGTTTGTTTTTTTCCTTTAGGCGTTTTGGATTAATGGGACTCTACAAAGGCCTTGAAGCAAAGCTCCTGCAGACAGTCCTTACTGCTGCTCTTATGTTTCTGGTGTATGAGAAACTGACTGCTGCAACCTTCACAGTCATGGGATTAAAGAATTCGCGCAGACATTGAAAAAGGAACCTGTGCCAAAGATTATGGAGTCTAGAAAATACATTCCATTTCTGAGACCAGACTGGGTAAAAAGGGTCCTTCCTCACTTTATCTATTTCTTTTTAGCCACCTACATCTCCATTATTTGGAGAAATTTGGAATACACTCTTTAGGACTTGTTGCCATGGATTCCAGGGATAGGTCATTCCCTACACTTCTGTGGACTCGCTGTGTTAAGAAACAAAGCAGAGACCTTATTTAAGCACTTGACATGAAACTTTAACTACTATATGATTTTGTTGATGTTCTTGGCAAGAATTAGTATCTCTCACTATGCTTTCTTGTTTTCCCTTAAATCATCCTAAACTATTCTGTCTTTGCCTTCTGTCAGTAGCTGGTGAGGCTAGTTTCATGGTATTTTCCTTGACCTGCGTTTATGTTGCTTCATATTTGGTTCATTAAAGTAATTTGTAAAGAACAAGAGTTTTCACATAGTTTTCTTTTAACTTCAAGTATGTGTGTGGCACAGAATGATAGGGTATTGCCCCAAATACCTGGTGGTGAGATTTCTGAAATGCTAGAATGTACATTAGCAGTGAGTAGGCACACTGCCTTCTTGAATCCATTCCTTTTGAATCTTGAAATTTTTGAGTGCAGATACTGGTTAGATAAGAGGAACATAACCTCTTGCTTTTTCAAGATGAGTACCTCAAGCTGCTTCAAGGAAATTGACTTGCTACATAGAAATACGTGAAGTTCTGTAACCCCATTCCTTGTGAGAGTATGTGAATTCACACGATGTTCTCATGCAGACAGGGAGCACTACCCTATGCTTCAGAAGTGGTATGCCCTCTCAAAAATGTGCTCTGATTATTTTTCCACTGATCTTCCCAGACACTTTCCTGACCCTAAAGCATAAAAGTCATAACTCTTGTCCTAGTTAACGTAATTATATATGTTCTTTTTGCATAGTTTTGTTCAATAGTCCTAGGCCATAAAATCCAAATAAATCCTGCTGTGTCTGTCATTAAATTTGCAGTAGGATTGTTCTGAAGAACAGTTTTACACTTGAAGTGTTGAGAAATTCCACGGTAGTTTAACACCAAGAATGTCTGGGAGAAGAATTAAGCGCTACAGAAAATATGTTACTGAATTGCTAAATGGCACCCTTTTTTGGGTCTTAGTTGAGTCAGTTCTAAGTATGAAACTGGAATGCAATTGTATTTTCAACAAGAATAAAAACCTTCACACTGCTTCTTTTAAGAGTATTTGGAATATTTGTACACAAGAAAAATGTTCATAATTCAATGCTGGATGCTTTTCAATCCAAATGGGATTCACATATGACAAGAATGAAAAAGCATAACGAGCTGTAATTATACTTTGATAGATGACATGAAACAATGAAAGACTGTAGACCTCACCACTGGATCTCAGTAAAAATATTATTCTGACTGAAATGAGTTATCCTGTGGAAAGATAGTCTGCTGTCTTTTTGGTGTTTTTAATACGAAATTTGGAATCAATGGTATGGCTCTTGATAAGCTACCTCATGCTGAAATTCCTGCTGTCAGAATCATTGCGGGGAAGCTGAGAGGGTGTTGGCTTTACACAAATGCAAAGTGGTTCTCATGCCACTTTGGCTGAAACCTGCATGGCTGCTAGAAGCTTTATTTTCAGCATCTCAGATTTTTCTGGTCTATGGTGGGAAGGAGCAATTCCTGCAAATACAGAAGGATTTTTCTGGTTGCTATACCTGTAAGAAGAAAGTAAATGCTCGCTTGCTATCTAGCAAAAAAATACCTGCTTACCAGCCAGTGTGATTTAAAGGGATAAAGAACTATCTCATTTTTGCAAAAAAGCTGAATACAGAACAGCTGTATAGAGAAAAGTGCTGGCCTTGGCTGTGTCTGTGTTACCATGAAACCTGGAACAGGCATTTTGCACTAAACTCTGCTCTGCCGACCAGTTGTTATAATGTGAAACAGTTTCTTAAAGGGATGAAAACAAAAGCTGTTGAAGCTGGGAGCATCTTCAGTCTCCTTTTAGTGACAGACCTATGGTAATTAAAACTTTCTTGCTCCTGCATTCTGCAGTGTTGATTTAGACATGAGACTGAATTAACTGCAAGACATTTGTTCAATCAGCAGGCAAACATTCATCTTACAGGTGGTACCTCTGCCTAAGTTTTCTCAGGTGTAGTTTGAACAGATGGCATTTCTGTTAGAATTGCTAAAATTATTTCAGGCATATGTGAGTATCTTTGAGATTAAAAAAGCACAATTTATCAAAACAAACTACGAAAGACAGTATTTCTAATCTTGTTACTAAAGTTACAAGTCACCCATGGTAGATAAATACTGTCCAGACATAAAACCAAAATACAATAACTTTATTCTATTTTAAGTTACTTTTGGAAATTATTACTTCCTGACATGTCCCCTCACAAGCAAATGTATAGCTTCAGGAGGTGGTGTAAAAACACGATACAGCTCATCTGGCTCTCGAGTTAGGTCATTTAACTGAAAAGAAATACTTGTAGGAGAACTGATGACATGTTTCCATGACAAACAGCGGAAAACACACAAGTGTTCTTTTAGACAAAAGTGGCTCCTAATCAACATGGTTTTGGCATTTGAAGCTGGAGATGGACACAGAGTATGAGGTGGGTGGCACAAGAAGCTCTGCACACAAGTACTTGCAATGAAAGCCTCGGCTCTGGGATTGCAGTTGCCGGTGCACTGCATTTCTGCTGTGTGGTCAGTTTGTAACTGCATGTTCCAGCCAAAAAACTGCGATGATTCACTTCTACAGAACCTTCATGTTGAAGTGAAAAACAGACGTCCTTTTTTCCCCTAAATACTATTTTTGAGAGAAGAAAGAAGGGAGAGATGATTACAAAAGAGAGCAGCAGAGAGGATCGTCTGTCTTAGCCAAATTATATCATGGATAATTCTGTCCTTGGCTCAATTTAGGAGATTTAAATTTAATCCTGCCCCACATTTTGATGGAAGCAAGGAGACACCTAAGGTACCTTAGAGATTGTGAAGCAAGTAGCTCCTCAGCTATCTGTATTGTTTGGGGTGAATTCTGCCTCCTATTCGTATTCTAGACTATGCCTCTCATCATTAATAAGATTGTTCATCTGTATAAATAACAGTAGGACAGTATTTAACACATTTTAGCTTCTTTTAATGTTACTCAGTAAGCCTCAGGTTAGAGGTTGATAGCTGATTGTCTTAACGTCGCTGAATTGCTGAATGCCGTTAAATAGCAGTATCTGTTGCAGAGCTGGTTGTGCTTGGCTAGAAGCGAGTCCCTCCATTGTACTGTTTGCCTTTGCTGGCTGCACCGAAGAAAATTCATGCCCTGGCACACACCCTGTCTGGGAGGAAAAATGAGATTTAACCTCTAGTCTGTCCAAGAGGAACAGAGTGTGCTGCACTGCAAAGCTGCTCGTATAGATCATAGAATCATTGAATGGTTTGGGTTGGAAAGGACCTCAAAAATCATCTAGTTCCAACCCCCCTGCCATGGGCAAGGACACCTCCCACCAGACCAGGCTGCTCAAAGCCCCATCCAAAGTGGCCTTAAACACTTCCAGGGAGGGGGCATCCACAATTTCCCTGGGCAACCTGTGCCAGTGTCTTGCCACCCTCAAAGGAAAGATTAATCCTCCCATTATGGCTCTTACTACTCATCTGCTTAGACAGGAAAAGTGGAGTGCTGATCTTGGTCCATGCTGGCCTTTTGTCGTAAAGGCTGGCAAGCACAGTCCATTCAGATAAAAACAGGTGAACCTTCAAGACAGGGATATTCCTGCACAGGGGTCTGTAGAAAAACACAATTATTGCCATCAGTGGAATTGTTTTTCCATCACTTGTGAAAAACATTTCTCAACTGATGCGTGTGGGGCAGGTGAGTACAGAGCCATGGGAAAGGCTGAATTCTGTGCCTGCAAAGGCTGTTTCACACTGCAGGGGGAGAAGATGCTCTGCATAACAGACCTCTCTGCTTCTTACAGTTGCTGCAGCAGAAACCTCACACTTTTAGGGCATGGTCCAACAGTGTAGCCCACCGAGACCTCATCAAAGCAGGTTTTCATGGTATGGAGAGGGGTAAGGTCCATCTCTTGCACAAATAAAGCTGCACATGACTGCATGGTCTGCACGGGCCTGCTCATGCAGACCCACTGTAGACTCAAGTGTGTAACTTCACCAGCGTGTAACATAAGGACATAATTTACTTACTTAATATTTATAGCTTATAGGTTTGGATAGCACAAGATAAAATACCAAGGTTAGTTTTAGAAGTCAATAAACAACAGCAAAAGAGCTCGTTTTGAACTGGTGCTACACCAAGTAAGAAGCTGCCTGGTACAGAATGAGTTTTACTTCTCTATTCTTCCTTTGGTTTGTGTTTGAAAGAAACAGACTCCAGAACCTTCTGGAAAATAGTAACTTAAAAGAGATTTATCCGTCTTTCTCTTTGGCTAACAACAGTTTCCTCTGCTGTTCGTAGCAATGTAGTGAATCTGTCAAAACAGCTGGGAGGACAACACAGCCACTTTAAGGTAGGGGGCAGAAGCTTGCACAAAGATTTATTTCTGCATCCTCTGCAGTCGGGGAAGTACCAGTGCAGTCGTTGCAGCTGGAGAGCTGTAATTTGGTGGTGGTTCAGCTCAGAAAGCTCAGCAAGACAAGAGTCTGCCCCCATAGCTAGCAGTGATGGAGATGTACAAGTGATAGCAAGGGCAAAAACTATCTGTGAGAGGTTCCCAGATGTCCATCTCCAGCATGTTAACAGACCATGATGTAGCACTTGCGCAGTGGGCCTGGCTCATGGGGGTGCTGTTGCAGCACTAATGAACTATGCAGTTCACATCATCGCCTCGGCCAAATCAGTGACGAAAGCCTTCATTTTTATGATTGCTCACTGAAAAATTGAATGTATATTCTTTTAGAGCTGGAATGTTCTGGATAGGTTCAGTTTTTTCTTTGCAGAATGCCCCACTACGTAGTGCTTTTAATTTGCAGAGTTGTTTGCTGTGATTTTTCAAAGCAGCTGAAGGAAGTGATAGATGTGTCCAGATTGCTCAGATTTTCACTTGGATTTTGGCTGCCCAAATTGCATTAAGGAGTTTAGGAGGTCCCACAACCATGCTAGGTTGTAACTTGAGTCAGAAATTACTTAAAAGGCACATGGTTACTGGTCACATAGGGAACAGTACCTCAGAGGAGCAGATTTTAACAACAGGGAAATCCTTTTCACAGTGTGGTTTCTGCAGCTTTAATGCTGAATGCCAGCTGGGCACACAGACGCTGGTCTCAGGGGCATCTATGCAGAAGGGGCCTTGAATCAAACCCCATGAGCCTCAGCACAGTGGGGTCAGCCCCAGTTTATCCATAGGAAAACACATTTTTCTGACTTCACTCAGTGCTCAGCTCACACTGGGAGAATTGGGATCATTACCACTTGTTATCCAGCTGTCGTCACAGTGTGCATTGGTCTTATTCTTAGTAGGAGCTCATCTCTTCTGTATGCTCACATCCAGATACGGAGGACATGGGTTTTTTTCCGATAGGATTTATTTGGAATTAGAGACAAATGCCGACCAGGCTCTGGCAGGCTTCACTGCGGCTTCCTTAATGAAAATTGTCATTTTACAATTCTAGGCTTTGCCTTTCTGATCTCAGTCTGTGATGGACAGAAGATTTCAGCAGGTCTGAGTGGATTAGAGATGTAACAGGGCCCTCCTAATGTCCCATTATCTCAGCTGAGTGATGGCACATCTAGGCCCAGAGCTGACGTTTTGAACAAAAAAAATATCTCCCATCCTGTTCTTAGGAAGTTTGTTGTTCTCGTAACGTCCTTGAGGAGCTGTGGTGACTTGCTGATGTGAAGGTTTTATGAAGCGTTGCCTTTCGTGAATGCAGATGTGAGAAAACTAATTTGATGGATTTTTCTCATCATCCTTCCTTTTGCACATGTCCATGCGGTCCTAAGCCTCAGAGTCAGCTGTTGCATACAAAATAAATGTCTTCCTTTTTTCTGAATTATTGCTCCTAGGCTTGCCTTGTGGCTGTGAATCAAAAAATACTTTGACACCACAGTTTTATAGTTTTGAGATTCCTCAGATTACAGCAGGCAATGAATGAGGTTTTTATATTTTTGTTTCACAAGAGAAGGCAGCCTGTTATCTCCCTCTTGCATTTTTACTCTTTCTCTAACATTTTGAAAGATACAAGTTCATATGCTTCATATGCTGCTTTCAAAACTCTTAAAGGATTTATCAAGAATAAAACAGAATAATCCAAGAAAACTGAAATATTGTATTTAGTGCTAGAAGATAAATTGGGGAAATTTTCTTCTTTCCTCAGAAGCAGGGAAGAGGACAAAGAAATGGAGAAAGAAGTAATAATTCTTATTTCCTCATTGCTTTTCTATGGAGTGAATACATATCAGCTTTATCTAAACCTGAAAGAGATACATTCATGGAAGTCTTTTTGTAACGGAGTGGCATGCTGGCCTCACCTTTGAGAAGGTGTATGTTTGACTGTCATTTTAAAAATGAAAACTGACTGTGCAGACCTTGTCGCTCCTGTCTGCAAGACGTTAACTGCTCCAGTAGCACGCCACAAGCTTTCATAGCCGAGCCTCGAACTGCGTTGATTTCTGAAGCTCAGCACCCTTAAGCTCAGCAACCTGATCATGCACCTCTTCTCCTTGAGGAGTCAGTTTTATTCTTGCTGAGTTACAGAGGGGTCGATCTGGGGAGCTGGAGGGCAGTGCCTGTATGATTTGTATTTTGGGTATTTTCTGGTTTTTCTGTATTTTCATATTTTTTTGCGTGTTCCCCTTGGAGGAAAGAAGCTGGACACCAGCAGGCGGCAGCCAAGCCCTGCTTCCCAGCTCCACTCCAACTGCCAGGGACTGGGCAGGGCAGGAACTGAATCAGAGGGACTTTTATGTGTTCTAGAAGAAATCAAATTACAATCTGAAGAGTTTGAACTTTAGCCTGGAGAAAGGGCATGCCAGGAGCTGGAAGTGAGGATAGAGTCAATGCCATTCTCTGTAGCAAAGCTACATCCCCTTGCTGGGGGAGGATGCTCGCTTTCAGACTATGTTGTCTGCATCATATGCTGCTTATACAAATAGGTGGGGTTAAATGTTTTTCCTTAGAGTCATTATAGCATTATAATGCATCAAACTCCTAGATGATTTTAAGGCCGTTGTTTTAATACAGGCAAAAATTTTGTTTGATGCCATGTCAGAACATTAATGAATTGAATGTGCTGCCTATTGCATTGAATGCAGCTGGGACAAAAATACTCTAGTTTGGTAAATATATGTTGAATCAAATAAGGGACAGTTTGGTAGGAAGAAAAAGAAGTAGCCAACTGATGTGTTTCAGTGCAAGACATTTCAGAAATAAGAGTAAAATCTATGGAGTTAAATGAAATAGGAAAAAAAAAAAAGGTTCAAGAAGGAAGCATTTGTAAAGTGATTGTGGCAAAAGGTTATGCCTGAATTCAGGACATCGCAGGGATGTGACAGGATGATATTTTTGTGTCACTGCCACCACCACCAAAGCCTGCTAGGCCATTTCAGTGTAATCTTTATTTTGCAGATTTGGCATGATTTTGTGAGGCACAGTGAATTACTTGGGCTGGCAAAAGTAGATGTTGTCACTATGTGTAATTGTTTGCGTTTTGGTCAAGTTTCTTACTAGCACTTGGCTTAAAGATATCACCAAATAGTTTCACAGTATCACCAACAGTATGATTTCAGTCTCTGCTTTCTGGTTTGTACAGTTGAATCTGATGAACTGAGCCTTAGCCATCCTTCCTGTGACCATCTACAACTCCACCACAGCTCTCACCCTGCCTAAATATACTCTTTTTTTTTTTTTTTCTTTTCTTTTTTTCCTGAGGAGTTTGCTTTCTAGCTGCATTAGAAAGTCATAGGTGAATGAAAGAATGTGGCCTGATAGCTGTGGAAACATGCTTTTTCAGTTGTAAAAGCCTGTGCGGTTTGTAGGGTGGTTGGAGTTGTAGGGTGGTTGTAGTCATGGACTTCCTTCATTTGAGGCAACAACTGAAGACTTCAAAGCATTATGTTAAGAAAACTGGCTCTTTGCAACAAGAACTGTCCCAAGCAGCCACCTCTCTGGTTGCTTTCCAGAAGCTTGAGGGATTTAGGTTAGTTGCTACAGGGCAATTATCTAGTGTTGTACACACTGGAAGAAATGAGGCGGAAAAATCAAAATCATTGGTTAACTGGACAGCACAATGCCTTTGAACTCCTTTATTCTGTCCTGACAGATCTTAATGCCCTGTTAGTGGAGTGGAAAGAGGTGTGTGGTTCTGGCAGGCAAAGGAAGGGAAAGATGTCGTAGCCTTACCCTGCTGGGGCACATCAGCCAAGGACAGACGTGCTTATCAAAAGGCTTCTTTGCAGTACTGCTCTACAAACATAATTAATGTTAAAACCACATTAATGAATCTTGACTGTCCCTTCCAAGGTGCTTGAGCAGATAATGTGATGTATGATATGATGCCTGAGCTTGAAGCTCAGCTTTCTGATGACACACAGAAAGACATTTGCCCACCCTTGGCAGGGGTGCACGGCAGAGCCTCCCCAGACCAGGCTCAACCAGCTGCCCTCAAGAGCAGAGGCACCAGCCATGTCCAAAGGGCTGGCTGTGGCCCACCAGAGCAACGTCTCCTGCCCAGGGCTTCCTCCTGGCCCCTCTCTTTCCCAGGCATCTCTCGGGCATAGTCTGGAGGAATTGCTCTCTCCCCGCAGCCCACTTTGCTGAGGAACTCCCAAGCCCCTTGGCCAGTGTGTCAGCAGAAGTCAAGCTGTGGCCTGTGGTGTGAAGGTGATGGGTCCCATTAAATGACCTGTGTTTGCGTGCAAGCTGGGCCACGTGATAAGTGGTGCGCATATTGCCCAGTGTCCAACTGGCTCTACTGTGGGATACAGAACTGAGCACAGGGCATATAGTGCAGTTTAGTCTGTGTGAAGAGACCTTGAATACCTCCTCAAGAAGGTCTCTGGGCTACAGCTCAACAGTGTGGGCTCTGTGATCCTCCAGCCATCTTAGTTTGGTTCAGATGGTGTTGTAAACCTTTCCCAGGTGTTTCATGCCATGTAGAAAAGGAAACGTTCTTGATTTCACAGCAAAACGTGGTCCTTTTGTCTGTCTCATGATTGGTAAAATGAAGATAACATCTGACCACGCTCCCCAAGAGGACTTTATAAAAATAATGTCCTTGTTCTGTGCTTTGAGGTCAATGCAAATACCATGTGAATGTGACCTGCTTTTAAGCTTGACAAGTAAGCCAGTTGGATGCTGACTTTTAGAGCAATCGCTGCTGACAATACCAGCAGCTTGCAGAGATGTGGCCAAATCAAGTCCAGGGGAGGTTGCAGTGAAGGAAGTCCTTCTCTGACAGCTTACAAACCAGGTGTGTTTTCCTCAGCCTGTCTGTCCTGGTGGTACTATTGGTAAGACGAAGCAGGAATGACAGCTTGATGCTCACTTGCAATGCCTTGCTCCAATCTAGATGTAACTGCAGAAAGTCCTCTTGTCCACCAAGTACATAGCGAGAGATGTGAAAATGCATCTCCTGTTTTTAATACCCACAGGTGGAGGTGCTTAGAAGAGCCCAGTGTTACCACTGGGAGAGGCTTCAAATAACCTAGGATGGCGGTTTAACATCTTTCTTCTCTTGGCCACAATGCAACTTGTGACTGGAGGAGTGCGCTGAACTCCCTCAGCTGGTGGGGGACCTTTAGGAGACCTCCTGAATGTCAGCAACTTTACCCAGAGATGTTGTAAGCCCAGGAATTCCCCCTGTGGTGGCTGCTTTGATGAGCCAGGCTGAGTTGTCCAGAAGCAGCTGACTGCATCGAACAGGAGCCTATACCATACCAGCACTGTTACAACTGGTAATGATTTCTTCCTGCAAGGAGTCTGGTAAGAGAAGCTAAAAATTACAGGGACTATGAAAGCTGCCTTCTTCCTGGTCTCCTACTGATGATCCCTTGCGTGATGCTTCCTCTTATGGTGAGTTTGTATTTTCCATCCATCATTGCAGTGATCACTACTATAGAATATAGCTATAAAATGCAAGAAATACAAGTACAGTTTGAACTCACTTATGATTGTTTTCAGTAGAGGAATCCCTGGAAAGGTGAGTCTGGCATGCTGGTTATGCACAAGACATCAGAAATCTTACTTGCTCTTTTACTGAGAAAAGATCTGGCAGGAATGAGGACAGACTCTATCGAGCCATTATTTTATAGTTCTGCTCCTTAGTGTTGATCATTTATAAAGATGCAAACAGAAAAGGAAGAAAGGGCCTCCTTTCCTCTTCTTACCCTCACTGTATAACCCTCTTTTTGTCATGGTAATAAGTAGAAACCTTAAGTTTTAAATGCTTTCCAATGGAAAGCAAAGGTGAAGCTCCTGGTTTAGTTTCCTGTGTGTCACTTCACTAGGATTGGTACACGGCAGAAAAGGAGATATGATGCATATTGTGGAAAAATAGTTTTCTTCTTGATGGCTGGAGTTATTTGTGCAAAATAGGGGTGTAATTTTTCTCTCTGCTTACCTCACTCTTAGGATGTGAGGTTAGGGTGAGGGGGAGCTGACTGGCTGAACTAATTCTCCTCGGGAGAGAATTAGTAATTTTACAAAGAATGAGTAATATTTCCCCTTGTCCTTTTTCATAGTGGATTCAGAAAAAAAAAAAAAATAGTGTGGGAGCTAAAAATATGCATTTTTCTTGTGTTCGTCCTTATCTGGACTATCACAGCACTCCAGGGAGTCACAGCATTGCAGATGGATCTTTCATAAGCCGAGTGGGATGGGTCAAGGGGTGACTTTGGCCAGGAGCGCCCAGCAGCGGAGTGTCCCCTGCTGCTTTGCCCAATGTGAGAGCACATGGTCCAGGACAGGGAAGAAAAGACCCCCACCGCATGCAGCCAGTGAACGAGTTCAGGCTGGCTTCTGCACACTCACGCGAGCAGCTGATGAACAGTTTTCATCTACCCCCTCCCTGCACTCACTACTGACGTTTCACTTCCAACTTATAGCATCTGTTTTCCCTTCCTCCCAGGCTCGCTGCTAAGCTGGGCCGGATGACTTGGGGTGTCTGTGGTAGAGTGGAGGGGTTTGCTTACAGAGTGGAGTTGAGCGGCTCCCTGTCCTGAAGGGTGGGGGAACGTTGCTTCTCCTTCCTCCGCCATCAGGCAAGCCTTTCCCCAAAGGTGGGCTATAGCCAGAAATGTCTGAAAACAATTAGCATGGGGTCAGTGGCTGACTTCTAAAATTTCGTACGTGCATCAGAAAACAAAAGGAGAATAAATCTGTGGCTTCTTCTGGAACACACAAAAGAGCTTGGTACTCACGTTTGGAGTGAAAGCTAGTCTTGTGAAATTTGAGCTGTTTAGTGAAAAGTACTGGATGGCTCCAATTTGTGATGCTGATTGAGAAAAGTTGTGGGATCGGGGTTGATTTTTCAAAGCAAGTATCTTTTGTACTGGCTCAGTTCTTAGGCAGGTCTCTGAGTTAAAATCAGACAGCAGCCACCTATCTCATATTAAATAGCATGTGTAGATCACTGATACAAAAAATCTCATATTAAATAGTGTGTATAGATCACTGATACAAAATTCATGCTGAGTAGTTGAAATAATTTTGAAATATAAGATTACTCATATAATGGCAATTACTCTTATGGCAAGTCACATACATACAATTTCCACCTCCCTTCATAACCCAGACCACATCTCCAAGCATTCACCAGTTTAATTCTTGGGTAGATTGGTTGTTCGTTAAAAGGGATCAAAGCCATCCCAGCAGTGTGGGGTGATGGAGCTGGCACAGGCAGGGCAGGAGATGCTGTCACTACAACCCTGTGAGCCAAAGCATGTCCAGATGGAGCAGTCTCCACTGTTCCCATCTGGGATGGGTGAGGAATCCAGTTCTCCCGTACGCGAAGGTCCCTGCACCTTGTGGTGGTTTTGTAAAGCACATTCAGGGCCTCTCAGTATCCCCTTTGAGATTCCCCAGCAGTAGCAGAGGAGAGAAATGCCACCAGGTTTTCCTTGCAAAAGATGTGATGTGGCAAAACCTAAAGAGAACAGGCCTGACACTGTGTAATGCTTCGAAGGCCAGAACCAGCCCAGCTCATCCGATCCTCTGCACGTCTGGGAACACAACGTCCCTGTGCGCTCACACCAGAGCAAACCCAGCTGAAACAGAAAAGCCGCCGTATGGGTACGGGGACACTGTCTGCCCTAGGTTTCCCCCGCTGCCCTCCACCACATCCCAATTGTGAGCTGCAGGGCAGCCAGGACCCAGTGTCCAGCCCCCTGCCATGCCTACACAGCTCCGGTGATGTTTGTGGAGGAGTAGGTTTAGGCGGATCCGGGAGCCGTTAGGAAGCTGTGATGAGGAA
Source organism: Podargus strigoides (assembly GCA_028020825.1). Lineage (NCBI taxonomy): Eukaryota > Metazoa > Chordata > Aves > Caprimulgiformes > Podargidae > Podargus > Podargus strigoides. The sequence continues at coordinate 116,217,348 of CM051663.1, read as the reverse complement.
GGATCCTGTGTGAGCACCCTTCCCTTCCTGCCCTTGCTCCCTCTGTACCTTCCGCACACCTCGTGCCTGCTCAGTTGCCACCAATTCCCCCCTCCTCTGTGCTTGACAGCCTCCTGCCCCTCACCTGCAGTGTTTCTTGCTGGCTGGCTGCTCCCTTGGTGCTCTGGGTGAGTTTGCTGGCCCTTCCAGAGGTGACAGCTGACTCAAAGGGCACCAGTTATTTTCAAGCTGGGAATCTGACACTGCAGATGTGCATGTTCACCAGCGGCCTCAGCAAGTACAGATGGGTTACGCGTGCAAATGGATGGGCTCCTTCTTCTGGGCTTTGAAGTTAAGAGACAGATGCCCCCCTCTCTTTTAGCTGTTCTAAATAATAAATCCCCTTCTTCACCTGTGCTAGCCATTGTTTGGTGCTCCTGGCATTTCACACCCATACAGCTTTGCTTCCTCCTGCCTCCATCCCAACTCACCCTCCTGCTAATTCTACTTTGTGCCAAAATATTTGTCTCTCGGGCAGTTGGCAGCTTCATCCTCACAGACTGCCAGCAGCCCTGCAACCAGCAAGAGGGATGCGCTCAGGGAAGAGGCCAGCTCTGTTTTAGCAGGTGTCAGACACCCTGTGTGCACAAAAGCTGCCAGTGAGGGAGGCACTGTGCCAAGAGTTAGTGACGGGAAAGAAGAAAACAAAGTCACGTTTTTGTACAACGTATCACTTTTCACTGTGACTACTCTTCTTCAGAGGAGGCACTATGGGGACTGGTTGCAGGGATTGCTGCTCTCCGGCTTCTCCTGTTTATCCCACCTGTTTTCCCACTCCTCCTCTCATTTTCTCTCCCTCAGTTAATTTCGTGCCCATTCAGCTCTCCTTGACAGGATCTCAGGCTGCAGTTTTAGTAGGACCCACTAGTGCTGGCAGGGAAATACACTGATGTTGTCCCTTGCTGTTTTTCAACTTTTCCCTCTTCTTTGATCAGTTTGCTCAATGATACCCACTTATTGGCAACAGAAAGAGCATCTTTTTGGCAACAGCTCATAGCTCCTGTCATCCCCCAGCCCCGCGGCAGCTGCTGGGACCTGTCGATATTTCAGCAAAGGCAAATTCAATCAGTGAGGGATGTTCAGGAGAGGCCTTCAGCAGTGCCAGGGGATTTGGGAATGGGGAACTGCACGCAGGCTCTGGCCGCAGTCCCAGCTCCAAGCTGGTGACGATGTGGAGGTCAGGACTGAAACGTGGCTTGGATGCAGGGGCTTTGCTGCAGCTGAAGGGACTCCTGTCCTTGCCCCATGCCTTGCTGCGCCTGCCCCTGTGTTGGGATCCATTCCCACTTGGGGGATCCTACAGGAAGGGAGTACCAGCACTTTGATTTCTCTGTGGTTGGTTGAGAGTTTCCCCGAAACCCTGGGGTTTTCTCTCCTTCTGATGATTCTGTACCAGAAGCAACCCAGGGCCACGACAATGGGTGATGAAGCCATGTTCCACAAGCTTCCTCCCTTCTCCCTCCTGTCTGCAGCTTAGTAGAGAGCTGTGCAAATCGTCCCATTTATCATTCCACGGATACTGGGAGGGGACAGGGGATGTGTGGGAACACCTGTGTGAGCAGGATGAGGTTTTTGCACCTTCATTTCTGAGGCTGTAGAAAAGGGGTGCTGACCCAAACGGCTCAGGAGCTGCTGGTGCAGCCACCACAGTGGCAGCCAGCACAAAACCTGGCAGTGTGGGGACAAAATCCTGCCTGCTTGAATGCAGAGCTGGGGTGGCCGAGGCACTCCAGGAGCCGAGCTGCTGCTCCTCAGCATCCCCACTTGCTCCCTTGGCCAGACTCTGCTCCTCTGGAAAAGCTATCGGCCAGGTCTCTGGAGGGGAGCTGCTGGCCAAAAGCGGTTTCTCTTCTCTTCTCTTCTGCTGTGCCAGGGCAGCAGCCATGGGACAGCAAAAGCTCCTCAGAGCAGCTAGACAATAGCAGAGCGAGTTTGTCAGGCTTTTTTGTTTTATTTATTGGTAATTTTAGCCATGACATCACCAATGAAGTTGAATACTTTAGTTTAAACCATCTTTTTAACAATAAAAGTGAAGCTTATTTCCCACAGAATTTCCCTTTTGTTCTTTGCTTAAATACTCTTGCTAAAAACACCCTTTGGCTGTTATTAATTACATTACACAGTTTTCTAAACAACTTAATCTGCGGAAATTAGAGTTTGTGGGGAGAGCTGAGATCTAGTACATCTGAGAGCAATATTCCCGTCCCTTTTAAACAAAATTAATTTGCACGGATTCTTACAGCAGTATGAAGACAAAATGCAAGCTGAAGAGCAGAGGATAAAAATACACACGACTAAAGCCAAGTAAACAAATGGCTGTGGGCTTTGCTGTTCCCCTGCCTCCTGGCAAGGGCTGGGTTGCAGGGCTTGCAAACATAGGTATGGGCAGAAGGGCAGGACAATAGCCTTCTGTATTTTATAGGGGCAGAAGGACATAATAATTGTATATTAAAAGCACACTGTCACCATGGCATTAGATACTGTCACCAGCCTTAGAAAGGGGCTGTTGCCATTTCTGCTCTCAAGCCACTCTGCCTGGCGTATTTGCTTTCAATGCATCGAAGAGTCCTTCACGTCCGACGCATGAACAATCAAATGATCCGACTAGCCCCCCCAGATAGGGACAAATTCATTATTTTATTAAGGAAATCTATTTAAAACTGAAGGGAAAGGTGGTTGTTCACCTGTCTGAAAACACTGCTTTTTCAAAACAAGCACGTAAGGTTTCCTCTAGGACAGTGTGGAGGCTGCTGCAAGGGTGTTACTGTTGAAGGTTACTTTTGCAACAGAAATTGCAATTTTGGCTTTTTCAAAGGAGGGGAATCAGCACATTATCCTGCAGAGCTGCTGGCACTGTAGCAGGGGAGTCTTCATCTGTGTATTCTCTGGGTTACAAAGATGTCACTGCCAACTTATTTATGATGTTTATTTTTGAGCAAAGCTGCCCACTGAGGTTTTCAGCCCTCAGTCACTGACAGACGTCAATGAGGTGGTGGCTCCAGCAGGCACGTAGCCAGCGTGGATGCTGTTGCAGGGGCCCACATGGTTTCTCGGTGGCTTTTCTTCATCTGCATCTAGTGAAGGGAAACTCTTGGTGGGTACAAGCGCACACCCAGGGCTTTCAGGACACCCACCTATTTCAGCTCATTTGCTTCCTGTTTTTCGCTCCCTGATCGTATCTCGGACTGAGCTGAACAGTATGTCACCTTTGTGGTGTATTAAAGGTGAAGGTCACCATGAAGTCTTTTCCCTTGAAATCTCTTGCTGCCCTCAAAGGTGAACTGTGTGGGTGGTTTTGGGGTGCCGGTGGCACCCGGCGCTCTCAGCATCCACCCTGCAGTGCGCTGCTAGCTGTGGTGCTCCACTGGGGCTGGCATCACCAGGTACCACTGGGGACACTGCTAGTTGATGCTCTCCAAAGCCACCCACTTTTGGGTGTGGATGAACTCATCCTCAAACTCTGTTCCCTTCTCATAAGGACGTGGCTGGTGTAGGCCAGCCAGCTTCCCTGCCAAGCCTGATCCCATTTATCATGCCGTGCGGGATGGCCGACAGCAGCTGGTTGACATGACAACTGCATTTCCAAGCACTGGAAATATTGTTTCCCGCTGCCCATCTTTCATTCCTGTAATCCCAAGTGGAGATTTTTGCTCTAGTTTTGTTTTATTTTCCTCTTGTGGAGGAAATAAATACACTTCTTAATTTCCTGCTTGGAGCAAAGTGGCTGAATCCGGATCAAAACTGCCTCCAGGCGCCTGCTCTGGGTGAAGGTGGGTGGCGCAGGGTGACTGCAGGCTGTTACCTCAGCTCACTCTGCTCCTAAATTCACCTTTCTATGCTTTTCAGACAGGACTTTGCACAGTCAGTGCCATCCCTCCTCTTGTGCTCCCCATCTTTCGGCTGTTTTTCCTTGACCTCTTAAGCCTGGAAATCTCTGCGTAGCTGCAGCCACTGCCAGCCAGCCCTGTGAACACCATATCCAACCAGCCCTCTGTGGTCCTCTTCTCCCTCTGACCCATTGCACATCTTAATTTTTCCAGTAAAGCCTCCTCGTCTCCCTGACAGACCATGAGCTTTGCCCGGTCCCTGGTGTGGTGCAGAGCTGGCATCTCAGGTACCCTCCGACCTCTTGCTGGCTCCGGGGAAGGTGCTGGCTGCTGTGGCCAGACCGTCAGCTAGTGGGAATGTTTGCTGGCTTTGCAGGCAACCAAACTTCAAGTCTGCTCCTTTTGGAGGGGCCTCAGCCCCCTCGGCTGTTACACATCCTGGCTGTGTGTGTCACAGTGCACACCGAGTGCTGGTGCAGGCGATGCCATGAGGGAGCTGCACCACCTGCAGGAGCATTCCTTGCTGGCAGTTTTGTAGCTGTACGAGGGGTCATTGATGGCTGGAGGAGGCAGGGAATGGTGGCCAGACCATTACAATTGATCCCACTTGGTGAAACTTAAGGCTGAGATGAATGGTTGCAGTCAGCAGAGGGATGCAGGCACAGGGTTGGAGAAAAGTTGTAATTTTTATAACACTAACTCACAGTGTTTCAGGAAAAATGGGCAAACAAGCTCTCAGGTCCCTGACCCTGGGACTGCAGGCAGCACTGTTTGTCCTGCAGCACATGAGAAACCCCCTCAAATATCCCAATGAACTTCTTTGGCAGGTTCTGGGGAGCTGAACTCAGCATCACCGCCCTTGCGCTGGTTGTTCATTCCCTGCTTTGAGCTGTCCCAAGTATTCGTGTGGTCAAACAGTTCACAACATCCTGCCTCCAAGATTCCACATGGTTTATTTGGCATCTGGCATCCCCTGCTTCAGCACTTTGGGTCACCTGGCCAGCAGCCAAGCAGGGCCAGGACAAGGGTGACGCAATGATGGGAGCAAGTGGGGCCACCCTCACCCCCATATAATCCTCACTGAAGCCTTTAACGAGCCAGTTCCAGGAGCAGAACTGACAAAATAAAAACCCAAACCTTTTCTGTTTGTTCTGTTATTTTATATTTTTCTAAATTTTACCTACTCAGACCTGTTCCACATGGGATCAGATGGCAACATTGCCATGGGTGGCACAAGGGTGGTCAGCAGGCTGGCTTCTCTTAGTGGCAGAGCTCTCCTGCCAAGAGGGAGAGGCCAGGGGACAATAACACTGGATGGAAAGCCAGTTTATGAAAGAAGCGTTAATAATATCAAGCAAACTTCCTACCTGCAGACCGATGGACGGCAGCACTGTCAAGCCTTTGTACCTTTGCTTTCCCCTGCCCCCATCCAACAGAAACAGACTAGGAAATGCAATTCCTTGAGTAGTGCTAATGTAATAAAACATGCAGGTCCTCAAATGCAAGGACAGGGGGACATGGAATGGGGAGGACAGACAACAATAGGCCGGAGGTGTTTTCTTGGCCACAAGTAAGCTTTGGCCCAAAGGAGTGCTTTTCCCCTTCCTAAGCAATAAGTGACTGGGACCACCTCTTCCTGGGCCTTGCATGATGCAATCATCCCTAGAGAAGCCAGAAATGTCTGGGGCTGTGGGGACTGAACTTTACTAGGGCCTCTTGGAGAGGTTCCCACTCAAACGAGGCATGCAGGCAAGGGCCGGCTGAGTCATGGCTGTGGGAGAGGCTGCATCCAGCAGATGAAAAGTTTGCATCCTCAGGAGATGTCAGAACGAGTGTTATATTAAGTGTAAGAGAAACATGGTGTACTTAAGGGTCAATTTACTGTTCCTTTTCACCACGAAAACTCGCACTCATGCTTTTTCTATGTCCCCTGCTTTTTAACAGCAGTGTGAGGAGCTCTATCACCAGCTATTTAGCAGCACTATCTGCCTGCGGTTCAGCCCATGTCCATGTGTGGGCAGCTCTTTCAAGGGCTGTGGCTGAAGTGAGTGGTGAATTTCAAAAGCACAACCACACGCAACAACCTATTTCACCAACTGAGTAAGAGCTGGGGCTGCAGGAGGCTCTGAAGTGGGGGTAGCTGTCAGCTACGGCAGTGATGGGAAGCCCAAAAGCCATGTAAGAGGAAGCTGAACTGCAAGAAGAATTGGGGTCCATGACTGTGATTTGAGGGAGGTTTTATTAGGGCATAACACTGCAGGAGTTACTCCAATTCTCGGAGTTTTCATATTTGCAAAGTGAATTTACCAGTGAAATCCTGTGCAATGACTCCCTGTTGCTCTTGGAAACTTTATCTTTCACCACTTCTTTCTGCTCACTGCTCATCAGTCCCCTCAGTGGCTCTCAGAGCTCCGGCTGGTCTCCATGAAGTCACTTCCCCTCCCTCAGATTTCCCCTGAATGTTGCTGAAGCTGGTGGATAACACAGCTGCTCCTTCATCACCAGACACTTTCAAGGGAACCAGCGTGCTAAGACCTGAATTTCTGACACACAGGAAAAACTTGAAGGTGAGAAAGGGCACTTTTCCAACCACTTTCATTGATCATTGAATAGTGAAACAAGTGGGGGCAGAAAGGCACCCCCTTTATTTTTTTCCATGTGAAGATTATCTCTGAACACAGGAACAGACTCGGTGGGTAGAACAAAGCCAAGTGATCACGCAGATGGGTTTTCTTTAGCACATTTGCTTTTCCTACCTCAAATGGTCATCCGGATGTCCTGTGGGCATTTGTCTGGGGTTTCCAGCCCTGACCAGCCTTCAGGATATCTGGAAACCCCAGTATGGACACAGACAATATGGCAGGACCAGGGGAGTCCCGTGCTTGCACATCCAGGCTGGACTGGTCACACTCAAGGCTGACCATCCAAACCCCGGGGGCTGCATTTTCCTGAAGGGCTTTTTGTGGCAACACCCATTTAAAGAGATCCAGCCCTCTTCTCCCACTTAGATATTGGTTTTTTAGCCTGGATCAGTTCCCTGATGGGCTTCAGCACTTGGCTATACAACCCATTCTGCTGGTGCCGCAGAGATGGTGGTGTGCTGAAGGAAGTTATGGTTGGAGATGTAAGGGGGAAGCAATGACTACCATGAGCATCAGCATTGCTAGTGAGGACCTTGAAACTGGAAATAATGGCCTCAGACTTCTGTCCAAAGACCTACTGCACAGGCTACTGAAATAAAGCCAGAGAGCTGGATCTTTGTCCCCTGAGGACCCTCGTTGCCAAGCCCTTCCCCAGCATGCCCTTGGGCAGTCCCCCTGCAGAGCAAGGTGCTGGAGCTCACACCACTAGGTCACAGAGCCCTGATTACAACAAATCCAAAACACAAATAAGCATGGATCAAGACACCCTGACCTTGCTGACATCTGTGTTTTCCCTCTTGATATCATTAATGAAACAGCTCTTGAGCTGGGAAATATAAGAACACTGTCTATTTTGGACAGTGCTCTATTTTCTCAGGATATGGGTGTCCGAACTGCCAAGAAAAGCCACGCAGACACATTTGTTCCTGGTGATTCCGACCTAGGCTTTGTCCAACTACTTCTATGGTCACATTTTCACTGGCAAGCACAAATCACATTGTTGATTCACCAGTGTTACAGACCCATTACTAGTAGCAATAAGAGAGGTGGGTGCTCAGGGAGCACATAGGTATTCTTCCTCCACACCACAAGCCACCCAAAGGATATCCATATCCTTTGCCCTTTCACACTGCTGCCTCTGCCACAGAATGGAAAGGATACCTAAATATTACAGCTTTTTTAAGGAATATGTGGCGCCTCCACTGTCTCACCTAGCTATTAAACTGCTGCCTGGCAAGACGAACAAGGGTAGATCTCACTTTGAGAGGCACAGGGAGGAATGCTAATACCTGAGTTTACCTGACCCTGCATCTTATCAAGTCTTGTTTAAAGTTGCTGATAACATTGACAAGTAGTATAGGCAAAAGGTTTCTATGTTGGGTGTTTGTCCATGGCCTGTGTTGTCTCAGCAAAATTTCAGCTAAAACAACTCAGCCATTTCTTCACACCTAACTGAAGGAAACAAGCTTTGTTAATACAAAAAGAAAACCATGTCCTCTTTCATAAAGATTTTCTAACACAGCCCTGCCCTGAAGTAGGGACTTCAGGCATGAGGCTAGTCTGTCTACTACCCTCTAGTTGCGATCATAAATCTTTAAATAAAAACAGAGCACCGCTGTCTTGGTTCCTACATCTCCCTCAGCACGGGCAAGCAATGTTGCCAAAGCACGTGCCATGCGTGGATGGAGCAAAGCTTTCCAGAGAATTGTTCCTCCCAGCTGTAGGATACTGTTATGTTGCTGGTATTATTTTACCTATTTTATATATTATTAATAATAATGTTGGAAGAGACTGTCACAGTATTTGTGTTCAAGTGTAGGAGCTGGGTGTGTGTTAGTAGAGGGGATAGAGGGGTTAAAACAAAAATCAGGAGGTATGGGAAAAAAATCAGTGGTAGAAATTTGGAGAGCAGAGGATAATAAACAGGATCTGAAAACAGGAAAGGATGGGGCTTGGGAGGACAAGAATGGTGCAGGTCTTGGTGGCAAAACAACAGAGAGGATTTAAACCTGTCTCCCAGTGCTTTGCCAGTTGACGGGGCACTGGAGTTCATCTCCCCACCTTGCATCAGCTGAAGCAGTCCAGAGCCTTCTCCAGCATATCAGCAGCACTGTCACCCCAGGGCTGCTGTGCCAAGCAGAGAAAGAGCAGAACACTCCTGGCACAGCACGTCTGCTCCATTGCCAAGGGCTAGGACAGGGCTGTGGGCTCTGGCCCGGGGCCAGCCAGGGAGCCTCTTCTGCAAACAACGCTCAGACGCCTCTTTGAGTGCCAATTTCTGCTATGGCGAGTGCCGGACCTGGGGGCTTTGTCAGAAGAAAGGCTGCAGATGCTAGTGTGTGCTGGTAGCTCCCGGGCCTTGTACGCCCACCTTGTAAAACACGATGAGGATTTTCCCAGATAAAAAAAGGCGCATCACTTCGCAGACAGTTACCTCTGCAAATATGTGTGAATCAAAACATCCAGAGAGCGCTGCCCTTGAAGCAAAATGCCCAAAACCTCAAAACCAGAAACAGAAGGAAATGGAGAGTGCTGTGATGGTGGCATGTTCCTATCGCCTGCCTCCTCCCTGCCTGCAGCCACTGTCCTGCCCTGGCCACAAAGTCCCACCGAGATGTGAGCTGAGCCAGCTGCCTTCAGTGCAGAAATTGGGGGAGCGGGAATGAGCAGGGCAATGGCTCTGCACAGCAGACTGGGGCGGTCAGGGACCTGCTGCCTGGCACTGCACCATGCCCTTTTAAAATTGTCATCCTGCTTGCCAGCAGGTGCCTCAGGCCTTCTTCATCAAAGCATAAACACGGAGCAACGAGTGCTCATTGATTGCATGTTTGTTTGGTTTAAGACCCAAAGTTTATATGGCTTAAAACTTCCGCGTACTGCTTTCGCCAGTGCCTCTGCAGCTGGGTAACTTATATGTGACAAGGAGAAATAAGCAGCAGAGCACTTTAGCGTGATCTAACAGAGGAGTTATTTGATCTGAGGTTTGGTATGTACTGAAAATACCAGTGGTTAATGTACTGCGAACACGGCGCAACAGCTCTTTGCCTCCCTGCTCGCGCAGGAGTCAGCGCTTCGTAAAGCTGAGCAGGATGCTCTCTGCAGCGACTCTCATTGATCTAGCAACCAGCATTGTTTTACACACTCATCCACCAAAGCGCAGCCATCACTATACAGATATTTCTATTTTAAAAAACCTTAATCAGAAAACAGAAAATGTCTGCCTGGGAAGCTCAACTTTGATCTCTGTTTTTCACCATTAACCTGACTTTAACTTTCCACATCTTTAAACATTTAGTATGTATGTTTAGTATATAAACATTTAGCTACTGCTACAATTTTCTAATACAGCACCCAAATTTAAAGACTATTTCCATTCTTGTCTGAAGTTTCAACATTTCCTCCACTTGGACTGCACATACTTTCTCACATCCTTTAAACCCCAGGGACACTGCAGTGAAAAGAGAGCGCTATCGATGTGAAAACCAGCGATATTTTCCAGTTTCAGACCCCTCATCTGCATCGGACTCCTACCCAGATCAAACACTTCCTTTTTTTTCTCTGCACCTAAAGCTCACCAAGGAAAGCAGGAAACAAAAAAAAAAAAAAGAAAAAAAAAAAGAAAAAAAAGCATAAATTCTGTAATAAGAAGACAAATCACTTGTCAAATTTATTTGTCTCCATAACTGGAAGAAGTACTTTTTATAGGCTTTTTTTTTTAGACATGGAAAATCATGATGTGGCTGTCCTCTATGCGCAGTGCCCAACAGAAGATCGTGCCATTCACTCTATGCGTCATTTACTGTATGTGCCAGGTTTCTGTTCAATTTTAATTTACTGCTTCTGGGGAGTTTCAGCCTCTCCCTTTTGGGGATTATTTGAATCAAGCAGAGATTATTGTTGACTCTTTCCATTTTAGGCAGCCACCATCACCATAATTTTTTGAGTGGCTCCCATGTAAAAACTCATAACAAGAGTAAAGCTTGCAGGGAACTCAGTGTAGTATCTTGTACTTTTCCTCTTTCAAAATAACTACTTGGAGGAAAGGTTTTGTTTGGTTTCTTAGGCTTTGTACAGTTACTTATTTTAGGTTGCTGTATTTAGTTTATATTTTTGTTCCTTGTATTTTTTTATGTTTGGGATAGAATCAAGCAGTGGAAGAAATGTGTCAGTCAGTATACCTCTATCTACATCCATCACACTGTGTTTTTCTGCCAAGGGAAAGCAGCCTGGACGGTCTTTGAAATTCCAGCTCATACCTTTACTAACACACCCCAGCAGTAACAAACACTCCAAAATAAATACCCCTGCAGGCTACTATCATATCTATGACAGAAGCCAGCAGAAGATTACTCCCAGCAAAGTTCAAGAGAAGAATAGGATCATTTGCCCACACAAGAAGTTATTTCTAGTCATGGGCTTCCTGAGGTTGCTCTGTGCCCTGAAGCTAGTGGGATTTTATCCCTCAAACATGAAAGACAGAATAAAAGTAGCAACCTCTAATTATCCTCTTTTTTTTCCCATCTAATCCTATTTAAGACTTGATGACTCTTGTTTTGATGATGGTCTGTGAAACTCTCACAAATAACATTATCCTGTAGTAAATACATTTCCCATACACATGTAACATTATTCTGTAATAAACACGTCTCCTGTTATCCATTTTAAAAGGTATCACCTTTCAAGTTCACTGAGTCCTCATTCAGTAGAGGAGCATGCAGCACGCAACAGAGCACCTTTATAGTCTTCAGTATTTTCTGCTTTTCTATTATGCTTCCTTTTCTGAATGTCTCCCTGTAAACTAAATAATCACAAGGGGTTTCAGCATAGCAGGCTCTCCCTCCCTTTAATCATATCTGCCCTTCAATTCCCAACCTACTCCCTTTCTCCAGTGTCCATTTTTTTGAAATGCGGTCCCCCAGTTACTTCAGGCAAAGCTGCCTCCTGACATCACATACTGGCACCATGCACATTTCTGGAGAAAATGGGTCTGCAGAGAGTGCTTTATCATCAGGCCTTTTAACCAGATGTTTAACTCTGACAAATTGCTCCCTACAAGCAGGAGTTGTATCCAAGATGCTGAGCAGTCCCTAGTACTAACAAACTGCCCACAGGTACTTCTCTGATTTATGTGGGCTCCATCAGGAGAGCCCTGGCCGGGAGCCTGTCAGTCTTGCTACATTGCAAGCAGCTGGAAGAGTCTTTGGTGTCTGCTGGGCAACTCTGCAGCACAAGAATGTCTTTCTTTGGGAGTAAATTCATCTGCTCAGCTTCAATGTTGTGCTGCAGCAGGGGCAGGAGAAAGCGGAAAGCAGCTCAACTTGAATTGCATTCCTACTTCCTTTTTTCGTGCCTCTTATTTTCCTGGGACGCTCATTCCTGGATTGGTTATTTTGTAGGAACATCAGGCCTGTCTGAGAAAGGCTGCTGCTGTGTTCCCCAGACAGCATTAAGCACTCATTATTTTTTTCCTTTCATTTGATCCCTCTTTTCTCAGACATAAATCAGAATACTTTAATTTCCCTCCTGAGCTTTCCCCTCCACTGCTTTTAATATATATTTTAAATCTCATTTTAAAATGTTTATTATCACAATTGCAAATCTTATTAAGGCTGCAAGGCTCAATGTTATGTTAACAAGTCCTACCCAGACTAGGGAGAGTTTTGGAAATACCAGGTATGGTAGTTGGTTTAAGATAAACAGATAAAGGTAAACTGAGGCTGAAGAGGAGCCTGCAGCCAGGTTGGTGAATATTAGCATGCTCTGCCTTTGTGCCGCTCAATTTCCCTGTGGACCATCTTTGTCTGGTCACTGCCAAATTTCTGCTCCAGGGAATATTTAATGCAGCTAAGCTATGTGAAGGTGATTAGTGAGATGAAAATGCTGAAGAAGCACTTTCCCATTGGATGGCGATTATTTTCCTCTACTAATTTCTCCCTTTGCAGCCTGTTCGCTTTGAAGCCTGCAGGATCATGGCAGTGTCCAGTTTACACTGAGCATCTTGCACGCTCTTGGACAGCACGCTCTCTGTCTAGTACCTCTTCCAGAGAGTGGGACCCCATGGTGCAACTCCCCTGAGCTCTGAAAATAGCTCTGAACTTTCCCAGCCCCTGCATGTATTCCTTGGAGCTGCAGCCCTGGTGGATGAGTCAGCTCTTTTGGGGTGACATCACAGCTGAAATCAGACCCAGACTTTGCAAAGAGAAATCCAAAGATCCTCTTGTACTCACTTGCTCCATGGGAAACCGCTAAACAAAGTAAGGATGTGAATGTCACACAGTTCCTCTCCCCATGCTGATTACTCACCTCTCTGGGGAGCCCTGGGGTTGTGTGGGGATCAAATTTCCTCTTTCCAAATCCTCCAGCTGCACCTTCTCTAGCAATGAAAGAAAGCTGGAGAACATAACTCCTTCAAGAGCAGCCTTTGGAGTCAGAATGGCAGCTGGGAAATAATAGAGTCCTGATGAGGATGCGCTAAACTAGAGTGGGCTCCAGCACCTATTCCTTCTTCATGGCAAGCCACTGGAAGAGAGGCTCCATCCAAAAGACTGATCCAGCACCAGAAAACCCATGCCAGCTTCCTCAACTGTTTGATTGTCACAAGTTCTTGCTGCATTCTACACGCCTCTGTGAAAGGGATAAACTACAGCGACTGCTGCAAACTCAACCATAGGCATAGAACCACAGGAATACAAAAGCAGATGCAGACCTCTTCTCCAGTTACTCATACATCTGTATCACTGGGATATTACTGATGCATATTCTCCATGTTTCAATTCATCTTTTGTGAATCAGTCTGAGCACTAAATAGCAGGGTGACCAAACTGGCCCTTTAAATGTAACAGTCTTTTCAGAAAATTATCTACTTTGCGGTCTTGTTTAAAAATAAAAGGCTAGCAAAAAGGCACTCTGTCTATACAGTAAATTTACGCAGATGTTTCCACAACACTTTTAAGTCCAACACAATGAAATGTCTTGCCAGGTAAGTAAAATCAGTGTGAAAATATTTACTCTTGCCCCTTACTGGGACATAAGCAGGTTTGTACTGTTCTGGACACAGGTGTGAAGACACCTTCCTTGGCTCTTGAAGTGAGAAAAGAATGTTGAGTTGCTGTCAGGAGGAGAGCTGATTTCTTACTCCTGAAGGCTGGAAAAGCTCACTCCTTACATGGTAAAGGTCTTATCCTTGTTTAGCTGACAGCTGTGTCTGTTTTAACTCTTTTTTTTTTTTTTTTTAATCAAATTGCTGTAATTTAACTATCACTTCAGAGGTGGCAGAGACTGTAGAGTCCTCCTCTCTGTTCTCCAAAGCTCCTCCTTTCTATTACAAGTCATTGCATTGCATCCCTAGATCCCAAACATTTTGCAGTGGATGTCCAGAGACACACAACTTCGTAGATAAGAATTTTGCCTAAGACCACAGTGCAGCAATGGAAGGAAGAAGCCTCCAAAACATGTTTCCTAAGACCGTTTCTGATGCCTTATCCATTCAACATGCAGAAGAGCAGACCAATAGCCAAAGCTGTGATAGAATGTGTAGTTAGAAAGGTAGTATTTGTAACATCTGAAAAACATTTCCCCTCAAGCTGTATGAGAAGGTCAGTGTCAGATTAGCACTTTCATGTGTGTGGTGGTTTAGACCCTGCCCCTCCCCCCCCCTCGGACGGGGACAGGGTCAGGGAGTAAAACATAAACCCCGGGGCTGAGATAAGGAAGATTTAATATAGCAGTGCAACAACAACAAACTGAACAACAACAATAACAACAACAGTTATAATAATGTACAGAGCAAAAGCTGTACCACATGGACACAGCACAAGGCACAGACCCGGACAAAAGCTGCTCCTGCACTGCCCACACCTGGGCACCCAGACATGACCTCAGCATGGGATGGAATAGACAGGCTGTAGCTCCCTCCAACTGCTGGGGAAAATTAACCCCATCCTAGCCAAACCAGGATATAATCCACCCCTTATTCTATACCATCTACGTCATGCCCAGCAGCCATTTAACAATTAACAAAAAAAACCCCAATTAACAAAAATACAATATAATTCACGGTATGTTCTCACCCAAAATCAAGTCACCTTGTGGTACACATCAGCCCTTTCCATCCTCCCATATCACCCACCAGGTGCACCCAGGTCCTTGAGCAAAAGCAATCCCCTGGGTGGGTTTGCCTTTGCCTGGCACAGGACTAACCCAGACCATTTTTCCCAATACATCCCTCATGCGCACTACAGGGACTTTATCCCCCTCTACTGTACATGGAAGTTTTGACTGAGCCGGGCCAGCTCGATTGGCAGATCCTCTTGTGTTGACTAACCAGGTGGCCTTTGCCAGATGTGTGTCCCAGTGCTGGAAGGTTCCACCTCCCATTGCTTTCAGTGTAGTTTTTAGCAGTCCATTACAGCATTCAATTTTTCCAGAGGCTGGTGTGTGGTAGGGCATGTGGTAGACCCACTCGATGGCATGTTCTTCTGCCCAGGTGTCTATGAGGTTGTTTGGATTGAATCTGTAGGATGGAAGCTGTTCAATGTCTGCCTTTGTCAACCCTCGTGGTTTGGCTTCTCCCAGACATTCTGCCAAATTCAGCAGTGCCTCATAGTTTTCTACCTCTCCATCTTCCACATCCAACTCAAAGAAAGGGTAGGCTGGAAGCCACATGGGTAAGTTTAAAAACAGATTTGTGCTCTTAGGTTGGTCATTCTGAGTCACGATGCACTTCTGAATCATCAGCTCTACAAATTGGGCAGGTACGATTTGCCTTCAGCCATTTATCAACACACTTGGCATGGAACTCGTGGTTACAAGGCAAGACTCTAAGTAGCTGCCTTGACTCAAAATCACACATGCATACCACACAGAATGTCTGTTCTGACTGGTGGTTGTTTTCAGGTCCTGAGACCTTTTCTTCCCCTTGAGGGCACTGAGTAGTGTTAAGGAGGACACGGTAGGCGTGGGCAAGTCCCCAACACATTGCAGTGAGTTGTGTCTCCCGGGGTTTGTCAGATTGGCAACACACCTTTTCTAAATGCTCCACTAGTTTATCAGGACTCTGCACTTGTTCGGGAGTGAAATTCCAAAGCATTGGGGGTGACCACTGATCTAGGCACTTGCCCATTTTTTCCCCCACATCTTGCCACTCATAACTATCTGGCCTCGGGGCAGGTCTCTGGGTGACAGTATTACTGGAGAAGAACTGTATAACCCAAACCAGGATTTGGCAGACATTCAGAAAACACAGCGCCGCGAGCATGCTGTCCTGGACACTCCAAGGATAGCTAAAACTCTCAAGAACTGAGAAGATCTCTTCCCCTGGCTCACCCATAGATGGGTTGAGACCACTAACAAATGCCCAGGCTGCATACAGGTACGGGTTCACCCCCACAAGCAGTGATGCAACCATATCATAAGTAGTCAGTATCCAGTACAGCAAAACAAGACTCTTGACACATTTTCCACTGACAACAAACACCACCACTGGGAACACACAGCGGATGTAAGGGTTAATACAGCCCCACCAGGCAAGCAAACTGGCCAGCATTCTAAACATACCTTATTCAAACAATACAAATACATAAACAGAAAATTGCGCCTAACAGATTGTTTTAACACACTCTGGTCAGGTTTTTGTCCTTATCTCAACCCTCTTGTGCCCCACGTTGGACGCCAAAAAGGCTGTGGTGCTTTAGATCCTGCCGGGACCCGAGATCACCCTTGGATGGGGATGGGACAGGGTGCAAAATGCAAACACCGGGGCTGAGATAAGGAAGATTTAGTACAGCAGCGTAACAACAACAAACCGAACAACAACAATAACACTAACAGTGATAACAATGTACAGAACAAGAGCTGTACTGCACGGACACAGCACGAGGTACAGATCCGGACAAAAGCCGCTCCTGCACTGCCCGCGCCTGGGCACCCGGACGTGACCTCAGCACGGGATGGAATAGCCCGGCTGTAGCTCCCTCCCAACTGCTGGGGAAAATTAACCCTATCCTAGCCGAACCAGGACAATGTGTCATTGCCTGTTGCCGCTGCACTGTGGGAACAGTCTTGGGTGACGGTGAAACAGTACGAGGGAGTCAGTTTAGGGGAATGGGCAGGAAATGGGGCTTGGGGACTCCTACTGTGGCTCTCCGCGATTTTGGGGAAGCTGCGTTCATTGCTGGTAAGTCACACGCAGCTGGATGATGTGAGTTTGGCTCCATCTATGGGAGCAGTAAAATACTACAATAACCCCAGAAACGAGCTGGTGTCTGTTACAGTCCTTTCAGACCAAAAGATTATGGCCAACCTTCTACTTTTTTTCATAAACCACAACATATCTTTATCATTGCACTTTTGAACCAGTGGGTCTGTAAACTGCATTTTTTACTACAGTAAATGCAACTTGGAAGCCACAGCCTTAAGTTAATAATCTATGTGTTCTTTGATAGAAGACACTGTAATTATTAAGCCTGAACTCTCATACTAGTCCATGCACTTAGCACTTCCCCAGACAATTTATTTATCAGAAATTCTTGTCCTTGGTGTTTGCAAAAAAGACATACTTTTAAAAAATATTTGAGTTGCTTTTGCTCTCCTTTTTCTATATGTTATTTTCTTTGAGCAGTTGAGCACACAGAATCATCTTTTCTTGAAAAGGACAGATAGGAAGGAAGATTCCTTGCCCAGAAAAGCTTACATTAACAGAAATATGTTGGTGTTTACCAAACTAAAACTGTCGACGCACTTGGAAACAGAAAATCCTCGACAAGATTGCAAACCTGGTTGTTTCTAATGTTTTGAATGCAGTCGTTGAACTACCTCTCTAAGATGTTTATGTCCTCTCCCAACTCCATTACAAGAGTCACTTGTACCATGGGGATTAGAGGACAGCAACCAGCCAGTGATCTGCAGGACATGGAAAATAAGAATGAAACCATGTAAAGAGTGTGATTCAGCAAAAAAAGTGCAAGCGACTGGCCTCTCTGAAGGCAAGGAATCATCTCAGGCACTTACTCCAGTTGTCTCTTACTCTTGCTTGTCAGTACTTGATTAAACAAGGCTGAGAAGATACCATCTTCTCCTAGGTTTAGAACACAACCCCAAACTCAACCACTGCCTTTAAAGCTCCCACAGGGCCTCCTAACATAGCAGGACTGTGGTACCACCTCAGGTGGTTGCAGCAGCTTCCTGCTCAGAGCTGGACCATGTGCAGAAGAATGTCTTCACTCCATTAGCAGCCCAATCTTCAGCGTCTACATCCCCCTACTCCTCCTGTGTATTCACATACACATACCTGAACTCCAGTACCCACTTCTGTTCCTTTCCCTGCCCGTCCCTGTCAGGCACACCCTCCTCACCAACCTCTGCCCTGCAGCCTGAGAAGAAAGTGTAGACTCTGGCTTGAGGCCATACGCAGAAGCAGAGCTGATCAAGTGACTGACAGTGCTTGGTCTGGCGGAAGAGTTCATCCAGCCTCCATGCAGGCAATTATGGCCTGGCAGGAGCCATCTACATGGCAAGTGCTTGCTAAAGCTGCTAGGGGAGAGGCACCACAGAGGTGCCTTCCCTTGCAGCCCAGGACAGCATCTTGCAGGAGCCTGGCCATGGCTGCCAGCATACAGGTCCTGCCTGAGCCCAGGGCTGACAATCATCCCGGCTTGGCTAGGTGCCTCTGGGAGGAGGTTCTCCAGGGCCCTGGAAAGCCCCTGCACACTCTCTTGTGCACACACACACGCACACGCACATCGGCTGCTGTGGCCCATGCAAACCACTAGAAAACTTGGGATCTTGCTGAGCTGCTAAGATGTGTATAACAAGTCAGAAGTCAAGTTAGCAGAATTCATTACTTTCAAAAACTGGTTCTTTCTCCATCAGGAGACAATTTGTCCATCTGCCTAATGCCAATACAATAAACATTTAGGCATGTTCTGAGTTGTTGGTCATTGAGGCTTCTTTAATAGCTTATGCTTTTAAGCAGAGTAATCTTTAGATGGCTGAACACCATTCAGCATTTAAGGTTAAGCTTAGCACTGAGCCATTTTAAGAACTTTAGAAATACTCTTAGGGACACCTTTTAGCTTTGTTATCTTTTGTTTTTTTCTCCCCATGCTTCTTGCTTTTCTTTTAAGAGAAAGGAAATCCAAATGCATGAATGTAATGCTAAGTCACTGATGACTAAGACATCAGGTTAGGAAAATGAAACATTTCAGTGCAAGATTCCAAGCTTAGTTGCTCATGGTAGGCACTGAAAAGTAACTTGATTTTGTAATTATGCAGTTAAATTCAGAATTAGTCTGCACTTAGAATTAGCCCCACTGTAACTAGATTGAATTCTGCTGTATTGTTATACCTCACTAGTGTTTTGGTTATTCAGTGTAAATCTTCATCTAACATTAAATCAAATGGAAGTCATTTAATATACTTGATCTGCTGCCTTTACCAATACTACAGACTGTTCTTATGCATCTGTTGATAAAATGTGAATTTAGTTCATTCTTTATAAGTTTTAAGGAAACTGAAAGCTACTGAAAATAACAAAGAGGCCTTCAAAACTAAACCAAAAAATATAGCTTGCAGGTAACGCATGTTCTTTGCCTTCCATTATTCCTGGTGAAGACAGAAAGCTTTTATGGGCAAGCAGATTTCTTGCTTTCTGTTTTCCCCTCCTGTATCTTTATCAAGGTCTGTAGATACCTTTGGAACTTTGAAAAATGTAGTAGTAGACACTGAAACCAATCAGTAATGTGTAGAGTATGTAAATCACTAGAGAAGTTAGCAAACCAATGAAACCTGAGCACTAAAATGAAGGGAAAGTCTTCCATCTCTTAAATGTTCATCTGTCTGAAGGAAGATGTAGCCTGGTGAGTAGGACTCTGGCTTGTGAATTGAAAATATGGGCATAACAGTGAGCTCTGCCATCAGTTTGTAGTATGCCCTTGGACACATAATCTCCCTGTCCACACTGTAAACAGATCTATTAACAAGTCTCCTAAGCAAATGATTTCAAGAACAATCCCTGCACCATTCTTGCCAAAACAGGCAATGTAAAACAGAAAGACATCCATCTTTTCTCATCCACTTGGAGCATTTATCTCAGATCTCTAAAGAGCTATTCTTAGAAAACACAGGAGAAAAGGAAGGTAAACATTCATAATGTGGCATTAAACCTAAAACTCCCAGAATTACAATCATCTATGGGAACATTTCATGGTTTTGACTTTACTCTTTCACTAAACTACCTCTGGAGGGCGAACCCCGTCAAAGAGCATGGAGAAGAATTATGGTACATCAAGATTTATGTGCATAGCCAAAGCTGAACTGGATCCCTGGGAATGAAAAGCAGAGAGCTGTAAATGTCAGGATCAGAAACTAGGGCAAGATAGAAGCTGGCTGGCAGTAACTGGCTGTTTGGTTCTTCTTAACATTCTTGTATCATCAAGCTCCTTATCATGAATTTCATAGGTTAATTGTACATTGCATTTTTTCCTAACTACTTCATATACATTGCTTTGCAGTTATATCATGTCCTCTAGTTCTTTAACTACACGTGAGAATAAGGCCAAACTTGCTTTCTTTATACCATTTATTATTTTATACTTTCCTCACATCCCCTTTTCTTTGTTTTGAAAGGTGATGCTATTTTCAGCTTTGCAGTGCAAGACAATCCTTCACTGAGCATGGTTACAGCCTCTGTCATGATTCATAACCCTGAAGTCCTTTTAAAATACAGTAAGCAGGGGGGGGAGAACATCATTGTAGGTAGACTTTCACCAACTATTTATAACAATATTATAATAGTCTAACTATGATCCTCTATCCTGCTCTTTAGTTATGGCATCATTCCTCCATTTTCTCAATTACATCACCCCAGCTAACCAAAGTTTTCATTATGGGCATTTCACCATTTGCAATTTCTTTTCCCAGCTTCCTATTAAACCAAGAAACAATGTGCTTCGCCAAGAGAAGCACACCCCCAGCCAGACGTCTGGAGGTTTCAGCCACCGGAGAGGCATCTGAAACCTCCAAAACACCTGAAACCTCCAACTCAGCCACAGGTCAGGCAGCGATGGCAACATGGCAGCCTCTGGAAGGCGCCTCCAGCTCCCCTGTGGCTGGGTGCCCACCTCAAGCATTGGGGGGCGAGTGGCCTTGGGCGGGGACCGCCGGGGACCGGGGAAGGCAGGGTGAAGGGGGCGACGAGGCCTGCGCCGCGCTGCCATGTCAGGGCCTGGGGGGCCCTGCTCCCTCGCCGGCACCGGCCAGGACTTCCTCGCGCCGTTCCTACGGCGCGTCTTGGAAAAGATCCCCTTGCAAAACAATAAGAACATAAACCCAAAAAAGTTACACGTCGAGATTCCCCGCGGCACACCCACCCCCTCGCCTTGCCGCATACGTGAGCTCCACGGCCATGGCTGTCGCTTTAAGGGCGAGGACCCGCCCCTCCCCGCCTCCGCCTTCCCAGGGGACGCCCCGCGCCCGCCCCTAGCGATGACGTCACCCCTGCCTTTCGATTGGCTGCGCGCCCCGTCAGGCACGCGGTGCCCGCCCCTCGCCCGCCCCCTCGCCCTGCCTCGGGCCCGTTAGCTTCCCCAGGTGCTCGTGGCCCATTCGTGAGTCCCGGTGGCGCTCACCCGCGCCTCTCCGCTCTGATTGGCGGAGCCCGGCGTGTGTCGCCGAGGCAGGGAGGCGCGGGGCGGGCGCTTCCGCGGTTGCGAGGCGCCGGTCGACGGAGGCGAGGTCGTGTGGCAGGCTCGGGGCTAGCGCGTTCCCGGCGGGCGGCGGCTCCGCTACGGACGGGCGAGGTCGGAGTGAGATGGAGCCGTGACCAGGTGAGTACGGAGCTCCGGCTCGGCCGGGAGGTACGAGGCGACCTCAGCCGCCAGGGGCGAAGAAAGGGGGGGAGGGCGGGGGCCCGCCCGCGGGGACCCGCCCCGGCGCAGGTCTCGCGCCGCCGCCCGGACCTCTCCTCAGAGGCGGCCGCTGCTGAGGGAGGGGAGGGGCGCAGTGCGTGCCCCTTCACACCGCCCCTGCGCCTCTCTATGTCCTCGCCGACCGTCGCGGGGCTGAGGCGGGTGCCGGCCGTAGCTGGACAGCTCCGCTCCGCCGGGCCCGGATCGCCCCGAGGGGCCTCCCCTCGCCGGGACACGGCCGCGCCCTTCCGCCGTGGGCCGGCTTCGCTCCATCCGAAGCCCCTGCGCCTGTTTCCCCTTGGCCCCCGCTTCGCCGCTCCAGCCTCTCCCCGCCCTGTGCCCCTGAGAGGGGCTCGGCCCGGGCTCCTCGCCTGTACTCGGTCGGCCGCAGTGTCTTCTTTCCGTGCTCTCCGTCCGATGTTACAGGCCCGGTAGTGGTGACAGCAGTTGGCGAGGGTTTGTGTGGCAGCAGTCTCCTGCCGTCCCCACCGCTCCCTGCACACACCAGATTTAATTTCCCCACTGAAAAGGTGCTTGTCCTAGATGCATATTGTACAGCAGTGTCCGTGTGTCCTGGATGTCTGTCCAGTGGCGACTAGATCTCCCTCTCTGTGACTGTAAAATCTTGTATCGCAGAGGACATACCCTCGATCAAGGATGAAAACGCTGACCATGTGCCTTGCGTGTAAGTGGAAGTACCCTCCCAAGACCTCTGTGGTCTGCATCTGTGTACCCTTTGCGTCATGCAGACCGTCTGCTGACATGGTTCTGTGTCGTTCTGTTTTACAAAATGAACCTTGAGTGGGCTGAATAAGGGGTTTCAGGTTTGCTGATGCTTATAGCACTTCCTTTCTTGTATCATGTTTGTCCAGACAATATATCAGGACCTGTGCCGTGAAACTGCATCTTAGTCTGCCGTCAACAGAAAATACATTTTGAAGGCATTAAAAATGTTTCTGTTTAAGTCTATAGCTTCTTTGCTATATTTTGGAAACCAAAATGTGCTTTTTATTTCTTGGTAGGGCTTGAAGACACTGCTCTGAATATTTGGAAAATGTAAAATGTAGCTCTTCTGGAGTCAATGTGTCTATCCCAACACTACCAGCATGGGCACTGAGACAATTCAGTATGCCATTCTGTCTTAATTTTAAATTTGCATTTGACATCAGGGCTAGTCCGCCATGGCATAACTGATTTACTGAAAGTGTGTTTTCTAGTTGTGTGTTGGTTTCACTTTCAGGTAAATATGCAAACAAATTTTCAGCAGGGATTTCAAAGTCTATCTTGCTGCTTGCACAAAACCCATCAGTAGGCTTTTGCAAAGACACTGTTAAAAGTCCATACTGTAGAAGTGCTAGAAGTGTAATGCCTTTAGGTCTTTATAAGTACTGCCAAAAATACCTCAGTCATTTCTGAATGTGAAATGAGAGGGACATCCATTTGTTCCCGTTTGCTGCAGTGATTAAATAAGTGATCTAATAGTTGTGATTAAATAGAATCTAATAATAGATTTTAAAACGCGTGTATGATCTGAAGCTGACTGTGAACTCCTTTTCTATTCTTGAGGTTCGTGCTTTCTGCTGAAAGGAGAGAGACTCGGGGCTGAAAGCAAATGCCATAAGCTTTTCACAAGTAGGCAAATTTGCCCTTCTTAATTACCAGATATTAACCCTTTTCAGTCCTTCCTCACTTATAATTTAGATACCAAATGTGATTTCAGGAAAAGAGTGAAATATTGCTAGTTAGAGCTTCTTGGACATCATATTGTTCTGTATGAAACGTAAGTAATGCTGTGTTTGCTGGTTTCAGCAGTTGCGAAAGCAGCCTGAATTTCTATTTAATTAAGGCCATCCACTCTAACATTATGTGGGAGAAGACTCCTAAATTTTCAGGCAACAAGCAGATCATGAAATAAAACGCAAAGAGAGGGAGTACAGAAGACATTTTGACATTGGGCTAAGAGAATATGGGGGTTTTCCAAAAGCAGTCTTTAAATTTTACTCCCCTTGAACATGAAATTTTAGGAAACTCTTGGGTTTGGGCAGGAGTCCTTGCTTGGGACTATTTCTTAGAACTCTGGGCTCTGCTGGCATGGTAAAGCAGCAGCATTTTTCACAGGCCCTTTCATCCTTGAACCTCCAGGTGAAATGTACTTTCAGGCCATCAAAATACTCCTTAACTTAATAATAATAATAAAAAGCCATACTGGATTTCCTTCACTGTTGAGCCATGATTACATTACTGTATGTTTTTTGGTGAGGGGAAAGGGCAGCTGTACTAGATACAGAGGAGGATCAGAGCAAAAAGGGTTTGGATGTCAGAGTAGAAAGCAGATAAATTCTTAGGATGTGTTAAAACATTATCACAAGATTGTTACAGTCATGTGGAATGTGTGAGGTGTCTCCATATATGCTTTTTACCTCAAAAGCACAACTTACAGCAATTATAAGAGCCTCCTGTCTTTACCCTCTATACTTGGCTGTCCTTCCTGTGTTGTAGATGGTATAATTGGACTGTCTCAATGTCTGTTTACTTACTGGTAACTCAGTATTATGATTAAGAACCCTCCTGAATTCCTCTGTAAAAAGAGGTAAAAAAAATTTCTTTAAAGGAAGAGCATTGTGTAACTATAAGAAGATGTACTAATTGTTATCAGCTGTGTCCTGAGGGTCAATGTCTTTTTCCTGAGAAACTGCTGAAGAGGAAGCAGAAAAAGCAACTGTTCAGCAGTCTGATACTGTCAAACACCTACTCTGGGAAAGCCAAATCTAATTATTTCCTGCTGGACACATTGCTGAATTGAGACTGAAAACAGAGGATGTGGTTAGACAGACATTTCTTTTGGTGGTGGGGCTGTCTTAAATGGTTCATATTCCCATCTGCCTTTTTTTTTTCTTTCTTCTTTTTCCCTCCCCACTCTATACTGTCACCTCAGTAGTGATGGTATGTCTGTGGGGCTGTGTGCTGAGCCAGGTTAGAGACCTGATTTTTGATCTGTGCATGTTCTGTTCCTCTCCCTCTCAGCCCCCAAAATAAAAGGTGGGGGAGGGCCAAAGAAACACGTAGCTGGAGCAGAGGGCAGGGAGCACAGATGCAAATTAGCAAGAGCTACAGCTAAAGGGAACGTTTTTGGAACCATAGTTCAGAACTGTTCCTATGATTCTTTTATGCGTGTGCATCAAATAGATGGAATGGATGAGTTTGTGTGTGTTCAGAAGCTCATTCCTTTGTCAAATACTCTCTTCTGTCCTTCAGGGATATAATGTATGTGGTTAATGTGTATATTTTACCTTCCCTCCTTCAAGTGCTTTATGGAGTGCAAACAGTGTTAAATGGCTTCTTCAAGGGAAATGAATGGCATTGGGGGTGAGGAGATCTTACATTACCAGGCTCTGGTATGCCATAGTGGTCAGTCAATGCCTTGAGATTTTTAAGTGCAGGTTGTCCTTGTGGAGGGCAAATGGTGCATGCAGCTTACACAGGAATCTGCCATCAGTCCCATACTGTTTTCAGACTTTAAGAAACAATGCCAGTAACAGTAGCTGTCTTTCTTTGATCCTTTTCTGTTTCTGATATGAGACACTTATTTTCCACATGGATAAATTTGAGAGTTTGTCACTGAGAAAGGTACTGTAATTGTTTAAATTAGGTTGGTTTATATTTCAGAAATTGAAGTAATGAATTTAGTTCATGCAGCATTCCTTTCCCCTTCCCTCCCCCATTTTCTTGTGTGTGTGCGACATCATTATTCTTGTGTGAAGAAATATTTTGGATTTAGGCACACAGCCATATTGATAACATCTCTCTAAGAAGGTGAAATTTAACACAGTCACAAGTCTTTTTAAATCTTGAAAGCTAAAGCCTGAGCTTTTAATTGGGGATTTTCTTTTGCACCTTAACCTTGCGCCATCCATCTGCTTTTGCTCTCCTACCATAAACTAGCATATCTACTGCTTCTGCTTATCCTTCTTAATTAACTTGTGCTCCCTATTTCAGCTTGTTTTGGCCCTACTAATGCAGAAAAACAGGGAGTTTGCAGAGAGGAAGAGGCATGGTAGCTGCTGCTGCATGTGCCAGGATGTTATTTGTTAACAGCTGATCGTTGGGGGCCGCCTCTGTAGAAGTTCTTGATTCACTGAAAAATGGTAAGGAGCTGCTGTTGCTGTTATCTCTGCTTGCCATGGGTGCTTATTGAAGTGTGTAAGTACCACAATGGAATGGCGTAAAGCAATGTGGAAAATTCCTTATTTTGCCATCTTCCGGTGAGGCAAATAAATGTACTGACTGTGCATCATCTTCAGAGTACCTTCATGTAAGGGGAAGAGGAGACTGAAATGATATGCCTAGTTTTGTGAAATTAATTTTGTTTTGGGACAGTAGTCTACATCACAGATTGTTTCAACCTCAAATTAATGCTTCCTGTAATGTATGGCTATTACAAGTTCTAGCCACACTAGGGAGAGGGTGTGTGTATACTGTGGTTCCTTGTGTTCTACCTTTTCTGTGGTTTAGTAGAGACACTGGGGATATGTCTTCACTGCACGATTGATCCGTACAGTTGACACCCTATTTAGGCTTACTCAAATGAGATCATCCTTTACACATAGCCATACCCATGTTATGATGAACTCATTCTTTTTGCAGCTGTTTATGCGTGAAGGTACAGCTCTGAGCAAAGATGAGGCAGGATTCACTTTCTGTCAATTACAGGGAAACTTTTCCTTTTCTTCCTTCAGGGAGAAACTTTTGGAAAAGACTCTACTTGGATGATTTTTTTTTAATGGGAAATATTATTTTTGCCCTCTTTTCCGATTTTTCTAGCAATATAAGAAGTTTCCCAACAGAATGTGATTACGGTCTGCATCATAACTTAATTTATATTCCATTGTGTAAGATGGACCCAAACCTGGGTGAGAGGTTTCTTTGAGTGATTGGTAGGGCAAAGTTAATGTTAAGCCTAAAATAAATGTGTCTCTAAATTTGCTCTCATACACCCTGTCAGGCATGTTTTACAGTAACAGATCGCCTGGAGTCTGAATCTTTTCAGAGGCTCCATCTGAGAGGTGGTATGGCTGTTGGAATGATGGGATGTGGATTCGGGATTGCCATGTTCAGATCAGACTTGCAAATCATGTCAGTGAGTTTCTAGGTTGTTCAGACATGCTCAAACTCGAAGTCATCAGTGAAGGCAATAAGCCATTGTCATCACTGGAATAGCAGCCATTTGGCTTGAGCATGTAAACACTAACATAGAAACATTTCCATGGGATGGAGAAGTTTATCAGCAAGATGAGACTTCTGCATTTCTTAGAGATGACATTATTTTTTCTTCGGAAGATCTAGGACAGTAGAGTTTTGCCTGCATTGACT
Organism: Podargus strigoides; assembly: GCA_028020825.1. Taxonomy (NCBI): domain Eukaryota; kingdom Metazoa; phylum Chordata; class Aves; order Caprimulgiformes; family Podargidae; genus Podargus; species Podargus strigoides. The sequence continues at coordinate 116,190,567 of CM051663.1, read as the reverse complement.
GTATAGTGAGAGAGGAAAGGAGAGTTGGAGGAATGTTTTGATTGTGTTATAAGCAAAAAATAACAACAGCAGTTTAACTTTGGAATTTTGCCAAAAAATGTTTCAGTTATCAGATTAATCTTTGCTCACTCACTGCAGTATAGAAGGGACAGTAAAGAGCTCACATTTCATTACAGTCATAAGGCTGTTCTGCTAAATTTTTGTAAAGTCTGACTTGTTATTTTGAAGGTGGGTGTGTCTGTGTTTTCTGTTGTTCTGTCTTCAAGCTGGATCGAAATTTCATGAGGTGACTGAATGAGGATAATAATAGAAATACATTATACCTGCAGCATCTGTTAGCTTAGTGGCACAAATATTAGAAGAAAAGTTGATGACTGTCCATGCCCATTGCAGGACAGTTTATCTCCTTCTTGGGGTTCAGATGACTAAGCAGTAAATTGCAGGATGCAATACTTCAACCACCTGCTAAGACTGAGCAGGATCTTCCTTGACAAATAGGACTGAAAGTTTTTAAGTTAGCATTTTATTTGGCCGGAATACTTGGAATAAAACTTTAGTTCTTAGTAGAGAAAGAAAGATAAATATATGCTGTCCTGGAGAATGAGTTATGCGCAGGGGAGCAAGGTTCTCTGGACACCAGAGAAGGCTAATGGAAATGCTGGAAACTCAGAAGGGGTAAATAAACTGAGGCAAGGAAGTTATTGAAGTAATTTGTTCTGTTTTCTGAGTGTGAGTCTGCATGTACACGTACACACACACATGTGCTTTTCTGAAAGATAGTGCTAAATTTTTGCAAAAATGCCAAAAATGACTGAATGTATGTATGTATTTATATATATATTTTGAATCTACATACATACCTTAAGAGGCAAGACTTCAAGGTCTTCCATATTGTGTCAGAGGAGATGTCTGTCCAGCCTGGTGTCTTGTGTTGGCTAGTGGCTGGTAACGAGTGCCTTGGAAGTGATGTAGAACTGGAGGTGTACAGAGGGATTCTTCCCTCTTCTGCCTCACCCTGCCAGCTGATTAGGTATAGCCTGGTGTGTTTGTCAGACCTGGGATATTCAGCAGTTTGAAGTTTTCCAGAAGAAAACATACTGAAGAAAATACAAAGATTTTTTTTGACTGGTTATGGTGTCCCACTTCTGTAAAAGACTAGCAGATGCCCTGTACCGGGTTGTAGGATAGGCACACCAAGAAAAGGCTCAGTGCTGGAGCTGTCTTACTCAAATTAGATTCAGGAGAACACAGATCTTAAGTGCTGGAAATTAAACGCAGCAGCACGATGACTGTCCAGCTTCATCAGTGCTGTTGCAATCTTAAATTGGAAGAGAACATCCAGTGAAGTGAGATTACTGGAAATTAGGGATTGGCCAGCAGAAATCTTCAAATGAAATGCGTCTCTAACTTCTCCACATTTTCATGTGTGAAAAGTGATTTCAGTGGTACCTGTGTCTCAAGAAAAGCCCAAACTCCAACATACCGAAAAAAAAAGAAAATTCCCACTCAAAACCGAACAATGCCAAAAACTTGCGCTGCAGCAAAGATTTAATATATGGATAAATTTTACTCACTTATAACTTGTGATTTAAAGAAATAACCCCATCACAAGCAAACATTCCATACCTAAATTTTAATGTTATGTGCTTAATGCTGTCAGAAGAATGCTCCAGCAAAATTATTTTATCAGATTATATAATAAGGCACTTTGTTCATCAGATTGGAATATCGAACTCTTAACAATGCTTAATTGTATACCATGTTTGTTGAAGACTTTACTTGACTTCTTGAGGCCTTTTTGCCTTGCTTTTTAGGAAACCTAGAATCTGCAATTCTGTAAAAAGTACATTGTAAGTATACACTTGGTTTTGTAGCCTTGCATCATTATCATATTTTAATTACAGTTGTATCAGTTTGGCTCCTTTATTAAAGAAAAAAATAATTACTTGTTATGGCTTCTTACATTAAATTAATTGTTTAAGTGGTTGTAAGTAATTCTAAATATTGACTTGATGACAAATACTGTAAAAGGTTGCAGAATGACTCCTTGATTCTGTGCTAGAGCCATGATTAATGTGTGCTGACACATTTTATTCAAAGAAAAATTGAAACATTCTCTGAAAGTGATTGTAAGGGAAGCTTCTAAAGTTGTAGTGTCCTTTTTTTATTATTTGTGTAAGTATTGTAAATCACTTCTCCTGCAGATTGTTAATTGGAGAAGAGTTGACCAAGTAGATGTTCAATTCATTATCTGTAGCTGCTTCTAAACAGCTTCCTTCTTTTATTTGTTAGGGATCAGGGAAGTCTTTCAGATTTTGCGGTACACTGATTATCCAAGTGTCTAGCTGTGGTTATTCTTTCTTCAGAGGAGACTAATCAGTTTAATTGGTTTTATTCCATCTAGTGTTAAAGTAGTAGAGAGCTAATTCTGCTCCTTTCCTTTCCCTCGCTCCTTTCCTTTCCCTCGCTCCTTTCCTTTCCCTCGCTCCTTTCCTTTCCCTCGCTCCTTTCCTTTCCCTCGCTCCTTTCCTTTCCCTCGCTCCTTTCCTTTCCCTCGCTCCTTTCCCTCCTCTGTTTCTCTGTCCAGCTATGTTAATGTTTATATCCTAAGTCCATCTGGTCTGAAGTTTGTATTTGGGGAGGTGCCTCGGTTTGTTTTATTTTCTCTTATTGACATAATATCGTGGCTTCTCAACTGCAGTACTGTGCTTCTGGTGTCTGGAAGCCCTGAAGTCTGAAAAGCTCAGAGGAAACATAATGGAAACTTTGTGTTAAAAACTTCATATAGTGATTTTTTTTTTTTTTTTTTTTTCTTTTTTAAAGGTGGCTAAGGAAGTAATAGTGAAAGTATGGCAACTATAAATCAACTTCTGACCCTTTTTATTGCCATTTGAGACCATAGACTTCCAGAGCCTCTCAAGTAAATATTTTCTGGTCAAGTACTGTGCATGCCTGTTAAAACTGTATTGCAAGAGAAAAGTAGTGTGTTACTTCAGTACATTTTGGAGTTTTTTTTAAGGTGCGCTGGATGGCTCCCTCCTCCCCCACTTCCAAATGGAATCCCAGTCTCCAAAATGACATTTCCATTGCAGTCTTGACAAATCTCTGACATGTACTTTTTTACCTTTCCTTGGTTTTATTGGGATGGATAATGTGGTGTAATAGACCAGTCATAACAGTCTCCAGCTTCTACTATCCAATGTTTAAGAATGATTTCACTACAAGTATGGGAAGATTGAGTGTATCATTTTCCTAGTAAGTCTCAAACAATGCATTCTTCAGAACTGACAAACCAATAGTCCTAAAGTAAAAGTTCTGCTCTGCAAATAGCGTGGGTCTGTGTATACTGGTGTGACAGTCTTCATGGTATCTCAGTACAACTTCTGTTGTGTGTGCCAAATCAATTTAACATTATATGAAAACAATCCTAGATACAGGACTTTTCTCCTTACTCTTCAAGGAGAAAATGGGCTGTGGTTTTTTTTTTTTCTAAGGTCTCTGAGTATTTGTGTCCTGTTTTCCCTTTCAGTGGCTGGGGAGAGAGCTGCTGACATGGAAGTGAGCTGGGTTTGTCCGTGGGAGCTGTGAGCAAGGTATGTATTGTGTTCTCTTTGCTGTCTGTAGTCTGTACCTTTTGTTCTTATGTGCTGAACTGAAAATTGCTTGTGGTCACTAAACATGGAATAGTTTGAATTTGTACTGGCATCAGGTGTAGCAGCTGTCCAGCAAGGACTTTATAGTGTAAGTATAAATGGCACACTTGTACCCTTTTCACTGCTGCCTAGCAGTTAGTCAGACTTGTCACAAGTTAGCTGGTTCCGTGTTACAAACTTTTATCAGTGTTACTGATACTCAGCTTGCTAGACTGATTTATTCAAGTATGTAAAGGCAAACAATTGTATCTATACAGTGAAATTACAATGTCTGCAAAACTGTAACTGAGCATACGATGATACATTCAGACATTGTCTGTGCTGAGCCTTGTAGTAAAGGATAGAAAATATTTTAGTCTCTTCTAGCACCAGAACATAAGTACTGATTTAGATGTCCTTCATGTGCTGGCTCTTAGTATTGTTGCTTCAAAAAAAAATGTGGTGAAGGCTGAATTTGGTATCTTTTGAATTGGCAAAGAACAGCAGCAGTACCGATTCCCTCACTCTTCCACCATGTTCTTTACCCACATTCATTAGATGTACATGTTAGAGAGCACCTCTTGACTACTTACTGCTTCTTTTCAATAAACTAGTTAGCTTAGACAAGACATTAATATTGTTACATGCTTCTCTATGAATCACCAAAGAAAATTCTTACCTGTTTTTCAGTAGTGGGGAAATTGAAGAGTGGAAAGTCAGCTCTCGTAGGGAAAAAGGGAACATAAGATCTGATAACTCAGTCTCAATAGCTGGACTTTCCACTTAAATGAATGGCATGCTGGATAGCTACACTAGGAGATGTCAATAAATTCAAATGAATTGTCCATTGACTGGGAGGTAAGGCAAAGTCGTTTCAGATTGGTTTAATTTCTGGAGACAGTTTCATATTGTCATGACTAAAAAATGTGACTAGGGTCAGAAAACTTCTTGCCAGACTGTTTCAGGCTTTGGTTTCACACTGTACCTAACATGAGGTAACTGAAAACTCTCACTTTTCAGTGGGCCCTGCTTCTCTGTCTCTTTTTTTTTGGATGAGATCTAATGAACCTGTGGTTGCAGGGTTCAGATCGCTAGCATACAGGGAAAACAAGCCTGTTTCAAGGTGTAGCTTTCCATCAGAACAGCAAGATGAATTGACTTGCTCTGTGGATGCAGAGCCACTAGATTTGAAGGAGAGAAGGTGAGAATTTCAAACTGATGTGAGGTGATACAGTATGGATCTATACTCTCAGTCACAGCCTGTGATCAGACTGAATTAGATAAAATATAAAACTACTTCCTCAGACACATAAAAGTAAGTTGTCAAAAAACCTTGCCATAAACTCCTTAAGATTCTGCCTGCTGCTTTGTGCTAACATGAATACTTGTGCTGGGAACTGAACTGACTGAAATCTAGCTACTTTACCTTTGTTTTAGTTCCTTTTCTTACCTTTTAAAATTTTTGTTTTATTTTATTTTAGTCTAGATTGGTTCCCTGAGCTATCTTTCTTTCCTTGCCCAAGTCACTACTTTGTTATGCCCTCGTCACTATCCAGTTCATGCCCCAAAGATCAAATTTTCCATGTTTGAAAGCTTATTGTTTCTTGGGAGATCTTATTTCCACTCTCTTCTCGTCCAATGACTTCTTGTCCCAATCTTCCCTAAATCCACATTCAACACGAGTTCTTTCATACGTTCTCACCCCCTTGGTTTTCCTGCTATGAATTTTCAAGTCAACGCTCACATATGGCTTCAGATTGTCAGCATTCCTTTTTGTAGTTTGCTGCAGACTCCCTGCTTCCATTGGCTGTTGGCATCCGTTGCCACATGCCTTTGCTGCTGGCTGAATCCATTGCTTCATCTGCTTGCCCTTATGGGACAGGGAGGAATGCTTTGCCTCTGCCATGAAGGAAACTTTAAAAAATGCATCAGAGAGCCATTGCAAGGAAGTCAGTCAGAAGGTGGTGGAAAACAGACAGTCCTGTTCTAAACACACTGTAGTTAATCGTGCATGTCTTTGGCACCAGTGCAGGCTTAAACAGCTTGTTCCCTTTCACAGCTCCCTCTGTTTTGCTGGCATAGCTGTTTTTGTGGCCGTGGTGAGCCACTCTGGGGAACAATTCCTCTTGGAAAGAAGTAGTTTTTTCTAGATTATTTTTCATCTGGTCCAGTACATGTTGTCTCAGCAAGATTTATGCTAGTTTCACAATGAGGAAGGTATGAGAGTGGGAATGTGTAGCAGACTGCTTAAGTTGGCACTGCTGCTAGATGTTTAAGTGTACTTAGTACAGTTAAGTTGATATTTCAGTGAGCTGCTGTTGTAAAGGCTGGTCAAACCTCTGCGCAGCTGTGCACTCCTGCTTCATCCTTTGCATCAAAGCTGGTGATTGTGCAGCCACAGGGCATGTCCAGCTAGCTGACTGATGCTGTAGAAAACAGTTTCTAATCTTTTGCAGAGTTAACTGTCTGCTAGTTCAGCTGACCTGAGTCATCCTGTGGGCACACACTCAGATCAGACAAAAGGGAAGCAGCAACGAATAGCTCGGTAGCAGAAGGCTGGATTCCTCGCTTAATTATGATGTTGAGCTATAGCATGACCAAGGCCTAAAATAACAAACGTACCCGTTGACACATAAGACCTGAACATCACATCTCTTGCTCTCTTTTGTTCTTTGAAGTTCAGTAGAAATTGTTATTTCCAGTAGCTACCATCTTTAGTCTCACAAACTAGATTATTAATTGAACACATTGAGAGGTATTATAGAATTATGTGTCTATAAACTGCTTCACTAGTTTAAGGCTCAGTGTCCTCTGAAATTAGGAGAATGTCTTCCCCATTCACGCTTTGAGCTTAAATAAGAACTTCAGAAATTGGCAGGGAGATCATTCTTTTTGAGCAAGGATTGTTTAAATAAGTATCATTGTGATTCTCAAAACCAGCTTTGGTATTATCAGTCCTTTTGTGTACCCAGAGTTCCACGAGCTTGAAAGCCACAAAGTTCCTCTTCATACATATTGAATCATGAAAAGTATTTCTTAAAAAATCTGGAATGCCAAACTACATTTCTTAGCCTGCTATTTGTGGTTTTAAGTAGTGGATGTTTGATGATGATTTTTCAAGACCTCTTAAAGACTTTCTATCAATGTTAGTGTCTTATGAAGGAAATACTTAGAGCTTGAGAAATGTGGTTCTTGATGAGAGGTTAAAATCACGTGTCAGGCTGTGTTTGTCTACAGCAATAATTATGCAGTTGATTGCTTTGCACTAGATGTGTTCTTTGCATCTTGTCCCTCTCAAGTCCTAGCATCTTTATAGAGCTGTTCATGCCTTTTGTCTGGTAGCATTTCTTGCCATTTTCTTGCTAGCCCAAGCGTGTTTTTTGACTCTTGTACTGATAGATTTGCTGGAGGTGATAGTGGAGAGACTTCTGGTGATGATTCAAAGACGTCTTCTCTTACTGTAATGTTACTGACATGTATACATACAGATTCGGATTCTTTAGCTCAGGTAGAAAGTTGTGCTCATCCATGTTTTACCAGCATCTTTGTTCACGTGTGTTGCAATCTTTGCTTTTAATAGGGGCTTTTTGTAGGGTAGTGGCTTGTGTAATGGACAGTTTACACCTTCAAATCACTGATTTTAATCCTGAACAAATTTAATTACTTTCTGACTGCTTTTGCCTTTTTTTCCCCCTTCCCATTACTGTGAAAGTGAAGGAAGTTGATGACTGGTTCATTTGGCAGAGGACAAATATGTGTGTTAAAATAAAATTCCATAATCTAAGAAGGTCTCTCTTTAGTGGTCTGCATAGTTTTTTCAACTGAAGGTGGTTCATCAAGACCAAGCTGTTCCATTGTCACAAGGGTACAGTCCTTGTGATGCTTCCCTTGTTGTTTACTGTATTGTATATACTTTATGGACAGTGTTGTCCATTTATTCTCAATTAACTGGAGAAGTAATTCTGCCAGCAGTTGTGTGCCTTGGTTAGGATGACTGACTGGAAACTGAATTTTTTTTTTTTTTTTTTTTTAATACAACCTTGGAGGACTTCCTGTTGGTGACTTTTCTTTGATATCTAAAGATAAAAGGAATCTGTCATGCTCTGACTGTTATAGCTTCTCAAGCTAACGTGATGCTTTGGCTCCTGTCTGCTGCAAACTTCTCCTGGGGTGTTCTTTTGATTTGTTACGACCTGCGGGCAATAGTTGCCTTTGGGCGCGTCATGCCATTCTCTTCCTCACTTCTCACTCTTGTCAAAGATTCATCCACTTCAAGCCCCTTTGCCCCAAGTTTGCCTCTTCTGTTGGATGGATGATCTCAGCTGGCATAACCATTTAGCAGAAGGCTGCTTTTAAGTTTAAAATAAAAAACTCCTACGTTCTCAAAATAGCCCAGCTGCACACACATACTGTTGCTGTTAGGTGCTGGAGGTTGCTTAGCAATTCTTAGATTGATAGGAAATTGCTATTACCCCAGCAACTCAGCCCCAAAAATGCAAACAAGGGAAAACTGTTTATAGAGGTGTCCTTGCTTGATTTGGGAATTGTGCTCTTTTTTTTTTTTTTTTTTTTTCCCCCTGTGCTGCTTTGATTTTTACTTACTTATTTTTAAATTCTTTTTGTTTCATGTGGTTTACTCTGGTTATTGAGGTTTCACATTAGGGAAGGTGGTACTGTTCCTTGATTCATTTGAATGCTGACTGCCAAGGTCTCAATCATGCCATAAGTATGCTAAAATTGAGAAAAGTCCAGTGCATGAAGACCTACTGCATGTGTCCACATCCAAGATGAATGTTGGATAGATTAAACTATATAACAACACCCTAAGGTGTCACTGCTACCAAAAGTAGCCATCCTGATTTCTTTATTTCCTTGTGCCTCATTCTCCCCCATGCTAGCCCAAGTTTTAGCATGGCTGGGTGGCAAACCAGATTGGGAACTGATGCAGATTAAAACTAGTAGTCTGTGTGTGTGTGGCCAGGTCGAATTTAACACAGGTCAGTTTCTTATCTGGTTCAGACTGTGCTGGCACACAGGAGGTGAGGAATGAGCAGGTTGGACTGTTCTTTTTAGTTGGCAATGCCAGTTTAGTGTCTAGTCAGAGGATGTGGTCTTATGGTACAGCTAAGTTGATCTAAGATAGCTCTTGCCAAAAGAGGCGGTCTTGGATGCATGCCTTTGTTCCTTCCTTATGCCAACATTGGTGTTTGTCTGGCCTTATGATGAGATGATTAATGGAGCTAAAATGGCAGGAAACTAATCCTAATCCCCTCAACCCCTCCCAGTTTTCTTTTCACTTAGCTCTGTGAACTAGTTTACCATGGGTAAGACAGGTTTCAGTGACGCGTGGAAAAGACTCTATAACTCTCATAAAGTTATAAAGAAGGTATGTTTATTCAGCGCCGGGTGCAAGGGGGATCGCTTCTCTGAACTTGCACACCTAGGGGGCCAAAGTGTGTTTCTTTTATAGCACTAAGTAATACATATTCATGAGGAGTGTATCATAGACATTACAGCATTATATCAGGTCATTATAATATTCCACGCCTCTTGCTTTGCCTGGTTGCGCCTGCGCAGTGCTCTGTGGGCCTCTGACCGTCCTCTTATCAGAAGGAGCAGGAGCTGTCCTCCCTTTTCTCAACGGTCTTCTTCTAATCAGGGGCCTGTAACACCTGTTTTGTCTAGCAGGCAAGGTTCCCAAGCAAGAGAGGCAAGATCACATACTTCCCAAGCAAGAGCTGCATACTTCTTTAATTAAACTATTTCTATTAACTCTTTTGCCCCCGTATCATCAGCACTGGATGTGTCTGTCTGTTTTGTTTCCCTTTCACCTCTCAGGCTTTGCACTACCCTTCAGTGATTCTGGGCGAGCAGCTTTATGAGAAGTTTCTGTAAGTAATTTTGTTATATGGTAAATGCAAAGTAGAATACTTTTTTCACCAAGGAGTAAGCTAATCAAATTTACTGTGTGTTTACTCTGATATGGTGCTGCGATGGCAAGAGGATGCACTAATAAAGCTACCATGTAGAAGCTGTGGAGCAATTTAGTCTTTGTAGTTTGCAGACTTGATAAAGATAATATTTTTCCGGAAATTCTTATTGGCTATGGTTCTTAATCTTTTACCTTGCACAAAATTGACTCTGCCTTGTTTGCCTATCTGAAATTAAAGTTTCTTAGCTGCCTCCTGAAGTCAGAAAGGGATAAACATTATTTTTATATTTACAAGTAGTGTTTAATGTTTCTTTGGATCAGCTGTATGTTCTCCCTAGTGGTGTGGTCCATGCTTGTATTGTTGTGGCAGTGGTTTTGTGCTTTATAGCAACATAATTTGAGCTCTCCTGGCTCCTGAGAGCTCACCGCTGCCCCTGTGTTATGGTGACACAGCTGTGTGCGTAGTTGGCAATGGACTAGATTGGAGAACCGGTTTTGCTGAATACCCAGAAAAAAATGGCTGGTTTTCAGCTAAATTGATCCCCCTGTGGAGGAAAAGGGCAGCATAGGGACAGAAATGAGCAGCTGAACAGCGAGGACTTAAGGGCTGCTTAAGCTGGTGTTGCTGCTGTAGAACATCCGTGGGTTCACAGCCACTCTTGTCCTGGAAGCAGCTGGCCTAAAAGTAGAAAAATGCCATGATAGAAAGCTTTTGTCTGGTTAGGCAACAGATACAAATCCTTCAGGGCACTCACCCTGAAACCCTTATTGAGGATACTGCTCTTAGTGCTGTCCATCAGCTTCTGGGTGACTCACTTAAACATCATGGTATGGCACATTTCTTTATGGGAAAGTTTCTAGTCTGTTCAGAATTTACAGGAAAACAAACATTTTAAAATTTTAATTAGGTTCTAAATATTAATGTGTGTGACTAACTGATTGATCATTTTACAAGGACAGTTATAGAGTGGTATAACTGTCTGGGAAGTCTAAAAACAGTCTTGCTGTTGGTTACAGAAAAGGATCCCATGCCTTTCACAGGACTTCCAAATAATGCAGCATGGATGATTATAAATCCTCAAAGCATTTTCCAAATCCCTGTATGTCCTCATCAGACTTTTAACTGAAAACATTAAAATCAAACTCACCCAATTATAGCTTTTACTGTAGTCTTGTGGACCAGATGCATTTTTATATTTTTAAAGTGGGGATATGTTGCATACTAAGACTTAGCATTGCTCTGAAAAAAGTTCTCTTTCACTTAGGTAGTGGCTAGATGTTTGGATGTACTAATGGTGTAAGATTCTTTCCCCTTGTGCTGTGCTGGCAGAGGAAGAATGAATGTCAAGGCAAGACAAGGTTTGCTTAAGCTGTGTTACCTTTGATGTGAGATGAACATTGAATGACATGCCAGCTAGGATTAAGAAGAAGACACCTTCCATCTGTGTCATCTTCCACATGAGTTAGGAAACCTGCAGGTCCAGGTACAACTCTAGTGATAATCTAGCCACTGTGCTGAAGTTCCCTTGGTCAATTTACGGGAGAAACTCTGGTTTACAGTCCCAGTGCATATGAACACCACTTGGTGTGGTGTTGCTCAGAGTCACATAGCAAACTGGTGTGCTAGCACTGATCTCTTGCTCTGCTCTGTGCTGGAGGTGGCTAGGCTAAATGCTTTTACTGTAGCTTGGTACTGTGCTTTTACATAAAGGATATAGTTTCAGTGGTCTGGCTAATGTGAATACACCTAGATTAGGAAAATAGATTCTATTGCAACACTGTTGTTAAAATGGTGTTTGAAATGGGATTTTCCTAGTTTATGCAGGTTACAAATTCCTTTTTAGAAAGAAAATCCAGTATGTCAGAAGTTCTTAAGTACATTTGGTGTTTTCCTAGTTGAAGCAGATCTTATCTATTTGAGGCATGTTAAACTTTTTTTCCCGTTTTGAGAAGAGGAAGGAATTCTTTCTTTTCCAAGGCAGATTGAGGAGGGAAGGTTGAGTCTCTTGCCACTCCAAATCCTTGCTGGGTGGGTGTTAGATATGTCTGTCACCTATTTTTGGATTCAGGCCTGGCTGCACTTGTCCTCTCTCATGATCTGACCTAACCATCATGTGGTACTAAGCAAAGTGTAATGTCCCCAGCACATCTCCTTCAATAAAGCAAATTGGCTTTGGCTCCTCTAAGATGGTGACAGCAGTCCTTACCATCCAGCCTCCTAACTGAGCAATTATTCTTCCTTTTAGCCCCTTTCCACAGGCCTCACATCACTGCAGGGACAGGGCCTGAGGCCAATTACATCAGTCATGATTTAACTCTTTCCAGCCTTTGCAAGGGTTGTATTAGCTTACCAAATTCTGTTATTCTAAGTCTGTGGTGTAAGGGTGTGCGTTTCCAGGCTTTCTGTATCCATTGTAAAGAGAAGAAGGGCACAATCCCAATTTTTTCTCTTTGCAGGTTTCCGTTACAATTTGCTCTCAGATGAATATAAGTGGCATTTGCTTTGGACAGAAAATATATCAAGGACGGGGTAGGCACGTTCTGGCCAAATTGTAACTGAAGCAAAAGTAAATACTTCATGTGGCAGTAAGGTTTGGCTCGGTTTCGTTTGTTTTGTTGTAACAAGCACCATCTTCGGTTGGTGGATTTTGTTGTTTTCTTTTTTCCTCCACTTTTCTTTTCCATGCCTCTCTTCAGATCATGACATAGGGTCCTGGGAATGAATGTAGGACAATTGGGATGAACTAGCGTGTGTTCATTACCGGTAAATTCTTATTGTTGCCTTGAATATACACTGAACAAATTTTTGAAACAAATGTGCTACCACTTATAACTTTGTTCTTGGTATTACAGAGCAAACATTACTAATCAGCTGAAGTACAAAACTGAAATGGAAGTGAGGCAAATGACTATTTGAGCTACTTTATCAGCTATTAATGTGTTGATGTTGTCACATTCAGATTAATTATGAATGTTAAGTGCGGAATAATTAATAAAAAAATGTTGCTCCAAGTTTATGCTTTCTGATTGATTTCTGGAGGATTATCCTGATGGTTTTTCCTTTGCTTCTTTGCAGCTTACTTTACTTGCATCTTTTGGAAGCTGAAGGTTAGCCTCTGGAAATAGCATTTGCTTGAGAAATTACTACAGTGCAGCAGAGTTACATAGTAGTAGTCTTCTGAGTTTATACGGGTTGAAACAGTAGCATACTAGGAAGCAGGAGACTTCCATCTTCGTTAAGCAAAACCAAATATGATTGCCCTTGTATAATGTCCGTTACTGTTTAAATGTTGACACAGTAACCGTTTCACTGGAGACTCCCAGCTGGTTTGTTTCTGTTTAGATTACTGAACATAAAATAATTCTAATTTTAGTATACTAGTGGCTTTTAAATACTTATTTAAAGAATTATGGAACTATCATGAAACATTTAAAAATTGCTTCTTTCATTAAAGCCCTTTATATATTGCACACTTTGGTTACTGTAGCTGAGGTTTTAGACAGGAAAGCTTTTTTATTTACTTTATATGAATTGGGAAGAGAGAATGGAACAAGAGAATTATTTTTTGCAGTGTAGATGATTTTATTTGAAAATCTTCATTGTTGTACTCAGCTATCCTTCCAGGCTTAATATGAAGGATTATTTCACCTGACTGGATTTCAAATTGACAGTTCACAGAATCACAGAATGTTAGGGATTGGAAGGGACCTCAAAAGATCATCTAGTCAATCCCCCTGCCAGAGTAGGAATACCTAGATCAGGTCACACAGGAACGCATCCAGGTGGGTTTTGAATGTCTCCAGAGAAGGAGACTCCACAACCTCTCTGGGCAGCCTGTTCCAGTGCTCTGTTACCCTCACTGTGAAGAAGTTCTTCGTTGTATTTATGCGGAACCTCCTGTGTTCCAGCTTGCACCCATTGCCCCTTGTCCTATCATTGGATGTCACTCAGAAGAGCCTGCCTCCATCCTCATGACACTCACCCTTGACATATTTATAAACATTAATGAGGTCACCCCTCAGTCTCCTCTTCTCCAAGCTAAAGAGACCCAGCTCCCTCAGCCTTTCCTTATAAGGGAGATGTTCCACTCCCTTCATCATCTTTGTGGCTCTGTGCTAGACTCTCTCAAGCAGTTCCCTGTCCTCCTTGAACTGGGGGGCCCAGAACTGGACACACTACTCCAGATGCGACCTCACCAGGGCAGAGTAGAGGGGGAGGAGAACCTCTCTCGACCTACTAACCACACCCCTTCTCATACACTCCAGGATGCCACTGGCCTTCTTGGCCACAAGGGCACATTGCTGGCTCATGGTCATCCTGCTGTCCACCAGGACCCCCAGGTCCCTTTCCCCTACACTGCTCTCCAGCAGGTCAGTCCCCAGCTTATACTGGGACATGGGGTTGTTCTTCCCCAGATGCAAAACTCTACACTTGCCCTTGTTGAATTTCATTAAGTTTCTCCCTGCCCAACTCTCCAGCCTATCAAGATCTCGTTGAATGGCAGCACAACCCTCTGGTGTGTCAGCCACTCCTCCTAGTTTGGTGTCATCAGCAAACCTGCTGAGGATACATTCTGTACCCTCATCCAGGTCGTTGATGAAGATATTGAACAACACCGGTCCCAGTACTGACCCCTGTGGGACTCCACTAGATACAGGCCTCCAACTAGACTCCGTCCCATTGACCACAACTCTCTGTCTTCTTTCCTTCAGCCAGTTCACATTCCACCTCACTATCCAATCATCCAGGCCACACTTCCTCAGTTCAGCTGCAAGGATGCTGTGGGAGACTGTGTCAAATGCTTTACTGAAATCAAGTTAGACCACATCCACTGCTTTACCGTCATCTATCCACCGGGTTATCACAGAATCACAGAATGTTAGGGATTGGAAGGGACCTCAAAAGATCATCTAGTCCAATCCCTCTGCCAGAGCAGGAACACCTCTGTCCTCATAAAAGGCTATCAGGTTGGTTAAGCATGACTTCCCCTTGGTGAAGCCATGTTGATTGCCCCTAATGACCATCTTAGCCTTGATATGCCTAGAGACAGCACCAAGGATAAGTTGTTCCATCACCTTTCCAGGTATGGAGGTGAGGCTGACCGGTCTGTAGTTACCCAGGTCTTCATTCTTGCCCTTTCTGAAGACCGGAGTGACATTTTCTTTCTTCCAGTCCTCAGGCACCTCTCCCATTCCCCACAGCTTAACAAAGATGATGGACAGTGGCCTCGCAATGACACCCTCCAGCTCCTTCAGCACCCGTGGGTGCATCCCATAATTGTCCTGTTAAAACAATTGAGTTCAGCAGGGTTTTAGATAGGCTGATACCACTGGACCAACTCTGTATCTTTTCAAGACTGGGTTCCTGAAGTACCAAAAGTTGAGAATGTTCTCATACTTTTAAGAAAATAATCTGAATCATCTGTAGTTTCATCAGTAGTTTCTGCGGTGATGCTGTTGGAGGTGTATGCAAGTTGTTACACGGCTGAGTTTAGCATGTTTCAGTCACTGGTTGGATTGAATTAATGATGATAACGGAAACACTGTGCTGAAGAACACGTTTCTTTAGAATGTGGAGACTCCATGTTGAACTGGGCATATGGGTTAGGACTCTCACATGAGATTTACGGTTTGTTTTTTTCGGGTTTGTCTTGCAGGTTGCCATCACGAAAGCCAAAGTGGATTTCTCCGGTGTGGTGTGCCTGCCCCCTTCCGTCATTGCTGGAAATGGGCTGGACGGAGGAGGGGCTGGCGAAAATGATGATGAGCCGGTGCTGGTGTCACTTTCGGCGGCCCCCAGCCCTCAGAGCGAAGCTGTTGCCAATGAGCTGCAGGAGCTCTCCTTGCAGCCCGAGCTGACCCTCAGCCTCCATCATGGCCGAAACCCCAACCTTCCTCCACTCAGTGAAAGGAAGAATGGTAAGTGGTACAGTGCACTCATGTCTCATGTAGTATGTCCTTACCAAGGAAGTACTGTGATGTTGTCATGGTATATGTTTTGATGACAGGGCTGCTTCTTAAAGTGTTTTTGTATGAAGAACTAATAATCTGGCATTGACAAAAGTGATTTACATTGTTTGATGGGAAAGATTGATGTTACTGGCTGTGGAAGCTCCAGAGAGCTCCAGTGATAAATGCTTTAGATAATTATTTTAGGTGAATACCAAAACCAACTTCCATGTGCTTTGTGGTGACTAGAAGTTGTGCAAAGCTGGGACAGTTATTCAAAGGAAGGGTTAGCTCATCTTCAGTCTATAGTCATCTGTAGATTTTTCTTTGCCATCTTGGTCTGCAGTTGCCAAGAGTGAGTAACTTTCCAAATGTCTGAAAAATTCTGTCAGACTTGGTAGAAAGAGGAACAAGACCTAGAGTTAAACATGAAATATCCCAGTGGCCTTCTAATCTTAGAGTAAGAATGTTTCTTGAGTTGTGGGTAGCTTATTGACAACTATGATATGAATCCCTCTATCCATTTGGTGAGTGACAGTGGAGTGGCAAACTACAGGTTCACTTGGTGATCAGAATTCCTGGTTTTGGAAGAATGTAAACTGTCTGAAGCTCAGGATCACCAGGCTGCCCTGAAAGCTTTTTCACATTCAGCCCCATTGTGTGACAGACTGATGAAACCATTTCATAACTGGTGGCTTCTGTTTGTGAATTCCTTTTGGTGATCTTGCTTCACTCCATCCTCTGGTGTATATGTTGGTGGCTCTTGGCAATATGAAGGTCTTGCTAGAGTCTGAGTCTTTGCTGTCAACTTTACCAGAAAGATACTATGTTTTTGAGCATGGGTAAGTCCTGGGTGCCTTATAGTGCTGGGCATTATATGCATTACACAGAGTTGAAAGGCACAGCATACTGGAAATACTGGTGAGCTTTGAAGTGGCATTATAGCCAGAACATAAAGCTTATGGTAAAGTGATTTAGAATACGTGACCTGCAGCACAGTAATTTGGATTGATGTGCCTGATTCTTTACCTCTAGAAACTGAGCATGCCCTTCTCTGAACAGAGTATCACTGTTTTGCTAGTTGGAAGAATTAATTAACTTGAACTCAAAATACTGTTTTCTAAGAGGATAAAAAGGGTTTCTTCATTCATATACATTATACCATCACTATGTGATTACAGTCATGGTTTACAGGACTTAAAAATGAAGAAACTAGAAACTGCAAAAACAGAACAAAAAGCTTCTAATCCTTAATGTTTGCAGTCCTCCAAGTGTAAGATAAAAGACAAGCAATGGGGATAAAGGTGGTGGTGGTAAATAAAAGAGAAGAAATTGGAATATTAGTCAGCATAGTAGACTGTGGTTTCAACACATCTCAACTAGTGGCAGACTTTGGCATTTTATAGTTATGAAGGCAAGGAGGGATTTCAAATGAAATTTAACTGAGGCAGTTTTGAAACTGGTAGTGGGCTTGAAGGCAGCATAGGAAAAGCATATGTGCCTTTGTTTCCAAAATCTGACAGATGGCCACCTGAAGGTGATGATGTGAATTCACTGGGGGTAGGATTCTTCTCTTCTTAGTGAATAAGACACGATTAAGGGTCCTGAATTGGGAAGAAGTGATTTATTCTTGATGCCACAGGGAAAGAGATACTAGTGTTGGGAATGGATAAGAGTACCTTTATAGGAAAATGAAACTTGTAGCAACACTTTGAATGGATACAAGCAAGACACAACAGCATTTGTTACAGTCAGAGGAAAGGGTAATTTGTTACAGAAATGAAAGTCTTTATATGATTCAGTTGTTTGGATAGGTTTAAAAATTGGTATCTTGGGAATATTTTACAGAAATAGATGGCTTTCCTCTGTCCTAATAATGTTATTTTTATGGACTCAACCTTGAAGCTGTATCAAAGGCGGCAAATCTGCTGGACTGGAACAGGTAAAATGAGATTGGGTTTAAAAAGTATTTGAGAAGGAACACCTCTGTCCATACCTTTTGCCAAAGAAAATCAGGATATTCCCGGAAATGACTCATTAGGTGGGTCTCTTCAGAGCTCTCTTTATCAGGGCTCAGCACAATAGTGGGAATTTTACTACTGGAGGTGCAGCTTTTCAAACAAGGCATAAAGTCCAAAGTCCCTGATCTAGACTACCTGAATATTCCTTATCTTCAGAGGTATACAATGCTCTTTTCTCCTAGGCTGCAGTATGCTGTTATGTGTTGTTTGTGTGTACATTCACTAAAGTACTGTGGGACTGAAAAGGCCCTTGAAATACGGTTATTTACAGCGTAAAAGGAGACTTGGCTTAGTGAGCTGTTGAGAAACATAGCTGATACATTTTGAACTAATGAACTTGTTCCTTCAAATGGGGACTTTTCAGTTATCTTAGGGTAGACGTTACACATCTGTTGAAAGCTGTTGAGATTGTTAAAGCTCCTTTTTAAATATGTTGTATCGTTGTTGTACCTTTTGGCTTCAAACGTTAAAAAACCATTAGGGATGATTGGTCAGTTGAGAGGGCAATCTGCTTAAACATTTGAGCAATCCAAAGTGGTGGTAGAAGGGTATCTTGCACAGTGAAACTGCTTCTGTGACAACTTGCAAATTCAAGGTATGAGAAGGATTCAAGCTGAGTGGCAGTGGGAGGGGAGGAGATGGTAAATAAGAGACTTGCTGGAAGCTGCCTATCTGTGTCAAAGGGTCTCCTGTTTGCAGTTCTAGACAGGCATTGCTGACTCACAGCTGAACTAACTACTTACGCTGAGTACTTCTAACAGATTAACCCTTTGTGTAACTTCTGCTTACGGAAGACTTCTGTAGATGTCTGTAGAAAAATATTACATGGATTTGTACTGAATTTGTTACTTTAGGCAGTGGTTCTGGAACATAAACTATTAGCTGAGATAAAGCAGACATTTCTTTGGCATGTGAAGCGTTGGAGAGTTAAGTATCCCATGAGAGAACTGGGAGTACAGTCCTGTATGCACATGCTGCCTTATGTCCTAGGACAGCGGATTCCTTTTTTTTTTTTTTCCCCCTCTCCCTTTAGAGAAACCGAAGAGCAGCAAGAGATGGTTTCTAGGGGTTTACTTATTGGTTTTATTTTGTGTCAGTCCCAGACTCTTCTTCATATTCTTCTCTCTTATCACAGCTACACTTTATCCTTGTTAGGTGTGTGTACCTACAAGGACAGGTACACCTAGATAGATGGGTGTAAAGACCTTAAACATCTTGACTGAATAGTTGTTATTAAGTTACACTAAATTTAAATACAAAAATAAAGCTATTAATGATGTGTGTGAAGTATTGCAATGTAATGGATAGATAGGAAACGATTTCATGCCACTTCAGTGGAAGGAAACCTTATGTGGTAAGGTGTTAGTAAAATACGTTGACACAATTGTTAGCTTCTATTCATACATCAAGCTTAATGGAACATTTAAGATATAGCTATTTAATTTGGGTTTATGCTTCACAGTGAATTTTCTACTCAACATTCATGTTCCTTATACTTATTTAACTATGTTCATTGAGGCCTCAGCTTTCTTAAACTTTGAGATTACTTGTGACTGACTCATTCGTTTCCACACAAGCCAAAAAAAAAAAGTCATTACAGAGTCATCTGAAGCTCTTAAGTATACCTTGATTTTTCTCAGTCACCTGTACTAAGATGCCAAGATAACTTTTCCCAACCCTTAGGGCAGGGTTAGAGCAAGGCCCTGATGAATGTCATTACAAAAAAGAAAAAAAAAGGGCAATGAATATTAAAATCTTATGTAGGTTGATAATTTCTGATCAAAATTAGCCTTCTATTTAACTTTCTTTTGAAATTATGATAATTGATCCACTAGCTTATTGACCTTCTCTCTTGAGCCATTTTCCCAGATGAATTCATAGTTATCTTTGTCTGGAGGAAATGAAAAACATTGTGTTAGAAGCTTACCACAGTCCTGGTTTCCCTCACCGTAGGTTTGTTTAAGATGAGGTAACATTCTTTCAAACGAACTGTTGCATTTTATGATTACAGGTTTGGACAAAACTTGTACCAGCTTGTCAGTTTTGGGGGTTTACTTGATCTGGAATGCTTGCCTTCTACAAAGTACCGTATGTGCTGGGGGGAAAGAGACTATTTGGAATGTGTGGAATTTCAGTATGACTCAAAGTCATTTAACAGACGTGTGCTTTAGGTATGGGAAGGTATTCCTGTTACTGTAAAGACCGAGTGCTGTACAAAGCATGGGATTAATTGTTGCCACAAAAGCTATTGGTGGTTATACTCACAAATTACAGAGTTGAATGTTTAAGATGGTTCTAAGGAGGTAATTTAGTGCCTATGTGCCTATGTCCCTTTACTGTTAAAAGACAGGAGTAATATTTTAAATATTTATTAGGGTGCATGGTTTAATTTAAAGAATTGTGTAGGTGATTGCTCTTATAATTCTTTTACTAGGTTACATGTTCCTGTCTCCATCTCCTTCTTTCCTGTTCCCATCCTGGGTTGTCATTACATTGAATGCTGTCAGATGCAGGATTTATTTCAAATTTAATTTATTACAGTGGTTTTGCAGATTCTACAGCTGTCTTCTTGCTATTGTGACTCAAAAAATATTGATAATATTTTCTTAAAATCATGTCATAAACCGTCCTTTTAAAAAGTTTTTATTGTGACTTGTGAATTCATTTAAGAAGTTAGACATGTTTGCTTATTAAAAAGGGTGGTATTTTATTCACAAGAAAGTTTTAAAGAGACAGGATTATTCTGAAATTATTTTTTTGGGGTTTTGGGTGTTTTTTGTTTTTGGGTTTTTTTTTTTTTTTTTAACCTTTTTTTTTTTGTTCTAGTGTATAACTGACTGCTGGAATACTGTGACTCAAAATTGCATTTAATTACCAAGTGGTGGTTACTGCCTCATCCAGAACTTACATATGAAGAAGATTAAGTCTGTGTTGTAACATAAAGGGCTAAGACGGGAAATATGTAGCTTTCTCTGATCTGTTCTTCACACACATTCCAATGAGGCTGGCTGTTTTCTCTTGTGTGTGAGTAAGGAGAATGGTTGTTAGAATAAAAACAACCAGTCTATCTTGGATAGATTTGTGTTAAGGCTCTATGTCCCGAGAGACTAAATTTAGCATGCTGTCTGAAAGTTTCTGATAGACCTATGAGATTCAGAGCATGACAGAAATGACTGGCCTGTTACTGATAGGAGCTACTAAACAGCTGAGAAGTGGTAATCTCCTGAAATATTTAGAAAAACCTTTTTAAATAGTGATGGGAGAATAGTTGAGCTGGAAGGAGTGATGCCAAAAGCAGCTTTAATGTGGTGGCTTTAACAAGTTAGCTCTCAACACAGTTTGTTTGTTCCTGATCAAGTTAACAAGATTATAATGCCCTTCTCCAGTCACTGGTTTGTAATACTCCTCTCTCTTCTGTTTCACCCTTCCAGTTTCTCTCTTATTTCAGTTTGTCTTTGAGGTTTCAGGGCTGATGGATGAACATTAGACATAATTTGATGGCTACTTAAAAAACATTCCTTTTTCGTGAATTTAAACTGCTTGCTAAACAGGTCAGGCCCAGATCTGTGTAGCTGTTTTGTCTGCGTGAGTCAGGACTTCTGTTGCTGGTTTTGCTGTTTTAAATATTAAGGGTAGTAATGGGGAAAGGCAGTCTGGTTCTTTGAAGGAAGAATGCCAATCGGCAAGGTTCTCTGCTTAAACAGAGAGTGGCTGCTTCATGAAAGAAAGGTTGCATCATTGCACAACAGTCACTTGCTGCTAGTACTTAGCAGACTGAATCCAAGCTTTGGGTCATAGCCTGTAACATGTGGCTTTCCTCATGAAAACAGAGTTTTCTGTAATTCATTTATATTGGGATACTATCAGCCACTCTTGCAGGCTGTAACTCTCCCTCTGCCACAATCAATGCATTACGACAAAGTATAATGAAGGAATCTCTCTCCGAAGACATTTGGTAGTGCAGTCTTCATCTTCCTTGCAGGTGAAATAAGCAACATCTTGGTTAATGCTTTAAATTCCATCTGTCTGTTCATGGACACTGACAGTGCACGTGTACATACTTCAGGGAGTTAAGTGATGTTCCTGGACTATGTAGGAAATATTTCCTTTCCTCTTTGCTCATACTGCTTTCCCTTGTATTTCTGTGTATTGCCACAAAAATAAGCATACCTTCTGCTGCAAATTGATGTTTTCCTCCTTTATTTATGATTAATATGGATATTCAGGATAGGTGTTAAAATAACTTATTTCTGTCATCACTACTGTCTCTAATTTCTCCGGATACAGGGCACCACTGCAGTTCCTTTCCATAAGGATTGCACAGCAAGGATGAACATTTAGGCCTACAATTTTTGCCTTGTCTGGCTGCGAATGCAGGACTGGATAGGAGGCGTCTGAATATGAGAGAAGACCAAATGAGCTGATTCTTGGCCTTTTACAACACACTACTCGTGTAATTGAGTATGGAAATCTACTACAATATCATCACTGTAAGGGATTTTCCTGTATTGTTTAAAGCTGCCAAATAAGTTTCTGTTGCTTCCTTTGAAGCCCCAGACGTGTTTGTGTGGGGGAAGATGTGTTGCTAAAACCTGCCACGCTTTTCTCTCAGCTGTTGAGCAGCTGTTGGGGAGTTCTTGCATCTGAGTGCTAGAGAAGCCCTGAAGTTATTTAAGACTGGAGAGGTCAGAAAACAGCACTAAAGCAGTTTTGCACACCCAGTTACTGATCTTCATGATGTGGCAGGAGAGGGATTCTGACTTGCTACAAAGAAATTTTAAATCTAAAAATTGGTCTGTTTCTTTGATGCAGAACTCAATATATTTTTGGTCTCGGTGCAAATATATGCAGTTACTTACTTTGATGACCTAATGAGAAATGATGATGAGCCTTAGGGAAAGATGGGGAATAAGGGAAAGCTGCTCTGGGGACAGAAGCATTGGAATTAGTTTGTTAAGATAATTAAATTATCTGTTGGGCAAATTGCTTGAGACTCTTTTGAGACCAAAATTGAATTTCCTTTCTGTTGGGAGCTAGAATCATCTAGTGAGGAAAGACTTAATTCTATTTTTATCTTTTACTCAAGAAACATTTGGCTGTAAAAGTTTTGTCCACTATCCCAAATAATTTGAAACTAATCATGTGCATGTGGGAAGCATGGCTTAATTTTTTTTTTTTTTTAACCTCTGGACAGTTTCAGTGGAGGTTATGACCCACAATGGGAAAAGTCTGAATGAGAAAGGGCATTTTGTTTGTTTGTTTTTAAGAAACAGATGCTACCATCTATTTGGAAGAAGTTCCAGTCCCTTGTTATGGTAGCTCAGGTTTAGTGGTCAGCAGGGGGGTTGATAGGGATGGGGGAGTAGTGCAATTATTAAGAAAAGGACTGGTAAAGATTGAAGAAAAGTACTGATCTATCAGCAGGATGTATATGTTTTTGGCCATGTTGTTTCAAGGCTGAGGATGTCTGCATGTTTATGTTAACACTGGGTCTCCTTGTCCTTGGAATGAAATTGCCTCATCAGCAGAGCCCCTTAGGGGATTGAATGTCTGCCCAAGACGTCATCCTTCTCTTTTAAAAGGGGAAAAAACTGCCAGTTCTAGTGTCTCTGACCCCTTCCTCCCCCCCTTCCTTTTACTTACAGGGCATCAAGGGGCGGACCTTACTTCTGCAAGCTACACATCTTTCGTTCCCCTTTGAGTATTCATTTTTCTCCTAGGAGTAATTTGATTCTGGGCTGTTCCAACTTGCCAGTAGTGAATAGGCAGAGAACTGCATATTGAAAGACATGAAAGAGTTTTTTCAGTAGGCACAGTTTTTCATCATATAAGGATGAGAATTTCTCACAAGTTTTGAGTGAGATTAAAGTTGAGAGATCCTCTTGGATTTATTTTTTTTTTAACATATCTATATCTGTCTGCATATATAAAGAGAAGTCTTTAAGGATTGTAACTGTTGAGAAAAGGATCAACATGACACTGCTGGAACCAGAAATGCAGATGACAACGCTCCAATCAGGTATCGCACCAAACATATCCCGTGGGTAAATTTTGCTAGTCAATCGTGGTCGCTAAACTATAAGGGAGTGCCAGGAGGCTATGTGACTTTGAGTACAGACAAATTAGAGAGGTGTGGTAACTTCATATGCAGATGCAGATGGATACTAGTTGGATGTTAAATACTGATGACTTCAGAGCTTCATCAGAGATAAAATTATCTTTCTGTTCTTAATTTGTTGGTCCCCAGTGTTAAATCTGAGTGCCTCATGAATATTAGAAAATTCCAGTCAAATCAAGGACCTGTTCTAAGTAAATTTCCTCTGCTTAGCTTTTGGCTTATTTATGTGGTTTTATTGTTAGTTATTTTTCTATGAAACCTGTTCTTGATAATTTACAGAGATTTTAAATTGCATATTTTGGGAAAAAACGCTTCTGCTCTGAAACCTCCTAATAGTTTATATCTTGAAAGACTGTTCACTTGAGAATGAAAATGGTGTTGTGTTTATATGACTTTGTGCTAAATACTGAAGTCTTTTTGTGATACTGTGCTTACCTGTTAGATGTGTACAGTTGCATTTCTGACATGTAAGACATGCTAGAGTGAGAATGATCTGTTAATGACAGTATGGTGTACTTCTGTAGAGCATTTTTGTCTGAGGCTTTAGAACATTCTGTAGTCATGAAACTTAACAAATATATATAGATATGAATGTCCTCTGTTCTATGTATGGGAACAGAGACTGACTGTAATCTTGGTAAGATGCGACTGCAAACTAGTAGTAGCCTAGGAGCTTGGATTTGAATTTGTGTACTGTTAATCTCTTTACAGTGTTGCCTGAAAAGCAACACATAGATAATGCGAAAAGTGTCAGGACAGACTTGTTTCTGAAAGTTAAATGCTTTTTCTTTTCCTTAAGTAGTGACTTGAAAAGAGGCAAGTAAACCAATGACTTTGTAGTTCAATACAGGTTTTTTTTTCAGAAATTGATGTTTTTTCTCCCGAGTTTGCAATGTTGATTTCCCTAACCTTGAAATTTATGTTTTGTAAAATATCTGTGAAGATTGTGTATGTCTATATAAAGATCCTGTATGTGTTTTGTAGTTTGACATATGGTTGTATTCTTTGTTGGTTAGAGAACCACGGTGCTTTTTTTCACTTCCTGTTGTAGATAGGAAAGGCAGGAGAGGAGTTATGGCAGGGCTATATCTTATATGGAATACACAGTTTCTGTCTCAATTCAGAAGGGTGTTTGGACACAATACGTT
Source organism: Podargus strigoides (assembly GCA_028020825.1). Taxonomy (NCBI): domain Eukaryota; kingdom Metazoa; phylum Chordata; class Aves; order Caprimulgiformes; family Podargidae; genus Podargus; species Podargus strigoides. The sequence goes on along the minus strand of CM051663.1, from coordinate 116,165,767 downwards.
GTTCCTCTAGTCCTGCTCTTGCAGTCTGTGAATTTTGGAGGTATGATTTAGACACTAGCAAGGTGCTTGGTATTGGACAGGATGTGTATGATAACACAGTATCTGTCTTTGTTGTAAAGAGATTTTCTTCTTGATATGAAGTTGTTACATGAAGGCCTGAAAAAGTTACCTCAATGTGCTTTGTTTCTAATAGGTTTTCTAATCGTGTAATTTTTTTTTTTTTTTTCAGACAAGGAAAAGACATGGAATTTACATTTCAGGGTTCTTTTAACTGAATTCTTGCATGATATTCCGGGGAAACTCACAGAGTAAAGTAAGGCTTGTTAAAATTAGGGTAACGGCTTTCAGTATTAGTATTGCTTTCTTCAGATCTTTATTTGTAGCTGTATTTTTCATTTCTTCCAAATTATGAAAACTCCTGAGGCTTGTATTTAATTCTTCGGGTAAGAGTTTCTCCCACTAAAGAGTACTTGTATGTAGCTTTCGGTTAAGTCAGCTAACCCTAGTACTACATTATGCAGCAGTGTTCTGCAATGTTGAGGCAATTTCCTGGCAAGCTTAGCTTACCTAATGAGAGATACAGATTTAGTGCACCTCTTCCATCAGTGGCAGCTCTCTTTTCTCCTGGATCAACCACGTCTGGAAAAATATTAAGCAAGAAGCAGGCAAATGTTTACATAAACGGATTCACAAGATTGGTGGGGAAATTAAGTATGACAACAGGATGGAACCATGTGAAGAGTAAGTTTTAAAGATCAGTCTTGAATAATGGAAGTGTATTACAGGCTTCTAGATAAGGAAAGTGGCTACTTGATGCTGAGACCAAATTGTTCAACTTTTTTTAGAAAAAATGAAAAATATATTTAGTGACTTCAGCTGCTCTTGATTGTTACTGTTACTTAGCTTAGTGAGGTAATTAAGTTGTCTGTTGGGCAAACTACTTGAAATTTTTTAGAGACTGAAGTTGGATCTCCTTTCTGTTGTGAGTTAGAATCATGTAATGGGGAAAGACTTAACTTCTCAAGGCTTCTTGGTCCTTATGTTCATCTCTAGAAGCCCTGCTGGAAAGATGGAAGCTGGAAACAGTTGTCCCAGTCAACTCATCAAGGTTCCTGAACAGCCATTGAAGAAATAGGAGAATCATGGCCTAAGCTGGGTAAATAAATTATCCTGATTGACCTTACACAGCCTGCACTCCATAGACCAAACGTTCTTAAAGCATGCAGGTCATAAGACTGTGCTTATTTAATGCTTGAGAGCTAATGGGAGTCCACTTAAGAAGTAACAGTATCTGAAGCTGCAGTTGACATAGGAAATAATGTTTGTATTCCATATTGATGGGCACATTAAAAGCAACACCTTTGATACTAGATGTGAGAAAACATTTTTAATATTTTAGAGAAAGATGTGAGGGGGAGAACACAACTTTACTGTTCTTGGAGCAGAATAGCTTAAGCAAGGAGGGACTAATTAATCAGAACAAAACATAAGGGAAGCAGAAACAGTATGACTAGTGATGTGCATGTTGTATTAACCAGAAAAAAATAAACACACCTGTGAAACTGAAAAAGAGTAAAAATCAATACAAGTGATGCAGGCTGAGGAAGAAAAAGTAAAAGTGAAAATCAGGTGGAACAGACATTTCAAGAAGGTAGTAGACCCAAAATAGTTGTGAAAATACAACCAGAAACTTAACTGCTGCATTTAACATCTCATTGGACATCTCATTGAAGAACTGTGGTAGTACTGACCCAGTCATGCAAAAAGCAGTCATACATAAGTGAAGCAAAATTCTACATTCATATTCGAGGATACAGTTTTAGAAACAGCCCTGTGCCAGTTTGCATTTTCATTCTGTTGAAAATGAAGCTGATGTGCAGGTCTATACCAAGCTCTTAGCAGTGGGAGCTCCCTCATTAGCATTTTTGTCCAAGAGTCACTTGGTCCTTTTATTGCCTTGACTCTCAGCATCTGACTCATTTGTTTTCATTATATTTATTTGCTGATTCCAAAAGCTTGCTGTTTTCTTCCCATTATCTACTTCAACCTAATCTCCCTATGTAGCCTCTTTTTGTATTCTGCTGAAGCTTTTGTGTTATTCATGTCACTATCTAATTATCCTGTATGGAGATCATACAAATTCTTTTGCTGTTGGTCATTGTTCAGTCAAGATAGGGACTGAACAGTGTGTTGATATGACCTGGCTTTGTTCTGTAAGGGATTGTTTGCTCCACTGAAAGAATGAGTCATAAATATTATTTTCTTTTTTCTTTTTTTTATTTAATGAAGAGGAAAGAGTGCTAGAAGAATACTCTTTTCTTTTGACACAATCCAGAATCCAGTAACATTTAAAACTGTTTTTGAAGAGCCACATGAGGGACTTGTGCAAGTCAGGGAAATCTAAGAAGGCCTGGGTGTGCTGCTTGGCCTCTATATGCAAATATTGTGCTTAAATGGCAAATATAAACTTTCAAAGATAATTTGACTTTCTTTTTTATTTTAGTTATTATTGTTCACAAGTTTCTTTTTATGACTTCTAGCAGGTGGCTGGGCAGAAATGTGTGTGCAGTACACATACAGAGGTGCAATCAGCCAGATAGAGAAGCCCTAAATACCAGATCATTTTTTGCAGACATTTTGCATGGATGGGTAAGAGTTATGGCCACTTAAGGTGACTTAGAGTCAAAGAGTGAATTGCCAGAATTAATGGATTTTGTCATTTGGCCAAATGGCTACTTTTGTTAATAAATTCCATTTCCCGTAAATATTGCTTTACTTAAAACCTTCTTTGTTTACTGTTCTAGGTAGCATTGGTTTATTTCTGCACACTACACTGTGGTTTTCACTGCCCTGGTGTATGTTGCATGTTAATAATTGTCTCTGTGTCATCTTATTTTTTTTTCCTGTGAGTATACTGAAAAAAAATGAAGATCTCTTCAACATGATGATCTGTAGGATAACATATTTGGGATTTGATAGGTTGTTCCGTTGACCTGGTGAAAAAAAATCTTAGAATCTATTAGAGATCAAGCCAGATACGCAAACCAGCAGCAGGTTTTTCTAAACTGTTAGAAGTGCAGTTTAGATGAACAAGAGGGTTTTTTTCCATACATATTTAGAGAACAAAAGAAGTGCTGTTTTGAATTCAGCACTGTGAATGAGCATAGAAATAATTCAGTTCTCTATAGTGGATAAAACTTGACTTCTCTGGTCTAATTTGCTTTGTATCCAGCTGGTTCTGAAAAAGGAACAATTGTTTCAGCTGAAAATTAGTGTCCTCTTGAATCAAATTTAAACTTCACTCATTTTCAGGGGAAAAGCTGCATTTTTGAGCTGCTTTAGCAGATTAGGGATATGTTAAACTCAATTTAGGACAAACCCTTGCCGATCCCATTCTTTTTTTTTTTTTTTCTTTCAAAACACGGGTCCCAGGCTCTTCTCTCCCCTCTTTAAAGGATTTAAGTTGACGTGCTTTAGGGATGTCAGCTGCTAAACTACTTGTAATGGGAAGAAAGGGGGTAGCATGTCTTTGTATCCATAGAAAGGAGGTATCTCCCTCTTCAGCTCTTTAGGAGTGACAAATGTCAGAGCTGCAGTTTTTGTGGTTGGTTTTCTCTTTTTTCTTGTTTAAATGAGGTTTAAATTCAGTGCTGGCTTTTGGTACTCATAAGAATAACCTCTCATTCATGCACTAAAATGTCTTCTAACTTCATCTTGTCGCACCTCCTGGTAGGATTTTTTCACTGTTGTTTTTATTTCCTGGTAAGAAATTTTTTCTGGTTGTGAGTTTTTTCCTCTAGTTTTTGTCATTTATTTTTGTTTCAATAGTAGAACTTAAAGTACTGATATTTTTTTTTTTTTTTTTTTTTCCTCCTCCCTAACTTGGAATTTCAAGATTGCAATGAGTTCTTGAATCAACAAAATCAGGATTTTGGTTTTGGATGGAGGGTTGGAAGCAAGAGAAGAACATTCCTAGCTTTATAGTTTTCATCATAGAGCACTTTAAAAATAGAACTTTTGATTTCAGTTTGGAATCTATGGCATTTGGAAATGTAACCTTTTGTATTTAGGTAGCAAGTTCCTGGGGAGTCTAAAGAGTTCCCTGGTTGCTGCTACAGTTCCCTGAGATGTGTATATTCTGAGCAGTGATAAAATGACTCTTCACTGGCTTTTAACCAGAATCCTGCATGTGATCCAAAGACCGAACAAAGTTATGTGAGCTTCATCGTCATCATGTAGTGGGAATTCTTTCCGACGCAGCAAATGGGACGTTCCTGAAGTCAGCTTTAAATATGGAAACTTTTATGCGAGAGCAACTAACTGCATTAAGTTCTGAGTTGGCTGTCAAAAGACATGGAGTGAGGAGTGCACAACTGTAGGCTGCACATTACTCAGTTACTCCATTCATGAAAGATTTGAACACAACCTTTTGCTGCCTTTTATCCCTGAGATTAACTATTGAGTAATCAAATCACTGTGGTGGTGTGTTAGCCAAACTAGAGTTAAAGGATTTTACTGAAACTAAATATATAAAGGATGCGCTTTTTTTTTTTTTTTTTTTATTCTCAAGAATGATAGCCTGCAATAAAGACAACTCATTAGAATCACTTAGTTGAGCAGTACCTATTTCTACTGATAACTTTGAATTTAAACAAGAAACTTTTGGAAATCTATTCAAACCTGGAGTAAGTATTTGTTGAAGTGCTAAATTACCTTTTAAAAATAGTAATTTTTTTTCTCTATCTGCTTTGAAAATACTCTGTTCATTTTAGGCAGCAAGCGTTACACTGCAGGTTCAGAAAGAGGAACTAGGGATAAACCACCCAGGCAGCTTTTTGTCTTTATCCATTCTGTGAACTAAGATGAACTTGCAAGGGCACACACAGGCTGCATTTGTTCTAAATCAGCAAAGATGTGGTAGACAGAAAACAGTGATTCACCGATTGCTTTGTTTCCTAACCTTTCTTATGGCTCCAGCTTACTTTAAAATGTACCTATTGAGAAATAACTTTAAGGGGGTGGGATGGTGTGTGTGTGCACATTTTAACCAGTTTCCAGTCTACATACTGAGATTGTCATCATCATACTGCATTTTTTTTTGGTATCATTCACCAATTCTATTAAAAACTAAATGAAAGTTTAAAATGCATACAAACTTATGTCAAGTTTTATATGCTTATGTCAGGTTTTATATGCTGTAACTTTAATCAAAGCAGAGTCTTCCTTGCTGTGAAATTAATGCATTATGTATAATGAGCCCTATTTAACTGCTGTCATTATATTCTAGAAATTACCCGTTCATTTACATGATGAATATGAATCAGCCTTTCTTTAGGAACATAGTTCAAGTACATGAGCAAAATGAAGTAAAAAAAGAATTATTTAAATCAGCTTCTTATTTGGGGTTTTTAGGCATGATTGTATAAAAATTAATGATGATTTAAATAGGCTCAAACTGATCATTGTTATCTTTGTGGTTCAGTCTGATCGTAGTCATCTTTGTGACCTGGCACTAATTTAGGTTCTGGATTAATACCTGAACGTGTGTTATGTGGAGTCTTTGTAAACTGGTATGACGATTACACCATGCATGCTTTGCCTGCAGGGATACAGTGCAGACACGCATCCACTCTGTCTTCCAGTTACTTGGTTACTCCTTGCTATCCAGTTTTTGCCAGATTTAAGAGATGATTAATGTTTAACAAAGTGCTCAAGTTTCTATTCCTGTGGGATAGCAGAAATTTACATTAGGGTTTAGATTCAGGGTTATTTTTTTTTGTAATAATAGGATTCACATCCAGTCTACATTTTGATTCTATGCATTAAAATATGATTTTTTTAATATCTAAGATTCAATATGAGTTAGTCTCTAATGTATGCCCAGAGCGGTATAGATCAGTGGTGAGGATTATAGGTAACTGTTGAGGTTTTGGGAACGTCTCTGATGTTGTTTGATGTTACATGGAAACTGACATAGATAAATTTTAACTGTTTGCCATCTGCTTTTACCAGCCTCGGATGGCTCCTGCAGCACATAACCTCCCCCTCCCCCAAACCAACCCAAACGAAAACCCCACAAAAAAACCTGAACCCCCAAACCTGAGGTAACCAACAGCTCTATGTGGCACCTGGATGCTTCTTGTTGCTGAGTTGACACACCTCACTTCAGACTTACAGCACCCTCTGCTGTTCTGGCCTTAGGGTTCTTCCAAGAAGAGACTGACACTTGTTTCAATTTGTCTTTTCAAATGGAGAAACCTCAGCTGGTCACCTTGAGTTGGTCTGAGGTTTTTTTTCTCATTTGTGACTAAGGAAACATGAACCTTTATGGACGTGAAACTAGAATCTTTATCTTAAAGGAAGAAATATTGCCCCCCTCTCCCCTCAGTTTCTATATCAAGAGAATTTTACTAATAGAATCAATATAGGAAAGTAGTTTAATTACATTGGCATAGCTCCCTTTTGAGATTAACCTTAGTGTGGTTTAACAATATTGTATAATTTAGCAATAGTTTAAGTAGGTAAGGAGTCATAAAGAAACAGAGCTGGAATTACCCTTCAGGGTCACAGAGCCTAATCCCCTGCTGTTGCAAGGCATCAGGTCATATAGAATCACTATGGTTGGAAAGGACTTCCAGGATCATCAAGTCCAACAATATACTCCCCTTCATAATTTTATTGAGCACCATGTTAAAAAGTGTTAGATTTCTCAGTCGCCGGCAACTCATACTAGAAAGCTGTCCTAGAATTTCTCTCTTTGGTTAAAAAGCTTCTAGTTTTCAATATTAAATGAGCTTGTGTGTCTTCTAGCCCAAATAGCTTCTTGTTGTTAAACCTATGTAAACCTTAATGTAGGCAAAATATTTTCACTAGAAGAAGCTGCATCCACTTAAAGTAGGCAAGCGCTAAAGGAGTGTCTGCTAATGTGGCCTACTGAATACTTTTTTGTATATTTCTGTTGTGATGCTTATTTTAAATCAGATGCTCTAAGTAATGTTAATGATACTTCCTAGGCATTGTGCACAGCATTGGAATCCCAACATGTTAGGAACCTATTTAATTATCCAGTATGAGAAGTAGGTGGAGAAATGTATTTATGGTTCTTTGTAGTCTTTTCCATTTTCTTTGCCCTGATTGTTTTTTCTGAGAAAGGAGTGTATCCCAAATAGAAGTTGCAGCTTCCAGAGAAGCACAGGCTGGCTTGATGAGCCTGTAATAAGTGACCATTAGGAGATTTTTTTTTTCCCCACTTTTTTTTGGTGTGTTTTTTTTTTTGTTGGTTTGGGTTTTTTTTTTTTGTTTGTTTGTTGTTTGTTTTATCTCCCTGCTGGAGATACTCTGGTTGAAGCTGGATTTCCTTGTCTGTGTCTTTCAACATTTGAGATTTGGATTTTGTGTTTACTGATGTAAACTCAAATTAAATGCCTTTTAAAAACAAATTGAGTAGTTTTGATTTATTAAAGTTACTATCTGACACTGAGGTTCCACCAGTTAAGAATTACAACTTCCAAAACTTTTGCTTAAGCTCTTCAGAAAGTACTTTGAGCTTGACTTATTGCAAAACACTCCCGAGGCTTAGATCCTTCAATGTTCTTTCACTAAAAGCTGAAATAAACAGAAAACACTTTCCAGTATGCTTTTGCTGACCTCATGTTACCTCAAGCTAACCAAGAGCAAGATCCAGACAAGTAGACTCCTTATGGAGAAACCTCTATTGTTAATCTTATCTTGAAAATTCAGGGACTAACGTGAGTGACTGGAGCAGCGTAGTGTATGAAAAGTAGCCTCTCAGGCAGGAAAATTTCAGCCTTTTTAAAGGTCAAAGCATCTTTAAGTTTAATCTAGAAAGTTACTGGCAACCTAAACGGACCAGAAAAGAGTAATTTTTAATGGAAATGCAGTATTTTACAGAAGTTTAAGTTGGTTTTTTGTTTTGTTTTGTTGCGCTTTTTTTTTCCCCTTTAATTTTTTTTTTTTTTTCATATAACTTCAAATGTACTACGCATGATCTTGTTTCTGTGGTTTTGTTCTTCTTTTCTGTTCTTACACTTTGTTTCCTTCTCATTGTATTGGGCTTTTGCATTATGGTGGCAGACCTAAGTGACTGCTTGTAATAAGAGACTGCTCCACTCCTCCCAGTTTTCCTCGGAGAGAGGCACTCACTGTTTGCTGTGGTTGTTGATTTAGTGCCTGGGAAGAATGAGGGATTTTGGACCACTTCGTCATCACTCTCTTGCTAAGGGAGCCTGCGTCACTGAGAGATGTTTAACCTTCTGGCCCTGAAGCAGGACTGGAAACTTTGCTGCAAAATATAGAAGCTAAAACTAGATCTTGAAAATGTTATTTATGCAAACTACTCTTTCCTTTGACTTAATTAGGACAGGAGATTGCAGAGCTTGATTTAGAGTTTTGAATAGTTAATAATTTGGAGAGTGAGCAGGAGTGAAAAATTAGTTCTTTAGTGAAGAATGGTAACTGGTTTAAGGGAGGAGGAGAGAAGAGTTGGGAGCAGAAGATGAAAAAGTGTGGGAGGACTGCGTGGGGAAGGGCTGTCCTAAGGTCATAATTCTGGCATTGTCAAATGTTTAAGTAGTTCTCTCCAATTTATGTAAGGAGGCTGGCTACACATAATTTTATTGATATAACGGTTTCAAGAAGCTGATAGCAGAAGCACAGCCTGAAAAAGCATTGTGGAACAGGAGTTTTCAGACTTAACCTTGAAGCATGAATTGGTTGTGCTGAGCTGGGGGCCTAAATAGTGGTGGGAGCTCTTATTTCTAGAGATTGAGCTAATAATAGATACTGCCTCTCCCTGTATACTTTGGTATGACTACTATATGTCTGTTTTTCCCAGACTGTCCACTTTTTTCCCCCCCTCCTCTTCTCTCCCTCCCATCTGGACCACGGGGGTTCTTCTAAGACTTGTGCAGAATTTCCAGATGTCTGATTGCTCTGCTGGAACTACACTCCAGTAACTGAAAGGGCAGAAGACATTCAGAAATCCCAGCCATTTCTGCAGCATAATCATAATAAATCTGACGTATCTTGACAATGTTGTGCTTTTGCAAATTAGGTACAAAGTGTGCTTGTAGTACGAAGAGTAATCCTGGCGTATCCACAAAGTATTGGATTTATTGTACATGCTCTGGCAATCTATGCAGCATGTACTTGTATGTTTACCTTCAGGATATTCCACACAGAAATGTGGCAGCTCTGTCCCTCAGGGTCCAACCTCTTTATGGTAAAGAGATTCAAACTAAAATGAAGAAGCTTGACTCAAGGATGAAATAATAGGAAATGGTTTAAACCGGCCTAATGATTTGTCATGACCAATGGAATGGAGGGGAAGAGGCAGTACTTTTCTTCACTCCTCTGTTTTTCCTTTTTAGCAGCTCAGTGCACCTGCTTCTTAGCCCCAGCTAGCTTGCATGTACATTGAATGACTGAACTTTTTTTGAGAGCAGTCTAATTCACTTTTGGAAACAAAGCCATTCTGCTGGATCTGTGAGCTGAATTAACTCTCTGAACTTTCTTATGAAACCTAGAGCCATCAAAAAGAAGGAATGATGAGAAGTGGAGCAAGATTATTTCATCTGGCTTGGGTAACATCACTCAAACTGTCTGTACTGAACAGTGAAACTGAGTAAGGTAGAAGAGAAACAATTTCAACTCTGAAGTCATTAGTAGGATGAGAAAACTGCTGAACACTAGATTATGGAACCAGTAAACCGTGGCAGTGCCTGGGCAGTAAGTCTAGGAGAGAGAAAAGGTCAGGCAGCAAGGAAAAATATACAATGCGTGATAGACTCAAATAACTAAGAAACGTATGAAATTAGACGTGGGTTATTTTTTAGGGGAATATTAAAGATATGTGCATTTCCCCAGTATGAGGTTTGTGATGTTAGAATATATTTTTATTATTTTTTTTTACACTGAGATTGTTGTGTATCTATGAATGGAGAAGCAAGCCACTGGAAAAAGGGTGGTTACGCATCTATCACAGAATGGTTGAGCTTGGAGTGGATCTCTGGAAGTCATCTTCTCCAACCTCCCTGCTCAGTCAGGGCTGCCTAGAGCCAGTTGCGTAGGATTATGTCCAGATGGCTTTTGAAAATCTCCAAGGATGGAGACTCCACAGCCTCCCTGGGCAACCTGTGCCAGTGCTCAGTGACCCTCACAATAAAAATAGCGTTTACTGATGTTCAGAGGGAACCTCCTGTGTTTCAGTGTGTGCCCATTGCCTCTGGTCCTATCCCTGGGCACCACTGAGAAGAGCCTGGCTCAATCCTTGCAGCCTCCCTTCAGGCTTTTACACGCATTGATAAGATCCTCCTGAGCCTTATCTTCTCGTTGGTGAACAATTCCATCTCTCTCAGTCTTTCCTCATAGGAGAAATGCTCCAGTCCCTTCATTGTCTTTGTGATCCTTCACTGGACTCTCTCCAGTATGTCCTTGTCTCTCTTGTACTGGGGAGCCCAGAACTGAACACTGCACTCCAGATGTGGTCTCACCAGTGCTGAGTGGAGGGGAAGGATCACTTCCCTTGATCTGCTGGCAACATTCCTCCTAATGTAGGCAAGGAACCATCAGCCTTCTTTGTCCTAAGGACACTTCGCTGGCTCGTGTTCAACTTGGTGTCCACCAGGACTCCCAGGCCCTTTTCTGCCAAGTTGTCTTCCAGCCACTTGGCCCCCAGCATGTGCTTGTGCTCTCTCTGGGCCCTGCCATTCAGCCGGTTTTCAGTCCATCTCACTATTTTGTCATTCAGCCCATACTTCCATCAGCTTCTCTATGAGGATCTTTCAGGAGATAGCATCAAAAGCCTCATCAAAAGTCAGGGCAGATGATATCCACTACTCTTCTCTCTTCTACTGTGTCTGTCTTTCCACGTTGTAGTGCAAACCTGAAGACAGTTTTGCCCAACAGATGTCTTGCTCAGGCAGAATTATTTTCTGATAGAATTGTGAGTTTACAGTAAATTCTGGACTTAGTATAGCATGATTGCCAAAAGTAAGCATATGGCAATGTCTATACTGTTAAAATTGTTTTTGTTCTAAAGAGTTTGTTTGTAAGTGACTTCTGTTAAGCCAGCTGTTAGGTGTATTTGGCGCGAGCATCCAAGTCCTGTCAGATCATGAGAACTGCCAGGCATATAAAATCATAGCTTTTTCAGTTGCATGTTTGTCTATTCAATTGGATCATCAGCCTGTTTGCTTTTATGCGGTCCCACTTTAATTGTCCCTGTCTTGTGTCTGGATTCATAACATAGATCTGGTAGCCAAGGAAGGATGCTAGGATTTCTAATTCTAGTTCTGACACACAGACTCTGTGTTACATGTAAATCCCTCTGCTTGTTTTAGCCCAGTTTATCAAGCCAAAAGTTTCTTTATAGAATAGAATAGAATTTATAAAGACAAGGCTCTGACTTTGGTAATTCATATCAAAGCATCAAAAGAAGATCTTAAAGGTGTGCCAGACAGCTGAGGAAAGAGAGTGACCAAAGAGGCTTCTCTGCGTGTTGTTTCAGGTGGGCTCCTAGATTTAGGAGGAGGGAAGGAGAACAGAAAACTGAGGCCTGAATCAGAATGTAATGTTCTAAGCACGGTTATCTTTACAGTTATAAACACTTAGGCTATGTGCCTTTCAATGCTTTTAAGCCAGTTAGATTTGGCGGGTTTTGCTGGGGCTACAGAAGAGGTTACACCCTCCCAGGTACTTGCCTTTTCTTTTTGCTTTGATGACCGGGATTAGCAGAACTCTTGGATCAATTGCAAAGGATGCCTGTGTCTTTGCTTGCCTCCCACTTTCTTTTGGGTAACCACATAGGTGAGATCAAACCACGTGCAATATTTTATTGCATTTTGCCTACCTCTGTCAAATCTTTTTGGCCTTAAACTCTTGCTGGTGATGGTAGCATCATGAGTGCTTATAAAATTGCAGTCTTGCATATGTGGAGAGGTCTTTGGGGCAGAGATTTGGAACATGGATACATGCAGGCTAAATTTAGGATGTAAAGTTATAGTGTTATGTTTTGTGGCAGTTCTCCATATATTTGACACTGAGATACCAAACAGTAAAAGCAAGGTAGCAGACCCTGGTTTTCACTGAAGGGAGCTCTTGTGTTTATGGCTCTGTCTGTGGAATTACTGTTTCTTGCTTGAGCCTGGTTTTTGGTGAGCTTTTTTTCCATCCAGAAGTAGTTCTTTTAAATACCCGAAAAGTGGGATTTCTCATTAAGTGCATGAATATTTTTAGGTCAATTCAAGTTGTTTGGGAAAAATACTGTGTTTTGGTTTGTTCCTGGGAGTATTGTAACTTTCCCCAGTGATTTGGTCACAAGTGATGTGTGAACTGGGAGAAGTTGTACATTTCACAGGAAGAGTTTGTCTTCTGTTACAGCCTTGAACAGCTCCAAGAAAAAGAAACGTTTGCTTTGGTTAATGCAGAATACAATTTACTTAAAAAATGTAGTCTATGGAGAACAAATGGTAGTACTGTCAAAACCGCATCTTCCTGAAGTGATAGGCAAGTGAATCCCACAAAGGCATTGAAGGACTCCTTCCACCATAGCATAACCAAGATTCTTTTCCTGCTAATCAAAAGCTGAGTAATTTAGTAGCATGCAGGTAAAAACTATCCCAAATCCAGTCCTACTCTGTCTCCCTCTTGAGATTCATACTTTATGCTGCACTTAAGGTCTGAAATGTCTGCACATGTGGACGGGGGATGAGTCCATAGTAGACCCTGAAAGCCCTTTCCAGGGTCAGTGCAGTCCATTCCATGAGAATAAATGCTTACATGCCTTGACATTGTCTCAGGCTTATTTTATGTTGTAGCTAAAGATCAGAACTTGAATGTGCTATGCATTTTTATATTGGAAACATAAATTCAGTTGTTCAAGCAGCCATGAAAGCTTGAGATTGGCATCTATCCAGAGGACAGCAGAGTGTTTCAGCACTAAAGGTGGAGTTTGCGCTTGTGACATTGGAGGTGATTTATAGACATTTGGCAATGCAAGAACTGAATTTTACATTCTAAGGGGGAAATTATTTCCTGTCTCAAGTAATCCTGACAATAGCTATTTTTTACTTTGGGGTGAGATGAGCGTTGGTGACAATGGAAAAGGAGACCAGCACTTCCAGTGGCAGCGAACCACTGAATTGGCTTAGAAGTATCCTAGAACTTCCTCTCCTACTTTACCTCATCCAAGCCTCCACTATTACCTGATTGTGACAAAGCACTTGAAGGATTTTTAGAGAAAAAAGTTAACAGTGAAACCCCCCCCCACATTGGCTACTAACATATTAAATGAATGGGATGGTTTATGGTCTTTTTAGAATTATACCACCATTATTGCACAGTTGTTTCAAGTTGGGAAGCAGTCTTCTGCAACCATAAATGGCAAGTAGACATTTTAATAAAAATCTAGATTCTGGGTTTGAAATTCTGTATCAGATTAACCAAGGATAATTGTCATATTTTTATTGCCCATGTAACTGATGTGTTTGGAGAAGGAACGGTAGCTTTCTGGTCAGAAGTCACAATCCTATAGTGAGGGTTTACCTTGTAGCTATTTTGATGGTATAATCTGTGAAGCAAATGAAGGATTTGATAATCCTTTCACAAGTAATGCATGAACATCGAGTGCAACCTGTTTCCTCTCTTGCTTAGGTAATTTAAAAATAGACTACATTTTCCAAATGTTTGCAGGTAGTCCCTCTGTGCAGCAGGAGGGTTTGATAGAGAAGAAATCTTTTATTGCCAGAAGCTGGAAGGATGTGGGAGGGAGAAATGTGGGATATCTTCTGCTCAACAACCACAGGAATTAGTGATGTAACTTCTCAAACTCTTAGACATGCCTTTACATAAGGTGAAGGGTGTCTTTCTCCTGTCCTTTCCCAGTTATTCCCTTCTAAAAAGAAACTGCCGTTTTAAGACAAAGTGAAATTGCCTCCTTTTCCACTCTGTCCTGCTCACTAACCCCCTTGCTCTGGCAGCCAGAACTTCCTCTTTTTTTTTCGCTCTTGAGAGCAAAACCAAATGTTTTGAGTTTTTATGTTTTCATTTCTTCATAATGGTTTAAATTAAAGCCTGAAATATCTGCAAGAGGAAAGGTTTGAAAAGTCTGATCTCTTGTGCTCGATGTTCTTCACTGGGCACAGTGTATACTTACTCACATGTTAGCCTTCCTGCAACCTCTGGATGTTCCTGCCCGTCTGTGGTGGTGGTAGTTGGGAAATGCACATCTACGTACCCCTGGAGAGGTTAAAGTTATTTGGGGTGCATGTGAGTGAATTAGCAGACCTAATTGTAGGCAGGAAGGCTGATAAGAGCAATTTTAACTTTGTTGAGTCTTGGGTGACTCTCTCTGGCTTGAAACCTTTGACTCTTACACTGTTGCTTTTAGGTAAGAGCAGGGAACTATTACTTCCTTTTGTCTTAGGTAGTTATTTTAGAGCAAGATGGTGTCAATAGCTGAACTGAAGGAATGTATGGGAATTCAGTTGCAGTTCCAGCTAGAGCAGCTCTCAGTTAAGCCCCTCCACTGGAGATACCCGCCCCACATCTGAGACACCGTATTTGATGTGTGAGCTTTCACTCTGAAGCTTGTTGGCTTAGCAAAGGTAATGTGAGCTATCTTTCTAACTTCAGTGAGAGCGTTCACACAGCCAGTTCTGGGGGCTCAGCAGAGGGTGGTAACTTGAAGAAGGGCTAGTAACTTTGTACTATAAAGAGGTATGTGACAGTGTTTGCATCTAACCAGAATTTATTGACCCAAATAGTAAAAATAAATAAAATGCGTTTGGATATGTGTTTTTAATTTACTTGCTTGTTTTGTTGGGCTCTCATGCGCAGTGGACTGCAGTTGTTTGGTAACTAGCTATAAAACCTCTTTCTCTTAATCCCTCCACTTTCCTGCTGCCCTCTGCTGTGAAGTTTTCTGTTGTGGACAGAGTCCTTCCACCACATTAGCCAGAGAAATCCACCTACTAGTTGCATTTCTTCTCTTGGATAGAAATCTCTACGTAGGCAATACCATTTTGTAGTCGAGGAGTGTACGTGCAGCTTTCTAGAGGACAGCACTGACAGAACTGTTGCCAGTGGTTTGCGAAAGAAAATCCACCTCAAAGAAAAAAAAACCCAAATGTGAATTTAACTAACTTGTCTTTAAGTTGCACTGCTTTATTTGGCTGTATAGATGGCACATTCTGAGCAAGTGTAACACTCTCATGTAGTAATATTGAGAGCCTGTGCTGCATAATGCTTTTGTTTTGGTATGCTCTAGAGTAAGGTAGACTTCTGGACCATCTCTTTATCACTCCTGGCTTCCTCAATACAACAGGTCCTGGAGGGAGGGAGGAGGAGAGGCGAGGCATGGACCATGAGTGACCTAGCATCTCTGCTTCCGCTTCTCTCTCTCCTTTCCCCCTTTTCCATCCTTGTAGCAATCTGGCCACGGTCTTTGTGCAGATGACCTTTGCGCAGCAACACTGACCAAATGAGTTCTTGGTTTGGGGAAGGAGAGGTGGGAAAGGCATGGGTTTTGGCTTCCTTCTTCTGCCTCTTCTTCCTCCCCAGGTCTGCAGAGCTTGGGAGAGAAACAGGGCTGAGTGACTCGGTGTCTGGGAGAGGGGGTTGGGGCATAGCTGCTGCTGTCTCTCCACACCTCACTTACAATGTTGACTTGCCTTGCTGGTTGGAAACTGCTATCTGTGGAGTTAATCAAATGCAGATCAGCGTTGCATTCCTTGGGCTGAACTGATTCTTCCCGCTCCTGTGTTTCACAGATAGGGATCGTGGATTTCATGTTCGTGTTTTCAGGGAAAGCCAAACTGTCATCTTGGCTGAATCCCAAGGAATGGAGTGGGTGGCAGAGTTTATATATGTGCTGGGGGTTGATTTGGCTCTAGCTGCTGTGTAAAGTTCACTTTGGCAGCTGAAAGATGCAGAGAGAAGCACTTTCAGAATTAGAGACAGTGAGGTAATGAGAAAGTGACATAGAAAAGGAAGTGGTGGGGGAGAGGGGAAGGCTTAAAACGCACCTTGACATCATCTGATAGGTTTTCCAGCCTGTGCAGCAGCTATTTTTATGCTTTCAACTCACAGTATTTACAGCTCAATGACAGCCATCTTGCCAAAAGTGGGGGTGGTGGTATATCCCAGAGTGGGTTGGGGGACTGAAGAGCTGCTCAAAAGCTACGGCAAAGGTCCAGGTTCCCAGGCATGCCTGTTGCCTCTTTTTACATCTGCATGGTGGTTTACCTTTGGCTACCTGTCATATCTAGGAGTTTTCTGAATGCTGACTGGCAGCACTAGCTGTCACCAGCTAGTTGAAAAGATCAGAGAATGTAAACTTCAGGTTCTTCCTGTACAGTGCTCCCAGCTTGGTGTTTCTACTTCTTCCTGAAGGTCACTGTTGGTGGGAGGCAGGATCCTGGGAATATCCAAAGCAAACTCACATTACATAAATGTGATCCTTAGCTGAGAAAAAGTAAGCAACACAAGTGTCAGTGTGAAGTCTGTATTTATTTTGAAGTATAAAATGAATAGAGTCATAAGGCATCAGAGCTTTACAGTGGTGTAGGTGCAGCATTCTATAATTTTTCCAGCTTTTGTCTGCTTGCTAGAAATATCAGAGACAAATCTTCAAATATAGCAGGCTCATACTTCTTTCTAAAGGTTCATCTGGCTTAGACCTTGACTGAGGTCTTTCTTATATTGCCTGAGTGTGCATATATTGCAGCTGTTTGCCAGTGTTTAGCAGTACATTGTTTGGATTTCATCACTAAATTGTGTGCATGCAGATCCTTGCAGGCATTGTGTCATCTGAGAACGCTATCACTGGAGGAAGGAAAATGGAGAACCTGCTGCAGGGAGGACTGGAGGTGGAAAGAGGAAAAGAAACACATTTTAATGTGGTGTGAGTGGGTTGTCACCAAATTTTCTGTCTGCTCATCAATTTGAATTTAAAGAATACATTCACTTTTGGGAATAAAACTAATGATGCAGTTTCGTGTTACAGTTCCTCCGATCCAACGTTTAGCCTATGTCAAGGTGGATGTCGTCTCTCTCTCTTTTTCCCATCTGTGTTCACCAGCCACAAGCTCTGGTGCTCATCCCACATGTTGGTAATGCTGTTTAATAGACAGAATTGGGTCATTAAGATACCAGATGAATGTCAGAACTTAAGGAGGATGAGAGTGTGTGTGGCTGGGAGGACAGGAAAAGGTGAACTGGGAGAGGTCCTGTCGGTGGTAGCAAGCTTTAAGCTGTAGCACCTTACAGGTCTGCTGCTAACTTTGCACAGGCAAAATTTTGTTTGCTCTTGGAATTTAAAGGTCAAATATCTACAGCAGGGTTAGGATTTAACCTGAGGGTGGTTCACTCTTCCGTATTTCTCTTCTAGCACAGAATGGAAATTTGAAAAAGCTGCTGCTTATATGCTATTTTGGCTTTTGAGGACAGAAAAATAAGAGAAAATTAATGAATGTTTTTCAAAATAGCGAGTAAGTAGATAACTAGCATTCAAATACAAGTATTGTATTCTGTGACCACCAGGCCTCAGAACCAGCAGCAGTATCTGTGTATGCCACTTGTGCACCTGATGTTACTTTTTATTTCTGTTTGAGGATAAAAATAGTAATGCAGGATCTTGAAGAAGAATACATTCCAACAGCCTGTATCTCTTTTCACACTTGAAAGTCAAAGGATGTAAGGCTCAATAGATATCTCGTGGACAGATTATGAAAATTGAGCCTGATGTTTTCGAAACCAGAAATCTGTGGCAAATACCTAGGTCCTGATGATAAAGGTGATCTTTCTGCCAACAGCATTGCTGCCAGTTCCAGTGAAAAAGTGCAAGACACTGAATGTTGGACATGCATTGGTGTGGATTGATGCTACTTTTCTGGAATGGTTAAAAAACTGAAACTGTTGGGGAAATCCTACCTCTGCTGTGAAACAGACCTTCCTATCTACCCTGCTGATTTCCAAAGTAACTGTCAAAGTTACTCATCAGACCTTGCTTGTTCTTACAGTGCACTGACATTTCTGTCCATGTGATCATTGATCAGACTTTCAGATCTCTTACCGTTACACCAGGATCCAATAAAACAAATTGAACTTTTGTTTAACTTTTTGATACTCATCAACATCTGGCAGTAGAGTCAGTGTCTCCTACAAGACAGGCTGCCTTTGGTCTTTACTCATCTATCAGAATGCATATTTTGCAAGGAGGTACCCCACAGGTGCTTGCTCATGTGTTGAAGATATCCTCCAACCTGGCCCCCTCAGAGTTTGTCTTCTTACAACATGTAGGGCATTAGCCAAGTCCTTTTTGGAGAGTTTGGGCCCATCTTTTTCTGTTTCAGGTAATTACTCCTTTCAGAACACTAAATAACTCTTTAGGACAAATTTGGTGCTGTATGACAAAATTGTAGAATGTCTTGCTCAGTGAAGATTAATCTACCTATTGTTGAGACAATCAGGTGTTTTTCTTAACAAGCTGTTTTCTATGTAGGAAGAAAGGTTTATCTACAGTTCTGCAGCAATACATTGAGAGGATCAAGTCATTATCAAGTTGGACTTGTCAGTTATAGCAGCAGAGGCTTGGTTATATCATCAGATTGCCAAAACTGGCAATATATTTCATGTATTATTAGCTGTTTGGTGCCTCTCTTCTTTCAGTTCTTAAAGTTTTCTTCATCAGAACTCAGACAACATCTTAGGGCTGTTTTGGCAATATCTGGGTATTGGCGAGTCAGCCAAATAGAGCAACCAGTTCACATTTCCCAGGCTTCATACACTGTAGTGAGCTGCTAGCTCAGAGGCCCTGGTTGGCAAAGCAATAGCAGTCTTTCACCTCTGTAGCTGAATCTTGTCATTTCCACCATCCTGATGGTGTATTCCTTGCCAGAAGAAGCAGGACTCAGTCTGGCGCAGAATAGTTGTTCTTTAGTTACTACAGTAATTGTGGGACCTGTCTGCGCAGTGTCAGGCCTGATTCAATATGCAGTTGTGTGTTGCTGCTGAAAGGGGAGATCTGGAAAGTGTGTTTCTTTCTCCCCTCCTTCGTCCTGGCTTTTTAGCACTCTTGTGGTCTGCCAGCTCAGCTTCCCAAGGCAGCTCTCCCCTGTGTCACAACTGCTAATGCTCACGCAAAAGCAGGCTCATCTATTTATGCAGTAATTGGACCCTATTGGCCAAAGTTCATTGTGAAACTGAACCTTAGCTTGACTTTTACAACTCCTAAATTTAAGATGAGAGTTTGTGTTGCGTATACGTTGGTAATTTAGGAATAATGCAATTACTGAGCTTTATATTATCACCTTTTTTTTTTTTTTTTTTCTCAGTGAAGGTCAAACATTTCAAAGCAAGAAGAGTACTGTTCAAGGTACTCAGAAATATCGCTCATGCCGTGTAGCATCATTATTTAGTAAACATGTAAAAATATGTATATTAGTTTTTAGTTTGTGACTTAAAAATATGTTAGATTGTTTTGGTCCTCTGGTGCAGCTTACGGCAGAGTTAAAGTAATGCTTTTTAAATTTGGCCAAACACCACTTTTCGTATGTATTAGCTTCATTATTAGAGCCTTTTTTTTTTCCTGTGGTTGTTCCAGCCTTGCTTTGTAAAATTGCTTGGATGCTTCTCAAACTATTTGGAGATGAGAAATTTTTGTCTTCATTGGGGGTGGGCTGAATATGAAATGGAGACTGATCCGATAGTGTTTAGAGTATTCACCTTCTTATTTTTATAATGTCCATGTGGCTATCTTTTCTTCAGGCTTGTAGGATGACACCAATTGCTACTCTTTTTTTTTTTTTTTTCTGGAAAGATACCAGAATACTTTTTTTTCACGCATGTGTATTCATTGCACAACTTTTTTTTTTGTTTGTTTTTTTTTCCTCAGACCTTATTGCACCTTTTATGATGCATGCTTAGCAAGATTAAAAACCAACAAAGCCACCGGCAGTACTGGTGAGAGTACCTCCTGGCTGTTGCTCGGATGGAGTGTGCTTTTACCTGGCCATTTACAATTTCACTACCATGCTGGGTGGTACATATAACCAAAGTTTGTCAAGCATATGGCATCTGTTCATGATGCACATTAAATAAGCTCCAGGTGAGACAACTGCCTCCATACAGCCATGGATGCTGAAGTTTTAGTGCTTGCAGTAGAGGGTTATTGATTGGGGGCTGCTGGGTATCTTGAGAGTTGGGAGAAAGGATTTCAGGGAAGAAGAGGCAAGAATGTGTGCTTGTGCAGTAGTAGCCTGCTGTTATTTATATGTGGTCTCAGAACAAATGCATATAAGAACTCTGTTTCCCAGATTATCAGTTTAGTTTTCTCCACAACTAAAATTTCATTTTTAACATTTTAAACAGGAAGGGACAGGAGACAGCATGGCTTCTGCACTCAGAGTGGTGGTGTTCTGCTAGCTGTGTGCACAGCATGCTTAGAGTTGGGAGGTGCAGGGAGGGAGAGGGTAGTGCTCAATCACATGGTCTTGCCTGTCTGGCAGGTGTCTGTAGTGTGAGTAGAGAAACCAACTGTTCACTATTTTGGGTGAATGAGGTTGGCTGTTACTGCAAGTGGCCCCACGGAGAAGTCCACACATCTGTTGATAAGCACCACTCTGCACACTGGGATCCTGAATGCTTATAGCCGCTTGCTGAACAGTGAAGTTTCTGTCTGAGCTTTGAGACAGTAGGAAGAAAAGTTTTCCTAAGAGCCTTGCTGATTTTAATCTTTAGATGTTGGCTGTCAGGATTTATCTGTGCCTCGAGTACCTCTCTGTTCCTGTGCAAGCACAGCCTTGGAATCTGTCAGTAAACTAATTTTTTTTTTTTGCACTCTCCTGCTTGGTGCAGTGACCGAAACCTGGTAGAGAGGGATTGCGGTTGGGTCTCTTGTTGAGGATTAAGCACCCCTTCCACTAGCCTGGGACGCCTCCTGTGTTACAGAATCTGCCTTCAGGTCCAGGGATTTCCTCTAATATGTTGGATAAAGCCAAGACACTCCAGCCTGCCTATGTCGGGATTGTGCCGCTTGCAGAGACTGTGTCAAAGCAAGGGAAGAGCTGTTCAAGCGCATATCAGGATTCATACCACAGTTTACGAGAAGGTTAGCAGGCTTGCTTTGTTGTAGGCACTATGTAATTGGTTTGTGGGTTGTTTTTTTTTTCTTTTTTTCCTTTTTCCCTTGCATATCAAATCTGCCTGTTTTTTCATTTCTGGGCAGTAGTCCAGATTTTGGGTTTCCCACTGACTCCTGTGACCTGTTGCCCCTGAGGGTGTTCAGAAGCATGTTACAGGACGAGCTTGGAGCCTTGTATGTAGTGACTTGCAGTGCCTGGACCTTGGGACGATTTCACTTGCGTTTGGAAGTTTTAATTTCAGAGTTTAAATTTCTTCCTCTCCTCTATGTCTTTAGGACTTTTGTGAGGAATGTTTTAAGGCTATCTTATTAAAGGTGTAAAGACTTGTTCTGGAGTGGCAACTCTGCTTTGAAGGAGATAGAGTATCATGTTTTAAGTTTCGGTATATTGCTGCCTGGAGAGTATGAAAGGAGTGGGGTCTGTATATCTAAATGTGATTCTGTTTTAGATAATGCAATATACCTGCAAATATACCAGACTTTTAACGGGGGTTCTACAACTCTGAAAGATTATGTAGACACGTAGAGGTCAAATTTCAAGGAGTGATATCTACAAGGAAAGAAGAAGATCTGGAGGGACTGAGAAAAGATTGAGAAGATGAAAACAGACAGTGATTCATTCATAGTGTGCAGCATAATAAACAGCAACAAACAGGAACTGGGAAAAGATTACAAAATGCCAATAGCAAACATAACGCGATTTATGTTCTATCAGAAATACTGGATCCATCTAGCTACAAGTGAAATTTTAATAGGAACTTGCAGGAATGATCGAAGATCTTGAGCACAGTGGCCTCAGAAATAAGGTGATGACTGATTTTGAGAGCAAGTGATGTGATCTGAGAAGAGTAGAAAATTACTTTCAGTGACATTTTAGACAGTAAAGGGTGGTAGGAGTTGAGGACAAAAAGGCATATAGAATAAAGCCATGTTTGTTGTGAAAAGACAGCCAGTGTGTGAAAGATAATTTTAGCAGTTGCATTTAGAGGATTTTTCTCTTGTATGCAGCTCTAGACTTGCTGAGTCTGCCAAACAAAACTGTTAAATTTCTACCCCCTATTGTCGCTCCCCTTACCAAGCCTCTTTAACAGCAATCAAGAGTTAGCTTATTATTAGATTTTTAAAATGTTAGTATTTTTGTTGCTTGTTTTCATTGGAATACTCTTTATTGAACAAATATGGAAAAGGAAAATAAAACTGAAGTCACAGTCCTAAAATTCAAGTTTGGGAGTCAGAAGTCCATTAGTATAGGCAGTATTCCCAGATTACTTTGTCTGCTCTGGAGGCAAAGAACTGCAGTACATCAATCTTTGGGGGAAAAAAACCAAACTAAAAAAAAAAAAAAAAAGCCAGAACTTGCAGCTGTCTTGCATTTGCAAGGCACTGATTTTCACAGAAGGTGAGCACTCTGCATTTAGATGTGCCAGGATACATCTTTCATCCAGTCACTAAATCTCAGAAGCTCTACAGTGGGATAACATGTAGAATGAGGAAAATGCAATTCTGTAGTACATCAATCAATATAAAAACATTTGCTGCTCTCTCAAGTTGAAGTGAATTAAGGTCATTGAATTCTTGTATAATTCTGATTATTGAAAAAGCTGTGTTGACTCTGCAAAGTCGAGCGTACCCCATGTCTAATTCATGATACTCTAGTATCATATGTGATGAGTAAAGCTACTTTCTACCAGCTACCAAACAGGAATGGTAGAGAAGAGAAATAGATGCTGCCAGCTTCTTTCATGTCAGAAGAGAAAAGAATAACCATTTAGCTTTGCTGCTGGTGCATTTGAGTCTCCTGCCGCCTCAGGATGCCTGCTGTATTTATGCTGTAGCATGCACTGTATTTTGCAGAGCCAAATCTTACAGGCAGTGGAGAAGCAGATACACTCACATGTAAACCCTTACGGAAGCTCTGGAAGTCAAGAATTAGCATTGAGCTGAAACTCAGTGACTGTTGTACCTTAATTTTAGTCCCCCTAAGAGTAGGACAGCTTAGTTTTGTTATCGCCCAGGACAGAAAATGCATGCACTTCTCTTCCTCACTATTTACCACACACAGGTGAATGGGTGCCAGCCTGCAGCCTTCTTTTTATAAAGCCAGGCAAATAAGCGGTGTCTATAATGTTGACAATGCTCACACCTATTCTCTTAATGAATCTCATGAGAGGCGGTTATCTGGAGTAGACTTAATCTTGTTGCCTTGCCTCTGGAAAACAGATGGTCTCCTAAATATGATTTATTTATTTTTTTGAATTGGGACCTGACATCAAAGCCAGTTTGCAGTTCTTAGACCAGTTAACACAACAGTATGGTAGCCTCTCATGAAAGATATGAAGAGGGAATTACAAGATTCAAAAAATTTCAGAAAGCTGCTCAAAAACTGATTAGCATTCATGTGAGTGTGGCTTAGAATTAAGTAGTTCCAAAAGTAAATTCTAACTTTTCCACCTCTGCACAATGTCTTTCATTCGTTGCTCTTAAACTAAACACTTTATTTTTGGCAAGTTCTCCCTTCAAAAATGTTCACTCTGACTCAGGGGCTTACAGTGAAACTCACCTGTTTTTTTCCAAGATTTGTGTCTCAGGGCCCAGACACACGAACAAGTTCCTGCATGCCATCTGATCTGTGCTAACTGTGTGCACATTCTTGGTCCACAGCAAATGTGAGGTAATTTGAGTTAGCTTAGCCTTTGATTAAACTATTAATATCTGTTCAGTACTTTGAAGAGATCAGGAGTCATTCAGGTGCTTGTTAACATATGGCTTTCTTAGTGAGTGATCTAGACCTTATTGTCATGACTCTGGGCACCTGAAGGTAAAGCTGCTGGGTGCCTCATCCAGTAGAGGGCAGGAGAACCTGCACGTGTAGACTTGGAAGCTCTCCACACCAAGGAGATACTCAGCAAGAGGGCAGCCCCCTTCCTCTGAGGCATCTCACTGGAATGCAGGGTGACATTTTTCTGTAAAGGTTGATCTCCCTCCTCCTAGTTCAGAGTGAACCTGAAGATGCTGTGGGAGATGTCAAAGCAATGCCTCCTGCAAATGCATGAGTAAGGAACATAAGAAACCAGTCACAAAATGCAGCAGGCGAGTCTCTGAATTATGGCCAGATACATCCCACAATTCAGAACTATTTGTGCAAATAGTGTTCTTATGCAGCAAAACATAGAAAATATGTTGAACATACGGGGAGCTAACCTGCTGTCATTTCTTACGGCAAATCCAGAGGCACACCAAACGTGTGGAATCCCTATAGCCTCGTGCTGCAACCACTCTTCTTGCAAATATGTAGCACAGTGACTGTGATTATGCTTAAATGGTAAAAGGTGCAGTGAAGGTTAAGATAATGATATATTAATATGAGGTGGCTCAAAGTTGGCAGTAAGATGGCATTTTAAATTTTTGCTTCATTCCCAGTGTGCCTCATTTGACTGTGAAGACTTAAGAAGTGTTTCAGGGTATTTATTAACTTTCTAACATGAGTGGAAGCTTAGGGAAAGGGTTAACAATGAATGACCAGGGTTTTTCTAAGTCAGTTATTATCAGTGAAAGAAGAGTTGTAGCATTATCCCTGCAGTTGAATTCACGTATTTTTTTTTCCCTGCTGCCCTAATGTGTTTTTGGTTTTTTTGGATATGACATGTTTTCCCCTCTTGGAGTTTACTGAACTATTCCTGTCAGTGTAATGATCCCCAGCTGTTGCTTTAGCCCTAGCTATTTTCATGCTGGAAATGGGAGGAGGAGGAGGAGAGGAGCAGAGGCTAGCTTGTTTACCACTCTGTCATCTACTTAATTTGTCAAAAAATGGCTACTTTAATACTTCCTTTAGCACAAAGTAATGCTAAAAGAAAAGAGTTGTAGGCTGGACCTATAAGAGCGAGGAGATGTAAGGACTCAACATATGCAGAAAACAAAAAGAATAGAAACTGGGTGTGGTGCTATGAGTGCAGCTGTCAGTAGCATTTATGCAGACAATGCTTTGAACTAGTAATCATACCAAGTAAAATTTACAGTAAGTACTTTTCCTGCTCTATCAACTGAATTTTCTTTGCAGTTAAACTGAGCTTCATACTCAACAGCAGTGGTGCTGGGATATTGATAATCCCAGCAACTGGGAACCATGTTAATAAAGCTTGAAAAAACTTCTGCAGCTTTCAAATCATTCATTATTTGGTAATTATTTGTTGTTTAGTTTTTAAAGATAATACCTATATTTATACTTTTAAAACAGCAAATGACTGATGCACAGACTTCCCGTGAGCTACTGAAATGCAGATACTTTTTTAAAACAGAACTACGACACTTAAGCTCCGATTGCCTGTTTTGCATCCAGAAACAACTTCTGTAGTCAACATGCTTTTTCAGAGTCCTTGCCAGACAGATGTCACTGTGACTCTCCTGCCCAAAGAAGATAAGGGTCAGTGACCCTTGCGGCTGCTGCCCATGTTTTTGGATCCACATCAGGCTGCGCTGCCTGTGTAAATCTTGTCTTGGTACTTTCATCATCTGTAAGATCTGTCACTAGTCACCCCAGATTTTTCAGCATTCTGTCACACCTGCAAGTCATTGATCAACAACTTAAGGAATATCTATACCAAAAATAAGTGCCTGCTTAGATCTTTCCTTTCGTGCCCCAACTCTCATCTCTCCAGTCTTTTCTGAGCATTGAGTTACTGATCTTGTCACCTGCTGCATCAATAAATTTCGATCCAAAATGTTAAAGCAGCACATTTCTTGGCAAGAACCTCTGCAGTCTATGGTAGAAAATGGGATATGGCTCCTGACATTACGTAGGTTTATCACATGAAAACATGCAGTGAGCCTATGGGGCAAATTGTGTTACTTTTTTTTTTGCAGGAGGCCTGTAAGTGGATGCGTAATTTGCTGAATGCATTAACATGGAGCAGAACTCATGGTTTTCTTTCTTTTACTTGGACTAGTGAAAGTAGATACAATGTTTTTGCCTGGTGGTATGTAAAATTTACTAACCTGGTATCTTTTCAAACTAGGAGCAGACCTGCAGCTGCTGAAGTGCATTGCAATATGGTGATTATGAAGACAGGCTGAGAGAGTTGGGGTTGTTCAGCCTGGAGAAGGCTCCAGGGAGACCTTATAGCGACCTTCCAATACCTGAAAGGTGCCTATAAGAAGGCAGGGGGAGGGACTGTTCACGAGGGCATGTAGCAATAGGACGAGGGGTAATGGCTTTAAACTGGAAAAGGGTAGATTTAGGTTAGATGTAAGGAAAAAGTTTTTCAACATGAGGGTGGTGGATCACTGGAACAGGTTGCCTAGGGAGGTAGTGGAGGCCCCATCCCTGCAGACATTCAAGGTCAGGCTTGATGGGGCTCTGAGCAGCCTGATCTAGTAAAGATGTCCCTGCTCACTGCAGGGGCGTTGGACTAGATGACCCTTGAGGGTCCCTTCCAACCCAATACATTCTATGATTCTATGATTACTAGCAAGAACTACAAAATGTTTTTTGCATCATCAGTGTATTCAGGATTTCTCCTGGTGTTCAGTGAGATGGGTAGAAGAACTGTACAAGCGACCTACTGTCAAAGTTCATTGTGTGTATTATATTGTAAGCATTCTTCCAAGAAGACAAAGATTTGAACTTTCTAGTCTGCAGTTCTGCCATCTGAAGTTAGACTAAGCCTGCTGAAACTTAACAAGAAGTAAGAAGGTCAGTAATAAGGAAGAAGATATATTGCTTTGGGACATAGATTCTTTCCAAAATTGACAGTAAAAATTGGTGAAATCCAGGCTTTCTAGACAATGTCATTTTAATACAGCCTTTCAGAAGTAACCAGCTGTAAGGAAAATATTTTGTTAAAAAATAGCTATTTGAAAGCTTTCAATAGAAGTGTCCCTAATGGATTTTTCTCCATGATAGGAACAGGGATCGTGTGTAGCCATGCTTATGAAGACCTTATTTTGCGGACTCCGTCCCCAAAGGCAGCTCATGGAGCTGAAGTGCAGACTGGAGTCTGAGGGCCTGTCACTGTTCTGAGGGTATTTCCCTTAACGTCCCTGCTGCACTCTACCAGCTGACACATTTAAAATCTTTTTGGTAACCTTCCTCACTGAAACACTTGTCAGGGCACAAACATTGTGCTGCCCAGCTGCTCTGTTGAGGGGGAACTGAGTAATGCCCTCTTGATGGCAGAAGAAGGAGATCCACTTTTGACTTTCTCTGTGTGGAGTTTCCCCAGCTTCATGCTCCTTCTTGTCTCTCTGCTATTAAATGCATGGAGACCATAGCTGTGTATTTTGTAGGAATTTAATGTGGCAGTAGCTCTGTTCTTTGGTTACTTGTCTCTGTGCAAATTCGCAGCAGTGCTGGAAGCCAGGATGTACAAGCTCCTTTTGCATAATTCGATCAGTATTACAAGCAATTATTGTTACATATTATTAATACAAGTATCACATATTCTTATGTAACCTGTCCCTGCAAGCACTTGTGGGTCTTCTTTCTTGTTTTGGCGAATGCTCTTTGTGATGCTTCTTTGATGCTCTTTTTTTTCCACTTTCACTTTCCTTAGGTTTTATGCCTCTTCTTATATTATACTTCTCTCTGAAGTCCTTCTAAGCCTGTTTGCAGCTCACACACTTTTCCATCCTCCCATGTCAAATTCTCCCTTTTCAGAAGTGGAAGGCAACATTTTAGAAGCAGGCGCTGAGCTAGTAGTACCTTTGTGCCTCACTGAGGGACTGTTTCGCTGCTGCTAATAATAGCTGTCACACTGACTGCAGGCAGTCTAGGATGAGGAGTGCGTCTTCAGGACTGACATGTGACTGTGAATCTAACTACAGCGGTTGCAAACACTGTCACCGTGTAGCTATCTATCTCCCCTGCCGCTTTGCTGGAGGGAGCAACAGAAAGGAAACGTGTCTGCCCTTCAGTTGCTTTTGTTCAGTATATTAGCGAAAGCCCACCTCTATTAGCAGTCAGAGAGAATCTTGCACTGTGTCTAGTAAGTGGGAGTAACTGCTGCTGGAGGCAGTCTCCTCTTGTGCCCTTCAGTAGAGCCAGCAGTAACATTTTAAACATCTGCAGAATTTTTCCACCAGTCTGAAGTCAGTGGTCATGCAGGCCACTCTGGACTGCTGAGTTTTTTTAGTTTGCTGATTCACCTGTTACACAGAATTATATTATTTAAATATTTATAGCTATGATAGCATTTAAGATAGCATTAAGCGTCACAGCCAGATTTGTTTTCAATGCTGTGGCTCTTTCCTTGTGGAAAAACCCAAGAACATCGGCCCTGGAGATCTATAGTCTAGCGTTTTGAAAGAAAGTAAATATCCAAAGAGAAAGGAAATAAAAAGTAGTAGGTAGATGCTGTATGATCGCAGTTTAAAGAGTTTGAGGGAATTTGATGTGCTTTTCATGTGTGATGGAAATTCAAGGGATCAGCTTTTGTACTGGGCTGCTGTGAAGGATGTGATTTCTCATGTAGAGGGATATGATGGCCATAGCTAAATCTTGTAACTGTTTTACAAGTAGAAACAGAATTGTAACAGAATTTGTACTTAAACTGTAAAGAAGGTCTGTTGCAGTACAAAGGCTAGGATTTTTATTTGAAACTCAGATGCCATGATTGTGGCATGTTCTTTGCAGTCTTTGAGAAGACAGCAAAGATGTTTTTCACTACCATGAATTAAAGAAGTATGGTAATTCCTTGTAGCATCCACTTGAAGTTCTTGCTAAGAGAGGATGCTGGGGCTTGGAGAAAAGCTGGGGGCAGGAATGTTAGCCAGGTAGGGAATGCTCTGAGTCCTTACTTTGCATGTAATACGCATGTTGAGCAAAACTACTTTTGTTCCATGTCCCGTGAAATAACTGTCAGCACAATCAACTGAAGCTGGGAAATGCTCAAGCTAGCTAATTTAAAATTATAAGGGCAGCTTTCCGAGTTCCCTCTATAACTGGTTAATTACTTCTTCTAAAGAACTGCTGGCTTTGTATTTAAATTTGCATACTTCTAAGTCCTTTTTTCTACTACTTGTGGAAAAACACATTTGCTCTCATTTGCATTTGGTTTCAGTAAAGCAAACATCTTTAGGTGGTTAAGAATCTGAAATGGTCTTGGAAATACAGAATTATTCCATGTTTAAGTGGAAAACCCAAAAAACACAGCTCATATGTCGAGGTGTCCCAGCTGTTGCCACAGAAGTTCTGTGGTATCCTGACCATTAGATGATTCCTGTGAAGGGAGCTTTTAACTTCTATTTGTGGAGGGTGCCTGTGGCAGAAGGAAGGCTGAATCATTGGACCAACACCACAGTCTGAGAAATGTTTGGGGAAGTTCTTGGCCTTGATCTGAGAGGCTGTTAGTACACTGGAGCGCTGTGCTGTAGCAGAAACTTCAGTATGGGAAGTGAGCTGTGAAGGAAAAATACTAGACCATGTCGCTTATTGCTGAAAGAGGCATAGAAGGATTTCCTCATCAATTTTAGTATTATAAACATGTCTAATCAATCATGTGTTTTATGGATCTGTCTTGGCACTGTCTCAAGACTTGTTTTTTTTCCTGCTTATTAAAAACACACAAAAACACATTATCCCTTGAACCCAGAGTTTTAAATAAAATGAAAAATTGTTCAGATTCTGAGGTATCTCCAAACAACGTGTTTTTACTTTTTTTCTTCTGTGTAACTTTTCAGGAAAAAATACGAGCGACTCTCATGTCTCGTCTTTAAGGAAAACAAAAAGGTTGCAGCTCTCTCTGCTTACAAGCGGAGACACCTCTGTCTCCAGAAGAAAAAAATGAAAAGGGTTTAAACTTGTTTTTCCCTTTTGTAGCTTGCCTTTTGTACTGTCACATTAGTAGACAGCTGAATATCTGATTGTCAGGATCTATCTAACCAGTCCTCCTTTTTCCTTCATTTGTCCCCATCTGCCACATAATATTAAATTATCTTGGAAAATTTCTGTCTAGGGTCTTCTTTGCAAGGTGGTTAAGGGCAATACAACTTCCTCCTTGTTCATTATTTCATGGAAACATATAAATCAGTATAGACTGTGACTCAGGTTTACACGGGTAGTTGGGAAATTCTCTGGTTTTCCTCCCCTCAAAGCTTCTCTTCCAGCTATAGACAGTAACAATGGATATATAGATAGCTTCAACAAGCACTGATTACAGCTAATATTTACTGTCCTTGATGCTGCTGTGTCAATTTTAGGTAGACCTTTCCATCTAGGTATTTTGTTACAGGTCATCTTGTTGAATCATGCATGGTAGCCAGATTCCATAGATATGGATATGTGTCTAGTTATTTACATGCTTAGTTTTCACCTAACCAGTATTACTGGGACAAAATGACTTTTTAAGAATCAGTACCCTGCACAGAAAGCAAACCAACTTTTCCTGTTGACAAGCTTGTTGCACATTTTTACATCTTGCATATCTTATTAAATATACCAGGTTATGTGTATTTCAGGTTATTTTCTTAAAGTCGTATTTTGACAGTTTCAGGGAGTGCTGAAATGGACTATTAGGTGTACCAAGATTTTATGCTAAGAGTGGGCTTCTATGCATTCAATAGAAAGACTTACGTACTAATAGTAATACATTTATCTGATTTTAAAATTTTAGTGTTAAAGAAGACAAAGCTGGCATTGCATTAAAAAGTATCAATTATTAAAATGGCATTAAATCCCCCTAAATTTTACATGCTTAATGGAAATGGCAGGAGTTAAATCATGAAGGAAGAATGTAAAGGCGACTGCTGTAAAATGCACAGCAACTGATAGTCTTTATTTTAAATAAATGTAAAAAGAACCTGCAAAATTCAGCATAACTTTTGCAGTAATTATCAAGTTTACATGTATTTAGAGTCGTATGCACAAGTAGCAGTTGTGAAACAAATATGTTCAATTGTATGCAATATTGAGGAATGAGATTGTAAACTTCTTAGACTGTTAACTGGTTCTTCCTTTTGTATCTGCACATTTTACCACCCCAGAATGCTAATGCTGACTTGAGCCTTTGAGAACTACTGACAGGGGTAACTGTTCCCTGGGGATTAGATCATATTATGTCGTGATACTTGGACCGTGCTACTGGTTTTGTTTTGTGATGCTATGTCCTAGGAAAACTAAAATTGCTGTAAATGGTGGCTTTGTCTTGTAAATACAGTTTTAAATTAACATTACTTTGATTTCCACATTGTATCAAATTTGATAGGAAGCCTCAAAAATGACCTGCTTAGGTAGCTGCTTGTTCCATGCTCACAGTGTGAGCCAGCTACCTTTTGGTAACATGTGAAGATGGAAATAGATCCTTTTGCTTTTGATTGTGTGTTTGCTTCTGATTCCGTATTCCTTGGAGTCCAGTTTCTTCTGTAGGTTGGAATCTTTGATTCTGCTAAATTCATCATATCAAAGAATCTGTACTTGTCTGTCTCCACTAACAGAGTTATTTAATGCCTCATAACATTGACTCATTAAAAGATAATACGTGCAATTATTTCACCCTCCTATGAACATTTTTTTAAAAATTAATTCCTATTTCATATTTCTCTTCCAACAGCATCCTCCCAACAAAAAGGGACTATTGCTCTGTACCTGTTCTTTTTTGTTAGTAGTACCCAAAACTAGTCTTCTGGAACATGGTCATATAGACAATGCATCTAATATGTCATCAGGCATGTGTAACCTGTATGTCATGTCCATGATTTTATATGACCCAAGAACATTTTGAGCTGTAGAAGCTTTGAAAAGTGTGATTTTATCAAGAAAAGCCCTTCTTGTCCTGAGGGTGAGAGGCAGTTAATATAATCTCATCCTCCTCTTTTTGTGTTCTTAAATGACCAGTCACTCCTTTTTCTTTACTTTCCAGCTGCTTTTAAAGCTTCTGGGCATTTGAGAGCCTGAAGACTTTTTGAAGTGCTGGGTGGGAAAAAAAAAGTTTTACGTGACCCACATTACATCTTTGGATTTATTACTAGCACATCTACTGTGAAAAGTTGATGCTTTGGAGGTGAAGGATCTGTTCTGTTTTTTGAGAATCTCTTCATAGAGGTTTTAGGTCTAAATTAGGCAGAATTGTACTCCTGTTCTCACCTGTACCTATTCTTAGTGCTTTCAAAAGCTTACTAAGAGGATAAGGAAGAAAAGGTGGTCATGAAAAAAGTTTCTCGAGTCCTCTCTGCCAGACCTTTGATGCAGCTGTATGGCTTTCTTGGTTGACCTCCTGTTTGGCTTTGTGCCTACAATGTCTCTGTTGGACAAGCACAGCTGGGTTGAGAGTTTATCAGTGTTCCCCAAACTGAGACACCTGCCCATCTAAGCATTCTGTGGCAGAACAGATTTCTGCAGTGCTGCTAAGAAATCCAGTTTCATCATTTGTGTGACCTACAATAGGGAACTGCTCCTGATCCTAGTTTTGTTTCCTGTTCAGGATCTGCTTCACAGACCTCCTCTTTGGGTGTAAGGAGAGTGATCCCAATCCTACTTCTCACAAAGTGAAGACCACAGCATGAATATAAATAAGTGGCTTTTGCCTCTTGGGTGAAAGGTTCTTGTAACAGTTTAAGAGACCAAAACAAACTGTCTTTCTATTCTTTACCTTCCGAAACTCTGTTTTCTCTGCAGTATGGTTGCTAAGGAAGGGATGAAGAAACTGCCTGCATTTTAATGGCAGCCGTTGTTGCTGCAGCAGAGAAAAGAGGTAGTGGAATGTAAGATAGTCTACAATAGTAAAGAAATAAACTTCTGCCTAACTGTCCCTTTGCTCAGGCTTGCTCCAGCCTATTCTTTAAAATGCATTGAGATGAATAGAACTATATGTCTGCTGTTCCCAACAACAGTAAATCCTTGTGAATTGTGAGGATCAACAGTGTACCTGCTGCTTCTCCTTCACCCCAAAGAGGGACATGAATTTTTGGCATTGCCTTCCCATGGTAGCAAACTGTCATATAATCCCTGCAGTTTGGGTGTCATTTACAGTCTGCTTCACTTAAATGCTTCTCTGTTAACTGCACAGTCTGCTTAAATGCAAAGCCAGCGTGTATTCCTCATCAGCAGTTAGTGGATTAAAATGCTGTTAGGCTCAGAAAATTGCCTTTAAAAAAGACACGAAAAGTTGGCTTTTCTTTGTTGGTAACCCCCATTCTAGCGTGTTCTGTGTGATCTGAGGGGTGTTGTCGACAGTGCCACAAAAACAGAGCTCTGAAAAAACCCAGAGTAGTACATCTCAGCAATTTAAGTTATTTTCAAAATTAATTTTGACTATTGTATACTCACTCATTGATCGCAGACTATCATAGCTGAATTTTTCTTATAGCTTCTTGTGGATATTGCAAAAAATTTGGTAATACTAACCGGCCTTTGCTGCTTCTGTAGAGAAAGGTGTTGCAACTGCTTCTTAGCAGATGCTGCTCTTGCTGGTGTATGAACCAGAATCTAATCTGGCTTCCCGTTGAAGCATGAAGGGGCTGATGTGAGTCAACATTTGTTTTTTAAGCAGGCACAGCTGAAAAATGCTCAGACACCATTTTCAGTGCGAGGGAAAGGTTTTCTTTCCACATCTCCAAGGGACAAAATTTAGTCATAAATGTAGGCTATAGCCTCCACTGAAAACAACGGCTGATGTGCTGCATATTCCAAAACTGAACTTGGCATTGGCTGCTGGTCAAATGTGACTATTTAATCAGAAACTAGGAAAAAAAAAATCTCCTCTCAGTGTAATTAGAACAGCTGCTGTTGGCCAAGTGGTAAGCGGAAAGGTGGCTTCACCCTTCAAAACAGTCATTACATGGCACTGTGATATTTAAGTTAGAGGCCCCAGTTCTGCACAAAAAGCTGTGATGATTTTGTTCAGCAAATATCCCATGTCACCAAAGTCGTCTTTTATGGTTGCATATTACAATTGAGTTGGTCGCATAAAGGCTGTTGGTTTAATCTAACAGTGTTGCACACGTTGTACTGACAAATTGAAAAATATACATGGGCTGCAAATGGTGGCCTAGTGCCAGGTTTCTTTAAGCTGTGGTCTCTGACCCTCACAAAGTAAACCCAGACAGACCTACTCAGTGCTAGGCCAGTGAAAATTCTCCTAAAAAATCTTCGTTGCTACTGAAAGGCAGAGGTGTTAATGAACTAACTGGCATGTTTCCATCCCAGCTTGTGGTGTATTTATGCTTTCTTGTGAGTTAAGTGGATGCTGTAGCACAGGGCTTTCAAATCGGGTGTGCAGAGGTGCTGAACAGCATACAAATAAATGACCGTGAACTCTTATGAGCATTAAACTGCATAGTTTGCTTTTTACTGCTTTTACTTACGCTTGCACTTTCCTCAGCTGAGATAATGAAGTTAGCTTAATTTCACTTGTTCTTTGGTAGTTTCTCTTTCTGATCACGTGGCTTATTGATTGGGTTGCAAGGATGAATTTTTCTATTGCGGAAACTGCTTTCACCAATTTCACAAAATCGATACATCACATCTGTGAGCATACAGCCTATGTAGTTAATATGCGGTTTATGTCTTGCACTCTCCCTTTTTGCACGGGTATCCTAGCCTGAATTCCAGTGAGTTCTGCCTCCCTCAGCCCCTCTGTATGTTTTCATTTGGCCACAGCAGTCTTCATCCCTCTCTGTTCTGTGCTACTGCTTGTGCTCTCTGTTATAATCCACCATATGGCTGTGCTTAATCATTACGTTGGTTGGGCGACTTTGAATATCACTTGGGATGCCTTAGAAGAGATGGTTTTGTAGAAATGTGAACAGAGAGTCCCTTTGGCAGTAAGTCTGTATTCAACACAACATGCGCAGGGCCTCACCACAAGCTGCAGTTCAGAGCTGTGTGCTTCTCTTTGCTAGTTCTCAAAAAACAGGAAATGCAGAATATTTTTTTAATTAGTTGTCGTAAACCTGTCCTGATACGTGACGTAGTCTCTAAGATGAGATTTTTTTTTTTCCTCTTGAGATGTTGCGATGCAGAGGCTGCAGTCTAGTTTCTGTAGTAGTTGTCATACTATTAAACGTGGATTGTGGTTTAGTAATAGAAGGGCTTTCAGGTATGTATGTGTAAGGGCAAGCATGCTGTTGCAGACTTAGATGATGAGCTGCAAATACCACCTTAGCTCATCATACATATTTCTTCTTGCTACAGCTTATTACTAGTGCAGCCCTGTATTATGACTCGAGTTGTAAGTGTCCTGAAAGTGTTCTTAAACTGTCCATATGGGTGCAGCCTCTGTATATTAAGCATATACTGCTCTGAGCTGCCACCAGCCATGAGTAGGCAGGAGTAAGCTCCGGTCTTGGAATATGCTTGTGGGTTCCCTGTTAAGGCAGTTCTATATAAATATAAAAACCTTGTTCAAACTCTAACTATATTTCAGAATTTTTCATACTTATTAAATAAATAAATGGTGCCCATCTTTGGGTGGGAAAATCAGACAAGCGTACAAAGCCCACAAAATGTTGCATAGCCTGTGGCACAAGTTGAATCAAAGAGGTGGGTAGAAGGGTACCAGTATGGAACTTACTGTCTAACCAGCAGAGGTATCTCTCCTATATATGACCTGATTTATTCATAGAATCATAGAATCAATTTGAAAATTAATGTAAAGGTTAAGTAGAGGGATAAAGGAAACAGAAGACTGTTGGTTTGTGATTGAAAGACACTCCAGTCTGTCTTTGAGTAACTTTGAATTTCTCTGGTCATTCTAGACCTTTGGCTGAGCTCCATGTACAACAGCCTTGGATTGGCTCTTGGGACATCTGTTAATCTATATATAGGATTCACACACTTGTACATGTAAACAGGTGATCTCCTAAATATATGAAATGCTGTTGGGAACTCCAAGTACTCATTTAAGCCAAAATGAATTCAGGAGTGAACTGAAGTAATCCTTGTTTCCCTCCTCCCTGCCACAAAAATAAGCTGTATTGGAAAAAAAGTGCATTATGTGCTGATTATAACTTGTGCTTAATATGTATGCATATACATTCATAAATCCCAGGAATTACTTAGTGCCTATTAAAAGTATCCTGAAAATGACCTTTTTCCTATTATCCAGCTTAGTCCTCTTGACAGTTGCTAGTTTCTTGCTGTGAAGGGACATAGTGTTTAAAAATAAAAGATGCATATAATGGGTAGAGAAAAAGGGTAGTAGATGGTAACTGATACAGAAATAAGATATATTTAGTAAATTCATAAGGGAAGCTGAAGTCTGGAAGGTAATTTTAAGTCATGTGATAAAGTCTCTAGCTGACTGCCTGAGACTGATTTCTAATAAATCTGGCAACAGCAGGGAGACTTCAGAAAAGCAAAAGACCAGTAACATTTTTCATCACTACTGAAAAAGGGTGAATAAGTAAAGAGTAGCTAATCTGGCATCAGTTCCAGGAAAAAAAACCTGTGGAAAATTTGATAAAGAAGTTAGATGGTTTAAGAGCAGCAGTATGATCACACTATTCAGCTTTTCAATTTGTGAAAATAGGTCTGTTCAAATGTGATTTTGTTGTTTGGATACATGAAATTTGGTTGCTAGGTGTTTTGTCTGGGTGTAATAGACTTTTATATGGTAGTTATAAGGACTTTTAACGCAGTAGTACGGTATATTTTGGTTTTAAAAAGTATCTTTGAATTTAATAAAGTACTGCTTAAGTAGATTAAGAACTGATTGTAATCAAAGAAAGCAGAAAAGCGTTTCTAGTTGGGATCAGCCCAGTATGGTCTAGAAATAAATGCGAGATGGTAACGGTGTGGATGGAACATTAATGGAGGCATAAATAATGACATTAAACAAATGGTTTCGAACATTTAGGCAAACTGGGACAGTTGGGCAAAATATGCATAAATACAGGTGAGGGCAGAGTTATGCATAGAGGAGCAAAAATTGCTAGCCACACCTGTGTGGGGGAGGTTTTTGCTGAAAATCCCTGACTCTGGGAGGTGAAAGGTAAATAGTAGGGAAAGTAGATGGTCCTAGCAAGTAAATAGCACAGTGGCAAAAAGGGGTAACATACATTGCTAGCTGCATAAGTGGGAAGACATGAGTATTAATGAGATTATCTGCACTTAAAGCTGTGGAGGTAGACCTGATGCCATAGGTCTCTGCCTTGCCTGTATCCTTTTCGTGAGATGTGCTAATTTAGGATATGGAAATGAGCCCCTGAAATGGCTCACTAGTGGAAATAATGCCACATAGTGAGAGATTTAATGTTCCATTACCTAATAGGGCTGAAATCACTTAATGGCATACTGCTGCTGGAAGGATGAAGTGTGGGAATAAGGCACAATGAAGTCTCAGTCCCACCTTATGTTAGTGTTAGCAGATACCTGGCTATGCAATCATCCTCTTCACTAACAAGACAGAAAACTGTTCCCCATTTTGACTGGGCTGTGGTCTCTGTCGTGTCAGTGAGTCCAGATACTAGTCAGGGGAACATGAGAGATTATGTGGGGAGTGAGAGATTTGACTCTGTCACAGCAAGCTGTTAGATCAAGTGTTCATGTAGATGTGTCATCACCTGTTTCTGGTTTTGATCACCTCAAAACTAATCCAGCAAACGAAGAGCTCTGTGAACAGGCCAGCCATGAGACTGTATTAGCCCTCATGCTAGCACAGAAGTAGAACTGCGATCACATGCTGGGTGGGAAGAAGAGTCTGGGACTACCACTTCTGTTTGCAGTTCCACGGCCAAATGAAGGGCCTGTTCCTTCCCCTCTGCGTTCCCTCCTCCTCACTCTAGCTCTTGGCTGATCCTACACAGAATTAGCATGGTGCTCTGTACACCCTCCCTCCCTCTCTCCCTTCCCCATACTAAAGGAAGCAGTTTCCTGCCCAGGGTGCATATATTAAGAAATCCTAGTTTAGCTTAAGAAAAAGATGTAACTTGGTAGCACACTGTGTACAGAAGTACCTCCACAGGTAGGAAATATATTCTCACCGTTATAAAACTTTCAAAGAAAGGTACGACAAGAGCCAAGGGAAGTGGAAGCTAGACAAATTCAAGCAAAAATGTAAGCATGCGTTTAAGGGAGGGTGATTAGCTGCTGTGCAAACAACCGAGGAAGAGATGGATCTCTTGTTAACTTCATATGAAGACCAGAACCCTTATTGGAAGATGTATCTTAGTCAAATGCAAACTGCAAATAGAAGGTTGAAAGAAACAGGTAAAATGTGATAATGTGTGTGAGTAGATGAAGTGGTATCTTCTTAAATTTTTTGATCCCTGCTTTAGAGAGTATACAGTATAAATTTCGATGGAATGTATGAAATGAATGTATTGGTCAAGAAAAGTCCTTGAGAAAGGAAGCATAAGGATTATAATGAGATCATATAGTCGGACTGTAGAGTAGTTTTGCTGTCTGGTGGTTCCACTACGTTAGTGTGGGCTTCTCTTATGTGGACTACACAACGGACATAAGCTTGACAGAGAAATGGAAACTAAAACAGGGAAGATGCCCTGCCATTCATTCTGTAATATTTTATGTTGAATATACTTAGGAGTTCCAACTTGAATGCAGGCAGGATTCAGTATCTATTGATGTTCATTCAGATTGTCCTAAACTTACGTGTGTGTGCATATGTGTGTGTGCTTGGGCACATGTGTGTGCACATGCACGTGTGATTTTTTTCCTTTGGTTTTGTGAGGTCCCTCTCCAATGGAAGCTGTCTTTGGCTGTTTCTGAGAAAAATCTAGAATATTGCTTTGATTGTGTAGTTTAAAGGGAAACTGCTGTTATAATCTAAATGTTGAAATTATGGCTATTTGAGATTTGCATTAGAAAAAAAATGTAATTGTATTTCATACAGGTAATGCATATGTTCTATTACTCTAAAATAAATAGGAAAAATTCTAGTGATAAGGGATTCCGTTTGCTGTGGAACAAAGGACGCTTCTAGATATATCCACGATATTTCACTTTCATGAGATGTTTCTGAAGGTGAATTTCTGAGTTGAGGAAGGAAATCAGCCTTGTAATTTAGAGCAATGACCAATAATTTTGTCATATCAATTTAATCTACACATGGTAATTAGAGTTTTCAAGAGTTATTAGCAGCTGGGGTGTCACTCTGTGTTTACTGGAGGACTGTCAGCTGGTGTTTCTCTTTGTTTGTCTTTTAATATTAATGGTTTGGAAAGAAGTTGGTGCTCTAGAAAGAATTGAGAAACAGGCCTGGCTTTGCGGATTTTTATCACCCTGCCAAGACCCTGCGCAACTTCCTCTGCCTGTTGCCCGCAGCAGAATACGGAAACCTGTCTGCTGAAGGCCACTTCTGCAATTGTAGTTGTGCAGGGGAGCAGGGTGAGAGGGGGGTGTCTTTCTGTTCTGCTGCTTGCTAGTGCCTTGTCATCCAAAGAAGAAAACAAGACGCGTTTGAAAATGTCTCTTCAGTTGTTGCTCTTACTGATGGGTTTCCTTCTCTTCCCTCTCTCTGCTGTCGTGCAGTGCTGCAATTGAAGCTCCAGCAGCGACGCACACGGGAGGAGCTGGTGAGCCAAGGGATCATGCCACGTAAGTATCACTTAAACTCTTTGTCTTGGTGTTTTTATGTATGTTTTTGAGTGGAGAATGGTTCCACATATGATTTAAAAGATCAGATTCTCTGTTTCTGGATGAAAAACATCATGTGTAAGAGCCCCACCTTGTCCCACCCAGCTTGATCCTTCTGAACTGTTGGTACTCTAGGTATGGTGCCACCTCTGATACTGAGGAAGAGAGTAATGGCTCTAAGCGTAACTGTACTCCAAAACAGTGTTTATATTTGAACATGCTATGTTGGAAGTGCCTTATATACTTCACACGTGCTGGTAATCATTCTTTTAACAGGCTTCCTGCCTCTGTAGTTTCTGTTCTTGTTTGTCAGCGCCCCAGACCTCTGAGGCAGTTATAGCTTTGTATGTACATATTCCATAAACTGACTGAAAACAGGCAGTGCCTACAAGATGCTAACCAACAAGGGGCTGTGTTTTATGTTTGTAGCTAGAAAACATAGCTAGAAAGAGCCCTATGGACATCAGCCAGACCCCTTCCTGCAGAGGAAGGCAAAATCTGCAGATCCAGAGAACTTTAGTTGTCTAGGTGGACACAAAGGATATATGCTAATGCCAAGCTTTAATAAATTTGCTGTCAGGTTAGTGTTGGAGAAGCTTTTTCTTTTGTTTTGGTCTTCTCCTTCCCCCCAATATGCAAAAAGATATGTGACAAATAGTTTTGTCATGCTTTGGTACCTCTGAACTAGACAACTTATAGGTAACAACATGAAGCAAGACCAGAGGGCAACTGGTTTTATCTTTGAGGTCATCTGGGTTTCACTGAACAGCTTTAGTAAAAGGCAATGTATCGGGTATATGTGTTCTTCTTTCAGAAACTTTCCCTCTCCCCCATTTCACAAGCCTTATTTGAAGACAGTGTAGTAATGAGGAGTTTCTCATTCCTTCTGTTTCTGGGGTGCACATTGTACTGTGACACAGCAGTGTGACTTAGACTTCACTAAAGGCGTAAGGTTAGGCTGTCAGCTCTCCCTGAATGAAGGGAACCTGTCAGCAGCACTCTGTCAGCTGAAGTGGCTCACTGGAAGGTAGTGACATGCTCAAGATGTTTCTGGGACCCCTACTTAGAATTCTATTACCAAATCAAAAAGGAAAGATTTTCCTGTGTGGATATAGTACATCATGCTTGTTGTCTTATTTTTACCTGGGGGACTCATATACATGCTTCTACACAATACACTTGCTGGCTTTTGGATGAGAGACTAGTGGCCCAGTGATTGGGCCCTTTTACTAATGCTTTTCTAGGAGAAAATGTTCCTCACTTCTGTGGTCTCCTGCTTTAGGTGGATATGTATGCAATACTGTATTAAGTTATGTTCAGTACTGGCTTTTTTCAAAGTGTGGCTGGCCAAACTTGTGATTCCTGAGACAGGTCTGTTTTATGGGCCCTTTGGAAATGAGGCCCTTGCACGTAATTCAAGTAAGGAACCCAGAGTAATTAGTCTTAAATTTGCTTAAAATATAGCCTAAATAACTAGTCTCTGCAGGCTTGTGCCCTTCGTTGCTTCATTTATGTCTCTTACATGTGAGTTTTATGACAGGCCAAAGAAGAATGCTCAGTGAATTACCATTCACGATTTCCATTGTGCAAATATTGGCAACACATGAAAAAGTCCTTTCTGCAATGGAGATAAATCACTTCAGCAGATCTGTTTTAAACATGATTTGAAATTAGTTCCCTCCAAGTCATGGTATCATTTACCCATATGTGCCAGCTGGAAACAACCACACATAGGGAAATGTTTAAAACATTCTTTGCCTGGGCCATTTTTAATGAGAAGGTCAGATGTGAGATAAGTTGTGATACTTAAAGCAGAAGTCCCATTTTTAACCTGAGAAGTACAGAGGATGACCTGGGGCCATGTTAATTCCTCCTGAAGGTGTCTCGGAGCCATGGCAGCTTTGCTTCTACTCTCAGCAGTTGAGAATAGATACTTCTACTTACTACTGGGAATTTGCAGGTATCCTGTATTCTTTCATCTCTCTGCCCTGTACTCCTTATTTGTGAAAACATTTACATACTTAATCTTGTTCCTCTGTCATCTACTGCTAAACATAGCTATACTGGGCCCCATGTCTCCCTCCTGAGTTTGTCAGTCAGGAACCAAGCCCCACACAGCCCTTCATGTTGATTTAACAAAAATATAAAAGTGGGAATTCAAAGGATGGTTTGGTGCTGAATGAAATAAGCTTGAGCACTCTTTCCATGTGAAACAATGGTTGGCTTCTAGCCTTTTATATTTCATCTGGAGAGCCTTAACACTCTTGAAAGAATTATGGTAGTTGTGGTTGTATCTACATTAGCATTATAACTTGCATCAGAAAAGTGCTTTTGAAGTGAAGCTCCTGGTTGCACCTGCCTGCTGTAGCTTGCTTTCCACCATGAAATGAAGTTTGAGAGTTGGATGAAAGTAAACTGGGAAAATATTCTACCTACAGCTAATATGCATTCAGTCCATGGGACCAGACTACAGTTTGTCTGACACAACACCTCCTATTTCACATTCACATACGAAG
This sequence comes from Podargus strigoides, assembly GCA_028020825.1. Taxonomy (NCBI): domain Eukaryota; kingdom Metazoa; phylum Chordata; class Aves; order Caprimulgiformes; family Podargidae; genus Podargus; species Podargus strigoides. Next base: position 116,123,568 of record CM051663.1, on the reverse strand, counting down.
TGTGGATGTCATTTCCTCAGCATAAACTGTTACTCTGTGCAGATTTGGTCTTACTGTGCTATCCTACATGTTCATTTAGATTAGCCTTTAATACGGATCCGTTCCTGGATCTTGTGGCCAAACAGGCCTGCAAAAATCCATGAAACGAGCATGGCAGAAGTAAAAGTTTTTATTTACATTAAAAGGTATCTAGTATGAAAAGTCACTTTGGTACTTTTGGTTCTGCTGACTGCAATGTAAGTTTTCTGTGGAGTTTAGATTCAGCTTGGTGCTCTAAACGAGAAATTGTATTTCAGGCTTCCATCAACACAAGGTTTTTGGACACTGTAAACTTGAGGAGTGGGAGAGGACTCATTGGTGTCTCGTTAAAGTGAGAGTGAGAGTGACACCGCTCCTGCTTTGCTTGTTCAGAACAGATCTGGGAGTTGCTTACTTTTTTCCCATGTGGAATTTTGTTTATATGGTAGAGAGGAAAGGCAAATGTTTCAACATTTTTTTACCAAGTACACTTAATCTCGCTTGAATAACCTTTCCAACCCACCAGCCACCTACAGTAAGGCTGTGCTTCACTAAGAGATTAGTGTATTGTAGTAGGAAGTAAAGCATTTATAAGCAATGACAGAGGATTCAAAATAATTGGGTTTTATGCTTCATTAATTCTTCTTGCTTTTCTGTTGCCACGTTGTGTAAGCTTTTACTAGCAGCAGGATTCATTAGTTGAGGATTAAAATTCTCAATTGCCCACAGAAAAGAGGTGGGAAGCAATTCTTCATCTACATCTAACATACCTGTGATTTGAGCTAGAAGGACTGTATATAGAAACAGGAAGAGCTGAGTTTTTCATATTTATTCAGATTTTGGCCTATTTTCTGATAGTGCAAACAGACAAGCTTTTTTTGCTATTTGCATTTTTTTGTATCTATGCAGAGGTGATTTTCATCTTTTTGTCCTCATAAAATGCAGGCTAAACAAAAACTGCTGTCTGCACTCAACTCTGAACGCTGTCATGCTGTAAAAGAAGTCAGATGCTGACAGTTTTTACTGTGTGGAATTTAAAGGTTACAGCTATTGTAAGTTTTTTTGGGGGAGTATTAAATGCCCAGTTTTCCACCCTTGAAAAGAATGTTTAAAACAGTAGCTAACATGCATCTGAATAGAAAGGCGTGTGGAAAGTATCTTCAACTACAACAGCAAAACTTTTTAAGGGAAAGACATTTAGCAAATGTAGCAATACTCTGCTTTGCAAAGTATGTTGCACTTTTTCTGTTTTGCAAGGTTTAAAGCTTCACTTGCCCATTGTTTTAGCCATCAGGATCTTTGACTTCTGGCTGCAATCACAAAATAGAGGCAAGCATTCAAGGTTGTCATGTGGCAGAATCCTACAGGAAAGTTTTTGTGACAATCAGGTTGACCTAAACAGGAGAAAGAGAAGTAGATAATTTCTGGGAATGTGCCTTGTGTTGCTCTGTAGCACTGCTTTGTGAATAGCTGAAAGATGACACAGGCAGCCTTTGAAAAGGGCATCATCTGGACTGAGAATCAGAAGGAGGGTGGCTGCAGTACAGGCAGAGAATTTCCACAAGCTTCTTTTTCACTTCAGTGTGTTGGCTGTTTGCCAGTTTTTGCACCCACATCCAACTACTTTGACTGCATGTCTGTGTTCCAGGATGCGATATTCGCAGAATGCATGATTGTGTGTAGAATCCAAACAGGATGGAGTTTGTGCTGTTTTTCTAATGTGGCTGTTTTTACAGGTGCTGAGGTGTTTTCATGCTACAGGTCTGCCTAACCAACACTCTGATGCAGTTTTCTGCTTGGACATGCAGCCTCTTAGTTGCTTGAGTGTATTTTTGGAAAAAAAAAAAAAGAAAAAAAAAAAAAGAATTTTGTGCTACTGGGTTTCATACTCTCCTGAAGAGAGTGCATTTTATCTCTGGACTACACGAGGGGAGTGTGCCATAGTTTAACTGCAATATGTCACGCAATTAGGAATGATTGTAATACAGCAGGCAGTCTGATGATTATAATCTCATTAGGCTTCTCATATCACTAGCTGAATTTTTTTTTGTAGCTATGATGTTAATGGACAAAATTTAATATTTGCCATAAAAATAAAATATAGTATTTGCTTTTTTGGGGGGCTGTGAGACATTCCTTAGAATTCATTCTAAAGGAATTGCCATTTACTGGGGAGACTTAGTGATTATGTTTTGGCATATCAGTTGATCATCATCTAGGCAAAGCTTGTAACTGGTCTCCTGCATCCAGCATGGCTACCATCACGAGAAAACAAGGATCTTTGAGGTACTGATTTCAGGAAGCAAAATGCTTGCCACATGTGAGTGTCTAAAGTTCAACCACGTCTCTAGACTTTAACACCTGAACCCCCAGATTTGGCCAGTTATTGACACTGTGTAGGGTCACTAAAAATGATATTGCTGCTTTAGCCTTTACCTGGTAGATCTAACCACTTCTCAGTTTTAAAGTAATTTGGTTGATGAAAATGATGCACTCCCAACTTTATTGCATAGCTCTATATTTAATATTTAATTCATGTTCATATTTGCTTACTAAGCTGCCAGTTTTAAACCTGAAACTTGTCAATAAGTATACAGGGTGGTAGTTGAAGGAGACCTGTTCTTTGAGGATGTAGTCAGCTTCTGGTTTCAATCACAAACAACAGCTACAGCAGAACATCTTAAAGGTCAGAAACAAAAGAAAATAAAACCCCTAGCTTTTTTAATTGTTTAACTGTTAATTGTGAAATAGGAGTATCTTTTGATGTATGTCAAAGAAAGGAGAGGCAGTAAGCTGTTGGAATACACACAGTTATCTACATATGCAGTATTTTTCAGGGCGGGAATTGTTCTGCAGTCATGCTGATGACTGCAGGTGCAATTCTTAATGTCTCAACAGTATTTTACCTTCTTTGTAAATGCTAAAACAGATGATAAACTGCTATGCCTGTGTGGAATTTTATTGATTCAGAAGTGTTGCAGTGCAGCTACACAGTTGATGTTTTGAGGTTGTTGTGTGTTATATTTGAACTGCAGATAAACCAATTGCTTTAACCTCGAAAGGGCTCTTCCTGCTTTACCTTCCTCTGCTGTGTAATGTGTTCCCATCATTCTCTTGCTGCTTTTATGTATCAGAGCTTTGTAGTGACATTCCCTATGGTTTTTGGAGTATATTTCTAGTAACAAAACACAAATACAAATTTTTACTTCCCTGCCATCTAGTGTCTGCTATTCTGCCCGTTGGTGACTGCTTCACTTTCATACCTTTTCTCCACAAAACAAGCTGAAACTGTGCTTTCATTTGGGATAGTGAGTTAAAACCAAATGTGTAGACTGTAAATTTCATTACTTCCAGACTTGTTTAATAAAATGTCCAAACTTGTCCAGTCTTTAAGATCTAAAAATAATAACAGATTTTTTTTTTTAAATACTCTGTGTAACCTCCGACACCTTGCTATTTCCTGGTTTATTGTGTACAGAATGGGACCTCAAAAATAGACGCTGCAGTGAGACTTTTGATATACTCAATGTCATGCTCTGAGAGTAAGGCTGGAACACTAAGCAGGTATCATAAACCAAACAAAAGTAGAGGGCACTTGCAGCTGTATTTCTGTTTGTGGCATGTAGCACAGAAATCTGTAACTGTTTTTATTTTAATTTGATCATCTACCTGTAACTTGTCTCCCAGGAATTATTTGCTGGTTCTTTGACTTTGATCTCTTCTCTTGAAGCACAGTTTCAAAGCCTAGAGGCTTTGTGTAGAGGAAGAGTCTGTGCATTTAAGCTGAGCGCCTCATTGTCGGGGGCCTAATAACTGCAACTGGTTTGTTTATATTTTTAGATAGCTGTCTGTGTTTATATCATCTGTGATTAATGAGACATGGTTGGAGTAGGAAAGTTCATTTTGTTAGTAATGGAAATGTGCCGTTTTCCCTGTCTGAAGTTGTAGAAAGTAAAGGCCATTCTCAGGGGTTTGATAGGCTGCATTTAGTCCTTGATCCCTGTGATGATAAAAGATGTAACTCTGCTGGTTGCAAGAGTATCATAATAATTCAGGGGAGCAAAATCTGGTACGTAATACAGCTTTTCCCCCTTCAAGTTCCCACAGTTATCTTGGGTTCATTCTTACTCTCTCCTTTTTCTTCTCATGGCCCCACACCTCCCTTAGTCTGGGCACTCTGTAAAGTTGTCAGAAGAGTTTGCAAAGGGCGATTATCCATCCAAGAAACAGGCATGAAGTCTGGTTTAGGGATGCATGGATCAAAGGGTTTGCAGAAGAAGTTCGTTATCTCCCTTTTTCTCTTCAGTTTGGAGGTGGCATAATCTGACTTCTACTGAAGCTTTCTTTTATCTTTTTTTTTAATTTTTCAGTTCAGGATTTAGGTAATGTCTTTTGAATGCCAAGAGTTAATGGGGATGGGCAGAACGGGTTATTCTCTCTGTATTTGCTGTAAATGTTCTTTGACACAAAGCTGTAGTCATAGTCACCCATAGATCTGATAACTGTTACCATGGGTAACAATTTCCATTTTGCTCCTAAAGAGAGTGAACTTTCTGAGAAATTACACATCTGTTAGGCTTCAGAATAACACAGTGTTAGTCCTTGAAAAATGTTGGTCCTTTCTGTCAATAATTTTGCATGTTTGCTGTGACAAACCTACACTTCAGGCTTTTCACAGTTAAAACTAATGAAAATCTTACACTTCAGCTGTATCGCAAAGGAGATACTGCTGTGGTAAAGTTACTGACAGTTTTGCTGAGTAGTGGAGGTGGGCTCTGGAGAGGAGCTTGGTTCAGGCATTGGAAACAGCTCAGCTGACGTGCAGCTCCATGGTGAGTTGAGCGGCGCTGAGCTGAGGCAGGTTACTACAGTCCCACCTGTACAGATGCTCATGCAACCAGGGCAAACCCAGTTCAGGGAGCTGGAAAGTGGCTTTTTTGGGGAGCAACAGCTCCGTGAGCCAGTATGTTGTGCAGGTTTATGGGTGTTGATGCAGGAGAAGGGGTGTGTCAGGGAGCCAGAACCTCTTCAGCTCTGGCTTCCCACAACAGCCTGAGCCTCACCAAACAATCTAGCTAACATGGCCTTTATTTGATTACTGTCTTCTGTTGATCGGAACAGCTTGGTAATAGGGAAGACTCTGTAAAGCTATAGCACTATATCTGTAATTGCATAATTTGGCAGTGCTGGCAACAGTAACAATGTGGGGAAGAACCTTTCTCCAGCCTTTCCTCACTTGTAGACTAGAAACACTTGTAATTCTTTAATAACAATGTAATAACTTGTAATTCTTTAATAACAATGACATTGTGCTTGAAGGGTGTCACCGAAAGGCAAAGCTGCATTTGTTCGGCTGCCAGTGAAACTCGCTGGAGCTGCATAAGGAGAAAAGGGTGCTGATGGAGATCTTTTTTCTATCACCTGTGTATTCCCCACCTCTTTTTCCTATTTCTACAGCATGCTGCTCTTTGATACTCCCCCACAGCTCCTTCTATGCATGTGACCCACTTTGTGAATACTTTTTTCTCCATGCTATGTGAAATGCTTTTTTGGAAGTGGGACGAAGATGAAGTGGGGAAGAAAGTGCCAGCTGCCTTGATCTGTGATTCAACTTTTGTGTGTCTTACCAAATAGTACACACCGAATGCTGTGGGGTGGGAGCCCCACCCTGAACTGACAAGAGGAAGTCGTTGAGTATACGTGCAGAACTTTATCTCATATTTTTATGAAAGCGTAGTAAACAGGAGAGAGAAACTAGAATTTGGTTAAGAGCAGTGGTGAATAGCTGCAGCAGAAGGCCTTCTGCCGTTCTGAATTAAGTCAGCATTTCTGAGGTTGGGTTTGGACATGACATGAACTTCTCTGTGTCATAGCAAAGGAAGATTTTACCTTTCCTTCAGGAACTGATCAAGCTGAACAGCAGAATACTTGAATCAGTAGCCTTTCTACAAACATTATGTATTGTCTGACCATCTGATGGGCAGTTCAAATACCACCTTGTTGTCCATGATGAGCTAGGTACTGTGGCCAAGGAAGGCTCATGTGTTGTCTCTCCTCTGAAAGCATCCAGTAGTGATCTTATCAATTGCAGAAGGCTTTGCAGCCTCTTCTCCCTCCTAGACACTTTGAGCTATGAGGACCTATGAAGACCCTTTTGCCTTTCTTTCTTCTCTTTATTTGGTTCCTTGCAAGCCTTAGTGTCTTCTGTCAGCTGCATAAACAATTGCAGGGCATACAAATATTTTGACCTCTTTTTCTCAGCAGTTGGGTCAGTCTCCTTCCTCTGCTGTGTTTCATTCTTAGAGTGACAATTCAGTTCTAGTACCACTTACTTCTCACACTAGGTAACAGGAACTTGAAGATCTGCATGTGACTACCTTTGAAAGCTTTGTGAGACTAAAATTTGCTTTTGTATGCTGCAGGGTAAACCCTGAACAGAAAATGAAGCATTTTGCCTGGATTTTTGTCTCTGCTGTTGTATTGGAGATTTGGGTTTGATTCCTGGGCCTTGGTTCAGTCTGGTTTTAGCAGCACCAGTTTGATGCTTTGCAGCAATATCTCCCTTAGTTCATGCATTGCAATCTTCTAAATGTGTCTTGGACTGACGGAACTGGACTCGTGCATTACAGTTTTGGACCCTGTTTCATTTCATAGGAACTAGTACATTGCTTTGAAGCGAAGATCAGCAACTTCCATCTCTGTGCTTTGTATGCAAAGGTGTGCATCATCATAGATGGCCCTCTGTGCTGCTGCTTAACTCTGCGGTGTCAGATGGAAGGACAGTAGTTGCAATGTATAACTGCAACCATTTTTGAAGCAGGGTGGAGGCATAAAACAGTTGCATCATTGATCTCCCGAGAGATTTCTCATGGTAGCTAAGGGTGTGACCTACTAATGCTTCAGGAATTCTGTTGATGAAGCATCAAAATCCTCCACAGTAAGTAGCAGACAGACTAAGAAACTAGGATCTATATAGTAGGAATTTCATGAGATCCTTGCTAGCTGACCCATCTGTGGTAGGAAAATCATGTCCTGCTATCAGTCATCTAAAGGTGAGGGGTAGCAAGCTCAACCTTACAACAGTAGATGTTGCAAAGTGCCACGTGGTTGTCTGAGTGGGACAAAAGTATTTACAACTCACTGGGGGGCACCTGCTGGACTGTGCTGTCCCAAACCCTGTTGGTGATGCTATTGTCCCTTCTGTTCTTTCACCAAGCTGTTTTTAGTGCTTATTCAGCCATTTGTAACATCCGGCTGTTTTCCTCAGGTGGCTGGGGCAGTCTGCAGACATGGGGGCTATGGTTCAGCAGTGTAGGGAGCTCCTGCTGCAGCGCTGGCTTTGAACCCAGCCTCTCATTTCTGACACTGTCTGTCAGGGCAGTTTTTGCTCAGTTTTGCTGACACTACTATTTGTGGAGCCGTGCTGTAAACCAGCATACCAGTCCAGGTTAAAATAACTCTTTCAAAACAACTGTGATCTGAGTCCACAAACGATTTTGTCAGCAGAACTGAGGGCAAACATGCTTTGTCCCAGGCCTAGGTGCAAGAACAAGGGCAGAAAGTGTAACCACAGTTTATTGAAGATGAAAATACCATGCACATATCATGTAGAAACAAAATCAGGAAGGCAGGCAAAAGGTATACCTAACTGAAATGGGGCATTGCAGAAGTTACTTTTGCATTTGCAAATATTTCAGTAGCAGAGAAGTACTGAGGAATTTTTTTCTGCATACAGTGGAAACCAAAAACTCTCAATAGCTAATACTGCTCTTGTAGTTTGGCAAGGGTTTTTTTTTGACTTTGGCAGCACTCTGTTCTCATCAGGGACTCACCCAAAGTTTTGCTAGCAAAGCTAGTGAAGCTGTCACACAGTTAGACAGGTTGAGGATTTGAACTGAGTTAACTAGTACCTCTTTTAGGGCAGGGGCAAGTGCCCTGCTGAGGTGCTGGAGGTACTTGATGGTGACAGTTCCCCAGGACAGCTCCCTGTGCAGCACGAGTACAATTGGACCATCAATGGCGAAGCAGAAACGAGTGGGACATAGGGAAAGGGGAAGAAGTCATTACTTAAGCTGGACCTACCATCATTAATTAAACATTTTTTGAACTACCCCCCCAGGAAGTCAGGATGTTAAATGGCTTTTTGCAGTTCTTGGGTTTAGTAAGGTGCTTGACACAGGCTTGCCTGATGTTTTTGTAAGCAAGCTGGGACAACTGGAAGCTGCACGCGGAACTGGTGAGGGAGCAGTATTGGAATAACGGCTTGGTGTCAGACTGGGAGGATATGTGGATCTTGCAGATTAGTAGGCTGAGAGGAGGACAGGATTAGGACTCATAGTTTCTGTAAAAACTGAGAAACTGGGACAGAACCAAAGAAAAATGCAGAATTTCCACATTTTGTTGCTTCTAGTCAGTGGCATAAATTGACATTGGAGAATGGGTGACTAGATAGCAGTTCTGCAGAAGAGGACTGGCAACCTTTCATGGTTTGTGAGCCAAGCAAGAATGAACATGTTATGCATTTTATGTACACAAAAAAGGCAAACCATCTGGGACAAGAAGTGTCTGAGAAGTGTTATTTAATAATCATTTAGCTCTATAAAAGCTGATAAAGCCTAGGCACGCATACGTGTTCAATTTTGGACACTATACTTCAAGGAAAATGCAGATCAAATTAAACGTGTCCAAAAGAGAGTAAACAAATAAGGGTCTGGGAAATGTTATCTGTAAGGGAAGGTTGAAACAACTGGCTTTGGTCATTCTATATAGCAGATGACTGTAGGAAAACTCAAGTTTTCAAATATATAGGGATAGATGCAAACAGGAAGATAGTATGTTCTTTGTAATGATTTCAGGTAAGGCATGGAGTAATGAGTATAAATTGTAGGAAGGGAATGGAAGTTTTACACTCAGGAAGGTTTTAAATAGTAAGGATACCTATGCAATGGGGTTAATTTCTCTGCAATAATATTGCATTTTTTCATAAGAGATCTTCAAGAACAGGTTAGACAAACTTCTGTAAGGAATAGTTCAGTATATTTTATCCAGCCTGAGCAGTCAGAAGGGATTAGGTGATTGGCATTTCGTCATCCTTAGTTTTTGTGGTTATATCCTCTGCTTCATGTACCAAGGGCTCTGGACATGAATGCTATGTCAGTGATAGAAGTGCTCGCCCATGCCTACCTGGTTACTGCTACTTCTGCTCTGCCTAAGCGGAGGCACTTGTTTGCGTACACCATCAGAATGAGCCACAATATCTGATATGGCTGAGAACAGTAGAGCTTTGTCAATATGGGTAGTTTTGAGTGGAATGGGTAAAGCAGCACTTGGGTGAGCAAGCCAGCAGGGTACGGATGGCAGGAATAGTTTTGCAGAAGTCAGTGCCAAGTGGCCGGGAAGGGCAGTAGTGGGAACTGGAAGACGAGTATGTCTGCATTGTGAGTCTCCTGTAGAGCTTACCCAGAGCCTTACTGCTTCAGAGGTCTTCATAGGATTTTTCTTTTTTTCCATTTGCTATAGTAAAGTTAACAGAGTTGCTCCACAGCTCTGGGCTATGTAGTCATTTCAAAGCCAGAAAAATGAGCAAGGCTTAGTTAACTTTGAGTGGAGTATGATTTTACAATAGACACCCTCTTCTGACACGTCAGCCCCATCCTAGATTGCTGAGGGAAGCAGTGAAGGATTGGTGCCCTCTTGACATTTTCAGAGGTCGAATATGGAGTCGTCTGTCATGTTGCCAGCCCAGAGAGCTACAACCCAGTGCTTGTTTCCAGACGACTAGTCATGAGAGACTGAAATTGTTCTTTATAAGATTCTCCCCATAGCAGTTTTGCATTACTTACTGTTTAATGTAACATTTTTTTATTTTTTTATTTTTTTACTTGGGGATTCTTTTCTTGCTTTGTTCTCTTGTATGCAAGAGTTTTCTTGGACTACCTGTGAAATCGGCTGAACTCCTGCAGTTGACTTTCCTGACTGTTTGCTATGGTCAGGAAAATGTCACTTAAAGTTCATGTGCTGCCTCTTACTGGTGGCAGAGATAGGCAGGAAGAGGAGAGTAAAGAATTACTGCCATGCCTGCACATTCCAGTGGTAATGAGCTTTTGAAGGCTGAAGATGAGGCCTGCTTTTCTTGTCTCCAGGGCAGATTTTTGTAATGATTTATATGTTGTATGGTATCTTTGCTCAAGCGTATCTGAACTTTTATTTCATTTTTCTGGAATATACATACAATGGAAGAAATGCGTATTTAAGTTCAACCACATGCATATTCTGCATATTCACAAGCAGTTCATGTGGCTTGGAAAGAGTATTTCCCAGTATTATTTGTTGTTTGCTCTTCATTGAAGCATAGTGGTCGGACTTCCCAGGAGCTGATGTCTCAGCTAGCCAGTGAAGTTTTTTGTATTATTTTTGCATTTATTGCAAAACCCTATCTCTACCCTTACTTTGGTTTATCCCGAAGGGCAATCGATACACTCCCATTTCACAGCTTGCGTAACTTTCTCTGGTGATTTCTAACCAGATTGTATGAAACGATTTTTAATCTGAACGGAAACTATTTGCCCCATTGATGTACGGGTCTGTATACTCACTTGCTATGGTTAGTTATTAATTATTACTAATTTATTCTACAAATTATTTTTCATTCACTTCTGTAGTCTGAATCCCTTCTGTGATGCCCTGATGTGTTCAGAATTCCTGGCATATGGACTAAATTCTACTTTTTACCCCACTGATGTGAACCTAGAGGGACTCTCTTTATATTTCACAGAATGTGTGTTGGTCTTAACACTTTGGTTTTGACTACTCTATTTTAGTCTGTAGGAAAGAGTTCCAAAGTCTACACATGCATTAGCAGTAGTTTCTTACATTGCATTTACGCAAAGGCTTTTATTTTTTAATAGCCTTTTGAGATTTCATTATGAAGTTACATTTGAGAAATAGTTAATCATTGGTCTTAACTGAAAAATAATACAAGTTGACTATATTTCATAGGACCTAAATGCAACACTTTTGAGTTCTTAACTGCACAAGTTTAGATTTCTGTCTTCAGAAGACTTGCAACTTACCTTTAAAGCTGAAGTTTTTTAAGTTTGCTGTTTAGCTTGATGGTAATTTAGAAACTTCAGGCAGTTTTAAATATGAGTATTTTGGAAATATGAAAAGAAATTATTGTGTTCCCTCCAGCTAATTCTGAATACAAGCCACAATGTGATTGTGTTAAAAAAACAAGCTACTTGTGGATTTGGGAAAACCGCAAGGAGCTGGTGACACTTATTGTTGCTGAGTTAGAACTAATGTCACCCTCTTTCTCCAGTTTTGCTGTGGGACGTGAGCTTTGTGTGCTCCAAAGGAGCCAGGCAGAGTGAGAGATTCCTCCAGGGTTAGTACGGTCCTGGACAGCAGAGGATCAGTTTCTTAAAACATGATCCATTTTGGCTCTGGTTTTCTAGTGGACCTGAGGGGGCGAGGGTGTCTGTTATATGGAGAGCTGCTGTTAATTCCTCAAGACTTATTTTTCTGTCAACAGATAGATGTACTTTCTTGTACAAGTGTTCCTGTTTTTGCCATAGTCTCTCTTACATGGAGCAATATATCTGTCCTGTGGACCTGCAGAATTTGTAACCAGCCCTTGCATGTACACAAAACACAGGTGCTGATTAAGGAAAGACTTGCAGCTGCCTTTCTCATTGAAAAGTAGTAAAGAGGATTAAGAGTTCCTGAGGATCCTCCCTCATCCTTCCAACCATTTCATGTATCTCTCCCATGTTTCAGTGTCATTCCCTTGCTTAAGGGTCCTGGATATTTTACTCCGTGTTGAAGCTTGTAAAAGGCATTTCTTGGGGGGCTGTTTTTGACTCATGTGCTTGGACCCAACTTTGTGAACAGTGGTTAGTTCAACTAGAAGTGTAGCCCATATTACTTTCTTCAGTAGCCTACAAAAAGTTGAGGCCAGCTCCCATAGCTCCTGAGCTGTCAAATGGAGTATGTCAATTCACATTGCATTGTATCAGCTGGAGATCTGGTCCAGTGTGTTGAAAGATGCAGGAGGCAGTTGCTGTGGTGTATTTGTTAACTTAGTTGGCCTGAAGGGATGTGCAGTGAGAGAACATCCATCATTCTAATTCTTTCTTTGAATATTTTTCTCTCAACAGCTCTGAAAAGTCCGGCTGCATTTCATGAACAAAGAAGGAGTTTGGAGCGGGCCAGGGTAAGATGCAATATGCTCTTCAAAGTTTCAGGGAAGTCAGGAATCAGTATGTCTTATGTTTTGGGCATCCTGTAGCTGTTAGTGAGATACAGAAGGAAATAGTTCACACCCTGGATATAACAGCACTATGCAGCCAGAGGTGTATTGGATGAGGGGTTCTTTAGCTTGTATGTGGTGGTGGTTAACCCTCAGTGAAGTAGTCATGCCTAAAAACGATTGAATACGGTGCCTGGATTTTCCCAGGAGTCTTCTTGCTGGAAATCACTGATACTTTTCTTCCTGCTGTCCATATACTTTACATTTTTATTTTTATGGTGTCTCTTTCGACCTAGTGTGCTCCAATCATGCAGAACTCAGTTCCACCTTTGAGGGAGGTGTACGGCTTCTCTGTTACCTGCACGTGCACTTGTTTATCTAGGACATTAGAAATTGAAAATTTAGCAGAGCGGATCCCCTCCCAAATCTTGTAACGCTGAAATCACACAGACTTCTGGCTCTATAAAAAGAGGAAGCCAGGCGTCACACTTCATATGGCACCTTTGCTAACTGGGGGCTTTCTTGATTATTTCTGTTCCTCAGAAGGTCTCTGAGGATAGTTTTGGGGTTTTTTTTTAATTAGCTTATGGGGGAATAAAACCTGTTCTGACTGCTGGGCTAAGTTTTGTTTTAAAAGTCAAAGCAACATAAGTAAAAAAATAACAACTGTGATTAAAACCTGTAAGGGAGTGTTAGCACTTCAAACCCTGTGGAAGGATTGGAACAGTGGACTTGGCATTAAGAACAGTGTCCCACAGGTTTTTGCTGCTTCCTCCTCTTTTTTTATAAAACCTTCTCATTAAGTTATATTTTAGTGTAGGCAATTGAGCAAGTATGGTACAATTTTCTGACTGACTTTAATATTTATTTTCTCTGAAGGCCCATTCTGATGGCCAACACTTACCAGTCTGTTACCCACTGCTCCCAAATTCCTATCTGGCTGTGTAAAGGGTAACGTGCTCAGCCCGGACAGGGTCATCTCTGTACACTGCTCTGTGGTGCATTCTCCAAAGACAGAGCTAAACGCGGTTCTGGAAATTAAATGGATCTTGTCATAGCATTTAGATTCTGCCTGTCAAGGGAATGCACGGGGTCTTTAGCTTAACAAATAACATGTCTTTAAACAAATAAAAGAGTATGCCCAAACCACAAGTCAGCCCCGAATGCCAGCAGTAAGTATATGAAAATATTTGCTGTGAACAATGCAACCAGTGCATCTGTCTTTTAATGTAAAGAGAAATGTCTTGAATTTCTGATACAAGTTAGTGGTATTGCATAAAAGGGGAAAAGAGGGCTTCAACTCTTGAGGTAGTCCTTTCCAGTTTCTGTTCTGCGGGGCAGCAGTGCATCCTTACACTGAAGCACTGTACAGTAGAAGGTCATCTTTATAATAAGCTCATTCTCTGGGTGCTCTGAGACAGAAGATATGCCCCTTCTCTGTTCTGTGTTTATTTAGATCTCAGTAATAACTAAAGATGGTTGTTTCTCTTGTTTGTGCTGTCCAAGATTACCTCACTCTTGTGTCTGATCAACTGAAATTGGTTCTTGCTTGTCTGTTTTTGCTGCAGACAGAGGACTATCTGAAACGGAAAATCCGGTCCCGTCCAGAGAGATCAGAGCTGGTTAGGATGCACATTCTGGAAGGTATGGCACGTGCTAAACAGGAAAACATCTCCAATGAATTTTATCGTAATTACTTATTCAACAGCTTTCTATTTTGCCTGTGATCCCCAAGTCAAAGCAGACAGAAGACCACACCTATTGAATGATTTCTTGTGAGGGTTTCAACTCTGCTTGCATGGAGATTCTCAGAAGAATCTGTTATGTGAACTCAAAATTGGGCAGTTTTGTGTAGCTGAGCAACAATGAAATGGAATGGTCATGGATTGCTTTTCTACTAAGGGAAGACACTGTAAAATATCCAAGAGGGAGCGAGGCAGATTTGATCAAATTAGTAAGCACCTCAGTTTCAGAGAGGGAGTACTATGCTGCTGCTGAGTACCACATCTTTGGACACAACTGGAAAGGAAAAGATGAACAAGAATTGGGTGCTCTCAGTTTGAGAATAGTGAATTTCTTCTACTCTAGAGTCACAAGGGCTACTGTAGTTATCTTTATAACTTAAATATACATAATATCTATAATATCTTTATAGTGCATAGTTATCTATTGTTATTTGCAACTGTTTTTCTGTACAGTTATCTACAGTTACCTTTCTGAATAGAATTAAAATACTGCTGAAGTGTATAGGTTGACCATTGCTGGCTGATGGCATTTTATTTACTTTCCCCTGAACAGAGACCTCAGCTGAGCCCTCCTTGCAGGCCAAGCAGCTGAAGCTAAAGAGAGCCAGACTGGCAGATGACCTCAATGAGAAGATAGCGCAGAGACCAGGTCCCATGGAGCTAGTGGAGAAGAACATCTTGCCTGTGGAATCAAGCCTGAAGGAAGCCATTATAGGTAAGGCCAGAGGAGGATCTGTCTTGAGAGCATTTCCCATAAGTGGCTGAGATTTCCTATCAGTTCACTGGCCTGTCTAAGGGAGTGCAATCCTATGGTTGGTCTTGTTCTCATGTCTCAGAATCACAGCCTTTCAGCCCCGAGGATTCTGAAAAGCAGAACCCCCTCTGGTCCACATAGCCTACAGAGACATTAAATTATAGGGAGTATGGACATCCCAGAATAAACTGAAAGCAATTGCATACCCTAAAGACTTTAAAGACTGCTGAAGATTGCATTCCCTAGATTCTCTCTTTAAAAATTCCTCTCTCAGTATAACATGTCAACAACCTTTGTCAGGGAGAACCCACAATCTCAGTTTGGATCAGGGAGAGTAGACAGAATATAAACAGGTGTGATGAAACAAAAGCTGTCTGTGAACTTAAAAACTTCAGAGGATTCAACTCCTTTAAAAATAAACCAGAACAGATGTAAATCATACCAGTGCCATTCCAAGGGCTGAAAGGAATGCTGAGGACTAGCTTTCCCACTGCCTCAGCAGTGCTCTTTCCCGTCTCCCCAGACTGAGCAGTCTGTGTGCGTCTGTGGTTATTCATCCCCTCAAACGTGCACAGCTACTTTAAAGACAAATGGGACACAACTGTGAATGAGACAGAATACTTTTCATGAAAAAGGAAAAGGACAGTGTTGAGGGAGAGCCTGCCTTCATTGTTGCACAAGAGGTGGTTGAGGAAGAGAAAAAAAGTGAACTTGTAAACTGGAGCATTAGAGATGTGGCTTCCTTCTGACTTTGACATCTTTCTGGATTTCTGTTGCCATTATGTTAGGTGCAGATGATAGTGTTTTCCTGCTTACTGTGATTAATTCGAGATAATGTAATCTAAAAAACATTAGTGCATTACAGATGTACACTCAAGTGAATTTATCTACTGGACATGTAGATAGACAGAAATGCTAATAGCAGTCGGAGCCACCACTTAATCCATAGCCCTTGTTGCTTATAAGATTCTGTCTTGAAGAGGGATTCCACCTTTCACCACATGGAATGAACACCAAAGAAACCATGATTCAACCTTATACTGTCTGAACTACTTCTTCTTTGGTGCCAAATGATAATCAAATAAGTGATGCCACAGATCTGGGTTTGGGCAGAGTTAAGCAGCTCTTGTTATACTTCCTGACCTTGTCTGGCTAAGAAGCAAGGAAAATGGTTCACCCCAGTCTGCTGCATTTTATTTTACTGATAGCAGAGATGAATGTGAATGCTTAAAACTGATCCAGCTTGGGCTCTGTTCTCTCATTTTTAGTTGGTACTTTAAGCATAACTGAGGCACAACTCTCTCCATGCCTTTGTTAAATTTGTAAAACATCTAGTGATAAGTGAAATAATTTCTTATTCCACTTTAAAGAGCACCGTTGACATTTTTGTTTCTAGTTGGACAGGTGAACTACCCAAAGGTTGCAGACAATTCCTCCTTTGATGAGGACAGCAGTGATGCCCTCTCCCCAGAACAGCCAGCCAGCCATGAGTCCCAGGGGTCTGTCCCATCACCGATGGACTCCCGGATTTGTGAGCCTCTCTCTAGCACCACTGGCACATCACTAGCTCAGGTGAGAATGCAGTGGCCTCCTGCCGTGCCCTGAAGCTTCACAGCTACTGCTGATTTGTGTCAGAGGATCCTAAAAAGTGAGACTGAGGGATCCTTAAAAGGTATAGTCTGTGAGATTTCACAAAGGGGTCTTAGTTCTGTGTGGTGTTGGTGAAGTCCTCTGGTTATTCAGAAGCCCCCGTAGCAGTGCCATGTGGGAAAGAGGGGCAATCATTATTTGGTGATACAGCCTGTGTTGGTGTGTGACTGATTCTGGCAGGGAAAGCTGGGAGATACAGGTGTGGGATTTTGATTCCTTTTCTGCCCTAAGTTGTGCTGCTTCTCAGGCACAACTGAAGCAGTAGGTGAAAGGAGTCTAATTAATGACTTGAAACCTGTGCTGGTTCCCTGTAAGTGAACACTTCCTGCACTTTCTTAAATGATTTCCCTCCTCATATGTGTATTCATTATGCCTTTTTCTGTCCCTGCAGGGTACATCCCAATTGCAGATTAGTGCAGACTCCAGTGAAACACTTTTCCTACCTGAACAGCCGCCCCCGCCTCTGCCACCTCCACCTCTTCTGCCTCCTAGTCTTACCAATGGAGCGGCTCTGACTGCTGCCAAGCCCCCACCAACACTCATTAAGGTACTGTATGTCTGATTTCTTCATTGTTGTAGTCTGAAGGAGGTTTGGAGTTGGAAATACTGTGTTAACAAATGCAAAGGAAGGAAAGCTGATTTCTCACTAGCGTCTTCCTCTGACATTAGTTGCAATGTATTTAATAGGTTTTTCTGTTCCATGATGTATTCACCTTCTGTAAAATGGACCCTGAATGCAAAATGTTTTGAAACAATCAGCATTATCCATTATTAGAGTCAGTGAGTCTGCACAGGATGAGCAAGTGATCTGGTGTGCTGGGACAGGTGACCTGCCTTATGGTGTAGTGTAAGCTGCTGCAAGTGCTATGACTATACTGTTGCCTGAGTTAGAAAAGCATGGAAAGACCCTGAGGTCAAATCTGGAGAATTTTGAAATGAAAATCCCAGTGTATGTTCTGGATTACATGGGGTGTTAGTTTATTTCAGTGTTTCTGTTCTTATTTGCTCCCTCCTTTTTCCTAAATAGCAAAGCCAGCCCAAGTCTGCTAGTGAGAAGTCTCAGCGCAGTAAAAAAGCCAAGGAGTTGAAGCCGAAAGTCAAGAAGCTTAAATATCATCAGTATATTCCCCCGCACCTAAAGCAGGACAAGGGAGCTCCTCCCATGGATTCATCCTATGCCAAAATACTGCAGCAGCAGCAGCTCTTCCTCCAGCTTCAGATCCTCAACCAGCAGCAGCAGCAGCACTACAACTATCAGACCATCCTGCCAGCTCCACCAAAGTATGGGTCCTAAATGGAGACTCTCTCTTAGGATGCACTTGTTTCCCCAGTACTGTTATCAGAGACATTGTTTTCTGGGTGTGAGGGTTGGTGGATGGGTATAATGCACCCAATCTCCTTAAGTTAGAGTAGGCTGCAAAAAGGGCCTGTGTCATATGAATCGGAGAAAAGCAGCTGAAGTGAGCTCGTTGGCTGCGTAGGGGCATCAATATAGTCAAAGGCACTGGTGTGCTTTAATGTCTATGGTGGCACTAGCAACTCAGATGTTTCTGAACATGTATGATTGTTGGCACTGAGGGCCTCCAGTGCCTTTCCACCTTGGGTTTTGATGCGTGTGTTCTTTTTTTCCCTGCAGGCCTCCAGGAGAGCAGCAGAGTGGTGCCAGCGCCCCTGCTGTACGTAATCTCTCTGCCACAGTCAGCAGCACATCTTCAGTATCCTCTGGTTCCAGTGGGCTGATGCGACAGAACAGCAACGCTGCAGTGGGCAAGCCTGGTCCTCTCCCTGCCAACCTAGATGAGATGAAGGTAAATGTCCTGTGAAGCTGCACAGCCCTTTTTTGCCATTGTCAGTGGAGAGGGCAGTACTGAACGGTGTTGCTGCCCCAGAGCAGGGCTGAGGTGGACTGACAGGAGTTAGTGGTAGCAGCTAGCATTGCTACCCTGCAGTCTGTACCTGAGGTGCAGGTTTGTTGGTCAGAGTTAAGTCCTTTGCCCTGTGGCTCCAGTAGCTGTTAATAGTTGTTCTGGTTAGAGTGTGTGTTCTCTTAAATGTTGCCCTCTTTTTTTCACCATATCAGGTAGCAGAGCTGAAGCAAGAACTGAAGTTGAGGGCCTTGCCTGTCTCAGGCACAAAGACGGGCCTGATTGAGCGTCTCAGAGCTTATGAAGAGCAGAATGGTGTAGCCGGCCAAACAACGCCCACTCCCAAGCCCAGTCCAGCTGCCAAGCTGAGCACAGGGCCAACCCTGGTCACCACTGGCATTGCACCAGCAGAAGTTGTTGTGGCCACAGTCACTGGTGGCAGCGTGATGAAGTTTGGTAGCACGGGCTCTACTCCTCCTGTTTCTCCAACTCCTTCTGAGCGCTCACAAATGAGCACAGGGGACGAGAACTCGGCCACCGGAGATACCTTTGGAGAGATGGTGACTTCACCCCTGACCCAGCTCACTTTGCAGGCGTCTCCAGTGCAGTTCCTGGTGAAGGAAGAAAGCTCCAAGTCTGCCTCCTGCAGCGTAAATGCAGCACCCAGGTCGGAGCGGTGCAGCACTGGTAACAGCAGAGATGCAGAAGTTAAGGACAAAGACCAGATGCTGCAGGAGAAGGACAAGCAGATCGAGGAACTCACCCGCATGCTGAAGCAGAAGCAGCAACTGGTTGAGATGCTTAGACTACAGCTAGAGCAGGAGAAGCGCTCTCAGCAGTCACTACCGGCCCCAGTGGCTGCGGGAGAAGGAACAGCCCTTGCCTCCAACCCAGTAGCATTTGGCACCCAGGTCAAGAGTGAAAATGATTTCCTGAGTTGCCAGTCTGCAAAGCAATCCAGTGGCCAAACAGACCAATTCAGCCCTGCACCAGCTGCTAGCCAAATGGACACTTTGAATCCAAGCCCAGTGCCAAAGAAAGCCATGGTGGTGAAGCAGGAGGTGCCAGCTGCAGAAGCAGAGCCGCCGTGCCAGACCCACAGCCAGCGGCTTTTCCTTGGCCAGCAAGGAAGTGCCCTGAGTGACCTCATCAAGGGTACCCCTCCCCCTACCCTCATCACCGACTCCACAGGGACCCACATCGTCCTCACTGTGACCAAGCAGAGTGCCGAGAGGCAGGGCCTCTCGCCCCAGGGGAAGGCAGGGAGTAACTGCCCGGCCTTGCAGGTAGGCAAGGGTTAGATCATGTCCCTGCTGCAGGCAGTTGGGTTCTTCTCTCCCTCTTCCTGCTCCTATCGTTCAGGTGACTTAACGCGGTGGAAATTCAATACAGTAAATACTAAAATGGCTGAGTTGCTTGCTGTGATGGCTGGCAGTTCATGGCTTTGTAAAACAGAGCAGTGTAAGCAGATCTTCAGCAAAAAGACTGGAATTTGACAATGATGAACTGCATACAGCAATGCACGATTGACTGTGTGCGTCACGGGCTGTTCAGCATTCTACCAAACACATGGCTCTGCCTTTTGTCACACAGGATCTCAGGCTTGGAGGACAAGGGTTTGCTGCCACATTTCACTGCTTTTTGAAAGAACAGCTATGCCTGTGGTATTAAAAAAAAAGAAAGGTGTATTTCACCTCTTGTCCTTTATTAGAGAGATTGTAGTCAGAGTGCTAGATAGGCCACCTTGTCTACTGAGAGCTGAAATCAGACCCTGGGAGCAGACTTTTTGCTTTTTGACTGCTCTTTGTTTTAATACATGTCAGTATTTCAGCGTTAACAGAGTCTTTCATCAGAGATGATCTACTATTCCCCTGTTGGTATGAGCTTAGCAGTTAACAGAAATGTTCTGAGTGTTTCTTCCAGGAAGGGATAAATATGCCCAGATTTTATGGCATAAGTCAAACCCTAGCATCTTCCCTGGCAGCAGAGAAGATTTTCATTTTCTGCTGCCACATTTCTTGCACCTTCTGCAGAGCAAGTGGCGGTGTTTGACATCAGGAGCCCGCACAGAGCAGGTGGCATTTGCTGCATAGAAGGTGAGATCCGAGTCAGCTGTCTAAATATCAGTGTCCGGTGTCTCCCTTGATACCCCAGGGTATCTTGCCTGAACTCCAGCCACTGCTCCAGAAGGGCACAGGTCCCGTGTCAGGTCTGCCAGCCCTTGAAGGATGTCATGGATAGCCCAGGGATTTAGAGGAACTACCTCCTCTTTTAGGACTCTGAATCCCACCCCAATCTCATTTCTCTGCTTGGTGAAACAGAACAGTTGACTGAATTTCCTAAAGAATGAAGAGTGGGGAAAAAAACGAGCTTCGTAAATCCTTTAAGACACACAAGCTTTGCTCCATGTTGTGTCTAGGGAATAGATTCTCACAGATAACCTGTTCCTTTCCAGAGAGTACACTCTTCGCCCGCTAAAACTTCCAGCCAACCACCGTGTCAGCTACCTGCAAGCACCCCTCAGCAGCCCACGCAGCAGCAGAAGCAGCAGGAGCCCATGCAGCAGCAACAGCCCAGAGGACTGAACCAATCTGTCAGAAAGGTAGCTTGCTGCCTGCTCACTTTTCTTCCTTGTTGTCTTTGCCAGCTGCCGGGGTTTGTAGCAGTGGTGGGAAGAGGGAACACATGCACAACCCTGGTCAGAGACCATTATCACAGCAAGTGAGATCTCACAGCAGCTTCTGTCACAGCTTGCAGCTGCGCAGAGTGGTGTTCAGCTTGGATGTGGCAGCAGAAGGGGTGCCTGGCATAGCTTCTCTATTCCTCTGCCTCCTGCTGAACTAGCTGTGATGGAAAGCCCATCAGGCTTGAAACTTCAGGAGCACCAAGTGTCCATGAGGTCTTTCTTTTGGAAGTGATGTGGAGGCTTTACAGCAAAGAGCTCTGGACTAAACCCTGACAGTTTACTGGCTTCTGCCCTTTGGTCCCACATCTGGGCAGAATAGCAGCTGGTGTTTTAAACAAGCATTGTCTATCAATTAAAAATAATGAGAGGCCAGAGTGGACAGCCTTGGTTCACAAGGGTGTCCCTGATTCTTAAAGGAGTGCTGCTGAACTGAAAAGGTGGCTGCTGCATGGAGAGAGGGTGGTGTGGGCAGTATGTCTGCTACTGAAGGTGGCATATGAGCTCTGAGAGGGGCAAAAGGATGTGACCTTTTAGTCTCTGGTGCTGATGAACATGCTGTGATTTCCATTCCCATGCCTTTAGCATACCTGTTAATCATCTCACTGTGAAGTGCAGTGCAGGTTCAGGAAAGAGAGCACCTCTGGCATTACCACTTCCTCAGGTTACAGCTGTAAAGAGGCTCTGCTGTGCATCTCCTCCCTTTCTAGCACACTTAGCTCGGTCTCTAACATGTAATAAAAGTAAGATACAGAAAGATTATAAGGAGTTTTTAGAGCTTGGAGGATCACTTCTGAGTCAGATGCTGGAAAGGATGTGAAGATAAGGAGTCATTTCTAGTGTAGTCTGTGTGGGATATCCACTTTGCAAAGGGTCACAGTCTTGGTTTGCTTTGAGAGGCCTCTGAGGAAACGCAGCAGGGAAATGAAAGCACCTTTTCCCTCAGGCTCCCGTAGCTCATGTGCTGTGAAGGCATCTGTAGTGACTCTCCTAATCCTTTTGCCTCTGTAGCGTCAGAATCCAGGTCTGAAGGTGGTCATGCCCCACACCATATTGTCTTTCTCAGCACCTCCAGACCTGTGGCCCTTCTTCTCCAACTGTTTCCACAAATGGTCCTTGAAAATTGGTGCTCCTCGCAAAGCCAGCCCACTCAGTATGTCAGAAAAGGCACCCTCCCAGCACATCCCAGTGGCCTGTGCCGCAACGCCAGCTTCCAGCCCCTCTCAGGAAGAGAGCAGACCCCAGAGCAGCTCTGCCGGCCAGGGCCTGGGGTTGCTCCTCTACCTGCAGGTCACAGAACAGACAAACAGCTTTCCAGGGAAAACAGGATGGGGAAGAGCATTGACACACACAAGTGTTGGAACTGGCATTCAGCTACTGCCCAGGGATCACTGCTCCAGGGGAGCAAGCTTCAGCATGGATCATGCATTACTGCTGTAGAGGCAAAGACCTGATCCACGTTTTAACTTTTCTTATGGGCAGTTGTGTGCTGATTCATCTGGTGAGGCTGAGTCATGAGCACCGCTTCCTGCAACCCTTGGGGTTTCCTTTGGACATCTCTAGTGCTGCCAAGTGCTCTGGTGCTCTCCACCCACCATCAGGCTGCGAAACTTGCTGCTAGTGAAGCTTGATTGTGTCCCCAAAGCAGGGGGAGATGGGTAAAAGATAGGTCCTGGATATATTGCGCAGAGTAGGCTGAACACAGCAAGGGAAGTGCCCTCTCTCTCCAAAGTGCCGGAGGAATCCCCCTGTGGGGCAGATGAGGCTCTTCCCATCCAGCAGCAGCCAGGCGGCAGTTTGTGGCATGGTTGCTTTAGCATTAGAAAAATCATCAAAAGATTTCCAGCTTTGAGTTGGAGGGGAAATCTCTCTTCCTCCCCTGCCGCCAGGGCATAGTGCATGGAGTACACAGAGGAAGCCAGGCTGCTGAGCAGAGCAGTGCAGACCTCTGTACAGCGCTCACTGAGAGAGGGGGCGGTGGTCTCTCAAAGCAGCTGTGAGACAGGAGTTGATGTGGGCTTTCCCCTATCATGCCTTTCTTCTAAACAGCCCTCATCGCAGCCCAGCTCTCCTGCTGCCCCTTCCCCATCCCAGATGGACCTCGAGCAGCAACAGCACACGTCGCTTTTTGGAACTCCTCCACCTCCTCTCCCTGTTCCCTCAGTCCCAATGAAAGAGCCACCAGGCTATGAAGAGGCCATGAAGCAGCAGCCAAAGGCCCAGGTGAGAGCAGTTCTTCTCCCCGGTTTCCTTGGAGAATGGTGAAAAGTTGCCATTGTGAATCTGCTTAGATTCCTGATCTGAGCCAGTAATAGAGAATGGAGACACAATGTCCCCTTTCCAGCTGTGCCTTCATAGCTGAATTCCTTCTGGAGGCAGACCCTAAACCACAAGTAGGGATTCCTAAACCACTCACTGCCCGGTAAATGTTAGTACAGCAGTTGCTGACTATACCTTCCCATCCAGTCACAGCCTGGGGTTACGGAGGATTCTGGTGCCATGCCTCTGCACTCACCCTTGCTAGATGACAACCCCACCTCTGGGGCGAGGGAGGAGAGCCAGCAGCCAAGGGTGTTGCTGGAGTTGGAAGCTCTCCTGGTAAATAGGAAGCTAATCCTGCACTCGCTCTTCCCAGGAAAACGGCTGTTCCAGCCAGCACATGGATGACCTGTTTGACATTCTCATCGAAAGTGGAGGTAAGGAGGCAGAGCCAGCATTTCCCATCATCTTTGGGTTTGAGCCTGAGGATTATAGAGCACTGAGGGGAGAGTCTGTCGTGCCCAGGTCTTTGCTCCTGTGTCCCTGCCAGTGCCTTTAGCATAGGCAGTAGTCCTTAAGGCACTAAAGGAGATGTCAGTCAGACATTAGTATGATACAAAGCTTCTTGGTGGCTCGACTGCATCAGATCTGAGCACATTTCTTCTTTGATACTGGCCAGAACTTGAATTCCCGGAGGTGGGCTGAAAAACATAGCAAGAGGAGCGCGGGCACAGGATGAGCTTCCTTATCCCATTTGGTGCTCAGTGATGGCGCAGTCTGGAGGGGGTCAGTGTTGCCCTGGTGGATGGGAGGGATCTTTCTGATGTTCGGTCAAGTTTTTCCTCACCCTGGCCTTCCCATTTGTTCCCTGGACAGAGATTTCTGCTGACTTCAAGGATCAGTCGTCCCCAGCTGGAAAAGAAGCACCTGTGGCCCCAGCCTGCTCCTCACCACCCAGCAGCAACCATTCCTCAGAGCTGGCGGTGCCAGTGTCCTTGGGACAGCCGGTGCCTGTGGGCCGGCTGGAGGACTTTCTGGAGAGCAGCACCGGCCTCCCGCTGCTGACGGCAGGCCACGATGGGCCAGAGCCCCTGTCCCTGATTGATGACCTCCACAGTGAGATGCTGAGCAGCTCGGCTATCCTGGACCACCCGCCTTCACCTATGGACACCTCGGAACTGCACTTTGCTCACGAGCCATCTGGGGGCATAGCCCTGGATCTGGCTGAGGCTAACTTGGACAGCATGGACTGGCTGGAGCTGCCAGGGGGGCCCGTCATGAGCCTGGCTCCCCTGAGCACTGCGGCTCCTAGCCTCTTTTCCACAGACTTCCTTGATGGCCACGATCTGCAGCTGCACTGGGATTCTTGCTTGTAACTCTGTGGGCAGAGACTGAAGGGAATGGGAGTCGGAGGGCAGGGGCATGCAGGGGGAAGAGGCCAGTCAACCAAAACAAAGAAAAAAAATCCAAGAAACAAGCTCCTAGCATTTGTACTCCTCCCCCAACAGTGTCCCTCCTGCACGAAGCTGGCAGTGGTGGCAGAGGCAGCCCTGCTCAAGTCAGCGCTGCCTGAGCAAGGAGAATGGCTGCTGGGGGGAAGAAGAGGCTGCAGGAGCTCTGGGAGTCATGGCCTCCTGCCCCCTCAGTGCAGCCTGATCCAGCTCAGGTAAGAATGGAGCTGGCAGCCCCTCTCCCTCCAGGCAGGAGCAGTGAGGGCAACACACAGGATGCAATGCTGCCAGGCACAAGTTTCCTTACGCCTCGCAGCAAAACATAGCATGTCTGGGCCTGAGCCATTTCCAGAAGCAGCATCCTGCACCTTGCTTGAGCCTGGCAAATAAAGAGGGTTGTGTTAACGGTTGCAGAAGGGGATTCTACCTCCACAGCAGGGCACAAAGGCAGGAGCGCTGGCTGGGGGCCTGAACGGCTGCCCTCTGCCACCTCCCCCCTTGCTGTCTGTCAGGGGAGAGTCTGATCTGCCACAGGGCTGTAAGGAGCTGGGCAGAACAGACACCTTTTTGGAGTGTAGCCAAAGGGAACCAGGGTTCCCTACCAACCTGGTAGTGTCTAAGCTGGTTTCCCAAATATTACTGAGCTTGGCAGAAGCCTCTATGCTTGCTTCACTTGCTTTGGGCGGCAAAACAAATGTTAAGGTGCTAAAATCCAGGTCCTTGTATGTTAAATCTTTCCTTTACTGCCCCAGGCCTCTGGCTGTGCCTGCTGTCCAGCCTTCAGGCACATCTCCCATGTTCCCCCCAGCTTCCACAGCACTTGTGCCATCCCCAGGTGAGCAGGGCCATCAGCCTGTGGCAGGTGTTCGAGGCAAGGAAGCATCCCTGTGTCCTGTGGAGCCTGAGGGGCACAGCTAGCAATGAGCAACGTATTGTTAGGGGCTATGCGCAGTGTGTCTCCTGCCATCAGCTGTGCTCTTGCCTCCATGTAGCAGGTGCCCCAGTGGGAACAAGCAGCTAGGGATGTTGGACCCAGCAGGTGAGGAAAGGGAAGCGGCACTGCACACTGGCTGTTGGTGGCACAACACAGTTTCTAGCTCCGTAGTGTGACTGAGAGGGCCCCTTTCTGGGGAGAAGCGGGAGCCTGAAAACAAGGAATGGGCAGCTGACCTCTGCTTGTCCTTCCAGGCCCACAAGGTAAAAGGCAAAAGCAAATGGCTGCTTACTGTGAACTGCTGCCCCCTTTCCAGTCAACTTCTGCCGTGGAGGGTCCTGGGCTGGTGCATCAGGGCAGCTGCCAACTTGAGTAGGCAGACAAGCACCCCAAGCCCTCAGAGCCATTACTGTGTTACTCATTGTGCAGGGTTCTGCATTGGAACTCCAAGCCTGTGACTCTCTTGTGCTGTTGCTCCCCATACTTTTAAATACCCATGTTTGTTAGTAGTAACTCACCACCATATTTGCCAGGTGAGCTGCAGCCTCACTGCACAGCTATCTCTGTGCTGGGTTGGGGCTGCGGGAGGTGGTGGAGGCAGGGGGACTGAGGTGCTGACCCTGCTCAGGCAATGGAAGGATAAACTGCCATACTTTTAAATAAATCTCCTTGAGGATGCTGTCCCCAGCTTTCCTCTGTGCCCCGCTGCAGTGCTGCCTGCTGGGGAGAGGTAGCTGTGGGTGGGCACACACTGCTCCCCTGCCCCTTTGGTACCTGGTGCTCTTCTCAGGGGGAGGCCTTGCTGCAGGTGGGGCAGGGGAATGCCAGCCCTGCCACTGAGCTGGCAGCCAGGTGGGGTCATGCCTGCTTTGCAGCTGGGAGAAACTCCTGCTTTCCTGAGCCCTATCTGCTTGTTGACTGCATGGGGAGCCACTTAATCATTTGCAGGGCAGCCTGCTGGCAGCTTCCTTCCTTTCTGCCCCCTTCTCTCCCCCCCCAAGTTGTAAGCAAGTCAGAGCCTCTTATCTGCCTCCCTCAGCATCTAGGTTGGAGTGAGAGGATTGATTAGCCTCCTCCCCCCTCCCCGCTTTCTGTTGCCCAAGCTAGTGTCATGTCCCAAAAATCAGAATAACTGGGACCAGTGGACACCCCCTTCACTCCCCTGAGCCCTCCATCACTTTTCTCCTGGTGCAGCCCTGGTGCACGTTCGAGCAGTGCATGCATTAGCAATCGCTTTACAGAGCTCCCACCAGCCGCCTCCCACGGGCAGTTGCCCAGCCGTGGGACCAGGTGAGCACAGGAGGCAAGTGGTTTCTTAGGAGGAAATTATGTGGGGGAGAGGGATCTTTAAAATGCTAAGGGAAAAAAGTGAGGCTGCCTGTTTGTCATGCAAAACCCAGCTTCTCTTAGCACGCAGTGAGCAATAGCCCCCACCAAAACCAGCTGTGTGATTTCTTTTGTACAAATGGTTACAAAGCTGCAACCAATAACTAAAGAATGAAATTACCGAAGTGCAATGAGCTGCTGGAGGAAGGTGGGAACGCTCCAGCTGCAGTCCCGGCCTGACCTGGCCCTGGCTCCTTGCGCTGGGCCAGGCACCTCAGGCTTTCTTGGCAGAGAGATGCCAATGCCAGTTACTGATTTAGCCCTTCCCTGGGGTTGACGGTGAAAGGCCCAGCTCATAGCTGCTCCCTTCTGCCTACACCCACCCACCTTAATTGGTGAAGCTTTAGACAAATTAAATTACGTTAAATTTGCCCGACGTACCTTGAAATTGGGCCTCAAGAAGCCCAGAGCATACAGAACCACAAGCCTCACCTCCTGAAGAACCAGATAACCTGCTAGAGTCCCTCTGCATGAGTGCCTGGGGACAGGAGGGAAGATGGTGCCTCATCCCAGGAAATACTAGTAAATCTTTTCCCCAGGCAGTGCCCAAAGCAGGCTAGCCCAGTTCTCTGCTTTCTTACTATTATTTGTTTGAATAATAGTTCAGTAGTTCTTTGTCAGAAGAGGTATTCCCCTGGACATACATTTTTGCACCCACTGGGAAAAAAGAAGTCTGATGTTCTGCCTATACCTTGAATGTAATCCTGAATCTTTCTGCTGTAACCACTACTTGTTTGTAATGTGTATTTGACCAGCACACACTCTCCCACTATGCAGCAAATGGCGAGGGGTGATCAGCACCATCTGCGACGGATGGTGTTGGGGCATTGGATCCAGAGTGAGTATTCAACTGGAAAAGGATAAAAGTGACAACGGGGGAGAGAATGGATCTTTAAATTGAATTATTTTTTCAGTTCAGAATATTTGGAAAAAAAAAAAATCATTTTATTAAAAAAAATTCCAAACAGCCATGTGCTTAAAAACTTCTTTGTTAGGCTGGTGGGAGGGCTTGGGGCCACTGTGCCTTTTCCAGCTAAGGGTGGGTGATCCCTCTGGGTCCTCAATCAAACTTAAAAAAAAAAAACCCAAACTTGAGTGGTGGAGCCTCATCCCTTTTCAGCTGCAGGGAGATTCCCTCCCTCTCCATCTGGAAATTACCTACCCTGCAACCAGAAGTAGGTCTTATGGTAGGAGAAGCACAAGCAGTTTTTCCAGCCTCCCCCAGCTGAGCTGGTCTGGACCGCAGCTGTTGGGTGGTGAGGTGACACTGCAGCCTTCCTTGGCCAGATACCAAGCTGGAATTACTTTGAAAACACTCATTTTCACATCAGTAAATACACTGCAACTTCGTCCTTCCTGTGAGCCTGGGCTCCTGGGCATGGTTCTCCCAGGGCCTGTGCCCCGTTACCATCCCAGAAGACCGCTGTCCTGGGTTGCAATGTATTCTATTACCATGAGCCGTTGAGGCCTGGCGCCGGTGTTCCTTGCCTCGCCCCTCGGGACTATTCTTCTGTTAATGCGCCCATCAGTGCCTTGCCCCAGGACCCACCATCTCTTTGTGAGATGCCCCGGCCGGGGGGGGGGGGGGGGGGGGGTGGGTGGAGCCAAGCATTCCCGCCGGAGATAACTTTGGGGTTTGGAGCAGCGCGAGCAGCCTTACCCGCTGGGATCCCAGAGGACAGGGACTGCACCGCGGCCGGATTTTCAGAGGAGGACCAGTTTTCTTTTTTCTACAAGATCACCGCTTCAACGGGATCATCTAAAAGAGAACTGCAGCTGCCACCGAAATCGGATTGCTCAGACTTTTCTTTTTCTTTTCCTACGGACCGCCGCTTTAACAGGACCATTTCGGAGAGAGCTGCAGCTGCCACTGGATCGGACTGGTACCAGCACCCTGCCCGGCAGGGGGCCAGGTTGTATCCCTGACTCTATCGGGCCTGTAACCAGTTTCTCTGTATTATAGTTTTGTTGTATACATTAGTAAAAACTGTTATTCCCATTTTCCCTCATATCTTTGCCTGAAAGCCCCTTAATTTCAATTCTATAACAATTCGGAGGGGAGGGGGTTGTATTTCTCTGTTCCAAGGGGGGCTCCTGCCTTCCTTAGCAGACACGTGTCTTTCAAACCGGGACAGATTTTGGCGCCCAACGTGGGGCCTGAGGGCATTGAGGAAAAAGGGTGAAAAAGGAATAACAGTTCCTGGCTAACCTGATGTTTTGTGCACTGAACGTGGGATCTTTGTTAGGCAGCACCATGTGGTCTAGTTTACCTTGCTTCGGGTGGCACGTGGTCGTGGCTATGCTTTTCCCCTTTGCAGCCCCTTGTCTAAACATGGGCCCTCTGACTAAGGCTACTGCGGCTGTTATCCAGCTTGCACTGTGGGTTGGTAAGGTGAGGAGTTCATGGTTTTTCGATTTCCTGTGGAATGTGGGCACATGGATAAAGGGCTATCACACGCTCAGCGTATGTTTCGGGGATTACATTAAAAATGGTACCTTCTGTGAGGAAATAACACCAGGGGAAGTTTTCTCCCAACCATTCAACCAGTTCTTTGGGTCTGCTCCATCAGCTTTCGAAGGGTTTAGTTTTCCCCTAGATATTATCCATGTGTTGCTGCTAATAGGCCTACTGCTAATGGGCTGCTTGGCCTTCAGAGATAAAGTGAGACTGGCTTGGATAACTACTTGGGCACCCACCCCAGAGACTAGGAATGCTGCCCCAGAACCTGACACGGCCCCAGAGGCCAGAGATCCTGCCCCGCAGCCTGACCCTGTCCCACGACCTGGCATTGCCCAACAGCCCACCTCACAAATGGACCAGCCTAATTGGGTGGGGGTGCTGATAAAGGAAATACGCGAGATGGGCCAGAAGCTGACGGAATACACCTCCCAAACTAGTGGGAAACCTTGTCCTAAAGAGGGAAAGTCTGATGGTGCGGCAGTGGGACCCACAGATGTTACAACTGTGCAGGGTCCAGCTGAACCACAAGGACAGCCACAGCCAGCGGCAGTCGCCCCTGTGCAGAGGAGAAAGTGCAAGGCCAAATCAGTACGCCCAGTTAATGATGGGGATGAGCCAGAGCCCTCACAATCTGCAGGGGAGTCAGAGCCTGAAATTATCACCGAATCCCTGTCGTTCGACAGTCTCCGTAATATGCGAAAAGACATTGCGCGACGGGGGCGTGAGCCTTTTACAACTTGGTTACTTCGGGTTTGGGACCTTATGGGTAAAGGCGTACAACTGGATAGTGGTGAAGCCAGGTATTTGGGATCCTTGGCCCAAGACTCAGGGGTGGACCAGGTATTTGTAAGGGAGCCGGGGCCCCTTTCTCTCTGGGAGCGGCTTTTAATGAGTGTGAGGGAAAGGTTTGTCCACAGAGAGAGAATGCAGGAGTACCATCATAGAATGCAATGGAAGACCCTTGAGGAAGCGATCCAACAGCTGAGGGAAGTGGCAGTGTTAGAGGTACTCTTTGGGAGGGACGGACAGCATGATAATGACCCCGACAAGGTCAAGTGTACAGGGCAGATGCTGTGGAACCTGGCAAAGCTGGGGCCACAGCAGTATGCCACATTCATTGCAACAATTAATGCTGATGACAACCAAGAGACAGTGGGTTCTGTTGCCAACAGGTTCAGATATTATGAGAGTTTAGTCAATGGCCCAATGAAAGCTCATGTCGCTGCTGTGGCTAGGGACCTCAAGGAAGAGATTAGGGAGGAGGTGATGAAGGAGGTGAGGAGGAGCAGCTCTCATGTGGCACCAGTGCAGGTCATAAACCCCAGAGCCAGAGCCCGACGTCCCCCAGCTAGAGAGAGAGGGTACACCCCACGATCTGAGCTGTGGTTCTTCCTGTGTGACTGCGGGGAAGACATGAGAAGGTGGGATGGGAAACCCACTTCTGTCCTGGCAGCACGGGTTCGTGAGCTCAAAAGGGAAAACACTAACCAAGGGGGTTCCACTAAAGCGAAGGTAGCCTCAGCCTCCCGTGACCGAGCTGCCAGGTATTACAGAAGGGAGGATATGTCAGATCCCCTTGAAGAAACATCTAGCAGGTATGCCCAGGGAATGGATGACAACCAGGCCTAGAGGGGCCCTGCCTCTAGCCAGGAAGAGGCACGGGAGAATCGGGTCTTTTGGACAGTGTGGATCCGATGGCCTGGTACATCAGAGCCACAGAGATATGAAGCATTGGTTGACACTGGAGCACAATGTACCCTAATGCCATCGGGACATGTGGGGGCAGAATCTGTGTCTATTGCTGGGGTGACAGGGGGGTCACAGCAATTGACCCTGTTGGAAGCTGAGGTGAGCCTGACTGGGAAGGAGTGGCAGAAACATCCTATTGTGACTGGCCCGGAGGCCCCATGTATACTGGGGATAGACTTTCTCCGGAATGGCTATTACAAAGACCCAAAAGGGTTTAAGTGGGCTTTTGGGATAGCTGCTGTGGAAGCAGAAGGCATTAGGCAGTTGAACACCTTGCCTGGACTATCAGAAAATCCTTTTGCAGTTGGGCTCCTGAAGGTGGAAGAGCAACGGGTGCCAATTGCCACTTCGACGGTGCACCGCCGGCAGTATCGGACGAATCGAGATGCCGTGATCCCCATCCACAAGATGATCCGTGAGCTGGAGAGCCAAGGGGTGATCAGCAAGACCCACTCACCCTTCAACAGCCCCATCTGGCCTGTGCGCAAGCCTGACGGAGAATGGAGATTGACTGTGGACTATCGTGCTTTGAATGAAGTGACTCCACCATTGAGTGCTGCTGTGCCGGACATGCTGGAGCTCCAGTACGAGCTGGAGTCCAAAGCAGCAAAGTGGTATGCCATTATTGACATTGCTAATGCATTTTTCTCCATTCCTCTGTCACCAGAGTGCAGGCCTCAGTTTGCCTTCACCTGGAGGGGCGTGCAGTACACCTGGAACCAACTGCCCCAGGGGTGGAAGCACAGTTCCACCATCTGCCATGGGCTGATCCAGACTGCACTGGAAAAGGGTGAGGCTCCAGAGCATTTGCAGTTCATCGATGATATCATTGTATGGGGGAACACGGCAGTGGAAGTATTTGAGAAAGGAGAGAAAATCATCCAGATTCTCCTGGAGGCCGCCTTCGCCATCAAGAAACGCAAAGTCAAGGGACCTGCCCGAGAGATCCAGTTCCTGGGGGTGAAGTGGCAAGACGGACGGCGCCAGATTCCCACCGAGGTCATCAATAAGATCACTGCGATGTCTCCACCAACCACCAAGAAGGAAACACAAGAATTCCTAGGTGTCATAGGCTTTTGGAGAATGCACATTCCCGAGTACAGCCAGATCGTGAGCCCTCTCTACCTGGTTACCCGCAAGAAGAACGATTTCCACTGGGGCCCTGAACAACAACAGGCCTTCACTCAGATCAAGCAGGAAATCGCTCATGCGGTAGCCCTTGGCCCAGTCAGGACAGGACCAGAGGTGAAAAATGTGCTCTACTCTGCAGCCGGGAACAAGGGTCTGTCCTGGAGCCTTTGGCAGAAGGTGCCTGATGAGACTCGGGGCCGACCACTGGGATTCTGGAGCAGAAGCTACAAAGGGTCCGAAGCCAACTACACTGCGACAGAGAAAGAAATCTTGGCCGCCTATGAAGGAGTTCGAGCTGCCTCAGAAGTGATCGGCACAGAGGCACAACTCCTCCTGGCACCCCGACTACCGGTGCTGGGGTGGATGTTCAAGGGAAAGGCTCCCTCCACGCATCATGCCACCGACGCTACCTGGAGCAAATGGATTGCCCTCATCACACAGCGCGCCCGTATTGGAAACCAAAATCGCCCTGGGATCTTGGAGATAATTACCAACTGGCCAGAAAGTGAGGCTTTTGGATTATCTTCTGAAGAAGAGGAAGAGGAAGTGACACGTGCTGAGGAAGCCCCTCCATATAACGAGCTACCAGAGAGTGAAAGACGATATGCCCTCTTCACCGATGGTTCCTGCCGAATTGTAGGTGCTAGCCGGAAATGGAAAGCTGTTGTATGGAGCCCCACACGACAAGTTGTACAAGCTATCGAGGGAGAGGGTGGATCGAGCCAATTTGCTGAACTCAAAGCCGTCCAATTAGCCCTGGACATTGCTGGGAGAGAGAAGTGGCAAAAACTCTACCTCTACATTGACTCATGGATGGTAGTCAATGCCCTGTGGGGTTGGCTGGAGAGGTGGAAAAAGGCCAACTGGCAGCGTAGGGGAAAACCAATCTGGGCTGATGATGAGTGGAAGGACATTGCCGCTCGGGTAAAGGAGCTACCTGTGAAAGTCCGTCATGTAGATGCTCATGTCCCCAAGAGTCGGGCTAATGAAGAACATCGCAACAACGAGAAGGCAGATCAGGCTGCAAAAATAGAGGTGTTCCAGATAGATTTGGACTGGCAGCATAAAGGAGAGTTGTTCTTAGCTCGGTGGGCCCATGATGCCTCAGGCCATCAAGGCAGAGATGCCACCTATAAGTGGGCACGAGACCGAGGGGTGGATCTAACCATGGACAGTATCTCCCAGGCTATCCATGACTGCGAGACGTGTGCTGCGATCAAACAGGCCAAGCGGGTGAAGCCCCTGTGGTAT
Source organism: Podargus strigoides (assembly GCA_028020825.1). Classification (NCBI taxonomy): domain Eukaryota; kingdom Metazoa; phylum Chordata; class Aves; order Caprimulgiformes; family Podargidae; genus Podargus; species Podargus strigoides. Next base: position 116,089,981 of record CM051663.1, on the reverse strand, counting down.
GGTGGGCGGTGGTCCAAATACAGGTATGGGGAGGCCTGGCAGATCGACTACATCACACTGCCTCAAACCCGCCAAGGCAAGCGCTACGTGCTCACAATGGTGGAAGCCACCACTGGATGGCTGGAGACCTACCCTGTACCTCACGCTACTGCCCGGAACACCATCCTGGGCCTTGAAAAGCAAGTCCTTTGGAGGCATGGCACCCCTGAGAGAATTGAGTCCGACAACGGGACTCATTTCAAGAACAGCCTTGTCAACACCTGGGCTAGGGAGCATGGCATTGAGTGGGTGTACCACATCCCTTACCATGCACCAGCAGCTGGGAAAGTTGAACGGTGCAACGGACTGCTTAAAACCACCTTGAAGGCACTGGGTGGAGGAACTTTCAAAAACTGGGAGATGCATTTAGCAAAGGCCACCTGGTTAGTTAACACCCGAGGCTCCACGAACCGAGCAGGCCCTGCTCAGTCTGAATCCTTACAAACAACAGACGGGGATAGGGTTCCAGTAGTGCACATGAGAGGTATGCTTGGGAAAACTGTTTGGGTTAATTCTGCCTCGGGCAAAGACAAACCCATCCGTGGGGTTGTCTTTGCTCAGGGACCAGGTTGTACTTGGTGGGTAATGCAGAAAGATGGGGAAACCCGGTGTGTACCACAAGGGGACCTTATTTTAAGTGGGAACTGAGTGTAGAGTTTCATTGTATATGTATGTATATATATATGTGTGTGTGTGTGTAGAGTTTAAGAAAGGTATTGATTTGGGATGATGCAAATGGTAATAGAATAAGGGGTGGATAATGTCCTGGGTTGCAATGTATTCTATTACCATGAGCCGTTGAGGCCTGGCGCCGGTGTTCCTTGCCTCGCCCCTCGGGACTATTCTTCTGTTAATGCGCCCATCAGTGCCTTGCCCCAGGACCCACCATCTCTTTGTGAGATGCCCCGGCCGGGGGGGGGGGGGGGGGGGGGGTGGGTGGAGCCAAGCATTCCCGCCGGAGATAACTTTGGGGTTTGGAGCAGCGCGAGCAGCCTTACCCGCTGGGATCCCAGAGGACAGGGACTGCACCGCGGCCGGATTTTCAGAGGAGGACCAGTTTTCTTTTTTCTACAAGATCACCGCTTCAACGGGATCATCTAAAAGAGAACTGCAGCTGCCACCGAAATCGGATTGCTCAGACTTTTCTTTTTCTTTTCCTACGGACCGCCGCTTTAACAGGACCATTTCGGAGAGAGCTGCAGCTGCCACTGGATCGGACTGGTACCAGCACCCTGCCCGGCAGGGGGCCAGGTTGTATCCCTGACTCTATCGGGCCTGTAACCAGTTTCTCTGTATTATAGTTTTGTTGTATACATTAGTAAAAACTGTTATTCCCATTTTCCCTCATATCTTTGCCTGAAAGCCCCTTAATTTCAATTCTATAACAATTCGGAGGGGAGGGGGTTGTATTTCTCTGTTCCAAGGGGGGCTCCTGCCTTCCTTAGCAGACACGTGTCTTTCAAACCGGGACAACCGCACCTGCTTTTTCCTGGAGGTTTGTTAATGTGCAGACCACACTGTTGTCCACCACCACCCAGCCCCATTTTCTGCCAGGCCTTCTCCCTTTGCTAAGGGCCCTCCTCTCGCAGGGTCCCTACATCCCTTCATTTTGAGTATTTCTTGCCGGTGAGGGCCCCCCATGGCACCAGCGCAGGCTGAGCAGAAACCTCAGCTTGATGCTAGCAGGAGGCAGTGCAGAAATGGGGTCATAATTATCAATTGGCAGCAATTTAACAATTAAACCTATTCCTAGCCCTGTCAAAAAACAAAGCCAAAGCCCAGCACTCTCCCAAGATGCATTTATTTACAAACTCACCGAATAAAGGAAAGAAAGTAAGAATCTAGTGTCATCTCACAAGTAGTTTGTGCTCACAGACAAGCGCTTTCAGTAGAAAGTCTCAGACTCCATACCCAGAGCCACCACCATGAAGCAGCAATTCCCCACTCCTGACCTGTGTCCCCACTGCCACCGCAGGGCGAGGAGGACGCGTTAAGTCTCCCTGAGCCAGCTCCAACCTGAACCTCATCCTGAGCTACAACAATGCCAAAATATACACACTCCTAGAGTTAAATTTACAGCTTTTTGGTTAACAGTAAAAATCATCTAGAGACTAAATGACAGCATGAAACACTTGCGTAGGGGAGAGGTGGTTTTTGTCTGCTCCCAGAGGAGACGCGGCCCATCCCCTAAGGCTGTTACAGTGGTAACAGGCCAGTGCAGTTGGGCATCTCTTGTCAACACCCCATATGCCAGTGCCAGGGAGGTGGGATGGGGCTGATGCCAGTTCCCCCTGCTCAGCCCTGGCTCCAGTTCAGAGGAACTTGTCCAAGTGCTTCAGGTTTTGCCATCCCTCTCCCCAACAGAGGCAAGCCCTTGGCTGGCATAGGGCAGGTGTGCCATCCCTGCTCCATACAGTGGCGAGTCTCCCACCAGCCCAATTCCACTTGCACCCACAGTGCCACCTGCCAACGCACCAGTGCTCACCAACCACAGTCGCCCTACGAGGGCTGCCTCTTCCCCACAGCAGCAGACTCACTCTCACACCCGCGCAGCTGCTGGCCCATGGGGCAGCGTGTGAGGGGCTGGTGGGGCCAAGCTGCTCCCCCAGGCACCGGGGGAAAGGGGGGAGGCAGAGCTGAGGCAAGCAGAAGATTGGAGTGGCAGAGGGAGGGGCACTTGTTTTTCTGGCCAGAACACACTTGTCCCTTTGCAGCATCACCCTCGACCACCACCTCCTGTGGGTCTGCAGCTCGGCCACTCGATGCGGCTGCCATCTGTCCCAGGTGGCCTGGCAGCCCCCCAGGGGGGATTTTGTCACAGATACAAGTGGGTGAGGTGGGGGAGGGCAGGGAGTGAGACACAATGGGGTGGGGGAGAGAAGTGTGCACCATTGAGAAGGTTCCCCAGGATGGGGTGGGGTGGGGGTCACCCATCTATGTCCCAGCTGAAGAGGTGGTGTTTCACGAGCATGTCCTGCACCCCTTCCTTCAGTGGCTTCTTCTCCTTCTCCTGCAGGACGACACAGAGTCCCGGGTCAGTGCAACACAGCCAGAAAAGGGGGGGTTGTGTCTGCGGGCACAGCGCAAGCACGCCGAGGTCTATGGCACCCAAACAGAGCAGCCTTCTGCACTTCCCACCTCCACCCCACTGAAACAGGGAGAGGCCCTGCGGTTTGGAGAGCACCGGGGAAGGGAGGGGCCCGCCCTTTCCCTTTGCCCCAGCTGGGCAGGGGCAGGCAGCACCCGCTGCTGCACAGCTCTGGTGCACAGCCCGCCCTGGCACCCTGGCAGGGAAAGCAGCCCCATCCACAGCCGCTGGCACCTGCTCAAGAGGAGGCAGAGGATGGGCTGGAGCACAAAGCTGGGAAAGGAAGCTGGTTAGTAAAGCCCCTGGCTGAGGGAGAGAATGAGAGACGCCACCTACTCACCTCCCTCTTTATTGGCAGCTCCCAGTCCTGAGAGAGGCTGAAGGCAAATTTGCAGAGGACTCTGCAATGGAAGAGAGCGACAGTAAGACACCCACTTCCACCCAGATGACACTCCCAGCCTGTACTAACAACTGCTGCCCCCACGCACACAATTGCACCAGCTCCTCAGCTCATGCTGGCACACTGCTAAGCTCACAAAGATGGAAATCCTTGTTTGTTGGTGTTGAAAGGGCAGCACCAGCCTCTCATCCCCTGTTCTCTCCTCTTTGGGCTTCACATCCTGTCAGGCCCAGGCTGGAAAGAGCTTGGAGACGTGACTCAAGTGCAACCCCTACAGAGCCTGACCCAGCAGCGCAGGGAAGCTGTTCTCTGCTTGGGCTCATGGTGGCTGGCAGAGGACCTGGAGAGCAGAGGGGTGGAAAAGGCAGTCTCTCCATCTCCAGAGTAGATGGAGGGCACAGCAGGGTGTTGCTGGCAGGCAGAGGCTGCCTGCTTGTCACAACAGCTCCCCAGGAGCCAAGCTCTGCTCTTGATCAGGCAGGCACAGTGCATTGCATTGAACTGTCTAGACAGTTGCTGCTGCCTCAGCACACAGAAGGAAATCTCTGCAGTGGGTTTGTCTGGGCAGCCCACGCTGCTACTCACTGGAGAGCGTCCAAAGTAAGGGCCACCTCCTGCAGAGGAGGAGGAGGAAATCCATTCCAGATCCATGAGGCTCACGGGAACAGACTCACCTCAGCTCACATTTGATCTGCACCCAGCCAGGACTGCGCAGGAACGACCAGGGATGGAACCACTTCTCCACGGTCTGAAGGCTTGAGCACAGCACCTCCAGCCACAAATGCAGCACCTGCTCACTGCAGCGATGGGGTAGAGGCATGTTACTCTGCTGAAGCCAGGGAAAGAGGCCCCATCTCTTTGGGATGGTCTATTTTCAGCTCGAGCCTTAACCCCAGCCCACAGTCCTGTCCACAGTGGGAACAGGATATCCCAGTAAATGTGAGAACCACTTCATGCAATGAGAGCTACTTCTTCCAGTTAGCAGTCAGGCCAGCATGATGAACAAGAAAGGAACAAGTTTCACTCAGTGACTGCAGTGAGAGGGGAAAAAGACCCTGTGGACTAAGGAAGATTGAAATGACTGCTGCCCTTGAGCCCGCCCCACCTCCTCCCTTGCAAGTTCCTCGAACCCATGATGCCAAAGGTATTGGGACTGGATGACTCACTTGAGTCCAACACAGATGAGGGAACGAAGCTTCACATCCATCTGTGCGTGTGCAGCATCGTGCGTCATGTTCACGGCCTGAACCGCCTGCAGGGTGGGAAGATGTGGTTACCACCTTCTCAGCTTAGCCTTAGGCTGGGCAGCCATTTCAGCAGCACAGCCAAATGCTGCCAGAGGGGCCCTGCCTTGCTGACTGGCTTCACTTTCTGCCTTTCCCCAGACACCATTCTGGGAAGGTCTGGGAGACTCTTGAGCATCTCCCTAGAAATGGGCATCACCCTCCAGCAGCTTCCACGGGAAACTTCTCCATGTTAGGAGCTGGGCTCTGGCTGGGCTGGGGGCAGCACTCACCCGGTAAAGCAGCTCCTCTGGAGTGAGGACTTTGCCGTCTTCATCAAGCCTGCAAAGATCACAGCAGAGACCTAGCTAGCTCTGGAGCCACCCCAGGCACACGCAGGCCTTTCCCCTCACCACACCCCAACAGCTCTCTTGCTGCTGCTGAGCCCACAGGTGATCCTGCAGCTATGAGAGAGCAAGGTATAGACCCAGAAGCAAACACAGGAGCCCAGGGAAGGTGACACAAGCCACTGACAGCTCCAAGTCTGCACAGGCACAGCTGCCTGCTGACACCCCACCCACAGGAGGATGGGGCAGACCATGACCCTTCCCAAGGTAGAGAGCAGCAGCAGTTTGATGAGCATGCAGGAATAGGGCACAGAGCCAGCCACTTGGTGTGACTAAAGTGGTCTTACCTGTAAGTCTTGCAGAGCACAAGGCGAGAATACACAGAGTCAAAGTCCCGTTCCACTTCCCGGCTTGCAGCCTAGTAGGGCAGAGAGACAGTCAGTACACCGCCCCACATTCCCCTCACCCCAGCCCTCCGGCAACACTGCCCCACGAAGGGAGCTGAGACAACTCACCTCTTCAATGAACAGCCAGGGATGGCAGGGCCCTCCCAGCAGAGATGGTTTCTTCAATCCATGTTCAAATAGGGACTTCAAGGCAGGACATAGTGTTCCTCGCACCAAGTCTGTCACCCCTTCTGTGACTGAGTCATCTCCAGCGATGGAGTACTGAGGAACACAAAGAGCCAGCTCTCAGCATACCGGTGAGGGGGCAGAGCATGGAGGTGGTCCACTCACCTACAGCTTCTCTGTGCACACCTCTTCCACACCCAAGTGCCCTCCAGGCCCCCCTCCCTTAGCCCCTTATGCTCTTGCTGGATCTTGCATAAGGTGCCATGTTCAGTGCTACTCCCTGGGAATCTGCTGGGACACCAGGACCTTTGTGCCTAGGTGCTGCCCGGGAGACCACACAGGTGACCCCAGTACCATCCTGGCAGTGTTCAGCATGTAGGAACTGCTGTGGTTTGGTGTGATGCTGACTGAGCTAAGGTAAGGAGAGGGACTCGCACTGAGGGTCTCTGGGACTCTGTAAGCTGCTAAAAGTCAAGGCAAATGGGGGTAGATGGGAATTCCCAGGTCAGCTGGGACACCACTCTGAGGTGTCACCCTGACATGCTGTTGGCATGAAGGATATTCCAAAATTAGGATGAGTGGGATCCTCTCCATTTCCACAGCAGGGAGAAGAAATCTCAGCAGTAGAGTGTGTTTATACATAGAGGGGTGATCTGCATCTAAGGAGCCAGCCCTGAGAAGGGGGTGAGGAAGCAAGTGAGATGTCAATAGTGACATCTCTCTAGTGGCTTCTCTTGGGGTCTCGGGCCAGCCTTTCAGCTCTCGTCACTCTCCAAATGTTAAGGGACAGAGGGAGAACAGGGCCTTCTCCACTTTCCGGCAAATTGCCTAGGTCAACAGCTGATGACATTTGCCTCCTATCCATCATCCCAGCCTTAGGGCCATATTGAGGTATCTGCTCTAAATAGGTGGCATCTCACCATAGCTGGTTGCGAGAGGAACCGAGACAGAGTGCCCCCTCGGGCACAGCTGCTCAGGGTCCACAAAGCATGAGCAGGATCCACAGGCATAGCCTCAAAGGAAGAAGAGAGCTCAGGGAGCAGGCAGGAACACTGCCAACAGGATCCTGCTGCTTTCTCAGCTTTCCCCAAACTCATCCCTAGGGGCCTTGCAAGGCCAGGCATCACACTCAGCAACCCCCTGTGGCCCTCATTCTCCACTCGGTCAGCATCAGGAAGTTGAGCAAATAGGCTTAGGAAGATAAGCTGCCTGACCACATTACTAAGTGCTCAATAGCCAGAGAGAGCAAACAGGCTCAAGGAGGGAAATATATGGCTCTTTTCAACTATGTTTTTTCATCTATGACAGTTTTTTTTTAACACTGTGGTTTTTTTTGTTCTTGTGGGTTTTTTTTAAATTACCTCTTTGCTCCGTTCATCCAAGATCTCCACAAATTTTGCAGGAAACCAACCTACGAAGAGTGGACAAAGAGGTGAGACCGACATAGACACTGACAAACCTCAAACACATACAAAACCAGAGCCCAGTGGAACCTGAGAATAAATCAGAGTTCATAGGGTCCAACTCCAAAGAAGGAAGCGAGCAGTCTCAAAATCACAAGAATAAAGGCAACTGCAAGAGGAAGACAATTACAGGACACTTCCCACAAAACAGCAGAGGTGACATGCACCTGACCACCCTGTTCCAAGAGGATGGAGCCTAAACTTGCTGTTTGCAAGTAACCAGGTAGCTGCACCACTGCTCTGATACCCTCCTTTAACATTTCCCTTGTCCCTGTCAGATGCTCTGGGGAACTGGTAGAGCCTTTGCTGCAAATGTGCCAGAGCAGTTGCTGTGGATGAATGGATGCTCCGCATCCCGCCCCACTCTCCCCAGCACAACCCATCCTGTTCTCACCTCTCAGTCCATTCAGCTCTCCCACCCAACAGTGCTCATCCTTCTGGGAAATGATCTGAAAAACAGGGAATGGAAAACACTGGTTGAAGAGAGCTGCAGTGCCAAGAAGGCTACATCTGCCTGGCTGTGTGTGCACAATGAGAAACTGCTTTCTTCTCCGCTGTTTTGCCAACGTTCTCTTCTCACATTGCCCAGGGACTTCAAGGGCAAAAAGCTACTGCAATCACAATGCTACCCCTGTTTTCCCAATTTCAGATGGGATGCCCACAGCAAAACTGCAAATGAATGCTTTTACAGTCTTACCACAGCTTAGTGCACAGTGATAAACCGGGACCCAGGTTGGACTAAACCAATATTTTGCTCAGCTGTGTGGCAGCCAGGAAAGGGATTTTGTGGTTGCATTAGGAACGACCCACAAGACAACACTGACAGGAATATACTGCCTCATACCCAGGCAGCCCTCAGGAACACCAACTGCTTCCCTTGGACTCCTAACTGGGCTCTGAGCTGAGCTCCTCCCTCCTTTCCCTGCAGAAGAGGCAATGCAGTGTCCCAAACAAGTTGGGTCTGCATGGTCCTGCCCTGGTCCTCGTCTCATAGGCTGACGTACTGTAATGATGTCATTCTTGCGGAAACCCAGCTCATCGTCATCGTGGCGCTCAAAGTCCAGCAGTGCCTTTGCTCGTCGTCGTCGACTGCGGGAACAGGCCACATAGTTCTCGTGGTCCCTCTGGTGGCTCTCCATGCTGTAATCTGGAGTCAAATCCTGGCGTGCATTTGGATGAAGAGCAAAGAGGAATGAAAAGCAACAGATGTCTCTCAGCTGATCTGACAAAGCTTGCATGCCTCTGTTTCCAAACCTCTTCCTGCTCCTAAAAGGCAGACGACCTCCCAGTGCAGCCCTCCTCTACCAGGGATGGGCTGAGCAACCCTCACCCTCCACCCATTACACCTGGCATGTTCTTCCTTGAGCCCATGCACTCCAGGAGCATTTGAACAGCCCTGTCTGTGGTGGACACTCAATGCTCATGCCCGGAGCACACAGCAGTGTAGATCCAGCTGTTCCCACTTACAATGCTGCAATTCTTAGGATCCACACACTGGAAGTGCCGTGCCACCTGAAGAATGGCCTCACGCAGGTCCGCCACTAGCTCTGTCTGCTTGATGTTCTTGGCTTTCAATGCCTCCAGATCATCATCCCCTGGGGGAGCCCACACAGCCAGAGGGAAGGTGAGGAAAGGAAAACAAGTATGCCATATTTATTTTTTTGTTAACATCAGAAATCATTGATTCTACAGAAATAATAATTAAAAAGAAGACAGAAGTGCCTACAACTAAGTCAGATACTTACTGCCAATCTATTCAATAATGTAAATAACAAATACCAATTTGTCCCAGATTTGAAGGAGCTGGTATTTCAAACCACATACAGAACTGCCATCTTTGGTTTGTCTGCACAACTCAGTATATCAAGGTCCTGCGTACTGCTTTAGAGAAGCTGAACCTGTAGACAGCTGAATGGTGGGACACAAAACCAGGCAACTTTCAAAAATCCTCTTCAACTGAAATTCTCTTGAAACTGAAAAAGCTTTTCGTTGACCTACTTCTGATTTTTGCATACCTTGCAGGCTGACAGCATGTCCTAAACTGAGTCCTGAAAATTATTTGAAAAACCAAGACAGGCCACTTCCCTGTGTCAGTCTAGAGGTCAGACCCACGAGTGAAAAGCCACCATCTACTTAAGACCTTGACCTCCCCAAGAGCCAGATTTCAAAGGTTTTGGGTGTATAGAAATGTTACGAGTGCATCTTTCAACTGTCACTAATTCCCCCAGGAGTTCTGACAGCCTATCTCTGTTAATGTGTGCAAAAAGACACCTCATGGGACAGATTCTTTAGGCAGTTAATGTATCCAAATGCTTTAAAAATTGGGTACATGATGTTTGGGAACAACGAATCATTTGCTTCTTTTTCTAAAAAAAATCAGTTTGTTTTAAATTCAGTGTATTTTCATACATCTATTTTTGCTCTCTCTATAATATACTTAAGATGTGGCAGCTTGATTAACAAAATCAACATTTAAAACAATGTATTTTTCACTGAACTCCAGTTTTCATACTAACATAGCTTTTACGCCAGACCCAAGTAAATCACTGGCTAGAAAATTAGTACTCTGCTTATCTTCCAACAGCATTATAGAAACCAATATGAAGGAAGTGTGGCCCACGCTATACAGCTGCTGAAACAGCTATGTACACATGAAACTTCTGCTTATTGAAAAGTGATTAACAGTATCTTTTAATCACAAGTGATCCTAATTAAAGAGGCCAAAACTTTAAGAGCATAAATAGGAGCACAAAATTAGAGTCAAAATTATTTTTATAATTGTTTTATATTTGCTAAATTAAATGGTTAGAGAATCAGACACACAGGGCTTAAGAGGAAACTGAACTTTGCTTCTGGACTAGAAGAATTGTACAGCATACTTACTCCCAGTCCTACCAAGGAACATTAACAAAACCTCCTCCTCAGTGGCCAAGGGTAGGAAATAGAGCATGTAAGAAGTCTCACTACAGATCCAGAGATACAGAGACTGTAAATAGGTAAGTGCTCACGCAGACGGCGGGGATTCCCAGAAAATTCATGTTACTAAAACAGAACGTAACTAACGAAGAAACTATTCAACCACAGCCACACGAGCTCTGTGGGCTGCCCTCACTTAGATCACTGATTCTTTCTGTCATCATTCAGTTCCTCCTGGCCAAAATACCATGCTCCTCCCTCTGTACTCAGTTCAATCCTACCCAAACACAAGCAGCAAATATGGGAAGCCAGTTCCACATCCTCCCACCTTAGAATATACACGATACAGAGGGGAGCAACTGGGGTTTCCACCAGATTCACCTCACTGCACTGACACATTTCCAAAACAGGAAACCAGTTCAGGATTGGCCATGTATGAGGAAGCTCTATTTTGAGCCTGCAAAGACTGACTAGCTGTGCAGTTGTACAGAGGAGGACTTGCTCTCCTGCATTTCCTTGTTGCAATGCTCATTCAACACAGAAAGGGCACATCTTGTTCTCCACCAAACTACCTTTCACTGTTTCTTCTTTCTATTCCTTCATTAGAAATCTGGTCCAACTCTTTGAATCTCAGCTAAAGAAAGCTCTGGCTGACCTGATCTAGCATGAGCAAGAGTCTGGCTTTGAGCGAGAGAAGCTGGACTACAGACATCTAGAGGACCCTTCCAAACAGTGCTCCTGAGATTCTACAACTCCTATCCAAGTCACTACTAAATCTGCATTCACGCTAAGGAAGAAGAATTAACTTCTGGGTAAGGTCTTACTCCAACCCAGACAAGGGCTATGTACCAGCTCTACAGGAGCTGTCACAGGCAGCAGACTTTACAGTTATGGTTGTTTGAGGTTGGCAGTATAAGGTGAATTTATCACATCCAAGCTTTCCTTCCCCTCACTTGGACTTAGGTTTTCCACTCTGGTCATCTGCTGCAGGATGATAACTTCTCTATTTTAACCAATATTTTAATTACTAAGAATATTAGGCAAAACCCACAACAGTCACTATACAGAAACCCCACTAAAATGAGAACATGCTATCAATCATCTCAGTTCTACCATTGATACATTTTGAAGCTTAAACTTAAAATTTATCTTTGTTTATCACTTTCATAAAGCTACTCAAACATAGTCAAGGAGACTGAGATACAAGAAAGATGCATTTGGCAGCTACGTTCCCTGTCAGTTCAGTCTGTACTGACTGTATGACAACATTACATACAGGAGGTCTGAGTTTAGGTTGCACAAGCAACTTCCTGCATTTCTTCACTTCTGCATGCTTGACTTTACAGCTTCACTGGTCTGCTAACATAACTTTTATATGTAATGCTGTATGGGCTTGTAGCAAGCCTGTGACAATACATCAGCTTTCTGGAAAACAACAGAAAAGCTCTTTTCTGAAAATAACAGTAAAATCCAGTTTTAGATTTATTCAGGCCATTTCAACCACAACATGAACACTGTTTGAACCCTGTAAATTCAGTATATTGTCTTCCTCCAGAAAAACAATTTCTGTGGTAAGATGTGGCACTTTCAAGAAAGCTAACCAGCTGCAATGAAGATGATGACAGTTTGCAATAGAAAGGGTTATTATGGCGTCATAGAAGCAAGTTACTGTTAAACCCATGCAAAACCTATTCTGGCCATGTGCTTTCTGGACATACATTGGCTTAGGTCATAAGCAAAGAAAATTAAGACTCAAAATAGTTCACAACATTGAACTCAAAGTAGGGGAAATGTCAGTGATGTCTGCATTTATAAATTTTAATGAGTGACATACTGGACCATCTTGCCCTGTCACAGACCTTCAGAGATGCTCCTGAACTGAGCAGAGGAAGATCAGGAGAGTACAACATGCAGCCTGTGGACTGGATATGGTCTGCCAGAAAATGTGTTTGACTTGTTGGTCAGTGCAAGAAGGACTTCCAGCTGTGCTGAATTGCAGCCAGCTGTTTGCCACCATTTGAGGACTAACCATTTAACCTAAAATTCACTTTCTGAGCTCAGACCAAAGCAAGCAAGTAGAAAGCTTGCACTGCTTCCCTCTTATCCTTCAGTTTTGGCTCCATCCTCTCCTATTCCTCTGTCCCAGTGTTTCCTTGCTTTGCTCACTCCCCTCCCTCCTAGGCTGCTATATTCAACACCAGATGAAAGGCATAGGATTGTCCTTACCAAAAAGGAGAGAGGTGATGCCAGATTTTCTGCGCTGAGTCCTGCGCCGCACAATCTGAGGGAGAGGGAAGAGGGAGAACAAAATGCTCACATTAGGACAGATTTCAGAAATAAAATAAAACAATCCTTCACACCAGTCAGTGCTGGGCAAGGGGTCCTGAAAACTACCACTAGAAGGGGCAGGCAAGTGAACTAGCAATTTTAGACAGGAGTTGTTCTAGTTCTAATGCAATGAATCAGCTGTACTGCTTGGTCTGCTCCGCATGCAATGGGTTATTTATAGTTCAATTATTATGAAAGCATAATTGAAGTTCAAGAATCAACCATGACTCAAGTGAATGATTTTAGTTCTAATTCTACTTGTTGCCAAAAGCAGCTCTACACGTAATTATATATATATTTCCAAGTGGATGCCTATTACATTTTAGAATTGTAGGAGTGTCTTGTGATTAGCACACAAACGAGCATCAAGAATGTATCTTCCACACAGGCTTCACAAACAGGAGGTACTACATCTGCAACTGTAGACTGTAGTCTAAGATTAAACAGAGGTGCATTTTTTATTCAGCCCCTCAAAGGCTGCTGCTGTTTTCTGACTCTACCTTCCAGAGTTATTTTAGTGTATCCGTTTCTTACTAATGGATTAACTCCAGTTCCTACTCTGTATGCTCCAAGCAAATTCTGACAAAAGCATCTGTTGTTTCTTTTAGTTTCCATTAATAAAATGCACTTTCCATCACAAATCTCATTAATGATAATTACAATCAATGTTAATATCCCTTTCACCTGAAGATTTATCAGCCAGGACAGATCTGGCAGCATTTCATTAGCACAGACCTCCCCCTTACTTCTCAATACCTTTTCTCCACTGGATGACACAATCATCCTGGAGCCAACATCCTCTCAGGCAGGAGGACCTCTTGCTCACAAAGAGCAACCAGGAGGGAACACATAAAGGAACGGTAAAAACACAGCAGCAGAGGCAGGTAGGACTCTGTGCACTCACTTTGGATAAATTGTTGACACTGGTGCTGGAGTTGAGCAGCTGCCCTTGGTCAGCAATGAGGTAGGCCAAATGTTTGCGACGTTGGGTCTCCACCGCCACATCTGTCAGCGAGCCAGCCACACGCATGGCCTCCCGCAGCAGCACATCTGCATCTTCAATCTGACTTGGGATGTCCGAAAGTGTGTTGAAGATTGAGGCAGAGTTCTCGGACTGGATTAGCTCATCCTCCTGCAACGATGCAGTCATTTTGCCATACAAAATAGTAAGCACGACAGCTATACTCTTAGGGTTGCTAGATGCAAATTTACACTTGGTGTGCAGCCTGGGCAGGTAAAACTTAGACAATTCCACAAAAAACTTCAGCAGAAAAAGTTCAAGCTACCTTTGGGAGAGAAACAGCATCTTTTACTGTTCTACTGCACGGAGACCTCTACCTAAAATTCTAGCTGGCATGTTTCTGAATCACAGCATTCATCATTCAATGAAATCAAATCAGCAAGAAAAGACAAAACTGAAGCTATTTTTTATCCACTGGAAGGACCTGGCACAGCAGGAATCTTGCTGGGGACAAGGGAATGGAAGCTGCTGAGCCTCACACACTACAGAGTGCCTACCATGTCAAACTGCACCTTCCCCTTATTCCCAGTGGGCTCTCCCTAGCCCTTCATACAGCAAGTTGAACGACAAAATTATTTTTTGCCTAAGGAGGAAAAGATCAGTCTGATTAAATGTAAGCCAGACAAATCAAACATAGTCAGGACAATGGTAATCTCTTGGAGTGTTCAAGGGTGCCATCAAAAGCTTCCCAGATGACTACAACCTAAGCTTTAAATCTCTGCTCATAGATGGTGCAAAATCAAGAGGTATTTTGGTTTAGGTAACACATACAGGAAGTGGATAAAAAAGCCTTTTTGCCCCTAAAACTCAGACTTAAACACTGAAGTTCTATAAAGGAGGAAGAGGAGGTGGGAATTACCTTCATGCTAAGCATGCCCAAAGTGAGCTGGAACAGCACCAGAGAGCCCTCATAGAAGAAGAGGTCCCAAATACGCAGCAGCAGCTTGATGTGGACAACACTAGCAAAAGAGGTGAGGAACCAGTGCAAGGTGATCAAGGACAGTTCTGTGAACAGACATGGAAAAGAAACTCAGCAGAAGTGAGCCAACCAGTGAAGATGAACTCTCCTAAGTGTTGTCCTCCCAGCTTAAAGATGACCATGCATGGCCTCCAGGGCCAGGAGCTTTGCTCCTAGCCCTGCTGCTCCCCCTCTGTGAAACAAGAACAATACATTTTGTCTGCATGTCATCCTGGCAAGAAAAGCTATGGTTTCTAAGGCACACTTTTACCAATGTCATGCTCCTGGAGTAACTTGTCCAGGCGAGGCAAGTACTGCACAATGAGCTGTCGCAGGACACGTTGGTCTGTCTGCACACCCATCAGGGTGGTGCTGAAGTAGGAGGCAGGAACCAGTTCCTCAATGATAGCACACATCATCCAGAAGGCATCTTCCTCCTCCAAGAAGAGCAGCAGAGAGGCAGCCACCTAGAATTTTAAAGGAAGAAGAACTGCATGTCCTAAGAGGCGCAGAATCACAGAATGTTAGGGATTGGATGGGACCTCAAAAGATCACCTAGTCCAATCCCCCTGCCAGAGCAGGAATACCTAGGTCAGGTCACACTGGAACGCATCCAGGCGGGTTTTGAATGTCTCCAGAGAAGGAGACTCCACAACCTCTCTGGGCAGCCTGTTCCAGTGCTCTATCACCCTCACTGTGAAGAAGTTCTTCCTCACATTTATGTGGAACCTCCTGTGTTCCAGCTTGCACCCATTGCCCCTTGTCCTATCATTGGATGTCACTGAGAAGAGCCTGCCTCCATCCTCATGACACTCACCCTTTACATATTTATAAACATTAATGAGGTCACCCCTCAGTCTCCTCCAAGCTAAAGAGACCCAGCTCCCTCAGCCTTTCCTCATAAGGGAGATGTTCCACTCCACCATCTTTGTTGCTCTGCGCTGGACTCTCTCAAGCAGTTCCCTGTCCTTCTTGAACTGGGGGGCCCAGAACTGGACACAATACTCCAGATGCAGCCTCACCAGGGCAGAGTAAAGGGGGAGGAGAACCTCTCTTGACCTACTAACCACACCCCTTCTCATACACCCAGGATGCCATTGGCCTTCTTGGCCACAAGGGCACATTGCTGGCTCATGCTGTCCACCAGGATCCCCAGGTCCCTTTCCCCTACGCTGCTCTCCAACAGGTCAGTCCCCAACTTATACTGGCACATGGGGTTGTTCTTCCCCAGATGCAAGACTCTACACTTGCCCTTGTTATATTTCATTAAATTTCTCCCCGCCCAACTCTCCAGCCTAAGTCTCTCTGAATGGCAGCACAGCCTTCTGGTGTGTCAGCCACTCCTTCCAGTTTTGTGTCATCAGCAAACTTGCTGACAGTGAACTCTATTCCCTCATCCAAGAACTCTTCCTCCCTTCATCACATGGAGAGATGGACTAGTGTCTAGTGATCAACATCTTCCTTCCTGTGCAGCAGCTCTCCTGCAGTCTTCTCACTGAAGGGATTTCTCCTCAGTGTAATGCCTGTTCCTCCTCAACAGATGGACTGAATTCCTCCACAGTTTTGGATTCATGGTGCTGTGCAGCTCTCCCTTCTCCAGGAAAAACATTCCATGTGGGACAGATTTCCCTTCAGCTCATCTAGAGGCCACAGGGTCTGGCAGCACTGCCTTAAATCACTTGCCCCAGCATGGCCACCACAGACAAAGTGATCCCTATCATAAAGACACTCTGAAAGCAGGTTACCATGCCAGTGCCTTGGCAATATCCAATCTCTGGGTAGAGCCAGGCAAGTCCCCGTAGTATCCTGCGTAGCCGTGGCACCCCGATACTGTTCATGTTGGAGAAGCAGGCATTGCTGGGCATTGTGCGGAGCAAGTCCTTTTCAATCTGTGAGACAGCCATAAGCAAGGACAGGGTCAGCTAGCAGCATCTGAACAATTGCCTTCTGCTCCCTGCAGTTCCCCACGGCCTCTTGCCTCAAGGAACTCTGCTTCCCCACACTCACGCATAAGTCCTTAGGCAACAAAAAAGATGGTCGTGCCCAAGCACCTGGACTCAGTTTAACAGCCTTCACTGATATGTGGGAAAATACCAGTGCGGACGGTGACTTGGTGTCTCCTAATAAATACTTGCCTAAACTCAGCCCCTAGCTTCACCACTGAGAACAGTAGGCATACTGGTTAGGAATTTCATCTGCTCAGATTCCAAGCAAGGCTTCCCAACAAACCTATCCCAGAAAGAAACCAACAACCTGGCCACATATGTGACAAAGGACTTGGAGGAGAACAGCCCACAGATCTCCCCTGAGCAGTGTTGTTCCTCCTCCCAACCATTTTGGACCTAGCTTCTTAGTGAGAGGTGAATGTGTGCAGAGCTGTTTCTTTTGCCATGCCTTCACCTCCTCCAACGAAAGAGGAGGTCAAAGGAAGAGGGAAAACACCCTATAACCATCTTGTTGGTGTTTAGAGACTTCATATTTGAGGGAACAAAGACAGGCTCTGGAAGCAGCTGCCGCTGCCTCAACAGAGGTGCATCTGTCAGCCTTTCACCCTTCACTTCCCTCAATGAACATCAGGGTGTTTGCCGAGATGCAACTGCAGCACTGTTTTCTAGCCTGCAGGTAGCATGGGTCCAACCCCTTCCTTGCTCTCCTAGGAAGGAGGGGAGCTGTACAGTTGCTATTCCAACAAAATAAAGGAGAAATATGCCTAACAGGATTAAGCTTTGGCAGGATTCAACCACACATGTCCTCTCAACTGTCCCTGCTGCAAATGTTAGGCAGACACCCCTTCCTCCTCATGCAGCAAATCTTGCCCTTCTCCCCAGTGAGCATTAGGCAGTATCTCCTACCTGTTTGGCAGCAATGGTTTCATCGTTAGAGCTGTTTTTCACGATATCCCTATATGACATCTCTGAATTCCTCTTCTTCTGCAAGGCCCCCGACAGGCGCATCCACAGCTGGGGCGACAGGGGAACAGAGATAGGAAGAGTCACTGAGACAGCCACAGAAAGCCGTAATCTGGCACCCTCTCAACCAAGACAAAATAGTCTCGCTCCACTGTCTCTTACTCCAGGCAGAAGAACCTGCCCAGAACAGGCAGCACTCTCACCTGTGGCCTCATGCTATGTGGGATGCCAGCTAGCACCAAGGAGCGCAGCTTGTCTGAATGTGGTAGGGTAACCTCAATTTTGTCCCAGGTGAGGTCGCCCACGTCATGGTTGTGTGTGAATTCCAGATGAGCCTGCCACTTGAGCCTCTGCTGTGGCTCCTCCGTCAGCGGGACCCCCAGAAGCTTGCTGGAGTTTGGCTCAGCACCATCTACCTCAGCCAAGGGAGGAGAATGAAACGGAGACAAGTGAGAGCGGGAACAAACATAGGGCAGGGTGGGAGTAGGAAGGCCATCTGAAGAAAGCACATTAAAAACATTCATGTTGTCCAGCCAGAGCATGGAAAGGCAAAGCTTGGTTTCTAATGGTCTTCTCCATGCAGCAAATTTTATGATTATAAGCAAAAGGCACTGGTGCCTTGAGAACTAAGCAGATGTCAGCAGGCTTCTAGTCTCTACTTACTGATGATTTAGAGCAATGTGTGGCTGGAATTAAACAAGATCCTGGCAGCAGTCATGCTGCTGGGTTTTGTAAGGATCTGTAAATCAGGTTGACAAAAGCATAGCAAGCCTCAGAAGTGGCAAGCAGAAGCTATATGCTCATGCAAGTAACGAGGTGCAAAATGTTAACTTTCGGGATATTTAATCACCAAGAAAGCTTCAATGAGGACACTTCCAAATTCACAATCAGCGAGCACCTTAACCTGAGGCTGGCTTTCTAAAATAGCTACTTTAGCACAAGTACAGGTTTGACGTAAGGCACTCTGTCCTTCATCAGACAACACACCCCAACAATGCAGTCCAAATCTTTCTGCTGATTTCGTAATGCACAAGTCTATCAAATGTTCTGGCTAAAGAAAATCTCTGTGTCCTGTCCTCATCTCCAGGTCATTGCTTCAAAGAGGATCCTCTATGACCTGATGGCACACATGCAAACAACTTCTGCCCTTGCACTGTATGGCCTGAGCCCTGGAAACATCCTCTCAGAGCACATAAAGCAATTCTACATCCCTCACTCTTTTCGCTTCTTTGCAAAGGCAGCCAGCTGTTGTAGGTCAATGCCCAGCTGCAACAGCTCTCCACACCTCCTTCTATTTGGTTGCCTGCCTCTGTATCTTGCAGAAAAAACAGGATGTGGGTTGTGCCCCTATAATTTGCCCTACACTTTGCCAGGCTGCTGGGATGGGTAGAACACATACTGCTGCCACTTACCTTGGCCATGAGTTTTTCCAACAGACAGCATGTGTCACTGTGCCTGCCATCAGTGCTTCCAGTGCTACTGAACATGACAGAGACCCCACTGTGAGCTAAGAAAGCTGCCCTTCCTCAGCATGCAGCTGCTAATGGAAACGGTAACTTCCTCTTAACTTCTCTCTCTCTTACCTATGGCACAAGCATAAGGGGATGGAAATGACTCTGTTGCGCAATCTACGCTCCAGACTCCTCTAAGGCCCCATGTCTAATGCATTTGATTACAGTGGTAGGATACAGAAATACGACAACAGAGGGGTAGATGAAACCTCACACTGAATGGCTGCAAAATCACCCTGCCATACTCAGAAGCATGGGAAGGGGTGGACGCAGAACACAATGGAAGGGGAAGGATGGGACTGGCTTTACCTTCCTTATCAACTCGGAAACCAAATTCATCATAATGGAACTCTGGCTGCTCAATGGATTCTTCTTTCTGGAAGATGTGAGGAAGGAGAACAGACATTTTCACCAGTTTAGCACTGAACAACTGAACAGAGACACGTGGATATTGCCCCATCCCACCACTGTCTGCACAGCATTGCATCAAGATGAGAACTTCCCACCTGGAGGGGCACGGAGCCCTCCACATGGACTGAGGAATCTACAAACACCAGTGGTGTCTACTGTCTGCATCTCTAATACACAGCAGTCCTCTGTTACCTCTGCACACACGCTGTAAATTCAGTTCCCTGCACTGCTCCATTCCCTGCCTGTTGCTTTCAGATGACAGGCAAAACTGGGATTTGCACCTGTGAAGCAAACCCAAATTATAGGCCAAGGGAAATTAAGGTCTATGACCCAAATCTCAACTTTCCTCACCTGTGCGCATGGTTGGCATTGGGATGTACACTGGAGGTTACAATCAGGCATTTTTAAGGAATGCAAGCCTACAGATACTTCCCCTTTCCTGCAAGCCCACCTGCCCTTCCTGCAGGGTCTTGCAAGCATTGCACCCAGGCAGTGCCCAAGAAGCTTGCTTCTAGCATAGCTCCACCGTAAGTTTCACCCTGCTTCACTGGGCTCAGCTGCCTTCAGCAAACACTGTGGGTAAATTACAAAATTCCATGGCTGCTTCCTTCCTCCCCGCTCTGCCCACCTGGTGACAAGTCTTGAGGCTAGCATTTCCTGCCATGCACAAGCCATCCAGAGTAGCTTGATGGTGACAGAGACTCCCCTGAGGGTGTCAACATTTTTACAGCAGAGCAATAGTTGCAAAACAGCAGGGCAATAATTCACAAAAGTTTCTTTGTGCTCTGCAATATCCTCTTGCAAGAGTCAGGATGCAACCACAAAACACATGAAGTTTAAGTAGCAAACAAGCATCCACAATCAAACGACTGGACGAAGAGTGTGTAGCTCCCTCCTTTTCCCTGTGGCTTTCAGAGACCACCAGAAATCACCAAGGTCCTTTTACTTCTGTGCAGAGCCAGAGAACACCCCCTCTCTACCCCACACCATACCTGTGTGTATTTTGCCAGGATATCCTGAGGCCAAATGCTGGGAGTGAGTGCTGAAAAGGGACCCCCAGCAGAAGGAGTGTGATGGCCTAAACAGAAAGAGATCAACATACAGCAGTGAAAACCTGGAAGGACACCCTTGGAAGACACGATACAGACTGTTTGAGCAAGGACTCTCTCAACAGTTTGCCACTACTGCCACTCTAGACATTGAGACAGGTCTCACTTCACCAAGGAAACAAGTAATTTCAGATGGTTTTGTCCCTTATCATCAAGCAAAAGAAGCAGAAAGGCTGAACAGTGTTCCCTCGAAGAAACAGACTTTTAGGGAACAGAAACAGTTCCATGGCATCATGTGATCTTTCTTCTGCTTGGAAAAGCTGTGCAGTCAGTGCCAAACCAGGGGAACCATAAAAAAAAAATAAATTATGGAGAAGTAAACCCCTCCAACAGAGACACTGACCCCAGCACCAGCAGCACTCCCGAGTTCCCTGAAACTTTGTCACCCAGGCACCAAAATGGGAAATCAGAGCCCTCAGCAAAATGCTCCCTTTACTCCAGAAGGGCTGGGACACTTCTGCCCCTCCCTGCAAGGTTGTCAGACCATGCATAAAGAGCTGCAGCAATGAAAGCAGACCTATCATCATGGTCTTTTGTGTTCAAGGTAAGCACCTTCTCAGATTCGGGCAGTCTACAGAACAGCTTCCTTTGTAATAATAGCAGATGTCAAGTTTTGCAATTGAAGCAGGTAAGTATGTCCCAGGCCCTCTGCTGCGCACACCAGCGACAAAGAGATTTTGAAGGCTTTGAAGTAGTCTCCCACAGGGTTCTATGTCCTAAAATATCCAGCTGGACTGGGAAGGAGGGTTTACACAAAAATATGGGGTGGGAGAGTGGGCCACTGTAAGAGGGATGTGCTGGAGGAGACCTAGTTTTAGTGAAGTTTATATCCCAGTAGCTCACAGTTGAACTCCAGTAATTCTTCAGCCTTCTGCCTGCCCTAGAGCTACCACTTTACAGCAAAAATCTCTCAGATCATAAGCAACCCACCTACTTTAAGGCAAGTCTTGGGAGGAGAACAGAACTGAGCAAATCTTACGACAAATGGGGAAGGCAGACTATGTTTCAACGTCCTCCTTCCTCTGTGTTCAATGGCTGAAGCATCTTCTGGGTCACAAAGAGTGGGGCAGGCTCTTCTCCCTCAGTTTCACCAGACAGCGTGTTAATGTAAAGAATGGCACTTGGAACCAGTAACTTTCTTTTACTAAGCAGCTGAAGAAAGAACAAGCAACCAAACAAGAAGGTACCTGTGTCCATTTTCGTCCACTTACTTGACATTGTGCTGTGTAAGGCTGAGTACCAGAGGCTGTCAGCAGGTCCAGAAATGCTGTTCTCAGAGGTGAGAGGTCACTATCCTGTTATAAAAAGAAAAAAAAAAAACAACAACTGGTGATGAGAGAATTCAATTAGCATCCAAGAACATAGTGGGAGACAGACAGGCGCCTCACACACAACATCCCCACAACAAAATTAAATGCCTTAGTATTTAAGTTCCCCACATGAAAATTAAATTTCAGAGACTGGAATTTCCTCTTGGTTTCATACCTACCCATCAGCTAGAAAGAGCACACACTCACTTACCAAATTCCTTGTGACAGTAACAGCATTGTTGATTGAAAAAAATGTCAAAAATCAAGTCAACTTTTATCACCTTTTCCATCATATATTGTGAGTCCTGTATTCAATTATGAATACTGAAAAAAAAATACCATATATCATCATGTTCTGACTACACTGCCCATGGAGAAGGGACTGGAATGGTGGAAAGGGTATTAAGGAGTATTATTAGATGCAATAAGCCTGGAAGAGATTTTATGGGTAGCATCACAAGTATATTAGGCTGTGGAATACAGCTCCCTGAATGGAGCTGGGAAAGCTTCTGACAAGGATTTTCTGTGATGAACTGGGCTATGATATGGACAACATGCAACTGAGTACTTCTGCAATGAGCCAGGAGCCCGGCTGCTGATAGAGCTCAGATGATGAAACTGCATAGCTCCTCTCCTTACTTACCTGACACCATTTCACAGCAGATTTTTATAGGGGTTTTCCAGGACAACAATGAAATAGTTCAGTAATCAGAGAGAGGTATTTTGTACTTTAAGATCAGCCTTATAACTGTGTGTGGGAGACAGCAAGAGCCACCTCTAACAAGTAGATAAAGCTAGTGCTGGGATATATCGGTCCCTCGCACTTACTTGGAAAAGAATCCAGGAGAAACTAACATTTGCATTTCTGGGATGGATCTTCCAGCTTCCTCTTTTCAACAAAGCTACTTATGACTGCAAAACACTCAAAGAAGGAACCCCAGGGATTCATCCAGCAGGCCCTGTCCAGGTTGTTTATAGCGCTCAACAGTACAAGGTTATATGGCCTTTGCGTCTCAGTGAGCACCTGCAGCCTGGAAGTGGCTTGCTACAGCACTCCAAGATAAGCAGCTGTAAAACACTGCAAAAGCATAAAAAGCATCTGTGTCTGAGAACACAAATGATACGGCTTCTTCTTCCCAGATGTAAACAGTCGTCTGCATGAGAAAGTTTGGCATGGATGAAGAGACATTCTGAACTTCTGATACCAACTCTCAGGGCAAAATGAAAACAACAACAACAAGACAAACGAGAAAAAAATGAGCTTTTGTTTCTGAGAAGTAACATTGTCCACACAATGGCCAGTTGCTTACCCATGAGTTCTGTAAACACTCTTCTATCCTTCCCATCACTCTAACCCCACTTGTTCTCATAGCACCAACTTTTCCCTCAGTAGCTGAAGATATAACAAGAATTACAAAATGAGCACCTGCATACTTATTTTACATGGGAACGCAAAGAGTACGCACACCAAGCAGGTAAATCTGCCGACAATACTTGTTCCCCTTTCAACATCTCTGTGAATGTATTTGGACCCTTTCTTTCCTGGGCTCATCACTGCCCTGTGACCACAGCTGCTCTTTTCCTGAGCCTGCAATATGTCCTTCTCTCAGCCCAGTTAACTCTGTCTCCAATGACTTTTATTAGGAATGCAGTCACTGTTTCAGCCACGTGGTATGCATGCCACGCTTCTTGTTACCTGAGCTCTGAATCCGTGCTCAGTGCCTCAAGCTTGCGAGCAGAGATCTCCCTTGGTCATTATTGACCTTCATTGCATGCACAATCACTACTGAACCAACCTGTTCTGGAGGAGCCCGTGTGTTAGGCATACAGATGAGAAAACACCCCATAATAAGGGAATTAACCATGGTGCTCAGGAAGCAGTGCAGAGCTGATGCCAAACACCCCCCTCATCCCAGGACAGGTGCAGCAGAGGGGAATACCTTCCCTTGTCCCTCTGCCTTGCTGGAGGTCACTCCCCTGTGCAGGCCTGCCCGATCATCCCTGACATGACAGCACTGAACTTGGTGGGCAGGTTTTTCCTGCCCATGGTTCCTATAGAAACCTTCCTGAAAGCACCCATCTGGGACCAGGCCCAGAGGCTCACCTTGATGCTGGCACCCAGGCGTGCAGAAGGGCCGGGTGAATCATGCCAAGAGAAGGCTCCTGCTGTGGCAGGAGAATGTGGTGCGCTGGGGACTGCCCACAGGGCCAGATGCCTCCAAGTGAAGGTGCCAAGGTCGCTGCACCAGTCCTGTAGGTCTTCCTCACTCTGCCTTCTCCCTACTTCCACTCCCACTCTGTCTCTAGTAAAGCATCACAGGAACTGGGAGGAAGGTTGCCTGACACAGGCACCACCCAGTGCAAGCCAGGAGGAGGAGGAAGAGATCTGGCATATGGGAGACAGCAAGTAACAAAAAGGGCTCCTGTGAAGCCTGTAAAATTGCATGCATGGAATTGCTACAACTAAGTTAGATGTGTTATTTGCAGGGTGCACACTTCTGAAAACAAGCAACAGAAAGTGATACAAAGGAAAAAACACATCAGATCCAGCAAATATTAATGGCAACTCCCAAACTTGCAGAACTCTAAAATTAAAACCAGTTTTTATCCATGCATTAAGCAGCATCTCCCATGTTCAAAGGAAATTTAAGTTTCCTATATGAAGCAATTTTGGTCACACAACAGATAGCTGTCACACTTTGAAAGAAATGTGTTTTTTTTTTCAAATGCAAATGGCACCTGTTATTTGCAGTTTTACTTTTTCAGTTCAGACTCTAAAACAAATCACACCACCGACTGCAGCCTGCTAGAAGGCAGCTATAATGGCAGTGTGTGTGTTTGAAAAAGAAGGCTGCAAGGGAAGCACACAGCCAGCATCAGGTACAGCTATCTGAAGCACTCCAGCTGCAACACCTTTGTCGGAGTTGCAAATACACACTGCGCAGGATTTTATCCAATTAGTTTCTTTTCCATGGTAGGTGTCCTGTAGAAATTGATGTTTGCAAAGGAGACCTGCAAATTTGCTTCCCCTTGGCAATATCAAGCCTCCTCTGGATGCACTCACTCTTCCACACAGCTGTGATACGAGAGATTTCAATTACCCGGCTTCTTGCAAACACCAGATAACAATCTCCTGCTGCCTATGTTTTACTTGCTTGGCCTCTTTTGCCACGTGATCTCTGCTTAAGCTTGCTGTGGTAGCACCTGGATGTGCTAGGCATGAAATGATGCTGCCAGAAGCCTTTCAGCAAGATCTTCATTTTGGAATAGAAACCCCTTCACAGGAATGTTCTTCCCCTGCTGATTTTAGCAAAAACAAAATCAAAAAGAATCCACCAAAAATCCACCAAAAAAAGCAACATACTGTGCAGAAGATGAACATTTTGCAAAGCCATGTTTTTGTATGCTGAAAATATTTCTGGTAACTATGCAAGAGCCGACTGTGAATGTCATCAGAAGGACCAGAACAAGCATAACAATTCTTTCTAGAATTTCACGGGATGGATGAAAACAGTAGGAACAGCATACACACCACTTCCTCTGACAGTAAGGAAAACCTCTGCTTTCCATTATGCTTAATTTGAACATGAAGCAACACCGTATGCAGTAAATCCTGCTGCCACCTCTGGACTGTCAGCTGGTTTCCACTGCTCTCTATTCTCTTCCTTTATTAAAAAAAGGAAATGTTCTGCAAGAGAGAAAAGCGACTGCAAAGCCACCGTGCTTATCCAGAGGCCGTGCACTCAAGTGTAGTTCTAGAAGCCTCTTTCAGCTCAGCTTTTAAAATCCCAAGTAGATTGTCTCCAATTTAACATCTAGACCCTACTCTTCCTCTCTCAAAAATCAGACAAAAAACCTGCACTGAACTGGGCAGTTCATTTCTGTCCTCTCACACCTGGAAAGCTTTAGTTTCCTAATCAAAATCCTGACTCCCCTGACGAAATGCACAAGGGGAGCTCTCAGCAGGAACCCTTCACCTTCCCTTCCCCCAGCAGTCTCTCCCTCTGGTCAGGCATATCCTGGAGCTGCAAATGCCATTAGTCCCATGGGTCAATATTTGCTTTGCATATATACAGTCAGAAGAAAACTTCAGCTTCACAAACAGGCACAGAAGTGAACAGAGAAAGCACATCAGAGATAAAAGCCTACGGCAGGCCTAGAAAAGGGGACAGGAGACTCGGAAAGCAGTGAAGGTGAGGGCTGTGACAGCCTTGCAGAGGCAGGCAGGCAGGATGGCAGGCTGCTGACAGTGTCATGTCACTATCTTCAGTGGTGCCCAGTCACCCCCTGGGATCACACACGGATTGAAGGAGCCTGGCGGGTCAAAATGCCTCCTCTCAGCTGCCCCTGGGCACTGTTAGAGCCATACTTAACAGAAACAACAAAAAGTAAAGTGGAAATCCGTGTCTCCTGCCACATGCACCTTGTAGGCCCCTGGCCACACTGGAAATGTAATTCCATGTGGAAATATAACTAAAAGGTACTTCAGAGACACAGATGAGCTCCCTGCACTAATGGGTGTCCAGCAAGCCTGCCTGCTGCAACGACAGAGAGTGCCCGCTGGACCCAAACGTGCATTTACAGTTTATACAAAAGGAAAAGAACAAGTAACTCAAAGTTTCATATCCATTTCATCTCCATTTTTAAAATAAGGATGTGAAAAAGCAGAATCCTGGTTCCTAATGCTTACGCATTGGACAGACAGACCACTGCTTGACTTCCTGATTGTAGTTCGATGTGTCATAGTTCAATGTGACAAAGCTTACCTCTAAAAAAAACCCTACACATTACCTACTTATGTTGACTGCAGATATCTTACATATCAACATGTATTTTCTTTTCAGAGCAGAACTGCTTTTTATTTATCTGGCTCCAAAGCAGACAGCTGATCCGTTATGCGGGAGAAGGCTGAAGCTCTTACTTCTAAAATCTAGAGATAACAAACGCTTCTGTCATGCGGCTCATGAAAAAACAAAACAAACAAACCAACCAGACCAAACTTACTTATGTCTCTGCTAATTCCCTGTGTTGTGAACACAAGCTACCACACTTTCAGCCCTGGAAAGCAGAGGGTGTCTACCCTTACACTTGGGGCCTGCTAAGCATGAACTGCACTGCTGTGGAGAACCTCTTGTTTGCCAAGACCCTTGGGATCAGCAGAGGAGGAGTTTCCCCTTTCCCTGTGCTCCCCCTCGAGAGGATATGTGATGGGAATATAGAGTGCTCCTCCCACCTCATACAGGAGGGTTACAATAGCTCGAGCGCTGGAACAGTTGTTTTTCTTTAATCTGCATTGAATGAGGATGGGGAAAAAAGGCCAGGATACAAACTAACAACACTCTCACTGCACAGCAAAATTGTCCTTCCTTCCAAGACAGAGGAACGAAAACTCACGCATGCTAAAAGTCAGGTCTGCAGTCGCCCTGGTTCTCAAGGTTTAGGGTAAAGGTGATTCCACATTAAACAGTGCTACGCAAATATGATCCAACGGTTTCCAATTAGTGTCTAAGGAGGCCTCAAACATCCCTTCCATAAGGGTCAATTTCTGCACAACAAATGGACACTTTCACCCAAACAAGCATGGTGCAGGACCACAGGACTTCTGCAGAACTCTACAGAAACTCATTTTCCCCAGAACTCTCCGGAAGTGTTTTTTACCTTCTAGTCTACTTCTGCAAACTATTTATAAGATATCTGTGGAAGATAACAGCAACTGTCTAGTTTCATTTGCTATACAGAAGTCTGAAATAAAATATTTCTGCTGGAGATGCAGGGTTATATCAATCAAAGAAAGGCTGAAACACACTACTGACAGCTATTTAAAGTCAGATATTACAACATCTTTTATATGACACTCCTACCCCGAGCAGTGACAAGCGGTGCCATCCAAGGCTTTCTACATCACCTCCCTCCAGGTAAAAGTTTGATTCTCAAGCTGGTCTCATTCTACTGCTCCCACTGACAAAAGGAACACCAGCCTGAAGAATGGCTCTTCCTTCATACGACCTCCAATGGATTTGCAAAGCTTTAGCTGTCAGGGTTTGCCACTCTCTTGGTGAGGCACAAGACAGGCGAAATTCAGGTCACGTTCCATAGCTCTGTTGTATTATTATTTGCTCTACTATTAGCAAAAGACCCCAACAGATTCACCTAGCAGGAATCTAAGCAGGTCTCACTTCATTTGGCTCAAGAAAATGGCTTTTTAAGGAAAGTATATCCCATGGCACTCAAGATTTTTCTCCCTCAGGGCTCTTTCCAAGACTCACCTTTCTGAAGAGGCTAATAACACCCAAAACACCTCTCAGGACTGTTTGCAAAGCTCTTACCTAGCATGTCATGTTAGACTACTTAGATCTTGCTCCTGCAGAAACTTACAGGCACAGATAACTCGGAGAAAGACAGCAAAACATACAATGATCATTAACATTTGTAACAAAACATGACAGCCCCCCTGACATTTCCTGTTTCTGGGGATCAGGAAGATTTCTTCTCTAGAACAAAAGGGCTGTTCGGTTACGGACATTTTCTCTCATCTCTGAATCATCACATACTTCCGAGCCAAGAAATATTGCACTGACTGGGCAGTGAGAACAGTTCTCATAGTTATACTATTACCAGCATGCTACCTTCTTTTCCCCCATCTCACAAAACAAGTGTGTTTTTATTTCTCTTGTTTTTTGTTTGTTTGTTTGTTTGTTTTTCTTAAGCCAGAAACAGAATTGCTCTGCTACCAATATAACTTGTTGCACTCCAGTTTAAAAAAGCTGAGACTTCCTCAGAGACAAAAAATGTGACAGGACAACATGCTCGTCTTCCCTACTTGGTGTCAACAGTAACACAGCTGACAAGCGAGGTTTTCCCCAACGCTCCCAGATACCTACCCTGTGTAAGCTTTATGCATCTAAAATCTTGACTGTGTGATGAAAGGTGGCATAGAAAGAAGTTTAAACAAGTCTCTGTGTTGCTGAGGATACAGACCTGAAGTGCCAACACCTCTCCATCTCTTGAGGGGCGTTTGGGACACTGCACTCACTATATACAATGGCTATTTGTCTACCTCATTCTACTTGACAATTGCAAAATCTCTGTATCCTATCAATTTGATCACCAGTGTGAGCCAGATCACCAGCTAGGATCACCATTGATTTAGCTAGAACAGCTGTGGGACCACATACACCAAAACATCAGGTGCTTTACCTTTACCATGGAAGATAAAGTTGAAGAACTCCTTAGGATTTATTTTTTTTAAGTTTTCTTTCCTTTCTCATGTTTTGTTGAGAAGTTTCTGATTAACAGCCAGGAAGACAGACATCATCCCAATCACTTCCAAAACAGTTCCAACCTCAAATGCAGTATGCTTGGGGAGGGCTGTGAACTCCACAGTTTCTTTGTGAAAGCATCCCAAATACCAAACACAGTAAGCAATTTTTGCAACACGCAAACCAGTTCCCTAAGAATGGGACTGAGACTGGCAGCTCATTTCATACAGATCCATTAACCAATAACCTCTACTGTTACCACGCTAGCTCAGGTAAGAGGCATTGTTTTTTAAAAGCCAAATATTTTGATTATTGCCTGTCTCTTAAGACTGTCAAGATTCTTTAGGACACTTGCAAAAGATACCATTTTGCAGGAAAGCAAGCAACACGTTAGAAGCACAACAAAGATGAAAAATCTAAATGACATTAGCAGCCCCAAAACTGGAGAATAATTTCAGTCCTGAGCAGGTGTGCAGTACTTCCCTCGCCTCATTAGCTGATGTTAACGCTATCATCCCCTGACCAGTGCGGTTCCTCCAGAAATACGCCCCTCCTCTCTGCTGCCCCTCACAGATTCCCTTTGTTCTTCTTCAGAGGAAGTCACTATGAATGACATCTCCCTGAGATTACCAAGACATGTTATCAAAACATTCTCCTAAAAAGGAATTAAGAAAGGTGGCACCTGTCATTTTAATCTGTTAAATACAGAATTAACATAACTTTATATTAACATATGACACAACCAGTCCCCACCCTGACCTCTTTAATTACATGTCATGACTCTTCTCACACCCCTCCTTCCCTTTTACTTTGTTAATTCTCCAGGGTAAGAATCCAACCTTCGTCTCTGCATAAGGAAAGCCACACACACAGTGTGCGCATCCAGAAATACATAATGAAATAGATCTTTGTTCCAGTGACTGTTTCTTTACAGAACACCATACTCTGCTCAAAAACTACTCTAGAATTCAGACTATCCAGCAAGCAGCTGTATTCTGATCAACACCTCAGCAAAAGCACAGCACTGCTCCAGTCCTGCTGGGCTGGTAGCTTCTTCTTCAGTGATTTGAAGATCCAGTCTCTTGCTACTGAGCACTGACTGTTCTTAATTCCCGGAAGACTGCTTCTCTCTCCATCTATTAGCACTAAAGGACCCTCCATTTCCTCAAGGCACTTTTACTGCTTTATTCCCGCCACTCCCCCTTGTCAAACATCACAGCATGCCATGCAGAGTAAGGCTGAGATATCATCAAGTAGGAAGCTATGACATCACATAAAAATAAACACACACGCCAACACCGAAATCTATTCGTTTAGAAGGAAAGTACCTGCCAGAAGGAAGGAAGGGAGGGAGGAAGGAAGGAAGGAAAACACTGAGAAGAAATTTGTCCTGTCCCACCCTTACCAGCTCTGTGAAGAGGCAGCAGCTGTCCTGGAGCCCACAATCACTGCCTGCAAAGAGATTTAAATCCGTATCACAGTGGTTTGTCACTCCCTTGAATTTACATCACCAGGTGTGAGGGATTACATTTGTCTCCCGACTTCCTTCTAGCATTTATTGCAGCTGACAACCACGGGGCCTGCAGCGTGCCTACTTGTGCCTGCTGCCTAGAGGAGAGTGCCACGTTTCCATCTCGTTTCGTGACTCTTCCTTCCCCCCAGCCACACGGGAGACAGACTGTCTCTCCTCTGGGGGTCTCCTGCAGGCGTGGAGGAGAAATGAGGATGGCAGAGCTGGGCAGAGAAGACCACCTGCGAGCCAGAGGCACGGAGGGGAGAAAGGTAAGTTACGGGAGAGGGGTACCCCGGGAGCGGGCAGAGCCCACCCGCAGGGAGGACGTGCCCGGAGAACCGTCCGAGCCTGACGAAGCAGCTGTGCACAGCGTGAGTCACCCGCCGGAACCAGACCCTGCGTCAGCGCAGCAGGTGAGGGGAGCCTGCCCAGGGGCCGCGCTCCTTCCCTTCCCCCGGCCCTGCCCGGGAAGGGGGGGGACACAGGGCCGCGCACCCTCCGCCCCACGCACTGCCCCAGCAGCGTGTCCGTCCCAGCGGCTTTAGCGTGTCCCCCCGCCCGAGAGACACGGCAGGAGAGCGGTGGGGTGCCGGGGGGTTGAGGTGTGTGTGGGCGCCTCACAGGCGGCGTGATCGTTACTGGGGAGAAGCAGGGCTGACAGCCCCGGGGGGGCGAGGGGCGGTCCGCAGAGCCCTCCTCCGCCCGCTGGCAGGACCCCCAGCCCAGCCGCGGCAGCTCCGCTGGCACTCACCTGCTGTCGTCAGCGGCGTCCCCGCCGCGCTGCCTGCACAGGACGGGCGCCCGGCCCGGCGGCCCCACACGCCGCTCCGGAGGGCGGCCCGGCGCGCATGCGCGGCCTCTGGGCGGCGGCGCGGGGTGCTGTGGGGGCTGTAGGCTGCTGCGCGAGGTGCCCGTGTGGCGCGGTGTCTCGGCGGCTGTGGCGGTCGTTGCGCCCCAGCACGAAGCTTCCAGAAGCGCAGCTGGAGCAGGCGGTGCCCGCCTCTGTGCCGGCCGCGAAGGAGGCAGCGGCTGGGAAACAAACCCCCTCATCCTCGGTGGGGCACTGGGAAGCCACTCGGTTCTTTTCCATCCAGGTCTAGATTAATGTCTCCTCCAAGCGAGGCACAGACCCACTGCTGCTTTACTGGTGGCATCTGTCACAGACATGGGGGGCAGGGATATATACTGGAGTCATCTGGCCTCACCAGTTAGTGAAGAGCTCCTTTTGAAGCACTTCTTGGTGACTGACTCCAACAGCTACATCTCTGGCTGGTGCCTCTGCCCACTCCACTGGAAAAAAGAAAGCGAGGTCCCAAAACAAGCTTTTCTAAAGAGAAGTCTCAAAAAGGATTTGTGTATCACGCCACAGCCTTCTAGGAGGGTGACACTTTTCCTCTGTCATTGTTCATCTTTTTGAACTTTATCTGGCACAAAGATTTATTTCCGGGTGAAAAGGTATTTTAGCTGTTCCCTTTCAGTGTACAGGGTTGTTTGTTTGGTGTGGCGTTTTTTTAATCCCATAAAGGAGGAAAGAGGACTAAAAAAAGCACTCCCCCCTTATCTATCTGTTTTCTTTCTTGGCTATCCATTTGAGTAATAGTTTGAAAATTACCAGTGTTCAATTAGAGTTACCCTTTTCAACAGATGTCTAATAAAATGTTAATAGCACAAGCAGGCAAAATGTTTTAAAAGCCATAAAACTCACAAACACTTGAGACATTTTGAATGCCATAGTCTAGAGGCAAGGTAAAGCCAGAGCAATCTGGATGAGGGGAGATCATGGCCTGAAGCTTTCCACTTCTCTGACTACTTAATATAGACGAGCCTCGTTAAAACATACTGTATTTTGAAATCCTCTTTAAACAGTGATGGTCTCGAGGAAAGCAAGTAGGTTCTTTCAATTAGTTCTGCTTTTCTTAATTCTCCCCAACAATCATACTTGATAAAAGAATCAAGTAATTCTAACCATGTCATCTCTGAGAGTCTAAATAAACAACAGACTTAAGAGGGAGCTTTTTACTGCACTCAAGCAAAAGAAATGGGCTGTGATGTAACAACACTGGAAGAGGTAAGGGAATCATTCCAGTTTAAGTCAAAGGGAGAAGAGTTTGGTCCAGTACTGCGTGTAAAGTAATGCACAGACATTACAAACACAACATTTGGGGACAGAAATAAGATCAAAAGCTCTTGAATTTCTCTGGCATCCAATGAATTCCAACATCTTTTTTCTTCCCTTATCAGACAAAACTTACTTGCAGTAGAGAATGACTTTCACATGCCAGAGTCCACCTGCCATTCAGTATCAAGGACCTGGAAGAGTAAATCACAATGGCTGGTTCCTGACCCACACCTGTAAAGATTTCTAGAAGCTACGGAGCCACAGGTACAGTATTAAACCAGGAAGGGAGAACTGAAGGACCACCAGTTTGATGAGCCGAGAAGTTCCATGCCCTCTCCCTTTCCATGTTCCTATTTTTTTTTCCTATTTGCTCTCCAAATCACAGTACTCCAACCTTTTATCATGATGACACACCTGTGGAGAAAGTTTAAGAGCAGAAAAATAAGATGGAAATGGAAGTGGGCTCAGTTCCACTTACACCTGCTCTTCAACAAGTCATATGTGAATGTCAGGCAGCACCTGGCATCGCTCTTTAAACAGCTGGCAGTGCTCTATAAGGGGCCAAGGAAAGGTGTACTGTGATAAAGTTACCTTGTCACAATCAAGCATTTCTCAGTAACTCAGCACACGATAGACAGAGGCTTGGTTAAACAGTAAAGAATGGAATGGCTCATCTGGAATCAAGGTGGCTGTAAGCTCTGGCGGTTAAACGTACTGTAGAGAACCAAAACAACATGACACAGGAAACAGACCTGGTTCAATAAGGCTTTTATTATCTTCCCGTACCCACACACCCTTGCAGAATACACCTAAAGTGCCAGCTCAATTTTCCCACCCATCTTGCTTTGGTATGGAATCAGCACTGGTCGAACCTCCTCCTTCAGGAACTTTGCCACCTGTTCAAGAAAGACGGGAAAGAGAAAATTAGAAAACTGAAGGGTTCCTTTCCCCTCCCCATTCAGACCTGCCGGTCTGACTGGGGTCTCTGTTTCACAAAGACACCTAGCAGTTTGATACTTCCAGGTCAAAAATGTGAAGCCCACAAGGAAGCCAAGGTAAACAAATGAGAGAAATATTTGCCTTAGTAGTACAGGCAGAGGTACATAATGTGTACACACTGTGGCACACGAGGATGCAGGATTAAACAACACATTGCATTACAACTTGTAACACCTGTAGCCTCTTTCCGCTACTTTACCTGCTGAGGAGCACGTCCAGTGAAGGAGGAGGGATCCAACAGGCTTTCAAGTTGTTTATGGATAGGGCTGAAGTAAGGGTCTGCACGGACACGGGCAATGAAGTCATTATCACCCCCTTCCTGTTTCACAACAGCAGCTGCTTGCTGGGAGAGAACACGAATCTTCTCATGGCAATCCTGTAGGAGCAGGGGGAAGAGGAGGGGAAAATAAAAAAGTCATTCCATTGCTACTGACAGCACATACTCATCCTGCTAACTTGTGCGGGAGGGAGAAACATCAAAGCATACTGCACTGGACAGCACTGAAATGAGACACAGCTTGGACTGCAGTGTCTCATATACGACTATATTAAAACAAGATTTTCTTAATCCTTCCTCATCTGCCTTTTGAAGCTAAAACAGTCTGAATGACACGTATGTTCCCTGTTCAATTACACCACAAACTTACAACACTGGAATCTTTATACTTCCTCAAACTCCCCAAATACTCTCAGGATTCACTATAGGACTGTGTTTTTTTCAGTTGTTATATTCCCTACTTGCATGATTTTTTCCAAAGACAGACTATATTAGCTATTCCCAAAATATTCCATGAACTATAATAAAGGAATTCCTTATTCACCACTAGTCATCCCCTGTATGGAACAGCGTAACAATGTAAAACCTCTACAGGTTTGGAAAAGGGAACAGAATCAACTTAATGAGCAGTGAGACTACGTAAACCATGGCTTACATAAGGACAGACTGAAGGGAAAAAAACCCCCAACTTGCCAGCCTCAGTGCCTTAAGACATTCTCTCACAAACAACCCTCACATGACATTAAGACTGGCAAAACCCTTATAACAATTTTTCTGAAACACTTCCTAATCCCTTGATTTCCTGGGGAATTAATCTGTTAAAACAAGGGAACCGAACTCTAGTCAGGGACCACTTTCAAAATCAGATGCTGCTGTGCTGGCCCTAAAATACAATCATGTGGTTGTATTTACAGACGTGTAAGAATCTTCTCCTCACATGTATTATCCTTGATCTACATTCAGGTAGGAGGAAAATGAACTCCAGTTCCTTGTTTCCTCCATCCAAAGGCCATCTTGCTCCAGCACTGACCTGCCTCAGGTGAACAGATCTGTCTTCTGGATGTTTAGGGGAGGGAGCTGTTCAGTAGTAGGGAAAGGAAGTGAGTTTCTATGCTATGAGGTGGGAAAGCATAGAAAATGTGCTGTTTCGGAGTTCCCAGCACATGAAAACAGAACATGCTAATGTGAATAAGAAGAGTGTATAAGTGTACTAAACTCTATAGAAACAGCACCAGAAAGGAAGGCCAACAACAAACACTCTTCAATCTAATCAAGATAGAGAGGACTGTTTAGGTAAGTATGGGATACTTCAGAAAGAGAACCATCTGAAAAGATGACAAAATGTATCTACATGATGTGACCCTTAGTAAGTTTAGTTAGGAAACTTACTGACTGACCCAATGACAAACCTCAGAGACAAACAGGGGAAAAAAGAAGAGGATGTTTCCTGTCTAACATCATGGGTGAGTTGCACATATCCTGCTCAAAGCTTCTAGCAAACCCTTTCGCTATTACTACATTGCAAGTTTAACTTCTGTCCCTGATGTGGAAATAATCACAGAAGGAAAAATTACTATCTAAAAGTAAGTGAAAATAAGCTGTTTTCTTACGATGAAAATTTGATTATCAGTTTTAAACTGAATTGCAAAATTAAGTGATAAGAAAATATAATCTAATGGTGTCTGGATTTATTTACTACGGAAAACATTTAATTTCAATTTGCTTGAACACAGAAAACTGAATGAAGGACCATAAACAAAGTTAATAATAAAAAGCACTATACTGAATTAGGGAAGAGCAACACATGAATTAATGGTTCAGAATGGTCTTGTTTGCTTTTTTGTTAACAGCACTGATTCATTCTTTTAATTTGTAAGGTAGCCAACTGCCAGCATGTTCCATTTAAAGAAGCCTGGCCTGTGTTCCAAGTTCCTTCAAACATTTACAAAAGGAAAACGCCTACTAGTATCTAATACAAAAATAGGTCTCCCTCTTCTCCAGCTCAGACAGCCATATTAGCTCAAACACTCTGTTCCTAACAGTAAATACAGATCTCCACAAGTGCTCTCTTCTCAGAAGGCAGAGTCCGGCTTTGCAGCACACCACTGTAACATGAATAACTCTGTGGCAGTAGGTGGAGAAAAAAGAAAGGCAAGATGGTCAGGACAAGAGCCCAGGTACTTTTGTTTCTCAGGAGTGAAATGCCAGGCAATGAACAAAGGTATTTTTGACTGCATTTGTACCTGACGATTGCCCCCTGCTTTCACCATCGCCATGATTATATTCTCTGTGGCCATGAATGGCAGCTCCTGCCGGATCCTCCTCTCAATCACCTTAAACAAAACAGAAAAAAGAAAGAGCATTATAGCAATTCTGTAGACAACTGGGACTCCCAGTGAAGTTTTCCTCCCTTTGATTCTCCAGGACTGGACAATGATGCAAAGGTAATTTCTCTTTTTGAACTTAGCTATGGTATTGAAGCTGATAATACTTATAATCTGTATTGTGTAAGGGACGTCACTGTGGAAAATATGTACAATGATTTTTTTTTTAATCTGTTGGTATGTTACAGGACTGTACAAGATTTTCCTTGACAGTATCTTTTGCGGTAAGTTCTACAGATCTGTTGTGTAGTTCAGGGAAAATATATCCTTTTTGAGAATTTTTTAATTGACTACCTTTCAGCTTCAAGAAGTACCCTTTCATGTCTGTCCTGCAAACAGTGAGGATATAGTGTGAATAGAAAGCAAAATTCAGAGACCATTTGAACTAAGATAAAAATGTAATCCTTTGAGTGGGAGGATTTTTATACACTTTGGCACAGCTGCAGCATTATCAAGGATGCAGCACTCCACACATTATCTATCTCCTGCTTTACCTTCGGATATACCACAAGTCCCTCGGAGATATTCTGCAGTGTACTCAGAATGATGTCAGCTGTGAGGAAAGCCTCAGCCAGACACACGCGCCTATGAAACACACATACCCAGGGCCCCAGTTAGCAAAAAAGGCCATGTTCTAGTCTACCTCAGATCCAGCTCTTTAGTTTCTGTAAATAATTCTGTAAATAAATAGCATTACTGTGATCCTAAAGCTGGAACTGTTCTCCTTATAGGTATTGCTTTTTGCTTAAAGGTCACAACCGGGAAAAGTAAAGAACATCTTACAGCAGTAGCTCTCAAGGTGGGGAGATGGGAGGGTTTTAGGACTGGGTTTTTCTTTTTTCTTTTCTTTTGGGGAAAAGGAGAGAGGGGAAAAGAAAGGGTAAAGATACACACAGAAAAATCCAAGATAATTCAATGATTACACAGCTAGGAAAGAGAGTAGCAATTCACAGAGCCAGCAAGCACATGAGACTATCTTCCCCTGTGTCCTGTGTTGCTCTGTCTACTGATCCTGCTCTCCAGGAGTAAGACATGCTGCAGTGTCATGCTGTGCCTGGCTGTGCTTAGTGGGGAACTTTCAAAGTGATCCACATATTTCTTGTGGGCTTCCTCCAAAAGACCAGCTCCTGGTCATAAAGGAGGCTCCTGGCAAAAAAGAGTGAAAAAAAGGAAAAGAGGGAAAGGAGAGGAGTAGTGGGGACTGAGCTGTATCAGGAAAAAGGCTCTGCATCACAGCACAGCTATTACAGCATCATCCACCTCTGACAGCAGTGCTTGGCCCATGCTAAACTGTGGTCTTTTAAAATGTACTAGTACTTGAACCTTGTGCGACATTTGAGGCCCTCAGTTCTATCACACTCTCTTCTAAAGGACTTCGCTGTTTTGAAGGTTGACTGCATTTTCTCTGGCTTGTTCTCTTTTCAAAATACTACAGCTTGGAAAAATCCAAGGCACAGAATTTTTCAACTGGATTATGAAGTGGACAAATGACTCTTTCTATTAGATGAGGTAAAAATAAAATTTGACACATTTCAGTACATCTTGCAACACTTGGTAGATATTGGGAAATCAACCAGTATCTAATTTCTTAAATTTACATAGTTTTCCGCTGCCTATGCAGCTCTTTTCTTAACAAGACTAACAGCTGTGGCATAAAGTCCTTTTTGGAAAAGATCATCTATGCTTTCATGAAATTTTATGCAGACGTTATGTTTGTGGAAACATTTTTAAAATTACATTCTCCTCAACAATCTGAACACTAGTCTACAGCCAAAAGTGCTATTGTTCATTGTTCCACAAGCCTCATACCTTATAAATCTGAAGATCTAAACCAAGATTCTAGGAGATCAAATTCAGCAACAGAAGACTACTTTGAAAAGGAAACATTTCAAAGGTAAATATGAGCTTTATGCATATTTAGTACTAAATGAAGGATGAAAGCATGGAATTTAATTGCTATAATTTAATTGAAAATAATTATAGATAACTTTTGCTCGTCTCAAAAGAGTCACAATGAAGAATCAGAAAACAAAGCTAAGTTTGCTGAGCAACATCGAAGACCTGTACAAGTTTTCGTGAAATATGACTTAAAAAAATGTTTGTGCTCTTTCTTTAGGATCTGAACTACTTCTTGTAAAGAATAACACTTTACAAAGAGATGAGAATAAGTTTCTTTAGATTATTTGAAGGGTTAAGTGATTACAGATAAAATGTTGAATTATTCTTTAAGAAGTGAAGAGGAGCAGGGTCAAAAAACACATTCAAAACAGACATGGAGGAAAATCTGAGAAATGTAAGAACTGACATAGTAAGCTGTTGAAACAGGAAGACTGTAAGAGCAATTTATTCCTGTGACTTCTGCATCCATCTCTATCTTTGTTGATTTACTTTGCAGAAGATCTTGATGTTAAAAAAACCTAACAGTTTTCATCTGATCCTAGAGAGGAAACCAGTTTGGTTGAGACTGCTTTTCATCAAGGTGGTAACTTGTGGTTTTAGTTTAAAAATAGTATTTTCTAAATACGTCAAAAGACCTTCCTGCACAAGACCTTGTGAAATTGCTGCATTGCACGATATAAACAAACCTGTTGGCACTGTCATCCAATGTTCGCTCAAACCACTGCACAGAAGCTGTTTGTAGGGGATCCAGCACCAGAGTCATCAAGTGTCGAGCCAGGCTGCAGCAGCGTTCTGAACGCATTGGATTCCTCTTGTAAGGCATAGCGCTTGAACCTGTGAAAGGAGAAAGAGTGATGGAAATAGTGCATAGAAGTAGTGCATTCACGAAGAAGAATCTCCCCCAAATAAGAAAAGTGTGTCAGGAATCATGTTTTTGAAAAGCCTCAAAACATGACGATTTTCTAAGGACAAAAGAATAAAGAAAATGACACCACTGCACTTCCCCTTCAGATTAAAAACATCATGAAAAAAAAAGTGTGAGAAGACATCTTGCAAATCTGCAAAACAGAAGAAGTACTAACATATAAAAAGAACAAATGGACTTAATTTTTAATACAGTATTCAGCACCATCTCTCTAGGCTACCCATGGGAACTTCAGCAGTGTTCAAGACCCCATCTGCTCAATAACATTGTCCTTCACAGTCAGATACTTATACTGTGGCCTGTTGCTCTGGTGAATGGATATCAAAACCAACCGTTAAATGTAGAATGATTCAAGTAACAAATACGATTAAGGCTTAATTTGCCAATTCAACCCTATGTAACTATTTAGAGTGCCTGCCTGAACTTCTGTCAGTGACATTTCTAAGTTTGCTTAGAAGACTGCACCAACATAAATGAAAAGATACATACACTGATTCAAGAAATGTCTCACATCCCTTACCAATCTGGTCTTTCTCAAAAGGCTCCTCTATCTCCTTCAGGTTGGCCAAAAGACGAATGTCGGTACAAATCTAGGAAAAAAAAAGCCCAAGAAATTAACTAACAGAACCAAACTAACATACACCCATATATACTCCTGTCAGTGTTCTTAGAGAATTGTTTTTATCTGTGTCTGAGAAGTAAATTTGGGATACAGTGAAAAATTTAACCAAAAAAAATGACACTGCAGTCATACTTCTCAGCCTAAAAATCCCAATCAAGAAAGCCTAAGGAAAAAAAAAAACATGTCCACTGTATTAGAATAGGACTCCAAGAAGGTCAGATGTTTGCAGGGAATGGAAGAGATACCAGGACCGAACAGTGAAAATGCATAAATTACACAGTGATTTGCAAACACAGATCGTGTGCTCACTGAACCAGCCAGCCTATAAAACTAAACCATAAGAAAATACCACAGATCACTTGAGCTCAAAAAGGAAGAGGGACGGAACAGAAATAAATCAATGAAAAGAATCCACAAGGACAGAGAGAATAACGCTATTATCAGAGAAGCAATTAACTAGGAGCAAATGGTGAAATTTAAAAACTTGTACACCACTAGGAAAGACATTTACTCTAATTGTATCAATTTAGCATAGATTAGACTAATATCTGGTGTGGGATTTGTTAACCCATCTTAGAAGCTGCTCAGTAAACTTGCTTTATTTGCCACTGGTCTTAAAATCTTTGAGGTTTGATTAGTAGGCATGTACTCAGCTGTGGATTTACATCAGCACAAAGAAAACAACTGAACAAGGAATACCAATAATTATTTCTTGAAACAGCGTTCTGCACCAGAAGCACGTTCTCTTCAAGATATGTTTCCTCTTATTCCCAATGTATACAAATAGGGCACTCACCTTGTGTATAGATGCTCCAAGACTGGCCAGCACAGACAGGACTTCAATATCCACCTTGCGACTATAGGTCTGCCCCGTGACCATATAAGCCCTAAAAATAAGCACAGAAGTTGAGCACTCCAAGAAGATACAATTGTACTGCAAGACTTTAAGCAAGTAGTGACATGGCTCTTAATGTGGAGGGTTGTCATCCTGCCCTGATGAGAACAAACTTGGATTCAGGCTGTCAATTTTGGACAGCATGCAGATGGGACAGAGGAAAGCAGAAGGGAAATGGACAGCCGTGCTTTGACAGGGAGACAAGTAGAAATGGCCTATTTAGGAGGTGAAGTTTCCTGAGGGAAGCTGCAACTGGGAATGGAAGATGGCAAAGAAAGAGAAGTCAAGAGCAGCACAGATGTCAGTTTGGCAGCTAGGAGGAATCTGGGCCAACAGTAGGAGTCATGCTTTGTTAACTCCAGATTTAGGTGACTAAGCATGCTTGTTACATACCGCTTAAATCCTGCCTTTGCAGTCACTAATCTGTCCAGCTCTTCAACCTCAGGGTGAAGGAAAAAACCAAAACAAACAGAGCTCAGAATGCAAGACCTCAGGACAGTCAGCAACAGCAAAAAGGATCCTCTGTCAACAAATGTTATACTTGCTGGGAAGCGCTCTCCCCCCCCCAAATTCTGCTCACTTTCACACAGGGCCTTGTCAGTGGGCCCCAGAAGGATCGCAGTGCCTTTGTGAATTTCATGCCAGAATCTCCATGTTCCCCCGAAATGAACAGCATTGCAGAGGGGAGAACTGCCAAGACTGCAAGTCTGTGCCCTGAGCTGTCTGACTTACTTTACTGTGGTCTCCCTCAAAGAGCTGCAAGAAGCTGGCTTGCGTGCCAGTGGTGCCTTTTACACCCCGAAAGCGCAGGTCATCCCGAGCCCGCTCCAGGTTCTGCAGGTCCATGCACAAGTCCTGAATCCACAGGCAGCAGCGTTTCCCCACAGTGGTGAGCTGTGCTGGTCTGAAAACAACCAAGAACAGAATGCAACTCATTGACAATTTGCGCAGTAACTCCAGAAGGACCACACTTTGCTGCTGAGTCTACCGTTAAGATCTCCTTGTGGGTTGGTCTCTCTGCCTCTTCTGAGCAGAAAGGGCGCCCTCTGCCGGGGCTCTCTCTGCCCACAGGGGAGCGAAGCCAGAGGGCTGGGAGAAACGGGGGAGTGCATCCATCCCACACCCTAATTCTGCTCGCCAAGAGCAGGGGCATCCTGGCTAATTTATAGCACTGGTGTGACTTTCTCAGTGTATAAACATTTGCATTGTAATTTTAAATAATTCCTCTACGGGACTGTTTCTTTTTATTTATAAAAACGCATCCCTCAGCGTCTGGGCAAATGTGCAATAATTAACTATACTGTTAGCCAACATTTTTGTAAGATCTCCTCCTTGAAATAAATATCTGCAAGCTTCAACCACACTGTTCCCCCCTGCAAATGCTTCGAGAAGAAAACGGGGGTATTATGCAGAACCTAGAAGTTGAAATATTTCAAATTATCCACATGAACTTCAAAGATGACCTTTATACTATCTCAAAAAAACATACGCATGTGAACAAGGTGCTCCTGGAACAAGGTGCTCCTGGTTAAGCTCAGACAGAAAAAGGAAGTGTGTCAGGGGGGAAAAGGAAGCAGGGATGGGTAATCCAGGAGGAATACAAGGAAACTGTCCAGCACTGCAAGAATGGGTTGAGGAAAGCCAAAGCCCACCTGCAGTTTAATCTGATGTGGGATGTGAAAGGCAATAAGAAAGGCTCCTGTAAGTATGTAAGCAGGAAAAGGGAATTCTAGGGAAAACATGGACCTGTTCATAAATGGGGCAGAGGCCCTGCTGCCAAAGGACACAGAAAAGGCCAAGGTCTTCTTTATGACTTCACCTCACACACACTTCTTGAATACTCTTTTGTACTCTTTCCAAAAGCCAAGATAAAACTGAGCCCAGAGAATATTCCTCCAAAAAGCTGCAGATGAAGAGAGACCTAGGACTAAAGCTGACTGAACTGACATGGCTTATACAGCAAGACTTAATGTCTGACACTAAAATTTCTCCTGAAGCAGAGTGGGAGCATCACGTCAGGTCTCTGTATATGTCTTGTCTTGCTGTATATGCTATGTCAGTTCAATCAGACAATGTCTGACATGACCTGTGCTTAATTTCTCTGGCTCTGGTGTTCCATATCACTGGGGTAGATGATCCAGGTTTACCTCAAGGTGTACAGTTTAATGCCTCTAAAAGCAAACTCTGTTCATGAAGCAGCAGATTACCCCAACAACAGACCTATCCAGATCTCACTGTCCTTTGACTCAGTAGTCTACCTAAAAATACCCTATCCTATCAGCAGTCAGTGTCAGAAGGGCTGTACAAGAAATCTAAGTTTCCCAAGAGACAGAAAGTGGTATCATCCTGTTATAAACATAAGAAATTCCTCCTAATTATTCCCAGGGACCCATAAAGGGATGTATAAAAATGGATGGATCCTGAATCATCACTTCAGAAGAAAGCTACAGCTATAGTGACAGGGTAGCGGTAGTAACAGGTCACCAGTAACAAACCTTTCTAAGCTGCAGCTGAAACTAACTTAACTGACAGAAAAACAAACAT
The DNA here is from genome assembly GCA_028020825.1 of Podargus strigoides. Taxonomy (NCBI): domain Eukaryota; kingdom Metazoa; phylum Chordata; class Aves; order Caprimulgiformes; family Podargidae; genus Podargus; species Podargus strigoides. Next base: position 116,046,940 of record CM051663.1, on the reverse strand, counting down.
AAAGGAAATGTGATTGGAAGACAGGCTTACTGCACTTCCCAGTCATACTTTTTGAAACTGTGCAGAATATACACATCTATGTTCACCAGGAAGTCGTTTCTTGTGAAGCTGTGTTAAAACAACTGCTGACAGCTACTCAAAACTCAATTTCTTGAGACAAGGCTGGAGTCAGGCACATGCTCCTTTTCTGAACCACCACCACCAATGTCTTAATGACATCGAGCAGTACCAACTGCCACTAGTCAGAGACAGGAAAAAAAAAAGGATGAGAGAAAGCAGTAGCAGGTTAATTTAACCAAAACACAGCTGACAAATGGAAGCAAAGGCTGATGGCTACTTACTGGTAGTGAGTAAAGCCCAAAGTAGGCAGGTCAGCATACTTCTCAGCAAAGTCGGCCAGCCGGCTGGTCACCCTTGCGAGCTGGTGGATTCAGGAAGGATAGAAGAGAGGCGGAATGAGAAAGAAAAATCCGCAGCAGAAGCTAGCATGCTTATGCACAACACCACTGTGACAAAAAGGTGAGGGAAACAACTGTGTAGTCCTTGAATACCCCCCTCTAATTGTTGAATATGGTACGTTTCAATTTTTCAAGGCAAGCACATAGTTTTTGCTTCCTACAAAACTCAAACAAGAGATGATACAAATAGCTGGACTTCAGCTCAAACTAATCTAGTCCTTGTGCCCAACCCAATCTTGCAGTTGGTTTACCTCTGGATATTTTCTTTATTCCTGGAATAGGTCAGAAATAAAACTGCTTGGGGTATAATTGACACATATGCAGTCCAGGACCAATTGGGTGATAAGACAGACAACACTGTGCTACACTCCCACTATTATTTCACCTCAGAAAATGGTATTATGTAGCTTCTTGAATGCTGGCACACTCCTAGGAATATAGTTAAGGGGATGCCTAAGCTGACCCTGAAAGCAATTCATTTGTTACCTGAAACTAGTACCTGTGGCACAGAGAAACAAGGAATTGCTTATAATTCCCATGGTGAGCAAAGAAGCTTTCGGGTAAGACTTTACAAAGGAAAGGAAGATAACTGTTCACTTTCTTGAGAATAACCCAAACAGACAGCTCTTCCTAGCTTCCCAGCAAGGCTTAGGAAAATCCAAGTTAAACGCAGGCTATTCACAGGACATCAGTGCTGCGCACTTCTGAGACACCATGCACAACTGCCTTCTCACCTTGGGTAGCAGCAGGTTAAACCCATCACGGAGGACAATCAGATCCTGAAAGAAGCAAAGGAAGTAAGTTTGGGCCATGTTTGAAGGACCAGACATAATGGCTTCTCTCAGAGAGGACGCAGGTAATTAAAACATGCTTTGTCTGCTCAGAAGTCTCTTCTTAAAATGAAAACTCTGCTTTCCTTCTTGTGTCAGAACTTGCAGTGAACTTGCTTATGACAAATATGCTGGATCCATCATTGCTTCTTCTATACTATCCACAGGAAGTCATACTGGGCAGCACTGTAGAATGGTGATACTCCCTTTTTCATTTAACATAGTTAACCGTTTCTCTTGGCCACTGAAAAGCTTTATCTACTCTGAATTAATACAGGGGTTCCAAGCAGCAGATGAATGCTCATGACCTGCACGTATCAAAAGTGGCCTTGTTTCATAAGTCAGTGAACTCTTGCCCCACTGGCATAACTGACAGTTCACACGTTTCTGCATGCATTTGCAAGTCACAATCTCTTATCTCCTTGAATATTTAACATGCAAGCAGAACTTAGGGAACAGTTAAGTTTCCTGACAGACCTTGCTTCATATCAAAAGAAAGAAAGCAGAGGAGCTTGCCTTCCTAGGGTACCTAGGAAAAAGGGGAATTAACTTCAACAGTAAAACTAATTTAAAAAGTCTGAAAAAAATCTATTTAATATTATTTAATAAAGAAAAATTATAAAGAGCTATTAAGTAAGCAACTGTAGCTTTGTTTTGCCCAGCTCTGCAGGCAGGAAACTGGAAATATTATATTACCGTATTATCCCCTACGTAACAGGAAGTTGCTCCCAGGTGAATAATGGCTGCAGCTTTTGGACAGCAGTGGGCAAAGGTGTGAACGTGGGCCATCACATCGTGACGCAGCTTCTTCTCTTCCTCCGCTGCCATCTCAAAGTCAATGTTGTCCAGATTTGCTTCCATCTCCTTTATCTGCTCATCTGTGATAGGAAGCCCAAGTGACTGCAAGGAGAAAAGAACTTTTTATTTCTTTTTGTCTTCAAGAGACAAGCCAAATTGAGACAGAAGCTGTTTAGATAATTTACTCCCATATGACATCTCACAGAAGCATGGCAATTTGGCATAATCAAGAGCTGTAAGAGCAAATGCTTTTATTCTAGGGTTTTCCAGCCTCTTCCGATAGAACAGTGTTTATGTTTAGATGTTCTTCTTGGCCTCCATACTTCCCTCAATCATATAACATCCCTGTGACAACTACAAAAATTAGACATGTGGGGAAAAGTGATAGAAAAATAGTATTGGTTTAAATTCTTCTAATGAAATTTACCCTTTGGGTAAAGGACAATCCAGCTACTATGTGACTAGATAGCTTGTGTCAGGAAGAACTCTTTGGACCAAACTAGACCTACACAATTGTAAACAGCATGCTTAGAACATAGGGAAAGGTACATATGGTTGTACCTCTCTGAAAGTCCTGAAGTACTTCATCTCAGTATGAATATGGAAGCTTGGGAAATCAGTTACTTGATCTGGAAGCAGGAGATAAAAGGCTCCTAGTTCATGTTCAAAAATATTTGCTAAACCTATTCAGCAAGTTGACTTAGAGTAACATATCAAACCACAGAATTACACACTTGCATAACTTGCACAGCTCTATACTTGCACAAGCTAGGTAAGCTGAGAAAAATGTCTTTTCCCACTACCAAGAGTTGAAAAGTCTCACAATGAACTTGAATTACTGTCTTTTCCAAATTAAAATGCTATTGTCTTCTGCATTAGTAATTAGAAATCAGCAGCCAGGAAACTTCAAGGACACAAAGTATTTCAAAAGCTGGTTCTGTTCAGAATCAAACTGGCTAAAAAACTGTTCTGCAGATGTGGACTCTGAACTAGAGAAGACAGCAAGTGAAGCACACGTCTTCAAGGCTCTCATCAGATAATTACTACCTACACATATTAAAATATGGTGCTGCAAGTGTATACACAACCATGAGTGTCCAGATAAATGAGGAAAAGCATCTGGCCCCAGACTTCTGTCTTTGAAGTGCACTGATACAGACCACAGCTGCCTGAAAGCTCACAGGCAACTCAAAAGGCAATACACTCTTGTGCCAAGGTGAAAATCTCACGCCTTGTTCATACATCCATGATCTGTTGGGAAAAGCTGACCACAGTATGCAGTCATTGACAGCCATCCAGAGAGGAAAGAAATAATCCCCAAAAGGAACTACTTATCATAGGAATACATGCGAGGTAGGGTAGTGCCAAGGCAAATGTTGTTCTCTTCCCCACAAGTTTTTGCCGATATTGACAGTACCTCAGGAAGAAAGCAATTAAATGTCCTTCAAACCTGTCTACATAAGAAAACTAAGTAGAAAAGCTACCCAGGGAGGAATACAGGGTTTTCTCCAAAGCACTATGGGTCAGTGATGCACTTTCTGGATTGTGCTTTTAAGGTGTCATTCTTCCGAGGCTGTTCCAATACTTTGATGTGCTACTATAATAACTATGACTGTTCACTCATCCCTATTCCTAAAGGGCAGAGCAGAGCAGGCAGATGACATGGAATGCCTCCTGCAAACAGAATGAGAACACTGGGCTGCTCATCTAATAAAGAATTCTGCTCAAAAACAAAAGGGAAGAGTCAGAGATGGAAAAGAGGACAAACACTTGTTGAGAACTACAAGGGCACTGCCAGGGCACACAGATATGCAGTTAGAAAAGCAAAAGTTTGGCTCGAGTTGGAATTGGCCAGGGTTGTCAAAAACTACAAGAAAGGGTTCTCCAGATACATAAACAAGGAGAAACAGAAGGAAAATACTGGCCCACTGTTAAACAGGAGAGGTGAATTAGTCACCAACAACACTGAAAAGGCAGAGGTTCTCAACACTTTCTTCACCTCTGTCTTCACCAGCACTGTTGGGCCCCAAGACTTGGGAACAAAAATCCAGGTTTATGCAAACACAGACCTGCCATCAGTGAAGGAAGAGTTGGTACGTGAACTACTACAGGAGTGTGACCCCAACAAATCAACAGGCCCAGACACTATCTACCTGAGGGTGTTAAGAGAGCTGGCTGAGGTTGTTGCAAGACCGCTCTCCATAATCTTTGAGAAGTCGTGGAGATCAGGGGATGTCCCAAAAGACTGGGAGAAGGCTAATGTCACCCCCGTCTACCAGAAGTGGTTAAAGGAGGATCCAAGAAATTATAGGCCCATCAGTCTTGCTTCAATCCCTGGTAAAGTTACAGAACGAATCATCCTGGGGGCTATCACAAGTGAAATGAAGAACATGATTGGGAAAAGCCAGCATGGATTCACCAAGGGCAAATCATGCTTGACAAACCCGACTGCCTTCTATGACGAAGTAACCTGCTTGGTTGACATGGGGCAAGTGGTGAACATTGTCTACCTGGATTTCTCCAAGGCTTTTAACATGGTTCCCCACAGCCTCCTCCTACAGAAACTGAAGTGTTACGGTCTAGACAAGTAGTCTGTGCAGTGGGTGGTCAACTGGCTGACAGGCTGCATCCAGAGGGTGGTGGTAAATCACTCTTTTTCAAACTGGCAACCTCTCACAGGTGGAGTCTCCCAGGGATCAATATTGGGCCCAGTGCTGTTTAATATCTTCATAAGTAATCTGGATGATGGGATCAAGTGTACCCTGATGAAATTTGCAGATGATACCAAACTGAGTGGGGAAGCAGACACCTTGCCTAGACCGTGCTCTTGCCAAGAAAGGTTGGGCTGGATGATCCTTCAGGTCTCTCTTAACATGGTATTCTGTGATATGACAGAAAAATAATGAAAATTAAATTGGACAAAAAAGTACATCATGGGCTATTTTAGGCTCTTATAAGAGAGAAAACGTTCAGATTCCACATGTGCAAAACATTTTATTAGTCAGTTTGATACTGCAGGATGTCAAAGTTACTTCTACCAGAAGGAAGAGCTCCATGAAATTTATACTTGTCTTTCAAATAACAAATTGTTTAGGTTAAGAACTCAAGATTTTAAAAAATTAAAGAAAGGTATTAATAGAGGTATCATAATATAAATGAATTTTTGTTCAAAAAAAACGACTAGAATTTTGAAATGGGTATGAACTCACACACTTCAGCTCTTAACCCAAACCTTAATGACTGTCAGCTGGGAAAAGATTAGTTTAAGGATCTCTCTCTTACTAATCAATCATTTTACTTAGTCTCCTCTTTCAGTCTCCCGCTTGTCCAATTGTCAGCTGTAAGAAACAAAATACAGACTGTAAAGATTTTTCTGTCTAATTCGGTTTCCAGTTAAATAATTTTTCAGATATTACCTCAGGAGAGTGAGTACTACTGGAGCAAATATTGCCCATAGTTCATTCATTACTTTTTTTTTAAGTTACTCCCCCCAGAATATTATGTATTCTCAACAAGGAACCTGAGGAAAGTGCTTGTATCTGTAACTAACTGATCATCAGCACAGCTAACAGGTGCTGAAAATAGCTGACTGTTCCTCTTTCAGTCCAGGACTGACATCAGAAGACAAACTCCTTTGGAATGGGGAGACAGATAAAAATAGTAGTCTCCCTCTTCTCACTATGAAGAGGGTGCTCAAGAAATTGCAAGATTTGTCTCTGCTTTCTGGGAACAAAACTCTACAGTGGCAATTGGAGAGAAAGCACGGGTCAAGAGACAGGGGAACCTCAACTTCAGGGCTTGGGAGTGGAAACCTAGAAGTCTCACTGGTTCCTTCAGCAGCTTGCTTTCTCCTGTTGGATAAGTTATGTATTTTGTTCTCCAACAGCAGAAAAGGCAATGATTACCTGCTGTAATTGATATGACAATGTTTAAATTATCATGCTTTGAACATACAAAGCTCCTTAAACATGCACCCTTGGTATGATGCTTCCTATACTAGATGAGACTTGCAGTCTGCTCACTCCAGCACCTCAGCTGTGACAACACCTAGCACGTGGTCTTTGAGAAGGCAACTCCTGCTTAACACAGCTGTATAACTACATCTTCAGCTTATAAAACACCACGTTTGACGTAGCGTACTATTGATGAGGCTGCTGTAGTGGTATGATCTTTGAACAGAGAAAGAACACATTCATGATGCTGTGCACTGCTTGTTTGTTCTCCAGCATGGTGCTTCTCTGCCCTTACGCTAATAGTAACAGCCAGACCTCATGCTTGGATTGCTTCCTAACAACCCCAGTACTTTGAGAACAGAAACTGAAGGTTTGTGCACAAACCAAATGGGCAGCTATTGAGTTGGAAATCTATCCTGTCAGGAGGCATTGGTTTTGTGGGGGGTCTTTTTTTCTTTTTTCTCTCCCTGAACATACTACAGTGTTTTCACTGTCAAAAACAGTGAGCCTTCCTCTCAGGGTATGCCAACAGTCACAAGGAACCAGTTAGTCCATCTTAAAAAGTAACTGTGTCTCAACTAAGTAGTAATAATTAGCTGTGCACATACCCCTAATTTGGTCCAAATTCAAAGCAAGAAGCTCGCAATCCTATGGACATACTCTCAGTCACGGCTTCCTCGTGGCTGAATTGATACCAATCTTTTGTGCTGTCAGTTTTTTTGTGCAGTGCTCGGTCTGTCAGAAACATGATAACCATTTCTGGGGTAAATGTTCTGCTCACTTTGGCCAAAACTAAGCTTATCTCAGAAATGTGGGCTATCTACAAACAACTGGCTGCAGATGTGTGGGTGGTTCAGCTGGCACAGACCTGACAGCGATCCGATTGACCAAGAGAGCAGGTCTCATCAGTCACGCCTCTCGAAAAGCAAACATCCCAGCACTAGAGAAGGACACTAATGTTTGCTCAGAAGGCACCCCCCCCCAAAAAAAAAAACCCACAGAAATGCTTAGCAAAGCTTTTATAAAGCTAATTTCACAAAGAAGGCAAAGGTGCAAGGGGGAGGGTATGAAACCAGAAGAGGTGATTTGCTGGGGGGGGGACAGGTACGTGGAGGACTGTGTACAAGGGGTTGTGTAAAGCTGGGCCTGCACACCCCGGCCCCTCCTTCACCCCCCCGCCATACGCAAAGGGGCGCCTGAAGGCTGCCCTGGCCCGCTGACCCCGGGCAGACCCGGGCCGCTGCTCGGTCTGTTTCCCAAGGGTGGCTCCGGGCAGGCACGACAAGCGGTTCCCGCCTCAGGCACCCAACGAGCGAGGCGGGCAAAGCAAACCGGCGGCGAGCGGCTCCAAGAGCGACCCCTCGCCTCGTCGCGGGCCGCTCTGACCCCCACCTCCGCCGGTAGCCGGCCCTCCCCCGCCAGAGCCCTGAAGGGTCACTGAAGGAAGCAGGAAGACAGGCAGCCGCGGCAGCCGACCGCTCCCAGGGCCCGGAGGTGGCTGCGGGCCGCTCTCCCCTCAGCGGCCCTGTCCCACCGTTACCTTCTCAGCCTGGGCCAGGTAAAGCCAGAGGCGGCGCCAGGTGCCGAACTTCTTCCTCTCGCTGAAGTTGAATCCCATCTCGGCGCTGGCGTATCGCGACACCAGCGGAGAGCGGTAGCGCGCCAGCGCGTCCTCCTCGGCGCCGTGGGTCGCCATGGCAGCGGAGCGCCAACGCGAGCCGGCAGAGCGAGCGAGGCCGGCGGGGGCAGGACGCTCGCCGACAGCGGGGGGATAAGGGCAGACCGCGGCCCCGCCTCGCTGTCGCAAAGAGCCCCCGCCCCCGGCGCGGAATACGGCACCGCGGGGTCAGTGCGGGGGAGGCGGCGCCCCTGGCGAGACCTGAGATGGCGGCGAGGAGACGGGAACAAACGCGCGGGAAACACGAGTATTAAATGCTTAGCAGCCAAACACATTTATTAGTCTTTTTCTTTTTTTTTTTTTTTCTTTTTTTCTTTTTTTTTTTTCCAGGAACCCAAAAATAGTTTGTAGTTATAATGTAAGCAACTGAGTTGCACATAATACAATCATATCTTTCAAAAAATAAAAATAAAATAAAAACAAAAAAAAGCTGTTTAAAAGCCCCCCCAAAAAAACCTTCAGAAAACTTATATAAGTATTACACCATCTCTCAGTTTCAATGAAATGACGACGACTTGATTCCTTACTACTTTTAACTTGTCACACTCCAATAAAACATCACCCTTTTGTTTTTGTTTTTTTCCTCTCTCCTTCCCCCCCCCCCCGCCCCCCCCCAATCCAGCATGAGAAATACAGTACCTGCTATGGCAAAAATACACATAAAATGCAACATTTCAGCTTATTTGTACATTAGTAGAGTTTAAACATTTCATTGTTGGTTGTTTTTTTTTTTATTTTAAGTGAACCAGTGATTTTCAGTACCACTATACTAAAAGTAAAATAAAAATATAGAAAAGGAGAAGGGGGGCAGCCAGCCATACAAGAGCACCTTTCTAAAGTGCCGAGTTTCTGTGTCCATGGAAAACCCTTAGGAAGTTCAAACACTTGTGAGCATATGGGATGGAAATCACGATGAAACCTGGATATGCAAGACATTGTGTCATCTTCTCTATATTCTCCCTGTTTGTCCTGTATTTCTTTACTGCACACTGGAGAAGGAGGGGAAGAACCAGAGCCAGGGTAAGAGTTTAATAAAAGAAGCCATTTCAAGTATAAGAAAAAAATCAACACTTATAGGTAACTTGCAAATAGTATCAATATACACAGAGCCACTATTTTTATTATTACTATGTCTGCTTCTGGGGGACAGTGTTTCAGGCAAGAGGGCTTTAGCTGTACCTTCCTGTTACCTATTTATGTGCAAAGTAGAAAAGCTGCCTTTTCTAATCCAGCCATTTTGGACATCGCCGATTTTCTGTTCTGCAACCTCCTCCCTCCATTTTGTCAGGCAAGAAGAAGGTGGCATTATTTTACTGAGAAGACTAGATGAAATGAATCTATTTCTCCATTCCTCTTCCAGACACACCCTTCTCCCACTACTTGTTTGCAATGAAGAGAAACTTGCCAAACATCTGATGCCCACTATGAGCCAGTTTCCTGAACAGGTAGAAGGCATTTACCTTTGTAAACATAATCCCTTATGTTTGTGGAACTCAGAGCAGCATTTCGTATCTCCATCCACGTGGTGGAGATGAAAATAGATCAGAACGCTCCCCTGTCACTGCTTTTCCTCCCCTCCTTCCCACCTCCAGAAAGATTACATTTGGTTACTTTTGTTAGAAGGTGGGTTTTTTTGGTTCTTTGGGGAAAATACTTAGCATTGAATTCAAAATAAACGTTACAGAATTACCATCAGCAGAGTCATACTGCTGTTTGTTCTGCTTTCTAGATGAGAAAGAAAAAGCATCGTGCATCAAATATTCTGCATGTTTTAGGACGCAGCAGAAATCAAAGACACACGTGTAAATCCTACAGGTGCATATGCATGATTTCAGCTTCTTGCTCTGCAGAATCACTGTATACATTTCACCTTGAGTACTAGCAAGAGATGAAGAGGGTGGCATATGGCAACGATGGAGAGATGTCCCTAAGGCCATGGGGAGCAATGCAGGAGAGGGAGGACCAGGGAACATCAGATAGGAAGGTTTCAGGTACAGAAACCACATTCTTGATATTTCAAAGGCCAAATTCCAGAAGGCATGGGCTCATATGCACATCCCTGAGACGCACATCTAAGAAAGAAGAAACAGCGACCATGTGACTGGAGAGGGGAGAAAGTAGCAGCACTTCCCTGACAGCTGTGGGATTTACCCGATGAAGACCTCTTTCCCCCACCACCCTCCCCGAGACATTCTGGGAGAGCTGTAAGGCATATACACAAGCAGCATCTACTATCATTCCCTCTGTTCCTACGTTTTATTGGCAGGTGATGGCTTCTGTGTATCGTGGACAAGAAGAGACCCTGCATTTGCAGTGTCACTGGTAACACACTGAAATTAATTCAGGGAAGGAAACAGAACGCTACTCTGCCCTTCATCCCTGGAGCAGCAGCACAAAGTGGAAAGGTTCTTCATATTACAGTCTCCTCTCTGGAACTACACACCACCACCTCCCACTTTCTGATGGCAGGAAAAGATGTGTCCATTTGAAGGATATTACCAAAAACTCTATTTAAAGGCAGGGAAAAGTACATAAACTGATTCTGATTTGGTGTTCTGGTGAAAGAAGCAGCAAACTCAAAGTACTTCAATCAAGTCTGAAGCTTTACCTAAAAGTACAATGTGTGACCTGTAGCAACACTGGCATAATTATGTAAAGGAAGAGCAGGAGAAAGAAACTGGCATAAAAACAGAGGAGGAGTATGAGTAACTGAAACTCCATCAACTTCTGTTATTTCGGATACGAGTGTCTGATGGCTTTAATCATTAAAAAAGTTATCTCCCTCCACACAAGCAAACAATGTAAAAAGAATGATAGATCTTTCTGTAAAAACCTCATAATACTTCTATTATGCTTTTTATCTTTAAAGCACTTTACAAACACTTACTAGTTGATCCTCACAAAACCCCTGTGAGGTAGGTAAGTAGTATTATCATCCCGGCTTTACAGATGAAAAAACAAAGGCAAAGAAGTTAAATGACTTGCCCAAGGCAAGGGAAGAGTAAGGGCTAATGTTAAAATTCAGGAGTTCCAGCCTTCTGGTCCTGTGCTCAAAACCACTAGGTTCAAACATCTTTTCAGAAAGGAGATAACAGATAGAAAGAAAAGCCCATTAAGTTTAGAAGAAATGGTAAGATTTAAAAGGTTACATCAGAAGGGGAAGGAGAAATGTACCACGAGGTATTTTTGTGAGTTTAAACTTCAGATTTTTCTTTTTTTAATTTTTTTTTTATTTTTTTTTTAAATTTTTTTTTAAAAGGCAATCTGACAGAGTGGAACCCTGATAAGATCACATCTGCAAGGCAGGCACAGATGCGAGAGTGATCATCAAGTCTATTACTCATTACAGTACTGTGAACATCAACAAAAATAAAACTGCTGCATGAAAACACTGAATACAGGCAGGATAATATCTCAGTTTATGATATTACATCTAAGATAATGCCAAGGATAATGCAGGTACCATGGTACACCATGGACAAAGTCAAGTCAAAGGGTCCCTATTAAGATGACGAAGAGGGCAGCAAGATGTACATTTTTCCGAGGAGACTGCTCCTGGAAGCTCAGCGAGCTTCAGGGAACACACATAGTTCACAATGACTGCATCTTGGAGATGTGAGGAAGTGAATCCTTTTTTATGACCATTACGATACCACCTTATAGTAAAAAAGGATCATTTCTTTTAAATAGAAGGCCTTGAATACAGGTCACTCTACATTCCCTAAAGTGTCACACACTGCCAACATTAATGCTAAGTCACTGGCAGTAACACCAGATAACAAAGCACTGGTAGTTGCCAACACTGAAAAAACACAGTCCTCGGAGTCATGCTTAGATCAGCACTAGGAAGTGAGTACCACCTCCACCATCTTGTCCATAGATGTGCTGTCACTGTGTGAGCTGTGCCAGAAACAGCAGCAAAGAAAATTTTAGGGAGAAGAAAGCGTAGACATCAAGGACCAGCTGTGTTCCAGTTCTCCTGGAAGAACACAAGGACTGCTGTAATGGAAAAACGAGCAGTAAATCCAAAAAACACAGTGCCTGTGGCAGCGTGTTTCCTGAGCTTGACAAAGGCCAGAACACAGGAGGCGGCAGATAGTTTCCCAGGTAGAACTGGTGTCCCATTCACCCTACTGGCCCTGGGTTAACACTGCACAGGCTAGAATTCACAATCTGGTGCAAGGTTTAGAGCTGATTTTGCTTTGCAGTCAACATTAGTTTTCTAAACCTCTGCCCAGTTATCTAATGGCCAACTTTTGAAAAAAAGAACTATCAACTCCTTTTTATTTCAAAGTCATCACCTCCCTACTTCCCCAAACTATAACAGATATACCATGGACACAGAAACTCCTGAACAGTTTAGCAAAGCTATCTTTGTCCCCTGCACCCCCTTTGCAGAATGCATAGTTTACAATTCACTTACAAAATAAAGAAGCAATGCTGACCACATATGGGACCTTTTTTTTTTTTTGAAAAAAGAACAAACAACCTCTTCTTAAGTTCAGTATCAAAATTCACATTTGCATAATAATACATTTCAAGGCCATTAGAGAGGAATGAGAGCGAAGCAAAGAAAACTGCAGAGTCTCTCCTCTCTTTGTCTTCCTGAATAGAGCTGAGGGATCCCACTGGAGTTTCTTTTCAGGGTGGGAATTAGGAAGGGCTACAGCGACAGCTCTTGATCTTGTACACCTCATGTTTTGGGTGGGACGAAGAGGTGAATTATTAGGGGAAAAAAAACAAATGGAAGGAGACACTGCAGATTCCTATGTTTAGCTACAAACAGCTTCAAAGAAATAAAAAATTACTTCAGATTTTTTTTTCCGTTTAAACACTTCTACCTCACTATTTCAAAAACTCCTTTTTTTCTTCTTGTGTAATACCCTGTTCATTTAAATGGCAACATTAAGTGTGCTGGAAATTTAAGGGTTGAAAAAAATAAATTTTCCTGTTTCTCTTATCAGGACACGAACAGAGAGGGTAAAAGTGTGCCTGCACCCACTATTTAACAGAAGCTACAAAACATCATCTTCTCTACGTGTATAAATTTGTCTCAAACATCACTGTGTTTCAATTCTCCAGTGCTTACAAAAAATAAAGCCACACACACTCACGCTCATGCACACAAACATAAAGAGAAGCCACATAATACATACACAAACTCAACCTGCAACAGCAGACTACCCTAAAACTATCAACAGCTTCTGTGCATCACATGACATCCCTTCGCGCACCCCCACCCCCCCCCCCCCCGATCTCTACCACATAGGAAAACGTATTGTGCAGTGTAGAGACGAGCCCAAAGATGATGCTTGTCAAAAGGGACCAGTGGGCTGCAATCTCGATGTCTGACCTCTTGAAAGAATAAACTGACCATTGTCTCCCCTCCAGCCCAAGCGGTCTCCTCAATTCGACAGTCACTATTCTCACAAAGGCACATTCATAAATACCACATTTAACTTACTGCTTGTAAAAACATAGGAGGAAAACGTTAAGCGCTTATACCCCAACCCATCCCTGCTGACCCAGCAAGAAGTATCACAATAACGTATCACTTGGTGAGACCTTACTCTACCTTTAGAAGGTACATATTAAAGAAGTCTTCCAACATCTCTTTAAAAAATTTTCTTTTGCATAAATGAATGCTTTTTTTTTTCTGTTTTTGGCTTACATATTTTGGAATACAGCACACTCACTATAAAGCTCTGTTGTAAGGCTACCCTCTAAGTAAGGCTGTTCTACCTTGGCTTGCATTTTCACTTCATTTTGCTGCTTCTCCACACATTCCCAAAAAAACCCAACCCTACACAGCGCCTTATATAGAAAGGGTAAGCCGTATCTGGCAGGGAGAGGGAGGGGAAAGAAAGCACATCATATCATAACCATGTCACTAAAATAGCTATTCTAACAAGCTGTGCAACCTGCTCTTACTGCTCAACAGTAAATGATGAAGAAAATGTTCATTTATGGTTGTGTTTCATCTGAAACAGGAGAAGCTTCCACTTTGTCTCAATTAAAAAAAGCTTTTTTTTTTAAAAAAAGAGGAAGTTAGTTCTGTGAACACAACAACACACACTAATACCCAAGAGGAGGCATTTAGTGCTCAAGGAAACATTTCTTGCTAAGCACTGCCTCCTTGTATTGTGCATCCATGCAAACTTCTCCAGTCTCTTCTCTTCCCCTCTGCCCACTACAGTCAAGAATGTTTGCTGCAAAAATACTTAACGCTGGCTGGCACAATGCATTCTTCCTATTTTTTTTTATTTTTTTTTTTTTAAATTATCTTCCCCTGGAGTGCTCTGTATTCATTTACAGAAAGGCTGTCAGAGTCAAGTCAAAAAACTCAGTTTCTCACTACAAAGCTAACAGGAACCCTAACACTGCTGAGTGTCACCAGTCCCAACTGTCACATATATCAGGCAAAAATGGCTCTTCGCAGAGGGCATTTGATTTGCTAGAAGCTTGCTTATACAGCACAGAATTCTGGGAAACTTTCAGGGAAAAACTTTCCTGCATAGCTTGATGAAAAGCAACATGTATGCAAACGGACATTGTCTGCTGTGTGCCACAGATGAAGCTGCATCTATCTTGGCCTGACAATAGTTTAAAAAAGAGGCTTCAAACCACCGGGAGCTGTGGTGCTTTTTGTAGCACAGATGAAACTTTAAATCACTTTTCATATAAGTATTAGAAGCTATAGTTACTACATCACAAAGTTTAAAGTCTCACATAACACCACAAAATAGAGAGCTATATTTTGAACAGGACCCTGACTGAGTTTCAACAGCAATGTAGACAGACCCTTGAATTCTACTGTAGACAAAGTTCTGCATGGCAATTCACTACAAAATAGATCCATTTCCTATTATCTAACGCAGGGGAACTTTGGTAAAATTCCGCAACACTGGTATTTACAGTGATGAGACACTTACGCAAAACATTGTTAGGGACATCAACTAGCAAGGCTGCTAAAAATCTCCAGTTAGGCTCCTGTCATTTAGCCCAACCAACAGCTCTGCTCCAGCATAACTTTTGCTTTGTGTTTTAGGTTTGGATGTGAATTCAGGACAAGGAAAACTGGCTCTGCCTACACTGGGAAACTTTAAATATTTCTCCCCATTACTGTTAGCACCCTTATGCCACAGGTGGAAGCCTAGTACTGGAGGTGAAGAAAGAGTTTGGGTTTTAGACATCTGTATTTGATCACCATGGGAATGACGGATATGATCTAACTAACAGCATCAGTTCCTAACATTAAAAAACAGTAAAAAATAAACTAGACAACTGAAATGGTATTTTGTGCAAAATCAATTTAGACAAACCAACAGATTCTGCATATGTTGTTTCAGACACAGGACCAAAGTTGCACTTCAACAGCATTTGTTTGTTGGTTTTTTTTTGTTGTCGTGTTTTTTTTGTTTGTTTGTTTGTTTTGTTTTAGAATTCCTTTCAACTCAGTTTTCTTGGCATTACTTCCCTGCCCACAAATACATGCATTCACATTTACAATTAAGAAAGCTGCTTATGCTAGGGGAACCTTATCTCTTTAGAGAGAAAACACCACCTTTTACTCAGTCAGGACTCATACCCTGAGATGATAACCATCCACCACAAAACCAGCATTTCAATCCACTTGAGAAACATGATTTACAGTGAATGCAATATATGCAACACAGATATTTGCTGTATTGGAAATAAACCAGGTCCTCATCTGCTACCCTGGCCCTGATCCAGCTAAGGTTTGCTTACACAAAGAGCTCTTACCCAAGCAGTATTCACTCATTTAAGGTCAGTGGGGCTAATTCACATGAGGATCAAACCTGATTTCCTGGGCCGAATTTGGGTATCTTGGATACACAAACATTACTCCTCTTAAAGTCAACAGGAAAACAACCACAAACAAAATTAGAAGCCTAAGAGATCAACATAATAAAGAATGTAGCAAAAAATCCAATTTAAAAAAAAAATAAAGATCAACCCTACAGTACTATTTGGATGCGCTACTACGACATGGTGGAAGATGTAGCAGC
Source organism: Podargus strigoides (assembly GCA_028020825.1). NCBI lineage: Eukaryota > Metazoa > Chordata > Aves > Caprimulgiformes > Podargidae > Podargus > Podargus strigoides. Next base: position 116,031,193 of record CM051663.1, on the reverse strand, counting down.
ATTTTTAGGAAGAGTAAGCAGGGGAAAAGTTCTAAGGAATAAATGATTAGAAATTTAATGGGAAAAAAAAATAATAGGCCAACTTAATACAAAGGTTCAATTGGTATTTAATCTTTGAGGTGGTTATCCCAGCCAGCTTGTTGAAAATATCCTGTTTGTAGTGCAGAAGAAAAACACACCTGGCTTTAATATTCTTGCTCATTACACAAGCCACTTAACTTGAAGCAAAATAAAAAACTTGTAAGAAAAAACTGACACCCTGTGATTGGGGAAAAAACCCCAAACCAACAAAAAACCCACACTCAGACTGCAGAGCAAGTGTCCATAAAACACCGGGAAAAGATGGCAAGTTTTCCGAAGTGCATGGTATTAAAACTGCTTTCCAAAGTAAATATCAGAGGTCTCAGTACAGGTTTCTGAGCTGTACCCCATGGTTTGGTGTACTGTTTTTCTTTTTTGGCTTGCTAGATTTTGTCATCACTGCTAAAATGAAATACTCAAACGGAGCAAAGAATTACCAAACCCACTGAAAAACCCTCAGCCTGATACATGCTGAAGGGTGGGAGATAAGCAAAGTGGCTGTAACAAATGGATATTTGCTTACAAGGTTGCTAAAATGTAACTTTTTTTTTAATGACTAAAGCACTGAGGGACTCAAAAAAACAGGAAAAAAAAAGAGGAATGCTGAAAACACCTTTAGAGTACGTTTATGTTTCAGCTGTACAACCCGAGAACCAAAACCAAGAACAAAATGGTAAGAAGAGTTCTGTTTGTCACTTGAGAAAGTAAAATGTGTTTTTTGGTGAAAGATGTTATGTTTGATTTTTATCTGCAAAGAGTATGCTCATAGTCTCTTCCAAGATGTGACTTCCCCAGCCTCTCTTCTCTACCTTCTTTGTCAGTATATTTAAACAAGATGCTGCCTCTGATTCCCTTCCTGGAACAGTTTTGTAAAAGTCCAGAAGTACCCTAACATCAATTCCTGCTGGTCTTTCGTTGTTACAAGCTCAAATGGCAGCAGAATATTTACAACATTAAGTGATGTCTCCAGAAGATGAGTCTGGTTAGCATAATGCTTAGATAATCACTTGTATTGGCTAAGAATGCCATGACTAAGCCATACTAGCAACATCATGATTAGTACATATAATTTGTAGAGGAACAAAACTGTCAACTGCAGTGGGGAAAACAGTAAGATTAATGTTACTTTAACAATTTAGTAAAACTATGACTGAGGAGACAGCCACTAAAGTTTGCAGCCCTGCATCTTTAGAGGAAGGAGGAGGACTGCTGTACTGCAGTAGGTTTGGATCCATCATACTGCTGAAGCTCCAGACTGCCAACCCTTCAGCAGTCAGTCATCCCAGTTCCAAGTGACTGTCAACTTCCTGGGTTTTTTTTGACTAAAATGATTTCCTCTCTTTCAGGATACTGCTGCTTTCATAAAACACAGCCTCTGGCAAAACACTTGGAAATTCTCTGTGTAAAATAAAAAAAAAAAAAAAAAAATCCCAAACTCCCTAAATAAACCCTCCTTCTACTGGCCCATGACAGAATTTATTTTTTTAAAAAGCACATTATTATTATTATCATCGATGCATTATTTTCAACACACACATATACACTCAGATGTACACGCAGTGCAATATGAAAACACTGGGCAACTGATATGAAAAGGACAGGAAATTTGGCTTTTTTTTTTTTTTTTTTTTCCCCTAAAATAATAAAAAGTTACCTCAACTACTGTTATGTAACTCACTGCATGGCATGCTTATGCAGAATGCTCTTTTTCCTTAAGAATGGATACATCTATTTCCATTAAGTGGCTACACTGCCTCACTTTGCCTTGTCTTCCCTCCCTTCCCATACTATAGGGCATGCGGGTGCATGTAAAAAGGCACTAGCGTGGTTTTTGTGGTTTGAGCCTAGCCATTTCAGGCGGAGTAAGCCCCTGACCCTTAGAGCAGGGAGACAGAAGTTGACCAACCCAACACCAAACTCTGAAGTTCAAGACTGTAAGCCTTGACAGCCAGCAGCAATAGGGTGAACAGAAGAGTTTAACAGGTATTTCCCTTATATAAAATAAAGCAGAGACTGGGAGGTGGGGTGGGTGAAGAAAAGCAAGCAGCAAATCTCCAAGTGGGGAATAAAACTGACCAAATAGCTGAAAACAGGAAAGTTGATTTCTAATGTACATTTTACTGCAGTTTTTCCATAGTCTTTCCTTTTTCTGTACTGAAAAAGGCACAGTAATAAAACTACTTCATTATTGGTTATTCTGTCAGCACTGGTTTTCTTTAGCACTACTTAAAAGTGGTTTAAAGAAGCACCATCATGTATTCCTGCTGGTCCTCGCAACTGAGGACTCTTTCAGTTAAACTATACTGCATTTTAATTAGTTTTATAGTTTCACTTCACTTTTAAAAAGGTGCTTGGAAAAATATTTTCGTTTAGTTTCAATCAAGAGGGAACAAAGTGATAGTTTTCCATTCACACACTTCTCCATGCAATTGCACATGTCTGCATGAGTAACAAAGCACTATAAATGATAAACCTTCTTCTCCCACAACTTGTTTAAGATTACAATGAATTTCTGTTGCTGATATTGAGAAGTTTTCTTAATGTCTTTTAACCCCCGCTTGACAGTAACATTTGGAGATTTTAATTTTTTTTCTTTTTCTTTTTATTTATTTTTTTTAAGCATTTTTATTTTAAAGTAAAAACTTTCAAACATTTTGAAGATTCAGGAACTTGTAAAAGTTTATCAACAAGAAACAGCCATCTATCTAGGATAAGATAAGGTTAAATAAACCATCTTCAAAAAACTGGCTTCCTACCCTAGAATTCCTGAGAATGCTTGCAAATTTAAAGCAGGAAAATAAAATGTTAAAATAAAAACAAAAACACTGTTAAATGCTCCCAGAGTTAGTCTTCATCTATAATATATATATATATGCACTTTTTGGTCTTTTTTTTTTTTTTGTACATTTTAATTTTTTTCCCTTTAAGCTTACAATGGAAGAACAATTTAGCTTTTCTTTTTAAATATTTCAAATCCCTCATTATGTCTTGTAAACAAGAGGGGCTCTAGCACCCGGCTTTCACCGTAGTATCGCAATGAACTCAACTAGCCCAAAGTGCAGGAAAAGGGACCTTAGGGCAGGTTGGGAGAGAGAAGTGAGGGTGGAACACAGCAATGAACCAGCATGTATAGCAGATCATGTGACAGAACAGACACTGGCTTACTTGGCCAAAGGTGCTTCACTAGGAAGTACTGCTGGCACAGGACTTTTAAGAACCTGCTCTGCACGTCCAAGCGTGGCTGGTCTTTCAGCACACTAGCAGAATCAAAGCTTTATGGGTGTGTACACGCGAGGGGCACTAGCTAGCAGGAGTTGGAAGAGACCATTTTGTTTCTTTGTGCATGGTGGGATGGATGAAGGAGGAGACATGATAGAAAAGTATATTCAGAAGGGGCCAGAGTATGCTGCACACTCCAGTTTACTGAACAAATACAAACCTACTCATATTTTTTGTCACATAACACTTTGCATACAAATCTACAGGCATGTGTATATGCAGCATTTCCCTCAGTCTTCCTTGTGACATTGGGCTTACATAGAAAGGGCGAATTAAAAAAAAGCCACTCAACTCCCTAGCCCTTCCCTCCCACCCCTAGCATACAGGCATACACACACCCACCCACACACTACTTGAATCTGCTTTTGCTTCTCCCCACCCAACCCATGCTTAGTTAAATGTATTAGGCATTGTCGTATCCATCAATGAAAATGCTGAAGAAAGAGACTCTCCTATCCTACCCCCCAGGTAATAAAGCCTGAGCACTGCTCCTGCTGAGGGCTGGAATGGACAGGTATGTGCTGGTACAGAACGTCAGCACTGTCAGACAGTATAACAGCTAGACAACACCACATTGAAGTCCTAGCACTCACAGAAAAAGTACCGGCATCTCTCTTCCCTCTTCTACCGGTCCCACCCCTTCAAAAGACTTCCCACTTCATGTCAAGGGATGTTCCTTCGAGTCTGCTACAACTCTTTTCACAAGAGGTCTTAAAAGTTTTGTTCCCAGAGCACACATGCACACACACACTGGCTATCACTGTGGATTATCGGTCACCCTTATCCTGCCCCAAGTACTACTAAACTGATGCTAAAAAAACCCCCAAACCTTTCCTTAAATACAGAAGTTAAAAAGCAACAGTACAGAAAAAGTAAAAACAAAAACCAAAAAGGTGCAATACTTTTTTTTAAAAAAAAGTCTTTGCTAGTTATATACCTCCCTAAGCAAAACCACATACACAGGAAAAAACACAACACAGAGGAACAAAAGGAAACGTTTGAAGTACACACTGGTTTAAGAACATTCGTAAGTAAACGTTTCTGTCAGTGATGGTCTGGCGCTGTAATACACCAAGGCCTGGCACAGGTAACGCTCACCATGAAGGACGCAGAAAGGAGTTAGCTGCATGTGCTTTCAGGAGATGAGGCAGGCTGGCCAGCGATTTGCTGACACGTTTTGTCAGTTTTAGTACAAGCAGTAAAATCAATCAAAAGGCTAATTTGGTTGGGCTGGACTTTCAAGCTTTTGATGGATTCTTCAAGAATGAATATGGGTGCCTATTAATAGGTCTGGGGGAGAAAAGAAACACTATTCTTTTTTTAAAGGTACTGAAATTTGCAAGAGACTGAATAAGAACATTTGTCTTAGCCGCACAAAAAATGGCAATGTCTTCTTTCCTCTCCTTTTCCCCTTGTTGGAAGAAAAAAAATGGCTTGCATTATATAACAAACATTCTAGGGTTCACTCAATACAAAACCCCACATGCAGACATAAATAAATAAATACACAGCTACTCAGAAGACAACATTGGCTCCTCTCTCACCAAATCCTTTGGATATGGCAGTGTTCTGCTCTACCACAAGAGTTAGAACAAGGGCTAGGATGCAACAACTCAGTATGATCTGCAGACTTGAAACAGCACCCTGCTAAAATGAATTTAAAAAGACCTACTGACAAATTTTAATCCAGCCCAACTGGATCCTGCTTCAGCCACAGGGACTCCACCATGCCTGTCTTGCTTTTAGAATCAAGACATGCGGATGGCCAGCCAGCCTATAGACCATCAGCAATGCAGCGTTTCAAGATTATATATATAGAAAAAAAAAAAAAAGCACACACACACAAAACATGGGCACATGCACTCACACAGAAACAAGCACACATGGGCAGTTACATGTGCCAGAACACACTGGTACTTATCAACCAGCCAATCACAAAGTGTTGGGTTTTCTGGTTTGTGTTGTTGGTTTTTTTTTTTCTTTTTTCCTTTTTTTTTTTTTTTTTTTTTTTTGGTGAGGGTTTTTTTGATTTTTTTTTTTGATTTTTTTTTGTTTTGTTTTTAAAGTGAGGCTCCGTCAAGTCTTCCCCTCCCTCCCACCCCTTTTCTCTTTTGAACCCCTCCCCTACCCCAACCCAACATGGTAGACCTAAGGACGGAAACACACCCAGTGCAAACAAAGTTAAAAAGCTATTTTTTCAGTATATATGTTTCTTAGCAACAACTTCCGTATAACATGAAAAAGTGAAAAACTAGAAACTAATTTTTTTAATTTTTTGTGTTTAAATTTAAATGGTATGTGTAACTTGTTTCACATTGTCTTTCTAAGTTGGCGTTCATGATTCAAGTATTTCAAGAGTGATATGTTCTCTTTTTGGATTCATATTCCAAACGAAAAACTGAAGTTATATAAGGGAGGCAACTATGTGCTCAGACAGTCTGTCAATGACCCACCTTTTTTTTCTCTCTCCGTTTTCTTTTTTCCTTTTATAAATGTATTTATTGCAAGTTGAAAAAAACGAAAAGGTCAAGTTAGTGCTGCTGCTGTTCCAAAAAGGTCACGAGGTCAGAGTTGAAAGTTCTAAGTTCAGATTGAATCTGACCCTCCTCCCAGAAGGTCTCCAGGTAGTAAGGGAGCAGGGCTGCCCATTCTGTGTGGATCCTCTACGCTTGGGACCCCCCACAAGCTTGAAGAATAGTTTGGGGGCCCCCACAATGAAGCGCCAGTGAGATCACCCCCACTGCTGCTGCCGCTGCCACCACTGCTCCACTGCCCAAGCCCTGTTGACCCACCAAAGAGATTCAATGCAGGTCCAACTGGATCTGTCTGGTTCTGTCCTGTCTCCAGGGATTGCCAGCCTGCTGTGGGTGCACTTGGGGTTGCTGCAGGTGTAGGGGGCTGAGCTTGTGCCAGAAAGCGACTAACGTCTTCATCTGTGGCAAACTCAGCCAGGATGGTAGTGTTTCCCAACACACACCTAGAAGATAAGATACGTGGAAGAAAAAAAAGAAAAAAAAATAGAGCTGGAAGGTAAGGGCAAGGGATTCAGAAGGCATGGAAACAACACTATTAGGTGCTTGCCACAATGGAGCAAGCACAGAAAAGTTTAGCTATTCTTGACAATGAAAACTGACTCAAAGCACAAGTACTTCCATTTCATAAGGGGAAAAAAAAAAAAAAACCCAAACAAATCCATCAACCCCTTCCCCCAACATTCAGTTGTTATGCCTGCAACAAAACCTTTCTCAATTTAAACTGAAGTCCTGAACATTAACACCAAGAGCAATAAAACCGCCTATACAGTGTAACTAAAATGGTAAATGCACATATGCCACTTTCCAAACAAAACAGAGGAGCAAATGTTTTGTGTTCATGACTTGTGTAGTAACAAAGAACGGATACAGGGATTGCTTACATGTGCAGTGCAGTCTGGGCCTTGGCCGCCTCCTGTTTGGTGTTATATCGGATAAGGGCGGTGCCCTGGGTCAGGTTCAGATGGAATGTCAGCAGTGGGCCATGCTGCATGCAGATCGTCCTCAAGGTTGACCCATCGATCTGAGGAAGAACAGCCAGGATAAAACAGATGTTTGTAACTATTTCTCCACATGTACTTCAATTCTAACTTTGTCTCAGTAATGAAAAGCTAATCTGCTCTCAGAAAAGAAAACAAGTGAAAGCAGTAGGAAGTAAGCAAAGGTGACAGAATCTAGTTTCTCCAACAGAACCAGTACGCCTTGACTTCTGACAATTACAATGACTTTGCTTTATGGAATAATCTGACTTATCTTTCCCACTCACTTGTAGCTTGAGTCCAGTCATTCCCATCTGAGTTTCTTTCATTGTTACTATCCTTATGTTTGCAGGTTTTCCAGAAATGATACACAACTTCTCACCCTCTTCAGCCATCAGGATTTGTACCATGGGAACCAGAATGCCTTAAGTCTCCAGCACTCTGATTTCAGTGGAATTTAGACCAACTGGCATTTAAAAGTTCTTTGCAAAACTGGAAATATCACCTCTACAATGAGGGTTTCTGTGGTTTATGAAACAGTAAATCACACAGTGAGTGATCTTTCTGCCAAATCCAGCAGTGTTCATTCAGCCTGAACTAATGTTTTCACAGCAGTTGTTGCCTACATTTCTTCTTCAGCAGTAACAGCTTGTTACTTACCTCCAGTAACTGCTGTTCTCCAAGGTGTTCTATACAGACAGATTCCATTTCTGGTATACCACAGAAACATGCACATATGAATGGAATCCATATGTGCAGATACTTAAGGAAGTGCTACTTTCTTCCTTCTCCCTTTCCCCTCTATTATATAATAGAACCTCAAACGAAGGAAAAGGAAGTTGTGAGTATGAATATGGACAAAGTTAAAATAAAACTTGAAATGAAGATACTGTCCCTCAACCCCCTTTAACCTTTATGCTTCCTTCTCTCTAGTGTCCTGATGCACAATGAATAGAGGATTTGTTATGGAACAGACGATTATAATCTGCTTCTTTCTCTTCTCTATTCACTTAAATGCCTCTAAAATATATTCTTCTTTCATTAAATGATTCCTAAAGTAGTATTAAACTACCTCGCACAAAGGAGACTTAGAACTGTGCCTCTTCATCACACCACTGCTGTTTCCTACATATCAAGGGGGAAACTGTCTTTTCTATGAAAGGAGCACAGTTTGCCATTTTGGGTGATCTGAAGGAGACCTTAGTTTTTGTTTTCACATTGATGTTTTCTTAGACTGTAGCAGAAGCATGGTAAATTACCCTGCTGCACAGGGGACTCTCTCTGTCTAGGCCTCAGGGCACTGCTGATAATTATACAGGTTTTTCCTAAGCCTTGAATACAGACTAATTGGGATTGTGGAAACCAGGACCTCCACAGAATTCATTCTGAATGGAAGCAAGCTCTGAGACTACTTGCAGGAATAACCCAACTAGGTTGGTTTTGGCAGGAATGTTGGAAACATTCTGTGGTTTCACTATGGAAACACCAAAGTGAAAACTGGTAGTTATGCCAGCTTTTTTATTGACAACATCCCAGAGAACAGCCTCTAACAGCTATGAAACATTCCACATTGTGGTCATGCAACTTTTCCTCACTTCTAAGAAAAATCTTTCTGTTCCAGTAATTTATTTTTTTTTAAAAACTCTAGGTAATGAAATGTTATGACAGTCATGCAGCAAACCCGAACACCTTAAAGTTAGCCAAAGAGATTACAACAGAAAGAATCCAATCAGACTGCAGCCCAGTTTCATAAAAACACAGCTTATGTATGCTGACAAATCTGATTTTGATAGATTTTATTCAAAGAGAAACTGAAGAATCCACAAATCTGTGTTATCTCAGTAAAGCAAACAAGTTCCCAGAGACAAAATACCTGTGGAGTGAGATTGTGAAGAACCAGCCAGTAGCTAGGACGCACTGAGCCACCATCACTCCAAGTAGATGCTGCAAATTAGAAGACAGAGCAATCAAGACAGATTTGATACAAAGAAAACCATTTTTCTTTCCAGTCAGATCTTTCAGTCTTGGACAAATGCAGTATTATCAGCCCTGCTAGCACATGGAAGCCTAATCTTCAGTCCTGAAAGCAAAACCACATTTCCTCACATTACACATGAAGATTCACTTTTTACTAAAGTTTATCTTTGAGGAATTTCCCACCCACAGAAAGGCCCCATGCAGTAGGTATTCCCTCCTGGCAGCTCTCAGCCCTCTTCATTCATTTCCTGCAGGAAGACCTGGGATTCCACACACCACTGCCACCCATCCCCCACCCCAATTACTGACAGCAAATTTTGATGTAAAGAAGGAACTCTTTTTTTTTCCTTTTACCAGACAACTGCAACTTTCTCTCCTCCAAACCATTAGTGCTGTAAAACGTACACTCCTCAGGTCTGATCAGTGGTGCTATCAGTTGATTCTTCTCACCAGAGGCAAGCCTTGAGTCCTGTGCCCCCCAGCTCCTGACCGATCGGGGTGCTGTGCTGTTCCATGGAGATGATGGTTTGGGGTTGGTCAGGCCAGGAGGTGGGCGGGGCAGCCCTGTAGTGTTCCTTGAGGAAATATGGTTTTTCCACATCTTGTTAGAGAGATGAGTGGGATTGTGTCCTATGGGATCTGGGGACCATGTTGATTTGTAATCACTGAATTTTGCTAGAAGATTAAATAAATTGTACATATTAGAGAAACTTACGAGATTCAAATAGCCTTTAAGTGTACTATCAGTGTAAACCCTTTGCATTTATACTGGAGACAAGCACAAAGTACAGACACATGCAATGTTTACCATATCATAAATGATCTAGGGAATTTTTTTTTTGTTAACATAACTGGTTGCAGTATGTTCAAGCATTAGTAAGATGAACAGCAACTTTTATGTCCACGCTACGGTTCATTTGAGAATCTGAAAATTTCTTAAAAGTTTGGGCACTACTGACCTTTAATGAAACTGAACCTTTTTAAGGCCAAAAACTTGCAGAGAACGGAAATGAATATTAGTAGACCAGTCTTGGTCTACTAAGCTAATGCTACCTCCCCTAGAGACATCCTCCTATAAGATCAATGCTTTCTCAGAAACCACAAATTTTATACCGAGTTGACACAACAGTAACACAGAAAGAAGGCCATTTAGTTGTGTGACAGCTGGACTTTTAAACAATCTTGATAGCACATATTCATTCTCTTACTAGAAAGCATTACCAAATGCCTATTAGGAAAAATTACAACCAAGAGTGGATATCCCTAACACATTTCAAGAACTCTTTATGTAACAGTCCAATAAAAAAGAAAAATTAACATACTCCTAAAAACATCACTATTGGTCATGAATATTTGAGAGGTCTTCCTATACCAGTTTTCCTTAAGAAGGCAGACTGCAAATTCTCCCACACCTTCTGACACCAAGGGACATTTATCATCCAGCAAAAAAAACCAAACCAAAAGTCAAAATTACTTATTTCTTTTTCCCTTGTTCTGTAATAAAACCAGCTAACAAACAGGACAATTTGGGCAAAAAGGCATTTGTGTCATGGCTTATCTTAATCACAAATTATCTTAATCAGAACTCGTGTGTGTGTGTGTGTGTGCAAATACATAGAATCATTGAATCATAGAGTAACTGTGGTTGGAAGGGACCTCCAGGGTCATCAAGTCCAACCTTTATCCCATCATATTCCTAACCATTAGACCATGGCCTCAAGTGCCTCAACAACCCATTTTTTGAACACCCCCAGGGACTGCGACTCCACCACCTCCCTGGGCAACCTGTTCCAATGTCTAACCACCCTCTCAGTAAAGAACTTCTTCCTAATATCCAACCTAAACTTCCCCTGACGTAACTTGAGGCCATTTCCTCTCGTCCTATCATTAGTAATTTGGGAGAAGAGACCAACACCAGCCTCACTACAGCCTCCTTTTAGGTAGTTGTAGAGGGCATTAAGGTCTCCTCTCAGTCTCCTCCAGACTAAACAACCCCAGTTCCTTCAGCCAGTCTTCATAAAGCATGTTTTCCAGACCTCTCACCAGCCTCGTTGCCCTTCTCTAGACTCGCTCCAGCACCTCAATGTCCTTCCCATACTGCGGTGCCCAGAACTGGACACAGTACTCAAGGTGTGGTCTCACGAGTGCTGAGTACAGGGGCACGATCACCTCCCTACTCCTGCTGGTCACACCGTTTCTGATACAGGCCAGGATGCCATTGGCCGCCTTGGCCACCTGGGCACACTGCTGGCTCGTGTTCAGTTGGCTGTCAACCAACACCCCCAGGTCCTTTTCCGCCAGGCCGCTTTCCAGCCACTCTTCCCCAAGCCTGTAGCGCTGCATGGGGTTGTTGTGGCCGAAGTGCATGACCCGGCACTCACCCTTGTTAAACCTCATACAATTAGCCTCAGCCCATCACTCCAGCCTGTCCAAATTCCGGTGCAGAGCCTCCCTACCCCTCAGGTAGATCGACACTCCCACTCAATTGCTCAGTTTCTCCTTGAAAAGAGTCCATCCTTCCTGAACCCCTTTGTCCTCTAGCCTGTTCTCCAAGGGACTTTCTCAACCAGTGTTTTAAACAGGTTGAAGTCTGCCCTTCGGAAGTCCATGGCGAAAGTTTTGCTGCCCCCCCTCCTAACTGGGCTAAGGATTGAGAAATGTATTAAGCTGTATTCACTAGCAAAAGGCAGTAAAAATACTTGAAGCAAAGGGTAAAAATCCAGGTTTAAAATATGCAAGGATGTCACAAAATAATACATTTGGGAATCAAGACCATAAAGCTTTTAGCGAGTAAGAGAGTCCTTTGTTTTACAGCTGGATAGCTATACTTCCATTACTGAGTAACTGTGAAGAGCAAACAGGTTTCAAGCACTAACCTATGAAAGTATATGAAAGTGCTCAAAAAACTGCTTTCACTAGACTCAGTTTGTTTTAAAGATATGTGAATTCTGAATCCCTAATTCAGATGACCCGCTTTCCGGTTGTATTTAGTTAAACAAGATGAGCAGAAGATGGTATGTGTGCCAGGCAGTGGTATAGTTTCCTCAGTTCAACTATGACTTCAATAAGAAAGACCCAAGAGATAAAAAATTCATCAGAGGTAGGAAGCTGATACGTGCCACTCCTTTCCCCAGGCTATGAAAGAAGAATCTTTTATGTCGTTGGAATGCTGCATACACAGGCATTGCTTCAAAGCAAAGTCATCCCACAAACTGGCTGCAAGAACACTATTTTTCTCAAGGGCTAAACAGGATTTTCAGCACATTTTGTGAAGATGCTGAGATAACATATGAACACAGCTTTTATTCAGTAAGACGCAAAAACCATAAAGTTTGATCCAGATGCAGCTCTCAGCTATGTTCATCACTTCTGCTATTTACACACAATTCTTCTGTTTTATGTAGTTGTCAAGACAATGATGTCTCAAGAGAAAACTCTGGCATTTGTAAGAAGTTCCAAATACAAATGGTTTGTCTAGAGCAAGTATTTCCAGCATCCTATTCAGAAGTGTGTGTAGAAACCATTTTCCACAAGAAAGCTTTGGAGACCCTACCACCAAGGATCTGAGGCAAATATCTAAATTACTATCTATAGGCCAACCATTAAAAGCCAGACAATTAAAAGGCCTCTCTCTTTCTCCAGGTTTCAGGGAATGACGAGTGCTATAAAACGTGAGGCAAAAATGTTCCCTTCACAGTGCTTCAATATTCTGAAGTTAAAATGAATAAAATCACTCAACTTGCTACTCTAATTCCTTAACTCATGCACAGAGGAGCAGTTATGTTAAAATTATGACAGTCCTCCAACCCCTTACACACATCAAAAGAGTGTGCTTAGTTGGGGGGTTTTCGTTGCATTTGCATTGGCTGCTCACTGTCACCCTGTTCTTTAACTTGCACAGCTAACAATTTTGTAACAGGGGTGAGAGGAAGGGCAGAGGATCTCAGTCTAGTATTTTAAAAAAATAGAACAGAGTATTTTATCATCAGGAGGAGAACTATCGATCAGACACTCAAATTTTGAGTTCCTCGGAAACTACTGAAAGACTAAATATTCAAAATGGAACTAGAACGAGGAACTAGTAACTGGAAAATGCTTTATCCAGGTAAGTTTTCGAGCCCGCATACCTGAAGTGCTATGAACGTTGGTGAAGGAATTGTCAGAGGCACTGTAGGGCCAGGCACCAGGTGAAGGCAGCGAGGTGTTGAGGGAAGAATTAGACCCTAATCAAAGGGAAAAGGAGAGAGAGAAAGAGTAGGCCAATTTCACAGAATTTCTGTAATACCATTAAACCTCAAGAGAATCACAATTTCTACTCATGCTAAGCTTTCATGTGATACACAGTCATGGTACAAAGGCACACAGGCTTCCTTTTTAGTCAAATACAACAGACTGTTACCCTGTTATGACAGGAACATCAGAATATTCTCAACTATCAGAAGAACTTAAAATAATCACATACCAGTTGTTCACTGTTTTACCTGTGGTGGTGTCCCGCAGAAGTTGGTGGTCAGTATCTACAATGGGAGATGTGGCTGTTCCCCCCAGCACACTTCCAGGGGTCACATAGGGGTCAGATTCAGGGTCAATGTTTTGTATACCTTTCCATGGCACTCCTGGTTGGAACTCTGGGACAGGAGGGAAACAGAAGTTACATGGAAACAGGGAAATGCCATTTACTGGAAGTAATTGTTGAAGATATCTTAGGAAGGTAAAAAATTGTCTTCTACACTGTTCCTCAGGAAAAAAAAATATTAAAAAATCAGACTTCTCTTAATTAAAATCTATTTTACATTTCCTCCCATGGCACTATCTTCAGTGTCTGAATACAAGTCTGTACTACAAAAAAGTGGTACAAGTGCATATGGTATTCCTTTGACTGTTCCTGTTTTACTACATTCAGGTGAGGCTTCAATAGTTTTACCCTTCCTTAATACTTTTTTTTTTTTTTTTTTTTTTTAAGATATGTAAGATTAAATTTAGTATTATAAGATTAGACTCTGCACACATACTTTGTGTGTGTGTGCAGGAGCCTTTCTCAAGGAAAGGCTACCTACCTTAAGAGTTTGTAAACACATTTGACACTATAAACTGTAGGTACACACATTTTATACATTGCCTGTCAATACTGAGGTAATGCTAAGGTGAGATGCGTTGTGGTAAAAACAACTGATATACTCATTGACGTTCTTCATGCTTCACAGTGAGACAGAATATACCTATCATACTTCAGTTTCTTTTCAACTATAGATCCAGACATGCCAGATTTTTATGACAAGAGGATGAGTTATATAAAGTATGAACATACAAAAACTCCAGTTACTGTAAGAAAGATCAGTAATTTAGTCCCTTCTCTGAGCAGATGTTCAATGAATAAAATGCTGTGGTCAACTTCGGAAGCAGCGATAAAGAAGTGAAACTGCCAAACACAAAAACAAGTAAAGAAGCTTCAGATACTATGTGACAATTTGGATAAGTGTGAAAAGAGTGCCAAGGTGGCAGGTTCGTCCTTTGCAGATACAAGTCCACAATATGGAATGATACCTTTATTCCCAACCTGCAGCTCTGAAATAATTCATGACAATATTTGAGTGTAATTAAAAATCCATGATTAAAAAGCAGGACCCAGGATGTGCTCTCTGGAATGAAACAGTGTAGGGTGAATTTGGCATGGCAGGGTTCATTTCAGTCACCTTTGTAATAAAGCAGCATAGTTAAGACTATGACTTTCACAAACAAATACAGAAGAAAATGTGATACTACTGGTTCAAACAATTGTCACAAGGGCAGTACTAGACTGTGATAATGTACTGGCAGGAGAACCTCATAGAGGACCTAAGAAATGCCCCACTGTGTCAGAACTGTGCCCTACTGTGTCCATCTACCCCAGTATTCTGCTAACAGTGGTAGGAGAGATACCACTTAGGGACAGAACACAAACTTGGCCGCTATCTGTAGGCTACTGCCAGCATCCATAGTTCTTCTATCTAGCATGTCAGAAATACTCTCTGTTAGCACCTACTTGTGAAACTTTTTCCATCAGTTTATCCAGTCACTGTTTCAACTGGGTAGTACTGTCTGTCTCCAGAAGCTCTAAAAGGAACACATTCCAGAAGTTCACTACTCCGAGTGGAAAAAAAATAAAGCGCGCTCTCATCTCCTCAAAATTTATATCCTCTTAAGTCCAACATTTCCACCATGGTTCTAGCAATGCAGGATTTGCAGAATTACAATTATGAATTTATTTTGTTCACTGCGTTCATGATTTTGTAAACCTCAGCCCCATTTCCCAATCTTTAGTAACTCAATAAAATAATCTAGGATACCAGGTATCAACATTTCTAACAGTATGAGCAATCAGCACTGCTTTAAGGAAGGAATCTGCTCAGCTACTGACAAAATACTGCAATTCTCTGACAAACAGGACCACCTTATGCTTAAGGAATAAGAAATGCAGCTTTTGGGTCTAGTAGAAAAGATCATCTCTGTTCTGAGATGAAGAATCCACAAACAGGGGTCAGGAACTGGAAATTAGAACTTGTTTGCATTTTTTTCCTCAAAACAACCCCAACAATAAGTCCAAGTCTTGCCTTTGTACAGATTTCTGACAACCGGTGAGACTGAAAAGTAAGTTCATAGTAAGCTCTCAACCAAAAGTTAAAGAATATTCAAACAAGGCTCCAAAAAATCATGTGTACTGTATACAAACACATTCACTCATCAATGTAATCCTCGTCTGGAGAAGAGTTTTCCTTGAACTTCAGCATACTAACAAATTTCCAAACTCTCCTTTGGGACTAACAGTTATTATCATGCACACTCATCAAGTCTCCCTACAGACATGCTTTTATTTCTAGATAGTAAAGAAAACATGAAGTGCATTTCTCCACTGATATTTGAAAGGTTCTCCCAAAAATTTCAAATATAAGATTATCATGAAAACCATGACACACACTTCCAGGCTAGTTTGCCTGGAATATATGACTGAACTGCTCTTGAACGGGAAAATCAGTCTAGTATTACCTAGATATGCAAGTCTGTGTGACATAACCAAAAGATACAGTTCTCACCAATGCAGCAAAACTTGCTCTCACCTCCAGCTGTGATATCAGTTTGATTGGGCATCACTTCATTTATCTTTGTGCTGAACAATACTGCTCTCTTGAACGACAGAATTTCTGCAGCAGATGGCATTTAGGAGGAAAACGTGAAAGGTGTAGTCAGGGTGAATGCTGAGTGACCACTGTATTCATTCAAAGGAAAAATGCACCTATCTCAAGAGGTTCACTCTTGCAAACTCATTTTTGTTAATAACTTATTTTCCAATGCTAGGAAGAAAAATCATTTCTCCACACCAGGAACTGACAGTGGGCCTCATCTACAAGCTCACAGAGAAAAAGGACCTTGACTGTAAAATCATTTTGGTCTTTATTCTTTCAGGGGTGTTGATAAGGTGGATCATGATTTCAGCTAAGTCCTCCTTCTTGAGGAAGCCAATAAGCTAGAGAGGCTACGACACAGCATGAGTGGCTGATGGTTATAGGACAGCAACACTTGTCCCAGTAGTCTACGGACCTCACAGGAGAGGGCTAGCAATACAGCAATAATTGTATAAAAGCCACATGCCAAAACCTGTGATCTGTCACATGACGTCTACAATTAGTCATGGGCTGCTCATTTACACAAGAAGTTAGAGATGGTACTGATGATCCCAGTGAGAGTTTATGTTCAAGATTTGTGAACTTCAGCTATCCTCTCACAGTGGTGAGGCAGTCAGCAACAGCAAGAATTTTATTTATCATTGAGAGTGGGTCTATAGGTATAACTAAGGAAGCTCTGTGATATTGACAAGGGGCAAAGAGTAGATATTCAGCTTCTTTGATTCTTGCCAGAGCCAGTGGTTGCTCCAAAACCTGGAAACATGGCAGAGATGATCTGTGTTTCTCAGTACTATATAGGGGAATGGTACCAAAGAAACAAGTTCAGTAACAATGAGACTATGAGAGAGGTCCTGAAAAAAATTAGATTTTGGAGGTCTCCGGCATTAAGAAAGGTTAACTTCAGGTCAAGAAGCTCAATACATAACAACCAGGCTGACAGAAATGTAATGCAAATACACCTCTACAGAGAGCAGTCAGTTGTATGAAATGTTGTGGGTGTGCAGATATTCTTGCAGTAACTAATTCTTTAACTATGTTAACTCACCAGAAAACATTTTCTTGCCAGAGTTAAACACTGAGGGGTTCCCGCATAAAAATCCTCAACCACTTTTTGTAGGTTTCCTGCAGTTCTGTGTGTCACACAGGCTTTCTGATACAAGGCCTGTGCTACTGGTTTACCCAAGAGATGTACCTGTACCTTTACTTTTTTTGCACTTGAGGGGATACACAGCTGAGGACATGCAGTTAGGAATGTTTTTCTAGAATGTAAGAGACTTCCAGGCAGAGAAAAAAAATCACAGAATCCACTGTTTGTTGAACAGTGCTGGTGATTAATCCATGCAACTTCAAGGACACCACTCTGTGTTTAATGAATGTCTTGTATAGAAAATTACGTGTTTGTTCAAATACATACGTATTTTTCCTAGATACTTGAGTTTTCTAGTGGGAAGATAAAATCCTGCCAGTGAAACTCTAGAAGACTTAAAGAATGTGCTACTGCCTGTAATCCCAAAAAGCAGAAAATTCTACTCAAGCCACAAGATTGCTGAGCAGTACTGAAACACAGCAACACTCTTCCATCCTTTCCACGACACGAGCGAAAGTGAACCACAACAGCGCAGCACACACATGGTATACATATTATACCAATACTGCTAGCACAAAAGAAACCTTGTGGTCTGCAATGGATCATATTTGTAAACAGTTGCCAGAAGAAAAGTTCATGCTACATAAAATACAAAAGGTCAAGACAAGAAAACCCTGTTCCCACCGTCACAAAACCCCCAAGCTTTTACTTCTTTTGCTTTCTGATTCCATGTCATCAATCAGAATTTTTACACCCTGTGTCAGTGTAACACAATGCAAATAAGGAATCAATACAAAAGGAGGGAAAATCATATTGTGTATTTTATGAACAAGTATTCTCATGAAAATTTCTACAAGTGTAAAGTCACCTAACCACAGGAGATAAGAGATCACCTAATAAAAACCAAATACTATTCAGGCAATTCAGCAGTTAGTTCATATTTAGCCCAGCAGTTTTTTACTGGGAAATACTTTCCTTGCAGTGGTTATTTAAAAAGAATGATCAGGAAAGGCCCCAGCACATCTAGTCTAAAGCTAGGACATAACCCCTGCCCTTACATCATACCTGGAGGCCAGCTGGCGTTGCTGGATTTGCTTCCGATCTTGTTTGTTGGTGGAGATTTGGCAGGTAACCAACTATCACCAGCAGGGCCTGCATGGCCACCTAGTGGGTCGCCCTGAATTATGTCAAACTGGTTGTAGGGCGATCCTCCACGAGCCTTTCCAGGAGGCACTATTGCACCTGAAGCATTAAAAAGATATTTACACTCAGGAAAGGCTGCGATCTTCATGAGTATGGTATTCTAAAGCAAAAAATATTTAAGAAGCGTAGTGGTGAGGTAAGACATCGCTAACTTGAAGCATAGTTTCATCTGAGCTATTTCACCTCACAGTCAAGATGATACTGCAAGAGCACTCCCAAAATAGCCAGTCCCGTTCTCACCATTTTTGTGCATATTGGCATCTTGTGAAGCCACAGAGGGCAGCCCTTCCATCATAGTCCACTGCTTAAAGCGGGATTCGGTTCCAGTCTCTTTCCCTCCCACCATGCCGTAATCCATGCCACTTGAGCCAAAGCCTGTGAAACAAACAAACAAAACTCCACTGTCATTCACCCTTCTTTGTTTAAATATCTTCAAACAGAGTCACTGTGATCATAAGAAAGCTAAAAGTAGCAAATGAAATATTCAAGAGGGAACTTCCAAATGAGCTTGTTAGGTCAGTATGCCACCAAAATATGCTTTTTATTAGGTTTGTCCTCTTCTTATGTGGCAAAAAAATAATGCAATTTGATCAAGAGTTGACACTTGTCATAACGTTTGCTCTAGTGCTTATACATACTTATTTCTGAAGCCAGACATAACTGGCTAATATGGTAATTTCATTACAATATTAATATGCACCAGACCTCTTTCCACAGAGCACCTACCTGAACTGTATCCAGGTATTTGCCCTTTGGTCTGTAAATCTGAGAGACCCACATTCAAAGGACTGGGTACCATGCTGTCCAAATGTGGCTTAGGCCCAATAGGGTGGGATGGTGAATGCTTCATGCCAGGCTGTCTCTGCTGCTGCTGCTGGAGGGCACTCACCATACGAGCAATCTGTAAATGAAAGAAAAAAATAGGGATGATATATACTATAACACAGAATTCCAGTAAATACGAAGAAACAATGACTTGAAAGAGACCCAAAGGACCTTGCTCTCTGAAAAGTGCAGTCTGAAGAGAGTGGATGACATTACCAAAACCTATGCTGTCTCTGCTACGGACTGCATCTTCCCAGCACACTTTGTATGACAAAAAACAGTGGCACACCTGTTGCTCCTGCTGTTGTCGCACAGCTTGAGATAACTTCCTCTGGCTCTGTAACAGCTGCTGCTGCTGTTGCTGCTGCTGAAGGAGGAGCTGACATGCCTACAAGATAAGTGAGGGTGGGAAGAGTGAAAATACAGAGCTCATCAAGGGAAATATAATTGTCAGGAGCCAGTCACTAGCAAATGCTTTGCTGAGAACTTAGGTAAACTATTTATCATTCCACACACACAAACAAAATGACAATGAATGCATTAGAAGAATACTGTATCCTTCACTTGTTTCTAATTTAACATCACACAACAGTGCTCCTAGCATCTGTTTTACTACCATCACTATGACTACAAGTCTGAAGAAAATCTCATTAAAAATCAACAAACAACTGTTTTTTGTACAAAGACATTGCTTAGAATCATTACTAACTGTCTACAACATTCACAATAATTACACAGGCCTATTTAGTTTATCTGCTGCCCTCTAACAGGGCTGTATTTTCCTGTACAACAAACAGGGAATACTTGTACAAAAATAACACAGGATCAGAAGAACAAAACAGAATCAGAACAAATATAAAAAGAAAATTCTTTCAGCAGACAATTCATAAACAGTCTGTTTCTCAATATTACTCGCTACTTACCAATTGAAACTGGGGAATCTGTGGAAGCTGGCTCAGCATGGCAATCTGTTGTGGAGAAAGCTGGGGGCCCATATTGAAAAGACCAGGATTCAAGCCACTGTTGGGAAACTGCTTGAGCATGGAGGCCGAAACCTGCATGGAAATCAGTTACAAATCCTCAAAAAATGCACTGGTATGAGAAAAGATAATGAAGTAGAACTATTTCTATAAAGGAACAGGTACGAGACAAACCTTAAACTGTGTTCTGGGAAAGACATTACAGATTTATTAACACATCACATTTAAACATGCACAATCTGTGACTTCAGCAGAGTGAATACCTCACTTGATTGACAATATACAGTATTACATGTGCAGATGCAGACACACACACATACAAAAGTTCCTCCCCCAAGCAATTGGTTGCTAGAGACTGCACTAAATTAAACTGATAAATATGCAGCTAACCAGTAATCACAGTACTGCATTACCACATTAAAGACGTACTGCTTGACAAGGGAAAAGAAAGGCATTCAGGCAATCACTGGAGCAAAGAAACAGTGCCTTACAGAAAGAGTTAATCTTTTTGTACACTGAATGAGCTATAGTAAAAGACAGGAGTAGGTGAAGAATCCCTCCGTTTCCCTTGCATTACGTGAGAGTTACACAAGTAGAACCCAAGACAATCTCCAAAAGTCTTCACCAAATCCAAAGCAAAATATAAGCTTGTACATTTGGAGACCCTCAGGTCTTAGAGCTCTGCAATGTAAATGCAACATGTAGCCCTTCATCAGGGCTCTCTTTCAGAGGGGCAAGAAGCACAGGACAAGACTGCTTGAAAAAATTAAGCAACCTGTCACGCTTTCAGCTTTCACTTTTTTTTTGTTGTTTTTACAATACCTTGCAAAAGCCTATATAAGACAAAGGATTCCCAAATCCACTTTGAGGTTTAAAAATACTGGTAGCGAGCATTTACCATCAATTGCTTTTGAATAAGTAAGAAGGCTAACCCTTCTGCGCTGAGTTTTAAGCACTTTTCACTATGAATTTTATTTTTGTGTCTTCTCTAAGTTTTTGATTTCTTAACATCAAGTCAAGACTAAGATAGATGTATAAGCATACTCAATGATGTGCTCTGAAGGCTGTAGCTCTACTTTTTACAAGTAACCGGTTACTATAAATTCCTTACCTGGGGAGAAAGAAATTGGGGAGGCACTTGCGCCCGGATATTGGGGGAAGGATTTAGTGGCTGCACTGGTGTGTGCATGCCCCTCGATTGTGCTGTGCTGTTTCCAAACAAACCATGATTGCCACCCTATAAAATTAAAGCAGTAGTGAGAAGATGAATCTTTCAGGATAATGGATTTCTATGCTATTAACTAGATATCAAAAACAGTGAGGCAAGTACTGACTTAAACACAGTACCCTTAGAACTACTGAGATGTTTGCCCTAGATCAGTAATATTCTACCTGGGTTACAACTGCTGTACTACATTTTTGAGATGCAGGCTCTTTTTCCTCTACATTGAAGAGTCATGTTTATCCACTCATCTTAAAGCACATGACAAAGCTAATGTTTTATATTTTGCACTTTACATGTTGGGAAATGGAAACCTGGGAGTACAAACAACACGCTCAAAAAACCCCATTCCATTGGCTTAAAAGTATGGCAAGACTGTCAAAAAGAATTTTGAGCCATCATTTTAGAAAAGTCAGGTACTTCCTCAGAGTAGGTTGTTGAGATATTACGCATAAGCCTATTACTTCCTCTGTAGGCCTTTCACTAACTGAAATTAGAATACAAAAATTTTATTATAAATTTTCCTTCTGATGTGAAAACTTCAGCATTCTGGATTGACATGTTTTTCCTTCCGTTTTTCCCCACTAAATTAAAGAGGAGGAAAATTTTCAAGTGAGAAAAAATGCTTGTTTTTTTTCTCCCAGTGATTTATTTTCTAAAGCAAGAATACTTGCTGTTTCTTTTGAGTTTTTCTTAATGAGAAGTCCTTACTGTTATATAAGTAATGACTGTAATAATAAACCCTACTGCATGAAAAAGACCAAAGAAAATTTGTGATTATGTTTCACTACTTCAGCCTCTGAGCAGACTGTCTTTATTTGTAACAACTTTCAACAAAAGCCACGGGAAATGTTATGGAGAGTCTCCTACACTAACAGTTGCATGCTGTTGCTTCTAAAAGCTGAAGCTGGTACTACAAAAGGTCCTTATATGCCATGATTCTGTCCTCTCATTTTCAAGACCCTCAGAACTTCCCATAATCTGCTGTACATCAGGATGTCTATGATCCTCAGATACTTGGGGTTCTAAACAGTTCATTTTCCATCCCTCAGCCATCATTCTCTGTTCTTCTTCTCCATGACAGCACTGCTGAATTCAACATAAATTCATCATTCTTCCAAACTGAGATTGTGCAGGCTGTCCTTTCCAACCCCTACCATTCTGTGCAATTCTGTGATTTTCCAAAACCTTTCCTTCCCTTATATACCAACATTTCATAAACTTTGCCTCCCTTCTAGCATAATACTGTGCACCCTTCACTATCCTTTTGCTAACAGTAGTCTCTCAGCCCGTTTCTATACTGGCAGCACTATGGATTGCCTCACTCACCTACATCACATTCCATCTCCTTAATGAATCTTCTCTTTCAGAAGACACTCAGGATGTCATATTAAGCATGTAGGAGGATAAACAAAAAACCCCAAGAGATAAAATGTTTTTTTATTCTGGAAAGAACTGACTGGGGTCAACTACACATTCAAATTTTTGAGAGGCTTGAAGTTGCAGCTACACTTTCAGTCCTTAAAGCTCAACAGAGTTCTGCACATCGAATCCAAGAACATGCCTGCAAATTCGGGACTTAATCTGATGTTCAACACTGATTGTGTCACACAGAAACAGAAAGACAACACAAAGAAACACCATCACGGTAGGCATGTGACTATATAAGCTACTCCAGTTACAATTCTTAGGTTCTATTCTTTCCTTTCCTAGTATTCCTGAAAGATTTTCTTTTAGCATAATGCAACACGTAATAGTCATCAATTCTTCCAAACTGCAGTTACCCACTTCACTTCTTCCCCACCACTCTCCTGTATACAGAACAAAAACATTGCTACTTTAAGAGTTTTTAAAGGCTGCTAAATCAATCCTTTCCTTGGGCTGTGGGAAAGGGAGAAAGGAATGGGCACAATGCAAAATGACTGCAATTTTTTAGAGGCACATTTCTACGTACAAGGTGATAGGGTGGAGCCTGGAAAAATTCAGTGTCAGGGGGTGGTGGGGCAAATCAATAGCCTCTAACCGGGTATGAAAACAGCAGTTAAAATACCAAGGTTGCCAGTAACTTCATGACTTCTGAAAAGCACATCTATCTGCTGCTGCACTGTGATTCAGAAAGTAAGAGGCCAACAGAAAGAGATGGAATACATTTTGATGATAGGAACCAAACTGGATTGATTTTCAACGGCCTGATATAGCTGAAATTTCCATTAACAATATTAATTTATTTAGTAGGAAAACAAATGCAAGCAACCAACTAACCAGGATTAAGCCCAGGTTGCAGCCTTATAACAATGCATCTTATAAGGTGGCCTGCTTACTTGTCTAGCAGCGAAGTTTTGGGGACTGAGCCCTGAGCCGATTGCCCCAAGGCCGATGTTGGATAGTGTGGAACCAGAGGGAGACAGCTTGTAGCTGGGAGAAGGGGAGAAGGGAGAGCAGGGAGCCTCATCCCCAAGGCACCCATCTTGATTGGAGAAAGGCAAAGTCAGCTGAAGCAGCAGTTAGCCAACAGCAGGAGTTGGTTAGTGAAGCAACAGAACGCAAGAGGAGAGAAAGAGGGATGATGAGTGACTAGGAAGAAGCAAAGTTAATAGCAATTACAAGGACAAAACTTCTGACTCAAATTATCACTTGACAATTAAGATTTTTGTTCAAGGAGATAATCAGTAAACTCCTAAAGGTTTAAAAGAAACCTAAATACATTTTGAACTCTCATGAAGTTAATTTCTGACAGTGGCTACTGCCACTACAGAAACAAACAAATCTTGAATGAACTCCTAATGTTAGCACACACCTAGAAACATAGGAATACATTAGCTCTGCTAGTGGTATTTATTAATTAGGCCACCAGAGGGAGTTGACAAAACCTTTTTCACCTGTTAGACCAAAATGGAGTAGTTGAAGTCACTCACAGTAACACGCCTTCAGAATTTTTAAACCAAATTTCTTTTCCATTTCACATATGATAAACCTAAACTGTATTAAAAAACCTAATCTATATAGCTCTGAATCTATTGGACACTCTCCAATTCATAATGTGAAGTAATTAATGTTTGATAATAACAGTGAAAGCTTCTACTTAAAACAGGCAAGAACATGAAAGAAACGCTACCATAACATACAACACATGTCACAGAGAAACAGATGTCATACAGAAGCTCACAGTACACCGACATACAGCATAAGGGGTTGCGGAATTTAGAAAGGGTGTTTCCAATAAACGACAGACACGAAAGCAGAAAAAAATTTGGAAGACTGTGATTACTTATGTTTACTTAGATCTAAACCAGTTTTTTACAGTAGATCATTGTAGTCCGTAGTCAAAAGAATCACTGTGATGAAACTTACAATGAATTTCTTTGCTACCAGTAGTTCACCCTCCCATGAAAAAAAAAAAGGAATTTCTTTCTGTCCATATTAAGAGCAGTCTGTTCTAGAATAAAAAGCCTCATTCTCCCTAGATAATTTAGTTTGTCTATGCACATCTGACACCTCTGTTTTACATACACATTCATTCTACAAGCATAACTTCTTCGCACCTTTCGAGTTTGTCCAAGGTTACTGAATTTTTAGCACTTCCAGAGGACTAGGGTAAAAATTGGGACCACGGACATAGAGATTGACATTAATTTATGTAAAGATATTTCTCTCACCTTCTCAAAATAAGGCCCACTATCTGTGGTTCCCATGTCTTTGGAATTCGGTGGACGGAATCCAGATCGATCCTTTCTCATTATGTCATTAAAATCCCCGAGATTCATGCTTCGTTTATCTACCTCAAACTTTTTATCTGGGAGACCACCTGTACAAAAGAGTAAAGAAGGCAAAATTAGTGTCAATAATCTCTACCACATTTCATCACAGCAGGTTCACAACCAGAGGGAGTATCTTTAAGATCAGGGTATAAATGAAATCTACCTTACAACTTAGCATGGCTACAGTTGCTATTACAAGATGTTGAAAAAATTAAGTAGGACTTTTCGTTTTTAAGACTGAACAAGCCAATTTAGTTTAGAGAGTTTAATGTGAAGTATTTCTCACAATTTATGCACAGATATAAACATATGCATTTCTACAGCAGCCCAGTTCAACTAATGATGTTCATTTCTACATAATTCTCGATGCCTTCCAAAACTCACACTGTTGTTTATTGGTATTCAGTATCTAGAGACACCACAATTTAAGTTCTCCATATATTCTACTTAGCTTTTACTCGGTTTGGCATTGAGAAAGAGTTCTTCAAACTGCAAAACCACACACATAATTTCATCGCAACTCTCCTACAGTCATATAAACTTAACTCTTGAATACCACTGACCATCTGGTATAGCATTAACTTTCAGACAGGCAAGTGATCTCCCTCAGTCTGTACGCAATGATTACACAACCAGAAACAGAGACACTTTTCAAACATCCCCTACACTCTCCTGCCATTGTTTAGTAAGTAATCCAGTGGAACACAAGGAAGAGATGTTAATAACAGACGATCAAACTGTAATGTACACA
Source organism: Podargus strigoides (assembly GCA_028020825.1). Taxonomy (NCBI): domain Eukaryota; kingdom Metazoa; phylum Chordata; class Aves; order Caprimulgiformes; family Podargidae; genus Podargus; species Podargus strigoides. The sequence continues at coordinate 116,005,359 of CM051663.1, read as the reverse complement.
GTGAACAAGACATCATCTTTTTCTGGAAGCTTATCATGAGCCAAGTGCTGACTGAAGAAAGTTTGCTAACTTACACACTGAACTGCTGCCAAGGAACAATTTTTCTGTCATATTTGGTACCTGTAAGGTATCAGATGCCTGTTGTTACATTGAAGTAGATGGAAAACATCTTCTTTTTAAAATACAGACAACATGATAGAAATGAGCTTTACTGGTATTAATTTTAAATAATTTCATTTAGTAGCGCAGATGGCCTTTGCAAGAACAGTTTAAAAAACCTGTCATCACAGTTAACCAAAATCTACAACTCTTCCAAAGGAAGTTGGTGATAGAGATCCTACCCTACCAACAAAACATTAAGTCTTTATCAAACAGAGAAAACAGCTAATCACTCCGATACCTTCAAAACACTTATCTGTTCCTCAAAAAAGCTTCTCAAAGCAAGCATCTCTTCTTAATGTCCACTCACAAACTATTAATATTCATAGGTATGTTACTGCCAAGAACCTATGACATCAACCACTAAATTACGTGAGTTTTTCTTGCTGGCACAGCTTTCAAAGTTGACACAACTTCATGCTTGCAGATGCCTTCAACATCATTTATCACAAAAACACTTGACAAATCACCTACGTATCTTGGCTTGTAACTAGAGCTATACTGATCTGGATGAGCTGATCCCTTTCTAACATATCCTAAAAAGATAGAACTGGCTCTGCAAAAGCAGTCACATAAGATGTCACATACATCTCAATCCTGTCAATACCGACATCTAACCACTACACAGAATGCCAGCAATGCACTACCTAAAGGCTTGTGTGCTTTAATTCTAGACAGGAAGCCCTGTCCGTTAGTTGCTTGAAAAGAAACTGAAAGTGAGACAGAATTGCATCACTATCTGAAATGAAACTGGGTCAATGCCAACACAAGATGACTAAGCTGCCGAAACACCCATTTGTCTCTTCAGTTATCCAAATGAACCAATCAACTCCTCAAACATTACTGAATGATGCCTTGTAAAACAGCTTGTTAAAATAACATCTAGTGCATTAAATAGGACCTTCAAAGACTTTTAAGCATAGACATGCATGCCACTTAGTGCTGAGCTAGTTTAAACTTCAATATAAACATGAGAGATGGTAGCATTCATTTATCCCATTCACAGAAAATTCCAATGCAACCTTGAAACCTGTCAGGTGAGTCTGTCTTTTACACTTGCTAACGAAACCTATAAATAATGCAGGTGGCTGAAGACTAGCTTTACCTTAGATAGTAAAAGATGACTATTAAAATCTGAAAAGTTTGAATTTTACCCTCTGCAGTAGGCAAAAACATTTGCACATGAGTAAATATGAAGGCCCAAATCCTCTACATGTAGAAATGCAAAACAGGTCCAACCACCTTCATAAGAGAAGACACTCCATCAGTTCCTGTATTTTTCCCACTATTAACAGCTGTGAAATAGTTAGTACAGGAATGTTTTTAAACATGAAACAGGTAAAACAATTACTGTGGAACAGCCATACTGTGGGTCTCAGTGTTAATTACATGAGATTCACAATCAGTGGTGCCCACGCCTCCATAACAAACTTGATTTGCACTGGAAGGGACCCTTTCCAGACACAGAACCACTACACACATACTTCTCTGAAAGTATGTTCATCTCCCTTAAGCTGCTCAGTATTTGTGGTGAGGCTAGAAACAGTGAAAAAAAATAGTACTGAGCAGTACCTTGTAACAGCCCGAGGCAAGCAACTGAAGAATTCAACAATAGAAGATAGTCTTTTCCCTCACATCACCTCTAACTGTGATGTCCTACTGCCAAGACCTAAACCAGTCCTCCTGTTCCACCAAATGAAAAGGGACCCTTCACTTTCTTGAAACAGTAAGAGTGAATACAAGCTACATGGATCAAACAGGCTTATAGGATGTCCCTTACACAAGTTATAGCTCCATTCTGTACAGGTATACATCTCAATCTTGCATACCGGCATCAGCTGTGTAACTATTCAAAGCCTACCGCCAAGGTATCAGGTGCTATAATTCAAACTTTCTATTATGAGAAGTGTTAAAAGCAAGGATCAAACATTTCTAAAGCACAGCATGCCATCCTCATAAAAACACTACACATGATCTCATATGTCAAATGCATTTAAATTAAATTATACGTACCTACAGACAAATCCATCTTACTGCCCGGAATGTCCTCAGTTTGACTCTGGGAAAAAAAAAAAAAAATCAGTTCTGACTTCTATGAAATGCTGAGGAATGTTTCAGAAAGCAGCCCTTGATGGTTAAAGGTGAAATGAAGGAAGGATATGCTTGAGCCAGTTAAAGTTTTATTTTAAACTAAAATCAAATACAAGGATTTCTGATATCACCCTGGACACACCTCACCTCAATTCCCTAATGTTGTGTGTGCTAAGTTCACCGATATGAAACCAGACACGTGAATGCATGCGACAGACAGACAAAGATGGATAGACAGCTGCTCTGTGCAATGAACCTCTGTCTTCATGTTCCAGCGGTCGAGAGATGAAACACTGAAAATAGTGGCCAAAATGACAGCTCAGCCTCATGACCTGTCAAGTCATCAAATCTTAAAATGTGCTGACAAGTTATTCTTCAGTTGGCAGTCTGGGACAGGGTGTTCCCATAGCTTTCAGAAGCACCTACGGTCTAGTGGACTGAATTTGGGCTTGGGAGCCAATAGACATTATGAACTAATCCTAGTCATGCCAGTGACAGTCTGTGCAGCCCTGGGCTTCCCACAGAACCTCTGCATTATTACCTTTTGCTAGCGGGCATTACATACTATTCCTGCTTCACGTGATTACAGTTGGCACAACATTCTGTAAAATGTTTTACAAATGATTATGCCAGAAGTTTTAAAAAAAAAAAATTATATGTAACTACTTTTAAGGTACTTCCCTGCAGATCTGTCTTTTCTCTCCACAGTTCCTGTTTACTATTCACTTTACCAATCTTTAAGTACTGATTAATAATAAACCCTTTTTGTTCTAAAAAGACCTTGCTGCACAGTATTTAAAATAAAAATATCCAAGACAGACACAGGGCTGTAAATGTCCTTTTCTGATTGGTGGCCGAAATTCAGAATGAATAGCCTTGGACTAATCACAGATGTCTGACACTGCAGCTAGGAGCTAAGGTCTCTACCTTGAGTGCTCTAAACAGCATGTTATGAAAATTTAAAAACAAAAAACAAACATAACAATTCCAAATTGCATTACTTGGAAGGAAACTGCAATCTCAGAACAAAAGCCATCAAAGTAAGATGTCAAGTAGATGAAAGAGTCGAAGTAGATCTTGTTTTTTTCTGAGAAGCCCTTCTGACTAGTAAGGAAGCATTGACTACACAGCTATTACAGGTATTATACTTCAACATGCCAGCATAGCAAACGCAGAAAAGTAGTTACACACTGTGAAACAGCTGATCTTTTGACCTATTTAAAGCTTTCTGCTTTTTTACAAAGTTGTATTTCATATTTTAGAAAAATTACTTACTAGCAAGCCCATATTTGAAAACTGTTTGGATAAAGGGTTCATCCACGAATCACTATTTCCTCCTTTTAATGAGCACTAAAGAGAAAAAAAAAAAAAAAAGAAGAAAAATATTTTGAAACTTCTTCTTGATTTCTTAAAATCTGTTTTATCCTTGAATCGCACAAGTGTTGAATGATAATCCTGGTATCAGAGAAATTAATCTCCTGAAGAAATTACTTTCCAGTTTTCACATGGCTGGAAACACTTACCAAATACTTTTTTCTTTTCTCTCTCATGAAGTTATTCTTTGTTAGGTACACCAAACATGACGAACATTTGCTGTGTAAAATGTTTATCACACCTTCAGTTTCATTCTGGAATCTGGAAAGCTTTGTGATTTTTTTTTTTTTTCCCCCTCTCCCTCTGTTAGTTTAATACATTTTTTTAATCCACAAAATACAAAAGTAGATTTCTTCCTTGGCTTTCTTCCCTTTAGTATGGTTTCTCTTGTGTGGGCACTGTGCTGACCTTGCTCTCAATTTGACCTTACGGTAATTTACAGGTGATCAAAACCAAAACTGAATACAGTTCAACAGAAAAGATATTGATAAGAAAAATTTTTGGACAGTTGCTTTGGTTAAAATAAAGTCTTAGGTGAGAAAAAAGTTCACGAGAATAATTTTTGCAAAATAGGAATCATAAAACTCCCTATCATGTTACAACAGTGTTTTCACACCCCAGGAAGCTGCTCTGCACTTGCCTTTGAGTTTGCCCTACCTAATTGATTAGAAGTAGACAAAGCATAGTCCTTCTAATATTAACACAACACCAAGCATTACTGTACAAGACAACTTTAACACAAACAAGCCCTAGAAAGCAGCTCACCTGGGACTATAGCCAAGCTCCTGCTCCTGTTTGAGGCCAAAGGTCAGTAACAACCAACACAAGTCAGATCTAAATCCAACAGTCAGTAGAAGCGCATGTGCCAAAGGAACTCTGGAACCTGAACTTCAGCAGGCTATGCAAGTAGAACAGCAGCAGTCCAACACAGAAAGATGTGTCAACAAGAGAAGACTAATAGCCCTGGGACACTTATTGCTCAGTTTCATTTAGTAATGGCTCTGCAGCCTACATATCAAAAGAATTTGACACCTGCTGGCAGATTTATTAGTCACAACAGGTGTAACACATTAAAACAAATCCAGAAACCTCACATTTTTTACACTCTGTTAATAGACACCTCTCTAGCTGAATTCTCCAATACCTTTTTAAAAGAACTATTATAATGCTCTAACATATCAGTCATACTGCTTTCAGACAACACAGTAGTTATGAATCATTCAAGCATTTCACCTTCATTTGTGTTTTCTTTCCTCCTTGCCCCCAGCTTGTTGAGTTGTGGGAGGAACTGCTTCCCTGAGAGCCTGCAGTGTTCCAGACTCCTCCCTCCTCCTCCTCTTCCCAGCTGGAATGACGTGTTCCTGTCACTGGCCCATCACTCTCTCCCCAGCCATCTTGCATAGATTTAGAACCTTTAGAAAAAGAAAAAAAGCTCAAAAGCAGTCTACAGTAACAATACCATGCAGCTGGTGATTTGACACTGCAAGATTAGCTGAGATCATCAGAACTCCAAAGAAATGGGGGAAAAAAAAAAGTAGCCTCACTCTAACAGCTGTAAAAACTTGTGCATGAATCCCAAACCCCATGAGATTCAGTGGCATGTTATCATATCATGTTTTGCAACTGTTTTAAAGCAATATCAAACCCTTCAAGGTATAATAACCACAGGGACCTCTTCTCTTATACAGATACATCTGCAACTTATTTTCTAGAAGAATGAAGACACTGGTTCAGATACTTCCTCAATTATTCTCCTTCTTCCTTCAAAACCGTAACATTTCCTTTGCACCAAACTCTTCCACAAAATTACAGAAACTAAGAACTTTAAGGAATAACAACTAAGTAGAATCTGAAGGACAAGACCTGACATTGTACTGCGGTATATCTAATGCCAAAAGCAGTTTAATGTGGGAAAAAAACCCTCTACTTGAGTTTCTGTTCTTAACAACATCACTAAAAAGAGTTATCAGCAGCGCTGTTCAAGCAGACATGCCCTTACCAGAAAGCTACCACCATTTCACCGTATCAATTCAGACTAAAGACACTTCCCTGCTGGGTTTTTTTCTTGAAGTTTTTCTTAAGAAGACTTTAAGTTTTCATTCTAAAGACTTAACTGAAAAGTAAAATCACTGAAAGGAAAAACTGGTTCTGCTTTAGGACACTGCTACTCTCTGGCACCAGCTGCAAGGCAATTTAAGAATTCTAACCTCTACTGTGAAGCCAACAAGAGCCCAAATCCTCATCATGTCCATTGTCCAACTGTTCTCCTTCCTGCTGTAACTCTTCATGCTGTGTATTTCTTCCCCAAGCATTTATCTCCTTTAAAAAGGATTTCCATCACTATCACCTTTTTCATAGCTCATTCTCCAACTGTCTGGCATTTGAGTGTGAAAATTTGGGATAAAAATATTAACATATGTAGAAGAAATTCTGCACATTAAAAAAAAAAAGTAGGAATTGTAGTCTATCAAGGGGAATTCTACCTTGATCATGCCGAAAATAAGTACCAGCAGCATTTCATTGCAATTTAAGAGCCACCTTAAAATCCATCATAACTACCTACTCAGATACTTCACAGGAAACATAACTTTTTAAAGTATATTAATTTGCATACCAAAATTGAGGGCTGCTTAGGAAACCTACTGGTTCAAGTGCAAAAATCTACCTCTTGGCTGTTTATTCATACGACTTACACAGAGAAGGCTACACTGAAGGATTATGACTGCAGAGTCAAGAATTTAATCTGGAAATGTCATATATGGGGTAGTCCCTGCAGCTTTAATTTATTTCCAGCCATGGTCTTCAGATATAATCCTATGATCCTGGTTTTAACTATATGACCACAGATTATTTTTCTGGATTGACAGCTCTCATGTTCATTCTTGAACATGCATCTGGACAATGGTGTAAAGATGACTTGTCTGTAGGATCTCTGCTTCATTTTCTGCATTTGTTGAGTGAGGAGGCACAAACAGCTATAAGAAGTAAAGGAAACTTTCATAACAAAGACGAAATAATGATGTTACAGAAAATGGAATTTATTCATACTTCTGCCAGAGAACTCCTATGCAATGCTGGTAAAATTCCATAAATCTTTTTTTTTTTTTTTTTTTTTTTTTTTTTAAAACAGGTGTATAATGATCCATGTTTCTCCTTGGCTCTAAGCTCGTTTTCTTTTCCAGTCATTGCTAGTCTGTTTCCTGTCCTTACATTCAAGCATAAATTACGCCTTTGCAAGCTCTTTGTCCCAATTTCTTCTTCCAACTTATCCAAGACATTAAGTATCTCCCTTTACTCCACTGAATAACATATCTTTCATCTTCATTCCTTTTGGGTGCCAATTAGAAAGGAGTTGAGAGACCAGACACAGAACACAGGATAACGATGATCTCAGCTCTTAACACCGGTGATCTACTACATGCCAACCTGAAACAGCCGTCACGAGCAAACTCCCTGTATTTTGCTCCTCTAGACCTGGGGACAGCTTGTGTACAAAATAGTACACATATGTGGCAGCTCTCTGGTAATGCCACACGTGCAGACCTGCTAGGACAAGCAAGTGACCATGCACAGTCTTTAAAGACTCTCTTAAGTATTAATAAATCCACAGAATTTGCAATGGATCATTAGCATTTCAGAGGCTCTTGTTTTGGTCATATTTAGGTGGCTTTTTACAGATGAAAGAAGAGATCCATCTAAAACAAATCTAGAGGAAGGGAGAACGACCCAAGAGCATACAATCTATAGAGCATTTCATTCCAAACAACTACATGTTGCAAAAGCAACTTGTAACTGGAAACAGTTTTACAGCAATGAAGTGCTGGGGTCTGAACCCCAAGCCCTGAATTAAGGCTGACATATGGGTGGTCCCCATGGCCCTGTAAGAGGAGGGGATGAGTTTGCCTTTTGGCTTTCCTCCAAGGTGCAGCCAGCCTTGTAAGGAAAGCCCTTGGGTAAACAAGCCCCAGGTGCCCCACATTGGGTAAATGAGTGCCAAGTGTCCTGCTTTGGGGATAAAAGCTGGGACCACTTGCAGGAAGGGTGGAGTGTCTGTCTGTGAGGTGGACGCACTTTGCAGAGTTTCCTGTTGGGGAAGGACCTCTTGACTCTTCATGCAACCGGATCCCAGTCAGGTCTGGCATTTGCAAATGCGGGCTTCGTGGGGAGACCATATGGGGCTACTTCTGTTGTATATGGTCAGCCTATTGACTTGGTTGTCTCCCATTTTTTCTATGGGAGCCTTTGTGTCTTTGTTTATTCCACCTATTATTGGTCATGCTGTGTCATTCCTGGGGTCGATATCTATTATTTGTGATCTGACTTGTTTGTACCCCTAGCGATCCCCCATATACTGACTTCTCTACGTACAATAGAATCTCCTTACTGGATTGTTTTTCTGCTGGCTGCGTCCTTTGCACTAGGCCTAGTAATTGGCAAAACAAGCGAGTATCATCAGTCAAGTTCAGTAACAGTCCTGTATTATCAGTGTTTCCTACTGGAAACTTCATATCCAAATGTTACTGGCTTTGGCTATAATATTGCTGTATTGTATCAGCAGGTGATTACTTTTGTTTGTTGTATTTTCCTTAAGAGAGTAAAATAAAAATTCTACAAATAGTTTACAACAGCAGGAATAATTTCCACAAAAATAAAGATCTTAATACAGCAAAAATTTAATTTTAAATTAAATTTTTGAAAGATTTCAACAACATCTCATTAATGAGGAATGTAGATATAGGCAGGTAATATCCAGAGAAGAGTCATTCATTTAGGTTCAACCACAAAAGTTCAGTTCTGAGAGTTACAATTTTCCACACTCATACAACTTAAACAACAACAAAAAACCCCACACCTATTCTATTCAAATGCAAGTTGTGTTACCAAAACAAAGATTACCATGTAATGGCCTCCACAGTGAAATGTGTCTATATGGCACATTCCTTTTCTGATATGATCCAGAAAGGCAATTTATCATGTAACAAGTTTATATGCTAAGTAACAAGTGGGTGGCTAGAGCAAAAAAGTAATTTTGAGAAAAATACACATTTCCTCACTCAGATTCTATAATGTTTCAACACTTCCACAAATTGGAGGTGCCCATTTAATTGCTTAGTTAAGAAATGTTTTCAGTACCTTAAAATAAGAGGTTCCAGTCATTTGTAAGCACTTAATCACTCACCCATCAAAATCTTACATAACATTCAACATTGCTTCTAGGCCTCAGGTAACAAACAGTTTCTCCAGGGGTGACCTATATCAAAAGGCCAAGCACTAAAAATCTCTGGGACCATTGCAAAGAAACTAGTATCTGGCCTATACTCACTAGATTTCATGGCATTCGGGGCGCTGGACGGTGCATTCCCCCAGCCTGTTGTCGATGCTCCCGTATCATCTACTTCACCCCACCCGGGACTGGTTTCATTTGGCTCACCCCAGGCGGACGTACCATTATCAGGAGCAGGTGGAGTGCTTTTGCTCCAGACTGCACAAAGGAGAAAGAGTTTTCATTACAGATAATTTAGACAACAAAGTATTTACTGCAGTGCAGCACCACAACATTAATCTACTGCTTCATTCTTTCTGTTGAGGTCTTCAGATTCTCAATAGCATGGGTGCAACAGAATTGACAACTGTTCACATCAAACTCAGAGTGGGCACTGACCTCCTGGGACAAAGAGGAAGAGAATGCTATGATGAGTAAGATTCTTCTCTCAGGTTAAACATGAACCTCACACCTAACACTGTCCTCCTATCTTATGAACTTTTGTGACTAATTAAAAGCACCAGACTAACTTGGGGTTTTCATATACCAAGGAAAGAATAAGGACATATCTGAAGTACATATTACAACGAAATAACATTCTTTAAAGAATGTTTGAGTCAAGAGAAGATATTACATAAAAATAACATCTTAATACATTTCCAGGCTACGTGACTTTTTCTTGTTCTTATTTCAAAGAAGAAAATATTTTGCTAAGTATTTGTTATCATACAGCAGAGCCAAACCAAGCTAAAAAACTAATTCACAGACTTGCTCGATTTCAAGTGTTAACTGAGTGTTTCAGAGCAAAAAGGTTTTGACTAAAACTAAAGAATTTCTCCCCAATTTTCTAATAATTAAATATTAAAAATGTCATTTAGTCTGGAGGACGCTGAAGGGAGAGCTCATCACTCTCTACAACTGAAAGGAGGTTGTACCAAGGTGGGTGTCCGTCTCTTCTCCCACATAACAAGTGGTAGGACAAGAGGAAACGGCCTCAAATTGCATCAGGGGAGGCTTAGACTGGGTATTAGGAAAAATTTCTTCACTGAAAGGTTTATTAAGCATTGGAACAGGCTGCCCAGGGAAGCGGCTGAGTCCCCATCCCTGGAGGTGCTTAAAAGATGTGCAGATGCGGTGCTGAGGGACACAGTTTAGTGGTGGACTTGACAGTGTTAGGTTTACAGTTGGAGTCAATGATCTTAAAGGTTTTTTTCCAACCTAAATGATTCTGTGATTCTACAATTCAATCTGCTCTTCAGAGCTCAGACTGAATATGCAGATTTGTCAGCTAACAAACATTTTCTTTTATGAGCAAGCTGACGAGTATTCAGACCAGTTAATGAGGCCCAAAAAGCAGGGGACTGATTGATTCTAAAATTTTAGACACTTTAAATACAGAACCAAACACTGAGATAATAAAATGGTTTTCTTTCTGAAATAAAACTATTAGGAACTGGAGGCTACTTGAGTATCTCTTATGCATTAAGGTTATACTCATATATAGGAGTTTGCTGAAGAAAGGAACGAGACTAGTACCTGATGCTTGTGATTTGCTAGTCATTGGAGTAGGCAGGCTCTGCTCCCGTGGGGCCTGTCCTCCTTGTGAGTTCTTGTCCCACAGGTTCACATTCTTGTAGTTATAACTGCTAGGATCGCCCCATGCTGAAGTGCCATCATCAATATCCATTTTTCGACTGATTGACTGTGGAGAAGGTTCTTCCCAGCCACTAGGCTCCTCCTCTTTGGGGGCAGCTGGCTGTGGTCCGCTGTTCCAGTTTGGGTTTGGAGGTCGCCCATTACTTGGAGTTTGGGGCGGTGGACCCCAGGAACCAGAAGACTCCTGCTGCTGCTGCTGCTGCTGCTTGTTCCAGGAGTTGGGCTGTCGACCCGTCTCATTCCATGTTGAAGTTCTTTTACAATCATCCCATCCACCCTTTGAAGCAGCACTTGTATTTGCACCATTACCCCAAGTTCCAATCTCATTTTGCCCACCTTCACTCCAACCAGACACTGGCTTGTTTCCTGCACTTTCCCAGTTGCTATTTTTTGTTTGGTCAACTTCCTCTCCCCAACCGTTCTTTCCAGAAGACCATCCTTGATTAGGCTGCCGTCCACCCCACCCCTGATCCTTACTAGAGCTCTCATTCCAAGAGGAAGATGATTTTTCTTCTGGTCTTCCTCCTCCCCAATTAGAAGAATTGGGGTTCTTATAGTCATTCCATCCTCCAGTATTTTTGGGGTCCTTCCACTCTGTTGGGGTTGAGAGCTCACCCCATCCAGACTTGATTTGATTGCTTTGGCTGGGTACATCGCCCCAGCCCCCTGAGTTCTTTGTCTGTGTGGCAGAGCTCTCCCACCCCTCAGTTCCTTTATCGGACTTCCCCTCGGTCCGTGGCATCTCTTCAATATCCCACATGGTATCTTGCTTAATTTGAGTTTGGCCCCAGCCAGTGTTTGAGAGCACTCGGGGGTCCAAATCAGTCCTGCTTAGCAAAGTCTGCAAGACTGCCTGGCAATCAGGATGCGTAGGCCTATATGATCGGCGTCCAGAATTGTGACTGTCACTACTTCCTGCTTTGTGGTTGCTTCCAGTGCTTTGACCTCCAACCTCACTTCCTGCAGAGCTGGAAGATCTTCCCCAACAGGGAGCCTGGGAATTGCCTTGGTTTTCAGGAAGAGGGTGGCCTTTTTGATTGTCCCATGCTCCAGTGCTAGAATTTGGTTGGTTTGGACCACTCCATTCTCCAATCTTCAGTTCATCAGACCCAGACAGCTGTTTCCATTCTCCCTGAGACACCCCGGATGTTAATTTTTTTCCTTCACCCCATTTGCTTTCATTTGTGTGTTGAGGGCCAAAGTTCCAAGACCCACCACCCGTAGACCGGTTATTGTTATCCCAAGATTCATTTCTTGACCCATTAGGTTTTTGAACAGAAGTGCCTTTCCAGGAGTCCTCTCTATCCTTTCCATTGTTCCCATGGTTTCCGGAATTGCTCTGCCCAGAGACTGTGTCAGTTCCAGAAGACCCCCTAGCTGTACCCCAAGATCCAACACTCCCAGTCTTTCTTTCTCCAGTGCTTTGTGAAGGGGTGTCAGTGCTCCTGGAAGGGTTCCCCAAGCCCATTTCAAAGGGCGTTCCCTTATTCTCCATAGGGTTTGGTGAACTTAAGTTCAAGGAGTTAGTGTTTCCATTTTTTGGTCCATCAGTGTTATGAATTTGAGCCTGTTCTCTGCCAGAGACAAAGTTAACACCCGCATTTTCCATCTTTGACTGCTGTTCCCTAGAGGTCTGACCTACTGTGCTAATCTGTGCATTGGAGCTACCACTATCAGATTCCAAAGTCCCTTTCCTAGAATTGCCCTCTTGAACCAGTGCTGGCCAAGCAGACGGGTTGCTATTTGGGTTAAAGTTGCTGAAGCCAGAACTGGGACCGATTCTATCTTGTCCACTCAAGTTCCTCCAATTACCTAGTCCACTGTTACTCTCGGCAGCAGGGTTGGAAGATTGAACAGATTTAGCCTTGGGATCAGATTTCCAGGCCCCAAGATTACATTCGTTTCCAGCGTTTCCAGACTGGCACTGGTTTCCTTTTCCTTTGTTACTAGTGGTGCTTCCTGGCAGAGCATTCTTCTCCAAGCCAGGGTTCGAGGCACTGTTGTTATCGGTGGTGTTTTCGGAAGAAGACTCAGCATCTTTGCTGGCAATACAAGGCCACTCTTCCATGTCAGACCCGTCTACAATCACCTTGTCCCAGATGTGAGTTGGGTTGGCGTTGGTGCCGCTGTTGGAGGAGGCTCCAGGACCCCAAGTGGAATTTGCATAATTTGAAGCAGCAGCACCCCCAATTGCTGAATCTAAAAAAAACCCAACAAAACCACACCCAAAAAGATCATTAATAATCAGTATTATTTACAAGCACTGAACATTACATTTTTTACACCACTGCTTACTGTTTTCATTAGTAAGAACCCTTCCCTCAAATGCATAACAAAGGTACTTTGTAAGAACATCAGGCTGGAAAACATCATTGAAAATACTGATTAAAAAACTTCTTTCAAAAACTCCCCACAAGCGTTTTGTGGGGGTATAAATTCACTGTTGACTCACTATTTCTGCTAACAGCCCAGCTCTAAGTTCAACATAATTATAACCCAGTTAATGAATCTCCATGGTCATTCCTGATACTGATTTTAGACTTTTTAAATACACATTTAAAACCATACTATATATAGAATAAGAATGTGTATGTGTACACATTCATATGCATGTGTGTGTACATGCAATCAGCTGTTGGTCTGCTATTCAACTGACTCAAAGCAACAATTTCTTACAGATCAAAAGATAAAAGATTGAAGACAAAAATCATCTAATGAATATATAAAGTTGAAGAAGTCTATCCTTCAGCTTCAAGTATCACTTTCAAGTTGATTTTGCTACTAGGAATTTCTCTCAACCCTCTGCAAAACAAATGAAATTATTTCCAAAAGTTACTGTAAATCAGAAGAGTACAGAGCTACACAAATTATCATTTCTACGTAGTAATGTGCAAGCTGTATTCAGTATGTAATTACCCCACATTTATGTCACTGCTATATTTACCCTAGAAACTACAGTTTGTGGTTTTGTGAGCAACTAAGCTCATCTCTCTGCCACTGGATGGAGGCTAGTAAGAGATCTCACTTTTCCTTCTTTCTCTCACCAGCTCTACCTACTTCAAGTTCCTCAAGTTTCACTTCTCATTTGTGACAGTTCTGATGGTAGTTAAAGCCCTTTAAGTCAACTGTATTCACTAAGTCAACACAAAACTGTCTGCTTTTTGATGGGATAGTTTTTTGCTGGCTTAGCACATCATACAGGGTAACCTGCAAGTTCAATGAGCTTTGGAATCACTATAAGGAAATTAGCAGGATGAATGACAATGAATAGGGCCCCTTTCTTTCATCTGTGGTGAACTACTATTATGTCCAATGTGGTATGACTTCACATGGACAATATATTTGTATACAGTTTTAAAGCAGATGGAAATTAACACAGTGCCACAATGGATGAAGCCTATGCCAGTGCTGACAGTACGATGTCTGCATATATTATCATCATCAGTTTAAAAAGACAGCCAAGACTCCCTTGCCATCCACATAATTATGTCTGATCCACTAAATAATTTAAGTCCATTAGTAATTCGGTGTTGTTCTCCACATAGGGTTCCACTCATTTTTCTATGTATTTTTAATACCAAGGGACTGCCTTCATCACAAATTCCCAGGCATGAAGACCAAACACTCTTCCCTTCTACAAAACCATGTACTGAACCCTAATACATTAGACTTATTCAATTATCCCATCCAACTAGTTTGACTTATTTTGCAGAGTATAAAGTTCATAGTAACATCTGCATCAGTGTTCCTACCTGAATATATATTGTTACTACCAATACTAGCTCATATGACAGTTTTCATGAAAATAAGGCACAATGACCTTAAAGTGGATTTCCAACCACCACCCCCCTCCACAAAGTTCCCATATTATATACTGAAAAATGAAGACAAGTTTCTGGTTGCTAATACATTTAACAGAAGATGAACAGATCAGCTTTCAGAGACTGTCTCAGGCTTTCCATTTATTAGCTTAAGCAGTGAACATCCACTGAATGCCTTCTAGATCCCCCTTCATCGAGGGCCACCAGTAAAGATCTTCACAGCAAGGTTAGAACTCGTTTGTAAGCTTTGAACACTGATAAACAAGAGTTGTTTTTCATCCATTAAACCCTAGGCACCAAGATCCAAAAGACCAAGGAGCTCCCAGTTGTTTCTTCTGTTGCCATAATCTCAAGTACAAACTTAACAAGAGCAAGGACGTGTGACTCTACCAATATTTATATTTGGCTACCTTTTTTCTATAGTGAGCATCCTTTTTCTTCCCTTCCCCCAATTAAAAAACTTTCTGATTAGACTGATCATAGGAATAGATTAATGAGGACAGCCGAAGACTGTCTTTTGAACTTAGCAATGATTCAGCAAATGAATGATGCATAGGCAGCTATGCACTTAGATCTTCACGTAAGTGGTTTTAACAGAGCGTTTCACATTTCATTTCTGTGAAGACATTCTAAAAGTATTAAGACTAGGACACTTGCTAACATAGCTTACTAGGACACAATTTAATGGTCTGTTTTATAAACCCAGCCCCTCCTTGCTATATTTGACAGTGGCAACAAAATTCTGGCTGAAGATAAGCAAGTTTCTGATCTGACTAAAATGAAAAAAGTTACTAGCAAATGACTACTTTTAAGGATGAAAATACGGAACTGAAATAACTGGAAGTATTGAAATGGAGTCCTGAAACGAAGATGTAGTTTTGCTGTGAGAGATGGTGGTGATTCTTGTGAGGTTATTGTAACCGTTGAACTCTTCTAATACCAATGATACTGTCTTACACATCCTGAGTATCATTGGTATTAGAAGAGTTATATACGCCTCCCTCCACCCCAATCCTCACACAAGAGTAATTTGTTGTAATCTTTCAGAGAACTAGAGTTTTGCCATCTTACAGAAGCATTTAAATTCTGGTGGAAAAAGAACCATCTAAAGAAAGATTAAGTATTGACTTCTTTCATTAAAGCCTCACCAATACTACCTACACCTATCTGGCAAATAAAACAAAGCGAAGGAGTAGGTAAGCTGCATTATTTCCCCCTTTGGGAACCTGCTTTTGTTTTCACGTGAGATAAATTAATAACAGTAAACGGCCAGGATCTCAGATGGGATTAATTACGTACAAGACAGACAGTAACCCCACAGTTCCATAAGCACTTTGGTGGAGCACCCCAAGTGACAGCCCCAGCCTTTTTCTTGTCCAGCTGTTCATTCCCACTCCTCTGGCACAGGTACTCTCATGTGCTTGCACATATGTTCTCACTGATATTCAGTGAGCTGAACTGGTAAAGCATCCAGACTGAAATTAGCTTTAAAAAAAACCAACCTGGGTTAATTTTAAACCAAGTCACCTCCTCAGCCCAGTTAACTGTGTCACGATACAGAAATTTGGATGGGGTGAGGCAGATCTGAAGGACCCACATCCTTCTTGGCAACACTCCCGACTTACACCAAAGCAACTAACCATTGGCATAACAAGTTGCCACAATCAATAAAATAGAACCATGTAACAGTTCAGTTGTTAATGAACCATTAAACTAAATGTAAAAATATGAGAATTTATAAAGGCAAATTTCAGTCTGAAAAAAAATTAGGTGTAAAATTAATTACACAGAACTTAGGGAGCCTCTGAAATACTTTAAAATGGTCCTCATATAGTACATCCAACAGCAAAAAAAAATGCTGTCCATGAGAAATTTTGAAAACTTTTAGAATGCTTCACTACCATGAAGTCTCCTTTGCCAGTCTACAATCACTGTGAAGGTATACCAATGCTGACATAATGCTAGGATTTTTATATATAGTTGAAAGACTTTGGGGTGGTTTGGTTTTTTTTTCCCCCTCTTCATCTTTCAGGTGTTTTATCAAAATCAGCCATCTCCAAGAGATCTGCTTTTAAACTGACTACCTAAAACTTTGCCATTGTAGTTTGAAATTCACTCCTCTCTCACTTATTAAATCAGGAACGTGAAAGACAATAAGATAAATAATCTAACAGCAATTTGCTACAAAGGAATTCAAGTACATAAACCATAAAACAAACTGAGTTACCAATTTTCCTAGAATCCTTTTTAATAAAGACAGCCATCCCATCTAGCTTACTTGATTCTGGAGTTCCAAGTCACCTCTGTTTTTAATTCTGAACCACAGTGAACTAAGAAGTTTATGCTCTCCAAGACTTGTAAAGACCTCCATCCCATTAATGTGGCACGGTTTTCAAAGGCAAACTCAGACATAGGGGTATCATTATTTTCTTCTTTTGACTTTCATGTATTTATTATTTCTTTCTTAATCATTATTGTTAGAACTGATGTTGTCCCTGACGTCGCAGATCACCTAAGTTTTTCTTTATAAGACAGAAGTCTTGAGTGGAATTTTGTTTGTTCTACTATTATAACTTAAGAAGGAAATATTACAGTTACTGCAGTTCCCCAAGGGTCTAAAAAATTCAGGAGCAGCCATAATTTCCCCATGCTTAGAAAACAACCTTAAAATCAATTATCTTCTAGGACTCAAAGTGAACAGAAAAGCAAAACCAAGACAGTAACTACTTTTATAAAAAGGATTATCTAAGGAGAAAAACAAGATTGCTACTAAAAAAAAAAAAATAGGAGCAAAAGGACCATCTTTCTATTTCATCCAGGTGAGAAGTGACAGACACCTGTCACTTGCAGACCTGGTATTTACATGTCTGTTTTACCAGGTCATATAAAAAGTGACAATACAGGAAATTCATGTCAAAGAAACCCGAAGAGCTATTAAGAACTACTCAATGACAACCATAAAGTGCTGTTTACGCATGCATTGTGTTTACCTTGCTGTAGTCTTAAGGCCATTACAGCATCCAATTCAAAACACCCCAAACAAAAGTCTACACACTAAAAATAGGAGAAGCTCTCCAAAAGCAATCTGAAGAGTTTTATTACACAGTGATATGCTTGTGCACAATTTTAGTGATCCCCTTTTCTGCCATGCACACACACATGTTCATTAAATAAGATTATTACTTGCCTGTTGCAGTCCCACTGTCACTCTGCAGCAGTGCTCCTGTCACTGGTTGTGCGTTGTTTGGGTTTGCTCCTGGTGCTGTTGGGAGAGGAGGCCCTGCTCCACCCCCAAGCAGCATACAGGATGGCGGAGGGGGCTGCCCACGTTTCAGTAACACTTTGTGGTCCTGCTGGCAACGGAATCGCGGTGGCACCTCCCGAGGCATGTAGCGGGCGGCGCTTGGCGGTTGTCCGTTCGGCACTGCCACCCTTTTGGCATTGTTGCCACCACTGACTGGTGGCGATGGAGAGTTGCCAATTGGGCTGGCAGCCACTGGTTGGCTTAAACTTGGTTTCGTCACTTCGGGCACTGAAAAACCAGGAACAATGAAAAATCAGAAATTTTTCCACTTGAAACCTATGTTAAACTACAAGAACTCAGTGCGATTTTTTCCTTTTTTTGATTTTTCCCTGAAATATTGTGCAACTTAAACTTTATGCAAGAACAATGTAATTAAAGAAGCAGGAATAACCAGCAGCAGCAAACCTCTTGGTTCCATGTGCAACTCTACCCCAGGATGAAATTCTGCCCTCAGCAAGTATTTCCTTCTAAGCCCCAAATTTCTTGGGAAGGTAAAGTTTTCAAAGAATACCACCCTGGGCAATGAGTAATTTTAAAATATGAGCAATCTAACATAACTGTTCCCTCCCCGCTCTGTTCCCTGCTCCTCAACTGGTTTTTGGATTCTTATGCATCACCCTTACGGGAGGCATGAACTCAGATCCCAAGTTTTCACCTGCTTCCTAGGCTACACGGCCACTGCCAAAACAAACAAGAACAGGTGAAAAAGACCCCAACAAAGCTGCTCTTGGATTCAGAGTTAACAAATCTGAGTTCTCTGTACTGCTTTTAAGTAAGGCACTAATAGTTGACTCTCACCAAAAAGGCAGTCCTACATATGGCATTTGTATTGGGCTCACCTAAAGTTTCCCAGCTGGTCACCAGGTGCCCCTATAAGCAAGGACAAGCTGCTCTTGAGGACTATTAAGCATCGGAGAAGAGGAATATCACAAACAAATCCTGAAGGAGCTAACACCATCACAAAATTTGCTCAAGAGACTCTAGACTTGTGACCCCTTACATTCTCCATGTGCTTTTTTGAAACAGAGCAAAAGCAATTCCCAGCTAGGCTAGGCACCTAGACAGTGTAATTGCTAAGACATCAGACCCCAAAGGGAAGGAAAATTTAATACATCTACTCTAGACTTTGTTGAAGAATAATAGAAGAAAGGGATGTCCAGAAACTCCTCGCCAGCAAAGTGAACATAATCAGTAAAACTTCTCCTCTTACAAATGTGAGATCAAAACAAGTTTTTCTTTAGCAACATGAAAGCATTATTCCCTACATTTTATTTTTATAAGAGTTTTCAGATTTCTCTATATCGGCTTCATTGCCCATAACCCCCAAAAAAGGAACTGTTAACTGCAAAAATCAAGTTACTATCTTAGTTCTCTTCGGTCAATAATGGTAATTTCCCCACTCAATTTTGAAAAAATTGACAAACAAATCAAGATTAAATGTATTTTTAAATCAGCTAAATAGGTCTAACCTTCAAGATGCTCACTCATCAGTCCTGCCTTATCTGTTGGACTTTTAGGTGTGTGAACTTCTCTTAAGTTTCCATAAACAAGTCACTTTCACTCACTTTTTGGTATCTCACCATAAGCAATCCTTTCACTGTCTTTCATTCCATTTATACAGACATTTCAGGTTTTTGTTACTTGTCTAAAACCTTCACAAAACTGAAAGGCAAAGTATTTCAGCTGATCTATTTCATCCACAATCCTCATTCCATCTTCAAGTATTCTTATGTTCGCAACACGGACAGTTTTAGGTTCTCCATTTTCATCACCTCAGCTTTTACTAGTTCTGAATACACATTTCAGTATTTTATCTTGACTCATAGTTCCCCTTTGTTTTCCAATAGTTTTGATTAAGATCTGAGTCCTGGCTCAAGTCAATTAAAAATACTCTTTAGGATCAGAGATTCTTACCTTTGGTTTTTTGATCTGTGACCTGCAAATTAAGAGCAAGAATGTAAATACAGTTTTAAGAACCTCAAAACAAACACTGAAAAGGCTGCACTAAATCACAACCTTAATTTATTAGCCACAAGATCAGTATTTGTTGCATGACAATAATCAGCTGATGAACAAGTCTAAACAGTACTCCTAGTCATATATATATTCATATATATACATATGAAGTTTTCAAATATACTACAGCTCCTATAATACCTTTGCCTGATGCAAAAATCCCTGGCAGAAAAAGTAATTACTGCACTCATGATGATTTTTAGTATTCATCTCCCTCTTCATCCCACACACGGACTTCCAAAGCACAAATAAACATGTGCTATAGCACTACAGTTCTTTCAGATTTTGAAGGTGAAGTATAACAGTTAAAGTGTAATAAAAACTTTCCTTCTGTGAGAGTATCCTTACAGCAGACTGTTGGGGCTAGCAACAGAATTCCCACAGGAGTAACCACAGGTGAGAGCAGCAGTCTGTCTCTGCCATCTTCCCATTTCACCTTTCCCATGACATCTCTTCCAAGGAGAAGAAATCCTAAACCTCACTGGATTCTTGCCACAACTACAAAAAAGCAATACCTATAAAGCACCAGACTTCAAAATCTCTTGAACACAATAGTAAGTTGATTACTGAAGTGAGCTATCATGCTGGCCAACGTACTCAATATATGGCTTTGCTGTACTTCTACATTCTTTCAGTACAGCAGGTATCAAGCCACAGTAGAGCCAAACATACCACTGGTATATTCTCTGGAATCATGTGTATTGTAGCAGGTTTTGAACCTGTCGTTCATGAGTTCCACCACACAACAGTAGAAAAACCCTAAAGATCATCATGTGTCAGGTTCTATGACACCTATTCTTAAAAGAAATTGCTGAACTAGTCCATAATTCTGGAAAGCACACAGTGACAGTACGGAATAATGAGAGCACAAGTAAAAAGCAGTTCATTGTTTAAATCAGGCAAGCCAGAACTCTTTGTACGGTAACGAATAAAAAGACAAACTACACTGAATTGCTATGGCATCATTTACTTTGCAAAGATGAATGGTGCAATATGCGAAGTAGAATATTTACCATAATACAAAATCTTAAGTATAACAACTTCACAGAATTACATAAACCAAGTCTCCAAGGCACTAAAAATGCACCTGCACCAAAACTGTGTCTGTACCAAGCCAGACATCAATTTTCACTTCACTTATGAAAAATCCCATATGTGTCAAATTACGTCGTCTTCTGTAACACAGTTAAAAATTCTGTTAAGCACTTAGGTGACACTGATGATCCACTACTAAAGAAAAAGGAAGAGGGGGGAAAAATTATTCATTAATCCAATCTGGTAATGCTGATAGGTTTACTATGGGCAACAGTAAACATATTCAGTAAATGAGTAACTCTTTGACTTGGAAGAAACCCACTTTACCAAACCTTTAAGGAATCCTACATGACAATCACAGTTTGCTTTACAAAAAAATAAATAAATTACTTCCTCCTACACTGTATCCCTCTCCTAGTCAAAACAATATTTTTGTGATTTCCCCCCCACCCCCACCCCCCCCCGGTCTAGAATACAAAAGCTAAGAAAATGTGACACTGCCTCAGATTTACAGCTGTCATCTATCTGTGGGCAACCTATAGGCATCAGCAGGGCTGGAGCAGCTATAGTGAATGGGAAGGTAGACTCAAAGTCAGCCTTCTGACAAGCTACCAAGCAGCCCCTGGGACACCAGCCACAGGAATTTAGTCTGTGAATTTGCTTGCATAACCTCTGTTGAAGTGATTTTTAAAAATTTTTTATTTTTTAAGTTTCAGAAGATCCAAACAGAAACAATTACTTCATGTTATACAAACTCTGAAAACACTATCCTCAAATCCTTACTGCTTATTTAGTGAACACCACCACAGTCACTAAGAATGAACACACAAATTCATGTTCCGTCCATTCAGTTGCCTGCTTTGCTATTCCTAGGTCCCTCAAAGTATTACTGTTGAGTTTGGTCTCTAGGAGATTAATTTATTTAGTGTTTATACTTGATACACTGAATAACTTAGTAGGTAAGGGACCACACAGGAAAGCTGGCAAATCTCCTTCGTATTCAAAGCACCAATGTCTCAGTGAACACTCAAAGCACTGATATCAAGATGATCGGTAACAACCTTTTCAAGTTTCTCTTATATCATTGAATATCAGCATATAATCCTCAAACCACTAGTCTTTATTCATGAGAGTCTGCTCCTCCTGGTTCCTATATATAATGTTTTGTACTTGAACATTAAGCAACAGAAACGCTGAGGCAAAAACACACTGAAGAAACCTTATTCTGTAAGTACTGAACTTTTACAGTATTATTGGGGACGTATCAACAATGGCTGGAGAAACACAACAGAAAACCACTAGTTTATCCACATCTAATTTAAATTGATAGACCCAAATTGGTGAAAAAGCTAGATTTAAAAATACTCTGGATAAGACAAAAAATTAACTGAAATCAGTGCCAGCTGTTCTCAGCAAAACCCTACAGAATCTAACAGAGTAATGTCTGATCATTCATAGGATCTGTTGATACTGAAGCAACTGAAAAACAGAGACTACTGAAAGAAGTAAAGCTGCCTGCTCTCAATTTCACATAATCATTGAGGTTAGAAGGGACAGCCTCTGGAGATACAGTCCACAGTTTCCACCACTGTTCCCCACCTGCCCTCAGGGGTCTCCCTAACTCAAAGCAAAGTCATCAAAACCAGATTGCACTGCGCCATGTCTGACTTGATTTTGAGCATCTGCAAAGATAAAAGCACCACGATCTCCCTGGGTAACCTGTTTCAGTGGTTGCCCAGTCACACCCACACACAAAAAAATCTTTTTATGATTAAGGAACTTCCTGTATTTCAATTCGTGCACAATGCCTTGTGCCTTGTCACTGGGCACCACTGAGAAGAGCCTGCCTCCATCTTCTTTACTCCCTCCCACAAGATATTTATATACATTGATAAGATTCTCCTGAACCTTCTCCAGGGCGAATGCTCCTAGCTCTCTCAGCCTCTTCTCAATTGTCAGATACTCGTGTCCTTTAATCATCTCAGAGGCAGTTTGCTGGACCCGGTCCAGGATGGTTACATCTGTCTTGTACTAGGAAGTCCAGAACTAGATTTACCAGTAAAAAGCATGGATAAAGCTGCAAGAGACTCAAGTTCGTATGTCAACTCCCAGAACGATCTACTGCATTTTCACCAAAATAGAGAGCTTCTAATACACCAACTGTTTAAAACCACCTTTTGAGCAAAACCAATCTTCAGTGACTTACCAGTTCTCCACAGCTCATATTCAAACTGATACACTTCAGTAAAAGTGCTATCAGAGAGAGTAAGTATAGAACCTAAGTGACACTTTGCAAAAAATAAGAGGAACCTTCAGTAGTAAATACTTCATATAAATCTCTTTAAGGAATTACTCTAGAAAATATTTAGTCAATTTTACTGCAAGAATTGCAAAAGCCAGGCAGCACTTCCATCCTCAAACACTTCAAAACAGCAGGAGTTGCACAGATCGAGAGAACCCATATTCAGTAACTTAATACTTTATATCAAACGAGTTATTTACTTCAAATGACACACTAAGAAGAAACATCCAAGTATTTAAGTTCCAGAAAAATTATGCAAAAAATAGTCTTTAATGAAGCATCACTCTAAATCATCAAGTATTTAAGTTCAAATACATTTTAACACCATACCATCCCTAATACTATTTATGTTCTCATTGGATAAAATAATTCAAATATCAAAAACCTACCTTCTGAGCAGATTCCTTCTTTTTCTTATCCTCTTTCTTCCTTTTCTTGTCTTCCATTAACTGTTCTTCCCTTTCTTGCTCCTTCTCTCTGTCAAAACATGAAAAACAACAGTATGAGCACAATCAAGTTCTATAAGCAAAGCCACATGTACTACATCCCTCTTCCTCTCCACGAAAGGCAGTCAAGATACTAGATTCCTCTTATCATCCTACTTCATTTGCATTTGAGGGTTTCAGTCTAATTGAGATAAGAAAAGCACCTTCTAGCTCAGTGTGGCCACAATCACGCCACTTGCTGCATAAGGGAACATTCTTTTATTTGGATCAGGTCTCTTATGGCAGTACCCTATATAAATTAACTACATGCCTGATATCAGAAAATATCTTCAAGACATTTAGGCCAAAGTACCCTTTTAATTGGTTTGTGCTTTTATTTAATGAACAGTCTCATGAATCTTTTCATATGGTAAAAAAAAAAGGGGGAGTTGTAATTTAATATAAGATGGTTTGGTCTGATACGACATTTAACTTCACAAGGGGAAGAGATTATTCTATTGCCTGTAGCTATGTCACTTGTAAGAGACTAGAAGTGTCATATCAAATCAAAACCATCATTTATTATACAAATCACTAATTTAATTTCTAGCCTATTGTACCCACGCACAGAATTTTTGTGATGAAACTTGTAATATAAATTACTTTCCAGGGAATCTATTTTTTCCACAAGAACATTCTTTCAAAAAAGGAAGAAAAATACGTGCAGCTGCAATTGTTGTCAAGCTATCATCTTGTTGCTATGTTTCATACCAAATACGAAAGTACCAGAAAATGGTTAATTTACTGCATATATGCTATTGGTTGAGCTGTTTCTATGGTGAATCACATTTTCATTAACCAATTCACTTCCTTAAAAGTAAATTTACAACCAAGTTTTCAGCTCAATAGGAGTAATTTCTTTTTATAGGGAAAGATTAAAACAATTAATGTAAGAAGATGATCTGACAGATTAGGGGTAGGATCAGAGACCAGAGATGTGTACTTACAAACATGAAACAACTAACAAGTATAACCCATGATCTGTGTTCAGCTCTGGGGCCCCCAACAAAAGGAAGACATGGACCTGTTGGTGCGAGTCCAGAGGAGAGCCATGAAGATGATCAGAGGGCTAGAGCACCTCTGCTACGAGGACAGAGACCTTATAGCACCTTCCAGTACCTGAAGAGGCCTTCGAGAAAGCTGGAGAGGGACTTTTTACAATGACATGGTGTGACAGAACGAGAGCTAACGTTTTTAAACTGAAAGAGGGCAAATTTAGATATCAGGAAGAAATTCTTTTCTGTGAGGTTGGCAAGACACCAGAAATTGTTGCCCAGAGAAGTTGTAAATGTCCCCTCCCTGGGAATGTTCAAGGCCAGGTTGGACGGGGCTCTGAGTAACCTGGTCTAGTGGGAAGGTGTCCATGCCCATAGCAGAAGGGTTGGAACTAGATGGTCTTTGAGGTCCCTTCCAAATCATTCTATGATTCTATCATCTTTCAGAACAAGATTTTATGAAAACCAGAACAGCTTCATAAACAAAACTGGAGTTTATAATAGTACTGAACTATTTCTTGTATTTATGCACATATGAAAGCTTTTTTTTTTACTACAGTTAAAAAAGATTAGAGTTGAATTTTCCTTCCATTGCATTTATATGGTATAGGTAATATTTTTGTTTGCATTTTCACTAGATACTGCCAAGTCAGTGTACAAAGAGACATTTATATGACTAATCAATTCCTACAAAAATATTTTGAGACATTATATATTAACAGCTTCCTGATTGAGGACTTCAAAGAACTCTCTCAAAGAGAAAAGTTTCTATGGACAGTAATAAAACGTATTCCTGGTTTTGTTTCCTGAAGTTCAGAAAGTTCCTTCACAGATGGAGAAAATGCGCAAGGGCAAGATGAGTCCTTAGTAACAAAATCCTGAGGTTATTACCAAATGCAATTCATACTTAACGGTGAGTTCAGTCTGTATTTAAAGTTTGAGGCAAGCATTCCACATCATATGGAACAATGTTTTATGCACTCTGTCTGGTACCACCTAAGCCAGGCCAGTTCTTACTCTTTTCCATTCTCTACAAAATGTCAAAGCACACTTCCCAGCCCTAAACTCTGGCAAGGAAACACCCCGCAGGTTTTTCATTTTTACTAACAGTACAAGATGTGAAGCGTTAGGGAGGTCAGTATAATTTGCATTGTCTGTCACAGCACTGAGACAGAATTTTCTGTTTTCTTTGAGCCATGAATTGTAAGCAATATGAAAAAGTTCTCCAGTGACACCCTCATTCTTTCAAAGTTACTATAATCTCAAATTATGTTTACTACTTTTGTACTGTCAAGCTACGTGTGCCTTTTGGGCTGTGGTGCCAGTTACAAGTATTCTATTTCCAAAAAAAATTTCTTGCAGCAGGCAAGTTTAAGAGCTGTCTTGAGAGCTGCTGAAAAAGGGTTGGATCAAAATACAAAATGACTTCCAGTAAATGCCTGGCACACAGACAGCCTTCTACTTAAAATCACCTTCCTTAGTTTTGTGGGCAGAAGAGCAGGGAATAGAAAATAATAAGAAAAATGTCATATTTACAATCATAGCTGAAGTTATGGCTTACGACAACATGTAGCACTAATAATAAAAGGAGCTAAGGTTATGGTCATCTGTCTTTGTGGTAAGTTCAGGACAGGAAGACTGCTACTGCTGCTGCCTTGTTTTCAGGCATATATGGACAAATACCTGTGGTACCAAGGCTGCAGAGAAGCCCTTTGTTTTGCATGACTTCCTCCTCTTCTGCTCTTTCAGTAGAGATGTGCCCAATGGAATATTAAATGCACATCAACAACAATATAGCAATAATCAATAGTTAGTAATTTAGACTTCAATTCATGTAAACACCCACCATCCAGACACACTAACAATGTACCACTATGTTGAAAGTTCACTGAACTGGGGGGAAATAGCTTATTGTCATATTGGGTACCACACTTGCTATCTTCCCGCTTTCCCTTTTTGATACGTTTCACTAATAGTTGAAGTTTTATTATCAATGGGTTCTCTTTTCAGTTGTACGCAAGAAGTTTAATACAAACTTAACTTTCGGTGTTAAGTGTTCTGATAAATTTAACATAAACAAAGCTTTCAAGAACCTCATCAATACATTCAGAAGACAATGCTGCCTATTAACCTCCTCTCATTAGCTAAAAGATAATTTCTCCTGGCCTGATCAAGAGAAATGGAGAGTCCACCATGCACATTCCAGCAAACAGCTGTTTCCATTGACAAGATCAACATGGGGAGAAAATCCATCAACTCCAAAAGAGTGAATTTAGAGTAATACAATGGGGTGTGGTTCCGGTTTTTGTTACCAGCGCATAGCAATGGGAACACAGACACACCACAACCCTGAAGAGGAAGTTTGCTAAACAGCAACCAGCAGCCAGCTTTTTACTCTGCTTTCTTCAAGAAAGCATGTAGCAATCTTAGAAGTATGATCTAATTGCACTTTAATATTTTTCACAAAATCTTAGGATTGACATTACTGAAAAGTATTTTAAAAGCACATTACAGATTTTAATTCCTAAAATTTAAAGGCATATTAATAACTTACAAATATACTATTGGTTGTAACCCAAAATTTTGTTTTATTTCTAAAAAAACCCCAAATCAAACCAACCCAACCCAGTAGTTATGATGCAGTACACTCAATACCTTACCCAAGTTCTTATAACAACCTCTTCTGGCTAAGAGAAAAGCAATTATTTCAGAGAAAAGAAGGGTTTTCAGCTAGTTAACTAAAGAAGTAACAAAAAATATTTGTGAAGTTCAAAGTATTAAAATAGTTAAAGTTATTAAAATGACAGTCGTTTCAGGGGAAAAAGAGAAAAAAAATAGTTATTCAAGAAGTATGCCTCCCCAAACAATTTACCAATTTCAGAAAATGTTTATTTCCTGCAAAACCCTAATATTTCTTTTTCCATAAAACTCCGTTTTAAAGACTTATTCTCACAACGTATGGGCTTGAAGCATAGGTAGAGGACAGAAGTTGTCTTGTCAGTACAAACTGAACTGTGTAATGAGATGACGCACTACATATTACATACTATCTGCTGTCAACACACTTTGATAGGTAGAGATAAAGCACCACACAGAGTATTTGTCTACACAAAAAACTCACAACCCTATAAAAAGTCACCCCCAAAGTAAAACTGCACAAAAAATGTAAGTAAAATGTAAGAAACGAATATTCCTAGAAACTCAGGAGCGGTGGCACTTCAGTGTATGCAACTCCCAGTTACTTTTAGAAGGCTACAGGACAACAGTGTAACAGCATTTGGAAGTTCCCCATACAAAGATGCGAACTAGATAACAGTACTGTGAGTTACCTTCTTTCAGTACAGTTAACTTGGTTTAGCTATATTGTAACACAACACAGGAGTGACAGTGAACTATAGGTGCGTCCTGTTCTCTGCACTAAGCATAGGGTGATTTACAAATCTGAAATACTTTTGTAATTGCTTAGAAATAGACAAAAAGACTCAGAACTTGAGGGATGAAACCGGAAATTTATTCTACAGTAAGGTATCCAACTTTGGTCAAGATCTGAAGCAAGAGGAATTTCCAGTGAACTCTTAACTACAAGCATCTAGCTTCTCGGTGCTTCTGAAAGTCTCCTTAGTACCACCAATTTTTGATAAGTTATACTGCCTAGATATCAGCAGAATTAGGCGTCACAGGCTGGCGTCTCAGATGCATGGCAAACAACTTTACAAAGCTCAAGCTCAAGGCCAGGTACATTTCCAAGGCAAAAGCGCCTCTCAATCTACACAGGGATGAAATCTCTTAAGAGCAAAGTAAGCTGCCTTCAACACTGCTATTTCACAAACAGCTTGCTGTCAACATTGGAGAAGTAAGTTTTATTTTCTTCCACTTCATTCCTCTTCATCGAGCTCTCTTCCTGACCTTCCCTTGCTTGAGCATTCTCTGGAAGTCAGCTGATTGTACAGCAAGCAAATTCAACTCACAAAAACTCACCTGGACCATTCCATCATCATATCCCCCACCCCCCAGTTTCATAATTAGCTTAAGAGTATTATCAGATGAACAGCAGAAGTAGCACACAAGCAGCAAGGAATCTTCTCCTTTCAAAGGAACGGGTTAAAACTATACATTGTATCATAGAAAGATCTAGTAGTAAAAATGAGCATATTTCCTTTTGAAACCAACTCCTATGTTGCTCTGATATATTAAGGTGAATGTTTCCTCTGGACTGTATTTAGTCCTTTATCCCATATTCTGCATATGTGACCCTCACATTGTCACCTCCATCTAAGCAATTCTCCTAACTCTAACAGGGGCTTTATTGGTACAGGCCTCTAACATAAAAGTATTTAGACATAAATATATTAAAAGTATAAGCCAATTATAACGCAGGGTCATGAGCAATGAAGAAAAAGCATACTACAAACTCCCAAATGAGTTTGTGCACCCTGAGGTGCAAGCCCTTCTAGTTGCAGTAAAGAACACCGGCAGTCTACTGCGTCAAATGCTCAAGGTGGACGAAAGCTTTTTAATCACATCTGGAAGCTGGATGTCAGAGACTAAAAATGAAGCAGAAGCAAAATCAAATGCTCTGCTAATGGAGTACAGAAATCTTTACAGTTTTACTTCTACTTTCATTCAACATATCCCACGTAACAGACATGTTCGATTATTTCAACAGCATGAGAAGAGCATGTCTAAACATGCACGTATGCTCCAGCACATTTAAGTAGAACATCAAACAGAAGCAAGACGTAACACAGCACGGGCTAAATCCCAGGGCTGATAGACCCTAAATTCCTAAAGGTAAAATTACTTCCACTAGACTAAGCTATCTAAAGAGTTATGATCCTACTGATCAAAAGATTCAAAATAGGATTAATTTTATAAAAATATGTTAAAATGCACAACATCATAGTCACCTTTCTTGTTAAGCAATGCTTGCGTGCATAAACTAGATAGACATAAGCCACAGAAAAGCTGGTTAAATAGGAGACAGCCATCTAGAAAGTCAGTCTTTAGGCTGAACTGGCAAAAATGGAATATGAAATTATTTTAGACCAAATAAACTCTGATGTTTATAAGAGAACAACAACAACAACAACAAAATATAAAATGGTTCAGAACAACACTCCTGAAGATCGAGAGTATAAAAATTTTAAGGAGAAGGAGAAGAAAATGACTTGATTGCTTGAAATTAAGTTTATAGCATCACGTGTAACACCACATCCCCCCTTACTCTCCCAGGGCAAGCTGTGGATTTTATACACACACAATATACATTTCACCATGTATTAAACAAAAAGACTTTACAAAGTGTGTTTTTAGAAGTCCTCTGTAAAGCATTGTTTTCAAAAGGCAAAAGATTATTGCTTGTCAAGGAGTTAGACTACGCTGCTTTTTTCTTCTCTTTGGCTGGAAACCAAAACAGCGTCACAGCAAGAAGTTTGCTCACTTTAAATAGCATATCTGGAACAACTGATATGCCTTTATCGCAGCAAAACATCAGTAATTTGAAGCTGCCGTAGAAAATAACCAACTTTCAAAATATCGGCATACTGACTTCACTAAAGTATGCTTTTATAAAGAAAGACTCCTTATAGACCGTTAATAGCCTTGTTAATTTAGTAGAATTAATTCTTTGTGGAGTATTTTTAATATATATACACACATACATATACGCACAATGATTACCTAACTGAAAGAAAACAACTCTGATCATACATAAAGGGCTGTTTAAAGAACTGGACAGTATAAGCATTACTATACAACAACAAATGCTCATAATTATGGCGGTTTGCTCTCAACACTTCAGCAACTGGTTGGGGGGTCTCAATTTCAGCTTTAAGAGTCCTGTTACGGAAATCTTGGATTGTGTAACAGAAGAACTTAAAGGTTTCTAATAGTCCATATTTCTTGTTGGCACTCCCTTTACAGAATTACTCTTTCCAGCTGCATCACTTATATACAGTAAAAGAATTCTTCCAGGTACAACCTAAAGTTTCCAAGTGTTAGACACAGTTGATAAAAAGGAAAGTTTTAAGGAAATTGAGAGCTATAGCCAAAGTTCTAGAACATAAGGACTGAGTGAGTCTTCTCCCCTATTTCAGCCTTCAAATGCTTCAGTCCTCTTACAGATCAGTAAGTATTATTTCATAGCAGGCGCACTCACGCATACCAAAGACACATATAAAACGTGATTAGAGAATTGTGAAATGTGGTAAATATAGCCCAAGAATGGCAAAACATTCAGTTAGAAATCTGCCTGTAATTAAGATGCCCAGTAATTTATCATAATAGAACATTTGCCCAGCAAAGCACAATTCTATTCAGGACTTAAAGTTTTACGTGTTTATCAAATAACCTTATTTTCCTCTAAAAATTATTCACACTTGTAGAAAACTCCATTACCTACAACTGTTTACCAAGAAAAATACCTTTGTGGTTCTCAAAGCCACAAAAAGAACACGTAGAGAAATGAATGCATAACAAGCAATACGGAACAGTAAATGGATAACAGCCACCATAATAAAATCTCAATAAAGAACCTGTCTCTGCTCCAGGCTTAGAGAGAAACAAGTCAGTTTTTTGATAAGGGAAGAAGAGCTGGCAATCCTCAAGAAGTACCGTTGATATCTCTGTTCTACTACAAGTGACCCACCTTGGTAATATGCACTCTTTCAAGCTCTAGTTCTCGCTAAAGCCGTAATTTCATCAGGTAAGAAGAAAGACTGCCTGGCAAAAATACTTCTCTGTGTCTTCCATTAAGTAAAGTCCTTTCATTTCTGCAATTGAGTGTGCGTGTGTGATATCAACTCTCTGGACAGCTGACCGTTCTGAAGGAGCTGCTGCTGAACTTCACTTTGTAAGCGAGGCACTTCTTTTCACTACACCATCCTAAAAGAACATTTTACCTACCTCACTGCGAATACAAAAGTACTTCAAGAGTCCTACTTCACCACACAGCACAGGGTTTGAAATGAACGCAAGCTATCTGGGAAAAGTGCCACAAGTCAGCTAAAGAATTGCTTATTAGTCTGCAAGTGCAGTATACACAAGTATTTGTCAGTATTGCTTTGTATTAAAAGACTAGGAGATGTAAACTCTATCAGTTTTATAATCTGAAATGGTTTGCATGTCAGGAGAAAAAATCCTTTCATTTGAAAACTAACAGAAGAAAAGTTATAGTCTTTTCCCTAAACAGCCCTTTCCTATTTGTTTCTTAAGTTATTTTTTATTTTTTAAATCAATTCATCTTCCAGAACTAAGTGAAGCTCTCTGCACTAGATACATGATATTCTTACTGGTCTCACCATCAGAATCACAAAACTGAATGGACCTCTGGAAGTCACCTGGAGTCTGGTCTAACCCCATACTCAAAGCAGAGCTATCATCAAGCAGGTTGC
This sequence comes from Podargus strigoides, assembly GCA_028020825.1. NCBI lineage: Eukaryota > Metazoa > Chordata > Aves > Caprimulgiformes > Podargidae > Podargus > Podargus strigoides. The sequence continues at coordinate 115,973,467 of CM051663.1, read as the reverse complement.
TCAGAACCTAGTCACATTCTCAGTAACTCTAAGGACAGAGACACTACCACCACTGTAGAGAGCTTACTGCCTTTTTTTTTTTTTCTTCTTCTTCTTTATATTCATGTGCCTCTCCCAATATCTAATCGGAATTTCTTTTCTGCAACTTGTGTTCACTGTCTCTTGTTTTATCACTGTGCACCACCTCCAGGAAGAGTCTGGGTCTCTATGCCCTCTCTCTCATTAGGCAGCTGAAGAAGGCCATAATTCTACCCCCTTGGCCTTCTATTTCTAAGACTGAACAAATCCAGTTCTCTCAGCCTCTCCTTGTGCAAGATGTGCTCCAGAACATTAATCATCTTCGTGTCCATTTAATATCTCAGTGTCTTTCCTGTATGAGAGTCAAAACTGGACGTTATACCAAAGGTGGACTTCAAGTATTGAACAGAGAAGAACCCCTGTTCTTGACCCACTGGCTACAGCCTTGCTAATACAGCCCAGCCTGTGGCTGGTTTCTTAGCAGCAAGGACACTCTGCTGACTCATTCTACTTTTTCTTTGTCAGAACCTTCAGGTGTTTTTTCTGCAGATCTACTTTCTAGTCAGTGGATGTGTAACCTATGCTATAGCACAGGTTTATTTTGCCCCAGGTGTAGTATTTTCCATTTATTATATTTATTGAATTTCAAGAACTTTCTGTCAGACCATTTTCTCTAGCTTACTGAGCTCCCTCTGAACAGCAAGCTTACTCTCCAGAGGCAGCAAACACTCAGCCCAGTTTAGGATCATCTGCAAACGTGCTGAGGGTACATAACATCTTATTGACCAAATCATTAATACAGATGTTGAACATAATCAGCCCCAGCACTGACTCCCTTGGGGCACCACACTACCCAGCTGCCAGTGGACTCTGCATTGCTGACCACAACCAACTCTGTACCACTGACTCTGGCAATCCAGCTCAGGAATTCTTTTTCAAAAACACATTATCTTAGAGTAGAATGAACAAGCCTTTCTGTACTTAGTGGTCCAGCGAGCAGGGAACTAATTACAGATATATCTTCTGCAGAAGAACTGCAGCAGAAACCCCTTGATGAGCTACCCTCCACTTCAAGTGTTCATATCAGTACACCGCTGCATTTTGCAGCCCAGATCAACTCCACAAGCCAAGCTCAAAACTCTACTGGCAGCTTTATCGATGCCTCATTGGGCCTTTCATTTGGATACAAACTGTGATGCAAGTGCAGTTGATAAGCATTACTGCCACCTTAATAACACATTCTTGTATGTATGTATGAGAAGTGCTATTAAAAAAACCTGTTTACTGTTAATTTTCTGACTGCAGTTAAAAAGCAAACACTAACTCCTGACTACAGTGTAAACAATTTTAACAAAAGAAGCTCTGTACCTTCTCAGATTACAAACTTCTGTCTTAAATGCCAAGAATAGAATTATTTTTTAACACTAAAAGAAAGTCCCAAGAAGCTAATCTATTTGCTATGGTAACTATGCCACAGTACGCACAACAATTATGACATTTGTTTTAATGTCAGAATGTGACATTTCAGAAAAAAATACTGAAAAACTATAATACAGTTTAATTAAATGAAACATTTTCTGCCAGAGTATTATTCGTGGCACTAGCACAGACCATGCAGACAGTGAGAAACCAGATCATCCAGAATCTTTCACAACAGAAGCAGTTACATTTAAAGCAAACTTTAACATTTCTTGGATTTTGACTGACATTTTTATATTTGTGTTTCTCAGTCATAAAAAAGTGAGATCCAAAAGTCAGCCTAGTAAAGATTCAAACTATCTGGAGATACAGACAGAATTTTAGGGGAAGGTAGAAATAAAGAAAACTTTAGATTATAATAACACATGGTGTTATTGCTGTAGTTTAACATGCTTTCAAATACTGGACGGTTTCTTAACTTTTGTGGTATGCCACTTCAGTAAGGATTAAGAAAAAAACCAAAATATACATAAGTGAAGCAGTTTCTACTTAGTTATGGTTAAATTAATGAAAAAACCCCAACCAACCCCAGAGGGAAGCATGCTGCTTAAAAGCAGGTTCTACTCAATGGTGAGGTGCTTGGAATTCCACCTGCCCAGGGATACTAAAAGGATACCCTCATGGCATCAGAATGGTATAATTTATACTTCATTTTATATGCAATCTGATTGTGTACTCTTATTCAGTTTCCAAAGGAACACTCTAAATTCACTTGCTATAAAAACCAAAACACTTTATGCAAGTTAATTAATAGCCTGACAAGCACATTACATACCTCCAATCTGTATAATATTGGAAAATTTTCCATATACACTGCTTTAGGGCACTATAGTAATGAAAATAACATTCATCAAACTGTTAGTAATTATTTTAATTATACTAAATCAAAATACTAAAGCAAAAATGTATTAACTTTATCAGCGGGAAGTTAAGAACAAGGTTTTTCACACAAAGTTGTTATTCATCTGTTGAAGGCCAAGCTGGAAGAACCAGCAAGTTAAAGTTGCTTGAACTTCCAACACATTAAAAAAAACAATTCTTACAGCTTGCTCAGATTTTCTTGGCAAAGGTCTTTAAGGTTTGTATTTTGTACTTTAGTTATTGCCTAAGGTGATACTTATTTTTAACAGGTGAGAATTCATTCAGCTACTTCCTGCAAATACTCAGTTACAAAGTTTCAGGACTGTCATGATCCATACCAGGAAGTCTAAATCAAAGGCAGAAGGAAAAGTAAGTAACAGATTTTGCAGGTCTGGGAAAGACTGTATAAATCTTGCCAAATTACTGACTCTTCAAACAAATCTATCTGCCTATGTTCAGTATAGTCAGCTGGGGCTGGGCAGGTAAATTCTTGATATTCCATTACTACGAAGCAAGCTCCATAAATTAAGGCCTCTAACTAGGGTTATATGAGGATCCGCACTGCCCCCTCCCCCACTCCCTGTATTGCTTTCTTGATGACTACAAACCATTGTTTATCCTCAGTACAAACAAACACTATTCCTCTTCATTCTTATGCCAGCTGAGCTGAGAGCTGAAGCAGGACTAAAGACAAGTAAAAAGTCCCCAGGAATAAGCTGTACAACTGACTGCAATGAAGCAGGACAAAGATCCAAGTAATTTCAATTTGAATCCACCATAACGCACGTGCACAAAACACCACTTGCATTCAGCTATGCCTCACACTTCACTGGGCAAGTTGGTTCCTTCCTAAAGGACTTTAAATAACAGTTTTGAAGCCTCTTGTTTTAAACCATATTTATGTGATCTGTGCAATGAGTAAAACGCAGATGTAGCATCTTGTATGAAACAAAAAAATAAAACGGAAACTCGTTATTTCCATGTATGAAACACAGCAAATAACTTCATTTTATGCCATTGTGCACCACCACAATGGTACACCACTGACAAATGGTTAGCTGGCTATGACCTGAAAAGCATACATCTGTTTAAAAAGTTCATTGGTACCTTGTAATTTTAATGACAGTGTATAATCATAACTTTCCACTATCAGGAGAGGGAAAACTCAACAGTTATACAATAGCCAAATACTAGATGCTGTGAGAGCTGATTATCAATCTTGGCAATCACAAAGCTCAAATATAGACAGTACTCTGAAGTAAGAACTTGTTTACCAGCTAAATACCGTGGATTAGCGAGTTCTTAGAATGCAAATAAAGATTATATACACAAACTTCACAGTGCAGCTGCAATTAAGCATGCTGTATACTGAACTCTAATGAGAAAGATCTGTAACAGGCAAAATTCAGTCTAATCTATGACTAGATAATACATGTTCAAGCTTTCATTCTGACTCTAAAATGCAACTGTTAGATCCACCACCTCCTCATCCTCTGCTGCTTCTAATGATGCATTTCCTTAAGAAATTCGAGCTATGTTTAGCAGCCCAGTGAAGTTGTATACTTACTTTTTTTTTTTTTTCATGTAGAATTGACTTGGGGGCAGGAAGGATGACGTATAATAGCACAGCTGCACAACACAGAGCTTTCCCAGGGTATGTTACAAAACAAGACACTGCATGACCTGCTCAAGGTTACAGAATGACTCCACTGCTCACCCTGAATTAAAAACTGGTATCTTCCTGACTCCTCCTTTATTTTCACTAATAAAATAATACCACTACTGAACACTTGCACAGCTCCTTTCATCACAGGATGTCAAAGGTCTTTATAAATATTAATTAAGCATTGCAACAACACTAAGAAGCATGCAAAACTTAATTTTGTGCATGAGTAAACCCAAGCAAAGAATAAATAGCGTATGTTCAAAGTCATAGGACAAGTCAGCAGTATGTAGAATAAATGGCTCTCACCATGAAGGAACACTCCACTAGAAACAAGAACGTAATTAATACTCCAAGTGCAATGTCACTTTTACAGCCCTTGATCAAAGATACATCACTATAAAGATCACACTAAATTTCAGGCAGTGTTCTCATGAAGACACTAAGTTTGGCTCCCTCCAAATACAGAAAACGCTTCTCATGAGCCTTTTAGTTAAAATTCTGTTTTTCTTGTCTGTTAACATTCCTTAGAGAAGACAGGTATGAGTGTGACACTCTTTGGTACTTTTACAAAATTAACATGTAATCTCAAACTGAGATGCAATTCAAATATGAATTCAGACCCCACAAATGAAAGCAAGCTACTTCTTAACATTCAATCATGTACTCCAGTAATTAAGGAAAAGAAATGTCAATTTCTTTTAAGAACTCAATACCCATTCTCAAAAGAAATAACTTTTAGGAGTCCAAAATGAATGTTTTCAGCAAATTATATTGTAGTTAGCACTTAATCTAGTACTTCAGTGATCTTACAATTTAATATAACATGTCCACACTTGACCTGCTGCAAACATTACTCCTTTACAATTATTCATTCTTTCCCTATCATGAGGCACCAAACCCTAACACTCCTAGTTCTAGGGTGAAAGCCAATCATGCTAAAACATACCAAAGTCAATTTACTTCTATGTGCTGCCACATTTGCAGACTTTAATGATAGAAGTGAGACAAATTTTTTTAACTTTCTGTTAACCTACTGAAAAGGCCCCAAAGGTGATATGCTCTGAATTCCAGCAAGAAAATCCCTTTTAAATTCAGTTTGTGAAACTGACATTAATATGACTGCAAAAAATACTTTTGCTTTGGAGGAGGACTGCTGTTTTCTACATAAGACAAAAATCAAGTTACACTAAAAACAATTGCAGATTTACTCTACTGTGAACTCTGTGTTAGAAAAGGGGAATTTGTTGTTAAAATGCCCACAGAGCATTAAATTAAATGAAAAAACGTGTAATTCATATTTCAGCCCAGCAGCTTTTTGAGCTTGTTAGGTTTTTTGTTTTTGTTTTTGTTTTTTTTTAAATAGCTCAAGCACAAGTTTTACTTCCCATCAAAATAACAAGATTCAGTGAAGGTTGACAAAGAAATGGCAGAATGAAAAAACAGGTTTTCATTTTGTTTTAGATTACAAAGTATGTTTTTCTTCTGACTAGGGAATGAATGTCTGGATCTAGATTTTGCGGGTTTTTAACCTGTTCAAAAGGACATAATCTGGCAGTAGAAACTTACTCTGGGCAGTGAAGGTGTTTTTATCTCAAGTTCTCTCACAGCACAAAACTGGACAACAATTCGGTATTACATCTGATATACAGGTTTCATCACATGAAGCAATTTTTCTTGCCTCTTACATGGAACAACAGCTAGTTAATATAGTTTATGTTACCATCCAAGCATTATGCCTTCAACAGAGGACTGATGAGATTTAACAGCTAGGCTTCAATAAATGGTGTTCCACCCCACACCCCCAAGTCATTTTTTGGAAATCAATGGCGCAAATGTTCCTGAGTTTTCCATGGTTAAACTAGTCACCAAACCTTCAACGAAAAGGTCTTGAAGATCCTAATCAACTCACTGCCACTTAGAAGTATGACCAAGTTCCAGATCAAATACTGCTGAAATGTGTCCAAATGTACGTGGAACCAAAAAGGAAGCAACCTTTTAGTCTGCAGCCACAGAGGCTTTATGTGAACAGTGGTAGTAGGGTATGCTCTCTAGACAAACAGATGTACTACAGACATAGCCATTAGGCAAGTAATTCTCCAAGTCTGGAAAAGCAGAGATATGGGATCCTTCTGTTACAATACAGTATTTCCAAGTTTATGCTTTGGTTCAAATGATCAGTCAAAAGCATTTTTCAGGACACACTGTCAGTTCTCAATAGAGTTTTATCATATACATAAAGCTGCTGATCCCTAGCTTTTATCTCGTATTATGTATAATGGATATCCCAGGCAAAACATAACTTCTTAAGTCATGAAGGACAGTATGTATACAAAGAAAGGAATTAGAATGACACTTAGAAATCATGGTTGTACTTAAGGTCATCAAGATTTCACTGTCGATGACAATGATGTTAGGACTTGCCATGCCAGTACTACAGATACACAGTAACTACTGTATCACTAAAACATCCTATTTTATAAAGCTACTATGCAATATTTGTTGCTTAAAGGGTAATTACAGATGATGAAAAACTAAAATCTGGTTAAACAGCAGTACTAAATTTTAAGCCAGGTGTTTCACAACAAAAAAGCTTAAATACATTTACCACTTTAACTGTATAATTAAAACAGTCCTGTCATGCATGTTAAGATACACTCTTTACAATATACAAACTAACATAAGCCTCCTCCCTCCCTACTTTCGTGTGATGATTTAAACACTGATAAAAGTTACTTTGACAAATTAAATCAAATCAGCTGCCTCCTTTAAACAGCTTTTAGAAATCAGATGCACACCACAATTCTTACGACAGAGTGGCATTTGAGATGTATACATGACACTGAAGTGAGCAGTTTTGTTAACAGCCCATGCCCTCTTGTCCTGTGGCTTGCAACTGCTCTTAAGGCAGACAGGCAGGGAGGGATGAGGTCTCATTACAGCCTCAATGAGGATGAGAGACTGCAGACCCTGCTCAAGAAATTAGGTAGATGAGTACATTAAGTCGACTCCTTGCTGCATAGCTACAGACATTCTGAATGCCACAACATGAGACTCGCAGTCATAAAATATAAATGAATAAATGAAAGGTGTGCGTTTCACTACTGAATTTGACATGTTCTCAATCAATAAAGAAAACTGAATTCTATTCTAGGGCAGTTTGCTCAAAGTAAATATGCCAGACTTGATACCTACCTTTAAAGCAGCAATGACCGCAGGGGCACTGAAAAATGTCTTATACTCTTATGGAAACCTCAAATGTGTTAAGCACACAGATTCTTTGCAGAGCCTGGTACGGAAGCGTTTGTTTGCCAGATGTATGCTTCTCATCCTTCTTACTGAAACCAGCTGGTCATCCTTTTCATTAGTCATATTCCATTTCCATATTCGAAAGTGAGATCGATAAATTATTACTCAAAACATCACAACTCAAATATTTCATGTGACTAATTAAGATGTAAGTTGAAATTATTCATTGGTACACAGAATGAAAACTAGAGAACTGTAAAGAAACTGTGTGTAGGAAACAGGAAAAATGAAAACACAGTACAAGTGCAAGTCGTGGCTTGTTTTGAAGCACAAGAAATTAATAATCCTTCCTCATGAAGTTACTTAAGCAGCTAAAACATTCAAAGCCTCTCCCAACTTGTCTCCTCATAGAACCACTTGAGTTTTGAGGACATAAAGAATATGTGATCCTTTTGATCTGGCATTCCAAGAAAATTATTACCTAAGATCTCAAAATGGCAGAACCGAATACCCTCACCAAGGCATGCAGCATCTAGAAATATCACTTGCACTCTTCATTACCTACAACATTATTTTTGCCTATCTGTGGTAGTGAATTCCTCATTCATATGGAATGCTGATCACTGTCCTGAATTAACAGTATCATGCTAATGTTCTCTTGAATCTAGTGGCTTGCTATCTGTCCAAGATACTGTCAAAAACAGTAGGGGGAGGACAGAGACAACTAACACATAAAAGTTGCATTGATACACTTTCCTAAACGTCAAAGACTTAAAATTGTTGCTGTGTTTTTGAATAACAATTAATTGCAGAACACTTGATTTGACATTAGCTGTGCACCCTCTTTCCTCATGAAGAAAAAGTTCTTAATTCTAAAAGCCAACATTTAATTTCTAAGCATATTACATCACAGGTCTACATTTTATGATACGACTGGATACATACCAAGGAAAATTCCTTTTGTTTTAGGAATCTCCTAGAAAAACATGTAAAATATACTTCAGAAAGCTAATAAAAATCAGTATCTACATACAGGAAAGAAAAAACCTCACCCTGTTTTTCGTGTCTGCAAGCACAATGAAATTGTCACACAATGTTCATACAGAATTGTAGAAGTGCCTCAGTATTTGAAAGTTAGCTGCATCTCAAACCCTTTAATTTCTAGATTGTCCTCATGGTTTTAATTACTTTCTTCCATTAAGTGATAGGATAGAAATTCTTGTTTTTCTCTAAGTAAACTTGGTGGTGGTTTTGTGGGTTCTGTGTGTGTGTTTTGGTTTTTTGGTGTTGTTCGTTGGTTTGGGGTTTTGGTGGGGTTTTTTGGTGTGTTTTTTTTTTTTTTCCGGGGGGAGGGGGGGGTGGGGGGTGGGGGTGGGTGGGGGATATTTGGTTTTTAATGTTTTCAACTTGGTTTTCAGCAAGCTATGTTTGGAATGGTAGAGCAAGCTGCCTGTTCTCTGTAGGAAGCATTATCAGGAAGCATATTGGAAGGGCAGTCAAGAGCTTTGTAAAGTTAGATAAACTGCAACTGCCTAATGATCTTTTTAAAAAGAGACCACTCTGACAATAAGTTAGGTTAACACCATGGTTAACACTAGAAATACTACTGTTTATTCAGAGGTTTCTACTGTTTATTCAGAGGTTTTTGCTAAAAAATATGAACTAAAGCAGAAAGTTACTGGAATCCATTGAACAAAACCAACACAAGCAGTGGCCACGGCATTACAATGAAGTGCTGTCCCACTAAATTGTACGCCTTACTGATTTAAATGGGAAAACACAAGCCTTTGCTAAATACAGTAGTGCATTTTACCTGTACTCTGTGCAGGTAACCCAAGACATTCATATAGCAGTAACTTTAAAAATACAGAAATGTCTCCTCTTCATTCCAAAAGAAATACAAAAGTGTGGAGAACAGCATTCTACAGGCCATACGATCATACCTGTTCAACAGCCTATTTAGAATTACCCAGCCACAACAGTTACGAGGTAAAAACAAAAGATGCTCTAGAAAATAGTCCAGAGATGATTGCCACCTCTCATGTTTAATAATCTGACACATTATTTTTGATTCATCCTTTTTTATAGTCCTGATACTACAGCTAGCTGTATTTTTAAAAAGTTCACGTTATGTCATGCCTTCTGGAAATAAAGCATAGATTAAACCACCTAGTCCAGACATGAAACTCTTACTAATTGCTAAGTAAACAATCATTTCCTTATTTCTTAAGCAAAGACATTGGAAAGTTTAAGTGAAAAGTGTTCACTGTATCCTCAGGCAGTTGTCTAAACTAAGGACAGTCTCCCACCAGGGAAGGAATTTCTTTTAACTATGCTGTTATTTCTGTGGAATTGGTGTCTGCCCAATCTCAGCAGTCACTCATCTGAGAGCTTTTCCTATTTGTACTGAGTGCAGGAGACAAGAATTTTTGAAACCATGATTGAGGGTTATCACTCCTTATCTCCTTCTAGGAATGATAATTTACAGCTTAAGTGATGAATTTTACTTGCTGCTTACATCATTCACAGATACAGTACAAGATCAACTTCTAACATCAATTCTACTTAAATATCTCTTGCTTTTTAATACAGTGGCTTTATATAACTTAGAAATTTTTTAAAATAGTAAATAGTCACTCTGAGGACTGGATAGATGTCTCACTTGAAAAATCTAGTGTCCACTCATACTCAAAAGCAAGAAGGAAATATTTTTAAATTAACTACACATTACTATCAAAGAAGAACTGTCTCTTGTAAACTAAGTCAGCTCTATAATATCTATATTCCAGAAGGCTTAGATTCCTTCACAACATGGAAATTCACATCAGAAAGTTGCTTCAACATACAAAAATTCTAAGATGACAGAAATTTACAAGCCATATACAAGACGGCTATGGTTAATCCTCCAGACATGTCCCACTCTCCTTTTCTGCTATGGAACAGTGAAGTAAATTGTAAAGCAAGAGGTAATCCAGAAAAGAATCTAAAATGGGGAAACCACTGAACTACCACCTAAGACATTAAAAAAGAGCACCACCACAACGACACACACAAAATACAAACTCACAAGGGAAAAACCCAGGTGGAAATTAAAGTTATGCAAGTGAAATTTACTATTTAACACATTTCCAAAGTTCCAGGACTAAACTCATTTGTCCTGTTAAATTCTCAGCCCAAGGTAATTTTTGCCTTGTTGCGTTATGTAAGATTAATAGCTTATTTTTAATGAAACCCACACATTTCTCATGTTCGCCGATTATGTCACAGGACACAAAGAAATGCATAAAACTTAGAGACTGCAATTCTCAAAGAGTAACAGACATTTTTACCTCTGAGTGGTTAAAAATACGCACTTTTTCAACATCAGTCCTAACAGCAAAAATAGCTGTATCAAAACCATTTACAGCATTCAGCATATCGATTTACATGAGTTCTGCACATTTCCAGCAACAAAAATAATTTTTACCTCTGCTGACAGTAGATCTGAAGACTCCTCCTATCTTTAATTAACAGCTACCTCATCCTATCAGTGACTGATAAATTTTGTACATGTGGAACAAAGCAGTTTAACTTTTTAGACACTATGTGAAAACAGTATGTGACAGGAATGTAAGATATTCAATTCAACTGTTCCACAAGATCTGCACTTCTATTCAGTTAAACCTTCTCTCTAACCTCTTTAAGAAAGATGGCTCTGCATAAAGACAGGTCAACTATTCACTGCTATATAAAGTTGAAGGTTAAAATGCGTAAGATGATGTGGGAGACTATTTCCTGCTAAAAGAAAAGCCCTTTAAACACTAGAACCTCAAGTCTATTTGTCAGCTTACTGATGCTTCCATGCAAACTGCCAGTGCAAAGTGTCTTTCTGTGAAGCCACTGTATTGAAAAAATGGTGAATGCTACCTAGCAAAAAAGATAAGTAAAAGTGATACAGAACTCAATCACTTGCACAGGCATTTAAAATTCAAAATTTCAGGTGAAGGACCAAACTTTTGCTCTTAATCAAAGCCATCTGCTATGCTGGAGGCACCAGATGGACTTACAGTAGTGCAATTTATGCATGGCTGACTTAAATGGGGAAGTGTACCGAATTAGGGTCACCAACGTTTTCTTATGCTCTCTCTAGAGAGTATTAAAATAAACCAAACAACACTGGGCACCACTGGAAACAACATCCTTAGTTAAACCAGCCTTTGATAAGCTTGCTCTTAATCAACACGTTGCTCTAAAGAACAGAAGGAGAACTTCACTCTGCCACTGAAGCCATTTCTACCAACTTAAATTAGGAGGCAACACAGCTCAGAGTGAGACACACTCAGCTGGGTCTCCCACTCACCACTGTAAGAACCTAGTCCCTAACACCGTTTCAGGTGGCGACCAGGTAGCAACTATACTCTAAACTCAGCCACTCATCACTGTATGGTTACAGTATTTCTATAATACCTGCTGGAAAGAACTACACAATTTAGTTACAAGATATTACCTGCTGTAGCACATGAATAAAGTAAGAACTGCCACAACAACGTCAATCTCTAAAGTGGCCCAGGCTTGTGCAATGAACCGGACAGACATACAGTTTAAATGTCTTCTGAAGCCCAAAGGGAACTGGGACTTGGGAACTCTCAAACTGAAACTGAAAGGGAAACTCAGAAAGCATCTTCCATCTGGCTTGGTTAGCAGGATGCATAAAAAAGGAGACCACCGTAATGTTCAAATTAATTATTCTGATTTTCATTAACTACCAATGAAGAGCTTTAGATGCAGCCTCAAAATGCACACCATTCAGTAACAATTCTTTCCGAATAGTGAGATACAGTCACACTGCACACACCACGAGACACCAGGGCACTGCTGTGGAGTGGGGAAGAAAACAGCAAGGAGGGCTCAAGTACTTCAGCCCCTCAGCAGTGAAATATTTAATTGTTAAGCTTTCAATACTTAAATTTCTGTTTGGAACTATTTAGCATGTTTTGTTTTTTTCAGCAGACAAACTGAAAATTATTTCAAGGTAAAACACTGAGGTGCTTTTTGTTTGTTTGTTTGGGGGCTTTTAGTTTGTTTTCTCTAGCTAGGTTTCACATCAGTAATTTAGGAAAATACCCTTACTATACAGTTAGTAAGACATGGTACACAGATAAAGCAAATATAACTGAGGAAAAAAAAATACAAAGTATACTTTGCTGCAAGAGCTTGGAACTAAGGACATTTTGCCTGGAAAAGAAAGTCCTTTTTACTGTGAAAATGGATTTTGCCTGCCAAGATTTTTAACAGTAGAGAAAAATAACTCAAAATGGTAATGTTCATTCTATAATAAAATTTTAGACCAAAACCTCCACCCTACAGGGAACTGCTCAAATAACCAAAACTGTCCATACATTCTCAAAAAGCTACTTAAAGCTAAGCTCTTACTCCAGGAAGAAAGAAAATAACAGTCAGAGAATCTACAGTGCAGGTTTTCTGCACTAAAAGATAACAATGTTAAAAGCCTCATTAATAACTCCACAAGTGTTAAATATAGAATGTGAATTTCAATTTAATAAAATTCCTTCGGGAAGACTGCCTCTCAACTAGGTTTTCACTTCTATTTTCAAAGAAAATAATGTACTTTTCAGCAATTATTTTTTAAAAAAATAACGATATTTCTCAAGGTAGAACGCAGAGCAGCTTTTAAGCCCTGAATTCCTCTACCTGCAGCAAACGCCCTTAGACTGACCCCAAGACACTGCACTACCATTTGTTACAATTTATGACCCACCTACACTAACCATCCCTGGTAAGTGGAAATCCACAACCGCTGAATGCAAGTTTTAACACAGAACAGAACTTTTAGCATTTGAAATTTTGAGAAAGGTGAAATACACAATTCCATCTTTTTACCCACGTTATAATTTTAGTTAAATCAGCTTTGTTCCCATAAAGCCATAAAGGAAAAAGAAATTATCATTCTATTCACAATTCAGTACAGCTGTGTAGGACTGGCTTGAGCCCCAGGCCACAAGCCAGGAACTTCTGAGTTCAAGTCTGGCTCTACCACTGGCTTTCTGTGTGGCCTTCAGAGAAGCTCTGAACTTCTCTGCTGCTCCTCTTCAATCAGTACGCTTACCTTACAGAATGGCACTTGCTTTGTTTTCACAGGCTTTTCCCAACAAAAAACTTTAATTAACTGAGAGCAATTGTTACCATAGCTTTAATGGCTAAGAAGTCCCCACATCAGCTGATACCTGGCAGTTTTAAACTGCATTAACTGCCAACATACACATATTACATATAAGTATATACATAAATGTATGATAAACACACAAATATCAAAAGATGTAATAAGTTGGAAAACAGATAATTATTTAAAGGTTTGTTTAAAAACAGGATGAAAAAATGCAATCAAGTTACCTGCTATAATTAAACTCACGATGCAGAACAACCTACAACCTTGTTCTTATTAACCCACTGAGCCAGTGAAGTCTGTTTTTAACAGCTTAACATTAAATGCACAGGGCACGCAATGCTCAAGCTCAAATGATTACAACAAATATTTTAGAATACTACTTTAACAATAGAAAAATGGCCTAGGAATGTGAAGGGAAAAAAAGGTTTAAGCTTAACCAAAGTTACCTAGCATGAACTGAAGCATCAGTTAGAAGTTCTCGTAAGAAAAAGATCAAGACAAGTTACATAAACTTAAGCTGACCATATACTTGCAAGTCTACTGTAGAAGAGTTTCACTTCATATTATCTAGACTGAAGCAAAATGTAATGGAGACTGACAGTAGCTAACCTCAGCTTTTCCTTAACTCCAATTATCCAATCACACAAATACAGCTCATCACCTTTAAAACAGTACATGCTGCCTTTTAATCCACCCCTGGGAAAAAAACTTGTCCTCAAAACTTTATCAAGACAGGCTGACTTTCCAAAAATTAACATTTTCAGTTATTCACAGCCTAACCAGAGAGCTAGCTTAAAGAACTAAGCAACTGTAGCTTTATGGTATGTTAATCTGCAAATGTAAATCCTAGACTCTCCAAGTTTAGCCTCCAGCTGCTTTCGCCTTTTTCATCTTGTTTTACCTAAAATCTGGTAAGAACACACTTCCTACATTTTTTTTGTATCAGAACATAGAATTTATCTGCAGAAAGTGATAAATGTAAAGTAAAACTGTCTCCAAATTAACCACATAGCGGAGTTAATTAATACAGAATACTGTGTTATTTTGTGATAAAAAGGACTTCATCAGAAACAGCCGTTCCAGGATAGCTACCATGCAAAGATGAGGTGGCTAAATGCAAATTCAGATAGCATTTTGCACAAGGGGGACTAAACTGCTTCAAACTGCTGAAAAACTACCTCCACCAAAGCTTACAATTCTCCCATTCCAGGTCATTTACTAAAACCTTCTGCTGTTAATTCAGTGGTTTTCCAAACATACTTGCTGATTAAACCCTAGAAAGTTAGGAAAACACTATCATGAAGTACATCTAAACAACTTTTCAGGAAGATGAAATGTGTTTTCAGTTTGAAATCTGTTTTTAGATTACATTTGGTTTTAGTTTCCTATATCTATTTCCATCAGATGAAGCAGTCATGAATACTACAGCAAGGCCAGAATACTGGTTAGCAAGCACTCCTGCCAGGGCAATCTAGATCTGCTCTGAACAGGATTAAAGGACATAGGTAAAGACAAAATAAACCAAAAAAGACCTTAATGCCTTGTTCATTTTCTCTCTCTCTGCACTGTTTAGTGTGGTTGAGATGTGTAAAACAGATAATCTGAACATTACCTGCAAAAGAACGGACAATTTATTTGACTGTAACAGAAGGCTTTTTAATTTAAAATTCCCATTAATACTGCTATAACTGACTCCTGTAGCACCAGCTGGAGCCTCCTTTTACACTAAGTTCAAAAAAGATTTTGAGGTTTTACTTCAGGTTAACCAAGTATTTTTAAAGGCAATTTGAACCTAGGCAACATTTACATTCCAACCAGTGAACGTGAACCTGTAATCACATCCACAAAGAAAAACAGAACTAGATATAGAATAACGTATGTATAACCTACATAGGATATCCTCTATCTCCATGTGCTGTACTTTTAACTAGTTTTAAAGTTTTGGGGTTTTTTTTTTAAGGTTTTTTTGGTGGTTTTTTTTTAAGTATTTACCATAGAAGCTCCCTTGAGTAAAATACCAGGGAAATAACACTAATAGTACCCAAGTAAAGCCTAAAAGAGTAGGAAAGGTCTATTTATATAGTCTTAACTAGAATATAGAATACATTTTTAAAAATTCACATGGGGATCAAGCTATGTAATCACTATTTTCTGTTTTGCAGGACAACCGGTTTTTCATGCACAAACAAATAAGCTAGGAAAGGCTGTTAGCTAAGTTTCGGTTCTTTCTGCCCTCTTCTCCCTTGCATATAGAAGGTACCGATTTTTATTGCCCCCAAACTCCTTCCATTAAGAGGAAAAATAGCTGGAAAAAAAATCCATCAAGAGTTACCAGATTAGAATTTCCAAGCACTAAGACACCAAAATTCACTTGTATGTTGTGATCAAATCATCCTCTCCCTATGAATTGTTCAGCAAAAGGCTAAGCATAAACATGTTGTATATTTAGCTGGGAAAGTGATGTATCAGAATATATCAGTCTTGCTTCAGTTGATGAAGTCCTCAGTGGTAGTCACTCTCTTGCCAAAGAAAGCTGTTTTGTAGACAAGTACATCTAGAGTATCAACACAGAATTAGAACCATGTGTTTTAAATCAGACCCTGAATCTAGCTGACTGCTTAACTGAAATTATACATAATTAAAAATACATATGCTAATACAGAAGCTGCAACAAGAACACGAATGCTGCTACATTAGGACTCTAATATTAAAGTTGCGACGTGTTCTACTAAAAACACTAAAATTTAAACCAGGAAAGAACAGGAAGAAACATCGAAGACTTATTTTAGGGAAGGTTCAAGTGACACAGGACACTGCATCTTGGAAAACCGGATGGCTCAGACATAACCAAGTTCACAAATGTAGACTGAACCATGATGACAACCCATCTGTATATTTGCCACAGAGCACATGTAAAACGGGACAACTAAGCTCAACTCTAATTAATGGTTAAGTGGCATTAACAGAGTATATATTTATCCTTTCCTGTTTTCATATAGGTCAACTAGCCCAAAAAGCTCAAAATTTATAAAGGCTATGTGTAGTGTGTACATGCTTAAAAAACCCCGGATTTCAGCAGTCTCACTACAGCTGAAGTTTTGCATATTCCTACATACATGAAGGCTGAGCCCACTAGAAAATCACAGATGGACAGTAGCTTATGATTGTGCTGTTTAAAAAAATCCTGTGCTTAAAAAAAAGGTAAAAGAACATTGAGAATCCCAGAAGTAATTTTTCCAGTTTTATTTTTCAAAAAAATACTTCTTCCCTGATTCAGAAATTAATGAAATTAATGTTCTGCTCAAGTTCAAATCACTTTTTGGGTTCAGCTGTTATACCCATATCTGTACTTCAGGAAGCTCTAACTCTGCATCTACTAAGAACACTAAAACACTATAAAATATGAGCACTCTTCCCTTATTTCATAATTTAAGCATGCATGGTGGGGTTTCGTGTACTCTTAAGGAATTAAAAGAATGGCCACCTTCACTTAGAAGTATTTATGCCTTTCTGCTCTTTAGCTGCTGAACTAGTCCCTGTTCAAAGCACACTCAATTACAATGGGGCTCTTCCGACTCAAATTAAACAACTGCTTATTCATTTGCAGAGAATGTATGTAACTATAAAAATAAATACGAAAAAGTTGAAATGTTGGGGTATTTTTTGCTGGACTACCTCCCTCTATTATGTTTTACGGCTCTTATTTGAGGTACCTCAAAATTTGTTTACCTTTCCTCCTACGGTTGAAATGCTCTGAAGTTAAGGCCTCACAAGTACCATCCTAAAAAGAGAAGCACTCCCCTGCTGGCATGAAATAAAAGACACTTCTATCTTGATGCTTTGTTTTGATTTTGTTGTTGTAGTAAATTCCAAGGCTACATTTCACTTCTAAAAGTCTCAATTTCACATAAATTTGTATTAATACGCATGCTTTGTACTTTTAAGCATTTTTCCACCTATTGATTTTAGATACCACTCCCTGCCAAACACATGCAAGTATCCATTTACTTAAGTTCAGACACAAACTGGAGCACTGAAAAGAACAGTACTCAGCTCTCATGCTTACTGCCTGTGGTTTTTAGCAAGACTCCCCTCAGTAGTTTCTCTCCAGGTGTATTAGCACACATTTTCCCATGCTGTTTAACCCTTGGTTTGATTTGTTCTGCCTTTAAAGATCATCTTGTGTTTTATTAATGCATCTTCTCTTAGGTACCTGAAAAAAATGCAGCATTCATATCTTGGTTTATGTTTTCCCACATGACTAAATGGGCTAATTAAAACTAGCCCTGGAAGCACAATATTTTGAAATTTTGCCTATACTATAATATCCACATATCATGTCAACCACTTCTTAAAACATGACTTTTCAGATGTGACTATAAATATATAATTCTAGCAGCACCAGAGCATTTCAGCCCTGAACTGTAATGCCAGCATACTGTATACAGACAGGAAAATAACCTTTAAAGTGACAACCATAGGAACTCCTTTCAGAACTGGGTTGATGACACTATGTATAAAATAGTATCAGGGTTCAACATATATTCCTGCTGGTCCCAAAATATATGCACTGTCTCTAGGAAAAAGAAATTGATGTCTTCTCGGGTTAGAAGCCTATGTACAAAGGAGAGAAAGAATTTAAGCAGTGAAGAGTGCTAAATGTACAGCTCTGGAGTTGGAATACACCACCAATACAGAAAGACACTATTTCTCTTCAGCCCTTCAAAACAAATATGGCACCATCACTAAAACAAAACAGAAATATTTTAAGTATACAGTATTTTTAATTTCCATGATGCTTCCACATTTGCCCTCAATGCTGAAATGGCCAAAAAAAAGTTACCTTGACACCCAACTTCAGATATCTTGTTTGATCAATATTTGAAATATGGCACGTGTAATCATACCAACTAGATGCCGCAGCTAAACTAGCAACTAAAGCTGCTGTTCCTTGACATAAACACCGACCTTGTCTTGCTCTGAGAAGCAATAAATCTTTGTATTCACCTAAACTGAATTTTACTTTATCAAATTAATTCTGCAGCAATAATTATAGCTAAATATTTAAAGTTTATCCACTTAAACTCTAATCAGCTTCCTCCGCAGGATTCTTGTAAGTGAAAAGACATCTTAATTTTGCCCTGATATTACACACCACCCTTTACAAGACTTTAAGGAAGGTTACAAAACTAGAACCCAAATACCTACCCCTGATCCCCTTGACAGGGAATGAAGTATAGCTTTCTAAAGCTAAACATTCTATGTATCTTATTTTCCTGATTTGAGGCAGGAAAAATATAGGAAACCAATACTTAACAAGCTGAAACAGCTCTTAGAAGGGAAGTAGGTTTCTTCTTAAATCAATTAAAGAAAAAAAAAAAAACAACCCAACAAAAACCCCCCAAAACCCCCAAACCAAACTAAACAAACCAAAAACAAAAAACACCAAACAAAAAGCCCCACACCAACAAAAAAAAAAAGAAATAACACAAACCCCCCAAGAATCCCCCAACACCCCCTCAAACTTTTCAGTTATAAAACAACTGCCAGCTGAAGAGAATATTAAATGTACAGATTCCAACAAATATTATTCCAGTTAAACTGCAAATTAAATTTCTCATCTTCCATCCTGGTCACCAAAAGGGAACATGATCCGTAATGACCAGAATTAAAGAATTCTGCTTCAGAGGTACAAGCTACAACAAGTATTTGGAGAACTACTAGGAAATGTATGAATAAAAAATTATCTTCCAGAAATATGCTAATTCTATAGATTTTATTCATTTACAGTTTGGCTGCTTTCTCTTCTACTTAGCTATCTATTGACGAAGCAAGAGACAGGAGTCTCAAAAGGTTAAGTTTAGTTGAAACTAGCCAGGAAAGACTGTATGATCTTATGAAGTTTCTTTGTTTTCCTTCCCAGCAGGAGAGAAAGCGGCTAAAAAGCGTTGCTGAAAGTAAGCAGACTGATTTTTCAGACACTTGTTTTCCCTGTTTTTTTTTCCCATTAGAACTGCAGACTCCTGTGTATTGAAGCTCAATGGTAATAAGGTTTTTCTTGTCAATTATTTCCCAAGAATCTCTTAGATGTAGTGCAAAAAACTCCAGCAGCTCTGCTGACTACAGACTTCACTGTAATTTTCAAACAGCCTGCTTTGGAAAGGAACTGATTCCTGTAGATACCAATAACAACTGACATGCAAATAAATACAAATAGAAAAATGAAATCAAGCTTCTGAACCCAGTGTCATCACTGTAAGCTGAACGAAACAAAAAAAAGCTTCATCACCCCAACACTCCTGCAAGCTTCAAACTGATCTAGAAACTGCAGCTCCAGTCAGGTGTCTCAAAATGATTTTAAATAAGTATTTGGTTCCCTTTGTACTGCAGGAACATACTGAATGCAAACAGTATTGGAATTGCCCAGACTCGCACTTTTAAAATCCTACAATTTCAACAGGCTGCCGAGTCCTCAACACACCCTGCACTAAAATTTTATGGGTCAAAGATGCATTTACATGAGGAATTATTTTAACTGGTCCTTCCTAATCATACTGTACTGTCTCACAAAGCTACTTAATGTTTGCCAAACTCCGTACTGGAATAATTTCTATTATTCACAATAGTTGCTTTTTGTCTGATCCATGATATCTTCTACAGGTATGAGCAGCTGCAGTTATTAGAAAATATCCTCTATTCCATTGACCTAACAATCAAGCTATGCTAACATTTACACAATTTGGAAGTGTGTAACACAAGACATTAACACATGGAGGTAAAAATACAGAGGAAAGGCGAGTAGTTTTCTCAAGCGGAGATTTTGGGAAGGCTACATCCTACAATATTGGCAATTCAGGACAAAATTAAGGTTTTCGTAACTCCCTCAGTTCAGCCATCCTATGCGACAGCCATTACTGCATAAACTACGTAATTGATGCTCTGGTCCAGTAAGTACCAAATCTGAGACTACTACTGATTTATATTGCATTTGAAAACAGCTGTAATGTCTAATTAAGTTTGTCAATCAACAGGTATATTCAAGGTATTCTGGCTACACCAGGATCTCCACTAAGCCCAAGACAGCTTTGAATAACAAAAGCCATCAGGCTGCATTGAATCAAAGACAAATAACGTTTTCCTAATATTCCCTCACACAGATACACACCACCACCACAAGGGTGGAATCCACTAAGTTCATTAACCCTAAACAGGGAAAACATATTACTTCATATATGAGCTAGGTTATCCATTACTACTAAACACTTAAGACCAAAATTGTCAGCACAATACACTATGTCAAATTTGAGTGGAGTTCTTTACTGGCTTGCTCTAATTTAAAATAAAACCACCCATTTAATTTCCAAGAAAAACTTAATATACTGTAGAATTATTTCAACTATTTGGTAGCCAGTGGAGAAAATAAAAGCCCCAATATATACTACTACGAGATTAGAATGAGGAAAGACTGATATATTTTCAGTAAACATACCCAAATCTGTCTCCTCCATTTGTATTTAACTGTATGGACGTACAGTCACAAAGGAATTTAAAATATGACCTGTCTTGTAGGTTTACAAAGTTCACCTGCTAACCATAATCAATGCACACATACTCTGTAATGTGAAAGGACATTCACATGATTATTTGCATAATTATCTGCTGCTTAAATATCCAGCTACCAAAAAAAAAAACCACAATAAAAGGCCTATCAGGAACGGGTGAAGAATAAGGTATACCACCGCAGAGAATTTTTTTAATTTAACCTCACAGAAAGGAGCATTACATCACACTCTTACAATGCAGGAGGAGGGGCCTGTTCCCAGAAAGCCAGCTTCAGCTATTTCCCTTTAATTTTCTGCTTGGTTCTGGAGGGAGATGCAAAAATAACTCGGATTTAAGTTTCTAGTAGCATAGAAGATGGAAAAAAAGTGAGAAAACACAGATTTACTAACGCAGACGAATACTTGTTTTCTGAAGAATACAGAGCAAAAGTGTACAAAACATCAGTAGCACCCAGCGTTTTGCATTTGCAAGCGCGCATTCCTAAATACCTGCCCCACGTTTTATCAGTGGCCGGACGCATTAAGTAGAGAAGGGTGCCCTTACTTCTGGACACCGCAGGACCATTTCAAAGCCGGCACTCGCTAGCACGCCCAGCTGGCTTTAACTCCCGATGCCATGTTTACGGGGCAGGACCATTCGGTCCCAGCGACGGCCGAAAGGGCGGATCGGGCCGCCCCGGGGAGGGGGAGGGGAGCGGCAGCCCCAGCCCGCGCAGGAGCCCCGGGAACCGCGCACCGCCCCGCGCCCCCGACCCAAACCTGCCACGGTACGTGTCTGGGTGCGTGATGTTAAGGTTGTCTTCCTTTCTCCCTGGGAAGGGCGGCCCGGTGAGAACACTTCCCCATCTGTCCCCTGTCGGACCCAGCAGCAGAAAGAATGCAAACCCGGTTTTATATATGCAAATTTTTGCAGCAGATTTAAGAGCTTCGGGTGCTGTGGGGAAGAAATCGTTGTTTAAGAAGCCTCCATTTAAATAAAACAAGATTTTCAGTACTGTCTTGTACTTCACCAGCTTGGAAAAACACAAATGATCTCCTGTAATTTGCCTAAGTGTTTAAAATTACGAATCTCTTCAAAACCCACAATACACTTCTACGGAGACCTTCCAAAAAGCCCTAAAAATCCACTGAAGTGCTTTACACCTAAACCCAGGCAACATCTGACGCGAGTACCTGTGCTAGAAAAAACACCTATGCAAAACCACGGGTGCGAACGGTCAGCTCAGGCTCCGATAGGTAAAAAAAGCAATAGTCATAATAATAAAACATAAACGTATCACTAACCTCATAAAGTGCAGCAGTGCTTAAATCCAGCGAGTTGAGGCATACAAGGTAGAAATGGAAATGAAAAAAGATCCAAAAATGATTTTGTGTTTTGTTTGGTTTTTGGTTGTTTTTTTTTTAATTTTTTATTTCAAATGTTCAGAACCCAGCAGAGACTCTGTCGGCCATTTTGGCTTCAACTCCCTCACTCACTCACTCACTCTCCCTCTCGCTCGCTCCCTCCCTCTCTCTCCCTCTTGCTCTCTCTAAAGGAAGCAGCTTTTCGTGACCTTCAAATAGAGGCAGGTCATGTGACTCCCGGCAGGCTGTCAATCACTAGACGGGGCCGGCCCACTTCCCGCCTTAAAGGGCCAGCGCCCTGCCTGCACCGGGGACTAACACACATTCTTTCTCACCGCCAAGCAACGCCGCCCCAACGCGCTCTCCACCCGCTTCATGCTTCTCCGTTTGTCACGCAAAGGCAACACACAGAAAGGGTAAAAGAGGCAAGCCGACACAGTATGGACAGCGACTCAGCCAGAGCTTTTCTCTTTAAAACTAGCTAAAAATAAAGCAGCCAATTATGTCAATTCTACGCTAAGGCTGCAGAACCGATAAATGATGAAATGCGTAAGTCCCATTAGCCACATGCACTCCTCTGCAGCATACAAGGGGGACACACGACCCTAACACTCACCTTGAGAGGAAACCACATTTTAAGTGCCCCATCCTGACTCAAAGACAAGAGGTTCATCTTCAGAACACAATGAATCCAGACCGTAATCCCATTGTCCACACAACATAGAATCGCAGAACAGCCCTGGTTGGAAGAGACCTCTAAGATCATCAAGTCCAACCATTAACCCAACACTGCCAAGTCACCACTACACCCTCAGCACCTCACCTACACGTCTCTTAAATACCTCCAGGGATGGGGACTCCACCACTGCCCTGGGCAGCCTGTTCCAATGCCTGATAACCCTTACAGTGAAGAAATTTTTCCTCGTATCCAATCTAAACTTCCCCTGGTGCAACTTGAGGCCATAACCGCTTGTCCTATCACTGTTACCTGGGAGAAGAGACCAACCCCGGACACACTACAGCCTCCTTTTAGGTAGGTGTAGACAGCAATGAGGTCTCCTCTCAGCTTTCTCTTCTCCAGACTAAACACCTGCAGTTCCCCCAGCCACTCCTCACAAGACTTGTGCTCCAGACCCTGTGCACATAAACCTGAGATCCAGGCTCAGAGGTGTGAGGACCTACACGACAGCAGAGCAAACTCAGTCTCTCTTACTGCCGTGACTGTTCTCAGATGGCAACTCACTAATTAAGCAGACACTCCATGGTCTCTTCCCACAATTTCCATGGATAAACACTCTAACAGTCGAGAGAACCTCAGCATGTCACAACATAAAAAATCTGCAGGATGTTCCCAGACATTACCTTGAATGTGCAGAAACAGTAAAAGAGAGTTCAGCAGCAGTATATGGTAATGCCAGTAGGATTCTGCTCCAAGGAGACTTTCTCCTGAGTCAGCCCAACACAGGTAACGAGTGCTTGAACCAACTGCGTAATGGAACCAACAGGAGCCGCCTCGGGATTGAAGCCTTAAAATACAGTTTTTAATTCTGTTCAGTTTTGCAATATAACTATGTAGGAAGTAAAAAAGACGGCACTTGCAGTGGAAAAACACCACAGAATGAAACTCACTTGAAAAGTCATGGGGGGGGCGCACTCCAGAGGAATGAATTTGGGGGGGCAGAAGCTGCACATCTTATGAATGAGAATAAAAATCATTAGTGTATATTTGCACACGACACAAGTCATTGACTAAACAGCATGTTTCAAAAAATCATCAGGAGGCTCTACAAATGGCTAATATGGCTCAGGGTTTTACAGGCTTTGCTCCCACTGCCCTCACGGTAAGGTACAGACACTCTCGAATGGGGATTCCCCCAATGAGGGGATTTCTTCAGTGGGCTCATGAAACTCTGGAAATAGCTGATGAGTGTTGCATTTACGAGTACTTAATGAAATAAAAGCGGTTAGATGCTAGCTATGCAGGTCACTCCGTCTATACCAGAACAGAGAATCAGCACGCTAGATGCAACAGCTCATGGTGCTTTGGGGCAGTGGTAATCTGAACACAGCAATTTAAGGAATGTGGTGAAATCTCAGGGAACACTTTCTTATTTGTGGCAAGACCCAAAGTGAACACCACAATTGCTCTGAATATCTAAAGACAAAACCCAAACCAACTGCTATGCATCTGGTTTACACAAAGTTTCATAAAAGCAAATATATCAGCATATTTACAGAACAGCATTCCCCTTCTGAAAAACTACATTAAGTACTGCAGCTGCATGTTCTACACATGTTCACACTGAGTATGACAGCATGCACTAAGCTACAGACAGTTTTATTCCCTCTCAAAAGCCAAACTGTTTTACTCCAACTTATAAATCCTCTTAACTTCAGTAAGGCTTGCCAGCTCTCCATTCGGAAGTCCTTGAAGCTTTTACTTCAACGAGCTGATGGTACCATGATGACTTCAAGCAACCACCACTCACTTGACTTGCTGTGTATCAAATGTAAATCACTGCTATAAAATTTCACCTTGTCAATGTTCTATTGACAAAGGTTTTTTAGTAAGAAAACTTGTTTGGGAACAAGCAAATAATCAGTGAACAAAAAATACTTAGTGAGGCCAGTACGGGCAATTCTTAAAGAACTGTAGCAGGGATAAAACATGTTGGATTATTTAGCATTCTGTTAAAAATATATGGGCCTAGGTTTTACCTTGACTTAGTTTATCTTCCATAAAGAACCCATGGACTCCACTTGACAAGGTAAAAATTACCCATGCTTTGTCTCCTTTAAAATGTTATTTGGAAGCAACTTCAAAATCCTTATTTTAATATAAAAATAAATGAAATAAAGGCTTTGATTGATTTTTTGTTTTGTTTTGTTTGGGTTTTGTTTGTTTGTTTGGTTTTTACTAAGTTAACAATGAAATATACCTCATTCTTTTTCTATTCCTGTTGGCATATTGGTTAAGATGGTTCACAAAAATTTTTGGTATTTTGTTTTGGTTGGTTGTTTTCATTGTTGTTGCTGCTGCTGGTGTTGTTTGTTTGTTTTTCTAATCCAGCATTTCCCCAACCAAAACTGTAGAAACAGCAGCAGCACAGTAGTTCAGAAAACAATGGAGTACAGCATAAAAAACCAGAGCATATACAAAATCTGTATCTCCCTTTTCAGAGGGTAACTGCACTTTAAAATCTAAACATTAAGCCTTCTGATCCTAACAGCACTGTTCATAGCTAGTGTTAATAGATTATATCCTTATTACGTGCTACTAACTTATCTGATTACAAACACTTCATTTCTAAGCACCTTCCATCTGATGATCATAAAGCACTTTAAAAACTTTAATGAAGCTTCACAGTGCTCCTATGAGGACAGTATCCAGTATGAGCAGACATATACATGCGCACACACACATTAGGAGAGATGCTTACAGTCATGGATTCTCCGCTCTCATATCTCAAGTGAGACAGGAGAGGAGTGTTTTTTTTATTTCACATTAAGCTGCACTATGGTTCTAGTAACAGCTCATCCTTTCTCATGACCTTTCGATAAGAATTAATAAATCAGGCTTCAACATTATATGAGGACAAGCTCCAGTGTCCACTAGACGAACTGAGGTATCAACTGTGCCCTCCAGTAGTCATCTCAAAAAGGAGACCTGGTCTGCCTGATCTGCAGATCTTTATTCAACTTTAAATGAATTTTGAGTTCATCTAGTCCTTATGCCAAACTCCCTGTCTCATGAGCTGGCATTTTGTTAGGGCTCAAAGTCCTACAGTTTGATCTTACTTATTTTGAAGGCTGTGCCCTCCACATCCTACAACACACTCCACCCACTGGGCTTTCTACATTGCCCATACACGTGGCAATAAATTTAAGACTTTTTTTCCCCTAGAAAGTTCTTCATAGCTGATACTATGAAAGTGAAAAAGTCAGTTCAGCTCCTCCTGACAATTCCTCAGCAGAAACCTCAAATATTAACAAGTTCCTCATAGCATGAATGCCTTCTCACCAACTGTCCCTTCTCCTGCTGGTGAAGAATTTGTTTCCTGACGTATCAGAGGAAAAAAGGCAGATTTGGGTGGGTTTTTTGCCAAAGTGAACTGAAGCCTGCATGCCCTCTATCCTACTGCAGCTCATCAGTTAGACTCCCCTGGATGTCTCTCTCCCAATCCCAGAAGGGTGGGTGCAGCAACAGATATAACATAATTAGAGGCCGATTCCTCCCCAGCTCCCCAACCAGTCAGCAGCAGCCCAACTGACCTGCATTACGATTCCAGCAAACACACCTCTTCAAGTTAACAGGGATCAGAAAAGTCCCTCTGTCTTTCCCAAGACGAAGTTAAAAGTATAAGTCTTAGAGTAGGGACACATATGTGAGGACTAGGTTACATAGCTGCACAATTTCTAGGGTTTTGTTTTGGGGTTCTCTCCCCCACCTTCACATTAAGTGAGTAATGACATATTTTACGGTGCAGAATTGTGAAAATAGAGCTGGCAGGGGTTTTTAACTATAGTAACCAAAAGTATAATGTAAATTCTTTCTTCAGAGAAGAATACCATGACAAAAAGCGTCCCACAAGAGAAAAGCTTGCTCGGTTTCTGAAAAGGTTACAGCAGCTTTTGCATCCCTTACACAAAGGCACCTATCAGCACATTTTAGGGATGGAGCATACCACCATTATTATTCAAAATTTATATTGCAACAGTGTTTTGGAACCATATTGAAGCTCAGATCTCATTCATATTTTGCCAGGGACAAAAGAAAGAATACGAGGCCTGAAAACTTATAGCATATGAAGTTTAAGAACTATACATGACTTCAAGGCCAAGCTACAATTCCGACCGTATACATTAATGACGTGCGCACAGAAAGATAACGAGTCAGAAGGAAAACTTAATTCACTGAACTTTGCAAACACCCACTTTTCCACCTAATTTTTCCTCAGTCTGCCACAATACTTTGCCTGGCTGTTCAGCCTATAAATAATCCAACACTATGCCTCCACTTCTTCAATCTCCTCAAATTCCCTTTGCAAACTGGAGAAAGATGAAGCTTTCTAGCTGCCTTTTAACAAAGTTGTTCCACAGACGATGGAACTGAAAGCTCATTTCCTATCAATCTCCATCACACCTCACCAAAGCTTTACTTCACCACACTAATCCCAGCTTCCTGCACAGCCAGTCCTCCTTTGATGCCAAGGCTCTACCAGTATATTGAGCCCTATGCAGATGTCTTCCCATAACTCTTCTCTCACCTCTTTCAGTACCTTGACAAAATATAGCACATGCTACAGCTAATCCCAAAACGCACATTATGATTAGCTATTAACAGACCTAACCAGAACAGATATTTTGTCCTGAAGCCCTTTTTTTAAGCAGGGAAATTGATTTTGGCCTCTCCTCCAGGCAGTTACTGAAGATTAACACACTGGCAACTACAACTATAGCATAATTTCTTACTCTGCTGCCCCACTTGATCAAAACTGTACAAGAGACTCCAAACTTACGCAGGAAAGATACAGACATGGAAAGCAATTGCATGAGACTTACGTACTCTAGGAACTGGAGAACAGACCCCAAATATCTTTTCCTATTCAATCAAGTCTCCTCCTAAATGCTGAACAAGTTTTTATACCCATATGCTTGGAAATAAAACTAGTACTTTCCAGTAACATAATATGCAAGGGAATTTACGCAAATCAGCATTCTTAGAATTTGGTTAACCTGCTCCTTACTATCATCTTGAAGTTTCTTGATTTCAGAGATTATGATCCTATTATAAATTGTTATTTACAACATGTGAATTACCATGCCAGTTAGAAGATTGATTCAACTAACCTTCCATTAACAATAGCTGTTTCTATTCCATTTCAAAATGAGTAATAATCGCCTTAAATCCTTCCTTCCCCCTGTTTTAGCCTTGAAGCTTTAAACACTTTAAAACAAACACCAGCAAGCATTTTCATCTGACCAAGATGGAATATTTAATGAAAAACTTATCTTTCATGCCTATAAACACTTTACCACAACAGGACTCCTCCTTTATATGAAGCCTTTAGACATACTTCTATCGAAATTCAGTATACTTACTTCAGTCTCTTCATGCAAAGCACATCTCTTACAACTACTTATGGGAGGTCTCATAAAAGAGAAGGAAGATTTCTGGACTGAAAGAGTTAGTCTTATTCTAGTCCATTCTGCTGCTAACACACACCCCACTCCCAATGTAAAAAGGACACTGTACTGCACATTTTTTAAAAATATTTTTTTATTTACTTATGGTGAGAGAGACTTGTACCTCTCTACAAATTGTTCAAACTTGCCTTCAGTTTTAGTATGGGGAGCTCAATCACTGGCCCGGAAACCTCTGAGCAAAAGGAATTTCTGGCATCTTGGTTGGAGCTGGCACCAACCCATTTTCCTTTGTTCTCATTAAAGGAAGCATAATATGCTAAGTTAAATAAATTTTAAAAACAAAACCCAAAGTAAAAGCAGAATACAAAAGGAATGCATATTCAGCAGATTACTCTAATAGAAGATTTCCCTAATTTGACTCATTTTTCTAATAAAATCAGTATTAATTGCTGAAAAAATCTGTAAAGTGATCTTTCCAAGTGACTTGAACATCTTCCCTAAGTAATTTGCCTTCATGTACAGCCCTTCAGTTTGAAATGTCAGGAAAGGAACAGCTAGCTATCCATGCAGAAAATTCTACAAGCTGTGGCTGTCACAAGTACTGAAATGCATGCACTAACCTAAAACCAGTATGACCCCCAAATATGATCAACTTCTGTGAAGGGCAAAGAGTTCAGCAAATTCCATCTCTCTAGGCAGGAATAAAAGAAATCACACCAGCTCTCCAGATCACAGCATGCTAGAGGAGCAATGCAGCTTAAGCGCGCCAAAATATCTCCGTAAACAAGTTTTTAATTCATACCATGTTGACCACAGAGCACAGTATTTTTAGTCATACAAAGTAAGTCCTATCTTCTACATGGAATAAAGAGATTGCTTTTTTTTCTTCCCTCCTTTAACCAATAACGGTCACTCCTTGGAGGATCAAGATGGGAACTGCAACTTAGAACC
Source organism: Podargus strigoides (assembly GCA_028020825.1). Taxonomy (NCBI): domain Eukaryota; kingdom Metazoa; phylum Chordata; class Aves; order Caprimulgiformes; family Podargidae; genus Podargus; species Podargus strigoides. Next base: position 115,944,027 of record CM051663.1, on the reverse strand, counting down.
AACTTCTTGGACTTTAAGACCATTTACCTTTTTTCATCCTTTAGCCTCCGTTATGCCCAAGCCCAATGATAGTCACCAAAATTTGTATTTTCTGGACAATTCAGTGTTTGGGGACACTTTCCTAATGGTCTACTTATTCTATGCACAAATAGAACAATCAGCAACCAAAAAAATCAGCTGCGCCTTTAGTTTTAAAGTAATTGTTGATGTTTTCAAGGAAAGACATAACTTGCCATGGATTTGAAGTGCTGGGGTCTGAACCCCGAAACCTGAATTACGACTGACATATGGGTGGTTCCCATGGTCCTTTAAAAGGAGGTGATGAGTTTGCCTTTTGGCTTTCCTCCAAGGTGCGGCCAACCTTGTAGGGAAAGCCCTTGGGTAAACAAGCCCCGGGGCGATTGTTGGCAGTGTTGTATCATTCTTGGGGTCACTGGGGTTGATGTCCGTTATGTGTAAACTGACTGACTTGTTTGTACCCCCAGTGATCAGTCATGTACTAGCCTTTTTGTATACAATAGAATCTGGTTACTGGTTCGTTCTACTGCTAGCTGCGTCCTTTGTGCTAGGCCTAGTAATTGGCAAAACACAATTTCAACAGAATTTGAAGTAACACCCAAATTTAGGTACCCCAAATCCAAATTGATAATCTGAATCAGGATTTGGAGGTTGCTTTGAAAATCCCAGCATGAATCTTCTGAAAAAAAATCTGATTTAGGTTGGTACTGTCAGCAAATTTTAAAAGTGCAGTGGTACTCAAGACAAATCTCAGTACCTCCTGTAACATGGAATGTCCTTAAAACATCAAACAAAACCCCCAGTTACATAAGCATTTAGCTGTTTACTTTAAATTTGGTAAGAACAGTGTTTTATTCTACAGGGACAGAAGCTATGGCTAGAGTCCTTCATAGCATTTTAACATTAGAGAAACCCTTTAAAAGAATTCTGTGGTACTTCATAACAATGTCTGGCATCCTCACCAACCAAAGTGGACATCTTCAGGATATACCACTGCAGCTTTCTTACAGTTTTAAGCAACATTATAAAAGAATAAGATTGGTTGTTTTATTCCACCATGGCAGTGATATTTACATGTGCACCCAATATTGGCAGGCTGCTGAAAACAAAGGAAGGTTGGCCTATTAACTTTAAGTAAAAGGAAAGGCTGACGGAGCTTGTTTCGCTTAGTTTTAGTATGACAAAACAAAGCTGGTGGGGGGAAGAGTAATTCTGCTACGTAAGCAAACACAGAAGTAAGTTTTAATGAAGACTGAGACAGACTTTCAGACATGCACACTGGAAGATGAAAGTCAATGGACATAAATTGTAACAAGGAAAATTCTTACTGAATACTAGGGTGATGAAACATTGCAACAGATTGCCCAGAAAGGCTTTAGAATAATCCTGAGAAGCCTGATACAACATAGAAATCAGATCTAACCTTCAAATCTGGCCCTCCTTTGGGCATGGGATTGGGCAAGATAAACTTTCAGAGGTCCTCTATAACTTAAATGATTTTATTAGTCTATGATTCCTGTTTCTAGTTACCACTATCTTTTAATTGCAATGTCACACAAACCCAGGAAGCCATTGAATATTCCTGCTGAAATGTCAAAGAACAACATAAGAGAACATTACCAAATTTAAAACAGCAATTTTGTGATTCTCACTGGTTGCAATCTCTTCCTGGCATTACTGCAATTTTAGAGGGCCTCATTAAAAACTCTTGCCTCAGAATCTATGCATTAAACTATCAAGCCAGGGAAAAGGCTATCCAGAAGGTCAAACCAATGACACTGTAGATTATGTACATGACCTTGTTTTGGTATCTCTCTTAGAGTACGAATCACTTCCAGATGTACAAGCTGCCAAGACAGTTGAAGACTTTTCTCTCCCATTACTACCAAACAGCAGGTGGGGAATAGTCATCTGAGTCACTTCTGACAGCAGTAATAGCTTAGCTTACCTTGCTAGTAAACTTGAGTATGAACTTGGCTCACTTTTTGTCTGAATAGCTACTGTCAGACAGACTTCTCCATGTATCAGTCAGGAATAGTAAAACATTTATATTTTTCTTATAAAAAGGAGTAGTTTTTCATTACACAACCCCTTTCACTAATAGATAAGGTATGTAAGTTTCTAGTAGCGACAGCAGGGGATAATTTATTAGCACAGGCAGAGTTGCTAATTAATACTGCTAGAACTAGAAGCACGACCTCAATTTAAGGACTTGAATAGCATTTTTTTCCCTACCCCAAAAAAGGTACAAAAAAGAAGCTGCTCTCTGCTCACCAACAGAAGTTTCACTGTTTTGGAAAGATGTCTGTGGATCAAAGCTGCATGCTAATCTTTGCTGTCGCAGTGAAAAAGTAAAAGCCCTATTAAAATTGGTAAGGCAGCAAGAAGCTACTGCCATGCAAAATGTAAGTATTTTAGAGGTAGATAATATTTACTCCTTAAGAATGGCAATTCAGGTCAACCTCTTCAAAATGGATAAATATATGAGAGAAAGTCTCTAACAAAATGTCCACCTGCAATTAAACAATGATACTGATCTTTCTCCAAACTTTTCCTTTGGGAAGAAGGGAAAGGGGTTTCTTACTAAACATACTAGCCACATAACAATAATGCGGCCAAGTGTAACAAACAAACAGTTTTACCACATAGCATAGAGCTGAGAGGAGGGAGGAATTTACAGAGTGCTTAAAAACTGACAAGTAACAATTTCTCAAGTAGTCCACTGGTCCTCTTCCAGAGCAGAAGCATTGTCCAAGACAGCCATTATCAGCTCCACTAGTGCAGGTACACTCTACTTTTGAAGTGTAGCTTTTAGAGTAAGCGGCAGCCCTCACTGCTGCACAACCTCAACAGTTTTGTGACACAGTCACCGTGCATGAACTGCAAATCTTTCACAGGACTTGAGACAAGTACGCCCATTCATATTTCACTCATACTAAGGATTTTGAATGGGTAACTTCTCTTCTTCATAATTAGCTTCAATTTAAATCGATTATATTTACGTTGTAAATGATCAATTGAAGATTTCTAAAGACCCTGTATACATTCTAACAGGAAAATTCCTCCCCACAAACTGACAGATATGAGCAGACAGCAGATCTCAGGTATCATCTACAGTTCAATAAAAAAAATCTTAAAATACTGCAACTTTAGTACAGTAACTCTGCCCAGAAGGACTGTTCAGTACAGAAAAAGAAAGGTTTGCAGGACTGAAACAGACTGGGGTTTTTTCATACTAGAAGGTAATCTTGCAATGACAAGTTTTTATCCCTGAGTCAAACTGAGCTGAAATACTCTGTTGCATTTCAGAAATAAAATGCTAGAAGTCATCCACGGATACTGGCTCCTTGTAATCCATTATGAAGCTGTAGTTCAGCAAAGGAAATTTCACATGAAACTGTGGCTAGGTAAGAACTACTGCTTCCATTGAAAGTCTTTCAGAAGTATCTTTTTATTTCTGTTCTTTCATTGCCCACTCAAACTTTGAGTCCCTTGGAATGCAGTTAAATATTAAGAAATTGCTGGGCTTGCCTAGGAGGTTTACACTTGCAGACTGCTCCAGCACTCTGGTGCAAGTTAGCTCCCTTGCAGGTCAGTTGCTGAAATTCTGTCTTCAGAATACTTCCTCAACAATCTCAGTACAGTTACCCAGACCAGACTGCCTGTGAAAAGCAATTAAATTAACATGGCCAACTTTTCAGGAAAATAAATTAGAAGCACTCAAAAAATAAAATAAAAATCCCGTCTGCATAGCTGCAGAAGGAGTAAACTCTAAGAAGTCTGATGAACAGCTGGAAAGGGAAGGAAGTATCTTCAGCTAGTGCAGCTATTTCTGTAATGAACGTCTGACTACTTTCAAGCTTATGCTCTACTTTTCACTAACAAGCTCCAATTTTATTTCAAACCAACTAGGAGGACAACAGTAAACACAGGTACACAGAGTCACAGAATAATTGCAGATGGAAGAGATCTCCGTAAGTATGGTTAACTACAGCAGTCTGTTTGGGGTTGTGTTCAGCTGGGTTTTGAATATTTTAAAGGATCACAGAATCACAGAATGGTAGGGGTTGGAAGGGACCTCCAAAGATCATCTAGTCCAACCCCCCTGCTAGAGCAGCATCCTAGAGCAGACCACACAGGAACACAACCAGACAGGTTTTAAATGTCTCCAGAGACCAAGACTCCACAACCTCTCTGGGCAGCCTGTGCCAGTGCTCAGTCACCCTCACAGTAAAGAAGTGTTTTCTTATGTTAAGATTGAACCTCCTGTGTTCCAGTTTGTGCCCATTGCCCCTTGTCCTGTCACTGGGCACCACACAGAAGAGTCTGGCCCCGTCTTCCTGACACCCGCCCTTAAGATATTTATAAGCATTAATGAGATCCCCCCTCAGCCTCCTCTTCTCCAAGCTAAACAGGCCCAGTTCCCTCAGCCTCTCCTCATACAGGAGATGCTCCAATCCCTTAGTCACCTTAGTGGCCCTGAGCTGGACTCTTTCCAGCAGCTCCATGTCCCTCTTAAACTGGGGAGCCCAGAACTGGACACAGTACTTCAGGTGAGGCCTCACCAGGGCAGAGTAGAGGGGGAGGAGAACCTCCCTTGACCTGCTGGCCACACTCCTCTTAATGCACCCCAGGATCCCATTGGCCTTCTTGGCCGTGAGGGCACATTGCTGGTTCGTGGTCAGCCTGTTGTCTACCAGGACTCCCAGGTCCTTTTCCCCAGAGCTGCTTTCCAGCAGCTCAGCCCCCAGCCTGTACCGATAACAAAGAAGCATGAAGAAGGCACAACCTTTCTGGGCAACCTGATCTAAAGGTCTGACCACATTTCACACTAAAGTAAAAGATTTTTTTAAAAAAATAGTCTTTTTTTTTTTACCCCCTTATGTTTGAATGGAGTTTCCTGTATTTCATTTTATGCCAACTGCCTCTTCACCGAGGCATCACTGTGACAAGTTTGGCTCAGTCTTCCTTAGTCCCCTCATCAGGTATCTATACACATGGAAAAGAAAGATCCTCTCCAAGTCTTCTCATCTAAAGGCTGAACAGTCCCAGCTCTCCCAGCTTTTCCTATGTCAGATGCTCCAGTCCCTCTCTGTAGCCCTTCACTTAGACCCACTCCACGATGTCCAGCTAATCCCTAATGCAAGTAAGTAATAATATGAAGAGGCAATTTCAGATTTCTTTTCTTTTGAGATCTACAGCAAAAGATCTGAAATCAGTGCAGCCTTTTAGAGTCACGAATACAAATTACTGATCCTTTGCGTGATTATCATTTGTTTATCTTACATGCCAGATCAATTACACTTACAAGAGGTAAGCTCTACTAAGGCAGATAATTTTGTTAGGTAGTTGAAAATTTAAGATTGTGGGTAGAAAAAGATTCAAGTGATTGATCTAAATTTAAGAGCAATACCCACAGCAGAATTTTGCTGGCATTATGCTACAGTTACACAAAACAAGTAACTTCATCTCAGCTGCTTTAGTAAAGTTACACCTTTTGACTTCTATCAAAATATTATTAATGACATTATTAGGAATGATACTCCTTAGGGCAGGATCTGTATGACAAGATCCCAGATGGCACCTGAACACAAATTTATTAGTTAAAAAATCCCATCCTGCCTATCACTAATCTCATATTCTCTTTCTAATAACTACAGTTTTGGAAAAGAGAGAGAGAACGTTGTAAGGAAAATCTCTAATCAGAAATCGGGTCAACTGGAAAATAATTCTAGCTTCCATGTGCACCTAAAAAAGTCAGCAAACACAAGGCTATGATAAACCCAATACAACATCGCTTGTATTATTCACTACAACAACATGGTTCATTGTACTACTAGACATCTCAAAAACACATTCAGAAGAGTAGAAATCTCACTCCCACTTTTTATTTCTGCACTGATTTTTCCTCTGGAACTTTCTGAACGTTTCTGCTTCAACAAGCTTTGTATCTCTTCGTACCACAGTAAGTTGGGCAGTCTGAATAGGAAGAAATAGCAGCAATTACTTTGAAAAGTTTGGCTCATTTCCATGGTGGAAAGAATGTGCATGTTCAGCAGTAGAACTTCCCTGAACTCATCTCGGCTACCTCAGAAACAGTTTCTCACTGTCGCAGAAGCAGTGGACTTAAAATTGCTAGCTTATCTAAAAGGCAAAGAAGACCTTCACCCTGAGTCAAATCCCAGCCTTTCTGCAACATGTACTGCTAATCAATGTGAACTTCCTCCTTCTCATGATGGGACATTCAATTAGGCATAGGAAAAAACGAACATTCTGTGCTGTGGATTTCCCAAAGACCATCTTCTTGCTTGTTCCAAAAAGGAGATCAGGAAAAAAAAGAACTATGATACCAAAATTGAATTACCATTGCATTAACTGAAGAACAGAATATGGAAGACAACCATCACTACAATACTGCTTCGACAAGGCTCTCTTCTTTCCATCTGAACAAAAACCCAGGAAAAAACCCAAACATTACTGGATTTCAGTTTGAAGGCATATGAAAAAGCCGTTTTCTGTGTGCCTTTTGCTAATGGAAATCTGTCATTTTCCTCTCTGATCAAGCTTCTCTCCCTAAAGCACTGTGTACCAGCATCTTAAATTGTTCATCCTTGAAAGAGCATTTTGTTTACAATTTCTGTTCCTTTATTAAAATGCATTCTAAAGAAGTAAGGCTTGTATTTCAAAGAAAATCGATCTACCACACGCACACCAAAAGGAAGGTCCTGGTTCTATCATATTTCACATTATTTCAGTGAAGAAAAGCCATATAAAAACTTCATATACAAACTCACTACCTCGGTGCCAAGCTTCCTGAATGATTATCCCTTTTACAACAACTTCTGATTTACCTTCTGAAGTTTCAATGCATATTTCTATGCTTTTAACTTTAAGGTAAGTCAACATCCTGCTTGTTTTTTGTTGTGTGTGTTTTTATTGTGTTTTTTTTTTTTTCCAGCCACCATCCACTATCATATATGGATATTTAAGGAATCGAAAGGGCAAGCACCAAATGAACAATCAACGCTTGAAGCACATTTAAACAAGAGTGCTTCACACCATTTACTACTATGGTAAGGCCCTTTTTAAAGAAACATGTGACTCACTGTTTGTTTTCTTCACCAGGAGGTGGAGTCTTGCCATGCCCCTCCATTACAAAATCCTCATGTTCCATCTGCAAAGGCAAGCATTGCAGGTCAGATATTGGTGGAGCAAAACGCACATCACCTAAAGTGGCCCTTTTCCATACACAACAACTTAAGACAGCCACTTTATCACAGTGGCTGGTCCAGAACTGATCATGTAGTTTCTTAGCAACATATGCACATCTCCAACTCCACTGCTGTGGTATCATTTTATAGCACAATTTTCAGAAAAACTTACAAGGGAAAAAGAATGATTTAATGGCTATAGCAGAAGACTATCAGTCAGGGTATCTAGGTCCTAAGTTTTGCTCTGTTATGGACTTCCTTCGTCATTCTGAGTAAGTGTGGCTTCTACCACTTGTTCCTTAGATATAAAGCAGGAATAAAAAAAAGTTACGTCTATCAACATCTCTGAAGAAAAATCAGACTTTTCAAAGACACTTATTAAACACAGACAGAAACTGCTGTGAAAGCAGAGTACTTCTTGCGAAGGATAACTTTTATATGAAAAAGAGACTTTCACTGCACACGCATAGCTTAGCTAGCAGGGTAAAAAAGAGGCCTAAGGGAATCTCAAATAGATGCTGTTCCAGTGACAACATAAGGTAGGCATTTCCTTTGGCTCACATGTTAAAGATTCCAAGGGCACTAAGGAAGTTTTCTGTTTAATTGTTTGCTTTTAAAATATAGTTTTAGCATACATTTTCAGAAAGAATTACATTATACTTGATCATTAATTAATTAGGCACTCTTCACTTAATTACTTCATTTGGCCAGAATTTCTTGCACAGGTAGCAAAATATTCTTCTCTTGATACAAAAATTCAACACATGCACTTAGTATTTTACATAAACATCCAGATACATAGTTAGCAATGCTCTACTTCATATGAAGCCAGCAAACAGGCCACACTCTTGGTAAGCCATACAACAAAGCAACTAAATCATGATCACACATAAAGCCACAATCCACTATATTGCACTGGAAAGAGGAGAGAAGCACTATTCAGTCAGTAAAGATAAGACGATTTAGTCAGATTTTGAAGGAGTAAAAAAAACCCCAAACAAAAATCCAGCAGCCACTTTCACTTGTGCCCCTACCTTCCTCCCAAAAGAGTCAAGTTTACTTGTTTGTACCTTGATCTTGTTGACAGGTCAAAAATACTGACCAAAAAACATTACCTGCATGTTGACATCTAACACGGATAACCGAAATTCTGTTATTTGCCTGCACAGACATAGCCCTAAGCAAAACCACAAATGAACTTTGAAACCGATTATAAGGTGGCAATCACAAAATCACAGAATGGTAGGGGTTGGAAGGGACCTCCAAAGATCATCTAGTCCAACCCCCCTGCCTAGAGCAGGATCCCAGAGTAGATCACACAAGAACACGTCCAGACAGGTTTTGAACGTCTCCAGAGACCGAGACTCCACCACCTCTCTGGGCAGCCTGTTCCAGTGCTCTGTCACCCTCACAGTAAAGAAGTGTTTTCTTAAGATTGAACCTCCTTGTGACATCCAGAAGATACATAGTCAAATACCTATAAGGTAATTTCACATTTGTAAATATGTACTCATGTGGCCCACAGTCAAAACAGTATTTTCATTTAAATGCAATATTTGAAAGCAAGGAAATTTTGCATTACAGTTTTGTACACAGCTCAGACTATTATCCATGTAGTCCTAGTCCCATCACGTAGACACACTGAAATCTATTTGTACCTCAGTCCATGTCTGATTCTCAAGAGCTCTAACAGCTGGACTCAAAACTGTCTAGCTGAAGAGAAAGGTATTCATTCCACTAATTCTGTTGTTGCAGATGTTAAAACACAGGAGTGACAACTGGTAAAATAGCTATGGATTTGTGGCCACATAGCAAAATAGTATGGTTCTGTGAGTAAGGGAAAACATTTAGAGTTACTTGTACACAATCTGAAATTAGGAGGTATTTTATCCTGTTGTTGGTATGAGACAAGCAAAATTTATAAGAATGGTAAGTAAGGCCACAGTTTGTGGCCAGTACTGGGCAGAAGGATGAAATTCAGCATTTGGGAGTAAAGAAGCACTACATACAGCAAATATAGTGCTAAACTAACAAGACTCCCATATAAAATATAAAATCAATTTATTGAAGCTGTAGAAAAGGAGAGATCATAAAAACTGAAGTATAAAATACGAATGATTTTAAACTAACAAAAACTTAGAAAATAAGAGGAAATTATTTTATTAGATAATAAACAAGACATCTGAATGGGAACTGGAACATCTAGCAAACCACCATCAGGACAAGGCAACTGCTGAAGTACTGTAAATAAAACTGTTGCTTTAATATGAAGTTTGTATGAAGAACACTGGTGACATAGCTGTTCCAGACACATTATCATCCAGCATGCATATCTATCAAAATTACCATTTTAAGAGAAGTGGGCAAGTAATTAAGAACATATTGCTTAAGCGAGACAAGATTGTAGGTCCAGGCATAACCTGTTTTGAAGCAACTAAAAACCTCTATCTACTTTAAGAAATGTTAATCAGCTTGCTCTACTTCAGACAGTAAGCAGAAGTATCTGAAATGGCCAAAATCCACATTATAAAAAAACTGAGGAAGATACGGTACAACTACATCAGCACTGAAAAAGAAAGTGGCGCTTCCTGTAACTTTGTCATTGCTTTTCTCTACATTTCTCATGAGAAACTCACCAAGAAAATTACTCACAGAGTGAGAAAGTACTCGTGGACACAGAAACTGTCTAATACACAAAATAAAGATTAATTGGTAGGTTTTCACTCATTAAAAAAAAGCTAACCATGAAATGCATCAAGGCACTAAAAGTGGACATGGGAACTTTAAGAAATTGAGTATTGGTGAACTAGAAAAAAAAAATCTCTTTTTAGAATGGATGAACAACTAGGCAGGGCCAGTTGGTTGGTCAGGCTCAGAGGATAACGTGTTGTATGCTGCCTGGAGGCTGGTATCAAGTGGGGTGCTGCAGGGGTCTAACCTAGGACATACCCATTAAATGCTTTTACTAATGAAAGGCCAGAAGGGTGTACTCTGGTCAGATTTTTAAGATGACACTTAACTGGGATAAAGACGTTCAGTGAACTTGTTCAAAGGCAGGGCTGCCATTCAGATGGACCTAGACAGGCTGGACAAATCGACCCTACATGAACTTTATTAATTCAGACAGGACAAACACAAAGCCCTGCACCTGAGAGGCCCTGGCAATGATACAGGCTGGAGATTGACTAGGGAGCAGTTCTGTGGAAAAGGTCTTGGCAGACAGCAAGCTGAACCTGAGCCAGCAGTGTGCCCTGGCAGGAAAGGTCAACAGTATCCCAGGCTTTATTAAGAAGAGTCTTGCCAGTAGATGAGGGAACCGATTATCACCTCTACTCAGTGCTTATTATTCCAGATACAGTCTAGCACACCTTTGTTTGGTTGCCTCAATATGAGAAATACATCCATAAAGTGGGTGTGGTAGGTCACCAAGATGCTTGGGAAGCCAGAGCACTTGCCCTGTGAGGAGAAACTGAGAGAGCTGGGCTTGTACACCCTGAAGAAGAGACGGTTTGGGGGTAACCCAGCAGAGCACCTGTCTGGATCTACAAGGGGGTCAGCAAGGAACTGGGCTCACGACAATGGCGGACTGTGACAGGACAAAAAGCAATAAGCGTAAACTGAAACAAGCTTAAGTCCAGACTGGATATAAGATGACTCATTCTCACTTGAGGATCATCAAGCACTGGAGAAGTTCTGTAGTCTCCTTGCTTCAAGGTTTTCAAGGCCACACTGGATAAAATCTCTTGTAACCTGGTCTGACCTCATAGCTGATCCTGCTTTGAGGAGGAGGTCAGACTAGAGACCTCACGACAACCTGAATTTCCCAATAGCAAATCTATCAACACAAGAACAGATTCCGTTCAATGTTGCGCAGTAACATACAGGAGAAAAAAGCCCCTACCAAATTCCTAACCCCTCAAAATAAAACAACCACCAAGAAAAAATAAACTATGCCAAACAGTAATATAGAAAAAAAATACTGAAATGACTGTAGCAGAACCATAGCATGTCCTCTTTTAGGATACTGTCTATGAGTACAGACAGTGAAGGCTCAAACCCCCTCCACAACACTCCAGAAATGTGAGAGCTCAGAACAAAGAGAGGTCTGAGGTAGAACATTTTACATGAGTAAAATCCAACATGTGGGCTGCACATCTCCCTCAGTGTAAGATGACACAACCGAGGCATACACAAAAAAAAGCAGTTTGACAGTGTTGTAATAAATATCACCCGTTTGCTACCACAATATAAATAAAACCTAACCCATTCACAAATAAACAACATAAGAGGATATACAATTATTTGTAAAATATACTATTAAGCAATTAGTTGCTGTATAAGCATCAACTGCAACACTGAATTTCACAAGTCCCTGTGGATTTTATGTTTTATATATCTACATGAAGACTTATTTGTGTCTTAGAGGAGTATGAAAAAATAGCAATACAAGCTTTTCTGTTTCTCACAATGAAATCATTTTTACAAAGTGAAAGAGGAAGGTTTTTTTATATTTTTATATATATACATATACACACACATACATATATATATAAGATCATTCCACAGGCCTGATTCAGTGAAGCAATTCTTGCATTCCTCTCTTCGCAGAACATTGCCTCTAATTTTCTTTTGCTTGACTGCATACATTAAACAATTTCACGATCAATGATCTCTATTTTTCACTTTGAAATTTTCTGTTTTCAAAATTTTTGCTAGAAAATGCTACATAGTTTAGTGTTCTAAAAATTCTAGAATAAGTTTATAAAGTAATACCCATTTCCACCTTTCCCTGACATTTAAAAGTAAAAATTGCTTTACTGGGTAGTTATCTTAATTCAAAGAGACATATCTGACAAAGAGCCTTCTGAAAACAATTAATGAGCAAACCGCCCTAGTAAAATTCCATGGACATTGTTTATATTTTCCTAAAATTAGTTCTTAGGCCCAGCTATCAATTCATTAGTTATTTTTGAGATCCAAAAAAAGTACTTTAAAATGAAAGTATTTAGGTCTTATTTTCCCAATGACAACAGTAACATCCCATTGCAGAAAGGATGAGACGTTTTTGATTAACTAACTACCTGATGATGAGCTGAAGAGACAGCACATAATTGCCACACTTAGCTGAAAATACTCTTCTTTTTCTCCTTCACCCACAGTTCTTATAAAATTCCTATGCACATTTCTTCCCCACAAGTCTCTCAGCTTCTCTTCACTCTATCATCACCGTATCACGTCCGACACACTTTTAGTCTTCTTTTTAAGGAAGCTAGAGCCCAGAATCCTCACTAAATTTCAGCCATATACACATACAGCAACTACAACAGATCTGGTTAAGCGTTCTAAAAAGGCACATTCTAAGTCTTTAGTCTCTCTGGTCTTAGCGTACATAGGAAATGCAGCTGTCTTGAATCTGTAGAGAAAGAGTGGAAGGTGAAGGTAAGACAGAACTCTTGTACCTATTGTATTCCTCCCAAGGAAAGAAGAAAAGGTGGAACAGCAGAGGATCTGAGACACTTTAGTTTCTCTTAAAAGGACTGCAGAGGGAGCCATTGATTCCGAGAGAAGGAAGAGCACTCCACACCTGTTTCTCCTGGCAAGCCATGGAGAAGGCTTCAAGATTCTAGCAGCTGGAAGCAAGAACCAGAAATAGACCCTTAAATAGCACGGGGAAAGTCAATAGAAAACTTGCATTTTTAAAAAAAGGAACTGCAAGTTGTTGAAAACCGTATTTTATTATTTCAAGGCTTTTTTCCTTAAAAATCCAGGCACCTGTGGATATCCATGTTTTGACAAGTTGAAACATTGAATGTTCTAAATAATAAAACACAAATTGGTTTATGTAAGTTAAAAAAGCTATTCGCAATTTGACACCCAATACTTAGTTATTAGAAAATGAAATACCAGAAGGACCTTAGACATAATAAACTATTACTTTTTTTTTTTTCCCAGAAGTGCAACACCTGTTACTACAGTTTCATACTACTTTTTCTAAAAATATCTTCAATGAGATCATAATGGATTTGATTGATGAGTAAAACTAATCTGGAGTTCCTAGATAAAGCCAGTCACACTTTGAAGGGTCAGAAAGTTTCAAGGGCAAAGCCTTATCTTTTCTGAATCCTGATATCAGAAAGCACATTTTCCTAACGAGATTCAACACCTTCATTAGATATCCTGGCCCACCAAAACTGAACTCAGCATAAGAGAAACCAAACATTTTCTCAGGAAAAAAACAAAATACATGCTTGTAAGAAAACCTATACTTAATCATGAAAAGCTACTAATTTAAAACAGTATTTTGTCTTCTTGTCTTCACCAGTTACAGAAACATACTAATGCAGCTTCATCAGAGAGCTACTATGACTACCTTTTCTCACTCATTCCATAGTTGTTCTTCATAGCTGTGACTTCTTTTTTTCTTTCCTGTTTTATAAAAAAAGACTGCACCAACCACCTCAGTGAACAGGAAATGAAGACTCTTAAGATCTTTCATTCGCTACCATTTCACTACACATGAACTAACAACTTCATCTGGCATACAACTAGACCCCAGTGAGGACAAGCCAAGGCCAAAAGCTGCTTTCTGCAAATTGTAGCAATTTATTTCCAGTGCTTTGTTACCTGCTTATTTTTTGACACAGCCTACTGTAAACCCAGCTTAAGACTAGTAAATTTGGTGTTTTGTCACAACCACTGCTTTAAGACCAGTACACCTTTCCCAATCACCAGCAGCAACAGCGCCACTGTAAACAAGCCATCAGCATTTCTTTTGTCTCACTAATACTTGCTTTAAGTAGAATTGCACAACCTAATTGTTAAAATCCAAGTAATTAGTCACTAGTCACCACTGCTAAAAGTGACTGAAGCCCTAGAAATGCCAAGCAGTTAGAACAACTTGTCAGAAATCTCAGAGACAATTTGAAGTCTAATAAAACTGTAATCACTACTACAAATAAAAGGAAAGCCGTCACTTCTCTGACTGGCTTTATTATTAGCACTTTGGACAAGCTGCATCGGAGAAAATTTTACTCTTTAGCAACAGGTTAATTAAAAATTTAACTTCTTTTAATAAAAATCAATGCAATTTAGCTGCAAACACTTTAATTATCTTCTTAGGAATAAATTAGTGTTAAACCAGTATCTCAAAATATGCACAGACTAACACAAATTGGTTAGCAAAATTAGTCACAAAATATACTTTTCAAATTAAACCTTAATTTCAATACACAGATGAAAACACCTTAGAAGTAGTGGTTTAAACTTAAAAGAGAAAGTAACAGAAAAAAATAGCTCCTAAAATGAGAAACAGAAAAGTATTTTTCTGAACCACACACAGGAAAGTCTTAGAGACAAAATATGCATGAAAAGTTATCTGAATTTTTGGTGTCTTTCAGAATTTTGTTGTATTGTGCAGCATTGTGATGTTAATAATTTTTCATTTGAACCTATTTCTACCTTTCTTCCCCTCACAATTCTGCCAAAGAGCAGTCTCAATATACAAAAAATACTATCACAAGATGTGAACTATCTTCTAGCCTACCCACTACTTCGTTAAAGTTTCTCATCAGCACCTAGAGAGTGCATTTCAATGTTACTACCATCACGCACTCCTAACTGGTTTTCCCGTTAGTAAAAAGACAAGTGAAAACTTACTAACGTAATCCTACTGCTAAGTCACATATCACATTCAGTATTCCCTGCCAATCATTTTGAATGCTAAGACACTTAAGCCACATATAATTACTTTTAAAAATCACTAATCTAATACCTATGTTTAGAACATGCACCCTAACGGTACTTTTATTCCTGACTCAATGAAATGTTACCACATTAACTATAAATGCCAGTAGGTTAACATATACCATCATTAAAACGTGCATCATCCTTATAGATCAATAATACAGATTATCAATGGTGGCTCAATTAATGATTAAAACTAGGGAAGTTATGTAACTCAGAATACACAATTTACGTTTCACCTAAATAAACACCAAACCTGCAGCAGTGGTTAAAAGACTAAAGTTTTGCTTCTACCTCCAACTGTCACTAATCAATCACCTGCACTTGCAGAAATAATCTATGGCCCACTTTCTATGCGATTTTTTTAATGTTTATATTATCTAATATTCTGTGAAATACCCAGCATCTTAACATTAATTCCCTGCTAAGCTTAAAACAAATAGCTTTATGAATATCATGAAAACAACAGTCACACTTTGGAAATGCTAAAAAGGCCAGGACTCCAGCCACATTTCATACTGTACAGATAAGAAAGTTTATTTAATTAAAAAATCATTTTTTAAAACGCATTACTTAGCTGCAAAGTATTTCAAATACAACAGTTCATCTATATATATATATAAAATAATTCATCTGAATCTTGCTCGGAAGGCAATTTGAACTACAAAGTTGTTTGCAGCAAGATACTGTTTTACCACTAACACCTTCAACTACCAAAGATGTTTAAGTCACTCAAGTTATGGTATGACAGGATATCTAGAAATACCATTTTGAAACTTCAACTCTGAATCTGCCAAGGCAGCTTTGAATAATAGCTCAGCAGTCTCAGACACAATATGCATGAAGCATTCTGCATGTAAGCAAAAGTGCTCTCCTTTTTCTGCACCACAGTTGAGGATGCAATCCACCCATTTCTCAGGGTATTCTGTACATACACAGTATGGATCCCAGAAAAATCTGGATTCAGTAAGATGAGTAATTTTCATCTTTTATTTAACTAACTTTCTGTATTATTCTTCAGCTAAAGATCATTAGCATTTCACAAGCCATGAATTCTTGCTAACTTCTACAACTCTGAAAAAACCTTTTATACTTCCATAACAAATCTTCTACAATTTCCATTTAGGGGAAAAATCTGACCTGTGAGCCCTTGAGTAGTTGACCCCTCCCCCAACAACTTTGAACAGCCATCCCTATGCAGCCCAATGACTCTATTTAGCCAACTCATTTTACAGTTAATTTACTATTTATGGTGCAGACATACATGAACAAGTTATAGCAGTTTAAACTGACCTCTGTAAGCGACTGTTATTTTGATACACACATTGTTAACCACCCTGACAGAGAAGAGAGAAAACATGTTAAATGCTCTCTCCCACTTAAGATCTGGAAAGTTATATGATGCACTGCCACAAAAGAACACGCACAAACAGCGAAAAGAATTTTTAATGGCTCAAGAAAGCAGATAATAATGAGAATTACTGAAAACTAAATTATATTTTTGTACTACACATTCAGTCACCTTCACTACCACAATATATTGTTTTCTGCTGTTTGTTAGGAGTGACTGAAAGTGACATAAGCCAGGCACACACAAAGAGGTGGTGAAATTATTCCGCCTTAAAGAGATATGACCAGACAGGCAAGGAAGAGAAAGAAGAAATAACTTTCTTTTCTGTGTTCACAGAGGAGAAATCTATTGTGTGGATTCTAAACACATAGAAACTGCCTGTGGCCCAGAAAGTTCCTGAGCAACAAACAGGTGGAGGCTGAGAGTAATTCTATTGTAAGTATATATGAACTCTGCTTTGAGACTCTCAGGCATCCACTTTTGACCACTGTAAAAGAGGAGAGGGAATACAGGCTATTCACACTCACAGTGAACAGCTACTTTCCAGTTTCTCCAGTTATCAGAACGTAAATCCAAACTCATTTTGTTCACAAGGGAGACACTGACAATGCTGCTTTCTTGAATATTTTTTCCAAATTTCTCAGGCTTATTAAAGTTTTTAGGTATCTGACAGATTACCAAACCATTAAAACACCCACTCACCTCTGGGGCAGAACTTGCACTGTTCCTGCTTGCATACATTACAACTTGTCCTCAAACAAAAAATGCAAGACGTCACAAGAATAAGTTATTTCCCTAGGAATCACACGTGGAAACTCTGTACCCTTTGGAACCTACCAATATAATTTCAGAGTACTTCTGGAACACTTCCTAGCAACCTAATTCCACACAGGGTTACCTCATCTGTAGGTAACTATTACATTCTCCCTTCTTCATAATACACTGTCTTGTCTACTACCCAAATGTCTCGGTGAACAGACTTTAAACAAGTGATGGGAAATGTTGACATGCTTTTAATGTTGCTTTTACCCTCAGGGGAACTGATATTGCACAACACGTTTTTGCAGAGTTCAAGTGTCCTTAGATGTCTACACAGTCTCTTATCTACCGTAATGATGACGACCATAACTACTATTTTTAGTGTCAAGATTTTTTTTTTTAAAAAAAAAAAAACAAACCCCATATCCACTTCTTCCACAGCCAATGAGAAAAGAAAAAATTTTGAGGAACTGAAACAAATTCATACCCATCTAGTTCACAAACTGAAAATGAAATTGTCCGCGTAGGGTCATGCAAATGTATGAAGTCTTGCAAATGTATGAATTCAACAAGACTGGTGAATTTTACACCTTTCAATGACTCAGCCAAACTAATTAGACTCCAAATGTTTTGAAATGGTAAAGTAAGCTTTTACTGTCTGTGGCTCAAATTTCTCCCCAAACACATATCCCCCACAGTCTGCCCTAAGAGAGTATGATTGAAAACATTTATCAATACTTTTGTATCTACACAAATTTGTTTTAAGTGGCTGATTATACAGAAGTCTAATATGTCACATTGACATGGACTACAACCACTGCAAATAACTCTGTAAAGCCAAAACTGAATGGAAAGAGATCAAAAGACGATATTCTGAAAAGACAGAAACCCCTCAAATTGTGTGCCCATAGTACATCCAGCATGAGAAGAGACACCTTGTTAGCAAATCCAATGTACTTGATTGTCTCCATCTCTAAAATCATAGTGGGACTACACCATTCCTTTGCCAATTACTAGGCCCAGTACAAAGGACACAGCCAGCAGCAGAAAAACAATCCAGTAAGAAGATTCTATTGCGCGTAAAGGAGTCAGTATATAGGGGATCGCTGGGGGTACAAACAAGTCAGTGTCCTGGGTTACAATGTATTGTACTACCATGAGCTGTTAAAACCAGGCACCGATGTTCCTTGCCTCCCCCCTCGGGACTAGCTTCTGTTAATAGCCCCAACAATGCCTTGACCCATAGGTGGCCTGCACCTGGACTATTCTTCTGTTAATGCGCCCATCAGTGCCTTGCCCCATGACTTACCATCCCTTTGTGAGATGCTCCGGCCAGGGGGAGGGAGCCAAGCATTCCCACCGGGGATGAAGTCTGGGGTTTGCAACAGCACGAACAGCCTTACCCGCTGGGATCCCAGAGGACAAGGACTACACCACCACCGGATTTTTGGAGGAGGACCAGTTTTCTTTTCTACAAGATCACCGCTTCAACAGGACCATTTCAAAGAGAGCTGCAGCTACCACTACATCGGACTGCTACCAGCACCCTGCCCGGCAGGGTGCCAGGTTGTATCCCTGACTCTGTCAGGCTTTAAACCAGTTTCTCTGTATTATTGTTTTGTTGTATATATTAGTAAAAACTGTTATTCCCATTTCCTCATATCTTTGCCTGAAAGTCCCTTAATTTCAATTCTATAATAATTCGGAGGGAAGGGGGTTGTATTTTCCATTCCAAGGGGGGCTCCTGCCTTCCCTAACAGACACCTGTCTTTCAAACCAAGACAGTCAGATAGATCACAAATAATAGATACCTACCCCAGGAATGACACAGCATGACCCATAATGGATGGAATAAACAAAGATACAAGGTAACCCATGGAAAAAATGGGAGACAACCAAGTCAATAGGGTGATCACATATGACAGAGGTAACCCCATGTTGCCTCCCCACAAAGCCCGCGTTTGTAAGTGCCAGATTTGACTGGGGCCCAATTGCATGAGGAGTCAGGAGGTCCTTCCCCAACAGGAAACTCTGTGAAGTGCATCCACTTCACAGACACACACTCCAACTCTTCCTGCAAGTGGTCCCAGCTTTTTTTCCCAAAGCAGGACACCTGGCACTCATTTACCCAATGCAGGGCACCTGGGGCTTGTTTACCCAAGGGCTTTCCTTACAAGGCTGGCTGAACCTTGGAGGAAAGCCAAAAGGCAAACTCATCCCATCCTTTTGAAGGACCATGGGAACCACCCATATGTCAACCTTAATTCAGGGCTTGGGGTTCAGACCCCAGCACTTCAACCATGCTAGCTCTCAAATGTAGAGCTGCTTTTTAAAATTTTTTAAGCAAATATTACTCAGTTTTTGTCTGTTTTGCAAAACATATATAACTGCTGTCATCAACGGAAGAAGAAATGCTATTGTATGAGAAAAAAAACTTATGAGAAAAAATTTATGAAAAATGACAAACATTTAAAAGGACAGAAAACATGAGTTTAAATTAAGTTTTAATTAAGATCGAATCATTTTGTCTTTTAGAAAGCTAAGATACACACCTGCTCACTGCAATGACATTCCATGCCGTTACATTTCTTCCCCATATACACAAAAAGGCTGGATCAAAGGACTGTACGATGACAGTTCTTACAGATCTCAGAGTTAATTTGGCAGATGATGGTATTTTCCAAGGGAAAGAAAATACAACTGTATTAACCTTCTCTTTTGTGCTTCAAAAGCACTTCATGGTATTCAAAAATTAGAAAACAGAGAGAGTTATCTTTCAGTATAGTATCTGTATTTTAGCAATCTTAGTCTTCACTATGGGTAAGTAGATTTCATATGAGTAATCCATCTTGCCTCTGTAGAAAACAGTACACCCAACTGGCAAAATCTTGCACAAGATTCTGAATTTATTTAAAAACATCCAAACAGCTAAGCTATCAACAGCATTCCTTTAAAACTGTTCAAGTAGCATTGCCTGTTTAATTCCATGTTCTTTCTTGCAAAGTCCTCAACAACTTTACCTTGTTTGGAATTGCTGTTTTATAAAGCCAATAGACCCTGATAACATACTGTGCTGGTTTTGGCTGGGATAGTGTTAAATTTCTACACAGTAGCTAATATGGGGCTGTGTTTTGGATTTGTGCTGAACATAGTGTTGATAACACAGAGATGTTTCAGTTATTGATGAGCACTATTTACACAGTGTCAAGGCATTTTTTGTTCCTCAGACTGCCTCACCAGTGAGTAGGCTGGGGGTGTGCACAAGAAGTTGGGAGGGGACACAGTTACGGCAGCTTACCCCAAATGACCAAAAGGATATTCCATACCATATGACATCATGCTTAGCAACAAAACTGAGGTGGCTGTGTGTGTGGAGGTTGGCAGGGGCTGCCATTTCTCAGGGACTGGCTGGACATCAGTCAGTTGGTGGAAAGCAATTGATTTTGTTTTGCATCACTTTTTTTCCTTGGGTTTTATTCTCTCACTGTTGGGTTTTTTACTACCCTTTCTTAAAAGAAAAATTATTAAACCAACTTTATATCAACCCATGAGTTTTCTCACTTTTACTCTTCCAATTCTCCCCCTCATCTCACTGAGGGGAGAGTGAGCAAGCAACTGTGTGGTGCTTAGTTGCCAGCTGGGGTTAAACCACATACCATAATTACAGCCCTTTGCTACAATGCCTTGAAATTTCAAAATTCAAAGTTATAAACTCACAAGCAGGGCTTTTTTTTTTCCCCATGTAGAAAGGTCCAACTGTATAGTGTTTTGTAGCAAAGTGTTATTAGGTTCTTTTGTTGGCCACAGTGTGAAAGTTAAGGAAAAAAACTAACATAAAATTTCTCTTCCCCTTGATGGACTACGTTAGTTTCTTTTTAAAACAAGAGGAGTATGGCATAACATTTTTACAAGCTTTAATAACATGTCATTAAAAGGGTGGACTACTTTATTAACTTAAGATTTACATTAATTTCATTCTTTACTGAGAGATTAATGGATTTATTTTTTTCCTTAAATACAAGATATGCAAAGATTATGGTTTTGAAATTACTCTCCTAAGGAGCTGTAATATTTTCCGGCTAGAAAAATGAAGCTAACAAAGCATGATGAAGACGACACCAGTTTCTGTTGTGAAAAATCGTCTTTGTTCTAAAACCAGTTCTTAAGCTGCTACCTTTCAGGAAAAACATAAGGTAAGTGTCCTGTTAGGTAGAATACCTCTCTGCTTGTGAAATACTTTACAAGGTACTTTATACAAAGACTCTAGGAACTTAGTATAGTTGTATGTCAGCATTAGAAAGACTAGTTTCTCCTACAACTCATATTCCAGAAAAATGATGGAAACAGCCCCCTCAAAAAAAAAAAAAAAAAAAAAAAAAGAAGAAGTTCAAGGACCCAATGAGGGGCAACAGCCACATGAGTAAACTGAAACCTACTCTGACTTTTCAGGTATTCACAAAAAAGTACAAGTACACTGAGGCTGAAAGTTCACCCTCTTCATTAACAAGCCAGAATTTTCAATAGTAGGGATTCGTACTGCAGAGAAACCATCAAGTCTGAAAGCACCATGTACCAGGCCAGTACTAGACTGCAAAACAGATTTTTTTAATTACAGTAACAAAACATTTTCTTCATTTCATTACTGTATAGGCCTTCAGCCTGAATGTTTTAAATTATTCAACACCATCTGAATAGAAACTCAGTTCTGTATCACTAAGTAGTATTATAAGCCCCAGAGATACAGGCATTAAGGTTTTAGATGCTGTGTTAACTACGCAAATAAGATATTCTTTTTACTATATTAATTCTAAATCCCACACAATGAAAGTGCCAGCCTAACTTCTGCACTACTGTCAGCATCAAGCAACATCCACTACCAAAAACAGAGCATAACTTACTCATAAATGCAGTTAGTGGAATACTCACACTTTTCAGTAAGGTATTTCCTGACTGGCAACACTTCTTCTTAACAACACTTCCTTCTGAATTTTAAGCTTCTGCTTATAAATATAAAAACACATAACTTAGCAGATCAAATACAAACACTACTGAGGGAGGCTTATGTTCCTTTTTTCTTAACATACATGAAATAAAAGCAAGAACTTAGATACTTGAGTAAGTGTGTCCTGGCTTCGGACACACACTTTAACCTTTTCATCACCTCTGTGTGAATGCTTGAAGTGCTGGGGTCTGAACCCCAAGCCCTGAATTAAGGTTGACATATGGGTGGTTCCCATGGTCCTTCAAAAGGATGGGATGAGTTTGCCTTTTGGCTTTCCTCCAAGGTTCAGCCAGCCTTGTAAGGAAAGCCCTTGGGTAAACAAGCCCCAGGTGCCCTGCATTGGGTAAATGAGTGCCAGGTGTCCTGCTTTTGGGGATAAAAGCTGGGACCACTTGCAGGAAGGGTGGAGTGTCTGTCTGTGAAGTGGATGCACTTCACAGAGTTTCCTGTTGGGGAAGCACCTCCTGACTCCTCATGCAACTGGGCCCCAGTCAGGTCTGGCACTTACAAACACGGGCTTTGTGGGGAGGCAACATGGGGCTACTTCTATCATATGTGATCACCCTATTGACTTGGTTGTCTCCCATTTTTTCTATGGGATACCTTGTATCTTTGTTTATTGCCGCTGTGTGGCCTGGCTGGTGGAGAAAACTGTTGCTTTTCCCTAAGAATTCCTGGCTCAGGAACTCCTGGCGGTGTCCGGGCACCTGGCATACAGCTTCTCTCTCACCCGTGCGATGGAGGCACGCGGCCAAGCCCACACAGAGCTTGCTAGCTCTAGCGGTATCAGAAGTAAAGAGTCCAGAGATGGCTCTTGCGAGGGATCCGGTGTTTATTCTGACCGGCACGCAGGCTGGCCAGGTAGCAAGAGGACAGGCCCCGCCCACTGACTTCTTTATCCAGGGACACAGACAGGGGAGGGGCAACAGCTGAAGGCCAATGTGGTGTGACCTAAGGTTAGAGTGACTGTCTGGCTGCTGACCAACCAGGGGGACCCTCCTCACACAGGTCACAAGACCAGGTGAGGAGGATCCTGGCCAGCTGACTTGTGGGGGCTGTTAGATCTCTGAATTCACCCACCACCGAGCTGCTGATCCCCCTGGTTCCCCAGCCATCCCAGCTGGTGGCTCGGGGACTACAACAGTTTATTCCATTTATTATGGGTGCTTTGTCACTCCTGGGGTCGCTGGGGTTGATATCTATTATTTGTGATCTATCTGACTTGTTTGTACCCCCAGTGATCCCCTATATACTGACTCCTCTATGTGCAATAGAATCTACTTACTGGATTGTTTTTCTGCTGGCTGTGTCCTTTGTACTAGGCCTAGTAATTGGCAAAACAATGCTTCAGGATAAAAAAAAAAAAAACAAACAACAAAACCCCACACCATAGCCACTGCCAACAGAGTTCTGAAGAGTGATTTAAACAGAAGAAAAATGCTAGTTCACTTAAGACACCAAGAGGCAAGAAAAGTAAGAATTAAACAAGAAGAGGACAGGCAAGCAATAATGTAAGGGAAAGATTCAAGTTGGCAGAGAAAAACAGGGGTGCAACTTGAAAGGAAATAAAACAAGGATTAACAGGTAACCTCAAAACAGCTTCATGAGTGGCACTGCACAGAGAGGCTGAACAACCAGACAAGCCTCAATGCTTGTGTCACTAGTTTCGAAAAAGCCGCTGGCATATGGAAAAACTAGCCTAATTTCTAGACTACTCATTCAGTTCAGTAACTATTTCTATAAATACCAATAAAAAATTTGAATAAAAATACACCTATCTAACACCATATAGTACAGAAACTTTTCCCCTTCCCTGTGCTTATTAGGAGTTAAGCATTATTACAAATCCTGTGCAGCCACATTTTTCATCAAAATTTTGTGTACCTCGATTTTCATCATACAAAGCATTAGAAATGGCAGAACTAGCTGGTTTTCCTCCTTTGCCTTCTACAACACCAAATCAAAACCACCATTCATAAATACCTTTCTGTAAATTACTGATGTCAAAGTCCTTCCTTCCCTTCAAATTCATAGGTTTTTAGTTTGAAAGATGAAAGAACAAGGAGGGAAAGGGGCAATTTTACATTTGACATGAAAATCTTAATTGCGTTTTTTGAGAAAGAAGTTTTCAATATAAGGTCAAAACTCCTGCCAATATTGAAAGAAATCTAAAAATACTTCAAATCAGGCATAAAATTTCAGCTTCCTCCTGCAATATTTTACAGCAAAGGAACAACTGAGAAACAAATTTTAAGTGTTGTCTGTGCAGCAATCCTTAACAGATGGATGAAAACAGCTGAAAAGAAATCAGTCACAAACAAGAAGCACAGTGCTTGTTGATATTTTTGGAGTACCGAGGCTGTTAAAAGAAAAAGCCTAGTAATCATTAGTGGCAAATTAACTACCACAAAATATAATAAAATAAAACCATAATTCAAAGAATAGTAGGGGGTGTGACGTTCCAACCAGAAATGTTGTTTTCCTTTTTTTTTCTTTTTTATTTTGTGAAGGGAGGAAAAGAGACCCTGAAAAGCCAGAAACCTGACACTTCACACCCCAACTATTTTAATAAGGTGAAAGGACACTTCACTGTATGATACCGACCAGCAGATCACACTGATAAAATAGACACAATATTCCTGCCAAATGAGACTTCTACATCTGGCAAAAAACCCCAATGTTTTTAAAAACTATGCTCATTTGAAAAAGCTTACTTCTGTACAGGTTGTTTCCCCTCTTTGTGGCACTAATATTAGACAAGAATCAAGAGCTATTGACAAGTGCCAGCTGTCTTTACCACATTGATGCCTTGTTAACAGAAAGAGTATTTTCTGACAGTCAGACAAGAAGGAAGAAACTGTGAGATCAAACAATGGAAGGAGTTAAGATGAAAAGTCCTGGCAACAAAACTACCAAGGCAGTCAGTTTCTCCAAGAGCAGTCTATAGGACAGGGGGTGGAGAGAAGGGTAAAAGCATGTGCAAAACCCATTTTTTGCTGGTAAGCAATCCAATGAATGACAAAAGCATACGCTGCCAAAAAACTAAAGGGAAGAATTGTAGAAACGCCCCAAGTATGCAAAATTAAGAAGAACAAGAGCACAACTCAACTTCCACAATATTAAAATCATAAATTGCAAAATGAAATAAAAATGTATGCATTAATAACAGCTGGAGAAACAAACATTAAAGTAAGGATCGAGTCCATCAGTCTTCTGTCATTCATTTCAACAGCAGCAAAGGCAAGCATAAAGGCCAACTTTTGTAGCAGTGCCACCAGGTTGATACAAGTCAAGCAAGACCATCGCTTTTCATGATGCCTGACTGAAGGGATTACATATTCTAATCATATCTCATGTAATGTTAATTAGTTTGAAGTACATATATATTTAGTCTTTCAAGTGACCTGCTCAGCTCTACATGAGGCATTTTTTAATTTTTTTTCCCCCTTTTTCAAAAACAGAAGGAAATGTCCTTTTCCCCTCAAGGCTTGGTCTTGATATCTCAGAATACTACACAGTCTAGGATGAGAGATAATCCGAAACAATTATAGAACCAAACCTGTTCACAAGGAATAAAGCATGATAGATCATTTGTTTTCCACTGTATGATGAAAGTCTTCCTGTATAACTTTTATAAGGTTATTTTCAGACTGGCACCATAAGGAAGTTAATTATTGCAATATCCAAATCTTTACATCCTAATCTTCATGGTATCTCCATGAAAGATGATTTTGATGTTGTCCCTGACACCCCAGAATACTTCATTCAAGTATATCTCAATCTGCAATAAATTTAGCTATGCGCTTGTGATCCCAGAAGAGAAGAACCAAGGCTTCTTAGCGGTCAGGGCTGCTGACAGCATTAACATACAGCCTCTTCCCATGCTATACTAGGCAAGAACATAAAAACGAAAGTGAGTGACATCTTTTCTATCCATTAAATGTCCTTTTAACTGAAGATGCTTGGAAACAAATACTGATAACTCGTCATGGGATCCGCAGTCTGAGGTAACTAAGACTATTGTTCTAATCACTGCTTTTCCTGCAACATGTATCAATAGGAATCCCTCTTGCTTTTTTGTTTTGTGGAGTCAGAAGAGTCAGTTATTAACATGCTGAGATACAGAACTTCATGTAGTGAGCCTTACTCTCTACAAAGATAAATTATGAGCATGTCTTTCCACGGTGATAAAAAAGACAAAATACCTTGACATCAATATAACAAAGGTATCTCTAAAAGCTTGTACAGTTACTCTCTTTCCCTCAAGTTCAATGCATACTTATGAAAAGTAAGACACATCAATTTTCAACTCCAGATCAGCTTAAAACAGCATCAGAAGTGACTGTTAGGTGACGTTATGGCAAAGACCCTTCTTGGCAACATATGATACAGCATGGAAGGGATTCAGCTGCATACTCTAAAGACAATTTTCCATGTCTGCTTGTTCAAATGCTTTTCAATTTAGGACTCAGGTGAAGCGACACCAGGAACATTCTGCAAGAGGCCCAAATGTAGGTTTCCCACTTCTTGCCAAGACCAAAACTGAGTAAGAGAGAAATTCTGAACAGTGGAGAAGTATCTACCAGCCCCCTGAGCATCCTGCATTCTGAAAAGAAAAGGAAGTATCAAGGACTACCACAGCAAGACCATTTACTACCCAACAACAATACCTCAAGTGTAGCTGACAGCAAGGTAGTCCAGTATGTAGGCTCTGGCCTTTGCCTTTTGAACATAAAGTGGTTTTAAACTTCTATTTTATGTTATTTTATATTTGTATCTTAAGATACAAAAAAAATGTATAACAATAAATTCTACAATCTTCCTCCACCTTCTGCAACAACAAAGTCCTAGAAGACTGAAGAAATATTTTCAAGACAGAAAGCTTGCCTGCTTTTCTTTCATAATTATTCTGAGACAGCCAGTAAAAGATGCTACAAATCACCATAAGCAATAATTTCAATCTTTGTTTGTATAATATGCAAAAATATTTTTGGTTAGAAATTAATTATTCAGAACAAACGCTAAGAATGGGGCCTTAATCTGACCTCATATATGATATAATCAAACTTATAATCACTAAAGGAGCTGGAATGCGCTTAATCAGTATCAACTAATCTCATAAGACCTATGAGCTGCAGACTCTACTTCTACAATGTTTAATAGAAGAGCTTCAAAGGAGCTGATAACATACAAAATGTTTCAAGTCCTTGTTAAATGTTCATAGGAAACAAAATGCTAGAAGACGATGGCTTCTGTAGATATAATTTACAAGCTTAAAAAATAATTTCTAGTGAATGCAAAAGAGTAGGTAAATTATGAGATTTTTGAGAACAGAGTTTAAACTGAGTGTGGTCCAAAAGGATTACTGGTACTTAAATATGGGTATTAAAAAAACACCTAGAAGAAACACAGAACAAAAGATACACTGACCTGAACAATAAGCATAATAATTACATATTAGCTTTTCTTTACAGATCGGTGTTTCAAAATTGGTAAAAGGGGAGAAATGAAAGGTCCAAATAAAAGATGAATGAATATGTAGTTATATTAATGTGTTCAAAGCACAAAACTAACTTCTTCCAAAAAAAAAAAAAAAAAAGTCATGTCATCTGCCTGAAGGAGATGGTAGGGGTGGGAGAAGAAAAAAAGTCCTGACGAAAGGAAAAATCTGGAACTATATTACCGAAGTCTTAAAAAGTATTTCTTAGAAAGACTTATCTTTATGAAAATGGCTCACTAGATCACGTAAACATCCGTAAATTAAGGACATAATTTTAAAGATACAAGACAATATAGTGAAATATTAACACTGAATAGTAGGTGTCAGATTCAAAATCTCCCATGTTGTCTAAATTACAATTGTTTCAAAGCAATACTGTGCACGTAGTCAGTCTAAAAGATTTGGTTTGAAATTTAAGCTCACTAAATTTTTGAACACCTGTCCGGGTTCAGCTAGGATGGGGTTATTTTTCCCCAGCAGCTGGGAGGGAGCTACAGCCAGGCTATTCCATCCCATGCTGAGGTCATGTCCGGGTGCCCAGGCGCAGGCAGCGTGGAATAGCTTTTGTCCAGGCCTGTACCTCGAGCTGTGTCCGTGCGGTACAGCTCTTGTTTTGTACATCATTACCACTGTTATTGTTGTTGTTCGGTTTGTTGTTGTCACACAGCTGTATTAAACCTTCCTTATCTCAACCCCTGGGGTTTGCATTTTACTCCCTGCCCCGTCCCCATCCGAGGGCAGGGGAGGGGCAGCGGCAACGTGGTCTCGGGTCCTGGCAGGGTCTAAACCACCGCAGCCTTTTTGACGCCCAATGCAGGGCATGAGAGAGTTGAGATAAGGACAAAAACCTGACCAGAGTGTGTTAAAACAATCTGTTAGGCACGATTTTCTGTTTATACATTTGTATTGTTTGAATAAGGTATGTTTACAATGCTGGCCAATTTGCTTGCCTGGTGGGGCTGGAATAATCCTTGCATACACTGTTCCCAGTGCTGATGTTTGGTGGTGGTGGGAAGTGTGTTGGGACTCTTGTTTTGCTGTACTGGATACTGACTACGTATGATATCATTGCATCACTGCTTGTGGGGGTGAACCCGTACCTGTACGCAGCCTGGGCATTTGTTAGTGGTCTCAACCCCTCCATGGGTGAGCCAGGGGAAAAGACCTGCCCAGTTGTTGAGAGTTTTAGCTATCCTTGGAGTGTCCAGGACAGCATGCTCGTGGCGCTGTGTTTTCTGAATGTC
This sequence comes from Podargus strigoides, assembly GCA_028020825.1. Classification (NCBI taxonomy): domain Eukaryota; kingdom Metazoa; phylum Chordata; class Aves; order Caprimulgiformes; family Podargidae; genus Podargus; species Podargus strigoides. The sequence continues at coordinate 115,915,199 of CM051663.1, read as the reverse complement.
TGCTAAATCCTGTTTTGAGTTATATGGTTCCTTCTCCAATAATAGTATCACCCAGAGACCTGCCCCAGGGCCAGATAGTTATGAGTGGCGAGGTGTGTGGGAAAAAATGGGCAAGTGCCTAGGTCAGTGGTCACCCCCAATGCTTTGGAATTTCACTCCTGAACAAATGCAGAGTCCTGATAAACTAGTGGAGCATTTAGAAAAGGTGTGTTGCCAATCTGACAAACCCCGGGAGACACAACTCACTGCAATGTGTTGGGGACTTGCCCATGTGTACCGTGTCCTCCTTAACACTACTCAGTGCCCTCAAGGGGAAGAAAGGGTCTCGGGACCTGAAAGCAAACGTACTAGTATGGCAGCTGGGCCAGAGAGACAGCCAGTGCCAGTATCAGTCACCCCTGTACAGAAAACAAAATACACCAAAAAAATCAGCTCACATCGTGAGGGACAGAGATGAGCCAGGACTACCACGAGAACAGGAGGAAGAGCCAGAAGTGATCACCCAGTCTCTATCCCTTGTTGTGAGATATGCGGAAGGATTTCAGCCGCCTTCCAGGCGAGCAGATTATCACCTGGCTGCTCTGATGCTGGGATAGTGGAGCTGGTGTTTTGGAATTAGAGGGGAAAGAGGCCAGGCAGCTGGGATCTTTGTCCAGGGGAGCTGTCATTGACAAGGTAATAGGGAGACAGGTCCAACCCCTCAGCCTTTGGAGGCGACTCCTGTCCAGTGTAAGGGAAAGGTACCCCTACAAGGAGGATGATATCCTACATCAATTAAACAAGTGGACCAACATGGAGAGAGGTATTCAGTATCTCAGGGCATTAGCTGTGTTTGATATGATTTACAGTGATCTGAATGATGAGTGATCACTCACGGACCCAGATCAGGCCCACTGCACACCCTCCATGTGGCAGAAGCTCCTGCGAAGCACACCACAATCACATGCCAATGCGTCGGCAGTGGTGTCTTGGAGACACGGACAGGTTCAAACAGTGGATGAAGTGGCTGGCCAGCTCTGGCAATATGAAGGAAGTCTCCCTTCCTCTCAACATGCCTGTGTTTCAGCTGTAAGGGAACTGTCTCAGAGGCTCCAGAGAATGGAAGAGAACATGTCCTACACTCCACCTGCACGGGCTGGCATCTCGGCTATTAGGAGCTGACGCCCTCCCACCCAAGAGAAAGACAGTGGAAGGTACACACCACGGGGTACCCTGTGGTTCTACCTCCATGACCATGGAGAAGACATGAGGAGGTGGGACAGAAAACCCACTTCCACCCTAGCTGCATAAGTACAGAAGCTGAAAGGGGAATTGTCCAAGAAGAACGTCGCTCCAGTTTCCAGTCGGAAGTCCCCCAGACAGAATAGAATGTCCGGTCTTATGCCTGACCCTCTTGAGGGGACCTCTGAGACATTCCTACAACAAGAGTAATTCGTAGAACAAGCGAGTGATGCTGAGCAGGATCAGAGGGACCCTGCCTCCAGCCAGGTGGAGGAAAGGGATAATGGGATTTACTGGACGGTGTGGATCCGATGGCCTGGCACATCAGACCCACAAGAATATAAGGCCTTGGTGGACACTGGCACACAATGCACCCTGATGCCATCAAGCTATAGTGGGGTTGAGCCCATCTGTATCTCTGGAGTGACAGGGGGATCCCAACAACTGACCCTATTGGAAGCTGAAGTGAGCCTAACTGGGAAGAACTGGCATAAACACCCCATTGTGACTGGTCCAGACGCCCCGTGCATCCTGGGCATAGATTATCTCAGGAGAGGGTACTTTAAAGACCCAAAAGGGTACCAGTGGGCCTTTGGTATAGCTGCCCTGGAGGAAACTGAACAATTGTCCACCTTACCCGGCCTCTCAGAGGACCCTGCAGTGGTGGGGTTGCTGAAGGTTGAAGAGCAGTGAGCGCCAACTGCTACCAAGACAGTGCACCGGCGGCAGTACCGCACCAACCGAGACTCCCTGGTCCCCATCCATCAGCTGATCCGTCAACTAGAGAGCCAGAAGGTGATTAGCAAAACTCATTCACCCTTCAACAGCCCTATATGGCCAGTGAGAAAGTCTAATGGCGAATGGAGACTGACCGTGGACTACCGTGGCCTGAATGAAGTTACGCCAGCAATGAGTGCTGCAGTGCCAGACATGCTAGAGCTCCAATATGAACTGGAGTCGAAGGCAGCCAAGTCGTATGCCACAATTGACACTGCTAATGTGTTTTTCTCCATTCCGATAGCACCAGAGTGCAGGCCACAGTTTGTGTTTACTTGGAGGGGCATCCAGTATACCTGGAATTGATTGCCCCAGGGGTGGAACCACAGCTCCACCATTTGGCATGGACTGGTCCACACTGCACTGGAGAAAGGTGGGGCTCCAGAACACCTGCAGTACATCGACGACATCATTGTATGGGGGGACACAGCTCAAGAAGCCTCTGAAAAAGGAAAGGAGATAACTGAAATCCTCTTGAAGGCCAGTTTCGCCATCAAATGAAGGAAAGTTAAGGGGCCTGCAAGGGAGATTCAGTTCCTAGGAATAAAATGGGAAGATGGGCGTTGCCACATCCCAGTGGAGGTGATAAATGAGATAGCAGCCATGGCCCCACCAACTAGTAAAAAGGAGACTCAGTCTTTCCTGGGCGCTGTGGGGTTCTGGAGGATGCACATCCCAACTACAGCCTGATTGTGAGTCCTCTCTACCACGTGACCCGTAAGAAGAATGATTTTGAATGGTGCCCTGAGCAACAGCAAGCTTTTGAACAAATTAAACAGGAGATTGCTCAGGCAGTAGCCCTCGGGCCAGTCCAGGCAGGACAAGAGGTTAAAAACATGCTCTACACCGCAGCCGGGGAGAATGGTCCTACCTGGAGCCGCTGGTAGAGAGCACCCAGGGAAACCCAAAGCTGACCTCTAGGCTTTTGGAGCTGCAGATATAAAAGGCTCCAAAGGTAACTATACAACAACTGAAAAGGAGATACTGACAGCATACGAAGGAGTTTGAGCTGCCTCAGAAGTGGCTGGCACTGAAACACAGCTCCTTCTGGCACCCCGACTGCCAGTGCTGGGCTGGATGTTCAAAGGAAGGGTTTCCTCTACACATCATGCAATGGATGCCACATGGGGTAAATGGGTTGCGTTGATAACACAATGGGCTCGAATAGGGAACCCCAGCCACCCAGGAATATTGGAGGTGATCACAAACTAGCCAGAGAGCAAAGATTCTGGGATGACACCAGAGCAGGAGGTGACACGTGCTGAGGAGGCCCCACCATATGATGAGCTGCCAGACAAGGAGTAGTGGTATGCCCTGTTCACTGATGGGTCTTGTCGCATTGTGGGAAAGCATCGGCAATGGAAGGCTGCTGTGTGGAGTCCCACATGACGAGTCGCTGAAGCTGCTGAGGGGCAAGGTGAATAGAGCCAGTTTGCAGAGCTGAAAGCCACCCCGCTGGCTTTGGATATTGCTGAGCGAGAAAAGTGGCCGAAGCTCTGTCTCTACACTGACTCATGGGTGGTGGCAAATGCCCTGTGGGGGTGGTCGATGCAGTGGAAACAGAGCAACTGGCAACACAGAGGTAAACCCATCTGGGCCACTGAAGTATGGAGGGATATTGCAGCTCAGGTGGAGAATCTCGTCATGAAAGTGCGCCATGTGGATGCCCACGTACCCGAAAGTCGGGCCACTGATGAGCATCAAAACAACCAGCAGGTGGACCAGGCTGCTAAGATCAGAGTGGCTCAGGTGGATTTGGACTGGCAGTGTGAAGGTGAATTGTTCATAGCCTGGTGGGCCCATGAGACCTCGGGCCATCAAGGTAGAGATGCAACATACAGGTGGCCTTGAGATCGAGGGGTGGACCTCACCATTGACACAATCACAGAGGTCATCCACGAACGTGAAACGTGTGCTGCAATCAAACAAGCCAAGTGGGTAAAGCCCCAGTGGAATGGAGAATGATGGCTGAAATCTAAATATGGAGAGGCCTGGCAGATCGACTACATCACACTGCCACAGACCCGCCAAGGCAAGCGCCACGTGCTCACAATGGTGGAAGCAACCACTGGATGGCTGGAAACGTATCCAGTGCCTCATGCCACTGCCTGGAACACCATCGTGGGCCTTGAGAAGCAAGTCCTGTGGCGACACGGCACCCCAGAGAGAATTGAGTTGGACAACGAGACTCACTTCCAAAACAACCTCACAGACACCTGGGCAGAAGAACATGCCATCGAGTGGGTCTGCCACATCCCCTACCATGCACCAGCCTCTGGAAAAATTGAATGCTGTAATGGACTGCTAAAAACTACACTGAAAGCAATGGGAGGTGGAACCTTCCAACACTGGGACACACATCTGGCAAAGGCCACCTGGTTAGTCAACACAAGAGGATCTGCCAATCGAGCTGGCCCGGCTCAGTCAAAACTTCCATGTAAAGTAGAGGGGGATAAAGTCCCTGTAGTGTGCATGAGGGATGTATTGGGGAAAATGGTCTGGGTTAGTCCTGTGCCAGGCAAAGGCAAACCCACCCAGGGGATTGCTTTTGCTCAAGGACCTGGGTGCACCTGGTGGGTGATGCGGGAGGACGGAGAGGTCCCAATGTGTACCACAAGGGGACTTGATTTTGGGTGAAAATATACTGTGAATTATGTAGGGTTTTTTTGCTGATTGTATAATGGCTGCTGGGCATGACGTAGATGGTATAGAATAAGGGGTAGATTATGTCCTGGTTCAGCTAGGATGGGGTTTATTTTCCTCAGCAGCTGGGAGGGAGCTACAGCCGGGCTATTCCATACCATGCTGAGGTCATGTCCGGGTGCCCCAGCGTGGGAGTGTGGGAACGGCTTCTGTCCTGCTCTGTACCCTCGTGCTGTGTCCATGCGGTATCTCTCTTGCTCTGTACATTATTATCACTGTTATTGTTAGTATTGTTAGTATTGTTGTTCAGTTTGTTGTTGTTGTTACACTGTTGTATTAAATCTTCCTTATCTGAACCCCCTGGGATTTGCATTTCACTCCCGTACCCGTCCTAGGGTTGGGGAGGGGCAGCGGCAACATGGTCTCAGGTCCCAGCAGGGTCTAAACCACCACAACACCTAATGCTGGAATAGAAATATAATCATTGCCATTACACCCAGAATTATAAATGCCAAAGAAACATATACTTTTCATTGGACAAAAATGGCAAGTTTCACAAGACAGTTACTTCAACAGACTTCATGCCACACAGACAAAAAAATGAAAGCTATGTATCCATGTGTACACACACATACAGGCACCTGTGTATATATATGTTAAGTATGTACAGATTCTCTCTGGTTAAAAAGGAACCACCAGTAACCATGCTAATAAAATCAGTAGCTAATTGCACCATGATGTTTCCTCTCACATGTCTATCCTCCACTGAACCTTGTAATCATATCCTAGTCAAGAGATGCATTCAATATTCCGGAATGCTGCAGGTATATCCACTGATGTGTTTTCATTTGTCAGCTATTTAAAATTAACATAATTCCTAAAGTACACACAGGAAAACTGACAAATCCTTGCTATAATAATTAATCACCTCCTAACTTGATGCCTACAGCTTAAAAAATATTTTGTTCTATTAGAGCATAGAACAATGAGAACATCTCTCAAAAAAGCTACAGCTAGAAAACAACAATTTTAACTTTAATCCTCTAGTTTTTTACTTTTTCAGCCAGTCTCTTATACAAAACTACAAGCAAGCTAACAAAGACTCAAATTTTTGTGAATTTAAGAGCCATAACTTAAACATGCATCAGCTGCAAAGTTAACACTAACTCTCTGAGATAGTCAGGACTATAAAATAAACGTATAAACCTATTGAAGAATGTGATAATCACCATGTCATTATGCAAACCAAAGTAATTTGTGACTCTGTCTGCTTCTTCATGAAGTGGGCAAAAAGCAGGACACAACCAACATTATATCGAACAGCATACTTTATAGCCCCTTGTTCCAACAAGGTACATTGAGAATCAGAGGTACCTTTAAAAGCAACCTACTATCCAGTCTCTCAACAAAGCACATGCTGGCAAGTACAAGGAAACAAGAAGCAGAACACCTTCAATACAGGTCAGTTAGTAATCCAGGAACACTGACACCTGCAAATAAGGGCCCACATGCCTAATACTTAAATCAGTTGAGAAGGTGGGTGACTAGGACAGAAAGCTTGACAAGCACTTCCAGTTCTAAATGGAATACAACCAAGGGTAGTATTTCTTTACAAGAGTTTCCACTTTCCTTCTTGGGAGTGCTCCAAGACACGTGTTCCAGCCCTTAGTAGATGGCAAAACGCATGTCTTTCTAAAGGCCTTCAAGACTTTGGTTTTCAAATGTCTCCAGAGTGATAAATTTATAGCATATTTTACTTTATGTATTATTTAGTTGCATGAAACTATTTATTAAAAATACCCCCAGCAGTCAATGTTCACTGCATGTATTCCCCATTTCAGAAAAGCAAGCTCTTGCTCCTCCAAAACATAGTGGCATTTACCTCACTGACCTTGGGACTGCCTTCCTCCAGTATTTCTCCCTCATCAGTTTGCATGGGAACAGAATCTGTGCAAAACGCTGCAGAAATGCAAAATACTGCCTAAAAGATAAAAAAGAAAGATTTTTAAACAATTATTTTTCTGCCTTTAACAGTGTTATGCAAGATTGCAGTGCACATAAATAACAATTCCAGACTATGACCTTTAATGCTGCCATTCTGCACATACTTGCTGAGTTTCTGTATTTTACACAAACAAGTAAGACAACTGATATTCAGGTTAAGACATAACTCTACTTAATTAAGAGAAAAAAAGCACCTAACAGGCATATATATTCTCTTTAATTTTAAAATATGTCATCGCTGAGTGTTACACGTATTTGTTGTGTTTACTCATTAAAGCTACGGTCAGTAAGGAATAATCGCACAGACTAGAGTTGAGCAATTCTTACTTATTAGGAAATGGCTTTTGTGCAAATATAAATGTCACAGATTCGGCTTACAGACAATCAAAAGGTTATTAGTTTGAAAAATTGTTAGACTTCCAGTGATCCCACAGTACCTCTGAATTCTTACTTCAGGGATTTTTTATTCTTGACTTCGTTTCAGAAATAGATATATTCTAGGCTCTAAATGGTTCAGGGAACTGATATAGAGTCATTCAGGTCAACAGCTCACAACATTTCCAATATTCAACACTACTTGATAACAGATTTTTAGATTTGTTCAACAGTATCAGTGCAGTTCCAACTGAATAAAATCTACACCCCAAACTCCATTCTTAAAATTGTGAAGTAATTTATGAAAGAATGCAATACAGTAAGGGAGACTGTGGTTACAAAGATTAGAATGTCTTCTACTCCAGAGGATGAGCCATCTTTCAGGGGTGATTGATCAAATTAATCAATTTTGGAGCTCAAACGCACCAGCATAAATTCAGCAGTCAAAATGCAACATGTAAGCTATCAGGAGATCTGTAACATTCCAGGTATGCTGAAAGTAAGGGCTGGCACTGAGTTAAAAAATCCCTTAAAGCCAAGAGCTGTTGGCCTGTAACAGCTGTCTCACTCAAGATGCTGTAGCTCTTCAACCACACCAGCAGTTAAAATCCATTTAAAGTCTCTCCATTTTTGCAGCTCAGCAACAGAACTTCTGACTCTGTCACCTTCATGGTAGCAATTCCAAGCCTGGAAACTGACAATTTTGGGAGTGCAAACAGTAATGAGGTCAAAATGAGAAAGCTTAGAAATTGTTCATCTAGATGTACCTCCTTCATTTCAAGGTTGAAGCCTACTCATAAGGTAAGGCTGTCTGCACTCCCAGTGTCTCCTGTATCTTGTGCATAGGTAGACAAACCTTCCATGGCTTTCAGGTTGACATAAGGAATGAAGAATATGTTCTACAAACAAAGGGCCTGAAGCTACAAAATGTTACATACAACTTATTAAATCTTATAACTAACAAGCTGTTATGTTCAGTAATATCATATATTCTCATGCAAATCATGCGCTGTAAAAACTTACAGCATATTAACTTCCTTTTCTGGAGAAAGAGGAGTGAGGATAAAGTAGAACTCACCCAAATTCTCACCAAATATTCTGCCTGCAGCATATAATAAAATCTTAGGCATCAAATGCTAAACAAGACTTGTACACATCTATGCCAAGATCTTCCTGCATATAACAAGCATTTCTCATTGCCAGGCTATCTTCTGTTCTGTGGCAGGAGGGGAGGAGGCCAGGAGGGGAGGCCATGCAGTCCCTGTCCATGGTACTTCAACATGCTGAGGTTCCAAAACAGTCTCCAGCGCTTCTGGAGCTGAGAGTTGCTGAGCATGATTTTGCAATATCAGATTCAAGTAATTGGGAAGACCCACAGATTGTCAGACATATAATCTGATGTCTAACAGCCAAAGCTTTGGCCAGAAGGATTGTTGTGGCACAGAACTGGCTTCAAATCAGAGGAACAAGCAAGATTGAACTTGAGCTACAGAAGCATTAAAAAACCCCCAAACTTATAAAACAAGGCCAGTCAGATCAGGCCAAGACCACTGCAAGGACAGGTCACTGTTCATTCAGAGTGCTGGAAAAACTCAAAACAGGACCCTCTAAAAGACAGCCATTTTTGCCTTCCGAGATATTCCCTCCTTACCAGGGGAACAGAAGGTGGCAAAATTTGACACCAGTTTTTATATATTACTCCTGAAAGAAGACAAAAAACTACCAACCAGTGCACTGTGCACCTCAAAGAAAAAAAAGTCAGCAGAACTAGGAAATTAAAAACCAAAACAAGCTACAAGAACAAAGACAAGCAAGCTGTCCCACAGAGGACAGATTAAATACAATGGAATTCATAGCTCAGTGTACCTACGAGCTGCAGACTCTACTTCTACAATGTTTAATAGAAGAGCTTCAAAGGAGCTGATAACATACAAAATGTTTCAAGTCCTTGTTAAATGTTCATAGGAAACAAAATGCTAGAAGACGATGGCTTCTGTAGATATAATTTACAAGCTTAAAAAATAATTTCTAGTGAATGCAAAAGAGTAGGTAAATTATGAGATTTTTTGAGAACAAAGTTTAAACTGAGTGTGGTCCAAAAGGATTACTGGCACTTAAATATGGGTATTAAAAAAACACCTAGAAGGACAGGGTTTATATTCCTCAGCAGCTGGGAGGGAGCTACAGCCAGGCTATTCCATCCCATGCTGAGGTCATGTCCGGGTGCCCCGGCACGGGCAGTGTGGAACGGCTTCTGTCCTGCTCTGTACCCTCATGCTGTGTTCGTACAGTGTATCTCTTGCTCTGTACATTATTATCACTGTTATTGTTAGTGTTGTTGTTCAGTTTTTTGTTGTTGTTGTTACACTGTTGTATTAAATCTTCCTTATCTGAACCCCCTGGGATTTGCATTTCACTCCTGCACCCGTCCAATGTGCACCACAAGGGGACTTGATTCTGTGTGAGAATATACCACAAATTACAGTTTTTATTTAATTCCTTAAAATATCATGCAGTGAGGAGAACCTATTCTCAAAGGTAAAAACACTCACTAATATGAATTAGCTGCAGTTCTTATGAATTTTAATGCCTACTATAATACTGTCCTGTCATAAAACAATACGGCTTTGCGACAATCCAGTTTGATATTTAGTCCTATTTATGTTCCATCTCTTTCTGCAGCAGTCATACACATTTCATTCAGTGATACCGGGATGACAGATGCAGCTACCATTCATAAATTCAGTGTAAGCACAACAGTGCAGAGCACCTTATGGAAACTCTCTCTTACACTAATGCATTCTAGCCTACTCTGTCAAGTAAAACCTGAGCCAGATCTCCATACACTTATAAATCCCTGAAAAGTAATACCGGTTAACAAGGTACTTCCTCAGGCCTCATTTTCTCCCCAGATAGAAAGGTCCACCATTCAGAAACCCAAGGTCCTCAAGAGAGAACTCGAATCCAAATGCCTACAAGCTTGGTTTTCATCAAACGGGCATCCTGGAACTAAGCACCTTATCTAATACAGGGGCCATTCATCATACAGCAACACTTTCTCTTCAGACTGCCAGCAGCAATCAAACATGGACTAAAGAAGAAATTGTTCTACATTTGGTATAGAAGAAAAAAATATTTCGAAGCTTCTGAAGAGTGTAGCTGCAAGAAAAGCACTTATTAATGTAAAACTAATTGTGGTTCCTGTGAATTTCGAAGCCTAAATTGGATATGGCCCACTAGGAAAACACTTGAAGAACAGAAAGGCTGTGCAAACTGTCACCATTACAGACACTAAGCATAAACTGAGGGGAGGTCCCAAACTCTCTCACAAGAGCATAAAGCAAAACAGGTACATAGGTGCTCTTCAAAGATGGGGATCTTGTATAAATGACCTACTTGGAAAAAAAGCAGCCAGAACAAGGCAAGTACTGCACTGAACTATGTCTTAAATGAGACTGTGTTTATTTGACACAATGGTATTGATACATGATTGCAATCATTACTGTCTATGTAGGTATGCAGACAAAAAAGTGTTAATTCTCAACAGATGGTCTAGCCATATTTTATCTAATTGCTACAGCTTTACATTACATCACATCAAGTTTGTTAAGAATGTATAAAAGCAACATAAAATTTAACATATGGAAGAAGAACAGAATAATTTTTGTCACTTCAAATGCTAGTTGAGAGGTACTGAGATGAAAGCAAGAGCATCCAGAAGATAAACAAAACTTGAATGTAACTTCATTGCTTCATAGTGGGAACTAATCACTGATTTCAGTGACTTTAAAAGCTCATCATAAATTAACTAATTTTCAAAGAAAACCATCACATGCATCAACTTCAGCTGAAAAAAACAAATCGCGTCAGACTGTTACAGAAAAAAACTTCACACCCAAACCCACAGGAAATAACACATTAGAAAGTATATGAAAACAGCAATATATCCTATAGTTGGTTAAGAACTAGTGTAAGCTAATGTTCTTCTCACCTCCAACTTTCAAGAATGCAATATTGAACTTGGTTGGTTTTTACCTTTGACAGTTTCCAAGGGCTTTGGCAGCCCACAAGGATCCGTCCTGGCTACATTCAGTGCAAAAACAAAACCCTAAAATGAGACAAAAAATAAAATAAAATTAATATGTTAGCCAACTGTATTACTAGATCAAAAAAACCATATAAAAATGAAAGTCAATTGTCTCCAAAGCTCAGCAATCCTTACTCTCAAAACATTTAGAAAAAGCCACATTCATCTCAATAAAGTCATGTAGGGTAAGCAAATAACTTTAATCATAAAAGGAGTTATCAGCCCTCTTTCCCTCTTCCCCCATAATTTATGCAGTATTGGAGAGATGGGGAGTGGGAAAGAGCTACAGTTAGTGTTACGAGTTAAGAAGAGGAGTACTTTCCTCCTCACTATTCTTCTACTTCAACTCCTACCCCAGTCTGGGAAATTATTCTTCAAGGGTAAAAACATATTGCAAAAGCATTTACTAGCTGAGCCTTAGACTCAAATTTAGACTCAAGTTTTAGTAAATTTAGGCTTTTACAGAATAAAGTTGCACCACTGCTGGAAATGCATCTTTACGTACCTCAGAGAGAATGTTAAAAACATAATACTGTTTATTGCTTGCACATACTTAGCACTCGCTCATCACCACACAACTTAGACCATCAGTTTTGAGGAAAAAATAAGAATCCTTGTACTGTGACCCACCAAACCATTTAAGAGGTGTCTTATACCTGTATGTATAGCATTCAGTCTGCTGGCTGATCAGCTTACTCTAAATCTTCACTAAATATTGCAGAAATAGGCTAAATACTGAAGTCTAACTAGGTACGTTGACAGTGCTGCATGACAGAAACCTCAAACCGACAGTGAACAGGAAATTCCCCTTCCAAGGATTTACTGTCACTATCAGAGTTTCTGTAATCTTTGCCACTGGAACCAACTGAAAGAAAATGGCTAATGTTTCCTCACAGGTACAATGGGAATACTTCCTAAAATGAATGCTATCATTTAAGTTAGGCATTGCAAATTTTATACATGCTGAAAATGTTGTTTGGCAGCAAGTTACAATTTTCTCATTATTAATCACCATATTATCGTCTCCACAACAGTTTTTAACTGTTACTTACTATGGATAGGTACAAAATTCAAATGTTCGTTTTTCATCCAAAAATGAATATACAGTTAAAACACTATGAAAGTATAGGTACAACATGCTCAGTCTTCTCAATCACTCTGAAGTAGTTTTCCAAGTGAAAAATCTACATTAAGTACATTGTCATCTTGTTATCATCATGTCCCAAAACTATTAGCAACCTTAGAGTCCATGCCTAAATTGAGAATGATTTTACCAAGCAAGGCATTTTACATCACTGTTAGAAACTAAGGCTCCGGAGAGAGAAGTCTAGTAGAACTCAAATTCTCGATTACTTTTACAGTAAGTGAATGCATACTCTGAAACGAGTAAGAAACCGTAACATTTACCACTTTGTAATATTTCCTCCATTGAAAAAACCCAAATGAGCACTGCTTTCACTTTTGCGAACTAAGTAAAGAAAGTTGCATTGACCTGGCTACACTAGACAGTAGGAGATTAAGGAAATACTTCTACTACTGACATATATTGCAAATAATATGCAGAGGGGTAAGAGTAACCCACTCTGTTGTCTGTAAGTTTTCAATTTTCCCTATTAATTTCCAAAATGATAAAAAATATGAAAAGTTGATTCCTCAAATTAATGTTAAACTACTACCCACCTCCCTAAAGCACCTTGAAAATATCCAGCCACACCATTTAACACACTGTTATTAATCTACAAAGTCAAGTACACAATACTTTATAAGTGGAGTCAAAGGCTGTTGTTGACTTTTCAGTTCTATCATGCGTTTCTGACATCTGCCTTCATCCATTGAGAGTACTGGCCAAAAAGCAAGATTAATGAAGTGTGTGTGTGGTTTTTGACAGCACAGGATCTGAAGCTGGAGAACAGAAAATATTGCAGAAGCTGGCAATAAAGCAGTCTGGATACTGAAATACTGCAGCATTAGTATCTAGCAAAAGCATTCAAAGTTTCAGCCAAACCACCACATGCTTATGGACCACTAATGTCTCCACAGGAAGAGTGAGAATTGCTACTAATTATGCCAATAATCTGTCTTATCTCACTGCAGAATCTTATTCGTGAAGAGGAGTATGGATTCCTATCTCTAATTTCTAAAAGCCTCTCATGAGTATCTATCTAACTTTTAATAAATATAAGACAAGAAAAGACTGATTGTGCTCCTCCCATTACTCTGAGAAATTTAGACCAATGTTTCTAGAGCAGTAACAATGTTAATTAGCAAAGTCAAAGTGGCACAACAGAGAGTAGAATCCAGTGAAAACAATTTGGGTTGAAGACAGATCACAACATGTAGCTAAGCAGGACTGCAAGGATGTTACAGCAAGGAGAATCTTAGTGTCTACCACAGTCAGAACAGAACTTAAATATCATGCATAGATCTCCTCCTAAATCAAATCCTCAAGGCAAGTATCTACGTCTTCTGGCAGCCAGGGCTTTAGGATGCGTCAATCCACTTGCCTGAACTGCATAGGAAAAATTTTAGCCAGGAAAGCAGGCACAGTTTGATTAGATAGCCAGAGGGGAGGAAAAAGAAAAGCAAACAAAAAACCCACCCATGATCTATGCACCATTCCTCTGACAGAACAAGGGAGGGACCTTCCCCTTCCTTCCAAGCCCTGTGGTAGTTCCTAACCAAGTATTAATCAGCTAACTACAACACTTATTAATTCAGGCTCCCAGGCACACTGAAAGGTCGCACTCAGTCTCAACTATCTTGCAGTAACAGAAACAATTTATTATACCTGCATACTCCTGGATTACATATACTAAGTCCTGCCCTGACAGACTAGAACTGCACGCACATGCAGTGTAACCCCCCAAAATATTCTGTACGTATTTCTAGTTCCAATATAGTCAAGTGCAACAATTTGCTTAGATGAGTTAGGGAATCTATGTAGTAGTGGAATATCTTGTATGGACTCCTAGACTAACTTTTTTTCCTAAAGCATTTTTTAGGGTGCTACACGTCTTCCCACATTTGTGCACCAAGTTCTTTACTTACAGCAAATGCCTCCTTTCTGGTCACCTCACATAGCTGTCTCTATGTAGGAACACTAAAATATTCCAGTTGCACAGAACTGGAAGGAACAGGCTGCCATCAGGAAAATGTTTTCTTCAAATTCTGTCCCCCTCAACCTCCCATCCAAATCGGGAGAAACAGTAAACATTGGTAGCATGTGTGACAGAACTTCCTACTGACTATGAGATATGACAGAACAGTAGGAAGCTCTAAAAATACAATTTCTGTTCACAACTGGGGAAAAAAAACATGGGGTGAAACCGGCTTATTGTGTAAGAACTGAGAGAACACACACAAGTGTTCAAGGAAAGTGATTATATAATCCTACAATAACTAATGAGTATTAAATATTATGTGTAAAAATGCATCCCATTACCTACCAATCATCAGGTATTTAATCCTATTTTGAAAGAATAACAGATCAGCAGCACTGAACTGGTTAATACTCAAGCCCATTTCAAATCATTCAGAATCCACCACCCTGTCTTAACCACAGCTAGAATTAAATACTTCAATTTTGGTTTTGTAAAATATAACCAACTTCCAGGAATGAAGAGAGGTCCAGAGCTATTGGTTTACCACTATATGTCCAAGTCAACATCACTAAAATCTAAATTATTCTAGTTGCCATTATTCAGGCACCATAAAAGAAAGGTTTGTTGTGAAAGTAACCAATGGGTGGCATGTTTTTAAATTCACCGTATCATCTTGTTGGCTACTGCTCATGCTTAACATACAGCATTATCTAGTGACAAATTGTTCCTGTCATTCTACTAGCTGCCATAAACTGAACATTTTTTCCTGAGCTTCCAGCATTAACTAAGAGCTTTCTGGGTATGTTTTCCACTCCATGTTACACAATTTCTAACTAGAAACAGTACATTTGCAGACAAAAAGAGAGTCTTTGTTGACACTGTGGTTTAACTGTGCCTTTGCTAAGTGGGTAAATTTTGACAGCAGCAAATTTTAATTTTAAACTTACTTCTGACTTAGGTTGTGGATTGATTCTGATAAAACAGTCAGGAGTACACCTTCTGCTCAAAAGTCCTCAAGCTGTCTAAAATGGTCACCACACAAAAAACAGCTGCTGACATAACTACACATATCCAATTAGGATACAGGGAAGTTTACTTTAAGTCAATCATGACTAATAAACAGTACAGAAATATTTCATGTTTTTTCATCTATAGCACAGTCACTATAACAGTCATGATTTACTATAAAAATTATCCAGCACAACCCCAGTCTCAGTGTGGTAGCTGTTCTTCACTTCACTTTTCAAGACTGAAGAGGGAAATATAACTTGTAATTGATTAGAAACAATTTGGTGGGAGGAGGAGAGATGCTACCGGTGCTGGAGAGAAGATTTACAACTTCTTTCTTTCACATTATTTAGAACCATCTCTTTGCACTAGTTAGGTGGAAAGAAATCCAGGAAGGATTAACACTTCAAGGAAAAATGAACTAAAGATATGACTCTGAACAAAGCAGCTGGGGAGGGAGGGGAAAAAGCAGAAATCCTTAGACTCTTATTGAAAAAATAAAAAAATAAAAAATCCAGAGAACAGCACTCAGCATTGGCAGCCGAGGACTCCCCAAAATCATCATGGTGTTCTACAGCAAAACATGACACTGAATAAAGTGTCCATTATGTTTAATTCAGTGTTGGCTGCACAACTTCGTATTTTGTTCAGTATTAACTTCTCTGCACTGATGTTTTTAGTACTATATGAAAAATGTTTCAGCTGTTAATGTAGATATGACACAGCCACTTTCAAAGACAAGATAAATAACTGTAACTTGGAATAGATAGCACATACATTAGTCTGTACAGCTCTTCTATGGGAACATGAGAACAGAAGGACTATATAGAAGTTGTATCATTATCCTATTTGTACAAAACAAATTCTAATTCACAGCATTTAAGTCTTTTAACATCAACAGCCCAAATATAAACTAGCAAACCACTTCCATAAAATAGAACACTGCTGAAAATGTTTTTTTGCTAAAAGGACAGTTACTCAACATGAACTGCTCAAGACGACTCAATAATTAGTGAGTTTGGGGTTTTTTTTTTGTTAGAGAATGTCTCCCTTTTTGACTCAATGTAAAGGAGGACATGAGAAAAGTGCAAAAGGATACTTCTCAGATCACATTTATAGGGCTTTTTTCTTAGCAAACTAGTAATGTTTCATAATTTGTGTCTATATAATCTTTAAAAAAGCAAAAACTTTTATTCACTTGATCACCTGGCTACTGAATCATCAGTTTCAAAAGCAGGGTAAGGAAAGGCAGCCTTGGACTGCATAAAAATGGTCCTAAGTCAGATTTCCTATTTAGAAAACCCTCTTTCTAGCTCTTGAATCCAAAGACAGCCTTGAAACATGAGCTGAAGACAGAACATTGCATTGCTGCCTTCCCAGTGTTCCAAAACATTTATATAAACAACATTGAAGGTGCTAAATGTTCCTCCTCCCACTAAAGCAAAAATAAATTGAAAAGTGCATTTTAAAAAATGTTTTGCTTACACCTTTTGGCCACTTTCTACTGCACAAAACAGCATAACAGTTCACTCCTTTCCTGCTTATACTGGTTTTGCTGAATCTATAAAACGTTAAAGTGAACATAAAAAGTATTTCTCTACCTTGTCTCAGCAGCCTATCATACACTACACACCACTTCTCAACTGTAATCAAAGTTACATCCCAACTATAATCAGCCCAAGGCTTCTCATTAGTTAAGTTTTCCAAACTCCTCTCTGCATTGTCCCACTCTATCTTTTCACATGTTTATATACATATACACAAATATATGTGTGTATATAGGGATGCATATGTAATACACACCCCAAAAACTCTTCCTACTTTTTTTCTCTTCAAGTCCTTCAACACTCTACCATAGTGTTTATTGAAAACTATAGAAATTGAGGTTGCTGGGAGTACTCTTTATCTTACTTTATCACACCCTATATCCATCTGTTTCTTGTCTTTGACTGTAAGGTGTTAGGAGCACAGAATACTCCCCTTGCTCTCACCTCTCCAAACTGCCCTTAACAGTCAGCAGCATAGTTAGAGTTTTGGTGATGACTGGAGCACCTAGGAACTAAAACATGACAAGCTGAGAATATTGGCTATTTTTTCCACTCCACATCAAAGTTTTACCCAGATCACACAAAGAAAGAAATTTTATAGCAAAGTTGGAAACAAACTATCACTATTAAAAACTCATTCTTTTCAATTGTTCATCTTCAGTTCTCTTAGGTCTTGCAAACTAATATTTTTCAGGCACAAAACCTGGGCTATTTCACACTGCTAATACTGCTTCTGCTTGATAATGGTAGCAATGCTCTGAATCTTAATGGCACACAAGCAGTCATTACCATGCGTATTACAACTATAGTGCAATTTAATGGTGCACTGGTGGCAAAAATGGGGATGCAGACAACAGGCTCAAAGTGCCAGCAATCCATGTATACCAGCATTCTTAGTGCTTCAGCACTGCTGGAGCAAAACCAGTACAACAGTAGCAAGACTTTATTTCAGGACATTTGCAAAATGACAGGAAGACTTCAGAATGCGGAAGACTTGACTTTCCAACGAGAGGTGAAGAGAAGGAAGGAGGATGTTATACTAGACCAGAGACTTTAAACAGTTTTGTTCATCTCAAACAAAATGTCATGATGTGAGAGAAGTCTACTTCTCAAGAGCTCAACTTTAAATCTGAAAGCCATAAATAACTATAATGCTGATAATCCCAACAGAATCATCCCATCAGACTGTTCACACTATGAAAGACAACTCAGAATGGAAGGTTTCCTTCTGAGCCAAAAGTAAGTCATCAAGTCCTATATAGCAGTATGTTTATCAAAACCAGCAGCAGTAACTAAATTAAAACCGATAAGGTGGTAAGCACGCATGTGCACAGGAAAGGAGGAGGGGAGGCTTATCCATCGACACATTTAAATGGCAACTTCAGCAGCTACAAGAGTGGAAGACAGTACTACTAAAAATCATTCAAGTGCATCACAGAAGTGGAAGATACCGCACCTTTCAAACTCTTTAGTTCTTACTATCTTCCTGTATTATAATTAGAAGAGTATCAAAGTTTCCTGTGTTAAACCATCCTTTTGTTTTGCTGTCTTTCACAACAAGGGCTACATTGTTAGGAAATTCATACCACTGCAGCACTACTGGTGCTAACTCCCACAGCAGTGACAGCACATGAACATGCATACCCTGTTGAACACAGTGAAGCTCCAGATCATGGCCTTACACCCTGTAACACACCTTTGGGTGGATGTTTAGAGCCAGACTGAGTTGACACAGAGCCAGGAGCAAGGCTGGGGAGATGGGAAGAGAACGAAGCTTAAGTCACAATTTGCTTTTATTTTTTACTTCACTCTCTCCTGGTTTACACCCTGAAATTTTTCAAACAAATGTTCCAAATTTACCATATTTCTAATCATTAATAACCGACGTTTTCATTTTATACAAAGACATTTTGACTTCCTACTAACATGATTATATATGCAAAGAAGTCCAATATCTTAACACTATTATTGTCAAAGAAAACAAATACTGAGTTGTTAAGCAAATAATTCTAAACTAGAATTGCAAACACCAACTTTCAACATAACCAGCTGCCAAGTTCAGCTTCATCAATATTTATAGCTTGACATCAGTCAGAATTGTACTTTTCAGCTATTTAGGCATCTAAGAAAGGAACAGGAAACTAATTTGCAAAAATCTGCTCTATAATCAACAATGTAATTTCAATCTTCAAAGAAATGAGGCAATGCAGCATTTTTTACAGCTAATATTTTTTAAATTTAAAAACAAAATGAAAGTTATTAGCAATACAATCCTAGTCTTCAACACTGCAATCTCTGACAAACATGCTCAGTTAGAACTACCGAATGTGGAACTACCTGCAAGAAGAGTTTTAGAGGTATTGAAGTATATGTGAGGTCAGAGTCCTACCTCTTCAGGTTTTTTGGGACTGGCACAAAACAGTTCTTCAACATGCACATCTGATTTCCTCTGAAACGTAAATTACTATTTCTGCCAAAAATAGATAAGTCTGCCTTTAGGCTACCTACTTGCAATACATGACAACTGATTTCACAGTCAAGCTTTCCCATCATATTTAAAAACCTAATTCTAAATTTGTTTCTAGGTTCGAATGTTTTTCACTTTTATATGTTAGTTTTTGTTCATCATTTATTCAAACTGAAACTGTAGTAATAAAAATTCCCAGCTATTTTTTGAGCTAAAACTTTGTACAACTGAAGTAACTTTTAGTTTATTTACATACCCAGCTGAAGCTGGGGCAAGTTGATATAAGTATCCATATAAAAGGCAGTACCAGTTTATCTAGTTACCTAAACTAGTGAAAGTAATATTATCGAGCATTGGATAAGTACAGGGTCAGAGCTGGAGACAGAATAGACCAATTATGTCACTGAATTCTTGCCCTGAGGCCACCACTATGTTACGCTGTCAGGAGTATTTTCCATTGCTTATTAGCCAATGTTAAAAGCATTTGATACAATGGGATATCTCCAGTTTTTCCCCCGCCGAGACACTTCTCCACAAGTTAATTTACTTTACAATCAACAGGAAGCCTTTCTCAGTTTGAATTAGTTTTCTGCAATACATGAATTGTCAAGGACATGGTAAAGAAAGTAAGTTGGCTTTTGAATATGAAAGAACCATAGAGAAGTTAACTTCCAAAAAAAGAGAAGACCATAAGCCAGTTTTGGTTGCTTCTCCGTGTACTTTAGAAGTGAGAAAGGCCAAAGAAAGATATAGACAGCTAATTTAGTGAGACTACATAGTTTAAAGTGTGAGTGAAAAAGCCTAGCTGTACAGTAAAACACATTTTTTCCCCTTTCAAGTCTCATTCAGCAAAGTGAGTGCCATCAGAAATGTAGGTAAGGTTCCCCTAACCTTTTACTAAATACAACAGAAACACTGAAAACCAACTGAACTCTACACGTTATTCATGCTGTCACCACACCAGCCACAGAAAATAGACAAGCAGATCCTGAAGCACCCAAACATTTATCCGAGCAAAATGCACACCTATATTAAAAAAAAGAAAAAAAAAAAATCAATTCAATTTAAGCTTTAGTATCTTATTTTCTTTTGTAGGGCAAGGAAATATATGAGTTATGCCTCTATAAAATCACCACAAAAAAAAGACACTTAATGTGAGGGGCAGGGGAATACTAGTATAAATACAGTATCCATCTTTAAAAACTTCCCAATGTGAGAAAAATTTCAAAAATATTAAATATTGACTTTTTTTTTGTAATGTCAATTAAAATTGGTCTGTATCTTGATGAACAGTCCCAAATAAGCACTGTGGCTTACTTATTTTTCATTCTTGTTCTCCTCATGAAAAAAAAGACTCATCTTCATTTTTAAATGCAAGAATAGTCATCCGGTACAATGCAATTAAGATCCGACAAGGCAGAATATTAGTCATTTGACAAACAGAAAAAGTTAGAAAGCTAATATGACACAAACTTTTCTCAGAACCCAAATACATATGGAAGGATATGAGTTTAAATTACAAAGGCTGTAATAGTAAAACTTTCTGTGCTGACACACATTGGTGCCAAAGTGATCCTTTTTTTCGCTTCTTTCTTAGAAGCGGTTTAAGTTGAACTTAAAAAAAGCCAAAACAAAAACCCCAACCTTGTATTTCAGAATAAGCATGCTCCCAACACAGAGTTAAACTGCTACATCTACAGCAATACAAGAATTTTGTTATAATCACACAAACATGCCAGGGAAAAATCTCAAAGCATAAAAGTCCTAGAGAGGGTCACAAAGATAGATACTAAAACCCATTAAAATAGCTTACAATGTTGTAAAGAAACTGTTTCACGCAACATGTATGATGGCGTTCTTTATTCAAGTGATTTTCAGTTGCTTCAGATCAAGGGTGGAACATAATTCATTTTGGAATGAAGTATATTTTGGTTTCTGTAAGAAGCTGGTGTGAGGGGATACATTCCCCTCTTCTATCTCAGAGATAAAATTTCTAATCAAAAATTTATACTAATACTTTCTCTATGTTTGTATTAAAGACATCATTCCTCAAGCTAGTTACACCCACTAATATTATTAACTTATAGTTTCTTAAGTCACAGTGTACAAGCAAGAGAAACCTTGGACATTTGAAACAGTGTTTCACTGTACTGATTAAAAAAAAAAAAAGAATGTATAGGTGATTTAACCTTCTACAAAATCTAACTTCTGGAAGAACTTTTAAATCCCAAAGTTATGGTACTGCTGTATAAGCAGATTCTACTGCTGGCTATAGTGAGAAAAAAATATGTACTCTATGCCATTTCAATCATCTCCAGAAAGGAGTAATCAGATTATTTCTAAAGACCAAAAAAAAGGTCCCAGGAGAAAAGTAAAAGGTTTTCAAACGTATAAATGAAGACCTGGACAACCAGTGTCTCTTCAGGAAGACATAGCTCAGGAGACATCCAAGTTTATACTTAGACTGTGTGGACACAGGGTGGCTGGGTAATTTATATCTCTTGGCTGTAAGAAGCAACAAGACAAGAGGGCCTACTCCTAATAACACTGGTGGATAACCCTAGGGTCAGAGCATGTTTTGTCCACAGCAGACTGGCAAATCCCTGGAGAGTTACTTCCATCTCCTCAGTGTGAACCCCTTTCCTACCACATGCACGATACAGCCATGAGATTTTTGCAGAGGCCACAGGGCCAGGAAAGTCAGTAACGACTGCCTTAGAGCAGCCCAGACGTTTCTCAATTCTGATCATGTGCAGACTTCATAGACCAGTCTTTAAACAAGAATGCCAGCATACAGCTTTTCAAACATCTGGGTTCTTAAATTGGAAGTATTATTTTAAATCAACTTGTGAAACTTTCTCACAAAGTCCACTTTTGACACATAGAGAACACAGTAGAGAACTGCAAGGCACAATCAATGTTAGCTGTAAGAAAAAGAGAGACTCGAGAGGAAAAGAACCTGCCACCCTAGGATACAAGATGATCAGAGGAACAGAAAGAAGGATTTTCAACTAGCAAAACAGAGGCTAGAATCTGAAAATCTCTAAATTTAACAGAAGAAAATTAACAGTATTCATAAAACTATGTTCTTTGCAGACCGCTAACAAATCAAACGGCATAAAAGAATAAATTTCTCCCAATACAGAACAGACTTCACTACCAAAAAAATGAATACGGTACTGAAAAACCTTTTGTCAGGTTGTTTTTCATTACAGTACTTTTTACAATACTGTCAAGAGCTACAATGAAATTATAAAAACTAAATGCAAGTAAAAAATATTAAAGACTCGTACTTCACTACTCATTTAGATGGTCTGGAGGACTTCCCCACATACAGGCAACACGATATTATTGTATCACCTGTTTCCTAATCCTTTGTCAGGCTATCTAAAATTATCAACTCTTTGTTTTGCAACTTTGCTTCTTATCCTTTCATCCGCTAATTAGCTTTTCAGCCTTCAATCTTCTGCCCGACAGGGTCAAAATGTATTGACTACCAGTTTATACTTACCACATTTATTCTGACCAGTGTCCTGTAGCATGCAGCACAACTGCTGCCTTATAGTACCTCCCATTTCTCCTGACAAGCAGTATGTTTCTCCACAGAACTGAAGGCTAAACTGGGCAAGAGCTACTTTCAGATCTATTTTACCCTTTTAAATAGATATTTAAAAATTTTTAAACCAGTGGAAGTCTCAGATAGAACATCAGTTTTCTTCCCAGATTTTTTCACAGAGGAACTATTGTGTTTTTTCTAATCCACAGGCATTAAGTCAGGAAATACACGCAAGATATCTGATTTCAGAACTACTAAAGCTGGCAAGGCCCAGAAACGCAATCCGTACTGACTAGCTGAAACTGGAAAAGGTCATCTCCATAGCTCACTACATGGTAAACACAGAGAACATCCAAACTCCAACCACAAACCTTACACTGATGAAAACTTAAAAACCTCAGAACATTCCCCTACAACATTATGCAAACCATAATAAGTGGAAAACCACCCTCTCCCTCTTACCGCTGTAAGACGGCAAAGGGAAAAAATATTCATCGTACTCACTGCCTACTGCTCTAAAGGAGAAAATAAAATAAAATACAATAGCAAGCGTGCTTACTTTCCTGAAGAAAAAGTAAAAGTGCAACACAAAGAAGGTATGAACAGTAAAGCAGAAAAACGTAAGCAAGTATAATAGTTTTACTATCTGCTGAAAGTGACAGGGAACAGCAATCAGAATATCCTGATTACTATTACCCTAGTCACCTCCCAAGCAGAAATACCAACAGGCAACTACTTGTCTGACAGTGACAGCTGGCTCAAGTACCAAAAAGCACCCCTGCTTATATTAGCAGACAGTAGCAGAAAGCTTAGTTTGAATTCACAGGAAATTAAAACCAATTCTTCAGTCCCTATTCCACATGTCGCTTGCTGAAAGAACAAGTGAACTTAGCATACACATTTTATACGAAAAGGCAGAAAGACAGTAAAGAATTCATGTCTTATTCTACCACATCTGGTCAAACAATTAGAAATATATGTTACTAACTGTTTGCTCAACATCTCTGTGCTGAATTCTTGCTATTAGAACTAAAGATTGACAACTTCTTGCTATTCTTTCCCCAAGACAGTGTAATATTTCACAAGTAAAATTTCTGAAATGTCAACAAATAAATCGATCATTAAAAGCAATTCCAGATATAAATCAAGTAAACACATTTTATAAGCACTGAGGTGACAGAAAACTTTTAAGTTAAAAGCCAACCACTGGTATATACTTGCTAGTATCAGGTACTTCTCCCCTTACCCACGTGCTAAATGTGTTTTATTTATCATACGAAGACAAACGTTGCCAGTTTTTCACATTACACAGGTACTGATCCAGAAATTATACACAGACAAAGGCTGAGTGAAAAATAAAATCTAATAATAAAGAATTGAATAGCTGTAAGGTACACTGTAAGTAGAAGTATTGCAGAATTTGTAAATCCTCAGTATAGACAGAATTTGTGAATCTAATAGCAGCACTAGAGAGCAATTACTGAGGAAAGCCATTGCAAAGAAGCTGGAAAATTACTGTTAATTGTTATCACTACTAATATTGCAAAAACCAGACAATATCTACGTATAAAAAGACATTTTGAGAAAATAAACACGATAATGAAAATAAGTGACTAGGAGAAGGGGCTTTGCATTCAAGCATTCTGCAGAAAACGCAGAATAAAGTAACCGAACCATTGAGTAGACTATTCAAGTCAATAACTAAGCTCCTTAGACTTATTCTATGATCTCCAGTTCATACTGCTTAATTGTAAATCCAATCTCTTCTGCAAGCAGAAATACACCAGGTTTGTTGAACAAAAAATGCCAACAAAAAACCTACTCAAAACCCTAAGAAAACAAACTCCATTTGAACATATTTTCAAATTACTTATTCTATAGCAGTCCTCTAATTCTTTCCACCATTCTGGACGTAGCTATTCATCCCACTGTCCTAGATCCAGTTATCTCTATATATGATATATATCTTTATCTTCTGCAAAGCAAATGTATTTCTAACTTCCTACTTCCTACAACAGGAGGCAGATCTAAGGTAAAACCACACTACCTCAGAGCAACGCCAAATTCTCTTCTGAAGCTCTCTCCAAGTCATCCTCCAACATAAAGCTTTAATGAACACTCACCACCAAGCAAAGCCCCAACACACATTCTACCTAAATGTTTTATTGGACTATTCAGTCACACAAACTCTAGTAGACAAAGCTTTTTTTGATTCATGGTTTCAAGATTTTTATTTCCAAACATTTGAGCTTATTATTTAAATAAAAGCCTCGATTTCCAGCTAAACTTGCAGCTATACAGAACCCCCAGTAATACAACAATTCATAAGGCTGCCTAAGCAAGAGACATTGACTGTTTTATGATTAAGTTATTTTTTTCCCCAGTACTTCCACATCATAGGACTGAAGTGATTCCCTTTACTAAGCATCCTGAGAAAACAGAAACCAAGACCGAGTTCACGAGAGAAGTATGCACATTAGAATTTTACCAACTAGCACTGAAACGTCTGAGCTAATTCTGTATGTATAGTTTTACATAAAATTGTATATTCACAAAACATTTACATGCAATATAGCTCATCAAGATGAAAGTAATGTATAATAATAACCTCAACTAGTTTCTATCAAGAGAGATGTATCTGCGCGTTGTTACCCCCAGAACTTCACAGCAGAAAAGCTAACACACACTTCCCTATCCCTCTGGGCTACACTCCCCCTTCCTCAGCCTCAACTTTTTGCAGGGTGACGACTTCTCTGCAGAACTGACTAGTTTTACCTGCAACTTAGTAGAACACAGGTGAAAAGTCACCCTTACAAACCACTCCCTCAGGTACAACTGCATGGCAGTCCCTGCATTAACCGTGGATCACCTAGAAAAACTTGACCTTATCTTTAAAGTCAGGTAATGCAGCAGATGTGAGAACCTTTACTTAGCTTCTCCACAGTGCACATTTTCCAGAAAATCCATCTCATCATAGAGAGTGAGGGAACCGCTGGAGAGGGGAGTTGTTGAGCAACTTCAGTGCAGACTAACTACAAAGCTGCTTGAATTTGTGCATGTGTTTAACAACCCTGTGAATCTACACTATTACCTCTACAACACTCATAGTAGAAACTAAAATTCAGTTCATCTGGACAGCAACGTTACTGGAAAACACTAAGCAAACCAGACCTTTCGAATACGGAGCTATGCAACCCCCAAAGATCTACCTACTATTTCTCAGGAAGATTCACGGTTTTTGTAGAAGATGAAAATGCAACACTGAAACCTAACAAGTCATGATTAAAAAGTAATAATTAAGGATTGCAAAAAAGAAAAAAAAGATTAACTTTATGGAGAGAGATGTTATCAAATATTCTTAAGATTAGTGAGGTGTTAAATATGGAAAAATGAAGTACTGTTTACAATAGTAAGCATGTCCACCTCAGCTAGAAAAACACTCTGTTGAAACTTGGTTTTACACAGCAAGCCTCAGCTCTACCCTGCAGCAGATACTCCCGCATGCATTTTCATAAAGCAGATTTGCGCTTGCAAGGTACCATGCTACAAGCAGCGCTATCCACAGTCAGTGAAGTGTCTCCAGAAACAAACATAAAAAAAAGTTTCCCCAGCTGTTCGTAGCAAAATGAGTGTATTTTTATTTTTTTTCCGCCTGGGACACACCTCTGAGCACGGTCACTCCTCCCACCCACACACACACATTTTAACTAGCATCATGACCCACACATCCAGTGCGGTTTGTAGTGGTATCAGCGTAACCTCAGGACTGACCCGACGCCACACGAAAGCACTTTCCTCCCCAGCCACGAAAAGACTCCTCAGGGTCTTTCCGCTGCTTTGCCCGGCCTGCGTAAGCCGGCAGGGGGGCGGCTGTCCCCCGGGCTCGGCAGCCACCCGAGCGCACGGCGCTGCGCAGCACGGCACCGGGCAAAGGCCTCGGAGCCGCCCGCGCGTCCCGCCGGGGCCCGGTCGGGAAAACGGGAGGGAGCGTCGGGGGGTGCAGCCACGGCGGGCGACGGCCGCACGTGAGGCGGGCGGCGGTGAGGGGGGCGAGGCGAGCCCAGCTCTGCCCCGGGACAGGCGCTCGCCGGGATGGGGCAGGGGGAGCAGCAGCCCCGACACCGTCAGAGCAGCGCCCTTCAGCCGCCGCTCGGGGCCCCTCCCGCCGGCCCGGTCCCCCCGCTCCCCCCTCCCCGGAGGAACCGCAGCTCGAGGAGGGGGCAGGGGGCGCGCGCGCGCTCGGCGCCAAAGGCCCCCTCGCAGGCGGCGCGAGGGTCCTCAAGGCGGGAAGGGCCCTGGGGAGGGCACGCAGCCGGCCCGCCCGGGGAGTGGAGGGAGATGACGGGAGGCCCCGGTCCCGCACTCACCGCCGAGGCGCCGCCGAGGTGCGTTGAGCCCCCTTCTTCTCAGTGCTGGGGGCGGCTCCGCCCGCCCGGGAAACACGAACCCAGGAAACAAACGCGAATAAGCTGCGAAAGACGCCCCTCCCCCCCGCTCCAAAAAACCCCACCGGGAAAAAAAAAAAAAAAACCAACACAAAAAATAAACTTTCCTCGCCGCCGTCTCCCTCCCCCGAGGAGCACGAACCCAAACACACCGAGACACGCCCCCGCACCGCCCCTCGAACCGCCCATTGGAAGGTGCCCCGCCGAACCCCACGGTGATTGGTTGCTCAGCCTGCTCGTCTACTCTCCCCGCTCCCCTTTTCGCACCTACACGCTGCCCATTGGGAAGAGCCTCGGGGATCTCTCCGCCCATTAGCCACTGCCCACGTCAATCACAGTGGAACACCCGCCTCTCAGCGCTTCTAATTGGGCTGCGGCGTCACTATGCACTCACTGATTGGCTGCACTTGCTGTCTGTCATCATTTAACATTGTCCCCTTCGCACTCCTCGGAATGGCTCCCACCCCTTCTCTCTTTCTGCCAGTTGGCTGCGAGATTTGCCCTTTAAACGGGGCACCCGCTCGCCCGCCCCTACTTGTCCCGCCTTTTCGCGCTACGGATTGGGTGGCAGGTTGCAGCATCGGACACCGCTGGAGAACGGATGTGCCGTTACACCGTAACAGCGAGAAGACCCGCCCACCAAGCCCCTTCGTGGCGGCGCTGGGGCCCTCCTCAGTCGAGGCGGGAAGGGAGGCTACGTCAGTGTGGTCACTTAATTTGCCGGCCCCAGGGGCGGGGCGCCGTGACGCGCACACGCGATAACGAGTACGGCCGTCGCTGCCGCCGCTGAGAGGCGACAGACGTCCCCACCGCGAAACGGCAACAACGCCACACTTCCCACCGACCCCAAGGACGTTTATCCGTCGCTCCGCCTCTCCCTTCGCGGACACGCCCGCCCTGAAACAACTATTGGGTAGGGAAGATGTCAGTCGTGTGGCTCGCGAGGCCATTGGTGCGAGGCCGACGCTTTTGCCGCCAACTGGCAACCAGCCCCGGTATCACCCGCCGCATGACACAGCAACCATAGGTGGGTGGGGCTGGTTGCGTGGGGGAGGGTAAGAGCGTGCCTTTGATTGGTTCATTTCACTGTCAATCTCCCCGGAGCGGGGGCGAAGAGGGAGGTGCTGGGCCGCGTGCAGCGGTGGGCGGGGCGGTGCTGCTTTGCCTGCCGGGCCCCACGTGGCCCGGGCAGTCGCGCACGTGACGGGGGCGTGCCAGGCGCCGCCGCGGCCCTTGGGCGGGGAGGGGTCACAGAATCACGGAACAGCCTTGGTTGGAAGAGACGTCTGAGATCATCCAGTTTAACCACTAAACCAGCACTGCCAATTCCCCACTACACCATGTCCCCCAGCACCTCACCTACACGTCTCTTAAATACCTCCAGGGATGGGGACTCCACCACTGCCCTGGGCAGCCTGTGCCAGTGCCTGGTAACCCTTTCAGTGAAGAAATTTTTCCTAATATTCAATCTAAACCTCCCCTGGCACGACTTGGGTCCAGTCCAAAAGGCTGACGGTGACAGCATGGTTTGCCCCTTCACCCTGCTGTGTCTGTCACTGTCTCTGCACACGGATGTGTGGAACACAGCGCAGTGAGCTTGGCCATCGGACCCCACAAACCAGTGTTTTGCCCTTCTCTGAGAGCCACCTGTGGTTTCCTTTGGAACAAGGCCGGAGGCTTTGCATGCCGCAGCACTCCAGACAGCTCAGTGCAGGGTATCTACAGGCTCTCTGGGCTGAAAATGGCTTTTTGTAATTTTCAGGAAGCTGTGAATAGCAGTCGGGAAAACCTGTGAAAAATGGTTTTGCAGTGACTACAACGTTAGTCAGAAATGTAATTATTAAAAACAAATGCTGATCGTCAGTATCTGTGGAGCCAGAAACAGGGCTGCAGGGATGGTGCAGTGGGAGACTGCGGCACGAGCTGGCCTGAGGACGCTCTCCTGGGAGGCAACATGAAGCTCAGGGTGAGGTGCAGCAGTGTTAGCTCGGGGCTGAAAGGGTCGGGAGGGCAGTGCTGCTGGATCTCAGAAAGGGAAGGAAGAAAATGGGGCATGTATAAGCAGGACCCACTTGAGACAAACGAGGGTTTAGGACTAGCAGAGCAGAAGAGCATGGCCAGAGGAGCATATAAATACCTGATGGGGAGAGAAAGCACTGAAGGAAGTACCTGGACTAACAGAAGCATGTGAAGGACAAACTGGGAGGAGAGAGAGGAGATCCTTGCTTGTACCGAATTTCTATACTCATTCTAATTCTCCGGTGTTTTTGAAGACTGCTGTTAACTTAATGGCTGCCACTTCCTGACCTCACCCAGGGCTGCATGCCAGCGCAATGTTTGATCTCCTCTGGAGAATCTCGTATCAATGTGATCAACAGAATAGTGGGGCAGCTGAAAATACTGTTTTGATGCTGAAGAGAGAACTATAGAGATGTGATCTGCCTGTCATATTAGTGAACAGGTCTATGGGTGTTCAGTGAAAACAGTCTGTCTTGGAAGAGCCATAGAACCCTTCACAGGTTAGTCATCACCGGGAGGGACACCTGCCAGCACAGCAAAACAATGTGTTCTGTTGGCATGGACAGCAGACAAGATCCATGTGAACTCAGGCTACAAAAGTCAGTAAACAACAGTGAATCTTTTGATGGCTTCCCCATTCAGTAATGGTAATTGATTTTTACATTGATTTGTGGGGAAAAGAGCCCCATTAATATGAATAAGACTTTATGCTGGGTATATACATACTTGTTACTGCAGTGCTTTAAGGAATGCAACAGGCACTGTATAAATCAGTATGAAACAGTAGTATGAATTGGGGATATGCCTTGCCTCTCTTCCTCATTGTTTATTCACTGCGTAGGAACTGTCTGTATCCTGTCTATATCCACATGTATTTTTCTTGATGTAAGCAGAAATCACTAATATACTGAGAGTACAGGTTGCACGCACTGGGAGAGAAGGATATATCCAAGATGCTGACCTTGGCTTTGCCATAAGTAAAAAAAATAAAATTTCCCTGTTTAGATTCCCTTTCCCCTCATTGGTGTTCTTTTGCAGGTTTTCTTTCATATGTTTTGCTCACGGTTTTGGTGCGCTCGTATCAGAATGTGGAATGCAAGGTGAAGCAGTATGATTTATTTTGCATAAGCCTAGGAAACCAGGCATTTTCATTTCAGAGGAGCAAAAAATACCATGATCCATTGTCCCTGTAGTTTCATGCTACAGAACAAAAAAGAAAGCAAGCAGATTTTGTTAGTTTGTCTGAAATGATAACAAATGACTCAGAAGTTCCCACCTGGGTTCACCTGTGGATTTGGGGGGGATCACAGCTCCCAGCCTAGTTTCTGGCTCTCATGAAGTCCAAATGCTTATGAACAAAACAGTTCTTTCTATTTTTTTTTCATACCATCCCCGTTGCCACTTCAGTCCAAAAATGGGACCAAGTTGGCTAGTGAAATTGCATTTTTTCATCCACTGGATGTCAGTGTTACACTACCACTGTGGTGCATTGCCAGGTGCAGGGAAAGGTTGGGCTGCTTTGGGGTGAGGGCTTTTGGAAGATCTTTCCTCTGTGGTAGACAGGTAATGTGAAAGACCATTGAAGTTCGGAGGAATGGGCTCACTGTGGTTTGACTGTCCTCCCTTTGGCTTCTGCAGAAGCAGGCTGGGACCTTGCCTGCAAACGTCTTAAAGTATCAAACCTCACAGGGACTGTAGCCTGTGAGACAGACACACTCTGGTATTGGGGTCAATTCCACAATCTTTTGATTATTCCAACCTCACCTCTTTACGCTGTGAAAATACATGGCCTCTTCTTTTTTCGAATTAAGTTGTGATATCAGAGAGACAAACAATACGGCACCCGACAGGGATACAGTAGAGGAAAAGGCTGCGTGCGGAGACTTCTCTAAACAAACCAGGAGTGCTGCCAGCTTGGGACAAATCCGAATGCAGGAACGAGAGGGGAGAAAACACCAGATGCAGCTTTGATATTTGGAGTTGAAAGTCAGGGGTTTTTTTTAGATCTAACGCTGGTTTATTATTTCCAACAGTGCCGTAACATCTTTTTCATAGGCTTGCTAGGTTTTTTAAATTAATGTACCTGAATAAACTCTGGATAGTCAGTCACTAAAAGCTACTGATACTGAAAAACAGTCTTTGCTAACCCTGCCTGTTTTCTGCTTCAGACGCTTTAAGCAGCAGGTCTCTACTGGGCACAGAAAGTAACCGGTTCCTTACCTGCATATGGTAAGGAAGCATATGCTGGTGCTCTTTATGTTGCATTATGTTTAAGTGTTTTGGTGTGAAATGTGGCATTTAACATATGATATAATGCTGTACTTTAACTATGACTGAAATGCATGCAGCACTGGAAAAGAAGATGGCTGTTTTTAAAAAGATGATTCATAAAAAAGTAATAAAGGAATTTATGTTCTCTTGTTATATATAAAGACAAGCTGATTACATTATTCTCTTGCTTATTTCTTTCCCTTGGAAGCTGCTTTTTCATCTGTCCTTTTCCTAGAAGACTTCAGTGAAGTTTCAGCAGGCATATGACATCAAAGTACCAAAGGAATAAAACATGAATATTTGGAAACATTTTGATACTGTTTAAAATACCTATTATCCTTATTTAAAAGTATTTATCCTAATAATTGCTTTCAAAAAAAGATATCTGATAAGGATTCAGCATTTCCTGTTCCTTCAGTTGAGTGGTGGGGAGATTTCTCAGCCATTCGCCTCCATCCTTTACACGACTTTTCAGGGAACAAGCAAGAGAGAGAGGAAGTAATACTTCATATGCCTGGGAGCTGTAAAAACAGGGATAGGAAAAAGGAATTTGTATTTAAAATAGAGAAAAGCAAATTTCAACCCAGTTATTTTTTCCTTTCTAGGTAACCTGTAACAGCAGAGAACAAACACAAAAGAGCAATTTAAGGAAAAAAAATAAGTAATGAATACTAGAATTAAATGAAATAGGAGGAAATTAGGGATATAATGTCAAATGTAGTTTTCAAATTTGTACATTGGTCAGGTGATTAGTGCTAACATTCTTACTTTACAAAGAAAATGTATAAAAAAAAAAAATATCTTTAATGACTGTTGGTATTTAGGATCTGAGCTTGAAGTCCCAGTCAGTCATCTCCACATCTATAACTGTTCTTAATGTAACAGGCTTATTTTGACATTACCTACTTTTATGTGTCATACCCAGGAAAGACACGCAGTTGCAACTGAAACAAGCAGTTTCTGCATGTCTTGGGCAAAGGGCTTAGCAGAAGTTTCAATTTGTTGTGTGGTCGTGCTCACATAATACTGTTGGAAGGAAAAGGGGAAAAGAGAAGGTTGTCAGCCCACAGCTAAGGGGAAAAAGTTACTAATACGATGGCAGTCTTCATTTTTAAATGAAGAACAATTTATAATAGTATTTTGTTTTGCTTTTTTCCTGGAGGCAAAATTAAAACAATGCTTCATTAACATTATTTGAAGATATTTTGAATATTGCCATTTTCAGCAAAACAATGTTAACATGTGGGATTTTTTAATGGAAAAGAGGTAATTAGGAAAATGTTTTGAATAATATTGTATTCTTTTACCCGAACAGTCTTTTTTTCCCCCCATTTTTTCACTGTGTTGGAAGAGGAAGATGTCTGCTTTGTGCTGAAAGTGAACCACTGTGCATGCAGGAATTATGGGCTAGGACTGGAGCAGTTATGCTGAGGCTAGAGGTCATGCAACTCTTCAGACGAGATTTTATTTACCTTTTAACCTCCCCATTCCACCACCTTGGTTAGAGCTATCATACTCAACACCAGTAGCAGCCTGTGTAAAACTGTTTTGAGCCACCTTTAGCTGACCCTAAATGAAAATGAAAGTATAGGTATGTGAAAACAATTACAGTATTTTATTGTCACAGGTCCACCTTTCTCATCAGGACAGCGCTAGAATTTTACAGCTAGACGTAGGGTAACTGCTACAGGCACTTTCTCCCTCCATTTTCCAACGTTCAGATCTACACTGGAGTTTTTATTTCTCCTGGAGTTTTTATTTCTCCCAGGTTAGTCAGTTTCATGTGTAGTACTCATTTATGTACCAATTTATGTCACCCAGTCCCATCATAACAGAAGAATCAGGTTTGGAAGAAAGAAGAGAGCTGGGTACATTCCTGCCAGTTCCTTCCCTGTGCCACAGGAGCTATGGATATGTATATGCCTGTGCACTTGCAACAGGGCAATAAGAAACCTACATCTGATAATATCACACGTCTGATCAATACTGATGCTGGGAAAGTTCCCACCCATCCTTCTATCCCAAACTCTTATTAGGACAGCAAGAGCATATGTTTTGGGGTTTTTTTAAATTATTATTTTCTGGGAGTTGTAGCTGTGTAGGAGTTGTAGCTGTATAGTAATTTAAGATGGCAGCTTTCCAAGGCTTTGCTGTGGTTCTAATTAATTGGGTACACTGTTTAATTTTTTATTTTAACTAAAGCTTTTTTCTCATACTCAAAAGGGCTCCCATTGTCCTTTATTACAAATAAGATCAAAGCAGGCAGAATGGCTGCCATTTCTCCTTACTCTGTGGAAGTGAGCCTGTCTGTAGTAAAAAAGTACAGCGCTGTCCGCACTTGTCAGCAGGACTGAAAGCAACACACTGGGCAAAGCGGCTGCCCTTCTGTGCTCTAGTGAGCTGGACACAGACAGCGAGCAGTAATAATGCTCTGTGAGAAAAGCATATGGGAAAACAAGGAGTGGGGCCTGGAGAACTGGGGATAGACTGAAGAATTACTGGAGGATGGGCAGTGGAGTGTGCAGA
Organism: Podargus strigoides; assembly: GCA_028020825.1. Taxonomy (NCBI): domain Eukaryota; kingdom Metazoa; phylum Chordata; class Aves; order Caprimulgiformes; family Podargidae; genus Podargus; species Podargus strigoides. The sequence goes on along the minus strand of CM051663.1, from coordinate 115,881,152 downwards.
ATGCAGGGCAGAAAATCTAGGGGGGGTGGAAATCAGCCTCCTTTTCTAGCATGTAGAAAATTGTGCCTCCTTCAGGCAGCCCAGGTGAAAAAGAAAAAAACCACAAAAGTTGCCATCACTTTTGATTAGGGATTTAAAGCTACAATTTAACTATTTAAACTCTTCCACACTTTGGATGGTGGGTATATTATTCCCCCTGCACAGGCTTTCTCTTCTTCCCAAAGTTTCCAAAACAGGTATTTGATGGGGAAACATTTAAAAAAAACAAAACCAAAAAAATTAAACACAAAATCCCCATCCCTCAGTGTTTAACTGGAGTGCTAACTGACACTCACAAAGGGGCCAGAGTCAATCATGGCAGGACCTGAATGCAGAAAGTAACAGTAATTCAGGAAGGGAGGACCATAAGTAAGAAAGATGGAAGAGAAAACCAGCTGAAAGACAGCATAAAACTGGGATCAGTAAAAAAAAAAAAAAAAAAAAAAAAAAAAAAAGTGGTTTCTGAAAATCTCAAGGAAGAATGAGGATGATGATGGGAAAAATGTGGGGAAGATGTTACATGCCAGGGAGTAGGAAGCTATATGGGAGCTTTCTTGGATCACACAGAAGGGTGTATTTTGTCCCTCACACAGAGCTCTCATCAGCTGCAGTCTCCTCACCCTTGCATCATCCCTGATCAGCTTCAGGGAGTCCTTGGCAAAGACCCTGCAGAAATACCTGTGTGGAGAGGCAGAAAGGAAATAGAAGGTGACAATGGGCTAAGAGTACCAGGAGGAAGAGCTGCAAAGGACAGTGGCTCAGAGTCACCCCATGTGAGGTGGGGTGAACCCTGAGGAAGGCAGCAGCAGCTGTTTCCATGACTTTGCCCCCAGCAGTTGCAGGAACAAAGAACAGCAAAGCTGGGTGGCCCAAGCTTTTTTTCTTTACTACTCAAACCTGACTGCTTGCAAACCCGATGACTCACTTGCTGTCCCAGCTCTTATTCTGCAGTGGTTGGCAGCAGAGTCAGCCCAGGTTCCTGAGTATAGCTTTCTGTGTCACCTCCTCAATGGAAATCTGCGAGCAGCTTCCCTGTGGCTGCCACAGGATTGGCTGCTGGGAGCTCGAGGTGGGGCTATGTGGGCAAAGGCCTTAGGCTGACTCCTGGGAGCAATTATAAGACTTCTTGGCACTGGGAGATGATCTCTTAGGAGACACTGATAAAACTGCACCAATGGAGGAAGATTCATTTGCTCAGGGGCTACTATGGCCCACTGTGCCATTTTCTTTCTGCATGAGGAAGGAAAAGTAATTGTGATTCCAGTGGATTTCATCATGTGCAAACCACCCTTCTCAAAACACCAGGTTCTCTCTTCTTCACTTGGGAAAAAGCAAGCAAAAACCACCAGGACTTTCCTCCTAACCCTGCCCTAAAGCAAATCCTGGATTGCTAGAGGAAAGTCAACAGTTTGTTGGGGCTTGCTTTCTTTTTTTTTTTTTCTGAAAGAGAGCAAAATGTTCTTCCTTTTGCAACTGCTATTCTGGATTCAAGGACCTTGTTTAAAAAAAAAAGTGTTCCCTCTCAAGAGCCCTCAGCAGCTCAGTTCTAGTCTGCTTCCACTGCTTGGACCACACTTGATTTCTGCTGCTGGCTTGCTTATTGTCATTTAGGATTGTACTGGGTCTGGCTGAGCTGGAAATGATTTTCCCCTATAGCAGCCCTCATGGTGCTGTGTTTTATGTCGGCAGGTAGAAGGGTGCTGATAACACACTGGTGGTGTGGCTACTGCTGAGTTGTGCTTACACAGCACCGAGGCTCTTTCCAACATTTCCCCCCAGTGGGATGGGGTGGGCAAGATCTTGGGAGGGGACACAGCCAGGACAGCTGACCCGAACTGCCCAAAGGGATATTCCACACCATACGATGTCTGCTCAAGTATAAAGCCGGGAAAAAGGAGGAAGGGGGGTGGGGTCACCCTTGGTCCTCCGAGGCAACCGCTATGCGTATCGCAGCCCTGCTTCCTGAGAAGGCCCCACATCGCCTGCTAATGGGAAGTAGAGAATAAATCTATTTTCTTTTTTTTGCTTCCGCACGCAGACCTTGCTTTACTTTGCTTACATTAAAACTGCTTTTGTTTTACCCACCGGGGTTGTTTTTTTTCTGTTTTATTTTCTTTCCCCCTTATTGCGCTGCTGAGTGAAGGGGAGGGGGTAAGTGTTAGAGCGGCTTGGTGGGTACCTGGCATTTAGCCAAGGTCAAAACAGCACAAGGATCTTATAGAGCCTAAACCAGCCCTGTTATCTGTTGTAACGAATGGCCCTGCTTCCACAGGGTAGTGCTAGTGCACAAAGAGCAAGGGGCAAGGACACATTTAAGCTACTCTTCTAAGCCATCTCAGACCAGGGCTGTGTTCAAGAAGATAGGAAGACTGCGATTATCAAGGGAGCCCAACTCCTCCAGACTTTCATTGCAGCAATTGCTTTTGCAGCCGTATTCAGTGCAAAGACCCTACAGCATTTCCAAGGGTTTCCTGACATTAACAGCGCTGCTGTGCACGGGTGAATTCCCAATTACTTATACTAAATCGTACTTACGTGGAAGATTTTGAAACAAGATGGAGCCTGCCTGGAATAACACCCTCCTTTTGGCTGCAGGGTACAGCATCTGTAGCTGGCGCCTGTGCTTGTCTGCCTCTCTCTTTGTTCTTGTGAGTCTGTCTCCTTGGATGCAAACAGGAAGCTGTTGGTCATACTGTGCTGTCAGTAACTCCAGTGTAAATCCAGTGTAACCTCATGGGATGCAGGGAAGTTAATCTGGATTTGCAGAAGCCAAACTTTAGCTCTGTAGCTAAATTAACATCTTTAAAAGTGGTTTGGAAGTTGGTGAGAAACCAGTAGAGACTGCTCCAACTATTCCTTCCAGAAAACTTTTGATTTATTGAGATGCTGCAGTCATAAATACAGAACAAAGGAAATGAATATATTACAGCATCCTCATTGTGAAAGGGCAATAGCGGATGCTTTGATAAACCAGACAGGTCATTATTTCAATGTAATGCCTGCCAGAACTTCTACCTACTGTACCTCTCCAAAAAGTTGTTTTTTTAACTTCTTTCCTATGAGATTTATTAGACTATGAAGGAGAATCTCAAACAAATTGTAGAATAAGGACTAGACTTTACCAAGTCCTAGAAAAGGTATGTTGGTGAATGGCCTTGCATTGTACTGGGACAACAGACCAGACAACCTAGTGGCCTTTTCCATTTCTAATGTCTATGATTATTGCAGTTGTACCTCAGGACACTAAACAGAGCCATTTTCTTCCTTTCAGTGGCAGCAAAATGTCACTAATGGCCATGCTAAATCAGAGCCACTCGTCCTTCCGCAGATGTGTTGTGCACTTAGCAAGATGGCTATAAATGATCCCACTTTGTTTAGATTTGCTATTTTCTATTTCTGTAGGGCAAGTGCAGGACTGCCAGCCAAGGGAAAGAATTTCTGGTAGGAGATTAAGGATAACTAAGGAAATGGTTGCATGACCTATAAAGAGAGGATCATAAATGTTGCGACAATAAAGCCAATAGCTTTTTCAAAGTTTAAATAGCATTTCTTTTCAAACACTTGAGGTAAAATGCCCTTTTCCCAAGGTTGTCTAGCATCTCCACCTTGAGATTTCACACAGAGTTTCACCAAATATACTGTAATTTCTCAGGGAGCTAGCTTTTCTTTTTAATCATCTTTCTTTGTGGAAGTGTCCCCTCCACAGCAGTTAGACCTCAGCTACCTGGAAGTTCCTTATTGCTTCCTCTAGTACTGAAATTTCAGAAAAGTCAGAGCATGATAATAATAAAATAGCCCCTGCATTTCTTAAGCACAACACCCACCAAACAATGCAAGAAGGGGCAAGTATGGTTCTGTTCTTTATAACCAGGCAGCTTTTCTTACACCTTTTATTCCTTACACCTTTTTTTCCTTACACCTTTTCTTGTCTCCTAGGGGGAACCTCAGACACAAGGGTCTGCCTACATAAACACCCAGGTATAATATTTATATTCTTCACAATTCCAAGTGTGCAAAACCCTAGACCCAGGCTGCTGCGGCTCTGCAGATACAGACAATTGACATTCTTATCCCACACACCCTGTTGGCATGCTGGGCACAGCCTTTGTTTTTAACACTTTGTGTAGGATCCAGCTCTGGAGTAAGCAGCCTGCTCTCTTGTGTGCTCGTTTTTTTTTTTCCCCATTCTCTATCCCACCCTTAGTCAGTAGCCAGTTCAGGGGAAGCAGAGACCAATGTGTTCCACCAGCCATATTGCAAGGATGCAGATCTTGCGGAAGTGTTCCTATTCCTTTGTCACCCTATGTTTTCATGTTCACTTAGCTCATATGTTTTAGCCCTTGGCTTGGGAGCTCTGCTTTGGGCACTTTTAAATAAAAGGGCACAACATCTGCCACAGTACAAAGGCTGGAGAGCCTTGATGTAAGTGCTCCATCCTGCAATCAATTGGCTATTGGTACGATTGCAGAAAGCAACATCCTTCCTGTGACAGCCACTCCAGTTTGGTAAATCAAATAGCTGAAGAAACACGGGTGTTCATTCAGCCCACAGTAGGCACGTACCAAATCCATCCCTGAGCCCATGCAAAAAGCTGATCAGTCCACAGCCCACTGGTGGAACATACTTTTTTTTTTCTTGTATATTGGAAATTTGATACTCAAAGCTTTTTTGCTTTCAATAAATTAAAAAGGCAAAGGACCCCCTGAATGCAGTCAATACTCACAAATGGAAAATATCCTTAACCTCAGCTCCTTGATCCTTCCCTGTGCTCCTGTCTGTATATGCATTAAAATCAGCTCTCATTTTTATGTTCTGGGTATCAGGCCCTCTATAATAGCTGCAATCCTCATTATTCAAATGTTGTAGTTTGCCTCTATGCTTTCTGCACAAATTCTTTTGTTTGTGTTTTCCTGGTTATGTGCAATTTCACACACGCAATGTCTATAAAATCCTGGCTTTCAGCAATCCCCGTCATCTAGAAGTTGCTGCTTTCAACCTGAGACAGGCAGAAGAGCTGTTTTATGCCTGCAGATCTCCTACAAGTCACATATCTAATGTTTTAGAAAAAGAAAAAAAAAAACTAACAAGTCAGATGAAAATGCAGAAGTTGATACTGCAGACAGAGAGGCTGGAAAGGGAAAAGCAGGATTAGAAACATCTCCAAAACTTGAGACATCGACACGTTATGTTATGAATTTAGGATACACCAGTTAGTTTGCCTCTAGGTTCTTATGCAGACACTTCTTGGCTACTGTCCTTTACTTCCCTATCTTGCTGAAAAGCATGGCAAATTTGCCCACATTGGGAGTGGGAATAGAGCAGCTGGGGTGCTGTACGTTATGCTGTGGTTTTCTGTACCCTACCTCCCCAAGTACACGTGCCCAGACTTGCCAGAAAGATCACAAGTAGGTGTTGTGCAAAGAGTTAGTAAACATCTGCCAGCCTTGCTACATGCATACATGGCAAAGATGCCTTACCATTTCATCTGCATCCATAGGTTTCTCTTCCAAGATGGTTCCTACAGTCACTGACTGTACTTTTCCTAAGCTTTGCTTATTAATGAGGATTCCCAAATTTGCATTTCTTCATCAGGCTAAGGACAGGGGACATAAGGTCTAGGGACACAAAGAGGTCGTTCATTCCTGGACTGCTCTCTGATTTTGAAAAAGCACAGACAAAAGCATCAAGAAACAAGAGAAAAGTGTAATATTAAAATAGTAGTGAAGCGAGGGGAAGGACAAGTTTATCTTACTTTCTTGGGAGAACCTCCTCAAAACAAGTGCAGAAAAAGAAAAGGCACAAAGTGATGGTGGTGCTAATAGCATAAAGAAAGAGGCTCAGGATTCAGAGAGCCCTGACATACCCTGTGAAATGAGCTTGGATTAGACAGACTCCTCTTATACAGTACAAATACAACTGCTACGTGGACTTTAAACACTGAAAGACATAGATTTTATTTAACGCAAATACTTTTTCATGTACCTTAATGTCTAAAAGTAAAATAGAGGCTGGATTTATTCTGAAACATGGTCAGGAATTTTAAAACAGGCTTTTGTATACACAAACAAAGGAAGCATGGGAAATAAGAGCTTGGGAGTTACTTAAATGTCAAGGATTACATTGTACCAGGTATAACTGAAATGTAGCAAAGGGACTCAGTTTCATAAATGAAATGTCATTGCTGATGGATACAAATTATATAAGAAAGATAGAAAAGGAAACAGAGGTGGCACTTTGTCAGATGCATTTATAGCTGCAGCAAGATACAGTTCAGCACAAAGAGAGCAGCAGTAAAAAATAAAGAAAGTAAAGAAAAACTGAAGTGGATATCTGCTACAGCCTACTCCAGCAATGAGAAAGCAGAATGAATTAGTGTCTCTCAAGGTACTCAAAGCCACAGGACGCTGTACGTGTGAGGAATTTAGCTGCCCACACATCTTTTAACAAGCACCACCAAACACTGGCCAGAGATGTTCATGTGTTACATAGAAACCGGCTCTAATCCAGACAGTACAAGTTCTTGACAAATAAACAAGAAAAACTCCCCCAAACCCAGGAACTGTAGCTGAGAAATTAAAAGTGACACCAATGAACAAACTATCTGAATGTAACATAGTAAAGAGTTTATTTGTTTGACTTAGAGAAAGTCTCTGGCATAATTCACTGGACACATATACATTAAATGTACAAATGCATACCAGAAGAAACCGAGAAGGCACACATTCAGCACCATTCACCATTTCACGCCAAAAAGAGCCACGAGCCCCAGCTTCGTTACTCTCTGTCCAGGACCACAAGCGTAGGCCCCATGGTACACCACACAGATGAGCAAACCTGGGCTGACAAGCCAAAGAGTAAATAAGATCCAGAGAACAGGCGTCCTCTTGGGATCATCCAGGGTCAGGACACAGATGCCAAGGAGAGCTAATCCTGTTCTTTAAAATAGCAACAGAACAACAAATGTCTCCCGTCTTTCCTGCCCCCTCGGGAGGCTAGTGACTTGGTTGCAAGAGGTGGCATCTCAGGCAAAGACCAAATTATAGCTTATTTGAAGACTGCTGTAGGTACTGCTGTACCTTCAGCCTCTACTAGCAGACTTCCAACAGAATTCATAACCACTGCTCCTTGCTCCTCAGCCTCTCAGCACTATCAACCACATTTTATCTGGAGAGTGATTCATTTTACAGGTCACAGCCTCAGGTTTCTAGCACTCATCAAGAACCACAATTAGGAAAACTAGACAAAATAAATGTGGTCACCTCACCCAGACTCAGATCTGTTGCCATAGGAGCAGCCAAATAGTCCAACTTCATCTGATCTTATCTTCAGGGAAGAACAAGTTCCACCAGAACTTGAAACATCCACTCTGGATCAGCAAGGCTGAATGCATCCCTCAAGAGTCATGCCGAGCTTAAGGAGAAGATTCATATCATGCAAGAAAGCAAGTTTGCTCTTTCAAATTAAGTAATTAAACTGTGTGTGATAAGCCTAAGGAATTCTACTAGACCCTGGAGTCAAGGCATAAGACTTGACTTCTGTGACAGGGGAAGGACTCTAAAAACAAGTGAACACTACCTTTCAGGAACTGGTGTGGCAACAGAACAGAAGACAAACAGATGAGAGACTTTCTCTGGAGAGGAGATCCTGTTAGTTGACAAGGGTAAAGTGCTTTCACATCCATCACAGGAAAGAGAAAGTAAAGTGTGTTAAGAAGTAAGCACAGAAGGAAAGGAAGCGCAAGTGAAATTAGCCTCCTGGACAATTTGTGAAGTCACTCCACCCAAGATGAAGCAACAAAGACATAAAAACAAAGAGATAGAGGACTTCCTGGAAAACCTGACCATATATATTAACATGGTACTAATTAGCTAATTAACCTATTGCACAATTTAAAAGTAAATAAATATTTTAAAAGTCTGGGAGAACAAGGAAGCACCAAGTGACAATGTTCTTATCAGAATAAAAAGCAGAACAATGTTGGCCCGATAAATCTATCTCTGATCTCTGCTAACAAAGTGAAATAAATACAAAGAGAGAAAAAAAATCTCCCAAATATCTGGAGAATAACAGAAGTATGGCAAAATCAAGCAATTTTAGACAATTCTACAAACATACAGTGAGTAGCTTTTGGCAGAAGCCATACTCCTGAAGCCAACAGGATAACTCATGTATTAAGTTACTTCTATGTCCAAGTGATGGTGTCATTTCCAACGCTTCTTTTCTCCCATTACCAGGAACAATTTTATAAAACACTGCTGATCATAGGACCTGACAGACCCAGCTGTAAAACTACAGTTTCTTCCCAGAAGACTACATAGAATAGCTAGAGTAGAAAGCATTTAATCCACTGAGTGAGGATAAGTATGTTTAACAGAGGGCACAATACCTTTGGTATTTTAGGGTCTCAGGACATTCTATGGGGTAAACTCAGAGCAAAACAGACCTGCTTGCCATTCAAATTAAATACACTTCCAGGAAAGGCAGTTAATCAATCAATCAATTGCATTTTATCATCAACTACAGACAGCTGTTTCAGTGTAACAACCACAACTGCAACCCAGCACCTGGAAAAGTCTTTGGAACAGTTTGTTCTGTGTGGGGAGTGCAGCAGTTGCCTTTGCTGTGGATTCCTCGTGCAATGAAAAACCCAAATAGTTTCTCTCAACAAAAAGAAAGAAAACTAAACCTGTATTTTTCTGATGTCTGAATATTATTTTGGCAAGTAGGTATGTTAGTTTTCAGGTGTCTACTTATAGTTAGGATTTATTTTTCTTTGGCATCATAAGAGGGCTTATTTATGACAGCAGAGTATGTAATTTAGATGGCAAGAAAGCAGAGTGAAACATCAATCCACAAACTGAAAAAACAAAACCACCCCACTTCTCCACTATTTGTGGGTAGAACTGGAAAAGGGCCAGTGAACAAGAGGACAGAGGTGTCAAACAGGTCCCATACCATGAACCTGCAACTTGGAAAAGGTGATGACTGAGGACATATATGATAAAGGTCTGTAAAATCACAAGTGGCAAGGAGAGAAGGAACAGGGTTGGTCATCACTACATCTGACAGTGGAAGAATTAGGGTCACTTGATGAAATAATCAAGAAAACCATTAAAACAGCCTGACAACAGTTCTTTTTCATACCACACAATGAACTCAGGGTTCATTGCCACAGAACATGGTGGAGGCCACAAGTAGAAAAGGATTTTTAAAAAGGGACTAAGTGCATTCATTAAGGCTGGGTCTAGAAGGAACGGTCAGTTCAGAAAGTCCACAGACTGCTGGAACGGTGTCAGAGAAAGACCTCTGTATACAAACTTTATATTTAATTCTTCTGTGATCACCTGTTACTGGCTATCCTCAGAGGACAGCAGGTGAGATGGCCTTTCGTCTGATTGCATGCAGTGCTTCTTACAGATCAAAGCTCTTGATTTTGGCATGATTTAGAGTTTGAAAAGGTTAACTTAAAGAACAAAAAGGAACATTTGAAAAGCTTGTATGCCTCTTCTGCTTCCTCTCTCAACCCTCAAAGATGTGCTCCTGAATCATTCAGTTTCCATGAATGGTAAAGTACTGCTGAACTAGTCATGAACAGGATTTTCTAACAGCCACTGAAGGCTGCATTATTGCTCCCAGATCCTGCCCAGTCCCTGTTACAAGGCATTTCTCCTGACCCAGTCTCAACTGTAGGTTAAATATCCCCCAAGAGTGCATTTTTTCCTCCTTACTACATTCTTGCTAAATCACTTTGTTCAACTGCTATATTTATGACATGAAACAGTTAAGATACTAATCTGCTGGCCTCTGCTAGCTAAACCCTTCTCCCAGACCACTCATTTATGTGTGGATAAGTGACAACAGGAATCTACAGGAAGACTCCTTGTGGGCAAGGGATTGCCACGCTGTCTGTGAACATCTTTATTTCACCCAGAATTTGCCACTTGGATTAGCCTTCCAGCCAGTCAGACCAATACATTTGTGCAGTGCAGCAGAGTGAACAATGCAACACAGTGATTCTCAGTCTGCAGCTAGACAGACTGAAGTAGCAGCACAAGTAAGTCAGAAAATCTGCATTTTTCTGGACACAGAGTGAGCTCTGAGACCAGTCATCACAGTTGTTTTTATATATAAAATATGTGTGCACACAGACATATGGATTAATACATTCATCACTAACGCTCATTTAAGGGACCAACCATCCAAAGTCTACACTTCACCCAGTAACTGTGCTTTAACTGGGGGTGCCAGGTGCGTCCAGGACCACGCAGCAGCTTTACAGACCACTGCGTGAGGATATTGCTGTAGGTTCAAAATCAATCAAGAGGTTACTGTTCCAGCTTGTTCAGTGTTCAGTGCCCCAGACAATCCTTCCCAATCAAGATAACACACAGGTAGATTGTTTGTTCTTATCGCTCGTAGTGGAGTTTGGACTCAGCTTACCTGGAATGAAAAGAAGTTCAAGTAATGTTAAGTAAATAAGACTTGGATAAAGTTTGGACTCACGCTTCAATCCTCTCTACTTATTTACTATACACCTTCTGTTAGATCTACATTATTCTGCACTCTCACATGGTTTTATTTCCTGCTACTGTGAAATGAAAAGACATTAAAATAAAGAGCAAATTCAGAGTATACTGTGGAGAAAACCACTGGAGAAGTATTTCCAGGCTTTGGCCTGTGCCCAGGCCAGCTTCAGTGCTATTCTCAGGCCTCAGCTGGCACTGAAAAACAGTCTGGCCATAACTGGGGTGGGAGGCTTTCCAAAGACTGTGGTATGGGAAAAAAGAAAGGCAGATCATCTCATCCATTTGATCCACACACACATTCTCAGTAGAGGTTTTTTCACATCCTGTTTTAAACATCTCAAGTGCCAGTATTTCCACCATTTCCTTTACAAAACAAGTCCCAAGGCCTTAGGGTCTCTCACTAAAGTACCACAGCATGCTGTCCCAACTTTTTCATTACTCACTCTATGGATTCCTTCTGCTCCCAGTATCTGTACTTTCCAGTGCTTGCACTGCTATCTGATCTCCTCCATTACAGCCAGCTGTTGGTCTGGATGCCTCAGCGTATTTTTTTCAAGCACTGTACTAAAGTGTATTTGCAAAGGCTTTTGCAAGTACAGGAGCACATCTGTGCTCAGCAAGACTGACATGACCTGTAGCCCAGGGCAGTATGTACTGAGAGGGGCTGCCATGTGGCTTGCAGTCACTTTGAACAAGAAAAGATCCCACTCATACAGAAAGAAGGTGTATGCGCATCTCCCAAGCAGTTGGAGCTGGTGACCACTATAGAGTGAAAATAGGGAGGGAAAACTGCCACAGGTCATGGTGTATACTACTGAGAAGTCTCAACTTTGCTAAGATGAGGAAGCTTTCAACCCAAGCACTGCCTCTGAACAGGGCTTCAAGTGAATCAGTTTTCATGTCACTGTCTTGCTTGTGGGTATTTGATCAGTGTTTTCCTCATGCGTAAGTAATGGGGAAGAGAAGAGCCTTCTCCTCTCCTCCTCCTTCTTTCCACCTTCTTCCATACTGCAACTTCTTGATATCCATGTGGGAGGCTGCACTGCAACCTGTCCTCACTTTTGTGGCTGCTCTGTATGCTACTGCCTCCTCCCCATGGCATTTCATTCTGCCTCCTGTCCCCTCTTTGACCCATTCTGTATGCTACTACTAAGTTTATCATTACTCCTGTCTCCTCACCCCCCCAGTTCCCCTCCCTGTCTGTATCACATTCAAGACCCTCATATTTACTTTCAAAAGTGTCTGCGCTCCTCTGCTTAATCTCAATGCCCAACTCCTTTATTCTTCTCACTTTCTACTCTTTGTCTTCTGACCTTTTTCTACAGATTCCACTACAGTTATAGCAAACACCCTCCCTGTATGTACCCAAAAACGTTCTCCTCTTTCTCATTAGAAAAGAGGCTGGAAATTCCAGTTACCACCTGTCCATGATCCCACTTTGGCTGAAAAACACTGGTGATAACTAAGCAGCTATTTCTGTGGTATTGCATTTCCCAGTGTAAAACACATTTCTTGTCACAAGAAGCACCTAAAAGTAAAACACAGAATCCTGCTATTAAATATGTGTCCTGCAACCAATACTCATGAGGAATGGAAGCTGATATATAGAGCAACTCAGGATAGCAGACCCTTCTGAATGAGCCTGCTTTGCTTCTTGCAGGAGATGATAAAATAAAACAAAAAGCTAGCACCTTCCAAAGGCACACAGCTTTCAAACCCTCACAGTATTTCTCAGAAACTGCACACAGATGTCAGTGTCTTTGCTGGTCACAGTCTGCCCAGCAGCATCTTAAAATTGAGAAGATTCTGGTCAGGTTCAGAGCTGCTGCTGTTGTGTTTCTAAGGAGGCAACAGTGAAATTCAAGAGTTGTGTCAATTTGATGATGTGGTTTAAGAAGGCCTTGTAAGACAAAGTACAACCTCTGTGCAGTGTGCTAAGACAACACCTCAGGATGTTAATTTGGACACTTAGTTTGGGACATTACTATCCGTAGCCGTTTTATTTTCCAGACTCCCAATTCTGACTTGTAGGTATCCTTTTTTAGCATGTAAATACTGAGTCAGATTTTCAGACTGTGTTGCAGAATGCACTTTCATCACTTCCCAGTTCAGATTCTCTTCATCACCAGTTGCTCTTACAAGACTGAACCTGACCTTTCGCCTGCTTGAATAATGTCTTTCAATTAGTCTGTGAGCTACTCAGGGGGTGTGGATCTGGTCTCTCTACGAATTTGCAAGGTGGATGTGTCTCTGTGGTACTATAGAATTAATAGTGACTTTGGAAGATGTGTGCACAGGCAGGCCTACAGGGCTTAAGTGTGCTGTTTAATCTTTACAAAAGGTAAGGGCAGCTATTTCAAACTGTGAAGCTCTGAATAATTGCATCCTAATCTGACTGCATACCAAGCACCTTCTCCCTCCTTCATTTCCACTTTTTACTTCCCTTCTGTCATGCAGAGAATCACAGCATCAGTTTTTACTAGACTTGCCCAAAGACAACTTAAGCCTTTAAAACTCAAGAACAAAGTGCCTATTTTTATCTTGAAGCTCAAACTCTATTCCATGCCTGTGTTCACAAATTTTTTATTTAATCCTAATGAAGCATGTGCTACTGATCAAGTAGCTGCAGGATCTTCTGGGTAACTAATTTTTTAGCTCTTTCTCATGAATATTCCTCATGAATTCTCACATCTTCCTAATGTGCTCTCTACCATCTCTGTTCATATGCCACTTTGAGACCATTAGACTAGAGAAGTTTTCCTTCAAGAAGAGTGATTCAATTCAAAAGCAATACACAAGCAGTGATCTTCCTCCAGCCTTTTGCAACACCAGATGACCTAATTCTACTTATGCCATACTTCAAAAGCTGAGGAATCCTCCCATTGCCATCATCCACAGGCATTCTCAATTTGCATAAACCAAAAAAAAGCCCTAAACTTGCAGTGACTCCTTGGAAAGACATATAGGTCAGGAAGAGCACAGCAGGAAGGCTGTTGTGCTGGGGCTCTGTGCCTTCCCTGTTCCTGTTCTCAATTCTTCCTTCCCCTTTATTGAAAGGGGTGGCAGCCCTCAGGAAGGAGCAGTGACAATAAAGAAAACCTGACCATAATAGCATGATAGTGTCTTTGTGGAAATGGTCCAGACCAAGCATCAGACTGCCTGGCACAGATCCACTGTGTTAAAAGGAACAGGGACATCCCTGCTGCCCTGACTGTGCAATGCCCCAGAAGGGTGCAGTGTCCCACTGTTCAACTGAAGACACCCATCTCTTTCGTGCCTTAATCTGGGCCTAATTTCATCATGACATTGCAGGAATAACAGGCTGTCTGCTGTAGAACAGCTGACAGTAAGAAACGTAGGGAATCTCTGATATTGTAAAGTGCTGACAAATCAGAGCTTACACAATTCCCTAATTCTGTCACTAGAGGGTAGTGCAAGCCCTCAGGTCCATTCCTCTGAGAAGAAATGCTCATAAATCTCCTTATAGGTCTTCACTGATTTTGTTTTTCCTGGATCTGAGGAATGGGGCCCAGCAGCACATACTGTCTGTGCTCAAGACAAAGTGATTTGCAGAGAGGACCTCTTTAGACCAGGATTTATACTTCTGCCTCCCCAAATGCCAAATGCACAGCTTAAAATGAGTCTACTGTAGTCTTAAATAAATGACCCATGCCTTCTTATAGTTCCTTTCTCTTGCATTCCTTTGGCATTTGGGAGTCTGTCCTTCATTCAGCCAGAAATATTTCTAAGAACCTAATCAGCCACTGTTGTTGACCTTCCCAATACTTTGCTTTTCTTTTTGGTCTCAGGAGAATGTCTTTCCATTTCGCATCCTGGCAGTCTCAAGGAAATTCAGTGTCTCTACGCCTGCATTTTGCATTCATCAGAGCACAGAATGGTCTCTGGCCAGACAAGTTGAGGAGGAAATTTCTCCCTGGAACTACTTCATTTTCCTGCTGGTGCAGTATGTATTGACACCCAGCACTGCTCACAGAGAGGAAGATAACCAGGCTGAATAGTCCATAGATTTACTTCAATCTGACAAAACATCTAAAACATTTCAAAGTTAGCTATGAACCCATAAATTGAGAGAAATCTGTATCATTTGTGTCTTCAACCAGATGAAGCCTTAGAAGGACGTAGTGAAAATATCAATCGTGTTAGCAAAGAAAGAAAAGCTGAGATCTAGTACTTCTCTAGAGCTTCTATTTTCATGACCTTCTCCCCCATTTCAGAAGGTGATAAAGAAGCAAATTAAAGACTTCTACCCTCTTCTCCACTCCTTGCCCCCTCACCTCAACATAAACACAGTTTCCTCTCTTCTCTACCAGTAACTTGTTACAGTAAACTCACCCAACTAAACCCAAATGAGGAAAGGACAGGTTACACTGAAAATCTGTCTGCACCCTGCTAGCCACTACAATAGTGAACACACTGCTGCTTTTTATTAGGGCAGTGCACTTCATGAACTGTACACATAACCTGTTTTATACAAGGAGATATTCACCTTTCTCTCCCTTTGCCCCATACTCACTTGCTGAGAAGTATGAGAAAACATTTACATAAGAAGTACCAACTTTACAATAAGCCTGCCATTAAATTGCCTTCAACTTAAATTGCCTGTATCATTTGATACAATTTCTACTCTTCTTTGATCCCGTTTACTTTAATATAGAGGAAATAACAGCATCTGCTCACAGATGTGTACATTGTGTTTGCACTACTGTTTGCACCAGTCAGCCCAACTCAGAACAAGGAACACAGAAGCAGAACAAGCTGGTAGAAGAGGTTTTACCTGAGATGCCACCAGTGCTCCGAATACTGGCATGCCCAATGCTGAGCCGCTCATATTCCAATTTCATGTTCCCAAGGTCTTCTCCTGAATGTCCTTCACTGGCAAAAGAATTGGCCTCAATGCTTGAGCCTGGAGACCGTTTGGCCTTGCGAGTGAAAAGCCCACTGGCAAACCGTTTTCCTTGCTTTGAATTGGCCTGTCCATCTTCTTTCTTCACATCACGAATAGACTCTCTGGATTTGGATTTATTTTTCAGGTCCATGTGGATCCGGGAGAACAGTTTCTGAGGGCTCCGATTCAGCTTGTTCAAGTTCTCCAGAGGTGGATCAATTTCTGGGAACTCTTGCTCCAATGTGACTAAGTCATTCAGAAACTGATTTAACCGTTTCTTTGACTCACTTGTTTCCTCCTTTTCCATGTTCCCCTGATTATCCTGCCTGTGTCGTGAAGCCCAGAGCATCATATCACCACGGGTTGCCCCTGCCACTAAACCATACTTAGGGTTAATGAACTTCCGAGCCACGGTGGACGAATGAAGGCCTGGCTTCCCAATACTAAGAAGGAATGGGTTAGCAATACCCAGTTCCTTGTAGAAATTAACTTCTTCTGAGATGGCATAGAGCTCACGAAACTCAACGTCAAACATCTCCACGTGCTGTCCTGTCAAGACTAGCAGGATGTTTCTGTCAATGTGGGATGAACTCCATGTGAAGCTAAGAGTAGGAAACAGAACCAACATTAGATTTTTGGGTGCATACTTGACCCAGCCCACCTAACGATATCTACGACATTACATGGGAATATGTAGCATTATGCCATTTGCCTATATATCCTTGCCAAGATGGATCAGGATAGATACATGAAGCTCTTTATTAAGCATGCAGACCAGATCTGGAAGAAAAGGCCCTAAGTCTCCAAAGGACGGTTTACCCTTTTAAAAAAGCAGCACTGCTTCAACAGGAGAAGTCTCCAGAAAACCTCTTTGAAGAAAACCAAGCACAGTGGCTGGTGGGGAGTCCTTGCAGACCATCACCTGATGCAGTGTGGAACTATCTTTAGCCCACTGAAATGGTCCAATAGCATGGGCATATTCTGTTCTCTCAGGGACAGCTTGTGCTCTATGCCACCTTCTCTGCTGTCCCACCCCGATTTCTACAGATGCCACACAGATTACAGAGGCTGGGATATGAAAGGGAATGACACGGGAAGAAGACTGTAAAGCAAAGCCACAAGCCATTCTTTACACAGAGAATGTAGCTTTGCCTTAAGCAAGAGTGACCTACCTGTATGATCCAGTGGCCACCTTTTCACCATCCACCATGAGGAAACGGGATGCCAATGTGCCTCTGATCTTCCCTGCTGGCATGTAGAACCCAACTCCTGTCACAGAACGTATACGGATATTCTAACAGGGAGGTGAAAAGACAAAATGTCACAATAAATAGGGCAGAGAATTAGATAATTGCCAGCTCCAAGTCTTAACATGTCACTCATATTATCTCACCAGATAGTATTATCTCCCAGAAGTATCTGAGACTACAGCTCATTTTGTATCAGCCACCAGAAATCAGAAGGGCTGCAGAAAGCAAAGCATAGCGCCGCAAGACCTTTTGTCATCCCCTGTCTATGCAAGTCACTCCCCTCCATCAGCCCTGTACAGTGGGTCAGCGTCTTTGTAACCCTGCCTGCTGTCTTCAGATATTCATCTTAGCCCACTGGCAAGACAATGCTTTCAAAATCAAATAATCCTCCATCTCCAGTCCTGTGCTGTAGCTTAGAAGGCCCAGCCCAGTTCAGGGGAATGAATCAGAGAAAGCTCTGACTCACATCTGCACCCTCTGAATCCTGATCCCTATTCCACGGCACTCGTGAGCTCTTCTCCAGATCACGTTAGCGGGACTACAAAATCAAGGAACTTTGCAACACCTGTGCAGTGCAAAAACCACAGTTACTTGGAGGGTAATGTATGAGACAGGTCTATATTAGATTCTTTTTGTGCTTGTGTTCTGATTCCCAGCGTGGGTTGACAAAACTGGGCAAATTAGAAGACCTGACAATTTAGTTATTACAGAAAAGAGGAGGAAACAATTCTATTGCTCAAAAGATAGATCTTTCCTGTCTGTTATAACAAAAGGAGAACCCTGACCTTTTTTGCTAAGAAGCCCAAAGTTACAGTGTCCACCCAGATTCCTCACTGTTCAATGGAAAGTGAAAAAAACAGAACCTTTTTTGAACAAATGGAACAGGATAAATCTCTCTACTAATGTCCTGAATAGATCAGCAAAGAAGAATTTCTGAAGAAGAAGGAAAAACTTTTCATGAAATGAATGGAAGTAGTTAGAAAAAGATACTATCTCTCCCAAAACCTCCCGTCTTACACCCTTTGGCCAGCAAACCTACAAGTAATAAAAAGCACTACCAGGCGTGGAAAACACACAGATTTAAGGTTACATGATTTTCAACAACAGATGTGTGCCTGCACTTACTATAAAAATGTATTTGCACACTGGACTTAGTGTTATTCTGCTCATGGGTCCTGGCTGCATGAGGCTGAATTGCCACACTGTCTAACGTGAAACACCCCCCACTCACCAAAACCTCAAAGCATTGATTGTCAGTATGAGTTTAGAGCAAATTATCTTGTCACTCTGACACAAAATTTTAGACCATTTTCTTCATTCTACCATCTGTTTCTGTAAGAATTCTTTAACAATGAACAGCTAAAAGATATTGTGATCTCGAGTAATAAATCCAGGGTTGGGAGGCAGGTAGTCCAAAGTGTAATCACAGTTCTGACACTATTCCCTGTGATGTTCTGGGAAAGTCAATTCACCTCTCCCTAATTCTTCCCCCATCTGCAGAGCAGGAGAATCATAAGGATTTGGCTAATGCTAGCACAGCCTCGAATCCCACAAAGAGCTAAGTCCTATTATTATAAACCTCCCTGACAGCTTAAATATTGATAGGCTGTAGAAATCAGCATGCAGGAATGAGCGATTTTAAGAATGCAGATCTCTTTCAAAAAACATTTTTCTGAATATAACTCTTACCTTCTGAATCTGCTCGTATTTCCTCCACTAAAGTACAGCAGAGGCAGCACAAATTCTGACTAACAGTAACTGATGATACTACTATTTTGCGTTCATCTATTGCTTGATCTGTCTGGAGTCCTATGTGGGCATTAGCTAATTAATGCTCCCAACACTGCTGAAAGTATTATTACCCTGCTTTAAAGATGAGGAGCCTGAGAAAGAAAACGATGAAGTGACTTGCCCAAGGCCGAGCACTGAGTCAGTCATATGTGTGGGATGCTGAATGCAGGTTGGGTAGAGCACAGGAGAAAGCATGTCCTTTCCAGTATTTAGAATAACATTTGTAGTTGGCTGGCTGATCACCTGAAGTATTTTCTTTTTCCTTGCTGAGTGAAGTTGGATGTGAGATTTGCCAAATCATGGAATACTGACTGCAAGTGTCAAGAAGGACCTCCATCCTTCAAATCAGTCATCAGCTCTGCTATGTTATATACCCTTTGTGAATCAAGAAGTACCAGCCTGTGTGAGCAGAAAGTTTCTTAGCATGTAACATGTGGATTTTACTGTGTTTGTATGTGATATCGCCTTCTTTTGGTGAAAAGAAAGCACATTTGAATTTCTGCAGTAACTAAGCTACACATAATGTTTAGAAAGGCACAGAGAGGTTAGAACCAAGCAGCTGAACACGTAAACTTCCTTGAACAAAGCAGGCACAAGAGTGCATAAATACATCTTGAAATGCAGGAAACAAGCACAAAATCATATAAACATTGAGTCACTTAACAGGTTATTTGTATAATGTTTTCTGCCTTGAAGGGTCTTTGAGCATTTGTAGACTGATGTATCAAGCTGTACAGAGGAGGAACAAGCCTGGGTTCATCTCCTGAAGACTACACAACAGCAAAATATAAGTGAGGTGAGATTACAGCCATTTTTTGGGAGCGCTAGTGTTACAACAGTAAAAAACATTTTGGGTAGAGGACCAGTTAGTTCACCAGATGGAAGTGACCCCTTGAAGTGCTGGGGTCTGAACCCCCAGCCCTGAATTAAGGTTGACATATGGGTGGTTCCCATGGCCCTTTAAGAGGAGGGGATAAGTCTACCTTTTGGCTTTCCTCCAAGGTGTGGCAGGCCTTGCAAGGAGAGCCCTCGGGTATACAAGCCCCAGGTGCCCTGCATTTTGACAACAAGTGCCAGGTGTCCTGTTTGGGGATAAAAGCTGGGCCCACTTGCAGGAAGGGTTGGAGAGTCTGTCTGTGGAGTGGATGCACTTCACAGAGTTTTTCTGTTGGGGAAGGACCTCCTGACTCCTCATGCAACTGGATCGCAGTCAGGTCTGGCACCTACAAACGTGGGCTTTGTGGGGAGGCAACATGGGGTTACTTCTGTCATATGTAACCACCTTATTGTCCTGGTTGTCTCCCATTTTCTCTGTGGGTTACCTTGTGTCTCTGCTTGTTCCATCTATTATGAGTGATACTATGTCATTCCTAGGGTCGCTGGGGTTGATATCTATTATTTGTGATCTATCTAACTTGTTTGTACCCCCGGCAATCCCCTATATTCTGAGTCCTTTACATGAAATAGAACTTACTCACTGGATTGTTATTCTGCTGCTGGCTGTGCCTTTTGTACTGGGCCTACTAATTGGCAAAACACCCCTCCAGATGTGTACTCTTGCAGAAGCCTGCTTAAGGTTTGTCATATCCTGGCTAATGGAAGCTGCAGTCTGCATTAAATTTCCACGTTCCCTTTGCACAGGCTTGCACCACTCCTCCTCACAAGCAGTGACTAACGTCTGCCTGGCAGCAGCTTAATACGGACTGGTAACAGTCAAGCCTGACAGAGCATCCTAATTCAAACAGTGAAGGAATTCATCTTTCTTATTTTGTTATGATGCACTTTTAAACCTCACTCTCAGTCCACAGAAAGCTAAGTTAGATCCAGTTTAGAAAGTCAGTAATAAGTTGTGCTGTGACTGACACTTAGTTGTCACTTGACAGACATGGGCAGTAGTGCTCACAAGCTGGGGTTGAGTAAGGGGGCTACACAAGACAGACCCTAAAGGGGAAGCATTGCAAGTACTTCCACCAGGGAATCCTGTGTGTACCTTCCCTCTTAGAACAATTGCTGATATATATGTTGTAAAACAAGGAGGGATCTTTATTTCAAGTTGGGATGGATGGCATGAAGGACCTGAACAAACTAACAGATGTAAAACAGATTAAGGAGAGGCAACAGACAAAGGTAGTAGATGACAGTGACTCAACAGTCCCTTATATTGACTATGTGAAAATGTGGAGATCCCCTTTCTGCTGTCCTTGGAAAAATCAGATCCCTTCAGTCAACAGAATCTGTTGGGGTAACTCCTGTCCTTTGTTTTCTTGTACTACTGCTTCACCTGAGCACATGACTGAGGGGGAGGCCCCAGATGCCTGTTATTTCCCACTCTCAAATCCTAGATGGACGTACTACAGAAAGGGGAAAAAGGAAGAGAGATGGGATTCTTGTGGACAGGACCATAGTAACAACAGTAAAGGAATTTTCTTATTCATGATCTGCAAGATTCTCATTTCTGGTGATCAGACTTCCAGGTCAGAAAGATGGGTGATAGGTGCTCATCTTACACAGGGACAAAAAAGCAGCCTCAGACCGAAAGCAGCCACCAAGCTGGACTTATCCTATGTGTTTGCCCTGAACAGTTTAGGAGAAAGCATGCTTGTCAAAATAGTAAAACTTGCAGGTATTCAAGTAAAATAGGATGGAATGCAGCTAGCTGGACCTGGCCTGCCAAAGTCATTGCTGGGTCTTTGCAAAAAGAGAGCCTTGTAAGCCTCCATTTTCAAAAGGTCACAAGCAGCCTAGAAGAATGCTCTAACAGATCATTAAAAACCCAATAGCACTGCATCACATTACGTTCAGCTTCTCCCTCACTTGAGTTAGGAATCAATGAGGAAAGGCATGAAATACTGAAATGAAATTCCAAAAATTTCTTAGGCAGAAACTTTTAAGAATTCCAGGACTGAGGGGAGGAACTCCTTACATGTTGGGAAAATTAATGTAAAAGTTAACACAAAGGTGAACTTCCTGGAGGTAACTCATTGCTGGGTTTGCTTGGAGCTCTAGGTGAACTCCTTGCCTTAGAGCAGAGATGTCCGTTAATGGGGTCTTGGTTAGCAGAAACATGGGGAGAAAGAGAACGCATCTAAAATCTGGTGAGAACACTCGCCCTCAGGTCAACAAAAAGAGGACTTTTTGTGGGGCTATGAATTTTGTATCTATGAGCACTCTGATTCATTGTGACCTCCAAAGAATGCTCTTGTGGCAAATGTAACAGAAGTCTGGCAAACTGTGTCCTGTAGGCTCAGGAAGCTGTATGACTCATACACACACGACACATTCTTACTAACATCCTAGGATGAACGTGCCGATGGTTGAATTTAAATGCATTTCTAGTGATCTCTGGCCTTCAAACAAAAATTGAGGTTTTCTCATTTCATGCTTGGAGTCAGTAACGAACTTTCTGTCTTTGCAGAGTGAGGTACTGTCTTCCTACACCAGTTTGCCTCCTGTGAGACTGTCAGCAGATCATGATACCTTGCCATCTCAAAATGATACAATAGCCAGGAATTTTGTGAAAATGCCCAGCACTGTATGTACAAAGGGGAAAATCCTGTCTTAACAGTAAATCTCCCTGTATTAGGACCATTTAAGTATTCACTGTGCATTGGATGAACCAGGCAACGGAAACAAAAGGGCAGGAATCACAGAACAATCTAAGCATCTGGTGATGACAAAAGACAGAATAAGCATCTTGACCCTGCAGCAATGACAGCCCATGGTAGTGTGTCATCTCTCTCTTTCCCTGGGATCAGAATTTGTCTCTAAACCTTAAAGTTACATCCCACATTGATGCAACTTTCTGAGAAAAAGCCATCTTGTAAATCTTGCACATGCATTCCAAAGGAAAGGTGGGAAGAAGACAGAAAGGAAGAGTAAGCAATTCCCCTGCTGACAAACTGTGGCCTACTGGTGAAAATCTTCCAGAAGAAAACAAAATGGTTACACAAAAAGCCAGTGTAAGGAGAGAATGTTTTCTCTGTTGCTGATCACTGTACAATGATTTCTACCATACTGACCCAAGCAGCAGCACAGATACATCCAAGGCAGCCCTGGGCAGGATGCTACGAGGCCATCTTCCTTGAGAGGCAAATGACCTGTTTCGCCTTACAGGAAGACTCTTTTCAGTCTTTCCATAGTATCATAGACAGGAATAAACTGCATTGACCTTAACAAGATTAACTAAGGCCTTAGCCATACTGGAAAAGGAATACAACAACCTTAAGAGGAATTTAAGATACAGTATGAGGAACTTAAGATACAGTATGAGATAGCTGGAAAAAGAGGGGAAAAAGCTGAAGGACAGCACTCTGTGGGCTGGAGCTCTGCAGAAGAGTGAACAACTAGGTAGAAGAAGGATGTTAAAAAGTTGTTCTCAGTGGACCTCCTTCAGCTCAGCTTGTATTTTGACTTCTTTTAGCTCAAGGAGTCTAATGAAAAACATAGCAAGGGCTGCTGTGAGAGAAGGGAAGCACAGAAGGGACACAGAGTTTTCTTTTGATGGCATCGGTTCAAACTCTGCCTCTTTGGAAAGGGTAACGCAACTAGGCTGCTGCAGGACCTAGTCACTGCTGTAGCATGTCACTATGACAACTGGTTTTGGAGTGTAAAGGCTGTGTAGTAGATAACTATGGAGAAAGGGAAAATGAAGAGCAGAAGGGGACCACTTACTGTTTAAAGGCAAAAAGGAACTTGACTCTCCAATAGCATTGCAACTTTTTCTAAAATGCCAGGGCATCTTTTCATTCACTCTATCCAGGAGTTAAAATACACAGTACTGAAGGCACATATTGAGGCACACATTCCTGCATATATTGACACGGTGAGTAAAGTACTGGGAAACAGGTACTGGAGCAAATGGAACTACTGCTGTGATTTCACAGTTGTGTACCAAAAAGACTCAAGCCTAGACCACCGAATACCCCTGAAGCTTGAAACAGGTCTATTACAATGATATCTGTGTCTTGCTTTCAAAGACACCAGAGGAAAGAAACTTCCATCTCTGTTTTGGAGCAAGATGAGACAGCTGCTTGGCTGGATGTCTTTTTTGATGAAGTCCAGAAAGTCAGAGCAGAATGGTAGTTCACAGGAGTACTGTTCAGACATATGCAAGTCATTTTCATCTGGATTTAAGATGGTTCTCCTAAAATGGTTAATATAAGCCTCTATAACCGTCACAGCTTTTTGAGTTTTGGTTGTGTTGGTTTTTTAAACTGTTGAGTGTTTAGGGAAGATTTGCACTTCCTCCAGGCAAAAAGGCACTTTTTTTTTTCCCCTTGCCGCTCAGACAGTTGGATCACTAGAGGGGTGAGTCTGACATCCCACAGGTTTTTTCCAACCTAGCAACTTTTTCAGAATTGTTTCAGGAACAAGTCTGTAGTAGTGACAGTGACTAAAAAACATGAAAAAAAGCAGGAATAGAATACTAACTATAAACACACAAAGGATTTCAGTCTGCGTGTAATGGAATGAGATCCTACTGAGGCTGCTTCTGCCAGCCAAGCTAGGCTGACTACTCTACAGTGCTGCATGCATTATATGAAGACATACTCTGATATGGAACTGGGGAGTAGCTATGCTCCTCAGTCCCTTATGTTCTCAGGCAAAGGAGGACAAGCTCATTCATTCCCAGATGATCACAGATGGACAAGAAAGTCTTGCTTTCACAGAGTACATGTGTCCTCTAGCTGGCATCCACACAGACAACAATTCAAAGAGCTACTTTGGACTCTGGTTTGAATCCTTGCATAGGAGACCCACAGGAATTTCCTTAGACAATTTTCTCCCCAAACAGGAATTTTTAGGTCACAAGAGTCAAGAAACTACATAGACCCTTATCTCAAGTGAAAGACAAAAATTCCAAATCTTTCATTTCTCTTTCTTCCTGTATTAGCAAGTCATTCTCTTACCCCTCTGTGTTCCATCAACCCCTGTCTAAGTGCTGTGATGTGACTTGTAGGGAGGAAGAGATGCGTTTGCCTGTCAAAGTGAGTTCCAAGATTCATTACAACTGAAAAAGGCCACTGACCTGCAGGAGATAATGGCTCAGTATATCTTACCCGGATCTGCAAGTCACTGAGGTCAAGGCATCTGCACATTTCCAGGAAGAGCTTCACACCCTCCTCATCTAGGATTATATAGACTGGGATCCAGCGCTTATATGCTGCATCAACAATATCGCGGAAGATGTCCCGGTCTGTAAATACATCCATGACCACTGCAATAATCTGGAAATAAGAAGACAGTAGACAGACAACTGAATAAAATATTAGGAACTGAAAAGGAGGGCCATTACACTAGTTCAAAGTAAAGGAGAGCACCTATACCACAATATGGAGGAGGAGGATACAGGGGAGACAAAAGTGCAGGGATGTACATGCCCAAGCACTGCCAATAATCTTGTAATTTTATGGCTTGGCTCCTGCTGCAGTTCAGAAGGAACTTACTAAATGTCTTGAGAGTTCTTCTTCTAGGGGAAGATGACTTATTTCAGCAGCCTGAGGAATGCCAAAGCCAAATACTTAATTTTTCCTCTGCATCATAAAACTTTTGTTGCCTCTGTAAGGATCCACTTAAATAAAGAACACCACTTAAAACAGATTGAAAAAGAAGAGTGAAAAACACAGCTTTAAGATTTACTCAGAAGGTCAGTAATGGAAGAACAAATGTGCAGAGGAATCAGGGTCTGAACCCTCAGCCATGGTGCGTAGTGCAGACAAGAAGAATTTTATTTTCCTTTTTTCCTGATTCCCTGTGAGAAGTCTGCTCTCAGAGCTGGCTTCCTGAGGAATGTCTTATGGAGCTCAAACATAAAAACCTCCTATTTATCAGGAAGGGACTGAAGTGTGTGCACTCAAGATTTGGAGGCAAAATAATCATTCCCTCTCTTCACATGTACATTTTTTTCTGGCATAAAACTAATCCCTCTTTCCAGGCATAGATTTTACATAAAACAAAAGGCTGCACTGACGTGACAGACAAGCCTGAACATTCATAGGATGTGTAACAACAAAACCGAGAAGGTTACAGGCATCTTTAATGCTGATCTTACATGTGTTGTCTTTCTCTCCCTTTCTGTATCTTATAAACCATTAGAAATATCAATTCGCTTTTCTGTCTAAAAGAGTTTTTCTCCTCAACATTTGAAAGGCTATGAATGAAGGAAGCGACTGTTTTCCTGGTCCTGCTGGGAAACATCAACTTGCCAGGTCAGAGCTCTCATGCTGACCATAGGTGGGGAATAGAGGTGCCTAAATTTTAATTTCGCAGGCACTGGGGTCACAGTGACGAGCTGAGCTGTCCTGGGGACGGCACATACAGGTGTGAATGGAGCTGAAGACTGGATTAAACAGTCAGGTTTTCTTCACTTGAAGTTTGGAAGACGTGTAGCTCAAGTTGCAGAAGGCCCCTGTGGAAGGGGGAATAATTCTCACCAGAGACCTCTTTCCTTTGAGAAATGCCCTTGAACAAATTGCTTTTAGGAAAGTGATGCCACAGTAAATGTCCCCTACTGTGCTTGCTGAGTCTCTGCTTGTACAGCCAACAACAACCAACACATCTGCTCTGTCAGGCGCCTTCTGTCAACAGTGCTTACACAAGCTTTTCTTTGTTAGAAAAAGAAAAAAGAAAAAAAAAAAGAGCTGACATTGTGTTTATTCTCATTATTAACATGTAGATTCCTGACACAGGTGAACTATTGTGGAGCTACTTTATAAACTAATAGTAAATCCCTTGATAACTTCTGCTAGGCAGAACTGGATTTCAGCTCCTGCCTTGGTTCTCACTTCCCAGCACAATGCAGTGAGATACAGGGAATTAATGTTTATAAATATGTAAAGGGTAAGTGTCATGAGGATGGAGGATGTCAGTGACATCCAATGATAGGACAAGGGGCAACGGATGCAAGCTGGAACATAGGAGGTTCCACATAAATGTGAGGAAGAATTTCTTCACAGTGAGGGTAACAGAGCACTGGAACAGGCTGCCCAGAGAGGTTGTGGAGTCTCCTTCTCTGGAGACATTCAAAACCCGCCTGGACATGTTCCTGTGTGACCTGACCTAGGTGTTCCTGCTCTGGCAGGGGGATTGGACTAGATGATCTTTTGAGGTCCCTTCCAATCCCTAACATTCTGTGATTCAGTGAATTTTACTAGAACCTCTGAACATTAAAATACAATGAAGTTGTGCCACTTTTTTCTTGAATAGCTTCATATACAGACAGATTATAATTAAAGGTATGAAGAGTTCATGCATTAATTCAGACCTGGTATGCTCCCTCTCACCTCCACACACTGTGCTAAGGATGTAATTATTTAGGAGCAAGGATGCCAGACAATATTCATTTGAAGTAAGAACATACACATAGGGAATTGACCAAGAATAGACAGCAGAAGTGTGAATTTGTTTTCTTTCCATCCTCTCCATTTGCAATGAGTCCAATGACTGCAGAAATTGTACCACGTCCTGGACAAACCAGTAATTGTTAATACTGGCCTTGCAAGATGACGGATGGTTCCCTCCAGGCTTTGGGGCCCTGGGTCAGTTCAGGTTTCTTTGCAAGACTGTGGACTGAATTCATGAAAACTTCAGTCTCGTATGAAAAGCAGATGAGCTGCCTTGCAGCTCACTTCCAAGACAGAAAAATGTGAGGTGGGCAACCCCACTGCTGGTATGTTAGTCTTCTCAAATCCCTGCCACAGCTGGTGATCTGTCAAGATTACCTAGGAGCGTTCCCAAATACAGCAAGTCCGAGCATGAGTGTCTACCCGTGCAGGAGGTTTTCCCCACTACTCTACCTATCTTATGGATAACAACTTATCTATACGGCCCATAGGTGTGCCTAGCTCTTCATAGGTATTTACAGATTGGCAAGCATTAACTTGCCAATCTCATTGTGGCAAGGTATCTTAATTAACATATGTTTGTAAAAGACTCATGATAAGCCACCCACAGACATGTGCCACATATTACTAGTATCTGTTCAGACCTCCCTGCTCCCCCCCAAAAAACCCAAACCAACCAAAACCTACCCTGATCTGCTGAATGAAAAGCTGCTACCAAGAGATTTTTTTTTTGCCAGGGCCAGCTCAGCTGAACACAATCTATGAAAAGGACCATTAAACACTTAAATGGCTGTTAAACATGAAACCACCTTTGGGCTGGGAGGGGCACAGTTCATCCAGTTAGTGAAAAAAATTAAAATCTACAATTACTTTTAGATGCCAGGCACAGCTATCAAAAAGAGCAGTTTCCCAGTCCTTGCACAGTCTGTAGAGGCATTAGCAGCAGTGCAAAGAGGATGTGAAGCTGCATTAAATAGCAGCGTAAGCATTTTACAGCTTCTGGCTCATCTAAACGACTGATCACACCAGTTGCTAAGAAGGATTATAGGGTGTCCGTGTATTTCTGCAAGCAGGGAGCTGAGGAGATCACCTGCTGGATTAATGCCTCTCTGGAAAGTTTTTTGTGTTTTCCAGCAGATTTGATTTCAACAAGTCTGCAAAGGTTGCCAGGGGTGGGCGTGAGCAGGTGGAGGAGGAAATAACTGCTGAATGAGAAAGCAGAAAAAACAGAAAGCAGCAAAACTAAGAGCAGGAATGAAGTGTCTTATACTGCTTTTCCCTTTCCCCAGGAGGGATATCAGCTCCAAAGGGGATCATTTCCACCCAGACCTAGAAAAACCTCACCATTGCCCCCTACCTATTCAAGGCAAGCTCTTGTAGCATTATGTCTGATTCGTTTTCTTGCCAGAGGTGCACTGTCACCTCTGACAGTCCTTTCCAGCCAAAGATAAATCAGAGATAAATAGGAGGAGCTGCTGCATATTGTCTGGACTTGGGCTGCTTGCAGTCAAGTCTGGATGGTGCTGAGACCACAAAAAATAAACCCTAAAAACACCACCCCATAAACAAACTCGCTGTCCTGTGTTTAACTAGGGATACCTGCACGTACAGGAGGGGTGGCAGGCAGGCACAGCATCACGACCTGCCTTCCCCTGAGCTAGAGAATCATGAAAAGCAAAACGTGGGCAGAAACCCCAAATCTGGAGGGGTGCAGGGGTTAAACCCCATCGTGGGCATCGGCTCTGGCAAACCACAGCGTGACCAGCAACACGCAGCAGGGAAAGCCCTGCCTGGTGGACGACAACCAGGATGGAGGGCCAAGGCGCTCCTCCCGCTTCGGCAGGACCCGGCGGGGAAAGCTGGCCCGTGGCAGGCTCTCCCTCCTGCCCACCGCAGCCGCCAACCTGCCAGACCCGTCTGCCCAGGCGCTCGCGGCCCAGGCGTGAAGGCAGGCAGGGGTGGCCCATCGAGGGCCCCGCTCCCTGTGGCAGCCGGGCCCTACCTTCTGCGCCTGCTGGATCATCTCCCGCACCACCTCCTTCAGGTGGGGCGCGCTCTCCTCCTTGCGCGGGTGCGTGAAGAGGGCCACCCGGCTGATGCCCCGGTAGAAGGTCTTGTCGGTCCAGCCCAAGTCCAACGGGGGCACCTCGGTGTCTGAGCACTCAGGCCAGTAGGCCAGCGAGAGGGTCTCGCCGCCGGGCCCCCGCACCGCCTTGTCGCCCTCCCGGGGGTCGTCGTACCCCCGCCAGCTGCCCCGCAGGGCCTGCAGCTCCCGGCTGGAGAGAAAGTCGCGGAGCTGCTCCTTCCTCAGCGCCTCCCGGTAGGCCGCCTCGCCCCGGGTCACCAACGCCTCCAGGGCCCGGCGCTGCTCTTCGCTGTAGTAGAATCGGGCCTGGGCCTCCGTCACCTTCTCGTTGACGTGCGACTCGTCCAGCAGGAGCACCTGGGACTCCGCCATGCTGCCGGCACCCGCAGCGCCGGCCGGCCCGGGAGGCTGCGGAAGGAGGGCGAGGCAGAACAACCGGCACCGCCTCACCTGGCCTGCCCGAGCCCGCCCCGACGGGTGGAGCGGCCGCGCCGCCCCGCGCCGGCCCCTCACGCTGCCCTGGCGCCCTGGGGACACGGCTGTCCCCTGTGTCCTACCCCTCTGACAGAGCCGTGCGTGGTCCCAGCCCCTGGGGGACAGAATGGCTGTCCCCTGGCATGGCCACCACCAGCGTCCCTCGCCACCGCACTTGGAGGAGAAACGGACCTGGGCCATGGGTGTATTTTGGGGTGCAAACGCAAAAGTCTATTTCAGAGGGTTTTCCCCCTTTGTCAGATGTGGCAGCCACCTGAAGGGTGCTCAGAGGGAAAGGGGGGCTGAGAGTGGGGCTGGGAACACGGGCAGAGCACCGTGGTGGCCACAAGCCATGGTCTGTCAGCTGTAGTTGGCTGCTGGCTGGCCCTCTCCAAATCCACCTACGGAGCACCAGCAGAACAACTCCCAAAAAAAGCAGGAGGTGGGTGCTCTGTTCACAGACAGGAGATGACAGGACAAGGGGTTTTCCCCAGACTGCCCAGCAGGCTGGTGGTGTCAGGGCTGGGAATAAAACAGCCTCACTCTCAGTGCAGGAACAAACACCCCTGGCTTGACACACGTCCCAGCTGAGAGACAAGGGGCTGTTATGTTAAATTACCAATTTTGCATGGTATGCGATAATTGCTAGGGGCCCTAATCAAGATTCAGGCCCCACTGTGGTTTGCACTGCATAGGCAGAGGATAAAAAAACAGTGCTTCCCTCTTGCAGCCCAGGGACAGAGCTGGCGGGGATGAACAAGGGATAAAGGCAAGGTGGTGGTGAAATACAAACATTCAGAGGCGTTTGCAGTGCTTTACATACATGATTAGCCCTAAGTGCTCACATGCACAAAAAACTGTAGGGACAGAGCTGCTGGAGCTGCTCTTTGTCTCCTCCCTATAAGCAATCACCTGCGCTCAGCGTGAGTTAATACGAAAATCCAAGGACGACGAGGTGGGGCACTGGAGCTCATCCTGTGCTCTTCCTCTCCTTTAGGTAGAAGGGAGAACTTTAGTATTCCAGACTCTCATCAATAGCTTTTCCTAGCATGAAATTCACTTAAAATTTGAAATTGCACTTTGCAGAGGTCTACTCTGCCTGTCAAGTCCCCTTTAAAAATTAATTTCAATATAGGTTCTTTTAGCCTGATTTCAGATGGCAATAAAGCTTACGTGGACATGGTGTCTGCGTCTGTCTGCCTGTCTGTCCATCTTTCTAATGGCTTTTGAACCCACTGGCTGATTTTGATCAAGTTTGGCAGAAGTGTAATTACATCTCTACAGATTTTGTGAAAATAAATGGCCTGATAGCAGAAAGAGACCCTATCACAGTCCCTGGCAGGGGAAGTTACAACATGGGTTCATGCCTTACTAGATTTTGGATATTCCATGAAAGTGAAAACACTAATAAGTGCCTGATCTGTATGAAAAGCTTCAAATTAAGTTTATGTCATTTTAGACACCCTGGTCAATCAACAATTACAAATACACAGGAGGTGTGGCCTTGTTAGTTTCAGTGTTCACTAAACTACTTGTTGGCGGGTTTTTTTTCTGTACTGCCATCAGCTCTGCTGTTTCATCTGTGGGTAAATAAAATCTCTTTAATCCTAGATGCTCTATTCATTCGTAGATGCACAACATAATCCTTTGTGTTCAGCTAAGGCTCCCACATGAAAGCAACAGTACGTTCACAAGTATGTGTTTAGTTTTATATTTAAAAGCAAGCGAATGTTTCCCACATCCAAGCAGAAGAGATTTTTCAGTTTGTTGTGAGGAAATGTTTAGCCCCCATGTCTCACTCTAAAAGACAAACTGACTGTGTGTTGATATGATATATAGAGGCAAGGTGCTGTGCAAAAGCTGAAAGAGACACTTTCCCAATGCATGCCTGTGTCCTGTCCCCCCCTCCCCGTTCTTGCAGTGATACATTGCAACCAAGTGTATTTCCTATATGGAGTTTTTATAAGGTCTGATGATTCAGTCCCTTTGGATATACCCTGACCCTCTGACTGACAGCCTCACCACAAAGACTGGTAAAAAGAGCTGTGCAAACAAACTGCCCTCTCTGTCACAGAGGTAACCCAACCCTTTGGGACCAGAGAAAAAGGAACGTGGCAGGCAGGGTGAGGGGAAAGACTCGTGCCTGGCCCTGCCTCTCTGGGATCAAGGAATGAATTCCAGTTTCCACTCGAGAAGAGGATCATTATTGTTTCAGCTCAGGTTTTCCTCTCTGCCCTTAGCCACAGCTTGAGAAAGAAGAAAGGGGAAGGCTGCTTTTGAGTTGGCCTGAGGCAGCTGCAAATCCATGCAGAACCACGCTATCAGCCCTTTGATTTATTTTGTTCCTGGGGATTACTCACTGGAGGGGCTGCTTGTGCGTAGGCAGGGTTGGGTCTCTTTGCTTTTCACCTTTGTCTGGGTGTCGTCCTAGCCAAGTCCTGGTTAAGGTCTTGCTTACTTTTCTGGTACAGTTCCAAAAGGTTTTCCAAAGGATGTAAACTAACCTATCAGGAAGTATTACCTCTTATTGTAACCCTCCTCCAACCCCATTAGTGTTTTAAATCGTCTGCCTTCAAACACCTCCCACATATATTCTGGTTACTTGGGCCTAATTGCTTCACTTTCCTTTGCGAGGCATTACAAGTTGTGCGTTAGATAAAGATATGACAACTTATATTTAGCATTAATTGTAACTGTGCTTGTCCTGAGCATACATCTCTTCTGCCAGTCCTTCCTGTGTAATTTCAGCCCCTAAATAGCCCACTTCACGATAAATTTTCC
Organism: Podargus strigoides; assembly: GCA_028020825.1. Classification (NCBI taxonomy): domain Eukaryota; kingdom Metazoa; phylum Chordata; class Aves; order Caprimulgiformes; family Podargidae; genus Podargus; species Podargus strigoides. Next base: position 115,848,957 of record CM051663.1, on the reverse strand, counting down.
AGCAGTGTTTTTTTCTTGTGACACGAACTGCTACAAGCTCTTGTTATAAACCTTTGGGTGCTCAGCTCTTTAGGAATAAAATTCTGATGCCTTCTCCCTCATGCTTCCTTTACATCTTATTTCTCCCAAGAGCAGTCATCATCTACGTACAAAACAGGGGTAAAAACAGGGGAAGGTATTAAAAAGAAAGGATCAGTTGGTGATAAAGTGGTTGAGAGCTGTATACAAGAAGCCTTTTTTGAGGGGGGTTATCCTCCAAAACAAAACAACGTGATTTACCAAAATGTATCTGATCAATCATACTACCTTTTGGGGGTTTCTTTTGTTTGGTGGGCTTTTTCCTCCATAAAAAGCAGCAACTGGTTAAAAATTACTTTTGCAAAGAAGAGAGGGTGTCTTAAGGGATGGAGGATACAAGAGAGTGTTTTCCACTTCTCAGCGTCCTAGCTGCGGGTTAGCCTGAGGTGATGGGGCTTTGCCATCTTGAAATGGAAGGGTAAATAAATAGGCGTCTGTGCCATGTTTGTTATTAAACGCTATGTGCCTTCGCTGTGCTGGGTGGCACCACAGCAAGACTTGCAAAGGCTTGGTGGAGACTGCATCTCCTGGGCTCTCTTCCCTGTAGCTGGGACCCAACAGTTTGTGGGAAGCCCATTACGTGCGCAGCAAGTCGCGCTCTGCTGGTCCCGAGTCTGAAATTTCGTTTGCAAGGGCTGCCAGCCCAGCACAGGAATGAGTGCTTTAGTCATGTCCAAGTATTGGCAGAGCTAAAAAGCCTGAAATGAGGTGATTTCAGGGTGGAGAAGAAGCAGTGTTTGCCTTTACCATTCTCCCTCCAGCGACCTGAAGAGCTGCAGGCGGTGGAAGGTAGGTGTGTCACTTCTGCAGCAGCAGTGACAGACTGCAATCCAGAGGATGAAGAAACGCTTTCAGATGCTTCCTTTCTGTCACATTACACTGCCTCAGGGAGAAAACCTAGCTGCTGAATTGGAGGATTGCTGCAACTGAGTCAAGTGCTTCTGGCCTCCCACTCAGTTTTTTAGCTGGTTTTTCCATGTGAGAATAAATAGGTATGAGAGTTCTCTGAAGAAAGCAGAAAGGAACAACTGTGTTCACGGGCTCATTTCTTGCAGCAAGGTATTTGCTGACTGAGCACACACAGAAAGGACTTTAGCACTTTTCCCAGCTGCTCCCATTTACAGGGCAACAGTTCGAGGCAGTCTGCTGTAAGAAATAGTGCTGACCCAGGTCTCTTGCTTAATCTTTCAACTCCCATAAAGGCAAGGACTCAAAACTGGTTGCAATTCAGACATCAGCTGAGTTACCCCACGGGGCTTCGGCCAAGTCACCTGCTGTGCCCCAGTTCCCTGTCTGTAAAATGAGGAAGATACGGCTCTACTTCACAGGTCTGCAGCAGGGTTTCTCCTGCAAGGAGAGAAGGAAGAAAAAAAAAAAAGGCAGCTGTCGAGTCGCTTTGCACATGAGCCAAATTCTGAATGGAAGCTCTCGCTAAAGGAAATAGTGAGGAATAAGCAATGCAGTCTCTGAATAGGATGCTTAATTGCAGCTATAATTATGTGGCTCTCAAATCACAGTGTGCTTTATAGACAAAGGAACACCAAGAATGGAGGTGCTGATAAGTTAAGGCAGCAACAAGTCTACAGCATGGTGTACTTACCTGCGTACTGGCCACCTGTTAGTGTGAATTGCTACTAACTCACTGAAGAAGAAAATGCTCAGGTGAGAGCTGATGGGGAGAGGAGTGGAGCACAGAGGGAAGGCTGGGATGGGTGTCCCAGGCAGAGCCTGGACAGATGGGGAGCAGACTGACAGGAAGCAATTAACGGGACAATCTTGATATGGTGGAGCAGGCCCCCAGCCAATGCGGTAAGATGAGGTGGAAGATGGAGTTATGTGCTGATGACAAGGTTGAGATGTCCCAATGCTATGTGGTGGATAAGAGGGAGTCGATGGAGGGAATGCAGTAGACATGATATGGCCAAGAGTAACACATTCATCTGAAAAGCTCCATAATCCATGGAGAATTGTGGGAAGCCGAGATGAAGATCTGGCATCCACAAAGTTTTAGCCATCTTGGAAGATGGCTATAAAAAGAGCCATGGCAAAAAAGGAATCTCTGTTTTTAATAAGGAGAGGTAAAGAATAAAACTGTAAGGCTTGGCTATGGGGAGCAGAAGTTAGAAGCGGGCCCTACACTACAAAAATGAACAGGTAGAAAGCAATTTGGTCCCCACAATAAATGCAAAACTGTGTGAAGGGAACAGCATAGGAACGAAAAAGGGAACCCTCTGAGGGGAGATGCAGAAAGCTGAACTGTAAGCTTAGGCCTGGAGATGCAACAAGGAGATTTGGGATTCATGAACATAAAGAAAGATACAGCTAGATTTTATGACGTGGTAGAATTGTATTTACTGGGTTTGGAAGATGCCCTTTACTGATCAGCATATCACAGAATCACACAGAATCACAGAATGTTAGGGCCTCTGATGTGTACTTAAAAATATCCAGAGAGGCAATGTAAAGGAGCAGTCAGCAGCTCATGACCTTATCAGAAGTAGCGCTAGCTCCAGAGGATCCCTGCCTTTCACTCAACGTTGTTTCTGTCCAGCAATGCCGTGACAAAGGCAGACGGAGTGGGTGCAAGTAACTCCCATGAGTCAGAGAAAACAAATAAAAGGAGCCGACCCGACCTCCCTCCTGAAAGGCTGTTTCCTGAGAGATGTGTTGTAGGTGTGAAAGCAAAACTTTACAGGAATTTACACTTGAAATCTGCTGTTTAATTTTTTGCCTTATAAATCCAGAACTAAGGCCACAAAAAAAGGTACCATGTGATATCCCCTGCCTCTGTTCTGGCTGCTCCTTCTTTCTGTGGACAAATCACCCCTTGGCTTGACTGAGACACTGCACAGCAGATTTATCCCAGGCTATAATGTTGCTCCAAGTAGGAGTGCACTCCTGCCACCCCAAAGGCACAGGAGGAGAAACCAGCAGAGTGCCTATGTTTTGATACAGGAGACACTCCTACCTTGGACTTCAGTAGGAAAGAGCTTCTTTGCCAGCCAGCCTGAGGCATGGTGATGGTCTTTGTCCTGAGACAGTGTCATAGGGACAGCAACCCAGGCTGTCCTTCCCTGGGTCTATGGAAACCTGAATTCAGGCTTAGAATATTGAATTTTCAGATCAGCATTGGCAGAAAGATCTGGTTTGAATTCTTCCAAAAGCAAACCCCAAATGCATAATGCACTTATGTTCCTCCAGTGTCTGGTTTTAGATCCATTTCTTTTGCAACTCAATTAATCAAGATTTCGCTGCTCATTTTAAAATAAGTGGCATTTCTCTTAGGAAGTTTTATAGCTTTCAGTCTTAGAGGTTTAAAAATAATCAAATGGATTCTGAGCTAATCTAGATTCATAAACCATTCTCGTCTGTTAAAATCTGAACACTTTGATCACCATATTTAAGAGATTCCTTTCTCCAGAGGGGTATTTTTCAGACAGATTGTTCCCCACTACTCTCTATTTTGAGGCTTGCTGTACGTTACCATGCTGCACCCTCACTCAAAACACATAGGAGGAAGGGAGAGGGAGGAGAAGCTGCATCAGAAATAAGCCACAGCTCTGAGCTTATCCATGTTCCTTTTTCCCTCTTCTCTTGATGATGGAGAATCTGTAGACCTCTCCTTGTGTTTAGCCTGTCTTCCTCACCTGCTCTTTTCTATTTGCTCTGCCAGCCTTTTGAGGGATCTTTTAAAAAATCTTCCCTTGAGAGTGACCACAGGCATTTTTCCTTTTACTCTTCCAGCAAGGCTGGCTCAGTAACACGTTTCTGCTTGTCAGACCCCCACACCTTCTTTCCCACCTTCCTGTATTCATTTCCTTCTGTTGGAGAAGCAGCTGCATCCCCTGGGGAAGGGTGCAGCCTGTGGCAGGCCCCCCTCCCTCCCAGAGTATCTCTGCTCTGACAAGCAGGATGAAAGTCCGGTATTCATGGTTCTACTTCCACTTTGTCCAGGCTGCCAATTAGTAGAGGAAGCGATGATTGGATTCATTTTGCTTTTTTTTTGCCATGCTGACAATTGACCTAAACCAGAGTAAGGCAGGAAATGCAATTAGACAGCGGATAATCTTGGGAAGGACTACAACTAATGGCTTAGCATTTTGCATTTCTCACAAACATTTAATTTATCCTTCTACTCTTCCTGCAAGCTGTGTATGGGATCTAGTGGGGTCATTTCATCCCCTCATGTAACGTAATTGCCTTGTGGGCCTCTTTCAACACTGCAGAGCAACATGATTAGCAAATTACAACTCAGATATCACTCATGCCAGTGCTTGGGCTAAGACTGTGACAAGTGATGTGAGGGATGTACTGGTGGCCTTGGTACCAGGTAGCATGGTGGCTTTCCAGCTAGGCTTCATCTGAAGGGCATTAGCTGCAGCAGCGCTCTTTTGAGCTTGGGGCCAAATCCACCACAGCAAGGCAAAATCACAGCCCCTGTCTATCACCTCCAGGAAGCTGTGGCTGGCACTCAGCATTGCAGAATGAGAGGCAGTCATGATACCCACAGGAGAACAAGAAGCACCATATGCGATTAAGCCTGACATTTAGGCTGAGAAATCGATAGGCTCCTGTTCTGGGCATTCAGGACATGCAGCTATATACTGCCATGGGACTACATAGCAGTGCAGGGCAATTACATCAGTTGGCTGGAAGAGGGCGAGTTTGGATTGGGTTGTTGTCTAGGTAGCCTACTTTTATGATCACTGCCCTGGCAAATTAGTTAGATCAGGGTGATTCCCTGCCTTCATCTACTCAGTGGCCTGCCAGTCCCCTTTGTTCTGAGCTCATCTGCATCTGGAAGGTAAATACAAGGTACACCCATGATGACCTTTAGAACTAGAAACCTTTACAGTTTGCATAACACTGCAGATATATATGCCACGATAATAAATAAGCTATGGTAATTACAGAATAAATCCTTGCCCAAAAGAGACACTCAGATGTGAATGGTGGAACACGCTGCCAAACACAAAGTACGGCTCAGCCAGGGAGGCGTGTGGTGCAAACAGCCAGGGTTTTAGTAAGAGGAGGGAAGAAAGCGTAGCCAACATGAGCAGGCTCCAAGGGCAAGGAGAAAGAAGTCAGAAAGCCAGAGGGTATGAGAAAGAAAGCGAAGGAGATGTTTAACTACCACGTGAGGGTGAGGGCCCAACAACAGTGATTGTAAGAGATGAGAAATGCTATGTTGGCAAAAAGATAATCATAGAAAAGGAAGAGGAGCTTTCAGCTTGATATCCATGGCTCTGACATTGTCCTGCTATGCTTTGGCAAGCCACTTCACCCTTGCTTGACTCCTCTCCTCCATTTTGTACATCTTAGCACTCGACTTGCAAATTCTTTCGAGTATGACTATCATTTCTATGGGCGCATGAAGTGCCTACTGGAACCAGGCTCTGAACTCAGCTGGTGCATCTCTATCATGAAGGACAGCAAAATTCAGTGGAAGATGAAAAGCTGTTGCATAAACTTGGACACAGGCAAGGTGTGTCTGTTAACAGGGACCGACATCCTCTGCTATGGGGATGAAGGAGAGCAGGATGCTGGAGAGGAGAGGGCAACACTGGCCACCAAGAACACAGCTTGCTCATGGCAGCAGGATAAGAGAAAGAGCAATGAAGAGAAATAAATGTTAAAATCATGATATGTGGGTGGAGGTGGGGAAGAGACAAGCAATGATTTGGTAGAAAAGGCAGGTGCTATTTTAGTCAGACTGGGCTAATTTCAGCTCTGATGTAACTCCATTTACGTCAACTTTAATTTTACACAAAGGATTAATTTAGGTCAGTGAGTTGAGGTGAGGGTGAGTCAGCCCACAATAAGTTTTGGGGTGCAAGGAAGAGACGTGAAACAAAGATCAGGTGAAGAACTGGAGCCATCCTGGATTTGGAGAGATGTTTAGGAAGGGAAGGTGGAGATGAGAGAGGATGAACAAGAGGGAACAAAGGCAAACAGGCCACAGGACCCTGCTGGGATGTTGGCCAATGATTTTCAATCCAACCGCAGGACAGTTTGCAAAGAAAGGCAGTCTGCTTCCTGAACTCAGCAGTGTAGTGGTTATTTACCCCTTGCTCCTTCTTGCGGTCCACCTCCCCTTGCCACTCCTCCGGGCAGCTCGCACACCCACATACCATACTCAATGAGAGATCATAACAATTAAGCTTTGGTTTTATTTTTTTTTGTGTTTAATCACCAAACATCTGAGGTTTAACCTGAAATAGACTACAGATCAGGGTTTCACATGGCAACAGCTGCATTTAGCATGGAGAATGGGACTGATTCGCTTCCTGGTACAGCTTCACTGGAGTCAATGGAGATGAATTTGTTCCATTAATTCTTCAGAGACAGCATGAACACCAAATGAAAATGGACAGGGCCATTCTCAGGCTGACGAAAGCGTCCACACCTTAACTCTCACAGCCTGCCTATGGAACACATGGAAAAAGTGGCTGACACTATCTTTAAGGTTTACAAAGAAGTGCCACTCAACAACGCATAGGAAATAAAAGAATGATGCCATTACACTTAATGAAACAAAACCAAAAAATAATTAAGATCATCTCTTGCTTCCTTCCCATTCCTCTCTCTTTTTCTTTCCCTGCACATGCCTTCCATCAGTTGTTTCCGATGCAGTTTTTAAGTGGGTGTTTACTTGTTGTAATTCCATGTACTGAGATAATTCTAGACCATTAACCTCTGAGGTTTTTTTCTCTCCTCTGTCCTCATTTGCCCTAGCTTTTATCAGTTTTTACATTTTTCTTCTTAGAAATCATGATTTTTCAGTTGGATTTTATTTTCATTCTCTTCCTCTATAGCTTGGCCCTGTTTTCATTCCTCTGTTCTCTTGTCCCTTGTTTAACATCAGCTTTAGTTTAGAGAAGAAGAAAGTGAGTAGGCTATAAGGTTAAAGATTAACTTTAACCATCTCTTTGACACCTATCCTGAACTCAGCTCCCCCAGTTTCCCATCTTCCACAAATACTTGGTACTGTACAAGAAATAAATACCCACAAACCTCTCTTGTCTCATATTCAGTCACCATAATAAATACAAACTCTCTTCTGTAACATTCAATCATTATATTTAGTCTTAATATCATGCTTTTCATCTGCAAACACCCACACAAGCATTGGTTAATTTGTCCTTACAACAGCCCTGCAAGGTAGGCAATTACGTGTTATTATCTCCATTTTACACATAAGGAAACTCCAGGAGAAATTGTGAAACTCCTAACAAGCACACATACCCACAAATCTAAATAGGTTCTAACTATATCTTCTACAAATGCACACATACACACAGTAGTATACATACATATTAGTGTACATTGAAAATAAAGGACTAGCAAACTCACTGTAGGAACCTGACACATTATATCCACCAAAAAGGAAACTTCTCAGAAGATGAGATCGGCCTGGACAGCAGAGGAGAGGTGCAGGACACAAACACGAGCTCTCCACAGCATGCTCTGTATTTTCTGGGCAGCATTTCATGACCTCCCTTTCCAGCAGACAAGCAGATGCACGAGGTGAACTCCTTGCCCCCATGTGCTTTTTCTAAAGCACCACCGAGGTTTGATTTCACGTTTGCAGTTTCACCGCTGGTGACCACCCTCACTCTATCAACACTTGTTTCTGACAAGAAGTTGGAAAAACCCAGTCATGCACAACACCCAGGTGAGCTCCTGACCTGTTTGAATGCTAATTACCTCTTTGTGCTCTATGGGACTTCTACTGCCCATCAAGATGTCAGGATGGGAGTATAATAGACCTGCTGCACCACAGGCAGCCATACACACAAAACCATGGAAATATGGAAGAAACATTAGTGGGAAAGCCAGAGAATGAAAATGAAGACACAAGTCATTAACTTTGATCCAGGATGTCAGCAGTCTGTGCTGGAGTATCCTGTGTGCAGCAACTCCCCTCCACGGTGGGAACAGGATGCTCTCTTCCCATCCCACAGGGTACTTCCCTGCCCTTGCACAGGAGGGGCTCCAGGGACTCTGCAGGGTCTGGAGAGGTCTGCTTTGGAGGGTCAGATCCTCAAATGTATTTAGACGTTGAATTCCCACTTATGCAAGGGAGCTCCACTGCAACTAATGGGCATTAGGTGCCATTAACATAAAGAAATTTGATGTGAAAATAAAGACCTCTGTAAAGATTTGGGCCTTTGTGACTTCCCATTTCATTGTCCTCCCTTCAGCGAGACACTGAGGCTCTCATGGACTTGGCAGTTATGATTCAATGAAAACTGTCCCCGCTTTATTGGTCCTCCTGCCTTACTTTGTGAACCTCTCGTCCTCTCTCAGCATAGGTACATTCAGGCAAATGATTTCAGTATTGTCTTCCTTTCACCCCTTGTGTTTTGGGTGGGACTTGGGACAAAGCTATAGGACAGAGTTTGCCAAGATGAATATACATTGCTTGTTCCGTAAAAAAAGACACAAGACCCTGTGTCTTCTCTGTACCAATAAAAGTCTTAAGTCTGTATTATTGCTAGAGTTTTCCCTATTCCAGATCTTCTTAAAATCCTTTACTGTTTTTAGCTTTTCCAGCCAGGGTTGTGTCCTCAATGTATTTGGTTTTCCAAGTCAGTTTTCTGCATTTTATAATTTCTGTTTTAGAACAATTATGGCCTCTTTTTTTCTTCCCCCCTAGTTGGCACATGTTACTTTTTTATTTCTAATTTCTGTCTCAGCTCTGCCACTGAGCCAGCACAGGCTGCTGCTTTCTAAAACACAGACATCAATGCAAAGGCTGAAACTTCCACAGACTTCGGCCAAGCCTGCTGACTTCGGATTCCTGCATCACAGGGGTCCTCTCAGCTCCATCCCTTATTAATTACAATCAATCATTCGTACCACAGGAGTGATCCGAACTTCCAGACCAGTTCATGACCTAAGTGTCTGTGTGCTGTGCAGACAGAGAGGCAAGGCCAACCCTGTCTTACAAACTACAAGCGGACAAGGTGAAGCGAAGTGGTTGTTCCAGGTCAAAATTGTGGTCCTACATAGATCAGTGGTCTTTGCTTTAAAGACTCTCCTCCGTGCTCTTTACCTGGGGGGTAAAGGATTCCCTGGATGCAGGGAAACTGTGCAGCTTCATTAGGAGCAAAGCTGAGAGAAGGGAGAAGCACCAGTGACCACTGACAGTGGAGTTACAACTTGTGTAGTGGTGCTGCTGTAGGTCCTGTAGCACAAACAAGTCTTAAACAGCATTTCATGTCAGGCAGGGAAATAATTTACTCATATAACATGCACTGAGGTGTTCAGATGAGTCAAAAACACCTGCTGCTTTGGCCATCACAGTGACCTACCCTGCCTCATTGTTTCCTTGTGCTACTCCTGCCTACTTGCCTGTACCCACATCTTAACACTAGCTAGAAGCTCCAAGAGCTCTGGGGCATGGTCACAATACCAGAACTGCAAGGCCTTGGTCTTGGTCTGAATTTAGCATTCCAAGTGCTTACGGCAGGCTGGGAATTAAAAAAAAAAAAAAAAAAAAAAGTTTTAAAAAAAGAAAGGAAAGAAAAGAGAAGGCACAGTAATGACCATGATAGGTGTAGTAAATGAAATGGAAAGCAAGTCTACACTCTTGAGAGAGAAGCTGATGGGGACAGTGAAGTTTAGGAACACCACAGAATGAATTCCAGGATCATAACGAAGCATTCAAGCTGGGGATGCAGGACAAAGGAATTAGAAGCTGCGATGAAGACAAGCGCTTCCAGCTAATGTGGGAGTGCAAAGGGAGACAGTGGCAGGATGCAAATAGGAGGCTGATGTGATTGCAGTGCTGAGCCAACCAAGCCTTGTCTATACTAGCAGTACACATCCTATTAGAAAGAGCTTTGCACCCATGCTCTGAGTAACAGGATCCTCAACATAAATTTGAATTTTGCATGACCAAAAGACAGGTGCATTAAAAATGGGTTAGTCAGTCTTGATTAGTGCTCTCTGAACACAGCACCTGTCTTGTATATCCTAGGCTGCAGCCTCTTTGGGTGCTGTATTCTTCAAAATGTTAGCTCTTCTTTACATGGAATAGTCATTTATGCATATTTACAACAGGGTTGTTCTTCACTGACTCCCCTGTGAGGTCTGTTATTGTACAGCAGACAAGTCTCCAACAAACACAGTGTCCCCCAGTTCCACTGTGTGGACTGTGTGCATCCATGCAGGATGCTTGGCTTGACCACTTACTGTGAAACAGTCATGCCACAGTCACCAGCTTGATTTTCTTGCTGAGCTGAGCTAGCTCTAAGTTAACCAGCTGTTTTTCCTAAATGTCACATTTTCTCTGAACAGACATGGGTGGGAAAAAATCTCAACCTTTTGCAGCAGCTTTTTCAATAAGCTGGAGGCTGCAGAAATGAGGCAGAAACAATAAAGCATAATATGAAGAGCATGTTGAAAAGAACTTTGGAGCTGTGGTCAGGTTTGTCTGAGTCATGAGGAAAGACAACCATGAGACTTTGACCATATTAGACTGTCTTACACAGGTAAATAGAAAGATCCTTTAAATGTAAGATGGTAATTATAATTTCAAAGAGGAGTAAATCACTACCCACACCCTTTGGCTCCCTACCTGAAGATCTTATCAAATTAAATTATGATCACTTTCTGGAATAACGAGGCAGAACCTCAGCTGGCAAAAATCAGAATAGCTCCATGGACTCAAAACATAAAGCAATGACTTACTCGGACAAAGCTCTGTTCCACTTGCCTGCTTGGATGTCTTCTCAGGAGCTCCCCTTCTCCCAGAGTCACGCTCAAACCTGCGTGTGCCACTGCTGTACACTCAGGCTAAACCAGGCTTCTGTTCAGAGACAGCTTCCCCTACATCTGGGGAAGCCAATACTTTAGGAAAATAGGCTTCACATATAAATGTTTATCATAAGGACAATAAACACCACCAGTCTTTTGTTAGTAATGGTATCTCTCCTTATGGTGGTTGGCCTTCAATTCACTGACAGAGCCAAAGGCTTCAGAAGGCTGAAAGGACAGTCATGACCATGTTCTCCAGCTTTCAGTAACCAAAACTAGAGTATTTCAGCCCATAAACCTTGTATCCAGCCCTCTTGCCAGCCTTGAGCTGGAGAATGTATGGTCGAGACCACAGCAAGCTTGCTATACTGTTTGAGTGGTTATGAACCTTCTCTTTTAAATATACAAGCTTTATTTTTAGTCAGAATTTGTCTAAAGTCAGTGCAAACAACCCGTTTATGTGTCTTGAAGCCTTACCTCTTATGTTTGGAGTCCTAAATTCAAGATGTTTACAACTGGTGTTCCAGAGTGCATTCTGCTGTGTAAGTGCTTGTGAAATACCTGTGCTCTTCAAGTCATGAGCATTTTAAATGAGAATATGTAGCTATCATTTTGGTCAGCTGATGGTGAAGATTGAAACTTGTAAGCACTGGTGTGCTCTCCAACCAGATAAACACAACTGATAGCTGCACCCCACCCAGAGAGAGAAGCATCAGCAACAAGTGGCACTAACAGCTGTTTCACAGGGCAGCAAGGTGCCTCTTGCTATTTTCTTTTTCCCTCCTGAGAACTGTTGTGCATGGTCCATTCTCCTCAGAGGTAACGTTGATAATAGCTTGAATGACTCAGAGTTTTACTGTTGTGACCATGTTAGAGATTAGCTTTTTCCTGCTTTATTTTACAGTCTAAAAATTAACAACCTCTTACAGCTTTGTTGTTTAAATGAAAATACTTTCTGTGAGCTTCCCCAGAGGAGATGTAGGACACACTATTTGTAGCATATCTGAGTTCTTTCTTTCCCGCCCCCACCCTGATCTCCCAAACGAGCTTTAAAGAAAGGGTTCTCTACTCATGTACAGGCATTACGGCAACCTCAAAGCCAAGTTAAGTTTTCATTCTGCTGAGTTGGCAGTCTAGGATGAGGTGATCTAAGAGCTTCTGCTGCCAGAACTGGCAGAGTCTGTCTTCCCCTTTCTTCTCCTGACTGCATTCCCGCTGCTCACCCTGTGCTGGCTCTGGGCCTCCTTATGCTGCCCTTGGTGAGCTGACGCAACTCATTAACTCGGCAAAAAACAAGTGGATGGTTTTCTGCATGGTGATAGTGAGCTGTTCGACTGACTCACCTGCTCTGATGAAAGCAAGGCCACTGTTATTAGCAGACCATCTTCATCCGATAACAGGCAAATAGCTGCCATCACAATGGCAAGCTCAGGTATATAGTTAGATGGGAGTGTTGATCTGCTTGAGGGTAGGAAGGCTCTGCAGAGGGACCTAGACAGGCTGGATTGATGGGCTGAGGCCAGTTGTATGAGCTTCAACAAGGCTAAGTGCCGAGTCCTGCACTTGGGTCACAACAACCCCCAGCTGTGCTACAAGCTTGGGGAAGAGTGGCTGGAAAGCTGCCCGACGGAAAAGGACCTGGGGGTGTTGGTTGACAGCCGACTGAACACGAGCCAGCAGTGTGCCCAGGTGGCCAAGAAGGCCGACATCCTGGTCTGCATCAGGAATGGCATGGCCAGCAGGATTAGGGAAGTGATTGTCCCCCTGTACTCAGCTCTGATGAGGCAACACCTCAAATACTGTGTTCAGTTTTGGGGCCCCCACTACAAGAAGGACACTGAGCTGCTGGAGCGTGTTCAAAGAAGGGCAACGGAGCTGGTGATGGGTCTGGAGAAGGTTGTGGAGTGGCTGAGGGAACTGGGGTTGTTTAGGCTGGAGAAGGCTGAGGGGAGACCTTATCACACTCTACAACTACCTGAAAGGAGCTTGTAGAGAAGTCTCTTCTCACAAGTTACAACCGATAGGACAAGCGGAAATGGCCTCAAGTTATTTCAAGGCCTCAAGTTATTTAGGTTAAACATTAGGAAAAACTTCTACACTGAAAAGGTTATCAAAGACTGGAACAGGCTGCCCAGGGAAGTGGTTGGGTCTCCATCCTTTGATGTGTTTAAAAGCCGTCTAGGTATGGTGCTCAGGGTCACAGTTTAGAAGTAGGCCTGGTAGAGTTAGATAATGGTTGGACTTGATGATCTTAAAGGTCTTTTCCAACCATAACGATTCTATGACATGCAGCTATAGAGTGGTGATTCTCTGCTGCCACATACCCCTCTTATTCACACCTCCATCAAGTGAGAGTAAAAAGCTGCTAGTTCAGAATAAGCATTGGTACACGTGGTACACATGCATTCAGCTCTGACGAAAATGACTCCAGAAGGGGCAGAGCAAAGGGCAGTTCCCCTTCTCCTTGATTCTGGTAGCAAACGTGCAGCTGATTTCAACAAACACCACTCCCCCCTCCCCCTCAATTTTGATGAGACCAAAAAATGAATGAGAAAAAAAGGCCGATGAGTTCTCCTAATTCAACATTTTGGAACCTAACTGTTGGCACCTGGCAGAAAACGTTCAGTCATGAGCAGGGGCACTGCAGACTGGTTCCTGTTCTTTGTTATTTGTTCGTGCTGCAGTAGCTCCATTCTTGGAATTTGAAAAGAGAGAGGGGCTGGCCACAAGGAAGTTACAGTCTGAGTCAAACACACTCAGTACAGCACAGACATAAAAGATACAATGCAAATGACCTCTAGATCAGTAGAGAAGATGCCTCTTTTTTTTTTTTCCCCCCCCCTTTTTTTTCTACTGTTGTTTATCTGTGTCTGGATATCACCAAATTGTTTTCCAGAAATGCCTCTTAAACATGGAATTGAACTTCAGTCATGGTATCAGGACCCTGTCACCATTTTATAGCTTTAAGTGCACAGCAGCAGACTCATGTCCTAAACTGCATTTTTTTTCCATAGATTTGCTCTCATTTTTATTTGTGACAAACAAACTTGCCATGGCTATATTCTTCATAAATCCTGGTGGAAATGAGCCTGCTTGGACTAGTGGAGAGAAGCTGCAAGATAGGTAGAGATCTTTTGTTTGTTTCTTCTTCCTTCCTTTGTTGCCTGAGCTAATTTTATTCCTGCATGTCTACAAGGATCCCTGCATGCCTGCCATTTGTGAAATTTTGCATTTTCTTGTTAGCAGGCTGGACATCTGCTAAATGGCTCTCACTTGCACAATGACAGCAGACTGTGCTTTGAATTTTCCCTCTGCACAAAGGTCAGTGAACTTTTCCTACTCACTTGGCTGTTCCCCTGCTGTCCTGTAGCCTGCAGATAAGTCCTTGGCTGTTTTCTACTGTCAGTTCTGCTTATGTAAGAAACTTCTTTTGCGTTTGATGCAAATTAAGGCTCCTGAATTCTGTCACATGAAAGCTGCCGCTAAAAATTGGAGAAATTGGCAATGCTCTGCCCTCTTCCTCAGTGCTATTAAAGGCTTTATCATACACTTGGTTCATGGTTCCCCACTGAAATGCAAAGCTTTCAGCAGCAAGGAGTGGCTGGGTGTCAGGAGCTCTTCAGTCAATGCATGTATTTTAACCAGTAAACATTACTGCCTGGATCATCTAGGGAATGTTAATGGTTTCAACTGATCTCTACAGGGTTTCATTTAAAAGCAGCTAAGCCAATTGCTTTGAACAACTATTTGAAATGAGATGTCTGCAGAGGACTTTCTTACATCAGCACAGAGGCAAAGGCTGGGTGATTTGCTTTCTGGTACATCCAGGGACAGCGAGGAGATGGACTACAGCTGCAGGGAGGTGTGGGTAGGCTTCTTGGCTGCATTGGGCAGGGGCAGGCAGCATTGGAAGGAACAGCATTGCCAAATACTTCTCACACCTGGTCTGGTGTAACCCAAACTCCTTGGCAGAGAGCTGCAGAAACAGAGCAAGAAGTGCAGCCCTACCCCAGATGGCCACGTCTCTGTTTCATCAGACATCCTTGTTGTCCCTGTGATGTGACGTTGATATCATTAAAGCCCTGCTGCTCTCCACTCAGGGTAGAGCTCACTCTTCACCTCACTGCTGGACTACAGCTGCTGAGGCATTGCTCCTGCAATGCAAAATGTCCCAGCTGATGTCACATTACTATTCAAGGCTGATTTCTCCTGACCACATGGTCCTGGCTGCTGTATCTTTTGCTTCTGCCATCCTTGATTGCTCTCCACAACTACTGAAGGCAAAATGGCCTTCCCAGAGCCTGCAGCATCAGGATCCCATTGGGGAGGAAGGACGAGAAGTGCTGCTGAATAGAAAAGATGATGAACAGGTACGTGTTGTGAAAAGCTCCAGATTTCCTGCACAGCCCACTGAAATTGAGAACTACTTTCAATTTAAGAAAAAACAACCCAGGAACTTGTATCCCTGGAACAGCGAGACTGGCCTAGCATCACTGAGGATCATGTTCTGCTGTCATATGGGAACTGGCTGTGTTCCTGTTGTTTCTGCAGCGTGCTCCAGTGAACACAGCCATTATAGTAAACATGTACACCGAGACAGAGACGTCTTTATTTTATGGCACAGAAAACCGCCTGGGCAGCTTTCGCATGAAAGGAGATTTCCATTTGCTGTTTTCCACTCAGCGTTATTAATCACAGAGACATTTATAAACAAAATATGGATCTGCTGCAGAATGTAGGCTCAGCTGTGCTCATCAAACTCATTTTTCCATGTGCAGTCCAGCTTCCCCAGTTTCATTTGTTACAGTAATGTTTGCCTTCCCACATACTTTTCCTACTTTTATCTCTGTTTACAATCTCTTTTCTCACGAACTGTCTTTCTTGCTTAAGAAAACCCCCAAACAAAATACTTCTCTGGGTTCCTCTTTATTCCTTCCTATTTTGGTTTCACAGTGAGCTCTCTCAGGATGTGTCCTGGAGGGTTAGTTCTTTACAAAACATTGACAAATGCACCACACTGTCATCTTAAGGCTCCTGTCCTACGTTGCTAACATGTGACCATTGCACGGGCAACCGAATTTGAGGTTTTCACAGCACAAGTGTAAGGAAGCACTACAATATTAGCAAGGATTGTGTTACAATTAAAACCTGTCGGAAGAAGGAGCAGGAAGGTTGGCAGGGTATATAGGTGGAGGAGAGTCTCTCTCTCTTTTTCCTTATTAAGTGACCTGATCTATGCGAGATAGCATTGCATGGGCAGACTATAACAGACAATGGCACAGGGCATGGCGAACTCCTCCATCATGTGGCTAAAGCACCTTCTACCCCAGCAAAATTTCCCTCTTTGCCCACACCTCTCCTTGTTTCCAGAGTCTCCATTGACTGTGGAAGGATGATGGTTCTTCTCTGTGCTATTGTTTTCCTGGGAGGAAACCTACTTCTCCTGTGGGAATGTGCAAAAATGCAGTCTGACGCCTGTGCCTCCCAGCTGCTGGCATGTACAGTAAATGCAAGTAGCACTGCCTCCACTCTGGGGAACAGGCAAGGACAAAAGCAGAGGCAAGCGAGACTGGGTCTTGCAAACCAAAGCTTGGCCAGCTGCACAAGGCAGATGTCATGATACCTTTGCCTCCTACTAATTTTGGTGTCATTAGGTGCTGCTTATAATGGGAAATAGTGATTTTACTGTGGTTCTGGAATGTTGTCCATAATTAGCGTGCAGTCCTTTAATGCTAATTACTGTAAGTATTAATTCCTTAAACATCAATTAAAAAAATCATGTGAAAATTTACCTCTTCCTCAAACAAATCATGAGTTAACATGGGGGTACTTACAATGTACTACTTAGACTTGCTTAATTAGTTAATCTCTGTAAAGGGGTTTCAAATGTGTGAAGAGCTATCAAACTGCAAAGTGCGTTATCTTCAATTAATTTTGTGCAACTACATCTTCACTACCAAGAGGGTCTTCAGAGTGCTGAGGAAAGGAAAAGGAGACATTGCTTCTAATTTTAAAAGTAACTAATCAAAAAAAGGAATTAATTGAAAGATGATTTGACATGGTGGGAATAAGGGCGAACATACCATTTCTTCTGTTTCAGCCAGACGTGAATGTGAAAGATTCATCATTCATATCCCTCATCTGCCTTTTCTGGTCTCTGCTTTCCTTGCTTCCATCTTCCCCTGATCTTAACCCTCTCTCTTCCAAATTTGATATTACCTTAGGAAAAAAAAATTACAAAAGGGCGAATCACAACAAAGCAGTCTTCAAACTGTGGAGTCACCGAGGTTACATCCTCACACCAACCCAATGATAAGGTAGCTTGTTCCAAAAGGAGCCTCATGGACTTCACTTCACAAGGAGATGCTAAAGGCCCAGAACAGAACCTCTGCAACAGAGCAGGGCCAAGCCCAGCCCAGAAAGTCATATGATATCTCTCCATTTCCTGAACCACCATGGTAGCCAATAGAGATAAGCTCTTAACGTGTCTTTTGAAGTTTTCTATTCTATTTAGAGCTTATGTGCCTCATTAATTATTCTCATTTTACTTCACCCATTAATAATCTGCTTTTGGTAGAGTTTTCTCAAAAATTTGACAATGAGTTCTGTCTGTCAATTCTCTGTCTAGCTGGCACCTTTATTGAGGGCAGCTGCATTGAACTGGATGTTACCAAGAACCTATTTCCTGGATTATTTTTCTCCCAGTGGGACTGAAAAAGGATAAGAGCATTCTTCTTGCTGGGTCTGATTTGTTTTTTGAATTTTTCACTTACCTTTTCTTTCTTTCACAAGAATGATAAATCATCACTTCCTTGCTGACTGCTGAGGTCCCACATGTTGTGAAAAATTCAAGCAGCTTGTTTAATATCAACTTGCCTGAACAGTGGTTATGCAGCAGTGTCTCCTTCACAGGGTTTGGATCATTTTGAATGTGCATTTGTAGTATATTTGTATCACATCTGGGCATTCACTCAGCAATGATTTGAAAACCTATTCATTTACCTTATTTCATCCAAAAGAAACTGGATCAGAAAACAGACTATTTGATGGCTACAACTTTATTCTCTGCATGCTGTAAAGTAACAACTTAACCTGTTGGATGAGGCATTCCACAAGCAAGTCAGAGTCATGTACACAGCGATCCTGAACACCTCACATTCTCAGGGAAAGAACTGCCACCAGAACAGAAAAAACTCTTCATTCTAACCCCTCCCCAACACAGTTTTACAAAAAGAGCCAGTGAGGGATATTCATGTTACCCAATCCAGTGAATATTAATTTAGCTGAGGGGCCTGATCTGCTCTAACCAGGCTGTCTAATGGAAGCATAGGTACCTCAGCAAGCAGCTTGAAAATGGGACAAGTTGTTGTTATGGGTTGCAGACAGAAGAGCAGAACTATGAGAAGAAGCAAAGAAAGTAGCTTCTCATCCTCACATACCTTTACCACTAGTTTGTTTGTGTAAAAGCTTACAGGGTCCTTTCTCTTCATCTGGTATATCCATATAGTCCATAGAAAGTACTAGAGTGGGAAGCCAGAAACTATTTAGAAAAGTCAAGGTTGCCTTGCACCTCAGCCTAAGACCCCTCACTTTCCTTCCCTATCTAAAGGATTAATGTGATTATCAATGATCACTTAATTCATCTGGATGTTCCTCCTGCCTCTGAAAGAATGGTGAAATGGAACCTGAAGAGACTATGAATGCCATCAGATCCAAAAGAAATGGGTAGAGCTACCTGAATACAAAAGCCTGACTTGTCTGAGGTGCGTTTTCACAGAACAAAACTAATTGCAGAAACTTATCAATAGCCAAAGGAGTGACAGGGCAGGGAGGATCCAGCAAGGTCTCAATGAACAGTCCAGGATTTTTGCTCCCTCCCCTTCATGGATGTAAAAAATAAGGGAAAAAATTCCTATCCTCTTCAAAGGGTTCCCTTTCATACCAACATTTCCAAAGGCCAATTGCCAATAAATTAAGACAAAACCAAAAACATTGTATATCCAGGGGCCAAGGGAAGATACACTCCCCCTCTGTCCCTGTCATGTCAGAAGAGCAGCTCCAATGTGGCCCCCTGGGGCACACTGTGCCTTCACAGGGGCACCGGTGTGACATAGTTGGCAGGGAAGAGACCCAGTTCCCCATGCAGACGTCCTTTCCACCATGATGGGTTAGAGCTGTCCAGGACCTCTAAGATGTCTCCGCAGCGGAAGCCCAGCTCGTCATGCTCCACAGCATTAAAGTCGTACAAGGCACGGACCCATAGCGTTCGCTGGTAAGGAGATAGAGACAGGCAGGGAACAATGAGCCACAACTCTTAAAAATCATCCTCCTCTCACCCCTCTTATGCCCTAGTGCACACGTTCACTAAGAGAGGACAAGCAATGCTGAAATTGAGACCATCTTACAATTAAACCAGGAAGTGGTCAAGATACCAGGAAGGCGGAACCAGTTTACTGGGTCACCCAAGGGATCATGCTTGCGTTCTCAGCAGCCTCAGTATGTTTGTGGGTATTTGCACCATAAGGTGAAAAGTTAGACTGAGAGCAGGTCCTTAGGAAATAGTGTTCATATGGCTGTCTCCTCCACCCTGTAAGATCAGCCATGGTAGCTATGTTTAAAGGCAGTTATGGGAGCACAAAGAACAGCTTCTGAGTCCTTGCTAGGCTGTACACTATAAGCGAATGGCTCTAGGGAGGTGGGCTGGTGTTGGTAGGGATATGGAAATGTGTCTTTGGCCAGCAGAGGACTAAAGGACACATCAAGAGACCCAGCACACAGGCGAGTCTAGTGAACATTGTAAAGAATGATGCTTGCTCTTAATACACTATTCCTCGTGCAGCCTCTGTGCAGGTGACATTGCCTAGACTGCTTGGCCATTTCTAAGGGATCCCTTGAGTTGGGAACTTCCAGGTACGTCACCTACCGGTGTCTGCTGGTGCAGTGGGTCCGTATGTCTTCGTTGCATAGCTGCTGCACTTCCTTGGCCATGATCCCTTAGACCATGCAGCCCATCTTTCCTGTCCAGGCTCCCACCATATCTGTCCTAGAAAGTTAACAGCAAGAGAATAGTTATAAATATGCTGAGATGTATAAATAGGGGGGTTTAAGAGTCATTCGTGGCCAGGGAGTCAGGGTTCAACCCTCAAATAAATCATCTTAGATGTCTGCTTCCAATACAGTTGCTGTGCTGCAGTCCTGCAAGCAGTGTCCCTCATGGAAAAGGTCACCTTAGACTGTTCTATTTTGAATTTTTCTTCTTAGTAGTTGAAAGTGTTACACAGCTGCTGGGAAAATTGGTCAGAGAGGGGCTTTTTTCTTTTTGCCTCTGGGGCTTCTGGAGAAAAATGAACTCTATTCTAACTCGCAGGTGAAAAACCATGAGGACTTTTGCCAATCTGGAGTTATTATGCCCCAGTCTTGCCCACTCCTTGCTCATGCTCTGTCCCATACGCTGGTGGAATAGCAGCAATGCTGATGCAGCTGACTGTGTATCTGAGGACTCAATACTTTTTCATTGGGTTGCTCCATGCTGTAAAGGGCATGGAACGAACCCGAGAATCCAGTAGCCCAATTAACCAAAGAAGAAAGAGACAAAATCAGGTTTAAAGAAAAGAAGCTGTATGACCATACATCTGAAGTCATATCAACACAAATGAGAAGGTGGAGAGAGGAACTAGGCAACATCTAGGGAGCTGAGAGGTGCTGAGTGTCTTCATCTCTCCAGGCCCTTAGTGTATGCACTAAGCTTTTTTAATGACAACAGTGTGACAGAACCTGTTACCATGTTAACTCAGGTTGCAGCAGTGCTTCAGTGACACAGGATCTGATCAGCTGCGTCAACAGAGGGGAGGAAGAACAGCTTGTGCATGCTGTTGCTTGTAAACAACCTTCATCCTCTCCCTCTTGCTTCTTCCTTTCTTGCACCTACTCTTCCAAAAACTCCCTTGGTCTCACTTGTGCCTTTGTCAACCTAAAAGGTTGCTGAGGCTGCCTGAGGCTGGAACACAATTTGCACCTCAGCTGTCCTGGCCAGAAAGTGAGTCAACTCAATCTGGCTTTGCAGCTGCAAGGCTTACTTCAGGGACACTTCACTCCTATGAGTATTTCTGCTCCGTATTGAATGTGACTCAGGCATAGACTGTGCTCCAATGAGTGCAGGCCCTCAGCTTTGCCAGAAGCTGTATTACTTCATCAGCAGTCCCCTGACAGGCAACACTGCTTGTCTGATGAGAGAACAGCCATTTCATGGTTGTCCCTGGCCTGGCTATATGGGAGCTCTCATGCCTTAAGGGCCATGGCTTTAGATTTCTTCCCTTCAGCAGAACAAGTCCTCTCCTTGGATGATACTACACTGTCTCTAGGTAGAGATGCGAGCCAACCCCAGGAAAACTATTTCCCCCCAAATTAAGTTCAGGAAGAACTCTGAAGATAGCACCAGGTACTGCTGTTGTCCTCCTCATTCCTATGCAAGCAAAGGAGTAAAGAAACCTCACACATCAGGGATGCAACACGATGAAAGAGTGCAGAGAAGGTCCAGAATAGGGAGGAGGAGAAGGAATGTTCCGAAGGAAACCAAACTCTTCTAGGTTTACCATAGTCATTTCTCATCTCTGTGTTGTGTTTTGTGGTTCTGAATGTCAGTAGCATAACTCAGAAACAAGAAAGAGACAACAAGGTTTCATTTGTCCTGCAGACTAGAGAGGAGTTCCTGAAACCATATGTGTGTGTGTGTGTGTGCAAGATTTGGGAGTGTTTTTCTGCAGTCCCACTGGATGATACTTTTTGTCCTTCCCTAAGCAAAGCAAGAACACGCCACCTTTCCTTGTTTTTCAGTTTTGGGGATGGAGCACCAAAAACTCTCTAGGAGTACTCCCAGGTTCCCGGTGAAAGGGCCACGGTACACTGACTTCTATTTTCTGCTGGTTTGTCAATCAGTTGTGGATCACAGAACTAAATAAAAGTCCACATATTTATTACACCTCAAAAGAGCTCCCTGGGTTGACATCATCGCTGCTACTCCTATATGAAGACCTAACTGACTGCCTCCTAAAGCAGGTGCAGGGTGTCAGATTTTTGGCAAAGTGACTGTTCACTTGGCACCAAGCAATTAAGGCCAATGTTTCATGTGCCTGGACTTGAGGTCCCAGCCCCTTTCCTGGTAGTACCTGTTGCTGCTGCAGTATAGGGATAGGATGCTCTACGTATCTCTTGGCTACAGAAGAATGATCTCCAGCTGCTCCACCGAGGTGGAATCCTTCCCAGCCCATCCATTCCAGGCTCCCACCACGCCTCTCCTGATGGAAGAAAGATCACAAAAGCAAGGTCAAGTTTTGCTTGCCATCACGTCCTTGACTGAAGCTTAGCAATCACTGCACACTGATCACTACCACTACCCTTTACCTTGGAGGCTTTACCAAAGGAAAGCTCCTGCCTCTCTGAGCAGAAAGATAAATCAGGAATCTCATATTTTATATCTTTGTTGCAGTCATTCCCCATCTGAAGAATGGGTAGTTACGGGAGGTGCTGGACTGAAAATGTAGCCCCTGATGTGAGGACTGGCACAAGAGCCGAGCTCTTTTTGGAAATACTTCCATGAGACTTCATTTGTCTCTGCTCTGCTATCTGTATATTACTACCATTCTATCATATGGCTGTAGCATCTAGAAATTAGAACTGTGAACAGAAACCCCACTGTGAGGAGTGCTAAACGTACCCTGCTGAGCCCATCACCATAACAAATGTACGGAGTGTTGCCAAAGCAAACTTGACTCCTATTCTTTCATTTGCCTGTCTGCATTTTGGAGCAAATGCTGTTCTCTTTCCCTTCCTGATCACAGTCAGCCCAAACAGGTTGTTTTACTGATATACATGCATGCAGTCTTCTTTTCTCCTTCCCCAGACAAATCTTCACTGTGATCTCTCTCTCATAGGTCCCATAGGCTGTATTTTATACCTTACTAATGCATTTTTAAATCTCTGCGTAAGTGATCTAGAAGGAGACAACAACACAAGCCCCTTCTCCAGATAAAAATAAATCATCTGTCTTTTGGAGCCAGCAAGAATGAGCCACACATCCAGGCTATAAAACTTTACTGCTGCAGTGAGAAAGTCACCTACTTTCTGCCTTGCCTCTATCTGCGCATCCTGGTAATTTAAAACCAAAATCCGTTTCCCAGTAAAACAGGACTTTGGTTACTGCAGTGGCCAGGCAGGTTCACTCCCAGTACTGTGTGTGCAATGCATAGCAGTCTATTATGTCATTTGCTTGTTCCCCTGGCACAAAACCAGGCATTCATTGGACTGGGATTTCCCTGCCTTTGCAAACATCGACTACATCTTCCCTGAATGCACAGCTTGTTCCCATATCTGCTATCTTCTCAGCAACTTTTTAGTTCCTACCAGCCACTGCTCCAGGTTCTGCCTTTGATTCCTCCACACTCCTTGCTGTGTTCAGTTGGTAGCAGAAGATGGATGATTCCTCTGAGCAGACAAACTTTCAATTGTAACAGCAGCTGCACTCTGGGTACATTCAAGGACACTAGGAAACCAGACTCAAATTCTTCTCAGACGCAACCTACCAGTCAGCTGTGTACCTGCCCTTATGAAATCTAGGCATTTCACTAAGGTAAGCCCTGCTTCCCTTGAATGTGTAAGGCATCTTAGAATTTCAGGTCTGAAGCTTTAGCACAGCTTTAGCAAAGCACCCCTATGCAGATTTGCAACACTCCTTGTTTCTATCTGAAACAGAATCAGAAAATCCTGCTCAATTATATAACTGTACATACCACTGAGTCCACTAAAAATCTATGTTGCAGGGCCCACCAGTATAGTGATGTGACTAGATTTCCAAGGACAGGTCCTCCCCCGACCCTGAGATATTCTCATGGGCTGAATTCCTTCCACAGAAAGGTTTCATACCAAGAAACTCCTAAGGATCGTTTGTGTTTACCTTCTCTTCTCGGCTATTGTCCCTCAGGAAGATCTGCTTCTGCCTGGATATGGAAGTTGTCTTGTAGTAGTCCACCAGCTTGTTTAGCGAGTGGAATTTCTCTGTCCACAAGTAATAGTTACTCTTTGAATCCCTCATCACTTTGAAATGCTGCACATCATCTTCATGCCTGGATCCAATTGGAAAAGTAAAAGATCATCTACCAGATCTCACTTTTTATCTTTTTCAAAAAAGTATTTTCCAGAAGGGCACCAAAGCTTCTTGGTTGGCCAAATGTAGACTTCTGGAAAGTAGAGCAATGGCAGTCCTTGTGTGTATTGGACCTACGTGTGTCTCTGTATTTCAAAAGACTCATCAACTTACAAACATGGAGTGCCTCAGGGGTGCCCAGTCACAAAAGCACTATCAGACCAAAGCATGGGGTTTTAAAGCCTCTCCTTTGAGATAAAGGCCAGAGGAGCTTTTAGGGCCACAAATAGCCAATAGCTTTATTCTGTACTTTGTATGAGAGAAAAAGGTGCAGTTGTAGTCTATCCACTAGCCTCTGCAGGTTCCTGTTAACATCCAGGCTGCATTGACTAGAAGAGATGTATTATACTTTTTCATACCACAGGCATCACCACTACATGCAGACATAGTCACATGAAGCCATGCAATGAGTTTTATAATTGTATAATAGCTAATGTAATATAATTTCAACTGGTCATTCCCCCACCCAAAAAAAAAGAAAGAAAAAAAAAAAAGTAATTATTAGTTGCTGTTATGAGCCAAATTAACAGACTCAACCTTCTGCCTCTGCTTCCTCCCTGGAATTCCCCTCCTCTTACCTGTTGTCTTATTTGGACAATTCCTCTTTGCACCAGATGTGATCTGGTTTTTGTACCCACCTTCTTGCTCTGTGCAACTCCAGGAACTCAAAATACTGGTCTCAGAGGCTACATCTGCACAAATAAACTAAATGGGGACCAGGCAGGGACTGAGTGCTAACCTGGGGTGCTGCAGTCACACAAGCTGTTAATGTTAGCATGGTTTTGATCTAAACCTAAAAGCCCTCCCCTAGATAGTGCTGGGTCATGGTTAGGGGGACAGAGTGGACCAGGAACTGTTCGCAGTGAGCTGCTTGAATACAGCTGTTCTGTTCTGTGGGGTGAAGAGAGATAGCCATATGAATCTGAGCTCTGCCACATTGCTTGACCTCAGGGCCAGAGAGAGCGCCTGACTTTACTTAGTTTATTGGTATTTATTGGTGTAGATGTAGCCAGAATATTTTCCTGCATATCTCCCAGATACTTTTTGAGCTCCCAGAATCAGAAAGTACCCACGGCTTGGAAAAGATATTGCTAACCACTACTCTAATTTAAAACTGGTTATCAGTTGTTTGCCTGAAAACTGGGAAACCAACCATCATTCAAGAGCTCTGCTTTGAAGCAAATGCTCCGAGAAGGACAGGGCTACAAAAAGTTGCTGAAATGCAGCTGGGCTGCAAGCAACTAAAATCCATTCCTGTTCAGTGGCTGTTTAGTGACCTCTGAGCAATAAGTTAACAATGTAATAGTGGTCTCTTTACGGAGAGTAGTGGAATTTTTGGATTCAGTAACCAGACCTGTCAGGGAAATAAAACAAATGGAAGGCACATGTTTTGTACTGTGGGAGACATCCCATCTACAACTCTGCTTTGCTGCAGCTTTCAGAGAAGCAGGTCACCAAGGGACACAGCTTGGGAATGGAGCATTCACTATGTCACTTGAAAAGAGGCAGAAACATTTGGAAATCAGATGCCTAAATTGTTCTCATTCACAACACAGCAGCACTGCCAGTGACTGGCAGCATGCAAACTTCCCAAGAGGCTACGTCACATTTGGAATCCTGTGAAGAGGAGGCTAGGGGCACCATTAAACAGGAGGCAGAGAAATGCTGTGAAAAGCAGATACCTGACAGAGATGGAGAATTCACCATGAGAGTTCTGACTGGCTCGGACGATGAAGGAGCCAACTCCTTTGCTCATGAGGATGTTCTCTGCTTCGTGGCGGGATATCCTCTCATCAAACCATCTGTCAAGTGGGAAAAAATGGAAACATGAATAAGGAATTTGAATTAAGGTAAGGAACAAAAATGTTGAGTGTAGGGAGAACATGAATAAGCAGGGTGGAGGAAAAACAAAACAAAAGGATCACAGGAGCCCACAAGACTACTCCCAGTGGCCATGTACATGCTGAAGTACCGCGTTTTGATGGGTGCAGACCATTTTCTTTGAGCAGGAAAAACATGTAGATGCAAAGAGAACAATGTAAGCTTTGGCCCGCTAAGAAGCAACACTCAGCTGAAACTGTAATTACAGACACAGTGCAATGAAGTGTTAGTCAAAGAAATTTTAAATTACAAACGTGTATGTATACATATATACACACATAATTCTCAGACATATATATCAAATTGCTTTTTGGTAAATTGATTGAAAATTAGTGGACTGTGATGGATATATAGCAAGGGACACACATAAATTTTTAGCAGAAGCAAGCCATGAAAGTTTTAGTACTAATAAATTGGTTCTTGCGAGGTATAATACCACAAAATCACAGAAGCACAGAATACACAAGCACTTATGTAAATTTAGCCAGGCATAACAAATGACAGTATAAGGCATTGGACTAATAATGAGAAAGTCACCATAAATAGTAAAGTAATACAGGGTCAATAGGAATTTTTCAGTGGAGAAAAAAAATAATCATGTATACTCATATATGTCCATTCCACAGCTAATAAGATATACCATCTGCTTTTATCTAATGCTTAATTGCCTGTATTGTATTAAAATTAAGGACTGATAGTTTTATAAGCTCTGTCATTTCCACTTTTGAGTTTCATTATATTTCTTCTTACTATCCTCACAGTTTACCTATGTATCATTAGCAAAGGGAAATCAATCTTTAATCAGCATTGATAACTGGTCTCAATGATTACTTGACAAGACAAAGATGGGGAAAAACCAGCCCATCAAAAATACGAGACAGCTTTCTTCCCTGCACCTGGTTCTAGTATCTGGCCTGAACTGCTTCAAAGTGCAGACCTGCTACTCTTAGAAAAGCATCAAAGTGGAAATATTTCTTCACAGCTCTTGCACAGAGAAAACATCATGAGAAAAATGTGTGTAAAGACAGAAGCTGCTAGTGTCCCTTCATGATGCCACAGCCTTGTGAAAGAGCAAACAAGAACAACTGACAGAGATCTTGTCCCGCTGAGGCCCAAAAGTACAAGCCCATATTTGCACAGCAAACCAGTAATGTCCTTTTAGTTCAGCCAAGCAGGCTGGCTTATATCCCAAAAGGCTGGTAAGTGCCATCTCCAGAGGGGAAATCGGCACTTATTTGTACCCACAAAATTTGTGTACACAAAATCTGTACACTCCCAGTTTGCCTGCTCAGAGCACCAGTATGTTACAGCTAGCAGTACTGGGCTTGGTGCATGCTCTGCCTGTTCTCTCCTGAAATGCTGCAGCACTTTTTCGAAAAAGGAGAATTAGAGGGGCTTCAGGGAGTGTTTCTGCCCACTGAAAGGAAAAGGCTGTAAAAATGCCGTGCATTGTAATATTTATGGCACAGGACTGGACAGTACATTTAACATACATTTAAACAGCTATCAGTCCTCTCTGAAAGTGCAGCGCCGGGGGCGGGGGGGCGGAGTAAGGCGGCATGTCTGGTCTACCACCTCTGTCAGTCCCTGTAGCACCAGCTGTTACATTTCATGTAGCATTGGACTGACCTCTAGTGTATCGAGAGAAACGCACACACTTTGCCAGGTGGGGGGAATACGGGTGGCAGAGTGGGGAATCACAGAATGATAGAACGGTTTGGGTTGGAAGGGACCTTAAAGATCATCTAGTTCCAACCCCCTTGCCATGGGCAGGGGCACCTCCCATTAGACCAGGTTGCTCAAAGCCTCATCCAGGAAAAGGGAGTTAATGCAGTTAAGAGTTGGGGGGGCAGGGAATTACATTTTTATAATTCATTTTCAGAGATCTCTCTTGCTCTTCCTTTTGTGCTCAGCCTCTCACTCTGTTGCCAAGACTTCACATCAGGACTATTCTCCTTTGGTCTAAGGAGACCTAAGTGCAGTTCCTGCTATGTCTCAGTGATATCCCTCTGAGCCACAGTAACAAAGGAGTCACTTGGGAGTGATGGAGAGCATTGAGAACCATTCAGCTCTGAAAGAACAGAGGATGCTTCAAGGTAGAAATAAGGTGCACTGGCAGAACTGCATATAGCATTAAGGCAATCCTTGCCAGCCTTAAACTGTAGTACGTTATAACTGGTGCTTAGTCTGTCATGTCTTCCCTTGTGCATGAGCATACACATGCCCTTGACAGCACTCCATGGAAATGTGCAATGGTGGTACACGCGGTTTCCATGACACTTACGGGGGAACGTGGAAATCAATGAAATTCTTAGGAACGTAGCCCTCTTGACTTCGGAGCTCAGCCTTGTACCACTCTTCCTGGGAGCTCAAAATCTGCAATGGAGAGATGGATGGAATAAACATGTCTCCAGAGAAAGGCAAAAGTAACCAAGTTTCTTGTAGAAACCTAGAATTTCTTGAAGGAATAGAAAACAGCTCCACATATCTCTACTTCCCACCTACTATGCAGCAAGTTTAGTGGCTGTTGACCACTTCAGAGCAAACACAGCAATAAAGAAGGCCAAGTAGAATCAGAGGGATTGCTCGTTAACTTTATGCTTTCATCTGAACGCCTGTCCAGGTGGCTGGGGATGCCATCTGCGTGCGTCTGATGTCTCTGAAATGGGAGAAATTCAGCTCTGAAGGACTTAATAGGGGTTTAAGGAGTTCTCTGTGCTGATTTTAGTAGTTGGTACTGGAGCATCTCAGTTTCACAAGGGAGGAAAAAAAAAACCTCCTCTGACTCTGCTGACGTGTGGGTATGGGGCGATATACAGCTATATTCTGCGTGTGTGCATTATGACTGCACAGATGTTATCATGTGCTCTCACATGTCATTTTGCAAGAGATTATTTAGTGGGTTCAGTCTTCATCTGCCCTGAGCTTTGCCAAGATAGATAAAAGAAGGAGGTAAGAAGGATTTTAAAGCCACTATTGCACTCAATAGATTGTAGGACAGCAGGAAGCCAGTCCAGAGTGCACACTGGAGAAGCTTCAAGTGTGCTCACATTAATGTTGACTGTAATGGTTCTTAGGGATGGCACTGCTGACCAGGGACTGCCCAATTTCGCTGCTCCCTGGCTGATGGCCCCTGTTATATCCGTAAGCTAGAGGGGAGAGGACAGGGATACAACTACATTGTGATTTTACTGCAAATGTTGTGGTCTTTGTTGTTTTGTTTGACATTCCAACTCCTGGGACAGAATTCCGCTTTATGAAATAGAATATGTTTCTGTTCCTTCTGGCTTTGGAAAGGAGCCTGAAAGCATAAGCCATGACAGTTTTAAAAGGAGAAAGCGAGTGGAAAAGATTTAATTTAAAATCTATTGTTAACAATAATAATACTTGTTTTATAAGCCAGTCTCTTGTTTTCGGGAGCCTGACTCACATTCTAAGTGCTTGGTGTTGGCACCAGGATATTACTGTCTGAGGCCGATTCTCCATTGCCTTGCCTGCCACGTAGGCCTTTTTTATGCAGTTGGATACAGAAAGGTTGGGGAATAGAAAGCTTTGGAGTTCCTTGCTTGTATAGTCACTGCTTCCCCCATCCCTTGGTGCTGGACTAAGGGTGCTGTGGCCAGCCTAAGGGGATGATAGCTACTCCCTGCTCACGCTCAGGCCCTGCTCTGTGGCAACAAGGTTTCCAGAAAGAACCACCTGCTGGTGCTTGGTGCAGGGCTGGCAGGTTTCTCTCAGTGTGTCATCCTCTCAGAGAAGGATGTGTGTGGGGGTGAGAAGGTGGATTTCCTCCTGCCACTGCTGGTTGAGGGCCTCATGTTTCCTGTTTTCTAATCTCTACATCAATACTGCTCATTTTATCTCCTTTATAAATCAGAAAAGACAGCCAGCAGGTTGTGCAGGCAGCAGAAGGGGGCTCATGATGGGGTATGAATGTATGTGTGGGTATTCCAGAAGAGAGATGTTACTCAGGCTAATTTACTGTTACTATGGCTTGGGCAGCTAAGGTGTTATTTTGTTTACCTTGAGGACATTAAAGCAAGAGGCAGTCTGACTTTTCTGGTATTGAAGTCTCTGTGACAACTAACAATAATACCAATGTGTAGGGTTATTTGACACTTTTCATCAGTAGCATCCAATGTACTTTAAAAGGAAGCTCTAGCTTATAATGATTTTACAGGAAAGGAAGCTGAGGAACAGAAGGAAAAGTGATCTGGCCAACACCATCATCTCAGGCAGGGACTTGATGAAACCAGAGTCTCCTGAGGAAGAGGGTATCAGGTAAAGATCACAGGACAGTGGGGATGTGGGGACTACTTTTGACCTAAGGAAGAATTAGGAATGAGAGCATTCATCTACACTGAATAGAGGCAGTGATTTCTCCAGAACCTTCTCATAGGTCTCTGGAAAAAAATGGTATTTGATCTTAATGAGTTCTGGATGCCACCGGCTTTGTCTAAGCTTCAAAGTCAATAAAATAAAAAATGATGGTAATGGAAGAGGCAAGGCTGAGACCCAATGTCTGGTTATTAACTGGAACAGTTGGGACTGTAAAGGGAGGTAGCGAAGGCAAGGGTTTAGATCCTATTGTTGTACATCATGCCTTTGGACAGTGGAGGAGTTAAGGCTTTAGAGAGGAGTTAGGCATTTTCAACTGAAACAGAACAGCTATGCTGGGGGCTGAGAGGTGGATAAATAGTTAGGGTGGAGCAGTGTGTGACTTCATCTGTGGGACTTTGGTAGGGTTAACAAGAACTGTTTTACCATAACACGTGCAAATCAACTTTAAAGAGAATCTTGTGCTCTGTATTATATATGATCAATTCTATTTCTTCCATTCTACTTCTTCCGTTCCCCCTCTGCTAAATTCCTGCAAGGCTGTATATAATATTACTAGCCCAGGACCTCCTAAACTTTTCTGTTATTTGTGTAACAGACTTTCTCATAGACTTTTTCTCTTCTCTTTGCAATTGCCTAAGCCACCTGTGGCAACTAACAGTAATTACTTACAGTGAAAAGTTAGATATAAGTTCCATAATGCATGATAACTAGCTTTTAAACAGTTTACGAGATGGAAATAAGGAAGACAGAAATCTCTCTGGACCATACTCATCCTGGCTGCCTTTAGACATAGTCATCCTAAATGTGGTCACCCTAGACTACCTATATAGTCAATGAAAACAGACAGGACCCTCAAAATCTGTCTACCGAAGAACTGGATCTCTGCCCCGGTAAAGGTACTTATCCTTCCCTGCTGACTCCTAGAGGACTGTAAGGGCAGCTAAATCCATTGTTTATGGACCTAAAATAAAGTGAAGTGGACACAAACTCAAGCGACCTGGAAATTGTTGGCCCTATAGGAGACAAGCATCCTGCATTTGTATCCTAGTTTCTAGATGTCTGTCTGCATCTGTTTTGCAAATGGGAGCACAGAAGGACCTGGAAGCACTCCCATAAATGCTGTTTAGTCAAGCGTGGGGCTGCACTTACCTTCAACATATCCCCAGCCTGGAAGCTCAGCTCATCTTCTCCAGAAGCACTGAAATCAAATTTGGCGATTGCTTCCATACTGTGTCTTGGTGGCAGAGCAAAGCTGGAAGAAGTATATGCTTGTCAACATCTATGAGCTGCTGGGAGTGCTGAGTCTTGTCTCTAGAAAGCTTATAGGCAATTCTGTGATTTGTGGCATTTGATGGATGGGCATGCACCAAAAATTGGTAGACATTAGTTACTAGACATGAAAAGATATTAGCAGGTAGAAGAGATGGCACAGCCAAGAGGCTATAACTAGCTCAAGCCAGTAGTTCAAACAAGCCATTGTGTATGTTTATTCCAACAGACCTCTTTCTTTCCAGCAATCTCATGGAGAAGTTTGCACACATCACCCAAATAAGCTGGTAGTAGGGAAAAACCTTCTGAATAGACCAGCCACTACTGTGTCATAGTTCCCAATAAAACAAGTGACTCTGTCATGCAACAGAAGAATGCATTTGCCCTCTGCTGTGACTTTCTCTCAAGAGTGAGACAAATTGTGGGGAAAACTAATAGCCTGCAATAAATATAATTTTTTCTTGGGCAGGGGCCACAATACTAAAGGAAGAAAGAGTCTTTTCTCTGTGGTGGCTTAGCATGGGTGACCACAACTTTCAGCTAGGAAAAAATGTTTGCAGAAAGGCTGTATTCCCTGTTTTGGAGCAGGCAGAGAGTGAAACTGTAGCACTGACAAATTTAAGGCATGCACTTACCGTGCCTCAGTGTTGATAAACCAGGAGCCTGAAATGTACCAGCCAGCCTGCAAACCAAAGCCTGCTTTTCATCAGTGGAGCAGCTGTGGCAGGGGAAGTAGCAACATGAGCTTTGCGTCTTCACCACTTCCTGCTCATGTAACAGATGTACTCCAGGCAGGACCACTTCTATAATCAAGAGAGTTACTCATTTCCCATGGCTGGCTCATGGACCCTGCAGCCCAGCGGTGAGGCTGCCAGTGACAAGGCAAGAAACAGCTATGCAGTGCCGCATTAAGCAAGTGCACTGCTGGTAGATGCTCTTGCAGCCCAGCTGGTGAAGACCATCAGACAGCTCCAATATAGAAGCAATTTTCATGGCTACTAAGCTGGGCTTGGCTGGGAACAATGATCCTAAAGCCAAGGGTTCCATTACCTAGCTTCACCTCTCACAAAAACATCCAGACTTTATGGCTTGAGAAGAAATGCCAACTTGTCTAATCGAAAATAGTCTTAACCAGAAAGTCCTAGAAAGAAACCGTATGAACAGCCCTAGCTAGGGGGCGATTTCTTGTCTCCTGAGAACTGGGACAAGATCCCCAAAATGTAATGTGCTGATACTAAGCAAGCTCCAAAATTATGCCGCTTTAAAATCAACAAGCTACTGTAACTCTCCTTCTCTTCAATACCTGTTATAAGCTTCCTCCTTGACACACAACCCAGCGATTTAACTGCCTGTGTACCAAGGATGCAGGGCTCAGCTCTGATACAGTGCAACTTGACTCAAACTGCTGGGAACAAGATGGGAGAAATTCTGCAGGGCAAAAATTATAGACAGACGTAGGGCTGTTGAGACAGCAGCAGCAGTAGCCCAGGGACTCAAGAGGGAAAACATCAACACAGAAAGATATACAATCTCAGAGGAAAAACAAAACCACAGGAGGTTTAGTTGGGATAGTCAGTCTAGCTGAGGACTGGTCACGAATCATTGGGGTCACTGAGTTGAGTTGTCAGTGCCATCAGTCCTGACCCAGCTGGAGACAGATGGCAACCATGCAGGCCAGCTCTTCATTTCCAATTGATACCTGCCTCACCAGCAAAGACTCTTTGGGTGCGTTTACACAAGTGAGGAGTATGCTAATGCTTAGCCAAATATTTAATTAAATCCTAGCTAGCTTCTGGGTGTGTCAACTGTATAAAGCAGTTATTTATTGGTTGTGTATTTCTGGCTTGCAGAGTCCCTTTTCACTTGACTAAATATGCCTGGATAAAGTAATCCACAAGAGGGACAGTAACATCACTGGAGATTAGTTATGAGATTTGTTACATCTCATTTCTAACTAGAAAAAGATCTTCATGTGCTTCCTATTGGATTCTGTTAGCACCCTCTTTTTTGCTGCTTATAGGTGGATTTGTATTCAGGAGACTGATGTGAGCTATGCAGCTCCAAGGCAAATTTTTTAGCAGCCTACAGACAGATCTGCTCATTCAGCATGAACCCGTCCTGCAGCAATTGGGATTGTTTCAGTGCTGGGACCTTCCATGTAGGTTGGAGTACATAGTTCAGTTGTGATCTGCTGTATGCCTGCTATTCTAGTCCACTGCCTTAGGGTTTTATCAATATACATCAATATTGAACTATAGCACCCCATGTTTTTACCAATGTGTTTTATTCTCAGTCTTCAGCTTTCCAGCTATTCCAGACACTTTCACCCTCTTTTCTCTCCGTCTACTTACTGGTGCTCTTTAATTCTTACTTTGGATACCCTTTGCAGATTTGCAAATATAGCATAGGTTTGCCCTCTGATTGGCCACTCTTATTCCAGGCATTGGTGTAACTGTAGATGCAACTCGGGCCTGATCTGAGAACTGTCCTCAATTCTCGCACTGACATTTTTGGAGCTTCAGCTGATAACCTCCCACAGCCAGTGTGAGCCCCTTGTGTGCTAACAGAGCGTATGGGTATTAAATCAGAGGGGAATTAACCACTGAGGAAACTAGTTTAACAATGATACTCTTTCATGGAAGAGAACTGAAGAAAAGATTAAGGAGAATTACATTAATAAGGGATGTTTTTCAGTGTTTTATCTTCCAGCAGTGCACCGCTGCAGAGACATCAGAGCCAGTCGTGCAGATGAATCCTGGAACTTCTAAGTGCAGAGCATTAATCCCAGTTTGAGAAAAAAAAAACCCACTTAAAAACAATAAACTGTTTAAATACAAATCCTGTCTTTGAATTTTGCCCCTTAGTCACAGAAAGACACTGGGGGTTCTCTCTGCAGGGGCCAAGATGGGAGAGAGCCTTTGATTTTTCAATATCCAAAACATTGAAGATGCTATTGGAGATGTAAATCCTTTCAAAAGGAGAAGGGTTTGTGAAACAGTTAAAATCTCCTCTCTCATCTCCTTTTCAGTTTCAGCAATCCCAACCTTGGGGAGAGACCAGGAGACAGATACCTCTTCAAACAATCTAACACATGGATTAAATGTGCTTTTCATTGCCAGCGGCTGGATTTAGAAGTGACTCAAATACCATACACAGTGTTGGCTATGTTGATAAATCAGCAGTGCAGTAATGCTGTGGCCTTAAGCTCTTCCCCCACCAACTACTAAAGCAACACTAGCCAATAATCCTGTCTTTGAACTCCATCCTACCACTCTTCATCACCTGAACTTCAAGCCAGTTCTGCTTTTCTGATCCTGTTCCTCCCTCCATCTGTAACTCGAGAATCCTCACTCCACGTGGGTCAGTGCTGGGCCCTCATGAAAACTCCCCTGCCAGGGGCCCATTCTTACCCTCTCTGCATGTGCGTGATTTGAGCACCATTCTATGACACAGAGAGACAGGATTTTTTTCGTTATTTTCAGAACTTACATTTCTCAAGCACCTTTTATCCCAAAGGATAGCACTGCAGTTTGCAGACAGAGTGCCAGATTCTGCTTTTATCTGCCTGGTGCAACTCCTTTCAGCTTTCGAGTAACTGAGGACAATTTTAGACTGTGCGTAATGTTCCACATGAAAATCACCTTTGTACAGAGTTTAGCGTGAGGTCTGTGCAATGTTCAAAGGAGAATTTTTCAGTTCTGACTGTGAGTTGACGAGTAGCCTCCATTTTGTGCTGGCTCTCTGCATGGAGGTGAGTTTTCTCTGTGGTTCCTCATTGTAATGAAGCGTATCCAAGAGGCATAAGGCTACTGCAGTTCTGTGAGACTGGTGCAGCAGAAGATTTATAAAAGGAGAAGTGAAAAGCAGAGCGGCTTTGAGAGCACTAGGCAGGTATTTTAGTTTGGCAGAATGCCGTTCCCTGAGGAAGAACATATCATCTCTCTGTTGATGAAAAGAGCCAAGACCTGAATCATGTCAGCAAGCAACATCGTCTGACAGCAGCATCCCAAAGAGTTTAACACCGTTTCCCTTACGCCAAGTTGGGTCAAAATTCAGTAATAACAATGCCAGGGAAGGTCACCACCTATGAAGTGTTTATGACTTAGGGACTGCCCAGGCTAAGCCCTGCTCAATCTCATGTATTAACATCACAGGAGGGCACAGCTGGAACAACGTGCCCACTTAAAGGAGCCATATGAACAAAAGTTTCCATTTTTTATGCCTGCAGCACGCGCATCTCCAGCCTGCAGCTCCATCCAGTGAGGTTTTGCACTGATATACAGCACGAGCTACTGTGTCTTTGTTCGGCTCTGCAAGAACAACCTATCGGGCTGACAAGCAGCCAGTGACAGAATTCAACCCTGAACATCTATACAGAAACTCCAGATGACATTTCAGCAGAAACAATGGAGAAGGGACATGTTATGTAGAAGAGCTGTGATAGATAAAAGCTTTGTTTTCACAGCTAAACCACATACAAGTGGCATGGGAATATTTCGTTCCAAACCCACACACCTCTCGCTACGGAGTTAACAGTGCAGCTCCACTGACTGTCAGCGATAAGCGGGTAAAATTTATAAGGGAGAACAAGTGTCACTAAAGCACTCAGCACTGTCGCATTTAAGTCTTGGCTATCCTGCCATCCCGAGCAATGCATAGCACTTGGGCTGAGTCTCTGGGCACTGACAAAATAAGCCTCCTAGGAACCAGATTCACAGAACAAACTTTCAGGACTCTATAACCAACAGCACTTGGTAAGAAATGCCCCAGACTATGATGGTGCTTAATCTCCCTGGGGAACCTGGGTGTCCTGTGCTGCTTCCATTCATGACAGAGCAGATCTGTGCAGCACCATGGGAAGCCTGTGCAGCCCCAAAGAGAGCAGCACAATGCTGCACCATATTGTGCGAGTATAAAATCATGAACCTTTGCTGTGCTGGAAGGGTTAGTATGGAGGACTAAGGTGAGGAGAAGCACCTCCTTCTGTTTGCCCACCTCCTCCCTCAGTTTCCAGCTGGTCCGATTTGGCTGAGGCACACGAATTTGTCCTGCAAAAGCACTGCCCTGTTGTGGAAGCTGATGAACAAGATGGCACTTGGATCCCATGCTCTTCCCCTACCATGCAGTACTTTACCTCTCCTTCCAAACCCCCTCTTTCTTCCTTAGTACCTTTCCCACACAGCTCCCCCCACAGAAGTCTCAGAACCACGCTCGCCCCATACCTTGTAGCAGCTCTCCTTTCCCCTGGCACTTTGCTAGAAAGCAGGAGGCGCGTTACCATCTAAGAGAAGGAAGAGAAGGAGAGCTCAGCCTGTATCAGGCTCCTCCCTGCAGCGACAGTGTGCCACATCAGTAACAGGTCCACGTGTGTGGACGAGGACAGGAGTAAGCATGGGGGACAGAGGGACAGAATAGTGTCTGTCACAGAACAGAGTAGGGCACAGACAATTATCAGTCTCTAATGTTGGAAAGACTAGGTACACTGCATATTTAAAATGGTGGTGTTGGTTTAAAAGCACCTGCCCTTTGCTGCTCCCTCAGCCCGGGCTGGTTTAACTGCTGAATAAAGGAGGGTACTGACCCTCAAAAAGTGCAAGTTCTACCTAAATAAGGAAAACAGAAAAGAGCACAGATCTGCTAAGTTAAATGAGAAACCATAATAAGTCTGTTGAAAAGCATATCTTGAGGAACAAGTAGCTGAAGACATAAAAACATGTAATAAAATTATTTTCAAAGACAACAGAAGCAGGAAGCGTGCCAGAGTGTCTGTAGGGCTGACAGATGATTGAGATGTAAAAAGAGTGCTCAAAGAAGATAAGGATGAAGCACAAAAGCTAAATGAATTCTTTGCATCCATGCATCTTCTGTAGGGATGTAAGGAGGTCTCCACACTGGGGTTTTCTTTGCAGAGAAGAGCCAGGGGAATTGTCTCAAGCTGAAGAATTGGAAGAAAAGGTTTTAGGACAAATCAGTAAATGAATAAGATTAAATCCAAGGATCTGATATTTTAGAAATCTTGACTGAAATCTGAACTGAACATGAAATGGTAAAGGCTGAACAATTAAACTGTGGCATACAATGTAAGATCTAACCCAGCCTCAGTACTAGGAGAAAAAGCAGCAAACACAATACCAATGTTTGAAAAGCATTTTGAGGGAATGCAATGGGCAGGAGGTCTAACTTCTGTATGCCTGAAATTGATAGAAACAATAATGAAGAAAAGACTTACTGGGCATAAGAGATATGACATAGCAGTTGCCCCTCATGTAGCTTTTGGAGAAGGAAGTTGTACTGCACAAAGCTGGTTGAGTTCTTTGAAGGAGTTCATGAGCATGTGGATATGGGTGATCACTTGATATAAAAATTGCATTTCTCACTGAAGACTCTTTAAAAACCTGCTAAGCTCTCAAAGAATAAGAGGAAAGGTCCTATAGAGGATTAACAACCGATTAAAAGTTAGGAAACAACTTGACTGAGCTGTTTAACATATTCATAAATGATCTGGGAAAAAATGAAGTGACAGAGCTTACTGATGGGAAAAAAAAATTGGAGTAATACAAATTAAATCTCATCACAAAGCCTTGCAGGTGGTTTTCAAAATACTGTTGAAATGCAAGATGAACCTCATTGCTGATGACTGCAAAGTAATGGACATAGTAATTAAAAATCGTAACTATATTAACACAGCAATGAACTTAAAATTAGCAATTACCACTCAGGAAAGATACCTTTGAGTTGCTGTAGATAGTTCTATCAAAGTGTCAGCTCAGTGGAAGTCAAAAAGGCAGGTTAGGAAATGTCAGCAAAGCAATAAGAGAGCAAAACAGAAAGCAACATCATGTCACTGTACAAATCCCTGGGGTACCTTTTTGAATATTTGTAACATGGACGTGGGAGCTAGTTCTCATCCCTCTACCTCAAAAATGGAGACAGTAGCATTAGAAATAGCAGAGTAATTAAGGATGTCTGAAGGAATGTAAAGTTTCTGAACAAAGAAGAACCAAATTAAACAGACTAGGATCCTTCACTCTAGAAAAAAAGTTTACAAAAGGATAAATACAAAAGCAATGCTGAAAATAATGAGATGCATGGGAAAGACAAGCAAGAAATAGTTATCCGTCATTTCTCATAATGTAAGCACTAGGAGCTCATTCTCAAGAGTGTCAGGATCTGGGAGGCCCTAGTGAAAGAAGCTTTGCTGTGTACTTGCCCTGTTCTTAACCTCCTTCCTCAAACTGCTGTTGCCGGGCTCAGCATCATGGACTGTATGGAACTGTAACCTGACCTGACTCATCCTTTCTTATGAGCCACAGTACTTCAGAAAACCCACCACATTGTTCTAGCCTGAGACAATCGGTCCAGCAGCAGGCATTGGCAGTCCCCCCACACACCACCCTTTGGGGATGCAATAATCTCCCTGGAATACCTGTTAGTTAAAACAGAGGTGGGCTGTAAATTATGAAGCAGTCAAACCAGTGAGGGGTAGAAACAATGAGAATTCCCTCTGAAGAGGATAATCTCCAATATATTTTTCTGAAAAAATATACAGGTGCAGAAATCAGAGGGGCCTAAGAAGAGTACACCAGTTAGCTGTTGTCATGTTGTGAAAAGTTTTACATGTGGCTATCACTGAACACATCAGGAATATAAACTTCTGTACAGGCAGGTGGGACACCAATCCTCACAGTCTTCCTCATTTTAAGCTATGTTCATTCTCATGCTCTGTGAATGCCCTAACAGATTATATTACATTACATTGGAACAACCGTTTTTCTCTGTTTCTACTACGATGTGATCTATTGTGATCCCCAGCAAGAATGCTGCTCTGAGCTGTCACTCATGCTTTGCTGCCTGATAACGTCACAGAACACTGTCTGAATTCCTGTTAGATATCCAGAACTGTTCCATGATAATATTAAATCTGTTTAATGTCATGCCACCAAAAATATGGCTTTCTATACCATAAAAAGAACATTCAATACTGGCAAACCCCCACAATAAGAAAGGATAGGAAAAAGCATAGGATAAAAGGTAACTCTCTTTTCTTTCTTCTCCAGTTTTATATACTCCTCTCCTGTCACAGTTATGGTAGCATGTTAACCTCTTCACCATGTGGAATACATGCATCACAGCTATGTTGAAAAATATGAAGAAACATCGAGATACTTCAGCCATAATTAATGGAAACGAACCTTATGGGAATGGTGTTGGACTCTGTGCTTCCATGTTTTAGCTAGTCTCTAGTAGACAACTGGATGAGCCCAACTCAGATAGACAAGTTATTCCACAACTACCTGCTGCAGACTTCTTATGTCATCATCTACTACTGGCACAATCCAGTCAGGACAGCTGAACTATGACTGTAATACAGTTTGTGAAGACCTGGATATAAAAAGCTTGATGCAGATAAACTTACACCTGCTTTTACACTTAAGTGACTGGCCCAAAATGTATGTGTCTGCAAACATGTCTGAAAACTGCTTAAGAATACATTGTCTCACAAAAATTTTAGTAATTTCTTGCTGGGATGGAATTTTCAAGAGAAAAAACTTTTTCCAAATAATTTTATTTGCTTTAGGTTCTATCTTGGAAGTATGGTAGCAGCCATAAAGAAAGAAAACAGAATGGAAAAGAAAAAAAGGCATGAAAAGAAAAGGTGAAAAAAGGTAATTTCCAATAAAAAGTATAAATCAAATATTTTGCCTACTCTGAATTGCTTGGGTTGATAATATATTAAAGATTATGTGGCTAGGTTTTGTTTGTTCTCAGTGTGAACTACCTCCCCGTGTTCTTAATTAGTTTGCCTGCAGAAAGTAACACTGCCAACAAGGGAAACAGAAGTCAAAGTGTGGAAACAAGAGAGATTTCAATTGCTATGTTTTGTTGTAAGTAATAACTCAGCATCTGTGGATTCAGGAGCATCAGGGCTATAAATCCACATAAAGCTGAATGTTATGAATGGAAGCCGTCTGGTCTTTCCCAATCTAACATCTATTCCTGTCCCCACATTCAGATATGCTCCACACACAGCAATTCATCCTCTCTCACCGCTTTGCCTTCTGCAAACAGCTGCTCAGGCTGTCCACAGTGACAGGTCATTAGTGAGCAGTTATTTTTTTCAGGACTGAGTGCACAGTGCTATAAAAGCTTGTCTGCAGAGCTCAATGAACTGATCTGGGCAGAGCTCTGTCCCAATTTGCTATGCTTCGTGTTAGCAAAGATTGTCTTGAAACCTCTGCACCTTGTTGCTCACCTGCAGCAGTCCTGTTTGATCATGTCCTAGAATTTTCAAACAGCTCAGTCAACAGCATCAGCTGCATAGCTATTGCTATTTGAGTGCTGGTCTCATCATCATCACCCTCAAACCACATTCGGTTTAGCTGGTATGACTAGAGCCTGCTGTGCTTGCACATGGGGTACATCTATTTCAATTAAAGGTGTGAAGTAATCTCTCTTACAGGAATAAGCTTTAACTGTAAGAGTACTGTTCTAATTTTACAGTTGTGCATGCACTAGGAGAGCGTGCAACTTTAACTGCCTGGTACCATCAACGTTGCACCATTTATTGCAAGGAGTTGTGTCTTTATCCCAACATCAGTGTTAATTTGCAATTTGATTCATGCAACCCTTTCCATCATTCTGCTAATTCGTCTTCAAAGATATCCCTTACCATTCCTGCTGATGAGCATCTCTGCACTTCTGAGAGATTTTTCTTTGGTAATATATTGCTGTGATCCGCTAGTTTCCTATTCTAAAGAAGCACTGGCAAACTTGATAAAATTTTCTCCAAATGCCTCCAAACCTGCCAGCTTTCTCTTCTGTGTTCCCCACCTCATACCTCCCGGTTACTGAATTATTAGTGTCTCACTAACAGCTTTTTTTTTAATCTAATCAGTTATGTTCTCTACCTTCTGCATTTGTAGGGTGATTACACTGAGCCATGCTTGTGACATGCCAAATTATCATCTTGACAGCAATTACAAGATCACAAGAATCGAACTGTCACAGAATTGACTGGATTAACAGAGGAGGAAGGAGGAGATTACAATGGAGAAAGAGAAGTTTTGACTTATTTTCCTTTACCACCAAACAATTCTTCTGGATTTCCACAGATTTCCTTTGACTGCTGCACTGCTGACCAAGAGTCCACACAGAATCAACTGCCTTACAGCTTCTGTGTTGCCAGCTGCTCTGAGGACATCCAGCCAAAGCATGCCTGCTGTGTTGTGTAGTGTTCTGCGTTATTGATTTTCAGTTTGGGAACATGAACTACTTTTTAAGGATCAGCACATAAGACCAAAGAAGATCCATCTCACTGTCAAGGAAGCCTCTGTTCACTACACAGCAATTTGTGCCTTCCCTTTGAAATCCGGATGCATCTGCAAGCCCAAAGAAGGTTGGAGACCACAGGAAAAGATGAATAGAATATGCTTTTCGTAACAGCACATTTTCCAAGTTGTCCTACATTTGTCTCACCTAAGAGCTAAAAAGGCCCAGTTACTCAGGGCAAGAAACCATGGATCCTGCAGCCTGACCTGTGCTCTGGAGCTTTCCCCCAGCAGGACTAGTCTCTGATCACCCTTTGCACTGAGTCAGATCTAAGAAACATTTCTCCTCCTTACTGCTCTCTTGGGAGCCAACACCACCTCTTTCAAAGACTCTTAAGAGTTAATTGGTTGATCTCCACCATCATCTGCGAACTATATCTCAAGTTACACCAGCAGCAGATTTGGCACATCTGAGTTTATAATACATCGGGCTAATTCTTCTTTTGCTCAAATCCAAAAAACTAGCCAGGTGAAGACAAAGAGAGAAGCGCTGCTACTAACGGAAAAAACAGTCTCTTCCCAGTCTTTGCAATTTGTTTATTATCATCTCTTCTGAACACTAACAAGTAACAAAATAAGTCCTAGAGGCTGTTGCAATAGCACCCTGTGCATCCCTGAAAGATAAATGTGACAAAAATACAAGAGTCAGACATCTAGGCCATTACGACGATAGCTAATTTTGTCATCACATTATTAGAATTTGAACTACAGATAAACTAAGCAGGGGCTACATGCCTATCAAGCCCAAAATCAACACAGGCTGCTGAGCTGCTGATTTTCTTCTTTGCTGCATCCAAGCGGTAGAGGGAGAAAGGAAGCAAGAGAAATAAAAAGAGACTCTTCTTCAGTGATTTGAATCCAGTGCTAGAATGTTCAACAAAACATTCCTTTCCAGGATTTAAATTCTCCCTTTGATGAGGACCTAGTGACTCAGTGGGATTGCTAAACTTCCATTTGAAGCTAGAGAAAAGTAATCTCACTCTTTACTTCTTCTCCCTCCCTGTGCTACACCCCTCTAATCATGATAAATATATCTAAACATGCCTGATTAAGCCAGACAGACAATGTGCCCCTAATCTGAACTGATCAGGGCTCTGGAGCTGCCAAAGCGAACCTGCTGTCTCTCTATCAGACAGAGCAATAAGGGGTCGGTAATGCAGCTCCATTAACTGCTTCCCACAGAATGAATTTTCCTTGACTGCTCCTAAAGAGCAGACACTTGAGGAGTGCCGCCTGATGGGAAGTTACTTCGAATGCTCTCTTTTGGCACAATTGTTGAGCAGCTCCTTCTCAAGCCCTCCAGACAAACAACTAAAGTATGAAAAATCTAGCCACTTCCTTCTATGCTACTTTTTAAAAAATCTCCTCGTACCTTATCTAGCTAACTGCCTCTCAATTTTTCTTATCTTTTCTTGTTAAGCTTCAGCACTGGCTGATGTGTGTTGTACTGCAAGTGTGTGGTTATAAGAATAACAGTCCTGTTCCCACTGTACATGTGCATATGTATTTGTCATAGTTTAACCCTAGACGGCAACTAAGCCCCACACAGCCACTCACTCCCTCACTCCCCCCGGGTGGGCTGGGGGAGAGAATCAGAAGAGTAAAAGTGAGAAAACTTGTGGGTTGTGATAAAGACAGTTTAACAGGTAAAGAAAATCCCCGTGTGCAAGCAAAGCAATACAAGGAATTCATTCACTACTTCCCACAGGCAGGCAGGTGTTCAGCTACCTCCAGGAGAGCAGGGCTCCATCACACATAATGGTTCCTTGGGGAAGACAAACACCATCACTCCAAATGTCCTCCCCCTTTCTTCTTCTTCCCCCAGCTTTATGTGCTATAGTATGGGATATCCCTTTGGTCAGCTGGGTTCAGCTGTCCCAGCTGTGTCCCCTCCCAAATTCTTGTGCACCCCCAGCCTAGTCACTGGTCAGGTGGTGTGAGAAGGAGAAAGGGCCTTGACTCTGTGTAAGCACTGCTCAGCAATAACAAAAACATCTCTGTATCATCAACACTGTTTTCAGCACAAATCCAAAACACAGCCCCACACTAGCTACTATGAAAAAAAATTAACTCTATCCCAACCAAAACCAGCACAGAATGCAAGGGATATGCTTTCGTGTATAGGTGGAGCTTGCACTTTTGTGGATTCGCAGAATTGAGGGCCCTGACAGACCACTATATTAATATACCATAACAATATATTAACATAGCATGAGTGTTTAGCATATTTACACTGATGTGGGAGGTTCATTGGAGGATAAATGGATATAGATCAAAACAAGTGCAAGAATGTACACCTCTGAATTTGTTCTGGAATCTAGGCATGTGTATGTACATCTGCTTTCATGCAGGTGTAGCCCTCTACGATCTTTATCCTCTAAGAAGACCTACTCTTAGTAAAAGTCTGCAGTGGAGAGGGATCAAGGGAACATCAGACCATGTTTGGGCTCTGTGAAATCCTGGGACTACTTAGCCTAAAACTGGTCTTGGTATAATTACAAGTACCTTCAAAGCCTCTCTGAATTACACCAGCTGTGAACAGCTCCGGGGATCCATTCTGGTAGCACCAAGTTGGATGGAGAACTATATTTCTCAAACTGATCATACAAGAGACTTGGATAACAAGCATCATTATTTATATTCCAGACATGTTTCCTATCAGGAAGGACTTTCAAAAAGTCACTTCCAAAACAAAGG
This sequence comes from Podargus strigoides, assembly GCA_028020825.1. Lineage (NCBI taxonomy): Eukaryota > Metazoa > Chordata > Aves > Caprimulgiformes > Podargidae > Podargus > Podargus strigoides. The sequence goes on along the minus strand of CM051663.1, from coordinate 115,804,401 downwards.
AGTCAAAACAGAATCAAGAATCTGGTACCATGAGACTTGGTTGAAAACAACCAACTGACCAACCAACCAACCACAGACAATAAAATATGCATACAATTAGATCCAGATACTCCAAGGTGCTTTCCTTGTATTTGGGTATCTAAATATGGGAAAGAATACTCAAGTTTCATTATCTCCAGCTTTGACTGCCAGAGAGAGATTTCCAAAAAACATACAGTATACAACGTGCTGTTCTGTAAATCTGAGCTCTTGTATTTTAAGTAAGAGCTGAGCAATTCTGTCATTCATGCAGGTCTGCATATGAATACACACTGGATGTACATGTGAATGGTAAATTCCCTTTGTCTATGTGTGGTCATGTGCTTCACAATGTGAAATGGAAATCTAGAAGAAAAATCTGTAAATATTTGTGCTAGAGTAGGAGTAAGTTCACCTTATGTGTTTGGTTCATTTCCACAGCAGTTAAGAAACTCCTCTTTTCATATATAAAAGATGAAGGCTGTGACAGAAGACTATAATTTTTTTATTTCTGGGCATAGCACAACCTAAGAATTTGTCACATTAAGGCATTAATCCAATCTGGTAAAAATAGTTTTTAATCTTATATTGGACTCCACTGCATAGCAATATATTTGAGTGGGATATGTGAATAAAATGGTATGGAAATTTGCTAGTATATACTACTGGGTATACATTACGTTTCAAATAAGCTACTGTATGTTTCTTTGAACAGGCCAGCTGATAAAATTTTATGTAAAATGGGAAGAGCAAGATCAGTGATGAAACCGCTATTTTCCTTGTTTTTTTTTTTTTTTGTGTAAGATTAATCCTGGCAGCACAGATAATTGTGCAAAATCGGGAGCTCTAGTACTGAAATGACATTGTGTGCCAACAGATAAGGTTTGCACAAAAGCAGAACTACAGTTAGCTCAGAAAAGGTAACATTTCTTTGTCCTTTTAACTGCAAATCTATTTTTGTACAAAATTGCATCTGACTGTACAAGTTGTGTTTTTTTACTGAGAAGTTTGACTCACCTCTTTCCCTTTATATATTTCTCCTGTCCTCTTGTTCTTCTATGAAAGAATGAAATATAAAAGTCTAGTTCAACGTACATTTAGCATTACGATAATCTAAACAGAAACATAGGAAATCTGATAAGTTCTCAGAGCCCTCTTGGACATGTTACACACAATTTCAGCTCAGAGCCACCTTTGTTCTGAGAAGAAGGTCTGATATACTTTACATACAAAGCTTCACATTTAAGTAAAGTTGGAGAAATTGAAGTGCTGCTAGCGGTATCTGCCATGTGGTATAATGAGCACTGCTGTGGTACCTTCACAATGTCACCTCTTGCATATTTACTTTCTGAGCCTCTGTGTTGTGTTAACTATCTTTTTTCTGCTTAATGGATCTTCATGACTCAACTTTTACAGGACCTAAGTACTACAAAACAGCATTTTTATAAATGAAAGTTAGCTTATGTGCATCTGCATTTGGAAATGCTTCTGAAAGGGTTTGAAAAGCTATCAATTACAATAATTCATACATTTAAAGATGTAACTCCAACAGTGAATCCAACTTTCTTCTCATTATAAGGTAAATGTGAATGCCAGCTTGTTACTATTCCTGGGGTTTGTCTACGCACAGCAATCGTACCATTTTAAGTAGAAGTGTGGAACATATTTCATGTTTGTCTATGCATTTTTTAGTTCACTTGGATTATGATACCTTTGAAATTAAAGTGTGGCAGCAGTTCCTGAATGATTTAACATATAGGCATTTTTATTCTGAAGTAGGAACAACTCGTTCTTTTTTGTCTTAATCCAAAACTGAGTTATATCAAATTGGAACAGGGTCTCATCATCTGGAATAAAAATACCCAGGTCATACCCTGATGGAGCAATATCAGTAACTGAGCTAATGTGCAAACTAAAACTTAATTAAATACAAAGTTCCTATATGTAGATCAGGCCTGTCATCTTACATTTCCTGTTCCTTCAGTGTGGTCATGTTTGTGGCAATGAGGCTAACTGGAACCTCCCTGTGTAAGCCCTGTATACCTCAAAAAAATAATCACAGTCCCACTCCCTTGGTGAATAAGTGATCAATTGCTGCTCTGCAGCAGGGAAACACACAGCTTTCAGACTGTTCAATAGATTGCATGTGGCAAAAAGGGAACACCGCGCACAGGGTGTGAATGAGTCATTCGGCATTTCAGGTTGACTGAAGTAATTCTGCTACATTTATTTCTAATCTTGATGTGCTATCCACATTTGCATGTTAAGCAGGATGAGAAGAAAAAGATTTAAATTATTTGCTGCAATACACACATGGAAAACAGCAGACACTGCATGTGTGTGAGAATGTGGGATTATATGCATGACCGCGTGGACGCAGCATCATGTGAAGTGCCTTTTCTGCTCTTGTACAGGAGCAGGCAATCTGCATGCGAGCCAGAACATATCTGAGCAAAAGTATGTTTGAATATGAGTATCTCCAGGAACCTGATTATAAATGAAAGATGTTAATTTGCAGTGTGCCTGAATGGAGGAAGAGCGGTCCCATGAGCATACTTCAGGTGATGTGTGTGTTGAGTTTTCTCTGTCAAATACAAATCCAAGCAACTGTGAATGAGCTAGTCTGTGTACACTTGCAGGGTAGGTACATGTGTTGTGGGCATGTGGGTGACAAGGAGCACCCATAAGCATGAGCAGGTGTCAGCTGAAGCTAGAATTCATACCTTAGTGAAACATCACCAGCAGCGAACCACCTACTTAAAGATTTCCATGGAAAGAATACCTGGTAACGTCTCAAAGTATGATCTGGCCTAACACTATGCTCCTTCTCTCCTGGTCATACTTCAAGTTTAAAATGCAGGTTTGCAGAGTGTCTGACTTTTTATAGCTAACCCTAAAGTCTGTTTGATCCATGCATATTTAGCAACTTTAAGCATTAAGTCGTTTTGAAGTACATGCTCACCCCTGAGGCTTAGGAGTCTCAGTTCAAGCACTTGGGTTTGAAATTCTGGACAAAGACACTGACTTATGTCTCATTTAAGAAAAAAAGTAATTATCAGCATGGAGACAAAGATCCTGGTGAAATGCCTCACAGGAAATATTTTCTGAGAGCGAAGAGGCAAACATAAAAGCTACTTCATGAGATACTCAAGGCTGTCACAAGGACTCAGTGCTTTAAACTGAAGATGGAGAATCTCACTGTGAATATGGAAGCAGTGGGCCACACGTGAACTAATTATTGAGGAGACGAAACATCATTTGGGTGTGGCAAGTAGAGCTCTGGTATCTCACTTCAAGCTAAAACCAGTAAGGTTTGGTTTTGCATCCAGAGCAACAGACTAGCAGCAGGTTGCATAGGTAAAGGGCACTACCAAGATCTGCATTCCTTTTTTATAATTTGGCAATGTTCAAATTATTGTGTCCTTTCAATTATTAAGATTTGCTTATTGCATAAAGCACTGCAGATCCTCCCCCCTGCCTCTATATCTGCAAGTTATTGATACCACATTCAATTAACCTCGGTGAGTGAATATAGAATAGACATTGTCTCCCTCAGTTTCAGTCATTTTTGCTTAGTGCCATAGTTTGCATACATACCACTGAATGGTGGCACTTAAATCTCCAAGTAAATTTGCTTTAATGGAAACAAAAGTGCACATTCATGACATTTGTATTCATATTAAGTTTCATATGCTTCATTATCTGAAAGCCTAAACATTGGGTCTAGTCTACACAGATTCTGTCCTATTAAATAAAGAAGAGAGTGTAATTCTGGTTCAAAAAGCTCAGAGAAAATGTATTCTTATATTTCTTTGGGTGGCAACTGCAGGCATATTATTGCAATTCCAACTTCCACGCTGTGCTTGTATTGGCTTTGTACAGAAAATAAAAAGGAATGAGATAGAAATCCAATTTTTATTAGTGAGTCCACTCCACGGCACGCTTATTGAGGTACGTAAAGGTCTAGCAGCCATTGGAACTGGCGGTGAAATGAGGGGAGACTTCACACAAATAGATTCTGGGTAATACATAAGTGTCTTGAGTAGCAGTGAGCCCTCTGGATGTGCAGAGGATACCATGGCATAGGTAATCAGGGCAGTGGCACAACATGATCTGCAATAGCTACAAATCAGTTCAAAGATCCCCTGAGAACTGGCTTTGGTCCCACCAGCTCACTTAACCATGACAGTAAAATCGTTTTACCTCAACCTTGTTCTTGGGCTGAGAAATGGGCATGTACACATTTAAAGAAGCCAGCTGTTGCACTCAACATTACATTATGGTCTGTGAGGGGAGGATGGCATGCTATTTCTTCCATAACATGATAAAACATCATGCACAGTTTTTCCTACAGTTATGCTCCTGAATACACTGTGCTGATGGTGGCATTGTCATCTAAGAATCACCTCATGAAAAAGAGTTGAAAGGAAAAAAACCCCACCCAAACCAGGGAGTTGACATCATATTGACAGTATATTGGATTGGTTATTGTCTTTCTATGTTACATCTCTTTTCCTCACCCATTCGCTGTCTTTCTTATTCATAAGGGAAACTACTTGAACCAAATGGTATTCTTCCATATGGTGCAACTTAACCAATGGGTTAGGACTGTATACAGAATCATACAATAATTAGATTAAAAGGAATCTGTGAAAATGATCCAGTTCAAGCCTTTACTCACGGCAGGGTTAACATTGAAATTATACAAGATGAGAATGTAAACTGATTTTTCTACAGTGATTACTCTAATTGAACATCAGTCTCATTCAGGCAATGATATAAATTATGTGCATGCCTAGATCAAAGACATATGGAAAATCATTTAGGTAGAAGATCTGCATTAAATGATTTGAGATTTCCTTTCAATACGCATCCTATACGATTGTAAAAAAAATTTCATAAGATGATAGACTTCAGTACTAGTCTTCAATTACGCAGCTGCATATTATCAAAACACACTAAAATGAGGCTAGCATCACAGTCATTATTTCCTGACTTCTGTGTGTTTAACATCCTCATTATGGAACTTTTAAAAAATGATTATTCGTATATAGAATTCAGAAAAAAAAGGTAAAAGAGGAAAGAAAAAAAATCCAGAATGGAAAAAAAAATTACCAGGCTAGACACTGCAAAACGCTATATGCCGTGTACCTCATACAGCCTTCAAGAAGGTAATCCTCTTCTGCATGCCTTAGAAAGCCTCCAGAATGAAGTTTTGAGAGCTGTAAACTGTAAGAACCACGCAGCTCTCACCCTTCAAGATGCATCGTGAATGTGGTAGGGGTTCTGCAGTAAGAAAACTGCCAATGGCAAGAATTACTTGTCACAAGACTTAAGGCCTGTGCTCTGCTACAAGGAGATGTAACCCCTCAAAATAGGGATTAGTGTGCTCACTTCTCTGATGAATGGGGTGAATTTTATCCAAATTGAATACATCTATAAACATTTTCAACACTGCAATTCTGCTTCCATATGAAAAACCCAAAACCCTAGGCTCACTGCAGTTCCATTTTCTATTCCATTTTCTATCAGTTTCTTCTACCCATATCTACTTGCTATCAGATTTAAGGAACTTCAATTTTCAGATTCATTACCATTGCATATCTTGCTATATTTGATTATGGCAGGCTGTGTCTTTTGTCTTGAAGAAGAGCCTTGCTTTTTAGTTTAGCTTTAGAAGAATGTTATATTTAATAAAGTGATCATCTTTGTAAAAAAAGCTAAACCCCAAACCTGGTTGCTCTGTCTGAAAGTGGCTGGACTTTGCTCATCTCTGTAGCTGGCCAAGGGGAGAGGCAAATGCTCAGCCCTCCCAAAGATCAAGTCAATTAGGCATCTGAGACTGCATAACAGAAGTTAATGCGTTCAAAACCACGCCCGTGAAAAATGTCATGCCAGGATTGTTTAGACTGAACAGGAGAACAACATTTCAAAAGAACATCCTGCTCAAAAGCTAAAAAACCATTTCAAATAAAAAAATAAGACTAAATATACAGAACAGAAACTGTTCAAAAAAGCAGTAATTCATTAAGAAAATAAACACTGTTCACCCCAAGAGATTCCCAATGCATTTTACAAATTGTGAATTAAATACAGACTCACTTTGTATTTCTGGTATCCTGATAGGCTTCATCAGATGGGGCTGCAGCAGTGCTGGGCAGGGGCCACACAGGGCTGCAGTTTCTCCCTGCCGTGTTTTAAAGGATTACAGCGGCTCCTTCAGTTTCTCTTGCTAAAACTACCCAGCACTTTAATTAAGAAGCCCTATTATGAGCTCTTTTTTAGCCACAGCCTCACTGAGAATAATGCTTCTCTGGACAGCTCTGGTATGGGTTAGCTGAGCTGGTAAGCCTGAATGTTAAAATATGATGACTGTGTCCTTTGACCCCAGCTTTACCCTGGAGGGTACCTCAAGTTTAGCTGCTGCTTTCCCTGACTTTTTATCTATCCCTTCACCTAACAATGAAATCCATCCTCCAGTGCTTTTCAGCAGTGCACAGCAAGTGAGGATCAGGAGCAACAACTGCCCAATTAAAATCAAAATGTCAGAAGTGCAGAAGGCAAACTGAAATCTCCCTGGGCTATCAGGGCAAACACCTTTAGACTAATGCAATTAGCTGAAGGATAATTGATGACCACAGACAATCAACCTACAGTTGCAGTTCTCGTGCAAGAAACGTGCTAGGGCGTATCATTCAGTATTGACTCTGAGGAAAGGGCTTGATCCTCACTGAGTCACTACCTCCTGAAATGCTGAGGGTTTCCTTAGAAATCTCACCTAAATTACCAGATGAAACCAAAAAGTGCTTAGAAGACTCAAAGCAGTGGCTACAAGTGTGCTACCATTGCCAGTCTCTCTATAAATTACGGTATACAAAGAACAGCAAGAGCTCTCTAGCTGGCTGTGGAGAGGAAAGGAATCCTTCAGTTGAGAATGGTACCCCTGATGATTTATTACAGTGAGACAGCAATAATACAGGTAAAAACAGGTGTGGGGAGCTTTGAGGCACTACCAAAGAGATAGAAATCAAGCCAGAAAAAGAAACACTTATTCTGGAGTACCAATGATTACCTCAAGAACTGTCCTGAAACAACTACCCTGGTACAACACCACTGGGAGAGCTTCTCATTCAAAGAAGCCCTTTATCTTTCCTCCCTTCTACTTCTCACTCTTCCTTTACCTTTTTCTGTAGAATGACAGCATGCTGAGGCCTAGGTTTCCTTTTGCTGTGACTTTACCTGCACTTCAAGAACTGATGTGTTTAGTTGTGGGATTTTTTGGTATTGTTTGTTTTTTAGTCAAGACTGCTACTGTATAGTAAATTCCCAATGGAATTATTACCTTGATGTAGCTGTTTGAGGTACCTTCCAGGTAGGTGTATTGTATTGAGCACAGCTAACAACATTGCCATAAAACCACCTGTGCTTTCTCTTCCCTGAGATTCCTGAGGCATATAACTGGAGTAAACAATTTGAATATTAAAGCACTGCTTGTTTTGGGCAATGAAGACATAACCTCTGTCAGTGCAGAGCATCCAGTGTCAAGAGTGTCTAGAAGTCAGTAAAAGCCTTTCTGTAAAAGAACTGATTAATAATAAAGCTCAAGATACTTAAAGAGATGACCCTCAGAAGCCCTGGAGATTTAAGAAAATATTTCTGAACCCATTCTGAGGTTGCAGTTATTAATGAATGCTTAATTTCTACAGACATAATTTTGTGGTTGCTCCAACTCTGTTTCCCATAGTGACCTCAAAAGTCAAGGGGAACAAATCAGGACAGTGCTGAAAAACAGTTAAAAAATTAAAACAAAATTGATTAGTATATACTGTGGAACTACTTGTCATATTTGTGTACTTACAGCTGATCTGAGTTTTGCATTATAAATAAGGATTCAGTGGTTTTGCTATGTATGAGAAGTACAGCATACATTAAGAACTGCAGCACTAACTGTAAGGGTACATAATGAATTTCCTGAGAAGTTACAAGGAAACCTATTAACTGATTTATTAAGTAAAGTTATTTTTAAATGAGTTAAGAAACTTGACACTTTGGGTTTGATCTTTTGTTTGTTTCTATAGCTTCAATAAGGGATTAAACCAGAATTTCCTTCTACTTAAAGAACACATAAACCTTGCATTGACAACATGTGATGATTTTTCCAAGGTTTTCTTTACCTCTATGATGTCTCTTATAAAAAATTTTCCCTTCAAAAAAACCCCTGGTGTTTAATTTATTCCTTCAGATGATGCTACAAATGGAGCTTTCATGATACCTGAGCTGCCCCCAGGTAGAGTAGCCCTTTCAAAATATTCGTCATTTCACACCGGGATTCTCAGTAGGCAGCGGAGCCTCAACCATCTTTCAACTGGGACACGTGTTCACTTCTGTTGGAGAAAGAGGGAAGCAGCTGCTGCTCTGAATGATGAAGCTCTAACTATGAGCAGCGGTATCAGCCCCACTGAGAACTGCCTTGTTGTGGTGTCGTGGGAAAGGAAAAATATTTTCTTGAACATCATTTAAAGCTAATCTGACAAAACAAACGTTCAGAGGCTTTGGTTATTGAATGGGATCATTACAGTAAAAGGAGAAGGTAGTGTTAAACCATTTCGGCATGTAGTACAGGTCTAATTACTTGGGATACAGGAGAGAGCAATATACACTATATCAAATCAGCAGGCAAAGGACGCAAGTGCTGTACATGTCCTCTGCTAAAGGTAATGACACGATTATGACAACAACTATATCATTTTCAGCAATGTAATATTGCATGTCTATTCATCCGCTTCTACTAAGAATGTTGAAGTACTTGATGACTGCAATGAATAAAGATTCACCTTCTGTTCAAGATGGGAAAGTATTTTCATATTAGATTCAGTTCTTTTTGACGCTAGAGTAAATCGGGAGAATTTTTGTTTGCTTTGATGGATTTAATCTCAGAGATCTCTTATACTGTTAGGGTTATCAGGAAAGGAGAATCCAAGCACAATGTCACCATGGTTCAACAATGGCATTATTTCTGTGTGGCAGTGTAACAATAATACAGCTTGAAACTTGATAATACAACTTGAAACTGTAAACTAATCACCCTGTTAGAGTTAGAAAGTGCTTGTTCTATCCCCACATAGAACTGTACACGCTTGGTTGACAGAGGGTTCAGTCACCTTTCTCAGCATCGTTATGTTTCGACCACTATTTGGATAGCATACTGGGTTGACAGACAAAATAGCCTGATCTGGTACAGCAAATGCCATGTACAGTCAGACAGAATGCCTCCAGTATCTTATCTTTATACACTATACAATTCTGCGTGAAAAACAACTACAAGGCCACATTCATGCACAGAGACAATTTTAGAAGTTTGTCCATATCCTAAAAAAATCCCTGTTTAGATTACATGGTAATGGAGTGTTTCTCCTGTGCCAGAACTCAGTTGTAGCTTGGAGTGGCTATGACCTGGAAACATGATGTTATTTATGTAGCTAGTTTTTGAAAAATAAAAGAGAAATGCCAGAGGTCTGAGGGTTAAAGTTTGTACTCTAACAGTCATTGGTGGATTTGTCATGAGATAATAAAAAAATATTGGGGAACTAGAAAGGAAAGTCTAGAGAATGTGAGGCATACGGTGCATCAGGGAAAAGAATGGGATGTAATTAGTACTGTATACTGCTCCAAAAAGATAAAGCCACATGTATAAGGGTTATAGACTTGGGAAGAGGGAAGAAGGATGGATCCTGAAGCTCCAAGAGAAGGGAAAGAGTTTCATCATGTATTGGTGAATACTGTTCATTTAAGCATTCCAGTCATTTTCTTTCATCTCATAATGTTTCACAGTACTGACCTGTGATCTTAGTGCCAGGATAATGTGTCCATTCTTAGCAAGCTTATTCCTCAAAGGTTAGTCTCCCCTGCTTAGATGTTATTTAAATGGTACTTTAGCCCAGTTTTCTAATCAGCAGAACAATTTAAAAAATTTAAGGCTACAGGAAGAGCTCAGACCATTCCAAGATCACTTTTCTAATTCTCATCTATTTGAAGTTGTTCTAGAAACAGTATTTACAGCAACTACACTTCAGAGACAGCATTCTGGGCTAAAGCCAAAAGAAAAATAAAGTGCCCTTCCTCTCACCCAGATTACCCAGCTGGGTAAGCCTGACAGCTGTGGGACAGTCGTGACCAAACATCAGAAGCATTTGAGTAAAGCATCAACCCACTAGAATGACTGCATCATGGGAATCAGTTTGTACCTTGAAGCATGAAGACTATAGTACATATACTCATTAGCCTAGCTAATATCACTACCGATTCTGCTCACGTTTGTGCAAGTCTCTCTTTCTTTCCTCCCTCTTTTAAAAGAGTGCTTATTTGAAAATGTATTTAAAATTAAACTGCCACTATAAAATGCAGAAACAAGACCAAAAATCCAGTTTCTAAGCTCAGTTCAGCTAATGATTTGCTATGCATCCCTGGCCAAGTGACTTCACCTCTCTGTATGGTAGGACACATCTAAAAAGTACAGTGTAGCCATCCATGAAGATATTTAAATGGAATGGGATACCAAAAGCCATAAAGCTGCATTTTCAGAAGGCTGGTTCATTTTTGCAGATTGTCAAGATAGTTAAGCTAGTACGGCTTTCGTGCTTCTGTCATCTCAATGTCATTACATTCATGTACGTGGGCCTGATTACAGTTAGAAAGTGAGAGCATTCATGCTCACCTGTCTTAAGGGCAAATGGGAAAAATGCCTATCAATAGGCAAAAATGTGTGTAAACATTAAGATGAAAAGCTTATACAGGAAAGGCAAGGTTACTGCCATATAATCCCTGATGTTTATATGCTTCCTTTGCTGCTGCCCAAATGTACAAAGAATGGTGGAAAACTAAGCTGAAAAGACTAAGAAGTTTCCTTCAAGGGAGCCGAAAAATAAAGATTTTGGATAGATATCAAGGGATTTATGGATGCCATTTGCACTGACTGGAATATGGATTGCAGCCAGCTCTGAGCTTTAGATCAAGTGTGTGACAACCATTATACTGTGTATAGCAATTTGAGGAACTGAAAGAAGACAGAATAGCTACATTCCTCTTAAACCAAAACCAGACTCTGGAGAGAAGGGAGAAAGGTAGATGAAGACAGAGCCTTATTATATTGTAAAAGCTACAGAAACTAAAATGAGCCCCAAAGGCACTGACATATCAAGTGTTGATAGCAATACTTTATTACTGGTAAAACACAGGGCATTTTTTCAGCAACAGTGGGTAGACCCTTCTGACTAATATCAGAGAGTGAACTTGCCAGTGAGTGTATTTTATGATATATATCTTGCAGCTCCACTAAGAGGAGAATTTCCAGTGAAAATACTGTTAAGGAAAGAAACATAGTGAAGGGAATGAAGATAATTTTCATTATGTCACACAATAAAAATAAACCAAAAGAGACTGCTTACAGCAGTAGTCCCAGGCTTAATAGCAACTCCTTGCCTGCCAAACTTTCAGATATTGCTTGTGGCCACAGAGAGCTGCTGTCAGGCTGCAAATTAATGGGGAGGGAAAAGTATAACATTGTATGCAGGGCATTACATCCTCACTGTGGTTGCCCTTGAATAAGCAAAAATGGAGGGCACTGGCATACGATTGCAAGAATAGAAAGAGAGGGGAAAAAAAAGAAATTCTGACTGATTAGCTGAAGGAAGACAAAGTTTGAAGAGAAAAATCTTGTCTCTTATTAGACTAATGGCTATAACTTATAAGGAACAGACAAGTTTGCAGACATACTATATCTTCTGCAAACTAATGTAAGAAGGTATAAGCACCAAGCCATTACTAAGGGAACATGTTTTCTCCATATCTTTTCCCCAACCCATTTTACCGTCATATCATGTCAGGGTTTATGTCCTGTTCAGAAACCTGAGAGCAGCCTCTCTCTCCTTCCACTTGCAAGTGAGTGACTGGCATTGCTAGCTGCATCAGCTAGAGTCTTCTATGCCAAAACATAACTGTTGGAAAACTCTTTCTTATCCCAAAACCCAGCTCCTCCTGCCATGCCCATTTACTGAAAACTCAGTCATTGTAAAACCTTTCTTCTCCAGACAAATATAAATGCGACAGCTTTTCCTGCTGCTGCTGAAGAGAGTTTAGATTACTGTTTTTTCTAAGAGAATTTTGTGCTGATAGGGTGCTACTAAATCATGTCTTGGAAACATGACCTTTTGCTCATCGGTTAACTGCAAGACAAGTCAAGCATTATGAACTTTATGCATACAAACACACATGAAACACACACAGACCTTGCTGTGCAGCTCTATAGCACTCTATTCTAAAGGAATGTCTTGTAACAATACTGCATATTATGCTTACAACACATCAAAAAGCTTTACAAGAACATTAAAAAGCAATTGAGGTGAAATTACATTCATGCCTGGCCCCTCAAGACCCCACCACATTCCACAGGAGACAATAAAAGGAGGGTCAACGATGCCCAATCTACAGCTGCCAGAAGCACTTTTTCTTTCTAGGCACCTTGCCCCTGTTGGTATGATCGTACTGGGTATCTGAGACACAATGATCTGATCTCTGTCAGAGCAACCTTGAAGTTTCTGCGAAATCTGAATATCTCTTTTATTTGTGCTTCTAATGGAAAAAAAAAAAAATAAAATTCCCCAATCATTATTTTCTTTGCTGTGTTCCAGTAAATACCCTCCTTCTGAGCACAGTCCTGATCCCTCATTGACATGGAGAAAAACTTGATGCACCTGTGGTGGAAATGAAAACACACTAAATCCTAAGCCTTGCAGCTAAGACCTTACTTGTTTAACTCTGCAGAAAATGTGATGCTAGTTTAGTCAACACATCTACTCTTAAAACTTCATAGGGAAAGAAGCAAGCAGCTGAGCAGATCTGTACCTTTGAGGAAGGTGGTTGCACTCTTCTGTTTCAGGATCTGTGATGAGACAAAGCAGTGGGGAATGGCACAAGTCTCAAAACAAGATAACCAATTCACCTCCTGTCTTCAGCACAAGCGCTTGGCAAGGGCTGAAGTTTGCGGAGCCATGCGGGACACACAAGTCTTCGCCACAGCATCTTCGCCTCTCCCTCGTGAAGCACAGCCAATCAAGGCAGCAATGTGCAAACCGCAAACCATGCAGGAACTCACAGGCATGGTAGCTTACTGAGCTTGGGTGTGGGACTCAGCTTAGTGTGGTTTTATTCTCTTACTGCAAGGGTTACAGCTGCTCTAAAGCAGTTTCTCTGAATGCTACAGCTGTTTGCTACTTCAGCTGCATGCCATGAGTTGGGGCACCTCTCCTGGTACACATCCTGTTTGACACGGCAGAGTCCGTGGGTACACACACACACCTGAAGGTGTGCTTGTATCTCTGTAAGCAAACACAGGCAAATACAAAGACCGTGAACAGGCACAGGCCAAGGAGGAGTCCAGGATTTAATCAGATGTTGCAATTACTGTGAACCAGGAGGCTGTCTTCAAGCCCTGAGAAGTATGAAGTTCTGATCCTTGTAAGAACATATAAAATTCACATTTGCTTATTTAGTTGCGGCATCAGTTTATCACGGGATGATGGTGGCCTGGACAGAGTGACTCCCCAAAGCAGTGATGATTTGTCTAACCAACACCTGTGTTACAGCTCTTTCAGACTGCAAAATACTTATGGACTTATAAATACTTATAAATAAATGCCATAAAAATGAAAATACAATTAAGGCTTTCTCCTCAGGTGAGTAAAGGCTGACAAGACACTGTTGGGTTACTGCACCAAGCTCACCCCCTCACACCTCTGCCACGTTCCTCTTCCTGCCACCCCTACAGAAAATGGCAAGGGTCTCCTGTCCCCCACATCAGCGTCTGGCTAGAAAGCTGATTGGGTAATAAAACGAAGAGATGGGCTTAAGAAGGTGATTGTCAGCAGCTCTTTATGGACGAGGAATGCTCGGAAGCCAGAGAGGGGTGGGGCTTAAGGAGTGATTGACATTCCATCTGAATGCAAGGACCCTATGGGAAAAGGGAGGACTAGTTGATAGCGTTCAGTTTGGATTAGGAGAGAAAGAGGGAGGGTGTTTTCAGTGATTGGCAGTAGTTTGGATCTCCCAGGAAAAAGGTTGCCCAAAAGTCACTGCTGTTCAGGCTTCCTGAGGTAACGAGGAGAGGGGATGGGAGACAAGGAGAAGGCTGGTCCTGAAAGTGTGAGTCCACCTGTGTGTCTTCACCTACATCAACCCCATTGGTAATTAACTCCACACATTAATTACACTAGATCAAGTTACTCCAGCCCCGTGCTCATTCTGTCCCTGCTGGAGCTTGGCCTCCCAAAAGCCTGTTTTCCTCTCACTTTTCTTCCCTGCCCTCAGAGCTCCAATCCCTCCTCCTGCCTGAGTGTTGCCAAGGGCTGGCTAGGTCCCTGTGGGAGAAGGGACACAGGTCACTGGGATACTGGTTGCCACTGGCGAGCAGAGAGCCCTCTCAGGAAAGGCAGCCCCTTGCCTTGGCCCGTGGGCTGCCTTGGTTCTGTGCTTGCAGCCATTAGCACCCAGGCATTTCAGAGAAAAGTAAAAAGGAATTGATGACTTCAAGTGAAATTTCTCCCTGCAGCCATCACTCTAAGACCACTTAAAATCATAGCCTAAAAACATAATCTAAATTCTGTCTAGTAGACTGTAAGCCAGGAAAGGACCATTTGCTGTGGCTGAAATAGATTCATAAATTATCGAGTTCTTGAGTCAGTGAGATTTACATGCCCTGATTTCTTGAATCCATTTTTCGTGACTTTGTACCTGTTTGAGGATCTGGATGGGATTCCATTTCCTTGAGTATGGTTCAGAGCCTGGGCAAATGGCCTGTGTTTTTTCCAGCCTGCTGCTCAAAAGCAGCAGAAAAAAATATTTTAATTCTTAATTATTGTAGACTTGGAAGAACAAGCAGCCAGGTTGCTAAGGTTCCATTTGTATCCCTCAAAAGAGTATGCGTGTTACAAACAGAAATGGGCAAAATTTTATTGATAATATTGAAGTATCTAATGTTGAAATAAAGTTTTCTTAATAATATCATTTGTCCAAAAAGTTACAGAGAAGGATTAAACTCTTTTGTGAATTTCTATTAAATTACTCTTTTGCCATTTATAATGATTTAAGAGCTTCCAATAGGAAATGTTCTGATTTTTCAGCTTAAAACAGCTCTTTATCTCAAAATTTACTTTAATTTGAATAAAAAGGTAAAAACACCTTAAACAAAAAATATTTTTGAGCAAAACACAACTTTCTATTTGGCCTAAGGTAACCTGCTCTCAACTATTCAGCCAAAAATATTTTTTGTTTCACATTAGAGATGTCAATCTTGCAAACAAACTAAAAATCATTTCTAAATGCAGCATTGTAGCACTCATTACACACAGTTGGCTCAAGAACAGAGGCACAGAATGCAAAAATCAAATGTTGATGTCTTGTCTGCTAACACTAAGACCTAAACAGTGTTCAGCTTCATCTATATGACATGATTTGTCTGACATTAACTGACAAACAAAAGCAAATTAATGCATGGCTATATCCAGGCTTCAGACTTTTATAGTCTCAATGGCTCAATTTGAATATTGTTTAAATGCAAACATCTACCAAATTTTATATTTCAGGGATTTTTTTTGTTTTGTTGTTGTTTATGTTTTTGTTTTGGTTTTGTTTGGGTTTTTTTGTTGTTTTTTTTTTTTTGTCAGAGGAAGATCTTTTAGGCTAATTACTTGTTTTAGTTATGATTCAACTAGTTTGACATATTTTTATCACTAGCACATCCTACCCTTTTAGTGTCTTAGAGTACTAGATAAATAACTACATCTGAGCTTTAAGAGTATCTGATTTGTCAATGTAGAAGTCCTGTGTGGTATTGCCCCCCAAATACTGGACGTATATGCTTTTGTTTTTGTATGCTTATAGAACTTCAAGCTGTCACTCTTTTCATCATTTACTAAAACAAAGAAAGAGGAGAAAGCATGGCATGCATGTCAAAATCCTACACCTACAAAAATCAGACTGAGTCGGGACCCAGCTAAGGAAGACATGGGTACTGTTTTCTGTTAGAGCAAGTTAGGAGGGCTATCTAATTGACTTGCAAAACAAAGCAAATCAATGTATGCTGCTGTATAACCAATGTCACAGTGCAACTCTGACAGAGAGAGAGAGAAACATACAAAGGCAAAAGAGGAATGTCATGATTGAAGTTTTTAATAGCTTCATTGAAACACATGATAAAATCAGTTTCTCTCAGCAGGAGAGAGACAGATAAAAATGGACTCCATTTGAAGTGCAAACAACAAAGAGACACAAAGAACTGTAAAACATACAGCACCCTCCTCATGAAGATCCCACTTTCAGTTCCAAGTGTTTGCAACTGTCTCTCCCTGTGAAATCTTAATTAAACCAGTATATTTCCCATCTAAGTCATTTGAAGATGTGTGTAGTTTGATAAAAAGGTTAATTATCTCTATTCTTTAAAAAATTTAAAAGGTACCATTTTGATCTTTTGCTTGAAATTCATGCTTATCCTTGCATTAAAAATATCGTTTAATCTGGACTGTGGCAGCTGGCAGGCAGGAGAAGCATGCTCGTAAGCGGGGCTGTGGGGAGGGGATTCAGATAGAAAACAACTATTTATTATGAATTTTAATATTTTTACCTTTTGTTCTCATGAAGTGCATTACAGATTGCCTCCCTTCTTGAGGATGGATGTTTGTCAGGGCTTAAAATCAAATTGATACATGAGGAAGGCAGACCCTTCTCTTTTGACTCAGCTGGGAATTGCACAGAAATCTACCCAGCCTGATGCTAACTAATAAAAGGAAGGGAGGGGAAAAGGAACATCTCATAAAGCTATGAAATGACAATTCACAAGCATCATTTAAATCATTTGGAGGCTGCATTCCCTTTCTATACTATTACCGCCTTTACTAAAATGTACCTTTACTAAAATGTACCTCCTATTGCGTATACTAGCTGTGAAAGCTGACAGATCCAAGCCCGGTCTAGAAACACTGTTGTTGCAGTTTAGCAGAGCAATTCACAGACAAATGAAAGCTCTTGTTTTAATTCCTTAACCTCTCTGCTCTTGGGTAGAGCTCTTCAACAGAGGGTTGCAATAGACTGACACAAGACATTTCCTTCCCTTCTTCCTAGTTGCAGATACTGTCCTTTTGCTGTAATGTAACTTTCACTGGGTCTGACATTTGCATTTGGATCTTGTTATAGGTGTGATCAAAATACTAGCCACGGTAGCACTGTAAGTCAACTGAAGCTGTGGTTTAATAGTAGAAGGTGTTAGGCTATGTTTAAACAAGCTTACTGGAAAAGACAATCATCCATTTTGTCTTTTACTTGCTAGTGCTCTCTCTGTTCTTCGTAGGCTTTTCATTGGGAAACACCTGAATACGGTGTTTTCAACCTATAAATGTCAAAGCACTTAACCATTATAGCACACTTTATAGAGCAGAACCAAGCCACTTTCCTTCTAGTTTGGTGTCAAACTGTAGTCTCTCCAAAAGGAGAGGCTAGCCATATTCTCTGTATTTTCTCCTTGGGTCTGTCATGATTGCTAAGTTTTTGGTTAAGGACAGTTGAATGAGACCAAAAGGTTATTGCAGAAAGCAGTCTTTTCTGTCTTCCAGTTCTTTATTTTTGCTGTCATGGAATCCCAATGTTGGCTGTCTTAGGCAGATGAGAAATGGAGAATGAAATTATTTCTGTCTCTACTTCTTTCTCCAGAATTTTAAGTGGATGATACCATGTTTGAGCTGTTGCATTTGCAGAACTGTGTTGAGTTTTCTGATTTGGAAAATGGAGTAAGCACCATGAGAAATGTCTGGCAGCACTTACTAACTCTAGATGGAAAATAATATTTTACCTATGGCACTCAGGAGGCACATGAAGAACTTTACGAAAAATTATTCTGAGGCCAAAGTTAAAGTCAGAGAAGCAACCTCTAATGATTGTTGTGCTGTGATCACTAATGTGAGAGACCAGTGAACTAACATACAGTGCAGTTTTTCCTTTTGAGATTATGGACATGGTATGCCACAGGATGAACGACTGCGGAAAGAACTGGAGGCATGTGTGTGCATGCCTCACGCAGTTGGATTATCAACAGTGGATCAGAGAAAGTCAGACACCACTGTCAGCAGGGCTTCTACAACATTGAAGAATTTTCATTATAACCCTGGAAGGAATCAAGGATGACTTGAGAAGGCCTGTCAATTAAAATTGGGTGGGATTATTTAAACTAATTGCTCAAGGAAAGACAGCAAGTAATTATAGCTGCACAAAGATAGCAGAAAAAGGCTAAGGAAACCCAACTTTTCTGTATTATTTTCAGAAAAAATACTTAAAAATACCAACACCTTTACAAGTAGAAACTTAGGAGAAATGACATCAATGCTGACTTTAGGCTTACATGTCAGTGGAAATATTTTGAATACAGACAGATGAGCTGAATTGCTGAAAATCGAAAAGAAATTAGAATCCATTTTGCATTTTGAAAATTGGTGGCTTGAATGGTTTGTTCCTCCTGGAGAAGTTAGGTTATGCTCATTTAATGGACTTCAAGTCAGTAGTTCAATGAAGTTTACATTTAAAGAGAAGACTCAATGTTTACCACTCAAGCATATTTACCATTGACATTTAAGCAACTTTTTCTATTTCATAATTAATCAAATTGGTTGAGAAAACTTGTGGCTTAGGAAACCTGTAACAGCATATTAAAAGCTGTTATCTTTATTTTCAATATAATCTCTAGACATTGTTTTTAGCTCTGAGCCTGCAAGAAGTTCTTGACATGTACTAACATCTTAATAGTGAAAAGAAATGGAAATGCCAGTCAGTTCATAGTAGAATAGTATCCACACTACAAAGAAAATTCTCCAGTTCATCTAAATTATTCCACCTGCTGGCAATCCCTGCAGGGAATCTGAACATAAGAGGGGTCATGGAAAGTGAACTTCCTATTGTTCATCCTATTGTAGAGTGTTTCTTCTTGCACATAACCAACACACTGATGTGTGAGAACAAGAGTCATGTTCTATTCTTGCCCATATAATAACTGGTATCTACTAGATAGAGGAATTATGTATTTTAGATACCGTCATCTGGCATATTATATGAGAATCCAGATTTTGAAAACTACTTTTTCTAAGGAAAAGAAAGAATGAAGCACAAGCAGAGGATCAGAGTTTTCATTCAAAAAGAAATCAGGGTAGCTGTTGCCTATATTTTCTATATAGTAGACTTTTAAAAAATTAAATGAAATATCCTGGAACAATTATCAGAAAGTCAAAGTCAGAGAAACAATCTTCTTTTCCCTCCCCCTTCTTCACTGAAAATACAGCACTCAATTAGATCTAGGGTTATTTACATAGGACACAGAATTGCTCATCAAGTCAATTTGCATTCTGGGGAACAAATAGATGGATTACAGTATTATGTACAAAACTTATTCCTGCTGTAGTGATCTGTGAAATTGCAGTTAATTTTGCTGAAATGGACCATTATATTTTTAAGTAGAAGTGAAAAAAAATGAGAAAGAGGAGGTAAACTCCTAGGAACTGAATTTCAAATACAAGATTAAATTATTAGTAGGAATGCAGCACTGCTGGGAACAACATGAGCTGCTAGATGAAGCCACTGACCTGTTGGCTTTCAGACACAACCAAGTATCTGCCTTGCTGTAGTAAATGAGGTGAATTAGTGGTGGTGATATGCCTGTCACATTGCACATTCATGTCCCCAGGTGATGCATGCTAAAGTGAATTCCTGCTGATACAAGCTCCGTGCAGCTCCTCCTGGCTCTGAGGTGCCAGCTACTTGCATCTGTTCTGAGCAACAAAATAATTGCATTGTGACCACTTCTATAGCACAGCTGTGCATAATGATTTTGCTTGATTTTATATTGATAGATGAAATAAATTCAAGACTGTTTAATGATTGTACAAAAATCTGGGGGCTATGAGATTAAACTAAGGAAAACTGTAATTGTACCATGAGAATTTGCGTTTCAGTGCTCTTTTTTCGCTTCCACCTCATCACTGCTCAACTTGAAATAGTCTGTGGTTTAATGTGGTTTCAGAAGAAGTCAGAAAAAACAACTAACGTTTGGTCACTCAGTTCTGAGAGGTGATTCACTGTCTTAACTAGCTATTGCCCTTCACCTGAGTTTCGTAACTGAATGCAAGCAGTCTCACCCCATCCCATTTATGAATTAAAATATCTCAAGTTCAAAAGCCTTCTGAAAAGCAATTTGAAAGCCCTGTACTCATTAATGACCAGAAGTAACCACCTGAACTACCAGCTGCAACTCCAATTAATTTGTCCATCAGGTCAGTCTATTTAGGACCTCCCAGGCCAGAACTCATCAGTGTGACACTTCAAGGAGATGATGGGTGTTATCAGATTCAGTACTGAAAAAAATTATCAACAATAGAAAGAAGGAATGGAAGAGAAGAAGTAATACGTAGAGGAGATCTTAGTACTGAATTTTAAGGTTTATAATTCTAAGAGAGGAGAAAGCAGAGGTCTTTCAGTGTGTGCAGCCTGTCTCTTGAGGCATTCTGTAGCATATGTCAATGTCTCTGTTCAACATGCCAAAACCAGGAAAAGTCTGCCTTCCCTTCCCTACGGTTCCTGACAGCATCAGAAGAAGTAATATGATTAACAAACATCAAGATAACTCAAATATAACTAGATGTTTTACCTCCTATAGGGGGTCTATGCTGTCCCCTAAGAGGGCTACTATCAAAGGCTGTTAACCGACATTGTATTTCTCTCACCTCCAACCAGAGTTTCCTGGTTCAGACATATATGTGCTAAAACTTCAATTGATTAAAAATGAAAATGCTTTCCATGCCAAAAAAGTGCTATCTATTAAAGATAAATGTTAAAAATCCATACAATGCAAAAAGTAAAAACTACAGGTCAGTGGTTTTAGAAAAAGGGGAAAATGGAAGCATTTAGGAATAAGGCTCTGTTATGGTACTCTCTTCTATAATAACAAATAGAGTTGTATTTTGAGTGTTTAAATCTAGCAAACATTTCTCTGCCTCAGTCTGTCAATTGTCTCAATCACTATTTGGTACAATTGGGTTTGGCTAAAAGATTTCATTCAAAACTTGAATACCAGGGTCTATTGATGGGTAGTCTTAAAACAGCTTGACAAAAAATACACTGGGATCCCACAACCAAGAAAACAAAGAATTGCTTTGGGCCAAGATTGAGGTGTCTGTGCAGGACTAGGATGAGAGCATCAGTAGGGGAATAACAAGTTATCAGTTTAATGTACTCTTGTTCAAACTGTGCAATAGCATTGGGAATGAAAAGCACAGAGACCAATACTAGAAGAACAAGCATGTAGTAGAAACTGTAGATTAAATGCTCTGAAGAGGTAGGTAGAGATTGATAGAGTGGCTACAGTAGATTTGTAACATAGCTTGTTTTATGCTTCATCCTAGCTACAGATGTCTTGCATAATTTGGAGACTACTGGTATTCACACAAACTATATAGGATATATAGGTAAAATGAGAAATGAATTCTTTGGGTTTTAGGCAGGATTCAAAAAAGTCCTCCACTTTCCAGGTGGATCACTACTTTCAGAATAAAATGTTAGATGATATTCACTGTGAAATAACATGGGAATAAGATGACTGTACATTAGTGTTAACTAAGTCAGTATGGCTCTGTGCCACAAAACAAAAATAAATTGCCTGCTAGTGGCATATTTTCAGTTATTTTTATACAGCTTTTACATGTATCAGATATTACAGAGGTCTAAAAACCATCAAGGCTATTTATTCAGGAGTAAATAATTCTATATAATGTTTAAACTATAAAATGAAAGGAGGGGAAACTTGTGAATAATTAATATTGCCAGGAGTTAATTTTGTTCAGATAATCTAAAATGCTCTAAATTTCATTTGCGCTGAAGTTGCAGTAGGAAACTTCACTAAAGAAGCCACTTTAATATAAGAAAAAAATCTGATCAGAATTTTTGGCTTGTTTTTCTAAGACTTAAGTGCCAGATATTGAACACAAAGTTACAGGACATGACTATTCAAGTTGACATACCATCCAAACATGTACAGCATTTAGTCTGTTGCTGCACCTTTCTCCCTGACCCATCAGTCCTAAATATTTTTTGCATTTTAGATGCAGTCAGTATAAAGTAAAGGATATCACCTTGTCTATTTTCACCAAGAGAAAAATAGAAGTACTGCAATTTTTGGACAGGGCGACAACAAATCTTGTGTGATGTGGCAAACTAATTTCAAACAGACAGAAGATTACATCTGTTTTTATTGGTGAGGATGTATGGTCTACTTGCTGCAGCTATCGTGGAGAGAAAGTACATGAAGTCCTTGCTAAGCCTTCCTCTGCAATAACATCTAAGAGTGATCTGTGTAGCAAACCCAGGTGCAGGATAGCAGGAGGTAACTCCACATTTATTGCAGCTATAGCGTATGGTCAACAGTTGGCAGGCATGCTGTGTTTAGGTGTTGTGAGGTCTTCAAACACGGCTTAATGTTTCCATACAATATGTACTGTAATATCTGATCACCATGGGAGTAGCGTCTAGTGTTTCAGCACAATTTATTTGTTGGCTGATAAAAATTCAGCTAGCACTCAAAATGCTTTATGTTACTAGTGTGGTTTTGTTTGTTTTTGTTGTATTTTTAAAAAATTTCAACCAAGACAAAGAAAACTATCATGATCAGTAGCTTTTCTGCTTTCTACCTCCTAAGCTTGCTTTCTCCTTCTCACCAGACAGGAACCATAGCCTTCTCCCCATTACAGAAAACTTAAACATTTTCATACGAATAGTTTCAGCTGATCTATTTCTCAAATATTTGGAACACTGTGTAGCTCCTAACAGAAGAAGCTTCAGAATGAATTTGCTATGGAAGATTAAATCATTCTAATATGTAATATAAAAGAAATTCCTAATAGATTGTGTTCTTTTTTTTGTTTTGGGGGGGGGGTTTGTTTGTTTGTTTTGCATTTCAGTAGTTCCATGTTGCAATGTTAGCCTCAGACTTGCATGGGAATCACCAGAATCTTTGATATGATTAGATTTTTTCCCCACACTAAATCAGTTAACTGGGGAAAAATAATAATCATACCAAAACTAAGAAACTGAAGAATCAAGGTGTTTCCAGTGTACGCTCCACAATGCCTTAAAGAATGCATATATCTCACTCATAGCTCCACAACTTTTTATTTTCAAAGCAAATTGATGCTGAAAGATACACCTAAGTAAGCTCTCCACAATACAGCAAAGGGAGGTTTTTTTTTTCGTTATGATTCCTACGACTAAGTGCAATAATCCAAATATATTCAAATTTCCAAAGGGAACTATCCCATTCTTTCCTCTCAGCTCCAGCTATGCACTTGTGCAGAAAGTTGTACTCGACATAACCCCAGTGGAGAACCTAATAACTTTTAGAAGGATGAATTGTTTTTTATCAGTGTAGCTCCCTTAATCTCATGGTTGAAGCTGTAGGGGAAAAGGGGCGTTAATCCATGTTGGGGAAGAGGAGAGAAGGGAAGTTGTGAGATTGCCTGCTTCAACAACTGCCAACCATTTGATGCATTTAGCTGTAGTACAAAATCACGCCCTTTTATGCAACTCTGACAATGACAAGACACTTTAAAGCATATGTAAATTGCACTGCATTTGCATCCACTCTAGGAATATTTTACATTGCCAGGATTATGTGAAAAACTCTAATGCAAATAAAAAGTAGACCAAATACATGCAGTCTTGAATTCAGCTACCTGAAGCTTCCTTTGATCAACTGTCTCTATGGAAAATGTGCTGGATAAGGGCAACTTTATTCTATTTACTGAGAAGTCCTAGAAGGCAGCGAATTTAAACTTTTTTTGATCAGTGGAGCCCTAAAGTTTATACAGTTAAATTGCAGTCTTCTACACAGAAAAAGTGAGCATAATGACAGTAGTCTTGCTTTTCTGAACTCTCAGATCATTTAAAAGCAGATGGTGCAATTGGTAGGTGTACCTTGAGAATTTGGATGAAACCTTGAGACCCCTTTATTACAAATAAGTCAATCTTGCTCATAAAAGTTGCATCAGCTTTCTTCAATGTTCTACAGCAGTTACAATATGCCTGTGCAAGTCCTGTCATAAAACCCCTCACTTAACCAGTTGAACGTGGCTACAAAGACATTCTCACTGGCATTAACAGAAATACTGAAATATGCTGAAATAATAGTCCATGACAATTGTCCCTTAGGAGCTAGGCAAAAAAAAGTGGTCAGCTCACCCAGCTATCTCCATGAGTGAAAGTTTTCATGGAGCTAATGCTTTTAGTTATAAAATCTTAGCAATGTATGGTTAAAAGCTGACGGAAAACATAAAGTCTGAAAACTTTATGTAAATTACATGTTTATTGTTCTTGTTTTTTAAATATTAGAAATTCCAGTTTAAACCTTCCTTGGAGCAATAAATAGGACATTTTTTCCTTCTGTATGTCAGCTATATCTGTATTTTATCAATCTAAAAGGCTTTAACATTCTGTAACGTAAGTATTATCATCTCCACTGGCATACAAATCTTTTAACTTTTCATAAAATGACCACATGTGGACAAAGCTCAAAACACAGTCTCAGATTTTATTACAAGTAAAGGGTCCTGGCTTTTTTAGACTGACCCACCATCAGAGAGGCCCAGCAAGAGCTTACTGAAAATAGCTTTATAGCATTCTATATGGCTTTCACCAAATCCTAAGAATAAAGGTAGGTTTTCTCCACCATAAACAGAACAATACAGCCCTCTCCACCTAAGGGGGTGTCTCTCTTCAGTTTCTCTCCTGTGATCATGAATTATACCAACAGCCCTCCTTTATTTCTTTCTTACCCTGGTAGAAGATTGTATGGTTTTATGGTTGAGTCACCACACTGGGTACAGGCCTATATTATTATTTCTGTCACTGATTTCCTGTGTAGTCTTGGACAAATAATCTCTCTATTCCTCTGGTGGTAAAATGAGGCTAACACATCTCAAACTCATAAGGATATTCTGAAGATAAGTTGATTAGTCTTTGTGAGATACTCTGATATTACAGAACAGATGCTTCAAAAAAGCCCATAAATATACAGCGATCTTTGATTTCTGGTCTTCAACAGCTTTTTTTTTTTAAAAAAAGCTTTCCACTTAATAAATCCCAGCTGTATGACTTCTTTTCTACTCAGCAGCTCTCACATTAGTTTTCTAAGGTGGAACCAATTTTCTTCTCTTCTGCTTTTTGGAGCTCTTTACCCTTTGCTGATTTAAAACAACATATCCTTTCCAAACATACTTATTTGCTGCATTTTATCCTCCCATTCTCAATTGCCTTCTAAATGCACGTACATAAAAAACTTCAAACAAAGAAATGATACTGCTGCAGGGATACCACATAGCAGACAGATAAACAAGTTATTAAATTGTCAGCTATATGGTCCCTCCATGATCATATCGGAATACCCACCATGGGAGGTATGGAAGAAATACCATATATTCTATAGAAACCTCAGGGAGGACCTTTTAATTGTGTATAATATAACATGATTGGGACATTAAAATTAACCTGCTGTTCTTTTAAGTGTAATTTGGGATAATTAACCACTCTGAAGTAATAAGGATTTTATATCTCATCCATAGTTGGTTGCAAGATCAGCATCTTCTATGTATGTTGGTATAAAAGAAATCCAGAGAAATATTCTCCGTAGAAAATTGTCATCACCCATTTCAACAAAGTTCTGCTTGGAGACTCCTGGCTGAGAATTAACAAGGCATGGTCCTAATAGTCTAAGTGGAATATGGAGGTAAGAGTCCCGAGTGCGTGCACATACAACCTATGTCAATTTAGGGAATGCTCTACACTGTTATACACCTCTCTGCTCAACTGGATTCTGCAATGAAGAAGTCTGTGAGGGCTTGCCACCTTCTCTAGGAAATACACTATGATTCGGGACACTGTCTATATGGAAAAAAACTATTAAAAGCTTTCATACGGCATAATTTGAAGTAGCCAACAAAAGAACACACACACTAAGCAACAGCAGCATCTTTTAATTTTTCTTCTATATTTTTTCACATTTATCTGAGGAATAAAGATTTCTGTCAGGAAACTTCAACCTTAAAAATTAATTTTTCAACTGCTCCCTACTCTTCTGTTTTGCTCCATGTGTTACAGGGCACATGCCTGACATAATGCAGCAATAATATTCCTTTTAAAGTAGCAAGTAGGAGTGGGGGAGGGGATGCTGATCCTGGTTTGCTGGTTGTTCACTCATCTGTATAATTTTCACATAAATGAGCAAAACAACCCAGCTTCTCATATTCAAGTCTGCTCTATTATAAAAGGAAGCATGTTTCAGACACTGGGGATATAAACACAGAAGGCAGCAGGTAAGAACAGGAGGACTGTGTTGAACTGTGAATCTGTCTGGCTTTGTCAATTATCATAAAGAGTTATAAAATCTGTTAGTATTCAACTCAAGCCATTGGCAGTTGGCATTGCAGTTAATGGACTGAATGAAGCCTCAGAGGCATTTTTGTACCCGATTAACTCCAGGAAATATAACACCTGTGTAAAAGGTATCACCCCTCCCCCTTCAATAATTTAAAAAAAAATTCTCAGCAGAACATTTTTCTAAGGCAGCAGCCATATCAGATCAAAATCAGATTTTCCCAGCACCCAGGCAAGGAGCAGTGGCTCAAGAAAGACAAGTTTTGGACAGCATTGCTATGAAATCACCAGAGGCCTGTGTTAATAGATAACAGTTCAGTATTTATAGGGAAAGAGTTGATGGGTGCCTAACAGATTTATTTTTAATCATCATTCTATTCCCCCACTTTCAAAGTAACTAACAAATAGCAAACAGATGGTGTTAGCAGTCAAATAGTCCAAATGAGGATGTTATCTCAAGGGCAGAGCTGTAGGACCCAAACAACTGAAATGAAGGTAGCGATTTTTATCCGTCATCTTTTCCCTCTGGTATACATACAGTAAGAACATGGACTTAACCATGTTTTACCGAGTCTCTACCATATTCCCAAACACAAGGGGCCATGGTAGTTTTCTGCCTGGATTCCACTGACAGGAATCAAGCTTCTATGGCAACAAATGTGCAAACTGCCATTAAAAAAATTACATTAGAGATAAAACTCCACAGTTTGAACGTTAAAGCTTGCTCTGGGTCACTCTGTTGGATCTGCAGAGAATGATGTGCAGCTCAGAATGCTTCAGGGAAATTTTTACTGGGACATTGTGGTATCTTGGGGTAGAATTCATTTTATTTCATATTGTAAAACTGCACTCTGAGATCCCAGTGAGGTGCCTGATTTGAATTGTGCCATGTACTCACATTTAACCCTGTCTTACATCATGGCTAATCCTGTTTAAATCAATCAAGTGCTACCTAATATGAATAAAACCACCGCAATTTGACTCAGCAACATAGGTGGGATTAAGGCTAGTTGACTAAATTGATCTGGCACCTGGCTACCTGTCAGCAGAAGTGAAGCCCTCCAGAATCTAAAATGCTGTGTAGTCTGCAGGACTACAAACTTATATTGAATTAACTTTATTAACAGTGAATAAATGCATAATAATGTATATCTATAAAACTGTGTGGGTATTCCAGGGAAAAACTGTATGCCCTTAATGCTGCATTGGGTACCTGGCTGCTAGTTTCTTCACAAAAAGACTATTTTTAAACTAGTTCATTAGCATCTGGTTATTATTGTCTTACATCTTGTCAAGTTGAAGAAATATTTCACCTAGGTAGTTAAAATGTTGAATTTGGATGCTGTTTTATATGGAAATATACCATCCATACTACTCAAGGTATGTGTGTAATGACAGAGTGCTGAGAGATTTCAAAGCATTGAATAACCAGTAGTCTTCAAGGTAGGGCAAACATGCCTGCACTCTTCCTTTAATATCAGAAATAGGGAAGGGCACAGATATGACCTATATTGAAACTGACAAACTGAAAAAAAACCCAACCCCAAAAAACCCTCTATGAAATTATTAAGCAGCTACTTGTTCCTTAGAGTTTACAGTAGAGAATACAGACCATGGCTGGATCTGAATTCAGCCGCTGGCTAAATGAGATTTTCAGCAATTGAATTGCAGAGCAGCAGGGGAAAAGAGAAATAAAAAAGGAAGGAAATTCAAACCCAAAAGATTTTATCTGTCCTCAGAGAAGCACTTTTTAAACAAATTGTAACCAGTTATCAGTCTACACTGTGTGACTCTGAGGACATATTCTCCAGCCAAGGCAACTAATTCTGTGTGCACTCCAGAGGGGAGGAATATGCCCCCAAATATTTTATGATATCTTATGAGGAAATGGAAGGCAGTCTCATCTCTGCCTTATTCCTACCTGCCTATGATAATTATTTCAGTGAGCTCTGTGAAGACTTGCTGTAACTGGTTTTCCACCTTCCTGAATACAAATAATTTCCTATAAATTATGCCCCCTGTTTTTCAAAGAGGTTTGGAAATGATGTATTTTTTTGTTTTAAAAACATTATTATATTATGGCAATATTCCCCCGTAGTCTTGCCAAGTTTCTTATTAGTATCAGCAGCATCCACCACAATCCAACTCTTCCCTCTGCTCAGCAAGCTGCTTTCTCAGTGAATGATGAAACTTGGCACAAATAAAGAGTAAATCTCATTAGTGATGCCCACACGTGCTGTGCAAGGGCTTGTGCGTGATCTGTAGTGCTGAAGGAAGACATGCAATCTGATTACAAAAGGGGATTTTGTAAAGGGTTCATCTCTATGGTTGCTCAGTCAGCACAGGCAAAGCTTGCACATCTCTTTTTTTAAATGGTTTGAGATAAAATCTGCTTCAGTCCATTCTGATTTCCATGCACAGCCCACAGGAATTTAGGAAAGCAGAGCTTTCCTTTACCTACTTTTTCATGCTTTATAATACTAATAGTTAGCATTTAGAAAGCGCGTCACTGTTTCAACTCAGTCTAATTAAATATCACTGTAAGAGACTAACTCCCCTAAAAAAGTAACAGTTATTCAGGCATAGTACTGCACAATGATATCTAATATTTTGCACTTCTGTTCTAAAAATAGGGAATTGTTATGATTTCTCACAATGTGATAGCAGCAGGGAAACACTGACTTTTTAACAGTAAAGACATTAGGTGGTACTCTTCCTGATGCTAGGGGCCTAGTTCTTATTGACAGTAGCACTACTGTTAAGGCAACACAGATAGGTTTTTAGGTGTTTGAACACTACACCAGGTAGTTTTAGTCCCAGTTTTACATCCTGTGCCATGTTACCCAGTTGCCTAACCTGCTTGTGCATTAGAATGCTCCTGAGCTCCAGCTGGAACTAAATCCAGAAGTTGTCCTCGTAAGGAAGTCTGAGCACACTTCAGATGTGTTTGTGAACCATACCTAGAGCAGCCTATTTTAATGCATCCATACAGTCCTTCCTGGTATGGCTCAGAGCATGTGTGAAGTACTGTCAACAACAAACTATAAAAACACAATGCTGGCAAACTAAATATCAGCCTTAACATTATATGGTTGTCTATCACAGAATGACAAAATGGTTAAGATTGGAAGGGACCTCTGGAGACCATCTAGTCCAAAACTATGGTCAAGCAGGGCCACCTAGAGCTGATAGCCTAGGATTGTGTCCAGATGGCTTCTGAATATCTCCAAGGTGGGAGACTCCACAACACCTCTGGGCAACCTGTGCAAGTGCTCAGTCACCCTCGTAGTACAAGTCCCTGGAGGCATTTAAGAAATGTATAGATGATGTGCTAAGGGACATGGTTGAGTGGTGCCTTGGCATTGTTAGGTTAATGGTTGGACCTGATGATCTTAGAGGTGTCTTCCAACCAAGGCTGTTCTGTGATTCTGTAACATCTACCTAAGGACTATGGAAACATATATAGCACCTGTCTCGTCTCTGTCATCATCCCACAAGCAGTTGGACAGTGCCTGCAGCCACTGAGAAGGGGAGATCCACACCACCCACCTTCTCTGTCTCAAACTTACCTGAAAATAAATTTTCTGATTCATGTACCCGTTAACTGTTTTTTGCTTGCTTTTTTTGGGTAACATTTTGGGGCTTTTCCCTTTTGCATAAAGATTGCAAGATTGCATAAGCCTCAATGTCTTAGGAGGCTGGGCTAAAAAAAAATTCAAAGCATATCAAGTATCATATGTAAGATTAAAATCTGCAAGCATGAGTATGTAAACCACTTTTCTGCCTTTTTTGAGCAATGTAGCAAGTGCGTATGATAAAGGAAAGAGCAGATCATTCGGCAGTGTTAACTGAACCCAACTGGCTCCTTGCAATCTTGTAAGAATCCCTCTCACATCTAGACTACAAACCTCTAATGGGCCTCTCTAGGATGCAGGAATGAACAAACCAGGTTTAACATCTGAAGAGACAGACCCTGAGCACAGCAGAAAAGCTGAAGGACTCACTTTGGTGTGTAGGCATCAACTGTTACACACTATAATAATTAATTTCATTGATAAGGCTAAGATCAGTTTCTCCTTACCAAAAAAGTGGAAGGCAAACCTTCAAGAGAAACAGCAGAAAATTCTCTCATTACAAGCCTACAATACCTAGACTGAAAATTTTTTTGCTACCATCCTGGTAGGACTGATACTGTCACAAGAGCAGCTGAAGCACTCTAGCAAAATAAGCTTTCTTACAAGATGCACAAGTGCAATGTACTGTGAAGCTGCACGTGAGGACCTGTGCTTGTAAGCAGAGCCTTCCCCTGGTGCAGTGTTGATAATTGCATCAGCATAAGGAGAGAATCTCACACACATAGGACCAGATTTTTAAACGCTGCTAAATGAAGCTCTGTTGAGATCAGCACAGTGCTTCATTCACACTTTATAAGGATCTCCCTGTTGGCATAAATCAGCCTTTAGAAAAACAGGGTCCCATTTAGTTTGCTGAGTCCTGCCCTAAATATACTGACTTTTTCAGCAGAGCTTTCCCTGTCCCTCTGTGGAGCTGCATGGTTGTATGACCACTGAACAGCACATAAGCAATTACTGCTGCAGTAGAAAAGGAAAGTTGTAAAAGAAATATTGAAAGTTGATACAAACCAAAAATGTATATCTTAAACATGCCTATTAAAGACAAACCATAAGTGTTAATTAATCCACCTTGCCTACAGTTAAATTACATCACACCAACATTTCACCCCTGCAAGCATGAGTGACAGATCTATATTTTGGAATTTTATAAGACAAAACCAGAGTAAGGAAAATAGCTGTGGTGCTCAAGAAATGCATGCAAATAACCACAGCAGGAAGCTGTCATTAGTAAAGTCTGGTTAGAAAGACATTTCCCAGATTACTCAGTGTTACTTCTCTTTCTATTTTATTATTTAGAAATCTAACTATATTTTTTTCAAAACTTCACACAGACAAGGCTTTTCCTGGGACTACTGGCTTCCACCTTGCTCAAGACCAACATGTCTGGTCTGGTGAGAAGAAATGCTGTCAAAGATGAAGTTCAAATCTGCATGAGATAAATCATTCAATATAGGAATAGGTGTCTGAGTTTACTGTCCAAGTGACATCATCCAGAGAATATAAGAATAATTGTACAAAATCAGACCAAAGGTTCCTCTACTTCAGGATCCTCTGTTCAGCAGAAGGAGAACATAAGTACTATCTTGAGAAGGACTGCAAGAAACGGTAAATTCTGGCTAATCTTTTCCTGAAACAGCCTTCTAGCTTCAAGTCATGTAATAGCTTAAAGGAAATGACATAAAGGGTGTATGTAAAGCATCATGTTCAGTAGTCACAAATGTTTTTATCCTCTGAATTTGTTCAGTCTGTTTTTGAACCCCCTTCTGTTCTTGGCCTCCTCAAAACCCTGTGGTGCCAAGCTTCACAGTTATGTGCTGTGGGGAAAGTTGTTGCTTTCAGTTTGTATTAAAGCTATTTTATTATAGCTTGTAAATTCACTGGGTGCCCTCTAGTTCTTGTGTTGCAAGAAATAACAAGTAGTCATTTCCTATTCACTTTCTCTGCTTCACACGTCTTTTATAGTATCTCCTGCCTGCCTTTTTTTTTTTTTTTTCCCCAAGCTAATGAAACCATTTAGTACTTCCTTGGGTATAAACTACTCTATATCTTAAATCATACTTGCTCTCCTTCTCTGTAATTTTTCTGCTTCTTTGCAGTAGTTGAGGTTGAAAAACGCACCAGGAATTTATACAGTAGTACTATGATGCTTTCTGTCATATTCTATTCTTTTCTCTGTAACACTTAACATTCCCTTTGCCTTTTTCACCTCTGTGCAACACTGAGCCGATGTTTTCATAGATCTATACAAGACAACTGTAAGATGTCTTTTGCAAGCACTAGTAACGAATTTAGAACACATCACAGAACGGCGAAGAACACAGAGAAGATAAACATCCTTAGGGTCTGAAAGGAGGAGGATTGTGACAATTCTAGCAGATTCAGTTAGAAGTAGCAATGTGGCAATTTTGCAGTAAGCTGGACTGATTTCTTGTGAGTCAACTTCCTACTGAGTCTTAGTTGCTGTAGAGTAACATGGAGATTTCCTGTGCTGCGTGTCTTGAAAATACCTTTGCTTTCATGCTGGAACCTTAATAAAGAAATGGCTTAGGAATCTCTCAGTTGATCAGGGCCAGCCCTCAGATTTTTCTCACATGAATATAGCATTTTCATTCACCTTTGTGTTTTGTGTAAATTCTAGTATAGCTCCCTAGTAGCTCTAACTGAAGATAGCCTCCATGGTGAACTGGAATACTAGACCAGAAGAGGTGGTAATTTTGCCACATATACTGAAATAGCATTTGCAGGCTTACAGTTATTCAAAAGGTAGTGGATATCTCAGAACAGATTTGTGTATACCACCAACATTTAGGGGGAACACAGATACGTGCAGAAATGAGCTTGGACTTTGTCTTCTCAAGCCTGATGAGGATGAAATAAGCCATAGTGAACAAATAGGAAGGCTTCAGGCATGAGAACAGAAATAATGCAAGGAAAGCTTTGGAACAAGAGAGAAATGCAAATAGTGACCAGGCAGCTCCAAAAAGAGACTTTCAATAGACACACATACAAGTTTAAGCAAAACAAACTACAGTATTGAACTCAAACAGTTCAGTTGCTGGGGGCTTAGAACTAGATGATCTTTAAGGTCCCTTCCAACCCAAACCACTCTATGATTCTATGAAATGCGTGAGTCTAAATGAAGACAGTGCTACTTAATGGACTGCAGTTTACTCCACGACTCTTGACAACCATTTCACTCCTTGACAAGATCTTGGAAAGGAGAACTGAAAGTGCAGGAGGATGTCCTTCTGAACATGGGAGATAGCACTGCTATTGATCTTCATTGTTTTCTTTTGTAGCTGGCTTTGCAGCTTTGCTTCTGCATACTTAAAAAGCTCTAAGAATCCTTTTGCTGGCTTCTAAGAATTCATCGGTTCAAAGGGACAAGTCAGAAGTTTGGGATTTAATATCTAGAGAGTTAAGCAACTACAAACATGCAGCAAAGGAAAAATTCAGACACTGGGGAAAAATATCAATTAAATATGTTTACTGTCCATTGCTTTGTTACCACAGCAGTTCTTATGATTGGTTTAACTACAGCTGCTCTGCACTAAGACAGACCTTAAATACAATGCTACTTAGATCCCAAATGTTATTAATTTACTTTCTTTAGCTGTTCATAAAAGTTACAGTCTCCTTCAGCTTTTTATCTTCCAGCTGATCCTGATACAATCAAGGCATGGCTATTGGAATAGTTTGTCTATCAAGTGTGGAAGAGTGGCTGGAAAGCTGCCTGGCAGAAAAGGACCTGGGGGTGTTGGTCGACAGCCGACTGAACACGAGCCAGCAGTGTGCCCAGGTGGCCAAGAAGGCCAATGGCATCCTGGCCTGTATCAGAAACGGTGTGACCAGCAGGAGCAGGGAGGTGATCGTGCCCCTGTACTCGGCACTCGTGAGACCGCACCTTGAGTACTGTGTCCAGTTCTGGGCACCACAGGATAAGAAGGACACTGAGGTGCTGGAGCGAGTCCAGAGAAGGGCAACGAGGCTGGTGAGAGGTCTGGAAAACAGGCCTTATGGAGACCGGCTGAGGGAGCTGGGGTTGTTTAGTCTGGAGAAGAGGAGACTGAGAAGAGACCTTATTGCCCTCTACAACTACCTAAAAGGAGGTTGTAGTGAGGCTGGTGCTGGTCTCTTCTCCCAAATTACTAATGATAGGACGAGAGGAAATGGCCTGAGGTTTTGTCAGGGGAAGTTTAGGTTGGATATTAGGAAGAAGTTCTTTACTGAGAGGGTGGTTAGACATTGGAACAGGCTGGCCAGGGAGGTGGTGGAGTCGCCGTCCCTGGGGGTGTTCAAAAAACGAGTGGATGAAGCACTTGAGGCCATGGTCTAGTGGTTAGGAATATGATGGGATAAAGGTTGGACTTGTTGACCCTGAAGGTCCCTTCCAACCATAATTATTCAACGATTCTAAGTGGAGTATGATTCTCATTTAGAAACAAAGCAAAGGGAGAGAGGTTGCCCAGAGAGGTTGTGGAGTCTCCTTCTCTGGAGACATTCAAAACCTGCCTGGATGCGTTCCTGTGTGACCTGATCTAGGTATTCCTACTCTGGCAGGGGGATTGGACTAGGTGATCTTTTGAGGTTCATTCTGTTCCCTAACATCCTGTGATTCTGTGAAAAAAGCAATCTGTTGTCTCAATTTGTAATTGAAACTAAACAAGTAGTTTTAGAGACTGAAGAATAGTGTCTCAGTTTTTCCAGTAATTTTTCATGTCAAAGTTCTCTATTTTGTTTTCAGTGTGCAACAAAACAGAGAAATGCTGAAGGGATTTTTTTCCCCCCCAGTAATTCTGGTCTAGATTTTCAAGTCTAAGAGGAGGAAGGAAAATGAACATCTGCCAGCCCTGAGCAGCATAAAAGGATTTGGACTTCTGAGATATGCTTGCTCTTTGTTGTGGAAAAAAGGAGCAGACATGGATGTGGCTCTTTTTTTTTTTTTTTTTTTTTTTTTTGGTCTACTTTACTTATTGTTGTTATAATTGTCTTGAAGAAAGATAAACAAAGACAAGAGAAGTATGAATTTCAGGGCACTTCCTGAAGAGCTTTGTGTTCAAACTTTCATCCTGTGCATCATCAAGCAACTGCTTTCAACTTCTCTGTGTGTGTGTCTGTTAACCCACCCACATTGCAATCCTATAAGATCATGCACATTTATGTCACTCACAGTTACTGCTTCCAGTCATATGTCAATCACAGTTACTCCCTGTCTACCCCGGGTGGCTGTCAATCTGTTATCAGGGCAGAATCACTTTAACCTGCTCTAAGAATTTATGACTTTCACCATGACTGTAATACAGAAATACCCACTGCTAATAACAGGTGTTAGAAGTAGATGCAATTAAACTTGTCCTGACATACTCAGATGTTCATCAAGATAGTTTCAACTGTATTTCTTCTCAACATTGTCCTTTAAACAAGTTACTTTTATTCTAGTATAGAAAAAAGCCTTAGTTCCCTGTTCTACAGCTTTCATCAGTGCACTGATAAACCCAACCTATTTAAACAACGGATGTCCTGCTGTAGTTTTTAAGCCTTTTCTGTAAAGGAAGATGAGCATCTCAAACACTACATGCTTGAATACTAGCTTTGTGTTATCAGCCAGTGTGCAAGTGGAGAAGCCCTTTATCAAGTTCTTATTTTCATTTAAAATTCTCAAACCTACTTCAAGGGAAAGTCAACTAGAATTTCAGCTTAGGAAAATAGACATGAATTGACTGACTTCACCAACTCATTGCACATGAAGACCTGGCCTACCATTTCAACAGAGTTAAGATATAAGGCCTCTCTCCACAAGACCTCAGATATATTTCACTAACCTGTGCCAAAGTTTCCATACCTAGAAAAGCATATCAGGTAAGCATTTCTTAATAAGGTCTATACTCAAACAGGCTGCATTCCCTTCCTTAGGTACTGGGGATGTCCTGAGTGTGGTTGCACAGTGCAAAGTCTGGCCTAAGCATGAAAATTGCCTTTTAATAGACCAGGTCTACTAAGTAGGTCCTCTACTTTGTTTTAAAGGCCATCAGTGAAGCCTGTGAGCGCTTATTGAAGGCTTCTGTGTTCTTGCTGTAACTACGCAGAGCAGGAGCAGCTCTAGTTGCAGTAGAAGCACTGTGATATTACTACCTGCAGCAGGGGAAATATTCTGCTCCCCTCTAGCCTCTGTTGCAGAGGAGAGAGACAAACATTCAATTATTTTTGTTGTTAAATATCTGCTTCTAATCATCTGAATTTTTCACAGAAATGCAATCATCTGCTGTCTTAAACATTTTAAAAAAATTGTCACTTGGGCCAACAGGTCCATTACACACCAATAGCAGTCAAATAGGTTGCAATTTGTAACCACCTGGCCCTTCTTTCTCCTCCTCCATCTTAAAATGAATGAAAAAAATCATCATAATAATGATCAGAGTGACTTGTATATGAACATTCACTGTTCCATTTATCATTTCTGTATTTCTTTTTCATCATGACTTGATAGTTCTCAGTGAAGATGAGCAGCTCTCCTCCACTACCACTTTATCTTCATTCTGTTTTGCCAGAAGCTCTGCAGATGGGTGGCCACTGGTGGTTAAGAATGCTGTCAGTGATGCCTGGCGCAAAAGTATGATGTTTAATGTGTGCACAGCTTGAACAGGGCACATGTGTATATATCCTGGTTAACACAGGATCTCCAGCTTCCTGAAGTTTATTAAAATAAGTCTGTTTTGAAAGTTATTGCTTAATGAAGTATTAGTACAGAAAGCAAAACAAGTCCTACCCCATGCATTACTCTATCTGTTTAAAAGTAAGTTCCGGTCCACCAGGAAGAAATAGTACAAACAGGGATTTCAGAAGAGGTTTGGTTTGATTCAGACAACTATTGAGAAGTGCAGATGTTAACTCTTTGTTCTTGAAATTTCTACCCTGTGATGTTAAAGTCCCACATCAGTCCTGCTGCATACAGATTAGTAGGCTCTTTGCTTGTTCATAGGCATCCTTTATCTTTACATTTGCCAGCTCCTCATGTTCAGAAGTATATTGTTACATTACATATTACAAAATAGAGAACAGTACAGCAGAATACCAGACTTGGCCTCTATACACATTCAGCACTGCAAGGGGGGCATTTTCAGAAGGTACTGAAGAGAGGATGGGGAAGGATGCATAGCAGGGGAACTTTTCTGGAAGCAAACGCATGTAGGGAGAGAGGAAGACAAGGCAGAAAAATAGAAAGAAGGATGAGAGCCAACTGACATGAAAGGGGATTTCAGGCTAGGAAGCCTGAAAGCAAAATTCTTCAGTTTATTGTGAAAAAATTATTGTTAATATTTTTCAGATCCATTTTGCATAGTGCTAACGTAATGGAAGCAGTCCCTGAAACTGAGTTTTCTGTATATGTATTTCTAACAGCTGACATGAGCTTAAAATATCTTTTTATGTAGGAGCAGTTCAACTTCCCCCCAATATGTTCTGTGCTTTCCTTCCTTCTATTTCACTGGGACTAAAATCAGCTTCTATGAGGACAGTCCACCTCTTCATCCTGCTGCCTTGTCTCTTGCACCTCCAATGAGAGTCCTCTGTAACGTCACCGTTGATGTCACTAGCAGGGGGCTAAGATGGTAAATATAAGGCATGGGGTGAAAGAATAATCAGTAGAGGGGACAAGTGAACTATAAAGAAACCAAGAGACTGTTTTCATGGCAATGCTTGTCTCCTTAGAGATGAAAAATAAGGAGTTGTCAGATGAAGGAAATCTCAGTGATTAGAAAGTGAATTGGGTTTAGATTTTTTATGTATTCAGTAAGATTTCATAATGAAGACATGAAACTGAAGACATGAAACTGAAGATAGTCTAGCTGAAGAACTGTATTTAGGTATGCATACAGGAAATGTATAGAGAATAAAAAATCCTGTTGAATTCTGTTCGTTGCCTTTGACTATAAAAACAAGAGAATGTGTTACTATTAATTGTGCATATAAAGCAGATCATAAATTTCTTTCTAAAAAGCCTGTGGAAAAAAGCTGCTGGTGGTGGTAATGCAATGACAAGAAGGTTCATTTTTACTCCTGTTAATGCTATAGGTCACCACAAGAGCTGATGCAGTAAAAAACAGTAAAAAAGTCAAAAGAACAGAAAAAGCTTAACTATACATAGGACTGCAGTCCCCTTGCATTTATCCAGAGGGGAGAAATAATCATTACATCATATTAGAAAGCCCCAAATAAATATGAGAGGCTTGTGCTCCTATGAGCATAGGGTCTGTCCCACAAACCTTGAAGCAATGAACGCAAACATTTTAAGATGGGCTTAGCAAACACTTATTGTAGAATGCAATTAATTTAATGCAAGAAATTGCCACTGTTATCTGTATTGTTGCTTATCTCAGTTATTGTCAATTTGACTATCACCTACACATTTTTGCTCTCACCACATGTGAAAAGCAGAGGATAGAATCTAGCCAGAGGAAGCAATTAAACATAAATAATCTAACAAAATAATAATAAAACCAAAACAGTTACAGAGCATCTCCTCATAACTCTCATACATCGCAAATTCTGTATGTTGCCATCACTTGGTATTAACCAAACAACATATCATCAATCTGATATATTACCAGTTTTGTTATCAGCATCTAGAAAGCAAACAGCTCTGTATCTAGCTGCTAGATACATACTCACTTGGCAATAATCTCAATTAAATCAAGATATTATCTTCTCTAAATTGTTTGTTACTGCCTCTTTGGTGGAGATTATGACCTGTACATTTGAATTCTATAAAACAAAACATACGAATACCTTTCATGTGCTTCAGTGTGAAGCCAGCTCGTTAGCTTAAGTGGACGATGTTGTTTTGAGGCAACCTAGCTGGCTTATGAATATCCACACTAAGAATGTGAAAAGGTATTTTTGCAATCCTGGCAATAGGGAGATTTTTTTTTTTTTTAATGTAAATCTTGTATTTTAACAAGGTACTGTAGATTAGGCTGTTTTTTTGTGCTGACAAAAAGGTGAAAAAACAGCAGTGCTCTCAGTTAAAATCATTCTAGCTTTGCAAAAGCAGCCCCCAATGCTAGCCTTTCTTGTGCAGTCTAGTAAATGCTGCGTGTATTTTCTACTTACAAACTCAATTTCAGAGCTGCTCAGAACCTCAGCTATATCCCTTAAGAACAGAGAAAAGGTAAGTTCAATTTTTAATAAGCAACAGCAACCTGAAATTGGTGCAAGCTGCTTAGCTCTAGATAAAGCTATGGCAGTTAAACCACAGTTAAAACCCCAAAGAGAGAATGACTGAGAATCAGGAGCGCATCCAAAAAACCTGCAGCATTTAATTGACTCTCGTGATACACTGTAAGCAAGGTATGACTACAGTCACAAGAAACTTAAAAAATCTCCATTTTGTTTTCTCAGTCTTTCTTTTCTTTGAAAACAAAACTAATTATGTTCTTCATATTTCCCATGCTGGAGGCTTGGCTGCCTACAGTGCCTTGCAGTAAAATTCAAGGCTGAAATTCAAGGGTTATAACCAAGGCCATCATATTTCCCTGTGATAACTTTTGAAACAGATCTAGCAGCTTGCTCTCACCTTTCTCTGGCACCAGCTGCAGCCAAAAAGTGCTGCAGAACATAGGTTCCCCTGCCTTAATACTAGAAGTGCCATAGCAAACACATGAATTTTACTGACTTTTAAACTGTTCTGCCCCACAAAGGAAAAAAACAAACAAACATGAGCACTAGAGTCAGCCCATAGGCATGGTAGGGAGATGGTATTTTTTTGATTGGTTATGTCTAAAGATAAGACTGATTTGCCTCTAATTTTTTTTCAGCATCTTCAGTGATTGCTGTGTAAAAATAGCCCAAAGTTTTCCAGGAGGCATCTTTTTGAAGGGAGGAATAGACTTAAAGCATGGGCCTTGGAATAGAGCTGCAGTGAGAAGTCATTCTCTGAGGTGCATTTATAGATTCAATTTTTTGATGTACCAGGACACTAAAGAATCAATTTTGCATTTGACTTGTTTCTACCCACTGCAAGTGAAAGTAAGTCAGACCCTCAGCCTTTCCTGTTATATTCTGCTTAGATTAGCACAGATGAACTACGATAGTCAGACCACTGGCCTGTTCTTCTAAGCTTTCTCCAAGAGTAGAAAAGTTTGATGCTTAAGTGCTGTTCTCTTGAAGGTAGGCAGTGACAGTAAGATTTTTTTTTTCATCTCTGAGATGTCTAGAGCAACTTGACTTCTCTCCGTCTTAAACCAGATTTGGCTGCTGGAATTTGTACTCTGAATGAACCTGCTGTCCTACCACGCTCCTTGACCTGGATATGCTCTGGTTTTCTCTTCTTTTAAAAGCTGTCAGGGATTTGTTAAAAGTTTTGGCTTTATTGGGACAATCTGTGAGATATGAGCATGTAATTTTCTTTTAATTCATTTTCCCAGCTCCTGAGACATTAAGCATGCTGAAGTCTCTTAAGATGGTGAGTATCAAGTTCATTGTCCCTTGTCTAAGATGTACCAAAACTGCTCACAACTTTAGGAGCAAGAAAAAAAATGTTTGAGACACTCAGGCCCTAACTAGCAGGCTGCACTGCAGTAGTACAGCAATAAGAACTGCATAAAACAAAATTATATTGCTTTTAGCTTCCCTATGTTCCCTTGCTGGCATCCGGCTCATTTCTAAGCTATGTCAGAACAATTTCTACGGCTTAGTTTTCCTTGATGTCAGAGTAGCAGTTGAGCAATTAAATCTATTTTAGTTCATTTTGGAAATGAAAAAAGGTGAGTAACAAAGCTTTCAACTACACTACAGGCAGTTTTTGCAAGCAAAGTAGACAGATCTATTTCTTTTTAGATAAAACAGAATATATTTCTTATGAGGTAAAGCAATGAAAACAGAAAATAAGTGGTTTTTAAACATTAACTGCCTGACAGTGTAAGTGCAATGAGCTGCTCTGCAACTTGCACTATGAAACATTTAGAATAATTTCCAGGTACCTTTGAGAGACAGCACTAAGAAAGACTTGTCTGAACAGCCAAATGCTTCCATCCTTAGTGTTGGGGCCAAAGATGCGTTTGCAGAGCACACCCACAGCACTGTGATTCTCTGAGAAAGACTCTCCTCAGATAACCCTTCTGGTAACTTGTTTGTCTTTTTGGGTTTTGGTTTTTTTTAGTTTTTAATTCTAAAATGACTGGTGGGAAATACTTCACAGCAGAAAGACTGAGCCAAGCCTTTATTTAGTGTTAACAAGTCTGTTAAATGTACAGATCTGATCTGCAGAAAGCATTCATTTGGTCCTCTGACTTCCTATGAGTGTTTGGGGATCTGCACCAGAGCGTTATGCAGGGAGTCCTGAACTGCTGCTCGGTCAGGGCCAGTTTGCCCCATATTGCACTGTGCAGATGAGGTAGGTGGCATCCAGACACAGCACCATCACATCCACAGAAAGCTGTCTCAGGGCTAAAGAAACCAGCTTTTTCAGTGAAATCTATGCACAGCTCAACCTCTTGTGGATATGAGCTGGTTCATGCAATGTTGGACGTGAGAAAGCAATTTAAACAATAAATAAAATCCAAATGTAAATACCAGTGAGATTTGTTTCTATAATCTCTGTTCCTGCTTTAAATGAATTTTTGCTACACAAATGGCAGGCGATCAGAACAGTCCTGACTTCTAAAATATACTTGAGGCCATGGATCATGCTAAGACACCACTAGCTAAGGCTTTTACAGTCAGAGAGGCTTTAGATCATTGAACATGGGTAAATCCTGCGCTTCCCTCTTTTTTTTTTTTCCTCGCAATGGGCTGACATTAGGGTTGTATGAATAATTTCCCCCAGCTGTTTCAGCACGCAGAACAAAAGTACTTTCCTTTGTCTGATCCAAACCAAGTTTTTTCAACTAAAAAAGTAATTTAAAAATATGTTCAATCCAAACCAAAATGTTTTGTCCTTGTTTCAAGCATCTTTAACTAAAAACAAAGCAAAGGAAGTAAATAACTATGAACCTTACCAAGCACGTGTAAAGCAGTAGCTGCCAAAAACGCATTAGTTTTAAATCTTTTGTAAAAAGGTGCCTATTTTTTAACAGAATGCTTTAACTGTTCACTTAGAGAAGATTTAACTCCTAGTGTTATAACTCTTTTATCACTACTAATGCTTCTCACTTTGAATTACACACATAAGTGTTCGCGACTACAACACAGGTATCCCACTTCCCAGATGATTGCCTGGCAATTCATCCCTAGACTTTGACTCAATGAATATTTCAATTATCCCGTGCAAAGCAGAAAAACTACAACAGGAAATCTCAGAAGAGTGTTTGTATGAATCTCACAGAGCCTCTCCCTCGCATCTAGGATTTTCTTTTGGGTCTGGTAGCTAGGAAAGGTAGGTTTAGGTCTTCTCATGTAGAAAAGGGATTTTTCATTTCTTGGATGATCCTGGGTGAAAATTGAAGAAACTAACTCCTTCAAATTCCAGCCCCCAGCAAATTCAGTGTTAACTGTCAAGTTGTTTTGGAAAGACTAAATAAATTACTGAACAAGGAGTCACCAAACCTTTCTCTACTAACTAGACACCAAGAAAAGTCACCAAAAGTATCCAGGAACTAACATTTGTAGCTTGTACCACAGCTAAGATTAATTTCATTATCTGTGGGAAATACAGTAGTTTATACCAGCAGACACTCAACTTTATGTTTAAATAATGTAAGTATCATAAAGAGTAACTTTTATTCCTGGTCATGGACAGGTAGATCATAGCAGGCCCCTCTTGCCCATCACAATACTAGCCACAGTTTGCAGTTGGTTTCAGCTAGCGCTCATCTCCCAGATAAAAAGATATGATCCTTTCTTACTCCTATGGATTATGGTCAACGACTTCTGCTTTATTTGAACCCATGGACATTCAGCTTTTGTTAGCACCTGTGATGTACCCACCACCAACCTCCAATGTTAATCACACTGTTACAAAGACCGTGCTTCTGTTTCTCTCAGAGGTGCGAACAAACTGATCTGGCGCTTTTTACTTCAGAACTGGGGCCCCTTTATTATGATTTCTAACCATCTGCCCATTAGACAGCTTTGCATGGTCAGGTTGCTGACTCAGGTGTGTAATTTGGGAAGAAAGCCACTTAGTTCAGCAATACAGGGAGCCTTGCCTTCCCTCCTTGTTTGCAAGTAAAGATAAGTTGACCTTTTTGTTAATGCAAAGTGCATCACTAAAGAACTTAAGCTTTATTACAGTGCAGAGAGTTTACATTTTTGTTTGTTGGGACTAGGACAGGTGACTCTGGATGCTTCAAAAGTTGCCAGGAGTCTCTGCAGAAGCCCCACTAGTGTTTATACCTGCAACAACTCTGAGGGCTGTTTGGGCATAGTGCCTGACTTCAGGGCCTACGTGGGGAGCAGCACTAAGCAGTCGGTGATGGCAATATAGCAGTTAGAGGGAAGGAGGCAATGCTGGTGAGGTCCTTGCCCAGAGAAGGGAGGGCCCTGTGTGGGTGAGATGGCGGAGTGCTATTTACAAGCACTTTCACACTCCCAGCTTGTGATAAACAAATGAACCTGTGCTTCTCACAAGCAGGGAGCATGTGGATGTACTTGAAAATAGCATCTGATGCTTCATGTGC
Source organism: Podargus strigoides (assembly GCA_028020825.1). Classification (NCBI taxonomy): domain Eukaryota; kingdom Metazoa; phylum Chordata; class Aves; order Caprimulgiformes; family Podargidae; genus Podargus; species Podargus strigoides. The sequence continues at coordinate 115,760,633 of CM051663.1, read as the reverse complement.
AGCAAGAGGCTGACAGCGACTGCCCCAAAGCCCACTGCGAGCACTCAGTAAGGCTCTGATAGCAACTGTTCTGCTCGCACTCCTGTTAGCTGCACAGCTCACAGAGTGCTGGGTCTACCCAGCTCCTGCTGAAGCCCCTGGCTTAAGAGAAGACCTTTTCTGATGAGATGGGCAAAAGATGCTTCTTTGGTGGGAGCTCTTGCATCTCTTTGAAACAACTTCACATTCTCCCTCAGTTATGTGCTTCTTGTTCCCAGAAGAAGATATTGCATGCAGGACCAATGTCTGAATATCTTCAGATCATTAGATATTTTTTCTTGGTACTACAAAAATACTTCTCTCTCCCTCTGTTATCACAGAGTCACAGAATGGTGGGGTTTGAAGGGACCTCTGGAGATCATCTATTCCAACCCCCTGCCAGAGCAGGTGGCACAGGATCATGTCCAGGTGAGTTTTGAATGTCTCCAGAGAAGGAGATTCCACCTCCACTCTGGTCAGCCTGTTCCAGTGCTCTGTCATCCTCAAAGTAAAGAAGCTTTTCCTCTTGTTCAGATGGAACTTCCCGTGTTCCAGTTTGTGCCCACTGCCCCTTGTTCTGTCTCTGGGCACCACTGAGAAGAGTCTGGTCCCATCCTCCTGACACCCGCCCTTCAGATATTTACAAACATTGATAAGATCACCTCCAAGTCGTCTCTTCTCCAGGTTAAACAGACCCAGGTCTCTCAGCCCATTCTCATAAGAGAGATGTTCCAGTCCCCTCATCATCTTTGTAGCCCTCTGCTGGACTCTCTCCAGAAGTTCCTTGTCTCTTGAACTGGGGAGACAGAACTAGACACTTTACTCCAGATGTGGCCTCACAAGGGCAGAGCAGAGGAGGAGGATCACCCCTCGACCAGCTGGCTGCACTTTTGTTACGTACCTCACATTCTATTAACAGGGGAATGCTCACTGCTACAAACACAATTTTTTTTTGTTTGCACTGCCTATGGTTGTTTTCAAATGCCTCATTTTGCTGGATCCTTTGCCTGCCTTTAACTGAAACAGATACACTTCAATCTGATGGCCCACTAATCTTCCACTGCAGCACTGTCCACTGAGTCCCAGAGAGATAATAGCACTTTTCGCATTTTTTGTTAATACTGAGTACACTTTGCCAAAGTTAAACTCCTGCCAAACCATGGAATTTGTAAGAACCATGGATGTTGTTCTAAATGCAAGGCATTGTCCTGACTTATTTTGTTTTTCACAACACAAATAGTTTTGTATATGGAGGTTTTCGTTGTGTGGACTCTGCCTTTTACATTCTCTCTGATATCTTTTCTTACAGCTTTTTGAATTTTCTAGAAGAGGAATGCCCAGTCTTTTCTTAGCTACAAGATGTTAACTTTATGACTACCTATTGCATATATAGAGAGTGTAACAGAGCAGTTTCTGCTTCAGTGCTCCATAGATATATGTTTATACCTGCCTAGGTCCCTCTCTCAAACCTCATAAAATCAACATCTGAAGTATATTGTCCATAAGCTGTTGTATGGACTGCCAGACTTCTGTTTGGCAAATTCTTCTCTTTCTAACCATTAGTTTTGGTTCTCTAGCAGCTGTCTTTTTCTTGGTCTTGAAACTTTATTACTGCTTGATTTTTCATGAAAGACATCCCTCTTCAAACCATTTGCAACCTACCCTAGGATCTACCAGACTTTCCATCTTTGTACAAATTTATGTTACATGGTTTCATAACTGACTTTTACTGTTTGAGTTAACAGAAAACTATTTAATACATCTAGTGCTTCAAACCCAGCTATTGTCAGAAAATAAAGATCTGTTCTGATTGCCTTCCCTTTTCTGACATCCATTCCTTGCAGCAACAAAATTCTGTTTAAATCCTTTCCAACTGTCTTCCATAATTCCATGAAAAAAATCATCTCAGATGAGGCTCTTAACTGTACCATTTTTCCATTTGAGGTATTTTTATATTTCACTTATCTCCTAATACTATTGTTGCTCAGCAATCATTTAAAGTCTAATATAGGTCTGCTTCATTGAGTCTCTGATCAGAATTGCATACCCCGAGCTGCTGCACAAAAAAAAAGTGACCTAATTGTTTCAAGTGGCCAGGCCAGAGCTTGTTAAAACTCACTACAAAAAATCAGGGTCAGATGGCATCAGGAAGAATGGAAAAATACTGTGCCATTCCCTCAGCTATTACCCAAATTTCAAATCACCCAAATGAAATGCACCAAGCCCTACTACTACCAGCTTTGTGCACTGATTAAAACACACATTCTGTTCTTTTCAGGAAGATTTGCAGGAAAACAAAGTGAGCAGTAAACTCTTCCAAGTTCATCCCCTTGCCAAACCTCAGCCCTGGGAGCCTAAAACTAAGTGCCTATTTATATAATATCAGGAATAAATGGACCCTAATTTTTTTACAGTGGTCTGCAGCCAGCTGCTCACCCTGGCATGGTGTGCATGCCACGGTCATCTCTGCAGTGCAGGTCTCGGGCTGTGGTCAGGCCAGTGCAACCTATGGTGTCCTGCACAGTCTGATTCCTCAGATGTCGAGATGAAAGCACACCCTGCCTCCCTTCCTGCCTGGGCATACACAAGGACCATGCACACCAGTTCTCATCTGCATACACAGCTAAGGCGGGGGTCTGGGCACACAAAGCAGGGTTACAAATTGCACCATGGAGCCCATCAGCCCCAGTGTTCACAAAAAAATCTGAATTCAAGCACGGCCAGCACTCCTGAAAGCCATGCACGCTGCTGAAAGTCCACAGAAGAATTTAGGAACCCAACTTTAAAGCATTTGATCTTTAAAAACCTTGTCACAGCAGGCCTGTTCCCCTGTGTGTAGAAGGTGACAACTCCCACCTCCTTTGGGGGACAATGTTCAGGGCGATCCTGCACAGAAGCTGTAGTCAGCCCTTCATACACAATCTGTTTGTCTTTCAGGAGGTTTATGTAGCTTCTTGGGATGCCAGGAGATAACATATTTGCCTGCTTAACTGTCTCTGGTGTTCTCTGATATCAAAGGAAATGAGTGTTTGGGTGGAGGGAAGAGGAGGAAGATGGAGAGGGGGAGAAAAAAGAGATGAGTTAAGTGGAAGTGAATGATAAAAGCAGCATTTCCTGGTATCAGATCTTCTATTGGAGAGTTTTGGGTGGGTAGACCAGTGTATACGTTACAGTAATAAAGTACTATCATGAGAACTAGAATCCAGTGAAGAGAGCCACACAACCACAGGAGAGGAAAAGGATCTGCATCTATGACATTTCTCAAATGGAGTTCTGCTTTACAGAGGTTATACTCATCACTTTCACACCATTTTCCAATGTCAGAAAGCATCAGCTCACGTATACATATTCTTATCCAACTGGAAGACCTTTGGATGTGTCTTCTACTGAAGCTGTAGCATGAGAGTCCTGACTACCTACTTTTAAGATTTTTCAAAATATATAGATTTGTGTAGCTATTTCATGTCTTTCTATTACTGGAAGGATATTATTGCCTCATCTTTGCATAAGTGGTAGAAGAAAAAGGAAAAGAGAGAAGAATTAAAAACCTGTCTGAAATGAGGTATCTGGTAGAACGTATGGAGACATTGTCAAAGGGCACAACTTACCTACCTTTAAATCAGTTCATTAAGCAGTTCAAATTCCCCTCTGTATCAGCTGTTTAGTACTACAAGCAATTACTACACTGGCCTTTCTATTATGTCTGAGCTCAATTTTTTTCAGCAACATAATTATTGAAAGCAAATCTTTTTCTCTCGCACATTTTTGAATCAAGAGGCAAATTTAAACTTTTTAAAAAAAATATCCCCTTGTCATGCTTGCTGACTCCGCTTTGTAATCTTTAATAGGATAAGGCATGTCAGGCTACTGGAGAAACTGCTTGTAGAGACAATCTCCAGAAAAATCTAGCTTTCCCAAAGAAACTCTGGTTAACAGTGTATGAAGAACATTGCAGTATATGCCTACAATGAGAAGCTGAAGTAAACCAGCAGTGAAGAAGGAAACAGTAGTACAGATCTGTCTAAACTGCAGGTGCAGAGACTCACATGACATGAGCTCATGCAGCCCTAGAATCGCATTACAGCTGTTAGAAGAAACTGCACTCTGGATCACCTGAAGGAGTCTCTCGCATAACAAATAAGGCTATCTCCCCGCATAGACCTTGTTCTACTAAAGTGCCCTTAATTTGGACATAGCTATAAATCACATGCAAATTCATATTTTGTATTCCAGTAGCCAGATTATGCCATGAACACAACCGAACTGTACCACAGAAGATGCAGTTTTGCTGTTGCAATTGTGCATACACTGAAAGGGCATGCCCCAGGCTCAGAGCTGCCAGAGAAAGGTTTGAGAAACTCCTTGCACTGGGGTCTTCTGCACATCAGTGAGACAGGATAATGTTGTGGGGCAGCCTCTGGATAGAAGTACAGCTCTTTAGCCTTTATTCACACAGCTTCCAATGACTCTTACTTGGGGAGAGTTTTACATGCAGGCAGGAAATCACTCTCTACCTTTCCTTCTCCACATGGCTTGGAGTTTGCTACTGATCGCCTTTAAGATTTGGTGCTAGCAGCCAACTTTTAGGACTGCTCAGTGAATATGCTGTATCAATGTGGGATGAGTGGGTGGAATGTTTTCTACTGTTTTACTTTTTATGGGAAAATAGAACTAATCTGGTTGTTTTAACAGTTGTGCTGTCACTAGTATGGCCACAGTGATAAAGAATAAATTGTTCAGTCTTGACAAGATCTTCATCAGCAACAGCAAGATTGCTCATTAGATTTCACAGCATACGCACTTCAACTACATTCTGTGCATCTGTGGTACTGTCAACTGTTTAGGATATTTTATATATATATATATACACATATATGCACATTTTCTTTGACTTCAAGCTTTGATGCTTGTAGCTTAGTTTATAAACAAACAAGATCCTGAATCTTGATGTTTTACTTCATCGCTAATACATAATCTACAGTACTCTGACTGGAACCTTGTGCATTGATGGGAGTTGCTCCATTAAGAACCAAAATATCATCATTAGAATGACTTCTTTGCAAGAGTCTGTGTAAAGTCAATGTTACTAGTTGATTTTAGTCCATTATCTTCAAACTAAGATGGGCGTTTGTTTTCATGCCAAATGTTTCTTTAAATCACCTGCATTAGGATGTATTAAAGCATTTATAATTTGATAGTCAGTGTTAAGAGCAGCCAGATAACCAACAAAATGTTTCCATGTGGCTCCACAGCGCATAATACTAATTAGCAAGAAAATGTATTTTACATTTTTCAGTAATAACAGGTCCATTAAGCCTATAAGAAAGTTTCTGTATTAATTCTGCCTCCAGACTTCTCTAAAGCCACATATGCAATAGTAGCCAATGTTCAGGGCTAACTGTGGATGTACAAAGAAATGTTCTGTTTTACAAATGTTTTCAGCAAGAGCCTTGGAATTACCTTCTCAAAGGACAGAACAAACACGAGAGGCATGATATCTTCCTCGTGTCGTGAGTCAGAATTTAACATTGAAATATTTTCTCAAAACAAGTTTCAAGGCTATTGTCTAGAGGAGCAGCAGAAAATATTTTCTTCAGAAAATAATATAAAGCATATTCTCTGATCCCATGGGTGCATACAAATCTTATAATGAATGTTTTCAGGGTGAAAAAACAGCTCTCAATGACTTTCACCTTCTCCTCTGATTTAGCTGACCAGCCAGTTAACACCGCATGGCATAGGTGCCACTAAACTTTACAACAAAGTTATTTTTCCAAAAATTTCTGGACAGGTTCATTGCTCTCTCTCCAATACAAATAAAACCCCCAAAACCAATCAACTAGCATCCCTGTTGTCTGACCCAGACTCACTTGTTTGTTTCACAAGATCACAGGATGATGAATCATGAAGAGATGCGAGGCCTGTGTTTAGGAGCTGCAGATTAATTTGCACTAATTTGATCATTTCAGCTCACTTCCTAGAGCATTGTTCATAAAATTCCACAGAACTGATGTCATGCAAGTGCTTATTCTTATTTTTCTCATACTGAGGTCTTTGCTGATTTAGACCTCCTTTGGAGATGCATGAGGAAATCCTTTTCCAGCTAATCAGGCACTATATTAGAACACCATAACAGCAATACTGGTTCAACAGCTAATGAAAAATAAGGCAATGTGATTCATAAAGGTCTTTTATTATGCAGATACAAGATTATCAGCCCTGTAGAAAGCATCTATTCTATTGCTGAATTAGGTTAAGGTATCTTTTTTTGCCAGTTGCCATTGCAAGTAAACTTTTTCATAGTTTTGGTGGTCAGAAACTTTTCACATCAAACCATCCACTGATCTTATCAAAAGGGTTGTCTGAGAACATGTTAATCCATCATAAATGGATAAGTTTTCCTTATCTTGACAGTGGCATACTGATACTGGATTATGAAATCAACTTCAACACTTATAAATTATTTTTAAAAACAGCTTGTTTATCAGAAGTGTTCTACTACTCATGTTTTATAGTTGTGTTTGATTTATTTATTACCATTCTTACTGAGGTACTGAGAGTTAGCTAAAATTGCTAAGAGATTCCTATCTTCTAAACTGTATTTACAATTTTCTCATGACAAAGAGACCCTCATTGTCCTCCTGGACATAAGCTTTGCACAGTGCTGTCCGGCCTCTAATGTAATGAAGCCACCAGGGTCTTCCTGACGGTAACTAAGTTAGAAGAAGAGAAGTCTCCAGTCTCTATAAACACAGTCCATTTAGCAGTGGAATAAGACATTTTAATCAATGAGAATTTAGTTATCTTAAATACAGCTGGTTTATTGCAATTTTTTTTTAATTCAGTAATAAAAGAAAATCTCAGGGAGTGCTAAGTCATTCTCACCTTCATCAGAATTCACTGAAAATAACCTTTTTGCTGTAGTGCCTTATTTCAAAAAGAACCAAGAGTGCTGGCATGATGAACTGCTCTTATTGCTTTCATGTCACCAGTGCTTAATTTTGCCAAATTGATTTATCTTGAGAAACTGTAACAATTACCTGAACACAATGTTTCCCGTATTGTTATGGATTGCTAAAGCAGGTTGGAAAATGATGTGTCCCACTGCTGCCTTTTTGGTTTTTTGAAGTTTACTCTTTCATCAGTATTACTACTCATAGGTAACTTTCTGGAAACAGGGCTCTTCTTTAGACCTTACAGCAGCCCAAATACATTTTGAGCCTTTCTAACTGCTCTAAGTTGTACTATAACTGACAAGACTTACCTGATTTCCCTTTACTAGGGAGGGAGATAGCCTTCAAGTAATTTATGTAGCCAAGCCAGAAGATTCAGTGTCCTAAATTACTGAACATGTGGAGGTTTATTGTAATATCCTGTTGTGATATCAGTCAACAATAATCATTTACCTACCTATTTTTAACAAAATTGCACAAAATTCTCTATTCATAACACTGACATTAGAACAAGTGAGTAATATGCAGGGGGTGTGGTGATATTAATTTTCATCTCACTTAATATGTTTGACTTTCCCCCCATGGGGTCAGTCTCTCTGGCTGGCAGTCTGTCTTGCAGTTTTATTCCAGCCACACATTTCACACCACATAAACATCTAAGTGATCTTAACATGCATCAGCAGAGAATCCCGAGGAGGAGACTTGAGTCACTTGCCATGCCACCTGGGTTTGCTTAGTATTAAGAAATGAGTGCTTAACAGACACTGTGTGTGTAGGGGAGGAAGGAGTGACATCATTATAATACAATACCATACCATATGGTTCAGCAGCAGGTCAACCTTTATCCTCTGATCATCTCATTCATGATTCAACAACATTTTTTTTGTTATGGAATGATCATATTAATGAGGAAACGGTACTCCTCCAAGTTTAATATCTAAGAATGCAGAATCTATTCTGAATGCACAGAATAAGCATAAGATTATAGCTATGCAAACTCTATATTTCTGATCAGTTAAAGTATTTTAGCAGTTAGCATTTACAGAAAAACAGCTCCCTCTCCCCATTTAAGTACATCAGGACTGTCTTACAAATTCCAATACCAATCCAGCACCAGACAAAGAAGATTGAAACTTTTCTTTTGATTGTTGATGTTCTATTAATAGAAAATAACTTAGATTTAGCAACTTATGTGCAATTTGCTATAGTGATTGCAATTTGATATTCATCACAGTTTACCTAGAATTTTTCTGAAGAACTACTTGATAGCAGTCAGTTCTTTCCCAGTTGTGGCATGGCATAGCTGGAGCAGTCACTCTCTGTAGGAATCTCAAGCCTTTCTGCTCTATAAATAGAAAGGTATTCAACAAGATCTTCATCCAAGATTCTTAAAGAAACTAACCTGCCATGGGATAAAGGTCCTCAAATGATCATGTTACAGGTAAAAGATAGGAAAAAAGGGGTTTTGTAGTGGAAGGAGGTCACCTTAGGAAACTGTGCTGGGAAATTCAGAAATTATCTAGAAAAAGAACATGCCTTGTGATGACAAACTCTGCTGAGATGTCTGAATTAATCAGATTATTAAAGGCAACAATCAACCCCAAAGAGCTGCCAAAATACTGAAGCGTTATAAAAAGGCAGAGGGGGCACAGTGTAGGTAAAGTAACACCTATGGGGAACAACAGCAACTTTACATATGTTGTGATTAGTTTTGAGATGATCATCACTACCTTGAAACAAGGTCTTAGTATTGTGAGAGAACTATGCACGTGTCAGTTCATTGCTCATGAGTGGCTAAAAAACAAGTGGAAGGGCATAATCCATTAGGAAACAAATAGACACCAAAGTGGATCCTCATCATGCAACTGCGTACATTTATAGCGTGACAAGATTTTGAATGTTGCATCATGTTCTGGTCTCCCCACCTGACATGTCCCCAGAATCATAACTGTGAGAGTTAGAGATGGGCATCAGACCCCCTGAAAATCACATGTAAATAGTAAGAGAGTGGATAGCCAATGACTTGAATACAAAAGCAAAGAAACAAAGGTGATATAAAAAATAAACAAAGTGGTAGCTCTGTAGGCAAGGCAGAGTTGAATGGTGAAACTCTCTGCCAAACAGTGTTCTGAGCACCAGAATTTTACCTAGATGCAAAAAGTGACTGAACACGTTAATGAGAAAGAATCTATTCAGTACCATCACATCTAATGCATCACTTCTAGGTGAGGAAGTCCCTGAGCGGTAGCCTGACCAGGGACCAGTTCAGATGTCCTCATGGCACATACCCACTTGTAGAGTACATCGAAATGCATGATCATATTTACACTGAGCCATTTACACTGCGACCAACATGATTACAACCTCCTCCCCCTCATCTGCGATTCATTCCTTTTCTGTGATATTATTTTCAATTGCTGTCTTGCAGGTGTTGCTTCCTGCTTTTCAGAGACAAACCAAACCACTTCACAAACAGGGGGCTTAAACAGGAAAGGAGATATTGCCTCAACCTTACTTCCTGTGTCACCCTGAAACCTCCTTCCAAGAAACAGTTAGGTGCAAGCACTCTGAAAACCATGAAAACCATTTTGCTTGATCCTTGATTGTCAGTCCCAAAAGATGTCACAAGTAGCCATCAAACTCGAAGTCAGATCTTCTTTCACCCAGTAGCAAAACTTCTGTGAAGACCATCATCTACCTTACTTCTGCATCCAATGCCTTTCAGTCTTTGGGAAACACTAATGTGAGCAATTCAGTGCTTAAGCTAGCACCTTCCTCTTGGATTAGCATGTAGGCAGCTGACGAGACTCTCTATCCTGCTCCAAGGCCAGGTGGACATACAGTCTATGCCACATGTATTCAGATTTCTTTGTTTTCTACTCCCAGTCTGCTTCCTAGCGTTCGCTGGTTGTGAATTCCCTGATACCTCAGCTAAGCAAGTCAGCCCTTCACAATTTAATGGGTACTATGAGCATCACCCTTTCTGCTGCAGGTAATCCATACCATCAGCCCAGATAAGTACAATATTGACTGTGCCAAGCTGCTTCAATAGAGTTCAGGGTGTCCAGGGTTTAAGTAATGATGATTTAAACTATAAAGATTCAACAGTAGGCGTTATAAGTAAAGACTAAAATCTAGTGATGAAAACCAGTAACAATCATCTTTAACAAAGTATTTCAAAATCAGGCAACACACTTATGTGTATTCACTTCAGTGGTTCTAGCTCTGAGCAGAGGCTCTGGCTTACCAATCCCCAAACCAAAACTCATCAGTTACTCACACAACCTGAGTAGCATCATCAGGCACACAGCAAGCTTTTTCTTGACTCAGTCCCCTCTGTCAGCCTCTTGACCTTGAGGGGAATTCAAACTTTACAGTTATTTCTAGATATTAAACAATTACTAAGTTAAAAACATGTCATTTTTAAAATTTTCTAGACAGGTCCATAGTCAGAGAGATGTCCTTAGATCCAAATGAAAACAAAAATGTAGTTTGTTGCTTTTGCCTTGCCCCACCATAGCATCATTCACTACTGGGGGATGTGGTGGCATTCAGAGCACCCACTCTGTTGGAGGAGATGTCACTCTGCCAGGTAAATTATTGCATTCTGCACTTAGTTGTTCCATAGCATTGACGCGTGGAAAAGACTCTATAACTCTCATAAAGTTATAAAGAAGGTATGTTTATTCAGCGCCGGGTGCAAGGGGGATCGCTCCTCTGAACTTGCACACCTAGGGGGCCAAAGTGTGTTTCTTTTCTAGCACTAAGTAATACATATTCATGAGGAGCGTATCATAGACATTACAGCATTGTATCAGGTCATTATAATATTCCACGCCTCTTGCTTTGCCTGGTTGCGCCTGCGCAGTGCTCTGTGAGCCTCTGGCTCTTCTCCAGGCCACGGCGTCAGTTCCCACCAGCTCGAATGCTGGGATGGTGGGAACTGACCGTCCTCTTATCAGAAGGAGCAGGAGCTGTCCTCCCTTTTCTCAACGGTCTTCTTCTAATCAGGGGCCTGTAACACCTGTTTTGTCTAGCAGGCAAGGTTCCCAAGCAAGAGAGGCAAGATCACATACTTCCCAAGCAAGAGCTGCATACTTCTTTAATTAAACTATTTCTATTAACTCTTTTGCCCCCGTATCAGCATGTAGAAAAATAATTTCACAATATCCTAGGATGAGTGACCACTCTGAAGACACTGGAAGACGCACTTTATTCCAACCGAAAGACATTACCGCCAACAAGAAAATACTAAGCGTTTCCAGAATAAAATTGAAGCTACTATCATGGAAGTACAGAGCAGAGAACCTTTCTTCTCAAATAGACTATTTTTTTTTAAAGAATGCATCCTGTGTGGTTGCTGGCAGTTGGAAGTGTAAGGTCAAAAAGCCAATACTGCTTGTATCAATATAATGTAACAAAATGATTGCATCTTATCTGCATTCTCACGTGAGTTGGACCGGTGTCTAGTTCTGCACCCATATCTCGCATCAGCAGGTTAGCATGTGACAAGTAAATGGCAGCTCGTTGCCCACAAGGACGCTTTGTCATTTCTCCTAGTGAAGAGGAGACCTAAAACTTTTTAAAGAGAGACATCAGCACATTCCTCCACAGATGGGGAATTATGCCAGTTCCAGACACACTCTTGCATCCCAAAGAAGGAATATACTGAACAGTAATAAATGGCTGCAGGGTTGTTTCAAACCAGCATAATTAATTAGCTCAGAGGCTGAACACATCCCCAGCTGGCCCTAGGAAGCAGAGAAAGAATATAAAAGTGGCATTCCTGCTTGTGGAGTTAGTCCTCAGTGTAAACTCATCACCAGGTTGCAAGGCAGTGCTCATGGGAATGGTGTAGAAGGCAAAACTCACAGGTGGAGAGGAAGAGAAAAGCATACATGAATCTTGAAACCAGCAGCTGCTCTGCATGTAAATCTGCACCTAGATACACTGCTATTTAGCATGCTGCAGGCTGGGTAAGTGCTTTCTGGTACACAGATGAGGACAACATCAAGCTTGGGACTGTGCCAAGTACAGTGTGGCACTCTGTGTGATATGTGAGGCTCCACTGCACTCAGACTTTCTGAGGATGCTTTTTTTCTGTAGGTGAATGGCTGCTCTGGGAAACAGAAACCAAATTCTTGTTAAAACTGTAGGCACTTTTTCTGACAGTATCTCCCATCTAACTCGCATCCTCTTTCCCTACTCCGATACCCCCAGACTTCCCTTCTTGAGAGATGGATGTTTCATCACTCTCAGTGACAGTCCCTCAAGTCCCACAGCTGTCACCAGTCAGTGAAGCAGCTCCATCTCTAACAAACTGCACACCTTACATCTAACAAAATAAGTCTGCAGGAGCCTGTGAAGCGCAGAGCTAGTTCAAGCTTTATCCTTCCAGAAGAGGAGCCACATAGCTGGCTGCTATTTACTGCAGACTGCCATTTCCCCCCCTTCCTTGGGATGGGGCTTGAAAGGTGGAGTAGTGGCAACTGCTGTTACCAGTTTTTGCAGTATGAAATGATAGCTTTTGAAGAAAAAGCCGACTCCATAAATTTATTCTTCCTGTCAAAACCTCAGCATTAGTTTAGACAAGTTTCTAGTCAGTAATCTAATTTAAACATGTTTTTCCCTTGGATAGTGGAAAACAGCTTAAAAACAACCATCAGCAGCTGCAGAAGCAGCATATGAAGTGAATTAAAGAAATATCTTTTCATATTTGTAAAGCTTTAATTGAAGCTTCAATTTTATTTTTAAATATTCTTGTGAAGCAATGTTTTTCAGTATTTTCTCTTTGAGAATTAAATATGATTTTTCTGCTCTCCCTTTTAACTCCTCATTTGATGGGCTGGGTCTTTCCACAGCTTCCCTCTGCATGCTTTGCAAAAACTGAGTGAGGTTATGTGTGGAATTTTTTCCATCTTGATCTGTAGAATTGAGTGATCCCACAACAATGTTACAGATAAATGAGTTATAGATAAATCTAAGAAGATCTTAGTCTAAAATAAATACAGTGATGGTCAATCCCATACCGGCCAGAGTACACAACAACCTAATATGATAGCACTACCTGGAGATTTGAGGTTTTGGTACCCACTTCAGCATATAGTTGGATATGTTTCCTTGCTCATTTTAAACTAAGCTTTCACAATTACTTTTGGTACAGTATACAAAGACCTCCCAGAAAAGCATCATGCAGCCTCATTATTTCCTTATTTTTGTTTCCACATCTTCTGCCCCCACTATTGTCTATTTAAACTGGTCAAACTTTCAAAATTCACTCATGTAAGTAGGAATCAGGTCGACAAGTATTTGCATCAGATACATGTTAGCATACCCATTAGCAAATACCTGATGGAAATAACTGCATTCTTATTTCAGATCAACTATTTCTAGCAGAGCTTTTGGTGGTTAAAACACATGCAGTTTTAGATGAAAGGTCATTTACCTTTACCCTTGTGCCATCTTCAACCACATCTATTTGTTGATTCTTTAATCAAGTCTTTAAAAAAAGGGTTCAGCACACTTTTCCAGCGACCTTGACTCCAGCAAAATACAGTTGCATTTAAACTGGGGCCTTGAGGAGCTATTTTAATGTGGCTAAATTTATTCTATCCTCACTGCTAATGAGGGCTCACAAATGAAACTTTAATTTTATGAAAATCTAACAAAATGTTGATTTCTATTTCTCCCTTATGTGTATTTTAGATTCAGCCATGCCCATGGCATCAAATTCTTTTTACATCTTTGTCTCATCTCCAGATTCAGTTGTTCCAGCAGACAAATCACCCTTTCCCTACTCCTGTCCCAAGGTCTTCATATGTTTGCTTCACCTCAGCAGTTTTCCCCTTCAATTTCAAAGAGCTCAGGGACAAGGTCCTAACCTCCAGTTCTTTTTGCCCCATGCTGGAAGAGGAAAATTAAGACTCCATCATCCTGAATCTCCTTTCAGATAATTCAGAAGTTACTTCTGAAAAAGCAAACACTTTTGATAGTAGAACTTTCCACATTGCCAGTGGGAGTTGTAGGAAATTTCCTCTGCAGAACAGTACTTGAGTGTCCCATGCAGCCTCCTGCTGGAGGCCCATACTTTATGGATACTGCACCAAACATCATGGTCTTGGAGATGAAAAGTGCAGTTTTGAGGCTTGAAGGAAATACAGATATTATGGTTCAGAAGCTACATATTAAGAGGCAGATGGCAATGATAGTTAATGTCAGTCAACATCTGATCAGATTCAGGACAATGTCCTCCAAGTGTTAAGAATGCCTCCAGTCACATCTAGTTCTCAGGATGACTACATGAGCCTCTTTTCCAACTTTGTGCCATTATTCTGTCACGATACATGTTACACAGGCCATCAGATTTCAGTTATAGTGCTCAAGTAATTACAATCAGAAACACAGAGCTGCTCAGTTCTCTTCTTGAACATAAACTTCTCATATCTTGTCCTTTGCACTTTGTCACTACCAAAACTATTAACGTGTCCCCATTGTTCATTAATCCTCAAGAACTCACTGTGTGTACAAGACAAATATTTGTGCAGTCATGTCTGCTGGGTATTACTTAGCTATCTGCACATTCATCTGTATTTGCATCTGTGGGGTTTTTTTTGCATTTCCCAATAATCTGATCTTCTCATGAACAGAAAAATAAAGATACCTTATCAGCAAAGCATCAGGATACATAAAGAGATAGTACAAAGTATGTCCATGGGAGGCTATAGAAAATAGCAGGCAAGAGGTGGAAGATTTAGGATCAAAAGTTAAGAAGGACCCAAGTGAAATATCTGTGAAAATGTTTATTTCATCAAGAGTGAAACCACCACTCTAAACTTGGAAATATTCTATGCAACACAAAACGTGATTTATAACAACTCTAAACAAGTCTTTTCTCTAAGCGATGGACCTCTTAATGCATTATTTTACAATTTATTTTTCATACCACAGACAAAATAGACTCCGAGGCACCGTGTTTTACAATCCACAGCCTCACTGTCCTTCTACAGTAATCAGAAATTTTCCTCCTGGCAGCTTGCCAGTATATGTTCTGCATACCTTTATAAAGTATCTGGCAGATTCTTTCCTGGCTACAAAACCAAAAGAGAACAGACGAACTTTCCATTATCCTCAGAGTGAACTTGTTGCAAGGGCAAAGGACTGATGCAGGAGTGGTTGCTGACCACTCCTAGGAACTGTACAATACTCAGTGAACCCAAACAGATTTTACTACCCTATCTATCACAGCAGTGATAAAATAAATTAACACAATAATAGCTAAAATAGATGGTCTAACTTAACCCTGCCAGCACAGCCAGATGCAGACATTTTTAGCAATCCTGTGAACTACAGAAACAACTCTACCTTAAAGTTCTTTAGATATTCTCACTCTTAGAATATCTCCCGAGCAGACACTTATGACATGGTTTCTGTAGAGTCTTAGCCAGAATTTAAGACATCTCCTCAGACAGGTCCCTAAATAATCCAAGCAACCTGACCTTCAGTAAACCAGAATGCATCCACCAGCACAATGGTGTGCCGAACCTCTTAAACCATTCTTTCTGTGACAGGGAATTTGCAGCAGAGAAAGGAATTGGATCCTTTCAGCAAAGGTTATCACCTGTATGATTCATTCAGGTTGGACAGAGCCAAATGGTTGACTAGGAGACCTCTAAAAATACCCCTGCACTGAAGAAAACTGAGGTTCTAATTCATACATGACATCCTTACTTTTAAGCTAATATTTAGCTGATCAACAAGATGTAGAGGAGACAAGGGCTTCTGTACACTGTCCAGCAGAGGTGACACAGGACAGAAGTTCTGAACGTTTGATTTCTTTTTCCGTGATAACCTTTGTCTGTGGCAAATCTTCACAAGTAAAAAGCCCTCCCTGCATTTTAACCACAACTCCAGTATATTTCACTTAATGTAAAAGTCCTCCTTGCATTTCTACTGAAAGTATATTTCGTTCCCTGTTGTGAGCTTTCATATAATATTGCTGAGAGACAACAGAATATAACCTCAGAAAGAGCAAAGTTTCAGCAATGACTCAAGTACCATTTGTATAGCTATTTAAGCACTTTAGGATCTATTAGGAGAAGAGATATCGATGTATAACAAAGAACATTACCAAAACACAGGACCTTTATAGAGAAGACACTGCCTCCCACCCTCTCATTTTTTTTTTAACAAATTTCAACCCCAAAGTGTCCTTTCAGATAAGCAATTCTTGTATTACATAGAGGTATCAGCTACAGTCAATACAAAACATAACTTGTCATAGTTACATTATCAGTGGACCAATTATACATTATTTTGTACTGAATTAATGACCTTCCACACTAAAGGGTGTTCATTATGCCAAGGTGGCCACGACTTTTGCTATGCCTCTTCCAAAACAGCATGGGATGCAAAGCCATGGTGCTTCCCTTGTGTACACAGTGTCTGCAGACATTAACCTGTACAGCTTGGCCTCTATGGCTGACAGTGTCTTCCCACACAGCTCTGCCTGCTCCCTTGAAAGTCACAATGGAGCCTTGAGCAGAAGAGGAGAGATAATAACAAGGGGTTAATAGATTTATGAGCCAATATGAAGAGAATGAGCCGAGGGTGTTGAGGACACTGAAGAATACACATAGTGAAAGCTGAAAACTGGAAATAGGAGTGGATATGCCTATAATAGACTTGATGTGGCTGATTTCAAGTGGCGATTTAAACACCATCTGATAAAGGACTAATGGGAGAATAAGTGACTGGTAAGGTTTGTTTTGAAGGCAGCACTCAAGAGGATGGATGGACCCAATCATCATACCTCGGTGAAAGAGATGACTGCTGCTGCCAGCAGCTGTAATCAGCAGCTGTCTGACACTGATGAATATATTAAAAACCACTGTGGGCACATTGCCTTCCTCCTGCCTTTCACCCAGAGGAGCAGCTAGAAGGCTGCTGCTAGTGAGTTGTCTAAAGCTTTTTGCATTTATAAGATATGACCCCAATGGAAGATTCGTCTGTTGAGAATTTGGTCTCGCCTGCCTGTAACCACAAAGGTGCCCGAAATAAATCCAAGTAACCCCTATCAGAAGGGCAGGACATAGGGATCTGATGATGTATAAAAGATGAAGATGAAGAGCAAACAAGCACAGAGGAAATTACCCTGATGTTAGCCCTCTCTCTTCATTCTCTGTTAAATTAATGAGCCAGTCGTGGTTGTGCCAAAAAAAAAAACAAACCCAACCAAACCACAGACAGCCTGTTCTTCTGCAGTACACACAGTTTTCCCTCTCTCATCCTAAACTACTGGCAAATATTTTTGTTCAATGTTAATCTTTCTCCACGACCCAATTTCCACCTCCTCCACAAATTAGGATATTTTGGCAGATGCCTGTAATTTTTATGAATTAAAGTAAATGTCAGAAGGAAAGCTGCTCCTCCCATCACACTCAAAGAGCTGGAAATAAACCCCCATGTCTAAGGTTATAAACCTCAATGCTTCATTTTGGAGCATTGATAGAACAAATTCACTCAGCAGCTCCACATTAAAAAATGTTTCCAGGAGAGTTTCTGAATTCCTCTCAAACCATATTTGAAGAACTACACTAGGTATATCCCAATATCGTTTTTTACAAATGCTTTTCCCATAACAGCTTCAGCCTGCACACTCATTTTAGCACCAGTACTTTAATGTTTTATACCTTTTCAGATAGATTTGTAACTGTGGAAGTCTTGAAACAGCATTTTTTAAAGTCAAGCTGGTTACAAGCAGAACTGTACTGCATTTATCCCAAACCTCAAGACTGGGTAAGGAAAGAAAACTATTTTGTGGTTGGAGGTGCAAAGCTACAGAAAATGGTGCAACTTCATACCCATTCTTAGGAGTCTGGTGGGGTAGAGATGAACTCTCATCAGCCCCACTGTTTTCTTTTCTGGTTTTTCCTCCAAGCCAGTTATAGCCCCATGCAAGGAAAATGGCTTTCTCCAGTTGGACAAGTAACTTGTACTCCTTAGCTACTTGTCCCCTTAAAGGCAGCAGTTTTCCTACTAGGAATACTTACTTGAGTCCATGGCAGCCCTCTTCTGATGCCTGCCAATTATTCCCACAGCCCTACTTTAAGTCCTTTTTGACATGATGGACGAGAAAAGACAGCTTTTCCTCTTTTCCCCATTGCTATAAGACAGAAATGTTTCCCCAGACAGTGTGGTGGGACAAAAGGGCACAAACACAAGCAAGGATTCCAGCTCTGAAACTCATCTGGGGGGTTTTCTTTCCCTTGTGCCCCTTAGCACAGTAAATCTTATACTCAGTTCTTGATTTGAAGCTCCCAGAGGAGCTGACCACTTTGGGATCCCTCAAGACACTACAGCAGGATAAATTATTACAGCAATGAGATACTCTCTTTCTTCTACATATATGTAGCTTCTATATTCTTTCAAAGAACAGAGATCACAATTTAAAATATGTATTTTGAAATTGTCATTTAATAGTGTCGGACTACAACTTCTGAAAAAACCCAGTGAGCTTGCAATACTGAATGAACATTTCTAGTCTCAAGATTAATTATGCTAATGGCCTAAGCAAAGCTAATCTCCTCTAACTCAGACAAATTAGTGTTTCCATGTGGCTCATTAATCCCTGCCTCTTCATCTGAAGAGGCCGTGCTTCACAGGACCAATGTATGCAAAAGAATAGCATGCCAGAAGCATTCCAGACTGGAACTGCTGAGAACAGTAGAAGCATTGCCTGATTTTACCTAGACTTCTAAGGTAGTGTGTCGTGTTCTGTCCACCTTTCATTTATCCCCCCTGCTTTAAAGAAGCACAGGGCATACCACCAAACACTGATTTGCTGCAGTCCCATTAAAACTCAAATTTGAATTTAAGGGACAGCCATGTATTGCACATTTTGTCAGAGAAAGCTTCTGCCACCAGGACAAAGGAAGGAACCAAAGCATCTGCAAATCTAATAACCTTGCCACTGACATTCATTCATTAATAATAGTTAAGAATCATCGTGCTGACAGACCTTCACATATGGTTTCAATAAATGGGGACAACTGAAGAAATGTCTTCCCAACCCATTCAGTCTTTCTCAGAGACTGGGCTGTCCTGTCCCTGACAGCTCACCCAGGTACAACTTCCTGAGAAAGGAGCAGCCCAGCACTGACCTCAGGTTCACATCCAAACAACCACCACCTAATGTTTTAGATGTTTACACTGAGGATCTGCCTTAGTTATAGCCCTCAGCTGTCAGTACTGATATAAGCAATAAGCACAGACCAGTCAAGGTGCTGCTTTGGACAGTGCAAAATTTACAGCATAATTAAGTTACACTTGTGATAATTTTCATTATTTGTATATTATCACAGACAAAATCTATGACAAAGCAAGGAATTGATTTGTTCATTGTGTTAGGCTCCACGATCTAGCTGGGGTATCATCTCCCTTTCCTCATACTCCCTTCTGATTTAAAATGACTTTACTGCTCTCTGAAGGTATTTCATCCCTGAGGCCTAAAATCCTTAGTGTGGATGCCACTGCTCACAAATCAATTGCTACTGTCACATATGATATTGATTCCTGCAGTGCAGTGCCTAGGAGCAGCAGACACAAAACTGTCAATTTCAATTACTAAACAAAACAGAAGATTTATTTGCGATTAGATGACAAGAGGAAGATTACCACTAGCTACATTCTGAGGAAGAAAAAAAAAAAAAAAGGAAAAAGAAATCAAATGTCCTCACTTTGCAAAAGCTACAGAGATCTATAGGTTCTAGATATGTCCAGCTATGCTATTTCTTTTTCCATTCAGTTGAAATAACTGATATATACATATATATATATATACACACACACACAAATGCACCACAACATACCCCTCTGAATGCAATTCAGACTAATGAGAGAGAAGTGTAACAGGATGATTTTCCAGTGCATTCTCCTGAACTCCTCTGTGCTGTTCAAATTTTGGTGAATTTTAACCAGATCCTTTCAATGCCCTCCATCATACTTGTGTCTGGGCACTTCATTGGCATCAGTGAATTTAGCCTGACAAAACACTTCCATGTGGCAAGTTTATCTCATAGGAAACACAGGGATATAAGTGGAGCTGAAAGAATAGGTTCAAGAACTGCAGCAGGGGTATCTCTTGACAAAGACAAGAACTATGGCTAGATCTCCAAGCTCCTGACATCACCCTCTTGAAGGGCAACCCATACTAGGAGAACCACATCTCCTGACAAATAATGGAAGAGCAATTTCTCTTCCCACCATCCCACCCTGCCCCCCTCCACCCCACTGCTCTCACAGATATTGTTTCAGCCATAGCTCTACCAGCAACAATTACCTTCCCTTCAGAGCCCTATTTCCTGATGCTCAGGCTTAAAGGACAGAGTTACGCCCATATATCACACTCACTGCTACAATGAGAGTTCAGTGATCAGCCAGCCTGTGGTGACGACGCCACCCCAGAGAGGGTGACAGCAGCAGCACAGAGGAGAGCAAAGCCTCTCTGCGTCTGGTCCAGCCACCACTAATTTCATTAACATCTGCAGATGTTGCACAAGGCTGTTTCGCCTTCCTATTCGTTCAAGTCTGCCCAAACCACAGCAGGAGATGTGACTGCAGCCTGTGCAGGCGAACTTCAGCGAAGGTAACCGTTGCAGGCAGGCAGGCTGTGCAGACACCGGCGTGTGTGTGGCCAGCTAATGGTATGACACCTGTAGAGATGGCTGTGCCTCTGCGTTCTCATTGCAGATATTTCCTGTCTGTGGTTTAATCAGCCTAGGGTATTTCTGCAGCTTGGCTTCCTCATACTGTGCAGAGAAATCTCAGTTATGTTACAGGGAGCAAACTGACACGGTGTGAGCTGGCGATGCTAGGGACACCATTGACATACTGACACCAGTGCACCAACCACTTCCACCAGTAGCAATGTGTGGGCAAGAAGCATTAAGAACTGGCCAGCACAGACACTGCCAGTGGAGATGTACTCTTGGTTCTTGACCTGGTGACATCTGCAGTCCCTGACTTCAGCAGTCCCTGACTTCAGCTCACATCATACCAAAATCTTTCTCTGTGTTCTCCTACATCTAAACTGCAGTACTGGGATGCAGGTGGAGAAAACAGTGAGATCCACAGAGGTTGCAGGACATGATTTAGGGCAGCAGACCCACTCAATTTCACATTTTCTCTTCTGCTGGAAGCGGAGGTTGAGAAAACAAGAGAAAAGCAGGCTAGGTACGCTTCAGCTCTCATTAAGAGAAAGAGTACTCCAGGCAGGTTTCACACAGCTTTTGATTTAGCTCAGAGCACGGCTGCAGGGGATGCAATGCAATGCTGTAAAAGGCAACATCTGAGGCACAAGAAATACAGAATACAGTCTGCACACCCTCATACTTTACCATCCTCTACACTCCCCTAACCCTCTCTCTCTCTCTCTCTCCAGATTAGCCAATATGTTTCTGGCTAGAAGCTAATGCATAAGAGGAAAAAGAGACTGATTTCCCATTGTATGGCTTCCTTTTTAAAAATAACATTGCTTTTTTGGACTAGCAACATCAACAAGGTACACCTGTGAATAACACAAAAAGACAGTATTTTCATGCCATTGCAGATCCTTGTGCTGACCCCTTGAACTACAACATGAGCTGAAGTTATTTCTGAGACTATTGAAGCACAAGGAACATTTTCCTGAATCCATTTTGCTGGAAAATTTTGTGAAGGACATTACTTTAGAGATCTAGAGAGGTCTGTATTTAGACTTCCATTTTTCCCTTTAGGACATAATCGATATTAACTAAGACTGAATGTTATGTGCAGAAGGGATGTGGTTTGCAATTGGAATAGGCCAGATGCTGTTCCCAGTGGCACCATCAAAAATATTCCCATGACAGCCTTGGTGCAAAGGACAGAGCAAACCATTGACTTTTTTAGAGTCACTACTCCATGTCCAGCTCTACAAGGGGTAACTGATCTTGCTTTCAGATGGGTAATTCCCATCTTTCTGTAGCTTGAAGCAACTTTTGTTAAAAAAAGCTAAGTCGCATTTGCTTACCCACGAGTTTTGTCGGGTTTTGTTCTACTGTACGAGTGTCAGGTTCCCAGGTCAGCTGGTGAGATTCCAAAGATGCACAGAGCAGATTAAGAAGTAGTATGCTCTTGCCACAGAGGACCCTGATCCATGGTTCATGGACAGTGACAGAGAAGCCCTCACAGACACCAGATGGCTTCAACTCAGGCCTTCTACACTGGGTATGCCACAGGCCCAAGGTGGTTCCATCAAGCCCTGGGTCAATTTTCAGCCATCTAACATCCCTGGTGGGACCCCATGTCTTCCTTCATACCCTTCCTCTGCATCCCTTTGCTTCGAAGGTGTGGCTTATAACTAGCTTTAATCTGCAGAAAGGGCAAATTGAGTTTGCCTTTCAGGAATTACTAATATGTCAGATCACAAAGAACACTTAAAAGCACCCTCATTGACTTCAGATCAGATATCCAAGTCAAGCAGGATAACAGAGAAGAGAGTAGACTCCTTGATTTTGAGGTAATCAGGAAGAATAAAGCCGCAGCTCTTACCCAAGAGAGCAGTTGTAACATGTGTGAGGCGATAGGCGAATCCTACAAAGTTCATAAAAAATGCACCAAAAGTTAAAGAAATTCCATAGCAAATCTTTTCAATAAGCACCTAATCTTGCCAGGACTGTTTTGGCATGCCACAATCAGCAAAAGTACAATCTGGGTCAGCAGGCTGTTTCTTGAAGGTAAAATCAAAAAGCTTGGCTAGGGAAGTTTACAAACTCCACCAGCTTTTTAGGCAGAGCCTATCAGCTCCCCGTCAAGGGAGAAAAGTGCTCAGCCAGAGCTCACTGAATTCATGGGCAGTGCTATGAGAGCACATAACTGTTTTGGACCCAAGTGGCTGAGCTAGCAGAATCTAACATTAACTACCCACAAGACTGCAGTGCAAAAAACTGCCAGGTCTCAAAACCCAAGCACCAGGGCTCAGGCAGTTTGGAAACCTCAGTTCCCCTTCCGTAGCTCAGCACTACTAACCCATGGGGCACCTTTTGATCTTGAAGTGGCCTTGCTGTCATCCAGCCTTTGCTTTGTGGAAATCCAAGCATATGCGGATCAGAAAAGTTAGAGAAGCGCTGGATGCTCTGAAAGACTCTACCTTTACAGTCTGCAGCCAGCGAGTATTGCAAAAATTCAAGGAGGCCTTGCCAGAGACTTAAAAAAACCCCATTTCCCAAGTTGATCTAAAGTCTTACTTTATGTCAGCATATCATCAGGGATTCTCACAGAAACAGTTTCTAGGTCAAATCACTTCTGAGGTTGAACCTGCGAAAGAAGCATTTGCAAAAAGCAAACAGCACAGTTGATATTAGAGTTTCATTCCAACAAAACAGCTTTTAATTGCCAGAAATATGGCTTATTGGCCACATATCATACAAACAAACAATCAAGATCATGGATTTTGTTAATGTGTGGATTTAAAAGGCTTCAAAATTGGATGTAAATCTAGTTAAAATCATTACCACATAGACACTGCCAATTCTCTATGCTGTATGCACATGTACATACGTTGTGTAGTCACAAGGGCTAACTCACTGAGGGAAAGTGTATTCCACTTTTGCAGAAATGTTTACTTCAGGGCACGGTATGTTCTCCTGACAAGGAGGGGTTATACTGTGCATGATTAGGAGTCTCTCATTAAACCAAATTTTGGAAATTGCAGGTCTTTCAAAAATTGGTCTCTGACCACACGCAAGTTATTTAATAGCAAGTAGCATATTAGTATCACACACCTTATTAGCAAGAGTGTGACAGTCCTTGGTAAATAATCTCTGTAGCTTTGCCGATGAACACACATTGCAGATGCACTGCAGCAAAAGCTTTATACAACATGCTTCACATATGTGACCATGAACAATATTTTCAAATCATCTTTCTCTCAGCTGTGTCTTCTCCTTGTAAGATGGACCTGCCTAATATTGGTGGAAAACCCACTAAGAAAATAAGCTCCTTTTCTGATAAGCTTTACTTTTAACAAGGTGAGCAATTCTCATTCATAACACAGTCTGCACTTGTCCCCATCTATACAAGTTTAACCATTACACAGAAATTTAACAGTATGTTTTAAGGAGCTCCCACTTTCAAGGTCAATGGCTTCAAGCAAAGTCCGTTAGGGAGCCATTTGCAAGGCTGAGTGAATCAGGATTCTTGCCTAAAGACCTGTACATTATCTGTTTGACATATAGGCATTGGTGGATTCAAGATATACATGATATAGCGGCAAAGTAGTCCACTCTCTGCTTTCTAATGTCAGTGGGAAATGCTCCATTTAGCAAGACTTGAATCTCTTGCCTTTAGCCTAAGGACAGCTGGAAGCCTGTGCCTACCCTAGAAGATTAGTGTTTATTTTCTAGGACAACATAACAAATATCCTCAGTTCAGAGTCGTCCCAGTGATGACGAGACTTGATGTAGACCATAGCACTTCATACTGACAAAACTGATGTATTCATTGGGAGCCTGGAAAAAGCACTAAGAACCAAATCTACCCACCTGACTTATAGCTAGCTGCAAATTTTAAAAAAAAGAAAAAAGAAAAGAATAAAAAAGAAGGGATATGAAGAAGAATACCATTCAGTAAAAATGCAGCTTTTTAACTAAAAGGCTCACTTTCCTGGTAATAACACTTGTTTGGTGAGTATCATGGGTTGGGGTTCAGACTGGATGAAGATGATGCACTTAGACTTTTTTTGTTGGTGGGTTTTTTGTTTTGTTGGTATTTGGTTTTCTTGGGGGGTGTGTGTGTATGGTGTGTTTGTTTAGTTTAAACTTAAGACATTACAAGAAAGACTTAGAATTTTATCATGGGTTAAGAGATGTCCTAGTCTGACCTTTGCAACCTTCAAATTGACTAAGCTGCATCAAAAAGTGAGTTATAATTTTGTCAAATGGAAGCTCTCAGTGGCTGTCTTGTAGCACCAGTTATCTGACAGTGAACTGCCTTTGGATGATCACAGGGGATGTATTGGCCCGTCATTGACTCAGACAGTGGTACTTTAGGGTACACCAGAGGTTTATACCCAATCTACCTGGGCAAGTCAGCCAATGGGCTTAGACAGAAGATCAACAGCTGTTGGAAATATTACTTTGCACATTGTAAGACAGACTGATACTGTTGTGTGCAGTCACCCGGAATAAGGCAGGAAAAACTCCACCGTGATGGTTAGATGTGTGGCTCAGCCCACTCCTACTGAACCAGACTGGGAGGCCCAGCACTGCACTCCTTGATGCTACCGGTGTGGCAAAACCTTTCCAGCTCACAGCCCTAAAACAATTTGAAAAGATAGTGCCTGCCCAAGTCCAGAAAGTGAAACACTTCTGTATTTGTGGGAAGTATTACCCACAGGGAGAATAATCTGCACCCCAGGTTATAGAGCACTGCTTATATAGAATAACAGGAGCAAGGGCAACAGTATGTTCTCCTCCATGTCCACCAGCTGCAGCAGTACTGTGTCTCTCACATTCAGGGGCTGCAGTCCCAGGGGTTATTGAATACTATCCAGCAGGTAAGAGACCTCTAAGTGAAATGAAAAATTCAGCTGCTCCTCTGCCTTGCCCTACTGGCCTCCTTGTCCCCTCCCTCAGTAATGCGGTAGGACACTCTTCAAAGGCCAGGTGCTTCTTGACAACCAGTGATGTGATTTACATTTCCATGGCACATTTCACACTAATGGATGCTAAAGGACACTTCAAACCATCTTTCGCAGAGCAAGTCTTATACCTGAGCTATGATAAAGCACTGCAGCACATAAGTATCACACAGTAGCCTTATGATAAGCAGCAAAGATGGGTATCAAAGGTAGCTACAAGGGAAATTTTGGTGGGGTGAATGCAGTTTCTCACATTGGTTCTGACCAGAGCATCAGGAACAGTATTATGCCCGTTCTTACAAAAGATGGCACTGAGGTCTTAGTAGCTACAAGTTTCTATATCTCAGAAGATAATGTGTCCTGGAGCCAAAATCATACAGAGAAACTGGAATAAGTAACAAATCAAAAAGAAATGAGTTTCATTTACTGGGTCAGCCCTCACTACGACCTATCATAACCTATGTCTTCCCTTCAGCACTCTCTCATCAAGCTCATAATGACTTACAATGAGATCCCAACCCAGCTCAAGGCAACATGTCTGGATGCAGAGGGCTAATCCTCTGCCGATGGATACTGACAAGATGTCGCTGCAGCTGATGAAGCTGTATCAATTTACAGCAGCCGAGGATATGTCATGTAAGGTAATTGGATTTTAAAAGAAATGTGATGGCAAGAGTCCTAAACATTTGTAAAACACTGCTGTCAGAACATATCTCAGAGTACAAAACCCTTCTTTGAGTCAAAGTCATCAGAGACCCAGATGGGATTCTTTTATCCTGCATGAAATACTCCGCACACATCTCTCCTCCTTTCCAGTTATTATTCCTGTACCCTAAAACTCTGACAGGAGACTCAGGTATTGGGTCAGCCCCAAAGCTTGACTTGAAACTAGCCAAATATTTTATTGACCTTCCCCCTCCCACCCAACACCCCCGCCTTTGTTGCTAAAATTTTAGCTTAAAACATTTATTTTTCATTATGTCTGTGAAATGGAGAGTTTCAAGAGACAGAAAAACAACCTTTAAAAGGCAATTAATAAAATATGCCAGTGTTCCCAAACCCATTCAGAACACTTCATTCAACAGGGCGTTGAGACAAAACAGAAAAGTTGCTAAATAGCATGCAACAAAGCAAAGCCCAGGGAAAGCCAATAACTACCTGCATTTCTTAGCATATTTTATCCAAAGTGCTTTGCAGACATATATGCATATTATATAGGGATAATTTATCTAAGTCTGAAACATAGCTGGCTTCACATCAAAACTAAGTTGTATAACAGCACATAATAAAACTATCTAGCAGAGTTAGAGACAGGAAAATGAAGAGTAACTGTTCTAGTCGAATTACAGACCAAATGTCAAGTCAGCAGAATACTACTTTCTCTGGGTGAAATTTAGAGGAACGTTTGGAATTGCATTCAAACTCATGCAGAAGATGTTAAACCATCGCTAATGACTAAGCCTTTGGATTTACCTCGAAATGAAAACATAGTACCTCTGGCAGCAAAATGCCTCTACCAGTGTTAGAGAGGGCCCGGGTGTTACACAGTGAGTCAAAACCACTCATTTCTGAATCACCTGCATTTCCTCAAAGGTCTCCCAGCTGAGCATCAATCAGTGAAGCCTGGTGAAGATTAACGTTTCTCAAGAGCCGGTATGATCATAGCCCAGCACAAAAGTGCTTCCAGCACTTCTGTTAGGTCAGGAGCACTCAGTATGGTCTCTGAGAGGTCAGCCAGGCTACAGGATGCACTCGCTTACACTGAAGTTTGTGGTTAACAGCATGATGAAAAGGAAGTCCCTCATATGCCAGTGTGATTGTGTGGAGCAGGGAGGGATTGTGTTTCTGGCTGTGGACTACACTAGCTAGTTAAAATGCATGATCCTCCCTAGCTACTGGAGCTCGGAGATTTGCACCCAGGATCACCACACTATGGCTGATGAGGAACTGCTGCTGGCTCGGAGTGAGGTGCATCCCTGAAGCAATATCACTGCCACCTTCGGCTCTGCCCTCGCCTCCTCCAACCTCACAGCATAATTACAAGGCAGCTGCAGGCATACTCACCTTCTTTTCTTTACACAATCTGTTTCTCTTCCTCATTCACATACACGTACCAATAGAATGACTATTTTCTGTGATTAAAATAACATCCCCAGACATTTTAGACCTTTAGCCAAAGCAGATTTGACTAGTCTGAATTCAACTTTGAAGAATAAATAGGAAAAATGGAAAGGTGTTGGAATCAAAGCTGTCGCAATCAAAGATTGGAAATCTCCAGCTATGCCTTGAGAGGCTTGATCTGGAGACAACAGAGCCCTTCCAATTTAAGGAAGAAAAAAGGACAGTATTGAGCAGCTACTGTGGGACTCTCTCACCTCCGTGTCCTCCTATAATTTCTCATCTTCATGTGGCTTTTCTTGTTCCTAAAAAGCCATCTCTTTCCTAACTATTTACTGTGGCATACCAGCTTGAACACAGAAAATACCTCCCCAAACCAGGGAGCTTACTGGAACAGACCCAAGTCACTCAGCACCAGCTGATAAGGAATAATTCAATACAGTCTATTCTGCAGTCTCCAGCCCTGGGACACTAATCCTGAGGCTAATAAAGCAGTAATCCCTCTCTGATCTGCAGGCTCCATTTCCTCTGCTCAGCCCCATGTCATTACTCCTGGTTGTATCTGCTCTCACCACCCTCAATCTCCCTTCCCTCCCTGCACCCCCACCTTGCACCATCCTCACCCCCACCTTTCAGGACCCACTGAATCGAGACATTCATATTTAGTTATTTCAGCTTTGCCTCCTGAATTATCGCTATCCCGAAGCGCAGGCCATTTCATTTGCTTTTTGAGCTGGTGGGGTTGAGCTTGTCTCAGCAATGCTCCTGGTGCCCCAGCATGGGAGCTGCTTCTGATTCCCAGGCGCTGCTGGAGCCAGTATGAGAAGCACTATCACCTGCAAAAAGGGTTCTCTCCTCCATGGGCACCCCAACGTACCCCAAGAGGGGAGAGGTACAAACGAGATGACAGGAGGTCCTGATAACAATGTGACAGCCCCCATTTACCCTGCCAGCTGCTCATTCATCTGGAATGAGATGCCATAAATCATGTCATGGATCAGGCAACCCTCCAGTTTACTTCATCTTCCTGTAAACATCACTGCTAGCCACAAGTAAGGAGGGAGCAAGGGAAGGAGACACTCAGCTCCTTGGCAAAGCGTGGGGCTGCTGTTTCAGGCCAAACCCTCTAAAGTTTGGTCTCCCCATGGCCACCTACCAGATGCTATAGAGAACATAAATGATGCCAAAGCACTGATATCCTGTGCTAGTCTTATCATGCTCCTAATGAATAGAAACTGGCTGAGAAACTGAAGCATAAGGTTCAGCATACTATCAGTAAATACTCTTTACTCTGAAACCTCTGGATTTTCTCAGTCAGCTCTCATGTCAAGCCTGAATGAATCTTGCAGAGAGCCTACCTTCAGTGCTGTTTTGGGTCAGGGACTTAGCTTTACAGTGTGCTTTCACTTAGCAATGATCTGGAGCTTAGTTACAAGCTTCCCATCTTCTAAGTTAATCAGATGTCCTTTGAGTAAGGTGCTGTATTTTAGGCGTCCCAGAGAGGCTGTAATACAGGGAGAACTGAAGTGCTGTTTCTTTCCCACCAACGAAAAAATACACCTTTGGCCCACCACTAGAGTTCATCTTGTCTACATCTAGCCTATAACTGGGGCTAAACTGTAACAATTGTTCTACCACCCCATGCCCTCCCCCCCCCCACCTCCAGCTGAGAAGGGAAATCAGGGGAAAAAGGGAAAAGCCCTGTGGGTTGAAGTAGGAACATATTTAATGAAATAACAAAAGGAATACAATAACCAACATAAAGTATACAAGGTTATACTCAGCCTGGTCCTTGGGGTCAGCAGAAGGAGCAGAAGGCCAAGAGAGAGGAGCCCCACCTTCGGTGGACACCCTGCTTTTGTAATGAGTTTGATGTCAGTGGTATGGGATACACCTGTGAGTGAGCTTGGGGCAGCTGCCCTGACTGGAACTCCCAGCTGACTTGGGGCTACTCATGGCCTGCCTGCCATGACTGGCCCATGGGTCTGTGCCTGGCGAACCAGGACAACCCCAAGACACAAGAGCCAAAGAGAAAAGAAAAAAGGAGCCTTAAGATGATATCAAATGCTCCCAACACCTATCAGCTCGTAAGCACAGATTATTTGCTTTCAGCATGTGTCAGAATGCTGAAAAAATGGGTTGATGAGGCACTTGAGGCCATGGTCTAATGGTTAGGAATATGATGGGATAAAGGTTGGACTTGATGACCCTGGAGGTCCCTTCCAACCATAATGATTCTATGATTCTAGGATGTCAAACACTTTAAATAACAATGAGTATAAGGATTGCATTGTGTTTCTGGGTAGGCTGTCAAACAGTCCCGAGCTCTCTCCCTTAATTTAGGAGATAAGAAAGGCTCCTCACCTTCCACATGGATTTAACTTTGCTCCAATTTTCAAACACAAAGTGGCACTTAAAGAGATGTGTGGTTCAAATCACAAATATATTCAGGAAACACAGTAGAGCCATACTGGTCTTCCCAGTTGCTGTTTAAAGAGGACTAAGCAGCTGACTACAGTCCCCACTTCCCACCTGTCCCTGCTGCATCCCTTTCATCTGCCCCACTCTCCTGATGCCAAGGAAAATAGATTCACTATAAGACCAACAAGTTGTGGCATTTCAGCTGCTTCTTTCCTGGTGGCTAAGAAGGAATAGAAATGCAAAAGCAAGTACACAAACCATAAGCAACAGGACTGCCTTAAAGACATACGGGACATCTCTAATGCCACATGCACAATAGCTATGTATTAAAATGACTGTAACAATAAAACCCCATGTCTAAAAGGCCTTCATCCCTCCGTGAGGCTTTTCAGAGCTGTCCATTAGAGGTCGCTAGCACCCAGTCACAGCAGGAGCCTGGCCCTTGTAGGTGAAGTCTCAGGCACCAGACCTCCAGCCAAAAATCTCTACCCCCAAAGAGGTGAAACAAACAGAAAACACACACCCTTCTTCACCCTATTGAACATGAGAAGAAAACCGTAGTGGGAAAACTGGAGCTCACCCAGCTGTCCTCCATCCCTCCTCTGAGGGAGCTGGGTCTCTTTAGCTTGGAGGAGACTGAGGGGTGACCTTATTAATGTTTATAAATATGTAAAGGGTGAGTGTCATGAGGATGGAGCCAGGCTCTTCTCAGTGACATCCAATGATAGGACAAGGGGCAACGGGTGCAAGCTGGAACATAGGAGGTTCCACATAAATGTGAGGAAGAATTTCTTCACAGTGAGGGTAACAGAACACTGGAACAGGCTGCCCAGAGAGGTTGTGGAGTCTCCTTCTCTGGAGACATTCAAAACCCGCCTGGACATGCTCCTGTGTGACCTGACCTAAGTGTTCCTGCTCTGGCAGGGGGATTGGACTAGATGATCTTTTGAGGTCCCTTCCAATCCCTAACATTCTGTGATTCTGTGATTCCACCACAGCCTGCATGTGACATCAGGAGAGAACAATTGTGCTGTGACACTGCAATACAATGCAGCAGCATCTGCCCATCCTTGCTGAGGGCCTATGGCAGCTGTCAGCCAAAGCCCATTCCCCTGCCATCCCACGAGGGTAAGGACACAACACATCCCTGCTGACCCAGAGCGGAGTCTAAGAGGAAACTTTGTGACCTGGGTCAGCCTGGAAGTGCAGGCATCTGCTGGAAAGGGACATCACAACATCTCATGGCTCTTGAGAAAAACATAATAAAAATACCAAAATGCCACTCCCTCTCCTCACAATTTACCACCTATTTGCTGTTCTCTGTGGCTGATAATTTACCTACAAACACTGCAATTTCCTCAGATCCCAAAGTAGGTGGGCAATTCACCACCCAGCTGCATCCCTCCCACACACCACCATTTCCTTCTGTCTTGCAGCAAGGAGAATTCACTACCTCTCTCATTTCCCTGCCAAGTACACAGGACCCTCACAGCTCCATCCACAGAGCCTATTGGCTCTCAAGACGGCATGCCTGTATTTGACGGCACTCTTGTGGACAGGATGCAAGGGCTGTGATGGAGCCACACTGCTGCAGCAATGTCTGAAGGTGTAGAAGTGAGGGTGTGACCTCTCCTGATCCCATTGTCCATTGAGATATCAAACCTGGGATGGCAATCGCTCCACATGGCCACCTTGCTTCTGTCCAACTGCTCCTCCTCTGGTAGCAGCTTCTGTCCTGAAGCACCTGCCTAGCTCATTTGAGATTATGGTCATAGACACAGTATATGTTTGCTGCAAGTCTGCCTATATGCTCTTTATAAATCCCTTGCAACATGAGGTTGCAGCGCGTGGAGGTGGGGGCACAGAGAGAGGGGAAGGATATTTGAGTGCTGACTGTGCTGTCCTCCTGATGAAAGACAATGACAAGCCAGGATTCATCATCCACAGCTGCTCCCTTTTAGCTGCTTATGATGAATATTTAGAGAAGGGGAGCAGGAGGGTAATCATGAAATTATCTTTTATATTTTTGTAGCAGGTTTTCTTCCAGAGGAGAGGGCAGTCTGACAGCCACCCAGGCAGCCTCCAGCCCTCTGCTTATACCTAGCTGGCAGAGGCACCACGAGTCTGCATGTGCACACACACACCTCATCCAACTCAGTATCGACCTACAGAAGGTGAAGAGAGGAGATCAGAGAAGTCAAAAACTGATGAAGAGACTGCTCAATGCTGTACTGATTTTTCTGACCTGGCACTGGCAGATCCAAACTGAAGTCCAAAGCTATTAGACCACTCCTGAAACTCAGCCTGGTGTTTAAGACTCTGTATGCTACTGACCTGGGCTGGACCCAGGGTGTAACTAAACCAGAGAGGCTTAATGCCTCCCCTCTAAGGACTGCTACCATCTGACCCTTCACTACTACCAGGAAACCTGCTGCATTAACCAGACTGACCAGGGGACATGCAATAAATCTGATTTACTTTGCGTTCACCTTCACCCCAGGCATCAGCTGCAAGAGGGACCACAGCTTGGCAAGCCCCAGCTCATAGCTGAGAGGCAGCACAGCTGAAGCAGGACTCAGCCAGAAGAGATTCTCAGGAGAAAGAGTTATTTCTTTTCCCACCTTGCTGCTTTCCCTACTTCAGGAAGGGGAGACAAATGTGAGAGTTTGTTCTGCTCCTTCTCTTCTGAGTTGCACATCCCTTTATTCTTTCTTGCTTTTTCAGGTTTTGCACACAGAAGTGCATTCTTTATCTCCAGACTACGTTTGCCAACACTTTGAAACAGTCCTCAAGGGGAAAGCTGGGCAGTCTGATCTGCTGAGCCCCGAGTCCTTCTCTGCCTTGGAGAAGACACAGGCAAGTTTACTTTGTTGAGCAGTCCCATGTGGGCAGGGGGAAGCAGGCTGCAGGTTTGCTCTGCCCTCAGTGCCTACCATGATATTTGGGGTTTGGGAGGGAGGAAGTCAGATTCCCACTGAAGGAGCAGATAAAGCAGCTGCTCTGTTATTTCAGTCCTCCTCAACTTCTGAGCTAAAGAACCCTTACCCCAAGGATATCTTCTCTCCCACGAGAGGGTGGCAACAATTCTCCAACAGGCTGAAATACAGCTCCTTCAAGCTTCCAACCATACCTCAAGGGTGATCAGCAACTCCATGTGCTCCCTAGTCACCACTGAACATCACCCATCAGGTTTTTCCACCTTCTCCCCCAGCTGTGGAGTCCTCTGTGAGCAGAGGCATTTTGTGAAGCCACTGATGGATACTGATGGCTGTGGGTGGGAGGGGGCTAAGCATGAAGAGGAACCCTTCTCGGAGGCTCAGTGGCTTGGAAGAGTTTTCCTCAAGGGGAGAGAGTGGTAGAAACATAGGACTGTCCCTGTCAGCCAGCTCACTTGCCTTACCCCTGTTCAAGTGAGCAGGAGAGTGCTGTCTCCTTGCATTACAGTGGTTACACAGCTGATAAGCTGCAAGCAGGCAAAGAGGCCACTTGGGGAGAAACACAAAGCATGGCAGGGTATGAGAGACTCTTTTAAAATACTATAGTCTTTTGATAATCACAGTAATAAGACATGTAGTGGAAAATCTATACCTAAGAAAAAGTTTAACAAGTCCAAGGAGATTTTGAAGGCTACTGAGACCAATTGGTGAGAGCCCGAGACTTACTGGCCCTCAATACATTAATTCACAATGTACCTAAGAGAAAAACATGACCCAAAGCTCCACAGAGCTACAAAAATGTTGCTGCTGGGAGGATCAAGTGAAAATTTAAGCTGGTGGTAGCAGACACTGTTCTTTCAGGAGGAAAGGAAGAGAGAAGCACTTCAGCTATTTCGGAATAGGCAATTGCAAAAAATCTGCCTGAATCAGTCTTGCAATCATCAAGGCTGGTCACCCTGAGTTTCCATGGTAAGCATTTCCACAGGAGCAGTTTTGGTGGAGGGGTGCAGAGAAAGGCAGGGGCAGCAGGATGGGAGAGGCAGGTGGGACATCAGGAAAGCCCTTCCCACACAGTGCAGAGCAAACTAAGGGAGAGCTTTGGTGCAGAGTATGGGCTAGGAGAGACACATGGAGTTTTGGGCACCTGTCTTCAGGGAAACAGAACCTTGTGTGTGTCCCTTGTCAATAAAGCAAGCTGCACCAAGGACAGACTTTCCTCTGCTATCAATTACTCATCAAAACAACTCCTGCACTCCTGAGCTAGTTGCTCAGGTCTAGATGTGGCACCAGCTGCTGAGGATGCCGCCTCTCCTGCAGCAAGCATCATTAAGCAAACCTCAACAAGGGGAAGGGCTAGCAATGTAAGTCAGGATACAGGGGAGATGAAGCTGCCCCTCGTGCTCAGCATCTCCACCTTCAAGCCCGGTGCACACAGGATCACAAATGCAGGTCAACAAATACATGAGTAGTCAGAAGGTGTTGCTCTGGGCCTCACTCGCTCAGGCATCCCCAGCTCTGAACTCCCCTGTAAGGCCATTGGCACAGAGATGCACACAGGGGATCAGTCCCCTCCCACCCCACTAAAAAGCAGTCCCAGCACAGCAAATCCCATGGCCTGGTCACACACACATACTGCTGCGGGAGAAACCTTCCTACCGCTGCACACATCACTCAGAAAACACCACAGCCAGTGCAATAGTGCCTTCCAGTCCCAGCAGCAGCAGGAGGCAGATGCAGCACTGGGTAAAGAGGCCGCGAGCCCCTCCCCCCGGCCACTACCCAGGCAGACACACAAATTTACCTTTCACTCCTTCCTTCACTAACGGTCTTATTGCCATAGCAACTGTAATCCTAGGTCATGCGGCTAGAAAAAAAAATAATAAAAAACCAGCACAGTTGAAGATATACGCTATCGCCAAACACAGCCTCAGTGGTAGAATCTAATTTTCATTAGAGACATAACAGTGGGTTTGCATAATTATGCATATATTAATGCCCATCTTCAGTTCAAATTAATGAATTCAGTTCTAAATAAAAACCATTGCTCATTGGAGGTTAATTTTTTTTTTAAAAAAGGAGAGAAAAAATTTCTAAAAGCTCAAGTCATACTTGCACAGCTTTTTCTCAATCCTGAGATTAAGGGGGAGAAGAAAATACAAAGATGAAGTCAGCTCTCAAGTAGAAACATGGCAGAAAACGTATCAGAAAACTTTACTCCTTTTACAACACGAGGAGTGAGAGCAAGCAGTAAAAAAAAGAGGCCAGATGCTAGATCATACCTGGAATTGAAACCCAAAGGAAAGCATCTCATGGCCTTTACCTTTGGTGCTTGCACTGAAAGCAATAAACCCCTGTGAGTGACCAAGCATAGGTTTGGCTAGCATCAGAATTTACTACATAGCTTGAGGTCCACTTTTACAAGAGGAGGTTTATTTACTCTGATGACACAGATACAAGATAGCAGTACCAAGCAACAGCCCCAGCCAAGAAAGACCTGTAAAGCAAAGAAATCTTTCCTCTCTGAACTTACCTTTTTTCATTTAGCTCCAACTACCTTCCTGTTCCTTCATTATCCACTAAATACAAAACCCTTGAGGCTGGTAACCTATTCCACTCTTTTATTACCAAGTTTCCAGGTGGCCCTCCTCTCAGTGATGAGGAGCCCTTGCTGCTGATCAGACTCCACCTTCCCTTGTCCTGTGTGGGGCAGTGCCTGGAGGGTGGTTATTGCCACTTCAGGTGGCAGCGACCTGGGTATTTAGAGGCTTTGGGATCTCACAGTGAGCTCTCACATTGCAAGCATGCGAAACACTGACCTGGTGCATGCTAGACTTAATATTAAAATAAATGTGGCTTCCTTAGGAGGTGTCTCTCCTTTAACTGTATCAATATCCTAGCCAGGGAATAAAGGGAGAAGCTATTACCTGGGTTTGTCTCCACTGTGGTTTGTTTAATTCCTCTCTTACAGAAAAGACAAGGAGGACTAGGACAAAAGAGAAAGGAGGGCAAATCTTGAGGAGGGAGGGGTTTGGGGCTGGAGAATGGGTGGAGGCAGGCAAAAAGGGATAGATGACAGAAATTAAAGGAAAGGCAAAGGAAGAGATGGAGAGAGGTCTGTCCTAAACGACAATGGAAATCCCTCATGTCTGTCAGTCTCCAGCTCCTTTCCTCCTTGTGCTGTCATTAGTGCACAGCAGGAGGACGGGAGGCTGAGCACAAAGCTCAGCCAGCATGGGGAAAAAAGTTCCCTCTCACCCGGGTTTCTGGAGGAGGGAGAGGGAATCTCCCACCTCTCTGTCAAAGCCCGTGTTCACCCCAGGCAGGGTCTTGCTCATCCTCTTGTCTGTAGCAGGGAGCCCTGGCTGACACAGATCTTCAGCACATGCAACGGGTCCAAATGTGGCCCCTTCACACCACCCTGTGAGTACCTGCTGCCGCTGCCCACATGCCTGAGCCCTGAAAGTCCATCTGCCCATGAGGGAAAGAGGAATAACAGCTTGCTTCAGTTGCCGTTGTTCATAAACAGATTTATTTGTTTGTTTATTTTTAATAATGAACATACACCTCTGTCTCACTTGTGCTCACTGTCTCCTCCCTCCTCAAGTGGTGGCACAGACAGAATAGGTGCTTTTTAGAGATGTCAGATGGGGCCTGGCAGAGGGTCTTGCTCTCCAACCCACTTCCTCTCCAACTGCTTCCTCCTTGTCCTTCAGATTGACCCCTAGCTGGGAAGCAGAAGTTTGAAAATAAGGATCTTGTAGCCCATGCTTGGCAAAGCTAGCTCTTCCATAACCATGCTGTATGCCTGACTTGCATACACAAAGCAACTCTGACCTACCAAGTCCCTGTGTGCTGGGGAGGTGCAGTGTGCACAGAGCTGTGCTGGATGCATGCGTGGGCTGTTTGCCCAGGGTTGCCCACTGCCTACCAAGGCTACCCAGCCTCCTGCCTGAACAGCAGCAGCATTGCTAAAACCTCCAGGAACACTGTTCAAATGCCTCTGAGATAATATTTACTAGTGGTAACAGGAGAGGCATTGAGAGATGGTGGCTCCACATGGGAAGAAAGCTATTAGTCTTAATACTAACTTCTCAAGCATTCTCAAGTCTCAAGCATTAACTTCCCTGTTGCTAATCTGGAGAGAAAATTCAAAATCTTCTCTGAACTCATGGAGGAAACAAAACCAGCAGATTCCTCTGATTTTTGTGTTATCGGCAATTACCACCTCTGACTGTCACAAAGAGTTGGTGGCCGTAAAAAGGAGAGATGAGACACATAGGGACTTCAGATGGAGGAACGGAGAGGCAAGGAGTAAGATATGGAACATGTCTGTGTGGCCATCAGTGGTAGAATTGCAGCAGGTGAAGTTGCACCAGGCTACTTTCATTTCACTCCAGTCCAGGTGCAGGAAGCAGTGAAACTTCCCTGGCACAGACCTGTGTGTGTCCGTGTCCCTTGTATACTTGAGGAGCATATGCTGAGGACTTCTCCTTCCATCCCTTCACAAATGAGTGCCTGGAGTATCTATGTTGAAGCAAGGTTGGGTTTGTCTCCACAGCCTCCTGTGGGCCACAGCCCCATGGACTGAGTGCTCCCAGGCCTGCCTCCTCCCCCTGCGACCAGCAACCTGGATGCTGGCATGCCCTGAGCCTGGTTCCTGGGCATGGACTACACACAGCCAGCATCAGCCAGCCAACGCCTTCTTCTCCCTTCCCACTTCCCAGAGGCAGCATGGACAGAGGGTTTCCTTCTCGAGACATTTGCAGGGGATGCTCAAACCTACAGCTGGAAAGTGAGCATGGGTCTTCCCATGTCCCCTCCTGCCTTCTAGCACCCATGATGCAGGATTGGCTGTGAGGGGACACTGGGTTCTTCCTGGAGGTGGGGTGGAGATGGGACTCTGAAGTGACTTGAGAGGTCTCTGAAGTCCACCCAGCAGAGGATGTGGTAGAAGTGATGCTGAAAGACAAGGGTGGGACTGGGGAAACTGGCTCAGCATAGATGTTTGTCTCAGGCCAGGAGCACTAACACAGTGGTGACTCCTGAACTTGAAAGGGGCTTAAAAAAATGAGCCCCAAATAGTTCAAAGCGTGTAATGAGACCTGCACAAGCAGCCTCCATATCAGATCAAAGCGGCTTGTGTCCCCCATGGAGCCAAATATATGAACTCAGGAGAGAAAGGGATGAAAAGAGGAGAGGGTTGTGTAGGAAGGAAATAAATTCAAGAAAGAGCTGGAAGGAAGTCCTAGGAAGCTTGTCTCTACCCCAGAAGTATTATTACCTCCCCTTCCCTCGCACTGGCTCCTGCAGTTTTGATACAGGCTCAGTCTCCCCCTTGGTGTTCCTCTCCCGCAGACCCCACTGCACACAGACATCCCTCAACATGGGGCACAAGGTGGGGGTCAGGGAGGGGCTGGACACCATCTCTTGTGGGAGGTTTGCCCATATCACTTGCTGTGGCTCCCATCATGGTGCTGGGGCAGCGGCAGGGAGAGTTACAGCTGTGCTGGGGACCCTGGCAGGATGATCTCTTCCCTGCAAACACAGGCACTGAGCCACACCGAGGGAAAGCAAAGCTGCAAGGATTGAAGGGACACAGCCCCTGTTCCCCTTTGGAGGGACAGTTAAGCCTGCTGGAGAGGCAGAGGGAATCTGCAAGCATATCCAGCAGCACAAGCTTTATGATTTAAGCAAACAGTGTAAATGCTTAAGTACTTACACGCTAATGTCTTTCCTAGAGCTTGCACAAATGAACTCTCCTGTGCACCTGTGCAGAACAACCTCAGCTGTGCTCCCATAGCAGGGGCCTCTGTAATTGCCTCCTCCTGCCTCCAGGCACACCTGGAAATCCTACCTGTGCAGTGTGGCACTCTCCCCCTCCCCTGCCTCCCCGCCGGAAGGGGCAGGCCAGTGATGCTCAGCCTGTCCTGAAATCTGCTGGTGACCTCTGCGCCATGCACGGCACCTCAGAGTGTGGTATCATGGGTTAGGAACATGAGGCAGGGGAGCAGGTGATTTGTTTCAATGTTTTGCTGAGTAGTACAGCAATTCCTGACCAGGTGGAGAAGTAGAAGGTGCAATATGCTTGCACTCCCTGCTCCGGTGCTGGACTGGAGCCGGTGCACACAAGTACAGAGGCTGGGGCTCTCCTAGCCCTCCTGGGCCCAGATTTGCTCTCACATGTTCCCACAGAAACAGCGAGGCAATCGCATTCTTCCTTCTCTCCACTGCACACCGATTAAAATCATGTTCATCGCAAGTGCCTCAGCTCAAGCACCCAGCCCTTTAATTGCTGCAATGAAGGATATGTAGGTGATTCTGAGGTCAGCAAAGCAGAAAATTAGCATTTAGCATGAAAATGATACTACTGCATCATCACTAGTGCAAACAACAGAGCCAGCCAGGCTGCCTCTTTCCCTCCTTACCTGCACGCTCAGACCTGTCGGGTGCTGCAACAGCCCCATAGCCTCCCACGCCCATGGGTCCTACCCGCGCGGGGCTGCCACCAGGGACCCCAGGCAGGCAGGGGGGTGCAAGCCGGCATCTGCTTTCCTCCTCTGGACTTTTGATGAAGCAGGTTTATACATTCGCTTCTGAAATAATCCTCCCTCAAATGTCAAAAGTGCCACATTAGCCACTGCATTGGTTCCTGCAGTATTTACAGAGCAGAAAAATGCAGCAACAGCAAGCACGAGGCTAGAGGGGAGAAACTTGCACCCTTGGAGTGTCCCTCTGGGTGAATCATCTGTGTCTCAAGTTGGGAGTCAGATCTTCACCTCCTCCAGACCCTTAAATAGCTTTCTCCATTGTTAGTGCAAATTCCCTTCAGGCCTTTTCACCTCTTTATTACCTAGGCTGTATTTTTGCCTGGTTGGACACAAATAAACATTAAAATGCTGCGTCCATCCAAGTACAAAAGGAAAGGCTGTTTACAAGTCAGGCTGGGATGGAGCCAGCACCCCCAGCCCCAGGACTTAGCCTGCCAGTGGGTCCCACAAGGTGGGGGCGTTAGAGTTAGCTGGGGTGGAGGCGATGGCTCTGTCTCTGTCTCTGTGGTGGTCCCCCCCAACCAGGGGTACGGATGAAACCTGGAGGGATCACACGGGAGCAAGATCCAGAGCCCTGGGCTTGACTCTGGTCACAGAATCGGCAGCTACACCGGCGCCCTTGTTTTGTTGTGAGATTTTGAGCTGTTCAGCCATGCCCACATCAGAGGTGCCTGGGATTGAAAGCAAAATCCCAAGTTATGGGTCAGACTTCAAACAGGGCTCCAGGGTATCAGGGCCAGGGGTAGGGCCTCCTGGTTCCTTCTGGCTGCCAACACTGTCTCCATTTCATGTGCAAACCCAGGTAGGAGCAATGTTCAGGCAGATGATAACTAAGTTTCTAGATTTGTGAGCAGTGCAGGGGAGCCTGCCATGCTTGGTGGTTTCTGACGCAGAGAGCGCTACCGTTTCCCTGGCCTCTCTCGTATGGGTGCCTGTACATCCTTGCCCGAAAGAGAGAGTATTTCAACATGTTTCAACATGGACCTGTGACCTTTTCGGGTTCCTGAGGGCATCATTGATGCTGAAGTGCCATAGCTTGGGTCCTGAACTGCAGATAGACTAGTGATTTACATGGTGCAAGGAGGGTGCTGGTGGTCCCGCACAGTGCAAGTACACATGCACGTGCATACATGCACATACGCACGTGGTGGCTTCAGTGGCCCCAGGTGCCTGCATCCCCAACCATATGCTTTGCCACAGCTCCCTACCAGCCCTGCTG
This sequence comes from Podargus strigoides, assembly GCA_028020825.1. Classification (NCBI taxonomy): domain Eukaryota; kingdom Metazoa; phylum Chordata; class Aves; order Caprimulgiformes; family Podargidae; genus Podargus; species Podargus strigoides. Next base: position 115,719,765 of record CM051663.1, on the reverse strand, counting down.
CGCCTGTTTTCCCTCCCCATGGTCGCTGGTCCCCCCAGCAGCAGCTGTGGGCATGCCACAGTGACTAGCGTGGATTGCAGCCAAGCTGTGCCTGGCTCCTCAGGCTGCTATGCTTTGAGGTTGCCCATTGCTCCAGGTCCACAGTGCATGGCTGGAGGGGGGCTCTCTGCCCTGGGGCAAGCAGAGACCTCTTCAACTCATTGCAGATAGTGATAGAAGTGCTGCTGGGACATTGCTTGTATCAGTGCTGTGGGGACTAGTGGTGAGTAGTGTCCTGTGTCAGCGGTTCGGGCTGTTTATTTTTTTAATATACACTTGAAATAAAAAGACTAGTGGAAGATCTGGTTATAAATCATAGCCACCCTGAAACAGGTACATGCCTATGCTCACATACACACACATGCACACAAAGCAGCACTGACTACAGAAGCATAAGAATAAATATTAAGCAGAAACCAAGGGATTTTCAGAATTGCCTCTCTGTTTTTTATTCAATGCCATGTTGTTTGTTTGTCTTTCTTTTTTTGTGTGTGATTTATTTCCTATGCCTGGGCTTACTGTAACAGCAGAAACTAATCAATTGCCAATGATGATTAACAATCTCTCGCGTGTTATTAACTCTACATTCAATGGAAGGTCATTTTAAGACTGTGGTAAGTGTACAAGAAGGGTGGTTGTATGTATGTAGAGGGAATATACACACAAAAGCAGATCTTTTATCCATGCCACCCCGTTCACATTGCACTTGATTCTTTCTTAGAAATAGCTATTATTATCTAGAATGCATGTAGTATTTCTGTGTGTAGATCATATGTTGAAATGGAGAAGTGCGTAAATGCGAATATAAATGGTGTTCATGAAATTGTAATTGAAAGGAGAAATGGGGTCATCTGTTTTCATTGTTATCATCCCAGCCATTATTAGATGCAGCTAAAGGTGACGGTGGTAGTTTTAGAGGAAAGCCCACCTGGTACTTCATCTCCAAGGCTGTGATAGCTTGAAAGCAAGGCTTACACCGAGGTCTTGCAGGGTAATAAGAATGCCTGGTTATGCACAGACCATGTACCTTGGGTTCTTGTATAACACTTCTCCTCTTTGCTTGTGGGCAAGTAGCTCTCTCCTAAAAGGCACTTTGCAATTTAAGAGCAAAAGCTTGGATTAAAGGTGTTTGACTGAAAAATATTTTCTCTTTTGATTGCCATCTCACAGCCCATGGTATCACTGGTGGTTTGTTCTGAAGCAGCGTCTTAGCCCATATGAGTGTTTCTGACTGAAGGAGGGGTGATCACACCACATGCTTGTGCTGAGTGGTTGCCAGCCCCCTTTTTGGAGATGCTGTGCCAGGCTCTGTGAAGGGACAGTGCTATTCCCTTAGCAGCAGTCATAAGAAAGATATGAAGAGAAAGAAAGTGGTGGCAGCAGGGCAGTGACAGGCAGCAAATCCCACCACACCATGGTCAGCACAGACAGGTAACTGAACTTACAGTGCAAAAATTTCATCCAGGATGAATAAGTTGGAGGAAAGAAAGGGAGGGGAAGAGCTGTGAGAGAAGCTGCTGCTGTTTTGCATGGTGCACTGTGTGCACGGACCCTGCCCCAGCAACCAGAAACAAAAAAATCCCCAAGCCACAGCATCTTTCAAAGTTTTCAGAAATAATACAGAATGCTAAAACGATGTTAGCCAGAGGTTTAAAGTGCTCTGGTCTCCAGGAAAACATCCTTGGAAAAACAGTGCTTCTCTCACTCTATCATTCTGCTCTGTGGACCATGAGACAAAGAGAGTGCCATATCTGCTAATTTTGGTGGCTACAGACAAAACTAAGGAAAAAAGATCAGTATTCCTCTGTGCCCAGCAGCGCTGCACAGCAAAGGGGAAGCGTGAGCTGGAGCCTGCTGTGGCTTACATGGCAACAGCTCAACTGCTAATGGAAGCAACTTTGTGAGGTGCCAAGTCCTCCCTGCTCTTACTAATGTCATGAACGTGAGAAATGCTCAGCAGCTATGCTGATATGCAAAGCGACACTGAGGACATACCCGGCCATAAGGTCCATCTGTGCAATTCCATCACTGACATCAAGGAAAGGGCAAAGCCCTTATTACTGTGACTGCTGTTGGAGTGAAAGCAGAGGCACACTGAAAAGCAGAGGCTGGGATGTTGGTTTTGGTGAGAGTGAGAGCTCTTTACTCGTAAATTGAGCACATCTGCTCTGAAAGTGGCTGGGAGGCATAAATATTGAATATCACATTGCCAGCTCCTGTTCAAAGTGTGACAGGATCTTAGCAGAAGTAAACAAGGGGCTCAGAAATATGCAGAGAAGGAAAAAGTGCTAGAGAAGAAACATAAATATCTACATGAGATGGAAGAAATTAATGACAATTCAAAGACACTGAGATACTGCATTCCTACTGGAAGACAGTCCCTAGCAAGGAACAAAAATAACATGGAAAAAAATGAGAAGTAAAGCAGATGTCATAAAATAAAGTATTTATGAAGACCAGGGAAGGGAATATTTGGAAAGTCAGATCATATGCAGATAAACTGAACTGGGTGGCATACAGTCAGGGGCCTGACTTCGCAAAGTACCAAGCACTTCCTATAAAGTACACTATGTGTTTTGTATCACAGCTAGTCAGAAAATCAGGGGGGTTTAATTTTCCTTCTCTCTGTGAAATTCTTGTGATGAGATCAAGCAAACCAAAGCCGCTTTACCTTCACATCTTGCATAACAAATTTCAAGATTTTAGTTGACAGGTTGTCGGAGGTACATTGGCTAAAATCAAGTCTCTGCTTCTGAGCTGCTGCTACAATGCCTTTTGCTCTTGTTGCACGTCAGGTGTGCAGGGTAAATCTCCCACAGTGCCTTGCAGGCACATCACTGCCTGGGGACCCATCTTCAGTGGGGTGCCCAAAGGGTCTGGTGGGTCTGTGATGCCCTGCGGGTGCATTTTGGACACAAGACAGTCATTATGGCAGGAATTGTTTGATTCTCAGCCAAAAGGAAAAGTAGAAAATTCCTTGAAGACATGTAAGTTTTCTGCTTTAAGTTTCTTTTGTCTGAAAAATTATTTTCCTGCTCAATGACACTTCCAGTATTTCCCCCCCCCAGGCCTGCTCAACTCGTATTAATTTCACAAAAAGCTGGTGGTGTTCAGTGCTTCACAGGACCTGGCCTCACAAATGCCTGCCTAAGACCCCAACCCTAAATGCACAACAATGCAGACGTCCCATGAAAGAAAACAGTGGTCACTTTGTCAATTGCTTTCCATATGCCTAACTTCATAAGGAGACTTGTGGCAAGTGAGGTAAGGAAGACAGATGAAGATGGAGAAGCCATGAGAAGTACACTTAGTAATACACTTCATTCATTTGGCAGAGCTGACAGGATCTCTGAGTGCAGAAGAAATACGAAATACGAGTGCATTTTCCATGGGCAGGTTGCAGTGGGTGAGGATTTTGCATGCAAGAGAAGGTGGGAAGCATTCAGGATGGGGTCTGCTCCGCAGCTGCCATAAGCCACACTGATGGACCCAGAGGCTGTGTTGAGAGGGGAGGATGTACAGACAGAGCTTAGAAAAAACGACTCAGAGAAATGCTGAAAAGTGGCAGAGGAACCGGCTGGCAAGCCAGGATGAAAAGAGCTAAGCACGCCGAGCGTGGCGGAGCAGTAGCCAGAGCAGGATATGGTAGCAACAAGCACATGGAAGAGCTCAGCATCGAGCAGGGAGAGGAACTGCTTTCAGTGGCAGACATGGGGGAGAGCTGGGCTCAAGGGTAATGTGGCAGCAGGACAAAACAGAGCTATCTCAGGCAGACGACAGCAAAGAGCCTCCTGGCAGGAGCTGCCTGCTGTATAGTTCCCCGTGGGAAGTGGGGAGTATGGGAAGCTGAAAAGATGCCTGGGCAAATTCTGAGCTGCCCTCAGGTGTTGTCTGGGAGGTGGGTGGGTGATGACAGAGGTTTTTCTTGGTGCCAACAGCCAGGCATAGCTGGGAAAGGCAGCTCTTGCCAGGAGAAACTGCACAACCTGCCCCGTCACAGAAATCCCCAGCAAAAACACGAGGCATTTGCTGGGTTTTAGAATTCTGCTTCCTCTTTGGGAAGGATGGATGTTTCCTCCTTCTTCTTCAAACACTTAGTAAATAATTAAAAGAGAGAGACAACATATTCTCTAAAGATAACCTAGTCTTCTGTTTCCATGGCAACCTCCTTCCTAAGCTAGAAGCCTTTTGCTCGAGTCATATGGCAGAGGGTGAAAGCCCTTTTGCAGGGAGGCGGGAGTGGTGGCATGACCCCACTGGGAGGCAAAGGGGAGACCTCATGCAGAGCAAAAGGACGGTCATGTACCCTAAACCATCAGAGAAACAAAGATGTTTTTCCTTGCAAGTCATTTCCAGGGACAGCTGAGAATAAGCTGGGAGTGCATCCATCCTAGGGGCTGTAAGTCACCCTGTGAGGTCACTACCACCATCTTTCACACCATCTTTTGACTATTTTCCCCTCTCAACTATCCCAAGTGCAGGCCATACTTCTATCATGATCGAATATCGGGGTAGCTTCTAGCACTGCACTGATCTCTGACCTTTCTCCCATTCCTCAGCCAAAATGTTTCAGAGCCCACACAACTTCCAGGACAGCTCGGAGTCTCGCCTCCAAGTTCCCTTATGGCCACCTTCCACAAAACACTCTGTGCATTGGGTTGTCTGGGATTTGGGTGGGTTTTAACTGTTTGGGTTTTTTTAGTAAGCCCTACCACCTCTGGCTTCAAAGCAGCTCCGGGTTTGAGTCTAAACCTTGTACAGTCCAAGTTTGTTGTTCAGCTGTTTGGGGACTGACTGCCCTCCTTCCCTGAGGATATGAAACCATATGTCTTATCTTTTATCTCTGCCCCTGGGAGAGCAAACAGGCACAACTCACCCAAAGAACAATCAGTGCCAAAAAACCCATTTAAAGACCGTTGTTATTGCTTTAATAAATCTGGATCAACATCCTTTCTACAAGGACAAGGACTCAGGTTCTCCTGTCCTCTCCTCACAGGTCTGACCTCCCTGCAGTCAGTGTGCGTGCTTGCAACACAGCAAATATTCCTTTCAGCAGGTAAATCAAGTCCACGCAGTATTTATCCTTTTCCTGGCTGCTGGTCCCATTTGGCACGCTCGCTGTTTACAGCCCCAGTTTGTAAGATGGAGCAGCTGCTTAAAAATCAGACTGACTCCATTTTGTGTCATTGAAGCCCCTTTTGCTTTTATTTGTCTTTTTTTTTTAAATTCTAGATTTTGTCTTCTTTTAATATATATATATATATATATATATATATAGCTATAGATACAAAAATAACAGATAGGTTTCTCTAGAGATGATTTTTGCACCTTTGGGCTTCTAAAATAAAACATTACAATTACTACAAACAAAAAAGGGAGAAGTTCAGTTTCATATCCCCGTTTTACCTGCCCCTCCCCTTCCACACTGCCTATCCCACTCCAAAGGTATCTTGTAATTTTTTTGCCGTAGCAGTTTTTTCTTTGGAAAATGAAAAAGACAGAAACAACAAAACAACAACAAAAATATGCCATGTAGTCTCTATCCCCTCCTCCCATGAGCATGCCTGCTGTGTTCACACACTCCCTTCAAAGCAAGGTTTTTCACCTCAAAACATTTCCTGTGCTCCATGGCTGTTTGCTTTTCCCTGCTGCCGGGGCCAGATTCACCTGCTGTAAACCAGCATGAATCCACCTCAAGCCAGAGCGCTGCTGCTTCACACCAACAGAAGTGCACAACCACATTTTGCCAATTTATGCTTGACCTGAAGGTCTGGCTCACAATTTTTAATGTTTTAAATAGGAGCATGGACAATAAGGAAGTTCCCAGAATCAGGCAAGGCAAACCCCAGGCGCTCTCCCCTTGCTTCTCACCCTGCTTCCCTTCCCTTCACTCCCACCCTCCTTGTTAGGCATAGCACCTCCTTCAGCCCCCATTTGCTTGTTCCTCCTTAGCACTTTCTGAAATTCATAATCTCTCAGTAAAAAAAATAAATAAATTGATCTCTCTCTCTATGTATATGTATATAACTAAACAGCTGCCACACGGCAGTCACCTGGCTGGAGGATCCCATCCCTCCCAGCCCCATGGCCTTGTCTTGTCACTATAGTCTCTGTGGTGATGGTCCAGGTCTTGCCCTTGGGCAGGACTGTTCCCGTATTGCTTCCACTCTCCCACGCCTCTGAGGTACGGTACCAGAGTATTTATTATATATATATATATTTATGTGTGTATATATATATATATATATATTTATAAATTTTTGTTTGCCTGGTTCTTTTTCTTGCAAATCCTTGAGAATTGCTAGGGAGAAGCTAGTGAAACATGATCCCCATGCCAGTGGCCAAATGCTCCCTCCCTGCATCCCAAGGACCCTCATCTGTTCCTCTTGCTGACTCCGTTGCCCAACTCCAGCTCAGATGGGCGTGGGGAGCTGTGGTCCCCTGTCCCCAGTTTGCCGGGGCCATCTGGCTCCTCTCCTTTCCCAGGTGAGGGGGTGTCCTTGCAGAAGTCTGTCACCCAGGAGGGCATTGAGAGGAAGCCCCGCGGATCAACGGTGTAGAAGGGCTTGGCATGGTGGGCAGTGGGGCGGCGAGGTGAGGGGCTGGCGTGGAGGCTGCTGGTGCTGCTGCACTTCTTCACCAGCATCAGACCCGGTGGCGGGGGCGAGAAGAGGGAGGTCAGCGAGAGGCTGCTGAGGGTCTCCGAGGGCTCGCTGTTGTTGCCGCCTCCCCGCAGGCTGCTGCCTGCCCCCTCCTCATCTGAGGGGTCCATGGAGTCGTGGTGGGTGCAGCCAGGGCTGGTGCTCCCGCCACTGCTGTGGCTGCGCTGGTGCCGACGGATGCTTCGCAGGCTGAAGAGCCCCCGGCCCCGCAGGCTCCGGTGGCGGGAGGCAGGGGACAGGGGGGCTGCCAGGGGTCTTTGGCTGCCAGCAGCTGGCACGGGGCATAGAGCCACCGGGAGGTCCAGGGTGCACTGGGGAGAGTCGCTGAGGTTGAGGCTGTCCTCTAGCGTGGTCTGCAGGCTGCCCGCTGAGCTGCTGCTCCGGCTGTCCAGTGAGGTATCGCTCTCAGGGGTCTGGGGAGCAGGGAGTTGAAAATACACCACAGTTAGCCACAATTATAGAAAAAAAGGAAAAAATACCAATTCCTTTCTCTCCTCTGCTGGGGAGGGCATCTGTAAAACACCTGAACAGTGCTACAAAGCACAAAGCAGCACAGGTGTGCTGCTTGCCCAGAAGATTCCCTTCTGGGGCAGGAGGAAAGGTTTCAATACATTGAGCTCTGATTTCATTCTGCTCCCAGATCAATCTTCCCCTCCCCTGTTAAATGTTGTACCCAAAAGGAAGGGGTACTGGGTCTGTGAGCTCTGCAGTCCCCCCCTGGGCTATCCCTGCCCACTGACAGTCCAGGAGGCAGCGGAGCCAAGGTTCCCCGTGTGTCCTCGCTCTTGGCTTCCACACAGGCTGCGGACACATCAAAACCAGCTGGCCAGAAATCAGGTGACTTCTGTACATAGACCTCAGGCCCTATACACAGACCTCCTCTCATTAAAAAATCAGCAATGTTTGGGGAGAGAAAAGAGGCATCATGGTTCTTCTGCCCAGCACTAGTGGCAATGACAGTATTTAGGGCAGAAAGGTGGGGTCCCTTTCCAGCAGGAAGGGGAATTTCCTTGTATTAGCGCTAGTTAATTAGGCTGCATTTCAGTTGTTCCTAGGAAATTGGTCTGTGCCATGAGATCATCACTGGGACATAGCACTGGTGGCTGTAGTACTGGAAGCGTTGTCCTGAAGCATAGCTATTCAATACAATTTGCATCACATACTCAGAAGTCTACCAATTTCCCCTTTACAACAGTTCAGGACTTTTGCCCCAGTAGTATGCCAGCTCCAGAGCTCTTTTTCTTCATGTCTAAACTTACACCAGAACTTTCAACACTGCAACAACTCAGTGGCCTCAGCTCAAGGCTAAATTTATTCCTGGTGAATTTATACACATTTGTATTGTGCCAAGAGTGTCTGTCACATAGAACTGGATAACATATGATTTTATTTTTATTTTTTAGTTTGTCTGGAATAGTGTCCCTGTACTCCTCAAACAAGAATTGTTCATGGAGTATCTCCCAAGAACAATAACAAGGATCTCTATTGGACTTTCATCTCTGCCTTCTCTGCTCTTTGGAGACACTTGATCTTCCCTCAACACTTTTATTCTTCTCTTTCGTTAATGAGAAACATCTGTCTTTTCAGAAAGAGATAGCACCTTTCTGGGATTTAAGAGCTAAGTGGGCAGGGGAAAATAGAAAGCTCAAGGACATGGTGTGTGGATTTGGCATGAAGGGCTGTGAAGGAGGTAGGTGAGGAGAAGCCTGTTCCAACCGAGCAGGTGTGTGATCCCAAGTCCCAGTGTGAAGAGCAGCCGAGGAGATTGTGCAGATGCCATCTCCCTGGCTAACACTGCAGCTGCTGTGCATGCAGGTGTCTGCAGCTCACTTGGTGCAGGGGACCCAGGAGTAAGCTAGAAGGTGATGTGATTTTGTCTTCATGTGTGGCTAGCTGCAGCTGTCAAACTTTTTTTTGATCCAAAGCAGAAGAATATATGATTTCAGTGGGTGAGAGCTATATAACACCCCTTTGCTATATAACCCTCTATCCTCCCCAACTTTCCTGCACTCTGCAGTCCACTATGGTCCTCCAACACTTTAGATCCAGGTCATCCAGCCCCTGACCACAGCTATCTTTCTCCTTCCTCTGCCTTCCCTTCCTCCCCATTCAGACCCCTCTGTTTGGGTGTGATGTGAAGATCAAGCTTTCCTAGCAGAGGGAAACAGGGCTCCTCACCTGATGAAGTGAACAGTTCACACTCGGAGATCTTAGTGATGCCCACGAGCCTTGCAGAGAGATCTTAGGAAGGTTGCGTGGACACGAGATTTTCTCAGGCCCTGTCTGGGTGGCAGAGATGGCTGGGTGGAAAAATTCTGCTGGTACAGGTAACAGAGGGCAAGATGCACCTGGAGAGAAGGGGCTGGGAGGGACTGACAAAGCATCAAAATAAATGGGGAGAGGAACAGAAACAGAAAAAAACGTGAAGTTGAAGAGTCCTCTGATTTGATTTGGTGCCTTCACTGCTGTTACGCTGAGGGTTCTGCAAGCCCAGTGCCCGGAGAACATTTAGGAACACACACTCCTGGCCAAGAAGACTCAGTCTAGTGTTCACACCATGGGTCCCACTTTCTATGCAAGGACCAAAACCTGCACCATACTTGAAAGACCTAACACAGTCCAGAGCCATAAAGCAGCAGCCCGTCTTGCCTTTCCCATTGCTGTGCTCACAGAGAAATGCCAAGCTGTAAAGCCTTGATTCAACTAAGTATCACTGCCAGAGGACTTTCATCCCAGATCCTGCAAGGCACGGGACGAAGGGAGATAAATAAACCAGTGGTTTGGGAATCCTGGGCACCACAGGAGGCCAGAGTGTGCTCAGGAGTAGAACTGGAGCACTTCCACCTAGGGCTGATACGTATTATGTGTTCCCTGAACCTGTATTTGGGGAACCTGGTCTCAGGGGGCAGTAACGCTTTACTGTGCCAAGTGAGGACAGCTCATCCAGCTGGCATCTCAGGGAAGTCTGTCCTCACACTTCTCTGACTGTGCATGGGCCACTGCTGTGAGTGGGAATCAGATCTTTCACAATACTTCACATAGGCAGGTCTGAGGGAGGATATAAGATCTAGCAGCAAAAGAAGGAACTGCTCCTCACCCCGTTCCTGAAGGCTGGCAAACTGAAAGCTAATTCTTGGTTAGTGTAACCCCATGGCCGATTAACTCCATTGCTGACAAGGGGGAGGCAGGAGAAAGGCAGATGAGCTGAACCAACCCACACTTTCAGCAGACCTGGAGAATGATGAGAGCTGTGCTCACCTTTGGTAGTTTCATGCTTTAGCCAAGACTGGACTGAATTGAAAGGTGTTTTCTCCATTTCACACAGGTAACTGTCTGGGTTTGTAGAGCCATCTGCACTGGATATTGGGAGTAGGCATTCCTCCAGATCTCCTACTCCATTGAAGTCAGGTCTGTCCTGGCTATCCTGCTGGAAAAAATAAATGAAGACAGTCTTGTGAAATTAATGGCAGATGACAGTGCAGACTTTTTAAAGCCTCAAGAAGGGCTGATTCTGAAGATACCTTCAAGCTAGCTAAGAGGTGCTCATGTTTCCAGCCTAAATCCCCTGAATTTAGGCTCATTCAGAGGAAGTTACTGACAGTTGTGAAGAGAACTTTCGAAAACATACATCCCTTTTTTCTCCTCAAATCCTTCTCCACAATATGTCTTCATGGAGAGGCTCTTGAAAAGTGATCAGAATTTATATTCCTCAGCAGGGACATGTGGGTGAATACAGAGCACATCAAATGAGCAGGGACAGAAATACAGCACATGGTGCAACATGCCTGTGACCACCTGGGGCTAACCTTGATCTCCTTAGGACTCAGCTGAGAAGTGCTGCGATTGTCTGACTCATCTTCTAGAAGGATGGAAGAGGACTTGTCTGAGTTGAGGGATAATGCTTCCATTTCGGCCAGCTGGACCTGCAGGAAGGGAAAGGAGCTGTCACGGGTCATACCTGGTGCCCACATTTCAAGCAGTCACACTGTTTATGCGGATAAGTGAGAGCCTGTAGACCCGAGATCAATTTAGTTATATTCCTTGGATACACCAAGTACAGTCTAACCCAGAGCTGGGCTGGGCAGGAGAATCCACTTTTTAAGGGAAGTTGAACATATCAGTGTGCAAGCAGCCCACTGCCAGTCCATGCTCCTCTAGTACCAGAATTGGAGGAAGGATTCCTAAATCTGTCCCAGCGATATGGCTGGCAAGGCCCTGCAAGTAAAGCCATGCGGCGAGAGGGCTCCCTCAGGCTGGTGACAAGGCAGTCTGCTCTGCTGAGGGCTGATGAGTGAACTCCTCTCTCTGAAGGTGACACAAACAGCCCTGCTTAAACTGTGAAGATGTTTTCATTCCAGGGATAGTCATGCCTCTTGCAGTTCATGCCAGTATCATGCTTTTCATTTTCTCTTACCTTCATCACTGAAACCCTGTTTCCCTCCAGCTTCCCTGTGTTTTCTCTCTTCTCTCACCTCTAACCTACCCAAGACTTCAGCTAACACCATCTCCCATCTTGTTCTCCATCCCTAAACCCACCCCTCCTGACCACCCATAATTGTGCTCTTGCTTTCTGAAACCAAATCTGACCACTGCATCTTTCTCATCCTTGAGCCTCAGCTCCACTCCAGTCCCATTCCTGTCCTTACTTCATCTTTTGGCCTGTTTTATACTGCATGTGCCCCTCTCCCATCCTCTATCCTCCAAGCTTTCAGTTCCCCTCTGCCTGACAGCTCTTTCCCACAATGTCTGAAAAGCATCTCCTTTTTTTCTAGTAGCCTAAGCAGCTGATCTGTCCCTCCTGTGCTTGGCTTTCCGTCACTGGTCTCTAGAGTCCCACCAGTTCCCACCACCAGCACCTGACTCTTGAGAGCTATATTCTGGGTTGTCTCAGGCAGGATAGCTTGCTTCCTGGCCATTTATCTTGTCCTCCCCTGTGTTTGTGTTTGCAAGAGTCGGGTGCACCTTTTGTGCTGTAAGAGCAGGTGGAACATTTGGAGAGATGACTCCTTCGAGCTGGGAGTTTAGTGGCTTGTACCCATGCCAGAGACTGGAAGAGGTCTCCATTCAAGGGATAATGTACTTTGAATAAACAGGATGGAAACCCAGAGCTGGATTTAAATAAAGGGCACAAATGACATCCTTAGTTGGGATATTATTCTGACACAGAAACATGGTGCTGTTCAACCATGAAGAGAGCCCAAAACCAAAAACTGCTGCTCTGAGTATGGACACATTGGTGTCATATCAAGCACGCTACACAGCCACCAGTCAGCAACTACTTGTGTAAAGAAACACATTCTTCATTCAGTCCCACTTAATGTGCATACTCATCCATTACTCGCCTAAGTGCTTGTTACACCAGAATAGCCTTACAGCTGTGCTTGTAGAGACCCGAGCGTGAAATGTGATAACATCTGTGACTACCTTCTCCATCCATAAAAAAAAGGTTTCAACAAAAGCCAGAATAGTCTGTTCTTCGCTGAACTGCTTGCTCACAAATTCTGGCCACCCTGGGATCTACACAAAAACCATAATCAACAAAGTCATGAATAGATAAATTGCACGTGTGGAAACACTGCTCACCAGCAAACTCCTGCCACTGGCTGAACACACTATCAACCACCATTACACATTATAACCACCATTAACTGTCAACCAGCCCATGAGGGAAAGGATAGCGATGACAAGAGAAGAGGTTAGCGGTATGAAAAAAGGATGTTTTGTTCTTATATCTTCTGTTACTGCAGAGTATTTTAAAATGTTCTGACTAAAGGTGAGGAACTAAAAAATGTAAAAAATTGCAGTGGGGGGAGAAGGAGCTGTTCACTAGGAGCACAGTCCATGAAATCTGCCAGGGACAACAACCTGAGACAATGAACCATGCACACATATCCCTTAATATCTAACTAATTGCAGATATAACATATCTTTAAAAACAGAGCCATGATTACAAAAATCCTTAATTGTACAAATAATTGGTTTGAAAATGAGATGCCGGCAGCTTAATTAAGAAAGACGCTGAGCAATTCTACTCAATGCAACAAAATCTTAGCACATATTAATAACTTTGCGCATATGTTTAAGTGTTGTGTCCATCCACTGTGCTCAGCATTTTGATGGATTAAACTAGAAACAAAATGGGAGTGAACATTTTTGGCTAATGCATGATTTTTGTCACGGGGCAGAGTTAAGGGTGATCTGGCAGGCAGCAAGCATACTATTTTGTTTGAACACACACTTATTGAATAGGACTACATAAAAACTGTTTTGTCTATATAACTTTCTGTCGATTAATTCTGAGGTAGCAGAATTCTGTCTATGTGTACAATGCACGTTCACATTCGTTGACGTATCAGAGTACATTCTAATTTAATGACTATGTGCATTGCTGGCGTTAGTGCTGGCACAAGCCTAGCTGTGACACCATGCAGTGATTTCTTGTTGAAATTTCCTCAATGTTTCTTATACTATGAAATATGAAGAGAAGGTCATGATCAACTGTGACTTAAAATCCTGAGCTGTAGTTTTGATTCATAATGATCAGAAATAAAATATCTACATTTTACTACTAAAGTTATTCCTGCAGATAAAGATAATTTCTTTTCAATTCCACAGTTTAGATTTACTGAAATATCAGTTTTGAAAAATAATTTATGGCTCTATAACAGCCATTAGAAAATATGATCTAAGAATAATTCTTTGATTGCGATTATTCTGTTAAACTCTTTTCTGTGGCTGTGGGTTGCACTTGAAGGTTTTGCTGTCTAGTTTCCTTGCTAGGAAGGTAAGAAAAATCTGTTGTTGTTGTCTTCATTCCTAGGAACAATACTGAAGACTATCTGGAAGGTTTTCAAATACAGCAAACTAGCTGCAAATTTCTTAAATTCAGGGTAATCATTCTAAAATGCCTTAGAAGGCCTGATTTTCTGAGAAGGCTGAGCACCAAGTGCTGAATATAAGGACTTAGGTAAAGCAGTGGAAATCACAGTTAAATGAAAACTAGTTATTTGGCTGCATTAATGCATTAATCCATTTGTGAAGTGCTGCAATACTGATAAACTACAGCAATGTTTGCATTTTGATACTTTCAAAGGGAATCTATGGGAACAAGCAGATAGCTGAAAGGCTGAAAAAAGATAGAGCATCAGAAATAGGCATCTGAAGCCAAATAAAATATTGTCTTCGTCAACCATGGATAGAGTAAACTGCCAACTCTTCCCAAGTTTCTGGTTTCTTTATAAGCAATAGCAATAGATCAAGTTATTTACAGGGAGATGGTGAAGATTGCCATTGAGGTACTGATGGATGAGCTGTGCTACTGTGACAAGTCTGACCATGATCATAGCACTTAAATACAATAAAACAGTTTCAAAACCAAAATTAATTCTGCTACTCACCTAACTTCTCCCAGACTACTTTGCTCCTGAGGTTTCACAACATGAAAAGACTGACTGCTGAGGAAGTCATTTTCCAAAGCATCTACTAACTTTAGAAGCACAAGTCTAAGCCATTTGTTGTACTGCTCTTAGCAACAACCCATTTGTCAGCTAACAGGTTCTACAACTGAAAAGAGACTCTCAAACTTTCTCAGTGGCCCCATTTTTATTTAGTTTTTGCTCAAACTAATTAACTGGTTTTCACCACAAACCAATCCTTGCTCACAGACGGGGACTATATTCAACAAGGCATTTAAACATGTGCTTAATTCTTCGATCTCAACAGGAAATAAGCAAGCACATGCTTAAAATGAAGACAAAACACGTGCTTTAATCACCCACTGAATTGCCCCTGAGTGCAGTGAGGTCCTTTGAGTCCTCTGTACAACACGAGCTTGAACCTCTGCATTTCTTGCAGAATTGAACACAAGATAGCTGCCAGGATGCCTTCATAGTCATTTCTCTATAGCTCGTTCAGACCCTCCTGACTTGTGCCCTAGCACATCTCACCTTTCCACCACCTCAAACATCCCCCCATGGCTAAGGAGGGCAGACCTGTACTAGAGGCAGTATCAGCAAGTCATCACAGATGACAAACACAGCTCAACAAGCTCTCTGTCTACACAATCTACAGCCAGGAGCACGCACTGGATGATCTGAGGGCATGTGGGTATGGATGTGCAGGTCTTGGGGAGTACCCTCACGCATCCTCGTACGCAGGTTACCTCTTGCTTGTCATGGTTACACTTCTCGCACATGGCCGGCGAGGAGTAATGATGGAAGACGGAGCCCGATAGGTTATCGATGATCATTAACTCCCCGTCGAAGGAGTCCTTAATAATTAAAGAGACACTGTCCAGCCATAAGTTCTCCTAGGGGACAAGAAAGGGGGGAGGATGGGAGACATCATTTTAAGAATGCCGAGTTTTTTGCTTCAAAGTAATTTGGGGCTGGGTTCTCCACCCTGACTCATCTGGAGCAGCACCTTGTTCTGCAGGTACCTGCACAGGGTCACTGGGGAAGGATTTGCTCCTTAGGGTGTGTAATGGTGCCAGAATTCAATGCAAAAAAAAAAAAAAAAAAAAAAAAAAGAAGGAGGGACTGTCTTCATTGACTGTCAGTGCACCATGGCACTGCTTACGCCTCCCTTCTAGCTCTGCTGGAGTGCCTCACTCTTGTTCTGCCATTTGTCCTGCTCTGTTCTCCTGAGCTCCCCTCTCAAATTTGCTCCTAACATACCTTTAGCTGATCTTCTCCATCCCTCCTCTGATGGCCCTCAGGTTCCTACACCATGATGACAATGAAGAGGACCCACTGCTATCACAGCCTGTCCCCACGCAATGCTAGCAACCCAAAAATCTACTAGTAAAAGCAAACCTCTCACCCTGAGCTGTAAGAGTCTATCTGCTGCAGCTAAGCCTTCTGTCATCTAGGCTGCCCAGCTTCTCCCCACAGCTACTTGCTGCAGTCTGGTCGGTAAGCTCAAAGGTGTACTCACCTGTGCTGGAGAGTAACATCTCATGCACAGACGTCCTTCAGGATCTGTTCTCCCACTGCCTCCTCCTGTTCCTGCTGCTTTTCCCTGTTCTGAATTAGGGGAGCCTGACTTGCGGGAACACAGCCCATGTGCAATTTCCAGTTCAATCTCCGCATCCATCTCTGCATCTTCCTGGGCCTCCTTGTTGCTGTCATCGAGATGTTTCATGAGCACAGCTACCACCACATTGATGAGGACAAACTGGGCTGTGAGCACAAAGCTGACAAAGTACAGTGGGGAGATGAACTGCAGGTTGCTGAGGCAGCTCCGGTCGTCGTGGCTGCAGTCACGCAAGGTATCCTTGAGGGGAAGTTGGGTTTGAGAGGGAACAATGGAGGGAAGGAAGAACTAAAGTAAGAATACAAGCTTGGCTACTCTTTCTGTCAAAAAACACTGATGCCAATGGAAAGAACAGGGCAAATGATTCTATCACCCCACACCCTCTGGGATCATGAGGTCCTCAAAGAATCAAGGACACTATCTGATCATATGCTGTCTGCTTCAGAGCAAATATGTCCAATGGTGCACAGAGGAAACTACTTCCAGACCATCATATGTTGCTGCCAGTATAACTGCACACATATGAGCAAGAACAAAACTGAGCAGTCTGGTACTGCCTTCTCCCATCCAGACTCAAAAGCACCATATGTCTTTAAAGAACTTTCCTCTCTCCCTGTCCTTTGAAGGAATGAAGTATTTACTTTTGATTGCCCTGGTATCTCTGCAGATGGGTTCCATGTCCAGTGCACCTACATGCAGCTTTGATAACAACGGATATTTCCTCTTAGTTTGGACAGTCGTCTTGTTCTTTCCAAGGACAACTTGTACTTTTCTCAGCCAGATGTCTGTAGGACTACATTAGCCCAAGATCTGAGTTACCATGGTGGGGAGGGAGATTCTGGCCCAAGCAGGGATCTTATCTAGCAACTCAGCTCCTGCGTTCTTTCCCTTCTCTAGCCCAAGCACTGCTGAACAGAGCACACATCAGAATTCCTCCTTCCCCACAATAAGGACATCCATGCCCCTGAGGCCCAGTTACCTTCATGATCCCATTCCAGTTGTCACCTGTGGACACCTGGAAGAGTGTGAGGAAAGCCATCCCAAAGTTCTCAAAGGTGGCGTGGCGGCTCATGCCCTCGCAGGGGTTCTCATCATTGCATACTGAAAGAAAAGGGATCACAGCTATCAGCGGAGGACACACTGCGGGCCCCAAGATCAACAGTAGGAACTGGAGAAGGGGACTTCATGCTTCTCTCAGGTAATGGCCTCAGCATCCTGTCCAACAGCTAGCTGCTGTCCAGCAATACAGAAAAATCCCCGATAGCCCAACACTGGGATATCAGGCAGTGCAACTCAGTTGCTCAGGGGGATCCTCCCAACATGTGCTGCCTTTCTTCTTGATCAATATTCCATGGCAAGAGACAAAAATAAGCTTTCCCTGAGTTTTTTCCTGTAATCTTGAAGGCAATATCAAGGTAGGCAGTGCAGAAAAAGCAAGCATTTAAGAATGATAGAGAAACTAGACACTGCTTTTATTTTGTTAAGCTGTTAGGATAATAACAATTTAGAGGGAAATTCCTCTTATATCAATTATGTGTAAGGGAGAATAAAGGCCACTAAGTAATTCAGCCCCTTTATTGAATGAGTGCTGATTTTGAGAAACCTCAGCTTCCCAGCAGGTCTGTAGCTCACAATGCAGCATGTTCTGCTTGAGACTTACCCAGTTTTCCAAAGAGCTCCACTCCTAGAGCAGCGTAGATGAAAAAGAGGAGCATGAAAAGCAGTCCAAGGTTTCCCACCTGAAAGCAAATGTCATCGTCAGCCTACCCCAAAGCCTATTTCATCTGTACAGGCAAGTGTTTCTGTTTCACAAAGCCTGAAGAGAACAGCAGCAAATTCCCAGTGTACCAATGCAACCAAACAGTTTCTGAACACTAGGGAAATCACCAGTGATGGAACCAGTTGCAACTGGACTTGAAGGATACTCTTTTCCCAGTTGTCTCCACTCCAGTACAAGCTCTGGCCAGGGCTGACTGAAGTGTGCAGTTTCTGGGCCAGGTGAAGACAAGCACATGGGAGCAGGGGCACAGGAGATGAAGCCAGTTTGGCTGGGTAAAGGACAAGCTATGGATTACAGCACAGAGAATGTCCTACAGTGTTACATGCCCCACCAAACTGCCCAAGTCCCTTGAAGCTCTGCTCATGTGAAGAGTGCAATAGCAGTGCTCCAAAAAGACAGGGACACAGGTACACCAGCTCCTGCCATGAACCAGGCAGAGCATGTCAGTAATGGTTAGCACACTTGGTGGAGCAAGATAAGGCAGGGAAAAATTAAGGACCTAACCTATGGGTGTTTTTGAAAAAATGAAGTGTCTGGTCTGAATGCATGTGGTCACTAGGCATTTGTTAGGATCATCCACTTCAGGAGTCTAATTTAGTCATTGCAACTGCCATGCCATCCAAATTCAGGAAAGAAATGAATTATTCAGCCCACCCACTTCCCCTGGGCTGCCGGATTCTCACTCCCTACATGCTCAGCAGAAGGAATTATTTCTGACGACTAAATTGGACACCATAGAAAATGTTCTGAACATACACCTCTGGGTCTGTGTCTACAGGGCATTAAGAAAAAGAAATTAATAAAACTTAGCTAAGGGCTGAATTTCCAAAGGGCTCTTTAAAATTAAAGCTCTATTCACTATTAAAAATTGTTGCAGCATAACAAAGACAGGAAGGGAATTGAAACAGGACAACTGGAGACACCTTACATGCCATTAGCAAGCCAAAATCCCTGATGTGAGTCTGTGTTCTAGGAAAATAAAGAGAAAGGTCAAGAGGAGGAAAAAGCGCAAGGGAAAGAACGGCTTATTTTAAACTGCTTCTTTTGGCAAAGTCAGTAAATCTTGGAGAATAACGTTACAGATAATTCAATTGTCCCCTGAAGACTCAGTGTATAAAATATGGAGACTAAATTTAATCTTTTAACAGTGGAACTGAGGGATTTTAGCCCTGTTTTAAGTGCAGATTTTTACACAACTTTAACTATGGAGTGATCCTTCGATGCTGGAAGGATTAGGCACTACTTGGTGTTACTTTCCAGGGAATACCCAGAGACCAGACCTTTAGACATCTGCTTGTGAGGCTTTTGTGCCAGCTATTAATGACCTCCAAAAGACCTGACCTATCATCTTGGTTAGCTAAGGAGCTGCAGGTGAATGTGAGAGAGAAAAGCCAGAATTTATAAAGTATGGAAGAACGTACTTGTGGTTTGTGACTAGGAGCAGACAGCAGGGCTCAGAGGCTTGAACTGAGGTTCCAGCTGTGCCTTTTGCTGTCCTGAGCAAAACACTTCACTGTCTGATGACTCAGTTTCTCCATCTAGATGACAGGGATATGAACATTTCCTCCTCTCCTATTTGTTCATTATATTTTGGGGGTAGAAGTTGAGCATCACCATTTAAGTGCAAACATACTGCAGAGTCCTCTTACTGAGGGCTTCTGGATACTACTTAAGCCAGCTGTGTGTTGCATTTATCCGGGCTGCAGAATAAACATGCCACAGACATGCAGGTGCTGGATCTGGAGACCTGCTCTGTTCCAGACCCTTGCCTGAGCAAATCAGCTGTTGTGGCTCCTGGAAAGGAAAAGAGCAAGGTGCAAAGAAGCTGCACTGAGCCAGCCTGGGGCAGCAGAGCCAGAAATAACAAATGTTACTGGCCTAAGCTGCATGCTGTAAGAACACCCTTAATCTCCCATTCTTTCCATTGTATCTCAGCCCCCAGCTATCCTGGATGATGATATTATTATGTACCCTGTATATGAATTATATTATTATTATTAGGCAACAATACAAATTGTTATTGTATAATGAAAAATGCTGGAGATCAGACAGAGCACAGGATCCAGGAAAGACCACAGTGTTTCCCCTCTTGCTTTTGTGCCATGAGATTCCTCTAATTCAGATTGACATATATTGTCACCAACATCAGAAATAAACTCCTTGGGTAACTACTCATGCTGTTTTCAGATTGATTCTCAGCTCTGCATCACTCACTGAGACTGGCACGTTAGCTGATAAATCAACTAACTGACAAATGCCCATGCTTTTTGATATCATGCAAGATAGCTGCCTGCTCAGGGCCTGCCAAGGGAAT
Source organism: Podargus strigoides (assembly GCA_028020825.1). NCBI lineage: Eukaryota > Metazoa > Chordata > Aves > Caprimulgiformes > Podargidae > Podargus > Podargus strigoides. The sequence continues at coordinate 115,699,937 of CM051663.1, read as the reverse complement.
GGTCTGATGTATGATCATTAGAGCCACTTGGTGCCATTACTCCTTGCTCAACAATTCTCTCTGGAGGATCCAAAGGGAAGGGGACCAGTTTCCCTGGCTGCGCATCCATCACAGAGGATCCTCACAGTGGGCTTGATGCCTGTGTAAAGCACTGTGTCAGCATCTCATTCGGGAACAGCTGCCACTCACAGCTCATGAAATCCTTCTGTCTAGCTGTCTTGCAGTAGACACTTAACTGCCAGCTGCATGAGCCACAACAGAGCACGTCACTGCTTCGCATACTTGAGAGGCTCAGAAACACAAAGGGGTCCAGGAGGAGAAAGGAAGAAAAGAAAGTAGGAAGGGGGAGGCACTGGCTAAGAAAAGGAGTGACAGGAGTGCGAATGAGAGAGGGGAGAAAAGGGGCCACTTGTGGGGAAGGGTGAGAGGGGCAGAGACGCAAAGACCTCCTTTCTTGGTTGCCAGTCACTCTCCCCTTCTTACAGAGAGGGGAGGAGAGAGAAGCTGGAGAATAGCTGCAAGTGGTAGACACTAGCTAGACATGATGGGAAGAAATCTGCCCTTACCTAGGGGTCAAGCCTTATTTCATACACCCACTGGAGAACAGAGACATGAGGTGAGCTGTACCCCTGTGATTAACACAATAACCTGGACAACACCTATCAGAAAAAAGTGCAGGAAAGGAGTCTTTGGGGTAGGTGGTCTGTTTTACCTGAGGCAGGGCTTGAACAACTGTATCCAGCAGTGCTCGCATTCCTGTGGCCATCTTCAGTAGCTTCAGGACTGCCACAACAAGCACAAGACAAGTGTCACTCACTGAGCTCAGGAGGTCCATCCTTTGTGTGACTTACTAATGGCTGTAGCACAAGACAGATGTCCTGTCTCACCTTGCCCTAGAAAAATTGGATTGTCCCGCTCAGCCCTCTTCTCTCTTTGCCCCTTTTTTTTGACTGTACAACCCCAGTGGTTCCTTCTCCTCCAGTCCACCATCTTCTTACTAAATACTCTATTTCTGCCATCCATGCCTACTGGGCTTCCTCTGCTTCACCTAGACAGTAATTTTTCATGTTTTCCATCACTTTCTCTTCCTCCAGCCATCATCTGTTAAGGCAGCTTACCACATCTTGGCTACCCCCAGGAAGATTTAATCCTCTCCCTGTGCAAACTTCCACCTGCTCGGTGGCCCTTTCTCCAAACACCACTGCCATACTTGCCCCCTAAAATAACAATGGAGAAAATTTAGCTCTTGCATGATCAGTTCACCCTCCTAGTCCTTCACTTCCTGTTAAAACTATTGCATATAAATGCCTTGCTTAAGGAAGCCAGAAAGCCTTAGCCTCTCGGCTGTCCTTCGTCACATCCCCAGCCTACCTCCCAGGTCTAGGGACAGGGAGACCCCATGACTTTATAGTCATTGCTCAATGAGTCATGACACCAAGTCCACTCCATGGCCACCTACACCCGTGTCTCTGGCCAGTGTCTCTCTCACCTCGGGCGATGCGCAGCACCCTCATGATCCGGATGATAGTGGGGTTAATTGGGAGAGCAGCATTAATCTCAATCTCTTCCAGCGTGATGCCCATGACAGACAGCAGCACAATGGCCAGATCTAGCTGGTTCCACCTTAAGAAGAAAAATTGAAGAATATAAAGGAAGACATTTTTCCATTTCCTTGAAAAAGAGACTGAGTTGTCTCCACTTCAACCTAAATATTTCTTATTGTATGAGTTCAAGGCTCCACTCTGAGGCAGCCTATATGGGCTTTTGCAGGCAAACAGAGATTCAGTTCGCACACACCCTGAGCAGCCAGGGGCAAGCCAGCCTGATCTGAAAGCAGGGAGCTGTGTTACTATGGTGCTATGCTTTGACAAATGGGCTCAGCTTTTTATGGCCTTACTACCTCGAATCAGCTTCGTCATATATGTTCTGCTTCAGCATGCTCCCAGTTTGCCTCAAGGGCAGGAAAAAAATGGCTTTCTCTAACCCCACCTCCTTTGCTTTCTAGCTTAACCAGCAGAGGACAACCAAGAAGCAGTTTTTGGACAACTCTTACTATTGCCTAGGCATTGTGGATTGTGCAGGCTGAGGCTAGGTCCATGCTGTGCAGAACTGGGAGATGGCACTCTGCTACCACCTCATGCTCCAGATAGGGATCCATCCTCAAAACCTCTGCCCTAAACCCATTTGTCCCACAGCCACATTTGACATAACCCTCTGCTCACCTGTCCTTGAAGAATCGCCGCAGACCGAATGCCACCAGCTTGAGGACTGCCTCCAGCACAAAGACAGTGGTGAACAGGTAGTTGCAGTACTTGAGGGCGGTCTCCAGAGACTGCCAGTGGAAAGAGAGGGTAAAGAATTGAGGTGAAAGCAACATCAAGCACATAGCTTGTGAGGGGACTCCTGAGTGTCAGGAATTCATTGGGAAGTGGGGAAGCAGCTCCATGCCTCCTACGTACTTGAATGCCTACTAACGGCAACCATCAGTTGGCCCCTTTACCCCATATTGTTCTCAGGATCAGTTATTACTCCTTTCTCTTGTACTGCTCAGTATAACAGAGGAGCTGGCTGTTGTGAGGAGAATCCACCAAGTACCATCAGCCTCCTCTTCTGTCAATAGCCCACGCCACCTGGATGTCACAGCATGTTTATGGCACTGGCATAGCTATTGACCAGGAGTGTGGCACGAAGGTTACTCCAGTTGTGGATACATGTCATCTCTGATGGGAGGAATGCCCCCAGTGCCTTGGTCTGGAGCAGGCATATGTCATGCCACCACTTGGTGGCAATTTGTACTGGAAGGGTTTGAAGTGCTTTGGCAAGATTCTTTAGCAGAGCCTGAAAGCAGGCTGGCATGGTTGGACCTGCATTCCAGGGAAAGGAGCTGAGGAGTAAAGAGGAGTTACTTGTTCAGGAACAGAGGTCTGATGTGAGGATGACAACAGATATAGGCTGAGAGTTCCTGCAGAGTAAAACTGGGCACCATCAAAGGCAAGATAAAAGGTGGGCAGTTGGGCAAGTTTGGCAAGAAACAGAGGAGACTGGTGAACTGATCAAAGCCTGAGCTACCTTGGACAGCATCTGCTCAGGTACCAGAGCTGTCACCCTCAACCAGAAGTCTCCTTAAGAGAAAACTGAAACGCCACCAGGCAGATGTCATGATGAATGCTTTGTCTACATATGGAGGCAGAAAGCTCCTTTGATATGTGCAGCACACATTTTTTCCATCAGAGGCATCTAGAGCTTTGCCAGGTATCTGGTTTTCCCCAACCAAAGTATAAAACTTATTTGGCCTTCAAGGCCCTTTGCTGGGAATCAGCACCTACAGCTGAGAGATGCTCTGCTCAGTGCTTTGCCCCTGCAGCTACTCTTATGCAAAAAAGGTGGCTCGGTAAAGACATCCTGTCCCATGACATACAAGCAGCCACTCTAGTCCTCCTGGCTAAGGTCACATGGCAGGAGAATTGGACTGACGTTTGGAAATCTGATGCAACGCCTGAAGCTCCCAGGACATGGCTGTTTCCACCACTCCTCCTGTTAAGATCCAGAGCAACATACAAAGCAGACCAGGCAGCTAAATTTGGGTGACCCACATACCCACTTTATAATATACAGCACAGAGACTTAATTGCACTGTGCTTTCTAGAGGCCCAGCTCTTGCTTAGGTACATTATCTCTATTGATTTTAATGGATAACAAGTGTCTGAGTAGGGGCTACCTTTCTGGATATACACAAAACTCTTCACATAACTTTGCCTACTACAGTAACTCTTGCAACAGTTTAATGGTAGTTTTAAGAGACACTCAAGCATCCTACCTATTCTGGTGGGCAGTGGTCATCAGAGAGCTGTAGCAAAATAACATAATGACTAGAGGCAGGGCTTATCTCCATGATCTCACTCACCACAGGTTGGTTGTAGTGCTCCAAGGACATAGTAACCACGTTGAGGCAGATGATGAAAGTGATGAAGATGTCCAGATAGTGGCTGGTGCAGACCGAATGAATAAGGAGGCGTATGGGGCAGTAGGTAGCATAGTACGGCAGACGCTGCGCCTCTTCAGTGGAAAGAGAGAGATGGGCAGAGTTAGGAAGAAATTGGAAGAAAGAGAGAAATGGGTAAGAAACACTGAGGAGGGAGGAGGCATAAAAGTGGTGATAGGTCTTGAAAGAAAAGAAAAAGATGGCGGGAGAGAGAAAGAACAGAAGAAGATAGGTAAAAGATAGGAGACATATGAAAGAGGGGCAAAATGCAAAAAAGAGGAAAGTAGAAGTGGGGAAAAAAATATAGAAAAAGACACAGAAAGGAATGCTAGAAAGAAAATCTGTTAGTCTATGTTTGTGGGAATGGTGCTAAATCAGTATTTCATGCCTCGATAAATTAAGATCACAAATGATAAAAGGGAGCAGATGGTTCCAGGAGAGGCCCCAGGAGAGAGGGAAAAACTGGAGCAGAGGAAGGGAAAGTATGCCCACAGGCATGTGAAAACCATCAGTCTGGGGTAGTAAGGATGATTTCCAGGGGTGAGCATGCTTTTGCAATTTTTGTCTAAAAGTAATACAGAAAAGGAAAGAAACACCAGGAAGAGGGCTCTCTTCACCCCAGAGGATCTGGGACCCCAAGGAATGACACTGCAACATAGATGGAAAGAGCCAGGTACAAAATATAGGGGTCTTGCTCTTCTTTTTTTTTTTTTTTTTGTACCCCTCCCTCTTCTTTAAATTTGGGTTTAAACACAAAGGATGGTCTGTCCAGGTCTTCTGCCAAACACCAGCAGGGTTGCAGGAAGCCCAGGTGGGCCTATCCCAGGCCCAGGAGGTGCACTGATGTGTGCACATCACATGTCAACAATGTACGCCAGCAGGTGCACAGGGGTATTTTTGGTACATGTTATCTCCAGAGGAGCAGGGTGCTAAAACCCCAGCGGCTTCCCTGGAGTCCCAGCAGACCTTGTCAACCACCCTTTTCCCCAGACCGCCCTGGTGATGTGTGTAGTGACACGGCAGTGGTGCAGGGAGGAAGGCTGAGAGCGCAGCCACAAGCAATGCATTTTGGAGACTGGTCCATCAGGAAAGAAAAAGAAGAGGAGAAGGTTTTTCTCAGAAAACCTTGGCCTACGAACCGACCAAACACTTAGGCTGTGCCTTACTCCTTCGCTTCTTCTCCAGGCGGCGCAGGCGCTTCTCCTCCCGCCGGCGCGCCTCCTCAGCCTCCTGGTGCTGCCGGCACTTATGGAAGTTCTCCACCACCACCCCCACAAACATGTTGAGCACAAAGAAGCTGACGATGAGGAGGAAGGAGATGAAGTAGAGGAGCATCCAAGGGTTGTTGTTGGTCACTGGCTGGAGGAGGGGGGAGAACATAGGTGGTCAATTGGTAGGATGGGCAGCAGTATGAAATAGATGGGGGTAGGACCTGCAAAGGTGATTGTCTGCTGGGGAGGACAGAAGGGGTTATGGAAAACAGGGGAGTGGGCTGGGAAGAGGTGGCACTACAGGCAAGGCAGTTTGTGATTGGCCGAGTGGATTTTGGCATCAGCTGGCAATTGATGGAGCAGGTGCTTCAGGCACAACCCCCACTGCAGGTTGCATTCAACACCAGTATGTGGTAAAATGGGTGGTTCAGGCACTGGGAACTCATTTGGCTCCAGGGCAAATAGAGACCACATACACACACCACCAACTGGCAATAAGACCAGAACAGAAATACTCAGATTCAGAGAGAAAGGAGGCCCTGACTTTGACAAGGTCTCCTGATAGCCTACAAAGCCAACAGAGGTGCACCTCATGCAGATGTTCAGAGGTAAATAGAGCATCATCCTTGAAGTTCAGCCCTGTGGTACTGCAGCCCATAGTGTCCTGGTGTAGGTGCCTGCTATCAAGGTCATTGCCTTAGCAGTGGAAGAACAGGGATGCAGTGGGCAGCAGTTCAACAGTCCTTGCTTTACAGGGTATTAAAAGAACCATCTGTGGGCCAGGAGGGAGCCAGCCTGCCCAGAAAGGCACATGGTGGTGTTTTTCTGGCATTACAAGTAGTTAAAGACCTGCCGTGTGAACCAAACCAAGCAGAAGGTGGAAATTACTACAGACACCCACTGCATGGCCACAGCTGCACCTCTTTGCATGGACCAGGCATGATCCTGACCCCTTGCAACTAGGTGAACAAAGGATTCACAAGGGCCATGGGAGGGACTCCTTGACTGAAAGAGGTGTCTGAAGGATGTTACAGCATGCTTCCACCTTACCAGCCCAAGGAAACTCAAAAACATCCTTTCATGCAGAAGTCTTCATACCTGCTGGTCAACAGCCACAGCATCTAGTCCATTATACATAATATTGACCCAGCCATCCTTGGAAGCCAGAACAAAGAGGGACATCAGAGCCTGCAACAAAGAAAGCAAAGCAGATGTGGAGCAGGTGCAACTGGCAGGCTGGGAAAAAAATCATGGGTTCACGCTCTAACACACACAACATTGAAATAATCTTCTTGCCTGTGTCTCTGCACACATCAAAACCTGCTCCTTCCCCCGTGGAGGAGAGGGAGGGGGGACAGGAAGCCATGTGCAGCCAGACCCACCAGAGGACAGAGGCTGTGAAGTACATCTGCTTCATGGCAGAAGGAAAAAGAAAATTAAGCTCTCTGCTGCCACCACTTTTCTTTCCACCACAACCTGTAAACATCATCCTGCTACCAATCCACTAGTGACACAGCTTCTGCATGGATATCCATGACAAATAACTACCACTCCTGGCTGACAGATCAGCCTTTCCAGGCATTGCAGGGAGAGGTACTTATAGGAGGAGACAAGCCCTGAGCTGTGTTACCATCAGAGACAGAGGCTTTGGGCACACTCACCTGTCCCAGGTTGTCGAAGTTATACTTGTGGTGCACCCACTTGTAGTTGGCAGCCATGCAGTCAGACCGGTTGGTGATGTTCCTGATGTCAATTCCCAGGCAGTGGTAGAACTTACCCTTGAAGAGCTGCAGGAGGGGAGTGACCCCATCAGACCTTTTCCCCTCAGGGCCCCCCATGCTCCCCGGGATGTGCAGAACCTCCTGAGATGGTGAGTGGGCTGCACAGCTGCAAGCCAGTTGGAGCAGGACAGAAAGGAAGGACCACTTTACAGCACAGGCTCACACATTGCTAAGGAACCAGGGCCACCCTGATAAACCTACACCTGGCTTTTCAGCCTCCTCCATTGCCCCAGGCCAGCAGTGACCATAAGCCCTCACCATCTGACAGCCGTTAGAGCAGCCTTTCTGGGCACTAGAGCCACCAGCCTAAAAGAAAAAAAATCTATTAGGTCCCCAAGAGTAATTTCCCCTGCTTGCTTCCCAGTTACTGAGAGAGCTGATGGGAAAATAAGATCTTGTCTGAGAGTAAAGAACCAGAAAAAACATCCCCTTCTTCTCAGACGCTTTTTCTCACAAAGCTGCGCTGCACTGCTGTGGCTCTTCTGCCCAGGGCTCCTTTCCCCATATGGAAGGTACTGGATTGTGCATTTGTACAGATGCATCAGAGCAGCTAAGTATAGCACATTCCCTGAGATGGAAGTAACACCCACACCCTTGCTCCTCTGCAGTGCAACAGCCAAAAATAAAGAGAATTAAATAAAAAAATAAAAGAAGGTTGTGGGTGGATTTAGGGCTCAGAGCAAGGGGGAGAAACAGAGCTAACTGGAGGCAGGGTATGTGCAAGCAGATGCTGAGCTGCTTGCTTTTGTGGTGTGGCATAGACATGCTCAGTGAGCCCCATGCTATGCCAGCCCTGTGCTCTTCCTGTAACACTGACCCAAACCCTGATCCAGCTCCTGCCAGGTGTGAGCGTTAACTCCTGTCTTGCACATCCAGCACCTGGCTGTCTTTGCCAAAGGCGGCAGAGATGTTATGGTGGGAGACAGCTCATGGAGGAGGGCAGCTGCAGAAAGTTTCCCAGCTTGCCTGTCCCTCCTACTCTTCTCAGTTACCTGCACCTGTGGGGGTACAGGTGCCCATGGAAAGGGTGGGGGCATGGCAGCTGTTTGGCAGGCAGTAACAACCCTACCTGCACACCCAGGATGCCGAAGATGATGAAGAAAGCACAGCAGATGAGTACAATGTTTCCTATGGGCTTGAGGGAAGAAATGAGTGTCTCCACCACTAGCTTCAGGCCAGGGGCTCGGCTGATGACTCTGGAAGGGAAGGAAGGGGAGGGGTGACAGAGGGAGAGGGCAGGGATGTTTGGCCTAAGCTAAACATTTTTAGCAGCAATGGACCCCCGCTCTCCCTGTGCAGTGGACACGTCAGTGGGAATCACTTTCCTCCAAGCAAAAAGCCTCTTCTCTCCCATGGGTTGGCTGTCTGACAAGGTACCTCCAGGGCCATAGCTGTACAGCTCCAAGGGGAACCTCTCTATGGCTTGTAGCTTGTCAAATATCACACTTTGTCTGGCAGAGCAGGATCTGACTCTGGGACCATTCCAGGGAGGATAGGGGGGAGGATAGGGAGGGCCAAGCAGGGTTCAGTGGGGCTCTGACCGGAGGGGACGTAAGGTGCGCAGCAGCCGGAGGACCCGCAGCACCCCCAGGATTTTGGCACCACCAGCAGAGGCCACTGAGACCACAATGTCAATAAGAGACACGAAGACCAAGAAGCCATCCAAGATGTTCCAGCTGCTGCGGAGATAAGCCTGATCCCCAAAATACAGGCCTAGGGAGACCACCTGAAAGAGAGAGGAGAGGAGGAGGTGTTAAATGGCTCCTCTCCATGTTGCCTGGTAGGGGGCATCTGTGGAAAGAGGGGGAGGATGGGGAACGGTTATCATACAATAGACTTGGTTGGAAAAGACCTCTAAGATCATTAACCCAGCACTCTCAATTTACCACTAAACCACGTCCCTCAGCACCTCATCTGCACATCTCTTAAATCCCTCCAGGGATGGGGACTCTACCACTGCCCTGGGCAGCCTGTTCAACTCCACGTGGCACTGGCATGTCATCTCATCTTTCATATGGAAGGCTATGAAGGAATGTGGTGACACATAACTCCAGAAATAACAGGGCCGTGGTGTCTTCTCACCTTTCCTCTGCCTCCCTGAGCAACAGAACACTGTAGGGAACATGCAAGAAAACTTTCCCTGCCCTAACAGACCTGGGACAAGTCTCCCAGACCAGCAATGACCTGGGAGACAAAATGGGCACCAAACCCCATTCTTTGGCTCCTAAGGAGGTGGTTTGATTCTCAGCAGTTCCCAACACCAGCAGGTGCTACAGACATCACTGGCCTTGGGGAGAGCTGAACACTCTGCAAATCAGGGCCATAATTTAGGTACAAATTTTAGGGAGTTTAAGTTCAGGCATACAGTTTTAAGACTGTCTTTACCCCGTTTTGGGACTCTCTCCCAATCACAAGAGGGGAATATAATAAAATTTCTCCGTTGTCGTAAAGTACTTAGACACCTATTAAATAATTATCTCAACTAAGAGCATGTTATTCATATTGTTGTTATTTCCCCCATTCTTGCTCTAGGAGGACTGAATGGACATTTGACATTATTACAAAATACATACCTGGAAGCCAGGTATTTCTCCTGGATACTAAGATCCCTTTGGATTTGAAGCCTAGGATAAACATCCCCCCCATGCCTGATCAGAGAGGCTCAACCTCAGGCAGTATCTGCCTTTATCAAGGTAGGAGGAAGGACTGGCACACTGATAAGACAGATTTTCAAAGGGTGCTGAGCAAACATGGGCCACATTGTTCCTGAAACTGGGAAAAGTCTCTGAGCTGTTCATCTCCACAGTAGCTTACCTTCAGTGTCATCTCAGCTACAAAAATTGCTGTGAAAATGTAGTTGGACACAGTGAGAAAGATTCTCTCCTAGAAAAAAAAAAAACAAAAAACAAATAACAAAAACAGAAAAAAGCCTTAAACGTATCTGGACTTCTAATTCATCTGAAAGTTGGGGAAATAAGAGAGGTGCTTTTGGCAAAGGTCAGTGCTGGGCAGCTTCTAGCTCACACACCTTGGGCTCAGCCCTGTCCCATAGCTGGGACAAAATCCTATGCAGTTCTGCAAGAGCACAGTGGATTTGCAGTGCATCCTGAAAACCTGGTTTCATGCTGCTCTCTGCCCCGTCTTGCCAGCGCTGTTCAGTCCTGACCTGCTGCACTGACCTGGGACTCCTTCCTAAGGGTTGCTGAGCATCAACCACTGGATTGTGTGTAAGTATAGCAGAGTCCGCGCGTCAGCTAAGACAGACACGCAGAAAAAAACATTTCACTTGCCAGCTTGAGCCATCTCCAAGATAGCTCAAAAGCAGCATACACGAATTATGACATGCCATTCCTACAGAACGAAAGTTACTGCTTTTAGTTTCCAGTCCCTGTCTCTTTCGCCAGTCATCTCTTAACTGCTGGTGCCTGGGGGACTCTTAGTCTCCAAGGTGGGGGGCACTAGGATTACTGTATTATAAAGTGGGCTGCCCCATTATAAGACTCTGGAGGGGAAGCACATACTATGTGAATTACTAATACTTAGGCATTTGAAAAGATGAGTGGGAGCTGGTGTTTAATGTTAAAGTTCTTCCAGAGGTCATACCAGTGCCAGGAACACTTACAAACCTCTGTCAGAGGTTGTGCTAAGAAGTAGGTGGGAGGAAATGGTACTCACCGTGCTTCTGTGTTCGATCTGTGGCCTCTCCAGGGCAATGGTGATGCAGTTCAGAAAGATGAAGGCCAGCACAACATAGTCAAAGAGCTTGTGAGCAATGATGGTTTGACAGAGGAGGCGAAACCTGCAAGAGAGTTCTAGTAGGCACCTGTGCCTTCAGCAGAGAAAAGTTAGAAGCTATGAGGACAGAGAACTGAGATGTCTGGCCAAAACTGAGCTCTGATGTAGCAGCTTTGCTGTCACTGATACTGATGTTCCTTGCCATGGCAATATTCCAGGGTGGCCCACAGTCACACAGGAAGCCTGGAGCAGAGCAAGGGCAGAGCAAAGAGCTGAATCTTTATCCATTGCTCCAGTGCCAGGGTGGTTTTCTAACCACTACAGCTTTGCAGTCCTCTCCTGCCCTATAGAAAAGGGGCTGAGTTTCAGTTTTCCCCCCAAACTCACATGTTGTACCACCCCATGGCAAAGAGGCCACATGCTGAAAGCTGAGGAGAGGCAGGTAGGTTGGCTGTCACGAGGACCACACTTCTGTCCACTCTTAAAGACACTGCGTTCATTAGCATAGGTGTCACACAAAGCAAAGAGCTCTCCCTCATGACCTGTAATGAAACCACCTTCTTTTCAAGGAGTGATGCACATGGGTGAAAATACTGTTGGCTGAGGTACATGAACATTTTCCCCTGGTGGGAAGACCCTTTAGCAGGAAGAATTTATCCCAAATCTCTTTTTTTCAAGCAAGGAGAATTCTAACTTTGCCCTAAAAGGTGTGATATGACTGCTTATCAAAGCTGGGACTGGGACTGAAAATGAAATGGAGAGACTCTTCCAGTAGCAAGGGAAGAAATATCAGTATTATGGAATTGTTAATGATAGACTCCTTCTCCTTTTAGGTTAATGTTAGTATTCCTTGTCTTGCTTTGCTATAAATATTTATGATTACACAAAAGAAAAATGGAGTTCTCCAAAGGGAGGGAAAATCACAATAGCTATTTAGGATTCTCATCCTTCCTTTCATCTCCAGAATCAAGGAGGAGAAGTGTTGTTTGGCTGTAGAAGGGGAGATGGAGGAGACAAAACACATTCCTAGCTGGTAAATTTAAACTTGCAACCTAAAATGCAGCTCAGGGTACGTGGCCAGCACAGCAACAGAATCTGCCCCACTTTCTAAACCCTCTCATGGCAAAAACTGCACAAACCTGTTTTGTGGAGAGAAGAGATATATGGACCAGTCTTCCCGTAACTCACACCAGTCTGGCTTATAGACTTCCATCATCTTCCGGATGCGAAAGCACAGGCTCTGGAGGGATGCAGCAGAAGCAAGTGCCACTGGTTACCTTCCCACTTGTTTGAGAGAGGCACTCTTCCTTTCACATTTGACCCCAGGTGCAGCAACCGAGGTGCACTACCTGCCTTTCTTTAAGCCCTCAAATGAATAAATGGACTCAAAGAGCAACAAGCCACTGAAAATGAGGTAGGATCTGCTTTGCCAGGGCCTGTTTACCTCTTGGCATCTGGTTTCCTCCCCAGATCATTACAAATTAAACTGCTGGTGTCCTTTCTAAAGCAGGATGTTGTCCCTGATGCCTTCTCAGAGCTGTTGAAGTGGCTCTGTTACACGAGGACAGTATTTCCTCACTACCTCAACCAAACGAGAGGTCAGGACAGGAAGGCCTTCTGTTGGCACTTGAGCTCAGAGGTGATTTAATTTCATACAGCATATATATCTGTTCAAATCTCTACTGACCCTCCCTCCACTTTTTTCACCCGTTGATCTGCTCACAGATTGGTCATTGCAGTCTCCCAGTCTGGCACTGCAAAACTCACCTGTCTTGTCTCTTATGCCTGTGCTTCCTGCTCTGATCTGCTGATGTTCCCCATGCAAAGCTCTCGCTGCTCGCACAGGCTGACCCTTCCTAGCTTGTAGAAATCACTGGCCACACTGCTCTGAAATAGCAGCCCCCGGATGACCATGCACGTGCCTCACATCTGCCTTCCTCCTACCATCCACCTGTACAATTGCCTTGCAGGCAGCCTGACAATGTGGTCTGAGCTTGCCTGGGTCTAGAAGGTCCCATCTGCATTCAGTGTTGTCCTCCAGCTGCACTTAAAGCACCTTTGCAAGCTCTCCCACCCATGTGGCAGGGAGACTGAAACTTGAGGATGGATTTGGAGTTTCCCACAGCACTGTGGTAACCCCAGGTTCCCTCCACCAGGTACTCACATAATCTATCTCTTCATCATCCTCTCCTCTTTCCTTGCGGTTGTTCATCTTTGGGAAGATCTCCTTGGCAATACTGGGCATTTTGCCATTGCAGTCTTGATGCTCGCTGGCCCCAGATGTTGCTCCCAGCTTGCGGGTCACTCTGTGGCCGGACGTCACCGAGGCCAACTCCAGCAGGTCACAGGAGCCTTTGTTGTCCAGAGAGAGAGTCCGGCGGTGATGAAACAGTCTTCCTGTCCTGTCCGGCTCCCCATCCGCCACCCTGTGCCTTTCCCCAGACAGGAGGGATTCGAGCTCAGCAGAGGGAGGTTTGTGCTTTAGGCTGTGTCCTCGGGCCAGGCTGTTCCAGCTGGAGCGGCGGCTCCCCCAGGCCCCGCTGCGGCCCCAGGCACCGTAGTGGGAACTGCGGGAGCTGGACTGTAAGAGAGCGGCACAGGGACTCAGTGACTCCAGGCACAAGGAGGGAGTATGCAATCCTATTTCAGATCACAGACTTCTCCCTGGGCCCCTAAGCCAGGAGGCTGCCATTTTTCAGCCATTGAGGAAGTTGCATGGTGGGAATTGAGCAGCAATCTCTGTAAATCTGACAATAAATTGATAACAAGTTAGCAGTGGTGTTGGCTGGGATTTCTTTATAGCACCATCTGTGTGCAAAGCACTTAAGGGGAAGGTAAACAATAAAGCCAAAGGCCAGGTGCCTGATTTTGTTACTTATATCAGCATAGAGCAAGAATAAAGCTCTCCAAAAATCTGATTGGCAGCTTTATATGCTGCCCTGGGGTAAAGGATAACACAAGGTACAGGGTGATGGATAATCTGGCACACCATCTTTGAGTACAGTCTTAGTAAAATGCAGAAATGAGAGCAACAGGCTTGTTGGTTACTGTCTAGTCCAACTACATCAGCAACTTATCATGTAGTACATGGCTGCCAGCTCTCCCTGTTTGGAAATAGAAGAGGCATGAACTCTCTGAGCACTGATGCACCCCTACAAAGCCGTTTGTGTCAGTGCGTAGAAATCCCAGAAGCTGATGTTACAAGGTGGACAGGTCTGAGATGCATTGGCTGGACAGCCAGCAGTGCTTGGGGAAGTGTGTTTTGCCAATTACTAGGCCTAGTGCAAAGGACGCAGCCAGCAGAAAAACAATCCAGTAAGGAGATTCTATTGTACGTAGAGAAGTCAGTATATGGGGGATCGCTGGGGGTACAAACAAGTCAGACAGATCACAAATAATAGATAACAACCCCAGTGACCTCAGGAATGACACAGCATGACCAATAATAGGTGGAATAAACAAAGACACAAGGTATCCCATAGAAAAAATGGGAGACAACAAACTCAATAGGCTGACCATATACAAGAGAAGTAGCCCCATATTGTCTCCCTATGAAGCCTGCATTTGTAAATGCCAGACCTGACTGGGACCCAGTTGCATGACGAGTCAAGAGGTCCTTCCCCAACAGGAAACTCTGCAAAGTGCATCCACTTCACAGACAGACACTCCACCCTTCCTGCAAGTGGTCCCAGCTTTTATCCCCAGAGCAGGACACCTGGCACTCATTTACCCAATGCAGGGCACCTGGGGCTTGTTTACCCAAGGGCTTTCCTTACAAGGCTGGCTGAACCTTGGAGGAAAGCCAAAAGGCAAACTCATCACTTCCTCTTAAAGGACCATGGGGACCACCCATATGTCAACCTTAATTCGGGGCTTGGGGTTCAGACCCCAGCACTTCAAATTGCTAAGGGGCAGCAGGACCTGTTATGGGGAACTCCAAGTCAGGATTTCTCTCTTCATTGTTACAAAAGCTTCCACAAAACCCATCTGTTACGGGACTTGGCAGTTATGACATCACCTAGATATTCCTATGCTCTTAACTCAGGGAATCATTTTGTGTCCTGTGCTCCAGGAAAGTGAGGAAACGGCAAGAGGACAAAACATGTTTCACTCTAAGAGGGAGATCATCTCCTTGGTGTACCCCTCTCCCACCAGAAAAATATAAAAGAGCTGAATCCCACCCCATTCAATGGAATGTAGATCAATAACCTGGAAATAGATATCGGTAATCTGGAAATTTAAACAACGTGAACTGACCTGGCTTTCTAAAGACAGACAATACGCTTGTGTTAGAAGCCTACAGCAGCAGTGCAATCGTTCACGGCAGTCCCCAGATGATGGCAGAGAGACAACAGAGTGCTTGGACTTCAAAAGAAAGGTTTGACACGTATTTCTACTCATTCACTCACCAAGGACCGCTGGTCATAGGTCATTCTCCCCAGGGACATCACACTGCTCTTCCGGGAGCCAACAGCAACACAGATCTGGTCAGGCTGCAGGGAGTTGCGAGAAGAGTTAGCGACTCCCCCAGCAGCCAATAGTGGGTTGGAAGGGGGCAAGGATGGGTCCAAGTGTCCATTAGGTGTCACAGGAATTGCACAGAGCTTGGGATCTGGGTGGAAAGATGCAGAAAGAAGAAAGAGAAAAGAAGGTGGGTTCCTCACTATCCAGTGACTGTTTCAATGTCTAAGCTGTTTAGCATGTTAGCAGCAGCAGCTAACAGCTGTTTAGCATCAATTAGCATCATTTTGATTTAGGGCGTTGTGGCAAAAGCAGCGCAAGCTGGAAAGACTCTGACGTATTCTCCTCAGTCCCCAAAACTGATGGCAGCTCCCCTTTGGGTCAGACAGACAAGCAGAGTGCTGGGCAGGCAGACTCAGGCTGACAGGCAGCACAAGAAGCGGAACCCTGGCAGCAAGGGGAAAAGTGTCCTTCTGCATGCCATGAACAGACACCTGCATCATCAGGTCTGAACAAACACCGCCTCTCAGGCTGGCTATTTAAAGCAATTAGGCTGAGACACTGAGGAAGAGACTAAGATGTGGGGAGACCCACAGCCATCCATGTATTGGGGTCACCTTTGAATTCCTGCAATCATACTCTTCATCCCAGTCTGTTCTACTACTCTGGGCCTCTTCAAATGACTGATCATTGACCTTGAAGATCCAGGACACCTTTGAGGGGTATGTTAGGTGCCATGGACAACCATCAACATTTGTCGAGATAGATGGAGAGGACAGGGTACTGGATCTTAATACCTGAAAGGACTTGAACAATCATTTTTGTTTGACCTGTTCCATAACAAAGGTTACGTATCCTTGCCTGCATGCAGTGTCACAGCCGTGAGTGCACCAACAGGCTCTGTAATCTCTTCCCCATCTGCCTGTCTAGGGGTTTGTCTACCTACATGCAAGGTAAACTCTGATGCAGTACAGCCATGTAACCCAGGATCAGACTGCTATTAAAACAGCTAAGTTGCAGGAAAGAGCTGTGACAAGCCAGTACTGGAACCACTGCTCCTTGCTGTGGGAGCTGCATTTAAGCTCAAACCTGTGCCTATGGTCACTGGCTGGGTTATGCTGTGAGTATGCTTGTGCCTGTCCTTGCACCTTGCTGAGCCCTATCTTGTCTGGCTGATTGGACTTCTTGGCTTGACCTCAAACATGCCTCACCACTGTAGACTTGCCTGGTGATCACTGAAACATTGTCTGACCCCGGCTAGCATCAGCGAACCTCCTCTGTTCACCTTCTACAAGTACTGTGCCTTTGTTGGTGTGGTCCCTGCCCTCCTGCCTGGCGCTCTCTCGCCCTCAACCATCCATTGCGGGCAAGCTACTCTTGCAGCTCCCTGCCACCAAGTCCTGTCTGAAGTATAATACCTCTTGCAGAAAGATTTGCGGTCTGCAGAGAAAGAATTCAAGAGGTGGAGACCTTACCCTGCAGATTGTAGGCAGACTGTTCCAACAGTTAATTATCTTTCCTTAAAAATATGTGGCTTTTTTCAGTCTGGATTTGTCTAGCTTCAGCTTTCAACATTTACAATTTCATTATGTTTTTTTCTGTACAATTAAAGAGCCATCTACCATCAGAAATCTCCTTATGGTCAGCACTTACAGAGTGTGTGATCAAGTCACTTCTCCGGTTTCTCTAAGCTTCGTTAGACTTTCACTATGAAGCAAGACTTCCAGATTTGTCCAGGTCCTTTTTAATGTGTTGGTATCCCCTACCCAAATGTGGGTCCCAGATTTGGACACAGGGTTCCTGAAATGGTGCCCCTGAAGCTAAGTAGAGACAGTCTCACTTCTCACTCCTAGTTGCCATTCTGTAGGTCATTCAAGAACTGCTCCTCTTAGCTATCACATTCCAAAGGATGCCAACATAGCTCTGTTCTTCCACAGATAACACCACAAACTAGCATAAAGTTCAAAATGAAAACTGGTGAGTTCTTGGAGATGGGAATGAATTTTCTGCATAATCTGCTTTCATATATCTCACTAAACAGCAATGAGAAACAAACAAATGAGACTGACTCAGCTATTGTACCTGAGCCTTCCTGGACCTCTTGGAACTGATCTAACTCCTCCATGTTTGATGAACTCTGATCTTCATCTGAGCATGACCGGTTGGCATCACCCTGGAATACACAAATTTAGAAGTTGGGAACTCATAAACAGAAAAGACCTTTTGTTCTTGTCTTTCATTGCTGGAACAACTGTAAAATCCTCCTTGGCAGCCAGGCATCAGTGTGATCACTGGAAAGAGTTTTGTGAGACCTAAGATAGCTGATGTACTGTCTTCTTGCTTTTTGGGGGGCAAAGGACTCATCCTTTTTTTTTTTTTTTTTTTTAAATGAAGTCCACCTTGAACTTAACAAGGGAAATGACAGAGGAGTGATACTTTGGGAATTGTCCACCTCAGTACCCTCTAAGTGTTTCTGATGAGGCCTTCGTGGCAACTCACCTCAGCCTGGAACCCCTCCACAAGAATGGCCACCAGCAGATTGAAGAGCACGTAATTGCCAAACGTCATGAGAGCCACAAAGTAGAGGGACGCCCATGGTGAGGTAGAGGCCATGCCATTATAGAGCACAACATTCCAGTCCTCCTGGGTTAGGATCTGCAACCAGGAGCAGAGGCCACATAAATAAACAAGAAGAACACAAAGGGGATTCTCAATAAACAGCAGTTAAGTGACACACATCAGGACCACATTAGGTCTCAACTTCCCCATAACCACACACCCACTGCCCACTGTCACTGTCTAGTTGTGGTACTGCCCTGATTATATTAGCTGAGCAAGAGGAAACAAGAGCAACCATGAGGACAGTCATGTACTGAGGTGTTAAACACAGGAGCTGCCACAACAGGAGTGACCTTTGCAAACTGTCTCCTAGAAAAGAAGGAGCGCCCCTGTCTGGGAGATACACCAGCCATTCGGTTACAACACACAATTGCTCTTTCTCCAAACATCACATGCCAGAGCCTTCTGTGTGGGCTTTTGTGCTGTCAGAAGCGAGTGCAATGTTCTGCAGTGAGAAAAAGCACTTCCTGATCCTCTTCACTTTGTCCTGGCCCACCTGCAGTGAGCAAACTGGGCTCACCTGGAAGACGGTGACGATGGCCCACAGCAGGGAGTCAAAATTCTTCCGGTCAGGAACTGTATCTCCTGTGTCTGTCCTGAGGCTGAACTTGCAACCAAAGATGTGCATTCCCAGGATGCTGTTGGGGCAAGAAGTGGAGATGGTGTCAAATATAAATATCTCTGCCACCACAATGAGCTCATCAGCGTAATTCCCAACAATTGAATGTAACACCACAGGAGAAAGGGGTAGAACAACACAGCCAGACCACAGGGACCTACCCTCGAAGAAAGAACTGTGTATTGCACTCCTATAGATCACCAAAAAACCCTTGCTTTCCATCTGTACTGCCTCAGAGCTCACACATTCCCACCAACTTGCTATGTCCATCATTCTTGTTTTCTCTCATTTTTCTTTATCTCCCTACCACTGCATCCACAGGATGCACTGACAAACTTTCTTGGCTGCTTGGTCAAATTTTCAGCTGCTGAACCCAATTTAGGGTAGCAGTAGCCCTTATGATCAAATAAATGTTTGTCAGTGCTGCCTGAGCCTCGAGCAATGGGCAAGATGGGTCATACAATCATGCTCTGGAGTTGCTCTCCACATGAGCCGTGCAGTGCCTCTCCAAAACACTGTGAGGCAACTAATTGCCTCCTCACCTGAATATAAAGATGAAGAGCATAAGGAGCATACAGAAGGTGGCTACATTGTCCATAGTCTTCATCAGCACCACAAGCTGGCGGCGCAATGCAGGCATGAAACGCACCAGCTTCAGCACCCGCAGGAGGCGGAAAGTCCTCAGCACAGACAGGCCCCCATCCGACTGGCCGATTATCTCCCAGATGCTATGGCCCAGAGTGGCACAGGGGGTACAAGGGACAAAATGAAAGACAAGTTAGCAAAGAGAAGAGAGACAGGAATAATGATGTTAATCCAAGTTTTCACCTCTGCATTGGCAGCCAGTATAAAGGGGTCAGAGAGAAAATGCGTTTGAGCAAGATATAATTGGAAGTATATACTATAGGTTTCTACTTATGTGTAGAAAGTTGAATTTCTCCCTTAAGAGGATAAACGTGGCACTGCATGCTGCAGGAATGAGGAAAGGATTGCAGCATTGAATTGCAGGAAGACAAGTTTTTCTGTCACACACTAAACCTTTGTAGCACCCTTAATTTTTGCATTTTTTAAATATTTCACAGCTAGTATTTGTTACAAGGCAATTGAAATTGTTTCCATTCTGCAGAGAACTGAGGGGCAGAAATGCTGTGAGGTTTGCCTAGGGTCACCAAGTGTTGGGAAAAGACATCTTGGTCTCCCAGTCTTTGGCCTTGTGCATCAGCTCAGTTCTTCCTATTATAGATACTAAATCCTTTTTGAAAAGGCATGTGAAAATGTCCAAGCTCTGTGGTACTCTTTTCTATGTGTATTTCAGTTGATCCCCAAGGCCCTTATCACCTGATGATGACGATGATACTGTCAAAGATGTTGTAGGGGTTGCGGAGGTAATCAAAGAGACCAAAAGCAGCAAGTTTCAGGATCATCTCCAGGGCAAACATGCTTGTAAAGACAACGTTGCTGATCTCCAAGATGTTGGTCAATTCCTCTGGCTGGAGAGAAGGCAAATTCAGAGAGTCAGAACTGAAGGAGTACTGAAATTACAGGAAATAAAGTGCCACCATTCCCAGAAGACAGGCTTTTTAGGGTGCGGCAAAGCTCCCATGGGTGAGATTAGAGTGGAGCTGTATAGAGCCACTTGCACTTCAATTCCTTTGCACATTTACTACCTTCATCTATGTCTCTAACAAATTGTTTTACTAGAGGTGGTCAGGAGCCCCACAGCCATTGACACAGCCAGGGCTGACCAAAGGTGTCCCACATCCCACTTCATGCCCTGGTACCCCAGCTAAAGGCTGCTTTACTTTGTGCAAAGAACTTGAGTATGTTTTGAACTAGGGCAAAAGTGGCTGACCTGTGCTCAACCTCTTCAAGGATTTCTTCCTCTGAAGTTTCCACAGGTAGCTGCTGAAATTCTGAAAACATCAGAATGATAGGAAAACAGTTCCCTGTCTTCCTCTGAACTTCACTGCACTTCTCTGTCCCTTTCCCCTCTACTTTTTCCCTTCTCCACTTTTCTTTACCCCACTCCCCACCAAACCCTTGGTATGCATCAGTTTTCTGGTCTTGCTCCAGTAGTCTTTTCTCATGCCTGTGTTCTCAGAGTGGTCTCAATAATTATCCAAGCAAATATCTGACTGGATGAATAAGACAACAGCGTAGAGGGGCACACTGCTAACACCTACCAGTGAGGGGCACGAAGAGCAGGACAGGCTGAGGAAAAGAGTTAAAATGGACAGCAAGAGAAGAAAAGCAGATGCATAAGGTGAAAACCTCCAGGGATGACACAAGATGACTGTGTTGAAAGAAAAAAAAAAAAAAGGAAAAAAAAAAAAGGCAACATGACCCTGCCGCAGGCACTTTTTTCTGTTGAATCTCCAACACATCTTTCAGCCCCTCTGAAACAGCCTTCTCCAGCAGAGACCGATGTGTTTGTGCATATGAAAGAAAGTGTTCTAATGATTCCATCAGTGGAACAAGTCTGAGCAAATTAAATTACTCCTCCTTTTGTTTTCTGAATTAATGACTTTTTCTTCAGTGTGTGCAGCCTTGGAAACTTCTCTGACAAGGTCAGGAAAGGGTCTAGATTGTTTCCTCAGGAATGATGAAAAGTTGCTTCAGCTGGAGACAGAGGCTGCGCTGATGTCATTGATGAGGAATGCCAGGATCTTGGCATCTCCTGTGAAATGGAAGCATTCCCTGCACTGAATTTGGGATAGACTCATCTGCTCAAAGCACCTCTCACACAGGCCATACAGCAAGGGCTGAGGTCTCAAACAAGGTCAGATGCATGAGGGGCAACACATGCGCAAGTATCCCCATGTTTGCCCATACTCAGAGACACACATACATAGCTCAGGGAGACTACCGCAACAAAGGCAGGGTCAAAAACGTTCCCAAAGTGAGAGAAAAAATTCATCCCAGTATAATGGGTTGCATCTTGGGGCCAGGCTAGACAACTTGTGGCTGTCAAACCACATGAGACTGTTAGGGCAATTCATCTGGCTGTAGCATGCTGCTGGCCATGACCTTTTCCAAGCAGCAGCTGGTGGGGACCTGCTCCAGACGAAGGTGTGACACCTTCCCAAGCAGGGGGACAAGGCACAGCAGATCCAAGGCACTTCTTCACAGCTCCTTTGGCCAAACTTTCTGTGTTTACCTTGGGGTAGGTATGTCACACCTCGGACAAGGTTATACATTTAATGTTTAACCTACTGCACCACTGAGCCAGAGCTCCAAGCCTCTGAGGTGAGTCTGACCCAGGCTCTGTGGTAGCAGGCAGTACCGCTCTCACTGTTTGGAAACCCATGTCGAAAAGGTGGCTGAAGACTCCCCTCTTCCTTCACATTGATCTGAGCTATGCCTGGCCATCAGGCCACTCTTAAGGATCATATAAAATGGTTCAGAACCAAAAAACTGCAAAAGCCTGTTGTTGGGGGCAAGAGAGGACAGACAATCCTGGCACAATCCAAAACAAGAAGTGAGCCCCTGAAGGTCAGAGCCAATATTTTTACCATGAACTCAGTATTAGTGCCCATTACAAAGGGGAGTCATGGTCATGGACTGTAAAATTGCTGCTTTTCGGAAGGACAGCCTTTGTGTTGGTTATGCCTGCTACTTACTCAGCTAGTGGAAGGGAAATTGAGGGAGGAATGTAGTTATGGGTCTGACTCTCCCCCTGAATCTAGGGACTGCTTTAACCCCTGCTCTGGGACCCCCAGGGGCCCAGATCCTCCCAGGTACGCAAATGGACTGGAAACTGCTCCTCATATCTGTGACTTCCCTGGCCCTTTGCTAATTTCTTGCACTCCTCATTGCAGCTTTTAACTGAAATACACCATTTCTTCAAAATCAAAAAAAGGGAGATGGCTCAATTTCCATCCATAATTACATTTGAATAACAAAACTATTCAGCAAATGAGGGGGAAAGGAGGGAAGATAAGAGCAAAGAGAGAGAAAGAACGAGTAAGTGCACACGGGAAGGGAGAGATGAAGATCACTTTACCGAGAGCCAAGCAGTAATGACACTTGCTAGGAACATGAGGTCCATATGCTGAACAGAGATGCCAATTTCAGCCTGAATCAAATGATTATGTCAGTGAAAATGAGCAATGCAAAAAAGCGACAGGCTATGATGGTGGATTAGCCTCCTCTCTGCTGTCCACACATTCTCTCTCGTGCTGTCATAAGGAGCAATTGATGTTTGAAAAGCCATGCTTGTATCTCACTTGTGGAAAAGGTCACCCGTTCCCCTGTCTCTCCTTCCCTCCCTGACACCTGTTTCTCTAGTTGAGGCTCCACCTGTTAATCTTTTTCTAATGGGCGATCAATCAGCCCCAGCAAAGCACCCTTCCTAGCAAGAGAGGCAGGAAAGACTGGGCAGGGAAAGGAAGGAGAGATGGTCAGAGAGAAAGGCAGCAAAAGATGAATCAATAAATAAAGCTGGGGAAAAAAAATAGTAAAATATACTCACTGGCACCTGTAAGAAGTAGAGAAGGAGAGGTATTTTGAAAACGGAGTAGGAACCAAGTAAAGGCTGAGGAATGAAGAGCAACACAGGATGAATGGACTTGAAAAAAAATAAGGAGAGAGGAGCCAGCTGGAGAGGCACACTGCCCGGCTAAAGGCAGAGCCTGCATTGCAGCCATTTCTAGAGATGGAGATAATTTGGCAGAGTGCAAAGAGCCATCAGCTGGGAGCCGGGGCTGCAGGGTGGGGACCACCAGTGGCTATGCCCTGTGTGCGGCTGCCCTCACACCTGGGGCAATGTGGCCATGAGTGACAGTGGACCAGGCTGGTGGCAGGGACATGGCTGGTGTGGGGGACTCTCTCTGGCCAGGAAGCGTGAACTTGATGAAGGGGGCAAGCAAACCCGGAAAAAGTGGTTCTCTCCTTTTCTTCCTACTGACACACAGGATCCCCAACACAATGGAAGTGTCACCTCACAGTTGTGAGAGCTCCCCAAGCTCTCACAGACAGTACTCAGGCATTCATCATCACCTCCTTCCAGGCTACTCAGGTTTGCCTAGAAACTGTAAATTGAAATGTCCACAGGAAAGGCCTGAACTCAAGGCTATTTTAGTCCAAGCAAAACCAGGGAACACCAGAAATCTCCCCACAAGAAGTCTGTTCATATTGCCAAGCCAGGATAGGCTGGGCTACCCATCACACTAGGAGAGAATCTTGAACAAAACTGTGAGAGCTGAGCATTGGGGTGAGGAGAGTGGCTTGAAGGAGAGAGAGATCCCAGGGGGCAAAGCATGCCCAGAACCAGTGTTTTAACCAGACTGGTCCACTTACTCTGGATCTCTTTCCAAATCCAACAAACTACCTAACTCACATCTTCATGGCATGAAGTTTTTCCTCCCAACAATGTAGACCAAATACTGAGACTGAAATGTATGATTCAAATCTACCTCAGAGCTCCTGCCCAGTGATCAGAAACTAGAACTAGGACAATAGAGGGCAGCAGCTTGGTTTTTTCCCCCTTTTCATTTTCTTACTAACATCAGAGTTCTTACGTCAGATTAGACTTATAATGTAATTAGTCCATTTTCTGACAGCAGCCAGAAACTCCTGCACTATAGGAAAGGTTAAGAATACGCAGACCACCATGAAGCTCCTCCAGGAGAAGTTTCTCCTAACCAGGAGTAAATTTGCAACTCTAGCAACTGAAGAGCAATTGATGTGGTCTATGCAGAACAGCCCTACCAAACCATACCAGCACTTCACTGCCTCTGAGAACATGAGAGAGAAATACTCCATACAGACATCTCACCAGCCTGTCCATTTTTACTCACCATTTCAAAGCACTTGACACTAATCAGAAGAGTCATAGAAATCAGCCATGGAACATACCAACTAGCTTTTACTTACTCTAATCACCATCCCACAAACAATGCAGGATTTCATGATGTTTTGTTGTCTTCTAGTTTTACAAGAATGAAGCAATGTGGTCTCATCTACCACCCCAGGGAGACTGTTCCAGCATTTACTAAATGTCAGTATGATGAGCTGGCTTGGACATTTGCTGAATGTTTCTGCCAAGTAGCAAATAGTAAAAAGAGAAGCAATAACTGTAAAATATGAACTTGTGGATGCAATATATGCTGGTATAATGGGAAATCACACAGGCTAAAGGATATGAAGGTACTGATCCATATGGCTGGTCCAGTTAGGAAACAAGAGACTGTCTCCTGATCCACACAAAACAGACCTCATAAAGTATTGATCTGATGTACAAAGGAATACCAGAAGTAGATACTGGGGACGACAAACCGCATTACTCAGCAATTGTCTCATTGGCTACTAATGGCAAAGAAGCTTGAGTCCAACAGGTCATTCAAGAAATATATGACAAATGTAGCCTGGGACATTCAGCTGGGATCAGCCTTTCATCCTCATGCTGAATAAGGGAGAAAAGCAAGCAGCACTGGATCCTCTGTGAATATTTTAAAAAGCAAGCCTCTTAAAAGGATCCTTTTAGACAGCCAGAAAGCATCTAATATCTTAATTTTCTACACTGTATTTTAAAAATAGACACTTCCAAGTAGAAGCTGATCTGAAGAACTGCAAAAACTATTTCAAGCAGGACAGAGCTTGAAATGATGGATTTTGGCTTGTGCTATGTCCCAGCAATATCTGAAGGTCTAATACTGAGAATATTACATGGTATAATGCACACTGATATGTTTGAATAAACTGTTTACAAGTGATAACTCGTGATAAGCTTAAGGATTAAAAATGACTCATAGTAGTGCAGTTTGTCCCAAAATGAGTTGATTTGCCTCACAAGAAACGTACAGGGAGATGGGAAGCTGCCTTGGCCACACAAACAGGACAGGACAAGGGACTGGATGGATAAGCTAAACAAAGCGAGATTCCAAGGTGATTTGGATCTCAGTAAAGTGGTTTGAATTGTTGAGGTTATGTGTCCTGGCAGAAAAACACTGTGAATATTAAACTACTGAACTGTAACAAACAGACAATTTTAATTCATGTTTTTCTCTCTGTTGCTCAAGGCTAAGGGACTGAAGGCGAGACTTGCACATGGGCTCTGTCCCCCATGTTCCTGTATTTCTGAGCCTGAACCTTGTGCCTCGCTCCTCCAGTCTCTCTCACTGCTCAGCCTGGTGGCTGGTGGGTGCTTTGGTCAGTTGGCCAGCTCACCTGTGTATCGTCTTTGAAGAAGTTGCGCAGCAAGGAGCTGGCAGATGTGTCATAAGCTGCTCCCGGGACTGCTCAAACCTGTGACACATTCATGCATCCCCTTGCCCAGACAGATATGTCCCCAGAGAGTGGCTGGGGTTGTGCTGCACCAGAAAATAAGAGCTCAAGAGGTCTCTGTATGCATTAGCTCTGGGCCAGGAGACATTCATATGATGAAGCAGCTGGAGCAACAAAAGCTACTTCAGTCATAGGATGGCATCACCCTACAAATCACAGATCTCCATGGGCAGAGGAGTTTTGCTGGATATTGTTTGTTGTAGTCCCCGAGCCACCAGCTGGGACGGCTGGGGAACCAGGGGGCTCAGCAGCTCAGTGGTGGGTGAATTCAGAGATCTGACACCCCCCACAAGTCAGCTGGCCAGGATCCTCCTCACCTGGTCTTGTGACCTGTGTGAGGAGGGTCCCCCTGGTTGGTCAGCAGCCAGACAGTCACTCTAACCTTGGGTCACACCACATTGGACTTCAGCTGTTGCCCCTCCCCTGTCTGTGTCCCTTGATAAAGAAGTCGGCGGGCAGGGCCCGTCCTCTTGCTACCTGGCCAGCCTGCGTGCTGGTCAGAATAAACACCGGATCCCTCGCAAGAGCCATCTCTGGACTCTTTACTTCTGGTACCGCTAGAGCTAGCAAGCTCTGTGTGGGCTTGGCCGCGTGCCTCCATCGCACGGGTGAGAGAGAAGCTGTATGCGAGGTGCCCGGACACCGCCAGGAGTTCCTGAGCCAGGAATTCTTAGGGAAAAGCAACAGTTTTCTCCACCAGCCAGGCCACACAGCAGCAATTGTTCTGTGAAAAATTGCATTTCTAGGAGGAAAAACAACAGGAAAAAGAGAAAGGAAGGACAGGAAAAGAGGTGAGGAAGCACCAGTCTGAGATGTACTGATAGCACAGCTTGAGAAAAATTGAAAGACAGCAAAGGGAAGCGCAAATGGCTATGTGCTTTTCAGTTAACTGCTGACTGAAAAGCAGCTGGAATTCATGGCATGGTCAGAATATTTTTTTTTTTAATCTTCTCGTGTCAGGGAAACAGGATTCAGTATATATATTTTACATAAACAGGCTGCATCACATTTTTCAGTTATGATCAATTTGTCTGACATCTCCTTCTAGTAGAAACAGCATGCAGGGTCAAAAGCTTTTCCTAGCTACTTATGGATAAAAAGTGATAGCATAACTTTAAGGACATGCCATTAATAACCTGCTACTAGAAACCCCAAGGCTGCAGGCAGATCGCACTCTGCTGCGGGCTGTACAGACACAGCAGAGGCGGCTGAGACTAGCCAGAACACACAATAGCCAGAACATGAGAGTTAATTCTCTACCTCCAGCTCAAATATTCTTCTGCTAAACTCTTAGTTCATTCTGTCTCCAACAGACCAAAATGAACAATGGCTCTCCTTGTTTGGTGCTCACATCTTTAAAGCATCTGTGGGCAGTTTTCCTATTGTCCTGGGCTTCAGCCCTTAGTCATCTCTCTGCTATGTGATAAATACATGGCCCTTTTTTATCTATTTTCATGAGTCAACCCCTCGAGTCTCTTCTTCATTCTCCTCTCCTCTGAGCTCCTGCCAGTATTTTTCTGGTACTGAAACATCCAGAGCAGTTTTGCATTCTGGGATCAAATTAAGGTTTCCCATCCTTGTATCAGAAACTAGCTGGGCTTTGAAAAATGGTCTAATGCTTTGTACATGGGTGGGATCCAGACATCTGAGGCTTCAAATACTGGCTCAGACACTGTGTTGTCTCAAACAGGGAATTTAAGATACCCTGGGTCTCGAGATATCTGCATCCTGATAACAGCACAGGACAAATCCGAGTGCCTTGCTTGAACTAGACTCACTACCTCACTCTTTGCTGCCTGAGACCGCTTTCAGGACTAGACTTCACCTTGGCTCCAAAGCTTCAATGTAGTCAGCATCTCAGTAGTGGAGCGATCTCTTAATTTTGCGATCTGGGCAGACACATGGAGCAAATCATGGTCACATTCAGACTGGCAGCATAGATCTGAGATGTGGATGTACAGCACAGACTCCTCTAATGTAAAGCGCAGCAGAGCTACCTGCAAGCAATGCAGATGCAAGGTCATGAGTGTGCTTATCACCCTCTGAAGCTGGCTCTGCACATCACAAAGTAGACACAACCCCTGTTCCCCAGCTATAAGATGAGGGCACACAATCCTCCATCTCACAAGTCTGTCATTAGGATAAAGTGCACTGCTGACTCAGAGCTGCCTGCAAATTGTGGCATGAAAGTCAAACCTGTGCCCACACCTGCTGTCTATGTCTCACCTATCTATCACTTCTTGCTGTCAGGGCAAACAAAATGCTCAAGACACCTGAGCCCCCAAAATGACTGGAGATGGGAGGTGGTGCCTTTCCTAGCCTTCTCATATAGATAGACTGTGCTCAGGCATCTCTTAATTAAGCTGGAAAGGCTAGCAAGCTGATGGATTTAAATTGAGATGCTGGTGAAGTGCCTGTGACATCCCCAGAGGGCACATTAAATTAACCAAATAGACTAAGGATTCAGTAAGCTAATGAAGAGAGAAATGATAGTGATGAGGAAGATGGAAGAGATGAGGGTAAAGGAGAGAGAAGCAGATGGAAAGAGAAGAGAAGGGTAAAAAAGAAAAACAGAGGTTTAGAAGTGAGCAGGGAGGAGGAAAAGAGAGGGAATGAAAGGGTGTGAGAGGAAAATACATGGAGACAATGAAAGTGATTAAGTGCAGGGATAAGGAAGAAAAAACTCTGCAAGATCCTGAGGCTTTCTCCAAAGCTGTGCTGGGACCATCTGTGCTGCTGCCTGGGGTCCAAATTGCTCAATCTCTGCCTCCACCGAGTTGCATCAGTTGCTTAGCAAGGCCATAACCCCGAGCAGGACTCACCAGTCCCTGCTGCCCACCCTGTGCCCTGAGGTACCTGCTCATGGTGCTCGATGCCCATGCTGATAGTGTTCACTAGGATTGCAATCATGATCCCACGGTTGAAGTACTTGCTGTCCACAATCCCTCGAAGCTTGATCCTCACTTCTCGCCACATATCACTGCAGATCTTTAGCCGTCCACCTTCTTCCACCTCCTCCTCCTCCTTCTCCAGCGCTGAAGCACCCTGGTCTTCTCTGCTGCCCTCTCCTTCCTCTTCACTGGCTCCTCGATCCTCCTGGTCTGAGTCAGCACTATCCAGGACCGAGAGCCTTCTGGATGCTTCATGCTCCCCCTGATGGCATCGGGGGCAGTTGGTGGGATCAGAAGTTGCTGTCACAGCAATGGGCTGGACTAAGCCCTGAGGAGGGCAGTCAAGAGAGTTGTGCTGCTGGCAAAGCCCTGGGGAGAGAAATCATCAAGCTTAAAGGAGAAGGCTTTGAAAAAGACATGAAACTGGGCACCTGTTTGGCTTTTGGATATTTAGACAAGGTAACTGGAGTTTTTAGCTTTTAGAAAGATTCAATACTAGCACATCATCTCAATGGCAGCAACAAAAGCCATTGCCATTGAGGGCTTTACAGTGGCTGCATCACCAAAAGCCATGGTACCATTCAGCTGCCAGTGATTAGGCTCAATGGGGGTTCATGTCCATCAGAGAAAGAACTGTTTTGTCTCATGCAGGAATCACAGCTTGAGACTCAGTAGCTTGCGTTAAGTGGGAACTGAGGGAAAAAAGATCACAAGGGCTGCCTTTGGCCTGAACTGCTACAAGTGGGGTCCAAGAACCCACATGCTGAGCTGAACTCTCTAAATTAGGGAAGCTACATCAGCAAAGCATCTCAAGAAACCAGAAAAGGTAGTGCAAGAATGCTTCCTCCTGATAGTCTGTGCGCTCTGAATCAGAATAGATCTCTTGACTTCAGTGAGAAAACCAAGTTTGTGTTCCTTGATCCTCAGATCAAATGGACACTGGGGGAATGAAGCAATTAATTCATTAACACAGTGCATGAAGCCTGCAGAAACTTTTATCCCAGCAAGTAAAGAGAATGAAAGACTGAGTAAGCAAGACCAGCTGTCACCTTTTTGCTCATTAATGGGAACATAACTTAGGAAAGACATTAGCAGGCAGTTAATATTAACTCTATAAAACCACTTTTACAGTCACTTTTCAGGCCAAGAATCCAATTTACATGGTATCTCCTGTTTAATTTTACACAACAGCATGTACTCCCATCAAGAAAAATTGTCTCCATTGCCCTTCCATATCAAACTGACTTCTTCAGCATTTCTCCCTTGGTTCAGGAGACACCCTATTGCAATTCTTTTCCCTTTGCCTCTTTCTCTTGAGGTCCCACAGCAACTCAGTATGAGAGGAGAACTCCAGGGGAACTGCTGTGTCCTTAGTCCCATTCCATCATATCCCCCTAATTCTCTCTCCCAAACTGCTATCATCACCTTGCTATATCAGACCTGGAGCCCTATACAAGCCTCAGCCAGTGCCTTTAATGTTATCCCATTATGGTCTCTGGGCTTTAGACCTGGGTTTCCCATGTTCCCCGCTGATCACCCCTGTTTCATTCCCATTCTTGCTGGTCATCCCCACCTTTCTGGTCTGGTGTGCTGGCTGTGGCCCTGTGATCAATGACCAATGTTAAGTGCTTTGTAGGCATGGGTCCTTTGGCAAGCTGGCACATGGAGATGCTCCCAGTTACCCTCACATTTCCACTATTGGCATTTCCAGATTTACCCATGCAAATCCTTACTGTAGTGCCTCTGGCTTTTCCTGTTCATGACTAGCTTGGCATCACTTGGCTCCATGTGGCCCTGGCGCCGACTCTGTATGCTGTTGTACAGACCAAGGGTGCGGCGTTTGGCTTTGCGCACGATGTGGCAGACGTATTGGAAGATCTCCTCGTAGCAGTCACCTGGCTCCATGTAGCTGGCGACAGTGCTGGAGGAGAGGTACCGGGCCCTCTGCTCCTGCATCAGCTGGTGCTCCCGCTGCTTGGTCTCCGAGAACTGTGTGGCTATGACCACCAGGCACAGGTTAATCATGAAGAAGGAGCCCACCTAGTAGCAAAGAAGAACAGTCAATGTCAGCATAAGGAAGAACATGCAGGAGAGGAAACGTAAGAGGAGAGAGGAGGGGAAAGTTCATGGATGCAGACAGATGAACAGGAACCAGCCTGCGTATGTAGATGGGATTACACAGAAAGCCAGGGCTGGCTGAGCTTCTTTTTGAGAATTCACTGGATGTCATTTCTATGCAGAATTTAAAGCTCAGAACTGAAACTTAGGAAACACAAGTCCGACTTTTAGCAGGCTTTGGGACCTTTAGCAAGTCATTTCGTAGTTTCCGGCAAAGGGTTTGATGAAAACTGGACTTTTTCTTTCCCTCTCCTTTGTGTTAAACAAGATGGGAGACAGAGGACTACTTTGGTAGTTTGATTGGTTTCTCCTCTGCTTGCTCTTTTACTGTTGGAAAAATAATGCACTGTCATTTATGGTCTTCAGCTCTTGGAGGACAAGTCAGTATTCTCAGTGCATTTTATTTATTTCTACCATTTACACCCTAATTCACCATACAGGGAGACGGCTCTTCACTGAAATGAACGAGCTCTTGAAATCGAAGAGGAGTTTACAAAAACTAACGACTTTGAGAAGGACACTAAATAGTCTGGCAAAACAATGCTTCCTTGCTCATTTTCTATTCATCTGACACTAGACATATAATATTAGCTCTTATTTTACTTTTCCTCCAGCCTAGGTATGCTTTCCATTTTGTATACAACCCATTCCCCCAGTTTCTTAAAAACAAACCAAAATGCCCAAATTCTTCCTATTCTCCATACAGAAAGTCTACCAGGCTCATTTTACACCTTTGCATGTTCCCTTCAAGCTGCCTTTGCCTCAGTTTTCATATCTGTAAAATGGAGTAAATATTGCTTGGTGTTGAAAGACCTGGAGGTAAAAAAATCTCACTTTCAGCGTTACATATTATGACATTACAGATGAATCTCCACTAGGACATCTATTCATTACACTTAGGATAAAAGCTGGGCTTCAATATGATGAGAATTTCATACATAAAAGGGCTGGTAACCATGTTCAAAATTATTCGTGAAAGCTGTGATGCCTTGATTGGTGCCTACTCCCCATAGAGCTGTAAGTGGTGATACGGCACTGATAAAACACAGAGTCTGATCTTTGAACAAGGGCCACATGTCTGCGCTGCTCTGAAGCGGACTCTGCAGGGCAGCCTCCAGGAGGAGAGGAAGCATCAGCTCAAGATTTTTGCTTCTCCTGGACCAGGGAACTAAGGGACATCCTCACAAAGTGTTCCTCCTGTACTAACCCACACAGGACCCAGTCTCACCTCCCTGTCTCTCCTTTCCAAGCAAACAGCTCTGACAGAGCTGGATCCAGTCCTGCATGTGTTCCCCCCGCAATTTATAACCCTTCCAGCAAAGGGAAGAGGGAAAGCAATGGTGGCAATAACCTGACCCCAACCCTCGTGCATGGAAAAGGTGGAGGTTTTTTCAGCAAGTACCCCAGCTTGATTTATCTATCCAAGCAGCCTTCCCCTGAGTGCACAGCCCTTGCCACTCTCCCAACAGCTTTCCCCCTTGCTTGTCCCTTTCTCTTGCACACAGGTGCCCGGCAGCTCTGTCCAGAGGCTCAGTACAGTGGCTTTCAGTATTTCAAAGGGGAAGTGTCCCTGTTAGCATCTGAATAAGCCTTTGAAACATGAAGCCCTTCCCAACCAGATTCAACATAAGGACAATAAACCATCTCAAAATAAAGGGCACTTTTTTTTTTCTTCTCAGTACTTTTTCAAAGCTGTTCTAATTCTGTTTCCCTTCATCATTGAACCCTTCTCTTCCCGCTCCTCCTGCCCATATTTCAGCCTATTTTCCTTTCAGCTTCTGTATGTGCCCTTGAAAATCAAAACGATGCCTCATTCAGATTCCTTCACCTTCCCCCAAGATTATCCCTAGTCCATGACTTCTTGCGTGTTTTCACTTATGAGGTACTCTGCAACTTTCAACAACTACAAACAAGAAGGGATTAAGACGTGCAACACCTTCTCTCTAGGCTAAGGAGAGGAGCTGAGGGCAACAAGATTCCCTCTGCAGGGTCACACTGTAAGATTGGGGTTGAATCCAGAGGGAGGTTAAGGTTTCATATCACCAAGCCCTGTCCTCACAAGCACCATTTGCTGTGATGTCCCACCAGATGACCAAAAAGTGGAGGAGTGAGAGGACTGGATATGGCAACTAACCCCCAGTCCTTAAACCTCTTAGCTAGGGAGATCAAATGCAAAGCAAATGAGCTTGTCTAATCCTTAAAATGACAGGAAAGTCCATAAACTCCAGGGCTCTGCTGAACTTGACACTGCCTACCAGCTAGCAGAAGGACAGGAAGGGTCCCAGATGGTTTGTAATTGAGCGATCCATCTCAGCTAGCTGAGCGGGCAGACCGAAAGCATCTGACATGGAGTCAGACAAAGCATCTGACAGAGGCAGAAGGAGACCGTTGATTCAGAGCCCCAACACAGGAGTCCCATTCAGCCCTGAGAGTGAGCTGTACTTTGATTAAGCGGATCCTGGTCTTGTTCAGCCCAAAGTTCAATCCTTGTCTCTGCAATATCTAATAAAATCTGACTGGTGCTGGAGATGCTGACTTACTTAACCATTATTTTTACTGCTTATGCCTGGATATCCAGCTTGTATTCTGTAGCCCATGTGTGTAAGCACAGAGCACTACAAGGAGGCCAATGAGCACTGAAAAGTGGATACCAGCCTGAGAGTTTGCAAGAGCTTTTTCTAGTCTAGAAGCCGCACCAGTTGCCAAGTAGCTAGAGAGGTGACGAAGAGACAGCTGGACCTCAAGCAGGAAACACTGACCCGAGAGGTGAAAGCAGGCCTTTCTTCATGTGACCTTCCTGATCTCTGGCAAAGGTGGAAGCTGTGTACAATTTGTTCAGTACATAAAACGCTTTTAGCAGGTTGTTCTTCAAGGCCACTCTGAGTGCCAGGGTCAGCCAGCACTCTTTTCCTTGGGGGAGCACATCTGTGCAGAGTACTAGTTGTGCTGGGAATATATCCAGGTGGTGGAGCCTTCTTCCTGCCAGATGAGCAGTAGCAGGTAATGCCCTTATGTAGGTGTTTGATGATGTCTATGTGAGGGAACGAGAAGTTATGGATGAAAGCATAGCACTAAAGAAGAGGCTGTGGAGATCTGGCTCCAGAAGGGTAAATTTGAGTCAAGGCTAGAATGTATGCGGAAAAGCAAAGAGTCAGGGATGGAAGTATGACTGTCAGAGCAATCCTGCTTAGAAACCCAGGCCTTTCAACCATGGAGAAGAGGGAAGGATAAAGGCTGGAAGGTCTGTGTTTCATGAAACTTGAAGAAGGATTGTCATTTCTATAAGAAGACTCAGAGGGAAAATGAAATCAAATGATAGGAAGTTCACACTGTGGTGTTGCTATGTGCTGCAAAAGATGCATTACACATGCAAAGAAGGTAGTAGAAAGGCCAAATACTTTCTTGGTGTAACTCCACCAAAGGCAAAGAAAATATCCCATCTAGCATAAGGCTCCTTTATTCTGAGCAGTCCCCAGAGTAAGTTAAGGTTCATGTGCTCCTGTGTTTGACGGAAATAAACCTACATGGCTTCTGCAAATGAGGAGGGAGTGTCTAGAAATGTCAACGACACTCGGCAGTAAAATCTCAGATGGAGTGTTTAATTGAGGGTTTTCAGTGCCTGCAAATTCAGAGATAAATTTTGAATCACTGTGAATCCACATGAGGTGAGCCAGCACTAGAAGGATGCTCCTGCTTAGAAACCAAAAATATGCTGTCACAGTTTATGTAGTTTGGAGCGGGGGGTGAGGGGCAGTTTTTGGAACTGGCATGCAGGAGATGGGCATGTCCATCCCAGTGGTTAAACAATGACTCTGCACAGTCCTTTCTGGCTCTGGGAAAGACTCTGACTGAGACAAAGGGTAAATTCTGTGTTGAACTGCACATTGTACAAATTTGGGTATCCTGGCCATAGTTCTCAAAGTGAAAACAAAAGTAGGTACTAAATATCTATTGCATGGTGGGAGATCTGAACAAACTTTATGGGAAATAACTGTTTTCTGAACTCACAAAAAGCAGTGGATGTTCAGTTTGCCTTTGGGAACAGAGCTGGGGGGAACTCCTCCCCCATCCTGTGCAGTCATACCTCTGCACTGTCTCTTCTTGGGACTCTCCAGCCTCACAGTAAAAGCAGCATTCCTTAAGGTGTGTTTCACCTCTGCTGTCCTGGCTCATGCTTCAGCCCACAGGGAGGAGGTCATCTTTCTGTTTTTCTCTCCTTGACTTTCCCTTGTGATGGTAGAAGGCCAGAAGGCAGGGAGAAATCAAGGATACCATGAAGATTCAGCTTTTTTTTAAGTTCTCTGACCTGAATGGGCCAGTAGATTTTTTTTTTTTTTTCATCACTCCCCATACATACAGCCTGCAGAATTTCTCCCAGAAACTGGATTAAGGATCCTATTTCTAAGAGGGCATGGCCACATAGGACAAGTAGCAGGTGAAGAGCAGAGTCATAGCCAGGTCCATTCATCAGCCCACTCAAATGCACATAGGCCTTGGAAAAACACACTGAAGTCCTTACTGGATAAGTGACCTAGAACTAAGTTGCATCTACCATGTACAGATTCTATACTTCCTATAATCCATCCTATGTCTTTCCCTTCTACACCTGGCTTTGGTCCGCATACAGGAAAAGTGCAAGAGCCTTCATAAAAACAAAATCCTTCCTTGTTAGAAACACGATATTCCGCCAAGAAAATGCATTTATGTGTGGAAGACTTGGTGAATGGAAGAGGCAATGGCACTATGTTTCTCACCTTTCTTTCCAGGCACTGACAACAAATGTCCTTACAGCAAAGCAACCTTCAAACTTCACTTGTATAAATCCACAGGGCTTATGAACTTCTTCGTAAGTTCTCATCACAGACACACTGCTCTTTTTCCTTTCCCACCAGCCACAAGTGATCCCACACAGACAGTTTATGTTGGACTAATGGCACTTTCGGAGCAGCAGCTTCTTTTTGTTCATGTTGAGGAAATAATTCAGCATGACAGACCATGAATCTGACAAAATCTGAATCTGAGACCCTGAATCTGAGAAATCCAGGTGCTGCCAAAAGCCATAAAGCATGGCTCCAGAAGGACTCAAGAGCTTAAAATGTATAGAGACCAAGTAGAAGGGCAGATGCAGAAATGCTGTGCTTTTGGACTTACTGGTTTGGGGAATTTACTTTGAGAGATCTGTGGATGAGAACATTATCCTGCACTGGGTATGTATATCTCCAGGAATCAATCCTGATCATGTTTTGATTGGCTGATAACTATGTGATCTTGCCAGTGACTCTTGGTGAAAAACAGCTAGCTAGACTCCTGTTTTTCCTAGAAGAAATCTGGGTAAAGTAGTTTGCTTCCTCAATACCTGTGTTGATCTAACGTGTTTTTTGTAGGGTCTTATCTTGCAATGCTGACAGGCATCAAGTCTTATACTTACGATTATCAGCAAGATAAAGTAGATAAAATTGTAGAAGGAATGGGCATCCATCACATAGTACATGATCTCCACCCACCCTTCCAGTGTGATCACCTGTAAAGACAAACAGTAAGAGAAACAGGAGTGAAGTGGGCTTCCGGAGTTCACTTCTCAGCATATACAGGCAGATACTGGCAGGGCTGTTGCAATGCAAAGAAAGTAAGAAACAACAATTCATTTCAAAGAGGCCAAATTTCCATTCCAGGAAATCAGTATGGTACTGCTTGGTGACTCTGGCATACTGACAAAGCCTGTGAGATCATGCTAGCTCACAGCAGGAATATTTCATTAAAATAGTTCATTTCTCTGGATCACAGCAAGGGAAAACCTGCAGCAGGTTTCTGTGCACCTTGGACTGGACACTGCGTACAGCCAGTGGAAAAGAAAAAAGCACGGATTTTAGCTCCCATCTGCAACGCCTGCTGGGAATTAAAAAAAGAAAAAGAAAAAGATTCCTTTGCCATAGTGATCTGGATTGAAGGGAAAACTGTACAAGTCAGCCTGAAGGGTGTAGCTCAATTCAGCAAGATCCTGGAACAGCTCTATGTCCCTCCCCATCTTCAGGGACACTGTTCACAGTGTGCACTGTCTCTGTCTCTCTTGCCAGAGTAGTTACAAGGCTCTTTTCTCTCTGCAACTGTATCATACCCTGCAGAAACCATCACGAGAGCACAGAAAGATTGAGTTGGAAAAAAGAAAAATAGCTTGAGCCTTGTTAGGAGGCTAACTCGGTCTTACCTGAAATATCACAATCCAGGCATACCCAATATTGTCAAAGTTGATGGCACCCTTGTGTGGGTTGGCGTTGCCTGTACGGCACACATTGTAGTACTGGTTCCAGTTGACACACATGCCACTGATGTTGAACTCTTGCCGGACTGAGTTATAGTAATAATAATCATCCTTGTCCAAACAACATTCATGGCCTCGCTCCTTCAATGGGGGTATCTCGTGACAACCCATAATTCCATTGTCTCCTGACAGTGAGCAGATAAAGGGCATCTCATCATCTTCCTCAGGTTGGTAATAAGGGGGCAGGACAATGTCACCTTGTCTGCAAGGACAAAAAACCACAATCATAAAGTTCCTGTAACAGAGAGTTTCCCATCAGTGACACTTGTGGAGCTGGGAGCTCCCATCCTGACACAGGGACTGCACTGGGTAAGGGATTTTTCAGGTTTATTGCCTCAGGAGAAGGGAAGGGAAGACAGGGCTCCTGGAAAATTGGAAATTTCCAGGGCGAGCCCTAAATTTTCCAAGCTTTGCCTGCCATCAGATCACCCCTAGCAAAATTACACAATCTGCTTGTACAGAGAGGAAGAAAAGCTGGAACGCAGATATTTGCATTCTGATCACTCTCCCTGTTAGCATCAAAGCTAAATCAGATGCAGTGATATTAAGGAAGTTCATCAGGCTTTACTGTGATGTGCTCATGTATGTAACCGTTGATGGACATGTTTTATAACATTTGGCAGTGAACCTTCTGTACTTCTAAAAAAAAAAAAAATCCAGTTCATGCATAATTAAGGTTGCATAGCTAAGCCTTAAAATCAGGAAATGCAAAGGCAAAATTAACTTAACCTTAACTTCGACTCCTCCTTGACAGCTGGCATTATGGGTGCAATGTTTCATGACAAGTTCACTTGCTTTTTTCCAAATAATGCAAGAACCTTCCAAATGCATGAATAATTGAAATCATCTATGCTTGCCTAGCTGGAGATGAGCTAATGATCAGGAAAGTGAAAGGTGGAATTTTAAAATTTTCCATTAAACTTTTTCTGGTGCATTCCTTGCAGTGCTACAATACACAACTTCCACATTGCATGAATGCAGACTTTTTCACTAAGTGTCACTGGAAGAGGACAGGTGTTGATGAAAAAGAAAAGAAAGCAAGCCTCTGATTTTAAACTAAGCTGGACCAAATCACAAAGATCTGTTGTAACACATCCACATCATCAGTGAACTGGGTGTCTGCAGAACTCATTTCTCTAGTAATGGTCAGCCAAAGATTTTCTAGTATCTGTCACTTTGCAGGCTGCTAACCCAATACACTTTGTTACATCAGCTCTGCATGCATGTTAAAGTAGTACTACCCCTGATTTACATAAAAGACAATCATCCTAAATATTCATTTTCCCCCAAGGAATAAATAAACACACTAAATGGCTGCTTTAAGCAGTTCCTAGTCTCCAACCCCACTACAGTACTTCAGATTACATTTTCACACTTTTTTTTTTTTTTTTTCTATTTGAGATTATCTAAAGCTTCAGAATTGTTTAATCAGTCTAAACTGATCCACAGCTTTAGGTGTTTTTTAAGCAGTCTAAACTGATAGGACGCCTGGGATCAGTACATGGTTTTAAGATGACACTTTAAAGCCTGAGATCTGCTAAAGCCAGAAAGTCAACAGGAGGATCTGCACCCTGGAACTGGTGCTCTGCTCCTCAAGAAGGTAATCGGAGAATTCACAGCAGGCAGGAGCTTTTCCACCCCACTGCCTCCTGGAAGGAGGAGAGCCGTGCTCTTCAGGCTCCCCTCGATCCCCCTAGAATAAACCTCAAATACCTATATTCGGCCCCTGTGCGGCTCCTGGCTCTCTTTGCCAGAACCACGCCCACGTTTCCCCATGGGTTTTTTTGGTCCCATTCAAGCACCTGTTCTTCACTTTGGGGATGCTCTCACTTCTACTAACCCAGCTGTGGGGCAACTCTCCCAACAGTCCTCCATCCCCTCCCACATGAAATTCTACTCCTGAAGTTTTCCAGTAATTTCCCTGTGTCCCTCCAAAGGCTCTGGAGGTAACGCACTACTGTCCAAATAGTAACCTTAACTCCACCTCAGAGGTGCCAAAGATGCTGTGCCTTAACCTGTGCCTTGGCCAAGTCCAAATGAGCACAAGCATCTGTGTTCCGTGACGACAGACTAAAACAGCTGTCTTTGCCCTCCCTCCCTTTCCACTGCAATACACGGCCAATGCTCTGCACGCTATCACCTTACAGCCGTTTGGAGTAAGTGATACACAGAGAGCCAGGCAGCAGAAGACAAAAGAGCAGGGAAGGGGAAAGCAAAATATCCCTGGAAGAAAGGAAGGAGATATCATCTCCCAGGCACTCACATTGTGAAGTTCTCCTCCATGAAGCAGCGGTTGCGGAGCAGCCCAGCCCACAGCTGCACCCCGATGATGCCGAAGATGAAGAAGACAAAGAAGCAGAGAAGAAGAACGTTCCCCAGCATAGGTAAGGTGTCCAGGAGCAAGTTCACAAGGATGCGCATGCCTGCAGGAGAAGAGAACCAGAAGCAACAAGTGCGGGATGGAGGGACAGAAAAAGAGAAAGGGAGAAAATGAAGGGAAGGAGAAAGAAAGGAAAGGAAAGGAAAATTCAGAAGACACACACAACACAACACACACACACACACAAAAGCTACATGGAGATAAAAGCAGAGTCTCAGAAATTAATTACTGCCCAAACCAGGCTAGATTTATGATTGGTGTCCTTTCTTGTCCTGACCTCTACTGACAGGCAGCCAGCAGAGTTGCTTAACCCGAGGTCTCCATCTGTAGCAGCAAGAAGAAAAGGGAATGAGACTTTTGGTACCATCAGCTATCTGACTGATATCCCTCCCTCCCCTTTCCATGCAGAAAGGCAACGGAGTCACAACTCTGTCCCAAAGGTGCATGGCAGCTAAATGGCCTCATACTCAGACAGCTCAGACTGAAAGTCAGCCCAGTTCAACAGCTCCATGTTGCAGCCCATGAGAATGGCATCAATGGACCAAGGCCAGTTTGCCTATTGGGATGAGCCTCTCCAGCACACATAAACTGGCATAAATTGTTTTTCTTAGTGATAGTATTATGAAGGGACAGTCATGGGATCACACTCTCTGCTCTTGGCTAGTCCTCCCTCCCCAGCAGGGCTAGAGCACAGAAGTAGCAAGCATAGCCCAAAATGCATTCGGCACACCACCTCTGGCCAGTGCAAGTGTTTCCAACCCCCCTTTTTAATTATTTTTAGTTCCCTAATGAATTATTTCTGCAGTTTTATTTCTCCCCCAGCTCTTCAGCTCACACAGCCACGAGCAGGGGTAAGGATAGGCTTGTTTCTCCATGGAGCTAATGACTTTTCCTCTGCTCTCC
The DNA here is from genome assembly GCA_028020825.1 of Podargus strigoides. Taxonomy (NCBI): domain Eukaryota; kingdom Metazoa; phylum Chordata; class Aves; order Caprimulgiformes; family Podargidae; genus Podargus; species Podargus strigoides. The sequence goes on along the minus strand of CM051663.1, from coordinate 115,659,634 downwards.
AGAGATGGCAAAAATCTAGAAATCCTTCTGAGCATCACCATACTGCCTTTACCCTCACACACACACCTCATGCAGTCATCTCTTCTCACCTCCACGGAGGTCCCTCCCTCGGAGGCCTAGGGAGTTCCTTCACTGAAGATGTTCCATGTAGGCCAGCAAATAATTAGCTAATTAGGTATTTATAACCAGTTCATTACTTCAGACAGCAGTGGAAAGTGCAAGAGGAGGGGAAGATAAGATTAGGATTCTCTGACAGCCCTTTGAGGCTCAAGTTAATCCCCCTTGTGTGCCCAGCATCAAGTAATTAGCCACACGGTGCTGTGCATTATGCTCTATATTCCCTGGGCTGCTCATGCCGCAGAGAGAAGAGGGAAGCAGTGCCTGGGGAGGACATGCAGGTGTGGGGTGCACGAACACTGAAGGGAGAGTGAAAAGTGTGCCTGCTGTGGGACACCAGACTGGTTTAACTCAGGAGGGAATGTCTGGGGGACAGACAGGGGTGGGAGAGACAGGAGTGGTATTTGCAGGTAAGTGATATGTAGGAAGGAGCAGATGCTTAATGATGGCTATATGGGACCATGAAGGACAAGGAATGGTGGCAGCTCTAAGGCCAGGCTGTGGAGCAGCAGCTAAGCCCTGCTTGCCTGACTGCCCAGCTGTATCACTAGTCACCAGTTAAGGCAGTTTCTAGACAGTACATCAGTAACATAGCAGTGCAGGGGCATAGCTCCAGCCACTCGCTGGGGATCATGGACATGCCATGAGTCACTGATAACTTTCCGATCTGTCACCACACAAAGCCCAGCAGCACAGCCACAGTGCCCTGCCGCCTGTCACTGTGACCTGCCAGGCTCTGGAGCAACGCTCTGCACAACACTTTGGTTTTAAGGCCATGCACCCTCACTGCAGTGCAGCATGTTCATGTTCCCAGCATTAACACTGCTTCACAGCGTGAGCTTGGTAGTTCCCATAAACTGTCCTGGTCGGTACATTAGGGAGAGCCAAGTGACATGGGAAGCTGTGCCAGCAGCGCTGCAAGAGGGGCTGATGCTAGCTCCATCTCAGAGCAAGAGGTAATGGGAAGAACGAGACTGCCCTTACACTGAAACACAAAACAGATAGGACATCTCCCCCAGAATTTTACAGACAATACACTTGTTGGGTCAGAATTTGCAAAAATTGATTTTGTTCATGTTCCAAGAGAAGACATGTGACTTGCAAAACTTGCCTGCCTTTTCCTTGGAAACATCCTGCCTCCCATACGCTCTCCATCCTAACTCTCAGAGGGGCTAACTGATGGTACAGGACTGTGCACTATCCAAAACACCAGGATCATAGCTCTTACCCTCGTGCTAGGCTCTCTGGGGTACCTGTGCCCATAATCCAAGAACCGTCAGGTGGCCCTATGCCAGACAGGTGGTCACCAAGCACGTGGCCTCAGCACTTGGCATCTTTTCCATATCACAAACAACTTCAGCAATGGTGGGTTCCATTTCTAAGTCCAAATGAAACCCAATTTTTAGTTTTTAAAAATCTCCCAGTTGAACAGAGTCATTCTTCTCTGCCCATTGATGCTGACTGTGGACATGAGATTGGCTCTTCCAAAAGCAAGAATGCTGAAGCCACACCCATCCAAACATCAACTGCAATTCTCCTGTGGGCCAACCACCTCTAAAACAAGTCCATCATTTCACTTTGTGCAAAGCTTCTTTTGCTTCCTGCCCTTAACTGCAATGCAGTTGCTCTGGGAAGCTGTTTTTCACCAGGGGCATCAGTTTTCCATCAAATGGACCTCCTCTGTTGAGTTCACCAGTTAGTGGAAGTACTTCAACTAGTAATTCCATATGGATGAAAGGTACAGTGTAAATACAAGCTCAGTACTTCTGTTCTCTCCATTGTTAGCCTTCCCTAATGCCTGCAAAGCTTATGCCCAAGTCCTTGAGCCCCATCCTCTGCTATGGCATTTTGGCAGTGCCCCTCCTGCACCTCTGCCAGCCCCTGTGGTTACTTTGAGAGGGAAGCACTTGCAGCCTCCTCGTCCCCTCCTGAGCCAGCAGCCCTGCATGAATGTCTGCAGCTGGGGCTTTGCAGTCCCCTGGACCCAGGAAGATATGAGCTGGTCCAGCAGCCACACTAGGGCATCTACTATGGGTCTCCAAGGAAGGACCTTCACTGACATGTTTGAATGCTTTCATGGGCAGGAGATGTGAGGATGAGCCCCACTCAGGTGGGACTCAGAGAGCAGTGTGTTTCAGGGTCTACACAGCCTGATTGGGAGCAGGTTGCAAATGGTCCCTGGCTCCTCAAGCACTCAGGAGGTATGGGGAAAAGAGGGAGAAAGGTTAAAAAGCCTCAGGATGGAGGATTATGATTTACTGCAGGTCCTGTGGCTGAGGTAACAAGGTCTCTAAAGCAGCTGCAGGGCAATGGAAATGAGCAGAAGACATATTTGCCAGTGCAACTATAGGAGCATCCTGCCCTGGAGAACTGGGATGCCTCTCTTTTCCAAGACGCATTCACTGGACAAGCCTTCATCCACAGCAACACCAGTGCATCTTGCATGACAGCTTCTGGAAGGTGCTGGAAAGCCACCCCTGCTGCCGCTTCCTTCCTCTTCTGCCACCTCTGCCTGCTCCTCTGCCCCTTTACTTTTGTCTCGCTGTGCCTATGTCTCCTCTCTGCCTCTGCATTGCTCCGCAGTGTACATGCACACATGTCCCAGCCTCCCTCCCCACTGCTGCCTTTTCCCACAACCCCATTTGTCCTTTACTGTTGGCAGAGCAGAAGCCATGCTGGCTCACAGCAAGGAGGGAATATGAAAGGGACAATGACCTTTTCTGAAGCAGCCTCTGAAAAAAGGAGATGTTCCTGAGAAGAGGAAGGAAGAAGGGCTAGGCAGTCTAGAGGAAAAGCGGGGAGGGAGAGCACTGATGAAGCAACATTCAGCAACCAAACAGGCTCACAGGGCATCAAGTATGAAAAGGTTTTGCTCTTCAAGGGGAAGAAAAGTTAGAAACATGAAACATTCATGAGTGCCAGGTGTGGGCTCTGAAAGGCCTTTTCTGTTCCCCACTCACCCTCACAAGGAGACCAGGGAAAAGGAGGAAACAAAACAGCATCGGCTGTGGGACATCCAAGGAGCTATCCTCTCAAAATGATGCTCAGATAATGCTTCCCTGCTGTTCACCCATGCCCTTGGGCAAGGAGTGGGGAAGGGTTCTCAACAGGACCTTGACGGCAGGGTCACTCCTAGTAGGACATTGTGCGGGAGCAAAGCCACAAGCACAACAGAGATGCATTCACTGCTCCAACACAGCAGTGGACGTCAGGGACAAAAAAGTACGTTGCAGGGATGAAAAGCAGCAGGAGGGCGAGAGGAAGTGAGCTGTCAGAGGGAAGCACAGGGCTGAGCAAAGCCGAAAGACAAAGTCGCTGAATGGGAGTTCATGCTTTGCCTCGCCCCAGCAGCATCCAGAGGCCCTTCCTGACAAACTTTGCAGACACTACTGTGCCTGTAGCTCCCTCCAGACACTTGCCATCAACCCCAATTAGCCAGGCCATCACAGCTAAGCAGACTCACCCAGCATGTGCAAGCCCCAGGGAAAGCGCGGCAGTGGCGGTGAGCAGTCAGGGCAGGGCTGGGTAGGAGGCGAGCCCCAGGTAGCTGGAGCCAGCCATGCAGTGCAGGTGTTCCTGGTAGCTTATCATCACCTGTCCCTGCTCCACACCACGCTGCTGCTCTGCCTTCTCTCTGCGGGTCTCTTTCCAAGAGTGAGGACCAACAGCTCAGCTGATTCACTCCCTAGCACTAATCACCCTATTATCTGAATGGAGGACTGGCTGAGGAGAGGGTGAGAAACCTTGTTCTTCCTAGTTTTTTATATCTCACTCATCTCTGGTGCTTTTGAGATCTCCTCAGATCTACAGTGAGAGAAAAACTCATGCGTGCAGAGTCAAAAGGAGACAGCGGTTTGAGGCAATTGTTCCCTTGCTTAGAGTAAGTCAGGTGGAAGAGAACATAATTTTCAGCACCCATCTTATCTGCATCACAGGCCAAGCCACCAACTGTCATTTTAACTGGAGGAAAAGCAAATCTCTTCCCCATCAGCCCTTGTAACTGTAGCTGGCAGGACATTTTGCTGAATACAGAGACTGAAGCGTCATTCTGTCCCTCAGCCAGGCCGCTTGTCCAAGCGTGCCTTCTTTCCTTCCTCCTCTGCCCCAGGACACATGGCAGTCCACTCAGCTAGCATGAGGTTGGCAGGATTTTCATGTGAATGCTCCTTTAGGGGATTTTTCAGAACTGAGGAACCATTCCAGCAGATAGACTGTATTTGTGCAGAAAGCACGCAGAGAGAGAGATGCACCTTATTTTGCGGCCAACCCTTGTAGTTAAAATAATCTCAGTGTGTGTGCACAGTGCAAGCTGGTGCTCCAACTTGTGGCCCTCCTCCTGCTGATCTGAAGCTTAGCTGTTATTTCACACATTGCATTCATTTATATCAGCTAAAATATGGGGCCAAAATACTGCAAAGAGAAGCCAATCAGTCCTGTGTGTGACAGCAGATGCATTGCCAAGTTCATTGTTACTATAACCCACAGGTTCCCTCACCACTCAGATCTTTTTCCCTTTGCTGCATTCCTCCTAACTGGGGCCTCTCCTGCAAACACACATGTAAGTGAGAGGAGCTTGGCTGGAACAGCCAGTGTGCAGCTTCAGATGCCTTCTCTTCAAGCTGCAAAGCCAGCCTCACTCACATTGCAGACTGTCACCCTCTGCTTTGCACCAGTGCAAGAGAGTGCATGTCCAGATGGCTGGTCTGAACCAGATTAAATGAACCCTATGGAAAAACAGGTCCAGTTGACAGTACAAGTTAGTGAGAAATCTTAAGCCAGCTCCGCTGCTAAGGAAAAGCTGGCCCAGATAGAAATGTGAAACACTGGCCACGTTCAGAGGCAAGCAAAGTCTCTCCATTGACCTCTCTGTCAGGTTCCCAGTGCATTTGTAGGATACGTTTATGTTGGGGCTTTTGCACTTGCAGGTTGTTGGCATGATCCATAGTTTAGGAGTGCCACTAAGTTTCTCACCAACACTCCACTTTTGCATTGCTGACAAGTGAATCTTTCTCACTGCCTCAGACACCTCATCTTGCTCAGCCTGATGATGACCTAACCTCCAATTATCCTGATCTTTGTCACTCCTCAGCTTCACCACAGAAAGTATCAAAGCATGACATTTCCAGTACTTACAAAGCTTCAGTCAGTATAAAAAGCTGTTGCTCATTTGCTCAGCAGCATGAGCACATCAAGCCTTGCCTTGGTGCAGTGACTTCCCCTAGGATACTGAATCAAGCATTAAGTGTCCTCAGTCCTTCCCTTTAAAGGACTCCTCAGCTTAAGCCTGAGGTAGCCAGAAGAGTGACTAAAGCTTCAGGAAAAGAACTGTTGGTCAGAGCTTCGCCCTGCTGGGACAACAGAGCTCTCCAGAGTAGGTTTAAAGTGTACTGATGTAAAAGAAAGAGCTCTCTCAAGCTTGCTCCGAGGCTGTAGGAACGATTCCCTCAGGAGCCAGGGACTAGCACAGATGTCACTGCTTTTCATTCTGAGAGCAAGATGCTTACCTTACGTGGATCAGGTCAGGGCAACATCAGCATGAAAAAGAAAAGGAAGAAGAGGAAAAAAAATACACCACTTACACCACTCAGCTAAAAGAACCGCCAAAGAGAGACTCCAAATGAAACCTGAGACATGCTATTGTCCTTGATTAGCAAACTGGAGCATCTCTCTTATGAGGAAAGGCTGAGATACTTGGATCTGTTTAGCCTGGAGAAGAGAAGACTGAGAGGGGATCTCATGAATGCTTATATATATCTAAAGGGCGGGTGTCAAGAAGATGGGGCCAGACTCTTTTCAGCTGTGCCCAGTGACAGGACAAGGGGCAATGGGCACACACTGGAACACAGGAGGTTCCATCTGAACATGAGGAAACACTTCTTTACTATAAGGGTGACAGAGCACTGGAACAGGCTGCCCAGAGAGGTGGTGGAGTCCCCGTCTCTAGAGACATTCAAAGCCTGCCTGGACGTGATCCTGTGCAACCTGCTCTGGGTGAACCTGCTTTAGTGGGGGAGGCTGGACTAGATGATCCCCAAAGGTCCCTTCCAGCCCCTGTGATTCTGTGATGTTAAAAGCAACAAACAAACAAACAAACACCACCAACCCCAAGAACAATCCTCAAAGCAAACCTTTGGAGAATGCTATGAGAAATATACACCAAGGCCATGGAAAATTATCTTCTCACCAGATCACAAGTAACACCAAAAGCGAACTGTGGCTTGAAGGGTCAGACTATATTTGCACCTTCTAAGTCTTTCACAGAAGATGGGCGGTCTAAACAGCAGTCCTGAGCTCTCATATTTCACAGCTTTGTCCAAGTTACACAAGACCTAGTGCACAAAACAGTTCCTCCCTGCTGAGCTGGAGCCTCACCAGCTCTACAGAGGGACCAGAATTCAGAGCCATGCTAGGTGGAGCTGTCAGGTGTTTTGTAAAAGCAAGCCCAGATGTGAGGTCTCATAATTGCAGACCTGACCCCAGGGTTAGTGTGGCCTCAAGAATGAGGGCAAAATCCAGAGCATTCACCCTGACACCTAAATGCTGACATCTCTGGAAAAAGAGAGTCCTCTGTCTAAGCTTTCTGTGATCCAAAAGGAAAACTACACCTCAGCTCTGCAGCAGGCTGCACCCTACTAGGGATACTGTGAGCCCAGCTAAGGTCCATGGATACTAACAGAAAGCTCATCCACCACAGGCACTCACATTCAGCATGTGCCACTGTAGCACGGTTGGTACCCACCTAATCTGTGACATGAGCAGAAACAGACTCAGGCAAAGGCCTCAGTCAGGAGCCCCCTTCTTCACTCTCTCACCTCATTAACCCTTGCCAGCTTTGTGCTGTTAATTAACTTTGTCTGGGAGAGGGATGTCAGGTGTCCGATTATTTCTTAGAGAAGTGTCTCTGCAGGACTGCTGTTGTTCTGTTCTGTTCTCTAATACTGAACATCTAATAACACCTAGTACTACCTGCTACTGTTGTTCATTCACTGACCATCTCATTTTTTCTCCATTTATCTCTGCAATGATGACTGCATCCACTTGCAGTGAAAACTATTAAAAACATAACGCGCCACCTTTTCATTCAGAATTCCAGGGGTCACCCAACATAGGGAACAAAAGGTAACCCCAGTGCCACGGCTGCAAGCCTCTCACCTCCATTCTATAAATACCCTTAAGTTCTTTACACATCTCTATTGCTCTGTAAGTAGGACAGAATAATGCAAAATATTATGTAAAACAGTGTTAATGCAACTTCTGGTTAAGATTTAAGGGAGCTAATTTCCTCTTGCTGTCACTAGCATGAATCATGTTTCTTTCTACTGCAGGCAGTGACGTGACGTTAGGTGAAATGTGTGCAAAGAGGAGAATCGGGCCTGAAATACAGAAAGATCGAGAATTTTAAGGTTATGGTTGTAAATTGCCCTGCCCACACACCCAAAGTATAATTTGCATTGGTGTAATATGACATTATCTTTCACCCCATAATACACTGTCATTATGGCTCACATTTCCATGGTATCCATTGCTTGATAGGTCCCATGGGACAGATTTTGCAGAACAGCTCAGCTCCCATTTTGGCAGCACAATACATGGCTGGGTTTTCACGAGCACTGTGTACACTGGAGGCTGAGCTTGTTTGAACAGGCAGCAGAACTGCCACAATGGGAGCTGCAGGGCGCTGAGCATTTTTTAAATTCTGGCTGTGCAGGTTCCCCTAGAGGAGAAGGGAGAAATAAAGATTCTAGCAAAAGTCTCTTTATGACTGTTTTTTGGTTTTGTTTTGTTTTTTTTTTTCCAGGCTTGCTTTACTTCCAATAACATGAATTCCGAAGTGGTTGCTAACTCTTGTGATTTTTATCAGGGGTCTTGGGATACATATCTTCAGGTGTGAAATCTTGCTATGACTTGACAATCTCGGATCGCAGTAAAAAAAAAAAAAAAGAGAGAGAAGTTTCTACTCCTCATTACTATGGGGGAAAAAAGATCTGAGTCACGGGTCTAAAGGTCTGTAAGCTACAGGAAAAATAAAAATAATCTGTGATTTTTTTTCCTTTTTCAAATTTCATGGTTTTAAATCCATCTGACAACCTACAAGCACACAATTTGTGACTTTTGAATGCTTGTTTATGACAACAATGAAATTCAGCAGACTGGTTCAGGGAGGGAAAGATTACTTTCTCCCGTGATCTGTGACCACCAAAAAAAAGGGACTAAGCAATGTATGGTACAAAACAAGGCATTACAGGTCTATATTTCCTGCACTTCAGTGTTTCCCAGCTCCCTGCCATGAAGCTACACTAACTCAGGGATATAATTTTGGTTTTGTTTTGGTTTTTTCTCCCAAATTTACTTTGATTACTCATTTAAACATGTGGCAATATATTGTGCACTGTGCAATGCACATGAAAAATAGCACTGAAATCAGAGAAGTAAATAAAATTGAAGCCTGTCTTCAGTGACTGAAGACTTCTCCAGCGCTACAGCTCACTCAGTTTGTTAAAAAGCCCCAGAGAAGCATTCATTTGCAAACCCATTCAGTGTATTTATCCTAGAGTCAATAGAATTTTGTTATACTAGTCCTTGCCCTTGTTTCAGTTTTGATTTCCTCCCCTTCTCCCCCTCCCTCCACCCCCATTTTGCATTATCATACACACAGAGGTGCATCACACCTTCACACGCCATGCCCAGCAAACCCTGACACTTGCTTCCAGTACGTTTCTCCTTCAAGTCCCGCTCCTCCTCTGCTCTCCTCTCTATTGATCCTCACACTGCTTTGCTCCCCCTCACGCTGTTTCCCTGTATCCTGACATGCAGGTCTGATTTAGGGCTCAACTGACTTGATAGAGCTGCATATACAGGAAAATGCAGCTCCTAGTTACAGTTCCACCTCCTATCTGCCCTACTCTCTGAGGAAAGGCATCCTTTAGTGGCCTGCTCCAGGCATAAATCATATCGCTCTCTTCAGTGCTTTGCTCCACTTGGCCAGGAGATTGCGTTGGGAAAGGATAAGGTAGACTGAACTCAATCCTGTTGGTCAAGTCCATCCCCTGATGGCTTTTCTCCATCCTTTCACTACCTGCCTGTCTGGGACAAAGCCTACAGAAAGCTGGCAGCTTTGTCTTGAATGCATTTGAGTCACACATAGCCCAACCAGGAAATGAAAAGGTTTTTTTGACCTCTTAACTTTTGCATATGGATGCTGCAAAAGAACATCGCTCTTGTCCGTGTAATAACCAGACTGTGGCTGCATGCAGAAAAATCTGTGTGTGTACACATTTGCACATGGTTATAAGTATGGCTTGTGTGTCAGTGAGATGTGATAATAAATATTTACAGAGCAGCTGATATGAAGAACTGTGGATGGGATAAGTTTAAATAATTGGAAAATACAACAATGTCTGAATTTCAGTTATCACTTCACAAATAAGGCCATGAGGGGAAAAAATACTTCCAGAAGAGTCAAATGGAAGAGTACATTTTTTAAAGGGAATCAGCATTGGAAGAGAACAAGCAAATGACAGTCCTCTTTCAGAAAGACTGAAGCATCTGAAGCAAAAAAGCTGGTCAGGGGGAGAAGTGTTAGAAGAGGAATCTTATAATCCTTTTGCATTTCCAACTGCTAGGGCAGGACTGTGCCTGTCAAATGTGCTTGCTTTTTGTCTGATCTAGCTGTAAATGAAACTGTTTTACAGCCTAATATATCTCAGTCAGAAGCTAATTTCACACATGCTCATCAGTGAAATTAGTTCTTCAAAAACACATTTAGAGAAGTAAATGTCATCACTTTTCCCCCGTGCCAAGTGTGGAGTTCGTAGCCAGACCGCTCTGTCTTAGGCACTCTTACAGCACCAACTACAGGTAGCTCAGGGTGGAATACAGATTTAAGGCACGCACGTAAATACGAAACATCCGCTTTTCCCATTCCAGGGTTCAGCTGCTTCAGACTATTTTTATATTGGTGCTTTGGTCTAGTGAGCTGAATGCAGGGCTAAGAGTTAGGAGACATCAGTTGTATTCCTGAGTCTGCTGGGGACACTCACTGCGTCTCACCCACCTGGTCTGAAACATGACAAAGATCAAACTAACAAGCCTTGTTTTATATCTTTTAGATCTGTAGAAGAAAAGCAGAAAACTATGGTCTATTTGGACCCATGGAGCTACTATAATAACAACAATTAATAAAGAAAAACAGAGGTAGAACGAGATCTTCCTACACAGCACTTTCACCAGCAAAAACTGTTATTTCACTGAAATGGAAACACTTCAGTGTTGTGATAGTTATTAAAACATCATTTAGCAAAAAGAAAAGGAGGACAAGAGGAGAGCAAAGCATTTTTTACAAAGTTGAAATGCTCTATTTCAAACATTTCTAGAATGGCATGATTGAGGTTTCTTGATTTTGAAATGTCTTTGTCATGACAAAGTATAGGAAAAAAATCAAAAACCCAAACAAATCACCTAAAATTAGGGAGAATAAAACCATATTAAAATGGATGGGAAATGCTTATTCTTGTTCTGACTGAGAAAAAACACATTTAGAAAGAGCAGAATTGCCCACAGATTTGAAATTCTATTTCCTGGACAGCTAGTAATAAGAATACAACATTATATCTCTAACACCTATACCTCCAGATAAGTATTACTGCACTTACACACCAAGTATTAGCCCGTGTGTACGCTTTCTATTCAATAAAGTTGCTATGCAACACTCTGCAACAGATTCCTTCACTTCCATACAGTGTGCTCAGCTGAAATAATCTGCTTCCAAATGATGAATCAGTTACTAAATTGTAAGTAGGAACTGGAAGACATCAAACAACAATGCAAGGACTCTTCTTTGCATAAGACCAACGCAACAAGAAAGACTAAACTGAAGAATAATAACAGAAGCAAAAGAAATTCAAATGATCAGAAATGACTACAGACTACCTACTCAAAAGCAGGCAGAAATAAAACAAAAACAGCCTGCCCCTCCCGCCAGACCTTGTGCCTTGCCATGAGAAGAAGGGATGAAAGAGCTTGCAGAAACAGCGTTTCACCTGGCAACCTGCCACACAATCACAAAAGGAAAATAACAACAAATGGATGTCAAATTTCAGCCCAAGCCCAGGACACAGACACACCCAGAGCAAAGAGCAACTACCTCTGACAGAGACCTGGAGGGTATTTTTTTCCTCTTTACACTTGTTTGGTGACTCGCAGGGCTTGTCACACCAGGTCACCACCATGGAATTGAATCACATGTTAATAGGACCAGAACAATCTCTAATTTTTTGTTTCATGCATTTTCAAACAAAACCCCAAAAAGCAATGTTCCGGGGGCTGTAGTCAGGAATGCAAGAGATCAGCAGGAACACTAATGATGGTGTGATATACATTACAGAACTAGGGTGCCTCGTGTTTTCTCTAATACACTTCAAAGATTATGTGTGAACGGAGGAATGATCAGTCAGGGCAGAGCCACAGACTTTATTATTCAGAAGTGAAATCTGAAATGGTCAGTAGCACATCCTGCTATCAATTGCTGATAAAGATCAGCTCTAACCCTGAAGCAGGAAGGTTTAAAATCTAGCGCTGTCTCCAGGTGAGCTCTCATCCCTTGGACATCCCATTTTACTTACTTACTTTACTTACTCAGTGACTCTTACTTGATTTTGGACTGGAAGGACTTCCCACACCAGCAAGTTTTACAGTCGAATTACAAACTGGGCGGAGAACTTCCTTAATGGACTTCATATTTTCCACCTTTTGGTTACACTGGATGTCCTTTCCTTCTGTCACAATTCAATTAGGAGAGTCTATGCATCTTTTACGCTATCCATAATGAGTACAGCACACACAAAGAGCATTTGTCAGCTCCTTGTGGGATGTTATTTTAAAGCCTCACAAGTGTCACTGTAAGGAAAGGCTTCCAGTAACATGTTGAGAATGAATACAGGTAAGCAAAATTTAGATATATCTAATTTGGGCAATTAAATTTCAGCCTTGCCCACCTGCCAAGAATATAAAATAAGCTTATTTAACGTACCTAACAGGTGATAGTTTTTCTTCCATGTTGCTACGGTTTCCTTAGAGTCATTCTGAATTTCCTCCCTCTTAATTTTCTGATGTCACTTCTTTTTTTTGCTTCAGGTAGTACAAAATTTCTCTCAAATTGGTCCAGAAGTTTCTCACTTCAGTATGTTGCCTTTTCAAACACTGGCTGATTATTATAGTGTTACTGTTCTTTGGGCACTAAGTAACCTACCCAGACAGACCACTTCAGTACTCTTCCTCTCATGCAGTAATCACTCAGGTTCCTAACCACTTTGTCTACTCTCCTGATAATAAACTGCCATAATTCAGTCCACACAGCCAGACTCCTCTGTGAAATTCAGTGCCTACCTGGGTGCCCATGTGGAAGCCTTTGAAATGGACACCAGTGAATGCTGGGCCACGTTGTCCCATCACAGCCTTCTGAACATGGCCAAATATCTGCCTTTGGAATTAACGCCCTTGCCCCTCCCCAAATATCTTGTGCTCTCACCAAGACCTCAATCTCCCTCTGCCTCCTGCTCTGTTATTCTCCTCTTTCTTTGCCGGCACCTGCAATTCTTCCACCTCAGTATCATCAGTACATCTCACTAATAGACTTTTCTCTTGCTTCAGATCAGTAATGAAGAACTTTAAAAAGACATTAAAAAAAGATTTGTGGCCAAAGGTCCCATTAATTATGTTTGCTGTACCCCACTAGGCACCTTCTTCCAACACAGCTCATTCCCATTTATCACAAGCCTTTGTTTACAGCCTCCTCGCCAGATTCTATCCTCAAGTTAGTGCTTCCTCTCCTAGGGAATCTGATTTTTTTATTTTTTTTTAATTAATGTCAGGATGTCTTTCTTCTGAAATGTTCTCTGCATATAACCACAGATTTATGTAGTGAGAAAGATACATAAAGGCTTAACCACAGAGTGGAAATTAAAACAGCATCCATTTCATAAAAGTAAAGTTTTGTACTGATAAAAGAAGCAGACAGGCAGTGTCACAGCCAGGACAGTCAGGGAAAATTCAACAGCCTGTGCTCTGCAAAGGTCAGGCAAAATGATTGAAAGCATCCCTGGTATCTCCACGTGGATGGAACAGGTCCCTGGTGGGCCAGTTCTGATGCCACTCACCATGCTCCTCCCCAGGGCAGCTCCTGCTGGTGGGGGGAAAACTCTGGCTGTTCCAGGAGATAAATAGGAACAAAACAAGGCCTTAACTTTTTGTCAGTTAAGCTTTGCTCCTGACCACTGATGCCCAGCAATTAACATGGCAGACGTGCAGGAGTCAATTGGATATCATTCAAGATGTTCCCGCTTGCCCTGAAGGTTAAGTCTGTCCTGATAACAGGTATCAGCCCTAAAGTGGTCTTTGAGCACAGATGCATGGGATTCCTTATGAAGCAGGGAGGAAAGTGGGCTGTATAACATGAGGACAGTGCTGCTTTCACACAGCCAGTCGTACAATTCCTGCAAGGGGTAAGCCTGCCATGCATGACCTCCAGGCCACCCTTTTGCAGAAGAGATGCCCCCCCACCACAACAGTGCATGCCCACAGCCAGAACCACAGCTGGTTCCCAGCACTCTCCTCTCTGGAGAAGGGCCAGAGAGACGGAGACAGGCTGGGGGAGTGGTTTGGCTGACAGTCGATAGCCAAAAGGTTGTTCTTAGGTCCCGTCTTTACCACTCTATGATGGACCTGTTATATGCCTGGGTGTGTGCCCAAACCAGCTGCTCCTCTGGCCTGGTGCCCTCCTGCTACACTGGGCACACAGGACTGTGCCTCAGTTCCTCCATCACACCTTTCATCACCCTCTGTCCCTGGCTATTGCTCACAGACAAAAGTATAACCAGGAAGAGGGACAAGACCTCTTTCTAGAAGAGCTCTGCATGGAGACAGAGGACCCTGAAATCAGCCACGAACTCTGAAATCTGCCTCCATAGCACATTCAAGAACTAGGTGGCATTGTGAAAGTGACCTTGGCACAAAGGAAAACACATGATGCAGACTGAGAGGTTGACTGTGCAAATTTCCTCAGATCTGGAAAAGAAAAAGGAGCATCTGAGCTTGAGAGAAGGATTAGGAGAGCTCTGGCAATGTCTTAGCCACTGCAGACAGCCTGATTAGGGAGATTATGGGGAAGAACAGAGACTTCCTGCCATTCTGTGGAAAAACCAGAAAAACTTGTGGAAGAAACACCTGCAGTCTCACAGGGCCACATGTGGCAGCTGGTGCCCTTGCACAGGGGACAGCCAGAAACATCGGAGTGACACAGCAGACTGAGTTCAGTGTTCTTGTACCCCCCTGATCCTGACAGCATGCAACCATGCCATCCTTCCCGACAGTTCACTTCCATCCACCTGGATACAAGCACTGTGAAGCCTGAGCCACCTCCATCAATGTTGCCTACAGTTAAATAACAGCAATGCCTGCTTACTGTCTTCTCCAGGGCTGCAGGGAGAACAACACTGATTTGAGCAAAAATTTTAAAAGGAGAGGCAAAGGAAGGGAAGAAGAGGGAAGAAACAGTTCAGCACCAATAAAAACTGCAAAGCACGGAGAAGAGGCTGGTCTTATATCCCCATCCTCTGGGAAGGAAAGAAGCAAGGGTTACGGAGGGGCCACCTCCACTCTGGCAGGCACACACCCAAGGGTTGCAGCGCCTCTCTGGTGTGCATGCAGTCCTGAGCTGGGGACTGCATCTCAGTCCTGAACGGTGCCTGTTCGGCTGCTGATGCATCCAGGCTCACGCACAGGCCCGGCAGCACCGTGCCCAGCAGTACTCAGCTTGGCTCATACACACACAAAAGCTCGCAGGGGGGACATACCTCTCTCCATGTTGGTCCACTTGTTTAACTGATGTAGGATATCATCCTTGTAGGGGCACCTTTCCCTTACACTGGACAGGAGTCTCCTCCAAAGGCTGAGGGGTTGGACCTGCCTCCCTATTACCTTGTCAATGCCAGCTTCCCTGGACAAGGATCCCAGCTGCCTGGCCTCTTTCCCCCCTAATTCCAAAACACCAGTTCCACTATCCCAGCATCGGAGCAGCCAGGTGATAATCTGCTCGCCTGGAAGGCGGCTGAAATCCTTCCGCATATCTCACAACTCACTCAGGGATAGAGATCAGGTGATCACCTCTGGCTCTTCCTCCTGTTCTCGTGGTGGTCCTGGCTCATTTCTGTCCCTCACTATGTGAGCTGATTTTTTGGTGTATTTTGTTTTCTGTACAGGGGTGACTGATACCGGCACTGGCTGTCTCTCTGACTCAGCTGCCTTACTAGTTGGTTCACTTTCAGGTCCTGAGACCCTTTCTTCCCCTCGAGGGCACTGAGTAGTGTTAAGGAGGACACGGTAGGCGTGGGCAAGTCCCCAACACATTGCAGTGAGTTGTGTCTCCCGGGGTTTTTCAGATTGGCAACACACCTTTTCTAAATGCTCCACTAGTTTATCAGGACTCTGCATTTGTTCAGGAGTGAAATTCTAAAACATTGGGGGTGACCACTGACCTAGGCACTTGCCCATTTTTTCCCCCACACCTTGCCACTCATAGCTATCTGGAGTCGGGGCAGGTTTCCAGGTGGTACTATTATTGGAGAAGAACTGTATAACCTTAAACAGGATATAGCGAACATTCAGAAAACCCTGCGCCATGAACACGCTGGCCTGGACGCTCCAAGGATAGCTGAAACTCTCAAAAACTGAGAAGATCTCTTCCCCTGGCTCAGCCATAGATGAGGTGAGACCACTAACAAATGCCCAGGCTGCATACAGGTACGGGTTCACCCCCACAAGCAGAGATGCAACCATATCATAAGTAGTCAGTATCCAGTACAGCAAAACAAGACTCTTGACACATTTTCCACTGACAACAAACACCACCACTGGGAACACACAGTGGATGTAAGGATTAATACAGCCCCACCACACAAGCAAATTGGCCAGCATTGTAAACATACCTTATTAAAACAATGCAAATACATAAACAGAAAATCGTGCCTAACAGATTGTTTCAACACACCCTGGTTAGGTTTTTGTCCTTATCTCAACCCTCTCTTGCCCCACATTGCGCGCCAAAAAAGGCTGTGGGGGATTGGACTAGACGATATTTTGAGGTCCCTTCCAATCCCTGACATTCTGTGATTCTGTGACCCTGCCGGGACCCGAGACTCTAACAGTGATAACAATGTACAGAACAAGAGCTGTACCGCACGGACACAGCACGAGGCACAGAACCGGACAAAAGCCGCTCCCGCACTGCCCGCGCCTGGGCACCTGGACATGACCATGTTAGTGTTGTTATTGTTGTTGTTTGGGTTGTTGTTGTCACACTGCTGTATTAAATCTTCCTTATCTCAACCCCGGGGTTTGCATTTTACTCCCTGCCCCGTCCCCGTCCGAGGGTGGGGGAGGGGCAGCGGCAACGTGGTCTTGGGTCCCGGCAGGGTCACATGTGGGTAAAAGAGACTCTCTCTTTTACCATACGTGCTTCAGCTGCTGAGCCATCAGCATGGCCCTCCACAAAGATGACTAGGGCAGATATGCTGGGAGACTAGTTTTCCTGCCCATCCAACACCACGTCTTGGCCTGATAATGGGGAAAAGCCTTCACACACTGTGCAGCAGTATCCACTCAGTTTACACCTGAACCCCACCTGGAGAACACCACCACACACAGCCTTACTGATCACTCCCCACAACCCAAGTTGAGCAGCTGTGAGAGGGAAACACAACTTACTAGGCACACGGTTGATAGCTTTCAGGGGTCTCAAGACGCGGACAGTACGGATTGCAGACAAGTTAATGTTTTGGAGATCCAGGGAGTATTCCACCATCCTGCAGAAGGGGAGAGAGAGAGAAAAAAAGAAAGTCTAAAAGAATCCAAAATTTTGGTTTGAGCCACAGCATCATCATTTCTTCATTGAAGGGTTTCTGGAAGTCATGGGGATGAAGCCTGAGTCTTTGGGAGCAAAGCTGAAGCCTCCAGTTGCCCTCCAGGAGCAGGACCAGAGCCCACAGTTCCCCTGGCAGAAAACACCACTTGTCCACAGCAAGGCAGCAAGTGGTGAGTGTGCGCCATGTGGATGCAGGCCAGGAGCTCGATAACACTTACCTGCTGCAACCATCAGGAGTGGAAGGAGCTGCATGAAGATACCCTGGCAAGGAGCATGGCAAGCCCAGTCCTGGCGAGGGCATGCACGCAGGGTGGACATATCCCACAAGGTCAGGAAAGGGAGGGGCTGCACAGCTGGATTTACTGAGCATTATCTTCAGCACGGTGGGGTTCTCCCCATGCTCCCCTCATCTCACAGTGCAGGATGATGTCCCTGGAGGTGGCTTCAGCTAACCTGTTCTACCTCATGTACAACCAAACTGTACTTAAAGCAGTAATTGTTTTGGCTAGGTGGGAAAGCTTTTCCCATAGGTGAGAATCACTCCTTTCTGACACCAACCAAAAGGAGAAAAGCCTAATTTTAGGACGTATGCTAGACCCGAGCTTTCCTAACCCAGCAGCATGCTCCTTAAATAACCTCAAAGTGCAAATAGCTATGACTAATGCATTGGCTTTGCTGGAAGAGCAGGCACAGGTGAAAAAAGTGGCCTGGCCCAGCATCCTTTAGCCCAATGCTCCCCTCCTCACTCAGTATGGCAAATGTCCAGTAACTTACCTACCTCTTGGACAGCGTGGCAAGAAGCTGGATAATACTAAGCATTTACCCTGGCCAGCAATTTCCACCCAAGGATCTCAAAGCATTTTACATGTTTTAGTGAATACAGATTCATGAGACCTCCAGGAAGACATGGGCTGTAGTCACCAGTTTCCCCAGGGTGACCCTGATGTGCAGAAGAGATCGAGAGGGTGACAAAGTTGGCAGGTGAAACAAAAGCAGAGTCACAACAGGAACTGCTTCTCCTGAAACTCTTCTCAGATGTGAATAATGAAGCTACAAAAAGCTCCCTTTTCCTTGGCCTTTCAATGTGCTCAAGAGGCAAGGCCCTTATCAAACCAAATCCACTATAATTTATATAGAAAGACCTACGAGTCAACCAGTGACCTAAAGTCCACCCAAATCCTTCTGCTCAGGAACCGCTGAAGAGTGAATTAGAGAGCCAAAGTGAGACCTTGAGAGGAATATGGGGTACAGTCAGCCTGTTAGAAATATCAGGGAGAAGACTAGAGTGAAACTTGAACGAAACGGACTGATCCTTCTATCGATCACCCTCTTCACTCAAAAAGACCTTGAAGAGCAAATGTCTAGTTATCTGTCTACACCTTTCACAAAGGGGACTTGTCAGAGTGATAGATTTTCAAACACAATGGGGTAAACCTGTCAAAGTGTTGTGATTATTCTCTCTCATGCTCTTTCTTTCTCTCCCTCATTCCTTTCACTCTGTTCTCTCATGCACTTTTAGGGTAATTGCATGAAATAATTCTTCCTCTGAAATGCAGTGGCATTCATTTACCTCCCTGGAGCTGTCAGTTCCACATACACTGAATGCAGAAGGAGAGAGGAGGGATTTCATACAGATAATCAAAACATTCACATGCCCAATAAAATGCAACCCAAAAATCCTCCACCCCAAACCAAGCAGCAATACTTAGATAGCCTACAGAAAGCATTAGTGATAGATAGAGGCTTGGGATCCATTCAGATGAAATTGGGAAGTGGGCATGAAAGGATGAAGAACATACACATATATAAATGCACAGACATGACTACAGGGCATCACACATACCTGTGTGGTGCAAATGAGCACAGTGCAAAGGGTCTTCAGCAAGCACTGATCAACCTTGCTCCAAAAGCATAAAGCAAGATGGCCCCATCAGCATATTGTTTTTTAGAATTAGATAGACCTGCTGAAACTTTGGAACCACAGTTACAGTCAAAGCACTATATGGACGCAGCTGCATTGCTCCCAGGACATGGGCTAACATCCCTTCACAGCAGATATTTGACACACAGAGGCAGCTTCATGACTGAAGGAGCTCCTATGCTGCAGCCTGTTGTAGGGGATAGGTGTATGCATAAAGGTCTCTAAGCTTAGTGAAGTCCCACACGACTTCCTTTCCTCTCCTAAAAACTCATGACCCCTAGAGCACTAGGGGTGCTTCAGAGGTCAGACCTCTGAAGGCAAAAAACTGTTTTTAAGCAGTAGCAGAATAACCTGAAACACACTCTGTCAAATGTCAAACAAGCAAATAGCCCTAAAATAAGCCTAATTTCAAAAAGTGTTTTTTTCTGAACTGTAAGCGACCAAATGAGAAGTCCTGAAGCACACCGTGACCCTCACAGAAGCTAAGCACAGGGCTTGAGATTAAATCAGTGGGCAGATGTGACATCTCTTCTTTGACTTATCCATGCAAAATTCATTTAAAAATAGAACCTCCATTTACAAACCATTCCAGTTTTGTCGTCTTGTGGCTACAGCCAGTTGCTTAACCAGGCGCACATCACTGCCCTCTCCTAGCTGAAATAAGCTTGCCACCTGCGTGGCACAGTCCATGTGTCATCAGAAAATTAATAATCAAAGTAGTGAGCATAAGTCCTTTCAGAGCAAGATGAATGCTACCCTAGCTAGAACTGCACAGTGCAGACAGACAGCAAGCCAGCTTCCCACAGCCCTCAGTGGCCACAGATCTGCTGGGATTACATTCCAGTTTAGCTAGGGAAAAAAAAAAAAGTCAAAAAGTACATCACTCTGCCAATGAAAACAGCAGGCTTTTCCTAAGGATGGGTCAGAGAAGGGCAACTGTTAAATTTTTCAGAGAGCAACTTCTAACACGAGCTCAGCCCTAGCAGCCCCAGGGCTTAGGTTCGCTTAGCAGACTCCTTCTGCCTACATTTCTTTCTGAGGCCTCCTGGTCTTGGCTGCAATAACAGAGATACATCCAGGATGCTTAAATCCATGCGGATGAGTTATGCCTATTGTAGTCACATAAATCATATCCAGAACAAGTCCAGTGCAATTCCAGTGCAATTTTGCATTAGGGCCACTCATTCTCACCTTTTCATTCCTAGTGATGGCTTTAGCATCACTTTATGCTCACGCTTCTCTTTGCACAAGGGTAGCATGCCCATACCACGATGGACTGCAGGTGACCGGGGGGAAATGAAACTCCAGTGATTAACAAAACCCCACATTTTCTGTGTAAGTAAAAACAATGAATCCAAATGCTGTCTCCTTTCTCCAATGAAATGGGATCTCGTAAGCGACTGTACTGTGCTGGAGTCTCTGGGCATCTGCAGCACTTCAGGGATTGCCAGCCCAGCTGTTTTCACTCTTATCTTTCTCAAGCCAGCCCTGCTCCCCACTGCCTGGAAACCCTGTACACTTAACCCCCTCTAGGTTTGGGCTGCACCTGATCTCCTACTACAACGTGTAGACGTGGCGACAGGTTGACCGAGTCAAAAGGGCTCATCACAAAAAGTGATCAGCCAGAAAATGGCAGCAGATTTATGTTACAAGGTTCACATTTTCCGTGTCTGCATCTCAAGATCTTGTGATGGTGGATTAGGTGCACAGTGCTTATTTGGACTCTCGGGCAGGCACCTGACCTTTGGTGCTTGGATCCTTACAGCACCAGCAACCTGGCAAACCATGTGTTTGCTGCCTGTTCATAGACCAAGAGCAGGGAAACTAATAAAGCTAGTACAAAAATGCTGCCTCCTTATAAAACTCCAGGAGATTTCCAGGCTCCTTGTCCTTGCTTTATGGCAGCTTGGTGCCATGAGCAAAGGTAGCCCCCACAACCTCACCACCCTTCATCTAATTCTCCCCTCTTTCTTGGCTGCTTGAAGCATGTCTTGTTTGTAAAAGCCTTTCTTTAAGGTCCCAGGGCAGTCTGACAAAGCTTAGAATGTGAAAAAAAAGCCCGTGCTGGTTGTGAGCTGTCCTTTTCCCTTATCATGACAGGGCAGGAAGAAATGCATCTCTCCCAAGGGAAAAGGCATCTCATTTCTGGCACCACTAAAGTATTTTGTGGCCTCTGGTGTGGGTGGGTGAGTGCAGGGGCAGGTTAGGAAACTGGAACTATGCTAAATCAGACAGAAACTCCTGATCTGTGATGGAATTTGAGCACTGAGCTGTCAAGATAATTGAATTTATACAGTAATTCTTTCTTCACTAGAGATTTTCTTCTTCAAAACTTTCTGCATTAAACTTTTCTTGAAAGAGAAGGGCTTGACACACCATTCTTGTGCCACATGGCTCAAGGCTGATGCACAGTGGGAATGCTGACAGGGTGGGAAATGGGACCAGGGGCACCACCTGCAAGCATGGGGTTCATCCTGCAGAAGGAGGGGTGATGCCTGGGAGGGAATGTTTCTCCAACTCAGGCTCTGCCTCCCTCCTCACTCTGAAGGTATCCCATCTCCTCTCTCTCTCTCTACATCCCTGTGACTCAGACCTGCCTGCAACATTTCTACCTCTCCTTTTAATATGGTTCCTTAACTTCCAGTTCTTCCATTTGCCCCTTACCTTTCCTTCATCTTTTTCCACTTTGCCTCATATACTTCAGTTCCCTTTCCAATCTTTTTTTTCCCTCTTCCATACTCCTCCTTATTCCTTTCGTCCCTTTCCCTAATGATCTTCTTCCTGCTTCTGCCTCCCATTTAGTCTCTGCCTTGCTGACAAATGTCAGCCTATGCCCAGATAAATCTGCTCACTTGAAGAGACCCTGAGTTTAACAGAGACAAGGCCAAGCTAGTTCAGGGAACAAGTAAGCAGTCTGTTATTACATTGACCCTGTCCAGAAATCATCTGATCTGGTGTACCTCCATCCCATGCCAAGCCACTGGAGCAGACAGCTAGCACATGGGGACAAGGGGGCATGCAAACCACTGGCATTGCAAACCTTCAATGCTCATGAGGTCTCAACAACAGCAGAAGAGCTTCATCAACTACAGCTTGGCTCTTCTGCTTCTCCGTACCCATAAGCAGGCTTGGATTTGGCAATCTCCACTTCTCCAGCAGCAACAAAACTTGGGAGAGAAGAGTGATGCTCATTGCCCAACAATAGCAGAAATGCACAGCCCACATGGCTCTCTGCCAGGCACGGGAGAGCAGACTGACCAGCAGGACAGAGAAATAAAAACTAAGACTATTTAAAATAGACATAGCAAGAATATGAAAACCATGTAAGGAGTCCAGAAAATTCCGACTTTATCTTGCTGTACGTGCAACCAAAGATAATGAACTTATGCAGTGCCCGGCTAGCAGCTTCATCACAACTACAATCAATGAAATTAATGATTAAAACAGCTCAAACATTACCATTTACCCCTTCATGTTTACATCTTCTTATACCTTTATTAAATACTTATTAACTTTCCTAATCTTAATTTGCTGAAAATTAGCAGCCAAAAAAATAATATTTATAATGTATTCTGGAACTATTCACAAAAAATACTGAGACAATATTTTTCTTAGGATGCGAAGCCAATATGTTTTTGTCAAATTCAAAAGCTGCCTAATTCCCCTTCTCTGATAGGAGTCTTCAATTGAAATCTAATTAACTGCAGTCTAATCAATTCATATTTCTTTGTCAAATAAATTTGTGTTTGGCACTGAAGCCAGAAACTTTGTGGCTGTGACTTCCTAGCTGTAATTTCAGGCTTGTGATCAGGCTGTGCAAAATTAAGATTTTGCTGCCTGTGGACTTTTATTTGGTCCTTGCATCTGTGAGCACCTGGGGTGACTGAGGCAGAAGATTATTTGGTTACTTTCTGCTCTGAATTCCTTCAGCTTCTCAGCTATGTCAGTGGTCTAAGGTAGACGTGTATCCATACCATGACTAGATGTGATTTAACCTATGTCTTCTGTGTACAAGAATATGACTTTCTGTCCTCAGTTCCTTGATTTTCCCATCAAATTCCACAAACTGGAATTTGTACTGCTTCAAAGATCCAGAACACATGAGTCACTGGGAAAATATAAGACTAAGTCTGCCAGTTTCCCCGCCTGAATTTTGAATTCAGATATCAGCACTGAAAGTTGGAGCTGACATCTCTCCATTTACCAAGGTGTCCATCACCCTGATATGTGACCCATGCGTGAGCCATCCCACAGCTCAAATCTCCCACCTGCAGTTTGTGGGGTGGTGGTGGGAGACTGATTTACCCCTAAATCCTTCCACCTCTGTAGCACACACCAGGATGAGAGGAAGGTCTCACTGCCTCTGCTCTGGCTTCAAAGACTGCAGCTACAATGCAAAGAAGGAGCAAATCTGGTCATAGAATCATAGAATGGTTTGGGTTGGAAGGGACCTTAGACATCATCTAGTTCTAACCCCCTTGCCATGGGCAGGGACACCTTCCATTAGATCAGGTTGCTCTAAGCCCCATCCCATCTGGCCTTGAACACTGCCAGGGAGGGGGCATCCACAACTTCCCTGGGCAACCCATTCCAGTGCTTTACCACCCCCTCACAGGAAAGAATTTCTTCCTAATATCTAATCTAAATCTACCCATGGTCCTCTCACTGGACAATGCACTCCAATGGTCCCCTCCAATGGTTCTGCATGTCTGGTCTTACATTAATGAGCCTTTCTGATGAAAGGCAATTAAAAAGCATGTGCATTGCTAGATCCACCCAGTACTGACCCTCTGTGGTCAGAGATGTAGCGGTGGGCAGGGGACATGGAGAACAGGACTGGCCAGGCTCCCCCAGGGACTCTATTAGTTGAATCTGTGGTGTCCAAAAAAGGGAAGGCAGGCAGCAAGAGGGCAGGGCTACCACTTCCACCCCAGGTCTGCAGGTACAGGACACACTGTACCAGCAGAGAGAAAACATACACTGAGCACACAAACAGGCTACTTGTCACCCCAGGACTGCAGGGCTCCTGGGCAGGACCTATTTTTTAAGATTTCTGCACCGTGCCAGCCCTTTTGATCTACAGCTGGAGCCACATCCTTACTTCTCACCAAAGATCCCAGGGGCTATGGTAGAAATTAAAGACTCTCTCTAGGGGCTCCCTTTTCCCTGCTCAGAGAGTTGTGTTGTGGCCCATGCCCTCATTTCCTTCGCTTGCTTACAGCTGCAAAAAGGCACAACTTTTACCAGTGCACTGGGAAGTGGCAGGGGTTTCAGACAGCACGGGCCACCAGTCCCAATGGGGTGTGCTAAGCATACACAGCCATCCAGGCATATCAGGGCTGCAGTTACCTAGGGACTCCTCTTTAAAAACATTGTCTTCAAGGATGCTCTGCTCTGGCTCCCACCTGCCTGGTTATTTGGACCTAATCTTTTGCTATATGGACATAGGCTGCTCCACGGTGCAGGACTGGAACTGCTATCGGCTCACTAGATATATACCTGAAGAACAAGCCATGCAGGTGTTTGCACACATTTTGCACTGTTTGGTGCCTCTGGGGCCAGGCTTCAAAATGCACAGTAAACAGATGGGCCAGACTCCTTTCAATACCTACTGTAGAAATGATGGAATAACATCATATGGGATGTGGCCAGACATTACACAGTAAGCGTCTAAATTGTTCTGCAAACCACAGTGTACTCAGCAAAGTAGTCCTGCTTATCTCTTTTAAAGTTAGAGCTTATCATGCTGCAAAAAGAGAACTCTCTGCTGACATCAAAGATGAAAGATAGAAGTAAAGAAAAAAAAATCCTCTGCTAGTAAAACAAGGACTGGAAAAGTTAGACGCTTTTTTCCCCCCTTGGAAAAGAAAAATAAATAATTAGAGAAGCTATAATTCTGTTAATAAAAAGCAAGACATTTCTTAAGGGAGTGACAGATCAATTACTAATTAGACAGTCAGCTGCAGAGCTACGCTTAGTATTCTTAAAAAAATAACCTGCAACTGTACCCCCCACTAGTATGAAATATTTTTTTAAACTTTCTTTTTTTTTTTTTTTTTTTAATTGCTCTCCAAGCAAAAGCTTGCTGAAAGCTTCCAGAGCCTGTGAGACTGGTCCCTTGCTGCCTGGAATGTGATTATTTCACACCCCTGAACACTCAGATTTCTCTCCAAACTGTGTACTAAGAGAAAATGTCGGAGTATCTTAATAGTTTCGGAGACATGATATGAAACGACATAAGCAGGTTCTCACACTGTGATAAGAAAGCCAGAGGGACTCACCAAGCTCAGATGACTGAAGACAAGCGACAGGGCCTCACTTTTTAAAACCAGGAGTCTGAACATGAGCTCTGAGCTCTGTATTTCATTGCTTAGTGAAAAAAAAAAAAAAAAAAGAAAAAATCAAAACAAACCAAAAATGGTGTCTGCATTTTGGTCCTGTGAGCCTGCTAGTGTTGCCTTTTTTTTTTTTTTCTCCTTAGGTAAAGCTAAGGATTTATGTGGTAGGGAATTAGCTTTTGGGGAAGCAAAAAAAACAGAGGCAATAATTGAGAACTACACATAACACATGCAGGGTACCACTGCCTCCTTATTTTGTTTCTTTTCTGGTGTGATTCATTTCATTTTGATGACTCCTTTCATTTCAATACGTGGCACATCTATGGATAGTTTTACTAGGAGAAAGCAAATGAAATAATTAGTATCATTAAGTAGGAAAAAAGTGAGTGCATGTTGGGGGGAGGGCTGTAATTCTGATATTTCTGCCTTTAGTTAAGATGCTATTTAGCCTGCTGCTTGCTGGTTTCCATCTTTATCTGACCGCTGCTTGAAACACCTAATTGCTGTATTTATTACAGTTTTCTTTAACTTGCCATAATTTTATAGAAACTTTTATTTGGCATTAAAGATTAGGTAACTAGGATTTTCTGAGCATTCTGCTGTTTACACTGCTGCTAATAAGTATTTAATGGTGTGAGATTTTAAAGTCATAACTATGCAAATTCTGGCCAGGTCCCTGAGGGACCATAGTTAATTAAAAGCAAAGAGAAAGCAGAAGATTGGCAACACACTTCCCCCTCTTGCAAGATTAAGGCCAGCCAATGTGTTTCAGGCTAAGCAGCACCTTCCCTGAATGGAAGGTTACTGTGCAGTGCCGATTTCGTTTCCTGGGAATGGAAAGGCATTTGAGGCAGGGCGGCTGGTACCTCTCAACCTTCAGAGAGCTGCCAGCCCCCTTTCCTGGGATGAAATGCAAGGGGGATAAATTTGGGTCTGTAAGTGTGAACTGGTGGCTTCCCAGTAAGAAGAGAGTTGCTGTTCAGAGATACATGCACTGAAGCTGCATAGCAGGGAAAAGAACAGGGCTGAAAAGAGCTCGGATGGATGATTTGGGAAGCAGCATCACTGAAGGTTTATGGAAGAAAGGACACAATATCTAAGGAATTCAGGGAAGCAGAAATCAAGGACATTAGATAACTATTAGAGAGAGAAGGTACAAATAATAATAACAATAATCTCAGTTAATAGAGATAACACTTGCCAGGCTCCCAGTGTGGAAGCTACGTAAAGCACTCCTGAAGAAGCAACTAGCCAAAAGGTACAGGGAGCGAGAAGAAATGTTCTGCTCAATCTAAGGTGCTATCAGGCATGCCCAACAAGGGATCTCCAGCTGTACAAAGATGCCAGAAAACCCTCTCCAAAGGCTGCATAACTACTCAGAAAGGAAAGGATGCTTTGGAAAAGAAATGAAGATATCAGGACAGCTGTGCTGCCGTAATATAAATGAAATGAGATTTTAAAAGCAAACTTAGGAGGGTTTTCAAACTTCCAGGATAATATTTACTCATGATGATACATTTTGAAATTAATTGGGTTTATCATGATATGCCACAGATTACAGACAATTTCTGAAGAAGATGGACAAGAAATATTCAGCCGAGCTCCTTGGTGGCCCATTCTGGCCAACAGGCAAAGGAGATGCTGGAGTATATGGTAACAAACTGCTGGTTTGGCCATCTACATAGGGCAGGAGACTCACAGAGTACTGAGATTACTCCTGGAGAAGGAGAAATATTAGCCAGAATTTTGTTAGAACAATTAGTTTTTAGGGAACTGAGAGACAGACCAGTCAGGAGATTGTTAAATGAAAGACCAAAGGGGAAGGCGATGAAATTAGGGAAAAAGTTAATTTTTACACAGCCTCCATGTCAAGAACAAAACTAATAAAGGCACTAAAAGATGTAAAGAAGAGAAAAATGGTATCATCTATACACCAGTGCCAGGGGCCTGAGTAATAAAGAGAATAAGAATTTTTCATTTTATGAGCATAAACAGCCTAAATGTCATTAAGAAAGCCTGTTGGGAAGATTTGCATGAAAGTAATACTAAAATCAATGATCTTAACCTAGCTAGGGAAGCTCAAGTGGACAGAAAGGGAGGGTGAGTAGCACACTGTCAAAAATGGCATTTTCTAGTACAGAATCAGTGACAATTTGGGAATAAATACTTGTGGATTCATTTTCTGCCATATAAAGTAGCGAATACCTCGTGGGTAGAGAAATGGGCTGACAGGAGCCTCACGACATTCAACAGACAAATGCAAGGTCCTGCACCTGTGCTGGACTGACCCACTGCCTAAGGACTGATGGGCAGTGACTGCTGAAAAGAAACTGTGAGTCCTGAGGGACAGCACATGACACATGATCCATACAAGAAAGGCTGATGGCATACCAAGCTGCACCAACACGAGTGCAGCCAGTAGATGAGAGATGGGATTATCCCCTTTACTTTGCACTTGGTAGACCACATCTAGAATAGCACATTCAGTTTTGGGCCCCTTGATACAAGATGTTGATAAACTGGAGCAAGTTCAGTGGAGGGTCACCAAGATGCTCAGGGGCTGGAGCATTTGCCCTGTGAGAACAGGCTGAGGGATGAGAGCTTGTTCAACGTGGAGAGACAATTTTGGAGGGATCTAACAGCAGCTCCTTTGTACCTTTGATGAGATCAGTAAGGAGATGAAGCTAGGCTCTTCACAGTGGTGCAGGGCAGGAGTGCAAGACACAATGGACACAAATTCAAGCAGGGAAGGGAGGTTCAGACTAGTTACAGAGATAAATCAGCAGTGGGGCTGGGGTGCAGAGGGGTGGTACAGTCTCTGCGGTGGTTTTCAAGACTTGACTGGACAACTCTGAACAACCTCACTTGAGTTTGTTGTTGACCTTCCTTTGAACAAGAGGATTGGACTGGAGACCTTATAAGTTCCTTTCCAACCCAAATTATCTATGATCCTATATATGTCTACATCACACTAGAAAACAGGCTGACTAGCTCTCTTGGTATTGGTCTGTGATTCATAGGAGAAAAACCCTCCCCTTATCCATCTGTAAGAGTTGAATTTGGGCAACATGTGTTGGGGACACTTAAATCTCCTTGCAATTTCCCAGCATTTACAGCGATGTGCCTTACAACCCAAAGAAAATTGCATTTAAGGATGGAAGATACAGAGATCGTCTATTAAGTGCTTTTACGTTGGTTTTTTTTTTTTTAATCATAGAACTTTAAGCTAGGGCTACTTGATTACATGTGTTATGTACAAATCAAGTAAGGTCATCAACAGTAACAGATATACTTGGCGGATTAGAGAGGCCATATTCATGAAGTTGAAAACACACAGAAACAGCCATGCATCAAACCGGTCAGGATAAAGACTTTAGTTCACAAACTGTGGATGGCAATCAAGTGGTATTTAGCAATATTTATCAGATATCCAAGAAGCTTCAATAGAAATAAGAAAGCTGAACAGGCTGAAAATATGGTACAACATAAGTGAAAGGAAAAGCAGCAATGTAATAGCAAGAGAGGAGAAGTTGATACCAATGAATATAAATTAGGAGATGGAAATTGCAGAAATTTGTAAGAGAATTGAACAAGCACATAAAATGCAAGAAGTTAATTACTGGAACAAGAAAACAGAATTGTCACAAACAGTGTAAAAAGACAGAAAACTTCAACTAAAAAATGAGTTCTATGGGGAAGGTCAGATAATATATGTGTACTATACATGATAGTGTGCCGGTTTCAGCTCCAGCTGTGATCAAGTGTTTTAGGCTGTCCCTGTCCAAATAGGGATATTCTAAGATAAGTAGGCCTGGACAATTTAAATCCAAGAGTTTTAAAAGAGATGGCCAGAAAATATCTGGACCAGTACTGATGATTTTTGATTAATCTCAGAAAACTGGGAAAGCATCCAAGGGTCAAAGAAATTCTGATGTTGTGCCAGTACTTTAGAAACACAGTGATCTCAATAGGCTGACTGGACTGATGCTGATCACAGTACAGTAATGAAATCGCCAATATGCAGCTTTGATAGATTACGGATTAAAGGTGGATAATAAAATTAACCATAATCAACACAGGTTTAAGGAAAAATAGACATCATCAAACTAATGTGCTGTAATTTCTTATGAGATTACAAGTCTGGTTCACACAAGTAAT
This sequence comes from Podargus strigoides, assembly GCA_028020825.1. Classification (NCBI taxonomy): domain Eukaryota; kingdom Metazoa; phylum Chordata; class Aves; order Caprimulgiformes; family Podargidae; genus Podargus; species Podargus strigoides. Next base: position 115,630,185 of record CM051663.1, on the reverse strand, counting down.
TATGGTGATATGGCTGGAATGATATGAAAACATCATGACATACATTAGCTGGAGAAAAACTGGCTAAGTAATAAACCTCTCATGCAACAGTAAATGGGGACTCATTCATGAGCAGATGTACTTCTGTAATGCACAATTCTTGCTGCTCCATTCTTTATTTATCACAACCTGACAGAAAATTAAAAAAAAAAAAAAATTAAAAAAAAAAAAAAAAATCACTGATGGATTTTGCAGTTGAAGCATATTTTTTGGAGAACAGAAAAGAAATGAAGAGGACAAGTCAGCCATATAGAACAGTATGAACTGCTTTGAAAATGCAAATAATATGTATGCCAGTGTGAACAAATGGAACAGCATACATCTGGCAACAAAGTTTGCTGTTCCTACAAATTGGAAGGGAATTTCTCTCTTCAGAAGAGGAGACAAAGAAAAAAAAACCCAACCAAGCAAGCATGGAGTCAATGGAGAAAGCAGCTGAATTAATTGATAGGGAGATTGATTAGATGGGCTACTGCAATGCCTGGCTGCAGGAACTAGGAAATTTCAGGCTGGAATAGAGAGACAGCATTACCACTGAAGGCACTGAAGCAGCTACACAGAGTACTGTGTCTTTTTCTGATATCCACCATTTTTAAAAGCTGCTAAAAAACACCGTAAGTATATCTCAAAATGCCAAAATATACAAGTCATGCTATTCCTCTTATCACAGACGTAGTCAGGATGGGATGTGACTACAGCTTATGAATCTATGTGACAAGCTCCAGTGCGATAATGGGAAGAGGCAAAGATGGGGCATTCTCTGATAGATCAGCCTCTCGTCAGCCATGGGACTCCAGTCAGCCAGTCAGTCAAGGGAAGATTTTGGACATATTTTGGGCACATGCTTGTAATCACAATTACACACATACACATATCACTCCATAGAGAAGCCCTCTCCCCCTTAACCTACCTACCAATTTACACAAGTAAACTGCATACCAGAACATGTCATGGGGATGCCACAGAAGAGGGCAGAGACAGACAAATTCCCACCACAGATCACTAGTTACAGCATGTGGCTCAAAAGAGGCAGAACCACCACTCCATCAGTGGAATTAATGCCCCCAAGGCCAGGCAGGCTGCATGAATTCACTCCTTGAACGGGAACCCTCAGGACAGGGTGATGTAAAGGGACATCTCCCTTCCCAGAGGGACAGGGACATCACTTCCAACCACACGTGAACACAGCTGCCTCACAAAGTAGAGCAAGCAAGAACTGCCTGGTTTAAAAAGCTGATGAGTGCTCACCCAGAAATAAGTGCCTCTTCTCCTAAATTCATGCATGTATAGACACTGGCTGACATTTCCAATATGATTAGCGTTTGCATTATCTCAGCTTCCAAAACATAGTAGGCTCTCAACTTCAGGAAGCTGTCCTCTGAAGTTGCCTCAGATTGAGCTCTCCAAATGCACCCATCACTGTGGGAAACAGATGACGACAGACAAGACCTGATCACAAATGCAGGGGAAGAGGGACTCCCACCAGGACAGCTGGTGACAAGCACAATCTGCTTGAAACGTCTGGGAACCTGCAACCTCCTGTTGCCAATGAGCAGTTGGGAGCTGGATCATCGGCGAGTTGAATCTGCAGCCCTAGTTGCTTGTGCACACAAGGGCATCAGCATTCTTCAACCCAAATTACCTGGCTCAGTTTTAGGAGCTCCAAGGGGAACACTGAAGGAAAGCACTGACTTAGGGCTGTTGTTTTAGGTTTTTTCCTAATCCTTTCTGAAAAAAAAAATGTGTTCAAGGTGGTTGGGGGAGGGAGTGTGCAAGAGGGGAGAAAGTTCTGGTGATGTCATCTCCCTATCACCATGGAAACTGAACATTTTTAGTGACAACGGAGTCTTCCTCCTTGAGCTGCTGGGTTGCGTGGGGAGCAGGGGCAAGCAGGGCAGGGGCACACAAGGGAATTCAGCTAACTAAAACTATAGTTTCTGGCTTTCCTAGGAAATGAGGAGAAAACTACAAATGAATGCCAGAATATATGGTTTATGTAACCAAAACACTGTCTGGGGCAATAGCAGCAAATAGTCATTATGCTCTTTGATAAAACATGCTGTCATGAAGCAAGCCAGACGGAGGTATCTCAGCTGCCCAGGAACACCCAACAGAACCATCCCTTGGCTGCACTTTGCTTTTCTATGCTACAGTTTATTTTTCCAACCTTTGCTGCCTTGTTGGTGTTTATTTGGAAAGAGAGAAGGGAAGAGAAGGGGCTAGGAAGTACAGTCCTTACTCTTGAAATCGAGAGAAGCTGCACATCTTCTAGGCAGTGCATTACTTCTCAACATCATAGATGTTTTCTTGAGAGCCAAATTTATAACCTCCCTTGCAGGCAATAAGAGTCCAGGACCATGAAAAGAAGGCCTTTAGTGAAAACTGATTAGCCTCTGATCAGGATCTAACTCACTGGCATGGAGAAAACATGAAAGACCTAATGCAGATGTCTACTCTTAGTCATAAGGCTAAGGCAACATCTGGACACAGAGTAAGCTGACGCCATGATCTAGGTGTGGGACCCATCAGGATAAAGCTTGGGGCTCAAATTTGAGTTTAAATAAAAGCCTACAGTTTGTATGTAAGGGCAAGTTTAAGCCTTGGATTTGATTTAAACAGTGCAGACAATTTTAATGAGTTTCAAAGAATAATGAATTAATAAGCACAGGCTTTTGTAACTCGAAATACATTATAGAGTCGTTAGTTCTATATAACTAAATGGAAAAATCTTTCTTTAGCAGAAGTCTTTTGAGATCAGATATCCTAATGAGATTACTATCATTTCAGCCTGACACCTCATGAGGACAACTGTACAGAAATCAGGAAACAAATTTCTTTCAGTTTTGCACCTGAAATGAGAAATCCTCCACACGATTATTTTATATCTAAGGAGTTGATTCTAAGTCTCCTTGGCATTGAAAGGAGTTCAGATATGAGCTTTTTTCCTAGTACTGCTATCAGATGCACAAAAGACTCTCTCCTCAAATTTCTGCCAGCAATGGCAAAAGAAAAAAACACGTAAATGGGGTTTACTCCCTTCTCATCTTGATAGCATGGATTTCATTTGTTTTCTGCATGTAGTAAGCACTTGAGTTCACCCTCTTTCATTTAGCATTGGTCCACTGATTTCCTCATCTCTCCAGATAACACCATTCACATACCATGCTTGCAGGGACACTAGGCAGAGCAAGACCCCCGATTCCCAAGCCTTTTACCCCATACGCTGTCAATCCTCTACCCACCTGGAGCAGAGCCTTCCTCCCAGCACACTGCAGCACACCACTCACACGGAGAAGCAATGTGGGCACCAAGGTCCCCTTTTCAAACACACCTGTTCTTCCCCTTTCCTCCTCAAAAGCTGCTGTGGTAGGGTCTCTCTTTCCCTGCATTCAGTCACCAGCAATTCTGCCACCAGCAGCTCAGGCTAGAACATACAATGATCTGGCTTTTCTCACCACCATGTGTCAAGCACTCTAACTTAGCCTTTCCTGATAAACTTGAAGTCCCCATGCCAGGCCATTTTAAATCAGGTGCTAATCACAGCAGGCTCAGCCACAAGAAAGGTCTTCCTATCTCATGCATGTTGTATTAATTCTGAAAACACTACAGCTTTCATCTGCCTGTGCTCCTTTAGTGCACAAGCTGGCTGAGAATCAGCCTGCAAACTTTTACAATCGAAGTGAGTTTGAAAATCTCTGCTCCCCCCAGAAACAAACAATTATACACCCCTGCAGAGGGAAAGACTTTCAAGTCTTGCTGTAGAAGAACTGTGTCAAAAGCAAAGATAAAGACAGTGCTGCTCCACACCGCAGGGGAAAACTCTGCAAAGTGAGCTCAAACTCACTGCTGGCTCAGTCAGTAATACACGCACTTCCAGGTGACAGTCAGTGTGGGTAATTCCTTGCTGGGAGGAAGAGGAAAGTGGGGGGTTCTCTCTGAAAAGACATTCGCTTGTCTTCTTACAGCAGTAAGTCTTACAGCAATATTACATACTTATTTCTGACCCCTTTTTTTTTTCACTATACCATACGGCAATCTAATTGAAAATGGACAAATTTCAAAAAAGCACATGCCCACTGGTATCAGAGATGGACATTTTGATGTGATTCAATAGGCAAATCCTGACAGGCTTTCCACTTCATACATGTAGAGGGGAAATCAGAACTTCACCATAGCAACTTTGTTGTAAAAAACACTCAAATGTCAACTTGTCCCAATAGTACCGTGGGTAAGGCCAGTGCAATACAAAGACAAGAAAGCCCAGAGTTACAAAAATGACATTCCTACTTTTGCTGCTGGAAACAGAGAAGCTAGCTTGGTTCTGGTAAAGGTGACACCTCTGCCACTCAGACATTTTTTTTTTAAAAAATAAAAATAAAAATAAAGTTGCTATGCTAGCTCTTCAGCTAGTACAAATTAACAGCCACTATTGAAGTTGTGCAAGATAGATGTCTGTACATCAGCTGTGGAGCTAAGCTACCTTGATTACTGTTTCTTCCATGGACTGCTAACCCCAGCACGCCTGATTCCAGTTCAGCACATATACTGGAGTAGCACCAGAGTGGAAACTTCCCCCTCAGTTACATCATTTTTCTTCCATGCAAGACTCTAGAAAACACAGAACAACTAAACCCAAAAACTATTGACTTACCCAGCCATGACAATGAAGAAATCCAGGCGGTTCCAGGTATCTCCAAGGTAACACTTCTTGCCAAAGATGCCCAGGGCCACCATCTTTAAGACCATTTCCATGGCAAAGAAGATGAAGATGAAATCATCAAATACCTGCCAAACAGAAACCCAAGAGCATGTTTGATAAGCGTTCTCAGCCTTGGACCTTAAAATGCAGAATGTGAGACAAATACAAATTTCAGTACTTTTGAAAATGAGTTAGAGGCAGGGCTGGAAAAGCTTCTTCCATGCAGCCTTGGCATCACAGTTTCCTGCTTCTCAAGTAAGCGAGGAGTTTTTATTATTTTTCTTTTCCCTGTGGGTGAAGTACTTGATAGAGACTCGGAGACTCCTTCCATGGACTTGAAAGGAGGCATTGGCTCAACCAGCAGGTCCAAGCCTGGCCAGGGAAACATCATCCTTCCAAGGTCTCCCTGGAGGGATTCCTCATGTCCTCACTGGCTCAGCTGAGGACATAGTGCACCTTCACACACAGCTTGGACAGCACATACGAATCACAGGTGAAGGCTTTAGATATCTGAATGTCACAGCCTCAGCAACACTATAGATGACAACCTTTGCTGTCACTTTCTCTTTGGAGAAGCAGCAAGCACTAGTGCATTCATTGGCTGGATGTACCCATGGCCCTTCTTGACATACCTTTTATTTTTTCTCCTGTTGGGCATCCTGAATGCCACATTACCCATGGACTTAGTATCCTTGCTCCACAAAGCAGCAAATTCATTGTGGGCTGCTATTCACTCCTGCCTGGATGCTGCAACCTTAGTTATTTCTCCCTGGCATACCTCTGAGCTATGTACCTTGTCAGGAAACTCCTGCTTACACACAGGATCAGGAAAGTTAGCAACTGTTGTGTATTGCATGGTCAGATGCAGAATTCATTCATTACCTCTCTCTCACCCTGTTCCCCTCCTCAAAGCAAGCTCTTGCTATTTTACAACAGGATAGCTTACTGCCAGGGACATTCTTGTCAACCTGCCTGGGAAAGTGCTGCCCACACGCTGAAGGAAAGTATGTGTCAAAATTGTGACTTGGGCAGAGGCATCATCACAACAAGAAGGAAGTCTGCTTACCTGCAAGATTTTACACCTGTCAGAAAGGCAGTCCATATCCTCACATGGCTGGTACATCCCCAGGGTCACGCAGTTTAACAAAATCACCATCATGCTGACACACTCAAACCAGGTGGAAAAGAGTCAAGGAAAACTTCTGTAAAAGCATCATGGCTGACATAAGCTTGCTCTAGGCTTGGGGTAACAAAATAAGAAGATTAGGGGAAACAATAACTGCTAGTAGGCTGATTTATTACACTCTCATGTTTTTCCCCCCTCGGTTCCTCACTACTCCACTCCTTGATTAAGCCAAAACTCTTCTGAAAAAGGGAAAGTAGAGGTAGCACAAAGGCCTAAGGTATTTATACAAGACAAATCACTGCCATAGTGAAACACATGCTCACTCCTCACCTGTGGGTTTGCTGAGTTCCCTCCCTCATTGGTTTACTGAATCTTCCAAATACATGGAAGAGACTTTCCATGATGGCCTATACACAAATGTAGCAGAGATCTCTATGAGCTAGGATCTAAATCAAAGTGGACAGCCAGATCTCTATATGAGCCTAATGATTACTGCCCTTCTTGGGGAAGGGAGTACAACATAAGGCTAGAAGTCTCCCTCTTCCCTTCTGAGAGAAACTTGGAGATAAAGAGTTGCCATATTGGAACAGGTCAATGGACCATCTAATCTGTTATTCTGCTTCCAGCAGTGACCCATGCTGGATTAAACACCACAACGTACCTAATTAAGTTATTCAGTAACCATGGGGGGAAATTGCGTTTCTGACCCCAGCTGGTGATCTGTTTATACCCTAAAGCATGAGGATTGATAGCCCTTATAATTGTTTTCTTAGCTACACTGGTGTCCCTGCAGATGCTTTGCTTATTCATTTGAATCCTTTGTTGATAATCTTACTAAAATATCTGCTTCGATAATAGTTGGCAGCCGTGAGCTACATTGGCTAATTATACTTTACATTAAAAATTGTTTCCTCCTACTTACTTTTAATTTCATGAAGTGCCGCTTCATTTATATATTACAGAAGAAAGTAAAAATAGTGTATTTGTGTGACCCTCTCTGTGCTCTCCACACCCTCTACCTGCCTCCTCTTCACCATCCCTCTCCTCCTGAAGGAGGAGACCTTATACACACTTATCCAAGAACCCATTTACAGCATTTTAGCTCTAAAGTGGGCACATTTCTGTAATATCTTTCCAGCATTTACATTGCAAAGCAATAATGTAGATCTAATGAGAATGGACCTCCAACCTCTGGCAGAACCATCCTTCTTGGATATTTTAATATACCTCATATAAACATATCTGCTCATTTTCCATTTTCAGACTTTTTTTTTTTTTAGTTTAAAATAACAGAGCCAAGAAATTATCCATTTAAAATATAACCCATTGAGTGCACCCATCTTCAGTCGTTGCAGAACTGAAACCAAAACAGCAGCCTGTATCTCTGGTTGTTTCAGAAAGACACTCAGCATCTATAGTTTGTTCTGATCAACTCTTCCGTGCTCATTCTCTGACAGTGATTCATGACTAACCCACCCAATCTGATCTAGAAGATTATTAATTCTTTGTCTTCTCTCCCACCTGGTTTTCAGTGAACTACCTTCAGTTGTAAAATCAGACAAGAGCAGGGAACCAGCTCTACTGTGCCAATCCTGCTATGAGGTGATTTTAAGAACATGTTATCACTGTCCCACACTAAGTTAATCCCAAGTGATGTATAAAGTAATGCACACAGACCCCGCCCTTGGTGTAGGCTTCAAAACTGGAGGCCTTTTCTGAGAGGAATACACCAAAACAGCACAAATAAAATGTTTTCCTGCAGAGATCTACACAATACAACTTCAACTTTCCACCTTTCTCTCTCTTACTGGTTTCTTTAACAACCTGATCCAAAGGCCAGGGTAGCAATTAGAAAGGTTTCCATTATCTCCCATTGGCTTTTCAGGTAAGACTGCAATTCTCTTCCAGTCTTTTCAAAATCTGTTCAGCATCATCTTTCACAGAATTACAGAACCATAGAGTGGTTAAAGTTGGAAGAGGTCATCTTGTCCACCCCCCCTGCTCAAAGTAGCATCAGCTACAGCAGATTGCTCAGAGTTGCATTCAGTTGGGTTTTGAGCATCTCCAAGGATGGAGGCACTAGAACCTCTCTGGGCAACCTGCTCCAGTGTTTGACTACCTACACAGAGAAAAAGTGTTTTCTTACGTTTAAATGGGGTATCTTGTGTTTCAGGCTGTGCCCATTGTCTCTTGCCCAGTTACAGGGCACCACCAAGAAGTCCATCTCCTTTAGTCCCCCCACCATCAGGTATTTATATGCATGGATAGCTATCGGAAAGGCAGCACCAATGAAGTCCTGATGGAAGGATCGGTGCTGAATAACGCTCATCAAGGGGCCAAAAGTGTTTTGGTGTGGGCTGAGCCAATGGCTGCAAAAGTCCCTCTCCCTAGGCATAAGGCAGTCAGGAGAGGTACAGATAGAGCCGGTGCTTAGAACAGCCCTGGATAAAATTAATACCTAACAAATGAAAAGCAGAAATTGTTTTAAAAGCCAGGGGTTTTTTTCTTCAGCAAATGTACAAAAGATATGACAAGAGAGACCCAGATGCAGGGAGTTCTCTCCAACTGCAGCCAAAATCAGGAAATTCAGGCAAAGGGGCTTGAAGTCAGAGTTTTAATTCATAGAGATCTACACTCTTGTGCACATGCTTCTGCAGCAGCAACACATGGATGATTGGGATGCTCCCATGCTCCCTTTGCAGTGCCCCCCCCCCAAGACATGCAGACCATAGCAGGGTGCCTTTGGGCAAAGACCCCAAAAGCACAAGACCTGGCCAGCCACAGTGAGCACTCCCAAAAATGCTGTAATTTGGGCCAGATGCACAAGGCCCTCATCTTTTGCTCAAAAAGCTGTGGCCAGCTGCACTCAACTTCTCCTCCCCTGCTTTTTGGATATCAGCTCTCTGAAAGTTTGCCAGCATTGTCCAGGCTTCCCAAGGCTGCTGCTGAATCGCTGGCTGCTCCTGGGCTATTAAAATAACATTAGGAAAAACTGCCGCCCCATGGTTTTCCTTTCAGAGAAGGCAGGGACCCTGAAAAGGCATATCCAACCTGCAGCAGAAGGGAAGTGCGAGGAGAAAACCAGAGCATCTCCTGCCCCGAGCCGGGAGGGGTTGCTGCCTGCTTGGGTCGGTGGACGGGGTAATTAGAAGTACCTGCTGCCTTCAATGTGTCACTGCTGTCAACCACAGCGACTGCCTCCCGTCACCACAGCAACAGCCTGCAGCCAGGTTTATCATCTTTCTTTCAGTGATGCCTCCCCCCCTCCCCACAGCCTTCACCCCCTCCTTTTCCCTGTGCCTGAGCCTGTAATTAATTTCTGCTGCTGACAAAGCTGGTCTTCACAATCTGCATCATTCAGTCAGAAGTTTCATTACTAATTAACTTTTTTCAAACTTCAGATTTCCTAATTACAAGTGAACCCGTGCACATAGTCTCCCCCCTGCCCTGGCCCTTCCTCACCACTGTTCTCCCTTCCCACAGCCCCACGCCCAGTACTTTTCCCAGCGAGGTCTAGGGCCTCCAACAGATTTTGGAAACCAAAAGGAGACCCAGGCATTTCTTCCCATGGTCACCACAAGATGCTTCAGAGGAATGTGCCAGAAAGCTCACAGCAATCCACTATGCAAGAACTTGCCCTTAAAGGGAGGTTTTTCCTTAACAGTGACAGTTCACAGTTGATTCGAGCCCTCACAGATAAAGGGGTCATGACACTCATTTGAAAAAGGAAAAACAGCAAGAGAGAAAGGTTTCCTGACTCGTATAACCATGGGCTATTCTTATTATCCACATAACCATCTCCTCCTTGTAAAAGTCCTGTTAAGCTCTTGGCTTCAGCTCTACCTTGTGGCATCAAGATCCATATCTAGCTTAACTATATTTTGCCTAAAACACATTTCCTTGTACTGGTTCTACAGCTGGTGCCTGACTGTGGCAACAACACTTTGTTTTTTTGATGGGTCACCTCCTTGTCTCTCCACATGCCAAGCAGGGTCCATCCAGCTGCTGCCTGAAGGCAGCCAACATTCATCTGTTGACCTCCACCATGTCTCCCAATGGTGTCTACGTTTAGCCAGTACTCAGGGCTAAACCATAACAGTCTATCCCCGATGCTCCCTCCCAAGCTGGGAAGGGGAACTGTAGAAAAAAAGGAAAAGGCCCGTAATCTGATGCAGAAAACAGATTTAATAGAATAACAAAACTGAAACAACAATCAAAATATAGTATAGAGGGTTCTACTCAGCCTAGTCCTCGATGCTGACAGCAGGAATAGAAGGCCACCGGCAAGGAGCCTCAGGGAGAGGAGGAGCTCCACCCTCACTGAGTTCCCTCCTTTTATAATGAGCATGATTAAGTCATATGTGATACACCTGTGAGTCAGCTGCCTTGATTGGAACTCTCAGCTGACTCAGGTCTACTCATGGCTGCCTGCATGGCTGGCCCAGGGGTCTGTGCCTGGGGAACCAGGACAAATGCACAGGGCAAGTCTGGGATGGGGAGAGACTCAAGGGGGACATGCATCACCAGCACACACCAGGAGAGAACTATCATCCACCCCAAACCATCTGGGATGGAGTCAGTGCCAAAAGCCCCAAGTTACAGGACAGTTAAGGAGATCTACAGGTGTTTCTGTGAGCCATATGTGTTGCAGTAGTGCTTGATAACATGACTATGTATAATGCAAGATGATGTCAGAAATGGGTGATGGGATGCAAGCAAAGCTTTTGGACTCCATTCCTGAATGACAAATAGCAGGAGGAAGGCATACACTGTACTGGAGCTGTAAATAGCTTGCACGTGAAAAACTGGGTACCACTTAATATTCTTGAGATCAGCCTCAATCTCTGCTTTTTGTCACTGACAAAAATACAACAGAGCAAAACAAAACAATACTTTGGGGTTCCCTCTCTGCCTCCTCCTTCATCATCGCCTGAAGAATGGGAGTACACCAAGCAGAAAGAGCTCCCCCATGGCTGGCCTTCCTAATAGAACAGAAAATATATAAGCTTTACAAGCATGACAATCCCTCAGTCTTCTCTGTTGCTGTCCCCAAACCACTCCTAGGGTATGCCTTGTGTCAAATCAGGTCTTGAATATCTCAGACCTCTTTAACCTGCAGTAGAAATGCCTTGGCTACAAGGCATTTAAGAGCAAGGGGAAAAAGCCAGTCCTGTGTGGCTGGTCGTGGCAGCACCTGTTCCTGTCCCAGAACACAGAGAAGAGCCTGCTGTGGCAGAGCAGCTCAGTGACTGAACTTGAAACACAGATCCCCATGCAATGCATCCCAAACACTAGCCCCCATGCACACAACTATTCCTGCCCTCCCACCTCTGTGCCAGGCAGGCACAGCTGTGGGCACCCTGCAGGTGAGACATCACATTTGCACAGTCACTCCTCTCTGCTTCCCCTTTGGGCTCCTTCCCACCTCACTCTCATCCCACCATGCTTCCCATCAGCTAAGTGGCTGCGCCCTGTGATTCCAGTTTGCAGTGATTGCATTTTCTTTCTCTCCTTTTGAAATAAGCTAAGGACAGTGCTGCATTCCTTCCCTACTTCCCTCCCCTGCTTTGTGACCCTCCTGCAAGAAGCTGGTAGGATGCTGTAACTGCAGCAGGACAGTTAATATTCCATTTATAATGGAAGGAGTGATTTGTGTTGTGAAGGTCAGAGAAACAAGTAGCTCTGGGGAAAGAAGTGCTTATTTTGTCTCCTTCATTGCTGTTGGCTTTTGCAGATGCCCTCACAGCTGAGTTTCATTTTTTCCCCCTCCCACTTTTTTCTTATCACCACTCACTTTTTTTTTTTTCCCCCTTCTATGGTCATGCATAGGAGTTCTATGGTCTTTTTCTACCAAAAAAAACCCGACAGAAGCAACAGAATTCTTTCTGTTCAGCCCACTAGAAAAAGTTGAATGTAACACCTGGTGTTCACTCAAAGGAAAATACATCTCAAAATGTGTTTGTGTTCAAATAGATCAAAACAACCAAAACATTTCTCAGAACAAAAGGCTTTAAAAATCTTATTTTGGAAAGGCTGAAACATTTCTTCTTTGTCTTTTTTAGTTCAAAGAAATGTTTCAACATTACAGAAAAAAGGTTGTAGGTTTTTGACCTGACTTAGAACTCTCTTTTTTTTTAAGTTCTGAGTCAATTCGAAATTAAATGCCAATACCCAGCATTGCAATGCTGGGGTTTCATGGTGGCTAAGCCATAGAGGACAACTTATAAAGCCTTTTTTGCACGCCCTCAGGGTCAACATGCTCTAGATCTTCCCATGTCATGTAATCTCTTGTATGTGTTTGCTTTCGTCACGTCATTATTTACAGTCTTCTCACGAAAGAAGAGCACCTGAACTTTAAACAGCCGACACATGCCTCGCTAAGGTCTTCGAGTCTTTCACAATATTGATGCCAAGGAAAGGACTACAGTACAAACATGGCAGGACTGTTAGGTTGATTTCAGAGGCACTATGGAAGACTTACACAACTTGTGATGGTGTTACTAGGAGGCAGGACAACAAACTACAGAAGAGGGATGCAGTAGAGAGTTTTAAAATTCTTGGCAGTACTTCCAAGTTTCTGCCCTTTGGAAGGGACTTTCCATCAAGAACCAATTTATTAGAAAAGAAAAAGACTCAGTCATATCCACATTAAAACAGATAAACACCAACAAAAAGCACCATAGGTCAGCCCTTCTGATCAGTCTAACTTTCCAGGACTGCTCAGAAAGCGGGTACACAAGCCAAACAGGCTCTCAGCTGCATAGCTCAAATTCAGATTTAGCTTAGAGACTAATGAGAACTAAGTCAGTTGTACCTCATACAACATATCATAGAACCTTGCAGAGTTAGGTGAGAACTGAAGACTGCTTTTGGAAAGTAAGGTGGGGGGTTTGTTTTTTTCATTACAGAAACAAAATGAAGCAAGTAGCTAATTTTTTAAAACTCCTTCCATAATGATTTATTGAGACCTGCTAATTGTGTCTGTTAAACTCTCAAGTCCAGCAAAACCAAAACTAATAGAAAGACATTTAATCTCTGGCAGGAAAAATGGAGATTAAGAGGCTGAGAAATAATGTGAGGAGCAAATAGACAGTGGTATTAATGCAATTAAACAAGTCTTCAGATATTCCAGAGACAGTAAGCCAATGAGAGAGCTCTGACCTAGTGTGGAGCCAAAACAGGCCACAGAGGGCCCCTAATCAAACAGTAGGCTGCAGAGAGAAAGCAAGGCTTCTTTACAATGCTCTTCACCGCAGCAACCACAGGAGAGCCCACTGGTCCTAAAGTCAGCGTGAGTTACGCCAAGAATTCTGGCTGGTTGTCACACCACCCGGATGTACACACATTGGTCTTCTAAAGCAACCTAATGTTTTCTTCAGAAGAGGTGTTCAGATCCCACTGCTAATTATTCAAATATCACACAAATACCACGCATCTTTATCAAGGCTGCTACACAGCCCTACTATTAATGATTACCTCTCGCCTGTAGCAGCTGGGCCTCAGAGCTTCTCTACTGAAAATGACCCACCTCCAAATTGTATCTAGCTTTCAGGGTGCAACACAGCATCTGTTTAACTGTGTATAACATTCCTGCAAAGCTGTTTACTATAGGAAGAATGAAAAAAATATAGTATCGAGGAATAAAAAAAACCAACTGAGAATCTTTTTTTAGGTCAGAAGAAAGTAATTACCCAAATTCAAACTTGAGCAGGGTATTAGAGGTAATGACTGTTCCTGGAGAAAGAGGTTTTTAATATCCTCAGATGGCTGGGAATGCAACTGCATGTCTTACTTGCCAGCAAAGCAATACTCTACCATGCTGTGGGATCAGTTCAGGACTGACTTGAGGAACTGCACCTCCTGCTGACTCCCAAATGGTACCTCCTGCAGCATTCTGGCTCTGCCTTGGAGATCACCATCCAAAACCCAACCTGTCTTCCCATTAGGAGCTTCAACAAGGTCACAGCATGAGGTGATAAGACTGTAGCTTAGAACATTATTATGCTATATGACAGTTGAAAGAATTTTGCTCCAAAAATCTCCTAGTCAAAGTGGCAGGTTCAGCAGCTGCTTCCCACTGCAGATGGAGCTGTATAGATGACAGACACCAGTGAAGGGCCACCAGAGGAAACCCCCTGAATAACAAAACTGGGATCCAAACTGTAAAGCTCTTACAGCTTACTGATGTTTCACTTTGTGGAGGCAATTCCCTATTGATATCAGTGGCAAAGCAGGGATCTTAGAAGAGTTAGTCTTTGGGTTTGCACTCAGTTGGATCTCTGCTCTAGAGAAGACCTGAATTTGGCAGGCCAAGGCAGGAAGACATTTGCAGTCCAGGAGTGATTTGAATTAGTGATGTGTTCCAGAGTAACAAAATCTGAATTTGAACAGGGCAGCTGAATGCTCTGAAACACAACCCCTGGAAGTGAGAAGACCACTCAGAGAGGCTAGTGGAGTCACCATGCTCAAACCAGAGCCTGAGTCACAGTGGGGTTTTTTTTTGTTGGCTTTTTATGTGATTCAATCTGGATGTAGTCAATCTTAGTTGGTGGAAATTTCCTTCCGAAGTGTAAAAACATGAAGTGCTTTGCAAGAAAAATCAAAATCTCTCCAAATCCTCCCCCTTTCTTCTGTGCTTCATTGCCCTGCCTTCAAGAAACACCATCCACAGTTGTGTAAGTCTTCCTCAGCACCTGTCAATCTAACAGTCCTGCCATGTTTGGCAGTACTACAGTCTCTTCTTTGGCCTTCATGTCATGATAGCTTTGAATGGAGTCCTCAGCTTGGGTGGGTCCACTAGACACATCCACCAAATAAGTAGAGCACTATAATAGCAGTGCAGTGTCTATGTGACTCAAATTAAAGAAAGGGGGAAGGAAAGAACTAGTGATAATGGATCTGGGAGGGCAGGGAAAGCAAGAGAATTTAAAAAAAATGAAAGGCGTTGCTTTTTCCCCTCCCTACTGCTCCTAAGGTTTTCTGATTTGTTTTGTTGGATTTTTTTTCTTCTGCCTTTGTCTCTTTTTCTTTCCAGAGCTTTCCTTCCCCCACTCTTGTGAAAGAAATGCTTAAATGTTTGGAATGAAACAGCATAAAAAGAGAGGAATAAATGTTTCTTCAGGAACGAGAAACAAAGGGCCAGGATTTGGAAGACATGCAAGCCCTTAAGGATGCACAAGAACATTTTGTGGGACCTTTTACAACATACAGATCCCTGCCTCCCATTGATTTGAGAGACTGCATTGTGATACTCAAGCCTACCAGATGAGCTCTCTGGTATTTCGCAAAGACAAACAGGTGAAAGGAGGGCACACGTGAAGGGGGAAAAGGTTGGCTGCAAAGTGCCGAGCAGAGTCTAGAGCATGATCGACTTCTTCCATTTCCAGCACAACTTTCACCTTCCCAGTAAAGGGATGTATTCCCATCTTACTTTCTAGCACTTTACAAGTGTGGGTTTTGTCCTTTTGTGGGTTTTAGGCTCAGTGGGCCTTGGGAAATAGTTGGTGGAGCATGGAGAGGACATTCCAATGAGCCTCCTGAAACAGGTACCGCTGTGCAGCTGCCTGTCACTGTCCAGGGGTTGGAGAGCTGGGGGTCATCTCCCCAGGACTACAGCACAGACATGTGAAAGACAGACACATGTGGGTCTTAGGTGTTGCTTTTAAGGGTTGTTTTTCTCCCCTACTGCTTACAAAAAATACAAAGGGATGGTGGAAACAGCTTTGAATAAGAAGCTGTTTCCCTGGACAGGAAAACGGGTAGAAGAAACCCTACCATAACTGAAGGTCTAAAACCCACCAAACGCACACTGTCTTCCTGTTTCTGCTCCTTTTTTTCCTGCACTCATCTCTCTGTTCATCATCATTGTCTTTCTAGTCCATCCTAGTTTTCAGATGTTACGGATCTCTTTTTCCACTCTTTGCAACTTCCCACCTTCTGGCAAAGGTCACAGGAGTCCAAACTGAGCTCACAGGGATACACTACTCAAATGTGTCTGAAGAGAGCTCAGGGCACCTTTGATAAAAGGTCATCTCGCTTTGCAGGAATGTGGAAATGACAAATAAAAGCACAAAGGATGGATTATGGACCTTCTCACAGTTTAAAGGGAGTATGTGTCCATCTGTGCAGGGGTTGTGCCCTCTGCAGGTGCCAGAGCAGTATCCTGTACCCCAGAACATCACCTGAAGGATGTGGAACTGAGCTCCTTGCTCCTTCAGACAGCCAGTTTCCAAGGCTAACCGAGGGTACTCTGACTCCAGCAGCGGTCCTCAATTAGAGACGCAGTAATCTGGGATAAAGCCACTTTGGCTTTCTCCCTTCTTCCAGCTAGGTGATACTTTCAGTATCACTAAATCTTGTGCTTGGTGCTTAGCTTAGCAGGCTTTTGTGGCGAGTGCTTCAGTACAGAAAAGAAAGTCATGCAGTGACAAAGCTTTGCAGCAAAGTAAATAAAGATTAATTCAGAAGTGTAGGGAGTGCTCAGGAAGGCCACTCAGAAGAAATTGCATACAGTCTAAGAAAAATGCAGAACAATAACAAAAAGAGCTGGGTACGAGCTCCTGTTGTTTGTTTCATTATTGGCTGTAATTAAATAAAACTTGTAATTTTCAGAGTTTCAAGATGCCACCGCCTCCTACTTTGAATGCAGATTTTTCCCCTTATTGTTTTTCAAGGTTTGTAGCTGGATGCATCCCAGGCCCCTTTGCCCTGGTTCCCAGAGGATATGCTGCAAGAACTGGCACTGATGGCCTGCAGGACACGTGCCTGGAGGAAGGACTCATGGCAAATGACTGAGCCAATCTGCCTCAGCAGATAACTGGAGATTAGGAGCTCCAGCCAGCACACAGGCTCACAGCAACTGCTAGAAACTCCTTGAGGACACAAATAGGCTACGGATGGTCTCCTGAAAGGGAAAATCCTGGCATCTATGTGTGACAGAGGTAACTGTTAAGAGCAGGAGAGATTCGCATTATTTGAGCTTCTCAACTGAGAAGGGACCCTTCTGCTCATTCTGGTGGATAAGCAGATAACGCCAGTACTCTCCTTGTACATCTGCTTTCTTTCTCTTCCTTTCCTCCTCCTCTTACATTCTGCAACAAAGACCACTCAGTAAACATGAGATTATTTAAATCATCTAGTGCTTCCTTCAAAACACTATGTAAACTTTTACTAATTTCCACAACTGCCTCTTAAGGTACAAAAATACTTCCCCTTCATTACTGATAAGAAAACAAGCAGGAAAGGAGCAGCTTTTTCCAAAGTGGCCCCTGATGTGGGTTCTCCAATGCATGAGCTCCTTAGAGCCTGGTTTTCAGGAGCATGTAATACTTATTATTTCTAACACAGCCAACAAGAATTGTGAAGCTCCAAGCATCTGGCTCCCACCGCCTCAAGTCAGATGGCCAAAGATCAGAGTCCCCTTTAGAAAAAAGCATTACCTAGAGATCACACAATAAGTCACTGCCTGGGAATGCATTAAAATTCAGGTATTCCTGCCATCCAGAACATATTCACTAAACCCCTCAGCTTTCTGGCTAACTGACAGATTGTACCATGCCAGGGGAAAGGAGCCAACATGACTCATGCTCAATCACCACGATGCTGACAGTATTGAGTGCTGTTTTAGGGGGGGTAAATGCTGTGAATGTGCTAAGCATTATCAATATTAAAATAATATTAGTACTACTTATGAGGTATCTCCACATGTCCTAGATGACACTAGCAGAGATCAAAATCAAATTATGCAAAGTGTTAAAAATGTTACATAAACACACAGTAAAACATGCTGCCTGCTCCAAAGAGTTTTAACCTAACCAAACAGGACAGGCTAACGATGCATTACAATATCTCTGCTTTGCGCACAACAAGACAGAGCACAGAGAAAGGAGCAGTTTTACCCAAGGGCAGATAGGAGACATGGGGCACAGCTGGGACCTGAGCAAAAGTCTCCCAATTTGTTCTCCAGCATCTTTGGCCTAAGATTGTTCCCCATCTCAACTACAACTGCATTTGATAAGAACAGTGCCCACAAGGAGAATGGTTCACCCATAAATCTTTTCTGAGAACAATGGAAAAATTGTCCAAATTCCACTTTATAGAGGCAAGTAATGTGCTGCATATAGATTATCATAAATGTAGGGCTCCCTGAACCCATTCAGAGAGGTCTCTGGCTGCTCAGGAGTGCAGTGCACAGGCAGGAGCCAGAAGACCTATGCTCTCCATCTTCCACTGATACCTTCATTGGGATCTCAAGTTGTTGCGATCTCAAGATAAAATTCAACCCATAGTTGTGATAGTGTTACACTAAGTCTAGTAGACTAAATACTCATGCATCTTTTTTCCCAATCCATCAAAGAATTTGCTACCTTCCAAAGGCACTCCAGGTTCCTTCAATAAAAGTGTGCTATGTAAGCACAAATTATTCACACGTTTGACTGGAGAATGACCAGCTCCAAAAAAAGGCAGTTCCTACACAGCAAGTTGCCAATATCACAGGTTAGCTGAAGCCTCCATCATCAGTATTGCATATTTTGGCTTCCTCTTTGATGTCTTTCTGCCTGTTGTATTCATTATCACTCTTCAGATTTAGGACTAGTAGTACATTGCTATTACCACATTCATATGACTGCGACCTATTTGCTTTCATATAGTTTCAACTTCACACTCCATTTATTCTGGAGTTTTTGACAGCCTCTGGAAAAATACACCTCTTCCTCTTATTTACAGCCTAACTTATTTTTCCCTGTACCATTTCCAGTCAGAAACTACAGATGCACATAAATCCCCTTTCATTTTGAACATACCAGTTACAGGCCAGCTCATTGCCCCATCCTTTCCAGCCATATCAAGTATTCCCCTTTCTCTTTGCAGAGCCTTATTTATGAATCTATTGACTTTGTTTTGTTTTAATTTTTAACAACCACCCCCAGTCCTGTGTGACTCTGCAGGAGCTGCTCCTTTATTGGATTACTCTTCACTGTTGCACAGCCATCCATCTTCTGTCACGTTAATTACTAAGCACCAAAGAATCACTTGCATTTCCATTGTCCCATGCAGGTTTCATTGCTTTCTCCACTAGTCAGCTGCCCTGATTCCTCCCCCCTCTCCACAGTACACTGTTTAAATACTGCCCACTCAACCACCTTGTTCCCAGCAGCCTACTTCCCTTTTGATTACGGCAATAAAGTGACCTTACCAAAAAGATGGAATTAATATGACTGTTTAGCTGGGACATATCTAGTACAAAATGTTGGCAAGCAGAGTAAAAAACCCAGCTATCTTCTCCTACTCCACAGGACAGGGCTCAGGTGGGGTTACAGCAGCCTGCAAAGGTCCACCACAGGGAAGGCCAGAGCATGATGCAGACATTTCACCTCTGAAACCCCCTGGATCCATAGATCATCAAGCCAAAGAGAGATGACAAGTTATTGATAACCTGCCCAGCTCAGCAAGACATTAGCAATGGTAGGCACCAGTGACCAAATATATGTGATAAATTCGTTCTTTGTGGATTAGAATAGCTGCTTCATGCCCAGTGCACCTCTGCCAAGGGCCCTTCAGGAGCAGTAGCTTCATATGCTGTTCTTTGAGATAACATACCAGATACTACTAGACTCAGGATAACTGCAGTTGGCAGACCCATCCCCTTCTGCAAATTTACTCTCCTATCCTTTACATGCAGTGTATCCTTTTCCAAACAGATTTAGCAGTGACTTAACAAAGCTCACATCTTCTCTGCATAATCTTTTATTTCATCTGAGAATGATTCTTCCTGACCAGATACAATCACACATGGAGCCAGAAGCATACTAGAAAAGATTAGCATAGAAGCTTTAGCTTTAGGCTTTCTTGCTAATAATCTGCCCTTATATTTCAAGACTTCTTTCCTACAGATTCTTGTATCACTGATACTAAGATGTACCATGACCACAGGCTCCTTCACAGCTGTCTCTAAAGTACTTGCATACCTTGTGGGATTTGACACCCTTGAATCCAGTAGGCAAATTATCTTGCAGGTCTCATGGCCATCACACACCCAGCCGTCTGCATGGCAGACAACAGAATTATCTCCTCTCCCCATAACCTGTTTGCACATCACATCCGCTCAGCTTATGCAGCCAACGTAGTGACTATCAAAGCTAAACCAGAAGCTGTCTGTGCTCATACACAAGCCAACATCTCTCGAACCCAGAATGCCACCTGGCTGAGAAAGCTATGCAGATGAAAACTGACAGTACCTACATGCATCCTCATCAACACCATGAGCAAGGTGGCAATGAGCTGGTGCACAGGAAAGGTGGGAGTTGGAGGGAAAGAGTCCCTTCCTCTAGTTGCATGTCTAACACTCTAATAACCACATGCATGTGCTTCTCCAAGCAGAAGTAGACCACAGCCCTTGGCCTGTCCTACTTCATCTTATCTATGGCAACTCAGCGATGACAGGACTTGACAAGGAACGTGAGAAAGATGCAGAAAATAACAGTTTTCCTGGAGAGTCAGGAGGCAGAGAGAAGCCTGAGCAGTGAGAAATTATTACTGTGACCTATGCCTCAAGTATCCACCCATTTTGCTGCCAGGATGCACATTGCTTCACACCTGTTCCAGTGAGACATTGTGCTGTGCAGGACCATTTTCCCTCAGGTAGCTGCAGTCACCTCTTACCAGGGAGGAAAACAAGGGACAGTCCTGCCATAGCACCTCTTTGGAACAGAAGAATCACAGAATCACAGAATGTTAGGGATTGGAAGGGACCTCAAAAGATCACCTAGTCCAATCCCCCTGCCAGAGCAGGAACACCTAGGTCAGGTCACACAGGAACATGTCCAGGCGGGTTTTGAATGTCTCCAGAGAAGGAGACTCCACAACCTCTCTGGGCAGCCTGTTCCAGTGTTCTGTTACCCTCACTGTGAAGAAGTTCTTCCTCACATTTATGCGGAACCTCCTATGTTCCAGCTTGTACCCCTTGCCCCTTGTCCTATCATTGGATGTCACTGAGAAGAGCCTGCCTCCATCCTCATGACACTCACCCTTTACATATTTATAAACATTAATGAGGTCACCCCTCAGTCTCCTCTTCTCCAAGCTAAAGAGACCCAGCTCCCTCAGCCTTTCCTCGTAAGGGAGATGTTCCACTCCCTTCATCATCTTTGTGGCTCTGTGCTGGACTCTCTCAAGTAGTTCCCTGTCCTTCTTGAACTGTGGGGCCCAGAACTGGACACAATACTCCAGATGTGGCCTCACCAAGGCAGAATAGTGGGGAAGGAGAACCTCTCTTGACCTACTAACCACCCCCTTTCTATGCACCCCACGATGCCATTGGCCTCCTTTTCTGGAAAAGAAGTTGCCATACCTGTTCCTATGTCAGGAGTCTGAAGGAGGAGGCATTTGCACCTCCACAGTGTGTAAAGCACAGCCTCCACTCAGGCATGCTTTGAGCACCCACTTAGCTTCACTACATTTAAAGAGGTTTCATGTTATTTACTACAGTGAGAAAACGGAAAAGAAAAAACAGAGCGTAGGTCAGGATAGTAAAGACAAACTTGGCATGCCTAGAGGAGCCAGCCGCTGAGGACCTGCAGTAAATCTCAAAAAACGAGCGCCACAGAGCTCCCATCACTTTCCCGGAATGAACAGACTGTCCCCAAAGCCAGCTCTGCTCCCAGCCACTCTGCCATCAGAGAAGATGATAAATCACCAGCCAACAGCCAGGTGGCCAAGGTCCTGTGGCCCCATGGGGCAAGGGACCCTTGCCAGGCAGCAGCCGGGGGCCAGAGCAGCTGCAGTGTGCCAGGTCTGGAGCCAGCTATGCACTCAGACTCCTGCACTCTGTGCAGCCTGATAAGGCACTTCCCACCCACCTGTCACTAAGACTGAGGAGAAGGGTATAAAGGAAAATCACAAATTTGCACCAATATTTTGTACATGGTGACTGCTATTGTAATTTTTTTTGTTTAAATCCAGCTTCATTTCTCCGGGGTAATTAGCTCTAGTGACCTTTCAAATACATTTTTCAGCCTCACAGAGCCAAAAATTTCCAAATGACAATTGTCACACCAGGCTGCATTGTCATGTACAAAGCTCTTTGCTGGTCCCATCTATCTCTCCATGCTTTAAGACCATTCCTGTGAAGCCTCCCTGTGCACACACACATCTGATCCTTTCCTCCCCCATTAGCAGTCACACTTCTCTCTCACACTCCTCCTTTCAGCTTCCTGGATGCAGCCTTACAGGGTTTTGTTTGAAGGTGTATAAAAAAGAAATGATAGACTTGCGTTGGCCCTGTTACAGGCTGCCGCATGACAGCTTTTCAAAGGCAGTGTGTCTATGCATGTGTAACATATACAAGGATATCGGGCACATACATAGGACAATCATCTGCTGACAGAAGTCTTTCATTGGGAAGGCATATAAGTTCAGGTGTTTTGTTGGCTTGTCTAGTGTTTTATTTTTTCACCTAGCATACCCAGGCATTTGATGACACATTTGATGTATGTGTTATTTTTGAATGGTCAAATTCCTCTATTTTAAGCCAGTCATACCTAACTTGAAACTTAATCTTTCTCTCGAGAAGGCCTTTTCTTCACATTTGAGAATTCCCCTACTTTTTGCAATTAAACCTAATTTAAAAGAATCAGAGCAATAAGAGATCGTTACTCCCTATCCTCACTGCACTGAAACCCTGTGCTCTGCAGAAGGAGCTGCTGTGATCCTTTAGCATCTTCCCTTGTTACAACCACCATCAAGGTCCAAAACAAACTCAGTGAAGTCAGCAAACCCCCACAGGCTTCACGGACAACGTCCTGAGTAAAGCCCACAGTACAGAGAAAGTGAACTTGTCCAAGCACAGAGAAGACCCTGACAATTTGAGATGAGGCTAGAGAACCATTTCCAGCTCTCCTTTCCAGACCTCATCAAATCTTGGCCACCACACCTCTAAAGAAAATAGCACATAAATTTGGGGATCCATATTTAATTTGTTGCATAATACATGAACAGGGAGCAGTGTGGACATGCATATATATTTATATGTTTGTCTGCTTGTTTGGGTGGGGGAAGAGTGGAATTAAGTTATTCCCTTCTCACCCAGTCACTGTGACAACGCTGGGTCAGTTTTTCACTTCTTCTTTCTCATCCCAGAGCACTGTCCCCAGACAGTTTCACCAGCATGCTGGTGAGACACAGCATGATACTGGGATAAAGCGATCAGTGCAGAGGAGAGCAGGAATCCATGAAACCCGTGTCATTCCCAGGGATAACACAGCCAGTTTTGTATGCAATCCAAGAGGAGAGAATCACCCTTCCATAGGAAGGAGCTTCCCACTTTCCAGCAGTGCTTCTGCTTCCCTTCTAGTTGTGAAATGGGTCAAAACAGTGAAGTTAAAGCAGTTTAGCATGGGAGAAGCTATCAAGGGTCATCTTTTAGAAACTGAGATGGTTCTTTCCAGCCCCAGTAGAGTGAGGCTGATGGCAAATTACACACCTGACCCTGGCAGGGACAGAAAAACAGATCTGAATTCCCCAAGCCCTTCATAATGCAGCCGCTTTTTAATGTGCTTTAGAGCATGTGGTGGTGTGATGGAAAGGTTTTATTAACACAGAACCTGCATAACTCAGTTTTAAGTTTTAATCCATTCCAAATCATGTCAATAAAGCCCATCTGCCTAATCCCCATTCTACAGCTGGAACAGCAGAGCATGGCGGCTCAGCTGAAGGAAATAAACTGTGACAACTCCAGTGCTTACCACCAAATAGCTTTCCAAAAGGGTCATATATTTGTACCTGGGAAGAAATAGCCCATAAATCCCATCATTCAGCAGATCTCTCCACCAAGTTACATATCTCAATGCACAGCCCTGCAAACCACTGCAGCACAGGGGCAGACGTACATCCCGCTCAGTCCTTCTTGCTGGGGTGGGAACCTCCAGCAGAGCAATAGGGTGGAGAAGAGAAAATGGCTTCAGTCTTGCCAGTGTAACCCAACCTTACATGTGGGACAAGACCACAGCTGCAGTCAAAAGCCGAGCTCAGATTTGTTATGGACAACTTATTAGACCACTTGCACATACATAATCATGTTTTCCGCAACAGAGATAGCATTGGACATCCTTGACCTGGTTTTGAGAGACACACTGAAGACTGCACAAAAAACTACCTCATAGCAAGTCTGGGATAAAGATGATCAGATGATCTTGCACCCATGGGAGCTGGGCTCCTTAGGAATTTTTAAATGCAGGTAGAGAAACACCCACCAGTCACTGTCTAGTACAGAAGCTAGCTGGTAAGCCCGAAAGACCTTTCTCAACTCTAAGATGGAAGACAGCGAGACACAGGGGTTTTATCAGTCACCACAGAAAAAGCTGGATGGTTTTGGTGCTTGTGACTGCATGATGAAGAGAGAAGCTAAAATCCAGGGCAAGCCTTGCAAGACCAAATTAAAATAACTCAGCTCTGCCACTTCTGATTTCAGAATAAAACTTCCATCTCTTTCTATAGGAGCACCTCCAGCTTGCCCAGCCCTGTGCACAGGCTGGTGAAACATTTAGTTATGGTTATAGGTTCAAGCCAAGGAAAAATCTCTCTCTGCTGTCAGGCTCCTTTTGCTGGTGTCCTGTGGTCAGGACTTCAGTTCAAACATTTCTGTTCTTTCTTTGCCATGAGGTTACTCTGTTTCTAGACTACACAATTATATTATGAAGGGTCATTTATGAAGGTTCTCCACAGCACTATCATTTATTTGACGATGATCAAATCTAGATTAAAAAAACAAAAAACAAAAAACAAAACAAAAAAATACCCAAAAAACCCCCACAGAACAAAAATGCACATCCCCATCATGTTGCTGGATGTGTAGGGAGGGAAGAATTGTTTGTTTTTCACTGACCCTTTAAAAGAAATGTTTTCCTGTCTGGATTAGGGAACATGTCACATCTGAGTAAAATTTAACTCACATCTCATTTCTGTTTTCTGTTGCTCTTCAAACAGGGAATTTTAGAGACTGCTTCACTGATGAGAAAAAAAAAAGGATTTGGTTTATTTCAGGAGCAGAGGCTGTGCCTTGGTTTTCTCTGATATATGAAACATCCCTTGATTGTGCAAATGCATCCTGATGGTGTCTTTGTGTTCCTGTCACTCCTGATTTATGGGGGCCTTTTTTTCACTCAGAAGAAGAAGAAGTTGCATTTCAATCTTCATTACTTGTACCTCTCCCCAAAATGCTCCAGCCCTGGAAGGGAGCTCCTGCTCTGCTTCCCCCCAGCTGCCCCACATTGCACTGGCATCATGGAGGATATAGGAGTGGGGGTGGTACAGGCACTGCTCAACGGGAGCAAGCTCACACTGCTGAGATCTCCGGTGAGATAGTTGTTTGCTTATGCCCAATGAGGACCCTTGTTGTGTTTCATCCTGTTTCCTTCCTCCATGCTGTGATGGAGGGGGAAGGCATCAGCCCTCTGTCCTGCCTGGTTCCCAACACAGGGCCTCACTTGCTCAGCTGTTCTCTGAGAAACAACAGCCAACAGAAGAGCAAGAAGGGCTTGGGATACGCTCAGACTTGTCCCTGCAGGTGACTCGCTCCCCTGCCTTCTCCACTCTTCCAGGGGTGGCAGAAGGATGAATAGGAAGCCCTCCCTTGGGGACTCATCCCTGCCTTGTTTCCTGCAGGGCTGTCCCCATTTTGACAACATGAGCTTGCAAGCGGACTCCTATCCAAAATCACCTGACAGCATAACAAATGTCTTGGACAGGTGGGTTGAACAGGGGTCTGAAAGCTGCTCTCCCCTCTAGGCTTTGTCCTTGCCCGTCCTGCAAACCCGGATAGCCACAGGGCCATAAATTCCTGTGACAGCCCAGGCTCTGCACACCCAGCCACACTGCCTCTTCTCGTTTGTGCACTCTGGATGGGCTGTCACAGGCAGCCTGAGCACCATATAAACCCTCCAAGCTTGCAAGAGGGGTGGGCTCAGAGCCAGTAGCGTGTGGGAAACCACATGGGCTGCATTGCAGACCCCACTGTCCACCTCACAGCTAAACTTGTGCTTTGATGGATGTAGTTCATGTCTACCTATGAAACATTACAAGATTTGAAAGGAAAAAAAAAGAGAAAAACATAGCTTTAGAAACAGAGGAGGAGTTGCCAGGACACATCAAGCTTTAAAGATGTGAGTCGCAGAAATACATTAAGGCTCATTCTTCAAGAGCTGTCAGCCCTGCAGCCCTTATCAAAACTAAACTGTTTAAAAAAAGAGGAAAAAAACCTGAACCTTATTGAGCGTTTGGTTGGACATTAAGGCCACGGATTCCTAATAGGCTGCTGGAAGTCAAGTGTCATGCCATGTGCCATAAGCCTGCATCTGCTTAACTTGCAATGGCCTGAAACAATATATTCAAAAATACATTTTGCTTCAACTTGTTTGAAGTACATTGTTTTGACCTAAGGGTTTTGACTATCACCCATTACCATGTTGACTTTTACATTATCATACAAAGCCAAAAGGAAACACACTGAGCTGATTAAAACATGCGCATCATCTCCAGGGGGTGGAGGGCTGACAATAAATTTATGCTGATTTCACTGAATCAGCAATTTCCAACTGAAACCAGTTACAGGGCAAAGTTCACCAGAGCCACCAGTGAGAACTCACATGCTGTCCCCAGTATGCACCTGAGACACTATGTATATAAGGACTGATTCAAACACTCAATTTCGGTCCCTTTTTCTCCACTGAACTCCTTTTTTTTGGCTTTCAGAGGTTAGCATAGAGTGCTGAAAGCCATTATGTTACACAGTATCTGCCCTATTTATCCAGCTCCCAGCTGGCTGCAGAGGAGCTGTCGTCAGTGGGTCTGAACTCACAAATGCTGACATGGAGATTATCTGTCCCGTGAAGAACGGTTTAACCTGATTAATCTGCGGGAGATCGCATCAGCCTCTTCCTTGAAGAGCCCTACAGCAAAGGTCTGATGTAATCTCACAGCCTATGGCATGTGGCCCCAACAAGGAGGAAGCTACCCCACTCCCCAGGACGTCTAATCCTGTTTTCACAGAATCATAGAATGGTTTGGGTTGGAAGGGACCTTAAACATTATCTACTTCCAACCCCCTGCAGGGACACCTTTCACTAGACCAAGTTGCTCAAAGCCCCATTCAGCTTGGCCTTGAACACTGCCAGGGATGGGGCAGCCACAATTTCTCTGGGCAAACAATTCCCGCATCTCACCACCCTCACAGGAAAGAATTTCTTCCTAATACCTAATCTGCATCTCCCCTCTTTCAGTTTAAAACTACTACCCCTTGTCCTATCACTCCATGCCCTTGTAAAAAGCCCCTCCACAGCTTTCTTGTAGGCCCTTTCAGGTACTGGAAAGCTGCTCTAAGGTCTCCCCAGAGCCTTCTCGAGGCTGAACAACCCCAACTCAGCCTGCCTCTGTAGCAGAGGTGCTCCAGCCCACTGATCATCTTTGTGGCCCACCTCTGCACTCGCTCCAACAGGTCATGGCCTTCTTATGCTGGGGGCCCCAGAGCTCAACACAGTACTCCAGGTGGGGTCTCATGAGAGCAGAGGGCCAAAATCACCTCCGTCGACCTGCTGGCCACGCTTCTTTTGATGCAGCACAGGATACGGTTGACTTTCTGGGCTGCAAGCACACATTGCCAGCTCATGTTGAGCTTTTCATCAACCAGCATCCTGAAGTCCTTCATCTCAGGGCTGCTCTCAATCCATTCTCTGCCCAGCCTGTACTTGTGCTTGGGATTGCCCTGACCCATGTACAGGACCTTGTACCTGGTCTTGCTTAACTTCATGCGGTTTGCATGGGCCCACCTCTCAGACCTGTCAAGGGATGACATCCCTTCCCTCCAGCCTGTCAACAGCACCACACAGCCTGGTATCATCGACAAGCTTGCTGAGGGTGCACTTGATCTCACAGTCAATGTCGCCAAAGACGTTAAACAGTGCCGGTCCTGATACCAACCCTTGAGGAACGCCACTTGGAGTGTTACTCCAGTAAGGAGTGTTTTCCTCCCTTGGCTTGGCCCTTTTGCAGTGCCCACCATCCCCTTCGGGGAAGGGCCAGCCTGAAGGACATGAAGGGCTGTGGTGGGATGGGGCAGGAGACTGTACCCTCATCTTCCCCACCCTGTAGTTGGCAGCCTTGCTCCCAGCACAGCGTACCATAATAGGGACACACAGCAGATCCCCACAGTCCTCAGCCCCTTAAACCTAAGCAGGGTGAAGGAAGGGGAATTACTGAAGGTTCTTTCTCACCTGCCTGACTTACTTTCATTACAGCAGACAAAAATGTAAACCAGTCGGTAAATTCAGGCCCAGAAATCACATTCCCTCAGCAACTTGCGCAGTTTGAGAGACAGGAGCAGGAAAGACCGATCAAGTCATATCTTACACAGACTCTTAAAAAAGGGAGGAAGGTTCAACATTAGCATTTCTACTACTGGCTCTTTTTTTATTTTTTCTTTTACTCCCCAAGCCCCACCCCCCCCACACCCCTGCCACTCCCCTTCAAGCCCAGCTTTAAACTTCTAAAAATGGGCTGATTTTAAGATGAACTAGAAATCCTGGAAATGGATGATGACTAATATACTATGAATGGCAGAAACTTGGTGGAATGCTAAAAAGCAGAAGGGTTATTATAATACCTGGCTGCAAGTTATACAGAAAAGTGGGTTCAAGCCAAAGGGTTGGAGGAATAATGCAGTCTTTTAAATACCTCTCTGGAGTTAACTCAGAAACCTTAAAACTCTTACGGGGAAAACTAAGTATAGAAGATCATACCATCAACTCTGTGTGAATTCACAACCCCAGGAGTTGTAATACATTTATAATCCCACGCTGCACATTTATCACTAGGTCTCTAGATAAAGACAACTGGGTGTGCAGTTTTGAAAGAAACATTGGCACAATTCAAACATAATGAAGATGAGGGAATTCACCGGTAAACTGGCACAAAGAACACAACAGTGTTGTGTTGTGTCCTCAGTGCTTTAAGCAATTGTTTCTTGGAAGAGCTAATTTGAGCATCCACAAGCAAAAGCAACTATTACTGACTTCATTTTCAATAATGCACAAGAATTAATTCAAGAAGTCACAATATCTGAGCCCTTAAATAATAGGGTTCACAGTGTAATTAAGTACAATGTCCTAGGAGTAGAGAGATACATGAGTGACACTAAATTTTTAGGAAAGTGTTTACTGTGTAAGAGTTGTTCAGAAGGACATTAGTTCACAACAAAGGAAGCAAGTACTGTATAGATGCTTTTAACAATATATAAGTGATGTGGGAAGGGAGTTCTTGGTGGGGTCACAGAATATGCAAAGGGTACAGGTTATTTTGGGTAGGTCAAAACAGCCTCTCAAGACCAGGGAGGACTCTTGGGTACTGGAGTGAAACCTAACGAAGTGAGGCAGATGGTCAACACAATGTTAAGTGACACTGTGTCAATAAAAACGAAGTGATTATCTTAGAAAACCTGCATTAAAGCTGCACCAGATCATCTTGCAGGATTTCAAGCACCAACAGCCCATGCAAGGGAGCTGGGGTCCCCACACTCAGCTCAGTGTTTCTTGGCCAGGCACACAGCCATCAGACAAGGTGTCCAGCTACAAAAGGACTGGGAGAAGGAAGGCCACAGGCACTAGGCACGACTGGTCACTTCATCTTGCAATGGATTTTGCAGAACCTGAGGAGGTTCAGAGAAAGGCAGCAAAACTGAAGGACAGCCCGGCAATGCTGTCCTCTGCAAGGAGAGAGGAAAGTCTGGGCCTGTTTCTGGTCCCTTTTACCAAGGAAATCCTCCCTGCCACTACAAGCAACAATTTCATTAGCAATACCCTTGATTCCTGCCAGGACTGTCACCATGGAGTATTCTTGTTTGAGGTTTTCTATCTGCTATTGCATGGGTCCTACATCTGCTGTAGGGCATGCAGAAATATTTCACAAACTCTGATGTGTGAAGGCACATTTTTGGCAGCTCATTCTGGACAGAACATAGTGGCTCGTGACTGCAGGGTGCTGAATAAAGCAGCTCCAGCCATCCCTTTTGGTCCCAAGCTCCTCTGAACAGGAAAAGTGATAAAAGTGTATGAAGTAACAGAAAGGGTAGTTGTGGAACTTCTGTGCTCCCAGAACAGGGCCAGGAGGATACAGTGGCATTTAGAAGATGGCAAATCCAAACCTGGCATATGGGAAATACTGTCTCCCCTCTCCCCTCATTTCAATATATGATTAAACAGCAGAATTCACTGCCACAGGAAGGTAGCAAGACTAGGATCCTCACACCATTCAATACAGGCGTCCTGATTTGACCAAACAACCCATAGGAAAATAAAACCATACCCAGAATTATCACCTCTAGTGGGACTCAAAGCCCCAACACATACACCAATCTCTCACCCGTACACACGGGATTAATCCACAACTTGCCTGCAGGAACATCTGGACACCTTGTGAGGTACTCCCTGCTGTGGTTAATCACCAGCAGTTATGTGGTGGACCAGCCCCAGCTCAGCCATTCCTCTGTTCATCTTTATAATCAAGGCAATCACATTTACTGCTTGATTTTTTGAAGTGCCTGTGCATACAGAGGTCGTGGGCAGACAAGGAACAGTTCCCTGAGCTGGAGCATGGAGCAAGTAAGGCAGCATGTGAGTCACAGCAGAGGAAGTGGACATCAGCATTAACTTTTGTAATGATCATTCATTTCCCTCCCACCCCCCTCCCTTTTTTCCCCCCTTTCAGGATCAGTTTGCTCTTATCATTTTTAGTCAGACCTACACAGATCACGCCAAGCAAGCCCTGCTTAATACCCCACTTTCAATTAATAAAAACAGTTGTTTATATTAGTACAGCTGCTATGATTCATGCTAGCTAATACCCTAGAACGTAGAGACACTTTTCAGACAGCTGTCACCTTCCACACCAGTCACTGTCAGAGAGAGGCCAGACCAACAGTTCAGACTTAGCCCAGCACTAGAAGTGCACAACATCCTTATCCTCTTCACATTAGCTTCTTCTGTAAGACAAACAGGCAGAGGAATGCTTTCTTAGCTCAGTGTCCAGGGAAAATGCAGCTACAAGATTGTATTGCACTGTGACAGTGCAGTGACACAAACCAGTTTCAGGATAAGTAGACTGCAAAAAATTTGGCTGGCAAAACAATGTTTTGTCTAGCTCAGTTAGCCCAAGTGCCAAATGCCCAAGCCTTCTCTGAGCTCCAAGTTCCTTTTCAGTCATGGCACTTGACCATCTTTTCTTTATGGATTGTCAGACAATCTGAATGGTTCTCCCAATTCCTAATTAACTTGCTACTCATTTCCTTATCATTGAAAAAGTGCATGCGTGCAGGATTGCAGCTCTCACACATGTATTATGAGCAGCTAGAGCACACATCGCTTCCCTTCAATGTAAGATTGGTCTAAGTCTCAATAATGTTGCTCCCTGCCTGCTGCTGCTTTTCACTGCTTCCAGGATACTGTTTATTCCTTTTTACATCCCTCAGGGTATTCCTCGTCTCTTGTTCCTTCTCCACCACTTCCCACTCCTTCCACTCCCCTCCCAGCTCCCCTGCCCCACTGTTGCAATTTCAAAATTCTTCTAGCAAGGTGGCAGGAGAGTAATAGAGGAGATGTCACTACTTATACCCCCTGCACATTCCCACCTTTGCCCTGACACATTCTCACTTTGCAGCCCTCCATCTTCTCAGGAAAGCAGGGAGGGGAGAAATGCCACCTCTTTTATATACAGCATAGATCCAGCCTGTTTTCAGATCAGGCTGTGGCAGAGCCAGAGCACTGGAGCTGCCTGGGATAGCTAATGATCTCATCTTCTGCAAACCATGAGCTTTTCTTTTGGCTCATTCTCTTCGACCTTAGCACAGCCTTAAATATTGAGCTGCTGCATCCTCCTGGAATTCAGTGTTGACATTTCTTGCTCCTGCTCAGTTTCTCCTCATTTGTGATACACCTGCTTTCCCTCCTTCTGTAAGTCCTCCTCTGTAGTGCTATCTCCATACATGCTCTTGCCTGCTGTGGCCCTTCTGATTCCCTTTTTCAAAATGAAACCATAAGTGGTCCCTCCTGGACTGCAGTCATACCTGGAAACTGCTGCGTCATGGACAGGGGTGTTCCCAGCCTTTATTACTCCTCATGATGGTACCCAGTAAAGTCTAGGACACTCTTAAGAGACTTGTGGGTTTGGGCTATAGCCAAGGAAACAGTGATAGGGCTTCCAGTCTGGCTGACTGGTAATTGCCATAATCCTTCTTAATTTTGTGCTTGAGCTGATGCTAGTCCCCCTAGAAATGTGCAAGTCAGCAGTGTCAGAGGCATACCCAGCAGTCAGGCCTTTTCTCTAGGCTCTGACTAGAAGGATCCTAGCAACACGATTTCTAGTGTGTTTGAGCTGGGTTGCAAGTGTCAGGAGCCATGGTGCATTCATCATCTTAACAGCTTCACAGGCACAAAGCTCTTTTGAATATTCAAAATATTTTGCCCCTTTCCTCCTCCATAAGCCTCCAGAATTTCTACAGTCTTAAAGCAAATAGTCTCCAACCCTGGGACAGAAGCTTTTCCTACAGTTCCTAAATTCCTTCCAGGCTCCCCCTTGACTTATTGCTAATTCAAACAATCCATAACTGGCACTTTTAATCTTTCCTGCTGAAAAAAACCTTGATCCTTCCAGATCCTTTGGCATTTCCCTTGTTTTCTCATTTCACCCTTCCCAGAATCACCCCAGAACTCAGAGTACTCAATGTGTAAACAACCCCAATTCCATAGGAAAAAGGAGTACTACATGTCAGGTCTACAGTATGATGTCTTGCTATACACCTAAACAAACTCTTTAAAGAAGGGACCACCTTCTCTTCGTACATTTATACGGGGTCTACCATAATCAGTTCCTGATCCTCCTACATAATAGTGACAGCAAGGTGCTCTGAACTGCAGAATTTATGAAGCTTTTATGTCCTGTGTCTTATCCCTCCAAAAGTCCCCTTTTCAGGAATTGGTCTCTGCCCCAGTGCACCTGAGGGTCCCCCTTCCCACTTCAGAGAGGCACGGTTGCAGAGGATGAGACAGAAACTTGAGGCATCATTAGTTCTGCTGCTCACAAAACTACTCTCTTCATCCTCTCTGGGTTTGCCCATCTTCCTTACACTTTGCAACACATCTCTGGTCAACTTCTCCTGCAACTCTATGCACTCCACATCACACAACGATGTTTTACTTCCTCCCTATGTTCCCAATGTCTTCAAGAGTTCACCACCTCCCTGATCTTGGTCCATTCCTTGTTCCCACCAGTGCACCCTACTCTGCACAGCATGCCCTACCAGCATGGCAAGCATCACTGCCTTTCAGTGGCTGATGGACCAAGCAGAATAGAGGAGGAGTCTGCCCATCCTTCCTTCAGTGAGGGCACCGCTAAAACTACTCTCCTCCATTCACCCACCTCAGTTTGAGACTGAAATTGGCCAACAGTTTCTTACAGGGGGAAGCATCAATCACCTCCACTTCATTTCCTTAGGAAAAAATAGGCTAAAAATAACAATAGTAATAACATTAACACTGCAGCCTGAAATAGAACTGAACTTTTCTTCTGATACACTGATTTGTAACTTTGTATCTAATTTACTTACCTAACTGTAGGACACACTAAAAGAGTGCTGCACACCTGAACAGCTTTCAGATGTACAGATGGGAAATGTTATTTAGATTTAGTAGAGGAGTCTTATTAATTATTGTTAGTTTCCCTGAGTCTCCCTTCCACTGCAACCTTCATCCATGTTTTTATTTCCTCTTATCCTGACCCATTTCCCTATTTTGCCTCAAGTCCCTCTTCGCTCAAACATGCCCCCAATATCATTCTCTTACTGTTCACATCGTACAAGGAAAAGCTATCATCTTTCTTGCACTTGAATAGCTTCATTAATCTCCATTTAAAAGAAACTAGTTTAACATTTCCCCTTTTAAAAATTTCTTCTCCGGCCTCTTTTCATCCTTTTCTGCACTAAAAGTGAAACAATACTGCTGAAGATTGAGAGGCCAGAAGTGGCTCAGGAACAAACCAATAAGTTAAAAAATGAGAAGCTGCTACTCTCAAACATTACACTAATGATCTCTAAATGACTTGCAATACGAGGCAGCTCCATCGCTGCAAAACTCAGTAACATCAACCAAACTGGGGAATTAACAGGAGACACATAGCATTTAGAAAGTCTCTCAGGAGCCAACCCAGAGACCCCTAAACAAGGGAATTTTCAAGTTAGGCCCAGCTAGTGGGGTGGGATGGAATAACTTTTAAAAGCAGAGTATTTAAACATCTGGAAGAACATGCTGTAACAAACTGCACTTTTTATCTTTATACACACTAAAGAAAACCATGTCATACCACCACCCAAATATTTTAAACATGACAAGCTAGTGAATGAATGAAATTGGTCAATGTTTATACACGAGCAGGATTAAAATCTTTACTATGGCAGTAAATTAATTCTGTGATGGATAGAGATTAACTTCTAGGCTGTGTCACATGTTAAACACACTTATCTCGAAATAAGAACACCTAGTGAGTGACAAAATTGCAGACAACACCAATTTATTTGAGGTAGCCAAGACCAGGAGGAACAGGGAAGAACCCAAGACAGACCTAAGCAAACAAACAATGTGATAATGTTATATTCAATGTTAGTAAACGTGAATAATACTTCTAAAGAGGGGAAAACCATACATTATTCACACATCTTTCAGATTTATGAAATAACTGTCTTATCAAAGAAAGGAATAAAGATGGCAATAGGAACAGCTGAATGCTGAGCTCAGCTTACTGTGCAGCTGTGGCAAAAAAACCAACCACAATGTCAGAACACAGGAGGAACAGGATGAAGCAATACAAAGAGTGTGCTGAGCCCTCTATAATTCAGGGGTGAGATCACAAACAGATTTTTATATGCAGCGCTGGTTATCATCTTAAAGAAAAAAAAGAAAACACCAACAGAAATGGGGAGGGTGGATAAGACATACCCATGACCACGATCACACTACACAATTTAGGAGGAGACACACTGACAGCTCTAGTAGACAGAGTACTGATCTAAGGCCATTCCTCACATCCTCACCTTCTCCATTGCATTATAAGCAAAACAGCCACCTGGATTTCCCCACATATCACTCCCTACCAAGGTGTTTCCGTTATTTCAGGACTGGCCTGCAAGAATTAATCTTGCATTGAATTGAACTCCTATGGATATTAAAACTCGTAGCTGGAAACATCTGTCGTTTTTTCAGTGGTTGATTTCCCCCTTCTCTCCACTGTTGCTATTATTGAATTCCCTTCTTCTGTTATGTAAAGTAATTTGTGCTATTGTGTTTGGAGAATACAGCTAGCACGGCAGATAGCACACAAAATAAAATGATATTGTATCACTTATCTGAAAATCTGTGCTTACAGCAGAGGAGAAAGGAGGAGAGAGGGCACCTGCAGTAACAGCAGGTGGGGGGCCTGTGAGGGCACCTGGACTAGAGCAACGAGGTGGGCATTGCCACAGTGCCACGCACTGCACATGCCACTCGACAGCAAGCAGCCCAGAGGAGACAACACATGTATATCACAGATCCATGGTCCCTCCTGTACCAAGCGATGTTCACCAAGGAGCAGAGCAGACACACAGCAAAAGTGGCCCCTCCATCCCTCTCTTCCTACATCAGGGAAACAGCCTGCAGCAGTGCAGGCTCCTGGCAGCTCTCAAGGTTGCCTGCTACTGGATCCTGCTTTGCATTTCTGAACGAGAAGCTGTGGCACAAACGATAAAATTCTCCTCCATTTGGACGAAGGAAAGGATTTTGTAGCACATGGGTTTGCTTTGGCTAATTAAAAGTATGAGGCCATGCAAGGAAAGCACTGCTTTAATCACTTGAAATAGCTGGAATTAAAACTAATCATGAGCATTTAACATGCCACAGATAATATTTGAAAGCATTTCTGCCAGGGGCCTGTGGGCTGCCTTTACACAGCTACAGGAAAAATGTAGAGTCCCTCACTAATGCAGCATCACATAAGCCTGTTTGCCTGTACTCTCTGCCACCCTCCTTGGGGGCTTAAGAGCCCTACCAGGGCTCCACTCCTTGAGCAACAAAGCCCAGCTCCCATCTTGACACAAAGTCACCTCACTCCTGGATCAAGGTAGTCTCTCCAGGAGACCCCCAAAGGCAGACAACCACAGTATGCATCCCTTTACATCCAGCTCCTGCTGCAGCTCATTACTGACTGCAGTCATGGCTCTGCTTTCAAGATCTTCCACTCAATAGTGGTGCACTGGAGCTCTCCAGTCTGGAAGGTGCTGCCAAACTGGCCCAAATAAACAGCAATTCACCACTCAGTCAACCTTAAAAGACTCTGTAAAATGAAGTCCATCATAGCCTTGAAGTATCTGGTGGTTGTTTGCTTTGCAGCACAGGGATGGACAAACTCTAAGCTCCTAAGCCAACCAACCACATCAGGCAGCCGCCACACAGCCAAGAGCTACCACGTACCTCATGTTGCTGAGGGAATGTGGTCACTTCACCCCAATCTACCTCCTACCCCAGCCTGAAGCCCCAACTTCCACAGCAGCGCTCTCATCAACCAAGCCCTGCTCTCTGACACAGACTCAAACTGGGAAATCACTTGAAGCATGTAAACACTGATACAGTTCATGGGCCAGCAGATGGCCTACCTAATTCATTAGCAGGGACTTTCCTTTTAATCTGTTACAACATGAAGTCCTTGGCTCCATTGGAGATTCGCCCAAACATGGACAGATCACAGCTTCAGCAAGTCCTGTCTCCAGGCTTTGAAATAAGGTTTTTATTTGTTTCAGATTACATCAGGATAGGGCACTCTTTCCAGCTTCCTAGGAATTTCCTATATCTCCATTTTTCTAGTATCTTCCTACAGACCCTAATCATGAATGATTTATAACCTAATTCAAAAGAAAGGGAACTCGGCTTGCAATTTGGAAAAGCTTCTCCCTACAAATTGTCTGTTAATCCTCTTGCTGACTTTCTACTGTATTTCTGAATATTCAAATTGCTTAGGAAATGCCCTGCAATTCATTAATATCAGACTTCAGCTATTTACACACAGCAAAGACATACAAGTGAATAATTCTAGCCCATAATCACATGGTCATATAAAGCCGTCACTCTAAGTAAAACAACTTTTGAGCATCTACTGCAGGTTATATTTTCACGAACCCATCAGTCACACCAGGTCACACAGGTGAGGACATCTGCTTGTGTGAAGACAAGGTTTTGTTGTGTGAATGGCAAAGGTCTGTCATGCTACACTGGCATTCAGAATTTAAAGTCCACAAGACAGTCCAAATAGATTGCTTCAGCAGCATTTTGGCAGTCATGTCTTCTGCTCTTGACCACACTCAAGAGCACCTAAGACTGCTGGAGGACTGAAATTATTTAAACTGACCTACTGTGTGACAGACTGACAATATGACAGTTACCTTTTCAGACCTAAATGAGATTCCAGTGTTTTAGTGGTACCTGGTGGCACATGTTCAGTCATATGAGTATCTGGCCATAGAAACTCAAAGTGCTTTGTTTCCAATGAGTCTGAGTTAATGCTACTAAACAACAGATGCTAAAACTTCACTATTTACAACTGAATAATTATGAGAAGTTATTTTTATTGTCTTTTCCCTAAAAGAAGCAAGTTTATCCTCATCCAAGCAGCAGATCCCTTTGCAATAGCTTCCACTATCAAATCCTCCTCTGTGTTGATGACAATGCCAGCAGTTTCACCTTACCTTCAGAGCCTTTACCACCCCCCCAGGAGACCACCTCTCCCACATGCCAAATTCACAACAAAGATGCTGAGCCACATTCCTTCCATTCAGAACCAAGATGAGGAGCAGTCAACTGTCAACCAGTGTGATGCCCACTCAGATGCCACAACTGGCCAAATCAGACAGTAAGCTTTAAATCAAAGAAAGGTTCAGGAGTCCGTGCTCTGCCCAAGCAGCATGGACAGCTTAGAGCATATAGGGCTGTATTCACAGGACTTGTAACCAGTAGGTTAAGGAAAGCGATCCTTTCCTTTAATACAGTACTTGCTAGACCATATATGGATACTTGGCTCAGCTTTGGATCTGTCGGTACAAGAAAAATGTTGCTAAACTGGATCAGGTTCAGTGAAGGGCCATCAAGATGCTCAGGGGTCTGAAGCACTTGCCCTGCAAGGAGAGGCAGAGAGACTGGGGCTTGTTCAGCCTGGAGAGAAGATTCAAGGGACCTTATAGCCCTCCATCCAGTACATAAAACAAGATGGAGCCAGGGTCTTTACTGCAGAGGATGGCAGGAGAAAAAGAAACAATAGTCTTTAAAAGGAACAGGGGAGCAAAAAAAGGTTTTCCCTATGTAGACAGTGAAACTATAGCAGACATTACCGAGAGGGGTAGTGCAAAGCCCATCCCTTGAGTTTTTCAAAGCCCAACTGGACAGCCTGGCCTGAGTTTAGTGCTGAGCTTGCTTTGAGCAGGAGATGGAGACTCCTGAGGGACCTCCTGAGGTCCCTTCCAGTCCAAAGGATTCAACAATATTTTCCCCCTCAAAACCACAGCACCCTTTTCCTCAACTTCCAATTCCATCCAAGCATTCAAGTACCATGGACATCTCGGTAACTGAATAAAATCGGATGGCTTTGAAAAACTAAACCTATTCCTTAATCACGAAAAAAAATCAATACAGATATCTGAGTGAATCTTCCCTCCCTCCATCCTTCAGGCAGGCAATGTCCCTTTGCCCTCCACACAGACCACCCTTTCCTGAGAACAGACACTCCATTTGCTCTTTCATTCTCTTATATTAGGTTACAGCTCTATCACTGCCCTTACTCTAGGATTTGGCAGCCTTGTTCTCTTTCCAGAGAAGGAAGAAGTTTCTCTGCTGTGGCATGAAGAGATGTCACTTTTGTATTCCTGTCATTTTCCCCAGATGCACATCACTCTCCTAGTCTCCAAGGGAATGCGCATATTCACACAAAGTTGGAAATGAATATGCCTGGATCAGTCCCCAGACCAGGCATGCATACACAGCCTTGTGCTAACATACCCACCCACTCAAAGATTAACTAAATTTTGACCTGATTGCATCCAATTAACCTGAATTTCTCACTTTCTTGCAAAGCAGTTTCCTTCGCAAGCCCATTGGCCTTTACCTTGTGGCTGTATTATAAGTATGATGCCCTAGAAAAAATTGAACAGGAGAGAAAAGAAAGGGTATGAAATAAAAAAAAAAATCAGTATAACAGTATAAGAAAGAGACAAGGGAGCAGGAAATTATCAGGGGTATAATTTTCTTACCCAATATAATTTTGCTAAAACAAATACTTACTTCATGCCTTCCCTCCATCTGCCTGTAAATTCAGCAATGGAACAAGTATTTCACCTTTTAAAACATCAGGAAGGCACCTCCCATTCTGCAGATCACCCTCTCCCCTATGCTGAAGCAAGGCACTTGGGCACAGGCTTCAGGCTTAGCCACATGCCAGGGGAGACACCGTGATCCCAGATATGAGAGCAATGCAGTGTGAGGAAAATAAAGCAACAGAGAGTATTAACTGGAGGAAAAAAAAAAAAAAAAAGGAGATAAAAGAAGCGGAAAGATGTGCAAATAGAACAAAAAAGGAGAAGCAAAAAAAACGAAGAAGAGAAATTAAAGCTAAGACATGGAAAAAATAGTGTATGTAAGGCTGGTGAAAGGCATGGGGGTACAGTGGATGAAAAAAATATACTGAAATATATTTGGATGAAGAGAAAAAGGCTCCAGTCCATGGGGGGAGGGGGGGGGGGAAACCAACAAAATACACACACACACAAAAAACCAAAAACAACAAAAAAAAAACCCAAACCCCAACCAGAAAACACCACATACAGCTAATTAGAAGAGATAAAGCTACAGTCAACACAGGCTGAGTTCCTGCAGCTCACTTCTCCCCAGTGCTCCCCAGGCAGAGCCACAGGTCTCCTTCACTGCAGGTGTAACTTTGGTACAGCAGATCCAGTCTCAGCTGGGGACATCATGGCCCAGCATCCTTACAATAAACAGTTACGGTGACATTGCAGAGGGAACAGGGGCAAATGGAAAGAGAGAAAACCAGAAATGGGAATACATGAGACCAAGCACGTTTGTCAAACAAAGCAGGAGAAAGAAATAGGGACTTATTTTTGGATAGTGCTTCTGAAGTGAGTAACCCTGCCCCCTCCTGCTTGGTCCTGTAGCTCACCTCCCTCCCTCAGTTCACTGCTCTATTTTGGGTTTAATTATACACTGTGCACAGGGACTGGAACACACCAAGATATTCCCTGGTGTAGAATCTAAACTCTTCTGGTTTGCCTTTTCCCCTTTTCATTTCACACAGACTTACTAAATGAAAAAGAGAGAGAAAATCATTCTTTTGTTTCTCAGATGAACAGGAGCACCATTTGGTTTTTTCCCCCCTTCAATCAGACTTGTTCTCTGTGCCCCAATGCTGAGGCAGCTCCGTCAGTTATGAGCAAAGACCCATTTTCTTCCTCCTTTTGAAAGGAGGAGATAGCCTGAGAGGGAAAATAATGCAAACAACTGTGAAGTAAAATAACAGGGGCAGAAAGAGATGAAGGGGACAGAACGTGTTTATTTTTTAATCTAGGAAAGCAAATGACCTCAGATACAGGAAACTATTTCCACTGCTCTGCCCTCTTTGGGTAGGTCCAGCTAAATACAGCTCTGTGCCTCCTGGCAAGACCAGGTGGTCACACCTGGTGCAACAGCAAGATGTGCCAGGTCTGGTTCACATCCTTGGCCACTAAGGTGGGAGGGTGACAGTGGAGAGAGAACTGCAACCACTGACAGACCAGTGGCAAGGACTGGGGAGCAGCAATGTGGGGGTGGAGGAGCCCCCATCCCATATGGAGACCATTCAGCATCAAGAGACCAACACCTGCCAGCAACACTGGACTGCCACCCCATTCTCAAGGGAGCCCCTGTAACAGGGGGGCCCCTGCAACATCCTATTTAAGGACACCCTGGCCCAAGGAAGAGCACTCGTTTTGGGGACAGCACACAACAAAGACTATGTGCAGGCTAAAACAACACAGCTCCTCCTAGGCCACAGGTGGCAAGTGCCAGAAGCCCACGCAAGGTTAAAAGGAAGCTGCCACCACTGCAAATAGATGGGCTGACAGTGCCCAGGATAGATTCACTGTTTCTAGACACTTCTCTGCCCAGCCAGCCAGCTCTGAAGTATTCCTCTGCTGTCTGAGAGCATGCAATTAGTGCTACTAATTGTTTGCACAATTGCAGTGCATACATAACATGGTCTGGTCAGGACCCATACGACAGGAGCTGCAAAGACAAAGCAAAAAGACAGCAAGATGATTTCTTCCCTTCACTGCAGACCACCAAGGGAACCACAGCAGCCATGGCATTTGATGCAGCAGTACAAAATTAGGGTGGAAGAGGGTGGCTCTTTCTCTGCAACCTCTAAGGACAGGCAATGCAATTTCTCCTTGCAGCGGGCTCCCAGCATTGCAGGTACACAGGGCTTTTAGATGAAGAGAGGGATGACAGAAAACAAGGCACAGGGCACAGACAGATGCTGAGACAATGAGGCTCTTCGATGCAGAGAGTTACTGGTGTGGGACCTTCCTTCTTTATTCTTCATCAATGGAAAGATGAATCAGTAGATGCATATGACAGACTTAAAGCTCAAACATGTCAGTCTGAAGAAATATAGTTCTTTAGTGAAAAGATTAGGCTCATACACAGAATACAAAAGGACTGAGAAAGTCACAGACTCATGTGGGAAGCTGATTTAACCTTAACCCAAGCCAGAGAGATTTTCAAATTCTGTGAAATGCAAATTTAGGCTTGAGACAGCAGAAGCAGCTATTCCAGGTGACATCATTCAAAAAAAGACAAAGAAATCCCCAGAGCTGAAAGATGCAGAAAACTAAAGCAACTATCACAGATCTTCAGACCAGAAGTACAAAGAGCTGACTCCACACCCCATCACAGCCAAGAAAGATCCTCTGGTGCCTCTACTGTAGCTGTACCAAGCCCTACACAAACAGAAAAATAAGAGCCAGAAAACACTCAGCATTGGGTCAATTATGTCATCACTGCTTACACACAAGAAACGCTTTTTCAAAGATGTATCACAGCTGTAGCCAAAGCCTCTTGCATGCTTGGGCAGCACTGAGGCAATGATCCATGTCTATTGGTAACTGCGGTGACCACAGTACAAACTGCTTCAGGTTTGCAGCTACAGCTGAACAATAGAGAGAGAGCTCTACCTTTTTATGCCAGGCACTCATGCTCCAGGCAGTGTTAATCCTAGAAAATAAATAGCATAGCTAAGGGAAACGCACAGAAATCTAAAAGGCAAGGCATACTGCTTACTTAGGACTTGAAGTAAGAGGGCAAACAACTACTACCTCCCTGCCCAAAAAAAAACAGAACAGCAGCTTAAATGACAAACTTTCCATACAGTGCATACAGACTAATGTATCATAGCCAAAAGCCAGCCTTGCTGCAATGCCAGACACTAGATTAGCTGCAAGTGTCTTCTGGTACAGCATGGCTGTCTCCAAGGCCCTGCAGAGAAACACAGGGCTCCTCTGTCGAGTCGCCCTCCCATCGTGAGCTGCATTAAGATGGAGGGTAATCACTGCTGAGTCATTCGGATGGGACAGAAAAATAACCTCCAAGCAGGAAGAAGAGGAAGCAGAAGCAACCTTCAGGCTGGAGGTCAGCTATCAGGTGCATTTCAGAGGCAGAGCACCAGGGGAAAAAAATTTTAAAATAGATATTTTTTTAAAATCTCATCTCCATTGTGGTCAGTCACCTTCCAAACTGCACAGGCTGCCAAGGGGTGAGGATTTCCCTCCACTGGCAGGGCTCACCATCAGTGCAGACAAATAGCAGACTCCTGGGGCACAAGCAGGGTCTTTGCAAGGAGTGCATGCATGCATCCCAAGGCTGAACAGCCACATGGAGTCCCTGATGTCTGATAAGAGTGACTGCACACCACAGGATTTCTGCTGCAGAGGACTTTGTATATTATTTAAGTCTATGTGGCTGCCTCCTTGCAACAGGTTTGCTTTGAGACTGATCAAAAGGGACTGAAATAGGACCAAGGGGTTCAAGAGTTGGATAGTCCAGACATCTACATTCTTTCCTTAAGGAAACAGAGCTAAAAATTCATTTCTCCTAATATGCAGGAACCATAATAGTATAGAAAGTCTGGAGAGTTGTAGACAAAGTAAAGCTTCCTGTAAAGTCAGAAACTGTGACTGTTATTGAAAAGCCACATTAAGTATGGCTATCCAGCAATTCATGGGATTTACATAAAGCCGTGTGAACATTGTCTGAGAAAACCCACTGCTGAAGAGAAAGCCAAGTTTCCAAAAGACACAGGAGATTATATATGTATGTACATACAAGCATTCTGGCGAAAAAACAAAGGTTAAGCTTAAATTAGTGACAGTGTGCACATTGTTCAGATGTCAGCTAAGAGCTCTCTACCCACTTTTAAATCTCCTCTTTAGGTCTTGCAAAGACTATCCTCTTAGATCATGACAGAATTACAAAACAGTGCATTTTAATTATTAAATAATGCATTTCTAATTAGGGTGAGCCATTAAAGGAACAATTAAAGTACACGGCCTAATTCTCCCATGTTATTCCACTTTTGCAAGGTTCTTCCATGAATAACATGATATAACAAGTGGTGAAGAGTACTCTACAGACAGGCTTTGCTGAGAATATACATGCATTAGCTAGTAAATGTATTAAAAGCATGATTATAGTAGAGAAAAACATCTGTGCTGCACTGTT
Organism: Podargus strigoides; assembly: GCA_028020825.1. Lineage (NCBI taxonomy): Eukaryota > Metazoa > Chordata > Aves > Caprimulgiformes > Podargidae > Podargus > Podargus strigoides. The sequence continues at coordinate 115,586,447 of CM051663.1, read as the reverse complement.
TAGACTCTGGAGATAAAGCAGCTTTCAGCAAGCCACCCAACAACACAACTCAGAACCTGAACACAGGTTTCCCAAGACAAGTTTCCTGCTGATTTTTAAGATCACTCAACCCCTCCTTTGAGATAAGAGTCACAAACTTTGAAGTATCCTGCCACAGTAAGAAATCTCACTGGTTTTGGCTTATCATGCTTCACTTATCCATTTATCTTCAAACTAATGGGTGGTGAAACTCTCTGGTCCCAAGAGGTGTTGGACCTGCACTTGCAGGGGGGAGGATTTTGGGGAAAAAACAGATCAATATTCACGTGTCTCATTAAATGCAGAGAATCTCAGCATGCTCGGGTGTGCACTTTTTTGCTGTAGTATTCACATACAGACATTTAAGGCTTGCACTGTGATCATCTCAAGTAGCCCACATAAAATCCATGAGCTATGGGCTGATCACGACTGTATTCACCCATGCAAAAACAAAGCAAAGAAATGCATCTTCCACACAACAAAGTTGTGTACAGCATATGCATGTATACATGAAAACAATCATATTTCATAGTTGCATGTGCATAGAAAACCGGTACGAATGGACATATATTTATATGCAAAGCTTTACAGCATACATTTCATATCTGCCAGAGAGTAAAGATCCAGCAGTACCTCTATCTAAAAAACAATATGGACATTTGTCGTTGTTCTTCTCTGTGGGGCAAACAGTACATCTCTGCACAGAAATCAACTCATCTTCATTTCAGGAGCCCAGCTACTACCCTGCACGCACATAAGCCCCTAATGAAATCCAGGAAGATAACAGAGAGAAGGATTCCTCACCTGTGTCCACCTAAGAGCCAAGCAACAGTCAAGCTCTAGGTTATCCCCCTTTTATGGGGAATTTGACTTGCAGTGAATAAAGATGGCTTTAAAAAAAATGGACAAAATAAAAGGTATGGAGGAAATAGCCACACCAGAACCAAAGCGGATCTACAAGGATTTGTGAGTGTGATAAAGATTGAACAAAAAACCTTGCAAATCTATAAAGCAGTAAAAGCACTTCAGGAAAGTGCTGGAACATGGTTTGACTCCAGCAGCTGGTTTGAGGGCTCGTAGAAAGGTACTGGAACAGTTAAACACACTGATCAACAGGACAATTTTATACTGCAATTTCAGTCAGCTGCAATGTCAGCAATTCCCGCCCCTCCCCTCCCAAAAAAACAGCCACCACCACAGAAGCTGTTTTGCCCTCTCAAGAGGGGCAGTCAGTTGCATTTGGATTGCAGTCTCTACACAGAGCTAACAGAAACCACATCCAGGTATTTTGTTATCTTGCTTTCAAACACAGTATTACATAGGAAAGAGAAACAGATTTAACTGGCTGAAAACCTTTTGAAATGTTGTATGCCCTTTAACTTGGTTTATTTTATGCCTACCTTTTAATACAGAATACTAAATTCCCTGATATAAAATTACAACCTCATAAATATCAAACAGATGGCTGCAGGCTCCTCTTAAAAGCATGCTTTGGGGCAGCACTTAGATTGCAATACACAACACCAAAACTGAAAAGATAATGGAGCTTGTTTCACCTGCAGTTCAATAAATCCACTTTGCACTTCTAAAAATGACTAGGCTGTGGTGCAAGGGAGGGTACCAAATATTGCCCTTTATTTTCATGTGGAATACTAACCAAGGAAAGTGGGCAGCACTTGTGTAAGCACGTTCTCACAGCTTTGGGAGGACCAAAACCTGCCCTGGCCTTGTTCTCCCTCAGCTCTGAGAAGTTTCACACAAAAGCAACATCTGCACAGTGTCTGGCAAGCAACACACACGCCACACTTGTGCTCAGGACCAACAGGAAGCTGTAACCACATCAGCACAGCACTGAGCCCAGTGTTAACACACTGTGCCCTCAACGCTATTCTTTGCTTTATTTCAGTGTCCCAAGTCACTGCACACCTTTGACCCTGCTCATAGTGGGCCAGTTTGGAGTGCAGGCACACAGAATTTGTGCCTATCTCTGAATGATGGTAGTCATAGCCTTAGCAAAGCAGCTGTCTCTCTACATCCAAATGTGCAGTGTTTCAAGTTGAACGACAAAGAGATGCCTAATTTTGCATAAGCAGCAATTAGCAGTTTCACAAAGATGGCTTGCAGCAGAAGCAAACTGAGATGGCATCGGCCACTGAGGGAAGAAATCAGTGAGGGGAATGTTCTGTTAAATGGAGCAAGACAGATTGCTCTAGCAACACCTAGAAAGAAAAGATGCTTGCTCAAATGCATAGGAGTCACTCTTGTCTCGGAAAAATGCGGGTAATGGAAAGTGATTTAATTCTGCAACAGGGAGAAAAGCTCAAACAGCAGACAAGATCATTCCCTGCAAATAGAAATACAGGAGTCCAACTCTCAGCTGGGAAATTTTAGAATTTCACTAAAACAAACTCATTTCATCCTTTAACCTCCTCATCAAGATGCACACAGAGAACCAGATATCCCATTGGACAGCAAATATGTATGTCTAACAAGAAGCTAAAATTGACAATAAAGACCTACGTGTATCTCTGCTGGATCCTAGAAACACACCAGTGGAAGGATTAGATTTCCTATCACAAATGCCAACAAGTAGACAAACAGGACTTTTTTCCCCACAAGACATCAGTTATCCAAATCCAAGCAAATACCAGACTTGCAAGTACAGCTGGGAGAGAGGCAAAATAAACCAAAATTTTACTATGACACATAAAACCATCATTTAGACAATCAACCAGTATGGCTGAGATCAAACAATAACAGCTGGAAGTCAAAAAGTAAAGCTGCTAGCACTGCAACAGCGACGCAATTACCTACTGCAGAGTGCAGCAGGTCAGAAAAACGTTTCCTCACCTCCCCAGAGAAAAATCTGTACTTATTGGCCTCAAATCAAAATAATTATTACAGCAAAAAAAGATGAACTGTTTGGATTCTGAAATGCTGCTCTGTGGTGCTTTTAACTGCTTGCTCAGCATTCAAACTTTTCTGTCTCCATTGAACTCGCTGTTCATACCCCTTTTGTAAAGCAGGGCAGCTATTTCAGCAGCCAGGAGCAGCAAATCCTGACAGCCAGGCAGCTATAATACATTGTAAGAAACGGTGTCTGGCTGATGTCGTACCCTGCAGCTGACCTGCTCTGTTATAATGAGCCAGAATATACTGCAAAACCTGGATACTCAGGGCATAGAGCAAGCATCACAGACCCTGAAGTGTTATGCTTGTTGCCCCAAATAATCCTTTTCTGTGAAAAGGAGACATTTTTCATGGCAAAGCTCCCATGAAATTGAAAAAACAAGTTTCTATTGAAAGACAATTGTGATAAGAAGCTCTCTGGAGGAGATCAAAATACAAAGGTACAAAAGAGTAAATAACTAATATTTACCTCAAATACCCAGGACAAAGACAGAAGTTCAAGCAGGAAGACAGACCAAAACAGGGTTCCCTCAGAGAAACCATATGGGAAATTTCCCACATGGGAATATTCTCATGTTTCCCAAATATTCCCCTAACATGGGAAAAGCAGGGCCCACACTTCTCTGCTCGGAAAACCAGCAAGAATTTAACACAAGTGTTTGGCTCCAAAACAAATAATTGATGGATGCTCCCACCAGGTGTCAAGGCAAGATCCCAGTGATCAGCTGTCCCTGAGGAGGCTGCAGCTCCCAGCTCCATTGAAATTCGTCAAGAGCTCACAGCTAAGGGTCTCACGCCACTGCAAGCTGAGGGAAGAGTCACCATGGCACCACCAGGAGCAAAGCATCAGCATGATTCCAGTGTGGTGGGAAGCATCAGGACCTGCATCTCGACTCCCATACCACCCTCGGTCCTTGCTCCCCTGGGAATAGCTTTTACTACCATAAGGAGGACACCTTGGGAAGACCTTCCAACTTTGACTACAGGGCAAGCAATCTACTCCAGAAGCACTAACCAAACAAAAGGTGTTTGGATTTCACACCACATTTCCCTACTCTATAATTTCGGTGGAAAAATAAATCCAATTAGGACGTTTCCCATATGGTCACTCTCCTGTGCCAGCATACATGGACTAGCCCACCCAGCACATCCTATTATCTCCCAAGAGCATGGTGCAATTCCAACATTTGGTAACCCATTACAGTGGTAGCCCACAGGGACTTTCTTCTAGGGGCTGTTGCTGTCACCATGGAATCAGAAGAGAGATGAGCACAGAAAGTGTCTCTCCCGAAGTTCCAATGTCTGGGCAAAATAAATAACTTTAAACAGGTGGTCACTAACTCTGCTATTTTCATTATGCACTACGTGCCAGAAATCCCAAGTTCAGCTTGAGGGACAACTGACAGCTCACTTCTGCCTAAGAAGGCTCCACACTCTGAACACAGGAAGTGCTACACTCAGCAGGCTCTGAAAAATACTAGTCCCAGGTGTCTCTCATTAAGATTTCAAAATTATTGGATGCTTCCGATTTCAGTCTGTGCCCACTGCCATCCCCTCTGTGTAAGCAGGGAGCCCAGAGCAGCCCTTTCCTCCCTGGGGTGTTGTAAAGATAAATTAATGTTTGTGAAGCTCTTGGGTTCTATAATGATGAGCACTCAGATACTACTGTGATTAAAAAAAAAAAAAAAAAAAAAGACCATGAGGAAATCAATACTACCATCTTCAGAGCAGGATTTAAACAGTGTGTTGTCAATAAAGCCTAGAGCCACGCATCGAACAAACACAGGAAAACAAAGTGTAATCTGGCTGCTCATTAAGTGAGCACCATCCTTCAAACACCTTGACAGAGGTAGGAGACTGATGGGAAAAAATACGGTCTGTGAACACATGAGAAAAGGCACTGGCCAACTTAATTCTGTACTTCTGAACGGTCGAGCACTTGGGTTTGCAACAGTTCCTTGTGTTTCCATCCTCCCCTTTGTCCCAGCTTCTTCAATTACTCAAAGAGGCCTCAATTAGCCATCACAACAGGTGGTGGAACAATTATCCTTATTTTCAGATGAGCAAGAAGTACAGAGGAATCCCGTGACATGCCTAAGGTTAACCTCAGAGGGGAGTAAGGGGAGAATTTGAATGATTTCAGCCTTAAACTTTTGCTGCAAGACAGTTCACCCACTAGCCAGGTCCTTAACTGAAAGACAATGCTTGTGCATAGAAAAGCTGTAACAACAATGCTTTCTACATTCTGATTTAGGCAAAAAGGGAGAAACGCCAAAACATTAATACTGACATATTCTAGTAATATTCATAAGAAAATGAACAGCTGAGCACTGATAATTGTTTTCTTGCTGTGGAAAACCATCGTCACGGCATTTTTAAAAGGCATTTCTAGACAAAACTGAGCCCATAGGCCCAACACTGGATTTCAGTGGATCCAGAATTTAACACTGCGACTCTCACCTGAGCCAGATGGACAAACCTGGAAAGTCTTGCCCCCCAGGAAGAGGACTCCAGGTCTTTCTGGGCTGCTATTGCTTCATCCAGGGTTATTTTTTTATATCATGAATAAAATTAGGAGGGGGAAAAAAGAATTAAAACAAAAGAGAGGAAAGGATGTTTCCCTTGACCCTAGGGTTAAGGAGCAAATGCTACCCATAGGGCTAAAGTAGAGCCAGTCTGTATGTGCTATGAGATAGCTATTCACCAAGGAGAACAGCAAATTAGAAGGCAAGTGCCAAGAACAGCCACTGTGCTTTGGATTAATGACAAGAAACAACATCTTTATGTAATAAGATCCAGTGCGTCTAGCACTGTAAACTGCAAGGAAAAATTGAAACATGTACAAAAAAGCTGAAACATTTCCAGTTTTGCTCATGTTTTTTCAAGCCTTGAGCACACTGGGACACCTCTTCCTGCCAAGGCAAAGAATAGAGAGGATCTGGGGAGCTAAGGCAGAGAAAAAGCAGCGGCACAAAGAGCTCAGGAATCAGCTAGTTACTCACATCCCTACGCCTGAGGAGCAGCCGTATTTTCACATGCGCACACTTCTCCACTGTCAGCCCCATCACCTATTGGGAACCAGCACCAGGGAACAAAGCACTCAACTGCCAGCACTCAAATGCCAATCTCATCCCTGATGAGAGCACCATATGAGGACAGGGTGCCACTACCAATGTGCAGAGAGCTGGTGCAATACAGCTACTAGCAGTCCATAAGAGCAGAGCTGCCTGCTGTGAAGCAAAAGGAAGACAACCAAGTGATACACATTCAGCACGGGTAATGGCAGATACCTCCCACATGCACACCTTGATTCAGGTTCCCCTCATGTCCCTTCAACCAACAGGCAGGGAACAAATGGGAAGTTAGGCATGCAGTTTAAGCTAGTAAATCAGGATCCCTTTCTAGTCATTGATGTGAGACAGTCACCTCCACAGGCCACCCAGCCCACCTACCTTGGACATCAGCAGCCAGACAGCTCCCTTAGAGAAGAAACTTGTCTTTTAGACAGTTTGCCTCCACATCTCACCCCCTGTGACAGGCCTGTCTGAATTTGAGATATCAACTCTCAGTCAAATAAACTCAGACCCAGGGGAGCAGGCTCTCTCTGAAGTGACTCGGGTCTATCAGAACAGTGCTCAACTGAGCTCAAGAACCACTGCGACGTCAGGGTGCTGAGGACACCCACACTATTGAGTTTGCAGGTGCTCCACTATGAAGCTGCAGCTGACCATAACCCCTTTACTATACAGCCAGGTCTTGCTAGCAGTTCTGGTGGTTCACATGCTGAGGTGTCCCACAGTTCTGCACAGGCTATAGGCACCTGGGGCTCTCTGACTGCTCTCTGCCTCTCAGGTGTGGCTGACTGCTCAGACACTTCTGCAGGATGGTTTTCCATCCATCTTCAGAGCAGCACCATCAGCTGCCCTCCTGCCAGCTCCACATTCTTCTGGCAGTTCCCTGTCACTTTGGAAATACAAATCTGTCCCCAGGCCCTGGCCAGCTTTAATCCCTGCTTATTCCATGCTGCCTGAACTTTTGCTGTTGCCATCAAGCCGTCTCTCCACTTGACACACTGCGTTTCCCTGTCCCTTGGCTGCCACTCAAACTGTCCTTGTGCACGAGGGCCTGGAAGAGAGGAGATGCCTGAGGAAAGCCAGTCCAGGAGCAAGAGGGTCCCCACTGCAACACGTCTGGGCATAACCTGCCACATTGAAGGGAGCTGCTGATCCCCATAAATTCCCTCCTTACATGAATGTAGAGTGGAGGCTTTCATGGCTGGTTTGTCTACATCACCAAAGGTCAGAGCTGACTTAAGTTACATAGGGAATTTGAAGGGGTCAGTTCCCAAGCCGGGGGACACCAGATCTCCAGCTCCCAGCACACTGCAGCTGCACTCTGTACACACTGCAGCCCTTTCCCATATCCACCACATTGCTTCCTCATCACTGCTCCAAGAAAAAGCAGAAATGTCAACTGAGGTTGCAATGCGGGGGCGGGGGGGTGGAAAGCAACAAACAGGTATGCTCTACCCGCAAGCCTCCCTCTCTGAGGAACACAATATTCATCCTTCCTCCTCTTCTAATCAGGGGTCTGTCACACAGTCTCATCTTGTATTCACCCAGACAGGAGAGGCTGAACTCACAAAGGAGAGGCTCAGACAGGTGCTAAAACACCTAAGGGTGTCCCTACCCCACTGCCCATCAGGCTGTACCACCCACTGGCAAGAGAACCAGTTCTCAACCTCCCTCAGGGTTCACATCATCCTCTGCCCTACTGAAGTCATTTTCATCCACTGAAATTTAGCCCAACACAAGAGAAAATTTTTACAAGTTGTCACTTTCTTTAAGCAACCTTTTAGTCAAATCAGACGCTTGATCCAATTTGAATATATTTCTCCCTTCAACATCTGTCCTGCCCTAGATTCCCTCCCAAACTGCTAACATCAGCTGTATCCATACATTTTTTCATTTTCCCTTTCTGCCTATTTAGATGCACAGGCTGCTTCTATTAATAAAGTGGAATGGGTTCACTGATGATCCGCTCCTCCAAAGCCTTGGTCATCTTTGTCTCCATTAGCATTACGTTGTGTTACAGTCATTAAAACACTTGTGAACAAGCACCAGCTCCCAGGGGTCAAAAGCAGACTTCACTCAGGCAAACAACAAGCAGCATTTTCTCATCCCTTTCATTAAGAAGTTAAGTAAAGTAACCACTCCTGCATGATCCTCAGTCCTTTACAAGGGTGTTTATTGGATGCCCATTGAAGCCTGTATTCATACACCCCTACCCCTTCCTTCCAGGTCACCATCCCTCAAGCCTACTTCATTCTTGCAGTATCTCACTAGGTGTAGCCCTAGAAATTAAACATCACTCTAGAAAATTCATTAGTAGATCTTAAAATCACATACCGTGCCGAGTCTAAAGAAAAGGGCATGGCAATAGCACCCAGAGCTAACCCCATTATAAGAGAAACACAGGGTTGGGAGGGTAGGAGGAGCAGTTTGTAGAAAATAACACTTAACTAACTTTGAATATGATTTGACAAGAAAAGCCAGAAATAAGAAGTGTTTCTCTCACACAGACGCCCAGCAAACAGCAGAAACAAAAAACAGTTCCCTTTGAATTGCCTGCATCGCTTGCTGACAATTACTGGTGTTATGACTAAATCAGAACTTCTCAGCCTGTGGGAGCCTGAGCTGCTGTGGGAGTACGGAAAACAGTGCAAATCTGGTGTAAAGCCACAAACAGGACATGCAAGAGCAATGCAACAGGTTTGGACCCTTGAACAATGAAAGAAAAACTTCTGCCCAGACAGTGCTTTCCTACAGCAGCCTCAGGCTGCTGAATTGCCTGTGCAGTCAATCGCTGTCCTCAAATGAACTTCAAGACATGGCTGAGCCTCCTACTAGTTTCTAAGCTGGTCAAGATCTTTCCTTATTACCAGGGACTATATCACAGCCTAGAAGAAAAAGGTCACTGTAATTAAATTGTTAGACTGAAGGCTCATATATGCTCAAGGAAGAGATAGGGAACATGAACATAAAGCAAATCATGAAGTAAAATCCAGTGTGTTGACTAGTCAGAGTCAGGCTGACCTGTTCAACCAAGAGAGAGGTAATCTCTGCCTTAGGGGCGTCCTGTCTTCTTAAAGCAAGCAGCTAATCTCCATGTTGCATCTATTTACACAGCAGAGGAAAGTCCAGAGTCAGAGCCCATATTTACCTCTCTGCTCTGGGAAAGCTCTTACTTCTGATCTGTTTTCAACAGGAGGACTGGACAATGGGACAGAGCCTGGGCACGGACACTTCCCCAGCCTAACACTCTCCTTCAGTGTTCTAAGTCAGCAGGTAAACATGGGGTGTGCACCACCAGGTACTAAGATGGCAGTCTCCAAACCCACCCCCGCAGCTACAGTTCGTGAACAAGAAATCCCCACCAAGAGGTGTTGAGTAGACTAGAGCATCTCCTGTTCCCTCCAGAGCTTGAGGTTCAGTGTCTCTGACTGGGAACACCCATCAAAAGAGCAAGTAACTTGAAGGTGAAGGAGGGGGAAAAAGGTAATAAGAATTAAGAAGAAAGGACTTTAATAAAGCAAGTGACCTGATATGTTTACAGACTCTTTGAAAGCCTACACAAGTCAGGGAGCAGTGAGAGGAGGAATACAACAAGACCAAATAAATGAGCATCTCAAGTTGGACCAACGTCTGTCCAGCCTGGGCTGCAACACAGCTGCCCAGGGAAGTGTGTAAAAATGGCATGAGAAGACACAGTACTTCCCTTAGGCACTCTTCCAGCTGCCAACTGCTCTCAGCTCACAGGCTTCCTGAGCCAGATCAGGTTTCTGTACTTTTCACTCCCCCGTTGTAGATTCCTCCTAATGAGGGAGGTAGGGGAACAGCCAAAGAGAATAGCACCATTTGAGGAAAGCTAAGGTAATACTTGATATCAATCTTGATATAGGGTAATAGAGAGACAGCATCAACATGTAGGCTTCCTGTATATAATCTACTCAGATGTGAGCTGCCATACTGCTCTTGCAAATGCAGATGCATGTCTCATCTTTGGAAGAAATAAGATGATATGCTGCTGTCTTGTACAGCAGATGTTTTATCAATAGCCTTATCCAGACATTTCAGTACCTGAGATTCTATTACAAAAATGTTGGGGGGGGGGGGGGGGGGGGGCGGGGAACCCAAAAGATTTTCTGAACATTTTCTGGCTGTGATTACCAAAGGGTGGAAAAAACTCACACAGGCTTATTGGAAGCAATCAGTCCTAAGGAAGGATGCTAGTTCATTATGAAAGCCTGTTATTTTATTGCCTGAGATAACATTTGCTTTTTGTTCACTCCTTCACTTTTATTAACTCATGCTGGTATCGTCCTGTAGTACATTTTGCCTTAAATACAGTAATATTTGCCTACTGAACTGTGTCTGGTGACGTTTTCTGATGCCAGACAGACAGTGAGCAATCAAGAAAAGCTGGAGACCAATAACCCAGGCTCGCTTGCTTTGTGAACAAAGTCAAATGTACTTTATATCCTTCCTTCCTTCCCACCCCCCATCCAAAAAAAAAAACAAAAAACCAACATGCACTCACTGACCTGTCACCTGCAGACCTTGCTTGAATCAGCAGGAAGAACAGACAATTCCACCCTCTTAGAAAAGATCAAGCGTGGGTTGCGGGGAGGCAGCAAACTGTGGGAAGGACACATCATCCACAGGAAGATGACAAAAGCAAGATACAGGACCTGTCACCTCTAAATGAGGTCTCCAGAGCTAAAAGATTCAGAATTAAGTCTGGATTGTTTTCTACATTTAAAAAACAGTGACTGCTACAGGTGTTGAGATTTTTTTTAACCTAACCAAAACCTGATCTAAATTACTAAGCGAATTTAACACTGGATTTTCACAAGGAGTGTAATCATTTTTTGTATTTGTTAACTTAGTGGGCACGGGTTCTCCCCCTTCTAGATTTAGCTCTCAAACTAGGTCATGGTGATTACACACATCCAGTCTGAAGGCAGTGCCTCTCTGTTGCTTGCATGGAGGGAAGAGTGAGAAGCAAAGGGTGATGGTATTACACGAGTGCAGTATTTGTATCTAAGCAGAGTGCAGTCCACACTGGTCCAAAACCTCATGAGTAGAGAAAGTTGACATTTCTGGTTTCTCCTGGGCTCTGCCATTGCCTGGATCCCCAGGCACTCAGTGACATACATTACTTCAAGAGCTTTGCCTCTGCCAGCCAAGGTGGGATAAAGACAGAAAAAAATCTTGTGTATACCTTTATCCTGCATCACCTCAACTAACCTCAAAGCTTCACTGTACCATGCATGGTTCAAGTCATCCCACTCCCAAGAGCAGCTAGTCAAAGGGATCAGGCACTATGTGGGGGGTAAGAAAGGTCTTGAGGAGGTGACTCCCCACCTGGTGTCTGCAGCTGCAGCAAAGGGGATGAGGGTGAGGTAGAAGGCCCAGAGCTATATCCTACCCCAGCAGTAGGAAGAGGGGAGCAAGACCCAACTAGCCTGAAGTTGATGACTGTCTGATGGATGGTGTCAGTTTGGGGAATGGGGAAAAGAACAACTGAGGAAGAGTAAAGCAAAATCAAGCTAAAGCTTCAGAGGATGAAGAAACTGATCCCTGTGTCCAGCATAATTAGACAGCATGTCGTCTCTGTGAAACAGAAAGTCAGAGGTAAGAAGAGATGGAAAGAAGAAGAGAAAGAATTGAATTGCAAGTTGTCAGGGGTTTTTTTAAGCTTCTCATTATCAGCCACATTTTTTTGTCTTCCCACCACCCAGCATCTCACCACCATGGAGAAGCTAGTTTGATAGAGCATTTTAAATATTTCATGCAGCCTTCAGACTCACAGTCCTTCTCTTCTCCCCATCTGTTCCAGCCTGGCCCTGACAAAATCTCAGCAGGCCCATGGCCCACCTCAGAAAGGGCTCCTTTGACTGTCCTTACTCAATCCACCTCTCTATATCTTCTCTCCTGCCCTATTAAACCTCTCATGTTTCCTCCCCTCCACTCTGATTCCAGAGAAATCAAGTCCCAAACTGAATTTCTTCATCCCCATTTCCACTCTTCTTCCTCACTATTCCCTTTTCTTCAGATATCAGCCTCTTCATTTCCTCTTCTATTCATTTTCTATTTTCTTTCTTAATGAGACATTGCCTGAGGTTAGGATTAATAATCCACACTTCAGACACCCATTAATCCATCAGTAATCAAGTAGGAGCATAAGGAACCCACTGCACATGAGGGACACCTGTTGGGAAAGCTGTCCTGGGGACCCTGCAGAGGTAGGGAGGGATGGTGATCAAAGGGGAGGGCATCCTGGGGCAAGAGGGTGGCAGGGACCTCTGAGGAGGGCTCCACTGGGGGAAATCCTCTGTAGCAAGACTTGAGCCCTGGTTTTCCCAAGTGAAGGGTGTTTACACTGAGCACTGCAAGCACCAAAGGGAAAAGTTTATTTTCACTGAAAATGTCTCTGGCTAAAATAGGAATATTTCTGACTGCCATGGAAAGGCGACCTGGCATAGGATTGGGAACCTATCCATGGAGAAGCAGTGGCATATTAAAGCAAGGAGAGACTCAGCATGCTGCACTCTGAGAAACAGGGTCATTTCTTCACCACTCTGGAGCTGCTTCCTCCTGGAGCAAGGGTTTATCATAGAATTGTACAATAGTTTGGGTTAGAAGAGATCTTGAATATCATGTAGTTCCAACCCCCCTGCCACAGGCAGGGACACCTCCCACTAGACCAGGTTGCTCAAAGCCCCATCCAACCTGGCCTTGAACACTGACAGGGAGGCAGCAGCCACAACTTCACTGAGCAACCTGTTCCAGTGTCTGAATCACCTTCACAGGAAAGAATTTCTTCCTAATATCTAACCTCCTTTGGTTTGAAACCGTTACCCCTCACCCTATACCACATGCCCTTGTGTAAAAAATCCCCCTCCAGCTTTCTTGTAGGCCCCTTCAGATACTGGAAGATGCTATAAGGTCTCCCCAGAGCTTTCTCTTCTCCAAGCTCAACCTCAACTCTCTCAGCTTGTCCTCACAGGAGAGGTGCTCCAGCCCTCCAATGATCTTTGTGGTTTGGCTCACAAGGGAGCCCCGGTGGAAGCTCCATACCACTGAAGGGACCTCACCTCACCTGAACTGTTCATGAACCACAGGATGGTCACCCCCAAGTAGAAGAACAGCAGCAGCTTCTTCTCCCTCTAGCTCCACTGCCCCCTTCACTTCTTCCATAGAGATTATTCCCCCACATTAGATTCTGAGGAAAGAGCTCAACTGTCTTCCTATCAAACATGGGGAATGAAAAAAGGAAGTGATTTCACAGATGGAGAATGATTGTAGGCAATTGTAGGCACAGAGGAGTAAGAGCTGTCCTGGCTGCACAGGGACTCCTGCACTACAGCAGCTGTTCGAGACAAAAAGACTATGGCAGGTAGCAGGGAGAGAAATTGGGCCACAACCAGAGGACTGGAGTAAGAAAAATGTTGAGGGGCAAGGGGTAAGGAGGTCAGTGAGATCTGATGGGGCTGGTCCCAAGCACCCTGCAATGAGGGAAAGCATGGCTTACCGAACTGAGGGGCTGAGTCAGGGATTATTCCCCCACATTAGATGCTGAGTCAGGGCCAGCAAAGGCACCAGCAGGTAGGAGGTCCAGAGATGGATGGATCACAAGACAACGTGAAGTGGATGAGGGAGAGAAGAGTTTGCAGAAGAGCCATAGAACTAAGCTAGATGAATAGGGTCAAAGTATCACCTTGTGTCCTTTTCTTGCAACTAATCTCTCTAGGTCATGTTACCTACAATATCTTGTAGCCAAGAATCTTTAGAAATTTCTATTACAGGACCATTAGCTACCTCTTCGGTTGTTATTGAGTGTGTTAAGTAATACCAGACCTCCACCTCCACCAAACCAGTTCTGCTGTCTCCAGTCCTGTACCCACACTCCTGGCTTCCCAGAAATGTCCCTCCTCCCTCCCTGCTTTGTTGTTTGTGCAGAAGCTGTGGCAGGTGCTCTCCCAGGCTCCCACAATGTGGGAAAGCAACATGTTTGCCTTGGGTGGCAGGTACCAGGGAGGTTGCTTTACCCAACCCATGTGGGGGAGTAAGCTGTAGAGATGCCCAGGCAGTGGAAGGTGTGGGGGCCAAAGATAACATGCTACAGCAGGAGATAGGAGATTTGCTCTGCATTGTTTTTAATCTCCTCGACATTCTCCTTTGCCTGAATGGGATTAGAGAAGCAACAAGAGAGCTTCACTGGCAGGCACACTCCATAGCAACACATCAGCTTTAAAGACATGCCAGCTCCTAGGAGCACTAATGCACTGTCTCATCTTATTCCCCGGGTTCTCTTTCCTGTGTCTTCTCCATGCTCCAGTCTGCCTGGCCATCCCAGAAGGTCCTGCCTAGTGGTTCTCCCTCAGATGGACAGATACACAGAGGACCAGTGAAGCACCTGAAGTGTGAACCTCCACAATGCTTGGGCTTGCTATCGCCTGTTCTCTTGGACCTTCCCCCTCTTTCCCTCCAGCAATATCTGCCACGTGAGCATCCCCAGCGTCCCACCAATTCACAGGCAGCAGCTACACACAGGCTCCTCTGGGAGCTCAGCGTTCCACCTGCAGCCAGAGAAGGTGGCAGAAGATGTTCTGCTTTGTCTCCTCTTCCCACTGGGCCTTCTTGAAAGCAGAGAAATGACAACTGAACAGCTGCCTCCCTGTCTGGGGCACGAGTTGGGAGATGAGCATTTGAGGAAAGGAGAATCAATCTGAACAAAGCACAAACCAAGTGAAGCTGAAACTCAAACCTAACTTGTCAGCTCAGATTTCATTTTCTTTCAGTAAATGCCTGCTTTGAACAGAAGCAGGAAAACAGCACAGACACAAAAGCTGCCCCTTATAGTAGATTCAGCCTGACCAAAACAAGAAAAGCAGTCAAAGTCTTGCAAGAGCTTGTTTTCTCCTATAAGATTTACATCCCAGTTTGAGAAACCTGAGAGGCTCTGAACTGGGGTTAACAAGCAGAGGTCTCTGGAAGTCAATCGAGCAGTGACAATTTATTAGCCACAGCAGATATGACTGAAAGACTTGAGTGCTTACCTGCGCTGAGCCCAGCATTTTTGGAGGCTCAGCCCACCTTGCATGCAGGGGCAGCCCCATGCCCACCTCTGCCAAAACAGGGCCTTCCCACGACCAGCCCACAGATCATCTCCTGGGTATGAACTCCAGTCCCTGTAGCACATCTCATTTTTCAAACAAATCACTACTCGCATCCCTCACGGTCTGCCTGCATCCCTCAGCCCTCAGGGCAGTGCCCAGGAAGGTCTGGCAGGGCTCCACTCCCACTGCTACCACACAGTTCCTTGCACTGGTGGTTTACACTGGGATCCCAACACACCTGAGCCACATTCAGGATCCCACTGATTTTTATTGTCTGATGCACTTCAGTCACCACCCCTCCCCATTAGTGACCTCCAGCTTGCCCAAATTAGAGCAGCCCACTAAATTTCCACCACCATGACCTATTCTCTCATCATAGCTCCACAGTCTTCCCCCTACACCTTGAACAGTAACACCAAATTTAAATCACCACCTTCCAGTCAAAAGCTTTTAGGCCCCCTCGGGATTTTAAACACTGGTAGAAGGGACTCCCTTTCTTCCTTATCCCTCTGGCATCACACAGCTGAATGCACAGGGGAAGGTACAGCAAGTCTCTCCTCGGGATAATTGCAGAGAAACTCACCAATAAGTCAAATATTTACCTAAGCCTCATCAATGCAAATGTCTTCTAATCCTCCTGTATGTTTCAGGGATGGCAAGAGAATGGTGAGTATACCTCTGATTTATACAGATGCATATAAATTAGAGTAATAAAGAACCCATTTAGATGATTTATTATATAGTGATTGTATCACTATTAGTCAAACAGTGAGGCCTGGCAGGATCCACCTGTCCCAGTGGGGCAAATGCATCTTTGGGCTTAAGCTGGCAGGACTAATTGAGAAAGCTTTAAACGAGAATCAGTGCAGGAAGGGGATACCAACAGGATTGCAGTAGGTAAGCCAAGGGTTGGCATGGCATTGCCCGAGGGTAGTAACTCTAGTAGGAACATTTACACTGCTCCTGGGAGCATGTGAAATGCTTGTACAGCAAAGCACGCAGTACAAGAAACAAACAGGTCAAACTGGAAGTGTTGGTCAGCTCCCAGAGCCACAATATCGTTGGTATTAGTGAGAATTGGTGGAATGAGTCCCATGTCTAGAGTGCTGGGATGGAGGTCTACAGGCTGTTCAGAAGGGACAGGCAGGGCAGGCGAGATGGAGGTGATGTACTATACTTAAGAGAGAGGTTTGATTGCACAGCCCTTACAGTTAGTGGTAATGTGGTGGAGAGCCTCTGAGTGAGGATGGAAAACAAAGAAGATGTTGCAGTGCCTGTCTACTACTGGTCACCCAGCCAGGATGTAAGCACTGATGAGTTATTTTATAGGCAATTAGGAGAAATTTCTGGATAAGTAGCCCTTGCCATTGTGGGAGATTTCAACTTCCCAGACATCAACTGGGAATATCATACTGCTGTGAAAAGCAGGTCTTGGAAATTCTTGAAATTTGTAGTAGATAACTTCTTGTCACAGGTACTCAGTCAGCCAAGTAGGAAAGATGCCCTCCTAGAATTGCTACTTGTGAACAGAGAAGGACTCACAGGGGATTCGATGGTAGGTGGCTGCCTTGGCCACAGTGATCATGAAATGGTTGAGTTTAATATTTTCAGTGTAATGAGAAAAAAAAGCACAGCAGAGTTGCTACCCTGGACTTCAGGAGAGCAAACTAAGTTACTCAGGGAGCTATTTAGCAGAGTACCCTAGGAATCTGCTTTTGAGGGCTTAGGGAGCCCACAAGTGCTGGTCAGCCTTTAAGAACCACCTTTTTGAAGCACAGCAGCAGGCAAGTCCACTGTGTTATAAGTCAAGCAAGCAGGGCAGAAGACCAGCTTGGCTGAACTGGGAACTCCTTATGGAGCATAAGAGGAAAAAGGAATTGTATGATCTCTGGAAGCAAGGTCAGGCTTTGCAGGAAGAGTACAAAGCTGTGCTTTGTTTATGCAGGGAGAAGATTTGAAAGTTCAAAGCTCAGTGAGAGTTGAAAACGCCCAGTGTTGTATCAGACAAGAAGAGCTTTAAGTATGTTAGTAGCAAGAGGAGGTCTAAAGAAAACATTGGACCAAAACTTGTTGATGATGGTCACCTGACTAATAGGGATGAATAAATAGCAGAGGCATTCAATGTGGTTTTGCCTCAGTCTTTAATAACACTGATAGACCTTGGGCTGCCCGGTCCCCTGAGTCAGAGAACCATGAGTGTGGGAACAGTGACTTTCCATTTGTGGACACTGAAATTGAAAGGGACCAGCTGTATCAGCTGGATGTTCATAAGTCTATGAGGTCTCATGGGATTCATCCCAGAGTGATGAAGGAGCTGGCAGATGTTTCAACAGGACCCCTCTCCATCACACACCAAAGGCCTTATGAGTCTGGGGAGGTCCCTGCTGCCTGGAAGCTGGCTAATGTTATTCTAATCTTAAAGAACGGCACGAGGCAAGACCCAGGAAATGACATACCTGTTCGTTTAACCTCAGTTCCTGACAAATTATGGAGAAGATTATACTGGCTGCTACTGAAAGGCATTTAAACAACAATACCATCTTCAGGCACAGTCAACATGGGTTCACAAAAGGAAAGTCCTGTTTAACTAATTTGATGTCCTTCTACGATAAGGTCACCCGCCTAGTGGATGAAGGGAAGGCAGTGGATGTAGTTTTTCTGAATTTAGTAAGGCTTTTGATGCTGTGCCTCACAGCATCCTTCTGGACAAGTAGTGCAACTGTGGGATGAGCAGGTTCACAGTGCACTGAGTGAGGAACTGGCTGAAGAGCAGTGCTCAAAGGGTTGTAGTGAATGGGGCTACATCTGCCTGGTGACCAGTCATCAGCAGTGTTCATCCGGGTATATTTATTAAATCTGGATGCAGGAGTTCAATGCACCGTTGGTAAGTTTGCTGATGATACCAAACTGGGAGGTGCTGTTTACTCTCTTGAATGACAGGAGGCCTTGCAGAGGGATCTGGATAGATTGGAGAATTGGGCTATGATTAATAGGATGAAATTTAACAAGTCTAAATGTTGGATTCTGTGCCTAGGACAGAGTAATGCCGGGCACAAGTATAAATTGGAAAAGTAGCAGCTGGAGAACAGCCCTGCAGAAAGGGATATCGGGGTGCTAGTTGGCAGAAGCCTCAATAGGAGTCAGCAGCGTGTGCCTTGGCAGCAAAGAGGGCAAACTGCATCCTGGGGTGCATCAAACACAGCATAACCAGCCAGTCAAGAGAGGTGATTATCCCACTGTACTCAGCATTGGTTCTATCTCACCTTGAGCACCGTGTACTGTTCTGGGCCCCACAATTTAAGGAGGATGTGAAGGTCATTGAATGCATCCAGAGGAGGACAACAAAGCTTGTGAAAGGGCTGAAAGGAATGTCCTGTGAGGAGCAGCTGAGGACTTTGGGTTTGTCTGGTTTGGAGAAAAAGAGGCTGAGGGGCGACCTCATTGCTCTCCACAGCTTTCTCAGGAGGGGAAGTGGAGAGGGAAGTGCTGCGGTCTTCTCTCAGGTATCTAGTGACAGGTCACATGGGAATGGTTCAAAGCTGCACCAGGGGAGATTTAGGCTGGACATTGGGAAGCATTTCTTTACCAAGAGAGTGGTCAAACACTGGAACAGGCTTCCCAGAGAAGTGATCAATGCCCAAAGCCTGTCAGTATTTTAGAGACATTTGGACAATGCCTTTAACAACATGCTTTATCTTTTGGTCAGCCTTAAGTGGTCAGGCAGTTGGCCTAGATTTCTGTAGGTCCCTTCTAACTGAAATAGTATATTCTATTCTATTCTTAATATATTTATTTTGTCTGTATCATCAATATAGAGTTAATAGTATAAAGGCAATATATACACACACTAACAGTTTCTATACTTCCTTCTGTCCAGTCCTCAGTGCATTATGATTGTCTGACTGCTGCTTGCACACAGATGTTTTTGCCAAGAGCCATGCTGGTTCCATGAGAGTTATCTCCCAGCCTGCATCTCAGTGTGTGCATGTTGAGGCAGGAGGAGGAAGATTGAGATATAACCATCTTGTGACAGTGCATTTGAGGCCTCTGTGCAATTTCCAAACACAAGCATGTAGCTAAGTGCCTGAGGGCACCCAAGCATAAGCAGCACAGCTAGTAGGGAAAGGGGGCCGAGATAAGCCTATAAATACAAAGCTACACTGCTGTTTGGGAGAAGTGGCAGGGTCTCGGAAGAGGTCATTTATTGGGATGAAATAATCCCAGGTGTAACTATTAAGTCCAGAAAGTAAAGACTTCGCATCAGATTCTCTATTGGGAATTCCTCTTTGTGTTCCTGAAAAGCTGCCTGAGACCACGAAAATGTTAATCATCAGAAAAGAATAATCCTGCGTCCAGTGGGGAAAGGTGTCACAGCGATGGATGAAGAAATCCTTCATTCATGCACACAAACAAGAACGGGAAATGCCATAGGTACAAGACCAAGTCTCAAGTGCATGACTCTAATCTGCTTAATCGCACTCAAGAAGTACTGAGAGAAGTCAAGTGGCCAGGGAAGCAAACAATCACTTCTGTGCTTTCCTGCTAGAGCTATCTTACCTGACACCTCTGCTTCCACTGACAGGCCACAGCCATCCTCTGTCCTGTGGGAAACATTCCAGGTCATGCAGCCACCCATCCCCTCGCCTCTGCACAGCAGCCTGCAACTCTATTTCAAGTGCTAGACAGCACCTTCCTACTTTCCTTGCTGCCATGCTCTTGGCAACAGCTTCCCCCAGGGCTCTACTGTCCTTTGGAAACTCTGCCCAGAAATGCCTCAACAGTAGCATGCCCATGCCCACATGTACCAGCAGTGAGGACATGCTAGCTGCTACCACAGTCAAATAAGCCTTGGACATTTTTATTGCCCAGAAATTTAAGAATTTATCTCCCAAGTTGAGCACAAGAGGAGGGATGGGCCAAGTGCCACAGGCAACCTCTTGAAATGTAAAGCTGGAAGAAAGACTAACCTATCCCAATGTGACAAAAAAGGGACTGTCAGTATATTTAACTATTTTCCCAGAGACACCTGGTATTTATCTTCACTATGTTTGTCTCAGCAAAGGGGAGATGTTGGCACAGGCATTAGCTTCAGGGCTTGCAGCAGTTCCTCTGCTCTACCTCCTTTCCCTGCCTCTCCCTCTGATGTTGCAGGGGAAATGAGAGAGGACCTTGCCCCAGGCACAGTGCTCAGTTCTGTCTCCCTCTCCATGGGGAACAGGAAAAAAGAGAAAATATAGGAACACAACTCATCATACCAGAAGGACAAAGGGTATACAAGACCA
Source organism: Podargus strigoides (assembly GCA_028020825.1). Lineage (NCBI taxonomy): Eukaryota > Metazoa > Chordata > Aves > Caprimulgiformes > Podargidae > Podargus > Podargus strigoides. Next base: position 115,566,053 of record CM051663.1, on the reverse strand, counting down.
CACTCAAATGTGGTAGAGGAGTCAAAACAGAAACACAGATCAGGCCCCTGCAAACTCAGGTATCATTGGCCAACACAGTGATGACCAATTCCCTTCTGTCCCTAAACCACAGCCAAGCAACTGTGGTCTGACACATCTAAACCGACCACAGTCCTGGCACTTATGACTCCTCTTAGCAGCCAAATTCAGCAACATCCAACCCTGAACTCTTAGCTTAGTTTTCAACTCAGGAATCTGGGCCACAAGGGTCAGGAGCTCCCTGAAGGTCTGACTAACCTTGAAGATGCCACCTTCCTCTTCCACATAGAGGAAGGTCCAAGTGCACACTTAATGCTACTTCTGTATCTCCAGAGCATTCTGAAAAGTGCCATGGAGCAGGATATCCTAGAGCAGACCTCCCCAGCCTGCTCTCCCCCCTGACAGCCCTCTGAGGATGTTCTTCCACAGGAAGTTCCCCTTCACCCAGGGAAGAGAGCACATTTTGACTTCTGTAGTCTACGTATGATCTGGATTCATGTCTCACACCCAGCCAGAGAATCCCTGATGTGACAGCTCAGGGAAATCAAATGAAGTGCCAATCCTATTTCATTTTTCAGTAAAATAACCCCCATATGGAAGAAAACAGTTTCCCCAGACATCTGCCACACATTCCAGAAAAATGCATTACAGGCATGCCACTAAGTGTGAAATAGATTAAAAGTTAAAAAGCTATTGGATATTTAAAGGATGTGTGACATATCACAATATGCTGGAAATACATTTTAAAGAAATAACAGCACCTCAAAGATACTGTGGAGGGATGCAATTAATTCTGTGCTTTGAAAAAAAATCCTGGGTTATGGTTCTCTGGAGGAAGAAGGTTTTTTAAAGTACTTACTTTAATAGTTAATTATTGTATTATAGGGGAAACTTAAGGCTTCAGTGAGAGCTGAACTACATAGTAGAAGGCTGTATGCAGCTACACTGATAACACTAATTTTAATTAATCCTACCCCAAACTCTTCTCCCAACACTCAGTCTCATGTGCTTAGAGCTTCATCTGACTGGCAGCTTGAGCTGAAACTTCCATAGCAGGTATGACTACAATTTTTTTTTGGTGGAAAGCGAAGCTGAATTTCAACAGCTGGGGGGGGAAAAAAAAAAAAAGGTTTGTCTTTGCAGAAGCATTCAGGAGGGTTTTGGGGTTGTTTTTTTTTGAATAGCACTTGTTGCTGGAGGCTCCAAAATACCTCTTTCACACTGGACAGCAGGGTAGTCAGATCTTTTTTCTTATCCTGTAACAACCCATCCAAATGGAGGTAAATTAGCAGCAGCCATGGGGGGGGGGGGAATAAAAAATCATGCTTTTAATATGCTCAGGAGAGACTGTTTTGATATGACTTAATCCAACAAATTAAGACAGAATGACGGATGAATGTGGAACCTCACAGTTTCCCCCTGCCCACACTGCCTTTACAACACAATCTTTCATCGCATAGTCATGTGTCTTTTCCACAGGATCCCTGCATCAACAGGGAGGGACAGCATTCAGTGAAGACAGTGACATGATGCCAACTTAGCCAACGGGCCTTACAGAAGTTTGCTGACAGCAGGGAAACAGAAATAAGCAAGAATGCAAAGCATGCAGGCTCCAGGGCAGGGACATCAGTTCACCTCACCAACCCCACATGGGATGCTCCCTTCCCATCCCTTCTCACTGCAGCCTGAGCCCTCTGGCCCTGCCAGTCTGATTCCACTCAAGCTCACTGCCCCAGCCTTTGCTTTCTCAGCAATGTTCTCCCCATCCAGACCCTCATCTCCCCCACCCTGGTTACCTGCCCTACCATTAGCCTTGCCTGGCCCACCCAGTCCCCTTCTCCAGGTTGCTCAGTCATGCCATCGCTCCCCAGTCCCTCCCCTCTGGTGAGCAGATATGTGGTGGATAAGACCTCCACCTCAGTTCCTTGCTGGCAGCCTGGCCCTCTGGACTTATTTTCATCCTGGGCTTCTCAGTCCCCCATTCCAGTAACCTTCACAGGTGTTTTTGCCTGGTCTCTGTCTCCCAGACCTCAAATTAAAATTTCATTAAGCGATAAAAAGTGTTACAATGGGAAAAGTTGGACACCTTTAGAAAACCATGTAAATGCCTGATGTAATAATGAAAACAAAGCCTTCCATTCCATTGTTTCTGTTTCTGTGTATGGCCCTTGTACAAACTGTGTGACTTCAGAGATCCTACTGGGCAGGAGATGAAGGAAAAACAATACTCAGCACCCAGCAAGGAAGAAACCATGTATTATCAGGAGGTCACCTATGCAGGGAAAGACAATAAGGTCAACCTGCAAGAAATGGAAATTAGGAGGATGTAGCATGGGACAAATAAAAAGCTACAAGGAAACAGTGAGAAGACTTCTGCCTCCAGAGGCTTTTCCTTTATAAAACAAGTGGGCAATCATATAGGGCCCTTCCAGTCACTAAAAACCCATTTCCGAAGAGGGCTCCAGATAGGAAGACAACAACAGTTGCCATCACAGAGGCTACTAAGCAGTGGGTCGACAAGTATGGGGAAGAGAGGAGCGAACTCCCATGCAGGGAAGGATCCTACTCCATCAAGGAAATGAATCCAAAAGGAGCCAACAACGAAAGAAAAAAGTAAGCAAAAAAAATTGCCTTGAGGCAAAAAAATATCACCCTTCATTAAGAAATATCACAGTTGATCAGCAGCACTAAACATCAGGCAGCACCACAAAGGCAATATATATTCCTACTGTTGCACTTCTAAGAGTGTGTCTTTAATTCACTTACAACACAAACACTTTTCAAAGCCTGGCTTGAATCTCACATATGGACAAAGCAGAGCCTGCCAGATTCACTCAAAATTTTTTGCTTTGACTAAGTAAAAATTGCATCACAAGTCGGTAAATATGTGAACAAAAACAACGACAAAAATTGTAATACACCACAAAGCATACTTTTCTCAGATATGGTTTAGCTTAATTATTGCTAACAATGCTTGCTAGCTGGCTGGTAAATGATCTGTAGTACATTTTGCAGAAAATAAGGATACTGTATTCATAGGAGGACTTATTGCTGCACTAGACTGCCAAGTTCTTGGCTGAGAAACAAGATGGAGGATACAGGTAAATGTAGGAAGCATCCTTTTGGGATGTGTAAATGATGGGGGGCAAGGCAGATTTGGTTTGCCCCATTTTGTCAGTGTTTTAGCGTGCTCCCAAATAATAAGCAGGGCTTAGAAGGCAAGCAGAGATTTTGGATCTCTCACTTGAGAGACTATCAGCCTCCACATGGAAGAAAATATTTCTCCACCCTCAAATATTGAGTTCCTGACTCTTCCATGCCATGAAACAGAACAGCTGCTGTTTGTTCCAAACTGCCTGTTTCAATAGGGAGGTTAATATTTTAGCATGTGTTTTCTTTCCATTCCTTCCCTTTTTGCCTGTTGAGGCAAATCTCATAGCTAGCATTACAAGCACTGGATTCAGCAGCTTTCTCCTGGATGAATTTGTACTGATGTTAGCCCTTTTCATCTGTGACTCTCTAAGAACTGAAATCCCACAAGAGGTACATTTGGTTCACTCTGCCTCTCAAGACATCCAGTTACTTCAAGCTACAAGCAATCTGAAAACCCTTGTGGTATTTCAGCATTTATGGTACTCTTGGGAGACAGCGATAAACAATACCAAGTTATTAAAGATGAAATAACTCTCACAAAGGTTTGCGGGTCAGGAACAAGGCTGAGAGAGTAGCATTGCTTCAACTTTTGTAAACAAACCCTTGAGCACCTTGCACAGCTTCCAAACTGGGGCACAGGTCCAGGAGACCGCAGCCACACAGCTCCCAGCCAGCATGCTGAGCTCACATCCATCTGCATCTGTCCACAACAGCCAACCCTGGTCAGCAGCAATAAGCAGAGAGCCAGCTATCTCCCAGAGAGGACCAGGGCCAGCTGCTCCAGCAGCAAGTCTCAGCTGAGCTGGCCCAGGAGATTTCACCTACTAGAACCCTGCCCCTGCTCCTAGGGCTGATGCACCCCTTGAACCCTGCCATTCTGCAATCAACACAGCACTGCTGCACACTGATAGGTTGGGATGGGGACATCGGGGTGCCACTTGCATATTGGAGTGCACAGGAGAACAGCTGCTGACCTGGACTGGGAATAAAATGCTGTAGATGGCAATGGAAGCAGACTGTGAGGGTGAGGAAGCAGCCATCCCACCCCACCACATAGCAATCCCCGCCACAGACAGGGGAAATCCACTGTTTTCACAGGTAAGCTCTCACGTCTCTGTGGATCCCTGGCCTTTTCCCTTCTCCTAGCTAAGCCAATGAGTTACATCCCCTATTTAAATCCTACCTTCAGATCTTCCCTTTAGCTTCTGATGATTCCTCCCCCCAGCAAGCCTGTTGTCCACAATACTGGCTAAGAAGGGCACTTCACAGAAAGAGCCAATTCAAGGGCAGCAGCAATCAATGGAGACAGGCTGTTAGCAGCCAAACCCAGGAATGACAGCAAGGGAAGAAAAAAAAGGAGAGGGAAAAATGACAGACTGCCACAGATGGAGAAAGGAGAGGGGAGAGACAGGGCGGCTAGTGACAGGAGGGGCTGCTGAAGAAGTTGCAGGGACTCAGTGGCTCCAAATCACACTCAAGGAGGGGGAGCAATGGCAGCTTTTATAGACTCAGGTACAGTAGGCAATGACGAGAGGACACTGGGGGAGAGAAAACTAAAGGAAGAAAGGATAAGCAAAGAGCATGGGTTTGTATCATTAGCAAGGACTAATTTCTCTTTCCTCCTGAATGAAATGCAGCATGTAAGTGTAAATGGCACCGCTGTCTCAGGGGACAGATGGTCATTCACATCACAGCTCTGCACATCCCCCATCCCACTTGAAGGAGTTGCTCCCCTCCCCTGATCTGCACTGATGCAACAGGCAGAGAGAAAGCTGGAGTAAGGGAAGGCAGGGATGGGCATCCTTCAGGTAGGAAGGCCAAGCTAAGTTCTCCACCTCCACCCCCACCTGCTGACCCTGCAGTCAGGGCTGGGCAGGTGAAAGCTGTTCCAACCACAGCATTGCACTCAAACTCCAGCTCCCAGACCAGCCAACCCATCCAAACACGTATGCAGGTATTCTAGCAGGGAGGTTATGCTGCCATCACACCACCTCCGTACTCACTTCAGCGATCCTTGATGGCAATCAATAAAGATCAAGCACTCACGCTGATTCTCTCAGATCTATTGGCTGGCTTTGACACCATTGATTACAAGGATTTGTTGAGATGCCTGCCAAGCTCAGCAAGGATTTGCAGCATGGTGCCAGAGTAGCTGTTCCCAACCTAGATAACCTCCACTTATCACTCCCCATCAGTTTCTTACATCATCATAATCACACTTCATCTCTTCTTTTACAAGTCCAGCTGCACTCTTATCTGCCTTCCTTGCTCATCTCAGCCCTGCTGTCTCAGCCTCCTTCTCTAGCTGATGGTCACAACTCTGCTGTCCTCTCCAGCCAGAATAAAAAATATCCTCCTCGGCTAGTCTGTCCCCTCCTCCAAAGCTTTTCCTGAGATGATCCCTGCTGAGTTCTGCAAAGTCCAGAGCACCCCTCCAGGGAGGGGAGGCAGGTAGGGCAGCAAAGCCAGCAGCATTCCCTCCCTGAGGGAAGAGCACAGCTGATATGAGGCAGCACAGCACAAACACACAGTCCAAGGAGCAGCAGTGACCATGAGCAGGGCAAGCCCAACCCACCAACTTGATCCATCCCTTTGAACCGACAGCCCAGCCCAGTAGCACTTCCCACCAATGCTCAGCCCTCCTCCCACTGCCCCCACCAGCAAGAGGCTGCAATTCCAACATTTCAGAGAAGCACACTTCAAACAGGACCTCCTTCGTCCCCGCCCCATGGATGCAGTGAAGCTCAGGAGAGGTGGTGGCATGGAGATGTGCAAGGGACTCGGCAAAGAGGCTGGCCAAGGTGTTCTGGGCCAACCAGACCCAGTGGGAGAAGTCAGCGCAGGACCGAAGTGAGTGCAAGCTTGAGCCTGGTCCATCTTACACCAGGCTGCAGCCTTCCCACACCTTCATCTTCCAAAGACAGTGTCTTTCTAGGACTGTAAAGATCTTCCCAGCTTAAAGGCTGACAGCTTGGCATGCAGCTCCCCCTATCTCCATAGGTATGAAATGGGTCACGTTTTTCATATAGCCTTCCCTCTTAACCATCCTGGGATCCATTTGGTATAGAAGAGCTCCAACTCTGTTAACCATTCCTCACCTGAAGTAGCTTCTGTCAAGTACTATGCCCACAACACACAGCAAATTCAGCTGGCTGCAGGCCCTTCTCCATGGTCTGGGGTGGGAAGAGGGTTAAGTCCTCAAATAGGCAGCCGGTCAATTTGTTAGTGTTTGATTGCATTATTTAATTCACATTGTTATGACAGAACATGCAATTAGAGGTCTGGTCAGAGTATCTTATAGGTCTTGAACTCAAAATGAGTATTTTTATTACCCTTTTTATTTCTCCAAAAGCCCCCTTCAGCTCCCTCAGATGCCCTACTCCAGTGTTCACAAAGGCTGAAAAAGGCAAACTGACCATTTTTCAGAGAGTAAATGGTTCTCATCTCCAAGACAAAATATATCCCAGTGAATAAACACAATATGCTCCAGAAGGGTTTTTCAGTGTTTATTTCAGTTCAGCAACGCACTCTGTGGAGGGATGGGGAGGTCCTCCAAAGCAGGTACTGCTACCATCCCGACATTCAGCTGGGCGCATCTTCCCTCTCCTCTGGCCTGATGCTACCAGATACCCCCCAGGCTGACACAAACCACACTGTCTGCACCAGATAACACTGTATTATATGACAAAACCAATGTTCGCAACCTAGCCTGAAGAGCAACGGCTGGTGCAAATAGTCTGTTTTCACTAGGTACAGCAGAACAACACTGACTTAACCAGACAAGGATGTGACTTTCTTCCTCTACTCTCTCACACCTGCTTCCCAACACCTTCCACATTCGTTGACCAGAAATCCAGGGACCATATTGAGACACCTCATGAAAAGCTGTTGCAGTTAGAATCCCAGACCCCCTTTTCTGAAGCACCAGGGTATGGAGAAATACCAGGTTTTTTATTGCTTTTGGCACATACTGGGGAAATGGGGTACTAGAACACACAGAAAAAAAATACACCTCTCCTAAACCAGTCTCATCTCAGTATTTTGCAGTTAGCTCTTCCTCCAACAGAAGGAATATATCCTTCAGTAACAAGGAAAATGCTCATAGCTTTGTATGCACTAAGAATTTTTCCAGCCTTATTTCTGATTTTGTTAGACCCTATGGACATGAAAGATTCAGACAGTCAGAGCTCTATTTGTGCTGTTGTCCTGCTTCATTTTCAGACGATGGTCTTTGACTTCTCACTATAAAAACCTCCAGAAAATAAAGCTAAAGGGACGGGAGGCAGTGAGATATCCTGTCTCAACATTTATGCTTAGATATACAGGGCCAGCTTGCAAGCCAGCCAAATTTAGACCTCATCCCTTTACATCTGCCCACTTGCCTGGAATTGCGTACATCTCACATACACGCAACCCAGCCAATTTCTTACAGATCACAAGCATGCAAATTCCCTTCAAACATATCCATCCCTTGTGTGCTACTAATGACAATGCATGAGTTTAAATTCCACTTACAACACGTTTGACTGTGCAAATGATCCCACTAAACTTCCCATTGTAAACTTGCACATCAAACGACCCACACTAATGACACTCCCTCATCACTAGTTTTGCAGATGCAGCTTCCTTCCCAACTACTTGTGCAGGTCCTGAGCACTGTCATGCTCCCCCTGCCACCTGGCTCTGCCTGCCAACCACAGCCAGGAAACGGGGCTTTTATCCCAGGAAGGAAGCTGGAATTTACAGAACTACTTTTTCCCAATCCAGAGCTGAGGTAGGCAGTATGCCTTTCTCTCCCCCTGCAAAACTAAGATTTCCCAATATTTCATTATGGAAACACTAAAGTGTTCAGACTGCACCATTTCCAAAACTAAACCTGGTCCCTGCCTTCCCCTTTGCCACCCTCCATAGTGCCTGGGGAACTAAACAGCACAGCAAGTCTAAAGGCAGCCCGGGATACTAGCCAGCAATCCCTGCAGACCGCAGTCCACAAACTCCCTCTTCAAGCGACCTTGCCCTCTGAAAGGGGGGGGTGTTTAAGCGTGCTGAATTTCCTGCTACAGATGGAAGTCTGTCAAACACCTATGAAAAGAGCCCAGATGCCTGGTTTTCAGACAGGTAGAGCTAGATGGGGTGAAGCCCAGTGATCTTCTCAACAGAAGAATTAACAGGGAAATTAAGGGTCAGTTCACAAGCATAGGAAGTGACTGCTTTTAAAGCTCATACTGTTAACATAGAAGGGGAGGAGAGTAGCTGAGGATAGATTGGTGCTGGGGAGATGGCTGTGTTGGCCTGGCACATGCATTGCCTTCAAATATTAATCACATTTATGGACAATTGGCTTATTAAAAGTCACCCTTATTTGCTAATAGCAAACTTCATTCCACCCGTAGAGAGCTTGGCAGAGTGGTAGAAAAAACCTCAGCAGGATCTAAAGCAGGCTTGCCCCCTTTTAAAGCTTGAAAAGCACTTGGCACATGCCCAGGGGAGCACAGACACCACTGACACTGCATGTCCACTGGAAAGCTTTGGATCAGCTTAGCTTCCCATGCAACAGGAGAAACTGCAAAGTTGATGCAGTACACTGTGGAGTGCAACCACTTAAAAAAAATCATCTTGCAGTGTTTGGGTCTTGGGTATACAGATATATCTGTTGGCTGGAAGAAGGTCCAAAGAGCTGTGCAATTGACAGAAATCAAACCTTCCCTAAGGGCACAGCAGCAACACCTTCCTGATCACTTAGAACAATACAAAGCTAACACAAGTCCTCAAATAAGCATGAGACTTCACCTGCCTTGTGAGCTAGATTTGCAAAGACAGATAGGAGAGATCTGTCTTTAAAATGGAGAAGCAAGAATAACATAAGTATTTTAGTGTTTTCCAGGTACATAAAAACTGATACCGCTGACCCCAAGAGTGGAAAGCCATGATCCCTCGGTCCTCAAGAATGATGAATGCTGGTTAAAATTCATAAGCCACTCAATTTTTGATGTATTATATCTTCTGGTCACATTTCCAAACTTCATGTACTAGAGAGGCATAAACCTTTCTTTATTATTTATATATATATATACACACACACATAAATGTATACATGTAAAAAGAAAATTAAACCTAACCAGAGGATTACAGGAGCTCAGGCCTTAAGACAGATATAAACTATTACAAGACTTGCAATAAATTTACAGCTGATGTTTGCTTATTAATTAGTTACACCCAGTTGTTATGAAGACTGCATCCAGGGTTTAACAGTACACAAGGCAACAGCTAAAGGTAGAGAACGTACTACAGAATCTGTATGTAAAATTTCACTCACACAAAACCTTATTAATTAGCAAAAGATTTGTCAGCCCCTCGGCCATACATGTCACCTGAAAAGCAGTGTGGTTTTGGCAGCACAGGGTCCCCATACAGAACAGCTCAGCAGCTCAAGGTCACCAAGAGAAGTACCAATGCACATGCACATCATTTTCTTTGCTTCTCCAGTGTTTTATTCTCCACTCCCACAGGGGAAGGCCAGCATGAAACACCGCTATTGCCATCAACAACCATCCTATATTCAGCTTGTACATAAGTGGTATCTGTAGCAACAGGCAGGGAAGGGGTGGGGAATAAAACTGTAGGCTTTCCCAGTTCCCCTATCAATTTGCCCAAAGTCAATCCTGTTTCCTTGTGGACCAAACACACACTTTGACCTGACAGAGCTGCCAGTACAGGTTACAGGAAAGGTACCACTAGAAGCATGGTAGGACCTTTAGGGACAGATAAAATGGCAAAGCCCTTACATGGAGGATCTTTAAAGATAATGAGCTACAAGGCATCTCCTCAGTACACACAAGCAGTCATACTACTTCCAAGAAGCCACCCTGCCCTATACCCTATAAAACACAGCTCCCAGTACTAAAAATTAAGTGTGTATATAAGCTTTTGCACAACTGGGACCTGACCCACTGCTCCTACACCACTGAAATCAATTGGAAACACAACACTTTACTGCCTGAGAGCAAAACAGAAACCCAAATGGCCAACATACCTTACAAATGAGGGAAGAGGGCCAATATATAACAAAAAGCAAGAAAACGACGGAGCAGTGAACTGCAGAGCCTATCTGGTTACTACTACAGTTTTAGCATTGATTTTTTTTTAATGGCACACTTTGCTCTTGCTCTATCATGTCAATATTATAGATATAACAGGAAAGGGAGGTGTGGGCCTCCTGGAAAGAGTTTCTTTTAAAGAAAGGCTCAAAGGACAAACCAAATCTATTGCATTTGACCCTAGGGATGGATGAAGTGTAAAGTCTTTATGGAACCCCAAGGAGAAAAAACAGCAATGCAGACATCCAGGCATCTCTCTCACAATCTCCTCATAATTTGCAAAGTGCATCAGGATCCATTTGTACGGCGCCATGTGGCATGCCCTTTATTTAGTCCCAAACACTTTATAAATTCATAAGATGAATGCTACACAGTTGTTTTGGAAACATGTTTTCACACTTTTCACCCTATTTCCCCTCCAAGATCAACTTGAAATCCTATTTGACATGGAGTTTAGGTTTTATAAAAGGGAAAAAAAAAAATCGTACAATCTCTTTCATAACTATATGCCAAATACTGTGTTAACACTGCAGCTGGAACAGCCCCATTGGCTGCAACTCAGAACGACCATCCCTGTGCCTGTTCATCAAAACAAATCAACCTAAACAGTTTGGGGACCAGGTGGATTACTCACATGCTGCACCATGCCAGACTCCTTGCAGACAGGGATACTTCCCAGAAGCCAGGCCAGGCTCCAGGTGTGCACTGCATTGCATACACAACTGATTACACAGCAGTTACCTGTATCTAATGAGGTTAATCAAAATCTTTAAAAAAAACAAAACACCAAACTAGGGCGATTCAAGCATTCGTTCACACTGTATGTAAATCCACCCCAGAAACATGTAATCGCCTAACTTATAAAGTATCAGGCTCCTAGACCATAGAGCACAACAGCATAAAGCACAGTAAATACTCCTTTTGGGGACAAACACCCCAAGTTTCACATGGAATGTAGTTCCTGTCTTAAAAGGGAGTTCAAATCCACAATATTTGCAGTAACAACATCACACATTTATACTCCAATATGCATCCGGAAATGAATTTAAAGCACAAGCATAAGTGGTTCTTTCTCCTCTTACTGCACTGCAGCAAAGCAATATGGCAGTTGTTTAATAGCACATAACAAAATTGCAGGACTGCTCATGGAAGGAGAAATAATCTTCAGAGGAGGGGGATTTAAATAGGTAGAATGCAATTACCTAAATTGAAATTTGGTGGTTAATGACCTTGTGCTTACAAAAACTGCTACGTAGTCCTTAACAATCAGAGCTTCCATTTTAAGTTTCATTGACAGTACTTCCATAACAATAATCATGAAGCTCTGGCCTAATAGAAAGTCAATGAGAAGATTAACAGGCTTTTAATTAATGCCACATCTTTTTTGCTGAATCTTGAGGAAAGGCCAGGTGTTGCCCTGTGACAGTGACTCAGTCTGCCCCTGCTTGGCACAAGCACACCGGGAGACCCAATAGCCGATATAACAGGGATAAAACCACTTCAGACACTGAAAAAGCAAGCAAGCATACAAATTCTAAGAAGACATGCCCTGACTTTCATAAAAGCATTTCTTACAAAGGGGCTCATTCCCTGAGCAATCTGCCACCAGGCCACAGAACTGTACCATTTCAATAGCGCTATCAAAAAAAACAAATAAATAAATAGAGTATGATGCCAAGAACATATGATTACCTGCAAGAAACCTTCAGGATGCAAAAACAATCCCTCATTTGAAAAATTATGGGATCTACTTACTGCATGATGCATTCAAAATCAGGACCTCAGGGCTGGAGGGGAGAATCAAAAAAAGAGTTGAATCCTCTCTAGTCAGTCTCTGCTTTTCAAATAATCTCCTAACTTCACACAGCTGAGCTAAAATCACAGGTCTGAAGCAACCCTTTCAAAAGGTCTCCAGCAGCCCCACCACTGCCCTTCATCCCGTGTCACATGTAGCCAGGTGCAATGTCATCAATGTGTGATTACATGAGGCTTTTGCCTTCCTTCTATAGCTTCTACTATGAAGAAGTTCTTTTCCAAGTCAAATACTACACATCTGAGGGTTAAAACAAAAGTTAAAGTAACATATAAGCACTAAGATGGGCATATAGTGCCAAACTCATTGAATAATACAACTCTAATACCTTAAAACAAACTCCTTGCAATGTACCAAACCAGATGGACAGTTTTGACTGACTTTTTAGCCAAAACCAGGGACAGGCTCTTTTCTTCCACCCACAACCTCCTTCCCCCCCTCAAGAACAATTCTCCACCCCCAACCTGGGGTATTACCCTTCTCTCATTTTCTGAGTCCAGCCTTTGCATTCAGACACAAATCTTTCATGCTTTAGTCTGAATCCACCACATACTGGGACAAGATTCGCAGGACACAATAACAGTGCAGACACACAGTGACTGAAAAGCAATGCATAATTCAATATAATGTTTTAAAATTTTAAGGAGCAGTCAGTAGGAAGGAAAGCAGAGAAGCTAAATCTCCAACAAGCTCGGTCATTAACCTGTGCTTGAGACCATAGCACCTTTTAAAGAGCTTCTGAACTTTAAGACAAGAGCTTGAATCTGAAACCCAAACCTTTTCTTCCATTTGAAATTGAAACTATGTCCAGATTCATCAGCCATCTAAGGTTATCTGCTACTGCTAACAGCACCTCAAGACTTTACCCAGGGCTTGGTTTGTGAAGATAAAAAGGCTCTTAGAAACATTTTGTAGCCTCTGCTGTGTGCCCAGTCACTCAGATTTAATCTAGAAGCCAATGCTTCAAAATCATAACAAGAATCCTTACAGATAATACCCACCTAAGTAGGAACTTAGAAACTTGAAGGTAGAAAGTGTCATTGCTTGAGATCTTTGGCCAGAAAAGAGGTTCAAGTAAAACTTTAGAACAACCTATTTGATGATCCATCACCTTCTCTGCATCTAGGGGAGAACGGCCCCACTAGTCCAAAGAGCAACCACTGCCCTCCACCTGTTTTTTTATATGGTGTCAGGCCGAAGAGCCACAGAGGCCATCACCCACCCACCCCCCGCCCCTGCAGAGCAGCCTCAGTGCTAACAAGTTGTGCAGGTGGCAATCGTTTGCCCTGGTGAGTTGCAGGAGCCTCCTTACAATCAAGGCACTGAGTGTGAATGGTGACACAGGTGTGTAATTGCTGACCTCCCATGCAAAGGAAGGATGTGCTCACATCCCAGAGGTCTCTCCCAGGGTGTATAAGGCTCAGTATGAAGCTCTGAATAGATTCTCCCATTCACTCCTGGCTAGACATCACAGCAAGACATTGGCAGGACAGTGATGTGCGCAGGCTTGAAAGGCCAAGGGTCACCTAGGTATGCTTGCAGTCAAGGTCCAGGAGTGGTAGTTCCCTCACCAAAAACAAGATGAGCTCTCACTAAAGCCTGCATGCTCAGAGACAGGAGACATCTGTGCCATTCGCAGCAGCCTGCCAACAAGCTCCTGGGCTAGCAACTCTGTCCTAGGGCAGAGGGGAAAAGGAGCTGGGAAGGGGAAAAAACAAGCCTTTCTCAAATACTTCTCAGCCCTCCCTTCACCCAGTGCCCTAGGACTGGGGCTGGCAGCAGCTCTCTCTGAAGTCCCCTCTTTCGTAACCCGCTTCTTTTGATCACATGCTAAAACAGCTGAGATTCTGTTTAAATGCATGCGAGGAACAAAGCAGGTCGTTAAATATGTAGGAAATGTCATTCCTTACCTGCCAGGTGCCCCAGGAGGGCAGGGGGAGGGAAGGATGGGGCAGGAGGGAGCAAGAGGTGGGGAAGGAGAAGGGGCAGTTCGGAAAGGATATGGGTTGCACACCATTTTGATGCACCAGTTCCGTGGGCTGGTGGTCTGCTTCAAGCAGAAGAAAACAACTGGGGCCAAGTCGGGGTAGGGAACATCAGGATCCGGCGGGGATGTGACGTCCTCATCCTCACCCAGCTCCAGGGAGGACGGAGGTTGTTCCTGTGGCGTTTGCTGCTCCAAGATCCCCAGATCCACGGGCTCCAGCGGGCAGACAGCAGAGGCATGAGGGGGCTGTGGGCCCACGGGCCATGTGGAGGGAGGCTGAGGGATGTACTCTGCCATGTCAGCCGTAAGTAAGAAGAACCCCTAGAGAGGAGGGGAGAAAGAGAAATGAAACCCACATGAGGAATCAGCAGCAAGAGCACAGCACGCCCGTGCTCTCCCAGTGAGTTCAGAGCAGGGGAGAGCTGCAGGAGTGACAGCTCTGACAAATGATAAACCATGGTCGCACTTCATGCTGAAGCAATTTTAAGCAAAACTCTTCTGCCGGTCCCTCTCTCCACTAAGACTGCTGGCTAGTCCTCTCCATAACTAACTATTTAAATCATCCCTGTAGGCCCTGAGACACCCTGGCACAGTGCTTCGTCATCTCAGGTGACAGTGTCAAATCTTCTGGAGCCAGCCTGAGCACCTTAATGGAGCACTGCACTTTGGAGCAGCGTGGACCCCTCCTGACACAACACAGTCACCCTGCCGTCACAGCCCTTCAAATGGTCCTGCCAGCCCCAGGATCAGTCCTCCTGCCCTAGGCATGCCCTCTCCCACCCAGGTACATGCTGGGCTGGCCTCATGCCACACCATTTGTTGGGCAGGCTCCTTCAGACCAACACTGGCAAATGCACCTCAAACCCATATAGAACTGTTAAAAAGTGGGATTAAACATTAAGCACCCTTTACTGGATCTTGTGTAGCTCTCCCTTGCTGGGGCAGTGGAAGCACCATGAAGACAGGTTGCAAAAGTTATTCCACTAAGCAGAATGCTCAGAGTGTGTGGGTGGGTGTAGGAAGAGTAGAAGAACAGGTGTCACGCTCGGTGGCACCCGAGTACTGCAGAGCACCATGCTTTTGCTAAAGAACATTGTTTTGCTGGCTGGGTGCACATAACAGCAGCCTTTTTCTGGAAAAATGCAAAGCCAAGTGCTGTCCATTAAATAGCACAGTGGAAAAGGCTTGTCAAAGGGAGGGGAATGAAATAAACTCCAAGGCCTGTCTTTGGAGGGGTGTTAACAGTGATGCTCTTAGGAAAGAGAACTTGCCCAAGAACTGTCTGATGGTGGCCTGATGGGCGCTTTCCTCCCTTCACCTTGTTGACATGCTCAAGTGTCTGGAGTGCCCATGCTACTAGTACAGGCTTAAAAGCCACACAAGAGCCCTCAGACACACTGCAATACAGAAAGAGCTGATCAGCAGCAGGAATGGATGTGTCTGAAAGCAAGATCCATGGCACAGACCTCATCTCCTCACACCCTGGCCATAGGTTATCCTCCCAGACACTCGGCTCAATCCCCTTCATTTTAGGATCACATAGCCCATGCACATCTCTGCTGATGCTGCTCTGCCTCAGCATGCTGCACCCTTGATGTTTCAGTCTGAGACCCCTTTGATGCCCACAATGCTGGATCCATGGTCTCCACTGCTCTCTGCACCACTCATCTGCCAGATTCAGACAACCTTTCCACCTCAGGCTGCAGTCCCCTGTTATCCCCGGTTAAGACCCTGTGAGCTCTGCCTAACCAACCAGTTTTTTCAGCCCCCTGCTTCCAACACTCACTTTGATCCAAAGCTTTGCTTGTTCTTCGAGGCTTGGTATTTGTCAGAACAAAGAGCAGCAAGCACAGAGGTTTAGAAAGCAGACATAGTGTCCCGTAGGGGATCGCACGGAGACTCTTTGAATTCATTACTTCAAAGGCCTGCAGCTATTGGAAAGAAACAGGTATTCTGTCTCCTGACTGGCTTTGGGATGCTGTTCATAATTTTTTAAACCCTGTAATAAAAGTGGCAACACATCCTTCCCATCATCCAGCACCTCTGTTTTCACTTTCACCAGGTTTTTAACTCTGAGCACCCATGCAACTCCTTGTACCACCTTTTCCGTTCCCTGTTCCCACCAGCTCCCCATTGCCTGCTCTGAGCTGACTCCCTTGCAGGCTATTAACATGCGGTGGCTGAGCCCAGCTTCTTTCCCACTAACAACATGGAGGAGAAAGGTTAGCAGGGACAGCCAGGAGGAATGACTTATTATGGTGCTTAGAGCATCCACGCTGACGAGGGCACGACAATTCCAAACTGCGACGTAGAAAGCTTCATAATTAACAATACGACAGAGCAAAGGAATGGGAGAAACAACCTCATCAGCATTTCCCTGCTTTCCTCCAAGTAAATGTTCAGGGCCCCTTCTCCATCTCACCACTGCCAGATGCACCTGGGACTTTGGGATGCAGCTCTGCCCATGTCAAATACATGTGCATAAGTCAGATAGTGGCTACATCACGGGCAGTATATCACTCCAGTTTGTGCAACCCCAAGTGACTCATTAGAGGTCACAGGGACACAGAGCCAGGTGAACACCTTTGGGAGTCCTGAAGCTAAATACAGCCCCTGAATGACAGCTGCCTCACTGGAAGTGTAATATACCTTTCCTTCTTCAGATAAAATCTTGCTCTGCCACCCAGACCAGCTCCAAGGTTGTGATCATGGTGTATTTCATACATTAAGCAGGATTAATATGCTGTGTCAAAAGAAGGAGAGGGGAAACCCAAGCAGTGGGGCACTTGTGAGCTCCTTGTGGAGAGCCACTCCTCCTGTCTCAACTTCAAAGGGGAAGGGAGTAGTTTTACTCCTGGAGATTGTTCCAGGGTCCTCACCACTACCAGCTCAGATGGGGAGGTTGTAATTACATATTTTCACTGTTTTGACCAGGCTGCAACTTATGCAATGCTGATATTTTCTCTGGGATTACAATTATTGGCCTTCCCATGCTGTAGCATTGCTGTGTGACTTGGTTGGAATAAGTCTGCTGCAATATTTCAACCCATGAGAGGGCCTATTTAAATCAAAATGACCAAGTGGAATGAGTTTGGCACACGTACACTTCTGCATACACAGAAAAACGTGCATCAACAGAAAGGCGCCATACCCACCTAAAATACCAATAAGACCAGACAGGATTATAAGCACCCAGAGCTTGCCTTTGGGATGCCTCTAACCTCCCTCTTGTGCAAGTGCTGCTTATTGCCATAAGGTCAATACAAGGGAACAATTAGATGTTCACGGGATGACCAGATGCACATTCTTCCCACTCAAGCTTTTGCTCAGGCAAGCCTATCCCCAGCTGGTGGTGGCAGGCCAGATCCGTCTTTTCTTTTCTGACCAAATGTCCCCCAAATACATGAAAACATTCCCCTGCCAAAGACGCATACTGCTAGAGGAGCAATGCTACACCCACTGCACTTCCCTCCCAGGGGAAGGGAAGATATCTGTGGGCTGGCAGCTCCTTCTGCTCCTCTCCCTACACAGTCCTCACCAAAGCCTTCCCCATAGCCAGCTCTCAAGTCATCACTCCTCCTCCAACCATCCGTCCCCAGGGGCCATTTAAAACCACCACTATCCCGAGCCAGGCCCCTGCTGGTCCTGCACCTGGCACACACACCTACCCCGGACACGTGTGCTAGCAGGGAGTTCACTGACTTGGCAGGCAGGGGAGAAGTTGTTGTCCTGTGGCTCAGCTCTTCCCCGCTTTGGAGAAAGCACCTGTTCCTGCTGGATGAGGTTTCATGACTTTGCTGGGGAAGGGGAGGGAAGGGTGCTCTGAAGTGGAAAGGAAAGCAATGGACCTAATGAGCAGGGGAGATTGCTTGGGAGAAAAAAAAAAAAGGAGATGTCACAATTCAGGGGAAGCACTTGAGATTGGGGATGTCTGTCCCTAAAGGCCAATGCCATCTCCTGGCGTGCACTGTGCAGAAGGATCTCTGCTGAGACATGTTCCCCTCCAGGGTTGCAACTGGCATCCCGGGGCTCTTAACGGCACAACCTGCCAGACACACCACAACTAACCAAAGTGCTGTGGGCGAGCCACCCCAAGATGTCCCATAGGCATCACTCCCCATCTGAAGAAGGCTCCTGGCTCCTCGCCACCCCTCCCTGCCCCCAGAGAGGGACCATCAGGGACTGTGGGTGAGGGAGGACTCATGGGACCTTTGTAATGCTCATGCAGACCTTTCCTGAAAAAAACCTCTAGGGTGCAGACAGGATAGGAGAGACTATTGCATCCTGCCGGTGAAAGAGCCTTTTATAATCAGACAAGAGAGGGAAATACCAGAGAGGTCCTCCGAGCACCATCCCAGTGCTGAAGGCAATCCACTCAGAGCCCAGCGGGATGTCTCCCCTCCTGCACGGGAGCACCCGCAGAGTTCAACTTCAGCACCACCACCCTTAACCCCACATCCCTCACCAGCCCACATTGATCCGGGGCCATCCCTTCCCCCCTGCACACTGTTCACATGGACAACACTGGGGCCCACAGCCGAGATGAAAGCGCAGAGTGTATTTCCTTTAAGAGTAGCCTTATGTGTATGCAGCACCTCCATCCTGAGGGGACACAAGTCCTTTACAGACCATCCATCACGATCATTCACCTGTTACTCAGAAGCAGCAGGAAGCGCGGCAGCCTCTCTGTCCTGCTAACACCCTGCAACACCCTCACAGGAGAGGGACAAAAATGACAACCTCCACCTGGCGTCACAGGGCAGGGCAAGACAGCCCCATCAATCAGAGCAGCACCTGCAGCGCACGTATTTATTTACCATCTCCAAACATCCATCCAAAAGTTGATGAGAATCTTGGGGCACGGCTCTTGCAGCCAGCATCACACAAACCTGGACTTATTTAAGGACATCCCTGACTACGTGGAATATTTATGAACGCATGTGGGTGACCCCATTTGGTAGCTGCCTGTGCGCCTGTGCCTCTGAGGGATGGTCTGTTGTACATGGTTGTGAACCCATGTTTGTTTGTTGCTATAAATGGCAAGCGCCGATTGTGTGTTATCTTTGATGCATGCGTCTGGCTGTGGGGACGTGTTAGTCATACAGGTTTCACATTTTGAGCATTTGCGGTGGCACAATATAATTAGTGGCACACAGCTCCCTCTGTGTTTATGTTCATCTGGCATCGACAGGTTTCTCTGCCTGTTCATGAAAGGCAACGCCTGTTCTCATCTGCCTGTATGTGTGTGGAGGTGTATGAGCATCGGGTAAGGAATGGGGTCACTTTTATTAGAAGCTAATTTGAAAGAGAAGCTTTTACATCTCCATCATCTCAGCACCTCCTAATGCAATGTGACACGGCAGAACCCAGCAGAAAGTGTTTCAAATGGCACCCAAATCCATTGCTCACAGGTGCTGGTGTGCCCACACGCCCCTGAAACACGTCATCCATGGCCTGCACCAGAGCCAGGGTCTCCTGGCTTCCCTCCCTGGTCAAATGCCCAAGAACCGTTGCCTTTCAGCCACATGCTGAGTGATCTCTGTGCCTTATCTCCACACATGCTATTAACCTCTGCCAGATTTGCTCAGGGAGCTTGACAGCCCCTGACAGCCTCCCCCTTTCCACTCTGGTGATTTTGGAGACTCACTCCTGCTTGGGACTGGGAGCAGAATAAATTCGCCCATCCTGCCAAGCAGGGGAAGGAGCAGTGTGGTCAGCACAGGATACTTCTTGTGGAAAAAAGAAAAGATAAAGATAAGCAAACTCTCCATTCCAAAGCCTCTGCAAGACCCTGCCCTCACTCTGTACCAGAGGCAGCACCCCACAGGTGTAGGAGGAGCGAGTTAGACCTCCTGTACCCTACCACCCTTATCATGACAGCCAATGTCCACCATGTCGCTTCCCTTTCATGTGGCTGAGACAGCTCTGTCCTGGCCATGCCTCTGGTCCCCATCCCTGGCACAGCAAAGTGGAGATCTGCTTACACTAAGAAACCTTTGGCCAAGCCTGAAGCAGATGTCACAGAGACCAGTAAAGGTGATGCTGGAGAGATGGGGAAAAGGTAAATGGTGAGAGAAGAAAAACCGCAACACGGTCACGTTGGGTTGAGGAGGTACAAGAGGGGAAGGAAGTTTCCCAGTGGAAAATCATTACTCATCCTTAACTATGTGGGGCGTTTGAGACGCCATTGTTGGTGCTGCTGAAGACCCAAGCCTCACCCCTTGCTCCCCAGAGAATACAGGTTTGCTTTCAACAAAACATTTTCACCTTTGGTGTCCAAAATAATCAGGCACCCAAAAATCTCCTTCAGGGGATGACTGCCCACTGTAACAGATCTGTCCATGGGGAGGTTCTGCCCCACAGCCGGTGTTTTCCCTTTCCAGCCTGCCTCTCTTTGCTCCTTGTGACCCACTTTGGTCTATAGCGCTCACAGAATGCCTCCTCCTCAGGCACATTTCACACAAGTGGATTCCTGTCATGTCCCCACACTTAAACCATCACTTAGCCAAGCTACACATCTTTAGCACTTAATCCTTGCTCATAAATTAATCTTCCCAGCCCCATGGTCGTTCCACACAGATCCACACTGAGAAGGGCCTCTCGCCTACCAATGCTCTGCCAATAATGATGTTCCAAGTGCTGCCTTCCCGCAGGGCTAGCGCCTGGGCTGGCCACAGAGGTGGGCTTCCATCATGATGTCTCTGTTGCTGGCCCTGTCACGCTGCAAGCCCATGTCTGATATGCCATCTACTGTCACACCTCAGTCTCATTGCATGTGCTGTCCCCTCCCCGCCCCTCGCTAGGCCCTCAGACCGTATGTTTCAGATTACATTGCCCCCAGATGCACTAGCTTGCATTTTTCCTAAGATGAATCTCATTATGTTTTCTGCCTGTCTTTCTGACCTCGCTAGTTCCCTTTGTGTTATTTTTCTGTGACCCCCTCGGCAGGTGCAAACTTGTTTTATCATCATCCAAGAAAGCCATTAACATGCTGTTTACTCCCTCCTCCAGATCAGCAATGAAGACGTCAGCTAAGATGGGTCTGCTGGGGATGATGAAGAGGAAGAGAGTGGTCTCATAGACTCCCAGCAGTGACAGCCTTGGGGCTGCCTTTACACCCTCAGCCCTTGAACCGAAATTCAAAGTGCTTGCAGGAGAGGCAAAATATGCAAATACCCTGACTGTGCCTCATGGAGAAGCCCACACTGGGGAATAGAGCTGCAGGTCCTGCCCAGTCCTGCAACTGCTGGCGTTGTGCCTGTGCTGAGAGTGGATGGAAAAGGGCACCCCAGGGCTGTGGCCAGGCTGATCACTCCCACATGGGCTAAGCCAGCAGTGAGAGGCTCTGCCCTTTCACATCGTCCTTCCTGGATCAGCCTCTCTGCCCACTTTGTCCTAGTGCCCAGCTGAACCCATTTTCCCTTAAGAACTGTTGTGGTGAGTGGGCATAGCAAAACAGCAGCGTAGAAGGAGTGAGGAGACCCCAGGAGACTCTCTGCTCCCCATCACAACACAGCACTGGATGCAACTTCCCACCCCTGCACACATGTCCTCACCCCACCTCCAGACTTTGTCCCAACCCACATCACCACTCACATCTGGAGAGGAGATTCCCCAGGGTGGAAAAGGAGGTGGGGAGAAGAGAGAGACGAAACAGCACATCTAAAAGGAACACAACACTAAGGGATTTGGAGAGCACCGAGAGTTATATCTTACACCTCTCTCTCCCTATAAACTACTCCCCCTCCCGCCCCCCTCCTCCCCGCCTCCAAAGGAGATAATCTGCATAAACCCAGATGCACATTTAGAGCAAACTAACCCTGGCAAAAACAAAAACAAGAAGGGAGCTGAAGCTATGTGAAATGTGATGATGCCCCAGGCTCTGCCTCTAGAAAGGAGAAGGAATATGGGAGAGAAATACGGCTATGAAGACGGGATGTATCCCTGCATCCCACATGATTTGACTACTGACACTGCTACTCATTTATATAAGCCTGAAAAGTTCCCTTCTCTCCCTGCTGCCATCAAGGGGAAAAAAAAAAAACCAAAGCTTGGATGGCTGCTTGAATAGAAATCACTGAAAAGCAGCAAAGACACAAAAGCAAGCATTATCTGACCACAGACTTGAAATGTACCACTGTGGTCTAAGTCCAGTCCCTCCCTATAGCAGAAAACCTTGCAAGGAAACTTAGTCCTACAGAGTCCGTAAAACACGGACTAATCCACCCCCCATCACCCACCATCCCCACTGGGAAACTTACGAGTAGCTCTAAAGGCAAAACAGTAAAGAAAATAAAAACTGCCTAAGGAAGACAAGCAATTCAGGGCATCACCACTGCTGAAAGTCCTCGCTCTGAGAGGAGATGCTAGATGATGCTGGGCAGGACACACTGCACACACTGCAGCAGCAGAAAGAGGATCCTATCCATCCCTGCCAGTCTGACCTGTAGGAAAACCCACTCCTAACCTCCATCCTGGCAAGCAACTTAATCGAACCTGTCAGCAAGATACACTAACCCAGCACCTGAGAAATGTTTAATACCACTAACCCCACCTGAGCTCCCTACACAGCGCTGTTTTTCTAGCCATGGCCAAACTCTTCAGAGAAAGGAAATAAAACCCTCCCTCCCAAAAGGATCACACCACACAAATACTCTCAGCATCCACATCACAGCAGCAAAAGCCCCGGCACTCACCACTTCACCAGCTACCAACAGCGCAGGTCAGCAGCTCCTCTCTGTCCCATTCAACCACGCAGCCATAACCCAAGCTCCAGTGGTTTTGCATGGAAATGTCCCTTGCTTGCCCTCCCCAGGACACCCATCAAGCTTTAAATCAAGGTACAATGAAGCAGGATGTGGTGCCTGCACTGCAGGCAATGGTTATGTCAGAAGCAGAGGCCAGCTGCCTTTTTTTTTTTTTAATACACATGCACACACATTTGATAAGAGGGTCAGCCTTTCGTTTTGAAAGCACCCTCTGATCCTGCCTTGCTCACACGGAGACTGGGGTGCTGTGCTGCACCCTGTGGGTGCTGGGAAACCCAAGTTACTGCAGAAAACACCAAGCAGCATTTCACACCAAGAGCCCACAGCATGTCCACTCGCCCACAGGCTTCAACAACTGGTATCAACCTGCAAAGCCCCCATTGACTGAGCCTGGCTTAGCCAAGAGACCACCTCCCTCCTGCACCACCACGGCAGCACACACCTCCAGTCCAAGGCAAGCAACAAGGCATTTTCTGACATCTCATTGCAATTAGTCCCTGATACACTGGTCTGATTGCTCTTCAGGGCACACTGCAGTGCTTCAAACACGGTGGCCTGATGAATATCAGGAAAGCGAGTTTATTACCAAGTTAGTGGGTTGATTTATGCAGTATGAGTTACGATCAGAGGGCTTAAATAAATTTTGTATCAGTATAAGACATTTTTCAAACCACTACACAATTTCTAAGAGCTTCAAGGTACACATTTCAGACATAGATGAATAAACTAAATAAGCTGACTATATTAGGACATTATAAGCAACTATGCACCTCTGCATAACTGAGAAGAAACCTTTACTTTCCAATAATGGGTTGGGATTTTATAGATCTTGAACACTCTTAAAATCAGCCCTACATTATCCCATCTTACAGATTTTAAAAAACACAGCTAAGAAATGGTACCACCTGATCTTACAGATCCGCCTGCACCACTTGATTTCTGAGCCCATCCATGGACCCAGCAGTTTTAGCAAGGCTCTCTGCAAGTGCAGCTGTTCACCTGCTTGCTTGAATTTGCAGGATTAGGACTTTGATTTAATAAAAGATCAAATTTATTTTAAATCAGTAGCCAACTCTTTTAAAGATTCCTAACACAGTGTGTGCATTTCATGAGTTCCCAGCTGTAGATACTTGTTCTCTTTGAGAAAAATGAATAAAAATTGGTTTCAACATTTTTTTCCCCCAAGAAAAAGAGCTGACCAAGCAAATGGCTTCTTTGCAGCAGAGCCTGGAATTGCAGACTTTTCCCAAAATCCAAGGTGGTCAGGGCTCAGCCTAAGTCACCCTGGTCTGGGATATCCTCCTAGTGTACCTTGGTATGGATGGGCTGTAACACTAAGCAGGGCTGTAGGGTGGGACCACATTGAACTAGGCATGGACATGGGTTCTCTAAAACTAAATCAGGCAGCAGTAATACACCAAGGCATGAAGTGGGTTGGTGAAATGATGGAGGAAGGAAACAAGCCAGCAAGAAAGGAAGCAAGGAAGGAAGAAAGGAAGTATCCCAGAACTAAAGGAGAAGCCAGAGCTGCAGCTTGGAGCACAGGTGTATTATTGGTGCTTTGAGGATGCCCAGGGGGACTGGACCAGCAGGGAAGGTGCTGCTCTTGGTAGGGACAAGGGTGGGACCACAGGAAAGCTCACCCGGCATCGTGGGTGCACTCTTGTAGACCCCAAGCAGCCCAGCTGGTCTCCTCATATCCCAGTCAAGGCCACTGTGCCTACCCAGGAACATCCACAGGCAAGCAGTGAGCTTCTCAGGAATCATGATGCTTCCCATGATGCTTTCCCTTGCTCTTGTGGCTGTGGCTGTGCTGGCCCTGGCCCAGGTCCACTGCCTGAAAACAACTCCTGAGGCAGCAACAAGGGGAGATTTCATGAGAGAAAACATGAGGCGGGTTTGCATAATCTTTCCTTTATGACAAGCACCATCAGATTGATCCAGGCTTCACAAGGCAAACTGCTTAGACATGGCAGATCAAAGCTCCCTCTTTGTCCCCTTGACTCTCTTCTGAGCTACTCACCATCACATCTCCTGGCAAAACATGCGTGCATCTACTGGTGCATCAGTGCTTAGATACACACTTTCCAGTGAGATCTGCAGCAAAACTGCTTTTCCCAACATTCCTGCTACAGCCAGGGCCAAGGCTTTCCCTGGTAGGTACTGCACCCTCTCCCAGCCAGCCCAGTGCAGACTCCCTGCCAGTGGGCAGGGAATCCAGTGTGATGCCCGGATTCAATCCCTGCCTGACTCCCAGCTCCCCTGGGGAGAGGATCCTGGCACTAGACCTTCACCAATGGGCGTGCACTGCTGCCATTCCTAGGAAGCTCACATTCAATGCTAAAGCCATGAAACTATTATGTTATTTAATGGAGAGAGAAATCAATGCTCTCAGTCCAGCAGCTTAAGCCCTTGCAGGCAGCAGGCAACTGCCTCCTGGCCAAGGCTGCACTCCTGCCCAGACCCGAGGAAGGGGGCACTGCTGGCTTGGGTAGAGATGCTCAAAAGGTGGCCTTAAAATACAAAGGGGAAGGGGGGTGTGGGGTGGGGGTAGGCAGAAACAGGGCTCTTGAATTCCATTCCCAGTGCTTTGAAATAAAAGTTTCTTTGCAGGTAGAGTGTTGAGAAGATAATGAGCTTGCGGATTTACTTCCACCAACAGAGAAGTTTACATGCTAGAGTGAAAACATTGAGGGATGAGGGGGATTATGAGTCAGCAGACCCCTTCCTTCTTCTGAGATAATAAATCCTCAATCACCAGCCCAAATTTAAGACCAAAAGCAATGTAATAGCACACAGAAACAACCGACAATTAACATAGCACTCTTCTAAGCGACAGATACAGAACCACTAGCAACCCCCAGATCACTGAGAAAAATGCTTCCTATTAGCAGAGAGAAAACGCAGAGCAAGTTCTGCTTTTTGATGTTTACCAATTGTCTTTGTTGTAATTTCATGGAAATTATGTGTGTTGTTTTTTTCATTCTGTTTTTTTTTATTTTTAAAGCCCCTGGTACTTTTCACACAGCTGCTGTTACCAAGAAGCGAAAGGTACCCATCAAGAGTGTTACAAAAACCAGTACTGGCAGAAAATATGCCAGATAATTGCCAGTCAATGTCTGACATTATTACTGGTTCTTTTCTTTTTTAATTCTTCTATTTCTCTCTCCCTGAGCCCAGCCAGCAGCTTCCAGTGATGTACAGAAGATGATGCATTTGCTATATTAAAGTATCACCTATTCCCTGTTCCTTTTCAGACACTTTGGATGTTGCACACGTGATTGAGATGCAATAATAATCATAAACAAACCAAGAAAAAACAATTTATGAAACCTAAATCCAAACCCCAACTCTCTCTTTGCAAAAAGAAAAAAAAATCAAACCACAACAAACCCAAGAAGTCCCTGAACTGCCAGATGGTTTTAAGAAAAGTTTTATATATATATATATATATGTATATGTATATATATATATATATATACAAGTCTCAGACAGTTACCTCTCCAGGGAGAAGATTTTATAACCCTTCCTCTTTACCACCATCCTTCCCCATCATAACAGTAAGATCTAATCAAGGCTAAATTTGAAATTCCTGGGATTATTCACACTCCCTGTATCATTTATAGTCATTTATAAAGAGATGCTGAATATGTGTATGAAACACATTCCCTGCTGCAATTGCTTATGGACATAAACTGCTGGACACACAGTCATTCCCTTTCCACCACCACCCCTGCCCAAAACACACACCAAAATCAATTGCTGCTACTTGTTGGGTAAACAGAGATAGTCTCATATACATGGGCACCACACATGGACATACATGTACAGCTGGACATGCACAGAGGAATAACTTTCCTCTCTGGAAAGACAGAATTATTTAACATTACAGACATGTCTACCCTCAGCCTTTACTTCTGCCAGAGAGGAAACAGGTACGAAACACAACAGGAATGATGCAGGTACACGGGTGGGCACGAGTTTTCTATTAAAAGGACAGCAAAAACAAGTGAAACAAGACAAACATCAGGTTAGCCAGGTGTGCATGCATCTCACCTACCTTTGCATGGAAAAGAAATCTCCAAGGGAGAAGTGTCCAAGTCAGAGAAGCAAAATAAAATAATAATAAAGATGCTTTGAAAAAAATTCCCCGACCAAGAACAAAAAAAAAAAAAAAGCGTGACACACACACACACCCCCCAACTCCCTCTCTTGCACACAGGCACGCTCACACACAGACACACACACCTCAGTGCCCAGGAGGGGGGGAAAATAGCAGGAAAAAAAAGATCAGGATCAGCTGAGTGATGGGGAGCAAAGAACCTGCAGGCGAGAAGCGGGGAGTTGTGTTAGATCCGTGGCTGCAAGGACTGAGCGTGTGCAGGAAGGAGATGGTTTAAAAGGAGAAAACATGGTAAGAAATTGTAGCTGCTCAGGCTGGAGTCTGAAGCTTTGGAGTCAGAGCAAAAGAAAAGGTGGGGGGGAGTGGGGGGAATGGACCTCTTCCTTCGCGGGAGGGTTTGAGGGGCTCTGTGTGTGAGTGTGCCTTTTTCCAGGAGGGTGGTGTTAAGAAGTGACAGAAGCTTCCTTCCAAAAAGACCAGAGGGTCAAAATAATCACAGGGCACCGGGAGGTGATGGAGGTGTGGGTGGGGGCAAGTTATCTATTCCATGGTGGGAAAGCAAGGAGGAAGGGCTGGTGTGTGGTTTCTGTCTGTCTCTCTCTCTCTCTCTCTGTGTGTCTTATGGTATGTTCACCAACGGCTTATGGAGTGAACCGCACAGTGAGGGAGAGAGAGAATAACTACAGGCAGAGAGGGAGAGAGAAACACTGTCCTTACAGTGACACCAAATGTCTTTAGGGGAAACCTACAATTAGAGGTGCATAAAGCAGGAATTTTAGCAACACCAGAGGAAAGGAAGAAATCTCTCCACACACCTTTGCATACCCACATCCACAGTGGGGTCTCAGGACAGCTGATTTTCCCCTCCCTTTTCTGACGGACACCAGCTTTGGCGTGCTTGCCTTGCCCTGAACTTGGGAGTGGGTGTCCCTCCACAAGTCATAGACCAAGCAGGTGAGAAAATTACTCCTTGGGAAAAGAAAAAAACAACCTAACAATCCCCTCAAAAAGCCCCTCCCTCAAAACTAGTCCCTCCTCTCCCCCCATCCTACTCCCAAATCTGTTCTGGGAGCTCAAGGCGTGGGAACAACTCGCTGCAAATTAGTTTCCTACTGAGTTTTGTGAAGCAAGGGGGAAACAAGAGGGATGGATAACATGCAGGGATCCCACCATCTGTGGGCTAGAGTGTATGGTCTCCCTGAGCCCCCCTTGATGGAGGGCTACCTCAGCTGTCTTCCCCACTGGTCCCATCACGTGGCTGAGAAGCCTTGCCCCATGCCAGCACAGGCCCCTCATCCTTGGAGCACTAGCCTTCAATTTTCCTGATGAGGATCCCCAAGCTGGCTCTGAGGAAAACACACTACATGAAGACATCACAGTCCTCAAGGTTCTTCATGGGTTTTGCCTGTTCAGACCAAAAAAACTCTGGATGTTAGGAGAGATGGAGATATTCTTGCTTCTGACATGGGTGTACATTGTAAATAAGCAGCTAAAAAACACCCAGCTCCCAGCTGGGGTGCGGTACAACATGTGCTGCAGACCAAAAGCTCCTTCGCTTCCTTGCAGGGTTACACAGAGCCTTCTCCAGCCCTTCCCCACCAACACAACGTCTGCGCCAGCTGCCGCAGACTTCGCATGCACAGCTAGAATAGCTGGGTCAGGGCAATTAACACATCCAACCTAAAAATGGCAGGGAAACTAAGCACTTTAATCATGCTGCAGAACAGGCCCTTGGTCATTAACCCTGCATGGGAAGGCAATGGTGCAAGACCACCTTCCAGTAAAGTCAGAGCATCTCTTATTTGACCTCAAGGTAGCTCACGTGTTCACCATCCAGGTCGAAAAACACCCAGTACATACCCTTTCCTCTGCCATCCATCTCTGTGTGGCTTGGCTCTGTCATGACAGGGGCATTGGGCAGAAGCCATGGAGCCTCCAGCTGTTTCCATCATGAAAGCCAAGCTCCCTGGAGCCCGAGCAAGGGGTTTGGCATCACTGTGCTCTCTCGTGAGGCCCTTAGAAGTCTTCAGAGCAAAGATGATGGACACTGTCCGCTTTTAACATAACACTGCTGTGTTTTATAAAGTGTCTAATCTTTTTTTCCTCTCCTGAAAGACAATCTCAGCCCTCAGAGGATCCTCAGGGTGCACCAGGAGTGCTAAAAAAATATAAAAATTAAAAGAGAGCAGAGTTATAAATGACGGGAATGTTGTGAGCATCAAAAGTATTTTGATCAACAACCCTGATGAAAAACATCCCATCCTCAGGCAAGTCCAGCCTTTCTTTTTTCATAGCTTCTGACCAGGGCTGCGGTTGCATGGTGAACCCATGCATCTTCCACAAGCTGGAAAGACATTTTATCCATTTATTTAATAAATACTTGTGGTGGCCAGACCTCTCCCTGTCAGTGGTCAGAGCCTGTTTGTATTGAAGCTGTGTGGGACACTACCTCCAGCCACCTTCAGTACCAAAGATGGTTGTGGCTACCCTGAGTCCCTCTGTCCTGCATGGGCTGGAGGGCTCCCGTGTAGGAGCAGGGGGACAGCAAGTGCCCATCCACATCAGGAAGCTCCTTGAAGAGTAGGATGGACATGATTTTGTGACACACAACTTCTTAGTGCAATGGGGATATGGCTCTGGGCACATCCCCAGACTCACAGCAGAGTTTGGGGTGATACCAGAGCCACGTAATCATCCCAAAAGTTGGCTGAACAGATCTCTAGGCGATCCCTCTGAATCTTCGAGTGCCAGGCTGCCAGCAACCTCCTGAGACAGCTCCTGCCTCAACCAATTCTTCGCAGACTCTTAAGAGATGTTAACTCTTCCCTAAGCACACCACAAGCACCACACATAACAAATATGCAAACAACCATAGGCTCTGGCATTCCCATATATGCACACCTACATATGCCTTCCCCATTCCTACATACACTGGAGAGGCTGGCTGACCTTCTAGTCCACTCATGCTAGCAAGCCCACCCTGGGCTGCCAAGGTTAATCCCCGTGGGTTCCTCCTCAGCAGCCATAAGACACTCTCCAGCCCCTCTCCTCATAAAAACCATCTGCTATTCCTTCCTGAGAAGAAGGGCTTCAATTCTGTTCCCGAAATGATGAATCTGAGCATTATATGATTTCAGATGCCTTCAATTCACCAACAAGCCCCTTCAGGGGGAACAGGGAAAAAATGCAATTGAATTTATTCATGCATGAATATCAAATGAGAAAAAGAGAATGAGGAGGAGGGCAGCAGAGAGCAGAAGAGGGTGAGACAGTTGGGAGAAACAGGGCAGCAAGGAGAGGCAAAAGAAACAAAACGGTAAAGGAAGATGAAGGGGCACAGAAGGACGGATGCACTTAAATAAACACCCAGGATAATCCATGGGTCATCACTGATGTCCAGATCCCAGGATCACGTCTGTTTGCCTTCCAGCATACCCATAGCATGAGGATAAAGAGACATTTGAACTCTCACTCGGGCAAACCCTCCAAATTGATAAAAGCATGCAACAGACATGAAACGAGGGAAGAGGGAAAGGAGCCAGGTGGGGAAACAGAGACATCCCTTCACAGATTTGGAGCTGGTGAAAAGAGCAAGCCCAAGGCAGCTCACACTTCTGCTGAGACACAGGTCCAGAGCAGAGCCCCCTCATCCCCACACCCTTCCCCAGACCACACAGACTGAGGAGGATTTCCACGGGCTTGTTGGTATGCGCACCACGGGTATCCCCCACAGTGGTAATCCCAGTGTTATCACCAAGCCTTGGGCTGGGAAGGCACTGCCCTCCCTGAGCAGACCCTCCTCTCCACTAGCCCCAAGGGAAGGGTATGAAGACAAACAGCTCCTCATCTTGCAGCTCAGAGTAGTCACCGGGCTCCACCTTCAACCCCCAAGCTCTTTCAAAGAGTTTTGTCACCTGCCCTGAGTGATACACATGGGCCCTGTTGGGAGTGACCTGGGAGTAGGTCACACCGGACTTGAGCATGGCACAAGCTGGTACCACAGATGCATCTGCAACTTTTTTAGAGGAACAGGAAAGTCTGCATCTTCCCTGTCACCATCAAAGCCAGCAGCACTGGCTAGGGTGTTAGTGCAGAAAATACGTGATTCAATGTAACTGCTTCAGAGAGGGGACTGGACAAGAGGGAACAAGCAGGAAAAGTGGATTTGTATCAAAGCAGAGAGGCTCCAGAGTTAGCTTTGGGAGATGCAGTCCTTTCCTCTGCCAGTTTACAGGTGGCCATGAGTTGAACCCTCTAGGCAGCAGCCTACATTGCATTTAAGGGGATCCTCTAGCTACGACTCATGAGCATCATCCTGTCCTCTGCCAGGCTGACGCAGCCTCAGTCCCTCTTGCCAGCCCTGATGGCAGATCCTGCTTTTCTGCCCAGCACAGAGGAGCCAAAAACTGACCGCTGCTGCATATCCTGCTGCTTTTGCCCCCAGGAACAGCTGTGCAGCTCAGCCCAGCCTCTGGCTTATCTGCACAGGACACAGACGCCACACAGAATCACAGGATGGTCGGCGTTGGAAGGGACCTCTGGAGATCATCTAGTCCAGCCCTCCTCAGACCTAGGTCCACTGTGTGCCCAGATTAGCTGCAGCCACGTGTCAGCCAGGCTCATCCCCAGGCATGCAGTAAGGAAGAGGAACAGCCAGACACAAAGCAAGCATTTTCACAGTGCTCCCAGGTAGGCCATCAGGTCTGGCATCTGTTGCCATTGTGGGTTTATGTTCGCTGCTTCCAGGAGATGGTGCTCAGCTTTTCCCACACTCTTCAAAATAGAAAGAGAAAAATAGAGAGAGAGAGTGTAAGCTCTGACGTGAACCTAACTTTAGATCCAAGGGCTGATGACTCACTCCACTGGGGGAGAAGTGGCTGAGCTGGCTGTAGGTTTCTGTTTATATACCTCACTGAGCTAAATATATAGACTGAGAAGTTCTTCTGTTCTAGCCCAACAACTTCAGTCTGCATTTTATCCCTCTCAATCTTAATGTTCCCTTTCCTTCTAAATCTCTCCCTCTTTTCCCCCAGCATTGCCTTCCTAATCCCCTTTATGTTCAATTTGTTGTAGGAAATTGAAGAAATACGCCTCCCCACCTTCCACTCTCCCCGGTGTTTATGGTTATACTGACAGGGGATTTCTGGGAAATGATTCAGTGTTGTGGCTCTTAAGCACAGCTCCTCACATGGATCTTATGATGCCTTTCAGAACTGGCCCAGCTGTGATGCCAGCAATCAGATCCTGTGCGTCTCCTGATCTCAGTGGTCATACAGCTCTCAGGATAGGCATCAGCTCCCTTCCAAAGGCCCCTTGTCCCGTTGCTCCAGCATGGAGCTCCCCTCCAACCCACCCATGTGCCCCAGGGCTGGCAGGGTGCGTCCTTGCCTTCTCCAGCACAGCACCCTGGGGCACGATGTCACTCTGCCAAGATGCCTCTGGCCCCAGCTGTGGCACCTGGGCATTAAGGGCCTCCTGAGGAAGGGCTGATGGCCACCACCAGCTATCCTCCACTCCTGTGACCAGAAAAATAATTCTGTCATCAGCAAAAGGCATCTGGATGAGACCACCACAATTCTTATAAACTGTCATCTGCCAGACCATGGCACTTGCATGGCTGGCACCCTGTTTCTCTTTTACAGGGCCAGAATGGTGTAGCAGACCTGAAACAGATCGTTGAGCATATAAGGACCATTTCTGGTGCATCAAATGCCACTGCGGATCTTAACATCTGTAAGCTGTGATACCCCCTCAACTCACCCCTCCACATCTGCAACATGTCAAGACAAGTAGAGAAGCGGATGGTAAAAGACAACCACTCAGAAAGAAGCGAAAGGGAAAATGCAAATTAATCCCTCCAGCAGAAAGAAACAAAGAGAACACAAGAGAAAAAGGAATCTCTGCCCCAAAGGGCAGGTCCAAGCTACAGTGTGGACAGGTTTCTAGGCAGGAGGCAAAGACCATTTACAAAAAGGTGGAGCATTGTAAAAATCAACAGCAGAGAGGAAAAGCATAATGAGGCAGTGTGCATTTGATGGAGATGACTCCAAGGGATGGAATTTAATTTAACCAAACAGCACAGTCTAGAACAGGAAGATCACCATTGCAGTTCACTGAGCAGCTGCTGGGAAGAGTAGCATTGTCTTCAAAAGCCCTGGATGAATCTTCCCTCGATGTGGGTCTGTGGGATCCAATGATTAAACCTGGATCCAGGATTCCCCAAGGTGTCCCTTGGGTTTGGATCTAGAATGAGGATCAAAGTATACACTCAAAGTATCAGAGACCTGGTTTCCCAACTGGTGGGCAAGCACTAAAACTAAGCCATCCTGACCTGCTTCACCCCACTGATCAACCAAAACACAACCATGGAGAGTCTGTGTACAGCAGCCTGATCATCCTCTATGCAAGAAGGACCAGTGCTTCATTTGGAGAGAGCATCAGCAAGCTAACCTCAAGTGTGTAAGCATTTGCAAAATGCCTGTTGCAGAAGTACAGGCTCTGTCTAGGCTGAGGTCAACAGGCCCCGAGAGATCCATTACCCTCTTGGCCCAGCTGCACTCCCCAGCTCTATTGGGCAGCCCCTGTCTGCCCTCACACAGCCAGAGAGAGGTCAGAGCAGAGGCAGAGCAGACAAGATGCATCCTCCGATTAGCAGCTACTCCAAGGAGCCTAGAAGGCGGCAGCAAGGGCTAAAGTCTGGACTGGGGTCCCCTCTCAGGCACATTCACTGCTCCTTATATAAAAGAGAAGAGAGCAAACCTGCTTCTCAAGTAACAGACAGTCCTTCTCATCACCCAGCCATCATTTTGGCCTTAACTCTTTGAGGCTCTGTGCCACGTTCTGTACGACTGCTTTATCCCAGCTGTCTCTGACCCATGGTTTGGCCTGGCTTTGGACCCAGGGGAGCCTCCAAGGAAAACCAGACAAGCATCTGAAGACAGCTGAGTGGCAGAGAGCAGCAGTGGGCTGAAAAGCAAGTGGACAGCTTGGGCTAGTAAGAAAAATGGAGAGAGATTTACAAAAACAAAGTAACAACAAAGGCAATCTTGTGGTGCCACCTCATGATGGATTTGCACAAGGTAGCCTGGACCGAGAAGTCCTGGGTCCCAGGGCAGCTGCCTTCCAGGGAGCGAGAGCAGAAGTGGAGAAGGACTGAGATGGGAGTCTGTATGCAGTAAGATCTACAAAAAGGTAAGACCCATTCACATTTGCTTTGGCTGATGAAACACACAACTGTGTCTCAGACTCTTCTTTTGCTGAGTGCAGCACAAGCCTGGGGAAGGCAGTAGAAAACTCCCAGCACAAATCATAGAGGAAGCCTAAAAAACACTGATGGATCCATCCCTTTCCCATCATACTGTGCCCTCTGGACTAAAGGCACAAAACAATATAGGAATGAAAAGAAGAATGTGTTTTTTATTGTGGGACTCACCACTGCAGCAAAGGAGTGGCTGAGATGATGCCTTTTTCTGAATTAAAAGCATAAACTGGCACAACATGAAAGGTTTGAGATTCGCCAGCCCTCTAACATAACTGAAAATTTATTTCATCCAATGATCCCTATTCTGGACTCCAAAGCAAGATGAAACAAGACCAAATCCTTAGGATATAAGTTGAGGAACCTTTTCCCCTGGGGTGATTATCTCCCCAACATTATTTCTTTTCAGCTCTATCTGAAGCACGGTGCATACTGATTTCCCCCTCATCAGGGGGAATATGCCTTTCCATGTAATTGAACCTATCAGTGAGGAATTTTCTAGGTCTGGAGACAGCTGATTTATTTTCTCTTCTGTTGTTGAAGTACAAAACAAGGTATCTCCTCCAGCATTTTTCATCTGTAAAGATGTGTTCTCCATTTGCTGACGATGGAGCAAGGAGAATGGTCCGAGCACCCAGGGCTGCATGGTACAGCCAGAGCTGAAGGGGATGCATGGAGCCACCATACTTGGCCAAACCAGTTTCTCCTGCTGATAGAGCTACACCATGGCTGGTACCCAGACAGCATCCACACAGCACTGCAAAGTGCCTTATGCATCCTCAAAGGCTGCACAGGAGGCCTGGGCAAGCAGAGCAGGGGTTATCCCCAGCTTGCAGCACAAACACGTTCTGCATCACCCCATCCTATATAAGCACTTGATGAAGGGAACAGATCTAACTAGCTCTCATCTTAGAGATGAGGAAACTGAGGCCCAGAGAAAGATGATGATCCACCCAAGATCACCCTGGAGAATGAGTGCAAAGCCAGATCTTCCCAGTCCCAGCTCAATACCTACCAGTGGACCATCCTGTACCAGCACCCAGCTGAGGATTCCCTGGATACCAAATCTCATCAAACAGAAACCAAATCTGACACATCAAGGTATGCACTGCCATGGGGAGAGTAAGGAAGTTGTTTCTCACCAAACTGTCCATCATACAGCTGTATTTTTCACTGGGAGAGGAGGTTTAAATTTCCACAGAGGTGGAGTATGGGCAGAAAGAAAGATCTTGGATTAGATCAACTGATCCACTGTGGCATCCCCTGTGCTTCTAACTCTCCCCAAGTCCCAAAGTCCTCTTGGGTATATTTTCCAAATAAGAAAGAAAACAAAAGAGACAGAAAGATCTAAACATTGGAGACTAAATTTGAGCTACAGCAGTGCCTGAGGGAGAATTAAATAAAGAAGAAACAAAAAAAGCAACAACAAAAAACTCAGAGAACAGTTTATCAGATGCAAGGTTAGGAAGGGACAGGGGTTACCGTTAATAATAAGCCAGTTTGCTGTTCTGCTTCCAGGGGACAGACCAGTCTCCTGCTCCCCTCCCCCAGCTCCTCCATCACTCCCATCTTGCCTCCCGCCCTCCCTCTCGCTCACTCTTTCTGCTCTGTCACTTCGCGTCAGGCTGGGAATTTGACGTGAGGCGCCTGCCTCTTCCCACAGCTTCACACCACTGACCCAACTCCCCAGGCGCACACACCTCCCCGCCAGCCCCCCCACTGGAGTGCTCCAAACCCGCAGGGTAAGAGTTCTCCATTTGCTGACGATGGAGCAAGGAGAATGGTCCGAGCACCCAGGGCTGCATGGCACAGCCAGAGCCGAAGGGGATGCACGGGGCCACCATACTTGGCCAAACCAGTTTCTCCTGCTGATAGAGCTACACCATGGCTGGTACCCAGACAGCATCCACACAGCACTGCAACGTGCCTTATGCATCCTCAAAGGCTGCACAGGAGGCCTGGGCAAGCAGAGCAGGGGTTATCCCCAGCTTGCAGCACAAACACGTTCTGCATCACCCCATCCCACCCCCTCTGTTGTACAGGCTTTGAGGGGAAAAGCCTTCTCCTTTTCCTAGTCTGCATGCACCCCTGCACCCCACTGGGACACATGGGGCCAGACCCAGCAATGCGCAGAGCCAGCAGGTGGTAAGGGGTTGGACAGGGAAGAAAGGACTACAGTATTTACAACTGGGAGATGAATAAGAGGAAGAGATCCTTGTGAAACAGCTATCCACAACAAGATATCAAGAAGAGACCCACAAAATACACATGGCTTTGTGTCACCATCAGTAGTCCAGAGCCACCATTTCAAAGAGGAGCTGCCTTGGTGCCAACTGGGGAGCAGGGCTTTAGGCAACTGCCCCAGGTTGCCTACAAGCATTTCAGAAGTGCTCCCTCATATCTGCAAACCAGGCCAGTGTGATGCCAACGTCCCTGGCAAAAAGGCTGCTGCACAAAACTCCTGGGAGAAGGTTGCTTGTCTAAGTCATAGAATCATAGAATCACTATGGTTGGAAAAGACCTCCAGGATCATCAAGTCCAACCTTTATCCCATCACCTCTCTAACCACTAGACCATTAGACCGTGGCCTCAAGTGCTTCATGCACTCGTTTTTTGAACACCTCCAGGGACGGCGACTTCACCACCTCCCTGGGCAGCCTGTTCCAATGCCTAAACACCCTCTCAGTAAAGAACTTCTTCCTAATATCCAATCTAAACTTCCCCTGATGCAACTTGAGGCCATTTCCTCTCATCCTATCATTAGTAATTTGGGAGAAGAGACCAACACCAGCCTCACTACAACCCCCTTTTAGGTAGTTGTAGAGAGCAATGAGGTCTCCTCTCAGTCTCCTCTTCTCCAGACTAAACAACCTGAAGTGCTGGGGTCTGAACCCCAAGCCCTGAATTAAGGTTGACATATGGGTGGGCCCCATGGTCCTTCAAAAGGAGGGGATGAGATTGCCTTTTGGCTTTCCTCCAAGGTGCAGCCGGCCTTGTAAGGAAAGCCCTTGGGTAAACAAGCCCCAGGTGCCCTGCATTGGGTACATGAGTGCCAGGTGTCCTGCTTTGGGCATAAAAGCTGGGACCACTTGCAGGAAGGGTGGAGTGTCTGTCTGTGAAGTGGGTTTTTGCAGAGTGGGGCACTCCGCAGAGTTTCCTGTTGGGGAAGGACCTCCTGACTCTTCATACAGCTGGATCCCAGTCAGGTCTGGCACTTACAAATGCGGGCTTTGTGGGGAGGCAACATGGGGCTACTTCTATCGTATGTGACAACCCTATTGACTTGGTTGTCTCCCATTTTTTCTACAGGATACCTTGTATCTTTGTTTGTTCCATCTATTATGGGTCGTGCTATGTCATTCCTGGGGTCGTTGAGGTTGATGTCTATTTGTGATCTATCTGACTTGTTTGTACCCCCAGCGATCCCCTGCATACTGACTCCTCTACGTGCAATAGAATCTACTTACTGGATTGTTTTTCTGCTGGCTGTGTCCTTTGTACTAGGCCTAGTAATTGGCAAAACACAACCCCAGCTCCCTCAGCCGGTCTCCATAAGGCCTGTTTTACAGACCTCTCACCAGCCTTGTTGCCCTTCTCTGGACTCGCTCCAGCACCTCAATGTACTTCTTATCCTGTGGTGCCCAGAACTGGACACAGTACTCAAGGTGTGGTCTCACGAGTGCCGAGTACAGAGGCACAATCTCCTCCCTACTCCTGCTGGTCACACCGTTTCTGATACAGGCCAGGATGCCCTTGGCCTTCTTGGCCACCTGGGCACACTGCTGGCTCGTGTTCAGTCGGCTGCCGACCAACACCCCCAGGTCCTTTTCCGCCAGGCAGCTTTCCAGCCACTCTTCCCCAAGCCTGTAGCGCTGCATGGGGTTGTTGTGACCAAAGTGCATGACCTGGCACTTGCCTTTGTTAAACCTCATACAATTGACCTCAGCCCATCCCTCCAGCCTGTCCAAATCCCACTGCAGAGCCTTCCTACCCTCAAGCAGATTGATGCTCCCACTTAATTTTGTGTCATCTGCAAATTTCCTGAAGGTGCATTTGATCCCCTCATCCAGGTCATTGATAAAGACATTAAACTACTTAGTGGGCTGGCTGCCACACAAACTAGGGCACTTCAAGCCCAACGCAGTGCTGTCAGGAGCCAGCACTGAGCTGGGATAGAGCTACCGTTAGGTGGTGAGCTGCTGTGGCATAGCAGGCACAGCCTCTGTCTCCCTGCTGGCACCAGCCCCTGGTGGCCCTCTGCATTCCCCCTGCCCCCAGCCGCTGCAGGAGTGTGAAAAGTAGCCAGGCAGAAAGCCCAGCTGCTGTGAAAGCCACTGGGGCCAGGAGGCACAGTCTGTGCTTCCAAACACCCTCCAGTGCTTGCACATCTGCTTACAGGCATGCACACGTGTTAACACCCAAAAGAAGGATAGCCTGTGCCCACACAGCCACGTCTTCACAGCAATGGGTCACACATGTATGTCACCAGTGGTCGGATGTTTCTCAGGTGAACACATCTGTCTACTTGAGGAGAAGCATCAGGCAGGGATTTAGGCTGCCTGTATTTCCCTCCCTGCCCAGGTGCGGGCATGCTGGGCAGCCCTGTGGAAGTCGGGTTCCCCCTCCACACAGAGAGGGTAACATCTCCATCTCTTTGGTGAAGTGTGCTGGAGCCCAAGGCTGAAGAGCAGCTTGCAGGAGCTGAGCACTTATTATATGTCTTAAGCATATGCTTAGTGCTTCTGCGGGCATCACTGCATAGGAGTTGAAGTTTTGGCAGAGGGGGAAATGAGGCAGGGAGGACATGGGAGCAAGGGGAGTCAGGACAGGTGTCATTTCAGCTGCACTCAGCAGGAGAGGGAGAGGTGAAGAGCTGCAGGCGGGTGGCTCCTAAAATGTGGGTGCCAACAAGGGTTCCTGCAGCCACTGAGGTAACATCACAAGAAAGCAAAGCAGGAGGAGGAAAAGTAAGCAGGGAAGGAAACATTTTTAAAGTACAGAGGGTGAATGGGAGCTACAGCAGCCAGGAGGAAAGGAGATCAGAGGGCAGAGCTGAGGCAGGAATACACCAAGGCAACTTCTCAGCTATTGCAGAAGGCAGATAGGCAGAGCCTGCAGCCATAAATACTGAAGTACTGAGTTCATCTCTGGGGCCCTCAGCATAAGAAAGTGAAGAGAAGAGAAGAGAAGAGAAGAGAAGAGAAGAGAAGAGAAGAGAAGAGAAGAGAAGAGAAGAGAAGAGAAGAGAAGAGAAGAGAAGAGAAGAGAAGAGAAGAGAAGAGAAGAGAAGAGAAGAGAAGAGAAGAGAAGAGAAGAGAAGAGAAGAGAAGAGAAGAGAAGAGAAGAGAAGAGAAGAGAAGAGAAGAGAAGGCAAGGCTCCAGGGAGACCTTAATGCAGCCTTCCAGTACTTAAAGAGGGCCTAGAGAAAAGATGGGGAGGGACTCCTTATCAGGGAGTATAGTGATAGGATGAGAGGTAATGGTTTTAAACTGAAAGGGGGAATATTTAGATTAGACATTAGGAAGAAATTCTTTCCTGTGAGGGTGGTGCGACACTGGAACAGGTTGCCCAGAGAAGCTTTGAATGCCCCCTCCCTGTCAGTGTCCAAGGCCAGGTTGGATGGGGCTTTGAGCAGCCTGGTCTAGTGGGAGGTGTCCCTGCCCATGGCAGGGGGTTTGTAGCTAGAAGATGTTTAAGGTTCCTTCCAACTCAAACCATTTTATGATTCTGTAAGTGGGCAGAAAGAGGGTCTGAAGGTTAAAGGCAAAGACCAGGTCACAGGTGCTGGAAGTGAATGAGAAGTCAGAGGAGAATAAACTTCTGCTGCCCACATGACAGACAGACTTCCCAAACCTTTAGCTGCAGGGAATAAAAACTGGGGAAGAGCGATATTGGCAGAATCCTGGTAAATAATTTTCATGTGCTGTTTTGTACCCTGGAATGGGGAAAACAAAATCACAACCTCCCTAGGTGTGTTGGCTGAGGGGACCTGAAGGTTGGTTTCAAAGGCAGCTGTCCAGGGAGAGCTCATCTGCTTGCTGACTGCAAAACTCCTCAAGCAGTCAGGCTGGTTTCCACTCCTGAGATGGTTTCCCAAGCAGCACAGGTGCTACCAGGAATGAATTGAAACGTTCTCCACCCCTCAGATCAACATTACAGGGACTTTCTAAAGGAGACACACACATACACAATCAGTTTTCCTTTAGACACCTTTTTGGCTCACATCTCAGCTAAGATTCAGCTAAAATTAATTGCCTTAGTGAACAGCAATGCATTCCAACCCAAGTCTTGTGAGGAAAATCTGATGAATGACTTCAGTTCTCTAGAAAAATGACAGGCAGTCAAAGCCATATTTGAGGAATGAAGAATAGCATGCGTCTCCGTAAGGACTTACGGTTCCAGGGGTGATGGAGAGGTTTTCTTTCATCAATCTGAGAGTGATGGGGGAGGAAAGCACTGCAAATAGTTAGAAGAATCATGCTGCCATGATCAGAGAAGCAGAAAGCATGACCTACTAAGAAGGTACAGAGCAAAAAGAAGCTGTTTAGACTACAGAATACTGAGAAAGAGCACAATAACAGTCTTCAAATACATAAAAGTTTGCTACAAAAGGAGAAGAGTTCTCAATTCTTGGTGTCCACAGTGGACAGAAGAAGCAACAACAGGTTTACGTGACAGTACAGGACATTTAGTGATAAGGAGAGCAAGGCATACAATGCACAAACTGACTGAGGATGTGGGAGAACATCCTGCATTTCAGGTCTTCAAAACCAGGCCAGCAAAAACCCCTTGGGAGCAATGCATGCAGTGATCCTCCTGGGATGGATATGAAGCCTTTGACATCTTGAGGACCCTGCCAGGCCTGGGATCTGTCACAGACTGCCCAGTTGCCACTGGCAAAGGTGAGCATCAGGATGAAGATTCAAGAGTTTATAGCAGGAGCACCTGCTCCAAAACCTGGCCTACTGCTCCCTTCTGCATGATCTCCTGCTGCCAGCCTCTGCTGCCTCTCCTTACTACTGCCTGCTGTGAAGCTGCCTTGACAACAGCTGGAGATATCTGAAATAATTCCTTAACCATTTTTCTTTTCTTTTTTTCTTTTTTCTTCTTTTTTTTTTAAAATACTGTAGTATGTGTCACAGGGACATACATCTCTGAAGATGCTGTCCATGCTAAGGAAGAGTTAGACCATCTGGGCACTGCTGATCTCTCCAAAGCCTGGGTCCATAACCCCTTCCTGCAGGGCTGAATCACTCTTTCAGTCCTCCTGGATCACTGAGTCTCCCCCCTAGAAGACATGCCGCTGGTGGGTCTTTTCTGCTCCTTGGACTTTATTATTCAGCTTGGGGATTAAAACAGCATCTACCTCTAATGAAGCTCTCTCCCAAAATAAAATCAGAAAGCTGTCTTGGCCCCAATCTGTCCCTCTACCTTCCCTCCATGCTACAGTACCAGATGCTCTCACAGAGCTAGGCATGTCCTATTCACTTCCATCGAAGATGTGATATCTGAAAACCCCTGGGAGACAATGGCTTTCCAGTCTGGAGGATCTGCCTCCCCCACTGCATCAGATGTGTCAGAGCAGCATTTCATTTACCTTTTCCAGTGATTTTTATCTGCGGTTATTAATGAGAAAGTTTAACCCACTCCTGGGCAAATTCATGAAAGTCAAACAAGTCATGCGGTGGGGGGGGAACCAGCCTGTAAGGGAAGTCATCATAAAGTAAGACAGACTGCAAGCAGGCACTGACACTTTGGTGCATGAAGAGTGATCCCCCCGCAGCTGAACCTGTGCCCTGAAAAGGCCTATAGGTGCCCTGCCTGCAACCAGCACAGTTTGCTGAGCACTAGCCATGTCACACTCTCCAGCTCTCCCAGTATCAAGCACCACTGTCATTAGAAGCCAACTCAGACATGGCCACTTCAACAGAGATTCTAAACCCAGCCATGACGAAGTCACCAGTGCGTATCTGGGAAAGACATTTAATTTCCTTCAGATAAAAATGAACTCCTAAAATCCATTTGAGTCTGTTCCTCTGATAACCCACTTCTCACCTCAGGCCTCCTCCTCCAGGAAGACACTTGTGTTTGCCCAGCACTTAACTTCCCCCATCTCACATATTGTCCCCACCATAACCAGAATGATGGCACAGAATGATGCCACCACACACCCGTCATAACCCAGACACTTGAGAATGTTCTATGTTCGTGGTGGCACTATCTTCTCAAGGGGAAAAAAGACTACACCAAGACCTCACTCTTATCCTTCTCCCCCTTCAAAAGGGCTGCTCTAAGTCATCCAAATTCCAGCTTTTCTAAAACTCCTCTCCTCTGTGCCCTCATCACTGTGACAGATGCAGCCATGCCCATAGCCCTTCCTCTACATCTCTGCTCCCAGCCATTCCAACTGCTGCTCCCATAATGCCAGAAGATCCCACAAGTGCATCTGCATTTGCAGTCTGGCTACAGAGGGGGAACCCAGAGCTGCTCACACAGCATTTATTCTGGGGATGGACTTGCCCTGGCTCTTGTACAACTAACTGCAAGTGGAAGACAGGCATCTTCTCTGTTCCCACAAGCCTGTACATAACTTACACTAACAGAGCAGCTGTTGGACCCATGGACCATATAAGAAACTCACATGCCCATATATTGACAGCTCAAGCAGTACAGACTTACACCTTGGCATGCAGGATGCAACTGACAGCTCACGAAAGAGTTAAGGGTAATTACACCTCTTCTGTATGCATTGTTCCCACACTCTCCCTGCACATGCACGATCTCTGGCACGATGCTGGAGATTCATGGAGATTTGTGCTGCCCCACTGCTGCAACAGAGGCAAGTGCCCAAACAATGTCATTTATTCCTAATGCCTGTGCACATCTTGCAGCCTCAGCACAGTTGTCTTAATAGCCAATCTCTGCTGGGAGGCAGCTTAGGGAGGAGAGGGAGAGAGAAAGAGAGGAGTGAAGGGGAAAGCAAGCAAAAGGAAAAGAGCAAAGTGAACAAGAGCCCGTAGAATAGAAAATAACACTGCCAGGCAGAGCGGCAGCTGAATTGGCTGTGACAGGCAGACCCTCTCTGCACCTGGGATTCAAACACAAGCTTATTTTCCCAGTTTCTTTGGGAGACAATGAGTTCTGACTACCTGTCAGTATGCACCCAGGAGATGTCACTGGCAGAAAAGGGGCCCCAGGTGCTCCCAGCCTGCACAGCTGATACAGGTATGATGGCTGAGGTCACACGTGGCATTTCCTGGAGACGAGCAGTGAGGAACAGAGGGGCAGAAAAAGAAAAATTGAGCAACAGAGGAAACCAGAGACCCGAGCTATCACCAAGATTCCTGGTATTTCCAAAGGATGCAGGACAGCAGGTGGGAAACCCCAAAGGTGAGGGGCCACCAGGTGGTATTTTAAGCCTCCCTTCTTGCGAAGGAGCAGAGCAGGCCACCTCACATCTGGTGAGGCACCCAGCCAGGAACCTGCTCCTGTGCCTTTGGCCACACAAAGGTGCCACCTGTGACCTTCCCCTGCCTCTTCCTCCTCCTCACCAAACCACCTACACACACCCTTCCCCACTGCAACAGGCCAAGTAACTGCTGCTGATTAAAAACCATCATTTTCACTGTTTTTTTTAATAAGAAAAAAGTAATTGAAAGTTAATTTATTCAATGACCAAGCAACATGGGAGGATGTGTGAAAATGAGCCAATGTTGGCTCAGGTTCCAGTAGGAGAGAGCTTGAACTCTTTCCCTGTCAAGAAGAGACCAGGGGGACGCCTGGGGTAGCTGAGGGGGATCCGTGCAGGAGTTTTTGAATCAAGGGCTCCCAAATCAACAGACCTCCCAATCAGATTTGTCCCACAGGGCATCCCCAGCATTACACACAAAGCCTCCAGGCACTCTCCTTCAATTATTCTCATACTCCAGTGAAAACCTCCCCTCCCATCCCGCCCCTGCAACCTGCAAGCAGCAGGGTGACTTTCTCCTGCCCTTTTCCCCTCTGCCACCAGCCACCTGAACTGCTGCAATCAGAGTCCTGTCCAAGTCAGCAGCCATGGACTCATCAGCACAAGCTGCCAGCAGAGAGAAAGGGAGA
Source organism: Podargus strigoides (assembly GCA_028020825.1). NCBI lineage: Eukaryota > Metazoa > Chordata > Aves > Caprimulgiformes > Podargidae > Podargus > Podargus strigoides. Next base: position 115,521,737 of record CM051663.1, on the reverse strand, counting down.
AGCAGAGGAGTCCTGGGGGCCCAAGAACAAGACAGGGTTCTTGAGTCATCCCCTCTGCAAGTACATACCCACAGCCCTCACTGGCTACCGCCACGCTTTGGGAAGATGCTGAATATTCGATGAAGGGGTTTTTTTTTTAGATCTGCTGAAAACAGCAAGGGAAACTCCACTGTCAATTAAAAAAAAAAAAAAAAAAAGGAAGAGAAAGATCACAATCTCATCTCCGCAGCCAGTCTTACACCTTCCCCAAGGATATGTTAGAACAGCCAAGGGTGTGAGAGGAAAGCAGCCTGTGGGGATCTGTTTCTGGCAGGCTGGGGGAAGCCAGGACATAGGAACAGCTGTGGGAGGGTGCATGTGTTGCCATCCCGCCCAGTCTGAATGGGTGTGGGTGCACAGGCAGCCTGGGTTTGCAAGTGAAGGGATGGAGCACATGCCATGCTGGGGGAAAGCATCACATGGCTCTGACATCTCTGCTAGAGGTCTCAGCATCTCTGCTGTGGTTGCCACTAAAGGACCTCATTTGGGAAAGGCAAGCTCCAATAGGAGATTTTGCAATGCCAACCTGTCAGGCAAGGATAAGCCTCACTAGCTCCCTTCACACAGCATCACGTGCATCACCACAGAAGTATGTGGTGACAAGGGACCACACGGGGTCAGCTAGTCTGTTTGCTCTTCCCTCAAATCAGTGAGACAGAAGCCACTTTTTAGTGACGTTAGCAAAGCCTCACCTACAGCTAACAACTCAGAGCTCACACTCATGTCCAGGTAATCCAGACTCGTGCTTCACCACCCATAGCTTTTTTTGACATCTCCTCAACACTTCACTATCTACATTTAGCCTGTACCCAGAGCTAAACTGTAGCAGTTGTTCTACCACCCATTGACCCCTCCCCAGCTGAGAAGGGGAATCAGGGAAAAAAGGGAGAAGCCCCATGGGCTGAAGTAGAAACAGATTTAATGAAACAAAAAAAACAATACAATCACCAATATAAAGTGTACAAGGTTCTACTCAGCCTCATCCTTAGGATCAGCAGCAGGAACAGAAAGCCAAGAGAGTGAAGTCCCAGGAAGAGAAACTCCCCATCCTTACTAAACTCCCTTCTTCAATAATGAGCTTGATGTCAGTGGTATGGGATACACCTGTGAGACAGCTTGGGGCAGCTGCCCTGACTGCAACTCCCAGCTGACTCGGGGCTACTCATGGCCTGCCTGCCATGGCTGGCCCACGGGTCTGTTCCTGGGAAACCAGGACAATCTCTCACTGCAGTCCAAACCTATTGCTTTTTCCCCACTGTGGACACAAGGAAGACATTATCTTCACTCTCCCTAGAATGAGGCAGGGGGAATTCAAGTCTCACAGCACAGATGAGGGAAGAGGGGGTACTTGCATGTGTGAGGGAGCAGGATGAAGAGATTTATGGAAATGATAGAAATTTTCTTTTCTCCCACTCCCCTCCACCCTGTCATTTTATGTTCTCCACTTTCTCTTCTGGTCTCTGTCTCATCTTCTGTCTCTCCCTCTGTAAGCACTTATTGGCAAGTTTTCTCCAGAACACAGCTATTTTGAATGTGTGTTCTTCTTCCCTTGCAATATTTGCTCTCTCATTCTCGGTATTTTCTTTGCTGGTGAAGCTGATCAGCTTAACGATGATAATATTGAACATGGTGAAATGGCTTCTTTCCCACCGAAGCCAATTCTTCATTCCTCTGCTTTCAGGTACCAGCCACTTCCATGTCTTTCCTTGTCATATTAGACACAGAAACTCCAATATCACCTTTTTCTTTTCCTCCACCATCTTCTCCACTTTGAAGGGAAGGACATTATCATATATTTTTAATCTGCTCTTTGAGAAAGCCTGAGATGTAAAATGGCCTGTTTTAGTCCTATCCCTCATTCCCAGTCAGACGTCACTCTTGGGGAACCCAATCTCCTCAAGTTAGTGGCTTGCCTAGTGTAGAAGTAGCAAGCTACATAATCCCTGCTTTCATGGGATCTAAATCTCTACCCAGCCCCCATCCCCATCACTTTTGTGATTACTGCACAGATGTAACTCCCCCGAAGCAGAAGCTGAGGGTCCACAGGAAGGTCCTGCATTTTCCAGCAAAAGAAGCCCACAGATCACTTGTGCTGTGATTCATCCTAGTGGAGAGAACAGTGTGGGCTCCCCATCTTGCTGTGCATCACAGAGCCTGCCCCCAGTGGGAGCCCACAGAATAACTGGTGTTCAAAGGCATCTCTGGAGGCCTCCAGTCCAAATCCCTGTTCAGGGAAGGGATAACTTCAAAGCCAGAGCAGGTTGCTCAGGGCCTCTTCCACTCAAGCTCTGAGTATCTCAAAGGATGCAGACTCCAAAATATCTTTGGGCTACCATCTCACATCAGAACCACCTTCATGATTTATTTTTTTTTTCTTGGTATAGAGTTGGAATTCCCCCCATTGCAACTTGTCTCTGTTGCCTCTTGTCTTTGGTGCACACCTCTGAGAAAAGTCCAGCTCCATTTTCTCTACAAAATGTCCCCTCCATTACTTAGTAGAAAACAGCAAAGAGATCACCCTTAAGTTTCTCTTCTCCGCGCTACACAAAGCTAGTGCCTTCAGCATCTCCTCACATGTTATGTCCTCCAACTCCCTGATCATCTTCATGGCCCTCCACTAAACTCACTCCAGATTGCCACTATCTGTCTTGCACTGTGTGGGGGCAATGACTGACTACCTTTCCTTGCTTGGGACCTCCCTAGGCTGAACTAAAGCCTCCTCTGAATGTTTCCTCTTTTCTTTATTTCACTGTTAAATGGATGGTAAACAGCTTCCAGGCTATCCAAGTCAATGATAACAGCTTCCAGGCTATCCAAGTCAATGATATTCAACAGAAACCAGTTTGGACCAGCAGTTTCAAAAGACTGTATCTAGATTTTATTATTAGAAAATCATATTCCCGGACCAGAGGAAAAAACGACCACCTAGCAACACCAGGATGAGGAATCAGATGATTTTGTGAACCTCTTACCAACGGCAGGAAGCCAGAAAACACACTTAGTCCTGTCTTCCCTGCGCAGCTGTCAGTGTGGTTTGGAAATTAACTCATCATGCTTCTTTTATCATGAAAATAAAATAAAATTTTCAGTCAACAGCCAAAACAAGAGAGACACATTTTTCCTCTGTACTCAGCCATACCCCAATCTCTCTCAGCACTTGCTTGCACCCAGCACCCTAACACCCTTTCACTTGATTCTTAAACAGGAGGACGACGAGTTCCAGGAGTCCCAGATGTACTTGGGAGGAGGAAGACAGAGTCACACCATCTCACCATGCCAGAACAGAGAAAGCAGCAGGGTCCCAAGAAACTGTCATGGAGAAGATTCTACTCACTCTGTGCCAAGAATGACTGATCAGGGGAACTCACTGCTGCAGGACATCACCAACATAGACAGCTTGACTGGGTGTTTAACGGGAGGCGAGTGGTTTTAAAGGCATAGATGGCACTTATATCTTCCAGTAAGTGTGGCAGCATCTAAGGGCTTCCAGACAGAAGTTCATTAGGGACCTCCCCTTCCTCCTTCCCAGCCAGACACCTCAAAAGAAGCATGACATGGGAAGGACTCACCTCCCTCTGAAAGATCTGTGCACTAGTTTTTCCACTTTGTTGGGAGTTGTCTTGTGATCTACACATATGGTGGCTCACCCTGAAGTTCCACAGAGAACTTCAAGGATGCCCGAAATTCACTGCTGGGAAAGTGCCGCAATTCCTGGGGAAGGACTCTTTGATTTCAGTCACCTGGAGGTATTTGAGAGGGATTCAGAATGAGATACACAGTCCCACCTATTCCAACTCCCCACCCTCAAGCTCCAGTTGCCATGGCAATGGTACTGACAATTTCAGAGCATAAACCCAAATTTGCATTTTAATGGGACATAATTAGAATGCTGAGATAAACGATTCTTCCTCGCTAAAAGGTAACATAAACGCCACATCTCACAAATATACTCTACCAGCAAGTATTGCACATACATGCGCACACACACAGAGCATATACATCGCTAGGCTGTGGGAGCTGGGAAGTTGCTTTCAGTACTTTTACACCTAACTGGAAAGTTTATATCTGCAGCACAAACCCACCATTTCCAGATTAAAACAACAGATGTACCAGATGCTCACTGTAAAATTACCATATCACCTCCTGGCTGCTATTCTGCCATGCCATGCTTCCCCTCCTAGGTTCAAGCAGGGTCAGGTCGTATCTGCTGTCCCAACACTGAACCCAGAAATGCTCTGTATGCTGGCAGCTCTCAGGGACTCAGCAGTAGGGATCATTTCCCAGAGACGATGAAAAACCTGTCGCTCTCCAACTGTACTAATATTTATTTTCCTTTTTTTCTTTTTTGTAGCTAGATTTGTAGCGTGATCTGCTCTCACTTGGTTATCTGCAATATGCCCAAGAGTTTATTTTCCAGCTCTTGGATCAGGAAAGGAATACTGTGTCAGCACCTGTCCCACACTGTCACCAGAGAGGCTAAGGATTTATAAGAGGGCAGAAGATTTTAAAAATGAAACATTTCCAAGACATCTCTCCTTACTTCAGCAACAGGCAGGGAAGGGGAATGGAGGGGAGAGAACCCATTCTGAACCAAATAGGAAAGCAGAAAATTAATTTCTCCTGCCCTTGATACAAACCAAATTCAAAGCAGGCAGCTGGCAGGAGTGAATAGAGACAGAAAAGAGAAAGGAAAAAAATAAATTAAAAAATAAAAAAGGGGAGAAAGGGAGAAAAGCAAACAAATGAATCATAAAAGCCGCAAACCGCCTGAAAATTTCATTTGGCTTTTCAATTGGGAAGTGAAATGATGCCTACTTGGGAGGAGCAATCACATCTGGAAGAGGCTGAAAGTAGCCACAGCCCAGCCCAGCTTCCCCCACTCTGCTGAACCCCACAGGTAGGTCAGTGAAGAAAGGGAGGGCACAGGATCCACCTCTGCCCATCTGCCTCATCCCACCTGCCTGGAATGTGGAAGCAAAGCCACGGTTTCTCCTGAGCAGCACTGACAGGGCACCAGTGACACTATTTGCTGTCTGCAAATCCACCGAGTGGACAACACAGAAGTTGCTCCCCAGGACCTCTATGGCCTGGATCTGCGCCTTTATTCCTGCAGAGAGCTTTCCAGGGGGTTGGCAAACCCCTCCAAGTGCTGCACCTTCCTATCAGCACGATTAGGCACCAGTGAGTTCAGGCAACCTCCTGCTCCACAATCGCACCCAGCGGTCAACCCAGCAGTCAGCAGAAACCCCGTGGTGAAAAGCTCCATATCCCACCCCTAGAACTGCCTGGTCTCAGCACAGCTTCGTGTCCAACAGGCACCAGGGCAGACCATGCAGAGCTACTGCTCGCAGAGGGGAGATCCTGATTCCTCCTCCAGGAAAGTCTTTCAGTCTTACTTCTCTGGGCTGCACAAAAAAGAGCATGTCTCCCCCTCACCACTCCCATCACCCCAGCTGGCAACCCCATTTAATCTCTCTGCCCTCCTTCATTTTCCAGAATCAAATATTAATTGGGCTGCACTGTGATGGAGCGAATGTTAATATGCCTTGGCACACGATCAAGTGGAGCTGGATTCAGCCTCCAGCACAGCAAACGGCTGGAAGAACACAGCAAAGGCGAGCACCATGGAGGAGTCCTTGGGGCTCCCCATTGCTTTGGCCAGCCCAAAAGGCTGCAGGTCCTGGGGGCTCCCATCCAGTCTCTTTCACATCCTCATGATGTACATGCATGTGTAGATGCACTTACACAAACACACACATTTACCGGGAGCCATGCAGTGAATCAGCTGTCCAAAACCAGTGTGGATGGTTTTGAGCTTCAGCTGAGGAGCTCACACACTGCACATGCCATGGTGCTGTTTCCCTTCATGTGAGTACACCCAGGTAAAAACTCACACGGATGCTAACACACATGTGCTCTTATACCAATGTAAATCATGATGTACCCAATAAGACAGGAGGCTGTATATCTACGTACAACCAAACCAAAACACCTTCCCGGAGTTGATGGCTTTCCACATAAGCCTCATTCCCTTGTTTCTGGCTTGCAGTTGATTAAAATAAAACCACGTAATTCTCCTAAAGACCATCTCTGACACAGACATGGTGGCTCATGGGGTATTTATTAGCTAGTTCCTCTCCCTTAGTGTACAGCTTACAGGTTCTGCACAGTAGAGACCCCTCAGAGAATGGAGATACGATTGCAAGGTCCAGTTCACAATACAAAGTTTTAGGAACAAACAGTGGAGTAAGGGAGGAAGAAAAGAAAGAAGAAAAGACCTAACTTTATAATTTAGAGGGACTCGAGAGCTGGGAGTCAAGATCAAGAGATAAAAGGTCAGGTTGAACTGTTATCCTCCCAGAAATTGCTGACCCTGGTTGGAGAAGCAAGGGCTAGAAGGAGAAAGAAAGGGCAAGGAGAGAGGGAAATAGGCAACTCAAGTCGAAAGACAGCTATCAAAAGAGAAAGGGAGTAAAGGAAGGAAAGAAAAAGAATTAAAAAAAAAAGAAAAATGAAAGCAAGTAGAAGATACTATAAAAGCATTTGCCACCATGTTGAGAAATGTATACGCTGACTGTGAGACAGAAGTTCCTGCTCACTGCACAGGGAGGCCTCCAGCAAGCCAGACTCCCCATGGGTGCTTGGGTCTGTCAGCTCCCACTCTGCAGTCATGCCCCACATTTTCAGTACCAGGGACCACATTGCTGGCTTGTCACTTGACTTCCTTGACAACATAAAAGGCCAGCCTCTGGCAAGCCTCCCTACACCACTCACCATGCCTCCCCAGCTCCTGCCTCAGCTTTGAGGGCTACCACAAGTGCCTCCCCAAGGGTCCTCTCTGCCATAGTCCTGCCAGGGAGGCAGTGACAAGGCCACTTACCAGATGGAGGTGTGCTGTGGCTAGGGCTACAGACGGGTGATGGCAGATGGGGACAGTGAACAGTGACCCAGGGCTGAGCATTAGCAAGGGACTTGCTGCCAAACTGGTATCCAAACTGGTATCATGATCAGCAGATGAGCACTACTCAGACAAAAGTCATGGTGGCCGATTCACACTAAAGCCCAGATGACTACCAGATACAGGCTGGGGCGTTCAAAGGTGGTGGTATGGAGTTGCACCTCAAAACCCTCCTGTACCTTGCTGGTTCCATGCCCAAAACTTGCCAGGGCTGGGTAAAACCTGCAGCAACTCAATGCTTGTCCTGCAAACCTCTTCCACCCTGGCAGGGGCTTCCTAAAGCTCAGCACCCATCTCAGCACCCATCAGCTGCTGTGCTTGTGGCAGATGAAATCCAGCCTCACAGTGACATCTAGTGAGGAGAGCCCCTGTGGCATCACACACTCGCACTAGAAATGGCAGTGGCCTCCTTTCCCACTGGCGTTTTTTCCCCAAACTTCAGAAGACAGAGGCAAAGCAGGACATGTGGCAAGGCAGCCTGGATCAGCAGGACTCATGCAATGAGTGCATGGGTGCCTGGTACCCAGCACCTCCAGGGCTGTCCCTGCTGAGAGAGTGGGGATCTCTCAAGCACACACTGGTGGATTTTCAGTGTTTTCCAAGAGTGTTTTCTACACTCTGCTGAGAAGAGCTGGATGGAAAGAGAAAGGAAGATAAGAGAGGAGAGAGACAGCTGTATGATTTAGAGGGACTCAACCGCCGGGAGTCAAGAACAAACGGTAAAAGGTCAGGTTGAACTGTCACCCTCCCACAGCCTCAGAAATTGTGGATCCTGGTTGAAGAAGCAAGGGCTACAAAGAGAGACAGCAGTCAAGGAAACAGAATAAAACAAGGAAAGAGAAAATACAGCTATCAGAGAGAAAAAGCAAAGGAAGGGAAGGGAAGGGAAGGGAAGGGAAGGGAAGGGAAGGGAAGGGAAGGGAAGGGAAGGGAAGGGAAGGGAAGGGAAGGGAAGGGAAGGGAAGGGAAGGGAAGGGAAGGGAAAGGGAAGGGAAAGGGAAGGGGAAGGGGAAGGGGAAGGGAAAGGGAAAGGGAAGGGAAGGGAAGGGAAGGGAAGGGAAGGGAAGGGAAGGGAAGGGAAGGGAAGGGAAGGGAAGGGAAGGGAAGGGAAGGGAAGGGAAGGGAAGGGAAGGGAAGGGAAGGGAAGGGAAGGGAAGGGAAGGGAAGGGAAGGGAAGGGAAGGGAAGGGAAGGGAAGGGAAGGGAAGGGAAGGGAAGGGAAGGGAAGGGAAGGGAAGGGAAGGGAAGGGAAGGGAAGGGAAGGGAAGGGAAGGGAAGGGAAGGGAAGGGAAGGGAAGGGAAGGGAAGGGAAGGGAAGGGAAGGGAAGGGAAGGGAAGGGAAGGGAAGGGAAGGGAAGGGAAGGGAAGGGAAGGGAAGGGAAGGGAAGGGAAGGGAAGGGAAGGGAAGGGAAGGGAAAGGGAAGGGAAGGGAAGGGAAAGGGAAGGGAAGGGAAGGGGAAGGGGAGGGAAGGGGAAGGGGAGGGGAAGGGGAAGGGGAAGGGGAAGGGGAAGGGGAAGGGGAAGGGGAAGGGGAAGGGGAAGGGGAAGGGGAAGGGGAAGGGAAGGGGAAGGGAAGGGAAGGGAAGGGAAGGGAAGGGAAGGGAAGGGAAGGGGAAGGGAAGGGAAGGGAAGGGAAGGGAAGGGAAGGGAAGGGAAGGGAAGGGAAGGGAAGGGAAGGGAAGGGAAGGGAAGGGAAGGGAAGGGAAGGGAAGGGAAGGGAAGGGAAGGGAAGGGAAGGGAAGGGAAGGGAAGGGGAAGGGGAAGGGGAAGGGGAAGGGGAAGGGGAAGGGGAAGGGGAAGGGGAAGGGGAAGGGGAAGGGGAAGGGGAAGGGGAAGGGGAAGGGGAAGGGGAAGGGGAAGGGGAAGGGGAAAGGGAAAGGGAAAGGGAAAGGGAAAGGGAAAGGGAAGGGAAGGGGAAGGGAAGGGAAGGGGAAGGGAAGGGGAAGGGAAGGGAGGGGAAGGGGAAGGGAAGGAAGGGGAAGGGGAAGGGGGGGGGAAGGGGAAGGGGAAGGGGAAGGGGAAGGGGAAGGGGAAGGGGAAGGGGAAGGGAAGGGAAGGGAAGGGAAGGGAAGGGAAGGGAAGGGAAGGGAAGGGAAGGGAAGGGAAGGGAAGGGAAGGGAAGGGAAGGGAAGGGAAGGGAAGGGAAGGGAAGGGAAGGGAAGGGAAGGGAAGGGAAGGGAAGGGAAGGGAAGGGAAGGGAAGGGAAGGGAAGGGAAGGGAAGGGAAGGGAAGGGAAGGGAAGGGAAGGGAAGGGAAGGGGGAAAAAAAAAAAAAAAGAGGGGAAAAAATGACAAAAGCAGAGTGCAGGGAGAGAGGTCTGGCATTGTGTTGATAAATGCAGTATGCCAGCCACAGGACAGAACACCTCCTAGATCTGGGCAAGCCCCACACGCTATTCTGTGGAGTTACAAGCAATTCTGGAAAAAAAAATCCCACAAATTAGGAAACCACAAGGTGTCCACTGTGGCAATAAGCATCCAGCCCCTCTGCTGCTTGCAGCTAAATCCACAATGCTGCCTTGCTCTCAATTCCTACATCAGAAACAACTGGGGAGGGGATCAGTTGATTCAACCCACTCCCTTCTGATGCATGCTGGTGGCCTGGCTGTCCCCTGCCTTGCCACAGCTTCATGACCCCTACTGTCTCCAAATGGTTTCCTCCCAAGCTTGAAGGAAATGGGGAACAAGAGTACACCTTTAGCCACTGAAACAGGGGACATGACACACCTTTAGGCATGGGAGGATCAGACCAGCAGCAGCACACGATGGAGCAGGCAGGAGCTGCAGCAGCTGGCAATACTGCCCCCAGCCCCACCAGCTCTGCTCTGCACCAAGCAGCAGAGACATCCACTAACAATGCCTGCCTAAGGCAGCAAAAGCCTGTGACAGCCCCAGCCCATCTCCTGTCTGTCTCCAAACCCTTAATGGTTGGTGACAAGCATAACTAGCTAAACTTTGATGCATCCAGAGCCAGCTCTAGGGCTTGTAAACATTTTAAGACCCTGGAGCAGAGAGGTTGGGAATAAAACACAGAGCCTTCCACCTTTTTGTCACTGCTTTGAAAGCAGCCACCTTCAACAACAACTGACATTCCCCAATTTCACATCTGCACAGCATGAGGATCCTTAAGCTCTCAGCTCTAATACAGCCTCTTCTCTGGGTATTTCCAAGCTCTTTACATGTGAAATCATTATTCCCATTGTAATCAGGATAAAATACATCCTTCCTGGAAGAAACAAGATTTTATTTCATCAAAGGCGACAATATTTCCAGAACTGAGAACCACTACTGCCATTTTACAAATCCCTCTAGTTAAATCATGCTATACTCAGAACTTTGTCTCAAAATCCCTGTTTAAATTTCCATCTATTCAGCAGAGGAATATTTTTAGGGGTGAATATCTATAGTTCTGACTAAAATGCCAAAGAAAGCTATGAAGAGCAAACCAAGTGATGTAAGGAAGGAATAAAGAGTTAAGTTGAAAGCCAAAGGCGAAACAAAAGAAGAAGGTCAAGTGTCAAGCCAGGAAGGACCATCTGCAGTTGAAAAGGGACAGACCAAAGAAGCATGAAAAGAAAAAGAAAAGATAGGTTGACACCCAGAGGAAAGAAAAGGAAAAAAACCTGACGTCTATAGGTAACAGCCCAGCTGGTTGAAGCTGATTTGAAAGGAAAACAAAGCTCCTGGTAAGCTTGGAGGCTCAGACACTGGTAACTGAGGTGTAAGTCTCATGAAGCCCATCACTAACTGTAAGCTTCCAAAGTAACAAGGGAAGATGTCCTGGAAGATTCTTCAAAGTCTTCTGCCAAACAGCTAACAACTCCTGGAAGCTGTCTGATCCAGCACTGCCAGTGACACTAAACCACAAAAATTAACAAGTCAGATCCCCAAAAAAGCAAGATATGGGCCCAAAACTCTCAAATTTTTCAGTAATTCCCAGTGTGTATATACAGCAGTAGGTGTTGTCCATCCTTTACTCACCTTCCTACAATGCATTTCATTCAGCCTGACAATCTATAAAGCAAACTTGTACTCACTCCAATCCCTGTACCAGTCCTGCCTTTGCCTCCTACCTGTGTCTGCCCTCTGTTATATCTATTCTCCAGCATTTAGCAGTTCGTGGTCCACAGGTCCCCTACATTTTGTTCACTCAGACCTATCCCTGATTCACTAAGGGATCTTCATCCTCTTTTCTCAGGTGTTTTAGGGAAAAGGAAAAGTAACTACAGCTGGATACCTTTGGGCCTTGGACTGGATGAGATAGTGGCAGTAAGCTCTGCCACTTTCTCCCAGAGCCAATGCTGCAAGAATGAAGCAGGAGGCAAGGGCAGGAGAAAGACCCAGAAACCATCTCCATGACCCACAGAAGGAGCAGGGAAAAGTCAATCACTCTGAGCCATGGGATCCTTCTACTACTTTCTCCCTCTCCTGACATTTAAGGATAGTGATGGGAAACTGAGAGGGAGGTCAGTCAGTCGGTGAGGCAGCAGCGGCAGCAGCAGCGGCAATAGCAGCAGCAGTGGCAGCGACAAGACTGATGTAAGACCGAGGCAGTGAGGGTCGACCGTGCTGTGCAGAGGATTCCTGTGCCAGGGACCCTCTCCCGGCAGCCCAAGCACCAACAGCTCCAGGAAGTCGGCGAGAGCCAATCAGGCACGGCAGAGGCATGGCCCCAAGCCACGTCGAGAGATTTTTAAACACCCCTGGGGAGTGTGGTGAACAGGAGCGGGCAAACAGGGGTGTGGCACGTCTGTAAGGGGGGGCACAGCAGTTTGCACGAGGAAGTTCGCATGAGGAAGTTCGCACAAGGAAGTTTGCACGAGGAAGTTCGCATGAGTAGGACGCGTGGGGAAGGTGCTAAAGAGCTGTGACCTAGAAAAGGGAGTAAGGAGCTGAGGTGTTAAGAACTGAGCAGGACCAGCGATGGTTGTGACACGGTTGAAAGCTCCTGTGAGGAAGACGGTGGTGACCCAGACAGAGGTCCCACGGAAGCACGCAGGCGTCCAGGTCTCTGGCTGCAGAAAGTGCTGGAGCCTGACGCTGCTAGCAGAGTGTGACAGATATAACACCTGTGAGCAGGTGAATGATCTGCTCAGCCTGGTGGCTGAGCTAAAGGAGGAGGTGGAAAGGCTGAGGACGATAAGGGAGTGTGAGAGGGAGATAGACTGGTGGAGTCAGACCCTACCGTCCTTGAGGACAGGGCAGTGGGTGGAGGCTCCACTAGAAAGAGAGGATCCCCGCCTCCTTTGCCATCAGGTACGAGGACCTACGAGACAAGGGGGAATGGAAACAGGTCTCTGCTTGGCGAGGCAGGCAAATCCCCTCCCGGCTTCCTTCCCCTTCCCATTTGCCTTTACAGAACAGGTACAGGACTCTGGAAATTGAGGGACAAACAAATGAAAATGGAGATGAAGGTCCATCAGAGAAGTCACCCAAGGTAAATTGGTCTCCCCCACGCATTACGACCAGCTCCAACAAGAAAAAAAGAAGAGTAATTGTAGTTGGAGACTCCTTTCTGAGGGGAACGGAGGCCCCAATATGCCGGCCGGATCCACTCCACAGGGAAGTCTGCTGCCTCCCTGAGGCCAGGGTCAGGGATATCACTAGGAAATTCCCTGGTCTGGTACGGCCAACAGACTACTACCCACTGTTGGTTATCCAGGTTGGTAGTGATGATGTTTCAGAGAGGAGCCTGAAAACAATTTTAAAAGACTTCAGGGCCCTGGGGAGATCACTTGAGGGATCGGGAGCCCAGGTGGTATCTCAATTCCTTCAGTAACAGGAAAGAATACTGATAGAGGAAGGAAGACCCACGTGATAAACATGTAGGTGAGCAACTGGTGCCACAGACAGAATTTTGGGTTTTTTGAGCACAGGGAGCTTTATGCTTCGTGGAGTCTGCGGGCGGCAGATGGAGTTCATCTGTCTCAAAGGGGGAAAAGAATCATAGTCTACGAGTTGGCTGGGCTCAATGAAAGGGCTTTAAACTAGGTTCGAAGGGGGAAAGGGGTAAAACTGGGCCCACTAGAACTGAGCCTAAGGGTGGCAGGCCACGGTTGGAAATGAAGTCGTTAGCCCGGCTCAAGTGCTTCTACTCTAATGCAACGCAGCATGGGCAACAAACAGGAGGAGTTGGAAGCCATTGTGCAGCACGACAGCTACAACGTAGTTGCCATCACAGAAACATGGTGGGATGACTGTCATGAGTGGAGCGCTACAATGGACGGCTATAAGCTCTACAAGCGGAATAGGCAAGGTAGAAAGGGCGGTGGGGTGGGGCTCTATATTAGGGAGTGGTTTGACTGCATGGAGGTCAATAAGTGTGATGGACCAGTTGAATGTTTATGGGTAAAGTTGAGGAAGCCCAGTGATATCCTGTTGGGAGTCTACTACAGACCACTTGACCAGGATGAAGAGGTTGATGAACTGTTCTGTAGACAACTGGCAGAAGCTGCAATATCGCAAGCCCTTGTTCTTGGGGGGAACTTCAACTTACCAGACATCTGCTGGAAATATAACACAGCAGAGAGAAAATAGTCCAAGAAGTTCCTGGACTGCATGAAAGATAACTTCCTTACTCAGCTGGTAAGTGATCCCACCAGGGAAGATGCCTTGCTAGACCTGTTGTTCACAAACAGAGAAGGACTGGTAGGTGATGTGGTGGTCGGAGGCCGTCTTGGGCTAAGCGATGATGAAATGATACAGTTCTCAATCCTTAGTCAAGTTAGGAGGGGGGGGGGCAGAAAAACTATCACCATGGACTTCCAAAGGGCAGACTTCAACCTGTTTAGAACACTGGTTGAGAAAGTCCTTTGGGGAACAGTCCTAGAGGGCAAAGGGGTTCAGGATGGATGGACTTTTTCAAGAAGAAACTCTTAGAGACACAGGAGCAGGCTGTCCCCATGTGTTCTAAGACAAACCGGTGGGGAAAATGACCGGCCTGGCTGAACAGGGAGCTTCTGCTGGAACTTAGGAGAAAGAAGAGAGTCTACCACCTTTGAATGAAAGGGCAGGCTATTCAGGAAGAGTATAGGGATTTAGTTAGGTCACGTAGAAAGAACACTAGGGGGCAAAAGCACAGCTAGAACTCAGCCTGGCCACTGCTGCAAGAGATAATAAGAAGAGTTTTTACAAATATACTAACAATAAAAAAAGAACCAGGGAGAATCTCCATCCTTTATTGGATGAGAGGGGGAACACTGTTACCAAGGATGAGGAAAAGGCTGAGGTACTTAATGTCTTCTTTGCCTCAGTCTTTAATAGTCAGACCAGTTATCCTCATGGTATTCAGTCCCCTGAGCTAGAAGATTGGGATGGAGATCAGAATAATCCACTCATAATCCGGGAATTAATAGTGAAGGACCTGCTGAGTCAATTAGACACCCACAAGTCTATGGGGTTGGATGAGATCCACCCGAGAGTGCTGAGGGAGCTGGCGGAGGAACTTGCCAAGCCGCTCTCCATCATCTATCAACAGTCCTGGTTATCAGGTGAGGTCTTGGATGACTGGAGACTTGCCAATGTGACGCCCATCTACAACAAGAACAGGAAGGAGGATCTGGGGAACTACAGGCCTGTCAGCCTGACCTTGGTACCAGGGAAGATTATGGAACGGTTCATCTTGGGGGAGATCACGCAGCAAGTACAGGACAACAGGGGATCAGGTCCAGCCAACATTGGTTCATGAAGGGCAAGTCCTGTTTAATCAACCTGATCTCCTTCTATGATCAGGTGACCCGCCTAGTGGATGAGGGAAAGCGGTGGATGTTGTCTACCTGGACTTCAGTAAGGCATTTGACACTGTGTCCCACAGAATTCTGCTGGAGAAGCTGGCAACTCATGGCTTAGACAGGTGGACTCTTCGCTGGGTTAAAAACTGGCTGGATGGCCAAGCCCAGAGAGTTCTGGTGAATGGAGTTAAATCCAGACGGAGACCAGTCACAAGCGGTGTCCCTCAAGGCTCGTTTTTGGGGCCAGTCTTAATATCTTTATCAATGACCTGGATGAGGGGATCAAATGCACCCTCAGGAAATTTGCAGATGACACAAAATTAAGTGGGAATGTCGATCTGCTTGAGGGTAGGAAGGCTCTGCAGTGGGATTTGGACAGGCTGGAGGGATGGGCTGAGGTCAATTGTATGAGGTTTAACAAAGGCAAGTGCCAGGTCATGCACTTCGATCACAACAACCCCATGCAGCGCTACAGGCTTGGGGAAGAGTGACTGGAAAGCTGCCTGGCGGAAAAGGACCTGGGGGTGTTGGTCGACAGCCGACTGAACACGAGCCAGCAGTGTGCCCAGGTGGCCAAGAAGGCCAAGGGCATCCTGGCCTGTATCAGAAACGGTGTGACCAGCAGGAGTAGGGAGGTGATCGTGTCCCTGCACTTGGCACTTGTGAGACCGCACCTTGAGTACTGTGTCCAGTTCTGGGCACCACAGGATAAGAAGGACATTGAGGTGCTGGAGCGAGTCCAGAGAAGGGCAACGAGGCTGGTGAGAGGTCTGGAAAACAGGCCTTATGAAGACCAGCTGAGGGAACTGGGGTTGTTCAGTCTGAAGAAGACTGACAGGAGACCTCATTGCTCTCTACAACTACCTAAAAGAAGGTTGTAGTGAGGCTGGTGTTGGTCTCTTCTCCCAAATTACTAATGATAGGACGAGAGGAAATGGCCTGAGGTTTTGTCAGGGGAAGTTTAGGTTGGATATTAGGAAGAAGTTCTTTACTGAGAGAGTGGTTAGACATTGGAACAGGCCGCCCAGGGAGGTGGTGAAGTCGCCATCCCTGGAGGTGTTCAAAAAACGAGTGGATGAAGCACTTGGGGCCATGGTCTAATGATCTAGTGGTTAGAGAGATGATGGGATAAAGGTTGGACTTGATGATCCTGGAGGTCTTTTCCAACCATAGTGATTCTATGATTCTATGAAATCCTTCCCCTCCAGTTGCAGACTTGTTTGCCTGCTTCACTCTAGGAGGCACGCAAGAGCAGCAGATGCCCCTCTGAAGAGATTTTTCCTTTCAGGCAAAGATAGAAAGTACAAGGGTACTGGAAGTTCAGGCAAAACCCCATTATTTCTGACCACAAAAAGCTGAGGACACCAACTCTGTATTATATGTAAAATATTACTACCAAAGTGCTTTCTGCTGGTATTCTAAGCCCTGAAGAAGGACTTGTTTGGGTTTTTTTGCAAATATAATATTTATATTCATAAAAATATTACCTCACTCTACAAAGCTGGCTCTTACAGCTTCAGCAAAGATACTGATGCTTGCTCTCTTCCCATTTGGAGCCAAAAACAACAGGTGGAGAACATGGATATGTTTTGGGCTAAGCTGCTACACCGTCATTCACAAGATCTAGTTAGAGCATTCGTCCTGTCTCAGTTACTTTGAGTGTTGCTTAATCTTTGTGTCACCTTATCTCATCTGTATAGGTGGATAATAACTCTTGTCCTTTTCAGGGACAGAGTTCATTTCTTACTACCACATCTAGTATGGTGAGAAGCTGATTTAATCTTAACCTGCATCAACATTACCTGCAGAAGCTGTGCAAGGCAGAGCCAGCTTCTTGGTGACCTGGAACAGGCTGAAAAGTGCATGGAAGAGGTAGGTATCTGCACTGGATCCAAAAAAAATTTTTTTTTTAAATCAGAATAAAAGACTTTCTGCCAGCCTAAAGTAACTAGACACTTATCCATGCAAGTGTATGAATCAAAGCATTGTCCAGCCCGTGTTCAAATTCAGTAGGCCAGAAAGTCAAATCGCTTCTCAAAGGCTTGTCACACAGTTAAAGGACAAAGGTCCCTATGTACTTGAGGTACAGGGCAGGCAGTGATCCATAGTTCTTTGTAGGAACAGTGACTACAACACAAACTGCTTTGAGTTGGCAAACACAGCTAAATATTAATGACAGTAGCTTTGAATAATGCTGTTCAAGAGAAAATACAGAATATGGAATGTGGTGAAACTGAATGGCTATCTGAAGTAAAGTATGTTCCATAATCCACATATGAAGAAAAATGCAGAGGTGAAAATCTGTTACAAATCAGCTTGAAAATCTGATTCATTTTGGAAGAGAAAATACAGATGTATGTGTCAGCGTGGACAATAACAAGTGTTCAAACACCAGGATCCCATTTCCTGAAATCGTAAGACTGTTTTTTAAAAAACCCTAAACTAAATATATGCTTGTGATTGTGGCATTTTACTTCTAATGCTGCCCTCAGCTTCTATTTTCTAACATTCTTCACAATAATCCTTCAAATAGAGACTCCTGCGTATCTCCCTGAATCCAGAAGCTGGAACATACAGTAAGAGCAAACAAACAGCTATTATGAACTACCACAGACAGCAACACGACTAATCATGAATATCAATAACATCTTTGTTAGCATGTAGTACAGAATAAGAAGGTGGAACAGGCCAAATGTACAATAATCTCAGACATCTTCCAAAGCCTAGAATAATAGTCACTCCAAGACGAACCAGAAACTTTAACAAGATATTCAAACAGGGAAAATTTCCATTTTTCAATGCCATGAAAAAGAAAGCAGGAAGTGAACTGATAACATTCGCATAAGGAAGTTACTTAAAATTTAAACTGATCTGTATGCTGGGTTATTTGTAAGTGAAAATCCAGCTAGCTCATGGGTACCCATTGAGGCATGAGATTTAAAGAAAGCTATAAAACATCAACATTAGCATCAGAAAGCTTTCAAAGATAGCTTAACTCTCAGAAACAAAGACATTCTCAATCTGAAATGCAGCCCCTGTGGATTTTGCCATCCAAAGTTAGATTATTCAGGCCCTAAAATAGCAATTTATTTGGATGTTATACATTTAAATGAACACCATTTGACATTCATTCTGTCCCCAAAGCACTTCAAAGAGCTAAATGCACTGATTTTTGAGGGATTACAAAGTAAAGAAGTTTTCTTGGATGAAATTTTAATTTGAGCAGAGGCCTTAAAATAGTTCAATGAAATACTGATTATTTTTCTTACTGACATAGACACAAAATCTCCTAACATAAAATTTTTAATAGTACATACTAGTCTGGAAAAAGCTATTTGCTGGCTCTGCTCAACTGCTTTCAACAGTGATTCAGGTAAAAGAAAGTGAAAGTTAAATGTATATATCATGATGAAATAAGGAACATATCCTCACTGTGAGCATGATAGAGTCATGGAAGGTCCTGTGAAGAGAAATACAGCATTTCATATGCTGTGCTCAGCACAAAGCAGATCTATCAAAGGCAGGTTAGTTGACTTAATCTGCAGTGAACAGAGGAGATTTTACAATTTATGACATGTAGGAGAGGAGATTATGTGATCCAAAAGCCTAAATTCTACATATATACAAGTTTAAAGGAACATATAATGCATAGGCAAAATCCAGTTCATATTCCTAATGTAAGTCAATAAACTGATCTTGTTTAGCACTTTCGGGGAAAAGATGTAAGCATAGTCTCTAATAAAGCCAAAGAGCAAGGGAATACTCAGCACCTGTGTCTGCAGGAGTGTGGTAGGCATTAGTTGTACCAAAGCCACCTGGACAGAGACAATATAGATGCTGTCTTCACCGTGTCTGCCAAGACCAAGCACAGCTGGCAGCCAGGATGCAGTTAGGAGAAATATTAATGATTGTGTCCCAAGAAAAATATACCAGATCCTGTTAAAAGGAGAAGAAATATAATGTATTAATAATAGGTATATGATTTCACAAAGTGTTAAAAAATCCATAGCCCATGTTGGACTGTGACCTTTGGCAACGGATCCAAACCTGGGGAACACGTCACCCCATGAAGCATGCATCCATTTAACTACTTGGTGCACTAACTAGCTCCAAGAGCCTGACCAGACTCTGAGGCAGGAGACTGTGAGTGCAGTTAAAGAAAGTGCCTTGCCTTCCTTCTTCAGAAAAGTGACCTCTGTGCACTCGTTAAATTTTATTCTGCAAGTAATTGCTGACTAAAATCACAGCAACTCTGCACTCAACCTTGCTGGTCAAAGGAGGCGTTACCTGTATTATAGTTTCTTGCTACTGAAGGTATTTAATAAGAAGGGAGTCAGATTTTCTGAGACCTATATAACTGAGAGCTTTATTAATTGGCACAACAGAAATAGAAATAGGATAGCATTGGTAATGGTTGACTTTTGAGGTAGAAAAGGGCATATATTTTCCATCAACAGGATAATACATCAGTGCTGCTTATACCACACTAATTTGCTAAAAATGTTTTGCCGTGTTGATAACAAAGATGTTTGTGCACTAGGTGCCTTCTTAAGGCATTTATGAGGTTACACCATCCTGACACTAAGCATGTGTATTAGGTGATCCTAATAAAGTTAAATGACACAAATGTAGTGTTTAACTAGCAGAAAAAGTTACCTTGTATATGTATGCAATATGTAACCATGAATAGCTTACAAAGAACCTGTAAATTGTACTTTAGGGGCTAAAAGAGACTGACTGATGGAAACGCTTTCCCCATGGCAAGATCACTGGCAGCTATCATTTATCTCACTCTGACCAAGATAAAGACAATCTGAGTATACAAGCAGTAACAAATCTTGACTAGAATGCTCTCTAGTGCTCTCTTCAATTTCAGCAATAGGCTATTAACTCATTGCTTATTCAGCTTCTCCTCTGCAAAACTACATAACTTCGTTAGCTTTCACACGACTGAAAGGACAAATCTGGTGGGGAACTCAGAGCTGAGCAAGCTCTATCTTCCACTAGCTTCTAATAGAAAACAAGAAAATGGAGAAGGGCTCTCCATTCGCTACCCAGTGACTGTCCCTCCAAATCAATCAAAACATGGTTCAGATTACTATAAAAGGAAAATTAAGAGTGAGATGTAACATGCTGGACAAGCAGCAAATAGTTAACATTCCCCAGCCCTGAAGCCAGGAACCAGCACCGAGTACATCCCATCCATACCATCACACCAGCAGATACTGACACAAGATGCTGGGATCCATCCAGGGAGGGATTTGGAAGAGAAAGAACAATAAAAAGACCGACACCGAGGTGACATCTGCAGAGGCTGGAGAACAGTTTCCAGAGAATGAATGTCTTCTAATGAACCGAGGTTTAACTGTTATCAGCCCCTGCTAGATATCATTACTATGAGAAACAATGGCACGTGTATCTCTTCCTCCCTGCAGGACATGACTGAGGGAGAATAAATCCCTCTCCCTCTTCTCCAGTGTCAGCTTGTTACTGCCAGCATTGGCTATAATTGAATAAGCTTTATTCAGATCATAGCTAAATTTAGCAGATATTAGCATCAAGTCTCTAGAGGGGTGAAAACAGGGGAGGAAAGCTTTAAATAAACAGACTGAAGTAAAAATAATAAATGCAGTTTGTGGCAGAGTGAACCTCTGTGCCTGAGGAGCCTGGCATAGAGTTACATCTGGGCTTTGTGGCCTCGCCACGACAAAACATGACTGCTGCTGGCCATCCCCTTTCCTCTCCTCCTAGCCTGTTATTACTATTTGCAGCCTCTCAGAGCCCTGACCCCATTGCAGCGGCTCCGCAAGGGGAGAACACAGAGGGCCTGCAAGACGGCTGCCGGCGCACGCACTGCGGAGGCGTGAGAGAGGGGCGGTAAGGAAGGGCCAACCCAACCCCACGGCACACTCGCTGGGGCAATCACACAACATGGCGTCACAACACAGCGCCATCGCCCGACACACCCAGCCCCTGCTGCAGCTCCCTCTGCGCACGCGCGCCAGGCCGCACGCGGCGCCGGAAGTGTGGGACTGCAGAGGCGGAGGTGACGTCACGCCCGGGCAGAAGTGTGGCGGCGAGGCGGAAGTTGGGCACCGGCGGGAGGCGTGCGGTCATGTCGGCTTCCCTGTTGCGGCGGGGCCTGGAGCTGCTGGAGGCGCCCGGTGGAGTCCGCTGGGACCGGGGAGTGTGGGGGCGGGGAGATGGTTATTTCTGGCTTGCAGCTTGAGTAACCCGTCCCTCTTCCCACTGCAGGCCGGGAAAAGGCCCCGCCGGGGCTCCAGCGGGGGCGGAACGGCCTCAGGGCGGCGGGCGCTGCGAGGCGGAGGAAGGCGGTGCTGGAGCCTGGCAGGAGCAAGGCCACGGTCAAGGGCAGAGTCGTGAAGTCGGCGATAGGTGAGTCCCGGCCCAGCTCCGGGTGCCCTTGTGGTGTTCCGTAGCCCTCCTCCCCAGTCACTTGTATCTATCCGTTCCCGTCCTCCTGATGTCCTTCCCTGCTTAAACACAGCCTGATCTGTGGACGCCTCCCTGTCCCTGAGCTGTAGCATTGTCTTTTTCTCCCGGGGCCTTGCTGACCTTCCTGTCTCTCTCCTTGCTGCCTGGATGAGCAGCTGATGTGTTTTGTCTTCCTCTGCTCTGACCTAGAGGAGTATCACAAGAAGAAGCCCGTGAATCACTTGAGAACAAACCTGCAGTACATGTTGAAGGGACGATTTGTTGCAAACAAAGCCATCATAGAACAAGTAAGACCGTCACTTCTTTGTTTGGGAGCCTGCTTCCACTGAGGAGCATAGCTGAAAGGGAATCGTCAGTGTGCACTGGCAAGGCAACTTACTAAGCTTTAAACTTTTGTTGATATATCATCTCCTATGATGTTCTCTGGTACTAGTTAAAATGTACTGCCAACTGTTGGCTTTTCTTAATTACCAAAGATATTCCATAGCTTCAGCTGGGAAAGAAGCCCTGATTAAGACCTATTCCTTACTTTTTGATCAAACCAGCCTTCTCTGTTGCTGGAGGCTGTTTAACAAGGAACCAGCTATGCTGCTGGCTCATGTAATAAGATTTTTATAGCATCTTGAATGATGTTTCTCATAACCTGAGAATTTAACCAGGGGTCTTTGCCAAAAGGTAGTCCCATGCCACAGTTTGAAGAGGAGAGTAGCTGACACTGCTAGAATCTTGGGCTATTTTTATGAGATACAGGCTGTTAACTTACATTAAACAAATCAAGTGGTTTAGGCCAGTGTTTCTCAGGCTGGAGATTGCGAAAGGAGGTAATGGTATATTAGAAAATGCTGAGGGAATTCCACCAGCTTGTTGTGTTTTCACGTTGTCTCATGGAGAGACAGGATAAAAGAAGGTCACGGTTTCAGAAAATTCTGAACTGAAACCAGTGCTTCTATCTCTGTGACAGTTACCTGAGTGTGGGCTTCGTGTTTGACTCCAAATACTAAGTTGGTATTTGCTGTTTTCCCAGTGACCTGCTCTGGTTAGCATCGGTAATTGCCTCTCACTTTTTTTTGGAGGCATTCCAGTATATAGCAGGGTACTAGCGGAATAGCAGGGATGCTACAGCTGAGCTTGAAAATCACCGTTTTGTGATTTCATCTGGATAACAATGACTTAGTTTTTTCCTTTTTTTTTATTGTCTGAAGGTTCTCACTCAGAACAGAGGCAGGAAGTCCAAAGATCAGCCTCCAAAGAAGGCAGCAAAGAAGAAGCCCAAGGGCACTGTCTTTACTGAGGAAGATTTCCGTAAATTTGAGAGAGAATACTTTGGGAGACCGTAAACAACATGACAGGGATTCTCGCACTTCCAGTCTTTCTGCAGCTGAATGCTCAACACGAAGGACTGACCATTTCCTCGGCGTGTCTCAGATGGAGCATAGGAGATGTGCCTCTGGCTGCAAATGCTTTGATGTCACACTTGCAGAGGAACTCCCCATGCATTATAATCTCCAGCCAACCTGTCTTGCATTCTTAATATAGAAGGGTGGACCAAGCCAAATATAAATCTTGTACCCCTTCCTCAAGATATAAGGCTTCTGCTACCTGTGTTATTTGGCAGGGAGCTTTAAAGTACTGTATCTGAATAGAGAGATGTTTTGGACCAGCAGTAATAAATCATCAGAAGGGAAGGATGCTTTGAAAGACTGTTAAACCAGAGTGGCCCTGCAGTTTCTGTTCTTAGCCTCCGTCAGGCTTTTCAGTATTTGCAAAAACTTTGTATTTGTCATTTGATTAAATAATTGTTGCAGACACTGCCTATCTTTGCCTTTGTAATAGTGATTATTATGACGGGCTACAACTGATGAAGACAAACCATGTCACTGTTCTGATCCAAGCATCCTTCTCTATAGGATGACTCAGTTGTATGAATGGCCTCTCTGGTTCACGTTGACACATATATTTAATATTCTCTCTGACATGCTCAGATCTTCAAAGAGTGCAGGTTGGAATGGAGATGACTCCTCTGTTTTGCCTGCTCACAGTCTCTCCAAGGAAAGGGTCTTACAGAGAGAAAGTTGTCCTGAGCCTCCCACTGAGGTTCAGCCATGCCAGGAGGGCAGCACTGCTGGGCGCTGCCAGCTCCTGTAGCCAGGAGAAGTGGTGACCTAGATGTTAGCCTTAGCGTAGCGTGAAGTTAAAATCGGAGCTGGAGGTTGTGGTACTGGGTTGGAGGAAAGGTTTTTTTTTCTGTTGAACGACTGCTAAATTCCTTGCTGCAACACATAGAAGGGCCACCAGGTGGGAGTGTTGTTCCAGACCTGCCACTGCCCTTTTCTGCCCCTTACCTAAGATGGGAAATGTGTTCCCTTTGGAAAAAGGAGGAATAAAATGCCAAGCTTTGGTTAGACTCGGGAGTTAATTACAAGGGGCTTGGCTGACCCGAGTAGCAGCTGGTTAGACATCAGCACTGGCAGGAATTCAGTATCCTTTCCTTGCCCTCTGATTATAATTCCTGGTGCTGTCCTCTTAAGTCTGTGCCTCCTCTGTTGTGTTCTTTCCCTCTTGTCTGCATGGAAGGGAAAGTCATCCAGATGTACGAGGCCCAGACAGGGGAAAATGGTCAACATACTGAACTGTGTGCACTGGAAATTGTGTAATAGCACATGGGAGGGGATTTCTTGTAATAGGATCAAGTTCAACTATCTGCAGCCAAAAGTGGTAAATATAGAACAGTTCAAAGACCAGTTCCCTTATTTTTCAATTTGTTCTTGCTCCCAAAATTAAAGAAGCATAAAAAAGAGAATGACTGCATGCTTCTTGAAGGAAGAGAAACATTATTACTTGATAAAGTAGTTGAGCAAAATGTATATGCAGCGCAAATATTGAAACCTCTGCACTGTGCATGAGCTGGTCAAACACATGCAGCTCTGCATAGAGCTGTTGTGGAGACTACTAAGAGTGTGAAAAAGCTGACTGTGCCACGGCTTGGCTTTTGAAAGGCGCAGATTTCTAGTGGTTGTTTCATGCCCTCCCCTTCAGTACTTGGCAGTCTCTTTGACCTTACAGAGGTACTTCATGTCCCCCCCTGCACTTCCTTCACCAGTCACTCCTACACACCCTTGTTTCTTGTGGTTCAGCTCCTGGGCCCTTCTGCAGGCTGAGGAAAGCAAACCATCCTTTGTTGCTCCAGAAAGGGGCACTAGGGTAATGTGGTTGACTCTGTACAAAACCCAGCTTGTTTGCTTGCAAATGTAAGCAAACAGGAAAGCTGTTCTTTCAAAGTTAATGACGAACTCGAAAGTGGGGCCCAGACCAGTTTTCCCCACGGATAACAACACCCAGATCTGTGGAGTTTTAAAGTTGAATCGGAGTTCTCATTTAGGCTGGAAATACTGTTAGGGCCAACACAAGTAATCAACATACTTCTTGTGGCTGTACGCCATAAGGCATTATATTGCTGGAGAAGGTAAAGCTACCCGACAGACTGGATTTTTTAAATCAAACTTGGTTGTACAGCCAACAGTATCCTTAAACAAATGAGAGGACGGAAAAGCAAGCAGAAGTGAACACACAGCTCTAGATAAACCATCTTCTGCAAGGGCAAAGATCTGACATGTTCTAGACTTTATTTTCCTCCTCTCTAGCAGAGCAGGAGCTCCTATGAAAGAACAGCAGTGCCACCTGCACACTAGGTAGATGTCTACATGTAGCCAGTACCCAGGGCTAACCTGTAGCAGTTGTTCTACCACCTGATGACCCCTCCCCAGCTGAGAAAGGGAATCAGGATTAAAAGGGAGAAGCCCCATGGGTTGAAGTAGAAACAGATTTAATGAAATAACAAAACTAATACAAATACCAATATAAAGTACAAAAGCTTATACTCAGCTGGGTCCTTGGGATCAGCAGGAGACCAAGAAGGTGGAGCCCCATGAAAAAGAACCCCCACTTGGTAAACTCCCTGCTTTTATAATGAGCTTGATGTCAGTGGTATGGGATACACCTGTGAGTGAGCTTGGAGCAGCTGCCCTGACTGGAACTCCCAGCAGGCTCAGGGCTACTCATGGCCTGCCTGCCATGGCTGGCCCATGGGGCTGTTCCTGGGAAATCAGGACAAAAGATAAGGACAGGAGTTGGCCCTTGAGGGGAATGTCTTCAAGCCAGAGGGGAAAATAGGTACCAGCATGCTGCATGTGCCTGGTGGTAAGCTAAAGTTAAGCTTCTTCTGATACTCCCAACTGTCTGTGTTATGGTATAATGGTACCTAGAGCATGCCAGCTCCTTGGTTGTTCTGGGACGCCAGGAGGTGGCTATGTTAGAGCAACCTGTGCCACCTCTCTGTTTCTTGCAGACAGATTTGCTGCCCCATGTAAGAGAGAAGAGAGGGTCAGGGAAGGAGCAGCTGCCATAGCTGCTTTTCTTGCTTGGCCTCTGACCTCCAATTCCCACACTGGAAGCTAACACACTGCAGCCCACAACCCTTGGACCTGCCAGGCAGCATTTCTTTCCTGCACAGCTGTGAGAGATGGTGCAGGGAGGCGTCCCGCTGCTGCGGGGTGAGGGCTGTGTGCTGGCTGAGCTCATGGGGCTGCTGGCTCTCTGCCCAGCTCTGCAACACCGGCTGAGCATACTGCAGCAGAAAATAGAGGTAGCTAAGCTAGCTAGGAAAGAAGGAGGAGGGTGCCATCTTACAGTGCATCCCCACCCACATGCAGCAGGAAGCCTGAATGGGAGGCAGCAGCAGCAGCTTTAATATAAATGCAAATAAAAGCTCTGGAGTGTTATTAATGTGGTAGAACCTTTCCAGGGAAACGGTTTAGAGGAGGCAGAATAGCTCCCAGATGCTCAGTTGTGAGCTAGTTTATTGTGAATAAGATTCATCAAGCCGGTTAATGGCCTATTGCTCCCTTGTTATGTGAATGGAAAGCAAACAGGAAAATTTATTCAGATGAGTACAAGCTAATGTAAGCCAATACAGCCTCTGCTGCATCAGCAAGTCTTTAATTCTTTAGTCTAGAAAGTAACAACAGCTAATAAAATATCAGCGTTATAAGTGTACTGGGAGAGGGGAGGACTGCAAATGTAAACCAAGAAAACGTGTTTGCTCAGAACACTAACCAGCTTCTTGCTTCTGAAATGACATGGCAGTAACAAACCTGGCTGCTAATGAACAAAGACTGTAAAACTTGCTCAGGCAAGCAAGACTTAAAATGCTGAAAATCCTATGGGAAAAAACCTGGGCGGGGGGAGGGTCCTAAAAACCTTTGGGAATGTCAGCCTCTGGGTTCTTTTTCATGACGGATTTCCATTTCAGTCTTGCTGATGATCAACACAGCATCAGCAGCTATCTACGACACTGATGAGCTCCTGAATGCCTTGGGTAAGGGACTGGTTACTGCAGAAGGGGTGCATAAAAGTTACAGCAAAAGGAAGTTTCTCATTTTGAGACAAGATGGCCCATCAATTCAATTAAAACATGAGGAGTATAAAAGACAGCCATCTGCCTAATGCCTGCTTACAGCCCAAAATGTAGAACCCCAGCCAAGGCAGGCTGAAGGGTTAGTAGGTTTGAGACAGATTAAAGGTTTGCATATCTATCGGTAGTTACATTAAATAGGATTAACAGTGCCAACCACTAACTGGTGGGGGCAGGGGAAATAAAAAACATGAAGGTTGCTCTTCAGCTGTCTACAGGGTTACACGCAACTTTTTCTAAACAAAATACCTGTTAGCAGGGCTAACCAGTAATCTAGCCAAGCTGGTCTGTCCTGAGCTGCACCATTTGCATGCCAGCAAGTTCATTTATCTTCTTTAATGGGAGGCAAAGACTAGGTTTCTTTGACTGTCCGCATGCCGCAATGGAGACGCAGGGGAGTTGGAGAACTAAGAGGTTCTCTGCCCTATATAAATTAAGCTGACGTGTCTGCTGCACTTGGAACTCACTCCCTGCCTTTTTTTAAAAGGGTGTGTGCTTGTATAACAGAGGAAAAGAACAGCTGAAGAAGAAATGAGGTGACTAGCCATTACTTGGAGAACATGCACCTATGAAACAGGGAAACTGGAGCTTGTGGGTAGAGCTAGCTTCATTCAGTGGCTTGTGACATTGCATGACTGCACTGGAAATAATGCAAAGACAGCATACCTGGGATACCTGAGCAGCCAAAATAGTATTGCCTAGGTCAGGGGACCTAAATCCTCTGTTAATTTACAAGGCCCAACTAATCAGCCTGAAGCATTTCAATGGGAAATTCAGCAAAGATGAGCTGTTTTAGCACAATGAGGGACATTCGTGGTAAGACCCCAGGACTGTCTTTGCACGGGAAATGAAGTGTATGTGGTGAACTTCAGGGCAAGGCTGTAAATACACCAGGAGGACAGAGGAAGGTAGGTTGTCTCCAGAAGCTACTTGAACCATATTAAGAAAAAATGAGCATGCACAAGATGGACATCATGCATATAGGAAGAATGATACAGATCCTGTTGTTTCTGAAGGCCTAAGCCTATGGAAAGATAAAGGAAATGTGTTATTCTGACCAAAAATGTATAATTTCCCACCCCAAAAAGTCTTTCTGAATTAGGAACAGGTTTATTAAGTGGAGTAAAAGGGTGGCTACACAGCAGCAATAGTTGAGAAAGCCAGGGACATCTCAAAATAGAGAAAGTACATGGATACCCCAAGAACAGAAGCTGAACTATACCTAAAAAAAAATGGTTAGGCAATACTTAACAAGGCTGTGGGAAACCTGGGCAAGACAAAGAATGTATTTTTTTTTAAGAGGCACATGACTCCTCTCTGGACACAACATGGCTTTGGGGCTGGGGAAGAGGGGGCTGTGATGTGACTACCACTATGTGAAGTTGTTTCAATCAAAATAACCCACATTTTCTTTCTACCAGGACAGCTCAGCAGCACGAGGGGAGCATCTCCCAAAGGACAGCCTGTCCTTGCAGCTATTTCTGGGCTTTTTGCCAGGGCAAAAGCTATTTGGAAGATTTTATCATCATTCTTTCTTCATTCTCCGAAACTGCAGCTGGGGATTTATTTTTGTAAGTGTGCTGCAAAGGTGCATCTGGTTCTCCACACAGGCACAGTAAGAAGTGGTCAGGCGTGGTGGTTTCCTCTTTTCATTTGCAAAGAGAAGTGCAAGCACCTGGATCCCTCTAAAAGCAGGGCGAAGAGGAAGGTAGTTATAAATACTGTGATAACAGCAGAAACAAGCTTGTGAGAAGGGGCCGTATGTTGTCAGAGCAGCTTTGCAAGCAGTGAACTGCCGGGGGTTGTTTGGTAATGTATGGGAATATTGGACTCCTGTTTATCATGAAGTACAAAATTGGCTAAGGGATCGGCACCCTGGGGGGTCATGCACCCTGTGGGAGTGAAGTCCACTTCCCTGCCCTTAATTCAGAGGAAAAATAACTCGGACAGAAATCCCATCAGCCCTGCCAACTTCGGATTCAAATAGCTTTTATATAACGTAGACTGGGGGAATTCTGCTGTTTCCAAGTATGTCGAAGAACTGGGCTGCTCCGGGGGTAGGTAAAACCTGCATTTCATGCACTACAATCTATTTCCGGACATGGAATCATGCTGTATGCAAGCTGCAAGGATTCAATTGAAGCACATTTGTTCTGAGGCTGCCAGAAAAAAAGACAGCTCCTGCAGTTTGCAAAATGTAAAATCAGTCACTGGGCAGGAGGCTATCAGACTGTCTCCGGTGGGCTGGGATTTGTAGCGTGGCAGTGTCCTCAGTGCTCCGTGACTCCTGCAGCCCACTGGACAAGCTGCTGGGCTGCAGAGCCAAGCGGCGTGATGCTGCCTGTGCCTAACACAAGCCTGGAGGACAAGGAGAAATGAAAAATGCAGAGGAAGTCGGCCCTAATCTCTAGCCAGTGTAAAATCTTAACTAAGTTACTAAGTATGGAAACATAGCGTCATTTCAGCCGGTGTTGCATAAGGTTGCCATATTGGCTGCCTCTGCAAAACTGCAAGCTCAGAGCCTCGGCAAGCAGTAATGGCACCAACTGCTCTGCAAGGGCAGGTTTGTGGCTCTCCTGCAAGGAGTCCTATAAAATGCACGCATGCATACAGGGCAGAGAGCAAAGCAGCATGGGTGCGTCATGCATTCCTTGTCTCCTGTCCCAGCTCTGGTCTTCCTTCCCTAGAGTAAGTGTAATTTGGCAAACTAGAGCTACAGATTCTCAGGAGAGCTGTAGAAACCAGCATAATGTATTTACTGGCCAGCACAGACACTGCCTCGTCTGCCTGCAGAGCATGGACTCGAAGAAAAAACTCTTTCAGTCAGCGGTGACTCACAGATGGCCCTGCCATGGGTTGGGGGATATATGTGCTGACATCTTTCTAGGCTTTGGGTGAGCTGAGTAAGGGCTATGAAATATACCCGCTGCCCCCACAGCCTGGGCTACTGCCAGGTTTAAGCAGAAATTGCAATGGCTTTAAGGGAAGCAGAGGTGTTTGCCTCGTGGTTGGAAAGGGGAATCAGTCTGGGGAGGGGTTTGCCCTGCACAGAGAAGCCCCGTGCTCACACGCTCATGCAGTTTACCACATTCTCTGTGGTGCAGCTGAGACTAAAAGCATTAAGAGTCACCTCAGGAGCAGATCTGACCCACCAAGGGCAAGACTGTCCTGCTTATTGGGTTTTCCTGCCTCAAATTATCCCTTGCAGGTCTAGGTGATGTGAAAGAAACTTTAGGAGGCTTGAAACTTTAGGAGTTTAGGAGATATATAGGAACTTTGGGAGATTGCTTTACCTCCCAGAACAGAACAGTCCCTCGTCCCTGCGTGCGATCACCAGTGAGCTCTGGAGAACAAAGCAGCACTCAAAGCAGGAGTGCAACATGCCAGGAAATGTGTGGCAGTTCCCATTTGTAGTGTGTAGTGGTCAGAGCACTGGCCCAGGAAGTGAGAGATGGAGCATATGTTCCCATGAAGGTGAAAAGTCTAGGCTGAGACTACTTAAACAGCAGCAAACTCAATGTCTCATGAAACCCAAAGTGAGGGGCAGTTACCCACACCACTTTCAGTGGAGTATAAGCCGTAACTCCTGACAAGGGAATCTTTTTGCTGTAATTGAAATAGCATCCATGTCATCCAGGCAGCAGTGGTAAGCAGAGACAGGTCAGGTCACCACAGAGGGCCTGGCCTGCTCAGCTCTCCTTGCCAGCAGGCTGCAGTGATCCCTGTCACACATCAGCTAATGGCTTGGGCAGTGAAAAAGGCTGGAGGACTGCAGCCCTACCTGGAGGACATAAGGGAGCTTAAGCAGCAGAAACCAGGACCCCCACAAGGCTGCAATCAGAAAGATTATTTTCTGGTTTAAGTGACATTAGGGACCTTTTCCCTCCCCACTCCAGTGCTAGCCAAGGCCAGTCCTGAAGCCACTGCATGTGGGTGCCAGCCAGGCTGGGACATGCATGTGCCTGACCTGCACAGTTTAATGGATCATGTCAGTGCAAGTGAGAAGGAATCTGACTCCTCAGGGAAGGCTGTGAATGTCATGTCCACATGCCAAAGCTGGCCCCAGCAGGCCAAGCAGGGATTAGGTGCTGCTAAATCTGGGTATCAGTGTCTAAAAAAAAAAACCTCAGAACCCCCACACAAAATGATTTAAAATGGCATGTCCAAAATCCTGAAGCTTCTGTTAGGACAGTATGGCCACACTGTATGTGAAATTTCCCTGGCATTCAGAACCTCATAGAATTAGAACCAACCACAAAAATATTTTCTTACATTTAAACTTACTAATAGAAGGGCACTAATTAGTATCTACAGGCAGAAACCACCTTGCTACAGACTCCTGCCTGTCATCTTTGTGTTCAAGCTCTCTGCAGCATGTCATAGACAGACACCAGCACACCAGTGCTGTTCCACCCCCCCCCTCCCCCCCCTCCCCCCCCCCCCCGTTTCAGGTGCCGCGCTCCTCCCGCTTACCACAGCCCTGCGGGGAAACGACAGCCCCAGGGGCCTGGCAGCAGCTCGCTGTCAACAACCCCGACTCACATCCCCAGCACACACCAGCACCTTCGCTCCACCTGCTGCACAGCTGCCGCCAGACGAGAGCTACTTCTACCGACCAACTCACCTGTTCCTTTGTAGGAGAAAGTCACTTTATGTTTACACCATGGGGGTCAGGAAACACTCTCCCTGCTCGTGTTTTACACGTTTGGAGACCCACAGGGAGATGAGAAAAAGCCAGTTCAACACTGCCATTACTCACTCCAGCGTGATCTCCTGAGCAAGCTGCTCCTTTCTTCCAACTTACGTTCACAACCGATGTTTCATACCTTGGTCCATTCACCTTCACAACAGCTCAGGTCTGCCAAATCTGAAAGCTTAAAACCCTCCCAACACCTCATTGTTGCTTATCAGCATGCAAAGGTCTTCCCTATATTTTTGAAGTCAAATAAAATGCCTTCGCACATACACACGCACACACACACACACCCCCGCCCCGTGTATACATCTGATGTATTAGCACTCAAATGTAAACCACACATGGGTGATGAGCCACCATACAAACCACTTTGAACCTCTTCACTTCTGCACTCGCACTGCATCCATCGCCCAGTGGAGTAAGCAGAACACAAAGGCACATTACATCACTCCTCTTTAGACTCAAGCTGCAGACCCAATAGCTCACAGCATTTGTCTTCCCACCTAGGTGTGGTGCAAGTTATGCTTGCTTGGCAGGTACCCATTTATCTGACACCAGAATTGCAAGTTTACTATAAAATAATTTATTAGACAGCAATACACAGCTTTAGCAGCAAGCTTATATACACGCACATAAAAACTGCTGACTACCCTACTCAGGGACTCTAGCTCTTTTGCCCTTGGCCTTGCGGACCTCTTCAATCAGATCTTTTAAGTACTGAATTTCCTTACTAAGGGAATCTGCTTTCTCCTTCAGGGCCTGATTCTTCTGCTCCAGCTCCCTGCACTCCCCAGACAGTGCCTCCTGTTCTGCCCTCTTCTTCTGCCTGTATCGTGTGGCAGCCGTCTTATTCTGCTCCATCTTTTTCAATTTCTTATCTATTTTCTTTTCTCCTTTCATCTTTGCTGACACTCCCTTCTCTGCAGGATGATCATACGGTTTCGACCGCACAGACCCACAGCTGGCATCTGCAGGGAACTGGTTTTCATTGGGGGATCCAACTGAATTGGTAGGACTATGTTGGGGCGTTCCCAGGTAGGAGTCTGGGCTCATGCATATTCCACTATCATCAGAATGGTTCTCCTCCTCTTTCTCAGACTTCGTGATCCCTACCATAAAGGTGGGGCCCTCCTGTTTTCTCTCTCCTTCCAGAACATCCACTTCACTACCTAGTTCTAAACTAAATGAAGGGTCTGGAGTGGAAGTCAGAGACCCCAGGGAGAGGGGGAAAAACCAAAGGGAAGCCAATGGGGCCACTGGATCTGCTCCAGTTGGAGATTCAGGGAGATGGGCAATTAGGTCGGTTATCAGTGGAGGTTCTTTGTTGTGAAATTCCTGGATGGTAGGGTTAAATAGGAGATCACACGTGTCTTCCAACGTGGCCATCAGCTCGTCTGGTGAGACGGTGGCTTCCAGATGTTCCATACCTAACAGGGCACCAAAATCAAATTCCTTCAGATCCATCTTCTCCACCATCCACTCCATGCCAGAGAAGGCATCCTCTGTACAAGAATAAAATTTTCATTTCAGTACACCAGCAGCCAATGCAATTCAATCTGAAAATAAACTGGCAGCTCATCTTTTAACATCCTCCCCCCCCCCACCTCATATTGGTGTGAAAAAATTAAACCATCAGAAAAAATACCCCACCATTTAGCTACAGAATACAACGTAAGCAGTCAGCTGTTCTGACATTCCATCCCTCTTACTCAAACACCGTAAGAATTCAGGGCCCTTTGAAACATACGGCCATGCTTATTTCTCATGACCTCTGCCAGGGAGTAGTTCTGTAACAGCTGATGTGTTATTACAAAGGCAACAAAGTGTCACTTCACCATATGCCAGCCCAGTAACTGGCAATTCTGTGTTGTGCAAGCAGTGCAGTACACATGCTTTCTAATCAGACGTGTGCATGTGAGGTTACCTTTGCATTTATGAAAACCTACCCACTTAATTTTTTAATCGTAATGGTACTAAATGTATGAGTCACTGTAATTGATGCACTTTATGCAAAATAAATACCACCTTACCCTGGCTGCTATCTATGGTGTTGCCTAGACTGTCCACAGCAAGCCAATCGGAGGAGACTGCCTTAGCCTTGTCGCTGGAGAACCCATGCGAACCGAGGGGCTCGGCCACCTCCAGGTAGTCATCTAGGAGTCCCAGACTTTCCTCAGCCACCGAACACGGCTGGCTGAAGGGGGATAATGAATCCCCCAACAGCATCTCGTTGTTCAAGAGGCTCATCTTCGTCAGTTTTTAACGCTTTGACGTCGAAGGATGTAGACAAGTAGAGGGTCTTTTTGTCAACTACAGCAATGCTGCTGTGCGGTGCCTTGAAAAACCTGCAAATAAAACTAATCCATCAGTACTTGTTCGACCAGCACAACAGCTTTTTAAAAAGCAATGACTTCTCGGTTCTTGTGACTGCTGTTTGCCTGCAACATAACATTTCTACGCTTTTAATTCCTTGCTAAAGGCTGGCCAGGGCTCTAGGTGCGAGCAGCCCGCCGGGGGACACCCAGCTTCCTGCTGCTCACACAGGGACAGCGCTGCCGCCGGCCACACCCCCGCTGCCGTGACTCACGCCCCCGGCAGCAGCCGCAGCCATTTCGCGGTCCCGCCGAGTCCCTCTGCCGCCCCGCCCCGCCACCATTTTGTATCTTGCCACGTTTCCGCCGGGAACCGAGCACCGAGAGTGCAGCGCTTGGGAGCAGGCGGCAAGGGACAACAGACCTCTCGGAAAAAAGCCTAGTTACGAAACGGGCTGTTTGTGCGAGAAACCGGATCGAGTGCCGCTCACACTTCCCTCCCCTTTTACTCGCGTTTCCAAAGGGTTATGAAACCCCTCGAGGTAATCAGGGCAGACTTAACGCGGCAGTATTAAAGGATTACAGTGCTGCCGCCAGCTCACGGACAGTCCCCGTTCATCTCCCTGGGACGATACACTCCCGGAACCCCCACTTCCCCCCGCTACAGCAGCGCTCGCCCTCGCGGGGTGAAGAAACCACCCCCCGGGAACGTCCTCCCACGAAATGGGAACCCCCAAACTTTCGGGAACCCAGTTTTCTTGAACTATGCAAGGCACAAGGATTTCTCCCTTGTTCTTCTGACACGGCATTTCCTGCCATCTCTGACACCCGCCACCCCCGAGCAGGCTGAGCCCACACAAAGATACCCTCTCACTCCGCCTTCTTTCCCGGAGTCACCATCCATTACCATACTGGTGACAAACCCGCCCCTGAAGCCCACTTAAGGGGGAGAAGAGGACGTCTAGCAACACACGGGAGGGGAGCACCCGTCCCTCACACACAATACTCACGCCATGGTTGCAGATGCCGGGGATGTGCTGAGGCCGCCGCTGCTGCTGCTGCGCCTGCTGCACTGGCCGATGCCGCCGCTGGCCCTGCCGCCCTTAAAGAGCCATGGCGGCCAGGGGAGGGGAAGGGAGGCTGCTCCGGTCCGCGCCGCGCGGCAGGGTGCGGGACACACTGACACTCACACCGCCAACGCTCGCAGCTACAGACACACAATGAGGTGGCACCGCCCGCGCGCCGCCTTTATATCAGAGTCGCGCGTAGCAAAACAAGATCCGGCTGTGAGGTGTCCTTCCGCCAAGTGTCACCTGCCTCTCCCCAGCGCCCGCCGGCCTGTAGCCTGTCTTCCTGGGCTTTTCTCCTTCCATTCTGCTCCGCATTAATCTCAGCAGCCACCGAAAAAGCTACCATTCCACGACGGGGCAACGGCAGAGGGACTATATGATGTACGACCGCTTCAGATGTCTCCCTCCGCGTCACGTGGTCGGAGCAGCTGAGGACGCGCCCCCCCTCCCGGGAGCCGGGGGAAGCGTTTAACCGCCAACAAAGACGGGGCGTTCGCATAGGAGACGTCACGCAGATCGACACGTGGGAAAGCGGGCGCTCATTGGCCGGAGGGGAGTTGTTCACGTGCAGTGTGAGCTCTCATTGGTCAGGGCGCGAAGGAGGCCAGATGTTGAGGGGAAGGGGGCGGCGGGGGTGGGGGCGAGAAGGAGCACCTGGGCGGGGAAATGGCGGACGGGGGGGGGGGCCTCACTGAGCCTGTCACCGCAGCAGCATGTGTTCCCCCCTTTGACTTCCAATGGCCCCTTTTGTTCTCTACACAAAGCCCTGCTAAGGTCAGGCCGGAGCTGGTGGCTGCTGCCCCAGCCCAGCCCAGGCACTGGCAAGGCTCCCCTGAGGCGGTGGATGGCTGTGGCCTCCTGCCTCCTTAGATAATGTGTCAGTGCAGGGCACTGCACTGCCTTCCCTCCCTACCTGCCCCATGCCTGCAGAGCTCAGATTATGGCTCCTTCAGGGCACAGGCTGTGTGTTTGCATGCGTGATGGTGCCTGCGTCATTGACGAGAGCCTGCCGGCCTTGCAACGGCCATGGCACCGTGTCGATCAGGAGCAGTTCATGTGGAGCTTTGCTGGAGAGCCGCCGAGATCATGAGTCTAGCTAGTGCCTTCAACGTATGCAAGAGCTGAAAACAAAGTTGGGTTTTTCCCCAGCTGAGGAATGAGAACTTCCTCTCCTGCCATGCGGTTTCACACAGTTGCAGTTGCTTCCCTCTTGTCTGTGCAGACATTACTCCAACTGATGTGAGCATTACTGGATCACCTACATAGCCTCACAGCTGTAAAAGGCAGGGTCACCTTGGAAAATTTTTGAAGTGCAGTTTCATATTATGTTTTATCTGATCTAAATCAACTTGCTGCCAGGAAAGAAGGCATCCCTCTTCCCCTACCCTGTTCGTGGCTATACAGTTCCACTGGCTGGTCTGACCCTTGGGAAGCCAGCTCAGCCGGCTAACCCAGCGGGAAACTCATAAACGTCAACAGTTTTCTGATGGTTTCAGTCCTTTCATGACTGCATTCAGGTCAGATGTGTGTTGGCCAGCTCTGCTTAGCTGGGAGGATCGCGACCTGTGTACTTCCTCACTGTGTCAGTTACCCAGTTGCAAATGGTTGCCCTTCCACGTTGCCAACCTCACAGTGCACCATCCGCTCCAAGGGCTGTGGTGGGTCCCTGCTTGTTCAAAAGTCATCATCCTGCAGGTCAAATTACTTGGCTACTTCTGCAAAAGGCTCCACCATTTTCCAGTTAGAGCCTCAGTAGTACTTGTGTAAAGCCATGGCCTTCACTGAGTTTGCTCAGGTGTAACTGCCTGGAACTTACTGAAAAACTTGACTGATAATTTGCAAGGTCAGGCGTGACCCAGTTTCTAGTTTTAGCAGTCTGATGTTACCATCATCACTACAAAGCCGAGTATCTTAGAGGTCTTTTCCAACCAAGGCTATTCTGTGATTCTGTGATCTGTAAACTAAAGAGTAGCTGCTGAAAGAAAAGAAATAAATTTTCCTCCATGTTGGTTTGTTGTTGGGGTTTTTTTGTTGTTGTTTTGGGGTTTTTTTTTTTGTTTAGAAGGAAGCACAGATTTTGGAATGACTCATTAAAATGGATGAGGCAGAGAAAAATGTCCTCCAATGCCAGAAAACACTACAGTAGCAATCGAGTGATCTAAGATGGCTGTTCTGATAAACACACCGGATCTTGCTTCAAAGCAAAATTTAGAGGATGTGGCAGCTTTTAAAGAAGCCAAGTTGTTGATTGGCTGGGTGGATGGGTGGACAGCATCTCCATGTCCTCACTGGCTAAGGGGGAGAGAGCTCTCACATCCCCTGCTGTGACTGCTTGCCTCTTCTTTAAGCAAAAAGAAAAGGGTGATTGTACAGCCGTAATCGTAGCTGCATAAACTGAAATGCTATACACACCCAGTCCTTCATCTTGAAAAGATAATTATAGATTTCTCTGAAAGGACTCTGGATATGTGTGAGGAAGAATGACACAAGCAAAAATAAATACCCAATGGGGAACTTAACCCAAATTTGCCTGTTTCCTAGCTGCCTGGTTTCCATTTTGTGTGTAAACTAATGTGGAAATTTTTCTGCGTTACGAGATCCAGACAGAAATTTTTTAAGTCTCCAATCCAAATCAAGTAACCTGAAGCCAGCTATTTAGTGAACAGCATATTTTTCCCGATTCCCTGAAGGACTGCAGAATCGCTGTTGTTACATAATTTCATGAGCTACATCCCCGAATCCTTTATAAATCATCTCTCTGCATTTGTACCTATTACATCAGAGGTTTCTCCTTTGTGGCTAGAGTTTTTGACAGAGGTAGAAGACACTTCTTTAAGCCCAAGTGACAATTCCTCAGAAATTTTTGTACAAAAAAAAATTACAAGTATTTTCTAAGCAAAGAACTGTTTAGCTATCTGCTGCTAACTCGAGCATTCCTTTCCAGTATTACAGAATAGATTTGTGGCTCAGAGACTGAGAAGTCTGGCAGCTCTGAAGAAAATTGAATTTACAGTGCAAAAAGGTGGCTTCTGAATGAAGATTAATTTGTGTGCATGGTCAATGAACTCCTGCTGACACATCAACAACTTTAGCACTGTGTATGTTATTTTTCTGCCCTGGGTACCATATCGCGGCAAAGAGAGCTCCTGTGATAAGTAAGATCCATCCCCACGCAGAAGCAAGGGGCCAGCCACAAGTGAAAGGAGCTGCTAGTGCAGAGCTCACTGCAGGATAGAGGCTGAAATGACCTTGCTGGGAAGTGATGAACTGCCTTGATAAATACAGCACTGCAGAAAGCCACCTCCAGCCAAACAGCAGCACCAGGAGGTGGAAAACTAATACTCCTCCATTCACCCTCCTGCGTCATGAAGACAGGAGGTCAATATTTCTTTCCTTTTTTTTTTTTAATTTAACATTGCAAAGGAAAAGAAGTTTTCTTCTTCCAGCAGCAAGCATACAGGAGATAAACATGCTGAATGCTATGTTATTAAGTACACAAAAGACAGAGAGGACATAAATGTTTCCATAGTAACATCTCCTTGCACAGTCTAGACCAGCTGCATAGGATGCTCTCAGGGACTGTCAGTGGGGGGGAAGTACTCATGGGCCTCTGTAGCAGGGGAACAAGCGGGGGGAGTACATATTGCTGGGGTAACCAGCAAAAGTGATGGATAAGGAGATCTTTACTCTTTCCTGGAGTGCTGGGAGAGCCACAGCCAGGGAGAAGAGCTGGCAGGTGCTGCACCAGGCAGTGGCACAACCCCCATGGTGGCACTGGGCAGGCAGGCAGGTATGGGCCCCCACTGAGCCTCAGTGCCCCGAGGAAGGGGCAGCTGGGCTTTTGGCTGGCCCTGGGCCCTGCTGGGGTGGCTGGGGAGGAAGGGGCATTGCCTGCTTTGCAGAAAGATGAGCGTGAGGGCAAGCCCCTGAGGGGATTCTCGTGATGATGTCTGTCCTTTGAAGCTTCCAACAGAAGGGACAAGAAGCCTTACCCTGCACTTCAATGAGCAAAGCATTTCTAGAGACCAGCAGGAATTTTTCACAGAGACAGAGTGCCGAGAGAAACACAAAGGAGGAATGAGGCAAAGCAGCTAGAAATTTTGAGCAATTTCAAGGCAGAATTACCTACAACCTCTACGGAACAGGCTAATTCGCACTGCTCAGTTGCTTCTCTCCTCGTGTAGCACAAACAGGTATCTGAAGGATCATTTGTGCCAGATTCTCATTGTAAGCTCTTTAGGGATTGCTTTGTAGACGTTCTATTTTTAAACTAGATTGAAAAGCAAATACATTTGATTAAAGATCAGGCTGGGGGGTATTAGTGTCCGTCGTTTATTACATACAAACAGCAAATAAGTTAGCCATATGCTCTTCCTCGTTTGTTTTGGACTAGTGCACCAAATGGAACCTCTAATAAATCATTCATTGCTTACCCACCCCCTCACTGTCTTCTGTTTGCATCCTGTTATGTAAATATCACTGACATTTGAAATGAGACTATTAAAAAAAAAAGGATTACATCTGCAATTTACATTTGCGACTTACAATTCAATTATTTTAGACAGTTATGGAAACAATCCTGGTTGTCCACCTACATTTTTCTTACTGAACAAACGTGGGCATGCCAAGCACATGCTGATAGCTCACAAAATATCGCTCTCCGGAGGCTTAAGTTACTCAAGAGTCAGCCAGGCTGTGGCCAGCTGCCACAAGTAAAAACATTGTGCAAATCTGGAAAGAGGGAGGTGAGTTTTAACTTGTAACGTGCCCAAGCATGAATTTCCTGAGCGATGCTGTAACTGGTTGAAAATAATGTTTCGCAAAACATAAGTGTGAAGGGAGGGGAGGAGGGGGTGCTGAATTTTGTTCAAACCATCGGGGT
The DNA here is from genome assembly GCA_028020825.1 of Podargus strigoides. Taxonomy (NCBI): domain Eukaryota; kingdom Metazoa; phylum Chordata; class Aves; order Caprimulgiformes; family Podargidae; genus Podargus; species Podargus strigoides. The sequence continues at coordinate 115,482,126 of CM051663.1, read as the reverse complement.
TTTCTTTTTGGTGTTCTCATTGTCCAGCCTTGTTTTATTATGATGAAAGGACTTGGGGGTCAGGAATAATCCCTCATGTGTATTAGCACATGTGGGAGCAGTTTAGCACACAAACAAAAGCCTTCCAGTTGTCCAAACGATAAAAGAATAGAAACATTTCTCATAGCAACAGTTATTCTCCACGGAGCTGTTGTTAATGTAACCCCCGCTGCAGGGTGTGTGTTCAGTGCCTATCAAAATGTCTGTATCTGTACCTTAGCAGCATCTGCTGGAGTCATATGTGCCAGGCACCTCATGCCTTCCCTGTGCAAAAGGATGAAGAGGAGAGTGACAATGCAATTTCCTTCTTTTCTAGCAGTGTGAAGTTAGCGAGAGCTGAGGCCTGACAAGCAGGTGTGGATTATGAGACTGCAGCATCTCGGACAGCCACAGACACCAGTGGGCGAGTTAACAGCCCGTCACCATTTCAGTGGATTTGTCTTTCACTGTCTCAGTGCCCCTTAGACTTGTCAAAATGAGGACTCTTTGCTCTATCAGTCCAACAGTAATTAGGCTGCACTCCTGAACCTGGCATTTAAACTAGCATCTTAGTCTGAAGCAGATGGAAAAGTTACTTATTTCAGCCTCTTTGTTCAGTGAGGGGGGATGCACAATGAAAGACTGACAATACCAGACTATGCTCTGTGTGCTCCATCTGGGGATTTGTGTTTAACTTCACATAATTTCAGAGTGTATTGATAAAGCCAGGAAAAGAGACTCTGAATGGGTATACCCTATTAATGAAATAAACCAGGATCCTGGGGATATCTTGTGTGCGTGTGAGATCTCTTTGTCTCTGATGTTGGCAGGCAGCTTCAGCAGGAGCACAGACAAACCAGGTAGTTAAGATGAAGCTCTGAAACTCATTTAGGGATCAATCACTATTGAGGCTGTAGCTCCCCAGGTCCCCGTGGAGGAGCACTGCAGACATTATTTGGTAATATTTCTCCACTCTTTGTAGGCAGCAGCTGCTTGGTGGCTGGAATTTACCAGCAGACTTTGATCTGTTTTAACATATACTTGTTTACAGGGGAGGAGAGACAAATTCCTGGCGGATGTTGATGCAGTCAGGGTATCATTGAGTTTTACAGCTTTTTCCTGAATGACTCTCATTTTCCCTCCTAAGGTCTTGGCATTAGGGGATTTGGCAAAGGATGCCAGAAAGATGATTCTTTCGGAAGACTGAGAATGCACTGCTCCCTGCACTTGTGCATGGGCTTGTGGGTGGCCTCCCCAGTGCAAAGTGATGGACTGAAGATGGATCACTCTTCTTTTTATTAATTTTCTCATCTTTCATAAGAAAGAAATTACAAAATTTTTTTTTTTTTTTAAAAAAAAAAAAGAGGAGAAAGGTTCCTAATCCAACTCACCGGCTCATTGTTAAAGAAAAGGCACTGGACTAGATGCTTTCTACTGTCTCTTTCATGGCCACAGGCAGTGATTTGGAAAAGAGGAGGTTTGTGCCGTGGTCACGTACTTGCCTCAGCAAAACTAACCTCCACTTGAATGCCAGGAAGCTGGGAGCCCTGCCAACATGCTCACTAACAAGCAATGTGGGAGCTGCGGCTGTGTGGCCTGCAGGATCAGCGTGTCTTCTACCACCTTTGCTTCAGCGTATCTCGGGCCCTCTGACAGCCACTGCTATAAACAACCAGGAATTGAACATAATTAAGATTATATTATCTACAGAAGTGGCGGTAGTTATTATGTCCAAGGCTGTGACTATCCTCTGCTAAATAAATTCAAGAATTTGAAGGCAAAAATGTGTCTTTGCCATACTGCTCCCAGGAATGATTGCTTCTTGCCTTTGATAGAGGGTATGGAGCCTGCCAGAGCATTATGAGTTTTGACATCGTGTCTGTTGTGGGACAGGTAAAGAGCCAACACACTCCATCATTTGCCATCTATGCCCTTGTGTCTGTTGCCTGTTAGATCTCTGTGCTTTGCATTGCTGAGCAGAGTGAGACAAGAGAGGCTTGCACGACTAGGATCATTGTAGTGGGACACCTGATGGGACAGTCTGTGCTTCTGTGGAATGGTGACAATTCCAGCACAGTGAGAGGCAGGGGAAGGGGCGGGCTTGCGCTGAACCGAGGGAACTGTTGCCTAAAACAGAAAAACTAAAACAAACCCAAAAACTCAAGCAAGCAACTTTTGCCCATTATTTGTATGGAGAAGGCTATTTATGAAGAATGTGGTTAGAATTGATATATATGTATTTCCCCTGAGAAGCTTAGCACAGTGTTAATAGACAGATCAAAGAGCTACTTAACCACTGAAGCCAGGGAATTGAACCAGGGCAGCAAAATAAAAATCAATCTGACTTTTAGTGTGTTTAAAGTGATTTTATTCAGAACTGACTGCTGCGTGAGTACTTAGGATAGATTAAGATCATGAAAATTTTGAGTTCTTTGAGCCAAACTCTGTCTCCCACTCTCCTGCTATTCATAAAATGACAAAAATGCTTTCTACTTACAAAATTATTTCAGAACTTAACCTGGCTTATGCATTGGTCTGATCACCTTCTTTCACCTTATCATTTTCAAGATTATTCCACAGGATCACATACTATAAAGGTATTATTAGCTTGCTCACCACCACATTTCTGGCTTTGTGACCTGTGAATAATGCTGTCCTCCTCAGAGTACGCCAGTAAAACTTTGACACTGTGCTAATCCTGATTGTGTAGGGGGGACACTTCTTACATGAGAGCTATTTTAAGGTTTCAAATCATAAAAAAAAAAAAAAAAAATGAAGAAAGAAGGAAGGGGGAGGATATTTCTTGAATCCCTCAGATCATGAACTCAGATCATAAAACTCAGCCTGACAAGGATAAACAAGATAAAATCCAGATACCTCAAACAGTTCCCCAAGTGTCTAGACTGCAGCAGTCCTCCCAGGGCTGGAAGCCAATACTGGGTTTCACTGGTGGAAGAGAGAATCTCTTATTTCTTGCTTGCTGTATCTGTGAGTAAAGCCCAACATTTCAGGATCCAGTCCCAGATGCAGTGAGCCATGCTGGAGCCATTGAATCATACCTAATGCAGGTAGCAGGCCAACATATTTTATCTTATCTGAACAGAAACATTTGGAAGAGGCTCCTCTTTTTTTCCATGAGACTCAATTAAAATAGCAGCAGCTGTTTGCAGCTTTTCTGGAGTTTTGAATATTAAAATAAACCTTAAAAAAACCCACAAAAGTGATTAAATGTTTTGGGGAAAAACAGAAGCATTCATCATACAGTTCAACGCTTTAGCATGATAATTTAAATTTGGGGTATAGTCACCCTGTCTCCCCCAGCCTAAGATGAGCTACAAAATAGTCAGGCCGGAATTTACTTAATTATTTTTGAAATGAAGAGATGCAAAACCAGGTAAGTAAAAAGTAAGCTCAGCTACATGCATTTCCAGGACAGGACTGTGGTTATATAACAAAGCACGCAAAATATTTTGCTTTTTCCAAAATTCACATTCCTCCTAAGGCGTTTGTTCCTTAGGCTAAGAACAAAAGAGATGCTGAGTCTTTGCAGCCTGGAGAACCATTTATGCTCTTCTTCTTTGTAACAACCTTTTCCAAACTTGAAATAATTATGATGACTCCCATCAACTATTTCTTCTCTACATTAAACAAACCCCTATCTTTTCATCTTTCCTCCCTATTCATGCCGGGACAGCTTTTATGCAAAGGTGCAAACCACTGCATCCATTAAACATGCATTGCAAGCTGTAGGCTTTCCAGGGGCATTAACTTGAGGGGGTAATACCTGGCAGAGATAACACAGAGCAGCTTGTTTCAGCTGTTCCCGTAAGACTCCGTATGATGTCAAATGTGCTTGATCTCATCTGATCCATTTCTACCACAGAACAGATTAAAGAAAGAAAAAAAACCAACAATACAGGCAAGCGGTATCAGGAAAAATAAAATAAATTGAGATATAGACTCCCTTTGTATCATATCTTCCAAAATAGTTAAATGTTAATTGCTGAGTCCTCATTAAAACAAGTCTCATGGGATGTTGTCACTGTAGCATGTCTTCCCAGAATTAAGGAGCCTGGGATCCATCAAAAGCAGCATCACTTCATGCCTTACTTCACACCCAACACAACACTTCTGCCCCAGCTTCCCAAGCAGGCATATAAAACTGGGTCTGACTTGAAAGAGCTTCAATACACCAGACACGAGCCTCTGGCACAGCGACTTCCTCACCACCTCAAGGCTGATGCTTGGATAAGAGAGGAGTGCATTTGGCAAGTAGAAACCAAGGTGTGACTGAGCAAGGGCGGGGAGAGTCTGCACAGGAAAGTTTATTATTAAAAGCAGCACAGAAGCCTGTGAAGCCACATTAAAAGCATGTGCCTGTCAGGGCACGCAGGCTATCAGAGAAAGGATGGGAGGCACATTGCTGTAATTACACATCATCTTGTGACTGGTGTGAATGCTGCCAGAAGCCAGCACGCTGCAGTACCGAGCTGATTGCTCTCTCCAGGCAAGCTGCAGAGTGCTGAGCGCCCAGAGCCGGAAAGGGAAAGCAAGTGAGTCAGCAAGGGGCATGTTGGTCCCCAAGCACTGGCATGGTGCAGAATTATGTCAGCATAAAGGTGATGCGCCAAGCCACAGCAGAGAGACGCTCCTTTGTTTACAAACACACCAGAGAGACAACCAGGTTACTATGGAAAGTCATTTTATTTCAGAATTTCGTGCACTCTGTCACAGACCATGCACTTAGGACTATCCCCTTTGCAAAACCACAGCCTCCAGGCCTGGGAGAGATGGGGCATCATCTCTTTACTTCTCACTGCGAGTACCCACATGCTAAGAGTAAAGGCCCTGACGGCAGCTCACCAGGAGGCAAAAAAATCCTCTTGTTTCCATAATGGCTTTTAAACACTGGAAAATAAATCCGACTTGAAGGATTAGCAGTGGAGCTCAGCAGCAGTGAAACCCCATTGCTGAGCAAGTTGGTCCTCACCCCATGGTTACAGGGAACAAGACAACAGTCTCATGGGAAGCTTGTGTGAGCTAAGCTATATCAGAACACACTGAGGCATTCTTGGAGCCCAGGCAGCAACCAACCAAACACATGCTCTGAGCCTCTTACAATCAATTTGTCTCTGAGCCACTCTGCCAGGAGTGCCTTTTTCACATTCAGCTTTAGGTCCTCCTGCTCTGTGCTACAGCTCTGACTAGGAAGAAGCCTACCTAAAGGTAAGGCAGCCCTCTGGGCTGTCCGTCAACACATGTACTGCATTTAATACTGAAAGGTGTTAGTTTGAAAGATCCTGCAACAGTCTGTTTGACCCACAGGCTGTGTACACTATTAGCTGTAAGTTTCCTGCATACTTACCCTGCTCCTTCTTCACTTCCTCTGTTGCCCCTCATGCCTGACTCTGCTCTTGAAATACTCCTAGTTGCAGTGCTCCTGTGACCCATTACATCTTTGGCCTTTGCTGAGACTGCCACTGCCAGGGCAGCTATTTGCCTGCTGTGGTGGCTGCCTGTAGGGAGTGTACATCTGCCTCCCAAGAACGGGCTTGTGGCTAGTTCAGAAGGGAAAAAACTGAAGGGAAGAAATGATGGAAATTAGTCAAGTGAAGTGGAGCAAAGTCTACAGACAAGGCAAAAAGGCAGCTTCAGTCTCCATTTGATACACAAATTGAGCTCAATAGCAGCAAGAAATGGTCATAAAATATTAATTCATTAGGTTGCCAGGAAGAAATAAAAACATTCATGTAAAAACTTCTATATACAGATATGTATGCGGCAACTGTTCTCAAGCCAGCTCAGACAGTGGCTTCTTCCTGCTTATGTACCACCTTCTTTGTATCTATAGTTTTGATCATTCCAAACCATGTTGCTGCTCAATTCTGCATGAAGACCATGGTATTGGATTCAGCACCAAGTGAGGGGTGAGATCACATTGAAGAAATGAACTTACAGGGAATTCCTGACAACCCTGATATTTTAATATTTTTGTTGACCTTCAAGTAATTAGAAGAAAGGGGAATTTTCCTCAGTAGCCTATAGGCAACAAGTCTCATCTGTCTGCTTTTAGAGTAAGAAGGCTGACATCAGAAAGGCAGTGGAGGGCAGGGAAAGGAAAAAGGGAAAAAAATCTGGGAACCAGAGTGAAGAGCAATCAACAGCTGACCAATACTGACTGCTGCAAAACTTACAAAACACAAAATCATACAAACGGAATTTCTGTTAACCTTATATAGACTACAGACTTTATACACACACACAGACTTCAAAGTATGCATCTGGTAATCTAGAAAATACCAATACTCTAAGGATTAAATAATTTAAGATTCAACATTGCAATATCATTGTATACAGACTACTATCTGACACGGTGGCTAAAATGGACGGATTGTCCGAGAAAGGTGTTCCCTCCCTCATCTCACCAGCATAAGGGCTAAAGACTCTCTCCATGGTTCCACTTCTGAAACTCACTTTGAAACTTCTCTGTCAAAGAAGGGGGGGTGGGAAGTCCTGAGAGGGAAGAGAAAAGGATTCCAGCTCCCTCCAAACTCTGCTGCTGCAGTACCCCTCTCCATTGGCTAGGTAGGCTGGACAGTAAATGGAAAAAGGTGCTAAAGCTAGGGAAAGACAAGTACGTTTCTGTAACAGTAGCTGCGCCAGTCATTTGAGAGACAGCCCCAGACTCAGGAGGACACCCTCCCTCCCCCTTTTTGAAGACAGGGCGCTAGAAGGCTGAATGCAGAGTATACAAAGTCCACGTGGCTATTGTAGGAGATACCAACAGTGCAGCAGCTGCCCCTTGAAAGCCATACTGCAGTCCAGCAGCAGATGAGAGGGCAGCCAAGGGAGAACAGCCTGACAGCCCCCATAAACAGAAGTGGGCAGAACTGCATTACCAACAGGTCCAAACAGATAGAATGGGGAAGGTGTGCCCTCATCAGCTTTCTAAGAGTAATTGTAAACTGGGAGCACTGGAAAGTCAGCACATGGGAATGAGGAAGGGGGTGGATGGCCTCAGTTCTGAAGTGGCTGGGGAGGGGACTAAAACACACACTGAGAGCAGATGGCAAAGCCAACATATTTCTAAATGCCAGCTCTGCATGTGTACCCTAATATCAGTGCATGGGATAGAACCTTGCCGATGACATTAGTTCAGTCCCATCACCTTCACACACTTACAGCTCGTGAGAATCTGTCTTGCGTGTGCTTATTACAAAGCCATTCAAGGCATGCAGTCTTGCTTCCACCTCCTATAAACCAGAACAGCTATAAGCTCTTGGGGAAAAGATGAAAAAAAATAATCCCTGTTCCCATGTGTGTCTCCCACTCCTACTCCATAATCAGCCTCTCTTCCTCTAGGCCAGAGACAGACATCTAAGGAGCTGCCCTGTTCTCCATTCCTAAGGCTACTCCCACCAGCAACACCCAGCAGATCTGGCTAGGCAGGAATAGCGAGCCCTGCTCCTTCAGCCTCATCGAACAGACAAACCACAAACGTTTCTTCCTCCCCTGTAACAGCGTCAGTGCAAACTGCCCATACGGAAGGTTGTGTTGCAACAGACTGGACGAGCCTCAGGCCAGCTTGCAAAGTATGAGAATGCTCCACAGGAGCACAAGCCATGGGCATGGGCATTCTCCTCTTCCAAGCTCTACAGCCCTAAATACTGCCAGTGTAATCATTATCCACTCAGAAACACAAAAACCATTCCTATCCAAAACATCTCACTAGTCTGCCCTGCATGACTGGGTCAAAGGGACCAAAAAAAAAAAAAAAAGAAGAAAGTGAGACAGCGTGGTACAGCAGAGAAAAAGAAACATGGGGCAAAGTCAGACTGGAGGAAAGGAAAGAACCTCAATGCAAGAATGCAAGTCTGCTAAAATCATCACTGGATTTACCAGCTCAGTTCCACCTTCTTCAGACCAAAATGGACTACCTGCAGTAAGTGTACTGTGGGAAAAAGAAGTGCATAGTTTGGTTTATTTTTTTTTGGTAGACACTTAAACATCAGCAGAATTTATGCAATGATCTTAGAGCTGCAGTTTAAGCCTCTTTTCCCTAGCCAATGGGTACCTGTTGGAGTAGAGATGGTGGAAATGGACCAGTAGCACCAAGAAATCCAGTGGGAGCACCAGCTCCACAGCAGGAAATAATAATGAACCAAAAGGAGACAGACAGATAGAGAGAAGTGGAGGAGACACACTTTGCAGTAATCAAAGTCCACCTTGGCTAAACCCTATCAACAGTTCCCTAGGTAAGGCCTCATTACGTCTGCAGCAAGACCTCTGGCTCTGACAGAGAGCTGTAGAGGGTATAGCCCAACTCATCCACTTCTTCGGGGGTGAGCTCTGAAAATAAGTTCACTTTGGGGTTCAGAGCACTAGGGAGGACACCTGCCTCCAAGTAGCGGATCAGCCCCTTCAGCGCCTGCAAGAAGCGATCAGCCAGCATGTCCTGGGACCAGTCGGACTCTTCTTGGGATAGGTGGAGGATGACATTGGTGAGCTGGCTGGCAGTGAGGTGGCCCAGGGCTGGGTTTGACTTGCATACCGCTTTGAAGATCTTCAGGCACAAGCAACGGCAGCCAGAATCACACTGGTCCAGGGCTCGGAGGCGAGCAGTTTCTGCTGGCCGCAGGCTCAGTCGCCACAGATTGTCATTCTGAGCCAATCGATGGGGTTTGGCCACAAGGATGATGTCACCCAGTGTTAGGGATGGTAGGAAGTCAATAAAAAGATGCCGTTCTGGATCATACTGGACTTCCAGAGTCAAATCTGCTGGAGGAGCTGCTGGACGGATCACATAATCCAAGAGAGTCCCAATTGCTGGCCAGTTGATGGAGCCAGCTACAACTTTCTCAAAGGTGTCTGCTACGGCTTTGGGGGAAAGGTAACCTCCCACGACACAGCGGTCCCAGTAGCTGCTCCCACGGGGAAAGTACTCTGGGTTTTCCCGACGTACCAAGTAGAAGCCAGGAATATTCATGATAGTGTCCTCCCCAGGGATGCACGACCACAGGTTCTGCTCCAGCATCAGAGGCACAATGAGCTGGATGTGGTCAGCTGTCACTACCTTTCACAAGAGAGAAAAGTCAGTAAGAACAAGCTTTCCTTCTCCACACTCAGTTTTATTCACCACCTTTAGATAGCCTTCTGTTCAAAGAAACTTGGAATAAGGATTCAGGTGTCTCACTCTCCTCTCTGCATGGGATTCACAGCCTCCCTTTGTCAAAAGACATTTTGAAGGACTATTTCCCGTTGTGAGTGGGATAACTCCAAGCTAGTGCTTATATGGTATGTACTATTTAGAGATCTTTAAGTATTTCGGGACCTGACATGGACTGCATGTAGGTGAATCGTGCCCCCTACTGCTCTAAGTCCACTCCTTGGATGTGAGATGCAGCTGGACCAGGGCACAGCAACACCACATGATAATTTAAAACAGCAGGCAGAGTATTAAGTTTCTAGTCAAACTTAAGTCGCCATGGTTTAATTATCCCATGCTACAGCTAGGTACTGCCCTCACCCAGTCTGCCATGTTGCTTGGAAAAAGGTCATTAAAGATCCCTTTTCACCAATGTGATTAAGACCTCAGATCTAAGTTTCACTGGACACTTGGCACTCCATTCCAGAGCTCTGACTCAAACAAAAAAGTGTGCCTCTGAATCACTCACTATAGCCATGGGCATCTTGCCATCAGGGAGACATGCAGCAGGGACTGCTGTCCAATCCAGGTCTGTCATGCATTGAAAAAAAGGAGTAGGGAAGACCTATATGAATACACAGGAGTTCTAAGGAAATATCATGTATTTGGAAGGATACAGAAGGGAGAGAGAAAACACAGAGGTCTACTGGAGAAACAGCAAGGAAAACACAGCTAAAGGGAGAGACAGAGGGGAAGGAAAGAAAGGCTGAGATAATCCAGAGAAATAAAACAGCAGAAAGCAAATTCCTTCCAGATAAATCCAGAGCAGCCTGGTCATGCCTCTTCAACCAGTACTGCAGAAATCAACAGCTGTCTCCATGGTGGGAAAGGCGACACCAAGAGCGTTATTACAGCGGAATGCTGTGCTGAGCCAGCACTGCCAACAAGGAAGCCTGGAATGCCCCTGCCTAGTCAGCCTTCTGAATAATGACCCATCACGCGGCCCCTGGAATTACCTGCAGATCATCATAGAGGCTGCCGCTGAGGTACATGTCACGCAGGGGCATGTCCGGCAGCTTGGCACGTAGGAAGCTGCGCAGCTCAGTACAGATATCCACAGCTGCTTGCTTGGCCCGGGCCTGCTCATCCGCTGGGATAGCTACCTTCCTTCGATAATAAGCAAAGAGCTTTTCCTGTAGAGACAGACGAAGGCGGGATTTTTTCAGCTCCACTTGACTCCTCTTGGCAGATGGCTTGGGCTTTGTGGGTCGGAAAAAGTCTGCAAGACAGAAGGGAAACTGTTGATCATCTGCAGTGTTTCACTGTGAACTGATCTGCAGAAGAAAATCTGCAGCACGGAAGTGCAGCCTCCTAAGTCTCAAAAAACTTTCGGGAGACATTTTGCATGCTTTACACAGGCACCAGTCAAAAAGGAGGTGCTGAGAAACTTCAAAAGATACTACCATGAGCATCAAACCAGATGAAAACAAATTACTAGATATGGAATTTAGCCAGAACAAGACTAACATTGTGTACAAGGAAGTAATTTTAATAGCTACCTCAGAGGGCAGTACCTCAGTTTGATTTCATCAAAAATTCAGCACTGTTATCAGTTCAGTTTTCCACATGATGCCAGACCAGTGGATAAAACACTCTTGAACAACCATCACGATCTTATTAAGTTTTTAACATTATAATGGATTTTTACAAATTATCAGCAAAACCCAGTCCTGACTAGGGTATGAGATCAGAGATGCACCACCTAGAAATGAAACAGTTGTCAGGAATCAGATCAACACATATCATGGTGGTGAGCTGACAGTTTTTGAGGCCAGCAGAGCTCAGGTAATCGTAGCCCCAGTGAAAACCTCCCTCAAACTTTTACTGGCCAAAGAGCTGAAGGTACACTCTTGGGCACAACAGAGCAGGACAACACTTCATGCTGCTGTCTGCGTTATTCAGCAATGTCTAATCCACACAGATTCTATAAGCTCCTTTTTTTTCTGACTGGTTCCCTAAAGAAGTCAGTCAGTGCTTCCCATCTATCTTTCAGACTTCTCTTAATATGGACCAAGAGTTTCAGGGTTAGCAATGAGAATTAATGAAGAATTACAGCTCCAAGAGATCTTTGGAAGGGCTCTGGTACTTAATGGGGCAGGAGAAACCCCCAAGTCAGTGGCTCCATTAAGGCAATCAGATGTTGCACATTTGTTTGGCAAAAGGTATCTGGCCACGCAGCACATGCAGAATGTCTGACCAAGATGCGCACAGACCCATCTCAGCCAACCTCAGCAGCTGCTGTCTCTTGTCCCACCAGGGTCTTTTGGACAGATTTGAGGATTTATGTGAAAAGGAAATAGTCCGCAAAACCAGAGGGAACCAGACTTCCTTGTCTGTTCATGAAAACACTTATTTTTCCATCTTGGCTTTTATTTTTAAGTCGGGAATGCAAGACGCCATCATCAATGGTTTTACTCCTCAGTCCTCATCTTTGGGGAGTTCAATCAAATGATCTAGATCCCATTTTAACACAGCTGTCTAGTTACTTAATGTTTCCTCAGCCGAAAATCCATTGCCATCCTGAAACTGACTTTTTTGCAGAGAATCTGGAAATCAAGTTAAAGCTTGATTGTTATTGTTCAGATTCAAAGTCACACAATATAAGAAGGTCCCTGATTTTTATTTTAAATCTCCAAGTGTAAATCTCCCAAAATGACCAGACATAGAGAATAAAACGAGAAAAAAACCAACAAAACACAAACACTGACAGACTGTAAATTATTTACTATCCCACTCAAAAAGATGACTGCAGGTGACTTTTTGTAGCCTGATGAAGATTAACTCAGTGATAAGCAGCACTAAACAAGCAAACAGTGTTACAGAAATTATTAGGAAAATTGTAGAAATAGGAGATACTGTTATAAATTTCTAGTACATTCACAATTTGAATCTTCTCCTCTTAAAAAGACACAAACCAACTGGAATGGTCCAAAGAAAGGCAACAAAGAGCTTCAAAGGAATGGAACAGCTTTTTATCAGGAAATATTGTACAGGTAAGAATATAGCTTGAAAGAGAAAAGGTTTGAGGGAGAATAAAGCTTAAGATCATGAAGTCATGAGAGGAATGAAGAATGTAAATAGATGACTATTATTCACTAGCTCCAAATCTAACTTCTAATTCTTGAAGTTACCAGTAGATCTGCTTAAAAGAAAAACATCAAAATCCTGGGCTAAACAGAGTATTCTCTTTGCTGTGTTCCGTTAAATAAATACAGGGTTTATGAGCCTGGATGATTCTGCAATGCAGGAGTATCACCCTGCTCCTTACCTGTGTCTGTGGCCGAGGGATCGGTGGGAAGGGTCTGCAGGGAGCGGCTGAGGTTAGTCTTCATGTCCTGGGTCAGTAGGCGTGAGGAGGAGCCCAGCCAGTTTGGCTCTTCCCAGCTTCTCTTTCCTGACTGGCTCAAGCGAGTTGGGCTGCTGGGAGCACTAATTGCTCGGTCATACATCTAAAACATCACAAGGCACAGGTTGAGTTGTTAAGGGCCCAACACGTGCATTTTACCCAGCATCCTGGGTCTTTCTGTTTCCCCACTCCTCCTTTCCAGCACCCCGGTGTTCAGGTCCCACCCCACTGCCCCGCACACTTGCTCACCCGTTTGACAGCCAGCGTAGCGATGCCCAGCATAGCAGCTCCACCCACTCCCAGGACAAGCCGGGCATTGGACAGCACGAAGTCGATGGCTGTGCCGATGCCATTGTCATCTTTTTTCCCTTTGCGCTGCCCAGCGCCTGCCATCTCACCTGGAAGGAGCGCGAGCACTAAACCAGTGGGTCAGAACACAGCAACCCTATCAGTTCACTCCCTTTTCCCCCATCCCACAGTCACAGCTCCTGGGGTCTTGGCATGGAGCCACAGGAATGGACCACCTAACACTGCAGCCTCTTTAATTATCTCCCACTAAGGAGCTCCTTATTCCCAGACCTGCCAGAACAACAGCACTGACCAAGCTCTGCAATGACATTTCTTTCCTTCTGTTTATGACCCAAAGGAAAACATCTTGAATTTGATATGGGGCTGCTAATCATTGAAGCATGTTTAGTTGCACTATCACCTAATGCTTTTTAAAAAAAAGAAAGATTTACTTCAGCAATATTTTGCAACAAAATCCTGTATGTTACGTAAAACTCTATGACCATTCAGGTCTTTTCCTTTTAATTTGTGCTTCTTAGCCAAAGCATGGCGCTTTTTATGCCAATTTATTTTCTTATTCTCATCCTAATGTGTGTAATTTTACTCAGGCAAGGTGATGCAGGGATCATCAACTGCTTGTCTGTAACAAATCAGAATCTTCCCCAAAGTTGACAACCAGTCCCAGAGCATCCACTCCCAGACTCATTTTTGGACAATGGCTGGTCCCAGATACTTCAGAGATACCCAAGAATCACCAGTGGAGACCATAACACACCACAAAGGCAACAGCTCTGTTGTTTTCACTGGGTATTTATTCTTGCCCTGAAGGCTGGTAGGTTTGACTCTCATACAAGTCATGTATAACATGACATTAATATTTTCTTACATATGTACTTTTGTTTCCTATAGTTCCCATTTAACCGATCTTGATATTTAAGTTTAAAGAGTTTCCCTAGGCAACTCCACACATAGAACACACTCTACCACTGCTCTAGCCATAGGTGGATACTCATTGAACCTACATAAAAACAACAAGAAACTCAACGTGACTCAAGAGCTGTTTTCTAAGTCAGTTTCAAAGGTTCACAGCCTGCCTGACTCCGGTGGTTCAAAACTGCGCTTGGGTTTTTCTAAGGCCAAACTACAATCTCAGGAGGAATGCTCCTGCCTTGATGAACCAGGAATCTAGTCACTCTTCATCCCTAGGCAGAAAAAAATGCACCTTCACAAAGCTAACTGTAATAGGAGCATGAAGAGCATGGTTATATCATCGTAAATGACCTACCTGTGACCTAATACATTTGTGAAACGGAGAGCCCTCCTGGTGTGCCTGTAGAAGCAGCTTCCAGATTTATTCACGATAGTGGCAGGCAGGGAGCGTTAATCATATCTTTTTGTTGGTGAGGGGATTTTGGAAAGAGGAGGGAAGTAAGCGGGGCTAAAAGGAGCTACAGGGAATCTCTAAACCAGGCCCCCGAGTTTGCTCTGCAAGAAAGCTTGCCCCTTCTCCAGCTGTCTCTCCTTGTCCTCTAGCTGCTCCAGCTCCCGGTTCTTGCGGAACTCACGGCGAATGAAAGCAAGGTAGAAATCCCGGTCGGTGTAGCGCAGCCCACGGCCCTGGCGCAGCAGTGCCCGATAGAGGGTCAGGACGGCCTCCCGGGACCACGCTGCCATGGGGGACGGGTGCACGGACGGGCGACCTAGAGAGAGGTAGCGAAGTGCGGGATCCGAGTCAGCTTTTCCCTCCCCGAGGGACGCAACGGCCGCCGCCTCCCCCACCATGCCTGACCCCACAGACGGCCGTCTTCCGCGGCCTGGGAAGGGACGGGACAGCCTCTCTAACGGCGCACCGGGGATAATGGGCTCTCTAAGGACGCAAGGCCGCACGCCCTGTGGCGGGGGAACCGGCGGGCCCCGCGACCCGGCCCTTCCCATGGACCCCGCGGGGACCGGCCGCATCGCACCCACCGGGAAGGACCAAGGACAGGGAAAAGAGAGGCGTTCCAGATCCTTCACACCAGCCGCTTCCCTCCAGCAGACGCCGCCTCCCTCCGACCACCGCTCCCGGGGTCACTCGGCAACATGGCCGATCCGCTTCCGGGTCATGACCCTGGCCCCGCCAATCATAGAGCGAGTTTGCCGGGGCCCAAACTGTCCCTTCCGCGCAGCACTTCCGGCTGGCGCGCGCCCGCGCGGGGGCGGCGGCGCAGCGCTGCCTCCCCCTGCCGGCGGGGAGCCGCGCCCTCGGCCCTACCGCCAGCGGGAGGGGACGCTCCGCTCCGCGCCGCCCGCCCGCGCCGGGAGGCTGCCCCATGCTGGCGGGGAGGGGCACTGCCGCTCCCAGTTGGGGCTGGGGCGGGGCAGGCTGGGCCCGGCGCATGCTGGGCCCGGCGCTGGTCTGGGTTGAGGAAGCCGTGCCTCTTCAGCTGGCCGCCTCAGTGGGGGTGGCTGTGAGGAAGAGGCTGGGGGCCGGGGGCACCCTGAAAGGCTGTGGGGAGTAGGAGCCAAGTGGGACCCCCACAGTGCAGCCTGGAGGGACCCAGAGTGGAGCAGCTGCTTCCTACCTTGGCCTGAGCTGTCACCACGGCAGAGACAGGCGTCTCCCCTTCCTCCTTAGGCTTGCAGCTGCCCTTGAAGCTGGAGTGGGCACCTGCACTGAGCCCACCTTGGGATGCCAGGCTTGCTCTGCCATCCAAGGTCTCATTAGCAGCCCGGGCTTCATGTGCTGGGGCAGAATGGGCCAGGTTGTTGGCCTTGGCAGTTCCACATGCCTGTGAGTGTGCTTACAGCCCAGAGCAGCTGGAGCACTAATAGGTATTTCCTTACGTTGTTTTGGCTTTGATGGGCCCTCAAACGGCTTTGTGGGAGAAAGAGGAGAGTTCGGCATGCTACAGAGAGTCAACAGCCATAGCAGAGGCTGTCAGGGTCATCTCTGGCTGTGCGTGTTCATGGCTGCCTAGGGTAATGCGGGGATAAATAGAGAAGGTGTCTTTGGTGCTTCAGGGTAGGCAGAGAGCAGTGGGTTAATGTTGTGTGCCTGAAGGTACCTGCCCTGATGCTTTTTTACAGAAATTCAAGCTCCTTATCTTTATATACAAGGAACCCCAAGGCCTGACCTGGAGGCCTCAAGGGCTCTGGGAGAAGGGCAGTAGCTGGCAGCCTCTGCAGGGTCTGCCTGAGGAGATGGAAGGAGACTCCCAAAGCCAGGACATTCCACCTCTCTGTCCAGGTGCAAATTCCCCTTTTCCCTTCTCGCCTTCTTTACTATATTCCTACTCTGGGCAGTCATTATTCCTCCTTAGCCGTCTCCTCCTCCCCAGATCCTACCAAAATATATAACTGCATGTGCCATGCCACCCATAGGGGAGTGGGTGAGAGAAAGAGCAAACTAACTGTGACAGAGGAGAGCCATATCACTTCATGCACATCTCAGTGACACCAGATATGACAGCGATAGAATTGAGCAGGAAGAAAACCAGAAGCTCTGGACTGGCTCACTCCGTGCCAATCTCCTCTTGTTCATTTCCTTTCTGAGATAAACAACCCTAGTCATTTCGATCTCTCTTTGTGAGTGAGTTTGCCATGCCCCTAAATCAGCCCTTTCTGAGAAAGGCTTACTTGAACTGCAGACAGTATTCCCAGAGAGACCACGCTACTGATTTACATAATAGCATTATCATATTTTCCATATTATTCTCCCCTTCTTCCTTCTGCATACTAAAATTTTGTGCGTGCTTTTTTTTTTTAACCTGCAGCTACTCACAGAGCCAGGGTTTGTGTGACATCCAGATCCTTTCCTGAGTTGTTAGAGACTGTCTGGAGCTTTGTAATTCTTATGTGCAGTTTGTTTTTCTCTTTTATGACTTTGCATGTACCCAGTTAAGCCTTGGCAAATTCATGTTGTTGCCCATTTGCCACATTTGCATTTTACTTACAGTCCTTCCTCATCTTCTCAAGAGTCAATAGCTTTGAGTCATCTCTTAAAAATGTTTGGTATATTGCTCCTCTTTGTTTCCAGATCATCAGTTCATATACTGAGCTAGCTGGGACCTCAGAAGCAGCATTCATATTCCCTACCCTTAACCTTCTGCCAGAACGAAAATCGATCTTTGAACCTTCCTCCTGGCTTCCTGCCTCCTCCGCGGGTTGTTGATCCACAGAAATACTTCACTCCTCACAATGGGGCTCTGTCACTTCTGGGCAGGTGCGCTCATGAGCCCAGTCCCTGAAACTCACGTCTGGATCAAAACTTGCACAGCTACGTGCAGCAGACCCCTGATGCACTATGAACGGGATCTGCTGGAACAGGCTGCGCAATGACAAGCTCTCCTTGCTGCCCTCCCGGCATGGCAGCTGAGGACTGTGCGCTTCCATATGCACCCCCTCCCCAGCCCCCTCAGGTTGTGCCTGTTTTAGTGTTTGTTTCTGGGTTTTTTTCCCCCAGGCTTGACGCCAGCTCCCAGGCCCCTCACCAGCAGCTGCGTGTTGTGAACTCCTCCGGCCACACCATGCAATGTGCCTCCAAACTGCCTTGGTCCCTCTGGGGAGACCACTTGCTGTCTCACCATGCCCACCGCGTGCCATGGGCTCCCTATGTCCACGCCACATGGGCACGGGTGTTCAGCCTGCTCCTTCTGTATTGCAAATAGAAGGATGAGCACAATGGCAGTGTGACCTGTGACTGATGCCATCCCAGCTGCCATGCGAACGCTGGACTTCTGGTGACATGCCAGGGGTTGTAAACTTGAACTCTGCCTTGAGACAGTGAAGCAACATCCCCCCTCTTCCCAGTGTTTCCCAACCTGGCTGGCTCCTCTGCTGACCTGCCTCATGCAGCCACTCCAGCAGGGAGCCACCCAACAGCCCCAAAGACTTATGCTGCCCTGATGGGATGCTGGCCCCGTCACCCTGTCACCTGCAAAGCCCTGTTGCCTGGTGGCTTTTTTCCCCATGGACTCACTGGGAACAGGATGCCCCTCGTGCCTTCAGCCTGCATCCCTGCAAGAAGGGGAATTTACTTGCCCCTGTAGGGCAAGGTGCCAATGGAGAGGAGGGAGCACATTGTAGCTGTGCGCCTGGAGAATAACGACCTTTGTTTCCCCAGATGACTAAGTGAGCTTGCGAAATATCAAAGGCAGCATGGGTGATGGGGCACAATAACCCATGCTGTTACCCAGATAGGGCACAGATAATGCCCCCGTCCCCCGCCTCCTTGGGAGGCTGCCACTCCTCTGCCGGTCTTCTCATGCTTGCAGCCACCCTCCCGCTCAAGCAGCCACTGCCACGGGCTCTGAGGGCCACCAAAAGCAGCGAACTGTTGCCTCTGAGCCTCTTTAAGCCTCTGCTCCTGGAAGTCAAGTGCCATCCCCAGGGCTTCCCATCACCCATTTTGGAAAGGCAGGACCATTCCCAGCCAGGGAGACATCCCTGTGCTGCTTACCATCAGCCAGCAAATCCTCCCTGGGCAGCAGGGAAGCAAACATGACCTGCAGAGCTGCAAATGGCTTCTTGGATGGGCTCTGCAGTGTGAGGAAAAAACCTGCACTTGGAAACAGAAGGCTGGCCTCTTACAGGAGCCAGAAAACAATTCCAAAACACAAGAGGGAAGATAAGTAGTGACCCACCAATGCCATCTGAGCTGGGGCTTAATATCTTCTAGTAAATGGACCTTACAAGAGGCCCGTTGGCAGCCTAACTCTCCATTCAATAGCTCTCTCTTTCATTGCAGCCCTATTTCTTTACTTTTCTTGAGCAATCTCAAGGAATAATGGCATTTTTGCTCCTGCTTCCCATCTGCAATGAGCCAGGAGGGGCAGAGGGCCAAGGATGGTGCAGGTGGTTTCTTTCCCTGAACCCCCATCAGTTTTGATGTTGAGCACACATGGGAAGGAGGATGGGTGCCAAGGGAGGAGAGACCACTGGTACACAGCTGCCTTTCAAGGGGCACTCCTGATTTGCAGATGAGACCCAGATTTTAGTGGCAGAGAATAACTAGCCACTCTGGGGAGCCACGTTTGGGGAATGTTTTTACCAAGGAGGGGGGGAAGAAAGGAAAAGTTTCCAGTCCAGCTGTTGCTGATGTGGGGCTTTTCAGCTCCTCAACTTCCAGTCCTGCAGCCCGGGGGGCTGCAAACGCTGGTAGCAGCGAGCAGTCTCCTGTGCGATGCAGAGCTGCTGCCACTGTGAGGGTCTGCACCAATGGTCACTGAAGAAGCTCAGTTTTATTACCTAGGAAACTGAAAATGCTGCTGTAGTGTTTTTGCAATTGGTCTGTGTGCACCTTCATTCTCAGCATGACTCGTGTTTCTTCAACCAAATTTCCCTGCAGCTGGGTTTGTTGGGGACTTTTTTCTGTTTCCTGGCTCATAAGCTTTCCCCCTCCCACCGCCTCCAGTTTGTACTGTGCACCAGCTGTGTGCTGCAGTGGGTTTCCAGAGCCATTCAGAGACCCTGCTGCTGTGAGTGCTGTTACCTTTGCAATTTTGCAGCACTCCGACAGCCTCGTGGGCTTTCTGTGGTGGATGTGTCTGTGGAGAGCTGAGAGCTTGCGGCTGGTGGCACCAGGCTCTTTGCACCCCTCTGCTTGTTGCATGCTGTGGTGAGATCCTACCAGCATGAACATGGGATTTTGGCTTGTGTAAGGGGAGCCTGGACTTCCAGCATCGTGTGGGGTTTGGTCCCATCTACATATGAACAACCTGAGCAGGGCAGAGTTGACATTTCATGCTGCTTCTCTTCTGTTTTTTTAAGTGAAGGCACCTATTGCACATCTTGTCCCATTAACTCATGACTCTTTAGCTAGATTTATTTCTGTACCATTCGGGAAATTTGTCTGGTTTTGGTTTTGCAGTAATTTGACATTCATTCCTGTGTAGCAGTTTGAGTCAAATACTTTAAAAACACTGGGAACCAAACAGAAGTGGGTAGATGTTTTCTACATTCTTTTATTTTTGTGTGTGTGCCTGGTTCTTAGTAACTGTCAGGGAGGGGGGGGGGGGCAGGGAAAGATATGACTGATGATTTGTTGCTCTGTTGCTCTCTCTTTGGAAAAGGTCCAGCCTGTAGAACAGGGCTAAAATGCCAAGAAAGAGCTTGCTGCATAGAGGCAGGCTTATAATATTTGATTTTATACATTCTCTGGGCGTTTTCCTTTAATTTGAGATCTTAGAGAAGTCATTTTAGATCTTTGTTCAGCACAGCTTAGTTGCTTTTCTTCTCAGTTTTCATTATTTTTAGAAAGGTGAAGTGTGGTTCCCAAATTAAATCGTTACTGGGATGGACTTCAGCCAAGAGGATCCACAGTTCAAGCCGTAAGGAATCATAAAGGTAAAACAATGGAGTTTTATTTTGTATTTCATTTGGCAGGGTGAGGAGAGATATGGCCTTGAAAGATTTGTATTTTTACATAGCTATAATGTTTTCCAAAAATTGGTAAGGACTATTTTCTCTTTTGGCTTTGCTTTTTTAAAAAAAAAAAGCACACCCAAAAATGCTAGAAATGTCAGAATTGCCAAATTTTCCTTAGCTCCAAGTAAAGGTTTGTGTTTGTGGTTCTCAGAGATGCTTACAGCAACATCCCAAACATTAGCTGAAGTGGGCTGATCCTTAACTATTTTTCTGACATGCTTGTCCCTGCTGCAGTCACAAAGGCAAAGCTTGCAGCAGCCTGGCCCCAAGCCAGGATCCTCTCCCAAGTGTCCATTGTTTATGTCCCTTAAGTCAGCCTCTCACTTCAGTGACCCAGAGCCCTTTCTCCAAATGGGGCAGTTTTGCACGGCATCTCTTGAGGCCGTTCTGCAGCAACAGAGCAAAGCCCTGCGAAGCTTGCTCCCAGGTGGAGGTTTGACACAGCTGGGGTTTAAGTGTGCCTGTAAGCCACAGAAACACGTGCCACTGCCAGGAGCAAGAATATGCCTCCCTTCTGCCATGGCTGCAGCCAAATTCTCTCTATTGCGTTGCTCTGGAAAGCAGGGCAGCCGGCGCCTGCAGCTGGGGGCACGTGAGCATGAAGCCATTTGCTGGTGATGTTTTCCAGGGCTGGGGTGACTCTCCCCCTAGCTGCACTGTGGGCTGCCTGCTAGCCAGCTGAGACCTCACTGCTTCCCTTGCTGAGCTGCTAAAGCAGTGAGATTTAAAAAAAAATTAAAAAAAACCCAAGTGGACTAATAATTAAAATGAACCGTCCCTGCTAAACAGCGTATTAAGCTGTGCCCTTACACAGGGAACAAATGTATCCGAGCAACAGAAACAAACAGCCAGCAAGCCAGGCTCTTGGTATCCGCCTTCCAGCTTTCTAACTGGTGCTGTAAGTTTTCATTGAAGCTGCTTTGTTTCCAAGCACCCTGGTGTTTGGAAACAGCAAGTCTATCCCCCTCCCCAATCAGCAAACCTGTTGCAGGCATTGATCGGGAAACAGCTGGAGCCAGCCCCTCCAGGAGCCAGAGGGTCTGCTGCAGCCTCGGTCCCCACCAAGCAGTGTTGCAGAGTGCCCACGATGAGCACTGGGCAACCCTGACATACAACGAGAGCTTTGGAGAAACAGCTTATCTCCAGGCAGGTCATGCCAGAGCCCCTCCATGGTGCATCTCCCCATATAACACCTATTGGGATACTGAAATTCTGCAAAACACACAATATTTACTTGGTTTCAGATAGCTTGCATGTTCCTGGTTCAATAAAGTGCTTAATGATTCATATCCATATCCAGGATGCCTGCTGCATGTGCCAAGATCCCTTCTGATGTCTTGAGGGACCCTCTGAAAAATCGTATACAAGGCTCATGGTGGAGCCCCATGGCCCCCACACTCGGCTTACCATCGGCGCTGCTCCTGGAAGTGAGGGCTGCCACTGCAGACTCGTTTGTGGAAGAGTCAGCCCCTTGCTCACAGAGACATTTCAAGCTCCCGCAGCAGAAGCTGGTGTTTTCCGGAGAAAAATGTCCTGGGTTCTGTCAATGCCTTCTTTTAAAACCTCATTTAAAAATGAAGAAATGCCATTTACATTGCTTCTTAAAATAACATAAATGTGAGTAAAAGATTTCATGTTGGACGCAAGAAAAATACATGGGAGAACCTTTTACCTAGTCAACTCTCATTTCTTAAACTGTCTTGCTGAACTGACTAAGCTTATATACTTACCTCCCCTCTTGAGAAACTGAAAGTTCAGGCATTCTGGCAATCATCTATTTTTAGATTATCCCCTGTTCAGGCACAAAAATACAGCAATCCGTAAGAATACGAAAAATTCTTAATAGCAAATGTTAATGGTTAATTTTGAGTGGCATATTTATTCCAAGTCCTTTATTCCAGAGACAGAAGCAGCAGAAAGGCATTAAGCAATGCACAAGGCAAGTCTCTAGTTTGATGGAGACCCTTCTACAAAAGGAGAATTGAAAACATTAGCCTGATCTGGAAGAGAAAAAGAAGAGGGAATGTGCTGGATCTAATGATTTTAAGGAAACTAACCTCTGGTATTTACAGGCACTATCTCTAAATGGGACCAGGAATGAACCTGAAGTGCAAGACACTTAAAAAGGTAAAAAGTGAAATAGCTGGAGATGGCATGTGAGGTTGTAAAAGGCCCTTGCCAAAGGCATTGCTGAGGCCAGATGCTTAGGAGGATTCAGAGCAGGACCAGGCTTTGATACCAAGTAATGGGAACAGCCAAAATTACACAAGACGGGTTTAAAAATAAGCTAAAACAAGGAGGTCACGTTCTCTCACACAGCATGCCAAAAGTCAGCCACCAGAGAGGCATTTCTGCAGTGGGGAGGTTTAATTTGGGGATCCAGGGTTACACAGCTTTACTTGAAAAAGGGGGTGCATCTAACAGAGGGGAGATGGTGATAAGGCACCATTTCATGAGCAGTGATACTGGTTCCCACATCCACCAGCTGCTCCGAGAGCTGCTTGGCAGCCATCGTTCCCCAGTCATGTGCCTGTATGTCCTCATACTCACCTAATATGCAGAAGATGGTCTGACCTGGGCCTACAAAATCAGGAACCATTCCTCAAAGCAGACAGGCTCTCCCTCAATCTCACTTCTCAGGAACATGGTCCTGCCAAGGTGAGAAGCAACTTCCTTCACTCTGTTTTCCAGCAGCCCCCTCTGCCAGGCGATCAGAAATAAAAGCTGCCACACATATACACCTTGGTTTGCTTTCATACTTTGTAAATTTTTAAATTTTTATTATTTTCTCCTCCTTTTAAGCATCCCTTTAAGGGTGAAATGAAATCCAACCATTTACAGAGAAAATGATTTCAGAATGTACATTTGATTTATCCTTACAAAAAATTCAGTATTACTCACTGTTTATAAATTACAGAGTGGAAAGGAGCCTTGCAGACACTTTTTTTTTTAAATTGTTATTTTATTTTTGGCAAGTCCACGCATTCTTTTGCCAAAGCAGGGTGTTCTGGGGCCACCCCAAGGGCAACACCACCAGTAGATCCAGGTGGACCACACGCTCGGAAGTGTTGCTGGACTGCTTCCAGGGTGATACTGCATCATCATCCGCACAGGAAGGAAAAAACAGTGGTTTGAATTCTTATTGTCAGAGTTACAGATCCCTTCTTAATCCATTATCTGTGGTCCTCAAAGCTTTAAATGTCAGTGTATTGCATGAGAAACGGCTCTCCTTTCTTGGTGCTGGATCCAAGCCCCTCCTGCCACCCCCTTATCTCCAGCTCCCCCTCTCTTTCCATAATAAGAGCGAGTTTGTCCAATGTCTCAGAAATCAGAATGGAGGGGTTTTTTTTTGAGAGGGAGTGGGTAGGGAGAACACGATGGATGGATTCAGAATACATTCTCGCACTCACTTCCCTCCTTTCTCGCCAAGGTTTGAGGTCAGTGAAGCCAGGACGAGCCATCCCTTCCCTCTTCCCTCCACCACTAACTGGACCAGGAGTGACCCCAGACACATGTCTTCACAGTGCAGAGGCATAGCAGCTGCAGAGATTGCTGGCAGGAGCTGGGAGACAGGGACAGAGCCTGGGGGATGTTTGGGAGAGGAAAAGACACCATCATCCCATAAGGATACACCAAGGGGGATGGAGGGGAACAAATACCCGTTCTGCTTTGACATTCTCCCCCTACCCCAACTTGTCCATTACTTGGAGGCCACAAGGTCCCCTTGTTTACCTGCCACAGAGACATGAATAGCAGGGTGGCCTGAGCTGCACAACAGCAATCACCTCAGCAGGACATAGGGATCAGAGAAAGCAACAGAGAGTGGACATGAGCATGTCACCCTTCATACCAAGCACACAGGCACAAAACTACCCCATATCTTCTGTCTGTCACCTGGGTACAGCATTAGCCCCAGTCCTCCAGAGGGGCAAAGACAGCTGACCTGACTGGTTCCCTCTGCTTTAGCAAGCTCACCTGCTGCAGGTCCACCAAAGTCCACTCACTTGAGTTGAAGGAGGAAGATGAGTTCTCCACTCCAATTCCACACAATCCCTTTTTCAGGTTGGAAGCACAAAGAAAGGCAAGAACAGAGATGGGCAAAGAGAAAGAGAAGAGCAAGGCTTGAGGATGCCACACACTACTTCACCTACTACTCTGGTGGTCTGATACCAGTTGCAGCCCAGGGGCAGGATGGGGTTTTTTAGTCCTTCCCTTCTCAAACCTCAGAACCTGGTTCAGACAAGATCAAGGAGCCTAAACCCTCACCTCAAAATGTTCAATGTTGGGAAATGAGGATCTGATATAAACTTGCCTTCTCCTTTGGCTCTCTCATCACCCCACAAGCCCACAAGCTTTTGGGTTCCCTCTTGTGAAGGCTGACTAGGAGGGTGACTGTCCCCACTGCATACTGGCCATGGAGGTCCCAGCACTGCAGTACAGGCAAGGCTGGACAGAGGGCAAGCCATCACCTTGGGAAATCACTCTGCAAAAATCAGCTTGCTAGTCCCCATCCCCTACAGGGACAAGAAGGAAGATTTTTTATGACAAGCACTCCAGCTCCCTAAGGATAATAAACACAGGGTTAGACAGACAAATTAGACAAAAACATTGACTGGTTTGGCTTTAAATCAAAAAAATGTTTAAACAGTTCTTGAGAAAGGAAAAAAAAGAAGAAAAAGAATGCATTTCATCTGTGAAGCTCCTTCCTCCCACCACAACAGAAGTCTGTTTTAAATTTAATTTTCTAAGAATATGGAAGTGAGTAAGTCTAGGAGGAGGACAGGGCCAGAGTCCTGCAGAAAATCCCCATTGCTGCTTTTCCAGTAGGACCTTGTCCTCATGCCCAAAGGGGCAGAAGGGCGAGGCGGAGAATGATGGAGCAAATGATGGAGCAGAGGGGAGAGAATGCAACTGGCTGTATTTCAGGAGTAGGAGATTCAGATATTGCAGCTGTGGGCTCATCTCAAACTCCCAAGAGACACAGGCTCATACCTCAGTGATGAAAACATGACTTGCACTGCACTAAAAATCCCCAAGGACACCCATGCATGGGAAGGGTTCCTATCAGGGGAGAGGCTGCTCCCACTATAGAAGATAATGAGGCACAGCCCAGCACGCATGCACTTTATCCCCTGCTTCACAGGGGCTCTGGTGCTGCCAGACTGACTTCTCTTTCTCTCCTGTCTTAGCAAGGCCTGGCACTGGGCTTATGTTGATGTCTCTGAGATAAGGCAAAGCCAAAGGTCTGAGAGTAGATCTCAGGCTCCCTTTCGAGCATAAAAATGAAAAAAAGCTTCTTCCTTCTATCCTTTTCTGCTCCTGAGTCCTATGAGCTAACACACCTGCTCTCCTCCGGCTGCCTCTGAGGCAAGCATGTTCCCCTTGTGCTGCAGCCTCAGTGCTACTGCTCTCACCTTGCCCAACACAGGCTCCTCCTTTCTCAGCTGTGTCCTCATTTCTCTGTAATCTCTCTATGCCCAAGACCTCCATCCAGCCGCTTGGCACAAGGACCCCATGACTGTGACAAGACCCCCTCCTGCTGCATCAACAAGTCTGGACTTAGAAGAGCCACAGTGTTCCTTTAGGGGAAGAATGTTCTGCCTACCAAAGCTTCTCCCTCCGTTCAGTTCCCAAAGGGGCTTTTCTGCCTGTGGGGAAGCAGACGTGAGAACAGTGGTTTAAAAATGAAACACAAAGAAAACAACAAAAAGAGGTTCCTTCAGTTCTTCTGAGCAGGCATTATGGCACATGAGATGTAGAAGGAACTAAGATGAACTCCATCGCAGTTTGATCAAAGATGTTCATTCTGTTCCAGTCTCAGACTTATTAGGCAAACAAGTTATTTTTCTTGACGTTTTTCACTTCTCTAGAGAGGGGAATGGGAGGGAGAAAGAGAGAAACAGAGACTGGAATGAGGCACAAGGGTAGGAATGGGCTGGACAACACAGGAATATAGAGCCCTGACGGAGTAAGTTAATGGCAATGGAAACCCTCCCGCTTCAGCACAGCTGGTCTGATGTCAGGGTCACTCTTCCTTATGCCAACATTTTCCTCTTCCTCCTCCATATGATCCTCACTTCTCTGCTTGGAACATGAGCCAGTCTTTCCACTGCAACACTAATGGAGCAAATTAATGTTTTTTGCCCTCTGCCCACTACAGCCCAGGCTCCGGGCACCCCATCAAGCCATCAGCTCAGGAAGGGTGGTAAGGATGGAGACATGGTTCTACCTCCACAATGAGCTGAATCAGTCCAATACAACAAGAGGCCAGATCCTGACTACCCATCACTGGCAAACTCTGAGCAGACACTGTCCCAACCAGCTGCAACTAGTGTCCTCCTAGATCCTCTGTCCTCTTCATGGTCTTGTCTGCACGACCCAGGCTGCACGTGTGGGCTGCACATGCTCTCTGGATTGCATGGTGGTCCCAAAACAGTCCTTGGCCCCAGGGGGAATCTGCCCATGGCCTCTTTCTCCATGAGCTCCCTCACACCCTATGAACAGAGAGGTGGATCCTGTGCCTTGAAAGGCTTTGTGTTTCCCCACAAGACCCATCACCAACTCAGAGCTTTGCCTGTCTCCTCTCCCTTTTACCCTGTGGCAAGAAGGAACAGCCAGCATGTATAAGCAGCAGCCCTGGAACAGGCACAGCCTGCAGGGTTGCAGAGGCAGCCAGAGGCACACAACAGTCCCATGTGAGCAGCACTGCTATGCAGAACTAATGCTCTCCCTGGCCCTCTCTTATGAATTCCCCAAAAAGTCATCCCTGCCGAGACCGAGATCACAGCTTCTGGATCCCACCATTTCCTGAAAGCATACACACCCAACCCAGCTATGTCCCCTTCCCCTGCAATACTGGTAACAAACGCCCACGTGCATACCAAAACCATGCATGTTAGCATTCATGCACATAGGAAACCATGCACTTGTAAACATACACTCCCACCATCTGATTAAGTCCTCTGCAGCTTGTCCCAGTCCCAATAGAAGCACATACTGCAGGGAAGATGCTTCAGCTTCTGTGGGCCAAGCCAGTGCAGTGTTGTGGAGGCAGGGGTGAAAAAGAAGTTAAAAAAAAAAAACAACAACAAAAAAATCAGCTTTTTCCTCTGCTTCCCATCTGCCTGCTCCAGGACTGGTAGAGCATCAGTACAAGATACAGCCCAGGACAGATGCATTAAGCCTGCAGGCGGAGGCTGCATCAGAGAGGGAGGGAGAACACCTTGGAAGCAAAGGATCTCCCTTCCCCCAAATACTCTTTGAATACAGAGGTATACAAAAATAAGCGCATACTAAAATGCTTTTGCACATTCACTCATCCAAAAAATGCCTGTGACACACATCTGCACACATGACCACTCACGTCGGTTTGTGCCTGCTGACTCACATGCTCACTGAACAGCCCAGACTCGCATCTGTGCTTGCTCCGATCCACAGAGGATGAGGGTGGATGGGAACAGCTGCCCTCTCTCCCCATGGGACCTTCCCAGCCTCCCCCAGAGGAAAATCTGCCAGCTGGCTGCAGAGATTCTCTCCAGCCAGCAGGAGAGGTCTGGGAGATGCAGGAAAGTCTTTACGCTGCTACAGGAGTAGGTGCCCAACATCTCTCCTTCTCCTGCCCAGGCCTCCCTTCACTTAACTGAGGAATTTGTGTCTCCAGGCATCACCCTGGGATGAAGGGAAGAAGAAAAGGAAGGGAGGGAGGGCAGAGACCCTGGAGAAATGGCACACCCTACCCAGAACGAAAGAAGACAAAAAAAAGAAAGGAACAGACGAAAACACCCGACTCTTTCCCTTTGTTGTGAAGTTCCAATTTCCCACGCAAGCCCCAGTGGCCTCACCCAGCACCCTCTGCTTTTTGGTAGGGGTTCTCCAACAAGTAGCGGAACCGCTGGTAGTTCTTGAGCAGGTACTTGGGAGCATACATATGCTCCTTGGGGTCAGCAGGGGGATACTCCTGCGTAGTACCATCGAACCAGCCACCAGTCCGGATCAGCTCCCGGATATAATTGAGATCTCGTTTATCCTCGTAGTCACCCCAGCGGGGGAAGTCCCCGTTCTGGGCTGACACCAGTTTGAAGTAGATCCCCTCTGGGGTGAAACACCAGGAGCAGTGCCAGCCAGCAAAGTGGAGAGGGCTGCCCAGTGACCACTGCACCAGGATGTGTCCTGTGCTGTTCTCATACTGCCGAAAGCCAGGCATGGTGTAGTACTCGCGGCGCCGCAGACGGATCCCATCGGTAGCATAGACAGCCTGGAGCATCCCCATGGTGCAGCCCGAGACCACTTCCAAGGTGCCTGGTTGCTTCCAGAAGAAGCCGTAGAGCGACTTGCGCATGTGAAAGGCGAAGGGCTCCGTCCAGCCTTCATAGAGCTTGAGGAAGAGCACGCCGTCACGGGCCGGGATCTCATCGGCATCATCGATGATGAAGACGTCATCGGGGCGCAGGTTGAGGAGGCGAGAGATGCCATCCCGGGTGAGAAAGGTGCGCAGGTAATCATCAGCAATCCAGCCGTCCTGTCGGCCGCCAGGGGGGAAGTGGTCCAGGAAGACATAGAGCACCTTGTGGCGGATGTAGTCGAAGGAACCATTGAGAAGCATTTCACGGAACTTGAGGGGCCGTGGCTCTCCATAGGCCGTGAAGTTGGACTCACACACCACAAAGGCGTCCACCACGTCACCCAGCTCGTGGAAGCGGACGTCCAGTAGGTCAAACTCATGGTTGACGTTGATAGCGTTGATGACCCGCCGGGGGACCTCCCGTGGCACAAGGCGGTCCTTAGTGGGCAGGTTGGAGTACTGGACCACAGTGGGGACCCCGCAGCTGGGGCCGTGCCAGCCCGGCAAGCACACGCACTCCACCCACTTGCGTCTCTTGGTCCCACTGGCACTCAGCGGCTTGCGAGCCAGCCGTCCTGAGGCTGTGCCATCTGCTCGCTCCTCCAGCCGCCCTCCTGCAGGTGGCTTCTCCAGCACCTTGGTGCCTGGTTTAAAGCAAATGCCACCAGCTTTCGTACGGACAAAATATTCTGTTGTGTCTTCTGACAGAACAAACTTAACTTTGTGCAGCTCTTCGCTGGCTCTGCTGGGAGGCAGGGGCTGGAGCAAGGGGGAGTGGGAGTACAGGGGTGTGCGGAGGACCTCTGCGCCCCCTGGCTCAGGGCTGACCTGAGGTGTGACAGGGGCATTGTTCCAGAAGAAGCTGGAGACGAGGTTGGGACTAAGCGAAGCCAGCTCCCGGGGGAAGGTGACATAGGAAAGGGCCTTGAGGAAGTGCAAGAAGGAGATGAGGCAGAGACCAGCCATGCAGAGAGTCAGAAAGAGTTTATGGCGTCTCATCTTCATCCTGTGGAAAAGCCATGAAAAGGAAAGTCACATTCAATAGTTACTGAGGTGCAAAGTTTATCACTGGTAGGAAGACAGGTTGGGGATGGCAGAAAGCTGGTCCAAATTCAGCATGCATCTTTCAAGACTTAAATCCAAGAACTACTCCCCCCCATCCCCTGCCATCCTCAGTGAGCCTTCTGCCTTGGCTGGGTTACATCAAGCTGAACCTCTTCTAGATAACAGTCTTATAAAATTACAAAGGCACTGGTGACAGGGTAGAAAGACAGGAAATCCAAAACAGAAAGAATCCATGACCTAGTGAACTCACCGCACTTGGCAGATTTGTCCCTATTCATTGATGGAAACAAAATGAACATAAGCCTTCTCAGACCCTGCACCACCAAAGGGTTGGGGGCACAGGAAGAGAGAGCAAGAGGGACAAGAGGGAATAAGAGGTACACAGCTGAAGCACGACCGGTGTAAGAAGCGGTTTTAAAGGACTGAGATCATTAACCAGGCTGTGAGAGCCAGGAAAACACCTACACTCCCCTGATCTTTTCAGTGTTTACTCAACACACGCCCTAAAAACCACCCTTGTTCCTAGGAAATGCTACTC
The DNA here is from genome assembly GCA_028020825.1 of Podargus strigoides. Taxonomy (NCBI): domain Eukaryota; kingdom Metazoa; phylum Chordata; class Aves; order Caprimulgiformes; family Podargidae; genus Podargus; species Podargus strigoides. The sequence goes on along the minus strand of CM051663.1, from coordinate 115,451,918 downwards.
AAGTTCAGATGTGGAACAGGAAATAAAGAGTAAAAAACCTAAGATTCTGTCACTTTTACTCTTCTCCCATCCTTCTGAAGTCCACTGTATCTCCAGATGTTGCCCTTTGCTTTTCATTTTCTGTGGACCAGATGCTGAGGGTTGGGGGGGGTTTTTGCATCTGGATCAAGGCAGCTAAAATAAATGACTACCTGTCTCCTCTGGCAATACTGTGCCATCATGACGGACCCACGTCAGGCCAGCAAGAAGGCAGCAGTGTGGAGCCCTTTCCTCCAAACAATACGAAATATTGCCTTCATCTTCTCCGTACACCACCTCCCCTCCTCCAGTTCAGGCAAGGAGCGCAGAGCTGCTGTCAGGCAGAGAAGTGATTGAAGACTACAAGCCAGAAAAAGGACAAAAGAAAAAATACAGAAGAAAAAACTAAGCTTACCAAAGGGAAGGAGAGAAAGGTGCTCACCTCCTGCTGTTTAGGGAAGGGGAGGCTGGGGCAAAGGTGGGCAGGGGAACAAAGTCATCCAAAAGCTCTTTGCAACGCAGAGGCTGTCTTCTCCTCCCTGGAGCATGAAACTCTCCATGCAGCAGCAGGCAAAGAGGCAGAGACCCCCTACGAGCCCTATGCACATGACATGCACCACTGTGTCCTCTCCACAACACACTCCCCCATGGTGGCTCTCCACCCCAGCGCCATCCCCCTCCTAGGGCCAAAGTTCCTGAGAGGCACCACACACCCTGTGCCATCACTTATAAACCCTCTGCCCAGCATGCAATGGTGCCAGCAACGCCTTCACAGGAGGCAACCCCCACAGACACACTCCTGGGGGGGCACAGAGAGCTGCCCCACACCACCAGCCCCACACAGGGGGTGTGCCAGGGCTCCTGACAGCCAACACGTGTACTGGGGCAGGAGTGGAGGGAAGAAGCATGCAGCTCACTCCCAGCGCTTTAGAGGGTATTAAGTAAAATACAGCAAAGCGCGTTTACTGATTAACCTGGAGAGAATTTAATACTAAAGTGAAAAGCCATAAAGCATTTAGACAGATGGCGACTGCCCAAAGGAAAACATATCTGGCTTGCTACAGATGGCTTTGATACGGACTTTGGCAGAGGGGTTGTCCACAGTTATACCTTATGGCTCAGCAATAAGCGTTTCTGGACATTTTGCGGTCACCTTTTTAGTGAGAACGACTGGTGCCATCCCCCATGCTCAGGCAGCAGGGCAAGGACTCCCACGTCAAGCTCTGAAGGGAGGCACCAAAAACCTGAAAGCAGCAGAAAACTTACAATATTGCCATGGGAGGGGAAAACATTAAAAGAAAAAAACCCAACACAACACAAAAAAGGGAAAGCATAACACTATTTGTTAATATTTATTAAGGTTTTTGATCTACTTTGACACAACATAGGTCAACAGAGGGGCAGGGTCCTTTGTGCACCGCCAGGAGTCCCATCTTGTCAAGGTGGGCTGGGAAGGAGGAAATGGCAGCTCTCCTCAGGGGTGACACCAGGACAGGTCCTCACCTCCTACACCCACCTGCCATGGCTCCACAGCCCGAACTCACATGCCTGGCCATGGCACATCATCCTTGTGGTGGCCCAGCAATGAAGGGGATGGATGTTCTCCTGTTTAAAGCCAGAAAGGACCATCTTGGGGCTTGCTGTTAAGCTTTCTTCATGGGGGCAAAAGAAGGGGCTGCAGAAGCTCCCAAGAGCATCTTGTTGTGTCCAAGGTATTTATTTTTCTTTTTTTCTTAAGATTCATGTCTTGCTGGAACAGCAAGATCATTTGTGAGGTAGAGGAGTATCCAGTGCTTCTTCCTTTCATGTCACTGGGTTTTGTTCTGTCTTGAAGTGTGGGGAAAAGAAAGGCACAAGGAAGCTGAAAACACTAAATTAGTAGCTGTCAGAAGACAACGTCTCTTGCTGGTAAATTAGTACAGTTTTCTCCAGTCAGGTATCCTGTGCTTTCTCCCAAGCCTTACCTCCAGACATCAGGTCACTCTCTCTCATGACACTGAAACCCAGGAAAGATGAACAGTTGGCCTGCTCCAATAAGGCAATGGCTGCCAGGTAATGTTGGTTTCACTCCAGTTCCTCGAGGACTCACAACTGCAGGGCAGCCAACTTCCTCTGGGCCAGCCCAGGATAGAGGACAGGTGCTGAAGGAGTCACACAGGGCACATCTCCATCTTCTTCCTGGATGGCTGTGATCCTCTGCATGCCATGGTAAATTCCCATACAAAAGGTTGTAAGTCTTGACATTCAACAAACTGCTTCACTTTCTGGGTTGTGGTGTGCTGTGTCAACACAGCAGGACACGTGGTTTTAGGAAGTAAAGCATATTTTCCTCACTTGACATCTGCATATATCAGTATCTGTCAGGCTCAACACAGGGCTCTGCAGCTCTTCACCCACTGGCAAAACCAAGCCTGTGCACGGCTGCATGGCCTCCCTGTTATTGCAGTCTGTGTCTGGGAGAACCAGGCTGGTGCGCACAGCACTCCCCTGCAGCTCTGCCAAAGCAAGCTGGCCCTGCAGTACCCTCTGGTGTTTCACTGCTGACATGTCCCAGGAGGCAATTTGCACTGCTCAGTTGCCTTTGATAGCGAGTGGAAACATGAACCCAGTTCATATCCCCTCCTAAAATGAGGAAAGCAAAGCAGCAGCAAGCTGTGTCCTCTTCAAAACCTCTTCCCTGGGAACACCTCCATTCTCACATGCCAGGGATTCCTCTGCCAGGGAGTGGAGAACACTCAAACACTTGGGTGGGCTGAGATGCTAAAAAACATCAGTCCCGTATACCCTACCCATATCCTCTGATCAGCACTGCAGTGAAAGATGTGTCTTTGAGTGGTAGTTAATTGGAGACAAAGGCCAGCAGGGGAGGAACGTATTATTACCCACCTTCTCTATCCAGAACATTTACATGTGGTAGAAATTAGAAAGGAGGTACCAGTCAGGAAGACATCTCAGCTTGTCATAAAAGAGCCCAGCTGCTCTGTCACAACACAGCCATCAGTTTCCAGGAACACAGAAAACAGCACGAAGAGATATTTCCCTTCTGACAATTTTGAGTGAGGAGGGGGAAAAAAAGTCAACTTGATCTCTGGGAGAGTGATCAAGTTGCTGCTGTCAGGTTAAAAACAACAGCAAGAAAATCTTTAATGTTCAAGTAGAAGAAAAAGCCAGGAGGAGTATGGACAGTCAGCTCCATTAAGGCAAAGCTCTTTAGGGAACGTGCAGTTACAAACCACTTCAGTCTCAGCAAGACAAGCTGAAAGCTTCTTTTTGTAAGGGATCCCTTTGATATTTCCTTGCTTGAAGTTATGTCTCTACCATGCAGGGGAAGGGCTTTCAGAGAAGGAGGACAGCTAGAAGTGGTATGCATATCAGTTATCCCTAGGCACCTGTTACCATTTTACTTTGCCATTATATTAAGTGACCAGTTGATTTATACCATCCTGAAATCATATCCTGATTTTTCAAGGAGCCTGAGAGAAAGATATGCACCACTAAGAGCTGGCAGTTCACCAATCCTAATGTTCTCTTCTGGAGAACACTGGCAAGAGGCCATGCAACAACCCGCTGGACGCATGATACCGCATACTCCATCTCATTAGAGCACAAGACTCAAGACTCCCTGGACCTCTCCTGTCATTACAGGAAAAAAGCTGCTGTGGAGGGCAAGTCAGAGTAGCAAGTCAGAGTAGAAGCTTCTGGTTTTCCCTTGATACAGAGATGCTCATCTCCTCTGCCTAAAGTTTTCCCATAAAACCCATGCAGTAACATATTTGCCTATCACTCAGATAGGCACACTTCAACACAAAGCAACAATTCAGATTAGAATCGCTTCCACATGGCAGATTAAAATCCAGCATGACTTTCATCCCCCATTCCACACTGAGGGCCCAACTCTTTCTCTCTGCTCCAGCTAGAGACAAACGAGCAGCATCCACACTTCCGAAGTACTAGGTCTGCCTGCCATCCACAGGGCACAGAAATCACAACATGCATCAGGGTCACAGTACCTCAAAACAGTCTAAAATCTCAAGTTACTTCTGTCCTGCAAACAGCCACAGAAGTAAGGAGAAACTATAAAACCTACTCTTTGTCTACAACTCACATGTGACCAGCTCAGGGACAAGAGGACTCTGCTTTGCTTAAGGATAGGAAGAGAAGATTATCTTACAAAGCTGGACAGCAGGACAAGTGGAGAGAAACGGGATGTACCAGAAGGTAGCTAAGGCTCAGCATTTCTCTTGTGTGAAGGATGCCATGATGTTTTCGGGACTGCAAGCTAGGAGGATGTCAGCGGGAAGTTGTGGCAGAGTCACAGTAGAAGGTGGTTTAATGCAGGCAGGTCTATATTGGCTTCTGTTCAAGTTTCAAGGACGGAATACAGCATTCTTCCACAACCTTCATCATGAGCTGCTGCACACAGCACTAATGCAAAACAACAATACCTCATGCTATGTGTTTCCTTTGCAGCTTCGAGGCAACTGACCACAAGGTGCCACCGACTTGCTGCCAGCACAACCAGCTGGAGCAAGCCATCCAGCAGAGTCACTCTCCAAGTAAGGTCAGGCTAAGGGACAGCCAGGCTTTGTCCTAAGCACCTTCTGTCCCTTTCAACAGTGAGGTGAGCAGGGATACAAGGCGATCACTCTCAATAGGGTGCCACTATTGCATCCATTTGACTTCTAGAGCTGCCATCACCACACTGTTAATAGGTGTCATCAAGCCAGGAAGAAAACTGGATGGAGAAAAAAAAAAGATGACAGCTGAAGCATGAATCTACACAAGGCTAAGGTAAGGTTGGCCAGGGAAGGGTGGAAGCACAACTGAGAAACCAAGGCATTGCCTTCCCACTGAACACAGACACATGATGTACATCATATCAACCACAAGCCTCAGGACTGTGTGCAAGCCCTTGCTAGGACTCAACTGACCAGAAGCATCTGTGGTCAAAAGAAAACAGCTGTCTCTTCTGCTACGTGCTGTTGTAGGAAACCAAAGTGCTCCACACCATTTGCTGCATACAGAAACTAAGATGGACACAATACAACACCTTCAGCTTTTTAAGTACTGTGGCTGCTCATGCCTTGAACTCCTGGAAGCACAATACCTTTGGACTCCACACGTTCCATGGGCTTTCACTGTTTCAACTGTTTTCTCCAGTGTCTTGTACTGCGCTTGGGTGGACTAAGCCTTGGTTATTTTAGATGTCGTATCTCCAGCCACAGCGAGACAGCCATACACTCTGGGACAAAGCAGCTCTTAATCCTCCATATAGAGCACATGAGACCTGGATATGAAGTGGTCTTTGTTGACAGGATTTTGGCTCAAGACTGATCTTCCAAAAGTCAGCAGAATAGACCAGCATGTGAACACCTTATGAGTCCATTATAAAACCCTTCACTTGAACAGACTGTTCTTACTGTGGCTACCATAATACTAATAGCAGTATAGTTATATAATTCCCCAGCCCCTGTTTAAAAGAAGATCTGCTCAGAGAAGACTGGAAAACTCCACTGAAATCCAATAATGGCCTATGAGACACCAGTTTAGTTTTATCCAAGAAGTACTTGGACATCACAAGGGTGCAGTACTGCCTGCTAAAGAAAACTTCAAGCTGGATTTCCAACTCCACTGAAATCTTATCAAATATTCTTCTCAGTATCATTCAGCTGTACTGGGCTCCCTTGTAACTAATCTCCTCTCTCCAGCTAAAGTCAGTCTCACCATAGGAATTTCCATAGTTCCGGAGATGCCTCAGCACACTCTGATCCTTCAGACACTCTCAGAGCCACAGTTTTAATTTCTCAGCACTGCTAGTCTGAGCACTCTTTGCACTAAAAGACAAGCACAACTTCTCCTGTCCTCTCCTTCATTTATGCCTGCTATCCTGGAAGGACTCTCCCTCAACTCTGCTTACTGTCTCCTCAAAACATCTGGTTCCAAGAAGACTGCTGTGATGGCCCTGGAGATTGCATCACCACTTGGCTCCAAGACCAGCTCTCTCAGGACATCAGGGGGTGAGCTGAGGCATTCCTCGTAGCACTCTGCAGCGTGCGCGCACACACACCAAGGATCCAAGGCCTTTCTCCCAGCCAAATACAGTACTGCTGCTGCTTGCTGCTTCACAAGTTCAGTGGTTACAGCAGTGCAAAATGGAGTTTGCTAGTTCTTTTGCTTCTTGACTTTGGTGTCTTACAGGGAAGGAATGCTCCATCATGAGATGAGGAAGAAGAAAGGAAAAAGGGACAAAACTACACAAAAAAACCCAACTTATGTCCTCAGACAGGCTATGGGGTAATCAAAGAAGTACGTGAGAACTCCCAACTAGTCTCAGTGTCTTGCAGAGAGGGACAGGACAAACCCATTTTGTCTGAGGATAAAAGAAAATGATGCTTTCAGAGACCTCAAGTGAGACATGGGGCTGTTGTTTCATAGGTTCTCTCCCTCACCACCTTCACAGCTCACCACCCCTCTGTTGTCAGTTGTATTTAAGTCTGCTTTGTAAAGCCAAATCAGCAGCAGATCTAACTGGGTTAAAAACAGACTTCAAGAAAAGTGCCTAGGCATGGGAACAAGCAGCTGTCCAGCAGAAACTTTCTAAAATATTTTACCAGTTCACATCTCACCAAAACTGTAGTATCACGTAGATATATCCTCAGACACTCAAAATTACAGGACTTCAAGCACTGTTCAACTACTGTGAGCTCACTAACTCCTCCTAGCAGCACCAGGGAAGGAGCACATCTCAAGGAGGGATCTGGAAGAAGCAGTAACTGGTAACTGCTTTCAAAGCAGACCCTAGCAGGCAGTCCATGTATGCCAAGCAAGTGGAGTACAAGTCACAAATCCTGAGAAGAGCATCAAAACAGGCCATCAAGATTACCTTCAGAGCTGAGGGCCCATGGGTGAAGAGGACATGGCAGACATACCAGACCATGCACATAAACCCTGTGCAAAGGAAAGCAGGAGAGTTCCTGAGGACAAGGTGACAGCCCAACTGACAGGGAGATGCAGGCTGAACAACCCAGAAGGTGAGGTGGGTGTCCCGTGGGCCTGCAGTGAGGGAGTTAAAGAAGGAAGGAGGCAAGAAGCGCTTGATGCCATGGTGATGGGTAGTGCACAGACCCATGCAGGCAGGCAGAAACTACATTACTTCCAGCTATTTTTGAGACGGGTGGTGGTTGTTTGTGCATCCCGAGGATAAAAGCTCTCCAAGATGGATCAAGGAGGGGAGTAATTAAACCCCAGGAAGACAATAAATACAGAGAGGCCATGAAACAGCAGCAAGATCCTAGCAGCCATGGAGAAGAGCTGGCCCGCCATCCCCGCCCTCTTCCCCCCCCATCTATCACCAACCACTTGGGGTTTGGCAGTACACTCACTTTCCCACAGTAGCCAATCTATTACTGTTTGGAAGAGCCTTCCCAGCCTCTTCCTTCCCCTCCTCCCCTCCTTTCAGGCCACAGGGGTCCCACTTGGCAGCCCCCAGATCCCCCTCTTCTCTGAATGTCTGATGACCAGCCAATCCCATGCAAAGAGTATTAACCCCTTTTCACCGGTAACAGCCAGAGAAACCTGACTCCATGCTGAGAGGTTTCTCTAGGGTGTCTCTCCCTCCTTCTCTTCATCCCCGACCTCCCCCCTTCTTGTTCTCTTGCATCTTTCCCCTTTCCTTTTATTCTCAAAAGCTAACTCCAGCCCTGGGAGTGTTGCGTCTTCCCGAGAATGTTACACGAACCCATGGGAATTTTTCTTGGACCAAGAACAGACCCTTATTTATTTGTCTCTTCTGCCTTTGTTCTTCATTTCCTCTTTCAAGACTTAGGCAAGACCTCGACACAGTGCCGCCTGGATCCCCCGCTGCCACTTCACTTTGTTATTATTTTCAGAAAGAAAGCGCTGATAGGCAGAGAGTTCTTCAATGCTTTGCCCCAAGGCAGAAGTGAATCAGCCCAGACTCCCTCCTCTGGAGTGGACAAAGGGCACAGGCTTGGAGGCTCTGCAGAGCACCTCAGGCTCCAGCTTGCAGAGACAACCCCCTGCTTATGTAATCCTTCTGATTGCAGCATCACAGCCCCTCAGATTAAATCCACACAAGTCGAATCTTCAGTAATGGCTCTATGCCGGTAACAGGCATATGGTACCATGAAAAGGGGCAGTTTCCCAGAATGAAATCAAAAGCCTCCTAATGCACTTAACTCAGGGTCACATAAATCTCTCTTCTGCCTCCCACAGACGGCTGGATCTTGTTTACAGGCATTGCAGCAGGCCTGGGTCTCAACAATATGTTTACTTCTTCTGTACAACATTCCCTTCCACCGTGCAAAGCAGTACCCTGATCTCCAGATTAAATTAAGCAGAAAGGACCGGGAGCTGGTCTGTGGGGAAAGAGGGGGAGAGCTAGTCTTCATCAGTGAAATCAAATGCCATCCTGGACACCACAGAGGTTTTGGGACCATTTGTCTTCACATTCTTCCCTTAGATTGCCTTATTTCTTGAGAAGGATGAGGAGGAATTTTGCATATAGCCAGTTGCCAATATCCCTGACAAGAGGTAAAAACCATTCAATGAAAGAATGGATTTTGTTTCAAGCTGAAGAGCCTGAGAACCAGTCCAGGGCCAGGTGGGACAGCACAGCTTGTCCAAAGGACATCTGGTGATTGGCCAACTCTTCCCCAAATGCAAAAGCCACAAACTGACACTGTGCAGATAAAAACAGAGAAGCTGAGCATTTCTGCTCAACAGTACAGTAGAGACAGTTTACTGCCACAATCACTTGATTACAGGCCAAGTTCCTTTCCCTCTCCACCCTCAGCCCTTTCCCTCCCCTTTCAGGTCTTCAGCAACACAAACATTTATATTGAACTCTAACCGTTTCTGAGAAGTCAGCTGCCACAGCCAGGCCAGAAAGGAAGGAGAGGAGGAAGACAAAAGTAATGTGTAAGCACAACATGAAAACTGGTGGTGAACGAGATAAATGTGCAACGCAGGGCGGGGAGCCACAGCCATCTTGAAGTCACCAGGACAGGCAGGGCAGCCCGTCGGCATGATACAGCAACCTGCCACAGTGAGGCAGAGACCCAAAGGGCATTAAGCTCATACGTAGGTGGGGTGGGTACTCAGCCCACCCAGCTCATCTTCACAATGCTTTTCTGCTGCACGAGCCTGTAAAAAACTGCCCCAGTCTCCCTCTGCCCTCAACTGGTTGCTCTTCAGGGTTTAATCACTGAGAAATGATGGGAATTTCAGCTCCACAGTTTCCTGCTCAACCACCTGATCTTACATGTCTTCAGGTCCTGATGATCTCTTGTAAAGTCCAATGGACCGTGTCATGCCAAAGCTAAAAAACACTTTGGCAGAACAAGATGAGCCTTCAAAAGAAATAAATGCGCTCAAGCATCTGAATATTTTAGAGAGCAGTCCTGATGATCCCTGCCCCAGATCCACAGCACAGCACTGTAATTGACTCGGGGACCAAATCCAAGCATCAGATACACTGTCTCCAGCTTGACACAGTCTCTTTACTGCAAAGACAAGGCTCTGAACTCAGAAAACTCTTGCACAGCCCTGAGCCATGAAGATGCTCTGCAGTACCACACACCTGAGTGATACGGAAACCAGAACTGGATTTTCAGGGCAGTTCGGCTGCACAGAGGCACATGTGAACAAACATGGGCAGAAAGAAAACCCACAGCACTTCCTCATCACTAAGTGATAGACTCTGGACGCCTGACAAACTCCCCTTCCCTCCCCCCCAGTGCTCTCAGGAAGTGAGAAGACTCTGTTCCAGAGCACAACTGCACTATAAATAATTCAAGAGACTGCTAAATTATGCAAAAGCAATCCCATCGTCCCCCTGGCCAAGCTGAATGCAGGTGTGGTCAACCCTAGCTCCAAAAGTTGCTGCTAGATAGGGATTTCGAGGCCACAGAGGCTGTGTGCCAAGAGCACATATCTGAGAGCACAAACGGCCGCTTGCTAACAGTCAGCCCTGCACCAACCAACCACACGATGGGAGGTATTTGGGGACACAGGGCTGATGTGGTTGGACTCTGTGATCTTAAAGGTCCTTTCCAACCTAGATGACTCTGATGTGGAAACAGAAATTCCTTTAACCAATCTCTTCTCCAGAGACCTCACATGGCCCCAGAAGAAAAGCAGCAAATCAGATCCCCTTCAAGCGAGGCTGCTCAGCACATCTTGCCTCCATCGATTGTGGTTAGCTGGCGAGAGCTGCAGCTGGACAGCACTGGCACAGTGAGGTGGGGAGGAGAGGACTTCTGGGGCAGGTGGGAAGGAGGAAAGGGAACTGAAAACACTCTGGAGGCAGTAAAGAAAGAACAGTTTTGCTAGCACAAATAATGTACAGCGAAGGCTGAACTGAAAGCAGACAGAATCTCAGTGCTTTTCTGCCCCACTTCTTTGCCTTCAGGAGATACTGCCCCCCTGAATATCAGGGCCACCGAGGTTTCCCTCAGCAATGGGGTCATTAAATAACAGCATGCAGCTCACGCTGATCACTCCAGGGCACCGTTCTCCTGATTTACCCTGTCCTTTGCTCTGCCTCAGAGCCAGCCCTCACACTACAAGCTCCACAAAAACATGACTTCTTCATACACAGTAAGCACCATCCGCTTTCAGCCCCTATGCAGGCAAACCCTTCTTCCAAAGCCCTACCTTTCCAGGTTCCTGCAGCCTCCAAGATCTGTCTGTGCCCAACATGCTCAGTCTGCACAGGCCTCTGTCCTCTTCTTTTGCCCTGCTGCCCAGCGAGAAGCATTTGTGCCAGACGAAGAAGGAACTGAAAGCGCTACCGTAGCCCACTCTTCAGCCTCAGCACAACCAGCTTAAAATCTCAGGGCTCTAGCTTACCTTCCCCTTCTTTCTTAAAGGGCTCAACATCTAGGAGAGAGAGAGAGAGAGAGAGACTCCCTTTCGTGTCTCTTTGCCATGCTGTCTCTCTTGCTTTCTGTTCAGTTCCAGTATCTGCATGCTGAAACAGGGGATCCTAACGCAGATAAAGTCAGCGTAGCAGATACCTGCATTTAGATCACAGGTTTCACAGTTGCTGAAGCCATTATGCAGCGGGTCTAATTTGCATCAGTCTTTCGGTATGCTTCAAATCTGCTTGCTGCAGCTTTGATATCATGCAAGACACATGCAGCAATATCCCAAGATAAAAATTACTCCAAAGCCTTAAGGAGATGACAGAGTTTGATTCTACTTGCTAACCATGGCCCAACCTGTAAGAATTTACACACCAAGGGGAAAACAACAATCCTAGGGAAAGACAGCAGGGAGCTGGGATTATAGATTAGGCAGCAGATCAAGAAGGAGGTGATATCCACAGTGAAAAGGGTACCAGGATCCAAGCAGTAACCAGAAAGTTAACGATAACCCCTGGCTCAGCACCTGTACCCGGCCATTCTCCAGAATTTCCAAGACAGCCAGCAACGAAGCAAGTATGGGAAGCGTCGCACTTCAGTTGCTGCTCTCCTGGTGAGCCCCTACGTGTGCCACTGAGAATACTGCAGCCTTGCCCCATGCCTCAGTTTCCCTGGGTGGGAAATGGGAGAGATACTTTTCTACACCAGGTAAGGGGCTTGCCTAATTAAAAGAAGCTTAATGGGTTGCTTTGAGGCCCTTGGAGAGAAACCTTGTCATAAAATGCAAGACACAGATGATCCTCAGAAAGAGGAGTTGCCCCATCTCTTTCTCTGAACAGCCACATCCACTTCTCCTGCTGCTTACAGCTTCTGTATTACAGGCTGAAAAATTCTGCTGGCAGAGCTCAGTTAGGTCACACCCCACAGCGATGGCTGATTTTTTGAAAAAAAAGTCCATTTAGGTACAGGACTCTGGGCACTCTCCTTGCTGGGGAAACAGGGAATGTTAATGAGCTCATCAAGCAGCCTATTGAAGCAGAGGGTACCTCAGTAGGAAACACCAAGGCCCCAACGGAGAGCAGCTCAGGTAGCTTTTGCTACCCTAAAGCAGGGAATAATCACTTCCTAACTCACGGCCCAAGAATAAGCCCTTGCTTTTTGTAAGGCAGCCAGTTCCCTTCATTCTTCTTCCCTCAACCTGCCTGATGAAAGCTCAGAGTGCAGTGCTGCACTCTGTCTCACCTATCAGCTCTACCAGGCAAGTTTCTGAGCACAAAAACACACCTGCCCTGTTCCAGGTGTTCAGAGGTTTGAAGAGCAGGAGGTACCTGTTGTGCTTCAGGAGGACCTTGAGGGAAGTAAAGGGGCTGCACTGCAGGGAGCACAAAGTAGTCAGAAAAGGAAGGTAAAGAAATCATACTTCTGCCTTCCTAAGAGCAGCAGCCAGAGTCCATTTCACAGGGATGCAGGTATGGAGTGCTCTTGTGCACCCTACTCCGCTGCTCCAGCACACAGCATCTCTTCCCATCTCCTCCAGGAGAAGGGGGAACTTGGCAGCTCTGTGACTGCAACTCTGCCCTGGCCCCTGGGACAAGAACCCGGTCCTGGCGCCCCGCACAGCATTGCTACTGTGGCACATCTCTGACTTGCACAGCCCAGTCCTAGCAACACACTCGCCTAACCCTATTAAAGCACCCCAAACCTGACCCAGAGCTGCCCACAGTCCCAGGCTTGCCCCCTCCACACAGCTCTGCCAAGGCTCCTCAAGGCCACCCTGCAGCACTGACCTGACAGCACAGTCCACATATGCACTGCAGATACATCACCACCTTTCCAAGAACATCCAGAATGGGGAACAGTGGGCAATCCTCAGACATACCCCCATGTCCCCTTGCATTGTGCTGCCCCATGTGCTTACATTGCCCAAATTTCAGATCCCACTGTAGCACTTTGTTGTGGTACCACAAGATGCCATTCTGTCATGAGGACAAATGCAACGCAGCCTGACCTTTTGTTGCAGAACTGATGGGTGTCGGTGATAGCAGGGAAAACCAGGTAGGGACAACTAGCCACACTCTTCTACAGTCAGGGCTGATAACATGAACAAGCCCTTTGAGGCACCTTACACTGACCTAAAGATGTGAAGATGCCTCTTGTGCCAGTCAGTACCCCCTCTGCCTTCCTCTCTGCCAGAGTTATTGTCAGCTGTACCAGCCTTCGTTAGCACCACCTCCTCCAGCTACATCCCACTGATTGGGTCACAGATTTCAACAATGTACAAAGGGTTCATTTTAGAGCAACTAACCTCACCTAAAACCTAATCAGCCTTTAGGAATGAATGCTGGCCCAGCTTGCCTCATCTATCCATCACCAAATTCCCCCACTTCCTTCCTCTGCATTACAGGAATTGGATTTATGATCCAATGCACGGGTGGGGTGGGGGAAGATGTCAATTTGTGATAGCAGGTGCACCTTAAAGATGCTATTCTCAAGACAGGAGGAAGTTCAGACACAGCAAGCTGAAAACTCTGCTATGCACCCTGCCATGAGATACAGTTTATCTCTGCTTGCTGACAGGTCAAAGCAAGGGAGGGACAGAGAAACTTGTCTGTCCTAAGGTGCCCTTCGTGTACTGAACATGCACAACATCTACACGCACTATCCTGAACAACCCCTGTACCTGTGACTGGTTATAAATGCTGAATTTACTGTGGGCGTAAACTCCACGGAAGTCCGTACATTCCACGGTAAGTGCACGTGGCAGGACCTGTGTGCATTGCTACACGCACCCAGCAAACACCCACCCACATTTGTCACATAAGCATCCCTTAAAGACATGCGATAAGCATGTTAAATCAATCTGGCAGGCCACAAAGTCACACTGTACTTAACCAGTTGCGCGTGGGAGAAGGAGGAGAAAGGTAAACACAAGGCGTATGGGAAATGCATGAGCACACAAACTTCACAGGTACGCTCCCCGGGGAAACACATCACATGTACCTGCGCTTGCTGCCGTGCGCCTGGCCTAGGTTAAGCAGGCTCTGCCACCACAGAGCAGCCCCAGCAACCAACCCTCCAGGTCTGCTATCCCTGTCTCTTGTTGGGCACAAGTACTCTAGATAAATGTTTACAGCAGCCCCTGAAACCAACATCCATGCAAATACACACACTATTTTCAACCTCCTCTTCTTCATCTCCTTGCTAGGGCAACCCCTGTGTGCCACACAGGCAGCTCTTTCATTTTCTAACCATACTGGCACTTGCAGGGAGGCAGACAGCAGCTCAACTCCTGAAACCAGTTTAGAAATGGTCCCCCACACTCTGGACACCTCTGATGGAGATCAGCATCAGCAGCACCTCAGACCAAAAGTGTGCCAGCACAAAAGGCAGCAGTTGAGCCACAGCACTAGGGGTGGGGCAAGAAAACTGAGCTGCAGCTAGCCCAAATCCCTCCCCTCTCCTAAGGTTATAATTGCCATATCCAAGGCATTAATAAACAAGCTATGCAGGTATACCAGAGAGCCCTCGCAGGGAGGGAATGTTATACCTTGCAGTGCACTTCTTACCACTGCTTCAAAATCACCTGAGGGTGTAGAGGAGCTATAAATCTTTGAGGGACTTTTATGACATGCAGTGGCAGAGTCACAGCTTCACTCCTCTTCTGCAGTTTGCAATGGCTTTCATTCAAAGTCTGCTTTATATTGCTACAGGGAGGCTGGAGGCTCCCTGGGAACAGCTCACAGGACTGCTTTGCTCCCACCCCAGCTTGGAGTATGTGTTCCCAGCACTACTACTGAAGCTGGGGAAAAAAAAATAGCTCAGGTACTATGGCTGTGTTTAGAGAAGCTTTGGAAGCGGGAGTTTTGCAGGCAGGTAGGGAGCCCACTGGTTTTCCCTCCCCTCCAAGATGGCTCTCCGCTGTTTGAGGGTCAAGCAATGGCAGATCCTACTTGATTTTGCCTCTTCCTAGAGGACCTGGCAGCAACCACACTTCACCAACAGGGACTTACAAGTGACTCCTAAGCTCCTGGCTCCAGCTGGACTCAAACACCACTTGTACAGGTGGGATTTACACAGCATGAGAGCCACCCTTTGGGGGGCTGAAAAGTTCCTGCTGACTCACATCCTGCTGGGGTGGGGGAGACAGGGGCAGGAGTAGGCAGGAATTTGAAATTCAGTTTGCACAGGGCTGAGGGTTCCTGGTGACTCAAGTAATGCTTGTTAGCAGTCATGCCACTGCACTGAGTGTTTTCACGGGCTTGAACTTCCCACTCAAGGGGAGGGATTTGGAGTTAACTGGAGGGCCATTCTCTGGGAGGGGAGGTGCTCGGCACCCACACCATGTGCTGGAGACAGGGAAGGCTCTCTCCTGACCCAAGCTCTGACCTGGGGTGGAAGGGAGAGGTGACCCCAGCTTTGCCTCTGGGAGGCAGGGCTCCTGAGTGACCCAGGCTCATAGAAATGCAGCCTGTAGAAATCCCCAGAGGAAAACCACAGGCTGAGGCACTGAGAGAAGCCTTTCTCCATCCCGCACTGTGCTCCCTCGCAAGCTGAGCTGCCTGAGCAAGTCTAGAGCTGCAGCAGATGCTGCGTTCCCCATCACCCTTGTCACGCTTGCTTGGGGAGCACAACTCTCACAAGGACACAGCTACGCCAGCATCTGCCACTCCAGTAGGACATACAGCTATTTCCAGCCCACAACCAACCAGACAGTCCCGCACGGACAGGGAGAACTCGGGTGCCCGCATCCCTCTGCGGCCAGCCCCCCAAGGGGGGGAGTACTGTAGCAATCTGACATGGAGATGGAGCAGGGTGAGAGGGGACGTTTGATGATGATCATACACATTTATTTGTATGTATGTTTTCCCTCCCACGCACACACTCCTGTTACTCCTTCTCGCTTGCTGCAGGCTTGGCACGCATCCCCAGCCCGTGCTCTCCCCGCAAGCCGAGCAGGGGCAGCAGATGGGCCTTCGCTGCAGTGCCCCGGCCGGAGGGTGCCTCCATCCCCGGCGAGCCCGCAGTTGCGGACAGGGGGCTAGCAGCATCGCCTCCCTCCTTCCCAGCGCTGATGCTCCCTAGCAGGGGATGCCGGGATTATGGGGGGGCGTGGGGGGTGGGACGAGAATAAAAAAAATAACACTAATATAAATAAATAAGGAGCGGGAAGGTGGGGGCTCGGCGGGGGAAGCCTCTCCGGCAGTGCCTGCAGGGGATGATGCCGCAACCCCGGGCCGAGGCACAACTTGCAGGTGGCGGCAGCGGCGTGAAGTAGAGGGGGGGACACGGACCGAGGAGGGTCCCGCCGCCGCTGCCCGCAGCGCCCACCGCCCCGGGGCAGCTCCACCGGGGAGGGCGGGTGTCCGCTGCCTCCCACCGTCCCTAGTCCCGCTGCCCACCTCCACCCCCCCCCGCTAGGCTCACTCACCCCCGGCTGGTGCAGCGTTCGTGCCCGCCGGGCCCCCGGCGGGGCGAGGCTGCCGCTCGCCCCCGGCCCGCCCGCCGCCCCCCGGCATGGCTCGGCGCCGGCCGCGGCGAGGCAAGGCGAGGCGAGGCGAGCCGAGCCTGCAGCCCCCCGCCGCCTTCCTCCTCCTTCTTCTTCGCCGCGGAGCGGCCCGGCACCTCCTCCCGGCCGCGGGAAAGGATGGGATGGGATGCGATACGATGTGATGCCGAACCGAGCCCAGCCCCGCCGACAGCGGCGGGCAGGGCTGCAGCAGCCCCTTTTGTGCCGCCCTCCCCGCCTGTCTCCTCCCCCGACGCGCCCGCCCGCCCCCCCCGGGCCTCCGCCGCCCGCCCCCCCTCGGGGCACGGCACGGCAGCCCCCCCGCCTCTCCGCACAAAGGAGCGCCTTGTAGGGGGCACCCCCAGTGGTCCGTGGCAAGGCCGACGGTGCTTTATGGAGCGGGCTGCGGCGGCGAGTGCTCCCCCCAAGGATGCTGCGGGGCCGGGGCAGAGCTGCGCCGCCGCCTGGTAACCCTAGGGCAGAGCCGGCCCCCTCCGCCGGGGCGGCAGCATCCCTCCCCGTGCGCCGAAGGGCGAGGGCGGGCAGGAGCGGTGGTGGTTTGGCCGGAGGGAGGCGAGTCGAGTTGGAGATGTGCGAGCTGTCGGGCCCAGCGACATCCAGGAAGTTTTGCTGCGGTGCCAGAAATAGAACCTGCGTCTGCTGACTCTCGATCCTGCGCCCCAACCGTAAAAAGAAGCTGCCTTTTCTTAATTCAACTTTTCCCTGCCTTCTTCCTCATCAGGCCCATCTTTGGAAAGGGAAACAAAGCCAAGCTCAACCAACACACACCCCCGCCGAACGGCACCGCTACAAGCTGGAACACAAGCGTGGGACCTCATCGCTTGCGGCCAAGAGCTAACGAGAGGTCAAAAGGAAGCAGAACCAGAGTACACCCTTCCTTGCAATTTGATGGGACCTTGGAAAAACAGCGCATTAAAACCAAAGCATCGGTCCAGCGCCTCTCCAACCTGCCATTTATCAGACGGGCGAGCTGGGGAGAGGGGGAGAAACAGTTCTGTTAAACTGCCACCACCTGTTCTCCTGAGCAGCGCTCACAGCAGCCCAATGGGGATGCACAAGAGTCAGCCCTACAGACCGAACTTCTGCCTGTTCTACTCATCTCGCCTTAGCTGGCACCAGAGAGGGCTTCCATGGGTAAGGGCCATCCTAATTTTGAGTTTTAAGGCCAAGATGTCAGAGCTGAGGCAAAGAGGCAGCATAAAGTGAAGGGGAGTTTTCGCTCCTGCAGACTTGGCTAGAAGGATGACTAAAGACAGCCAGAGGTCAGCTGGATTCAGAAGTGCCTTGGGAGTATTGCACAAGTACTGAGGGAAAGGAATAAGGACAGAGGAGGAAGACAACGATACATGAAGTGAAGTTCTCACCATATGAGGGAGATAATTTTGTGGCAGAACACAATACTGCACAAGCACAAGTCCTTGAGGCCACCGAAAGGCTCCATCTCAATGACAGCAATAGCATACCAGTGGGAACATACCCAGCTCTGTGGGTCTGGGATGAAGCCGCTCACCCACGGGATGATGCTCACTGGGACAGCCATGGGTCCCTAGCAGGAAACTGGGCTTGAAGGAAGGCCTCAATTCCTGTATCCCCAAGGGGGAATTTGGCAGCTGCAATTCAATTTGCATCGAGTCCTCAACTGCCTTTTTTTTTTTGAGAGGGCTGGCAAGTGACAGCATTAGCCTTGCTTGTGTGCGTGATTTCAGCTCTGGGAGTATATATCCTAAAAGGGCTGGGCAGCAATTGCCGATTCATTTCCCCTTGCCAGCAAACACCCATCACAGAAGGGGTGGTTGGCACTAACGGGAAGAAAACATCACTATTTGGGACCTCCTTTGCTTGCAAAACATTATCCCTTTGCTCAAATATTATCCCCTGAGCAGTTTAAAGACAGCCAACACTCTTCCATGTTAATGTGATAAAATTAAAGGCTTATGGGCTCACCCTGAGATTGCAAATGTTCAGGAACATCAGACCACAAATCTAGAGGCAGAATAACATCCCTGCGCGGAGAGAGGCAGCTGCAATACCACAGCTCCCCTGTCTTGTGACAAATAGTGTTTGCCATGCGAGGTACTCCTGACTAGACAGACAGGCTTCCGCAGCCTCCCTGGAGGCATGTGCCCCTGTATTATGCCCTGGGAAGATCTGGGAGGGGATTTTAGCTTCACCTTTCAATCTTTGTGTGAGGAGAGACAAGGTTTTGCTCTCCTTCCTCAGGCTAACCCTGGAGCAGAATGATGCAGAAGGCTGTTTCAGTGTGTGTTGGTACTTTACCAGATGCAATAGCATGCTGGTACCTCCTTCACCCCAGCACAGCCTTGTGTGTACCTCCTCCCAATAGGACCTTGTTTTCCAACCCATGTTGTTCTGGGTTAGTGGGCCCTGACAGCAGAAGATTGTTGTTTAGGTTTTTTTAAAAGTTTTTTAATGGTATTATATGCTTTGATGGCACCAGACTGAAGCTGTAGGCTTAGATGTAGTATCCAGGCACGTCATGATTTCTAATTTACTTAGCCATCGTACCTTCTCCAAAAGGTAAAAACCCCAAACCTCTGGCTCTGTTTTATGTAAAAGGATCAGAGAATTAGAAAAATTATGTGATTTGCTGGAGGCCAAACACAGAGGCTGTGGTAGGGGAGAAATTTGACTGTGGATCTCGAATTAGTACCCTAATCATTGCTGTCTGTGTAGTGTTTTCTCTCTGTTTTGCATACTTCAGTCTGAGACATGCTGGACAAGCTCTCTTGGGATAAGGAGTCATTTTTAGCCTGATTTCTTACAGAAATAAAGCTCTTGCAATCATGTTGTCTATCTGCCTGTCTATCAGCCACCCACAATAAGGTTTGAATCCACCGGCCAATTTCAACCAAACCTGGCAGCAAGGAAGGGATCTTACAGCAAAGCAATTTGGATAAGCAGAAATAGGGGAGGGAAGAGAGGGAGAAAGCAGAACGTGCCCCTTTGTGCCTGTGTGCTGCGGGGTGGCCGGACACCGCTCCTGGCATGGCATGTGATGCTTCCTGCCCCTCTCTAGGGCTGACCAGGCTGGGAAGGAGCTGAGCACATTGCAGGGATGTCCTGGGCATGCAGCGGCCCTGGGCATGAATGTGGCAGAGACCGTTTATCCCACTGCTGGCAGAGCAACTTCTGCTCTCCTACTCCCTAATGCCTACTGGCTGCTCCTCTGGGAAAGCAGCCGATTAACATATTGCAATGAGTTAACCTTAAATGGTCTAAAAATCCAAACCTCTGCATGTAAATGAATTCTGACGGAAGAAGCAAGATAAAACATCACCCAGCCACAACTGAGTCCTTAGCTCAGCTTGTTTGCTAACCAAGGCACGTTGGTGTTTGCGACTGAAGCCGAGGTGGGCTCCTTGGTGATATACTTAGCTCCGTGACCATTTGCACCTCCCCACTCCGTGCTACTGCCTTGCTAGGTGCAAGACTTTGAAGCAAAACATTGTCCGGTGTGGTTTTTGAGGTTTTAGTGGCTGGGATCTGTGACGCAGCCATATTTTCTTCTTCTTGGGCAGCGCTAAATGTGGGTGGTGTGGGCAAGAACCTCTGGGCAGGGTGTCAGGCATGTGCTGGGCTTTACCATCCCCAGTGGAGCTAGGTAGCTCTGACCTGCCAGCCAAAGGCAGGGGGTGGAAAGGTGCTTCTCCATCACTTCTGGGTGAGCTTGGTTCACATCCAAGCTGCTATGCCTAAGGGTTCGCTGCTACAGAAAGAGGTAACTCTGCCAGTCCCTTTCCTAAGGGGAATTATAAACACTTCCTGCTCGGTTGCTATTATGCGATTTGTTTTTCACCATGTGGCTATCACTGATAAGTGATTCTCGGGCTCCCTGCGTGCAAATCGTTTGACATTTGGTTAACTAACTCCTTCACACTGAGTTACAGAGCCGAGTTAATGGTCGCGGAGCTGAACTTTCACTGTCACCCTTTCCCCAGAAGATCACCAAAAGGTCACTTTTTTCCCCCCCTTTGGGATTACGGTCTTTTTAACGCCCTTTCGAGCTAGGCTCTGCAAACAAAGTCCTCCTTTGAGCCAACCGGTCTTGAAATCTGATGCCCTTGTACATTTTGCACTGCTGGTGGCAGGGAAGAAAACAACAAAGTGACATTTTTATGGTCAGTCAGGAGGCAAATGGCTTAAGACAATTATATTTATCTCTTCCTTGAGGGCTCTGAGGCCTCCGATCAGATAAAAATTACAGTCACTGGCAATCACCATTCCCAGCAATCAGGCTGTAGCAAGCGGGAAGATGAACAAGTGCTGGTACAAATACTCGGGGACTAACCCTAGTAGCAGGATCCGCCCAGAAAAGATGCCTTTTGTGTAACGGCAACAAACAAATGCCTTTAAACTGGCACTGGTGTTAAGTAACGTAAAACTTTGCCAGATAAGGATTGTTTGCTCTCACTTAGGGTTTCTGGCAGCCCTGCTCCTTGGATTATTTGCTGAAATGCATTTGGCTTTTTTTCAGTTTGTGATCTTAAAGGCAAAGTGATCAAGTTTCATCCTCATCTCCTACTACAGAGAGATTCTGGGCAGCATGAAAAATCTGATCTTTCCACGGCTGTGAGGGCAAAGGAAGGCATCAGCCACGGCATGGTTGCCATAGGCAGTGGCTCTGGAGGTGGGGGTGTCTGCTGCCATCAACGTTCTGCCTAGCCCCAATCACCCCCTTGTTCCTGCTAATGCTGTGCCTCTCCAGCCACAAACTCTTTAGCGTGAGGCCATATTTTGCTGTATGTTTTTAGACCACTTCATGTTTTGGGACTTCCAACATTTCCTCAAAGAACAACTGAAATATAAAGAATAGCAAGTCAGTGGTGGCTTGTCAGAAGAAGGGTGAAGGAAATGTTGAGCAAAAGTTTGGCCTGGCAGCAACAGAGCATGTTTCTACATAAATTTTATACAAACCCCACCATGCTGTCAAGAAAAAGCACACGCAGCAGTGGCTTCAGAGGCATTTCTGCAGCAAGGCAGAAGTCTCTAACAAGAATTGCATATAAGCAGTGGAGGGCACTGGGAGTCCTGGTGGCACTTATTCTGGGTGCTCTTATTCTGAATCACTTGTTCCGAGTGTGACAGCAAACCCCTTCTTGCAGAAGAAATGCTGCCTGGCTGGGAGCTTTCTGGTGTCTTCCCCTCAGGAGCAACGGCAAATGGAAAACGAGAACGTCACCCGCCTTTGTTTCTCTAGCTCTTCTCACTCCTTGAGCTCAGATTAGCTGCACCCTCCAGATTGCAGGGGGTCAGTACCTGCCACTTCTCCCAGTCATGGATGCACAAGCCAGCAAGTCATCACCATTTGGCCTCAAAACCAAATAAACCATTTTTTGGTTAGGTTTTTGGGTTTTTTTTTCAGTGTGCAGAATAAGGAAAAGTCAAAAGGAATGTGTCTCTATGACTGATGTGATGACAGGGGGTGGAAAGACTTTGGGAAGATGCTGGATGCACAGATTTGGGCGCAGCAGCCCTCTTTCAGGGGTGCACAGAGCTGCTGCTGCGGTCAAGGAGAAGCAGGTGCCCTCCTGGAGGGAGACAGTTTTCTCCTTCCTCCCCAGGGCTGAGTTTTGCTCTTCACACTTAAGGGCATTAATTTAGTCTTGCAAATATAATTATCACAACATGAGGGGAAAAAAAGCCTGGAGAAAAGCAAACCATGCTTCCCTCCTCAGACACAGCACCCCTCAGCTATCAACCTGTTACCCATCTCTGGACCCCAATTCGTGGTGTTGTAGACACCTACACTGTATTTCTCCCCGCTTAACCAGCCTCAGGGCAAACTGCCCCACCTCTTCACTTCTCTGAGCCTCCTGCCCCACCTCTTCACTTCTCTGAGCCTCCTGCCCCCTCATCTCATGTGCCTCTGGCATCTGGCCTTGCTGTGGTCCTGGCCTGCTGGTAGCTCCCAAGGGAGGGCTGAGAAATACCGTGGGGAAAGCAGGGCCAGCACGATGCAGCAAAGGGTTTTCTCCTTTGCCACTTGAGTGTAGTTTCTAAATTCCCCAAAATGGAGATATGCCTACATGTCAGAGAAGGAAGCCCTGGTCCTATGGGCACGCTGATGAGGAAGACAAGACCAGCACATGCTCTCCCCAGCCTTGCTAGCCTCAATCCTCACCCCAGGGACTCTTCCAGACCTGAGTTTCAGCATCTCTGTGTCACATTACTCACTGGACGCAGTGTCTCCAGGCACATCGTTCCCTCCCAGCAGTGTCCCCAGCAGTAAGCACAGCCAAAACAAGGATATGTTGAGACATGTCGTCTTCTTTCAAAGGCCCATCCAGCACAGCAACAGCAGTGTGCGTGGACATATCGAGATTAGAGTCACTTTACCAGCACAGGAGGGAAGGAAAATGGCATGCTAGTATGTTTTGTCTGGTGACCACAGTCTGGAGGAGTTTTATTTTGGTTGAAGGAGGAAACCTGGGGAAACATGGGAAGGTACCATCAGACTGGACATGGCCAAGTCCTGGAGCCCGCATCCTCCCTGTGATGTGAAGCCCGAGTTGCAGCAGAACTCCAATGCGTACTTGCAGCTCAGCCATTTAGCCGCAAAGCCACTCAGCGAGCGGCATGCTCTCAGCCTGCAGTTGGAGGATTGCAGAGAGGTGTCAGGGCAGCGAGTGGGTGAAATGGCACAGCAGCACGAGCAACCACAGGAAGTTCGCTGTAGCTACAGCTAAGCAGCACTTAACTCTTTAGTGCATGCTGGGGCTTAAAGTACTCACTAGCAGCACAGAGAGCAGGAGGGATTTGCCTTGGGTCATCCAGGAAGGGAGCCTGGGAGATTTCTGCAGGAGCCAGGGCTGTCGGCCAGGTCCAGGCAGGCTTACCTCAGCCAGTGGATTTTGTCTGGCTGCCTGTCACATGGGAATGGCCCCAATGCCTCCAAATTGTGACTTTTCCTCTCACAAGTCAAGGGTGAGAGGGGGAGCTCAAGGGAGGCTCAAGGGGGGAGCCACATTAAACCATAGCCATCCCTGTCTCCTTACAGAATTGCTCCTGGGATGGCATTTTCTGGAATTTGCTTTGAAATATTCCCTATGGCATGGTTCCCACCACAGCCTCTCTGAAACCACATCCTTGCCTCGGCAGTCTCAGGTGAGGTACCAGTCCAGCTATCCCTGCTGCTTTCCCTTCCTTCCCTTTTAGCCCTTGATGCTGATCTGGGGCTCTCTCAACTTGTCATCTTTTTCAGCATCGTTTCTCATCTCATCAGGATTACATCTATTGAAGAGCCACAGGGTAGACTTTAACCCACACACACAGATACATGGTGAGTGGATTTGGGAAAGGGATTAAGGGTAGGGCCAGCAGCACTTGTAGCCCCCTGTGAGCACTGCCCCATGCAAGGAGAGGCTGGTTCACACTGTGGCTGACCTCCCCTGCAACCTCTGCTTTCCCTTATCCAATCTCCGACATGGGCAAAGGTGCAGTGGGATTAGCAGCTGAATGAGTTAAAAATGCTGCTGAGAACATGCCTCAGCTAGGGCTGGATCAATTTTCCCAGCCCCTCTGACTGACACAAGCATGTCCAGCCAGGGAATTGTAAAGAAAACAGGCTTGAAACCAATTTCATTGCAACCAGCGGCGACTGCATGCATTGATAATGCCTTTGATAACACTGCAGAGAAGAGTTATCAATGTTGGAAATGTCTGTCTCATAGCTACAGCTCACTCACTGCTGGCAGAGGGGAGCTGGAGGCAGGTACCAGCAAGCACTTACAGCACCCAAAAAAACATCTCTTGCAAGTATTGAGCAGCTGGGGCAGCCTGGCACCCCACAGCTAGGCTGGGACAGTGGTTAGGATAAGGAGGGAGACCTCAGCCTGTTCCACACGATGCTGGTGAGCTGCTTCCTTCATCCCTGCTCGCACCTGGGTCATATTGAGTCACTCAGGCTCTTCCACCCCGGGAGATCGGGACATGGAGCAGAGGGACATCTCAGAGGCGTGACAGCTGCTTGTCACTTCAAAGGGGACCCCAGGGAAGGGGCTGTTGTCTATGTGTGGCAACTGGCAACTACAGCATGTGTCATTTGCTCTCTCCTTGTGTGCCTGTCCTGTCAGCCCCTCATTTTATTGCTCTTTTCTGAAGTACCCAAGAGATGCAGAGGCTTACCCCAGAGATAACCATTCAGACCATCTCAGGAGGGGTGACAGGCACAGGCGGGAAGGCCAGCAGGATCACTGTCAGCAGGACTGCCCTGACCCCACAGTGTCTTATTTGGTAAAATTTGGCTGTGTTGGTTTAACTGTGGTACTCACCCTGACTGCAGTGACTAAACCATACAGCTGGGGCGTGAACCACATCAGTTCTCCCAGGCTCATTAATCTAACTAAACTATTAAACCCTGCTCAGGGTGACAGCTTATTGCAGGGCTAACATGTTTAGACTGCAGCAAGCTGCTCATTCTGCCCAGCATGGCACACTCTTGAAGGGGTCGGCGCCTGTGCAGGGGCTTTGCAATGCCCTCTGGATCGTTGCAATGCTGTGAACAGGCACAGTGCCCTCACTGGAGATTTACTCATCTTCCAAGCCAGGACAGATTCCCGACAGCCTAGAAATACAAAATTAGGAAAACACCCTGAAAGCAAAACAAGACCTGGAAAGGAAATGACACCTAAAGGTCTGATTGCATCTGAGCTGCCTACAGCTGAGCAAGGTTAAAAGGTAACTGAGCCCAACCAGCTGTCATCAGCAGCAGGCTCAGCCTTCTCCAAGGCACTTTCAAAATTACTGGCTCAGCCTCTTCATAACCCATTTTTGCTCAAGTAACTCAGGTTAACTGTGACCTGTTCATTAGTCAGGCTTAGCTTGCCCAATCTGCATTGCCTGCAACTGTGTAGGCAGTCTCACACGGGAAGGGTGGTCAGCAGCACCATCCCAGCCAGCAGGGAGAGAGGAAGCAGGGGCATTTTGTCAGAGCACATCTGCCAATGTATCAGGTCCTGTGGATCAGTTAGGGCTGCTGCCTGTCCCCAGCTGAGAAGGGGAATCAGGGAAAAAAGGGAAAAGCCCTGTGGGTTGAAGTAGAAATGAATTTAATGGAATAACAAAACTAATACAAACACCAACATAAAATACAAAAGCTTACACTCAACCTGGTCCTTGCGGTGGGGTGGGGGGAAGGCGCAGCAGGAAGCCCCAGGAAGAAGCCCTACTCACAGCAAACTCCCTCCTTTTATAATGAGCTTGATGTCAGTGGTATGGGATACACCTGTGAGTCAGCTTGGGGCAGCTGCCCTGACTGGAACTCCCAGCTGACTTGGGGCTACTCATGGCCTGCCTGCCACAGTTGCAAAGGAGGCCTTGGTAGTACATGTGCCCCAAAGTGCCACATGGGCATACAGGAGGAAGAAAAAAAGGGGATGAGCAGAACCTGCTTTAATTTTGTACTGCAGCAGAACTAGAAGGGTGCAGGGAAAGCACCCTATGAGCCTGTCATGAGGAACTGTGAAACCTTGCAGCCAGGGTCCAGCCAGGCTTGCTCTATATCACCTCCCCAGATGTGGCACAGAAATTAAATCGTGTTCTTGGGGCCACCTCCATGGGAGCAACACCTGAGTGGGTGCTGTGTGTTACCCCTCCAGCTAGTTCCCGTGGGAGGGATACCTGGCTGGGAGCTGCCAGGTCCCCAGCCAGCTCCTTGTGGTGTGTATGCACTGGGGATCAGGTCAGCACAAAGTGCTCCATGCAACCGATGGCCCTCCAGGCACAACATGCACCAGTGCTGCCGGACTGCTGCAGGGCCAGGAGTACCTCCAAGCCCAAGGTCTAGTTGTCAAAAAGCTCCCGAGTTTGCAGAGGGCTACACGGTCCCATTGGAGCTCCCTGCAGAAGGGCTTTGAGGTTCAAGGATAGCGTGGTGACAGCACTGCAGAGGCATGTATGTGGGGAGTGGGGCTGGTGACCTGACTGGGTGTCAGAGCAGAAGAGGGGGCTGGTATCATCCCCAGATGCAGCACCGTGTAACTTTAGCTCCGGGCCGTTCCTATTTGTCTTTGCTTCTTGCATGTTGTGAATAGAAATTAGCTCAAGTTCAATGGGCTCCATGCAGGTCTTGGAACCAGATGATTCAAGCTGGGATTTGTTCCATATCTCGGGTTTCACGTGTTTTCTTTAGCTGCATTTTAATTGTGGGGTTTTCCTTTTTGTTTGGAGAGATGTTCTTCTACACAGGTGCTGTTCCTTTGCAGCAATAGTAAATATCCCAAATAAATACCCTTACCTGCTTACGCGAGGGTGAAGAGGAAGTGCCCTACAACGTAGCAGGTTAGTTTTTTATCACAGCTCTTCAGCTGGAAAGCCATTGGGAATGTGTCCACAGAAAACGTCTGGTGCTAGTCCGGAAAACAGCATACAATGTCAGCAGAGCCCTAGAGAGAGGAGCGTAATGTGTGCAGACAAAGCCTGGATTGGATTTAGCTCACCTTTATTTCCACCTTGAACCACCAGACCTTTCCTCTGAATGTGGCTGAGCTCAGGGCCTGCTGGATATGGGAAATAAAATTCTCCTTGCTTTCCTAGCTGCCTGATTTTTTGCGGGCTGGTCCTGACAGGCTGCAGTAACCCATGGGCTGTTTTATACATCCTGAGCTGCGAGAGGCCAGGAAGAGACTGGCGGCCAAAAACGAGGTGGTCTGGTCCTATGTGGATTCATCATACCTCATGCAATTAATTTGTTTTTCCTGTTGCTTCCTGCCCCGACTGCCATTTGTCCCCTGCTGCAGGGGTTGTGTTTGGGTCACGGAGCCGAAGGGGCCCTGGCAGGTATATCCAACGGGGATCCTGTATTTGGGGACCTTCCCCTCCAAACTAGCACCTTCTCCATCTGCAGGTTGGTGTTGGGAGCTCTCCTGCCCGGTGAGGAGTCTTGTGCCTGGGAGACGAGGATGCTCAGGAGAGCTATTGACTCCTCTCGGCTGTTGTCTTGTGCCAGGGCCAAAACTACTCCATCCCTGCTTGCCCTGAAGTGGAAAAAGCAGTTATCTAAGTTGTGTGCACTCCATGTGGGGAGGCAGCAGTGTGTTTAGGCTACCAGCCGTAGCCCCACATCACTGCATGGGGTCTACATCCAATCCCAGAGCCTGCCAATGACTTGTCCGGGCACATATGGGTGTTACCGGCATGGTAAGACCTTTAGGAGGGACTGGTTTGACAGGTCATTCCTGCCTTCTGCTAGCTCCCCCTCCCAAATTCATTTTGGGCAACTTGCCATGGGCTGCCCCATCTTGCGGGCACCCCAGAGCTGGGTTTTCCTGGTGTGCTTACACACTGTTGGCTGAGGGCCAAACCACTCAGTGAATTATTGCTCTCCATGCTGATTTTAACACCTTCCAATGGGATACCAGAAATGTCATAGCCTGAGGGAGTGAAGGATTGTCCCGTCCCCACAGATTGCCCCAAAGCCACCCATGCAATGGCTCCCATCTTGGGAAATCATGGCTGGAGTGGAGGGTGATGCATTTCTGGGGTGCTCGGGGGTATGCAGTCCCCTGCTTCACCTGCCCTCGCTGCTGTGCCCACCACATGGAGGAAAACCCTCCCAAGGAAGGTGCTGAGTGAGGAGGGCTCTGCATCCCCTGTGCCCACAGTGTCCTTGTCAGTCTGCTGGATCCTGGCTGATGGATAGCTGCAGGCAGCAAATTTGAGCAGCGTCTCAATGCCGATTTAAATAAATAAATGAGTTTGAATGCTTCGCCTTGCAGAATGGCATCTCATTCAGCTGTTCAAGCATCAAATACCTCAGGGATTCTTTGGGTCTCAATTTGCAGAACTATTTCCCTTTCGAGTGCTCTTTTATTTTTCTTTTTGCTTATTTAAACCTGTTTTTCCTGTAGTGAACAATCCTTGCAGGTGAAAGGAGGCAGGTTTTAGATGTTGGTGGAGCTTTCTTCCAGATTTAAGAGGGATCAGCAGATTCTATTTATAAAGGTCTTCCCTGACCCCAGCTTCCCCAGTTGCGGCTGGTGGGGATGCAGAGGGATGTTCCCATGGTTCAGTTGTAGTTTGGGTCCCCCTGGGCTGCCGGATCACTAGCAAAAAGCCTGTTGCTCGCAGCCACTGCCACTGTGCTGGTGCTGAGGAGAAGCGCTCACCCACCTGGGGCCAAGCAGCAGCTGCGGGAGCTACTGCTGGCCGAGGCTGCAGCCCCCTCCCCAGCCCCTTAGGTGGGTCATGGGAACTGGAGGGTGGGAGGAACATGCATGTGTCCAAAATACCACAGATGTTTTAAGGACAGAACAAGCTCAGGCCTGGTGAAGTTGCCTTTAGCATCAGTGGGATGGGGGAAACACTGAGCTGGGGAAGAGGGCGAGGAGCCGACATCCGCCAGCTGCAGCCCCCTGCTTTGCCTGTTTTGCTTTTCTGGGAGCTTCAGGCCATGGGAGTTGCAAAGAATTGCCTGGAGAAGCTACCCGAGAAACCTCAGAGGCTGGAAGAGCAGAACACAAACGGAAAGGAGCTGACATTATTTTCTTTTTATTTTAAGCCAAACACAAGAATATTAAGGGATCTGATTCATGGTGTTTGAACACCTGTGAGTGATACACAGCAGAGCCTTCTCAGAGGCACGAGATTTTCCCTGAATATAATCTAAAACAAATGTCTTCCTAGCCAAGCTCTAATCAAGGCCTTATGGATCAGTGAATAAATATAGAGGCTTAGTTAAATTAGCAAGATTCATGTTGTTCCTGTTGTTGTTGTTGGTTTTATGGCTACCTCATTCCACCCACATACATGCTTAGATCATCCTCTCCTGCCTTCAGGTATTTGCTTAATGCAGTGGCCAGGTATGGTGTTCTGCAGGTATTTGGGAATAGGACACACACACAGGCTCAGGTGCCTGTGAAATAGCTGAGAGCAGCTCTCCGAGCGCAGTTTCCCTTTGCTGACACTTGCATCCTCATGCCTTTGCACCATGCTTCTGGATGCAGCAGTGCCACGCTTGTAAAGCTGTAGCAGACTTTTGCACTGATGTAGGAGGAATATGGCAAGCAGAGGGTTTGTGCTGTTGGCCTTTCTAAGGGCATCTGGTCTCTCTCTATTGGCAGTCACAGTGGTCAAAATTTTGCACATCAGCCAGACCATAAATAAATGGTTCGGCCTCATGTTTTAGACATGGTTAGTAAATGTAGTGCAAATTCTGCTGCATCCCTTCAGCTCCTCCATCTTCCTACCAGCTGCCCATGAGCCCAGGCTGCCTTCCCTGCACTGCAGATAATGAAGAATTGACTCTATCCCCATTGCCGATCCTCCCCAGGAGCGACAGGTCAATGCCGTGGGGAGGATACGCTCCCCGTGGGGCCAGTCTCCCCTGGTCTTTCTCATTTCCAGCCAGCCCCTGTGCTCAGCAGAGCTGGAGCAAGGCGGAGAGAAAGTGTCTCTCTGACATGCCTCGGTTAGCAAACGATGGCGCTTGCTCCCTCATGGGAATGCCACTGATGCTGGAGTGATAAACTGGAGGTATTTGGGGATTTGAGAGGAGAGCTGGGGAGCTGGGGATGATCGAGACATTGCTGTACGTCTCTGCAAACAGACACAGCCATTGCGCAGGAACTGAGAAGTTCAGGAGACCGAGAAGCCCTGTCCTTGGCCCTGCAGAAACAGGGATGCCACTGATGGGCTTTGCACATCTGTCTTCAGGTCTCAGCTGTTAGAAGGGGACTGAATCTGTTTTATAGTCCTTGACGTGCCAAGCCCTTCCTGGCACACTGCAGCCCTCCCCAGCTGCCAGCTGCTGGGCAAGTGCCGGCTCTCAGACCCGTTTTGTGGCAGGAAGCTCTGGGCACCTTGGCCATCACCATGAGGATGGTCCCAGCAGGACCAGGGCAAGCAGCACTGGCAGTCACTCAGGCCCTCCTCTGCTCTCTACGCCCATGCTGTCCCTCCCTGCTCTCCTCTCTTCAGCATTTCCTACCCTCAGGTTAGCAAAATCCAGTTTTGTCCACATCACCACCCTGCCGTCACCTGCGCTGGCTCCTCTCCAGTTTCCCCAGTACTCAGAGATGTGTATCTCACTCTGCCTCCTCCCGTGAGCGATCCTTGCGATGTTTCCCAGACCCCTCCTTGCACCCCTCCAGCCTGCTGGTCAGAGTACAACCCCTGTGGTGGGAATGGCTCCAAAACTGAGCACCGCAAGCAGCTGAGTTGCACGTGAGTCCATTCGCCAAGCCCAGGTGGGGAACTGATCTGGCTGAAAAAATCAGCCAGATTTTTTAAAAATTTCTTTTTTTCCCTGGGTTATTTTTTAATCCTCCTTGACCTGGTTTTCTCTGGTTCCTTGAAAAGAGCCAACAGGCAGCCGATGGGCAGGTGGGAGGACAGGGATGCTGCACAATTCAGCCCACTGGCAATAAAGCTGCAACATCAGTAGTCCGAGGCAAATTCAAACAGCAAACTCCAGAGCTGTTTCCTTCCCCTCTTCCCTGCAGACCAGGAGTGGCACCTTCCCGCAGAAGGGCCAGTTCTTGGGGAGTGTGACCACTGCTCCTGGCTAGCAGGAGCTGGCTTGGAGCAGAGAATCCTTCCCCTCTGCCATTGAAGCCCTTTGAAATGCATTTACATACCAGACAGGGAAAAAAATTTCGTTGGTGTTTGGCCAGGGAATCATTCTGATTTGAAAACACTTCTGTGACTTGTTTTTTTGATTGTGCTAGCAGAAATACATGGAGGGACTGAAGCGGGCACAGAGTAACTGGCAGATCAAGCTGCTTGGACAGCACAGCTCCACAGGGCTTTCTCACTGGAGGCTGTCCAATGCGGGTGTCCCACCAAACCCTTTTGGTTTCAATTCCCATTATATTATCCTAATGTTTTGGTGGGTTGTCCCCACCAAGTCTACCTGCCATAGCCCGCTTTTGTGTTACCTCCTGGCCGTGTCCCTACCCTAGATTATCTGCTTAATGCGGTTTAGTGAATGTGCTTTCTAGTGAGGCCGTCACGACCTCAGCGTTGCTGTCTGGGGGAGTTTTTACTGCAACTCGTGCCTCTCAGACCTATTTTTCAGCATGGGGACTTCACCAGCCCCGGATAAGTAGGGAGCCTGCAGCAGCTCCCTTTGCCATCTTCCCTTGAACTCATTAGTGAAGATGCCAAGACTGACTAGATATTTAGTTTGCTGGCACTTCCTTAGGCCTCTGTGCCCTAAATAGCACTCAGCAGTCATTTATCATTGCAGTCCAGGTCCTCCAGGCAGCGTGCTTCCGCATGGCTGTATTTATAGCCATACCATTTTTTAAATTTTTTTTTTTCACAAATACAGAAATACTTATATCCTCTGCTGAAATTCCCTGTTGAAGCTGCCATGCTCCTGTGGTTCAATAAACATCAGGCACTTCTCAAACAGAATTCTTCACAACATACTATTCTCTCATCCCTTGTGTGGCTGTTCTTCTGGAAACTACCCTCATTTATCTGCTGCTGGTACAGAGTTGGATTTCCCAGTGGATGTGGAGCCTGACTGACACTTGGACTTCACATCTCTCCTCTGTCCCACTTCTTGGTTTGTGTCACAGGGTATTGGCCACTCTGCAAGCCACAACACCAGCATGCATCCAGCTGTGGGATGTGGGAGAGGCTGTGGTGAAAGGCTCAGTGTGACAGCATGCCTCCCAGCTCCCCTGCATGGGGGATGCAAGTGATGTCCCTCCCTCCACCCATGGTGGGTTTGGCCAACAGCCTGTGGAGCCATCCCTTTCTCCAGGAATCACAGCCCCGCTCCAATGCCCCAGTTCAAGAAATTGGTCTAATTAGAGGAGAGTGAAATGCTTCTCCTGCTTGGAGAGCTGCAAGTCCCCAGCCTACTTAAAGGTCCGCAAAAGACCATTAGCGCGACAGCATGTCTCCCCAGAACTACACGCTTGCTCGCATGCTTGGCAGGCAGCCAACCAGATGTAGCCAGGCTGTCTGGAGGTGCCAAGCATAACAATTAACAGCCACTTTGTGGTGGGGTTGGCAATGGCAGCCGAAAATGGTTTGGCCGCCCACCTTGCTTCCAGGCACAGCATAGTCCTCTTGCACCCCTCCAAGGGGCACTGCCGGGGGTCCAGGAGGTGACAGTGAGGGACCCTTGGCACCAAACCGCTGCAGGACCTCAGTGACGTACCAAAAATGAAGTCCTGTGGTGAAGGATGGCAGCTGATATGCATCTCAGCTGTATCATTGAATATTGTACCTTATTTGTGTCAAGGTGCTGTACCTGTTTTTTAATGCTGACTCGAGCTGCAGTTCTGCACACATGGAGTAACTTTATCCAGGTGAAGAGTTCTGAGGAGTTCGGGAGGGATGCTGCCATGTTCCTCGCTTGCAGCGGCCTGCACAAGCTGCTTTATTAGGTCTTAATTACTTCCTTGCTGTCCAAAATTCTGAAATTTGCCACTAAAGGCAGATAGAAATAAAAATGTTGCACTTTTGCAGCTCAGATATTTGTAGCCATGAATAATACACTAACATACTCATTTACTAATGGATACACTTCTCCTCTAATTTCTTTCCCCTCCAGACATTTGCAAAAGCTCTTTTCATTCCCATCACACCTTTAGCAAGCAGTAAGCCATTCTGTGTTTTGTTGCTCTTTTCTCTGAAAGCTTTTATTGACTGCATGTTGGTTTTTGCCTCATCACCTTTTCCATTTCCATCTAGCTTTTTTTTTTTTTTTTTCTGTTGTTGTTTTAGATCTCCAAGAAGTCCCCCGTGGAACTATTTTGGATATTTCTCAATGCAGCAGCTGAAAACTCCTGGAATAGCTAATGACAGGAGCAATACGGAAAAGCAGAGTTGGCTCCTGAATATGTTGGGATTAGGCAGGGGGAGTTCAGTAAATTACTGAACTACCTGGATGAAGAGTTCATGTCCAAAAGCTATTTCACCTTAGTACCTGACTCTCATTTACATTTAAGAGCTGTAAGTGTTTTAGGGATGAGCTCTGAAGCTACTTCTCTGCATATTTCTGGCTTCAGAGGGAAGAGCCTCTTCCCTTTTCGTACAGCATGTGGCAGCAGGTAAAAAATGCTGTGGGTCAGGGGAGGGCTGGCTGGGTCCAACCTTCATGGTGAACCGACGAGCGGCACCTGGTGAACCCATTCAGAGATGGGTTTTCGTTCCTGCCCTCAACACACACTGTGGCAGGCACATACAGTGAACCTTTCACCGAGTCTAAACTGGGTGACCCGGATGGTTTGCTCTGCTTTGCCTAAAACTAGGCGCAGAGGTGTCTCTCTCCCACTGTGGGCAGTTGGTGCTCCTTGCATGGGGTTAGCACAGTGGGTCTAGGGTGGAGATTTGGTCAAGGTAAGGCACCGGGGCTCTCCCCCTCCCTTGTACAGTCCCCATCTGCATGATGGCAATACAAAAGCACCCTCTCCCTGCTCAGCTGCCTCGGAGGTGATGGTCACAGAGCAGGTCTGCAGCCAGGATGAGGGTCGAGCAGCTTGGGTACCAACAAGGGCAGGAGGAGCCTGCGGCACACAGGCAAACAAGAGCGGCTATGTGCTTTGCTTCGACTGCCAGTTGCCATTGGCTGGAGCAAGGGACTTTACGAATCGCTGATGCATGAAACCACTAACATCTCAGCTTTGATCCTCCTACTTTGAAAGGAGTACTGAATTTTCCAAAGCAACCGATTCTTATCAGAGGTCAGAGCTGGCTGCATTTGCCTGATTTTGCTTAGGTTGGGAGCTCTGTGCTGCGTGTTCGGAAATGCCCAACCACCTCTAGGAAACTCAGTTTTGGATGATGGGGCTTGTGGCTGCTTTTGGAAACAAACCACGGTGGCTTCCCCAGATATTTTGGTGGCTGTTGGCCACCTTAGTGCCATGGTAACCAGAAAAGCTTTGTGCAGAGGCATTTCCATATCTCCTGAACGAAGAGGTGTAAGGTTGGACGCCCTTCCAGAGCCCTCTGTCTCTCTGAGCCTTGCCTTTCCTTGCTACTTGTCCTTTGGATATCAAAGCAGGAGTTTTGCTGAGGAGACAGGAGCTGGTGTTGCTCCCCACCTTGCTTGTTTTTTGTAAGGCAGAGAAAAGCTCTTTGCCCAGCTCAAGCAAAACCCACAGAAGAAACACAGAGTTTCTAGGTCATGCTGTTCTTGAGAGCTGAGGCAAAACCAGAAAACAGGCTAGGAGGCTCTCGAAACACCTGGTAGAGAGAGGGTCAGGCCCAAGCATTGCATGGAAACACCTTGGAAACATCTCACCCAACCTGCCTCCTGCTGTGGCTAGGTCCCTTCTCACAGGGCTCCTGCTGTTGGCAGCCCAGCATGCCCATGGTTAAGCTGCTGCTTGTTTCTGGGGGAGCTAGGAGGGGAAGATTCACCTCCAAGCAAGCAGCCATAATACTGCATCCATCCTATCTGCCCTGGCTCTCTAGAGCATTCCCAGGCTTTTTCTTTCCATGCTCCACTGGAGTCTAATCCTGCATGCAGAAAATTCCTCATGCTTTTTGCTCTTATTCCTCCAGGGCATCTGTTTTCTCTTCTGTCTGGCTGTTAAACAGACTGAACTCAGTTACTCTAATCCCTCCATCTTCAGTGATGTTCTCAGCTCCACATAATAAATATTAACAGCTTACATGTATCTTGGGGTTCTTATGCAAGGACTCCAAATAGTTTTATGGTTCATATGCACATGGGGCTCACTTTATGCTCCAGCAAAATACAGCCACCAATGAGACAGCAGTTGTTTAGCAACCTACAGCGACAACACACAATAGTTTAGACAGGAAGTGAAGATAAATATCATATCCATTTGAAACTCCAGAAGGGGATTGGAGTTGGCAGAATGTAAGTACTCAAGCTGAATTTTAGCCAGAATACTCCAAATAGCATTCCTATGCTTACAGAAAGAGCTATAGGATTTAAATACCTAACCCATCCCTGGTGGTTTATTTACAACTCACGTTAACGGCACTGATATTTTAGGATGCCAGCGACGCTCTTAACCAGAGAAAGGCGAGTCACTTGAGTAATGTACTATACGGGATTACTCTAAAGCCCTTCCTCAATATTTCTAGGGAAGGACAAAATATCAGGCTATTATATGTAAACAATTATCTACTAGCTATCAAATTTAAAAATATTTATGTGTTTTAGGCAGCTTCACTCTTCAGCTATGGCTGTCTCTGCCCTGCTATGACAGAAGTCCAATGGCAGCGGTTTTTCTCAGTGGTGCCACAAACCCTTGTGCTGTTGCCTAACACTCTCAGAACCTTAATGTGGTGAAAAAAGAAGGGGAGAGAGGAGAGGAACACATTCCTTCCTCTTCAGAACACAGAAACTGAGGGAGCAGAGACTCTGGTTGAGGATGCTGCATTTCCCTTGCATGGTCCGGGGAGCATCGGTAGCACTGAGGGGCACCCGCTCACTGTGTGCTTCTTCCCTATTGGAAAGTCCAGGTGTGCCAAAAGCAACCAAGTGTGAAGTAAGAGGTGAAAGGGAACAAACCAGCCCATGTTAGCTTCAGCTGATGCCTCTCTCGGCTGCTGAAGAAAACCCAAGCCCTGCATGACTTGCCCACAGACCGTGTACCAGAGCTGAGTGCCAATTGCCAGCCATGACCCTGGCTGGCTATCCTTCTGCTGCTTAAAGATTTTGTTATAAATAGGTGTGCTGCTCAGCTAATGGAGAGCTTAAAATACAAAAGTTCCTCCAGCAGCAGACACAGTGAGGACCTCAGTTTCAGGTGGCATCAAAGGGCCCCCCATAGCTGCAGACCCCTATACCCCAAAGCAGCTTGGGAGTTTCCAGGTCTCCCTCTGATGGCTTATTTCCACCGAGCATCTTTTGGAAACTGCCCTTTCCCAGTGCTGCAGAGACCCCCTTGCTTACCCTGGGACCACAAGATGTAGGAGGGGGGTGGAGGGCAGAAGGTGCAGACAGCTGCCAGCAAGGGTGTCTCACCAACACCCACCAAGACACCTCTATCAGCACTGGGTGCTCCTTACTGGGCTACTGGAAAGGTTTCTCAGGGGAGGAGAAGCAAGGAGAGACAGAAAAATAGGGATGGGAGGGATGATGGGGCATCTTCTGTCTCCCACCCAGCCACCTCCATCTGCTGAGGTTAACAGTGGTTTGGGGAGGAGCAAGAGTGCAAGCCAAGAGAAGACTTTGGGGATGGCTCAGGAGCTTCGACTCCAGAGCAACAAGAGCCCCAGCTCCGTACTGATACCAGCCCCAATATGGCCTCCTCTTTTGGTCAGCTCTTTCTGGAGGTCCTCAATGGCAGTGGGGAGTCTACAAAGCCCTTTCCCATCTTTGCTGGGTTTTCTTCACATCTCTGCTGTGCAGTGAGGTGCATATGGCTTTGGTTCACCCCAAGGGCATCTAAAGTCTTTGCATTGTCTTTGGCCCTGCCAAATCCTCAGCCCACCGCTTCAGCTCGGCTGCCTGCTCGCCTCACTGTCTGTCCGTGAGCGTTGGGACCAGGACCTTCTCCCAGCCTGTCTCACCTCTAATGATGCTCAGCTAGTGCCTGTGGCTTGGGGACTTGCTGCTCCCGTTCCAGGGGCAAGGCTTCTCACTTCTACCCTTGTCTCGCAGGGGAATAGCTCTTGAAAAATAAGATTAGCTGCCTTTACGACAGACTTATTCTCCATATTCAGGTCTTACTTTGTCAGCTCCTCTCCAGCAGCCTTGTGATGCATAACTGCACTGTTTACCCCTCTTTCTGCCTAGGACTTTGTGTTTCTAGTGGTTTTGAATTTCACTATGGTGCAAAAGCCCCCTGCTCCTGTTTCTCCAGATCACTCTGGTTCTGTCCTCTTCCATCCACTCCTGCAGTTTAAAGGGGCAGGGGAGAGGATGTTTTCCCACTGTTGTCACAGCCTGCATCTTCCCATCACTCACTAAAGACAATACTAAATACCGATATTCTCCCACGAGTCTCCTTCCCCTGTACACAATTTTCAGTCTGTTTCTTTGACCTGTACTCCTAAGCCGTGGCTTACATAGCACATACAGAAAACCTATTTTCCTCATCTTTTTTCCATTGGCTGTACAGACAGAGCTTAGTGTGATCCACCCACTCGTACCCACTTTATTTTTTCGTACTTCATAAACTGGTAGTTATGCCAAGGGGTAAGTTTGTTTTGCGTGATCTGCTTTATATAAGTGCATTTGGTAATTCTTAAACTTATCTGGAGCATCCACATGCTGGAATATTTCCCATTGGAACTGCTCTTGGTGTAAGTTAGCAAATACCATAGATAAATGGGATGGAGGAATAAGCAAGAAAGACATGTTTATACAGCTTTCAAAATCTGTGCCAGGTTAGGGAATGCAGAATAGGATAAAACCTCTTTGACTCCATTTTAGTCTGTACCAGGACCACACTATCCTACTAAATAGCCACACAACAACCTGGAGGAATGGACAGGATCCCCAGGACATTTTGGATAGGTCCTGGACAACAAGGCCAGGCTGAGCTCAGA
This sequence comes from Podargus strigoides, assembly GCA_028020825.1. Taxonomy (NCBI): domain Eukaryota; kingdom Metazoa; phylum Chordata; class Aves; order Caprimulgiformes; family Podargidae; genus Podargus; species Podargus strigoides. Next base: position 115,414,037 of record CM051663.1, on the reverse strand, counting down.
TACCTGAACCCCCTGCTCCTCACGGCAAGGGCAGAGGACACAGGTGAGGGACTGCCAGCTCCTGCCTTGGACAGCCTCAGGGACAAGGCACCCAACCTCACATAGCTCTGCTGCCTTTCCCTCCATGCCACTGAACATCATTTCCCTGGCAAGGTTGGAAGGGTCTCGATGGTAGGTGCCTGTGCCAGCATGTTCAGCACACCCAGCCTTCCTGGGAACTATAGGAGGGTAGGGAAACACGAGCTTCTGCAGGCAGCCCAGCAGCCAAGATTTACAGGAAATCCCACAGGGCAAAGCCGTGCCAGTGGGACCTGGAAGGTGCAGCGGCAGAGAGCCACCCACCTACGTGCAAGGGATCCCTGTTGTGCCTTCAGAAGAAACAGGCGTTTCTCACCACTCTGATCCTGCCCACATATTTCTCAGTGAACTCAGATCTTGCTTCAGGGCACTCGGTGCTATTTGATTTATCCAGAGGGATAAATACCCCTCCGCTCCTTTCTAAACTGACTCTCCACAAGTGCCTTGAACCTGCACACATCAGGGCTTGGCTACACACTGACCTTGACTGCTAGTATCCTCTGCTACTTCATCCTGACTCCTTCCCATTCCCCTTCTCCCTCCTAAGGTGACCAGACTGGAAGCAAAAATACACTCAGGAAGGAACCCAGGCTGGTTCCCTCACTTGCCCTTTCTCCTGTAATCTCCTCTAGCCCTCTCTTGGATCACACCTCCCCACGGAGGCAGCAGGCGCTACAGCGCAGCAGTCACCCCCGGGGCCTCCCCGCGCGTGCCGGGGAAAGTCTCGTTCCCCAGGGAGCCAGCGAGGCAGGCTGAAGGGGAAGGATGGAGCAGGGAGGGAAGAGGCTCGCTTGCCACCTGCCGTCAGAAGACTGAACTGAAGGGGAAGACTGCCGTGGTCCCAGCGCCTCTGCCAGCTTGCCCAGGCCTCGGCTGACCCGATGTGTAGCCAGCAGATCAACAGGACTCCTCCTCTCCTCGCTGCCCACCCCTCTGCTCCGCCACAAGGGTGCACAGCTGCATCTCCAAGGCAGCCGCATCACGACATAGTTCTGGTTCTATCCACATGTGACTTCCTGCTGTGCACTCCCAGAAGCCTGTACAGGAAAACTGTGTTACAAACTCCACCTGCCCTCTACAACTTTCCAGATGGCCTGCATTAAGGGAAAACGTGCATTTTGCCTACAAAAGCCAACAATCTGAATTTATAGTTTAACTCCAAGCCATAATCCAAGTGCCAGAGTTCAGCAAGTAAGTCAAACTTTTAAGTCACCTGCAAGGGCTCAGGCCACTTTTACAACAGCAACTTGCCTGCCGCAAGGTGACATCCCTTATTCTGGGGAAAGACAGGGTTTCAGCAGGAAGAGCTGTCACACCCACACATGATAGTGTAAGGAAGAGAGCAAGCCACATAGGTGCCAATGAGTGTAGCTATAAGTTATTTATTCTGCAAAATAGAGGTATTTTCTATGGAGTTGAACACTGGAATCACAGCATTATGAATGAAGTTGTGGAAACATTATGACAGCGCACACACACGCAGGCACACACCCGTACACCTACACACACACAGCCTTTGTACAGGCCCCTACTCTTGTGTTATCTGGGGGGAACCCTCTCTCCATCTTTATTTGCAAAAACCTGCAGCGAGGGTTACGTTCAATACCCTTTCACCTATTCACAGAGCTTCCAAGGGCATGAGGTTGGTCAGGATTGGGTGTATGGCACAGGCAACACGTGTGTAGAGAGCACTGCACACCCTCCCCAGCCTAGTGTTCAGCACATCCTGGATAGGAAGGAGTTAATTCTCGGCAGAACACTGCCCTCGGTGGAGCGCTCTCATTCTTGCCTCAGTCTTTGCTCACACAACCAAGTGCGAAGTGTCTGGAGGAGGCAGATTTCCACATTAGGACACAGTCAGTGCTCCCTGCTCGCCATGGTCCATGTTCCAAAGCCGGTAAAACTCTGCAAAATCCACGTAGGGCTCCACACGCCCATCTTCATCTGGCTGGAGTGAGTGGGTAGGTCGGGAGCGGAAGAGACCCCCATCTGAACTTGAGCTGCTGCTCTGTGTGTGAGTATTAGTCGACTGGAGTGTCACAGTTGGGCTTTGGCTATGGAGAGAAAAAGAGAGAGAAAACACAAGTATCTTTATTTTTTTTCCCCATCTGATGCTTTGGACAACAATACCAGAACAAATATCAGCTTCTTCACAGATCAAGCTATCCTTAGCAAAGGGGTAAAGAGTTGCAGCTTCTTGCTCTATCAGAGCACTAAAAGTCTTGAGAACTGCTAGGAATTTATGTACACCAAAGATACCTGATGCACCTTTAACTGGAAGGCCTTAAGTACAACCAGGAGTCTGAGAAACAGAGGAGAGGATGCAGGGAAAAAAAAGGCAAAAAAAAAAAAAAAGGCAAAAAAAAGGGGAAAAAAAAAAAAGGGCGGGGGGGAAAAAAGGCAAAAAAAAAAAAAAAAAAAAAAAGGCATGCACTATGCTGGCTTCCCTGTACCCATACAGCATGAGCTTTACAGGAAGAGTCTGGCAGCAAGGAAAGCTATTCTTGCGTGACCTGGTGTTGCAGCCAAAGCAGCTCTAGTGCGTCACCCTCATTGTTTCTGGAGCTACCAGAACACAATAACCAGAAAGCTTTGTCACTGCAGTGTATACACAGCCACCCCGTGCCAAAGGCCAAACTTAAACCAGAGCCACTAACTAGTATGATTCTGCAAAGTGGATCCAAATAGGATCTGGTTCTAACCTTTATCCTTTTCCTTCTATCCTGGCCTGCACCTCTGAGCAAGACAACTCATGCAGCACAGCCTCTCCAGCAGCCTTACAGGTGACCCACATGACCCCTCTTCCTTATAAAAATGAAGGGCACCCACACCCCCTTCATGCACAGCACCCAACACACTTGGCACCCAAGATCCAAAGAGAAGGGCTGCTTGCTGCCAGAGTGCCCTCCACAAACAGCAGCAGATGCTGCTCCCAAGGCATGTTCCCAGAGCTGGCTTCAGAGCTGCTCGCTTAACTCACTCCCACTCCTCGCACAACCGCTTTCCAGCTAACATGTTATGCTGGCTGTCAATACTGCAGTCAGGAGGGCCACACTCCAGATAAGAGAATGATTGATGGGTAAACTGACAGGTGTGTCTCTGCTTTTCAACCACTTTACACAGTGTGAGGTGCAGGGAAAGACTGAGTATCGAGGTATCAGGATATTTACTTAGTGAGGGTGGGGGTGGCTTCATCCAGAGTTGAGCTGCTGTGGGCACCATTGACCATCTGGCCTTGGGAAGGCATGACAAGAGACAGTGTGACACTCGTCTTGCTGGTGCTTTGGGAGCTGGAATATGGCACAGAGACTGGGTAGACACGGCCTCCTGAGAAGGGAGAAAACAAGAGTTATAAAATGCAGTTGAGACATGAGTGACTGGGGCTACACAGAGGCAAAGAAAGGCCAGAGAACCTAAGAATTTATATTAAACTGCCTCTCTTAGATGCTGTACTGTATTCTGTCAAATTATCACAGATTTTACATCTCAGAAGCCAATAATCCCTTTAATAAGAATATTCCTTCTACACTGAGTATCTCCTCTCACAATGTTAGGTCAGTGCTGGATCGATCAAGAGATCTTATCTTCCACCCTCCTTGCTTGGAGGAGTCTGAGGGGTGACCTCATTAATGTTTATAAATATGTAAAGGGTGTCATGAGGATGGAGCCAGGCTCTTCTCAGTGACATCCAATGATAGGACAAGGGGCAATGGGTGCAAGCTGGAACACAGGAGGTTCCACATAAATATGAGGAAGAACTTCTTCACAGTGAGGGTGACAGAGCACTGGAACAGGCTGCCCAGAGAGGTCATGGAGTCTCCTTCTTTGGAGACATTCAAAACCCGCGTGGACATGTTCCTGTGTGACCTGACTTAGGTGTTCCTGCTCTGGCAGGGGGATTGGACTAGATGATCTTTTGAGGTCCCTTCCAATCCCTAACATTCTGTGATTCTGTGATTTTGTTTCACCCTCTCCCCAGCATACCTTGTGTTGGTGTCAGCGTGGGCTGGCTCATCTCACCCAGGGGGTATCCAAAATTCCTCACAAGCAGCGTCATGTCTTCATGCCGAGGACAGAACTTGGACCTTTCCCCACCACTGGCAAAAGTGTCGCAGTGTATCCGCTTAACCCGGTCCACTACTGCTTGTGCCACAGCATCCAGTGATGTCTGCTTGGCAAACTCGGTGGCTATCATGGCTGCAATTTCCTGAGCAGAGAAGGAAGCGGGGGGCGGGGGAAGAGGAAAGATGTTTAGGAGATTTTTGAGGAAACCTTTTCCTGCCATCTGATCACAAAGAGTTTTTATGGCAATTCATCCGACTGTAATGCTTACCAGTCTCACCTGCCGATACGTGCCCTCGTGCCTTGAGTCATCCCATTCCCTTTAATGGGCTACTCCCAAGGGACAGGCAGGTGCCGAGCAGAACTGGCTGGGCAAAGCAGCTCCCGTATTATTACGGACTGGAATGGGGTGGCACAGGCACTCCACCCATCCAGCACTCACAGGAAAGTCTGTACCAGAGCAGCTGACACTGCCAGAGCAAGTCAATAGCCAAGGGAACGTTTCCCATGTGAGCAGGCTCACCTGGTTGGCCTGCCCAGGCCCATGAGCTGCCTCCAGTGCTTTGTAGAGCCCTTCAGACATGAGTACCAAGAAGCCAGTCACCCCATCCAGCGAGTGCCCTCCGTGGATTTCAGGCTCTGCTATGATGGGCTTAGATTTAGCAGCACTGGAAAGAGACAGCGTTCTTTAGTATTTAATGGTGATGTAGGTGAGAACAGAGAGGTCATGAAGAAAAAGAGGGCTTGAAACCATGAAGCTGAGTTTTTCTGACCTGAGCAGTTCAATATCAGTATAGCCGTATTTGACTTTGTAATCTCCAATGCGCCGAGTGCTTTCCTGCCCACGAATAGTTCCCACTTGTTTTATTTTCCCTGCATCCAAGCCTGCCAGATTGAAAAACAAAGAAGTTTAACTGACTTTGGGAATGTCAATTCTCTCTTTTTAAGAGTCGTGTTGACATAGTGCTCAGGGATATGGTACAGTTGATGACTGTCCGTGTTAGGTTAATAGGTGGACTTGATCTTAAAGGTCTTTTCCAACCTAGGCAATTCTGTGAAACTTACAGGACTTCCTCTGGTTACACTGTCAGAAATCAGAAATGAAATATCCACAGCTAAAGAGAATTGTAAGACAAAATGAGATACCAAAGAATCATCAAGAGCCCAACAGGGAGAAAAGGAACAGCAGTTCGCTGTGTTCCAAGGGACACTGTTTCATTAGTTGTCATCTGGGAAGGAGAGAGGAGACAGATGCACACGGCCTGACATGCACACTCTGAATGAAATGGTTGACCCTGAGACAGAGCCCACATCCTGGTCCAAAGCCACAAAGCAGCAGCTGGCCTGGGTGCACAGGCATTCGCTTAAAAAGGCAGGGGAACATCTGTGCTCATCAGCTCTAGACTGTGAAATGGGAGGAGAAGGCAGGAACGAGGAAAATGTATGTGAAGAATTCTGCTTTTTCTTCTGCCTATTATTGATCCCTGCTCCTAAACTCCACGTGACAATTTCACTAATACACCAGACGGCAGAGGGAGAAAAGGAGATCTACAAAAGCTACTAAATTTGCTCAAGTGCTCAAACTGATGTTGGCTACTCCAAAATAGGGACAATGCCCAAACAAGTATTTATTTAAACAAATTTAAGAGAATATACCTCTGACACAGGCTAAGAAGATATCCCATCTTGAAGAAGGTTCTAACAGGGACCATCTGGGTGCGGCTACTATTTAAGGCAGGACCCAGAGCAGATGAGCCACTTACCTGGTCTGTTCTGGCAATTGCCCCTTCCTGGTTAAATCTCGAGTTAACAGGCAAAAAATGTTATTTTGAGATTTTATCTAAGGGTGACACTGTCCTCAGTACAAGGTGAAGGCAGGGGTCCAACTGAAACCCTCTGAGTTGAACCAACCCTCACTGCACAGACGGCTCCACACCTACCTCAGCAGTAAGACACAACTCTGCCATCTGCTGCAGACCGAAGCTGACTCATCAGCATGGCCTGGCTCATTTGCCAGCTCTTGGCAGGGGAACGTGCTATCAACAGACAAACACAGGGAGGCTCACAGCACAACAGAGAAGTTGTGTCTAAATCACAGCAACTCTCCTGGAGCACTGAACAAGCTACAATGCGCTGGGTGAAGAGCCACAAAGGCAGAAGACTTCTCTCTACCTTCCCCCAGGAGGTACCAACATGACAAATGCTATCCCCACTACCTCTTATCACTGTGCTTCAACCTGGCCCTACAACAACCCACTCTGGGCCCCCAAAACAGCCTGTGCACACCGGCTTGTTCCACAGGCTCTCTCTTCTGCTGGGACTACCAGCAGGAGAGTCACTGCTGTGCCAAGTTAAGGTTGGTATTTCTAGCAGATCCCTGTTCTGTGGTGGACTGCAGCTAAATTCTGCATTTTTAGCAGTAGAAAGGCAGCCCAAGGGTCTCTTTCCCTGGATTCTTGCAGTCGGTCTTCTGTCTCATAGCACATACCCCTACTGCAGGAGTATGGGTAAAAGAGGAAATGGAAGAGAAATAGAATAAAACAAGAACCAGCAGCAGAAAATTACCACATCAACAGTCTCGCCAGATAAGAATATACCTATCGAGTGCATCTAATGAAGAATGCCAAGTTAGATCTACTTAAACAAAGGTACAGAACATAAATATCTCAATAAGAATTCGGCACTAGAAATCACACAAGTGGTCTCGGCTAGTTCTAGACCAAGAAAGAAAACATGTCAAACACTGTAAAGGAAAAGGGAAATTGCCTAAAGCCATATGTCAACATTAAGAGTTCAATAGTTACTGATGTGAGAGCAGTAAATGCCAGTGCTTGGCCTGGCTCTGTCGGAAACGTAGCTGCTTTTTATTGCAGCAGCTTATACAAAGGCATATTGAAACGCACCATCCCGAGGGTCCGGCATCACACAGAACTTAACATAACTCCAAATGAGCAGCCATATACTGTCCACCCTGCTTCTACCCTCTGGCTGTGTGCTTCCACTCCTGCCTTCCTATTGACTCCAGCAATCACACAGCTGGAGGGCAAATCAATGACAGTTTGGCAGACAGACAAAAAACTAGCTCTCAAAACTTGGGGGGGGGAAAAAGGGATAGTTTTCTGCTGGTTCAGTAAGCTGAACTTACTCACTCTGTAGCCTTACAATGGCTAGATATGCAGTAACAGAACGCACTGAACTTGTAATTTAAAACCACAGTACGCTTCTTTTTGTGGTCATTTATTGTTTCCGGCAGCTTGAGTCATTCCTGGTGCCCCAGACAAATGGAGGCATGTAATGTTCTCAGATAAGAACATGAAACCCAACACTCACCTAGCTGGGAGAAGCGAAAAAGTTCGTCTTCATTCTCTGTTGTATGGTCCACGTTGAGCTGAGTCACCTGCAGCCCATCCACCGTGGACTTGCATAGCAGTGCCCGATTGGTACCTGCAGTGGGAGCAGCGAGATGAGGCACCAGATAGCTCTGCCGTTAAGAGGGAGAACATATCCAAATGGAAAAGGAACAGGAGAGGGGAATAAAGACAGAAAAGAAGAGAAAGGCTCATGTACTGTCTCATCATGATCTCCAAAAAGCAGCCTTGCTAGCAGCATAGTCAGGTCTGCTAGGCAGCTCTTCATGCAGGCCCGAGCCACTGCCTCACAAGAAAGCTCTCCCTTTCCCAGTGAACCTGCGCTACTGGCTCTCAACCCATTTTCCCCTCTGTTCTTTGGTCATACGCATTACATCAGCCAACGCCTGCAGACATAAAGAGCCAGGCTGATTTTAAGTGCTCCTCTAAGTAACAAGAATATCACTCCTTGGCCACAGACCAAAGAAACTGTCACTCACATTCAAATTTCTTTTGCTTCCTAGAACCACAGCCATCCTCAGAAACACCTAGACTGAGCTGCTGAAAAAAAACCAAACAACTCACCCACATTGGCGATATAGAGCTTGTTGTTAAGAACAACAGCCACAATAGCCATGGCTCCTCCAGAGATCTCCTGCTCTACAACCTTCAATCTCTCCACAATCTTCTGGTACTGAGGAGGCAGCTGGTGGTGAGGGACACCCTGGAACCCAAAATGAGGGGGAAAGCTTAAACACACAGTCCACAACATAGAAACCACAGCTGGAATAAAAGATCTGTATAGAGGGTACTTGTCTTGGCATCTGAGCCTCATACAATTATATGCAAGGCATACAATTATTTCTTCAGTCTTAACAAATAACACAGTTCCAATAAGCTTCTGGAGACGACAGTCCAGTTCACCTGAAGAACAGAATCCACACCCGCCCAGATGCCATGTAAATCCGAGGCCTTGCCCCTCATCTGTGTCACATGGCTTTGTCCTTCAAGAGCCACAGGTACAGGCTGAACTCCTCTCCATGATATGTTCAATTCCTTACTAAGATAACCAATGATGGGTCTAAGTGGTGCCACTATGAACAGTAGAAACTCTGGGAGATGGACCAAGACGCTTGCTTCACTTCAAACAAGCTTCCAGAAGAGAACCACAGAGAAATAATTACAACCTCCCTTGGATCAGACTGACTAATATGCCCAAAACTCATCCAGCAATCTGTACAGTGGGACCTCCAGCAATCTCTGTTCTTAAGGCTACATTACCTCTGGTAGCTGGGACTGCAGGCTGGCCTTCTCTGCCAAGGCATCATCAATGGACTCCAGGAAACTTCTTTCCACCACATCAAAAGCCTAAGAAAGGCCATAAAGAGAAACTAAGCTCTTATCCAATGCCTACAGACGTTTGAGGCTACTCATCCCCACCTCCCTAAGGCTGGCTCATAAGAATGAATGATCACTGTATATACAGACATTCAAGGATCACTACAGCACATTGAAACACAATTATTTCAGCGTAACTAATTAACAGCTTGTAAAAACAATCTGCAACAACTCAAAGCAGAAGACAAACACATAAAAGTTACATTCACAGCAATGTCAGAGACCTATCTGATTCTGTGCGTTGATTGTTAGAACTTGCCTATCACTCAAGAAAGTGCACTCACAAATCCATCTCCCCCTACATTAACTTTCCCCTTTCACTCATTGTCATCTCCTTCACATGCTGACTTGTTCCTACATGTCCAGCAAAGACTAGCTGCAGCTTCCTGGAGAGCTCTCAGCACTCCGCTGAAAGAGCCAGGGGGACAGATGGGTATGAGGCGGGAGTGAAACAAAGCACTACAGCTGCTCAGGATGAGTGCAATTGCAACCATTAACAGATGTTTCCAACCCTCACAGAAACCAAATGCTGCTCCCCTGGTGACAAAAAGAGGAGGTGGGTAGTGTGAGAAGCAGGAGCCGTTCCTAGCTGGACCTTCTTTACCTGCAGCAGGACTCGACGCACATCAGCATCGCTGTGATCTGCATGTAGCTGGCCCAGCAGCAGTTCCGCAGAGAGCCTCTGACCCACGAAGTTGGTGACTCGGTTGCCATCATAGCCATTGAAGACACCATAGAGGTAGCAGTTGTTCTCACTCCTGTCAGAAAGAGCAGAAGCAAAGAAGTCACAGATGTCTGTGAGACACAGACATGTGTAACAAGTTCCTCCAGACACCTCTTTTCTGCTCGGCCTCACCCTTTTCCTCTGAGCCCTGTGTGGCAATCTAAATGCCATTTTTACCTGCCCTTGTGTGTGCAGGACTCTGTCCCACCTACCTGAATTTTAACCAGTTATCTTCCAAGGGGTGACCCTCTGTCCCCTTGCCATCTGCACTGTAGGAACGGTTTGGAGCTGAGCCCACCCCAGAGAGATGGCAGGACGGTAAGTCATCTGTCCAACTGGGCTGCTGTTCCTGGGAGACGGAAAGAGACCATGTAAACCCCAAGCAGGCTGAAGTGAGGATCCTGCTCCAGTACAAATTAAAAGTCCATCCCCACCCTCTTCTCAACCCATATCCCTTTGCTAACTGGGCAGCACACCACCCCAGCCAGTAACTTCATATTCCCTGCTGCAGAACTAGATGATTTACCACTTCCTTTCCCTGTGAAGTTGAGCTCTGGCTCTTGCTAACAAGAAACCAGAAGTGAAATTTGCACCCGACTTTTACTCTCGGCACGGCACAGCACAGCACTGGCTTAGCTGTTCCTCTGGTGAACCAGCCCCTCCTGCATCCGTGGCACGGGAGCACAGGGAAGGCTCCAGCTGCCCGCTGGAGTACGCGCACCCAGGACACGGGGACGGGGGCCCTGCTGCTGCCAGCAATTGGAGAGGCATCCCTGGGTCCGCCACCTCCCTGGCACCCACTGCCAGTACACACGCACGGCCTGCACAGGCCACTGCCCCCTCACACAGCGGGGCACCCCGAAGCTCGCGGCAAAGGCACGGCCCCCCCAGCCACCTGCCGCCCCCTTATCCCCCAGTCCCACAGCACTGCAGAACGGCAGGCCAGCCCAAGCTGTGGATCGATGACCACGCAGGCGGCCCCCCCTCCCCGCCCCGGAGCTGGGACCCCCTGCACTCAGGCGGCACAGGAGCGGGAGGGCAGCAACCCACCTCCCCACTCAGGGGGGGCCTCCCCCTTCCCACATGGCACTGCAGGGAGAAGACGATGACGAGGCCCAGCTACTCCCATCGCACCCACCTGGGGGGTGCATGTGCATGGAGGGGGGGGGGGGAAGGTGCCACTCACACTCTGCAGCAGACTCCTCCTCTGCGCCGCCATCTTGGAGCAGGAGCGACCGCCTCCCCCCCCGCCCCCAGCCTGCCCTTCTCCTCCAGAGCAGCCGAGTCCGCCGGATAGAGCGGCCGCTCCTCACCAACCTGCCTTTCCCCGCCCCCGGCGGCGGCCGACCCCACCCACCTGCGCGGGGCGGGCCGCGCCCCTACCTCCCCTCCGCCCAGTTGGCGAGAGCGCAGGCGCGCGCGTGCGCCTCCCGCAGGTTCCGCCCCCCGCGCTGAGGGGCGTTGCGGGGAGGGGCGGGGAAGGGGAAGGGGAAGGGGAAGGGGAAGGGTGGGTGGTATCCGCACAGCGTCGTTTTCGAGCCTTGAAGTGGCACTGGCGTGTCGACTTCGAGGGCACTTGGAAACGCGGGCTGAGCGATGCTGTGGAACGTCTGGGGCTGCCGAAATGATACCCTGGAGAAGCGTGCATCCCCCCTGCGGACCCTGTGGCGTAGGGGAGCCTGAGGTGGTGCCTCAGTGTAATGCTTGCTGGTGTGGCTGGAGGAGAGGGAGCTCACCTGAGAGACATCCCACGGAAGTGAAACATATTAAAACGTTCCTGACGTTACCCCTTCCTCTTGTCTCGGCGGAATGGAGACATCTCCATTTCTTACCTTGAGGCCTTTGGTTGTGTGAGAAAGAAGCACCTTTTGGCCACCACTGCAAGCACGTGTGGAGGGGGAGGGAGGAGGGGCAGGGCTGTGAGCAGCCTGTGAAACAGGGTCGCCTTGGGTGCTAGAGAGCCCTGAGAGAGCCTGGCGTGGAAATGTTTTTCTTAGCACTGAGTCATGTTCTGTGCAACCTTTAGGGAAGACCAAGCCTGGTAAGCCCAAGATACCAGCTCTTGGCTGCACTGCTGCTTCATACACACCACAGGAAGTGTCCATTTGTCTTGGCTTGAAGTCCATCTGCTTCGGAGGCAATACACAGCCCTTTCCCACCCTCTTTTGCAGGCCGTAACAAGGACGCAGTGGGACCATGCCCTCAGGCCAGCAACGGGGAAGTGTCTAGAACAGCTGACAGGTAGTTCTGAATATGCACCACAGTTCAGAGCAGTCCTTGGTAGTCCCGAGTCAGGCACAACAGTAAAATAGCTTGTGTGCCTGCCTGAACAATACAGACAAAACCAGAGATCACTGATGTTGCTTGGCCTGGAGAGGAGAAGGCTGAGGGGTGATTTAATTAATGTTTATAAATACCTAAAGGGTGGGTTGAGGGAGGATCGAGCCAGGCTTTTTCAGTGGTTCCCGGTGACAGGACGAGGGGTAATGGACACAAGCTGGAACATAGGAGGTTCCATTTAAATATGAGGAAGAACTTTTTTCAGTGAGGGTGCCAGAGCACTGGCACAGGCTGCCCAGAGAGGCTGTGGAGTCTCCTTCTCTGGAGATTTTCCAGACTCGCCTGGATGCAGTCCTGAGTGATGTGCTCTAGGGGATCCTGCTTTTAAGCAGGGGAGTTGGACTAGATGATCTCTGGAGGTCCCTTCCAACTCTGAATATTCTGTGATTCCGTGATTCTTTAAGATCCTTTCTAGGCTGAGGTAGGCTGTTTCAAGAGGGACAGTTTCCAGTAAATCAGCTCAGCTGGAGCAGGAGGGAAGACACAAGAATCATTCCCACCGCTTTCTTGACATAAGTCAGCAGAGAAGCCCTCCAGGTGTGTGAGTGGCATATCTTGGAGTGACGGCCAGCAGACAGGCTGTGGCAGCGGGGGGCTTGGGGAAGAGCATGTGAATCAAGGCTGAAGGGGCTCCAACATGAGACGTGCAGTTTCTGTCATGTGTAGCAGTGCAACTGTGGTGAGGGTTGGAATGTTAAGTAGTCTTGACTTCCAGCAGTGGCTTGATACTCTTTTAATGACATCTTTGTGGCAAATATATTAGATTCAGATGCACTTCAGAAATAATTGCCAGTTAATTAACCTCATTCTACGGAATGATGTTTTTTTTGCTGCAGGGGATCCTGCCGGAGGATTCCAGCTCCCTTTCCTGTAAATCCTTTGTCTATTGTTTTATTACATCTCTTTCTTCCAAATATAAAAAGATTACAGATCCTTCCCCTTCACATAAGGCCCACAAATATTCAGCCATTCAAGCAGACTTAGGTACACAGGCAGAATTGCTTTTTTAAAGGTTATATTAGCCAAAGATAGAAGAAAATGCTAAATTTAGAACCTCAGTCTACAAACAAGTTTCCACATGTTTAGCTTTCTGTATAAGCTTAGTCTGACCAATGTCATTTGGAATATTCCTATGGGTAAATCTGTGAGTGGGTACAAATGATTATAGGAATGGGTCTCGAGTCTCCATTAAAATTAAGTAGATGGACAGATTTAGTACTGATAAAGATTTGTTTTCTTACCAGAATGAAGAATTCCTGGTGCTGCAAAAGTATGTGCAGAACGGCTTTGTCTGTGTCATTAAAAAGCAACAGGTGAGTTTCTCTGCTTTAAAACACAATGTCAGTTTTTCAGCATTGCAGCAGAAGCTTATGCTTATTTAATGACATTCAAGGTTGCAGTCATGCACCTTGATGAGCACAGGCAGACCCTGTCCTTGTTCAGAGTGCCACTGAAGGGAGGCTTTGGGAGAGCTCAGAGACTGCCAGTGTGTATTGCATTGCAGCAGTGGGAATTTAGGAGTCATTCTGTCTTCATATATCGATAAGCGAGTCCTTTTGAGACTAACAAAAGTGGAGTCTGTGTGTGGGTGCAATAGGGCAGAATGTGATCTCAGTGAGAGAACAAAACAACTTTCCTAAAGATACAAGATAGAAAAGCTGCCACTTTCCTTCTTCATACAATGATTAATCACCTCTTGCAGTTAAAAATGTGCCCTGTTCCTAATTTAAATGTCTGGCTTCAGCTCATGGTCTCTAATCTTTGTCTTTCTGGTTTATTTTTTTCTTGCCCATTTGGGCTGGAACACTGACCTGATAAAAAACATTTTTTTCTTTGTGAAAATACTTTTCCAGATTCTGTCTGGATATACCTGTGGTTCTGTCACTGAGCTTCTGCCCTCACCTTAAGGGAGAAAATTAATGACTTGGCCTGCAAAAAATGAATAGTAAGATTTACCAAACAAGGCTGCTTGCAGTGCTAAATGCATATTTGTCCAGGATTTCACAGTCCTCCAAAGGAAAGTGCTACTGATGCTGGTGTGCTGCTTCAGGAATATCTGCTCACAGAGACCAATAGCTTTATGCAGCACTTACAAGGTGAAATACTGCACCAACAGTTTTTCTTGGCTCTATTGGTCAAACTTATTTTATCCTTTGTTTTATTTATGCTTTTTACCTTCTGTAAATCCTTTCAGAAATTACCATGCTGTATTCTCAGGCAGCCAAAATCTCCCCAAGAATGCAGGCTGCCGGTCACTGAACCTCATCATCCATGCACCAATAAATGAATTACATGATTCAGTGACTACCAGATCCACAGCTCCCTGTCTCATGTTGAACTCCCATATTTCTCATTCCTGCCCCTCTCTCTCTCTCTCTCTCTCTCTCTTTCTCTTTGTATGTTTATTGTTTCTCATTGCGTCTCTGTTCCCAGTGCTAGGGATTATATACACAGTCTTTCTGGTGCCAAGCTGTACTGCTGCCTTCCTGGTTTTACTAATGTTTTCTCTGTAGAAAAGGAAGAAGCGTGGTCACTGCTGGATAAAAGATCAACAACATGATTGAACGACATGCCGTGGGGAGCAGGGAGCGTAGGACAGCCCTGGTGTCGGGCTCACAGGCACTCAGAAACCACACACAATGGGAAGCAAATACAGGATTGCTGACAGAAGCCATCACATCATTTCACTTCTCTCTACTGATCACGTGTGAGACATATTTAGTGAGATTTTTTTCTGCCTTGTTTTGATGATAATGGAGGCTTGGGCTGGAAAGGAAAGTCATGATCTTTAGCAAGCCTTAAAGGCAAGGAAGGGGGAATGGTGAGGGAGTGCTGCCCCGCCCCCCCCCCCCCCCCCCCCGAGGAGAGAGCCAAATATCATTATGGAGCAGAGTTTGTACAGAGCTTTAGGCCAGCTGGATTTTTGAGGGAGGGAAATGAGGTTGTTTCACTTGTGCCAAAGCATATTTTTTTAGTGAATTTCATGATATACTAAACAAAGTCTCATCTCCTTGAGTCCGGGGATTATGTGGACTTTTTAAAATAAAAACAACCTTATAATAGAATTATGTTTATATATGTCATGGCTGCAGGGAGAAGCTTCAGTACATGACTCATAAGAGCTTGAAATACCAGAAAGCAAAATTAAAGAGATTTCAAATGATTAGAAGAAACAAACTAGTAACATTGGAGTGTTATTCATCTTAAATGCTTGCTTTTGGCAACATTCTGTCTCATTTTTAACTCCACCTGTGGCCAACACAGACATTTGCCTTTCTGTGGGCATGATATCTCCACAACACTTCTACCCCAAAAGCTGGGACTGTAGGAAGGATCTTTGCCAAAAACAAAGAGATTAATCAAGAAACATGGGTCTATCGACACTTTTGCATATAATCTGATGTGAATGTGCTGTATGCAGGTACTTGGCTGACCGGCTTATTGAAAGGGGATGAGAAGGAAGTGTCACCTAAGCATCGGCACAGGGTGGGAGTTTGAATTTTATTTTTATTGCCAAGCCCGCTGAAATGAGATCCTTTTTAACAGTGGGCTATCAATTTCTGACACCCACTGTCGGCACTGCCCTGAGAGCTCTTGTTTCCCAGTATCTGATTATATTTTGAAAATGTGTATTGTGCTAGACATCCCCGTGCAATGGTCACACATAAATGAATAGAGGTAAAGACACATCAAAGGAATGCTTAGGTCTCTTTCCTCTATTCAAGCCACCGATTGTCACTAAACTTGCCATCCAGCCATGCAGGAATGCAGGAGCCGTGCTCTCATAGCAAACCCAGCTAAAAAAGCCATCCCTCCCCAAAGAAGAAAATCCAGACCATTTTTTTTTCCATATAGTTTGGTTATTTTCAACATCGTAACTTTATTGAGACACCAGGAGTTACCATCTTCACTTTGTTAACCACAAATATATAGGACATTGTAAACACAGGTGCCGAGGTGGCGGGGTTCACTGTAGTTGGATTTTGGAACGGACAGGGGGCGAGGGGTGGAGGGGGAGGAAGGGTGAAGGAACACTCGGGCTTAGACAAGACCACTCAGGGGATCCTGTATGCGGCAGGCCATCCATGAGTCATCATATATACGTATATATGTATAGCTTTATATTATACATCTTTTTAAATATATATATAATATATATACTATACACAGGCAGTAATGCGGCAGGGGAAGGGGCAGGGCAGCCCAGGTGGTGTAACAGATGCCACACAGGCAGCAGGGAGTTGTCTGGATGGATGGTTTGGACTTGCTGCATGAGGTGGCTTCACTGGGCTCCTTGCCTTGTACCTGCCCTGGGGACTGGAGCTGAGACTCCTGTGAGAAGCACCCCACAAGGCTGCCTTCCTGGATCCTCCCAAGTGCTTGCAAGGGTGCAGGGACAGACGCCTCCTCCTCTGAGGGAACTGCCAGGGATAATGTGGAGGGGAAGGGTGTGCGATGAGGAGATGAACGGTGTGGTGAGGACACGGGTGAGCCAAGGATGGGGACGTGTCAGGAGACTGAAGCCACAGGTAGAATTGGGGCAAAGTTTCATCATCCCTTTGCCCTTCACAGCCCCTACTTCCACAAAACAGTCCCTTACTTGGGGGCTTCATAAGATAAGAAGACATCAAAGGGCCATTGCTCCCAACAGGGGATGCGTAATCCTCTGTAGTCTGGACAAATGGCAGAGGGGGAAGAAAGCTGCCTTATCATTTTGCTTATTACAGCCTTCCCTCTGATCTCCTAATCCCAAGAGCGGTGCTGATCTCACCCATGCTTAGGACCTAAAAGGGACATATTCCAGCCAGCTGCTCAGGTCTTGCCTATGATCACTAGAAATAGGCAGCACCTTATCAGCAGTGCCCAAGATAAGATAACCAACCCTTTGGGTAGGTCCATATCTCTCATCAGCTGCAGAACCAGCCAAATACTATTGGAAAATGCATTTTAAAGAGCTACATGCAAACAAGGAGAGTCCCACCCCCAGGTCTGTCACCACCGACCCTCCACTGCAAAGGCTGAAAGCATGTCAACCCAAGGAGAGTATGTCTTCTCCCATGAGCAAAAGCAAGAAGCTGCCCGAGTACTACTGTTGTAGTATCCCTCTGCCGCACCAATGCCTTTCCTACAACACAAAGCAAGGAGGAAAGGGACAGAATGATGGGCAGTAACCCAGGATGAAGCCACCTGGCTCATGTCTCACTGAGGTTCAGGCTCTGAGAGGGAGGCTCATTCCTACCTCAAGCCCAGCAGAGCCCATCAGCTGGTCACATGAGGGAAGCAAGCCAAAGAGGTTAAAGAAAAGCTTGCTCATTAGTCAGCGCAAATGGTGTGTAGCCGTCTATGTAACTCTGATAGGAGAAGGGGCATGTAAGATGCTCCTGTGCTACATCCCACACAGAGCCACAGGAAGACCCGCCACATGTGGTCCATACTTCTCATGCGCCTGGTCCCTCACCCCCTCACCGAGGAGAGGGGACAGGCGATGGGCAGTTCCTCCCAAAAAGTACAACACATTTTTGTGCTGAGAGCTGGTTATTTGTAGCCTCCTCTTCCTCTTGGTCCACGCCCCCCACCCCCCCAAGATGAAAGCACGAAGGATGACACAAATGAGTCTGGGTAAGTACAACTAGTTTTTCTTCTCCTCTACCTCGTCATTTGTTCTTTCCTCTCCCCCAGCGGGAAAGATGAACTGGAGGGAGCTCCCCTCACAGCCACAGTCATAATGAACCTCTCTCAATAAAGTAATCCCCTCCCAAGCCTAAATATTAGGCTGAGCTCACAGAAGAAGAAGCCCAAGGGGCTTCCCTCCAAAAAATACCCCTCCTATTTACAGTATTGCTTTCGCTCACAGCCACAGAGTGAGGGATATGTGCCCAAGTTCCTCCTGGTGCATCCACAGGGCTGGCTGGTGCCCCTCTCCTGTCCTCACCAGTGGTTAACCACCAGCAAGGGGGCAAGCCATGGGATGGACAAGCCATGGGGAGGACAAGCCATGGGGACGACAAGCCATGGGGACGACCACCAGCAGCACAAGTCTGCTGGTAGGAACAGGTAGAAACAGTGCCTATATACTGCAGAGAACAAATGCCCCCCTTGCCTCCTGGGGCTTGCAGCTCTATAGTTTCTACCCCTTCCCTATTGTTGTGGGGCAGCTGGAGAGGAGTTGCACTGGGAGGAAAGGAAGGACTGGTAACCTTAGTGTCCTCCAGATGAGATGCTCACACAACCGCGGGCCACACCTGTGTCCTATCCTCCCAACTCCTAAGGCTACTACAGGGAATGGCTGGACACTTATGGGGAGCACCTATGGATTTTGGATCTGCTCCTGATCTCTGCTACTAGGGCCAGTGTTGCATGGAGCAGGGTGGCTGCCTAGGGGGAGGGAGCTCCTCCCTGCGGCAAGGCATACCCTGCTTCTTGTGCTCTGAGAGATGTCTGTGCTGGGAAGAATTGTCCAGGTGGTTATTGCTAAATTATTTCCCTTTAGGAACTGTCTTCACGCATAGACCTTACTTCTGTCCTGGAATAGTGTGCTTCCAAAGCTGTGTCTTTACTTGAAGCAAAATCATGAGTGTGGCATGATGTCCATGTGAGCTCTATCTGAGAGTCACTACTGCCACCTAGGTGAGGCTTTAAAGACAGCTAGGGTCTGAGATGCTGCAGAAGATGCACTAAGGTATAGTCTACATGAAGTACAGTTAAGACCAGTTTTCAGAGATCTCGGTCTGGCCCCTACCAATTCTCTGCACACCAAGACCTCCTCCCCATCTGGGTGGGAGGCAAAGCGCAGCCACGCAGAGCAGGACCCTTCCCTGCTTGGTTGCACACCTGTGCAAGAGCCAGACATGCACTGGCTGTCCCAGCAGCAGTGTTTCTTTCCAGGGGGAGTCCTGCTCCATTCCTATGTGCTATTAAAGGTGGTGTCAGCAAGAGGCTTTGCACTGGTAGCAGAGGAATCAAGGAGGGTTCAAGCAGGGACTGAGGAGCGAAACTGGCTTTCTTCTCCTCCTTCTGCTCTGGGTGAAATAGGAAAGCTCTCCTCTCCTCCTGGAACTAGCCCAGCTGGGGCCAAGGGCTCTCAGGGCCCCGTAGAAGCCCACCTCCTCCATCCTTCCTCCCACAGGCACTGTGTCATGGGGCCAGGGACTGGGCACAGCTCCCCTCCAGCCTCAGCAAGCACTGGCCTGAGAAGAGTGACGAGCAGGATACAGGTGAGGGGCACCACCTCCACCTCAATCCAAGGGGGTTGGGGAAGGAGCGACTTTCATGCCACTGCTATTCCACTCTGCTGAGTCTCTTGCTGTAACCTGCAGACTTGTCTGTGGTTTTTGATTGTACCTGCAAATCTTCCTCCTTCCCTTCCCATTTTACCTCTTTGTGCTCCCCCCCAATATCACTTTTCCCCAAACCCTCTAAAAATAAAGCACCCCTCGCACTCTTGCATGCTGACTCCAGCACTGTCCTCCTCCCTGAGCCACCAGACCCTCCAGCCCAATTCAGATGCTCCCATGTCTGCTCCAGCCTTTAGTAACACCATCTCTTCTAGGAAGGTCCCCAGTCCCTCTCCTTCCCTTCTGCCTCCAGCACCCTCTCCTCTGCCCTGCTGGTGCCATATCCCCTCTCCTGCCCACTGGCCACACTCTGCCCTGCGCAGCAAGGCAGAAGGGAAGGGGGGAATCTTCCTGTCACACTGTGGTGGCAGATTTTGGAAGAATTTGGTTCTGGCAAGTAGTTTTAGGGGGGGAGGAGAAGGAAGAGGTGATGGGGAAACCTTTTTTCATTATTTTTTTTTTTTTTTCTTTTTTAAAAACGATAAATAAAACCAGATGACCCAGAAGGCTGGAGCATAGCTGAGAGCCACCTCTTGTGCCACTATGCACGTATCTGGTTTGTGCCTCAGCTTTCTGCCGGCAGTGGGAAAGGGGGCAGAAGGGAAAGGGAAAAGGAAAAGGGCATTGGTAGCTCAGTAGTTCTGCGTTTGGTACCCCTGTGTCTCAGTGTCAAAAGCATCTGCTGGAGGGGGCTGCTGGTACGTCCCCACCGAATCTGTAGCATCCTCCTCGTTTGTGTAGGGAGCATAAGGCATGCCGGAGTCCTGGCTTGGGTCCATGTAGTCCTGGGAGAAGAGGGCCGAATCGGCACCCAGCCGGAAACGCTGATATGCCAGGAATGCCTGGCCCACCTTTAAGGGAGGAGGTGGAGGGAAGAGATGGGAAGCAGAGAGGGGAGAAAGAGAGGGGGAACATACCGAGAAAGAGAAACAAATAAAAGTGGGGTTAGTAGTGGTTACAGATTAGTGTGCGAAGCTTGCCTGGCAGACAGTTGGTGAAACACCCCCGAGAGCATGGAGGTTCAGGCTGCCCCACAGAAAGCATGAGCCCGCTGCGAGCCCAGCTGGCTGCAAGCCCCAGCTGTCTCAGGGATATGCTGGGCACCTCCTGCCCAGCAGTAGGGTTTCACTGACGTGGCACAGGTCACAGAGGCTCAGCTGACATGTGGTTATCTATCCCTTCCAGCTCCTCCGGCCCCTGGGAAGGCAGTCTGCCTCAGAAACACCGCAGAAGGTTCATCTGCCAGGCTGGATGTACGCAGATGTTTTGCCTACGGAGGCCAGAAAGGAGAGCAGCAGGATTTGACCCAGAGTAGCGAGGTAGGAGTCACCCCCTGTAATCCCTTCACCAGCCAACATCTGCACGGTGCAGCATAGAGCTTGGGAAGGAGCAGCAGGGGGCAAGGCAGCTGCTTCCCAGACCAGGGGATGATTAGCAAGTGTCCCAGGCACTGCAGGCAGGATACCCTCTGGTGTACTGAGGGAGCCTGGGCATGGGGTCCAGCATCACAGACTCCAACAGGCATGGCTCGTTGTCCCAGAGCATCCCTGATAGAAGTGAGCAGTATAGCAGGTGACAGGGGGAGAGGTTTTTTGGGGAATGAGGGCTGGGAGGAAATGGAGGAGATAAAGTGGTGGGGGCAGAGGGCATCTCCTGGCTAAAGTATTAGGTCTGAGCAGTCATCAAAAGAAAGGCACAGTGGTGTTACACAGCATTAGTTAGGGTATGGGTGAGGGAGAGAAGGGAGCGGAGGAGAAGGAGAAGAGATCACCAGTTCCAACTCCTCAGAGGAAGATCCCCTGGTCAGTGGACAACCCCACTCCAGTTCAATGACCCATGTCTTCCCACCCTGTGCGCTGCAGTGACCACACACCCATGGTCGGGGCATTGGAACCATCTCTGCTCAGTAACCTCCTTCAGCTGCATCCCTCCACCCCCTCAGCGAGGGGCACTAAGGCAGCAAGGATGGGGAGTTAGGGAACAGGGTGCTGTATTCCTCCTGAAAAGTAATATCTCTGAGTCTCCGGAAAGCCAGAAATGTGAGAGAGCCCTGTGAGGAGAGAGAGGGGTGTGGGAAGGAGAATCAGTAAGGAAAAGCAAACCAGATTGTTTGGTTAAAATTAAAAATCCAAGGAACCGGGGGAAAAGAATACCTATTTAGTCACTTGCAAGCCCATGTATCAGGAAGGACCACTGGATGTGGTAGCACCTCAAAAAGGGTCCTGAGGGATCCCTTGCAAAAGCCTTGCTCCATGTCACACTTTCTGCTGGAGCTTGCAAGGGGCTTTTGGCAGCACTCGAGTGCAGGACACAGTTTGTGGCAGGGGTGGGGAGGACACACTGCTTGTCCCTTGCCCCTGCTTGGTGTCACCTTGGCGAGGGTGCTGACCACACAACCCTTTGCAGCCCCCCTTCCTCTCTGACAGTTTCGTGGTCTTAAGGCACCCTTGCTACCTGGCCCAACATTAAGGCCTGTAGGGAAAGGAGAAGATAAAGCCACAAGGACTTATGCATGGAGACTGGCCTAAAATGGTTTCCTGCTTGGCACTATCTTGTCACTTCAGACAAAAATCACTCAAGCTTGCTGCTTTCAGAGATGGGAGGAAGTGGTGGGGGATATTTGTATTGCACACCACAGTTTTTCCGGGAAGCTAGCAATAAAGAACTGCTGGGGAAAGGGCAGTCTTAAGAGACTGCACCAACACCTTCCTAAGAGGTGACTCAGTGAGGCACTCCTGCAGTCGTGGATGCAGAGGGAGCCCAGAAGGATGATGATCACATCCTCTTGTGGCCGCTGATGACATTGCACGTGATGGGAGCAAAGCAGGGAGGGAGATGGGTGCAACCCCCAGCCTGGAGCTCCATTCTCTGCTTAGCATCTGTGAGGTGAAAATGCTGTTAAAAGTCCTCTGACACATGAGAAAATGATGCTTGGAGAGCTGGCTTGTCCAAGGTCATATTAGAGGTTTGTCAAGGACACTCCTTACTGGAGTGTCTTTCCCATTGTGCTTATTAATGCTCTAGCATCTTCCTCCATGTAAGTCTCTGAGACCTTGTTTTCTAAGTTTACCTCCTAACTACCTCCCCTCCTGCTTTTCCTTCTCAGAAGCCATGTGAACTGAGGTCTCAGAGGGATTCACTCTTAGCCAGTCACCTTCCATTCCCCACAAGCTAATACAGTGCAAAGGACGCTTGATCCAACGTCATGGCTGCTGTACTCACCCAAGTGAAGATAGAGAAGAACGAGAACGTGATGGCTGCTCGGGCTGCATCCCCTCCCTCATTCATTGGGTTGTCCTCTTCTTTTGAAGCTTGCCACTGGTTGGTCAGAAAGCAGAAGCCAACGAACCAGAGGAATGCCCAAAAGGCTGGGATGGACCACCAACAGCATGCCAAAGGGGAAGGGGGGAAGAGACATCAAGAAGGTATGTGTGGTGAACAGAATATAAACACATCATGTTTCTTTAGAAACTTCAACCCTATGAGACCCACCCCTGTGTTGCAGACTCAGCCAAACTCTGACTGTGCAGTCTGCCTAAGGCCAGGCAGGCTGGCAGGTTCACTGATGGCTAAATTGTTAAGGTGACAATAGGTGTCTGCAGAAAATACCTCAGGAGAGTTCATTTGCTTGTGTTTGGATTGATCACAGGACCTGCATTTGGCCTTGGGAGTGAGCCTGAAGGGCTTCCAGTACAGGACTCTCTGAAACAGCCACTGCTTTGCAACTCTGTCCTGCAAGGACAAGCAAAGAGCAATTCCTTCCAAGGAAGCCACAGAAGAGTGGGAAGCAGCTGGCCCACATTTGCACAGAGCACATAGACCAGCCTTTCTTGAGGACAGCACAGGCTGAGGGACACACACTCGGGATAGGTGCTGAAGGATCATTAACATGCTGCTAGGAAAGGGATGAAGGCAGAGCAGAGCCCTGAGTCCAGACTCGCAGCTGGTGGGGAGGAGTAGAACTCACCCTTTTAGCTAGGTGCAGCCAGATACTCAGAACTGAGGGAAATGGGCATTCCTAAGTGGCAGCAAAACAGGGCTCAGTCCTCCTTCCCCTTCTGTTATCTGTACACAGGACTGCTAGACACGGGGCTAACCCTGAACAAACTCGCAAGCCAGAAGTCCTAAACAAGTTCAGATGCCGCACCTGATCCTGCCCGCACTCCACTCATGGCCCCTTTGACAAACTGTGGGAGGACCCTGATGTGAAGAAGTTTGCCTGTATGGCCGGAGTAAACCAGGAGAGCAACTCGGGATCATGGCATGAGAGCAAAGCACCTCCTCACGCTGCTGCTGACTGGCCTTACACATGCACAAACACACACACCATCTCTTCAACACGCTACTGGGGTGTGAGAGATCTGACTATAAGTCAGAATAAGCCTCAGGGCTGGATGAGGTCCTGCACAGCTATTCACATGGGGAATGCCAGGTAACACAGGAGGACTGGTTTAGTCAGCCTGCATGAAACCCTCGGCGTTTTTTTATACAGAGTTCAATCACCTTGAGCTGGAAAAGAGGGAAGTAAATCTCCAGAGGCATCAACACTTGGCCTTAGCAAGCACAAGCATGCAGGGAGGCAAGACCTGCTGATCCTAAAGGGCTCCCTGAGCTACGCCTATGGAGAACAGCAGAGAGGCAGCAGCCAGATAGGCTAAGAAGAGAAAGAGAAAGAAAGAAAAGGAGAGAGAAGGCCTGAGAGGGTAAGGAACCAAAAGACCTCCCTGCTAGCAGGGACCTGGCCTGCAAGGCAGCAACAGCTCCCTCCTTCTCCCTTACTGGTGGAGGGGAGGGGTACTATGGCCAACCGGCCAGGAAGCTCACCCGAGACTCCGATGTCCGAGAGCACTGCCTTCTTGCGGTCCTTGACGCTGCTGATCTGCGGGAAGTAGGCATCCAGAGCCAGGTAAAGAAGGCAGCTGAGGAAGGCGAGGACACCCACGGTAATGCCATAGTTGCAGGCATTGTGATTGTGGTTGAAAATGCAGTGCTCTTGTGTCTCATCCAGGTGGTTCACGTACCCTTCATTTACAATGGAGCCAAACACCACGATGGAGAACACCTGGCAGGGAGGGAGGCAAGAGACACATCAGGGCAAGCCCCATCTCTCTGGACCAGCAGAAAGGAGCTGAGCTCTGCAGGGGACAGACACCCTTCACAGGCACCTCTCTGCTCTCCTGAGCTTGCATCCCGCTGCCTTGCCTGGGCTGTAGCCACGGGGAATTTACTGAGGAGATTGTCTCATTTTATTTCTGAGGATTAACTTAAAATAGGACACTTTTAGATTGAGCCCTTTTATCCATCTGATCTAAAGTGATGTAAAGCAGTTGCAGTCTAGAGTAAAGGTGGCTTTCTGCAGACACACAGGGAGGAGACATGGAGTGGAAATTGGGATAGGGTTTTGGTGCGGTTGCCTGCGTACAAGGGCTCCAAGTAGTGGAAATCCTCTTAGTCTGCACTTATTCTCCCATCCACTCTTTTCCCTTCTAGGAATTCATTGTTTCTACCGTGCATTTGTTCACTAATTTTATCTATCCACCTACTACGCTCTTTTCCCCATCCACCCTCCCACAATCCACAGCTCTGCTTGCTCTGCAGCTGCATTCTGCCAGACTCCCGCTCTCCTCATCTCCCCACACATCACACACCTCTCTCCACCAGTTTTCCACCAGCCCAGCCCATGACACCTCCTGTCCTTCTGCCCACTCACCCATACACTGACACCCTCTAAGTTTCCCCACAGATTTCATGGGCTAAACATCCCCCCTCCAGATCCACCTTGCAGGGCCACCATGTGTCCTCCCCACCTATCACTGCCACTGCTGCTACGTGTTACTTTAAATCAGGTAGAATTAAGGATGAGTCCAGGTAGAAATGCCATAATCCACAGTTGCTGGTCTCATTTTTGCTCATGGGCTTAGCCTTCATCACCTGCCACAAGACTGTCCCTCACTGACACAGCAGGTTCACCAAAGCCGAGAGTTATTTACAGCAGCCCCAGTCCTGCATCTCAATTAAAGGTCAGGACCCCAGTACCACTTAACCCAAACAAGCACCAGAAAAGGACACTGCAGACAACCCAAAAAGTGGAGAAGCAGCTTTGTGAGTGCAGGGAAAATTAACTGTTGATTAATGCCAATCCAATACACCATCTGTCATTGGTGGGGTTGGATGCCTGAGATCCACAGCACAGACCTCTGCTGTTTGACCTATGGTATCAGGAACCAGAGGATAAAACTTACTCAAGGTCCCCAGCAGCCCTTGGGCAGATACTCAACGCTGACCACGTTTCAGCTGCCAAACTCTAATGAGTATCCACTGACACCCATACTATTTTTCCATCCCAAGGCTTAAAACTGAGTCATGCTTGGGTTGCTGAGACTGAGTATATTTTTGACACATTAGAGCAAACTAAAAAAGCTGGAAGCTGGTGCTCCTAAGAGTGGGGACTGTATGGGTTCTCTGAAAGTTGACAGGAGCTTTTTAAGCTTAGAAGTAAAACAACTGATTTGTCCTCCTCTTCCTTCTTCTTGAAAATCAAGATTGATCATACTCTGCAGAAATTGCCTGTGAAAATTAAACAAAAAAATCACTCCTGCCTGAAGCAAAGGTCTGGTCTTCAAAATTTCAGCCTGAATGGTTTGGAAAGCAGCAAAATTGCACACAGGTACAGCCAGGCTCTTTCAGTGGGAAGTCTCTCACTCCCTCACTACAGGCTGGGCTGACAGGTCTGCCTAGGACCACTGGCAGCAACATCATGTCACTCTAACCTGAGGGGGAGCTGACAGGCTCTTGAAGTCCCAGGGTGAGGCTGTGACCAGCACCGATGCTGCCACTTGAAGTACCAACCTATATTGAAGTACCTCCATATATTGGGATTACAAAGCCTGTGCCTCGTTTTCTGCAGCATTAAACAGAAAGTCTGTCTTCTCTTTGTAAGGTGAGAAACAGCCCCAAAAGCTGCATAGTCTGGTGTTCCGTTTTGGTTTAGGGTTCAAAACTGGTAAAATGTTGATTCCCTGAGTCAGGTCAACCCTTGCAATGAGCTATATTGTGAGACTCCGCTTACTCATTTGGGATGAATGAACTTCTGTAATGGCCTCTCCCCAGAGACATCTCTGTTTACTTTGCTCATATCCTGATACACAACTTCCCTCTGCTCTTATCTTTGGGTTTGCTGCTGGCCTGGAGAAGCTCTCATCTACACGCAAAAAAAATCAGAGTAATTCCTTTTTGCATTTGCTCTTTCATACCTTTTTATGCTGGCACATTGTAAAGCCACAGCTCAGAGTCATGAGACCAGATAAACATCTCCCTCTCCCTAATTTTCAAGCACAGGTGCCATTTAATATGCAGTAATATGTTTGGCTATGCTCAAAAAAAGGGACAGAAAACAGCGCGTAGAGAAGATCTGATCAACTCAGTGTTGCTGCGAGGACCCAGCTTTTCTCAATTTCACCAGTCCCTAAACATTGCATCCACACAGGGTGTTGCAATGATTTCCCTAGACTTCTTGTTTCATCAAAGAGCTCCAAGACACCAAGCAAATCCCAGAGCTGGGCACTTTGCAAAGATGACACAGAGCAACTTGCCATAAGATGCAGCAAAATGAACATAATGCCGAGCATTGTGGGGAGGAGATGAGGAGGGGCTGAGAGTTTCCCTGTCCTGGTTTCTCAAGGGCTCATTCTGGCCATTCCAGGCATGTAAGGGCTTACTACAGCAAGAAAAGTGCAGAACATGCAAAATGCTGCATCCCACCATAAAATACTTTTTTTTTTTCCCCTCTCACTGAACCGGGTGATCTGATTTTGCCAGAGGCAAAGGCAAGAGATGAGCCCTCAGAGGAGAGGCTCTCGGATCCCTCCCCACCTCCCCACTGCAGGCTGAGCCCCACAGAAAGCCAGGCGAAACCTCCTGATCATCATGTGAGATTTTCCACCACACTGGCCTGCATCCAGCCAGCCATGCATCAGACACTCCTGAGCATCATGTGATGGATGCACAGCACAGCCAGCCTCCGGCACTGCACTAGGAGTTTCCTGCACCTCATCCCAGGAGTTTGTCACGCTGACTCCTGACTCCATCCCCAAGACCCCCACGATGGTCATAGCAGGGATGAAGCTGAAGAGGGTTTCTGCTGAGCCACCTGCTTGGACTCACTGCGGTGGCCTCCATTCACAGGCTCTGTCGCACTGCATGTTGCCTCTCCCTCTCCCCAACCCCTTTTTTATTCTGTTATAGAGAGGAAATAGTTTGCTGACATAATATTCCTCATGAGACTTCAAATCTACCAGGCAGAATGAAGCAATAACCTCTTCTGTGTCTGATCTGGTAATGACCAGGAATAAATCTGTTTAAAAAGAAAGCAAGAGGTGGGGAGAGTGCAAAC
The DNA here is from genome assembly GCA_028020825.1 of Podargus strigoides. NCBI lineage: Eukaryota > Metazoa > Chordata > Aves > Caprimulgiformes > Podargidae > Podargus > Podargus strigoides. The sequence goes on along the minus strand of CM051663.1, from coordinate 115,386,362 downwards.
TATAAACTGGCAGAGATGATCTGGCTTTCATTTTCATTCAGCCACTCGCAAATGGACTCTCTGGAAGGCTTTGGAAAGCCTTGCACAGACATGGATTATTATTATCATCATTAAATCTACTTGTATTTAGTTCATTTTGAAGAAAACATATGCGGTTTTTGATATGCATGGGACTGGCAGCTTGGAAACAGGCGGCCTATATTTATTCCCTCCAGCCAGCACCATGCGGGCAGCGAATGGCTCCTGCCCACGGTCTCAAAGGTGTGTCTGAACCCTGCATAGGTGCTGGAGGGGGCCAGCCTCCCCGTACCCAGTTGGACCCGATCCCCCTGAGCATGGGACAGGGGAAGAGCACAGGTACACCAGTGCTCTCCCAGTTCACCCTCCATGGCCAGTAGCCACGTGGCACCAGCTCCCCAGCTGGGGCTGAGCTGGAGCAGGTGATGGAGAGGAGAAAGGATCCGCATCCCTAATTCCTGCCACAGGATCTGGGACAGGCTTTTCTGGCCAGCCCACTTTTGTCACATATGGCTTGGCAGCCGACAGGCCGGCCATTAACCCTTCCACCTCCCGCCAGACCCATGCCTGGGTCGATCTTGCCCCCTCAGTAGCCCAAGCCCCAGTTGATGCTGGGGCAACCTGGGATCCAGCAGCTGGGAAGCCCCTGATGACAGCCAGGCCCAGGCTGAGCAGCCATGCCTGCCACCCTGGGGAGGGAGGAAGAGCTTTGGCATGGGAAGATTCCCACTGGTGTAACAGGAGGCTGTGTCCCAGAGAATTACTTTAGGAAGCTCCGCTCTTCTCGTGGTCAAACAGCATCCTCTGTCCCAGTGCTGCTAGTGCCAACTCCCCATGGCCACACCTCCATGGTGGTATCCAGATCCTTCTGTGCTTTCCAGATGGTCCCTACATCACCAGATCACTGCTCAGCAAAGTAGCCACCCAAAAGTCGTATCTTTTTCCATGAGAAAGAGTTCAGTTTTCTTTCTAGCAACACACCTCTCCCTCCTTGGCTTGGCTGTGCCAAACTAGGTGGACGACTGCATCCACTGCCACCTGCACTCATTCCCTCACAGCCACACTAGTCCTCTCTGCTGCCTTGACTTGCCACAAACACTTGCCTTAGCCATGTCTCATCTCTATGCAGTTTCTTTGCTCCTCACCTGTGTGCCTTTCATATTTTGAAATAGCAGATTACATACAATTATCTTATTTTTTGCTCATATTTCTGACTGCCTTTGGTCGCTATTTCTCAGATTTTTATCTGAAAATGCTGTTAATAAGAGATTTGTTCCTGCTCAAAGATCTTTCCTGAAAATGCTATGCTGGAAACAACACGACCTGCTGTATCCAACCCTGAATCAGCCTGTAGCTCTGCACATCTATTGCTCATCTTTTGATGTGGCCTCTCGCCCAATCCCAGTGAGTGTTTGTGGCGTCTAAGGCACGGTCTCTCGTGATCCCAAAAAACCCTTCTAAAGCCAACCCAATGAAGGGGAACCCATGAAGAGTCATACCTAGGGCTTGACTCAAAGCCCATGCTTTGAACTGCCACATTTCTTTCATCATACACCAATGTATCTCGCAAGCACGCAGCCAGCGAGCATGGCAGCTGGGGCAAAAATCACGAGGCAGAGCAGAGGCAGAGAGCATGAACTGTGGTCCACCAACACAGGGAACATCTCAGCTAAATGTAGCCAGGACAGAAAGAAGGTGGAGGTTTCAGACTAACACAGACCCAAGGTTCTAAGACTTGAGTTTAACTGCGACCACAAGCCCATGCCACGTGTCCTTTTGGTACGGTGAAGGGCAGCATGGGGGGAAGAGGCAAAAGGTGTCATAAGCTGGGTGTCAGCACGGTGAGCCAGGACCCACTGGCAAGGCAGAAGACAGGGTTCCCTGCCATGTTGGGGCTTGCCTCCATCCTCCATCTCACAGGTGCCAGCCTGTCGTGGCGAGGCTAGGGAGGCAGTTCCCATCTTTCACCTGCCTTGCCTGCTCAGCTGGAGCTGTCTAGGATGGCACATGCCTGCAGAGGCAGGGGATGGCATTTTCCATCCTGGCTTGAAACCTGTGTGTGGTCCCACCAGTCAGGGGACACGGTGACAACAGCAGCAATTGGTGGAGAAGAAGACAGAGGGCAGGCAGTGCTTCTCCTCACTGAATCTCCCTCCTGAGGGGTAATGCCCTTGGCACCAGAGAGATTTGGTGTCTCAGTCCATGTGGCAAGTTTTAATTGGCTGTTTTGCCTGCATGGTTGCGGTTGGAAATACTCTCACTCAAGCCACCTAGCTGGGCCTGCTTCCAAAAAGCAAGTTACTTTTGCCTTGTTAAGCTTTTACATCGAGCAGAGCTTCAGTTTCTCCTGCAAGCAGGTTTTCAAGCAGTCAGGAGTGCCTGGAACAACCTGTTTCAATTAGCATTTTACTTATTTATGGAGGCAGCGCTACATCCAACGCCTGCAGGTGGCAAAGGAGCCTCCCAGCTACCCCACGCTGTCTGCAGAGAGGACTGTGGGTCAGGGTGCGACGGGATTATGCAGGGACATGCCCATGCTCACCTGCTTTATTTCAAGAATGATTCTGGAGCCATGTTCTGTAGCACAGCTCCAGCTCGGTGTGGGTCATCTAGTACCATTAGCTCCAGCTGCAGCACCACTAGCTCCAGCTGTTGGGTCTTCTAAGCAGGCTGAAATCAGGTTTATATGGCAGGGTGGTAAAAAAGCCACCTATGCACCCATGTCCTGCCTACTGTAGGGCACCAGCTGTGGGATGCAGCTCAGCTCAGAGGACACCTCCGTGTTGCAAAGCAGCACAGCATGGAGCAATGCCCCAAAAGACTAGGACTCGGAGTCAAGCCCAGCCACTCATTGCAACAGGGCAAGTTGCTTGTCTCCTCTTCACCACCACGAGGAAAAGAGAGGGAGTTATTCTTCCGTTCCCCACAGAAGGGTGGGGAAGCCTCCAGGATCTTCCAGCAGCACATTGCTTTCGTTATGCAAGCCTCAGTCAAGTCAGACTGGACTAGTCCCCCCACTGCAAGATCCAGATGCCCTTGGAGGCATCCTCAGCAAAGATGGTCAGGAGGGACTGCTCCATAGGGCTGCATCCCTGCACTAGAAGGTGCTGTTTCTTCCAGGCACGTGTATCTGGGGCAGGCAGCAGCAGAGAAATAGCTCACACTGAGGCTGAACACCCAAATCTGACATGGACACACTGCAGGACCACCACCACTTGCCAGCAGTCATGCCAGGCAACCTTTCTGTAAGGAGATGCATACTTATGCTGCTGTGCCTGACCTCCGAAGCACCCAAGAAACCTGAGCTGCCTCACAACACTGTCATGGTGAAGAGATGCTCCAGAACTGCTAACCTCTTTCTATAGTTTAACATCCTCCTTCTCAAACCTATCCCATCTGCTTCTCAGCAAGGAGCAACATAAATAACCTTCAGTCACCCCATCTGCTCCTGATCCTGCAGCTCTCCCTGGAGACCTGCCGCCATCTCAATTGGGCTGCAACCTCCATGGGCAGGAGCCAGTTTTGCTGCCTGTTGGTGGAAAGCCATATGCACCTCCGTGCCATTATCACATCTGCTAAAACGCAGCATGATCTGAGCACAAGGTCACTGCCTGGGGAAGTGGTCATGAGAATTTCTGCTCTCAGTGAAAGCTCATCCCATGAAATGGGATGAAAAGAGTCTCCAGTTTGCCCCCAGGAGATGGTGGACCACCCACACCACAAACAGGATAAAGGCAAATGAGATCTCAGGAGATGGCAGGCAAAGGGCATGCCAGAGTGGGTGAAAGGAAGGACTTTCACAGAGACCATGGGGAGGGAGAGCCCTTCACCACCAGAAGAGTTTGGCTCATAGAGCCTGGCGATAGAAAGTCTAAGTGCAGATGTGATCGCAGTCTATAAATATACCCTAGGGAAAACACCAGGGAGGGAAAAGCATCATTTGAACTGGAGAGCACAAGAGTGCAAAGCAAATGGATAAAAACCCAGCCATGAACAGATTTATGGTGGAAAGCCCTGACCATTGGAGCCGCTGAACCCTCTCCCAGAGGGAGTGAGAAGGGCAAGAAACCCATGAACTAGTCTTTTTACAGCAAAGTTCAATGGATTTATGGAAGGGGCCATAAAGGGTCTGATGCTAGTGACAGCCTGAGATAGGACTTCAATGCCCGTGAGGACCCCTCTTCGTCTCAAGTTAAAAAAAAAGACCAAAACCACACATAAGTATCTGGGGTGAGCTTGTGGCTCCCCAGCTTTGCAAAGAGAGAGATGCTCAGGAGGGCAGACAAGACCAAAAGCAGTAGAAGGAACTCCTGTTTCGGGAGAAAAGAGGTGCACATGTAGCCTTGTACCTCAATGGCCAGGCCAGCCTCCCTTGCTGGACTGCTGACCTGGAACACCCCCACCTCCTGCAAAAAGAGTTTAATTTCCACAGCCAACTGAAGTGCCTGAGGTAAATCCCGTTGTGTCCTCTGTCAAGGTCAGACAGGCAGGGGAAACAACACGGGGTCCCAACAAGATACCAGTCTCCAGGGGAGGCCCTGCAGGGTATGGAGCTGAGCTTGGCAAGCAAGCTGACAGTGTCTGAGATACTCCAAAGCAGAGTAGGTGCCTACTTAAAAAATAAACATATTTCCTCTTCTCTCTACCTCACCTGGTGCCTCTGGGAAGCCAAAATACTGCAGTGCTCGGATGAAGGGAAAAAAAAAACAACAGAGTGAGAAGGAGAGAGAGAAAGAGGAAATTCTGTCACAGAGATTAGCAACCCGAGAGTCTTTGTAGGTCACATCACATCCATCATCCCCGGGCACGCAGGCTGGCTCCGCTCCAACCACCTGGGAACTGGGGGTGCACGTACCCCCTCACCCGGTGCCCAGCAGCAGCTCCTGGCATGCTGTGCTGTACTGTAAACAAACCCAGGCAGATGGACGGACAGACAGACCAACTGCACTAATCATGTCCTCAGCTGTCTGAGGGCTCTCCGGACGCCCTCTGAGACATGTCACCCCAAGGGGACATCACCCACCCACCCGGCAGCAAGTTGGGCCACCTTCCCTTTCCCTCCTCGTTCCCCCCCGCCTGGCACTGCTTTTATTTTATTTTCCCCAATGCGAGCCTGACACCTCTCCCCCAGCAGCTCCAGTGCGCATGTGTCTCCTCCGCTCCTGGCTGAGACCTCAATCTCTCCCTGCTGGCTCGGTGCTGCAGCTCTCGCTCCCTTAATCCCAATGACCTTCTTGGACGTATGCACCAGCCCCAGGGGCAGCCATGGGATCGGCGTCACGGGAAGCAGGAGAGACCTTCCCCTTGGCACCCTGCGCCCTCCCCACCACCTGCGTTAGACCCTCCTTTCCCCCTGCCCCCTTCCCCACAAATTATGGAGAGGAAAGCATTGCAGGTAAAGGAGGTTGGGGCAGTGAGAGGATAAGGATAAAGCACAGAGTGATGTCCAGGCCCTTAAGCCCCTCCAGTCCACTCCAGCACAGCCAGAGCCCAGTGCCCCCTGAGCCCCAACCCGCTGGGGAGCCGTGCCAGGACTGCAGTGACCCCACATCCCCCTGCCCACAATAAACCCACTGGCATAGGGGGGCATGGTGGGGGAGAAGACCCCCCACCACACACACAACAGCAGAGATGGAGACGGGGTCATGGTCCAGCCTGGCTCACCCCTTCCCTCCCCAGGGAAGAAACCCCAAACCAGAGAGCTCTCACCCCATATGGCCCTATAAACATACACATGGATATATATGTACATACAGCTGTACACCTGTGTGTGCACACATATGTGGAGATATATATATGGAGATATACACATACGGAGATATATAAACCGAGAGATAGATCTGTGTATCTGTACACGCATATCTATACGGAGATAGAGCCATAAATGCTTCTAAAGGCATATACATAAATATCTGTGTGTGTATGTGGAGTCCTATCAATGAACATATGCATGCCTGTATATGTGGATACACAAGCATACGCAAACATATAAAAATATAATGTATAATAAATATAAAATAATATGCAGCATATCACTTAATGATTTGTTACACCAGCTATGTGGAGAGGTCGGGGCAGGGGCCGGTGGCTGCTGCCCCCCCGCCCGCCCCGGAGGCAGCCCCGCGCCCCCCGCAGCCCGGCGGACTCCCTCCCCGGTGCCGGTGCAGCCCCCGGCGGCGGCGGGGCCTTACCCAGGAGAGGAGCCGCAGGAGGGTGTGCGGCTGCCGGATGAAGGCGTGCGGGTCGAAGGCGCCGCCGGCTTTCCCCGCTCCGAAGGCGCCCCCGTCCATGGCGGCGCGGGCGTGGGCGGGAGGCGGGCGGGGGGCTCGGCGGGCGGTGCCGGGCGGTGCCGAGCCGTGCCGGGCTGCGCCGAGCCGTGCCGAGCCGCGCCGAGCCCTGCCTGGCAGCCCGGCGGCGGCGGCGACGAGCCACGCGCTCCCGCCCACGGGGACGCGCCGCGCCGGGAGCGCGCACCGAGCCACTTCTCAGCTCTGCCGCCGCCTCCCGCGCCACCTCGGGGGCACGTCTGGTGTGGGCGCGTGGGGGCTGAGTGGGGCGGGAGTGTGAGGAGGGGGTGCTCGGAGCTGTGGGGTGTGCTGGGGCGGCGGGGGTACAAAGGCAGCCACCACCACGGGGAGGGGACACGGGGGTGCTACCCCGCGTTGTTTTGGCAGGGCCAGCCCCCCACCCGCTCACACCCTCTGCCCCCACCCCTCTGCCACGCAGCCCAGCACCGGTATTTCGCCCCACTTGGGTGAGAGCCGGGTGTCGTTCCCGGGGTCCCTTGGGTGCGCAGCCAGTGGTGCTCCCTGGGCGCAGGCAGCTGCCCGCACCCCTGCCACGCGCGTGCTCCCAGGCTGAGGTGCCCGGTGAGCCTCCACATGGCACTGCAGCAAAGCCTCAGGCTCTCATTTCTAACATAGCACCCCACAGGCACCGCGTCCCTGGGAGGGCACAGCAGGAAAAAGGCCCTTTGCAAACATGGGGAGCCCAGATTCTGGGGAGACCTCCTGGCTTTAGGAGGCAGAGACTGCCAGATACACACCTCACACCCCTGAGGCTGCAGCCTTGGGAGTCACCTGGGCTTTCCTGGCGTCCGCAGCACCGACACAGCCACTGCCACAGCCAGGGAGGGGACAAGCCATCCAGCCTTAGAGGCAGCTCGAGCTCCTTGGCCTGTGGCTTCTGGTTTTAGCAGAGTCCCTGGTAATCTATATTAAGATGAGTGAAATTAAAAGCAAGCCCTTGGGTTGTAACGTGGTTCCTTAAGCTCGGCAGCAGAAGCCAAAAATGTTCAGAGTTTGCTTGTCCATTTCAGGCAGCCAAAGCCAAGTGGCTCAAATGCTTCAGCCAAGCAGAGATGCTCTGCCTCGCGTCTCCACCGGGCAAATCACAGGGTATCTCTAGCTCTTCATTATGGAGATACTCAACTGGAAGCAGCCAGCTGAAGGGCAAGTCAGGAAATCTGTGAGTACTTCGTAAGGTCTTACAGCACTAGGACATCTTTGGAGGGCCCAGAAATACAGAAGTCCCCATGTTGAAAGCTACATCCCCATAAATTGGGACAGATGAATAAAAGAAGAGAGATAATTGAAGAGGGGAGAGGTTTGGTTTTGCTAAATAGGTGTTTGAAATGCTCTGGTGTTCTGGATGAACAGGGTTTGGAGCAGGCCAAACAAGCCAGATATGCAGCAAAACCAGCAGCTTCTGCTCCAGACCCAGGCAGGGTGATGGTGCTGCACCTGACTGTCAGCACAGAGGCTGACGAGGCAGAATGACCTGCTGGATGGCTTATGTCCTGCTTGCCTTCAGATCACACCTATGCAGAGAGTCAGGTTAGCAGGAGGGGAGCAAAGGGCAGAGCAGTGGGATGGGGAATGTGCCTGACCCTGCTCTAGCACCATTTCATTCTGCTTGAGTCCAGATCCGTTCTCTTGGCTGAGTCTACAAATCAGCTCCGTGACTCAAGAGCTCAGTGCAGGAGCTAGAGGCAAGTGCATGGGGGAGGTAAAAGAGCATTTAAAGCCCACCCATTAGAAGTAGCAGCCTGAAAAGTGAGCAGCCGTACCTCATCCTTTGTAGGGCACCTTCCAAGGGGCAGGTTGGAGGTAGGGGATGGATGGTCTCCCATCACTTTCAGCCAGAGAATCATAGGATAATTTGGTTTGAAAGGGATGTTTATCTAGTCCAGCTTCCTCTCCAGTAAGCAGGGACATCTTCAACTAGATTAGGTTGCTCAGAGCCCCATCCAACCTGACCTTGAATGCTTCTAGGAACGGGGCAGCTCTGTTTTGGGAAGATGAGCTGCAGCACCAACACGGCTGGAGCCTCAACCCTCCAGTTCATACCAGTTCCCTTCCTGCTGTCTGCCAGCTCAGAGCGGGCAACGAGATGTCCTCCAAAGGAAGCACCTCCGGGTCTGTATGGGCTTTTTCACACAGGTTTGCATGCAGAGCCCTTCCAGCAAAGCTTCCAGTATTAGGTTTTACTTCACCTGCAGCAACCAGAGTTGGAGAAGGGTGGTGGAAGGTCTCTGGGAGCTGATTAAAGCGTGTTTAACAACTGTATATGCCCTCCTTAATGCTGTCATGCTAGGTGGGTAACCAGCCTCCCTGTGCTGAATGGCTTAGCCATGTTATACCTGCACAGCTGGCAGTGGGATGTGGCTCTATAGGTAGGTGTTTGCTTGAACGGTTTAACTAATGTTTGCAGTAACTTGATAGAACCATGATGTGCAGCATTTACATGGTGTGTTACAGGCCAGCATCTCCACAGTGGGAATTTGGATGGCTTCTGCACAGTGCCACAGTGTCGAGGGCCTCTGGTCTGGGTGGTTTGTCAAGTGCATCCTTCCCTGTAAGACCTGGGGAGATCCCAAGAGCAAACAGCAGCGTGTGGGCAGCTCCAGCTCACTCAGCTCTGGGTACTGTCCTCTTCACAGGCTTGGGTTTGCATCCGCTTTCGTACCACAGGCAGTTAAGACCCATGTTCTTTATAATAACGCAAAATTATGTACTTATTCCCAGTTTATTCAGCCTCTGGATATGGTAGGGGTGGATTTTATTATTCAGTAGTTTGGTTATTTTTCCAGAGATAACCTCGTGGATATATCTAATACCATCTCAACCCTCCGCCGGCGTCATCAGCTTCCTCATTTTGCTGGTGTCCCACATCCCCACCCTAGAGAGCAGCTGTAGGTAGCAGGACATGGCCATCAGCAGAGCTGGGTTTACCAGGCACTTGGATGCCTCATGCCGTGCCAGTTATCCGAAGCCTGGGTTCAGCCCATGTTACCTCACCGGAGGCTCTCAGGCTGACTCACAGGCAATGTGACAATCCCGACATTTTGAGCGAGCGGCCAGGAGCCATTCCTTCCAAGGGACCGGTCTTCAGCTGCTGGAGTGTGGGCTGCATGAAGCCCTCAGCTCTTCCAGCTGCCTGGTATGTGTCCTGTGTCTCCGGTGATGAGAAAAATTGGGAAATTGGGTATGCAGCTCACAAGGGTGTCTGTCCCGATGTTAACCCATGGTGGTCCTGGGAGGGACCTCATCTTGCAGCATGGCTGCCTTGACACCTCCTCACCCAGTCTTTAGCCAGCCCAGCCCAATCACACAGGTGGCTGGGCAAAGTGGGCAGTTCTGCCCGGCCTCCCTCACCCTCTCCTGCTCCTCAGACATGGGTCCGGATCCACACCAGTTACCCTGTAAGAGTGCTCACACAGTTCCCAATCCAGGGAAGTTTGAGGGAGTTTCTTCAGAGAGGTCCCACCTGATTTCCTGGCGTCAGTGGAGGGAGAGTGAATCATTTCTGTCCTGTCCTCCAGCTCCCTCCCTGTTCAGGTTTCCCCTCGGCTCTGCTTTGCCCGACCCTGAAGAGATGCTCTGGTGCCACCTCCTATGCTGGCAAGTTTTCTACGTGGGTTGAGGTGGCCAGCATCTCCCAGAGACACAGCTGGTCCTGGCAGTGCTTATCCGTGTGCTACAACAAGAGTAAACGGAGCAAGAGAAACAATGGCATGAATACCAACAGCTCCGGACAGGTTCCATGGCATGTCTTATTTCCAGTTCCTCTTTCACGGCGTAACTCCAGCAGCTACATTGGCTGTATTGTTTATTATTAATTCATTCAGTGGCATGCAGAGTTCAGAGCTGCGCTGTACCAAGCACCGTGACAATACACAGCAGGATGCAGTCCCCGGAGAACACACGGTCGGCACGAGAGCATGTCCCTGCATGAAATAAGTTATTTGATCTGGTTTTTTTTTCTGAGATAGATGCAGAAGTGATGGGAGGCAATGGTAGCAGTGAAATCTATTTTATCTTATTTCTTTTTTTTCCCCCCTTTCTTTCTTGGTGATGCGTTTCTTTCCCACTCAAGTAGGAGCACTGCGGTGGGACACATTTCCTGACATTATGTACATCTGAATGATGACACACGGCCCTCGTGGCTTTGCATGACGTCTTAAAGAAGCGCAGCCGAATATTTACGTTAAGGAGTTGCATGCGGTTTCGTTACGTTCCTCCTTTTCTTTGGCTTTTTTACACTACACCATACCATCACCCGTTATGACCTGCTAAGTGTTTTGCAGGTGCGGTGTGGCCCGGCGGATAAAGGGCCGCCGCCCGCACGCTTTTCTGGCCCCGCTCCTCACCCGTAGCGTCCCGCCCGCGCTCTCGCGAGACCTCGCCGCGCGCACCTGCGCGACGCGCCACTGGGGGGCGGGGCGCCTATAAAAGTCATGCACGCGGAAGCTTTCGGCCCTTCCGGTCCGGCGCGGGGAAGAAATGGTGGGTGGTGCTGGTGACGCTTCCCGGGCCTGTCCGCGCCATCCCTGGGATATCGTCGGCATCCCGCCCCCGTCGGCTGCCCGGCCCCGCTCCCGCCGCGCCAGGGCCCTGCGGGAGACGGCGCAAGGATTATTTCGGGGCTCGGCCGCGGCAGGCGCCGTGGGCGGGGGAGACTTTGCCCTGGGGACGCCGGCCTGGCCTGCGTGGAGCTCGGGGACTCAGTGCGCGGGTGGCGGGCGGCAGGGGGCCTTTTTTTTGAAAGAGCGGTGTCTTTCCTAGGTTAACAGTAATGTCTGTCGGACCGGGCAGTCTGGTCCCAGCGCGTTTGAAGGCAGGGAGCGCGGTCAGAGCGAGATTTGGCTCCTTGATTCGCTCCTGCTGGGGCTCTGAGGCCATGAGGGGGGTGCGAGCACACGGAACAGTCTGATAATGCAGTTCACTGCCTTTCATCTACAGGATCAGATTTCATGTGTGATTATGTCACTTATATGACAAGGTATGGTGCTGGCAGCCTCCAGTCTTACGTAGATGTCAAAATTCAGTTGTGCTGGGCCCTGCCACGAAATTCATAATCCGAACAAAACGCCCTTTTTGATATTGCTAAACTTTGCTTAAGGCAACTTGTGTCAAGTATTTCCTTTAAGACGTATTTCTTAGCTCTTTGTTGTTAGCTCTGCATTCAACTGTAAGACATTCTTAAATTTGGACGTGAGACTGGATGAGTAATTCTTTGTTGGGCTGAGAGTTACCAGGGTAGAACCCAGCCTTAACTTGGCGCTCAGGTTGCAGAGGGAAGCTGCATGGCTGGTGATTGAAAACTTAGAAAAAAGACTGCATTTCCACTCTATGTGTGTGACTCAGAGGTGGATGTTGAAATACTATTTTACTGCAGCTTTTCAAACAAATTGTTTTTATAATGCTTGTTTTCATAGTGCAACCGATACGCTGAAACATACCATAAATTTATCTGTACTTCTCCATTTTTTAGGCTTGTGGGGTGACATTGAAGTTCTGGTGGCATACTGTGGTCAAGCTACAGCTTGTGTGGTTCTCTGATTAAAGTGGGACTTGGTGATTTCTTGAAATAAACTCAACAGGGAGAGGATGTTAAGGAAATCTAGAAGGATGTAGTTGGGGCATAAGAATTATGTTCTTACAACATTATAATGGAATTTAGAAGCCAAACAGCTGATACTGAGAAGAATTTCTAGAGTGCAAAATGTCTTGTATATACATAATATTCATGTTTCAAGGCAGTAAGAGAATTGGCCTTGGTCCTTGAGTGGGTATAAGTGAATCTCTGTAGCAAGCATTAAATGTTTATTTTCTCTCTCTAGTCTCACCGCAAGTTCTCAGCTCCGAGGCACGGGTCTCTGGGCTTCCTGCCCCGCAAGCGCAGTAGCAGGCACAGGGGCAAGGTGAAGAGCTTTCCCAAAGATGACCCCAGCAAGCCTGTACATCTCACTGCCTTCTTGGGGTACAAAGCTGGCATGACCCACATTGTCCGTGAAGTTGACAGACCTGGATCCAGTATGTATTAATGTTCCGCTTAGAAGAGGTGGTTTTCTTTTCTTTATGAAAGGTGAAAGTCACTGTAGATTTTGATTCTGGCTTGACTTCACCCTGTTCAAAACCCTTGAGTGCGTGGGGTATAAAGCCTGCTTGAATGTGAGTGATGAGCCAGCAGCAAGTCTTTGTCTCTGGCAGTGGCAGTCTTGTTAATGGTCCTGTTTCTGAGATGCGCAGTGACCTTATGATTTGGTTTAGCAGTACTGTACCAGGCAACTTATGATGCCCTCTTCTTGATGGTCCGACATAAGTAAATTCTTTCTGGGTATTTTTTGCTGAATACAGTTCTGTTACTTGCTACCATCTATTTTGTCTGTCAAGCTTTCTCTGTGCTTCCTAGCAAGCCAGCCTCAAATTTTTGCAAGGCATTAAATTGTAACTTTGTAATCAGCCACTTTACCAAGCATCATCTCCGCCTTTGTGAGAAGTTGAGTCATACAAGCTTTCACATAAAGGATTTGTGAGTGAGAAAGAACAGATGATGTTTAATAGCTGATGTTGGTGTTAATTGTTGTGCTGTATTTTTGTCTTCATCCAGAGGTGAACAAGAAGGAGGTGGTTGAGGCAGTCACTATAGTGGAGACTCCGCCTATGGTCATTGTGGGCATTGTGGGATATGTGCAGACTCCTCGTGGTCTCCGAAGCTTCAAGACTGTCTTTGCTGAGCACATCAGCGATGAGTGCAAGCGTCGCTTCTACAAGAACTGGTAAGAGAGTAGGGCTTTTGCTTCTTGCCTTCATCTCATGCCATGGTTTATTTTTTCTACTGGGTTGCAGATTATGCTAGTACAGCTTTTTGAAGAGGCTTTTCAGCAATTAGTGTTTGACCTTGATGAACTGGCCTAATAATGGGCTGTAGGAATGGCTCTGGGAGGGTGACGGCGTAATGTCAGTTAGTGCCTTTCTTGGAGTGGGGGTGGCAGTGTTGGTTTTTGTCTGAGACCTTAATGGGCTACACGTGATGATACTTCGACGGGCGGACATAAGTAAATCACCTCTGGTGCTTCTTGTTGAATGTCGAGTCCTGACTGTAGCCCTGTTGTCTCAGGAAAGGGGAAGACAGGTGTTAGTTCTGATTACTGTTCCACACACTGTTGTTGTGATTCAGAGTATGCACGTTTGCCCCATGGTGGCTCCAGTGTGTCTAGAGCTTACAGCCTGTTTATGAACTTTGCAGGTTGAGAAGATGTCAGAGTAGATCAATAATAGTCTCAAGGGTATTAGAGTAATGAGCTTACTGTTGGTCATAGCTTGGGCTTGGGGGGGGGGGGGGGGGGTGGAAATTACAGTGTTCTGAAGTAGATAGCAGTTGTCTGACAGTTGCTTTAAAGATCTGTTTTTTCTATTATTGATTGACATCTCTCTACAGTCTTTTGTCTTCTGTTCTGTGAATGTTAATGTGCTTTGGGATTAATGGCAGCTCCGCTCAGCTCTGGCAACTTTGCCTCTGTCTGATGAGCTCCAGGCTCCGCTTGCCAGTGGAAAAGAGACCTTAGAAACTGGCAATGAGCCAAAACCAGCTGAGGTGGCAGCTCCTTCCGCTCATCCCCACTTCCTTGGGGGATTGATGAAGGGCTTAGCCAAACCTTGTGTGTGCTCTGCTCCTGAAGGCACAAGTCCAAGAAGAAGGCCTTCACCAAATACTGCAAGAAATGGCAAGATGAGGATGGCAAAAAGCAGTTGGAGAAAGATTTCAATAGCATGAAGAAATACTGCCAGGTTATTAGAGTCATGGCTCACACTCAGGTAAGTGTCTGCAGAACTGAGGTGTACAGTGAAACTGACTAAGAGAGCAAGCGTAAATCTTGATGTGTCTCTGTAGGAAGGTTTCTGTCCCCTGCAGCCTGATACTAAACATTAAGCATGATACAAATACTACTGCTCTTCGGTACAAAGTGTGTGCTTACAGGATGCTTGAGACGCCTTGAGGGTGACCACTGGCAGTCTGTTGAAGCAGTGTCCAATAGAAACAACCATAATAGTAATTTCTTGGACTTGGTCTTTTGCTGATACCATGTAGACCTGGGCTCTCTTAATTCCAACTACAAGTGAAAACAGGCTGAACACTTAACTCTGGGGTTTGTGTTTTGGACTGTGTTTGATAGGCACTGCAAACACACTTTTTGTGGCTTCTGTTGCTCAGCTGGAGGAGGTGTACCGCTGAGTGGTGTGGTAGTGTCTCCCTTAGCCAGAAGTGCTCTGCCAGACTATCTTGGGAGATGCAATTAAATCTTTGAGTTGGCTGTAAGTGCAATGAGCTGTCTAGTTATGACATTGCTAATTTTACTAGGATTTGTTTCCCATGCTAGACAGCAAAAGGTAGTGTTGCGGCTGCTGTTGGTACTCGTATCAGTCCCTCTGTGCTAAATACAGTATAAATAACTGTAAATGTGATCCACCCCAAACTGTCCCTTCAGTGTAGCAGACTATTACAGAATCATAGAATATCTCAGGTTGGAAGGGACCCATAAGGATCCAGTCCAACTACGTGTTCCTTGCAGGACTAGATTGGTTTGTGTTGGAAGGGACCTTTTAAAGATCATCTGGTCCAGCCCCCCTGCCATGGGCAGAGACATCTTTCACTAGACTGGGTTGCTCAAAGCCCCATCCAACCTGGTCTTGAACACTGCCAGGGAGGGGACATCCACAACTTCTCTGGGCAACCTGGGCCAGTGTCTCACCACCCTTACAAAAAATTTCTTCCTTATGTCCAATCTAAATCTGCCCTCTTTCAGTTTAGAAGTGTTGCCCCTTGTTATCTCCTGTCCTTCCTGGATGGAGTTTGGATGATGACTGTGGGGTTAGAAGCACTTGTTCTATGTTCCTGTGGGTGGCGTATAAGTTCCAGATACTGTGACTTGGCACTTAAGCCACAACACAACCTTTCTTCTTAGTGTAGGGCCTTTTACTTCTGTATGTTGAAGTTTTATATCTTGGAAAAGGATATGTTTAGTTAGAAAAAGAGATTAAGCCATGTCTAGAAGGATACTGGGCTAGTTAATGAGGTCCATCATACAAGAGTAGGAGCTAAATTTGTTCACTTTTATTCCTAGATGCGTTTGCTTCCCCTGAGACAGAAGAAGTCTCACCTGATGGAGATCCAGGTGAATGGTGGCACTGTTGCTGAGAAAGTGGATTGGGCTCGGGAGAAACTGGAACAGCAGGTGCCTGTGTCAAGTGTCTTTGGCCAGGATGAGATGATAGATGTCATTGGAGTCACCAAGGGCAAGGGATATAAAGGTGAATGCATGGAAGTTCTCCGCTTTGTCGTTTGGATACAGATTTTAATGAAATCCTGGCCTTGATCTTTCACAAGTGTGTGGGCTAAGAGCTGAGGAGGTAAATCCATACTGCTGTCACGGTTCAATGATGAAACCATGGAATAAGCGCTGGGCACAGCGCCTGACATCCATGAGGAGTCATTCCATGCTGCCTTCCTTCTGAGAACACAACTCAGGGACAGCTAGGGAGAGAGTGTGGGTGGTTCTGGGGCAGGATGCTTCACCAGGAAATGTGGTTGATTCCTGGGATGCAGAGCCTGGGTTTCCCTTCTGTTGCCTGGGGACACCTTTCAAGGTGGCTTAAAGTCTAGTTGAACAGCTTTTGGTGACACCTCAGCTTGACAATAGTTAGCAATGCTGTTTTGATTTCTTTCAGGTGTCACCAGCCGTTGGCACACCAAAAAGCTGCCCCGCAAGACTCACAGGGGTCTGCGCAAAGTGGCCTGCATTGGTGCATGGCACCCTGCTCGTGTGGCTTTCTCTGTGGCCCGGGCTGGTCAGAAGGGCTATCACCATCGGACTGAAATCAATAAGAAGGTTTGTGTCTCTGAATTGCTGGAAGGAAACCAGAGCTGGCCAAGGTCATGCTCTGCGTGACAGTGAATAGAGTTTGGCTTTAGATGTGTTTTGCATTGTTCGAATGACATCTCAGGGGCAGTAACCGTAGTCCATTATGTTGGATAACCATAAAATTCCGTGTGGCCAAGTGTTTCCAAAGTGCAACAGCCATTTTTCTCCAACCCGATGTAGAATTCCTTGCATTTTGACTGATGACAAGCCATTTCTCATAACTAGCACTAAGTAGAAATTCTTGACATTTTTAGATCTACAAGATCGGCCAGGGTTACCAAATCAAGGATGGAAAGCTGATCAAAAACAATGCATCAACTGATTATGACTTGTCTGACAAGAGCATTAACCCTCTGGTGAGTTGTTGCAGCTGTATGGTGAGAGTCTGGTTGTGAGCTGCAGTCTTAAGAGGCGAATTAGCCCAGTACAAAATACAAAATGATTGAATGAAGAGCTTTTGAGGAAAAACTTGGGTGCTATGGAAGGTGGTGTTGCTTAGTCATTCTCAGTATTGACTTATTTAACTTGCATTTGGTGTGTTACAATAGTATAGAGGGATGTCACAAACCTAGAAAATTATACTCGTAGACTAGGACTGACTTAGCAGGGAGAGCAGCTTTTGCTGTTTTGGGAGCCTCTTCTTGTAGCTGCTGTTCTTAGCAAAAGTCTTAGCAAGTAAATTGCTGTAAAAAGAAACTTGACAAGTGAAATGTAACGCTGGAAACAGGATGTTGGTGAATGTGGGAATGGCCAAGGCCCAGACCTGCTGTGAGAACATGGAGCTGTAGGCAGACATGATCACTGGTCCTGTGTTACACAGAGCACTGACTGTTCTCTCCTTGCTCAGGGAGGCTTTGTCCACTATGGTGAGGTGACCAATGATTTCATCATGCTGAAAGGATGTGTTGTTGGGACCAAGAAGAGGGTCCTGACCCTGCGCAAGGTGAGTCTTGTAGCCTGCTGTCACGTGTGCTGGAACCGCTTAGGTTACCTGCACTGCCCGTGGTGCAGGTGTTGTTGCTTGCTGCTGCAGGGATTGATGTAACCAGCTAGAAAGAAAAGCCTTGAAGGCTGTCGGCTCCTTGCATGTAATAGCAGCTGAAGCATGAGGTCAGAATGGCTTGGGAGGAGTTAGCCATGGAGGTGATAAGGAGAAGTAGTCAGTGTACTGGCAGATGGAAGGAGTGCTGCTGTCTGCTTACCTGGCATCTTTCTTGCAGTCCCTCCTTGTGCAGACCAAGCGCCGGGCCCTGGAGAAGATTGACTTGAAGTTCATTGACACAACCTCCAAATTTGGTCATGGCCGCTTCCAGACAGCTGAGGAGAAGAAGGCTTTCATGGTAAGAACACTCCCTGAGTTGGCAGCTTTGTATTGCATATCTCTTTCAGCTAATGGCTGCCGGTAGGTTGACCTTTGGGCTGCCACAGGGCCAAAATTTCTGTGAAACAAAGTGTAGCTTTAGTCAAGATGGTTCATCCTGCCAAGTTGATCATAACCACAGAAGGGGCTGGGGGTCTCACTTCCCCTGTGGCAGCGCTGGGTGCCTGAGGGGTATTGCCATATTTGGGCACAAGCTGCTCAGTGACAAAAGCACTGAGCAGTACCTGGCACCCGTGGGGAGTGGCTCTGCACTGCATTCTTTCTGATGGCAGTGGGCTGGGGTGGCAATTGGTCATTTACCGGAGAAATTGGGTTGTGAGTCCTGGGTGCAAGGCCCTTGCTGTGTCAGTGTGGTTTGGCTGCTTGGGGACAACACAGGAGCTTCCCCACAAGGTGGCACCAGCATGTCTTCTCTGTCACATCTGAAGTCATTGATTGGTGCAGCATGGCTGCGCCCAGTTCAGCTGTCCCTCCAAACCTGTAGCTGTGGGGACAAAGCTTGGGATTTTCAACAGGCTGCGACACTGTTTGGACTGCTTGGCCTTAACTTGCAGCAAATTTCCTTGCAGCAAGAGAAGAAATACAGCATTTTAATTTGCATGTGATGTGGCCTTTGGTGCAGACTTCTCTTAACAGAGTTTCTTTTCATGTCTTCTTTTTTTCAGGGACCACTCAAGAAAGACCGTATTGCAAAGGAGGAGACAGCTTAATGTGCAGAATGGTCTTGTGTCCTATGGCCTGTCTGCTGTCAGACCAAAAAATAAATATTTTAAAGAAATTGACTTTGTCTCTTTGTTTATACATAGCTGGTACTCCTGCTGCAGGCCCTATATGTGCTACCAGCTCAACTAAAGAAGCAAGTAAAGCTCAAATTCATGAGCATCCAACTCATCGCAGGGCTCCTGTAATGAGGCAGCAGCTGTCACTGCTGGTTTTGTAGAGCAGAGGTGTTTGGGCAGAGCAGGCCCTTCTGGTTGGCTGTGGGAAATTGTCATGCAGCAGGAGCCCTAAACATGTCTGCAATTGCTGACAGGTTCTTCAGCGTGTTAATCCTTTGCTGGGTGGCTAGAGAGCTTCTTTGGATCAAACAGATTTTGAAACTACTTCAGGCAGTTGAAACCTCACTAAATTTTAGGTAGGTGGCTGATGCTGTTTGTTGCCATGGAAAGCCTTCATTTTCCATATGGCAGGGGCTGTGCCTGGTGACAGGGAATGTCCCTGCCTGTAAAGGGAGGGCGACTCCTGCATCCAACCCCCGAAGGAGGAGGGACAGCAGTGAGTGCCGCTGGTGGTGTTGCTGCATGGCTGAAAATACTCCCTGTTCCTGGGGAGTGGGTTGGGCTGGTGTTCCCAGCAGAGCCTGATGGTGAAGGGCAGAGAAGCATCTGCGTGCTGGGACCAGCTCTGTACAGCACCAGTCCTGACCAAAGCACTGCTGTCACGGGAGCTGAGGCCTTATACCAAGAAAGGCAGTGGTGTCCCCAAGGGGCTGTCTGCCTCCAGCTGCAGCAGTGACATCACTGGCGCTTGAGGCCCTAGCCTGGCTGAAGGCTCGTGTAAATTTGGAGAACGCACTGACGAATCCTTTGCTGGCCATAATTGGAGAGGTGGCAGCAATCGAGGCAACAGCCCTCCGAATCTAGACATTGATGTGTAGCACTGCCCTGAGAGGGTCCCTGTATGATGCTGTGTGCTCTAATTGAAACAGGGAAAGGTGGATGTGGAGAGTATTTCCTGTGGTGGTGTGTAAGAACCTTTTGAGAGTTAAAGGGCGGTGAGGAGGAAAAACATTTACCTTGTTTCCCTGGAAACCAGACTCGATGACTGCACAAGCTGCCTGGCCCCCTGTCAGCCACATTTAACATGAACCTGCTGCCTCATTTCAGCCAAGTGTAACGAGAGAGGTCTCGCCGACTAATTTTATTTTTATTTTTTTTCCACAAGTCTAAGCAGCAGGTAGGTAGAGAAGAGCCCTGAATTAGCATCCCTCCAATGCAGGAAAATGGAACTCCCACCCTCGGTCCATCTTGAGGTCACGGTTTTATGAGCAGCTCTCAAGATTGAGGTTTTCCTACATGTTAGGCAGCCTTAGGTGGTCTTTCTACTTGGCTCCAAGACGGACACGTTCAACCATGTATATACTCACTGGCTAGCAAATGCCTGGCTCCAGGCCAGCCCCGTCTGCTTCTGCTGCTTTAATCAAACTAGTTGGGGGGAACTGGGTTTATTGGGATAAATGGTGAGGTGTTGGGGGTGAGCATCCATGACAAGCTATGTGCCACCTTGATGAAAAATCTGTGGAAGCCCCTCATTCTACCAAATCAAACCTTGCGGTGAGGGCTCCAGCAGCGGCTGGGGAGCTGGTGGATGTATTTTGAAGTGTCAGTGGTAGCAGAGGGAATTTTTAGTCAAATTAGAGCTTAAGTAGAAGGAAGTGGTCCTGAAGGAACGCTGTCCTTGGTGAAAATGCTGTCTAGCAGCAGGAGCTGCTTTGGCTTGGGACCCAGTTCGAGACTTGTGTTTGTTTATTCTTGAAGTGATGGTTGCTGGCTGATAAAACACTGGATGGGAGAAGAAAAACCACAAAAGCAGTTTTTAATCCTTTTCTTTCCTGGGGACAAGAGGACATCCAACAACGTCAGGAGGTGGCGCTCCTCCCTCTGTAGATGGTGTGTGGGACACTTTTTCCCCAAGGGCTTGCTGGTGTGGCTGACCTGGAGTAAAACCCTGCTTAGCTGAGGCCAGCTCACTCGGGGCTACGTGGTCCATCTCGGCCCTTCTGAGGGCTCCCTGAAGCTTTGGGAGGGCACTTTGGGATCCAGGTTTGGGAGGTCCCCAGTGAGCCTGGGGATTCCTGGCAGCCCTCAGCCATCTTCTGCTTTGGGCACAGTCCCCAGTGCAATAGGCAGCAATCAGTGCAGCTCGCACATCAGTCCAGTAGCTCATGAGAGCCCAGAAATGAGTTTTCAGGTGGCTTATGGTTTTTTTTTTAAATTACCTTCTCTTAACATTGAGATTTTCTCTTTGGCACAGTCATCTCACCCCCTGCCACTCCCTGAGTGCCGTGGTGACACTGCTTGAGTGCATCTTCCCTGCTCCACAATGGCCAACAACATCCCTGTCTGCTCAGAAAAGATCCTGCATCCCAGTGATGCTCAGACCAACCCGAGAGCCGCAGGAGGACAGGCGCAGCCCTGACCCTGCCAAAATGGCACCGTGGGAATGTGTCCCATCCCAGCTGGTGCTGGGAGGGCTGTGGCTGGGAAGCAGGGCTGGATTTCACCCCCAGCACCCGGTGATCCCCAGCTGCCAGCAGTGCAGAAGCTGGGACCCAGTACTCCTTGGGGAGGGGGAGCCACTTTTCCAGCCTTCCCAGCACACATCTGGCTCTGGTGCTGCTTCTTTCCCTCACCAGAGATGAAACAAGACACAGCTGCGATGCTGGAGTGGAAACGTTAGAAGTGTGTGAGGACGCCCCGGGGGGGAAAAGCAGGTTCAAGTCGGAGGTCTTGGCTCCTGCAAGGAGCTTCACAAATGGCCCAGCTGACACCCCTGCCTCCCACCCCAGCCCCTGCCTTTGATCCCAGTGATAGGCAGGGAGCTTCAAGTATGCTTGACGGGGGAGAGGGGCTGTTGAAGCCGCCCCGGGGGAGCCGCAGCCGGGTTCAAGTGCCGCAGAGCGGCTTTTCTGCTGGAGCGGCTCCGCTGGGCTTTTCCGAGCGCAGCATGCATTTGATTTGCAGCCTCCCCGGCCCGAGGACTGCTTTCATACCTGACAACTCTCTGGCTTCTCACCAACACTTAAAAGTGCCTGTGGGACTCAGGGAGGGATGGATAAGGGGGGGGAGATGGGTCTCTGCAGAGGTCAGGCCCTCCCGGCATGGGGCAAGGGGGTGGCGGGCAGCCCTGCTCTGGGACCACAGCCCCCCCAAGCTCCTTGTGCCAAGGCAAAGCCAAACCTCCCCCATCCCCACAGCCTCCCCACTGCTGGGTGTCAGTGGTCCCGGTGCAGTGCTGCCCCCCAGCTGGGCACAGAACTTACAGGAGCCCATGTGGCTTTTGGGAAGTCCTCTCATCGCCCGCCCCAGCTTAGCGCTGGGGAGTCATGTGTTTCTGTGGCTGCCACCAGGCACAGCAGGGAAGACTAAATTTATCTCCTACTGCCTCCCAACTTCCCCAAAGCATGGTGCAGGGTTGCCCTCCCTTCCTGGTGGGGACAGCTGCTGTGCCATGGTCCCCAGGACTCCCAGGTGCTGCTCGAGAGGCAGCACCTGGGCTCGGCCCCTTGCCAGCCCCAAAGAACTCCGATACCAGGCAGCACTCTGGTAGCACATGTGGCACCAAATTCAAACCCAACAAATGAAGTGGGAAAAGGAGTATGTACGCCCAGATCCCGCCCAGCGCCCTAAGGGACATGGGGACACCTCTCCAAAGCTGTCTACCGGGCTCAGGCAGCACTTCACACCCAGCTGCCATATTTCAGGTCTTTCTTAATATATTTTTTTAACTTCTTTCTTGACACCAGCAGCAGTGAAGACTGAACATGGCTGTCCCCACCATGCATGGCTGTGTGTGTGGCTGGTGGGAGAGTCTCCCCTCCTGCGCACCCTCTCACAGAGAGACATCCCACCCCACCCCACCCCCAGATTTATGTCTGGAGCTGTCTGCCGTGTGCTCTGCTCCTATCCACCACCGTGTTCGAGGGCTGGATGGAAACCAAAGTTCATTTTTCCCCTTGGGATTCAGCCAGCAGCCAGGGCTCTGGCGAGCCAGGTTGGCGAGGAGCTGTTGATGGTGGGAGGTATTTATAATCTTTGTTTGGTTCCAGCAAGGCTGGACACCCACTCCCGCTTCCCTCCATACAATAAGATCAAATAGCTCCAGGACATTTCCTCGCTCCTTGCAGATGAAATCCCTGCATCTGCCTCCCACTCCGCCCTGCCTGGGGCTGCAGCCTCTTCCTTTGCTCGGAAACTTGGGGAGCTGCTGCTGCTCTTTCTTCTACCTTGAAACAAGGGATTTAATAATTTTTCCCACCCCCCTCCATTTTCAGAGGTCATGGGTGAGGGATGCAGGGACACCAGGACTGCAGCACCTTCCCTGCCTCAGCTTCATCCCCTCTCTCATTTCTGAGGGACCTTGGTAAGGACCCACATGGGGTCTGAGGGGTCCCGTGCAGGGCATGCAGGCTGTGCCCTTTGGGGTCACTGTAGTCGGGGCAGAGAAAGCAGGAGTACACCTACTCCTGGGGAGGGGAAGGTGCCTGGCAGGAGTTTACTTCTCTGCCCCACACCTTCCTCCTCTTCCTTGGTGCCTGCCCCTGCTGATGAGCAGGGAGAAGGGCAGGGTGAGGTCCCAGGACTGTGGTACACATGTGCTGGACAGGTCATCTGCATCATCAGTGATGCAGAGGAGGGTGACATCCTTGCTGTGGGCACTTGCTGCTGCTGACCCTGTCCCAGTTGAGGGCTTTCGCTGTGCTGCTGCACTGGGGGTCTCCACAGACCCTTTCCCCAAAGGTTGTTTTGCTCTGCAGATCCCTCCAAGGGTCTCACCAGTGGGAGAGCACCACTGCCAAGGGTGCAGGAGGGACACTGTGCAGCAGCCCTGAGGAGGTGATATAGAGCACCAGCAAAGGCTGACCATCTCCCCAGACTCTGCTTGGAGCAGGAGCATCCCCCTGGCACTTGGCCACTGGCAAACAAAGCTTTGCCCTCCTCCCCTCCGAGAAGGGCTTCCCTGCGGGGCAGGAGCAGGCTGCAGAGATGCTGGCCAGTCAGTGGGAGCTGCAGCTGGCCACAACCCAAGCCGGGCTGTGCTGTCCTGCCCTTCTCCCAGGCAGGTTTCCTCTCCCAGCAGGCGCCTTCCCCAGGTGTTCCTGGTGCCGGGGGACTGCTGGCGTGGTGGGGGGCCCTGCTGCAGGCAGGGGCTGCGGCTGCTTTTCATGTCCCGTTCCCCCTGGCCTGGCTCACTCACTCTTTCAGCAGGTCCCTGTGATCTTAGGGGTAATTACAGGTGTCAGGTTCAGGGCAGCCAAGAGGGGATTTTGGAGGGGGGTGGTGGTAGGGAGCAGTGAGGGGACGGTGAGGGGCAGGGGAAGGATGAAGCGGGGTGGGTGCTTGCAGGATTTTGGTGCCGTTTCACCTGAGTCATGCCCTGCACCGTGTCGAGGTGCCACAGCAGCCCTTCACCCCATGCAGTTGGGTGCCAGCTCCTTGTTTCAGGGTCTGCAGCTTACCCCTTGCAACCATATGCAGCACCTGGGGAGACCAGGATGCTCCAGCTCCGTTAATTGTCGCTCCTTGCGTGCATCCTGGCCCCCTTCTTTGCTGCGCACGTGCAGCTGTTGCCTGGCACCAGCCAGGATTAGGGAGGGAGTGTGAGAATACGGAAGCTGCAGCCCCAAAGTGATTCCCCTCCCTTGATGACATGTCTTTCCCCCCTCCATCGCATGCTGTTCTGCTTCTTGAACCCCAGATTGAGCTGGACCTTCACAGCACCTCCTCATGGAGTGTGCCGGGGTGTCAGGCTCTGCTTGGAGGGACAAAATGCACACATCCTCCCCTGACTCCAAGCCTTTGGCATCCCTTCTTCAACTGGAGCCTTCCTCCCAAAGGGAAACCCTAGGTAAGGCCTTCCCATGCCTCCCTCCTCCTCCTCGCCCCAGGATGCTGAGCTGGGTGTCCCTGAGGTGGGGGCATGGGATGGGTGCCAGGGACTCAGCCGCCAGAGGAAACAGGGGAGACGGTGGCGAGGCAGAGACCCAGGTGTGAACTCGCACAGGTAGCAGGGCTGTGACTCAGCCAGTCTAGAGAAAGCACTGCGGTGCCCCAGCCACTGGCATGGCCACAGCTGTGAGGGCTCCGTCAGGGAAACCAGACAAGCCACTGTCCTCGCTGCTCGCCAGTGGTTCACTCCAGCAGCTGCGGTCGGCCGCCCCAGGGTTGTTGGGGTGCTGAGCTTCCAATTTTATCTCATTTCGCTTCCATAGAGCAAAGCACCTCTTTCTCTTGGAGACCCAAGAGAGGTGTGTACCCCAAAGCTTTTCCTCCCCTCTGGCCAGCCTAATGTCAGAGTCTGATGGGGTCCAGCCATGGAGACCCTTTCTCCTTGTAGGCCACTTTTCCTCCTCTTTCTCTGCAAAGAGTTAAATCTCTCTCTTCAGTTCTGCACTTTTCCCCTCCCTCCTGCCCCTGGGATAATGTTTAACTGAGCCCATTGCTAATTAAATATCGATGACCTCAGGCAGGTTTTGTTATCGTCTGGAAACACCTGATGCATGTGTCACCAGCAAGAGTTTTTCCTCGTCTCAAGTACACCAGCAACCCTTGAATTCGCATTGGCTTTTCCCTTCCTGCCTTGCTGCCAGCCACCCCTGCCCTGCCTGCAGGCACCAGGGCCGATGGTTGAGGCTTCACTGGCTGCTGAGCTGCTCGTGTGGGATTGTCATCACTGCTCCTAATTGCAGGGCACAAATGCAGTGGGATAGAAGGATATATTCTTCCTCTCCTTTCCCAAAGCATGGCCATTGCTACCCACCATGCCCAAGCAGGCTCAGCTTGAACTTGGTGGACCTTCTTCTGGGCTGAACCTGTGCTTTCCCACCCCATGTGGGTATGGGGACAGCCTGGCTGGGAGCTCAGCTCTCCAAAATATCTCCTGGGCTTTCCCAGGAGAGCAATGAAGCCCCACAAGGAGAAAGACATCCTGCCCCCTCTTCCCCTGTTCCCCCAAGTAAGACCTGGGGCAACATCACTAGGCTGAGCAGGCTGGAGCTGAAACCCTTAAAGGCTGAGATGGAGAATGAGATAGAGAAAAAGGGGGCAAAAAAGAAAGACAGGGAGAAAGGGGAGGCTGGGAGGGAGTTGGGGATGTGCTGGGAGGGGATTATGAGTCCATCTTAGGCAAAATGGACTTTTATGGAGGCAGGGCCATATCCCAGGCAGGTTTGGGATAACTGACCCCCTGAGCCAGGTGTGTGGAAATGGAGGGGACTCCTCAGCAATTGCATGTCAGCCAGGGTTTCCTGCCAGCTCTGCCAGCCTTGCAAACAGCTTCTGAGTCTTGCTGCTCAAGGAGGTCTCTCAGTCCTGCAAAAATCTCGGGGCTGCTTTTCTTTGCAGTGAGGAGCAGAGGCTTTGCTGACATCATTTTCACACTCTGCAGTATAAATAGCCAACCTGAAAAACAAAGGAAAACTCCCCACGAAGCCCATGTAAGGCAGAACTACAGTTGCACCATTTATTTATTTGCTCACGGTAGCTATTTCCTGCCTCTGTTGGTCAGAGACCTCCTGTGTTGGCCAAAAGTCAGCTTTTCCTCCCTCGCTGGGAATTTACAGACCAGCAGCACCACTGGGAACCGGGGGATTACAACCCGCTGGCCCTGGCAGGACAGACTCACGTCTACGGTTGGCCTTGGTCCCACCAGTTGGTCCAAGGTCCTGTGCAACTGCTGGGCATCTACAGGGTAGAGCAGTGGTCATCTCCCCTTGGAGCAGCAAGGTCAGGGCTAAGGCTGGATGGATCAGTAAGGCTGGAGACAGCATCCTGCTCCAGCTTTGCTCTGCAAGGCTGGTGTTTGCTGGGTGTTGCAGCAGGCAGGACTTCTTTGAGCTCCTCTGTCTCTAGGACATCTCATGCATTGCATCACCTCCAAGACAGCCACAGCCCAAGTGGGAAGCAGATGCTCCACTGAAATGGGGCACGGCAGTGTGGTCTCCAGGCACTTAGGTGTTTTTTATCGCCCAGAGTCAGTTTTTGCTGCCCCCCAAGCTGCAGGTCCCTGCTGTGTGAGGCGGAGGGAGCACTCGGTTAGGGATGAGCGAACACCTGCAAAGGGGAGGATGGCAAGGACACCCATGAGCTCACAGACCCAGCTTGTTCAACAAGCCAGTGCGAGGCTACAGAGCTTTTTTGGGCTCCAGCTGTGTTCCTGCTCTGCAGCTCCTTCCCAGAGCTTGTTGCTGCCTCCAGACCTGCCAGTGGATTGGTCCGTGCATGCGCTTCCCAGCTCACTTCAGGCAACTTCAGCCGGGCTCGCTCAGGCCCCTTCTTCCCCTGCCTCAGCTGTGCCGGCTGGCTTTGCATGAAGTGAAGTGGACGACATTCCCTCCCCATGGCTCTACCAGCATGCTGGGAGGTTGGCAGCTCCTTGGCAGGGAGCGGTGGCAAGCAGCCAGGGATGGAACCTCCTCCAGAAGCACAGATAGATCCAGGAGAGGATTTTGGGCCAGCAAAGCACGGTCTCTGATGCTCTGCCAAGCACCGGTGGGGATGGGAGCCATCACAGGGATGGTGTCTGAGCTACTTGCCTGGCCACTGGCAGGCAGCAGGTCACCCAGAATTTCCCCTTTCTGGCTGTTAATTGCCTTGCCTGAAATCCCCCCACATGCACTGGTAGCCCCAGGGCATGGGGAAGAGAGGGTGCCAAAAGTTGGCATGAGCTGACTAGGGCCCTGTCTCATTCTGGCTCTGGGGAGGGTCCTGTCCAGTGGACTGTCTCCTTGGTCATTGTTATCAGAGTAATTCTCCAGCAGCTCGAATCCTGTTTTTGTGTCAGTGTTGCCTGGCTCTACGGGAGTGAGGGGGGAGAGAGAAACACAGGAAACGGCAGCGACGGAAGCAGAATCATCTCCTGGAGGGAGCGAAGAGCCACTGACGCCACTGAGGGGAACAAAGGCGGAGATTCAGAAGGGCTTATGCACGGGCTTGCACTGGAGACAGCCCAGACAAGTCGTCTCAGTCCCAGTTTACGGCACAGCTCCTGCCCCTCTGGCATGCTGCACCTCCATCTCCCCCAGCCTGAGCCCCCTGTGCCAAGCTCTGGGGGGCACAGAGACCTCAGGGGGACTCAGGGTGGGGAGAGGAGGAAACGGTTGGCCAGCCCCGTTGTTTTTGGCGTGAAGAAGCTCTGGGGAGGGCAACCCAGGGGGATATCCTCTAGCCTGGCCCCAGCTGCTGGAGCTTCAGCTGGTGCAGTGGAATGAGGGCAGCTGTGGGAATAAAGCAGCATGAAGTGGTGGCGAGGGCACCAGCTTTGCCACCATCTCAAAGCTCTCCCCTCCACCACCCTGAAATGCCGGAGGGGCTGTCCCTACACCCTGCATGCACAACGGGCCCTCTGTCCCGTGGGCACAAATGGAAACTTTGAGTAAAAAGGCCAGAGGGCCTGGTCACTGGTCTCACCCAGGCCCGGGAGGAGCGTGCAAGCCTCTGCCTTGCACAGCCACGAGCTGCCCCGTCCATGTCCCCATCCACTGTGCCCTTTGTGTCCCAAGGAAGCCCCCATGTGCTTCCTCTCCTGAAGATGTGGGTCAGCAGTGCTGCATGCCAAGTGACAAGGGCTCTTCTGTGTGGCTCTGGGGCAGGAAACCTCTCCTGGAATGGGGCAAAGCCCTTGGGTCTCCCAGTGCCTGGCCCTGTGGGACACAGCTGTCCCAACCAGGCTGGGCTGAGGGGCTCGCTAAGCCCTCGCCTTGTGCGTAGCAGTGGAGAGTGATGACAGTGGCTGCAGCCTTTATCCGCTGCCTGCTCCAGAGCCAGAGGGGAGAATCTCCCATCAGCAATGCCATGAGGCTCAGCACTGCTCCAGGGCACCATTGACACCCGAAGGAGCACTGGGGACCGTGGAGCTGTGTGGGGTGGCACTGCTGGGGGAAGCTCACAGCACCTCTACCCTGCTGCCTGCAGCAAGGGCAGCACAGCCAGGATGCTGCTGCTGCTGGCAGCGCTGCTGTTCCCAGGGTCTGCCTTCGTAAACAGCATTTATGGCTGGAATATGAGCACCAAAATGTCATTGGCCCCTTATCTGCAACATATCCGGGTCCCTTTGGTACCCACTCAGGCTCCAAAAATAGCCCCAGCAGAGAGAAAGAATACATCCTTAAAATAGCACTGCCGCTTGCGCTTGCAGACGCTGGAGCTGACACCTGGTCAAGTGCCCATTGCGGCTTTGCAGGGAGATTTCAGGTCTATTCTTTCTATTCTTTCCCACCCTACAATAGCAGCCACAGCCTCACCAGGCTGGGGAGTGAGCAGAGCCTCTGCCCAAAGCAGCACTGGCTGCCATCCAGCTGCTCTGAGCCACCCTGGACCACAACCACCGGGCAATTGCCCTGTGTGTCCAAGGCAGGACCCCTCTGGACATGCTGCCCATGGTGGGGCAGGGAGGTGCAAAGCCACGGAGTACAGTGAGGGCCAGGTGAGTCACCCCGTGGGATGCAGCCAGCAATGCGGGAGGAGCGGTCCAGCCAGCCACGTCTCCTGAAAAGGAGAGCTGCCGAGCAGGAGGAAGCTGGGAGGAAGGAAGGCCTTGTTTGTCTGTTCCCAGAGTGGCGCAGGAACTGTTATATGAAGAATTATCTGACCTCACTTACATCTCTGGATGCTCTTCACCAGCTTCACCCCCCTTCCTCGTTTGAGCCTCCCCCCAGCTCCTGCAACCCTGCCCTTCGCTGTGTTGCTGCTGCTGCCTCTCCCCTGAGCTACCCCAGCACCGGCAGCTGGTTTCCATCAGGCTGCAAGTCCTCTTCCACCTCCTTACACACCAAATTTATCCGCACCTGCTCTTCCTCCTGGATGGACCATGTGTGCTCCCTGTACATGGATCCAGGAGCCTGGCTCTGCCTGGCAGGGCATGGCCACAGGGCTCTGTTGACTCAGGAAGGCAGGGGAAATCATGGCAGATGGGGTGGTTCATGGGCTTGCAGTTACGGGGAGGGTGCTGCAGGTGTGGGATGCTCTGTGGGACTCAGCTTGGAAATTAGGGACTAGGGAAACAGGAAACTTGCCTTTCACAGCATATTCAGACCCTACATATCTCTGCTCCCTGTGCAGCCCCTGCCTCACACAGTGTCACATAGCCGGACTTGTCAGTTAAGATGCAAAGGTTTCATGCTCTTTGTAGACTATTGCTTCCTCTCTTGCCTGTTCCTTTAGAAGATCTAGGCAAAGATGTTTATGCAGAATACAAAAGGTTTAAGGATGTGTGTTGGATATGGAGGGATGGAGCCCGACTTGAGATAAACACCAATCTGGAAGCAGGATCCAGCACTGCTGCTCTTCATATTGATCCAGCATTTCCTGGGCAGGTGGTGGAGGGGGTAAGGCTGCTGAGGACAGGAAGGCTGGGAATCACAAAGCTAAGGTGCTCCCAGGGAGATGGATACAGACAAGGGCTGGTGTATCTCAGAGACAGGGATGGAGGTACGTTCTGCAGCAGAACAGATCTGGGGGCTGTTACACACGTTGAGGAGCAGGGCTGGGAAGGGAAACGTGGAACAGCATGCAGAGGAAAGGGAAATTGGTTAATTACATGCTGAATGGAGGTTAGAGCAGGGATGCTTTTGGGATCAGAGAAGGCTTTGCTTTCAGGGACCATGCTGTTAAGGGAATAAATGCTCAGAGTACCTCCAGGGACAGACGTGCCCCCAAAAGCATGCTTGAGGGATACAGGGCAAAGGAAATGAATTGCTGAGGCATGCCAGGGAGAGCTGAGAAGGTAGGGAGGGGCAAAACCTCCCTACCCTGTGTAAAGCTTTGTTTTCCTCAGGGCAGGATCTCTTCAACTGCAGACTCTCCAGTTCTTTGCAACCTCATAACACTCCATCAAACAATGGTTAAATTAGGGGCTTAGATCATTCCAAGCTGGAGGAGGAGGAAGAAGGGGGTATATGAGTCAAAGCAGCAAACATAGCAGCCTTGAGGAGGCTAATTTCAAGATTGGGAAGGATATTCTGAAACAACAGGTTATTTCTAGACTTAGGAAATGAACCAAGTAGCCCACTGGCCCAGAAGAGACCATGGTGGGGGGGGTCTCATATCTCTGAATTCAACAACTCATTGAGCAAGCTGAGGTCACCGCTCATTGCAGAGGACAGGAACTCAGGGAGAGGAAGAGGGGACCGGATGCTCAGCCAAAATACCTTAAGAAGTGATGTTAAGGATATCCCTTCTCCTCCAGAGCCAAGATGTGAGAGTACCTCCCTGGGGCTCTATGGCGAGTGGTGGTGAGGGGGTTGCTTGCAGCAGGTGTTCCCAGGAGGGGTTGCCCCATACCTCTTCCCACCTCTTCCGTTTCTCCTTGCCTTCCTTTGCCAGTAGTGTTTATTTCCCCCTGCCCCTCATTTTTCATTTTGAAATGAGAACTGGTGATTGAAACCTTCCAAGCCCACACAAACAGGATACATGTAGGTCAGGACTGAGTGGGAGATGTTATAGTGGCATAGGGGTGAGACTGGTGATCTGGGAGAGGCCATGGGGATGATGCAATGGGCTTTGAGGGTCCTGACGAACAAACAGACTGGTGTTGTGGCAGCAGGAGAAGAGGCCAGCCTGAACACCAGTTCTCATTTCTTGTCTTTGAGGGACCTTACAAGCACATTAGCCTGTCCAGTTGCACTGCCCATCTGAGTGGGAGTTGTCCATTTCTCAAGTGAGCTGTGAACCCTGGCACTGCTTTCCCAGGGACGTGCAGGGAAGCCCTGCCAGTGTGGGGATCAGAAGTCCTGAGGGGCCATGTTCACGCTCCTTGGCCTGCCTCTGTCTTGTAGACAAATTACTGCTGAAGGACTCAGGTCATCGCATGCAGGGAAGGTGGTACAGTCCCTCAGGGTCCCTTCACTCATCTGTCAGACAAATGTGACTGTCTGAACTTTAAAATTCTCAGTAGAGCTCAATGAACTGATGATGGTTATCTAAAGAGGGGGGGATGTGGTCATGAGCGGGGATGTGGAAGAACACTAAGAGAGATGCACAGCTTTCTTGTTTCCTGGGAAAGGAAGTCACCATCTGTTACCAGACAGAGGAATACCAATGGAAGTACAATTTAATTAGATAATCTATCTAATTAAAACAGGTGACAGGCTACAAATTTCCCTCCTGGAGAGCCCTTTGGAGAGACCTCAAGCAAGGATGTGCCTGACCTTGTCCTTTCAGCCAAGGCCAAGTGCTAGAGGAGGAAGAGGGGATGCAGGTCCCCAGCACACTCCCCACTGCTCCCTAGTGCCTGACCACACCGGCTGCCCTACCCTCTGCTGGGATGGAGACGTGGTGTTTGCAGAGCAAGCCATAGATTCCAGCAATCAACGGCCAGGTGGGACACCTCTGCAGGCCTGGTTGATCATCAGCACCTGGGCGTCGTGGGAACCAGCAGCCAGACTATGTCCTCAAAACAAAGGACCTCTTATCTAGGACTGAGGGATCCCACAGCAACCGGCCAGGCTATGTGCTTTCCCTTACAAGTCAACATCTGCTGAAGGCACAGTTTACTCAAGTCGTGCTAAATCCCGACGGCTTCGTCATTCTTCCCCTCTCCCCACCCCCATTTTCCCCTGAAGAAATTTCTAAGAGATTTTTTTTTTTTTTTTTAATTGGCATTGTCCACTTGATCCCTAGTTCCTAGCCAGGCAAAACAAGGCATGCATCTTGCTGGAGACAGGATAGAGGACTCTTGGAGTTAATCGTTTTCTCCATTGTCTTTCAAATGTGTGCTAAGATGTCAGTAGCTGGGAGACCCATTGTGCTGCCTTCCTGCTTGTTTTTCCAACAGTCTCCAGTGAATAAAAGCAATGCAGAGCTTGTAATACACTTTCCATGACCTCTAATCTTGCTGTACAATCTATCTCAATTGCCAGGTCGCATACAGTATTCATTAACAGCAGTTCTACCTCCATCTCACCTATTTCTCCAAAACCCAGTTCCAAGCTTTCCCTGGCTAGCTCCAGCTTCCCTTGTCTGGACCACCATCTCCTCTGCCCTCATCCATACCTTCTCCCTCATCCCTTCTTTCTGCTCTTCTGAGTGCTCTCTCCTGCCATTTTCGCCTGAGCGCTTGGTCTCTGGAGGTGTTGGCACAGGGGTGTGCTGTGGCAGGGAGCAGACTGATGCTATTGAAGGTATGCCTGTACCTTCAAGAGTGGTGAGATGAGGAGGTAGGAACTCAGCTACTAGCATTGGCAGCACACAGGGAGCCAAAGCAATGGCTGGAGGACAAAGCCCTGGGTTTCCCTTCCCACCCTGGCTATGACCTCACTTTGCCGCGTGGGCTTGATGAGATTCCCAGATGCGGAGGCACACAATACAGCAGGGAAACCCTTGTTCTCCTGTGGTTATTCAGCATGGCTCCTCTGGGAATGTTTGCCCTTCCTACCACTTTCCTGCCACTCCAGAAGCCCTCAGGTGTCCCTCTGCTAGGACAGCCACCTGGGCTTTGAGGATGAGTCACCCTCTCTTCCTGTGCTCTCCTCAGCCTTCCCTTTGGTAAGGATGAGCAACAAACTGTGGAAATGAATCAGAGGCTGGGATGGCTGTGGGACCAGCAGCCTGTCTCTGGGCATCCTGGTGTGTATGTCCCAGCTGTAGCACCACTGAGAACTGGGTGCTGCCTGTTTCTGAGGGCCATGGGCTGGTGACCCCACGGCACAGAGAAATCTCCAGAGTCATCTCACTGGAAGCTGTACTCAAGAGTCTTTGCCTAAAAGGACTGAATTCCAGCCGCATTTTTTTCCAGCACCAAGGGAACATGCCCAGATCCTCCTCTGGAGAGTGCAAGGATCCCTCTCCCACTCCAGTCGTTTGTGCCCAGGCCAAGGATAAAACACCAGCACTGTGCTTTGACCTTCTTGCTTCACCATCCAGCCTTTTCTCCTTGTTTTTTCTCTCATTTGCTTCTTCATACCAATGAGTAGGCCCTGGCCTGGATGTCTGTGCCCACCTGGAAGAGTTGGCAGGTTATTCCTCTTCAACTGCCACAGCAAATGGCCAATCTCCCGACTGTTGGCAACGGGCTGTAGGCAGGGAGGTGTAGAGCTGGGGCACCACTTTAGCCCAAACCTCCAGCCAAACTTTGTCAGTCACGTCTGCTGAAGAGGCAACCAGCAAGCCCTGTCATGCTCTGGGATTCCCGAGCGCTGTGCAGGTGAGCCTCTCTTGAGAAAATTGGCAATATGCTGAGCCTGACAGGGTCCAGCCACATGCAAGTTTTTTCTCTTCTTTCTGTCTCCCAGAGAGCTCCTACTGAGCATATAACGTGCTTGTACTTCACTGTGCCACATCACTA
Organism: Podargus strigoides; assembly: GCA_028020825.1. Taxonomy (NCBI): domain Eukaryota; kingdom Metazoa; phylum Chordata; class Aves; order Caprimulgiformes; family Podargidae; genus Podargus; species Podargus strigoides. The sequence continues at coordinate 115,352,697 of CM051663.1, read as the reverse complement.
GGATGGGTCACTGGAGGCATCACAGCCACAACAACGTGGACTGGGGAAAGGTTGGGCAAGCAAGATTTTCTGGACTGTTGTGCAGGGCAGAAGAAAAGGGGATCGACTAAGCAGTCAGAGTGGTAGTCTTTCGATTTAGGAAAGGCAACTGGAAATCAGCCTCTTCTTCTGAAGATGGTTCAGGTAGTTACAGAAGAGACTCATGGTTTGGTAGGACTGCTTCTCTAGGCCTTTCTTTCCAGAGTCCTGCTCATTTCAAACCCACCACTTCTGTGGACTCAGGTGATGAGCTCAGGGCCTCTGAGAATTCAGAACATAGCCTCACTTGGCAAAGCCTGCAGGAGCCTGTGCTGCAGACCTCCAGCTAGCCACTGTCTGAGGTATTGCTCCTTGGCTGCTCTCCTTGGTGTGTGTACACCACCAGGTTCAAGTTGTCATGGGGACTCCAAATTGCTCATGGTACTCTGCAACTGGGCTCTCGCGCAGGTCTGTGTACGTGTGAAAATGGCCCATCACCATTATGGGAAGGTGGTGGACAGCCTCTGAATGCCCCATGGTGGGCTGTGAGAGCTATAGGGGCCAGCAGAGAGAGGGCAGTGGAAAGACTTTCACCATACGACACAGCTGGAGAGCTCAAAGACCATGAGAGCCAGGAGGGATCAACTCTCCTGATGGTGTGTGCAGCTCAGGCTGGAGATAGCATGGGCAGGCATTCAGTTGCTCCCCACTCCTTCCCAGGCAGGTAGAGCTGCAGTGAAAAGCTACTCAAATATTCTGTCACCTTTATCAGCCTTGGCTTCACCGTCTTTTCCGAATTGCTCCTTAGATTACCGCTCCTGATGGTAATCGATGGGGCGTCACACAAGGGGACCTGAGGACATGGGTCAGATGGTGGGGAAAGAGAGGGGGCTGCTCCTGTGGGAGCCCACCAGAGAGGGTGGCGGGTACGGGCATGTTCCGAGGGGGATGGATGCAGTCTGTGGCTGTTCCCTCTCATGCTGGCAGCTCGGCGTCCCGGTAAGCTGCCTGAGACTCATGTTATCTCTGATGAAAGGCAAACAGAAAGGGGAAAGTGAGAAGGAATTTCTCATCTGAGAGGGCTCTTATCACCTTTCCGCTTCCCTCGACCTGGAGAGATACGGCAGCTCAATGCTCTGTTGTTCCTCAGGGGGCCTATCCTCCCCTACCTGCAGCCGCATGAGGATGTGATGAGGGCTCCCTGCCCCACAGCTCACCAGACACCCCTAAGCATGCACTCCACACCATGCCAATTTGCTAGCAGTGCCTGCACCTCTGTCCTCACCTGAGCACCCACCACAGCACCTTTGGGTTTTGCAACCCTCATCAAACACACCAGAGATCCCCCAGGGAACAGAAAGCTGTTTTCTTTGCTTTGGGAGTACCACAGTTTCATGCCAGTTCCAGCACACACTCAGCTGGGTAGCCAGTATGGGCAGTGCATGGTGGCCCCAGTCACGTGATGGTGATATAACTCACCGCAACATTGATCAGCGTCATGTAATTGAGGCTGAGAAATGAAACTTGGGCTCTGATCAGCCCTACACTGAGTTGCCACATGCTTACACTATGACCAAAGTCAATTAAATCTCCAGCAGAAGCAGAGCGGGTCAAGCTCACTGGCTGAGGATAGGAGGAGGTAGCTGCAGGTGGTTAGATGCCCCCACAGCGGCAAGGTCCTCAAAGGCAGGCAGAAGATCTGAAATAGTCCATGCCACCACGTGCAGGAGAGGCAGAGATGGTGCAGACTCGTGCTCCATTCTGGCGACAGCAGGAAGGAGCTGCTGATCAACACCATCGTGAAATCTCAAGGCTCCTTCCACCCATCCATGTAAGAAGAGCACTTGGGAAAGATTTTACGCAGCACACCAGCTGCCAGAAATGGTGAGGCTATTGATCATCAGGTTACAGAGCTACGGTATAAAATCATGTGAATCCAAAGAGTGAACAGATGGCCAGTCTGAGTGGGGATGAAATTATTTTGTTGCAGAACTGACAAGCAGCTGGATTCAGTGTTAGTGCAAGAACCAGACTGGATTTGGCAGAGAAGACAGGGGGCTTGCAAGACTTGGTAGTGTCACGTTTATTCATTGTCCTGGTTCCCCAGGCACAGACCCATGGGCCAGCCATGCAAGCAGGCCATGAGCAGCCCCGAGTCAGCTAAGAGTTCCAATCAAGGCAGCTGACTCACAGATATATCCCATACCACCTAGTCATGCTCATTATAAAAGGAGGGAGCTCAGTGAGGGTGGACTTCCTCCTCCTCTCCCTGGGGCTCCTTGTTGATGGTGCTCTGTTCCTGCTGTCAGCATTGAACCAGGCTGAGTAGAACCCTTTATGTTTTGTGTTGATTGTTGTTTCTATTTTGTCATTCTGTTAAATCTGTCTATACTTCTGCTCACAGGCCTTTTCCTTTTCTTCCCCAGTTCTCCTTCCCATCTGGGGAGGGAGTCTTGGGTGATATACTAACTGCTATGGTTTAGCCCTGAGTACTGGCTAACCATAGACATTAATCTCTTGGATTTTTATTCATCCTGAGGTGAACATCCATCTGTTCACTTGAGTTGGGGATGCTCTCACAAACTCACTCAGCTTTGCAGTCACCCAACTATTGGTATCCAGTTTCATTTTAGATGTGGTAGCATATCCTGCCTGGTTTCCAGCTGGTACTCCAGACGGTGTTGACCTTCAGTAAGTCCCACGGCAGATTTACTAGCCCCCTTCATGTGTCTCAGACACCCTAAGACATGTCAAATGGCTCTAAAGATCTCTGTTTTGGCAACAGGATCTCAGGATTACAGTTATATCGAAGAAAATACTTAATTTTGCTGCTCAGTCCTTTTCTGATAATGCTTTGGGGATTTTAGGTAGCACAGACAGACCTCTGAAGAACTGGTCTTAAAGCAATCAAAATAAAAGGGTCTGTTGAGCACAGGGATGGTGGACAAAATCTTTGTAGAGCCAAAGCCAAAGAAAATGCAAATATTTCCACTCTCTTTTTTCGTGTTGGAAGTTGCAAGGATAACTGACATCTGTGAAGGTCCTGAGAACTTAGAAATGCCTGCTGTGCTGATTTGGAACAAAATTGGCCAGAAATCGTAACAGGAGTCTGAAGAGAAATTGGCCAGAGAGGAGCTCTGACTCAAATAGCGGCAGCCACCAAAGCTGCTTGCACGGTCAAGCCTTGCGAAGGCAGAGGGATATTCGTAGCTGAGAGCAGTCCGTTCTCAGAGCTGTCTCATTTTAGCACCACTAAAGTAGGTACCACTAAAACCTGGGAAAGTCCCCTTATTTTTTCACTGAAGAGGAGCTGGTGCCAACATACAGAAGCCTGGCAGAGCACAGGGGCAGGTTCAAGCAGGTTCAGCCAGGGGAAGTCAGGCTCTGGAGGCTTTACCAGCTCTGTGCAGGCAGTGCTGCACCATCTGCTCTCCTGGGGTCTCCTGCTGGCAGCATGCTTTGGTGGACCTCCTTTTGCAGGCAGAGTTTGTTAAAAGAGCTCTGCCATTGCCCCCTTAGTCCCTGTCTGTCCAAAGGAGGACAGGGAGAAGGTTGGGAGGCGATAGCTTGGGAAGAAGGATCCCAAAATGGAGGAGCCTCCTGGAGATTTGCAGACATATCCAGGGGCACAGCAAGGTTCCACAGGGTCTGGGGCAAAACCCTGGTCTGTGATCTTTCCTAAATGAGGATGTCTCATAACGTAATGAGCCAGGCTTCTCTCAATGGGTACCCGAGGGCAAACTGCTCTCACTTTTCTTTCTCCCCTGCCGCTTTGCCTACCCTCTAGCTCATCCTGGGCATGTGAAATGAATTAAAATTAAATGCATCTCTAATTTATCTCCATTCTATTCTCCCTGGAGAATGATTGTCCCGGGGTGATCCCTCAGATAATGAGAACTGCTTTCAAAAATTAAAAAATACATGTTATAGAAACCCCAAAACCAAATGCCCTGAGCTTAACAAGGAGGCAAAAAAACCCCAGTGAAAGCAAGTTTGTAGAGATTAGCAGCTGTTCAAATGCAAGATGATCACCCAATGGCATATGCTTCCAGAGCATTGACCGTAGCCCTACAGAACTATGAATAGATTAGGAAAAAATGCTGGCAATTGCTTTGACTTTGTGAGTGGTTTCATGGATATCCTCACATGCAGGAATTGGTGGAGGCAGACACCCACCCTGGGTTGGTAGAAGCTGTGATACAGAAACCAGGGTGGGACTCATGGCCCAGACATCTGATCATGAAATTGGAGGAATATTTGCTCGTGAAATTCCAGTGTATTTTCCAGACAGAGGGGATGAGGGGAAAGGAAATGACTTCCAGAATGGCTCCAGCTCCACTTCTTTGTGGAGCTTCAGTAAGAAGCATAAAATCACCCAATGCCAACAGACTGGGGAGAGAAGGTCTCACTGAAAAGGTGTAAAAATCCCTGGCACTGCTAACGCAGAACCTCATCGGGATGATAGAGGCAATGGGACCCCATGCAGAAGACATTCTCTCATTATGTCAGACATACTAAATCACAACACTTGTCTGGGGACTGGGATGTGTAAGAGGAGACTAGGTGATGTCTGCTGTAGGTGTGGTGCTAAAGCCATTAAAACCCTGCAGGCGCTGCACTCAAGATGGGAAGAAAAGCAAAGCACAGCCTGTTATGGGAAAAGCAGATTGCCTAGGAAAGCCTTGAGCTTTCTGGTTTCAGACGTTTCCCACCATGGGTCCAGGTGCAGCCCACACAAATGCAAGCTTAACCCTATGGAAATTGGCTGATTCCTTGCTACGTACAAAACCTCCCCCCAAGCAGGAGGCAACCCAGATCTCCTCTGACATCCTTGCCCCTTCCATTCCCTTGGTCCCCTCTGCCCTCTGCCCCTGCTTCCCTTCCTTGTGCTCAGTTGTTCCAGCAGCAGCCTCCACGCTCGCTGCTGTCTGCGTGACTGGCTTGGGTGACCTTTCCTGGGACAATGGCTGCTATTGAATGCGGGCAGGCATAGCCAGCGATGACATGGAGCCACAGACGCAATGGTCCCATCACTGCAAAGAGGGTCCTGCCCAGTACAGCTGGGAGTGGGGGAGGCTGGCCTGGGAAAAAGGCTTCAGCCATCAGCCTGCCTTTCATTGCAGTTGGTGGCTCATGCGTCACACGTATGGCTCTGTGGTTAGATACGCTTCTTTGCTGATTTAGTCCCTCTGAGAGGTGCCAGAGCTTCAGCACTGAAATTTAAAGTCCACAACATGACTTGAGGAGCTTACAGCGGTGGTAAATACCTTCCCATGTGCCCACACACCATAATGGCCTCACCAGGGAAAAAATTATCTCAAATACTTGTGGAGAGATGGTTACTTTGATTCAGCGAGTCCTTAGTGGCTGTACCACCACCGCTAATGAGCAGCAACCTAACACCACCATGACGAGGTAGTTGTCTTTTATTGCGCACTTATCAAGCAGAGTTTTGTGGACATGGAACTAGAAGGCAGGGACCAATTTATCTACTAGACCCCACTCCTGGCCCTCTCTGCAGGGCTTGGGATGTCTGCTTCCCCACATCTGCCATAGGCTAACAATTCCTCCCTGTCTTACCAGGGAAAATAAATGAGTCAGTGCACACACAGAAATTGTAAGATGGAAATTGGTATCTGAGTGCTGTGATGATGCTGAGTATTACTATTGTTGCTATTATTGCTAGTGCCAGAGTGCCAGACAGGACTAAAGGATCTGTTCTGTATAACTCACGCTCTCTCCCCTCCTTGCCTGCGTTTTTACAGCAACATCAGTCTGAGTTTGGCTTTTCTACCCAGCACCACCTCTCAGCAAAATCACAGGTCTTTATGATTCAGAGCCCATTGCTGTACCCCTGCTCGGAGCTAGAGCAGGACCAGAGAACACCCTGCTGCTGCCAGCTTCTGATGAGCCCAGTCCCTCTGCAGAAGGCATCCATCGTCACTCTAGTGATGGGACACATTAAGGGTGCAAATGAGGGGGAAGCCTGCTCCTTCAGCATGCCAGCTTGAATTCAAAATCAGAGGGAAAGAGTTTTCTAACCCTACCGTAAGCCAAGCTGCAAACCCTTAATCCAGAAGAAGAACCAGGAAAACAAATACACGGTATTAATACACTGAAGTCTTTAGATTGGTAATTTCCATCAGCGCTAAAGGCAAAAAAATGTCTCTGGAAACGTATCAAGTCAGGCAGGAACCTCAAGGCCAACCTTGAATGAGGAAAAGAACCACATTAGAAAAACAGGCTGATCAGTCCAGTATCAGCAAGTTTTAAAAGGTGCTCACCACCCCTGGCTAAGCCAGCAATTGGAGTGGCTCTGCACTAGCTCTGTTTCTGGGTAGAAAAGCTCCCAAAGGAAGGGAACAGCTGCTCTCATAGTTGAGTGGTTTCTTCTGAGACACACAGGCAGGTCACCCTCCAGACCACCAGCAAACCAGCCTGCCTGGGGCCAGCAAACACCGTGCCAGGCAGTGCCCAAAAGCTCTGGTTCCTTTACCAGCCACTGCCCGTTATCTGCTGGTGCCCTGGGGGTTTGCTGTGTGTTGGGTAAGAGAAATCCCAATTACGCAACCTCACCTCTCCCTCCCCCTCTTCCTACCATCCTCTGTGAGAGTGGGAACATGCAGTGAGTGCCCCTGCATGTGTTTGGGGGCTTTAAAGTTCCGTATCAACCAGCCGCCTCCCCATGGACCATTCCAGCCTGAGTTCCCACACGTGTCCTTGGGAATGTGCCTCCCTCGGTGCTGAGAACAAATACCCAGAATTTGCTTTGCTTGCTAGGACAGTTTCCCTGCAGAGAGGGGGAGAAAAGGGGGGTTAATTCAGGGTTTCATTAACCTAACCGTTGATTGCAACAAAAACTTGTCCTATGTAGGAATGGTGTCAGGAAGTAGGCTGAGAAGGAGAAGGTTATAGGAACCCTGCTGCTTCTTCCAGCCTTGCTTTCCTCTGCTGAAGCTCAGAAGAACAGAGAGGCTTGTGTGGATTTGGCTCACAGCTCCAGGTTTGTAAAACTCCAGGGAGGCAAGGAAAAGGCAAAGTTGTGCCGTGGTGCGCAGTCACCTTGGGTAAGAAACATGGATGATCCCACAGGCACGGATATGGGCCCATGGGCAACTCCATAGAGAACCTCTGGGCCATTTGCATGGCATCCATTCCTATGCAAGAAATTATTTGGCAAAGATCTCCCTGCACACACCTTTGTGACCTTCTGGAGATGTGTGGAGCACCCCCTGAGTGGAGGCAGAGCCATAGATAAATACATCCCACAGAGCCATAGGGATACTCCCCAGCATGAAGAGCAAGAGGGTCTTGGAGTGAGTGGTTTCAGGATTTACTGCTGGTCTAAGTTTCTGATGCCAGCAAAAGGGCTGGTGCCTCCATCCTGGCCATGCCTTCTCACTGGAACAGGCTGTCCAGAGAGGTCGTGGAGTCTCCTTCTCTGGAGACATTCAAAACCCGCCTGGACATGTTCCAGTGTGACCTGATCTAGGTATTCCTGCTCTGGCAGGGGGATTGGACTATATGATCTTTTGAGGTCCCTTCCAATCCCTAACATTCTGTGATTCTGTGATTCTGTGATTCTCCAGCTTCCTACATCGGCATGAGCGAGGAGGTGGCAGGGTGGCAAGTGGGAGCTGATCTGCCTGAAAACAATCCCAGCAAAATGGACAAACCAGGGAAAAAAAAAAAAAAAAAGAGAAAACGCATAGCTGGAGGGAGAAGAGAAGGCAGGAGAGCCACTTTCTCCAGAAGCTTTTTTCCAAGCGACTCGCGCCAATTTTGAAACCACACCCTCGGTCACAGACAGAGATGTAAATACATCTGTTCCCAAGCAGAACCACATCATGTGGACACCCCTCCTCCCCAGAAGCACACGCTTGGCTGCCCTGCATGGCTAAGGGGGGCTGGGGGAGGAGGGCAGGAGGAGGCTTTTGCTCAGGACTTTCTGGAAGGGCCGGGGTGCAGCTTTGGGAACATATGAGTGCTGCAGAGGTGGAAGGAGAAATGGGGGAAGGAAGGAGCTGTTGTCACTGGAGGGGGCTTTGTGCGACCCACCAGCATTGCTGAGATTCCTGTGGCCCTGACAGCCCCATGGAGGCTTCCACTGGGAGCAAGTCAGGGGGAAAGTTGACAAGAGGGACTGCACTATTTCTGGAGCTGTGTTGTCTCAAGATAAGTCTGACCTATTTGCAGTCACTCTGGAGCAGCGGCAGGAGCTGGCCTTTACGTCTGACTTGACCTTCTATTGTGGCTCAGACACTGAAGGAGATTAAGGCAATAATCAAACAGCTCCCAGACTTCGAGGCATACCCTGTGTAGGGCTGGGGCAATGTGGGGAATCCCAGACTCACCAACAACTGCCAGGTCCAAAACAGCCAGTCTGGCATCTCCTGTCTTGGACCTATGCCAAGCAGATTGACTTGGGAGGCTGGGGCATCTGGAGGTGTATAACTCACAGCATATGCATCCAGTGGTGGAAAAATCCTATAAGACACCTCTCAAAGCAAGAACCAACCACCTAGATCAATGGCTTGGAGTCAATTCCAAGTTGCTGTGGCACACAAGCATGCCAGGAGCATCCAACATGCTAGTATTTTCTGCTTAGTTAAGACAAGTCCAGATCTAGGCCATAAATAATTGCAGGGGGAGAAGAATGAGAAGAAGGTTGGCAGAAAGACTGCACATTTCAAGTACCCTTGGTTGGCCATTTCAGTGGAAAGGACAAGGTCTTGTTGCACCTTGGAGCACATTTTCATTTTCAAACCAAGGAGTGGTGGTTGTCTAGGACATGTGTACAACATACAAATATCTTGGCAGGTTTAGGGGGTAGTGGAAAGGGGATGTGTGCTCCTTCATCACTTCTGGACATTAGGGACCAGGGCAGTCAGCAGCACCTTTCCTCAAAACAGGGGGCAAGAGAAGAAAAGTAATGCCTCCATGGAATCCCTTCAAGGGGAACATGAAGAAAACAAAGTGCTTTGCATGGTGGTGACAACAGTCCTCTGCTGGCGTTGGCAGCACTGCCCACAGCACGGTGTGTGTGGGCAGTGTGAGCAGTCCCATCCAGGCAGTGCAAGGCTGCAGGGAGCTCCTGGGCCCCATACGCTCTGCACAAGGTCAAAAGAGTTGCCCTGGAAGAGCACACGGCCAATGCATGGAGAAGGGTTAGTCTTCGGGTGCAGAAAGTAAAGACCTGCAGGCTGGGTCTGACTTCAAGTCCAGCAAGAACTTGAGAGGGCTGATATTTTTGGGAAAAAAAAAAAGGTTTTTTTTAACAACAAAAAAGCATAGACTCATAGAATCATAGAATGGTTTGGGTTGGAAGGGACCTCAAAGATCACCTAGTTCCAACCTCCCTGCCATGGCAGGGACAAAAGCCTTGGATCCCAGCTCGGTCCAAGGGCCTGCAAGATGTGAGTGTGTATCTGTACCACATTCCCCTCCTTTATCTGGATTCTTCCATTCTCTGAGGTATCTCAACCTTCCCTCTGCCTAAGATAATGAAGAGGCAGCCAAAATGGTATTATAAACTCTTGGCTCCCTCTACCAACAATTGGACAAAGCAAAGAGGCAGGATGGGAGAAACTGGCTTTCTGGAAACTTCTGTTAGATGGAGAGGGGTCACACCCCCTTAAATACAGATTGGAGTCGGGGGTCATTTTACATCTGCCTTTAATGAAGAATGGTGGGAAGGGAAATTTAGCTCCGATGAGCTAATTAAATATATATATAATTTCCACTCTGTTTGCAAGGGGAAAAAAAAAAAAAAAAAAGCCTTGGAGCAGCTGCTAGGTCATTGTTTGTGAATTTAAAAATAAAAGTTTCTTGGCATAGATTTCAGAGATGGAGGCAGTATCTTGCATTGTCATTCCAGAAGGAAAGAGAGAGCAAGCGAAAGAAGGATGAGGCCAGGCAAGGATAGTTCAGCTTGACTACATGTTCCTCAGGTGTGTCTTGGCTTTTGAGCCTCTTTTCCCTCTGGCTGGTTTAGGTAATCAACATCCTGCCCGGATGGTGAGCCTCACCAGGAACAGATTTACAGGCCCCATGCCCTGGAGAGGTAGGAATGTCCTGCCCTGGGGATCGCTAATGTTTGGCAGCACCCTGAGCTCATTGGTGGGCTTAATGACCCCAACCAGGCTCACCTGGGACCACCACCCATCTGCCCACAAGCTCTATTTAAATTCAGGTCCAGGAACCTGCTTCTGGCCTGAGCTATGTTGTAGGTGTATCTGTGCTAGACCTTGTCCTTGGCTGTTGTGATTTCATGACTGGTTGTCCCAGATGAACTCCAGACCTTAGCTAGTGGTAGCTTTGTCTCCAGGATGCACCTTGGACCTATGCTACACCCTTGCCTCCTGCTGCTCCTGACCAGACCTTGCCTTGTCTAGGACTGTGACTGGAATCTGTCCTCATTGTCACTTTATTGGTAAGAATTGCCTGTAGGACCATGCTGTGGTTGTGCTTGGCCCTGGGCTGGTTCCATCCCCTGTGTGGGGCAGCTCCTCTCCTGCTGCTTGCTGGCCACAAGCTGAGGTCTCTCCAGTCCTAGGCTGCATGTGATGGAGCCTGGTCCTTGGGCTGTGTGGGACCTGGCCCCATGCCTCCTCCTCCAGTGAAGGCCATGGACCTTGCACCCCACTGTGTCTCCAGCCACCCTTGAGCACTACTGTATCCCTTTTTCTGTCCTTGTGGCTCCTCATTGCTGGCTCTCCCATGGCATATACTGCTACCTGGCCTCTCCAGTGGGGGCTTGGCACCCCTCCCCGTGTCTGCCTGCCTCTGAGACCTCTTTTTTCTTTCTGAAGCAGATTCACGTCCCTGCCCTGCTTCCAATTTATGAACCCAACCTGATTCCAAGTCCTCTGTCCCCACACTGTGACCCTGCCCTGGTTCTGCGCCACCATCCTGATCCAGCTCCATGTCCCTGCCCCAGCTGTGTGTTCCCCAACCAACAGCAGCCAGGGCATTTCACAAGGAGCCATCCATTGAGCCCAGACCTCCACGAGGTGTGAGAACATACCTTGATGGTTGTCAGGACCCTGAGTGCATTACTGAGTCTTATCTATCCTGGCCAGCCTCACCTGGGACTTGTACCCAGACATCCTTATGGCCCAGGAGCTGCATTTACCCCCAGCTATGCTGTAGGTGTATCCGTGTCTGGTGCTGTCTACTGCTGTCCTGGCCTACTGACTGATTTTCCTATATGGACTCTAGACCCACTTTGTAGGTTGCTTCATCTCTAGTCCCATCTCTGTCTCTGCTCAGGTACTGAGGGACTGTACCTGGACCAGTGGGGTCACCAGCTGCACTGGGGTTGCCCCTGGCTTGTCCCCTCCTGTGGAGCAGCCCTGTTGTTGCTGTTCCCTTATGCTGGTGACAAGCCAGACCATGGTAGGAGGCTTCATCTCCAGTGGCCTTGATGCTAGTTTTTTCCCTTCCCACCCTGCTGCGTCCATTAGCCTGATGCTTTCTGGCAGCAGCTGCACATGGAACATGAGACCTGAACTTTTCCAAACCCCAGCCTTGGGTGCTGCCAATCCCTCCGAGCTGGGAATGGGCATGAAACTCGCTCTTCACTAACAAATGGCTCCTGGCTCTCCCTTTTACTTCTTGAGCCCCACATGCTGTTCCCTCTGACTGAGAGGGAAGGAAGGGGGGCATTCCCCTCTGCCTCAGTGGGTCCAGCCCCACTCAGTTTCTCTGCTCACATGATGTCAGCCAGGGATGTGGTGGCTCTCCCCCTCCCTGTGAGCACCTAGCGCTGCTTCTCCTCCCCTCCTGTCCCAGCTCTGGCACACTTGGCCTGCTGTCCTGGGCACATGCGAGCATCGTTCCGAAGAGCCTGCCCCAAACTCTTGGCAAACGGGATAATAATAATTAAAAGACACTCATAATGGTGGACTTGGCAGTGTAGGCTAATGGTTGGACTTGGTGATTTCAAAGGTCTTTTCCAACTAAAATGATTCTATGATTCTATAATCTGTGTCCCGCCAGATTATGCAGCCAGGGAAAGAACGAAGCGTGTAAGAGCCTGGCTGGCCTGAAAGCCCTACTCCACCTGCTCGCCGAGTCAGACACCAAGCCAGGGAGGGCTGGAGGAGGCTCACGAGAGACACTTTCAAAGCCAAAGGAGAATGGGAGGAGTTTTCCTTGGTTTTGAGGCAGTCCCCCAGCTCATCGGCCTGCATTCCACTATTGGAAGGGACCTCTGCGCATCCAGACACCTCGTAGACATGCTGGCAAGCTTGAGTTAGCTCCTGGTGTCCATCCTGCAGAAAATCCTGCTGGCCCACGCTCCCCTTTCCACTGACACTGAGCGGTGTGGTCAATACTTCAATACTCACAGTCTAGGCTTTTTTTCCCTCTCCAGGAGCAAGACAGAAAGACTTTCTGCATGTGCACTTAAGACAAGTCAGTTTGTCAAGAGGTGTTGGCTCCCTCCTCACTGTGGTTATGCGAAAGCCTTTTTGTTTAAAGAGGAAAGCAAATGAATAGATTCCCCTGACATCCAGCCTTATCAGGCACGAACCCAAGGGGAGTCCCTCGTACTCATCAGGAGTACATTGCTGGATAATACCCCTCCTCTCCCTCCCTTCTTGGCTTTTTTTTTTTTTTTTTTTCAGTTGGGTCGGGCTTTTTTCTGCCTCTATTTGCTCTTTCTGAGCTGGTTGCTTCTTGCCAGACCTGTTTGGGGTAAGTTGCAGGACAATGAGGGTCCTACAAGCCCAGGCTTCTGGACTGTAACAGCACAGGGGCAGTGGTGCTCCAAGGACTTGCGGAGGCAGAGCTGGAGGCAAGGATGCCCTGAGCAGGTGGAAATGTGTGACAGAACATTTGGGACATTTCAGGGCCAGAACATGAGGAGACTGAAATGGAAGAGAAAGTTCCCTTTCTCTTGACCTTAGGTTTCCCTCTCCCCTATGCACATCTAAGCTGGTGAGGCAAAAAACGTTGTACTCTCCTCCTCCCTGCCCTACAGAAATAGAGACTAGAGTCAAGCTTGGAATTCCCCTCTGTCTCATCACTGGGGAGACAGGGTCTTGGTGGTGATCTCACCCCATCAGAAACCTTTCTGTTCAGAAGGCTAGCAAGCAATGGGGAGGGAGGAGGAGGAGGAGAGTCATGGCAGGAAACCAAGAACACATCAGACACTCTAAATTTAGATCTTTTTATTCAGCTTGGACAATATTCCTTGATTTCTCATTGTTCAGGAGAGGGCAGAGGGCAGGGGATCTATTGAAAGGCTTTGTCCTGAGAGATGCCACTTTGTCTGGGTATATGGGGGTGGAGGAGTTGCAGATCGGGTTGGTCCGACGTGGGCGAGGAGTGCATGTCCCACTGCTCCAAATGGCCTTGGGGTGGGGTGCTGGATGAGTGTCTCTGAGCAGCCCTGGTACCTGCATGGCAGAGCCTGGGGATCCCACTCCCCTCAACCCCATGCACCCACCACCATCCGTGGCCAAGGACCAGCAGGAGGGCCCCTCGGTGAGCACCCGTGACTGATGAGCGGTGCCTTTGCTTTGGGGCATGTCCCCATGCCAGCAGGGTGTCAGACACAGGGCATGTAGGATAAATACACACCCGCTCTATACGTCTCACTGCCGTTCCAGCGTTGCAGCTCAAAGTCTATTTTTAAACTCCCTCCTTTATTACACAGGCCAGCAGACAGCGACGGCCTGCCTCCTGCCATGCCAGGGGTGCCACTCTCCTGTGTGCCCTGGGGAGCAGGGTGTTCTCCACACTGCATGGGTGTCACCTTGCCCAGGGATGGGGCACGGGGTGGGATATGGGCACGAACCCACTTGTCTCCCTCCATCACAGGCTCAGGACATGGTGGGTGCAAGCAAACCAAGGTGCCCAGCTGCATTTGTGCTGTTGTGAACCAGCTGATGATGATGCAGGCACAAGGATGCTGCAGGGTGTTTCGTTCTGCTGTATCAATGGGATGCCAGTTTTGCTTGGGGCCTGTGGCTTACAGGTGGTAAATGAGCTGAGGGTTGGGCACAGCGTCACCAAATCCACCCGCTGCTGATGTCGGCTCTCGCAGGCAGTGCACACAGGGGTTTTTGCCCTGGCTGATGCCCTGACCCCCAGCGAGCAGTATTTAGAGTGAGTTTTGCTCTGTGATGTGAGCAGTGATAGCAGGTGGGAGGGGGAGGGAGAGCCGTTTGCTTTTGGTTTTCGACCCTCATCTTCATTTCACATCATGAGTCATGTTACGTTCTGAGCTGAGTAACTGCTGGGGCTATTTTTACTCTAGCTCAGCAAGCTTCCTTCTCGCTGCTGCCACCGCCACCTCCGCTTGCTGTAGACCCAGGGGCAAAGGATGGGGAGACGGTGAGTGGCAGAGGACGGGGGCCAGGGGAAGCGGTGTTTGGGGTGGTGTCAGTGGAAAGGGGGACTGCTGCCCACCTAATGAATTTGGAAACAGAAATAGTATATGCCTATTGAAAAACAACAGATGACCTGCGATGTGTGGTGTATTCACACACATATCTACATATTTATTATACTGGGAGAGGGGGAAGGGGGAGGGAGAGAAATTCCTTTCGAGTGCTATTCACCAGTCTGGAAAAATAAAGAAGGAAAGCAGAACATTTTTTCCTTTCAGCAAAACAGGAAAGAGAGGGGGAATGGGGTGGGGAGCAGATCCATAGACATAATGGATGGTTGCCAGAGTAAGGAAATTGTTCCCTTCTACCCTAAACTTGGGGCTGGGGGGGAATATATAGTAGTGTGAGCAGGGAAGGCTGCATCCCCTCTTCCCCACCTGGCACAGGAATGTGTATGCACATGGGAAAGCACTGGGAAATCAATTCCCTCAGCTTTGCTTTCTGTCTTTGAATCCTGCTTGAGCTGCACATCCACAGAGATGTAAAATGCCATTGCATTCTTCACCCCAAAGCATGGGGCAGCAAGCTGTGGCCAGCGTGAGCCCTCTCCCTCTCTGTCATCGTCAGGGGCCATGCTCTGCCCTCTGCATGCGTCTGTGTGCTCATCCCCCTTCCTCATCCTCTCCTCTCTGCCAGGTTTCTGCTAGTAATGGGTAAGATGACAGAGGTGGTGAGGGGCAGGGGGAATCCCTTCACCTGGGAGAGACAGGCAGAGGGAGGGCTCCCGGAGAAAGCCTGGCAGGTCCCATCGAACGCCTGCTCACCAGGTGACACCTTCCCTTTCCCTTAGAGACAGTTGCCCTGCAAAGGCTTTACTCATCCTTGGAAAGCATTTTCCCTGCCAATGCCAGGGGTATGAAGGCAAATTATGCAAGCCCTGGGTACCCCAAGGCTCTGCCTTTCTCCAACACCAGATATAAACACTGGGCTCCTTCCTTCGATCTCTCTTCTATTTTCTTCCTTTCTTCCTCCATTAGACGGAACTCAATTGTTAGGAAGTTGGGGCGGCTCCCACTGCAGCAGCCTCTAGGGCAAATAGTGTAAACAGCTGTGTAAGCTACATACGATGACTCTCCTCCGATTGCTTGGGTTGGGGTAAACCTCATATAACCGGGTGATGTGACATAAAACCAAGGTGCGCACAGAATGGGCCTCCTGGTGTAAACTAGGCATAAAACTTACTCTAGGTGCTTAATTTCAGTGTCGTGGCTGCTCCCCTCCATTGACGGCTGCCACAGCCCCACAGAGTAGGCGTAGGGATTGCTCATCATTCTTCTGAACTTAGAGACCGGAGGGGGAGCAACACCTAAGTTAGACACCTTGAGTGGGCGGGCTGACTACACGTTGGCTGTCAACACCTTCTAATTTCTTTCCATTGATCGTTTTTCAAAATAGGACTCATCATGGAGAGGCTGAGACATCTCAGCTGTTCAGATTGAGTCTTGCTTTCCATTGTAAACCCTGTTTTTCTTCCTGCTGTTTCACAATTCTCTCTCCCCTCTAAAATAAAAAAATAAAAAATATATATATCACCCCTCACATCGTGCCTCTGTGGACGGTGGCTAGTAGATCAGTTTTTCCACCGATAGGAGATGAGGGGAGAGCAGCCTTGCAGCAAGGAACTGCCTATTGTCCTCAGACACGTGTTGCCCTCCTCCCTGGTGATAAGAAAATAACTGAGGAGATGAGTTCAGCTGTTCGCAGGTTAGAAAGTTGTAGGGATGGTGAAAGTGTTTTAATAAGAAACCCTAATACAGGCTCTTATGAAATCTGTTTTTGTTGTGGTTTGTCTGAGGGGCTGCTGCCAGCTATCACAGTCACGACCTGACCTTGTCATGATGCTCAAACAGAATGTTTTTATGGTTCAGCTGCTTCTTGTAGCCTCGAAATATCTTTCCACCATACGCAATGGTGGTAGACTCAGGGCATTAGATTTAGGGGTTCATAGGATAAATGACAAGCAAATTTCACAAAAGCAAGAGAATCAAAGGTGCACCCGCCCGGCTCAGGGCACAGCAGTTTTAAGTGCATGCGCCCCTGTTGAACTCAATGCCAGTGAGACTGGCACAGCCTCCATCTAAAGACCTCACTAGAAAAAAATCTGTCCCTGTCTTAAAGGCAGAAAAAGTAAGGAAAAGCAACTGAAGCCTCAGCGGCTTGAATATCATTTTGCTCTATTTCCAGGCAGGGTCATAGGTAGATGATTAGTCAAATTCCAAACATCCTCTTCCTAGCTGTCTGGAGGTTCAACAGGGATTAGCTTTTTGTTTCTGATGTCAAGCTTCTAAAAACTGCCCAGCATCATCCACATGAAAATAAATAACTCTATTTCTATCCCAGCTTGCATGTAATATAGCCGGATACTTAAAAAAAACCCCAACAAACCAACACACTGCAGATAGCCACCCCAAAACCAGGCCCTGCAGCAGTTCTTCTTGCTACTGAGCACTAAGTTTGCAGCAGTCCCTCGTAGCTTACTGCTGAGTCCTTCTCTCCGGCAGCGATATCTCTCCCTGCTGAGGAGTTCGATCAACCCTCCCACATGCAGGCTGTTCTGGCCTGGCCAGGCAGCCACTATGGTGTGGGGGATGCCCTATGCAGCTTGAACAAGGTGGTGTGGAGGTGGTAGAGCCACGCCAGGTTACTTGAGGGCAGAGATCCTCAAAGGGCACCTGAGCCTCCATTTATCCCTTATTAACTTTAAACACATAATGGCGTCATGGACATTTGGGACCTAGCTGCCCTCAGCTTCCCCTACGCAGATAGAAGGACTTCCAGAAGCTGGTTTGGCCATCCCAAATCTCTGCCTTTTCCCCCCACTGACCACCAAGGAGCCCAGGGCTTCAGCATTCCTCATCTGGAGTGAAGTAAGATGGACCTAGACCCTTCTAAAACCCTTTTATGGAGCCTCCTACAGATTTTAGAAGGAGTTTCAGCACCCATGTAGATGTTGCAGTAGTAGCTCCACCCTGCCGAGGATTCAGAGATGAATTGTCATCATGTGAAATGGCTGGTACACTGCTGGCAGGCCAGGACAGAGAATGAAGGGAATTCTAAGGGTGTCATGAGGAATTTGGGGAGGGACAGGGCTAGCATGGTTGGAGCATCTAAGGCAAAGTCCTGTTAAGGTCTCTGGCAGTGGAAATGAGCAAAGGTATGCATTTTATTTCCACTTCTTCCCACTTGAGCTCTGAAATTGGGACTGAGCCACTTCAGACTCAGCTTGAGGGACTCCCAGGACCCTCCTTATCTCATGCACCTCAGATGGCTGAGGCTTTGGAGCTGGCATGGCTCTGATTCGCCACCGGTGGGGAAATCTGTCCCCTCTTCTTCTGGGTCAGTGTGAAGTGTCGGTAATCCCTTGCCACCCAGGAGCATCTTGACATGCCACCCTACTGTGGGACTTTTTATTTTGAGTTACATGTCTCTGTGATGGGAGAGGCAGAGGACCTATGCTATTTTAAGAAAGCTATGGAGTACCCGCAGTCCTCTTTGTGTCCCTGTGCTTCCTGACCAACATCCACATCCGTGAGACCAAAGTCAGGCTCAGGGCTGTAGCTAGCCACGCTGGGAGGTGTCGTCAGATGCCTGCTACAGAAGAGCACTAGGTGGGCTGTCTGCTGCACGGTTCTTGTAGATGCTCCTTGTAGCTGGACACTTTGGATGGTGCATACATGAGTGCTAGGGTGAAATTGTGTGTTTGAGAGTGAGTTGGCTGCATGAGACTCACAGGCACCTAGATAGTCTTCCTTGAAGCATGTGTGATGCTGTGAGATGAGGCCACTGGTGTGCCAGTGGGTGTATGTATGTGAGAAAGGAAGGGAGAGGGAGAGAGTGAAGGAGAACACATGGATGCCCAGGGATGTGTGAATGAGATAAAATTTGCACGTAGCTGTGCATGTGAGTGGCTCGAATAGAAGGGTGTGCGTAGCATAGAAAAAGCAGGGAAGATGCTTGGGATTCAGAGCGAACGCCTGCCGAGTGCTTGTGGTGCATGACGGTGCAGGAATGTATCGGTGGATATGAGCCTGTACAAAGATGATGCAGAAATGCCTCCTGGTCGTGCCCGGAGTGTGCAACTCTGCACTAGGAGATCACTTGTGTGTACATGAGAGGGCATGTGTACGGATGTTTTTTCAATAGGATATGACTCTTTCTTGAACTCACCTGTTAGCAGCCTTCCCCTTCACATCCCTCTCCCCCTCCCACCCTCCCAGCAAATATCAGCTCGCTTAATTTCCCTTCAGATGTTTATTACATTGTAGAGATAATCATGCAGCAAAATATCTCCCGGTGCCATGAGCAACACCAGACTGTCTTGTAGCAATGTTAAAATTTCTCGTTTTTTTTTTTTTTTTTTTTTTTCTTTTTTCCCCTGCACACAAAGAGACGTAAGATATTAAAGCCATCTCTCTCCCCAGAGCTAATCGTGTAGCAGGGCAGGGAAGAAGGCAAGGAGAAATGAGCTCCAGACTGCAACAGTGAGAACCCGGGGCCAAAAAAATAACAAACTACCATGCCGGGAACTCCTCTCTTCTTATCTCTTGCCGAGGAGGAAGGAATTTCTGTCCCCATTCCTCACGCAATATTAAACCCACATTATACAGGTTATTATAGCATTAGTCATTTTTAACTAATTTATCATTTAAATTAACACACTTTTTATTTTGTCAGCAAGGGACTGCTACTCCCTCACTAGATCTTTCGCCTCCGTACCCAGCCAAGAGGATGGCAAGTTATTGCTCCACCCATCTCCTCTCCTTTATAAAAGGAGGAGCCCCGAGTGCCAGTTTAGTCTCTCTCGCAGCTCTCAGACTAAAATAAGACCTATGGACTCACTCGCCTCCCCTTCAGTTTTACCTTTTCTGCTTTTTTTTTTCCTTTCTTGTTGCAGCAGAGCACGGGAGGCAGCAGTGGCTGAGCTCTGAGGCTTGTCAAGGCTTGGCACACACACACACGCACACACACACACACACACGCAACCCAGAGGGAAAACATTTGCTCTCACCTGTCTCCAAACCCAAAGCAAACCTCACGTTCCAGCAAACTGCCAACACTTCAGAGAAGAAGGCGCCCAAGCCAGAACCTAATGCGAGGGGAAGAAATTCAATGTGCAGTAGCAACTTTTCGCTAAAAAGCAAGTGGGCATAAGGAAGAGAAGGAGCATTTTAAGAAAAGGACACCTTAAGAAAGAAGATATTTTTTTTTGGATTTCCTACCAAACTTTGGAAAAGTTGGGTGTGTGTGTGTTTTAATTATTCTTTTGCGCATCTTTTGATAAGAACATTGAGGTGCTGTTACCTGCACATACAATCTTTTCCGTGTGTACATTTTAAAAGGAAGACAATTCAGAGGACAAAATAGCATGTGGACCACCTAGCACAAGGCAGTGCTGAAGCATCCCTCGGGGCCAGGGGGACACGGACTCTGGATGCGGGTAATTTTGAGGGACTTCATATTTTTCCCACCGTTCTTATGAGATAGCACAGAGGCCGGAGACTCGCCCAGTGTTACTTCTCCCCTCACCACCAGCACCTTCTCTCCCAAGGGCTCCCGCAGCTCTGCCAGCAGCAGCAGCAGCCCGGCTCGGGGGGGACATGGGGACGCCCGGCGCCCTCCATGCCTGAGGCCGGGTGGCCGCGGGGCTCTGCGCTTCCCTCCCGGGGCTCGCCGTCCATGTGCCCGCAGCAGGCGGGGCGTGAACTCGGCATGAATTTCGGCGTGGTCTTCGCGTTCGTCCTCTCCCTGCCCCTGGCCCGCATGGAGGTGAGTTTCCCCGGCCGGCAGCGGGCGGTGCTGCCGAGCTGCCAGCTCCGGAGCGGGGCGGGGGGGACACCGCCGGCGGCGCCTCTCGCCCCGCAGGTGCGGTGGGGTGAAAGCCGCGGGCTGAGGGGGAGCAGAGCTGCCGGGGCGGGGGCGAGGAGCCCGGGGCGAACGGCGGCGAGCCGGGGGCGGGCGGCGGCTTCGCTGCCCCTCTCTGAGCGAAGGGCTCCGCAGGGGCGCGGGAGAGCTAATGGCGGGCCTGGAAATAACCCCCCCACCACCCTGCACGTCCCAGGCTGGAGGGGAAGGGGAGACCTGGCTGAAGCGGTCCCTGGTTAATACGGGAGCAGGGGTGCCGCTGGGGAGCCCGCAGCCCCCTGCCCCGCTTCACCCAGCGGCTGTCACCCCGGGGCGCCGTGCCAAGCCTCTCACCCCCGCGGGTATTTTGGCATCGCGGCCATGGCGTGTGTCAGGCACGAACCGAGGCCCGTTTGCCACCTCACAGCTCAAAGCCCAACCCAGCATCGCCAAGGGGCTGATGGAGAAAGGCAGGGGGATTTGGAAGGGGTGAGGACGGGGACAGTGCGGCTTGAGACACCGACGTGGGGGCGGCACGGTTATTCAGTAAGGTATGTGTCTAGCAGGGGCTGTGGGAAGGGGCAGGAGGTGAGCGTCCCTCCTGCACTTGCACGGTCACACAAGCATCTTGTCCTGCAGCCCTCGTGCATGCTCTGCTGAGGAGGAAGCCAGGTACAGGGTGGGGGCCAGGGGGTGGCTTTGACTGGTGAACGCATACCCCAACCCTCTGCAGTTTCCCTATGTGGAAATCAAAGCCTCACCCTGAGCCACGGTTGAGGAAGAGGAGCCGCAGGACCCCAAATCCTCAGACCTGTTCTGCCACCTTTTATCATCTGATTGCATGCAGAGTGAGGGGATGCGAAAGCTCTAACGTTTATGCATGGCACTTGGTTCCCACTTCAGCTCCACCCAAGGTGACAAAACCATGGGTTGGATCTGCAGCTTGGGAGTTGTCAGGTGCAGGAAACATCCTTCCATGAAAACTTTCCTCCCTTTGCATCATTTCTTTCTCTTCCTCATTTCTGGGCAGCTTTTCCTGTGGGTGGCAGGGAAGGGGTTGGTGCAAAGCATCACATCACCTCCTTATGTGCCCATTTTGCCCTTGCCCAAGCCGCAAAGGGAAGCAGTTAGAGCTGTGGGCTGCCCAGTGGTTATGTTTGTTTTGGACAGAGGATGGTATTTCCTTTGTGGGTGGCTCAGATCTCTTACTCCCATGAAATGTCAAACATCAGCTATGGTTGGTGCTGGGGAAGGGCAAAGATGGAAGTATCTGATCCCAGAGGGCTCTTATTCTGCACTGTAATCACATTGAAAGACTGCACATCTCTATGACAGCCTAGCAGATTTCGAGTTTGGGAATTCTGGCTTGAGGTTTCTTGGGAGGAATCATGATATTAATCATTTTATGACCAGAGAACCAAGAAGGTTTCTGCTTGTGTAGGTGCTTCTGTCTGCAGCCAGTCTGCACACCTACTTTGAGGGCAGTGTGTTGCACCAGTGCACCAGCACGGCTCCCACCAGGCTGCTGAACCGTAGTCATCCTCTGAATGGGGCTTGCACCTCCTCCCCAGCCCTGTCAGAGAAAGTACACGGGGAACAGTAGTTCCCCCTGATCAGCAGAGGCCTGAGCCGGGAGATGGAGCCTCTTGAGTCCCTCTTTGATCACACCCATCTGGAGCTTCAGGGCTCTGGATCTCTTCCAGCGGGAGGGAGCCTCAACGGGAAGGTATTTGCCAGTTGGGAAGCAAGGATGCTAAACCAATTTGCATTTGCCCCGCGGGCTGTAATAGTTGCCTTGCAACATTTACAGAGATGGGCTGAGCCCGGTGTGGGTGTGCTGGGGTGAAGCCCCACTGGCAGGGCTTTCTGGAATTCCCAAGGAATGGGGTGCGGCTGGGTGCTTGCTTGTAACCTTGACCCAGCTCCCCACCGCATCTTCCTGGTGCAAGGCTCCAAGGCTCTTCCCGAGTCATCCTAGCATGAGGATGTGACAAGGACAAAGCAGTGGAAGCTGGGATGCATGACATGTCTGGGGTGAGCTCGTGGAGAAGCTAGGCAAGTCCTCCC
This sequence comes from Podargus strigoides, assembly GCA_028020825.1. NCBI lineage: Eukaryota > Metazoa > Chordata > Aves > Caprimulgiformes > Podargidae > Podargus > Podargus strigoides. The sequence goes on along the minus strand of CM051663.1, from coordinate 115,330,372 downwards.
TGCCTCCCTCTCACCATCAGCTGATGCACAGCAGCAGGAGAGAATGACAGTGGTTCCTGCACTGTTTCCACCGCTGCTGCCGGTACACAACCAGCCCCAGGGGTGGAAATGCCTCCAGCCCTGGTGGGGGAGGTATGGGGGGAGCTTGGAGCAGCAGGGTGCGGCAGTGGAGTCCCCCTTGAAATGGGAAAAGGGTGGGTAGATCTAGCTGTATTTTAGGAATGTGGGCTAGATCAAACACTAAGTTTGATTCTTTTGAAGGGAGGAAAATGTAAGCCATCTTTCCATGTGGAAGGCGGGCATGTGGAGGAGGGCTGTGCCTGCTGCAGGGAGAGGCACATGTCCTCTGGCAGGTGGATGTCGGGGTCCCCCTGTAGCTGGGAATGACGCTGGAAGGGTGGAACCCCTGTGCCAGGCGAGCAAGAGCCTCTGGGGTTTAGCAGGCTGGTGGCAGTTGCTGCTGGTCTTGCTCTCTGACAAGGAATGCAGTGGAGGACCCCTTGGGGTCCTCACGTCAGCTTCAGAGGGAATTAAAAAATGCTGTTTGGGGTTTTTTGCCTGGCTGATCACTCAAGACCCTGGTGCCAAGATCCCTGCCACGGTCAGTGTGGAGGTGCTTGGGAAAGTCCTCCTCTCTTGGGCAGAGGAGCAGATAGCTGTATGCTTCCCTGCCTTGGGCTGGTGATGCTGCTACCCTTCCATCCTTCTGTGTGCGGTCACACGTGGGTGTGTAGACACACCATCTAAAAAAAGAGGACTGGAGGACTCCTCACCTTGGGTGTGTCCTTGGCTGGTTTCTTTGAGCCCTGAGGGTCTGCCTTCCCTGCCAGCTGCACTATCTTTGCTCCCTCCTTCTGTGTATCTGCTGTACTACCAGTGAGACACACCTTTGGGCCAGCCGCTGAAACCCTTGCCGGAGGGAGGAACCAAGCACAGCCCTGCATATTTCCCCTGCCACCTCAGCAGCAGCTGATGGCAAGGGGACCTTTCAGCATCCCTGGTGCTCAAATCATACATTGGTGGAAAGCTCCAGTGGCAGTGGTGGATGGTGGGGTTAGGGATGAGGCTGATCTTGGGACAGTGTGTGTGTGTGGAGCAGGGATGGGGGAGTGTCCCGTTTGCAGGGCAGTGCTGCACGTGCATCAGTTTGCAGTGGCCAAACAGTGCTGCTGACATCTGGGAGGAGAGAGGCAAAGCTGACACACCAAGAGGCCCTGGTGTCACAGCCACAGCTGGTGCTCTGCTGCCTTGTGTCAGGTGTGCTGTGACTCTCACCCCCCAAGTGCCAGCAGCTGCGAGAAGGGGAAGAGGTGTCCCTGCCAGAGGACTGGCAGAGTGAGGGATGCCCCTGTGGTTCGGGGGACAGCCAGGTGCTGGGGGCAGAGGGAGGGAGGGAAGGAAGAACAAACTTACTTTATTTTAGGAATTCAGGGCCTTGCAGGAATATGAGGCCAGGCCTTGAGGCACTTGACAGCCAGCCAGGAGTCCATTGAGACAAAAGTCTCCTTTGATCTGCCGCGCAGTTAAAAAAGGCGATCGTTAACCTGTGTTAAACAAATAAATCCAGAGGAGTCGCTAAGCAGGAAAAGCACCAGCTGCTTGGGCTGGTCTGTTGGGGATCCACCTCCTGCAATGCTCCTCCACCTTTTGACCAGGTGGAGGTAGCTGATGGACCTGTGCTTCTGTGTCCCATCCCCACCAAGTTCCCCGAGCCCAGGTGTGTGGGGTGCCCCAGTCTCAGAGCCTCCCAGGCATAGAGCTGAGGGGCCAGAGTCATGGCTGTTCCCAGTCACAGACCCTAAGTGGAGCAAGGCCAAGCCTTGCAGCTCAGGTCTGCGCAGCTGCTCTTAGGCCAGCCTTGGATGTGGTTCTGCAGCACTAGAGGAAAGTAACGAGCTTCAGAGGCTTGCAGTTGTCACTGGCAGAGCTGTCTCACAAACCCCAAGAAGAAGATTATGAGCCATGTGGGCTGGTGATACGCTGTAGCCATGCTGATAGTATCTGCAACAAGAAAAAATTGGCACTCAAAACTGCTGCCACGAGCAGGGAGTGGAGCTTATTCCTACAGGCAGTCCCCAGCAGCCCGGCTCCTGAGGGCCTGCATTTGCAATCCCTGATTTGTGTCTGTTCCCCCTGCTCAGTTAGCAAGGTGACACCTCCCCGCTCGCCTCCAAAGTCACTCAGTCTCGTAACACCTGCCCACGCTCTCCCCCAGCGAGTGCCGCAGTTTAAAATAAAGTTCCATTTCCTACACGTATTAAGTGTCAAGGAGGATCAGGGGCATCTGTGCGCAGCAGCACTTGTACACAGATGTGCTTGGCTGACAGGTGCAAACATTTAGAAGCCTGCAATTTTACTGCCCAGCGCTGAGCTCTGGCTGCAAGTACTGAGAATTGCAGATGATCCCTTTTCCAGTAAATGCCGTGTGTGGCGCAAGGCAGGGAAGTGCTGCAGAGCCTCTCTGGCGCTGGGCTGTTGGTCCCACTCTTCCTCGCGTGTCAGGAGTTGTCAGAAGGCATCTTCATTTTGCAGCTATTCAGTGATCCCTGAATTATACAAGTCTCTCTCTCCATGTGCATTCATCACTGATGCTGCTTCCCTCTCCCTTGGAGACTGAGAAAGTTATGCCTGGGGAGGTAAAATCTGCTTTTTGCTGCAGGCGGACAGCCAGATCTGTGGTGAGATGTGACAGTGACAGGGACAGAGTGGGGCAGAGAGGCTCGATCTGACTCGAGCTCTCTGGTGGATCTGGCTGCGGAGGCTTAGGACACTAGCATTGTCTGCTCTGCAGCTCTCCCAGGGGGGTTCTACCCCATGACTTGGGCTGCAGCAGCCTTCAAGCCGCTGCATCCTAGTTTAAGTTATAGTATTAGAGGGTGGGCTAGCAGGGCTGAGAAGGGAGCACTCCTATTGCTCAGTAGCATTAGTAGAGGTGAAGGGCAGGTGGCCAAGGGACAGGCATGGGTGGGAGGGTGCCAGGCTCAAGCAGCCATGTAAAACTGGCTGCAGGTTTGGGCTAAAGCCCTCAAGGTTTAAAAGCCAACATTTAACCACCTGCCTGGCGGTTTTCCTCCACTCCAAGTAGAAGAGAAATGTTCTGCACTGAGGCAGGCAGAGAGGGAATAGCTGTACACTAGAAGGACCACACACATGCCACCAACTGCCCATAAAAACCCACATGAAAATCCCTGTGTTTCACAAGCACACGAGCCAAGTTCTCCTCTCAGTTACAGGGGCATGTGTAGGGCTGTGGCTCAGACGGCATCCAGCGCCTGGCTGAAAGAGCAGCTTTTCTGCATGAGTAGCCCTGAATGAAGAGAGCTAGGAGCTAAGTAAATACTTGGGCCAGTACTTTCCTCCGTCTCTTTTTCGAGTCTTTCGGAAGTATGTTTTAATCGTTGCTTGCTTTCCCACACAGTTCCTTTGTAGTCTTGTTAAGTGCTGTCACTGGGGCCCATTCAAGCCTGGTGCCAGAGTAAAATTCCCAAGAGACTGATGGCGTTGAACCTGCCCATACAAACCTTGAGTTTGACCCATCGTCTGATGTCTCTCAACCTCCTTACTTAAGGTTTATTGGCACTGGCATGCAATGACATCCAAACTCCTGTGTGTTTCTTTATCCAAATAAACCTCCTCAGCCCACTGCCTCGAACAGCCTTTCATGTCCTCCCTGCAGCGTTTGTGGTTTCACAGCAGGCTCATGCTGGAGCAGCCTCAGCTGCGAAGGTCAATCTTCCTCTCCAACCCCCACATTTTTTTTTAATTTAAAAAAAGTATGCAAATGATGTATATTATTGGGCCTCTGTGGTTTGAAAAACACGCGCACGCACACGCACATGCACACGATATCTGACAAAGCCCGTGAGGGAGTTTCATAACAGAGGGAAATATTGGGAAGGTTTTATCTGATAGCGTAAGGGAAGTCTGTTAAAAAGCCTTTACTGCAGGCAGCAGGAATGAAAGGCCACCTGGAGAAGTCATACAGCACCGGAGAAGGAAGCCTTGCTGGCTGCTCGCATAGTGTTCGGGGCTCTGCTGTGGAACCCAGGTAGTTTTTGGCTTTTTAAGCCCCCCAACTGTTTTGTGAGAGGCAGTGAGAGTGCTTCTCTCTCTTTTTGCTCAGGTTTCAGGCTTGTTCCTTCATGAGGGCATCACTTTGCATTTTTCTGGTTCTGTTGTGCCTCCTCCATGCTTCTTCGATTCCCCTCACTCACCATGCCCTGATGCAGTCAGTATTTGCAAATTGTCTCTAACGCTTGTTTCTCCCCTTCTTTTCTTTTTGTCATCTGGCAGGGGGACCCCATACCCGAAGACATTTATGAGATTTTGGGTGGCAGCTCAGTGCGCTCCATCAGTGACCTCCAGCGTGCCCTGCAGATAGACTCCGTAGGTAAATCTCCTCTTCACCAAACACTCCTCTATTTTTTCTTAACTCTTTGCAGGGAAGGGGGGGAAATATTTTGTTTTCCAGCAGGCACGCTATCAACAGACCTCATTATAAATATAGGAGCCATTCAGGAGCCAAAACCTGGCTGTTTGCACACCTAGCCCCCCTGTGGGAGTTAGGCAACTAGATGCCTTTTTAGATCTCCTCCTCACTGCCTGGTCTATTGAGGGACACTAGCTTCTAAAAAAGACAGATGGGCAAGGTGAGTGCAAGGAACTGAGGTCAGCACTTTCCCCCTGGGAGAAGCACGCACAGCATGGCTTGAATCAGCCAAGGGTCAGTTTAGGAGGTGGAGAAGTGGGAGGTGGAAATAGGGTGATAGAGGAAGAAAGGGCTGAGTGGATTCTCATGTTCAGCATCCACAAAAGGCCACGGGTTCCAAGAGGCTCTTAGGATGACAGTGGCAGAGCACGTATCCGTGGGTGAGATACTGGACAGGGACTAAGTCAGGGTAGCATGGCTTCACCTCCTGCCCATTGATAAGAGCTCCGGGGGCTGCAGTGCTGTGGGGTCACTTGGCCAGGGCTGAGTGCAGCAAGCGGCAGGAGCGGCGAAGCGTGGAGGGGTCGGCACGTGTGGGAATTGGAGCACGCGCCACGGCGGCTGGGCTGGCCCAGGAATTTATTTATAAATGGTCTCTTCAGAGCAAATTCCTTTCTATTCTAACCCTGCTCCCGCCCGTCAACCCCCGGCCCCCCCAGTTTGCCTTCTCTCTCGTGTTTTGTCTGTTTGGAGCTTTGTAATCCTTGCCGAGACACTATCTACGGGGGAACAGAATTTCCTGCTTTTGTTTCCTATGCCAGTCCAACCACTGGCGCAGTCTCAAAAGCATTCCCACTGCCTTTCAAAACGGCCCTGGAGGGGCAGGGGGGGGAAAGTGAGGGGGAGGGCACCAGCTGCGTTCCACTATTGTTTGCCTTAGAAAGAGGCAACAGGCTCCCCACCACCGCCACAGCTGCTCCCTGCCCTCACCAGTTCCCCCCTCCTTGTCCATGAGCCACACAATGGGGCAACTTCCAAAATTAGCTGTGCTGGATTGTCCCAGCCTGGTCCCCCCGCCCCAACTGTCTTCATCACTGACCCGGAGTGTAGAAGGACAACCTGGGGGAGGGAAGGACCCAGTTTTCAATAGGAGATTTGTTTCCAGTCAACAGATGTTGCTGTTTCTTTTTCCCCTCTCCTCTCATCAACTCAACCTCTATGCAAAAAGGCAGCCCCCACCCTCGTTTGATAAAGTGCCAGGCAGCGCAGGATGGAGGGGTGGGGAAGCAGCGGCTGAGAAGAAGCGTGCCGTCTGTCATGTCCCAGTGTCTAAGGAACAGATACATCTCTATCGCAGCTACTAACCGCCCACACGGTTAGGAAATAAAATAGACATCTATTCTTGGCTTCTAAAGCCCAGGGGTATGGGAGTAAGGCCGCAGAGTTTTGAGTCAGTGGTTTCATTTCAGGTCCCACATGAAAGGCTGGTCAGGGAAACAGAAAATGATGCTGTGAAACTGTCTCTTTGTTGCACCCTGTGGCTCTCATCTGCTTCTAGGTACTGACTGAGGGGCATCACCATTCATTTGCCCTTTGTGGAATTAGTGTATTAGCAAATAAAAGTCTTGGCAAAATAATCCCAAAGCGGCTGGAGCTGTTCCCTGTGCTGTCCGTGTACCCTGTATGTGTCACAGCTGCTGCTCTCCACTGACTGCACAGGGAGCCAGGATTAGGCAGCTCCAGGAGGTAGATGAGCTTTGATACTGCTCTCCTGACCTTAGACACTAGTGCAGACCCAACAACAGAGGTGTGTAGGATGGAGGTCACCTCCCTTCACTGTGGCTGCCTGCAAAGCAGGCATGCCCATCTCAGCCAGTCATCCAGACACCCTCCGTAGCCCCTAGAGAACGCCATGCACTTCAAGAGCATGATCTACCAGATCTCATTTTGGGTGTCTGCATTTTGGATGAACAGTGTCCTAGAATTGATCACACCTCTCCAGCAGCTCTAACGGGTGTCTGTCTGTCTGTCCACCTCATGCACAGATACTGACTGCTCAGGCACATGATTCCTGCCCAATACGGCCTCTGTGCACCCATCCCAAATCCTTCAGCAATCACTTCAGAGCTGAGCAGAAAGAAAAATCGCGGCTCCCCCTTATTAGAGGGCTGCATTAGGGCAGGGCTGAGGAAGAGGAATGGGACATGATAGGTATGGGAAGTCTGCTCCACAGCACATCTGATAAACAGAGATCTTCCACTGGCCTCAAGTTCCCTTTAAGAAAATGGCTCCCTTGATGCTGACGTCCGTTCACCTTCCTTCAGCTGCTAAAGCAGGTCAGAGAAGGAAAGAGCTGTGGCTGGGTGGGAGCTATCTGCGAGTGCAGCCATTGTCTGGAGCTCAGGAGGGGCTGCGTGTTGGAGTGCTCCATGGGGATTATGGGCATTTCTCTATTCAGCGCTTCCTATGGGAAAAAGCAGTGGGGTGGGAGGGAACTGCTCAGGGCTGGTCTGAATGCTATCGGTCTTCCTCTCCCATCGCTGACTGAACTACCTCCAGATCCTGCAGCTTACCTTCGAGTACTATAGGGGAAAAGTAATTTTAACTTTATTTTTCTGTTCTTCTGTCATAAAACTGACTCTAACCTAGAGCAGCTGCGGTGGGCTGGGAGAGAGAACACAAACACCCCACCTCCTACCATCATCCCCTTCACCTGTTCTCTCACCCCCTCAACTCTCCCAGTCCCAAGTCATCCCAGCAAGGCACCTCAGTGTTATATGCCAAACTTCCTGCTTGTCCCATCTGGTCTTTGATCCTCTGTGCTGTATCCTGGTCTCACCTGGCTGATATTAATACCTCTGCTAGTCCTCTCTGACACCAGAAAGCCCTGTCACAGGCCTTGTCATTCTTGAGCTGGAGTTTTTCTCTCCTAGACCTGACTGAGACCTCCCTTTCACGATAGGCTTGTTACTTTGAGCTGCCTAGTCTGAGCCAAGAGCAAACCTAGTGTCTGTGCCCTGGCACAGCTGTGACCTTGCTGCTGGATTTACACCTAGTGTGACGTACTGGGGTCGTGGCTTATCCCATGCCTCTGCACTTTGCCTGACAAGCAGACCACAAGTGCCTGCCATCTTCTCCTGTCTCTACCTGGTGCTATTAGGTCATGTCTTTCCCTTTGCAGAGGAGGATAGCTCGAGCCTGAACCTGAACACAACTCAGCCCAGTCAAAACCTCGTAGTCCCATCTCGAGAGCGACGCAGCCTAGGTGAGTCAGGGGTGTTCCACCTTGCGATTGTTGGGGCACTCACCTGAGAAACTGTGGCTGGGTACAAATGTATGTCTGAGATATACGTGTGGGGGTAGAGGTTATAGTGCACGTGGATGTGTAGGCAGATGCGGAGAGTCTGGACCTTACATAGGAGCTGGGTGTTACACTCCAGGAGGGCAGGAGAGGGAGTCTGGAGCTCTGCAAGCAGCTCTCCTTTAAATGCCCCTGTTGCTGATTTGCTCTGAAGAAGTGTCACCTCCTGCTGCTGCAGTGAGAAGCCTAATTTTACTGGGGGCTCCTCCACAGGGTGCCACTCTGTCCAGGGAGGGAGCTGGAGGGGCGGGCGAAGGAGAAAGACCATGTGCATGTGTGCATGTGCATGTGTGTGTGTGTGTCGTGTGGGATCTCTCTCTTCCACTAGATGTGGCTGCAGCGGGTTGGTAACAGCTGCAAAGCCTCTTTCATCCCACCTTCTTCTCTTGGCCCTCCACAGATGCTCTGGCAGCAGCAGAGCCAGCTGTCCTCGCAGAGTGCAAGACGCGGGCGGTGGTCTTTGAAATCTCCCGCAACATGGTAGACAGCACCAACGCCAACTTTGTGGTATGGCCGCCCTGCGTGGAGGTGCAGCACTGCTCTGGGTGTTGCAACAACCGCAATGTGCAGTGTCGCCCCACACAGATTCGTGTCCGGCACGTCCAGGTAAGGGAGATGCTTCCTGCTGCTCCCTCCTCCCACAGCCCACGTCCATCCCTGTCCCCCAAAACTAAAAACACAGAGAGGCTCAGGTGCAAGGCTCACATAGCTGTCTGTTCCCTCACACCCTCTCTGCAGTCACATCTTCTGCATGAACCACGCAGCGCTGCAGCCTCTGGCGTGGGGTGACATCCCTGCCAGCTGCTTGGAAGGCTGGTGCTGTCCAGCGGCTGGGGACTGTCACCACATCAGAGCTACAGGGCACTGTCCCCAGCTGCAGCTCAGCACCACCACTATTTCTGTGGCTGGAGGCAGCCTTGGCTGCTGTGTTAGAGCAGAAGAAACAGGATGCTTTCATCACAGCAACTGGTTTTGATGCAAAAAGAGGAGAGCTTGCAGTGTCGGTGCTCCATCCTCCAGCTGCTGCTGCAGCTTCTTCCCAAGACATGCACTGGAGCAGCTTCTTCTCATTCTCAGCCCCACAGTTACCTCCAGACCTGCTCCAGCAGCAAGCAGACACCTGATGGCTAACCTCTTGCTCTGATCCTGCCCTCCTTACAGCTACCACCGGTCTCCTCACAGCTTCCTCCCAGACAGCTTGTTTAAAAATAATACTCATCCCATACTAATCCTCTGCCTGAGCCATACGAGACTCCCCCAGGCAGGTGGCAGAGGTTGGCTAGGAGAGGTTGTATTCACACATTCATCAGGAAATTACTTTCTCAGAAAAGCCAGGCTGAATGAGGGAAAAATGGGGGGGGAGCACGAGTTGTTTTTGTGGAAAAAACAAGTGAGAGGTCAAAAGCCAGCCTGAAAAAGTGACCTGGAAATGGTTTCTTTGAGGACAGAGGTCTCTCTATTGTTTGTCTGGAAGTGTTTGTCTAGCGAGCAGCGTGTGGTCTGAAGCGTGTGGAGTGGGCTTTCAAGGAAAGATAAACAGCCTGACTGCTTCAGTGCTGGCTGAGGGATGCTGCTGGGGGTAGTGGGTTTAGAGGAATTCAATCCCAGACGCCCGGCAGACCAAGTATTTATAGCTTGTGGAGCACTTCAGGGACTGTGGTCTTGTTAGATAAGCTGAGTGGGGTCAGGCCCGGCCGCTCCTGGAGTGGGAGGACCCCCTAGAATGCTTGTGCCCCGTGGTGGGATGTGGAACAGTGAGTCTTCCCTCTGAGTCAGCACTGGTGGAGAGTCTGAGGGAATTTCCAGAGCACCGCCTTTCCCGTGAAACACAGAGCTGAGGGCTTCAGCCCTGTGAGTTATTAAAGAGCTTGAGACAAATTCAGACAGGCCTCAGCAGAGCTGATGAAGCTGCATTTGCTTGCATCGGGCCTGATTTTTTCTCCTTTTGCCCTTCCTGTAGGATCCTGTGGGAATTAGTTCTGATTGCCCCCAGGTCTCCACCATCACAGCTGTCAGAAACAGGCGAGCGTGTTCTGCCCATCCCATATTTCTGTCTGTGATCAGCTAGTCATCATCCTCCTTAAGCAGGGGCAATGGTTAGGACCGGGGGAAACAACCAGTCACATCCAAACTTGCCTGGTCTGGGTCTGCTTTGCCGGCATGTGCAGATTTCACTCCCATACACACCACTCCAAATTTGAACCGTGCTCTAGAAACTGCCTTCTGACCCTTTAGGAAGAAAGCCAGTACTGAAGTGTACTGACACTGATTATTTTTACAGAGTGGGAGCTGCAGATGTATTAATCTTTTGCTTGCCTCCCTCCTCCAAATAGGTGAACAAGATCGAATTTGTCCAGAGGAAGCCAAAATTCAAAAAAGTCATTGTGCCTTTGGAAGACCATGTGCAGTGTCGGTGTGAAGCGGTGTCTCGTCCGCCCCCAAGGAACAGCCGGCCAGGGCCACGTGAACAGAGACGTAAGGATCTTGGCATTCTTAGCGTGGAGGGAGGCGTGAGAAAAGAGGCTGGGGAGAGAGGAAAGAGCCCTCCGTTGGTTTCAATCTGCTTAGCTCCAGTGAATCCCATGGGCTTTCGCTGGTTTATACCCACGGAGGGACCTTTCCCAGGATGTCTGCCTGCCAGCAAGGGGCTGGAGCTGAGGAAAATGAAGGAGAGGAAGGTGAGAGATGAGGGGAAGGGCTGTGGAGAAACTGTGAGAGAACTGGGAAAACTGTGGAGAACAGAGGATGAGGTACAGAAGAACAGAAGAAGGAGGCCCTGTGGCCCTCCTGTTGCAGAGCTCTTTGTTAATACTCTGTGGGGAAAGATATTTCACTGTGACCCAGCTGCCCATCGCTGTACAGACACTCTCCCCTCTGTTTTGGCAGGCTTGTCACCATCGTTCACCACAGCCGCTGTCTCACAGAGGCAGCGAGTACGCCGGCCGACAGTGCAGAAGAGGAAACATAAGAAGTACAAGCATGTCAATGATAAGAAAGTGCTGAAAGAAATCCTCATAGCATAGAAGTGCTGGCAGGGGAGAGAGAGCAGAAGGCAGGTAACAGCAAGCTGCTTTTTCAGTTGGGAAAAATGCTCTCCCAGGACACCGTCCTGCCCTGTCAGACACTTCCCGCAGCACCAGCCACTCATTAAGTGTGGGGCTACTGCAGGGCCTGGGTGTCATAAAAACAGGGTTGAAGGAGAGGGAAGGATTAGGCTGGGACCCAACACATGCTTCCTATTTATGGCTTTATGGCTCTTCACAGAGGTGGAAGGATCATGCTGCAACCATACGTGCTCTTGGGCCCTGCCCTCTCCTTTCCCTTCCTCCCTTACACACAGAGAGCGAGCCTGATTTCTCTCTACACCTAAATCCCCTTGGGGTCCTTGTAATTCATCTCTTCTGTGGAGCAACTCCCGTTCTCCTTTCTAAATTGATTCTCTGTTGAAAGCAGAGAATTACTGTTGCTCTGGGGATCTCTTTTCCTCTTATTTCATTAGCTGAGCTGGCAGAAAGACTGAAAAGAAAAGCAGCAGTGCTTTTGGTTCATCTCTCTCCTAGTGGGAAGCTTGTGTGCGTAGGAAAGGTCATACCAGGGGAAAGGAGAACTGGAATCTCTGGCAAGATATCTGGACTTTGTCAGCCCAGGGACTGATTCTTCTCTCCCTGACTTGTGTAAACAGGAGTAACTCCCTCGTCATCAGAAGAATTTCACTGGTACAAGGGAAAGGAGAATAAGCCCTGGTTCCCTATGAAGGAGGGAAAGGGTAGGAAAAAAAAAGAGCAGCCAGGGCACAGACCTGGGGGGCTGAATTTAGAGAGAGGTGGCACAGCCCAACAGAGAAAGCCCTGGCCCATGATTCAGTTCCAGCTCTGATGCGGCTGCTTGAACAACCCTGGGAAGCTTACTTCACTTTCACTTCCCCTCTCCTCAGGATTGGGGATGATGGGCTTCCACCACACGGCATTTCAGGAGCTGGGAACAAGGGGCGCCAAGCAGTGTCTTGGGTTTGGTATTCCCACGCTTAGCACTACGAGGGCTCTGATTATCCCAGGATCTTCCTAGCCAGCCCAAGGTTCCCAGGGCAGAAGTGATGCAAACCCATATAAACCTCAGCTCTTGCCCAAGCTGTCCAGGGGAAAAAATAGAGGAGGTCAAAAGCCCTCCTGGGCTTCTAATCTGGAACTTCAACACAAACATTTCCAGAGGGGAAAACTGGAGAGGAGGGGAGCTGCAGGGGCAGAGGGTTACCTATTCTAATGTGGTATCTGTTTTTGTTTCGCTTCCAGGTTTATTTAATATATTTGCTGTATTGCCCCCATGGGGTCCTCAGAGTGATAACTTTTCCTCTTTGTCCGTCTGCCTCGACGTCTGATTCAGACGGCAATTGGTGCTTCCCTTTCCATCAGTGGACCTTCTCCCACCAAAGCCTCTCCCTTCTTTCATTTATTAGCATAATTTTAAAGTTTTACACACAGAAAAAAAGGACAAACATGACCTATACATATATATATATATATGAGAAAACAACAAAGTACAAGTAAAACCATGAACCCTGACAGCCACAACATGCAACGAGGACAGGACAATGCCTTCCCTGCTCCAGAGGACAGGATGGAAAATATGGAAAGGAAAGTGGGTCCAATTTCTTCTGAGGGGAGGAGAAAAACTAATGGACAGAGGGCAGCAGGGGAATGTTCTCTCTTCCCCTCATGTTTTGGTAAGGCACCTGGCTGAGATCAGCACTTGCACTGTACCTATGTTTTGAAAACAGGCGTGTCTCAGATTGCGAGCAGTGACCCATGATGGAAAATGCACTAAGGACTTTTATCGCCCTACCCGGACAGATATATATTTTTAACATGCGTGTGTATATTTTATTTTAAAAAAGAAAAACTAAAACCACTAAGTTATACAACATCTCGGGGAACAGAACAACAAAAAAAAAGAACAAAAACCACAACAATAAAACAAAGAAGCCAAATGCATTCCCGCCCTCCCTTTCCCCTCCTGCTCCTGGTGCTGACTGGAAGGCATTTGGATGGTGGGGAAGGAGCATATGGCGGCAGAATCGTCTCCACGCCCCTGGCCCCTGCCAAGGAGAGCCATCTTTGCACATGCTGGTGGAGGATTCAACTTTCCAGGCTCAGACTCAGATTATTTTTTAAATTTGCTCTGTATGTGTGTGCGTGTGTATCTGTGTGTGTGTATATATATATATATATATACGTGTGCGTGTGTGTGTATGTGTATTTATACATACATATATAAATATATATATATATGTTCTGAAATGGTTTTCATTCCCCAGTGGCAGGAAGCTCAGAGACACATGCCTGCATGGGCTTTGTTGGGCTGGCAGAAAAGCACACTGTTATTGCAATGTGCCTATAAGGTCCAGGACGGGACAGGCAGAGACATCATCTGATCTCTCTCTGTCTTGTTGCCCTCTTCTCTCACTCTCCACCAACCCCCCAGCACAAGTTCCTCGCAGGAGGCAAAGTGGCACCACAACAAGACCAACAACAGCCAAACTTAGAAGCATGACTTAATCTTAGTGAGCTGTCCTTGCCTGCTCTGTGGTCCTGAAAGCAGAATCATGTCATTCCCTCGAGGCTTTTAACCCCTTCATGGTGTCCTGCACACCATGCCTTCTTTCACTGCTCTCTCCCTGCCAATGTCCCTGCATCTCCCATCTTTTTTCCTCATGTTTTCTTTCTCAAATTCCTTCTGGATTTTGCCTGTTAGATGTTCCAAGCCCACCTAGCTTGGAAGTTGGTCCAAGATGTGGGCAGCTCTGTGAGAGAAGGAAACGAGGATGATCTTCGCAGCTGGCAGCAGATGTCTGAGGCAGAAATGAGCCCTTCTAAGTGAGGAGGACTCAGAGAACAACTGGAGGGTCAGTTGTAGAGTCCTTCCCAGGACACTGCCTGCTCTGGAGGAGGGAGGAGAGGACTACCCATCTCCTTCTGCCTTCAGCCGCTTCTCCCCTCGCTTGCACACGCACCTCTGTTGCAGGGCAAAACCCAGGAGGCAGCAGGAGGAACGAGGCTGAGCTGCAACCCAGCAGCTGTTACACTTTGTGAAGGGGATCCAGCCCTCACCTCCTGCAAGCTCAGACCACTTCTTGTACCACTGCCAAGGCAGCACGTTGTTCCCTCCCACCAACCCCAAGCCCTCAAGTCTTAAGACACTTTGTTTTCCTGTTCCAAATTCTGTTTCCTTTGGTTTGTAAAGATGGCGAGGTTTTATTTTATTTTAAATTTTTTTTTTGGCTTTTCTTTTTTTTATTAAATGTAAGATTAATTTATATTCAGTACTGTATTTAAAGTTGTAAAAAAAAAAAAAAAAAAAAAAAAAGGAAACCAAACATCTCAAACCACATTTTCTCTTTCTTTTGTGAGCTGAATGAAATGCAGAGGCCAAACCAGCTCACCGCAGGGCAGAGCAGGATTCCCAGGGCCTCCAGTTTCATTTTCAGGACACTTAATTCTGAGATCTCAGAGAGAAGCAACCAAAGCTGGGAAAGTCCTGGGAGCCCACGCACAGCCCTGCCCATGGCCGGTGGTGCCGCGCTCCTCCTTCCCGCCTGTCGCTCAGCACTCGGAATGCTTTGAAATGACTCAGGCGCTGGGGATTTCGTCTCAAAGACGTCCCCTTCTCCTTAGCTGCTCTGTTCGGACACCCGGCCAGAATTTCCCTGCACTTTCATCCCATCTCCGGATCCCTCTGCTTTGAAGGGCTTGGGATAGTTGGCAGTGTTTACACTCCCCAAAGCTGTACAAACAGTCGTCCCCTTCCCTCCTTAGTCACATCGTCTAGACAACAGCGGTCCTTCCCTCGGTCGGAAAGGCCGTTGTGCTTCCCTTTCTTCTGAGCAAGGGAGGTATCACACATCTGGCACCCAAGGCTGTGGGGAGCAAAGGCAGCTGCTGCCCTGTGCCTCAATTTTGGGGTCCCCCAGCACATACACAGCACCTCCAGTCTGGGATTAGCTCTGAGGAGTGTAGTCCTCAGTGGAGACTCATGCTGCGACAGCAAACCTGGGGAGCTTGGTGTCTGGGTGTGCTCCAGTATGCCAGAGTGTGTGCAATGCTCCAGCATAGTTAATTTTGGGTTGAGGACACATTTTCCCTGGTCCTCCAAAGGGAGCTGGAGTAGGGGTGGGCTCTATCCACTCCCAAGGATGGAAAGCATGGGCAAAATCACAGCGAGGATAATAATCACATCACTGCTCTGATTTCCTTAGGCTAATCCCGTGAGAAGAAAGATTTTAGGTGTGAGACATCTTTGGACTTGGGGGCCTGCCAGCAGGGAATTTGGGGAGCAAGGGGTGCACAGAGGGGTACAGGGCACAGGAGGTGTGTGTACATCAGCCTGGCATCCCAGGGGAATGGCATACGGCTTGGCCATGACGGCCCCCCCTGGGGAGGCGTGCAAACCCATCTGCAAGTGTGCATCTGCTTTTAACAGCTCGAAATAAATAGGTGCTGAAAGAAGCCGGAGGCCTGGGCGCCTGGAGCTAACACCTCCACAGCGCCCAGCGTCTGCTTGCGGCAGCTGCTTGGGCACTCGCTTGAATGCTGTTTGCTCGCAGCACCTTGGCATACATTCAGCGCAGGTAGGTGGGTGCCTGTGCTGCTTCTCAAGGCTGGAGCAGGTGGTTTACACCCACCCCACAAAGCCAAACTCAGGAAACAAATCCTGAAATAAGCCCCAGGAGGGCTGCAGCACTCTGCCGGAAAGGCTCTCCTCTGCAGAGGGGTGCCAGCTGGGCTCACCCAGTGCTACAGGTGATCTTGGAGGAGCTGGGGAGCCTTGACAACTCTCCCTGGTTTAATTGCTCAACCGCTGCACTACCTAGAGGCCCAGCCTTGGGATGTGTCACTCAACAGTAGGTTCATCTTTTAATGGAGGAAACACATTCAGCTTTCCAGGCAGCAGAGCAGCATTTCAGTGATGGGTCCTCCTGCAAGAACGCAGCTCCCAAAAGCAGCAGGCAGATGGGAGAGTGAGCTCAATGGGATATTCAGGCACAAAAAGCAAACCCTTGTGTTTCAAAGCCAAGCTTTGGGCTTTTTAGTGTTGAGGGTTTGCAACGCTAAAGCTGTCACACAGCCAAACAAAGCAAAAATTCAGTTTGCAAAAGTTTCCTCACATGGCCCAGGAAACCCCTTGACTGCTTATTTTGTTGGCGCTCAGGAAAGTGAACAGCTTAAGCTCACCCCCACGCCTGGCCATGGCTCAAAGGAAGAGCCCTCTTCAGCCCAGCCATGTGGCACAAAGCCTACACAGGCATTCCCCTCGCCTCCCTGGCCTAAGCCATGCCCACCACAATGGCCACCCTGTCCCACTGCCTGACCTGCCCACACTCTGGATGCTGCTGGGAGGGGGCTCAGTTGGGTGAGAGCCATTGCCATCCTGTGGGATCCCCGGGTGGGACAGGGATGTGTCAGAGTGTGGCCCCATCTCACTGTCTGTGTGTGAGTGCCTGGTCGGTCTTGGGGGCGGAGAAGTTGTGCCAAGGGAAAAGCAGGGTATAAAGAGGGAGGAAAATATGAAGAATTAAAAGCTATTTAGGAAAAAAGCCCAACAAAAGCCACTTGCCTGAGCATGCAGCTGTTCCCCACTTGCCTTCATGCAGCCCGTGACCAAATGGTGGGCCCCCCCACCCCCGGCCATGATCTGCCCGTGACCAAGTGAACTTGTTGCAGACTTGGGAATTTCCCATCTTAAAAGACATTGTGAGGAAGCCCAGCAGCCTCAGTTATTTTCAGCTTTCATCGCAGGGTTAAATGACCAGCAGAGCTCCACAAAAAATGAGCAGGAAGAGGGTGGGAGGTAGAGGGAATCTCAAATGCTGGGAACTCTCTCCAAGTGGTGCAGGTGCTGGGTTAACATGAAATCCCCAGCCACAGTGGTGGGTCTGTGGGGCTCTCGGCAGAGAAGCCAGGAAGGTGAAGAGATCAAAATATAAAATTATGACAGGGCTCACCTACCCTTCTTTCTCCCCCAGCCAGGCAGATACCAAACTGGGCTCTCCAGTGTGATGAACTGCCTTGGGTTCACACAGCAAAGACCATGGCGAAGCCAGGAGGAAAGCAGCCTTAAGGGAAACAACTCCCTTGTAATTACTAACTCAATAAAAGAAGCTGTTTGCAAGAGATTAAGCAGCAGTCCCAACCCGGCAGGGACGAGGGCACCAGGGAGGTTTGTGGCTTGACAGTCAATATGTGTTTCAAAATGTTTGCTGTGATTGTTTTTTTTGCACGTGCTGCAAAAGCAAAGGACAGACAGTGCAGACATGCCGAGAAAGCAGCTCTGCTGCAGGTCTTGCCCTGGTGGCTTTGGAAAATCCCAAGTTCCCAAAAGCCCCGACCTTTGGCCCTGGCCACCACTGGCAGATGGAGTCAGTGAAGACATTAAGTTGGGCAGGTACAAGGAAGCACTATGCAGCACACAGCGCACTCAGGAGAGCTGACATCTGGGCACACTGGGCCTTTAACTGCTCCCAGGAAGTTGCGCCGTGAGGTTTGCTGTGACCCAGCACACGCTGGCTTGATGTCTGCAAGAAAAAGCCCTGGGAGGTGCCTGCGTGAGCTGCCTGCAATGTCCCAAGCCCTGGGCTGGCTACATGTGTCTGGGTAAAGCAGGATGAGGAACAGACAGCCCTGTCCCACTCCAGTGTGGCCCCAGGAGGGCACCTCTCAGAGCAGGAGGGGCTGTGCAAAGGGGACCTGCACCTTTAAAGCCTGCAGAGTCATATTGTTTAGGTGGAAAAAATGTTTCACTGTGATGATGGAACTTGTTTGTATTTCACTAATTGTCCGAGGAGAGAGAAAAAGAGAGAGAGAGAGAGAGAGAGAGAGAGAGAAAGAGAGAGAAAGAGAGAGAAAGAGAGAGAGAGAAAAGACCTTCCTTTCCTCTGTCAGGTTCAGGAATTTTTTCCACTAATCAAGAAGAAAAACAAAATGCTTGTGCTGGGAGGGGGAGGGGAGGAAAAGGGGGGAGATCTCCCTGGTGTCCCATAAACTCAGTGGCCATGGACAAAACACCGCAGCAGCAGCATGGCCTTGCCCTGGAAAGTTTGAAGCAGAGCTGGCTGGCGAAGCAAAAAGGGGAGCACACTTGCTTGTGGAGACCCTCCCTTTGGAGCAGCCCAGGCTGGGCAGGGGGCAGATCCCCCCCAGAAGGATATACAAATCCAAATGAGGCTCTCGGTCTGCGAAGGGCAGGACCAGAACCTGGTGCAGTGAGGTGGAGAGACAGTGGTACACGTTTCTACCCTGGGAAGGATGGGGGATGCTCTACTCATCAGAGCATCCCACCAGCTTTGTCAGTTGTAAAAGGGCTGAAATGGGTGCTCTTTGGTTTCAGGTTTGGCAGGACAAGGCTCTCCTGGCTCAGCTGAGGCTGGTGTGAACAGCCTGGTAATCCAATAAAGCATTTTCCCAGCCCAGCCACCTTCAAGTTTGTTAAATGAAACAGAAAGGAGCAGCTGAACAGGATTTGCAGTTGTTATCCCATGACACGTATTTTCCCTTTTCCATGGATAGTCCCACTGGGTATGCGGCAACCTATTGTTGTACTTATTTATTTACTCAGGTTTTGTAGATGGTTTCAAAGCTCGTGGCCAGGAAGGAGCAACCAGATGCTGCTACTATGTGGGACAGAAAACTTGTTCCAGTTTCCCGCTCTGAATACAGATGTGTAGCCAAGTGCAGCCCCCAAACCCAAAGCTGAACCCTGTTCCCTGCCATCCCTGCTCTAACCCAGATGGCAGAGAGAATGCGGGATATTTGATTGCAAGTTCACAAACAAGAGGTTTTTTCCAAACAAGAAGTTAGCTGGTTGGAGCGATGGGGGTAAAGGAGCTTCTTTGCCTTTTGGAGAGAGGGTTGGGTTGGGTGGATGGGTGTAGGAGAAGCCCTGAGAGCTCAGAGGCTCCCGCTGCCATGGGGAGGAAGAGCAGGGGCTGATATACCACTAGTCCCCAAGGAAGGCCAGCCATCAACAGGGGATTTTTGCCAGCTGGAAAACATGAATATTTATGAATCTGGATTTTAAAAAACCTCTAAGGAATCTGGGTGCATGTGAACACCCATCTGGGAAGCGGAGGCCCTCAGGCAGCAAACGACGGGAGCTGGCACAGTGCTGCTGTGCCCACCGCAGAGCTTTGCCTGCGCTGTGGGTGCAGCTGGGGAAGGATGTAATGCTGCTGGCAGCATCCCTGGGATGTGGGGTGCCCATGGCCACAAAGCCAAAGTGCCACAAGCCTAACAGACAGCCACCTTACACTGCCCAGCCCCAGGTCCCTTTCTCAGGTCACAACAATTGAGCGTGGCAGCGACAGCCATTTTACTCAGATAAGGCACAAACACCGGGGTCTGAAGGAGACCTCAAACAGTTGAGTTTTTCAGAAGGTGTAGGTAACCCTACCTGCACAACCAGGACCAGAAGCACTCAGCTGGGTCTACAGCATCCAGAAAAGTTGCTCCACTGCAAGCTCCTCACTTTTGTTTGATGGGCTTGGTGGGTCTCCTGGAGATCAGGACATGACAGCTTCCCTGCCAGGCCTCCTGCTGAGCTGTGGATAAGGCAGGCAGCACCAAACCTCAAGCCTCATAAGTCCTTATTGAATTGGAGTTGAGGGAAACGAGCCTGCTGAGACCTGGATGCCTACACTTGGCTGGAGCTGGTGCCATCTGGGACTTACTGTGGGCTAAGATGGGGATGGGAGCAGTAGCTGCAGTGCTTGAATTTGTGAGAACAATGAGCTCTGCTGCTCCCCAGAGCTGGTAGGACCTGGATCCCTGGGGTATGTGCCACTGGGTGGGAGAGGTCACAGTGCCAGGTTTTGGCAGTATCAGAGGTGCTCTGAGTATGGGCATCTGCATCTCAGGTGTCCATCACTTGCATGGGGTGATAGCTCCCATCCATGGGTTTGAAAATGGACCTGAGAAGTTTGTGAGGAGCTGCAAGAAACAGCTACTGGCAGACAGAGTGAACTCGTAAAGGAGTAGGTGGGTGAAGCTAAGCCCAAGAAAGGCAGGAGTTGCTTTTTGGGAGTTTTTTCTTTCACTCCTTTCTACCCCTCACCCAAAGACCCCTCCAGCTTGCCAGGAAACTTGATTGGGGCAAGCATTTTGCCACCTGGGTTATGCACACATCAGTCAAGGAAACAATTCTCCGATTGAAAGAGGAAATCTCAGTCCCGGCTATTTCCAACCTCTATTGTTTGTTACTCAACTCATGCATTACACAGACCAGTAAGCAAGGCAGCAAGATTGCAAAACTATGCATGTGCTTTCAGACATTTAATTTTAGCATAGCAAGAAGGATTTGTGGTATCAAGAAAGCCCAGTTCTAAGGAAAGAGGAAACCTGTGATTCTGACACTTGATTTTGACCATAAAAGGAAGCAGATCATTTGGGTGACCTAACAGGTTTAGTCATTTGGGTTGTAATCCTGAGTCCAGCAGATCTCCGCAGGGGTTTTCCCATTCCCAAGGACCTGGGTTGCTTGGGAGCCCTGGGCAGGGCTGAAGACCTTGAGAGACTGGGGCTTTGTGCACCCGATTAAACTGATTTTTGGATCTTTGCTCTGGGCAGCACGGGACTCACGCATGCCCCTTCCCAAGCAATCTCAGGCCGGGATGGGCTTTGCCAGTGAGCGTCAGACCTCAACACTGTTCCTTCTACAGACCCTGGGTCATTACATGAGTTTATAAGGCGCTTGTCAACATGTTGTCCAAAGTCTTCCCACCTTTCCCCAATACCAGAGCTCTCCCTAGCTGCACACGCAAAAGGCTGTTTGAAAAGAGGTTGAATTTAAGGAATTTAGGAATAAATGGAACTCTTCATGGAGTTCCTGCACAGCACTGAGGGCTGAGTTCAAAGTGCAGAAGCTCCCCTTGCCTGGTCCTGCACCGACTGCTCTTCTGCAGTGTGGCTTAGTCCCCTTCCAGTGGGTGGTAAAAAGGCCCTCCATGCTGGGAAGAAAACTGGGACTGATTCAGGGAAGCTCTTCACTGCAGAGACAGGCCCTGAGACAGTGAGGACCTGCCTCCATGTCAAGCGAAGGCAGCTTATCTGGTGTTGACTGCAGTCCCGTAGATACCCTTACTCTGTGTCTTGGGGGATCCCCCCACGGGAAACACACCAATGAAATACACAAATCTACCAAAATCCCAGTATTTTGGTGGCAAGTCCCCCTTGCAAAGAGACAGGCATCAAACAAACCCCAAACCTCAACAGCTTCTCAGCTCATTGCTACCAGGGCAAAGGCACCATTAGCTGGGATGAGGCTGAGAACCCTGCTGCATACCCAGTTGCAGGCTGAGCCTGTGCCCAGTGTGCCCCAATTTTCTCCCCAATGGCTGCAGGGAGGGCTATCGCTGGCACTCCCTTGAGAGCCTCCTGCAAGCCTGCCCAGGCCTTGGAGGCATGGCTGCACTGGCTGCTTCCTAAAATGCAGAAGCACCCTTGGTTTGTTTTTTTTTTTAAATCTTGCAGATATAACATGCTTTCAATTCCTCAAAAATGGGGCTCTGCATGTGACCAGGGGCACCGTCCTCTTTCCTCCCAATCCCTTCCCCTTCCACCAACACACGTGTGTGCAGCTGGTGATGGGAGACAGGGAGTCTCCTTCTCCTTCTTTTTAGCAGTTGGTGGGGCTACGATGTGCTCTTGTTTCATTGAGAAAGTTACCAAAGCCTGGCAGGTGGTGAAAGGGGGAAGCAGGAGAAGGCAGAAGAGGGCTGTGTTTTAAAGAAAGAAATCTTTCTTTTCCCAAGTACCTGTTTGTGCAAGACCCTGAGGATCTCGATTTGACCATGAGACAAAAACCATTCATGACGTAGTGCTGGCCAAGGGTCAGTGTTGGCCCTGTTTGCTTTGTTGTGTCACTGAAAAAAAAAGAGGGGAAAAAAAAAGAAAGAAAAGAGCTCTTGAAATAGCTGGACTGGAGATCCTGGCTCACCTCTGCAAGGGTGGAGGGGCTGGGAGTGGATCCAGGCAGCCGGCTGAGGGGTACCCCCAGGCTCTGCACTTTGAGGGTTAAGGAGATCTGTGGGTGCTTTCCTGTGCCCCTGAGAGCTGAAGCGGTGCTGATGGAAGGAGGGTGCCCTGCTAGCTACTCCAGCACTGTGCTGATTCCCAATGGCAGCTTGGGAGCAGGGGGAGCACCGAGCATCCTTCACTTGTTTGGACCTGGTGAGAAGCCCAGTCTGGCGGATGGGTCAGGGATTATGGAAAAGGAAAGGGCAGGAGAAATGTGCTTATTGAAAGCTAAATTCAACAGCGCATACCAGGATAGCTTCTACTCCTGTGTATCCTGTATATTCTGTGATCTCTCTCCACCTCAGCAGACAAGAGACAAGAGAGCGATTTCTCATCCAAAGAAATCCTGGACTGCAAAATCTGGGCGTGAAGTCCTTGCAGCACGTCTTTGTGGGTTGGCCAGAGTGGCCGTGGACAGGACATGGGGACTCAGTGAGGCCGCAGAGCTTTTCATCCTGCAGCAGGTGCCCCTGACCCCCCAGTGTGGGTTCATGCTGGCATGCCCTGCTGCAGGGCTGCAGCATGGGGGCCATGCTGGAAAAGGCACTCCTGGGACATGGCCAGGAAGGTCATACCAAGGGACAGGTGCCAGAAAAGGGGCCAAGACCTGCAGAGAAAGAGGAGACACTGAGGGGGCCAAGCTACTTCCATCTGGGGACCTGGTGGCCACAGAGGGGTGGCCCAGGCTGACACCTCACCTCAATTCCATGACCGGACTCGCTGCAGAGGCAGCGATGGAAGTGAAACGTGGGTGTGCAGGTGGCCAGGGTGGCCGCCGGTAGGTGTCCCATCCCCCCCACTGGGCTGTTTTGCAGTTGCAGGCCAAAGCAGGAATGCCAGGAATGCGCAATCCCGGCACACTGCCCCATCATCAACCCCCCCAGCCTCCCCCCGCTTCTCCGGCCCCGTCGCAAGAACAGGATATTCGCCCGAGCGACGTACACTCACACACGTCTTGTTATCAGGAAAAAACACTCAGTCAGCGTCTGGAACGAGCTCTGATTAACTGTGTGGCCACTGGGGCTTTCTTGTGGAGCCACAGGGAAAGTGTCCACTCGCGATGGGGTATGGGCAAGTGGGCAGCAGTGTGTTGGAGCTGCTGGGGCCACTGGGCTGGAGGTGAGTGGTGAGTGCTGGCACAGCCCTGCCACCGCCCAGTGGTCCCTTGCCCCCTGCCCTCCCTCCTGGCAGAGCTGCAGGGCAGCAGGGCAAGCCTCTACCCCCCACCAGTCCCATGGTGGGGGTTCACCCCCTCCTTGCCGCAGTGAAGTCGGGACCCTTGGGCTGAGTGGTGCCCCCAGCCTTGTCTCCCCACATTGGCTGCTCTGAGTCATGTCAACACGTTCCTGCGTCCAGCACAGGCTCGGCAAAGACGTCCTGTCTCAGGTAAACAGGATCTCGCCGCGCTGCGTGACCTTGTTTACCTCCCCGAAAGAATTTGGCTGGAATTTTTTTTTATTATTTTTTTTCTTCCTAAGGGCTGGTGAGTCACCCTGCAGAAATGTGCGCTGCCTTTCCACACTGAGTCACCCCACTCCCAGCACCCTTGCCTCCCCCGTCCTGCCCCCCAGCTCTGGGGCAGGCGAGAAGGCCTCACTCACCCTATGATGTAACGTTACCACACACCGGTGCTGGTGATGTTGGTGGTGACTGTGGCAGTGGTATCTGTGCCACAGGAAGCACGGCCAAGCACTCGGGCAGCCCCTGTGCCAAAACACATGAAGACCACTGAGAAATTACCAAGTGCATTGTCAACTCCAAAAACACCAAAGAAAATAAAACAAAGCAAAAAACAACCCAAAAATATTGGCCCCACTAGAACAATTGCCCAGAAGAAAAGAGAAAAAAAAAAACAAAAAAAAAAAACGCCAATGGACCTGGCCCAGCGCCAGGACCCTTGTTTTCCTTTTCCAACACAATGCATGTTAAATAATACTTCCTTCTTGCAATAAGGCCCTCCTGGGCTAGTTTTTGTTTTTCTCCCCCTCTACGCGGGGGTCGGTCAGCACGGAAGGCCCTCATCATGGCAGTGTTGGCACTTTGGGGCTGCTGCTTGTCCCCACCCCTTCATAGCCATACCCAAGCTATGAAGCCATCCACACAAGCTAATATTGGTGGTCATATCATATACATCAATTTATTGCCAGATTAAATAAAACAGAATAACAAAACAATATACATCACAGGTGGGATGAAGGGTTTCATGACATTTCTGGCTAGGCTTCCAGGCTGGGACGAGGGGAACCCCTGCTCCTTGCACCTTGGCTCTTCAGCTCCCAGTTGGCTCAGGCTCAGCTTTCTTTTCTTGGGGATTTCTCTTCCCAGTGACAGTGTCACTGGCACCCAACCGACTGTATTTAAATGTCTGAGTTGTGGAATAATCCAAATGAAACTGTTTTTGTTTATTCTAACTTCTTTCCTGAGAAAGTTAGCATCTGAGACACCACACCTCTAGTTTGTTGACAGTGTCAATCAACAGCCTTCAAGGGGCTGAGCAGATCCATATCTTTCTGTCTGAGGGTTACTGGGATTTCTGATTTTAAATAGCAGGTGGAAGAAAGAAAGGAGTAGCCCTTTTTTAAATTGAAATGGTGCCTTTGTCCACAAAATGGCATTACTTCAGCTGTATACATGTCTCCCCAGATTTCTACTTTCTTACACGGGGACACAGGCTGCTGGACAAGATGTACCCAGTAGTTCTCGAGCACTTACACAGACACAAGACATCTCTGGTACTGACAAGGCTCAGCGCTCGGTCAATAGCACGTGCAGCTGGTCAGCCTTGTCCTGGTGCCAGAAAAGAGGGACAGATTCTGCAGCAGACGAGTGGATGGCAGGTGTAAGTGGGCATTTGACGTACATGTCCACTGATGCCCTAAGTCAAGCAAACTCATTTGTTTCAAGGATTGACTTTGTGCACTGACATTCCTGAGGCGATCCAGGAAAGCCACATCCAAGGTCCCACCTACCTGATTTGTCTGGGCTCAAACATCAGGTCCTGCCCCCAGGTGATGGATTTGTGTTCTGGGTACTAATAAATGACTTGCACAGGTGGCATCTTCTTGGCACTGTTTTGGTCTGTTCTTCTCCTGCTCGGAAGCTAAACCCGTCCCCTGCTACAAGGTGTACATGGTCACATCAGCAGTCAAGGTAACCCCTTGCTCCATGAAAGCCAGTTTCTGGGCAAATGTCAGCCATATCAAAGAGGTTCTGGAGATGGATTATTGTGAGGTCATTAAGAGGGAAGCTGGGGCAGAGCTGGGATGCAACACACAGTCCCACAGAAGGCTGTGTGTTGGTACTTCCCCTGTGCTTTCTGTGCCCTCCATGTGTACCCAAACCCGCCCATGTGAGATGGTAACTCTGGTCACTCACTGGGGCAGAAAGCTCACCTTGGCCAACAGTGCGATTCACCTTGCAGCAGATATCTGAACCTTGGCTCTGAAGTCTCAGCCTGCAGCCTCAGCTCCCTCAACAGTCAACAGAGCGAGATGGGCATATCCAGCAAGCAACTCAATTCCCTGGCTTAATCTTTTTAAGGTTGGGATGAATCACATTGTAGTAGTGCTCAGCGCTCTCCTTTGTCTAGAGAAGGAGACAAGGGCTGCTAGTGTTTGACTGCTTCACTTTCAGTCAGCTCAATTTAAGGTGCTTAATTTTCAGCTGGCAAACACCAAGCACAGTGAATCCCACCTCAGGAGAACAATGTGCCAATGTACAACAAGCAGCAGCAAGTCCAGGAACACAGCTCTTGTCTTGATTTATTTAATGACTACAGTACACACTAAAATTTGATCATGGGAACTGCTGCCTCAGCAAAATCCAGCTTGCTCAACATGCAGAGCTTGCCTCATGCTCCAACAGCGTTGTCAAAGAATATGTCCCTCAGGGACCTTGAAACACATAGGAAAGAGTTGCTAGGGCTAGCAACTTGCTCCTGAGCGTGGGGTTTTCCCTGGATCTGGCACGGCACTTGTTTCTATCAGCTGCCAAACCTTTGGCAATTCACCAGCTCCTGATAACACAAATGAAAACCTGGAATAGCCAAACCCAAACATTTGGCCCAAATTACTGTGCATGTGTGCCCTCACACATGGTGGGAACAATCTGTTTGACCATATTGCCTCTATGTCCAGGCCAGCCCCTGTGAACAGGTCTCAGTGATGGAGAGCAGTGCTGCTGGCAGATCTCCCTCCTGCCAGTGAGAACTTGGTGGAAATTTTTATCCAGCAAAATGTTTGTTGCTTGGCCTCCTCTGCTACAGGAGCAGGTGCCGGAGGTTGTTTGGCTAGCTGGTTAAACAAATCCCAGTGTTTCCTGCCAGACCAAGTGAAGTCAAGCCTTTTCAGCTGCCTCATCCCTACGAGCTCATCAAGGAGCATTCAGCAGCTCAGTTACTGCTGAATATTCAGCTTTGAGGCCCAGAGTGTCATTCCAGTCATAGCCCTAATAACGACCACGAGTTCAGCTTTGAAATGGCTCTTTGAAATGTTGCACAAGCAGGATAAAGAAACAGGAATATTCATTTCAGGATAATCCAGGTCATCTCAACATTGCTGTGAACATGCTCTTAAAACCATTTTTAATGGTCTTCAGGACTCAAGCTTGGAGGCCTATGTAGGTAAGTGGTGGGCTTGGCTGGTTGTGGGACACCTCGTGTGTGAGCCTGTTGAAAGCTGAGTGTCATGCCAACTCACCAGACTACAGTATTTTCAAGATGACTATCAGAACGATCACTTCCCATAGCAACCTGTCACAGGGAATAAGTGCCATTTTGACTGGGAAAGTCCATCTCTAGCTCTATTTTCTCTCCCAGTTGCACACCAGGTGTGGCTGCTCTGCTAATTACAATGGCAAAGTCGAGCAAGATCTTGTTTTGGATATGGAGGCAGGTACACATCTGATGAAAATCTGTATCACAGAAAGTGGGAAGCAATGGTGGTGACATCAGCCATGGCTGAGTGATGAAAAGTCATGTGGTCATTTTTAAAAGGAGACACAAGACACTACCCCATTTATTTGGTATCTTCTCACTCTCTCCACTCAGGTATAAACCTCCTGCAGATGATGCCAGCCCTCCACTGAAGGAAAGATTGCTAGTTCAACAATCCACCAATGTATGACCCATCACTGCTCTCACCTTCTGTGAACAGAGATGTTACTGGAGATACATTTTTACATTCCTCATGCAATATGTGGCCTCACTTAGCGTTTCCATTACCATTTTGTTTGTACACCCCCCTTTACCAAACTACCCACTCCCCAAACCACTGGCTGTGGTTATGCAGAGCTGCAGCAGGCTGCTTTGGGATGAGGCACATCCACAGTGACAGCTTTATGGTGACTCCAATAATGCTGATTGTCATTTTTCCTCATGTTTAAATTATTTATGTGTTTATCCTACAAAATAGCTCTATTGGTTGGCAACTTTCTTCGCGTGAACTCCTAGGGGTTGTGATGATGAGTGACTCTACAGAATCCTGTGTCTTTTAGGAGGGTTCAATGACAAATTTGACCAATTGTACCAAGAACCACCTTTCTGTCCAGTTTTGCAAGTAGACAGTGCTGTCTCTGTCAATCAGGCTGAATGAACAGATTTCCTCAGCAGTAAATGTAACTACACTGCAATTTCAGGCTCTTCCTAAGACAACTTTCTGAAATGCAGTGTAAGGTTGTACCATTTCAGACAGGAAGCGTAACTGCCTACTGAGAAAAATGGGAACATATGCTCCATTTTAAGCCCATTACAGAAAGGAATTACTTATAGAGTCATGCGGACCCAAAGCTAATATCATCCTCTACACAGTAACTGCTGCATCTAGTACTGCTCAGCAATGTGCAGAAATAGAAGTGGACAGAAATCTACCCAGACAAAAGCCAAGATTATTTTTCTGATGTCACTTGGGTGCCCAGACATGGCTCCTGAGCTGCAAACAGCCTGTTGGCCTGACTGTGTCCTCCCTCCTCACCCCTGTTCCCCCAGACACCTGCAGTTTTCTTTGAAGTAGGAACATGGCGAGCATTTCCCAGAGACATGTTGGGACACAGAGGGAAAACCAGAGAGATGGATTCTATCTGTCAACTCGTGATGAAATATAGTGACAACCCCCTCCTCCCCAGCCCCAAAAGAAAGCTTGATTTTTTCTAGTTAAAAAAAAGTGTTTGGCTCAATCCCTAGACCAGCTGCTTCCTACATAAATAAGAGGCATGCACAGTGTACAGAAAAGAATATTTGACATTCTTAATCAATTAGATAAGGGGAAAAAACAGTCCATTTTCCTGTTCAAAATAAAATTATCATGGTTACTTCAGATTTCAAGGGCATTTATCTTTCAGCTTCAGACAGATGGGCACTGAGCAAGCTGCAGGTTACTGACCCAGGGCTGGAGAATGACTAAGCTGCCAGCTGGGATGCAGAAGGCCAGGCCTGGCTTTATCGGGGTGCTGGGACGGAAATAGCTGCAGCAGTTGCCAGCCAAGTCAGGTGTGCCTTGGTAGAGCCAGGCTTTTGCGAGGACTGAGCCAGGCTGGAAAGAACTGGCAATCCTGGAGGAGGGAGTTAAAACACCTCAAACCAAATTGCTCAAGGAAAGCACTCCCTGATCCTGTCCATGAGTTTTCCCTGGCTTTGAAAACTTGTATAAACATTTACCTAAGGAAATGCCAAAGAAATCAAGGTGAGGAAGAAGGTGGCTGGGAGGACTGTAGGAGAATATAGGCACCTTTCCTCTCCCAGTTCAGCTCAGGACGTTTCAGTGGAAGAAGCACAACCTGAGACATGTTGCATATCTTCTGCTCAAAAGCACAGGGGGCTCCAGGCATCGCTGCCAGCCCCTCAGCAGAGGCAGGAGGCACAATGCCCTCTCCTTGAAGAGCACATGTCTCTGGATCACCAGCAGCCTTTGCAGCCCCTCCACGGGCTGTTGGAGAAAGGATGAGATTTTTGAGAGGGCCGGCTCTGCTGTCTCTTGGTTCAGGGGACACAGCAGCCCCACAGCACTGCCCTTTGCACTGCCTTGGTGCAGCCAGGGCAGGCGGGTGGACTGCAGCTCCTTTGCACAGGTTTTAGCTCAAGCAGCTCCAGGGTCCCCTGCGCAGTTCCTGGAGACTTCAGGCCCGGGTGGCTGTATTGGAAGTCTTGACCGCTGCTGCTTTGCTTTTGCAATACCACTTCTGTGTTCTTCCAGGATTTGTCAGGACAGAGTGTTTCCCCAGGAAAAAAAAATACGCAAATAGGGCAATGAAGCATCTGAGCCTACAAAGCCCTGCTCAGACCCAGAGGAGCCCTCTGGAGACTGCGCTCGCCTGTGAAATCTGAGCCTGTAGTGCCACCTAATGAACAAGCGCCATTCAGCATCCACGCACGTGCTATTGCGTGCAGGAGAATCGGGCAAAGGGTTCCTTAGGGCCCTTCATTCCTCTCTAATGCCCTTCGTCCCTCTCCCAGTGCTTCAAAAATTGTTTATTCGACCCTTGCAACTGGGGTGTTAGGCAGCAGATAATACTAATTCTGCTCTGAGGACAAGTCACAGAGGAACTTTTTGCCAAGCCCAAATACACAAGACAACAGTAGTTGAGTAACAAATTAGAGTAACTCCTTTCTCTGCATCACCTCTGGAAATACCGATTCCAAGGGACAGGGCAGAGGGGTGACACGGTGCAGTGTTGCAACCTACACCCTCCTCCTGTGACTTGCCAGCTTGTTCCCCGTATGGACCCTCCTGAGTGACAAGCCATAGACTCCCATTTTTTAGGAGGCAGAATCTGGGCTCCATTTGATTGGCGAGGACAGTGGTCCAGCATGAGGATGGGGAATGGCTCTAAAGGACAGGAAGAAACCAGCTGGTGTTTTGTTTTTAGTCAGGAAATCATCAGAGAAAGAGAATAAATGGTCCACACAAAGTGCAAGCTTTGTGCTGGTCACAACTGCCTTCTCAGATGCAGGGAGTGGGACACTGAGACTCCTCCCAGGGCTGCATTCAGGTTTCTGGCCTCTGCTGATACAAGGAGGCATCTCAAAGGGCAAACTACCATCCGGGGCAGGCAGCTGCCTACAGGCAGCCAGCAGAAAATGTGCAAGAGCTCAGTCCCTCCCTGGAGCTTAGAAGTTAGGGCTGGGCATTCCTCCTCCCTTTACCTTCTCTGTCCTGATCTCAGGTCAGGCACCCGCCAGAGCAGAGGCCTCTTGTAAAGGTGCTATGGCAAAGCACAGCATGCGTGTGAATGGTCAGAGCCCTCTCCCAGAAAGTGGGAGGTTTGATCTCCACCTGGAGGGACTGTAACACACTCTCCACTGGCCTAGTCTGCTTTACCCCACATGGCAGGGCATGCTTTAATATGGTATGTCTGTAATATGGATGAAGAGCACCCCAAGCTCCTGCATCCCGAGGGCGTAACCCAGACCCATCCTGCTGAGAAGGCTGGGTGCCTGCTTCTGGCACCAAAGCAGGAGATCTGAACACAAATGCCAGTCACATCACAGAATGCACAGACGCCGAACCCTCAGCTAAGTGTGAAACAGACTCTGGCCCTATGCTTGGTTTTTAAGCCTTTCAAAATGTTCAGGGTGTTTCAGGTGTGAAGAAAGCAAGCACTGCAACTCTGGCCCCTTCACAGTGGAAGGAACAGGGGACAGGCAGTGTCTCATATGCAAAGAGTCCTCTGTGAAAAAAAAGCATTTTTAGGGCTGGATGCTCTACAGGCATGAGAGGATCACACATGAGAGTGGGAGTCTGGAAGTTTTAAGCAATGAACAGCTGAATAAGTTTCTATAGAGCATGTGGGAGCCAACTCTTTTCAAAGACATATCATATGTCCACAGATGGGCAGGCTTTCACTAAAACAACAAAACACATATTAATTGAAGCAACAAAACTCAATTTAACTGAAACCACAGAAATGTTTTTTTAAAAAACAAACCACAAAAGCACTTCCTTTCCCTTGCCCACCCACACTTCAAGTCTAGGCTTCAGTGCACTGAAAATTCTACTACAGCTTCCCACAGAGGAATTTATCTGAATTGTGTACTTTGTGTATCAAACCTGCGTACTCCACTCTTGCTGTGACACAGAAGTACTCGTCAGTCAAAGTGGCCCAGAGAGAAGGAAGACCATTCTTCAGCTAAGTGTTTATCTTGGAAAGCAGAGATCAGTGTTTCAGCACCTTCGCTAGGACCCATTTATGTATTTTGCATGAGTCGGGCACTGGATAACGTGCACACAGTCAGGGATCAGGATTGGGATATGGATCTCCTCTTGCCCAGGAAAATTACCATGAAGCTGAGATGTGTCACACAGCTACCTGTTCCCTGGCCCAGTGAATTCTGGATTTGTCTTGCACTGAGTGAGACAGCTTCAGTGGGTGAGTGTGTGCTCCCCTTGGTCCTCAGAGAGAAAATAATCTGGTGCTTGGGGCAGTCTCCCAGAAGACGGGATTTCATGGCCCTGAAGACAGAAGCAGGACTGGACCTTGATCACCAGCACTGCTGGGTGTGTGCTAGAACTGTTGAGCTATAGTTTAACAGGCAAGAAAACAACAAGTCCTTCTCCAGCGGCATTTTCAAAGAAAAATGATAGCTGCTACTTTTTTCACTGATCTTGTTCTGGGAAAACTGAGAAAAAACACCTGTCTGGTGGTTCCCAGTTGCACCTGGGTGTGAGCCAAGGTGCAGAGGGAAACTGAACTGCCGACCAAGTGGAGGTGACACTAAGGGACAAGTGCTAGCTGCGTGGTGTTTAGAGGATCACAGTCTGGGATTCAGTGCTTGCCACCCCATTCAGATGGTACTCCAGGTGCCTCAGATCCATGCCCAAAGTATGGCCACAATGAAAGAGAAATGCTGGGTGCTCTGATCTAAAGAGGATGAAAGGCTGAAGTAGACAACTGTCATGCACACCTTGTAAGAGGCAGACAAACCCCATACTGGGCAAAAAGTGGCTAAGCATGGAAGTGAAATGACATTGAACCCACAGGAAGTATTTTTCTTCACGGCAGACCCCAACCAGAGCTCTCAGAGGGACCTAAGCTTGGGCCAGAAGATCTCACTTCTACCCCCTAGGACTCGGTCAGGGGGGTAGGACTTTGGCCAAGGCAAGGGGACTTCCATATTCGTTTGCCTTGTGTGTGTTGTGTAACCCTCGGAGGCAGAGCACAACTGTGTGCAGGGGCTGTGGCTTGCCAGCCATCCATCCGCTGTTGGGAAATCCCTGTGCTGGGAGCAGATCAGAGCCAGGTGAGGAACCCACAGAAAAATTGCAGCTTTAAACACATCATTTGCTGTTGCAAGGGCTCTGGGTAAACTAAGGAGCCACCAACTGGCTGCAGGAGACAGCTATATTGGACTAGCTAGAGGTCCCTTCCAACTCTGAAAATTCTGTGATTCCATGATATTCTTTCCATGGGTTTTAAGAAATAAACATTAAAAATACTAATAGGTGTGGACATATGCCCTGGTTTCCCAGGAACAGACCCATGGGCCAGCCATGGCAGGCAGGCCATGAGTAGCCCCGAGTCAGCTGGGAGTTCCAGTCAGGGCAGCTGCCCCAAGCTGACTCGCAGGTGTATCCCATACCACTGACATCAAGCTCATTATAAAAAGAGAGATTTTAGGGAGGGTGAGAAATTTCTCTTCCTGGGGTTCCTTTCTCTTGGCCTCTTCTTTCTGCTGCTGCTCCCAAGGACCAGTTTGAGTATAACCTTGTATACTTTGTGTTGGTGATTGTATCAGTTTTGTTGTTTCATTAAATCTGTTTCTATTTCAACCCACAGGGCTTCTCCCCTTCTCCCCTTCTTCCCTGACTCCCCTTGTCAGCTGGGGAGAGGTCAGTATGTGGCAGAACAACTGCTACAGTTTAGGCCTGGGTATAGGCTAAATGTAGGCAACATACCAGCAGGGTAGTTTTCCTGATGCCCTTGGGCTTAACTGCACTGATACACTGTGCATCCCTGCCTGCGCCTTGCTGTGCTTCCAGCCACCTCAGGGGTCTAAGCAAGCTGACCATGCCCATTTGCTGTCCTTTATTTCTGTGACGTGTTATAAGGCTGGCTGCCGAAACCGTGATTTGCTTATAAAATGGACCTGTGCTTGCGGAGCAGCATGATGAGTGCCATCTACTGATAATTAAACATACAGCACTGCAGAGGGAGAGGCTGGTTCACCCATGGCATCAGTGGTACATCACAGTACAGCTCTTCATGGCTGGCAGCTCCCGTGATGTGATGAAGTCATGGCAGCACCATGTTCGTAGGCTGCCAAGGTTTGCTTCTGCTGCAAGGTCGTTTCTTGAAGCTTCATCAAGCAGCTCTTTTTCAGAGATGTGCTGGGTTGTCTTGAAGCTATGCTGAGCTTTGCCGCAGTCTTCTGGGGAGGAGGGGAAGTCTTTGGCAGGATTGGACTTTGTAGAATATAAATGACCACTAATAAAATTTTAGTGTTAATGTGAGTGCTTGTGTGAACTGGAAGTCGAATTGCTTAATCAGACTAGTAGCAATTAAAATGGTAATTTTTCTGTACTCAATTCTGCTTGCAATTTTTACTTGAGTAAAATTCTTTGAAGTTAATTGGAATTTTGATTAAAGGCTCCTGGATCTGGGTCTCTGAATTGGTACTATGGAAGGTTCAATATTTGCTTTGGTTTTCTGCATATTAAGTTCACCGCTATATATTAGTGCAACTGTACAATTAGTTGTAACAAGAACAACTTCAATAAAGATTACTGTAATCTAGTTCTTGATATACTTTAGAAAAGGTCTTTTATCACAGTGTGGTATTTAAAGTGCTGCTAAAACAGGCTGCAAGATCTGAAAAACTTGATTGCTTAAATCATTTGTCTTAATTATTTCTAGTCCTTATAAGTGGCTTAGTAACATTCACTTAACAGTAATTCAGAACTTGGGATGAGGAGGGAAGAAGGGGGGCATTCTTGTTCTTCAACTTCAGGGTTCAGATTTTGATTGTCAATGTAAAAAAAAAAACAAACCCTACTCAAATTACATTATAACCATTAGTAGAATGAAAAGTAACTGTCATGTAACAGCTTTAAACTTTAAAAAGTAACATTTTGTCTAAAACGTTGCCAGAAATCCCCCAAACAAACCCAACTTCTGCAAAAAACTGACACTTGGTAGCATTTTCAGAGAAGTTTCGAAATGATCCACACACAGCAGGTTGTGGCATCCGAGGCACTGGAAGAACCAGGGGAGTATTTTTGCTGTAGCAATCCTGACTCAGAGGTTTTGCTGCAGTTACTACAACCACAGGTGAGAATAAAGCCCACGTGAAGGAAGGAGGACTTGCACAAGGAATGCGTATTTTTGTTATGTCGTGGGATTTGTCGTGGAACTTTGCTGCATGCTAATGTCACCTTGTAGACAGATTTTGTCACTCATCCAGGGAAAGGAGTGCTCGTTTTGACAGCTGCAACATAACTGATGCAAATATTGCTTAAATCTTGCTGGAGTCAGTTGCTGGTGCGGGAAAAAGGAAAAGCAGAAAGAAAGAAGGGAATAATCATGTTGACAATATCAAGCACGTGGGTTCTTGTTTTATACCTCTATTTATAAGAAGAGTATCATAGCTTGTGATCAAAATGCAGGCTGATTCGTTTTGTATTCATTAACAAAGTTTCCTTAATTTTTTGGGGGGGAGGGGAAATCCTTCACCTTAAGACACACATGAAATAACAAGTTGCATATGTCCTATACTAAAGTGCAACAACTTACTAATAATGGATTTGTTCCATTATTTGTTCCAACAAATGCAAGTTTGTTATGACTGTGGGATTTCTTTCTTTCTTTTATTTTACCCTAAAGTGGTCATTGGAGCACAGTTTCTTTCATTTTCCAGTTCAGCAATGGAGTTATTGGATTTAAGTGCAAGGAAAGGGATTAAAAACAGATCGTTGCAATTCAGAGAAATGTTCTGATCTTCTTTTGACTCTTTTTCTGAAGCTCTTAATTTGAGATACAAAGTAAATTTTATCTTAAATATTTTTCTCTATTCCCTCTAAAACATAAAAGCATAGTATGAGGATTAAAAAGATCAAAGCTTTTCAAAAGTAGTATTATTTTGCGATACAGTACAAAAACCTTGAATATCCAACGGCTATGCTATTACTGAGCCAAAATTGTGTTAAGATCTGCTAGGTCTATTTAATGGTTATCCCAATAATCACAATTCCCAACGGTGAACTTTGAGTTCTTAAATGGCTGTGGCAAGAATAAGCACCCTGCCAGTTACTGCATCCACATGTATGGATCGGGTGTGTTGTGTGAAAATCAACACTTTTGAACTAAACGACTAATATATGTGAACTTGCTCTCACTGTAGATTTCGTTTTGCATAATATTTGCCATTTGCACAGTAAGGTTCATCGCATCTCAAACTTTGCATCCAGGGACACGCAGCCACAGTCAAGGAGCACGGATGTGGGAAATAAGTCCCTGCTTCGACGAAAAAGCGTCCTAGGAGACTTCAAAAAATTAATTTGTAGTTTAATGCAGCGGTCAGGAAGCAAAAGGACGTTTCTGCCTACCACACAGGTGAGTGCCTGCTCACCACGCCCCTGTCTGCTGCTGCTTTACCCAAGCACGCCCTGGCCACCCCGCAGGGGTGCCCTTAGGTGCCGCCTGTTGCGAGATGTCTGCTACGGCCGCAAAACTCCTCAGCACCGCGCGAGGAGGCGCCTGAAGCCGGTGCCCGGGCAGACGAGCCACATCGGCTTTCTTCCGCACCGCTCCGTGCCTCACCGCTTCGCCTGGCGCTGTCCCACCCGCCGCCGGTGGCACGCAGTCCCCGAGGGAAACCCTCGGCGGCGGCTAGAGACCCTGCCGGCGGCGGGCAGAGGCGCCTCACGGCGCTCCCCCGGCGAGCGCGGGGGTGCTGGGAATGGAGGGCCCTTTCCGTGAGGGAAGCGGGGTGCCAGCGGGAGCCGGGCTCGCGGAGCGCGGAGGATGGGCAGGGTCCGTGTGTGGGGCGAAGCGGAGCGGGGGCAGTGGCGGGGAGGCGGGAGCGCCCCTCAGGCGGTTCCCGCGCAAGCGAAGCGGCGCGGCGCGGCGCCCCGCCTCCGCCCCGGCCTCCTCCCCCTCCCCGTTCGCCAGCGCGCGCGCCGGGGAAAACGTTGCGCAGGTTCTAAAGCGGGCGGGGGGAGGGGAGGGGGCGCGGCCGCGCGCGAGGGGGCGTGTGAGGGGGAGCGGCGCGCCACGGCCGCCAGCGGGCAACAGCCTCGTCGCCGCCGCCACCGCCGCCGCCGCGGGAGGCAGCCCCCCCCCGCCTCCGCCTTGCGGCAGTCAGCTCCCCCTCGGCGCCCGGCGCCAGCGCCGCTGTCCCGCCCGCTGCATGGAGCTGTCGGCCATCGGGGAGCAGGTGTTCGCGGTGGAGAGCATCCGCAAGAAGCGCGTGCGGAAGGTGGGCTGCGGCGGGGCGGGCCCGGGGACGGGGCGGCGGGGGGGGCGACGCGCGCGCACCGGGACACCCCTCCCGCCTCGCACGAGCGTGGCGGGCGGGGGGCGTGGTGGGCGCGCGCGTGGCCGCCCTGCCTTCCTCCCCCCGCGTGGAGTAACGGGCAGCCCCGCACCGGCACCTGCGTGGGGCCTGCAGGCGAGGGGCGCGCCTCTCGGCGGGAGCTGCTGGTGAGGCGGGCGGGCGGGTGCCTCGGGGGCAGCCTGGGGGCGAGGCTGTCACTGCTGGAGGGTTTAGTTGTCTGCACAGGCAGTGCGGGTGCAGAGAGGGCCCGGAGCGGTCTGGCGGCCGGCTCTGTGACTCAGTTTCCCCAGCTCTGGAAACCCTCTCCGTCTCCGCAGGCTGTTGCGAAACTCGTAAGCGCCCAGCGTGTGGAGACCCTCCAGCGCGAAGGCCTGCGCCGTGCTTTGGGAAGTGCTTAACAAGCTCCTCAGTATATCGAAGATTTTAATAGTTGTGCGCATTCTTCAGAAGCCCTTTAACACCATTTCCAATCACTACGCTTTTCTTTTTAAATCATGTGCTTAGCGTGAACAAATTAACAAATAACTGAACTTGAGCTGCTGCACGCTTGGGTCAAAAGGCTGAGCAAGTATGACACATAAAACAGTATTTGAGAAAAGCATGTAGCAACTGGAAGGGAGCATGCCAAAGAGATGCTTCATAGGTTCTGAAATACTATATTTCTTCTCTTTGCTTTAAAAAAAAATATTCCCCTGGCACTTGCTGCTGGCACACATCTCCCTCTCAGGTTTATGCATACCAACTTCTTGTAGGATTGCTTGTAAATGCAGGAGTGGTTTCAGTCCTGCTCTCCTGTTCACTTTTTGGGTTCTGCCTACTAGGCTTCTGCAAAGGTATGACCCCAAGCTGATGGTATAGTTCAAGCATGCTTAAATGCCCCTGCGTGCCCATCTTCTGGGGAAGAAAAAAGGTATAGCAAGCCTAGTTGGATGGGGAGTGGCTTTATTTTGAAAACAAAATAATGGGAAATGAGCTTTTCATTTGCAGAGTTTAGTCCTGTTGATTGGTTGCACCTCTTACTGCAGCCCATATTTGGTTGCGGAGTTCACCTGTTTTCTTTTTCCTTTTTCCGCCCTTAGGGTAAAGTAGAATATCTGGTGAAGTGGAAAGGATGGCCCCCAAAGTAAGTTGTGTTTTACTTGGCTTTTACTCTTTTTTCTTTAATATTCTGTAATAGCTTATACTATGCAACTGAGCATCTCATTCTTAACAGGTAACCTTTATCCACAAGGGTAAACAAAACCAAAGAGCAGCCACAAACCAAAACTCTGTATTTCTGGACTGGCAGCTGAGGGATTCAAACAGCGTGGTGATATTTTCTGACTGGTTTTTGCCAGATGCTTTCTAGATACAAATGTTTTTAAATTCATTATGAGTTCAACAGGGAACCCTGATTCTTTTGAATGTGGAATGGCTCCTGCTTTTCTGAGTCAGCACTAAGAGGGTCTCACTTTATTTTTAGGGCTATATGCAGTCATTTAAAATGGAAAACAAGCTGATGGTCTTGCCTTGTCCTACTGTTTCCCCTCTGCAATTCACAAACGGAAAAGGGCAATGTTTCAGATTTATTGATTGTAGCCAAATGCAGGTGATCTTTGTCCCTTGGAAATTACCGCCACGCCATTGTTTCCTTGTCTGAAACCTTCTGTTATTTTGAGCACATTTTCTGCTTTTGCTTTGGTTGCTATGTTGTAAACAGGAAAAAAAGTAAGATTGCTGTGTGCTGTTTACAGATACTTCTCTTCTTAAAAATGCAGCTGCCCCTGAGGAACAGTGATTGCTCTGTGCCTAAACAGTTAGTAAAATGCTTTGAGATTACAAGGATTAGGTAATTGGAGAGTATTACTATGTCAGCCAGCAGTCTAGCTAGCCAGCCAGCCCATATGGGGCCCTGTCTTTGCTTTCCTGTTTGCATGTGTGTACATACACAATGTGTGTGGGTACAACTGCATTACACATGCAGTGCCACTGCATGTTGCTAAGCAAAACAGCTGCTGCTACTGGTTCATCCTTGCAGTTGGAATGCAGGACCTGCTAGGACAGTCCTGACAGATTGAACCTGGTGTCCAAGAAGTTGAAATGTGTTCCTCTGTGCCTAATCCTCATGCCTAATACTCGTGCTTGCAGGGCATGTGTGGATATAAGCGGCTTCCCCTCTCTGGTGGTGGTGGGAGAGGATGACTTTGTTCTTGACTATAAGTTCTGCTATCAGTGTCACCTTGTGCACTTGTTGAGTACCGGTTGCCATATAGTGTGGGTCAGTTCTTGGACCACTTCAGCCTCCTAAGTAGCCAAGCCTAATTTAATCACTGGTAGAGGCTGGGAAATGTATTTGTAGCCTGTGAGACACTATCCCTTTTTGGCCAGAATACTGATGATCCCATTTTCCTTTCAATAAGTGTATTGAGGTCCTTCTCATGTAAAGTCATTTGCCAAGAAGGTGGGCTGAGGCATGGCGTAATGTTTCCTTAGACAGAGCAGCCCTTATCCTTACTGCTACTTTTCCTTGCCCTCTCTGCCTTGGGAATCCAGGGGAGCCAGAAACTCACTTTTGCAAATTAAAAGCAGACTCTTCTGCCCAGGGAGCAGGGGATGTCAAGGTTCCCTTCTTTTGATGCTGTGACATGTCCAAACACCTTCCCTCTTCCTCCAAACTCTAAATCTAAAGAGCACTGATTTTTTTTTTCCCTTCTTTCTTTTTTTTCCCCCCTCCATTTTAACTGTTCACTCAGTGGTTTGCGTTGCTGAAAACCAAGATGCTTTGAGCATTGAAGTCACTTTAATCCTACTAGCAGCCTCTGTTCCTTGTTTCTAAACATACACGTGTCTGTGATGTCATGCAGCACCACAAGCTGTTTGCTTCCAACATACTCCGATTCCTCATCCCACATCGTATTTCTCTTCATTCCTCTCCCCAACCTTGTTGCATTGCTCTCTGTATCTCTGTACCAGTTATCCCATTGTTCCCATTGGAGGGATAAGGATAGGTCGGTAGTTTGCTACTTCCCCATGTAATTGATTATTCACTTTTTTTTTTTCTTCTTAATAAAAAAATCTTGTTAGTGCCCTGCACCTCAGATTTTTGGATTGTACTGCTGGAGTCAGGGAATGGAGGAGTTACAATCTGATTCTAGCTACGAGCTTGTTTACAACTTGTCTTGGAGTTAAGAGGGGAGGGGGAAGAGGAGGAGTAGAAGGAGGGGGAAGGAAGATCATCTGATCTATGTTTTCCAGAGTGCTTGCTCTCCGCAGTTCTGCTGCAGCCTGGGCTCTGTGTACCCGTATATATAGCTCTGCTCTGCGTGCGTGTGCATGCGCGCGTGCGTGGCAAACTGAACCATGTGGGTTTTTTTTTTTTTATATGCAGTGTTTTGCCACTGCAGCGAAGCCAGAAACTGAGCTGCAGAGAAAAAGGCAACACCCACCAGTTGTTTTTTTTAAAGCAAATCCCCTTTCTTCTTCTGCCTGTGAAAAGCAATCCAATGTCTTCTTTCCCTCCCATGTTATTATTTTTCTTAAATTTGTAGAATGAGAGCCAGAATCCCTGCAGATGGGAGGAAGCCTTCCTCTGTTCAAACAGCATCTTGGCTTTGACAGCTCACAGTCAGATTGCTGCAGGAGGCTTGAGCAAAGGAGGGAGGGAGGGAAGGATCAGCTGGTTATTGAAGACATGTCTGTTCTTAATTCTCTGATGCACAGTGCACCTTGGGATATCTGAATTTCATAGGTTTGTTTCTTCTTTTTGTACGAGAATTGTACTTTCATTTCTAGAACCATTCTCCAGGAATGCACCTGCATTCCAGTACCTTATTTCTATCTAAATGAGAGATAAAAGGGAAAAGCATTCCCAAACTACCTCCTCTGCATACATATATGCATGTTTTGCCTGCCCTCAAGTGCAGTCTGTGCTTCATCCAGAAATGTAAACATCCTAAAATGCTTTTCCCCCTGTTTAAAGGCACTGATATGAATGTACCCTTGCCTACCTGCGTGTGGCTCCTCCTTGGCTTACCTCCCCAGGGGCCAGGAGGGGCTTTCCCTCCAGGCCTGGGGCCTCACATTCCAGGAGAATGAACGTTCTGAGTCATTTGGGGTTTCCAACTTGCTGTCTTGCCTTTGAGTTTGTATGGTGGAGACTTTTTCTGCGCAAACATGACCCCTTAGAAGCAAACATGCCACAAGGACCACCTTGTGATTCTTTTGCCTTCCACAGTGGGAGTTTTTGGTGACTTCTCCCTGGTTTTAAGTGCAGCTGTGCCCCTTGGGAACCATTTTTGGCATTGCCTGCAGGGTGGGTTCAGTCCTTTCCTGAGCATCTGACTCCTGTCACAGCTGGCAGTTGAGAGAGATGGGGCAGAAGAGTGACACTATTCACAGGCTACTTTCAGAACGTCAGGCTTATTTTGAGTAGTTTTGGTGGCTGTGACCACAATGCAGATGGGTTCCTCCTGCGCTGGTACAGAAATACTGATGACCTCTGCTAGATAGAAATAACCTGCAGGGGGAGTGGAGCAGGAGGAGTAGTTGGAGAGTCGCCATCAACTTGCCTCAGGGCCCAGGTCTAAACATGTTTAGTTGAATGGCATGAGTGAAGAAAAATTAAATTCTTTTTAAATAAATACTTTCAGCTACAGTGATTAGAGGTAATTAATAATTCAGGTGAGAAAGCGTACTTACTCTTTGAGTGCTCTTAATTTAGAGAGACCTATTTTTCAGAAGGCTGAATCAGATCACGTCTCGCTGTTCCATGGGGTTTGTTGGATTTGAGGAAGTGCTGGAGATGAGACCTGTTTAGGCACTGAATTAAAATCAGTTTTCAAGTGACTGCACAGGCTTTGCAAACAGCATGGAGGGGGCCCTAGGGAGGAAAGCCTTCCCTGTTTTCCTGCAAAGAGCTGCTTGATGCTTGGCCATACCTCTTTTGGGAAGGGGAGATGGTGTCTGCAGGAAGTTGGGGAGGGAATGGCTGGGACTCCTCAGAGCTCTCGCAATGTTGTGGCAGGCCCACTGACCCTTGTGAAGACAGTATCCAGGGCTGCAGCACACTGGTAGCAGGCTTGCAGAGAAAATGTTTCATTAAAGTATTATTTACTTTATATTCCTTATGTTTTTCTTCAGATACAGTACATGGGAGCCAGAGGATCATATCTTGGACCCTCGCCTGGTAGTGGCTTACGAAGAAAAGTAAGGGCGCATGTTCTTTCTCTCCCTGGACAATAGTGTCTTTATTTCGTAGTGTGCATAAAGTGCCTCTGTTGTCCCTGCTTCAGTCAAAGAGATGTATAGCGATTAATCCTGCTTGGTCTCTGTACGCTGGTGTTGGCTGATGTGGACAGGACAGAGTTAAAGCAGCTCTGATTGGCACTGTTCTGGAAATGAGGCCAAGAACAAGCAGCATTGAGCCAAAGAGCAATCAGTCTCAGCTTTTAATCAGGTCTGGGGCTGGACTGGAGTGATACAGTGTGGTAAGTTCCTCTGACCCATCCTTGATCAGCTGAGGCAGAGAAATTCCCTTATTGTAAGGCTTTCACTCCTACAAGAAGCAATTCTGGGGTGTTTTCCAAGTCCACACTGGTCACCATTGGGTTTTAATGAAGGAAATGAGGGAGCTCTGCTGCAAAAGGAAGAAGTCTTAACTAGGCTTTGTGCTGTGGTACTTAGTACTTGGTTTGATTTGTGTTCCTCTTTCACAGGGAAGAGAGAGACCGTGCATCGGGATACAGGAAAAGAGGCCCCAAACCAAAGCGCCTCCTACTGCAGGTAGCCTCTTGGTTTTCTGTGTATTTCTAACTCACTAGCTGCTGTGCTGCTCCTCTGCTCCCAGGGAGGTGGAAGCTGTCCATTTGCTGTTGCATGGACAAAGCTGGAGGTAACAAGCTAACACAGTGGGTAGGCAGGTAGTTTTAACCTGTTAGCTGAAGAGACAGCTAACTTGTCTTTAAAAAAGCAAAACAAAAAACCAAACCAACAGCAGCTCTTGCTCTCTGAAATAGGATTTTATAAACTTTGGGCTTGGGTAGTTGCAGGTTACCTGGTTTGCGTGCTCTTTTAATTTCATGTTGGGCTTGGCCTTCCCATCATGTTCAAGGTGGCCACTGGTTGGAAGTTGAGTTCAGCACGCTTTGACTGTTGCAAGCTAAGCAGCCAATCCTAGGAAGCATGCATTAGGAAGAGCTTAGATGACAGTTGAAGAGGTGAGAGAAATAGTGTTGCAGAAGCAGCATAACTTCCCAGGTGGGAGCCCTGACTGTATTAACAGATTTCTGCTCTGACCCTTGCTGCGGTGCTGTCTTGGCAGCGGCTGTATGGCATGGACTTGAGGAGTGCTCACAAGGGAAAGGAGAAGCTCTGTTTCTCTCTTGCACGGAGGTTTGGAGGAGGAGACAGTAGCCTGCCAGGGGCCAAGCCAGGGCAGGCAGAGTTTGCAGAGAAGACTGGGGGAGCAGTCCTGCCATTCTCTCTCCGAAAGCAACGCAAAAACCAGAAGTACCTGCGACTGTCAAGGAAGAAGTTCCCCCGCATGGCGAGCCTGGAGAGCCGAAACTGCAGGCATGAGTTCTTCCTGAATGATGCAGTGGGTCTGGAGGCCAGGCAGGGCCCTGAGGACTGGGAGGCCATGCAGCACACCAGCAAAGAAGGTAAGGCCAGACGTTCCTTGGCTTTGGAGTTCTGGGGCGTGTGAAGGATGCTCTGTACGCTCTCTCCTTGTTTGCCTCATCCTGGGATTGTGGTTTAGGTCAGGTCCTCAAAGCAGCTCTTGCTGGCTCACGTTGTGACCCTTTTGTCTGCAAGTTCCTTTCTTGTTTGGATGAATAGGACATTTTAACCTGCTCTTTTGGTGGTGTCACCTCTCTGTAGTCTCATGTGAGTGACACCCCTCCCAGTGTTGGAGAACATGCAGAAGATACTGTAACTTACTCCCCACTTCTAGTTCCCTCCCAGCAGAGGTGACATGCAGGTGTAACAGCAATGAATTCTGCCTCTGTCCGCATACCTGTATGTGTTCAGCCTGCTATCTGGTAAAAGGAGCTTGGCTGGCAGTGGACAAGCTTG
This sequence comes from Podargus strigoides, assembly GCA_028020825.1. Classification (NCBI taxonomy): domain Eukaryota; kingdom Metazoa; phylum Chordata; class Aves; order Caprimulgiformes; family Podargidae; genus Podargus; species Podargus strigoides. The sequence continues at coordinate 115,286,987 of CM051663.1, read as the reverse complement.
GACACCAGCACACCTCTCCTAGTGCTGCTCTGAGGAGCATACAGGAATGCTGCTAGGAACCCACAGTGCATTCCTCTGCCCCCTCCTTCTCTTTCCTTTCCACTCCCCATGTTCTCTCTAAAGTCTCTTGCTGTAGAGCTATGTGAGAGGGGTATGAGAGCAGTGAATGGAGGATGGTAACTCCTGCCTCAGCCCACTGAGTACGCAGCATGAGTGTAGGCATGGGAGATGTCCAAGCACATTTGGCATTTTGGGGAGGGATACCAGCGTCTTGTGCAGGAGGGCTGTGGGATATGCGTGTTGCTCTGAGTTACCAGGGAAACTCTATACCTGCATTATTAGAGTTTCTGAAGGCATAGCTGTCCTGAGGAGTGGAAAAACAGGGCTTGTGCTCCTTGTAGTAGCTAAGGGAATCCTCTTACTCCTTGCTAGAAGTAGCAGTTAGCGAGGCTGGATTAGGCAGGATTCTGGGGAAAGGACTGTGTTCTGAGAACCACCACTATCCCCTCCTTTCTGAGAGGGACTCAAACGGTGCCCAAAATCCAGGGAGGCAGCAACAGGGGTAGCACAGAGGAATCCAGTACTGCATACTGACAATGGGCAAATGCGCTGGGGCTGTTCCCCCTAGAAGCACTAGGCTCTGAAGCACTAGGGGATCAGAAGAGCGAACAGCACTACAGAAATGTGAAACTGTTTTTGTTCTCCCCTTGACAATACAGCCTGCATGGAATTCCAGTTATTGTTAGCGGGGATTGAACTCTTTCTGAGGTAAAAGTAGGTATTTGAGACAGAGGCCAGTAAATACATTCCTAATGAGGCCCTTGTTCCTTGCCCAGGTTGGGACAAAAAGGTATATAGTACAGGTATAGTGACAGGGAGAGGGTATGTTTTTCTTCCTCTCTGTATTTTTCTGGCTGTCTCTAGGGGTTGGGGGGAAGTGAGTCTTTGGGTGGCAGAGGGACTAATAATTATTCTTACAGTGAGGAAGTGCAGGGATGTTTGGGTTTCTTGTATGGAGCTATCAGGGAGCAAAGGAAGGATATAAGAAAGGGAGAGCAGCCTCTCCATGAAGCATTATTGATGGATTTTTGAGAGAATCACACCCGAGCTGTGTTGCAGGTGCAGTACAAGGAAGACCCTTCATTTTGGATCCCTCTAACTCCCATAGGAGTATCTGAAAAGTGTGTGTAAGAGTGTGTGATTTTTGATTTTTCAGCAAGGCATTTACAAACACATGAGGTCACACCTGAATGAGTGTGCTTTGCTGACACAGAACCACATTAGGGGCTGAGATGGGGCGAGAGGTATCAGGGAACTGTGGATGCTGAGATGAGCCGGGTGGCATTAAGGAGTCTTCTGACCTCTGTGTAGGCTGCTCTGATGCTGGTGTGTGTCTGTACACCTTTGCTACTCTTTCCTTTTCCTGTTAAATTCTGCAGTGATCCTCCATTTTCCCTTTGCCTCTGAGGGGAGGGCTTGCCCATGCTCTCTCTTGCCTTGTATGTACAGACTCAGTACAGGCTGATTTCACCCACCGTGTGTCAGAAAGGAGGCCCCTTTTCCATCCTTTCTCTCTCTTCTTCCTCCTTCCTTTTCCCTCACCCTCTCTCTCTGTCTCTCACTAACATGCTCTTATCTGCCTCTCCTGCAGCAGATGTGGATGGCAGTCTCCCTTGGATTCCCACTGTGCCCCCCAGCGAAGTGACAGTGACAGACATCACGGCAAACTCCATTACCGTCACTTTCAGAGAAGCACAAGTGGCTGAGGGCTTCTTCCGAGACCGGAGTGTGCAGTTCTGAACCTCCATTTTCAGAGCTCCCCAAAACCAGTGCTTTTAGGGTGGGGCTAGGGAGGGATTATTTTATCCCTTAAGAAAAAAAACATCCAAAATGTCTCCTCTTAAAATGTTTACAAAGACTTTTTTTTTCTCTCCCCCCCCCCCCCCCTCCTTTTTCCCCTTTCAGATAAGCAAAAAAGGGTGTGTGTTTGTCATTGCTTTGTCCCTCTGAAAAACTGACAGCCCTTTCCCTGGCAAAGACTCCCCCCCTAGTGTGAAAGCAGCAAGCTGAACAATTCGCCTTTTATCCCATTAAGTGGCGGCAGCTGCATTTGTGGGGAGAGGGCATGTGGAGGTGGAAAAAGAGCTGGATCTCTAGCCTGCTGCCTTGTTCTGCAACTGATACCCCTCAGATAAAGATACTTCTCTGTGCATTGCTCTTCCCACCTTCCTCTTCCCTCTCTTCCTGCAGCAGTGAGAGGCGATGGATCCTACCTGTGTAGGTAACTCCAGCCTGTTAAAGACTTTCTCTCCAGTGCTGTTTTCCATGTGGCCTGCTGTCAGGACTTCAGAACCGTATTTGCCTGTCTGTGGTAAGTCAGTCTTTGCAGCACGGGTCTGTATAGACAGCAGAGGTTTCTCCCTTTGATTGTCGATCATGTGGAAAGACTGAAATGCATCTCTGAAATCTAGATTGGTGATGAAAATTCAATTTGCCCTCATTAAAAGCTCAGAAACCCAGCGCAGTCGAGACATACCATTCTGTATATGCTAAACAGGATTTCTAGGCTTGTCTCTACTGTGTGAGGAATGCGTTATGGAAAGTGGAGTGTTCTTACCCTTTGCCAAATTCAGTATTAATAACAAATGCTGTCCTGAATCTGTGGTAATAAGTTGGTTGAAAACTGACTCCTCTCCCCTGGGAGGAGGGGCTAATAGGACAGCTGAAGCATTGCCTGGCACTGCAAAGACAGCCAAGGTACTGGCACAGGCCCAGGACACAGGAATTGGACAGAACTGAGCTAGAAATGGACCTTGATTAGCAGCAAATTCTCTTCTTGGATCCCACTGAGAGATCCAAGGTAAAAAACATGTGGGGAAGCCATGTATTAGATTTGAGGAGGGTGAAAAAATTCTTAATTCTTAGCAATTAGGATTCTTGGCTTGTACTGCCTTAATAATATTCTTCTGTGACTCCAGTCTCCTCACAGTATCTGTGATCCTGTACTACTTTACTGATGGAAACTTCCCCTTGGAAGGCGTAAAAATCTTTGCCAAGGAAAGTGGTCTGCATTTCAATAGGCCCTGCCTGATCTTGCACTTAAAAATGCCTTGTGCTGGCCTGCCTGTGACACTTAGAGGTTTTTGAAGAATTGCTGTATTTTGAGTTGATAGTTTAGCATAGCATCTGTTCTTGCACATGCACGTTCTCTTCCATTTTTTAAAAGCAAATTTTATTTAAATAACTTAAAATTTTAAATATAGACCTTTTCCTATGGAAAGCAAGAAAAGTAAGCTAGAGTCTAAGGTGGGATTGGCTACTGTCGTGATTACTGTCCTTAAACCCTTTGTTTCCTCTCCCCACCCCACCTGAAGCATCTTTTGTCTGCTATGTTTATTCTAAATGTGGCTCTGAGCCTTCTGAGCTCTGAGGTGAAAACACCTGTGGAAATCCTCAGTGTGTTCCTTTGAAGGGCGTGGCTGCTGGCCTGCAGAATTTGGGAGCTCTAGGGTTTCTGGTCCTCTAAATATCTACTTTTTGCAAAGTGCTTAGACTGCCTCTGTGTTTTTTATTAAAAGCAGGTGTTACCTCAGATAGGATATGGCTGCTCAGTGTAGACCTAGGCTTTCCCTTTCCATGTCAGAGCTGTTTGAGCAGGCCTATCTTCCACTGTGTCACAGCAGTTTCAGGACCCCTGGGAAGATTTTAAATTCCTGGGCTAATCTTTTGTCTCCCAAAGAAGTGACATGGGAGTTTTACTATGGAGAAATCTGAGAGGGTGAGAAATAGAAGCTGAGGAGGGCATGGAATTATGTGGTGGGAGGAAGAGAGAGTGGGGAAGACGCTTGCAATAGCTAGCAAAGGCAAATTGATGTGGTAAGCATACAGGCTCAGGATGTTTGTTTAACGTGGGTGTCCAGAGTGAAGCTTCTGTATCTGGCGTTGCATCGTATAAGCAGGATCACCCTCTTTTGCAGGATGCGGGGCAGACAGTGTTGTCATCATCACCGCCCAACAAACACTCCCTCTTCCCAACACCTGCCACATGTGCTGAATATCTGCATCTCTCTTTTGTCGTGACCAGTGGACACACCGCATGGCTGAGTCCACTCTTGAGGATCGTAGCAGGTCGGGTAGTTATGGCTGCAGAAGCATGATATTTTAGCTTATTTTTTAAAAAAGTCTTGACCTCTAGCTCATCCTGCTAAATCTTTATGACATTTATAGGATCTGGCTTCTTTATTCTGATGCAGTTACTACCGTCTTTGTCCTGTCTTCATGTCAGTGAACAAGTACACCAAAAAAGCTTCCTATTTACTAAGGTTCCTGGCTTTGGCTGACATTGGAAGCAATACCAGTCCTGCGGCAGGAAAGAGCTTGTACTAATAACTGGATTTCCATCCTCTGCTTTTGTGTCCACTCACCAGCTGAGACTTCTCAATGTTTTGTTTTGCCATTTCTCTTTAAACATCATCTTCCTTTTGCAGTGAAGTTTTCAAAGACCTGTGGTGGTCTTTCAGAGAGGATCCACCCACGGCTTATCTTAATCATGTTTTGGATCAGGCTAGCTTGTGTTCTGCTGGTGACTAATCATCTCCCTACACGAAGTGTTGAACAAAGTACCTGGCTACCATGCTGCTTCGTGTACAGGTCAATGAGGAGTTAACCCTTATCAGGTTAAGATACGTGGGTTTGGTTTGTGTGTGTGAGGAGGAGGCTGTGGTAGGAAACTAAGCAGTTACTGTGTTGGCGTGGACCTTTTTTTTTTTTTTTTTTGACATTCATGAATTCTTGCTTATCTTAAAGATCTTTTTGAGAAGATTTTTTTTTGGTCTTATAAAATGTGGTTCTGTTCCATATTGTCTGGTGACATATTGTTGTAAATTTTCTTGGTCTTCAGGGACTTTAAAATTAGCTTTACTCCACTTCTGCAGGTGTAGACATGTATGAGGGTTTTACTTGTGATGGCAAGAAAAGCTGTCTGGGTTTACTTGCCTCTTCTCTCCAATACTGTCCCATCTGCCAGTTAACTCCAAATCTGAAAATTGAATTTGGACCTCTTGGACTAACATACCATGAAAATCAGATGCTGTGCTTGGAGCTTCGTTAAGCATTCCGTTTGATTAGAAGAGCCAGAATAGCATCCAGCTGAAGCTGAGTTTAATAATTCAATTTGAAGGACAAGACGAGAATAGAAATGGGCTAACTCTCCCATACCTCGTTTGGCTCTGTGGCTGTAAACATGAAAAGCAAACTTCAGCTAGTCGAAATTACTGAACTGTACACAAGAAACAGACTTCTCGAAGAAGAACTGTTCCAATAGTCATTCTTAGAACTGTTCCCATGTGAGAATTTACCAGCTGCATTTGGGGGACAGCAGTTTTTATTTCACAGATCTCACAGTGAACTCACTGTATATACAAGAGAACTGTGGGGCTGAATGAGATGGGAAAACCTTTATTGTTAACACTGTGTTTAAAAAACAAAACCCAACCAAACAAAAACCAGAAAGGACTGCCTCTGTTCCTGGATAGTTGTAAACTAGGTGTTATTGCTCTGATATATAAGTGATGCCTTGGAACAGCAAGTTTTAACACGTAAATAGTGGCATTAAGTAGCCTCATAGCTCCTGCATGCTCAGTATTGTCTTGCATTTGCTTGGGGGCCCTTGTGCTTGTGAAGTCAGACCAAGGTGGGGTTTTTTTTTTTCCTTCTTGTTCAAGCAAAGCCAGGATGTTATTGTGAGAACACCCAACAGCAACTCCATTTGCCAAAATAAGTCCAAATTTGTTAGTGAATTGACCCTTGCTTATGTCGGAGCCTCAGACAGAAAGAAGCTTACTGAGAAATGAGAGGCTTTTTGTTGTTGTTGTTAGTGTTGTGAAACTGTCCAGAATTGTTCTTCTGGTGTTTCGTGACTGAATGTATAAAATTGTTTGTTCACTTCACAGGGGGCCCTTGGCCCCAGTACTGTTTCCTGCTGTACGCCAGCTTGTGCTGTTTGATGGTTTCACTGGAATAGAGAAGGGAGGCCTTGCACAGATCAGAAAACAGGCAGGGTAGCTCAAGCAAGACCCTTGGTGGTAGCCACAACAGAGGCTGGGGTGCGGAAGACAGCAGCGAGGACTGTCAGCCACATCCATGTATTTGAGCAAAGCTAAATCTACCACCACGTCTCCACCCTTTCCTCTCAAGCTTTGTGCTTTCTGAAGTAGGGAAAGTCAAAAACTTCTTTTTCCAAAGCTAATTGGTATCTACCCGTCTTCTGTTCCTCCCTTGCTTACCTAGGAAGAAGAGGGCAGTGGGCCTTTCAGGGAAAGTAGGGGCAGCTGCTTGTCAGGGACGGGGTTGCCTCAGAGTTGCTCTTGCTAGGCAGTTGGGGATAGGCCTTTGGGAGACCTAGTAGCTGAGAGAGAAGGCATGATAGAAGTGCAAAGAACTTGTGGTGAAACTGATCCCTTGCATCAGTGAGTAGGAGCCCCTCAGAGTTCTGAACAGGCCCTGTGGAGGGGAGATGGATAGGGCTGCATTTACATATCTGTCTTTTATCATTCGAAAGAACAAGGGAGATGGGCACGTTAACAGCTTGCATAGGATAACTTCTATATGGGAATGTATAGCATCGGCACCTGCAGGTAAAGCGAATGTGTCTCTTTTGCTGTGCTTGTCTTCAAAACAGTTGTCCCCAAAGGCATGGTAAACTTGTTTGGAGACAATAGCTTATGATCAAGAGGCCATGTTGTCCTCTGCCTGCTGACCTCACTGTCCTCTCAGAGAAAGCGTGAACCTTCTGGGTGTCCAACCACCTGGATTCCACCCAAGCAGCTGGTTAAGATGGGAAGGCCTACAAAACAGCCCCAGGATAACTGGAAGGAGAGAAGTAATCACTTAAAATTGAATTCAGACCCTTCAAATCCTTTTCTGTAACAAGCACTTCCTTGGAGTGATGACCCCTTTTCCTGTTCCAGCTCTCTTTCTTTCCCTTGCACCCTTAATTTCTTAAAGTACAGTGGCTTAGTGGGGAGCAGGTGGGAGATGATCCCTAGTTAACTGAGAGCTGCAGAGGGGAGCAGAGCTCAGTGGGAGCACGTAATGGCTGACAGGGGGACATGGATTGCTACCAAGCTGGGATGGGGTAGAAGCTTTGCTGCTGAGATTGTTTCTGTCTGCCGTGGGCTGCTCTGCAAAGATGCTGGGGGTTCCTGTCTGAAACAAGGTGGGGATGATGTCCGACAGTGCCAATCGGATGTGGAAAAGGGTAGCCTGTAAGACTGTTCAGAACCTCTGTCGCAGCTTATCTCATTATTGGGGTAGCAGAGGGGCATTTTGGAAGAGGAGGAGGTGGAAAGCCTTTTTTTTCCTTTTTTTTTTAACCAGAAAATGTAGTGTCAGCACAAAGAAGCTTTTTGCAAATCTATCAAAATGTTAAGCAGCTTTTTTTTTTTTTTTTTTTTGCTTTTAAATCTGAAGCATGTTTTGAAGCACTTTGGAAATGCAAAGCACTAGGAGTGCTAAGTACTCCTTATCGTCTGTCTAAAAGTGGCGTTTGAAAAGCAAAAGATGTATCTGTTTCAGGCTGCTGGCTGCTCCTTATCATTTTTCCAGAGCTGCCACCCAGCCCTTTGCCTCCCTCCCATGGCTGGAGAGGGAGCATGCCAAGTAAAGGAGGGCTCCCTGAGGGAGGAGATGGGACCTTCGGAGTCCCTGGCTCACCTTCAGGGTGCAGGTTGGCTTCCTCCCTCCCCACCTCCTTTAAGGAAAGGGAAAAATGAAGCTGAGTTTCAGTTTAAGCAGTCCTAGTCTGGAACTACGACCACTTCTTCCAGCTCTGGAGACATCTTTAATAGAGTCTCCTGTCTGAAAAAATTGCACCTTATTAGCTTAATTGAGGAACAGGGAGATATCTGTCCTTCTGCAGGGAGTGGGGAGAGGAAGGGAGGGAGAACCAGGGGCTGTCTTCAGTAGCTGCTGGATTTTTCCAGAGGCCATTTCCTCACCTCATCTCCAACAGAACAGCAAAAAAAGAACTAAAATCACTTAGATGAAGCTTTTGTTCTGCGTATATCAAGAACCTTTTGAGCACGCTGAGAGAATCTTTTTTTCTCGCCTAGCAAGCTCTGCAGCTGGGAAGAACCCCAGTTCTTTTGCTGGGTTTTCAGCACCAACCTTTTCCCTCAGCGTACAACATCGTTTGGACTCTTTTGCACACTATTTCGTCTAAATTGGTATGCTTCCTTTCTGTTGGGAAGATGGAGGATGGGTCAGTTAGAGGGGAGGGTCCCCGATTATTTTAGTTCTTGTCTCTTCAGTTGTTGCTGTTGTTCCTGTCAGCACGCTAGAGTATATCTGAGTCTTTGCACACAGAAAGCTTCCTTTTGCACAGAATGAGCTTCTAGCTTTTGTATAGACTAATTGAATGTATTGGGGGGGGTGGGGGGGTGGGAAATAGGGAGTAAACCAATTCCAAACAAACCAATCGGAGTATAATGCCTTTTCTGAGCAAGTACGTGCTGTAAAAGGAGATTGTAATAGCAAAGGGAGGGCAGGCTCAAGTTTAATTTGACACAAAGTATGGTTTTATTTTTGTACTGATACGGATAAGAGACTGTACAGCATCTATTTATTTAGATGATTTACGTGGTAAATGTTGCAAACAAAATTATTAAAATATTAAATATGAGAACTGACATTTACCTAATGGTCCGTTTGTGTGGTCATTTACCTCCCCTTGTTTGAATTCTACCGCTGAATTATTTTCCCCCAGTCACTTCTGTTGGTATAACCATGCAGTGTGGCTGGTAAAAGAGTGGAAAATGTGTGTGTGTGCGCAGGAGAAAGATCAGTAGAGATGGATCAATGAAGAATGGAGCCTGCAGAAGGCTGTTTCTGACATTACTCATTGCTTTGATTTGAGGAGTTAGGTTTTTATTAATTTTTAACCCACTGGGTGAGTTAGAGCTGTACAGAGGTGACCTGGGATGGTTGGTCTTTGATGGATTAGAATTTGAAATGGAGAATGCCAATGTCAGGGTGACTGCTGCTCTGGGTTTGGGGAGTTCTTGACGTCCTTGCGCAATGCTGCGGTGCCAGCACAGCTCTGCCTGCACCAGCCGTGAGAACGCTGGTGTGCCCTATATCCTGCATCTCTTGTGGGAACGGAGAAAATCTGAGGCGAGGCCTGGGCTGCCAAGCACACTCCATGCTGGTTGCCAGCGGGGAAGCCGCTCTCCAAGCTAAAGGCTCTGGAGGGGTTGGCCTGCAGGGCTTTCAAGGAGCTCCCTGGGAGCACAGCAGCTCTTGCGTGGAGTTTGTCCCCTTATTCGCTGCAGATAACACCGGGCTTAGCCAAGGAACCCGAATCCTGGGACTGCTGATGCCCCGTGGAGAAAATCCCACAGTGTCATTTAGTCCACTTTGGTTTCTGACTTGCTCCCTCAAGGCATGTGTGTCTACATCATCTGTGGAGGGAGAGGCCAGCTGTTCACTGAGATACCTCAGTAAGCAAATGGGGCCATCTGAGATGTCTTTCGTAGATGTAAGGTGGGGGTGAGCCCTGCATGCGAACGCAGCTATGACGTCAATGACAAAAGCACGCGGAGCAAAAGCGGAGGGGGGTGGGGTGTGTTTCCTGAGTCGGTCATGGCTCAGGGCAGCGTGGTTAGGTCTTGCCTGTGTTACCAAAGCGCAGTCAGCGTGCTTGCCCTGAGCCAGGGAGGCTGGATTTGAGTGATGCCATCAGAGCAGGACTCCAGCCAGCCACTTGGTTCTGCCAGCAGCCAGTGAGTCAGGTGAAGTTGTAAGAAGCTGCAGTGCAGTTACAGGAAAGCCTGCTCTGGAGATCATTTCTTCCTACCCCTGCCAGTGCTGCAGAGGCTGGCTGGCACTAGAAACTCCTAACGGCTTGTCCTTTTGCATGCATGTGTTGGTTGGATTAAAGGTTAATCTGGATAGTACTTCTTTCTTTTTAATAATCTGTTGCTATGCCTCCCCTCTGATCCATGCAGCACAGCCGGTTTGCCTTGCACAGCTCTCCTGATAGGACGCCTGAGAACAAGAGCGCCACAGGACGTGCCCCCGGGCCCCTGCTACTGGAGGCAGCACCCGAAAGGGGAAACCACATGGTCTGAGCAGATTGGTGTTCTCTGAGAAGCATGGAGTGAGCTGCAGCATGTGTGGCCCCTATAATGACAAGTGCTGTCAGGAAGCTGGCAGTCACCTCCTGTCGCTTCAGCCACTCATCTTCCCTGCTCTTGGTCCTTCTCTTGCCAGTGTTTTGCTCACTGAGCGACTGTTTTTGAAGCAAGGATGCAAGAAACCTGGGGGCCTTGTGTAATCACGCTGATCCAGTGGCAGCCTGAGTGGCTGGGCCTGCTTTAGGAGCTCCTAGGCAGGCCCCGGGGATATCGTAGTAGCTGTAGGTGGTGCATGACCTCACGGGCTTTCTCCACTACATCAAACGGATACTGGGCTGGAGGGATGGTTGTTCTGGCCACTACTTAGGCCACACTGAGCCACCCATAACTGCTGCACGAGGAGGTATGTGGTCAGCTCTGAGGAGTCTGTCCTTGCTCTTGTGTGTTTTGGGAGTTGTAGCTGGGAAATCTCACCACATTTTGACATGGATGACCATAGCGCCAAGGGCTTGCTTAAAAAACGATGCAGGGTTTGCTTGAGGGGCTGGGGTGTGTGCAGTGGTACCAGCCCCTGGTGCAGAAGAAGGAGTGACTGGTTTTTTACAGAAATCCGCTGCTCCTGCCAGCGACCTCCCTGGAGCAAACAGCAATGCAGTCGGCTGATCAACCCTTGGAGTTGTTCTCACGGAGATAAGTGCTGCTACTCCTGCCAGGTCACGGGTCCACAAAAAACGAGCCTGGAGGCAGCTACTGGCTTTGAGCAGGTGAGTTTCCCACTAGTGAGTGCCATTTAAAAAAATAAATAAAAATGTTCTTGCACCTGCTGTCCTCCCCCTACGCTTGTACATGGCTTGCCAGTGATTCTGATGAGAGAGGTCTTACTGTTCCCCCAAAGCTTATTCTCAGTGCTAGCAAAGAAGTGCTGCGGTGTAGCCCACGGCACCAGGGTCTGGAAGGTAATGAGACTCAAAAAAAATACTTTGTTTTGGTGCCCGTGGTGAACAACAGCTGTTCGGGGAGAGCCATCTTCCCAGGTTGTTGGGTTTTTTTTCAAGTGTTTTACTGGAAATGTGAATGAAACAAAGGAAATACCCAACAATGCTCTGAACAGCTGGATATTCTGCTGCTGTTTTGCTTTGTCAGAGTAAAAGTTAGATGAAAGAGCCTCAGCTCGGGCAATACCTGTACAACGGCTGCTTGCAGGGGAAAGAAGGTCCTGCTGACAAGTGGAAGGAGAAAATAACTAGAAAGAGTGCATGGAGTGCTCTGAAATGCTGCTGCCCCTTCTGGTCCATGGATGTGGGGTGCCTTGTGCTCCTGCCCTGTGGTGAGGTGTGCTGCTTGTCACCCATATGTCTGTTTGGGGATCTGTTTGGGGACAAGAGTCGCAGCTGCTGCGTGTGTGTTTGTGTAAGGACCTTCCCCCCATTTGCATTTTAGGGTGGATGATATCGATGGTTGGAAGTTCAATTATTTGACACCCAGCCACAAGTGTAAAAGCAGTTGTTTAAACACAGTGAACAATAACATATACGCCAGTTTAAACATGGATGGTGTTAATGAACACTTAACGTGCAAAGTTAAAAGCAGTTAAAGGGAAAAGCAAAATGCAATGGGTGTGATCGACTTGTTCTTTTGAAGTCACCTTCAGGTGTATAAAGAGATTGAAAAAAGTGGTATCTAGAGAAATGGGGCAGTTCAGAAGGACTGGTCCCATTCTAGGTGAGAGTCTTGAGTGATCTGCCTGGGGTTTTGTTCTTGGTTGGCCTGTGATGGTGAATACCTGAGAAAGGGCCTCTTACAGCCCATTCTCAAAGTGAGTGATACAACCTAAATGCAGAATTATCAGTGGTCAAGTACGCTGTGGTTCAGTCCCTGACCACAGAAACACCTTGTTCTCTGAACTGTTCACATCTCCTGAACCAGGGTCCATGTGACTGTCCGTTTGCTGTCTCTTTCTTCTCTGTCTGCATTCAGCAACCTCTCCATCTACCCTCCTTAGAATGAGGACAAGGTGGCGGGCAACACATCCTCTCTTGAGTCATTTTTCCTCTGGTCAGAGAGCTTGTGGTGGCTGCAATGTGTCAGCTGCCAAGGTGAAAAAGGACAAATGCTATGACAGATCTTGCCTGAATCACAGGCAGCGATGAAATGGCTAGTACTCCTTGGCTTTGGGAAATCCATCCCTGCTGGTACTGACAAATATAGCTGTTTCCAGAATATCCTCCTCCTGGGTGGAACGTCTGAGCCAGAGGTGGAAAGGGGAGGTAAATGCAAATGGGGAGAAAGGGCTACAGGGGCTGTGAGTGCTCCCTGCCAGGCTGGCTGAAAAGCGTGAAGCTGCTGAGGTGGTGGTGGGGTGAGAAAGTGGCCATCATCACAGCTCCCCCTTCTCCCAGAGGGTATCATTTGAAAATGCACACCCCCCCCAGAAACAGAGCTACAGCGGGAGGATGTGCTGTTCTGCTGTGCGCCACGTGGTCCCTCCAGGTGATGGAGGACCATCAGCTCCACGTGAAGACATCTGCACGGCCGTGAGCTTCCATTTTGAATCACAGGGAATGATTTGCAGGTTTTTTCCATCTTTTCAGCATCTGCGAAGTGTAAGGCACACCGCGAATTAAATGGGATTTTGCAGTGATGCTCAGGGCAGGGAATTCCTCTAAGTGACTTAACATTTTTCTGTTTGTTTTTTTTTTTAAAAGGTGTATGTCGCATGCTTGGCCCATTTACCCTGCAGTACCTTACACGGGCTCAAAAATGAGGGTGCATACAAGCATGAGCCAAAAGAGAAAAAGGAAGGGGGAAAAAAAGGATTTAAGCGCTTTCATTGTTAGTTTTTTGCCTTGGTGGGTACTTCCAGGCTTCCCCACGTACCCCCTGTGCCGCCCCTCGGGCTAGAGAAGGGTGGCGGCGCATCTGCGTGTGCAGGAGGAGAGGAGGCTGCGCGGCCGCCGCTGCCGCCATTGTTTTAAGTCAAAAAAAGGCCCCGTTGGGGCGGGAAGGGGGCTGAGGCGGCGGAGGCGCAGCGGCACTGCCTCCATGCCGAGGGTCTGCCCCGGGCGGGCTCCCACCAGCACCGCCCGGCCCCAGCCTCGAAGATGGCTCCGCGGGGCGGCGGTCCCCCCTCACGGGGGTCGATGGCGGAGCCCCCGCCCTCACACCCCCCGCCGCGCGGCCCCTTTAACGGCGGGCGCCTGCGCGCGCCCCCTTCCCTTAGCAACCGCGGGGCGGGGAGGCGGGTCACGCGCGGCCGCGGCGGGAGGGGGCGCGCGGGCGTGCGCGAGCCGGCGGCGGCGGCACGAGGAGGGCGGGGCGGGGGGCAGGGGGCGGGGTGGCGCTGGCGGGCGGGATTATTATGGGCTGTGGGCGCCGCCGCCGAGGAGCAAGATGGAGCTGTCTGCAGTGGGGGAGCGTGTCTTCGCCGCCGAGTCCATCATCAAGCGGCGCATCCGAAAGGTGAGGGGCCGCCCGCAGCGGGGTGGGGGGTGGGGGGCGGCCGCGGGACTCCCCCCGCTCTCCGCCGCCAGGCCCCGGCCGCGCCGCCCGCCGGGCCCCCGCCTCACCCCTTCTCTCCCCCGTGTGTTGCAGGGGCGCATCGAGTACCTGGTGAAATGGAAAGGCTGGGCCATCAAGTGAGTGCATCCCGCCGGGGGGGACCGCTCCGCGCAGCGCTGCCCTGCGGGGGCTGCCCCGGGGCTGCGGGGCGGGATGGGATGGGATGGGATGGGATGGGGTGGGGGGTGTGCGTGTGTCTCCGTACGGCCGGGGGGGGTTTGGGCGCTAACCCCTTTGCTTGTCATGTGTGTGTCCCCCCCGCTGCCCGCGCCCCCGCAGGTACAGCACCTGGGAACCCGAGGAGAACATCCTGGACTCCCGCCTCATCGCCGCCTTCGAGCAGAAGTGAGTGCTCATCCCCTGCCGGGGCTGGGGGGCTGCACCAGGTTTGGCCTTGGGCGGGCGAGCGGGAAAGGCTGTCCAGACTCCCTACTTCTTTTTTTTTTTTTTTTTTTTTTTTTTTTTTAACTTGTGTGCCTCTGTTTCCTCCTTGGGGAAAAGTTTTAACTTCTTGACAAATTTGACTCCCTCAAGGGAACGAGAGCGTGAGCTGTATGGGCCCAAGAAGAGAGGACCTAAGCCTAAAACTTTTCTCCTGAAGGTAACTCTTATTTAAATAACTCAGGGTCATCTCTCAAACCTCGCCGGTGCATGCCCTTGGAAGGACTGGGCTTCCAAGCGACTTGTGCCTGCCGCTGGGCTCTGGGAACACAGGGCCAACCCAATGGGAGAGTGAGTGGGGGGCAGGGACGCAGAAACGCACGAGGGGAGAGCATGTGTGCGTGCGACGGGTGCCCCAGCAGGGCGATTGGTGCACGCAGATGTGCACTGTGAGGCTGCGATCTCTTCCAATATCCTCTCCCTCTTCAAGGCCTTCTGCTGCCGCAGTGGAGAGCTAACCAGCCCTGCTCCCTCTCCCTTCAGCAGCCTATTCCATCCAGCCCCTGCCCCGCAACTTAGCAGCATGCTGAGCTGTGGCGGGAGTCCCACTGCCACACGCTCCTCCAATTGTGCTTCAGGATGTAGGTGCTCCATGGGAGTTTCATGAAGGGTTCATGTTTTGATCTGTAAACTGTAGGCTTGTCTTGCTTTTTCTTTTTTTTCTTTTTTTTTTGGAGGGGGGGTAGTTGTAGGGAGGAGGAGTGTTTCACCTCTGTATTAGAATAGCAGCTGAAGTTTCTAGTTCCTCTCTGATAGACCCAGCATCTCTGGAATAAGGTATTGTCAAAGCATCTCTGCTTGCTTGCAGTGAAGAAAGAGGAAGGTAGTCCCTAGTGCAGCTCCCTGCAATCTTTTTTACTTTCTCTTTTTTTTTTTTTTTTTATTTAAGAAATCTGGTAGCTGTGTGACCACTATGGGCGCTCTGTGGATTTATTAGTCTACAGACAAAACTCTTTGCTTTGCTCCTCTCTTCCCCCTCCTCCCTCTCCAACTATCTCAGTCTCGGACTTCAAATGAAACACAACACACCTTTGTACAGTTAAGACAGATATTGAGTTCACAGCTTTCTTGGTTTTGATCTTGTATAAAAGCCTGGAAAAGCCAGAGTGGACCCTGTGGTAAGGCATCGCTATCACTAAGTCATCCTATAGCTTTGAGCAAGTCATTTACCCTTTGTGCATGTTTCCCCATCTGTGAAACAGGTTAATACTTTCCTATGCCTGACAGCGGTAGGAGCTTTACTCAAGTCAGCGCAGCATTTTTAACTGTATGAGCACTGGAAAAAGCAGTGAGGGACAGGCTGTCACCTCTCCTCTGCTTTAAGAGGATGTAACGAAGCACGCAGAAGTGCAGGAACAGGCGTATTCTGATGTTCCGAGTAAAACCCAGGGGACTGTGGTAATCCTGAGAAAGTCCTGCTGATGGAACAGCTCTTCTCCTCCCTTGTTGCCTGTTTTTCTGCTAAGTTTTCTACATCTGCAGACTGAGAACTACAAACATAACGGATATGTACCACCTTTTACTCTTTATTTGGGGAAACTAGACTTAGTTGGTTTTGTTCTTTCTGGCAGTCATGCATTAAATGAAACCCTTGTGTTTAGGTTTCCAACAATGCAGAGGAACGCTTAAAGGGAAACCACCATCTTAAAATAGTTCTCTGCTTGAATTTTAAAAATACTGGTATTTGTAACACCTGACATTGTTCAGAGTGATAGAGAAGTGTTTATGCTGTGCTTTTAGAATTACTCTGTGTAATCGTTTCTTTTTGGTTCTACATGTGAAACGGCAAAATCCTATGCCAATTTTTCACTTGTTTAAAAAAAAAACCAACAAAACAACAAACCCAACCCCCAAACTCAAAAATAAACCCCACTCATTCCTCCTCTTCTCCCTTTGCCCTTTAAAACCCCCCCTAAACTTGGAATCTGAATTATTCAACAGCATCCTTTGAATCACGTCCCTGACACGTTTCTGCGGCACATCTTTGTGCCAGCTCCTTGAGCGCTACTGAAAACCCGTAGGTTTGCAGAGCTGGCTTGGTACTTTGTAGAAGATGGATCATGATAGGGAGTGAGGTGAGCTCTCCTGAAGGCTGGTGCCGTGTTGTGGGAGAGGCTGTCAGGGCAGAGCGCTGCCACTACTGCTTGGTTTTCAGCTCTGGGAAACAGAGCTGGTGAAATTCTTAGCACACTGACTTGCTGGTTTTCTGTGACTTTGGGTCCTACCCTAAAAATAACACCCCAGGCCAGGCAGCAAGAAGTAACCCTATCTCAGCTAGCCCTATCTGAACTTGTTTGAGCACTGTTCAGGCAAACCACTTGCAACACAACAGCAGCTAGAAACATGACTGAGACCAGCATGATAGTTTGCGTCATGTGCATCTCAGTCAGTTCTGACCTCCCGAAGATTGTCGGTTTGACTGCTGTTAGCCCTGCAGTACCGGTGCTGCTGCGGGAGGAGTGGGATTCAGTTCTGCCTTGTGCATTGCTAACGATGTTTTTGGTTCTTTCAGCTGCAGAATCTCTTGCCAGTGAGAATTTCGGAAGCAGGGGAAGAAATTTGATTCTTGCGTCCCAGAGGGAGTCTTTGGAGTTGGCAGTTAGAACAATATTCTTTTTGATCTGGTAACTGAACAGATTAGGCCTGGATGCAATGATGTTTAAGCAGGAGTCTGGACTAGGTCTGCTTTAGTAGACTAGTCTGTCCTCGACTCGGTGGCTTGCTGGGATTTTTCGTGTGTATCAGTGCTTAAACTTAGGCTTCTGAGTCCCCAGTAAGGCATTGAAATAAGCTCCCCGATACGCAGCTTGGTCCCGTGGCTTGTGTGGGTGTTTTAGTTTGCAGTTGGGGCCAGGTTTATCCTGAGATTAGTTCTCAAAACCTGCAGATAGGCACCCAGGGGGATTTGCAGAAAGCATTCCCAGCAGGTTAGTGGCCCATGCCTTTGGAAAAGCTTTGAAAAGCTGTGTCTTTGGCCACCCACTGCCTTTGTAAGCCAGGCTCCTGTTGCTGAGAGCTGTCTAACACTTGCCCTTTCGATCAGACTGCAAAGGGAAATTACAGTCCAGGCTTTGTAATATCGCTATCAAGATGGCCGGTGTTGAAAGTGACCCCTGCAAACTTCAACTGCAGAGTTTTGGGCAGGAAATGGGTCTTTATCCTCTGCATACTAGGGGCAAACTTTCCCACAGCTGAGATCAAGCTTGGCGGGAGGCTGTAATTCTTGGGAGGCTGCTGGTATGCTGCAAGCTTTGTGCTGAGCGTATAGGAAGCAGAGTCCATGGTCTGAAATGGGCAACACTGTATGTAAGGCTCTTACCTTACTACTTAGGTGCCTGGCAAAAGTTGTCCTTGAGGACAGGCCCTTCAGCTGGCAGTCAGAATGGAAGCTGGTGCAAGGTCAGAAAGAAATATAGTGCATGCTATAGTCATCTTCCTCTTTTTCCCTGCTTGGTTTGCTCTCTGTTTTACTTTTTGCTCGGTGCTCCGCTGAGAGGAATGCAAAACTTGCCAACTAATCAAAGTCTAGCAAGTGCTATTAAGAGACAGAGCCCAATCTGCAAGCTTGGTGGGTGTCTAGCAAAGACCCCTAGTTGGGATGACTGTAAATACTAAGGTGAAAAGACTGGAGAAGGTTAATGGGAAGGAAAAGAAGTAAGGGAGAGCCTTAGAGGGAAAGGGGGGGAAGAAGGGGCTCAGCAGCGTGATGTTCTGTTGCTTCGCCCTTCCTTGAACTCTAAAGTTGGAGTTGGGTTTCTTTTGATCTCCTCCCTGTTCGTAAATTATCCCTGAGCAGTTTGAAAACAGACCATTCCTCTTTGTAGCATTTTGTTCCCCATCCAGTAGGGAAACTTTAGTTTACGGCAGTGTTGCTTGGGAGAGCTGTGCTTGCTGTTGCCTTGTCACTTGGAAGACTGCAGAAGAAAGAGGGCGATAAAAAGCCAGAATGGCAGCCAAAAAGGGGAAAGAAGAGCTCTTGCGAATGCTGTTTGGAGCAAGGACTGTGGGAATGCAGGTGGAGAATAAAAGACAAAGCAGAACCAGTAATTTATGAGAGAGTAGCGCTGCTATGGTGCCGCAGTGCTACTGGAAATGACTTGATTTTGAAATAATTAACTGGAAATCTCTTGCCTTACAAAGTTGGGTTTGTTTTGGGGGTTTTTTTGTCTTTTGTTTGCTATTTTTTCCTTCCAAATTGCGGAGGTTTTGATACAAATCAGGTAAGAGAGGCTTTTCTAAGCTCATGTCCATGTACGTGCTTGTGTGCCTCAGTGCGTTAAGGGAATAAATGAACAAATATGCTTGCTGGGCCTCAAGGGATGTTTATTCAGAAATAGTAGGGAACAGGGGAGATATACTAGTTCCCAGGGGCAATGAGGGAGAGCTGTACAAGCTAAATAAAGGTGATGCATATCCCAAAAGGGAAGTGGGGGAGGGAAGCAATCCTAGCAATTGCCTTGCTCTCGTGACAGAGCACTGCAGCAAGCCTCCAGAAGCTGCATCCTGATGTAGGCTGAGCTATAAGCAGAGAATGAATTACTTTGTATACATGCTGAGTACTGCTTCAGCAGTGAGCAAATCCTGCAGGTGAAAGCAGCAAAACCCAGAGAGGTAGTTTCCATTTGGAAAACTTGTGAGTTAAGCAGCAAACTGTGGTGACACACCTGAAAGGATTCAATGGGTTTGTTTCTTGAAGACAAGCTCACACGGCTTGTGAATGGGATCGAGTAATGGATCTGTAGCAGGGAGAAGTGCATTTCCAGCAGGTAAAACTGAATGGTGAGTCTTCTGCAAACCAGAGGTAACAAGTTACTTAATATAAAGTTGGAAGCAGGAGAATGAGAGCCCAGAAAATGTGCTGTCCTCTGCAGGGAAGAGACTTGAGTTTGTATAGTTGATGCCCGAATAAACCTGATCCTGTGGTAGGAATACTGAGCTTCACAATTGAGAGGGCTCTGGGGGCTGGTCTTAGATAAAGCATCTGATACTATTTTTTTCTTGAAACCTTACCTGGAAAAACAAGCTCAAGGTGAGCTGAATATTTGCATATTGCTCTTTGGAACTCACATTGAAGCTGGTCACTGTGAACAGCGGTGTAGCACATGGGGGGGGACACTGTTGGATCCCACCTTACCCTTTCTCTTAACAGTCTGGCCAAAGAGGTGGTTGGCACATGTAGTCTATCTAGAAACTACTGAAACTGGAATTTAATAAATGCAGAGAGTTGAAATGTGAGTTAGAAACAGCCTCAGCCTTGAGGAAGTGCCCCAGAAGTAACTGGAAAGGCAGACACAAATCAAGTAAAGGAGACATAGTGGTTCTGGCACACTGGAAAAGTCCTAGCCGTGGACCAGGGCTCTGTGCTAGGTGCTGTGTAAGCACAAAACCAAGACAGGTGTCTGTGAAAACAGGACAGGAACTGATGATTGTGCACAGGCAGAGAAAGTAAAATCAACAAGACTATGGAAGTGGCCAGGTAGTGACCATCCCAGCATTGTTGCTTTTTATTTAACATGGTTGATGGGAAGCTTCACTGAGGAGTTTTGGGCTGTATAAGGCAACTCTGGGTGTTTGTGTCTGCTTCCCCCAGGCTCAGGGGAGATGTGGGGGGAGGCGTGCTTTCTCACATGGGTGATAGAAGGCAGTGCTGTGGGCAGGCAGCAGTCAGACTCTGCTCCAGAGAGGGCACAGAGAGGGCAGAACTCCTCGCTCTAGGGCGTCATTATAGGGTAGGGAATTAATCTGGAAGACATGCAGTGCTGGCAGCAGGAGAGGCCCTGAGGGATGCCTGTGTCTATCCGCTGAAGCTGTGGATCAAGGATCTTTACCCGTGCATCTGTCTGTGCCCTCTGCCTGGCTTCCCCGTCCTGTGTTTTGGAACAGGACATTGTGTTGCACTTTGCTTTCTGCTAAGCAGTGGTAAATTGGCAAGAAGCCCAAAGCACAAGAACAGCAATGCTGGGAGGGCTGGCTGTGATGGGGAAGCAGCTGGGGGGTGGGGGGCAAGAAAGGAAGAATGAAGTTGTTAATCCAGGCTGTGCTGGTATGTAATGTCAGAAGGCAAACTGTAGCTCGTCCGGGTGTCTGCCATCTGTTTCTGAGGGACCTGTGAAGAGAGGGAGCAGGCATAGTCCTAGATGTGCGTCTGTCTAGGCCTGTAACCCCCTAATGGGGTCTGAGGGGGTCTCTAAGTTGTGGATCATTGGGGTGGGAGGGGGGGAGCTGATGTGTGGTGCAAGGAGTTTGGTGCTGCTGTTCTGCTCCAGCTCGTAGGATGCTTGGGTCAGGAACTGTTTATTCATTTTCTGAACAGTTTGGGGCATGGAGTAACATGTGAGGCTGGACAGAGAGACTAGCTGGACAAAGCCCGGAGTCCCTGGTTCAGCAGAGCCTTCAGTCTGCGTTTTCATATACAGCCGGGGAAGGAGGCCTCCTCTTTGCAGTCCTTTTAAAGCCAGGATACAAGTAGTACAGCAGGGCATGATCCAGCATTAGCCAGGATGGAACAAAATGTCTTCATGTCAGTTCTCTGGTTGTTCAGGATCTTATGTGGTTCCCATAGGGATCTCGGTAGGAGAAGAGGGGCACTGGGTGTCAGCAGAGTTCTGGGGATGTAGGGCCAGGACTTTGAGCTTATTGTGCAAGAGCTGGTCTGGGCCCCTCGCTTAGATTGGTTAGATCCCTGCCTTTACACCACATTTTTTTTTTTTCCCCCAGGCATTTCTCTGGTGGGAGGCGTAGCCTGCAGGGTGACAAAGGAGATGGTGTTGGAGTGCTTAAGCTCTGAGCTGGCAAGGAGCCATTCCAATCTTGGCATGTGCTAGGGGGCAATGGGATGGAAAAGTTGGGGAGGAAAAGCAGCTGTCTTCTGCAAGCACTGCAGTTCTGGTTGTGCCCACCAGGTGGGGGAAGCTGCTCACTAGATGGATAATCAGCGGAGAGGGTCGCTTGTCCCCTCCAGGCCTGGGTGACTTCTGCCTGTGACCGCCGCAGAGAGGGAATAAGGAAGGGACTTGGTTTGGACAAGGAAACGTAGCGCAGGTGGGAGGCTGAGCTCTACAAGCAACTGTGCTGCTCTGACGAGGGGTGATGTAAGAATACGCTCTGGATTTCCATGTCCACAGGGTCTCCAGGTCATACTGCTTCAGCTTACCAACGAAACTTGTTCCTGCTGCCAGAAAATGTTCCTGTTTCTGGCACATGAAGCAGGACAGATTTTGGCACTATCTCCAAGCACCAGAAGAGCTTAAAAGTCTTGTTCCCCTTCCCTGGCTTTCAAGGGAGGGCTGGCACCATGAAGTTGAACCGGTGCTGTTCCTGCTCTGTTTCATTAGTAGGTTTCAAACAAGTGTGGTGTTCAAAAGGACAAGGGAATCTCTTCTTGGGAGATGCAGTTAAACTTCACTTGAGTTCCAGCTGGCCTCGTCTCCAGCTTTAAACACTGGACCTTGCTCCCACAGCAGCATAAGGATAAACAACTTGCTTGTGGTGGTTAGTTAAAATTAAGTTTCAGATCTCTGCATTTCTTGCGTTCAGCTAAGACAGCTCTGTCAGACCAGCCTTGCCTGCCTCCATCTGTGTTTCTCAAGACCCCCCTTCTACCATGCTTTCCAGAGCAGATGCATCTGGTTGTGGGAGGGGAAGAGCAAACTGGATGCATTATGCTTCTTCTTCCCTTTGTCTTGTGCTCATTTCGTAGAGGACCTGATACAGTCCCCTGCACCCCCCTGTAGTCCCACTAGTCACGGGACTAGTATGTAACTTTGGATGCTAAGGCAACACTAACAGCTTCAATGCCCAGGAGGATGCTTGATGGTTTGGCGAGCAGTGGAGGGTTGTGCACATTGGCTAATGACGGTTGAGGAAGCCATTAACTGTAACTCTGAAACATGGCTGGAGGGTAGCAGTTTCATCCTGAGGAAAGCACATGTCACAGGGGCACAACCTAGGGAGTAATTAGCTGCCCAAAAAGGATATTGACAGTCCCCTGTGCTTGTATGGGGGCTGTGCCATAGCTATCCGTAATCCTTAGGCGTGCTTTTTACTAATGTGGGTATAAATGTAACGCGGCATTGCTGGTAAGCACCCATCCTGAGGTGAGCAGTGCCCGATTTGAGATTTGGCTGCACCTAAGCTGCCTCTCTGACCCTGATTTTTTTTTTTTTTTTTCTCTCCCCACCACTGCAGGCTCGGGCCCAAGCGGAGGCCCTCCACCTTGGGGATGTACACTTTTCTGTCAAGCCTGGTTCCAGCACCTCCTCTCCCAAGCTCCACTCCAGTGCCGCAGTGCACCGGCTCAAGAAAGACATCCGGCGATGCCACCGCATGTCCCGGCGTCCCCTGCCCCGTCCAGACCCCCAGAACGGCGGGAGTGTGGGCGGCGGGGCTGGCATCCGTCCTCCCGTCTCACCCTTTTCGGAGACCGTCCGCATCATCAACCGTAAGGTGAAACCCCGCGAGCCCAAGCGCAGCCGTATCATCCTCAACCTCAAAGTCATTGACAAAGGTGGGAAAACAGCCAGCGGGGCCGGGGGCCTGGCTCGGCCCAAGATCCCATCCCGAAACCGCGTCATTGGCAAGAGCAAAAAGTTCAGCGAGAGCGTCCTGCGCACGCAGATCCGCCACATGAAGTTTGGTGCCTTTTCGCTCTACAATAAGCCGTCCACTACGCCTGCCCCCTCTCTGGAGGGTAAAGGGGAGGCTGAAGGCGCCCAGGCAGCCTCCTGTGGGCTCATTATGGGCTCCACTCCCTATGATGCCCCCAGTTCCAGCTCCTCCGGCTGCCCGTCACCTGCCCCTCACTCCTCCTCTGATCCAGATGATTCCCCTCCAAAGCTCCTCCCCGAGACCCTCAGCCCAGCCATCCCTGACTGGCGCGAGTCGGAAGTCCTCGACCTCTCGATCCCACCCGAGTCGGCTGCCACCAGCAAGCGTTCTCCCTCCGGAGGTTGCAGTGGGGGGCAGGCGCCCTCCTTGTCCCTTTCCTCTTCTGACCCAGAGCAGGAGGCTGGCGACTGGCGTCCCGAGATGTCCCCTTGCTCTAATGTGGTGGTCACAGATGTCACCAGCAACCTCCTCACCGTCACCATCAAGGAGTTCTGCAACGCGGAGGATTTTGAGAAGGTGGCGGCAGGCGGCGGTGGCGGAGGAGGCAGCAAGTGAGCAGCCAGGTGCCCCCGCTCCAGGGGGGTGGGGGAAGCTCTACCTGCGAGAAGTCGTGGTGCGAATGGCTGTCCTTAGTTCTCTCCTTCTCCCCTTGGCTGTCCCTCTGCCCTCACTGCCACCCTTCCTCCTCCTTTCCCCCTGCCCACTCCCTCTTCCCTGGAGGCTGGAGTGTCAGTGGCGGGGAGTGGGGACACCCACCGTTCCTGGGTGTTGCTGCCGCTGGGAGGAGGCAGGGAGGGTGGTGGTGGGGCTGGGGCGTGGTTTTTTGTCCTTGAATGTGGTGTTGTCCAACGGGTGGTGGAGCCTTTGGGGATGAGAGATGGGTGAGTGTGTGTCTGTGGGCCTCTAGGGGTGGTGGGGAAAGTGCTCTTCCCCCTCCTTCCTCTTCCATCTGTGACAAAAACTGAAGAGAAGCTCCAGACCCTTGAGGGGAGGATGTAAGAGGATGGGAGCCCTTGCCCACTCCTCTCAAGCGTTCTCCTACAATTTGCATGCAGTCTCTTCCACTCCTGTGTTTCCCCCTTGCCATGACTCCTGTCCTGCTATCCTTCCTGTTCTTGGCCTGTGGCCTGGATCTGCCACTGTCTGTGCTGTCCTCGTGGCAGTGGCTCATCCAGATGTCCCCAGGGTGAAGGGGAGAGGGGCAGGTGAAGCATCATGTTTGGAAGGTGTTTGAGACAAAGCTGAGGTGGTGGGAGGTGCCCCATGCAGCATACACCCCGTATTAGCTTCCTTTGACTATTGGTGCTACCTTGGCAGTTGTATGGGTGCTTTCAGGTGGCCTGGTCCCTCCTGCCTCTTCCAACTTGCTCAGCTTTTCAGAGGGAAGGGAAGAAAAGGGGAGTCCTCTTCTGGCCCAGACCTTCCTCCTGGCGTTCATCACTTGCACTTGCCTGGGGGAGAGGGCATGAAATGCCCTTCCCTGGCCTTTCTGTGGTGGAAGGGGGAGTGGGCTGTGCATCCATCCTCCAGTTTGGGGGAAGATATGCTGACAGTGTGGCGCTGCCCCAGGTGGGTGAGGCTGGTCTTCTCTCTCACACGTAAGCTTCCCCTGACCCTTTTTGCTTCCCACCGCTCCCTTGGAAGAAGGGAGGGATGGAAGGATGGATGCTAAGGGGGGTTGTTTGCTCTTCCCGCTTCCTTTCATCTCTCCTGCTCTCCCTTCCCTGTGGTGGATGGCCTGGAAGGGGATTCCCCTCTGTCTTTTCAGCATCTGAAACAGCCCTTACAACTGTCAACCAAAGGTGCTAATGAGAAATAACTCTCTCTTACGTCATCTGCGTCTGCACTGGATCTCTTCCCCCAGAGCTCCTGTGAGCTGATCCAGAAATTCCTTCCTTTCCCCCCTAGCAAGTAGGAGTGAGCAAGACCACAGCTTGCCATTTTTTACCCACAGCTCCCTCTTTCCCTGACCACCCTTGTGCACATACAAAATAAGCTCTCTCTTTCATCTGCCATTTCTGGTTTGCTCCATTGCCGTGTGGGTCCTCAGCTTCATGGTGAGATGCTGTTTCTTCACTCTCCCTTCTCCCCCTACTCACACAGGGCTCAGCCTGTAGGGGCAAGGAAAAAAAACGGTGCTGATCCATTGGGGGGAGAGCCTCGCCCTCTCAGCCCTGTCCCACATGTTTGGGATGGGGCAGAGGGGCATCACTTCTCCATGTGTGCTGCAGAAGTGAAAAGGGTGGGAAAAAAATTCCCTGCACCAGGGCTCCCCATCTTACAAACCTGCCCTGGGTGGGTGTGAACACGAGTGGAATTGGCCCCTCTGGTGCTTCCACACAAGGATGCTCGGGAGCCACCGACTCCAGGGAGTGCTCTTGTGTGGAGTAGTGATTTTGTGGTTGCAGTGGTCTGAGGGTAGAAGGGAGGCAGTTTGTGGTAGAGGTAATATTTGTCTGCCCAAGGGGCATCGTTGGGGTGGTGGAGGGATAGACCAGCTTCTGACCTTAATTAGGGCTTCTGTGCCCAGAGCTTGTCTTTTCCCTGCCTCCAGCACCTGGGTTGCTGTAATAAAATCTTTGCTGCCCTCCTCACAAGCCTTGCCTTGCAGCAGGTGGAATTCAAAGCCATGGGGCGTGGTGAATTCACACCAGTTGCAGCTGGGTGTATGTGCAGACAGTCCGAGGGGGATTTCAGGTGCTGTTAGCACTACCCTTTGCACATCTCTTTCTTTTTCCTTGGTTGAAGAGCTTCATGGACTCTTAGGGGATGTGGTCGCATTCACAGCTGAAACTAGGGGCAGGGAGAAAGAGACATCCCCAATCCATTCACCAAGCTAAGGCTTCCTATAACTTGTTGGACTTGTGTGCGTGTCTGTATTAATACCTGCCTGTATTTTTCGTGTCTTTATTTTTCTTGCATCTTTCCTGTGCCTGGCACACCCAGAGATCCCTTATTGTAGCATAGCCTATCCATTTGACTGCAGCTTCAAAGATGAGCAGTTTGTAAGCATAGGGAAGAGTTCGCTCCTAGGGAAATAGCGAGGAGATTCTTCTCTTTTTTTCCCCCGCCCCTTCTCAACAAGAACTATTCTGCGGCTGCGAGATAAGAGGAGTTGCTTTGTGGGGTGGATGCAAACTGGCCAGTCACTTTAGGTTGTTAAGTTACTGTTTGGCGTGTATGTGGTGATGTGTTTTGTTTCGTGGTATTGAGGTTCTGAAAAAAATTATCAAAATTGAAGCGTTTAAGTGGGAGATAAAAGGGAACTTTAATAGTTGATGTGTTTGCTTGGCAGAATTCTTTTCCCCAGTGTCTCTTGTATGGTGTTCTTTGGGGGCAGGGGACGGGAATTGTTTAATTGAAGGGGTTTTGCCTTTCTGCAGAGTGACAAGCAAGGGAACTGTCTGTGAAGAGTGGGTCATTGTAGGGATACTCCGTGAGGACCTTCTTCCTGTGGTGAGGAGATGAGGGGACTTTGTTGCGTCAGAGGAACTCGTGCAGTGGATCCTCTTTGTGGAGGAAGAAAGGAGTATGATCCGGCTTGCAGACACAGCTCAACTGCTTGTGTGACAAATCTCTCCCTGGGTGAGTCACCAGGTGGGAACTCAACCCTGAACCTCTGGATCCAAAATGAGGATCCTGTGCTGTTATGAGTTAGAGGTTTGCTAACTTGAACACAGCAGCAACCTCAAGTTCCCTCAGGTGGACAAACCACTTGAGGCTGACTAACCTGCCTTTGTATTCACGTGGGTTATGCTCCTCCTTCTGATTTTTTGCCCTTGCTCCTTAATGGAGACAGGAAGGAAAATCCATCCATGCCCTTTAAAAAGGGCATGGGATTGAAGGAGGAGTTTATTTGAAGGTATCCCTTTCCCTTCCCCAAAACCCCTAGAAAAAAAATCAAAACAGGGAAATATTCTCTGTGTCTGTGCCATGTTTGTTCTCTTGTCGTCGTGTTTTTAGAGGAGATTTTATGATGGAGTGGAAAAAGTGAAATGATTAGTTTTGCATAAAAAAAAGAAAAGTTTAAAAAAAATTTCTACAGGGAGAGAGCGAGAGAGAGAGTTTAAAAATGAATAATAAATGCAGTGATTGCACAAACTGTAGTGGTATTAGATGGTCTTTAGAGAAAAGAGTATTTTGTAGTATCGAAGCATGTATGTCTGGGATGGTGTTTGGCTTGCTTGAACTGGAGGGAAAGGCATTCTGGGACTAAGCAGCGATCTCTGAGCTGAAAAGGCAAGTTGCATGTTGGAGGAACCCCGTCTACAAACCTTTCCCGTCCTTGCCTCCCAAGTGTTGGAGTGAGTTCCCTTCCCTCCCATACCTCTCCTGTGAGCTAAGGTGGAGTCTCCAAGTGGTTTTCCAGCCAAGCGGCCCTCAAATGACTGGTCGCGTTCTGCCAGAACGTGGATCGGGCCACCAACATGGAAACAGTTGACTTTCTTTGCATGCACAGCAAGCTGCTAAGATTTGGGGTTGGCATGTACCTTTCCTGCCAAGTCACTGTCTCTTCTCTTTTCCTTTCCCCATATCCAAGCAGGATTAAACATGGTGGGCTTATCTCCTGGGAAGCAGATATGCCTCCCCTCCTTCGGGTCTTTTAGCTTCTTCCAGCATCAGGTGTGGAGTGGCGTTTTTCTGTATAGGATTCACCACATCAGGACAGAGAACCAAGTCCCATCTGTATGTAGTCCAGTGTTCTGTCTCTGCTCGAGTAGAGCTGCCGCCTTCTCCTCCGGCTTCCTGAGGGGTGGTAGGGAAGAGTTGCCTCAATATTTCTTCAAAGCGAGGAGGCTGCTCTTGTGTGCTGGCTTCCCCATGCAAGATGTCTCTGCTGGGCCTTCATCTGGTACGTGGGAGTGACTGCAGGGAAGAGGGAAGCCACCAGATGCTGGTGTCTGAACAGAAGGTGGCAGGCAGGGGACTCTAGGACAGCTTTTCTTGTCTGGACTTCTCTGGTGCCCTTGGCTTTGCAGTAGTAGGTGACGGATGTCTCGATGCCTCCCATAGCCTGGGCTGCTTTTGGGAACTTCTCTGTCTGCCCATTGAGCTCTGTCAGTGCTTCCCATGGCCTTCAGCTTGGAGTGGCAGCCTGCTGTCTCATGCTTGCTCTCTTTTCTCCTCACTGAGCAGAGCAGGACTGGGGAGGTGTGAAGCTAATGAGATGCAAGCTCCTTTTGAGATGGAAAACAAAAATAGAATGTGGTGAGCAGGCCCAGCTGTGGTGAGCCACTACCTAATTTCTGTTTTCAAAAGAGAAAGGGAGCATTTCTCCACATCTCCCCTTACTGAAGTTCCCAGGGAGATTTTATGAAATAAAACAAACAAAAAACCCAATCCTGTTCTTTACCAGGTAGGAGCTGTCTCTGAGCTGAGTCTTCCGAGGGATTTCACTCCCTTTCCCAGCCCCCCTTTGTAGAGGAGGCTTCGGCAGCTCCCAGTGTTTGGAGATGATCACTTTCCTGGGGACCTCCTGGCAGAAGGAGGTTGCTGTGCTGAAGGTTGATGTCCCGAGTCCCCCACGCTTCTGCCCACCCTAGGTGAGGCATTAGTGGGGCTGCTCGGAAGCAGGTCCTTCTTCCCAGGGAGGTGTAACAAACCTGGAGTGCGTGTCTGGTTAAGTGCTTATTTTTCCCCTCGCCTCTTTCCCCACCTTCTGACAAGACCTTTTCCTCCTTGCCTGGCGCATCCTTTTACTCCAATGTCGCTTGCTTTTGCTGCATTTTTCAATCACCCAATAATCGTGCAAGAGCTGGGATCTTATTTACTTTTTATATATAAATATATAAATATAAAAGAAACTCTCCCCCCCTTCTTTTTCCCCTGTCTCACCCACCACCCTGTGCGCAGCCTTCCTCATCTCCGCTCTGAAGGCGATGTGCTGTAGAGGGTTGATTTGGGGCTGGGGATTCGGTGCCTCCTGGGTTCTGTTCCTTCTCGGTTTGCCGTGGCCTTTCTGCCAGCTGTGTCACTGCCCTGTGCCTCAGTCTCCCTCGCGCAAAGGGGGGCGGTGGGCGGAGGGGACCATCCTGCTGAGGGTGCTGGCAGCCCTACTCCCGTGGCATTTGCACAGAGCCGGAGGAGTGCTGAGTATTGCTTCAGAAATCCCTCCCCCTGTCCATGCTTCCTTCCCTAGGTAACTCCAGCAGGTATTTCAATTTCATCGATGCTTTGGGATTGAGCCAATAAGTGGTTTTATTTTCTTTTCTTGTATTTTTTAGGTCCCTCCCCAGAGCACAATGTGTATGGTTTCTTTTTTGGGGGTGTAGGTGGGAGGAGGTGTTGAAATCTATCTCCATCCTCACCTTTGCCCTTCCGTCCTCTACTTCTTTCCCCTTGTGATGTTGCCCTGTGTCAGACTGACCTGTCTGGTGGGGTTTGCGCCCTTGTCTGTGCAGAGTCAACAGCCTTGGCACCAGCAGCTACATGTGTGTTCTGCACAGAGCATCTGAGGTGCCCTGTGTCCCACCTGCCTCGCCTGTACGGGTGTCACAGGGCCTCAAGTTCTTCTTTCTCCTTTCCTGTAAATTTCTCCTTCCAGGAATGAAGGGAGGTGTAGCTGCTTTGCCCTTCCTGTGGTGCTGGGCTGCCTCTGGCAGCTCTTCTGTCCCTTCCAGCTTCTACATGGTGGGAAACAAAATATTTCCAGACTTGCCCGAAAGCATGGTCCTTGGGCGGAGCGTCCCTCCACCTCAGAAGAACACTGTGCTTTGGGCCCTCTCCCTCCAGGCACCCAGCCAAGAGTGCCAGCAGAGAGAGGGCTGGAGGAGTGGGAATGCCCTCTGCGTTCCCGGGCTGAGTGGAGCAGGGAGGGAGCAGTAAGCACCAGTGCTGCAGTGTAGGGAGGGAGTAAAGTGACAGAAGAGCAGCAAGGTGCAGTCAGGGTTCAATGCCAGCTGCAGCAGTGGTTCAAAATGTGTGTGGTGAGAGGGAAGGGACATGGTCGGGACAAGCAGCTCAAGTGTTAATTCCTATTGCAGGGCCCCGGTTCTTGACTTGGTTCCTTGTTCAGCTGAGCACTTAGAGCTTGCACTAAACAGCAGCAGCGTGGCTGCGTGCGTCAAAGCACTTCGTGGGGCTTTGGGGCCTTGTAGGACTAACGGGGCCCTTACGTGTCCCCAAGCTGTACCTCCCTCTCCAGAGGTGCCAAGGTGCTGGGCAGAGCAGCGGGCAGGTGCTCTTTTGCAGGCCGGTTGCTCTTTAGCTGTCCTGGCGGGAGCTTGCTGCTTCCAGCCCCCCTTCAGGCTGCAAAGGGGGACGTAGTCTTAGGTCAAGTTCTCAAGCAGAACAACAAAAAATAATTAATTGTGATTACTTTTTTAAGGGAAAAGTTGTCATGCTTGTGCCTCCCCCAGGCTAATCAACTCGGTATGCTGTCCTCTTCCTCTTCTCTCCCCTGCTGTTAGGCCTTGTACGCTCCTTAGGAATAGAGGACTGACACACTATTTTGGGATAATTTTTTTCCCTGTTTGTTTTCTTTTTGGATAGAAAGTTGTCCAGTGGTGGTGGAAGACAGGGGCCTGCCTCGTCTCTTCCTTCCTTTCACCTTCCCCAGTGCCGAACTTAGGCTCAAATCCTGCAGATCCCTGCAAATACTGAACTTTGAGTGGGTGTGTTACCCCCCTGAGCTCTGTGGTACTCAGGTGCTTCAGGTTTTGCCTGTGCTTGGAGTTTCGGCAGCATCAGAGCCGTACCCTTTCTCTTAGAGAAGGTCAGACATAACTCCTAGAGTGCTGATGGTTCTGGTGCAACCCATCTGTCTCTATTTCCCCTCACTTGGCATACAGAGTGAAGGTGATCATTTTTTTTAATTTAAAATAAACCTAAATATGTATCTTGTATTTTTTTTTAAATTTTGAAAAGAATGCATTTGAGGATTGTGCACGGATGAATTGTATATCTATATATTTTTTTTTTTTGTCTTGCAATTTTCATTTAAAATATAGTGTTTGTTCAGTTTTGGTTTTGGGGTTTTTTTTGTTTTGTTTTGTTTTTTAATCCAGTTCCCAGCTGGCTAAACTCTGTCTAGAGCGGATGGGTGGGAGGTATCGCCACTGGAGGGGTGATTGAATCGCCCCTTCTCCTGGCGCTTCCCACAAGAAAATGGTTTTGCTCCAGGTTTGGGGGTGGGGGTTGTGCTAATTACTCTTGTATTCTTGTACATTTTGTTCTTTCTGCTGCTCTTGAATATTGTATCAATGCCAGAAATGGGGAGTTAAAAATTTAAAAAAAATAATAAAAATTAACCCAAATAAATTGTTACATTCCAAATCTTGTTGTTTTCTCCTCCTTGGGTGGGGTGTGACCAGTGGAGCTGGGATACTGAAGCACCTGCCCTAAGCCAGCATCCATCAGCTCTGCAGTCAAATACAAACATGCTCAGTACCTTCTCAGAGACCGTGGGTCAGTTCTGGTGTGGGTCTTCAGACCTTTGTGGACACAGAGAAGCTCTGACAAAGGGATACTTCTCCTGCCAGGCTGAGGGAAGGGGGGACGCTTTGGGAAGGACAGACTAGCAAGCAGAACCTGAACACCCTCCCCCGAAGTGCTTTTGAGAAACTCCTGTGGGTCTCCCACATCCTTTTCTTTTCAAAATGAAATTAGATCCGAGCCCAACCTCACACTTGGTGGCTGAAAAACGCTTTATGCTTTTCCCAACTCCAAAATGTGTTTAAGTGCACTTTACAACATGCTAATCAAAGAAATAGCATGAAAGATACTCTTAATGTGTGTAATCGAAGCCCCAAATTCACTCTGTTAGTCTCTAGCCTATAGAAACTGCATAAACAGGTGACGGGAAGATTGCAAGTGGGGATGTGCTATTGCTGTGAGATGTGATGGGGGAAGTGGATGGGGTTTAGGTGAAGAGGCAGGGAGAGGAGTGGGAAGTCAGCACTTTGGGGTGCTGGGAAAGGGCAGTATTTGGGCACGGCTGCAGGGTGTCACCATTGAGCTGGCTCCTACCAAAACACCCTCATGGCTGCCCTTCTGTGTGGTGAGCCGGGTCTCATCTGGAGCAGGAGAGGTTGGGCTGAGCTGAGGGCTCCTGGTGGAGAGGTGCTGCCTCATTAGCCAAGCCTGTAGGCACCTCGAGCTGCCTCTGCACAGACCCTGTAAATGGGGCAAGGTGACAGCCCCATCTGCAGGGCCGTGAGACCTGGAAATGGAAGAAGCCAGGATTTCCACACTCCGTGGAGTCTGCAGATCCCCAGGTGAGATGGACTGAAGGCTCCTGATCTTACAGCGAAGGTGGAGCTGGGACCACGGAGTTGTAGCTGCAGAGGAGACCTTTTGCCTCATTCAGGTGGCCCTGGATGTGCTCCTGAGCTGGGTAATAGTCCTGGGCGGGGAACCCTCACCCCAGAGGCTCTGAGTTACCCTCCCCTGGGAAAGTCTCTTCCCTACCCTCATCCCAGTGCCCTGCTGGCCTGAGCATTACCAGTGGGCCAGCGAGGGGATGCCGTGTTCCCACAGGGGGCGTCGGACAGGGGGGCAGCAGCAGGGGGTATCCTTCCCCTCATGCCAGCAGCCCATCCTAAATGTCCCTCTTACCCAGGAGCTGCAGCAGGGTAGCCCTTTGGCCTGCTCTGCCCTGCCCACGGCCACCCCTTGGGGACAGTTGCCTAGCCCGAGACACTGTTTGGGCATTAATTAGATGGAAGAAAATCCCTTAATTGCTCACTCTCGGTCCCTCTGGGCTGAATCCATGAGCTCTTGTTAAAACCAGCTTCTGTCACCAATCCTGCTCAAAACCGGGCTCAGAAAAGCCCTCCTATTGCCTCCCCCCACCCCGTCGTCTGCAGGTGGGCAGGGTTTCAGCATCACTGTGTCCTCACAGAGCCGGCTGCCCACTAAGCATCTCTGAATCGTTATTCGTGGGACAGGGAGGCTGCTCCGGCTACTCACCAGTCTGAGTCATCACCCCCTGTGAAAATCTATTTTTGCCACCTCTTTGTCTCTGGGAAGAAGTTGTGGTCCCTGCTGAGGGAGAGGTCAGTACCCCAGGAGCGGTCCCCAGCTGTGGCACCCAACACTTTGCCTCCTGGCATGGGTCAAGGCTGGTGTGGAGGGGCTCTCCTGCCCCACTCAGGCTGAGAACCTGCTCCTGCCTGGCCACTGACAGGGGTGGGCAGGCTACAGGCAGGGGTGGAGACAGGGGGTACAATCCCTTGCCACCACTAGGAAGGGGCAGGTCAAAGGTTGGCAGCCTCTGGTCATGCTGTGAGGCACAGGCTTCCATTTTCTTTGCATCCTGCACCAGCAACCACTTCTCCCAGCACTTCGAGCTCTCATCTGACCAGAGCACTCACAGCCTGTTGCTGGACTTTCTCCACATCCACCTACTCACCCACCTCCAAGTTTCCTCCTCACAGTTCCCTTCATGTCTCCCCCCTCTTTAAACTGCTCTGTCCGAGTCCCTCCCTGCAGCCTCCCAGCACCGTGAGCCAGGCAGGCCTCAGGGTGAGGATTTTGGGGTGCAATGCACTCTTACAGGGAAAGAGGGTGGCCATGTCCTGCCGGCAGCATCCCACTCCCTGCTCACACAAAGCTGAATCTGAGGAGCCTTTGCAGCTCTGGCTCACTATCCACTCAGACATGCCTGGGGGAAGAAGATATAATCTTTACCAGTGTTTCATATCTAGTGCTGGAACGGTGTTAAACACACACTGCCGCTTCCCAGCCAGCTCAGAAGGATTTCCTGCCGTTACTGAGCAGAGCTGAAAATAGATTTTGTTTGCTTCCCTTCCACTGCTCCTCTTGCCCTGGCTGAGCTGCGTAGCCAAGGCCCCAGAGTGCCTGGGGAGGGGAGAGGGCACAGCACGGCTCATGTCAGATGGGCGAGAGCACTGTCAGGAGAAAGCAAGTGGCTGAAGTGTCTTTTTTAAGAGCCATTTAAGTTAAAGTGATGGTAGGGGAAGATTAAATGTAAGTATTTATTTCCCAAATGGACAGCATGGGTGTGCGGGGCAGGGGGTGAGTGAGGCACCCCACAGTTGTGCCCAGGCTGGGAGCGCAGGACAACCACCCTGCCATGCCCTGCCCTGGGAGAGGTATTCCCAAGAGCTGGAAGGCTCCTGACTTCATTTTTAGGAGAAAAGCAAGGAGGGAAAGGGCCACCAGCAGCCCCAAAGACCCTCTCAGGGGACACCTGATTGCGAAGCGTTGACCTTGAGGATAGCGAGGGGCCCTTTACTCCCCACCTGAGCATCTCGTAGAGGCAAATCCCCCCTGGGGCTGTCCCAGAGGAGCACCCCCGTGCTGGAGGCTCCTGCTGGGCTGCTCCCGGGTGTCCTCTCTCTCCCTCCCC
Source organism: Podargus strigoides (assembly GCA_028020825.1). Classification (NCBI taxonomy): domain Eukaryota; kingdom Metazoa; phylum Chordata; class Aves; order Caprimulgiformes; family Podargidae; genus Podargus; species Podargus strigoides. The sequence continues at coordinate 115,252,937 of CM051663.1, read as the reverse complement.
ATCTCCTACCGCCTGGACCCTCACATTTGCAGCCCAGGGAGGGATGCTCGGGGTGGAGGGAGGTGTCCCTAAGAAGGGCCGGGAGGGGCGGGAGCGGGGGCGGTGCGGTGCGGTGCGTGCGGCGCCGCCCGGCAGATATAAGGGCAGCACGGCGGGGCCCCACTGCCGGTGTTGCCGCCGGTACTGTTTTTCCCCGCCGGTTCTCTCCGGGCTGTCCCTTCATCTTTTCCGCCCCCTCCCGCTTTCTTTTCTCGCCGTCCGCGGGCTCGGGCCCCCCACGCCGCTGCCACCCTGAAGTTTCTGGCAGTGCTGCTGGCGGCGGGCATGCTGGCTTTCCTGGGAGCCATCATCTGCATCATCGCCAGCGTCCACCCGGCCGGCACCGCCGCTCCCGCCGCGCCCCCCGCCGCCGACAATGACTCGGCCGCCGCCGCTCTCCTTCCCGCTGCCGAGAAGGGGCTGGGAGCGCTGCACGGCCCCGCCGAGGCTCTGGCCAGCGCCGGGCCGCGTCTGCCGGGGGGGCCGCCGCTCTTCAGCCGCTTCGTCTGCACGCCGCTGAGCGCCGAGTGCCCGGACACCGGCCCCGGTGGCGGCCCCGGCCCCGAGGAGCTGCTGGCGCTGCGGAGCGCGGCGGCCCAGCTGCGCCGCACGGCGCTGGAGCAGAAGGAGCGGATCCGCATGGACCAGGAGACCATCCGGGAGCTCACCGGCAAGCTCAGCCGCTGCGAGGGGGGGCTGCGAAGCCCCCCGGCCGCGCCCCCCGCCGCTCCCCCTGCCGCCGGTCTCCGCGCCGCCCCGCGTCCCGGCACCATGGGTCACCCCCCCGCCGAGCCGCCCGCCGTGCGGGAGCTGGAGGAAGCTGTCCGCGTCCTCCAGGACCGCATCGACCGGATAGAGGTGCGAGGGATGCTCCCGGGTGTCGGGGGAGGGGATGCTCCCGGGGGGGATGCTCCACACACACCCCGTTTCTCAGGCCTGCACCCTAAACCAGTTCATTCCCCCTGTGAGGCTTCAGAAAGGTTGTCTTTGCCCCTGCTCTTCCCCGAGGTCTCTGCCGGTGGGCTCACCGCCAGCCTCCCCCCATCACTCTGCAGCAGGGTGGTCCCGAGGAGCTGGGGCTGCCCTGCTCTCCCCCCTGCTTTCCCCCCTGCTCTCCCCCCAGGGAGGGCACCCCGCTTGCCCCATCGCATCCACCAAGGCCTGTGTGGGAGCAATGGCAGCAGGCTGTCAGCTCAGGGCCAGGTCCTGCCCCTTGGCAGAATGGTAAATCCCACCCGATCCTGTTGCAGTGATGAACAGGACACAAAGTAAAGTGAGGTACCACCTGCCGTGAGCACAGCACCCCTTCCCTGTGCCATTAATAGGAGCTGTGGAGGAGGGGGCAGCCGGAGCTGCTTGCTGTGCCCATCACTGTGGCATCAGGCTGCTGGCACTCGGGTCGTGGACTCTTGGTGCCCACCAGTCCACTGGTGCAGTGTGTGCCTGGTGGGCTGGGCCTGGCTGCAAGCCACTGTCACCAAAGGCTTTGTGGTGATACCTGGGATGGGGCCCATCATGGAGTGCACGTGTATGTCCTACCTTTTCTGAGGGTTGCGTTGTCCCCTGGTGTCTGCCAGGGGCCAGAGCCACCTGCAAGGAGCCTCCTGTGACTCCTCAACCTCCTCATCTTCCTGTTTGGTTCCCTGTTGCCCTCTCCACTCCTCCCTAGAGTGAAGAGCTGGGAGGGGGGAGTGGATCAGGCAGCACCCCATGAGGTCACTCTCCCCAGCTTTGCCCTTCTGCCGCCCTCACTGCAGCCATGTGGGCACCGTACTGGCAGGCCACAAGTGGAAAATTCAGAGCCACTAAGGTCACAGGCTGAGAAATGAGACCTGGAGAGAGGGTTATTGTAATGGATGGAGATGTGAACAGGAATAGAAAGCCAGGGAAAAGCAAAAAACCCGTGCACATGTGAAGGGAGAGAGCTGGAGAGTGAAGAAAGCACCTGTGTGCTGCCAGGGTAATGCACGCACATGTACGAAAACAAACACAGAGGCACACCAGGCACGTGTGGGGAGAGGGGGATGCGTGGCCTGGCTGACCCTGATGCCTGGAGCTTGATGCAGCCAAAGGGAGAGACAGAGCCACCCTGAAACCCCCTTACAGCTCTAAATGAACAGGTTTCCATGAGCAGGATAATGCAACCAGGCTGAGAAATGCATGTGCAGACAGCAGATATGCTCACCCAGAAATAGAGGGGGAAAAATAAGCCCCTGCACACACAGGACCAGGTGATACACAGTGCCCAGCACATCAGTTTGACCCTTGGGGAGCATTGGACCTTTAGCTGTTCTTTGGTCAGGCTATCCCCCTTCTCCGAGGGGCTGCATCATGGCCCCTCTTCGGGGGGTTTCTGGTGATTGCAGGAGGTTTGAGGTGGAGGAGGGTGGAGCTCACAAGGGCTGGAGTGGGCTCTCTTGTGTGCCTGGGGAGCCTGATGCGAGGCTAGGTTAAGGCTCACATGCACACATACTGATGAGGAAGACAAGCGTTGTGTTGTCAAAAGCGTTCCCTTTCACACTGCAGGGGACCTGAGGGTCCCGAGGAGACCCCACTGGGGAGAAGCAGCACCCTGCAGCTCGGTGAGTCCTCCTGGCTCAGCAAATAGGGCAGCGTGTTGCAGCTGTGATGGACTTGGGCTGCCCTGGCTCCAGCCTGCCATAACATGCTGCCTAGGCTGGCTTGCTGACAGCCACAGCTGAGCCCTGGGGTCACACTCAGCCATGAGGCCAGGGCTGCCTGTGCTGCCCTCCCTGGCTGGCCTTTGTGCCCCCCTTGTGTGTGAGCAGGCACCCTAAAACTTGACGATGGGGTACTTGCATCTCTCCATCCCATGCAGCTCCATCAGTCAGCCCTGGGAACCTTCCTGGGGTACCCCATGGCATGGGGAGCACCCCCAGCCCCAGCAGCTCTCCTAAGGGGAGGTGGCAATCACCCCAGAAGATGATCTGGATGGGGACAGTCCTGGGGGACTGGCAGTGTGATGGAGGCTCTGCGAAACCTGGTGGGAGGGAATGGAGAGGAAACCCTGGCAAAGCCTGGGGTGGCTTATTCTCAGGAGAGGGATGACACAAGATGCCGTGAGCCCCCCTGGGAAGGCTGTGTCCCAGGGCGTCTCCCTGTGGGCAGTGGGTTTGCCAGCAGGGATTACTGCCGGAGGCTCCGGAGCTGGGATTGTGGGGAGGGGGCTGGTAGAAGATCACTGATCTAACCTGGGTGCTCTCAGCCCTGATTGCAAGGCATAACAAGATTTATCAATGCACTGAAAAACCTATTAAGATATTTGATTCATAATTTTGGTGGCACAGCAGCAGGGTTTCCTGGGGGTATGCAGGAAGGGCCCTCACGGGCTCTCTAGTTGCCCTCCACCATTTCTGTGGGGAGGGGCAAGCACTGGCATGGTGTTCACATGGGGACATTTTCCATCACCTCCTCGATGCCCCCAAGGCATTGCTCACATTTTCTTCCTGAGCAGCAGCCTGGCTGGGCTTTTTTCCTCCCATTTTTGAGGGGTGTCCTCCCCCCTCTTCGCACGTGATCACATCCATATGCTCAGGCGCATCTTGGCACGCAGAGCCAGGGGGTCCAGATGCTCCTTTTCCATGCTTTTAATTACTGTTGCAAATGGAAATGGAGTGGTTTTGGATGGGGGGGTGGAATTGCCTCAGCCACCTGGGCTGTGCTGGAGTGCAGATGCTCTCCTTGTCCCCATCATCCCTTGGAGGGGAGCTGTCTGGGAGGGAGGACAGCCCAGTGGGCCATACAGAGGACTCAGCCTCGGCAGAGCGGTAACAGTCTGTTTGCTTCTCAGCCAGCATGCGGCTGTGCTGGCCTGGCTGTGCCACTGTGGCTGGTGATCCGGCTGCTGACAGGAAACATGGGGGTAAGGGCACAGAAACGGGTGAGACAGCTGCCTCCCTCCCACCTCTGTCTTTAGCAGAGTGGGGATGGAGAGTCCCAAATGGTGATAGCCCTGGGCCCCGAGCAAGGTTTGAGGGGGACAGCAATCAGCAGTGAGCTCTTCTTTTGCAAGGAGGAGGAGGGAAAGGCCAATAACATCCCTGCTTTCCCCTCCCACCCTGGGCAGTCCCTCCTGGAGTTTAATGACTCCCAAGCTCCTGGCTGGGACCGAAAGGGTCTGAAAAGGTGGCAGTGTCCAAAAAACCCCAGTGTGGCGGGTGTGCCGTCCTGCAGCAGTGAGCATCCCACAGTGGCAGGCTGGGAGGGTTTGAGGGTCTGGGGAAGGGAATGGGGCTGCTGTCTGCACACACCCAGCTCAGACTCGTGATCCCTGGAATGTCCTGTGGGCATCGTCATCATGTGGTCCTTCCCAACCCATCCCAGCAGCGAAGGTGGGCACTCGCGTGCTGATGGCTGAGGGGGAGCAGCAGCGCCCAGATTTGCTGGTGCATTAGTAAATGAGGCTCTGATCTCCTTACATAAATCAAAGTGAATTTGCCAACCAAGGGCTACAGCCTGAGTGAGCGCATGCTGACATGGCTGCCCTGTCCCCCTGCATCCCTCTCCCCACCCCAGCCACTGACATTTAACGTGATTAATATTACCTGGCATCTTTCAATCTTTTTTGCCAGCTCTGGTGGCCAAAAACCATCAAGCGAGCCTCCCCCGCACCCGCTGCCCACTCCCCTGCTGCCTGCATGGCAGCAGATGGGAAGCCGGGCGCCTGCCGAACAGCCGGGGAGAAGGCGCTTCCCCCTCCTTCCCCTCCCCAAAGCTCACCGGTAGATAACAGCTGCACAACTCACGTTAATAATTTTGCAACTAATTTGATTTGGGAGAAAGATGTTCCAGTGACAGCTCGGAGAGGTGGAGGATGGTGAGAGGAATGGAGCTCGGCACTGGGGGATCACCCAGCACATCCTGGCTGCGGGAGGTGGGATGGGGAGGTCCAGTCTCCTGTCTGGCCATGGTCTGGCTGCGGGAATGGGGATGGTGTCTGCTGGGATGCTCCTGGAATGACGAGGTGGTCCCCGAACTCTGCTGAATGAAGGTACTGGCTGCATCCATTGCCACGAGGAACGTGGGGCTGGCAGTGGTGCAGCTGATGGTGTGGATCTGGCTGGCTGTGCCCTGGCTGCTGGGCTGGAGGGGCTGGGAAGAACTGGAAAGAGGGATGGAGGGGGAAAAACTTAGTAAAGGGGAAGGAATTGGGCAAAAGGAGAGAGAGAGCATGTGTGAGCATAGACAGGAGCATCAGGAGGAGTTGCTCTGAAACCAGAGAAATGAAAAAAACAGGGAGAAAAGTTACAGTGGGAAGAAAATAGCAGCAGAGAGAAAAGCAGGAGGAAGGAGGAGGAAAAAAAAAAAAGCAGTCACTACTGAATAATGTAGGGCAGGCTACTGAGGGCTAGCAAGAGTGATAAAAGCTCCCAGCCTTTTCTTTTTTTGTCATTAACAGATGGAGCCGTGCATGAAAGCAGGGACGTGGGCTCCAAACCCGCAGCTCGAGCAATCAAAGCGTGCGGCAGACAGGAGCGTACCAGCCTCTGCTGCAGCCAGGCAGCCGAAAGGGATGAGAAAAGCTCTCAGAGCCCACGGCATGCAGACAAAGAGGCAAAGACGACCCCCATCCCACCTGCACTGCCCTCCACCAACACAGCCAGCTCCGCTGGGACATGAGCATGGGCAGCCCTGGGTGGGAATTATCCCATCTGGGAGGATGGGAATTAACCTTTCCACTCGCCTTTCCTTCCCCCTGTCATCCCTCCCCTGCTTCTCAGCCGGCTGCACTGGTGGATCCCCAAGACACCCCCTCCACCCCCCAAAAAATTGCTAAAGCCCCCTCCCCATTGGCTAATCCCTCTTGTTTTATGGAGACCAAAAGTAGAATGCCCTTTTCTGGGTGCTTTTCCCTTCCCAGAGAGGTTCTGCTCTCTCCGAGAGAGAGTGGCATCCCCAGTGCCACTTGAGCAAGCCGGCAGCGAGAGCCGGCATTTGGTCAGGGCTGGAAGATGTCCCCCGTGCAACCTCTCTTTTCTTGCTGGGTTTTGGTTCTCCACATTGTTTTTCCTTGCAAAACCTGTGGGTTTGTCCTGGCAGACCCCACTGGAGGCTTTTCCAGACCACGGGGCACCACAGCCACCCTCTTATTTGCAGCCTGAGTGCATTCCTGCCTGGTGTGGGGCTGTTTGTGCTCATGCCAACACCATCTTCTCTGTCTTCCTGCTACCTTCTCCCTGCTGTTCCCATCACGCAAGGCTGCACCCTGCCTGGCCAAACCCGGCTTTTGTCTGGCCTTCTCCTCCTCTCTGTTATTCACGGTGGATAGCAAAGACTGGGGTTGACATCAGCAGGCATCTCCCACTTCATCTTTGTGTGTGTGCATGATCATCAGGTCCTGTCCATCCTGGAAAGGCGGGATGTAGAGAAGAAGAAAATCTGGAAACCACAACAATAGATGAGTGTGGTGACCTCCTTGAGGCCAGGGGGACCCTGTCCAGATCACCAGGGATGCATCACCCTGTGTCTCACCAGCACAAGCTGTGAGAATGTCCAGGACTGAAGGAGCCATATAGACCCCTCTTGGCACCACTCTGGCACCTTCAGGAAAGTCTGGCACTGTGGAGAAGGTGGACACTAGCTTTCCACCTTTTATTAGAGAGCCTAATGCCCCAAGGATGTGGGGAAGGGAGAGGGCTGCTATTTACGGAGAAACCCCAGGAGCATGGCAAAGGGCTACCTTCTTCCCTTCCAGCCTGGTTTTCTTCCAGATGGAATGGGGTCTCCCAGTGACCTGGGATCTGGGGGTCTTTGCAGGGTGCAGTAGTGGCTAGGGAGCATCCTCACCAGGTGCCAGGTTTTGGATCAGGCAAGGGAAGAATTTTGGTCTGGGTTTTAACTCTGATGGGACAAGATGTGCTTGATGTCCTCAAGTGATGGGTCATGTCTTGAGGACCAGAGAACCTACAACTGGCCCCACTTTTTTGTGGCATCCTGATGGCCCAGGAGAGGCTGGCTTATGCTTGTGGAGAGCTACCTGCCTGACCTGGCATGTGTGCACGCACCCCCGCGTGCCAGATGAGCTGGGCTAAGAGGATTATAGCCCCATTATGTGATGTTAACATGCTGGCCATGGTAATGCAGCCTTGCACATGGTGGGGAAAGGGAGCTCTGACCTCCTTCCCCTGTTGTTCCCTCCTTTTGGGAGGCTGCCTGTGGGAACAGAGCCAAGGCATGACCTGAGTGCAAGTCCTGCTGTGTCTCTGAAGCAGCAGAAAGTCATTAAGAGCAGCCAAGGTTTGTTTCACAGTAATGAACTCCATGGGGGCTCTAAGAGGGGAGCTACTAAGTCAGCTGGAGGCTCTTGGAGAAGACCCCATTGCGAATGTGGGGTTGTGGTCCCAGCACTCCCTGCAGTGGTGCAGGCTGGGCATCTCCTTATTTAACCTCTTATGATGACATCACACTGAATTTTCTCTTTTCTTCTTCCGTTTTTTTCCCTGTCACGGCTGCCACGGAGTGCAGCAGGAGCTGCCAGCCCGCACCAATGGCTCAGTGCCCACTGCCCCAGCGCTTGCCCGTGATGCCCTCCACACCAAGATGGAGCAGCTGGAGGAGCAGCTCCTCTCCAAGATCTTGACCCTGCAGAAGGAGCGCCAGGCCGCCAGCACTGACCGCAGCCAGCAGCAGCACAACATTGAGAAGGAGCTGAACTCCCTCCAGAACCGGGTGATGGAGCTGGAGCATGGTGAGTCCTGCCCAACAGGGATGAAGGTGGCGCAGGGGATTCCTGGGACAACCCACCCTCATCCCAATGATGTGTGCTGATCCTTCTCTCTCCTCCCGATCCTTGGCACGCAGGACCACCAGGCTACAGCCCTCCTAATGCCTTCAAGGTGATCATCCCAGTGCAGAACAACTACATGTACGCCCGCATGAAGAAGAGCCTGCCAGAACTTTATGCCTTCACCATCTGCATGTGGCTGAAGTCCAAGGCCCTGGTGGGGCTCGGCACCCCTTTCTCCTACTCTGTCCCAAGCCAAGCTAATGAGATTGTGCTGCTGGAATGGGGCACCAATCCCCTGGAGCTGCTCATCAATGACAAGGTCAGCCCAGCTGCAGCAGGGATGAGAGGGAAGCCCCAGCCCTCATCTCCTCTGCTTCAGCCCCCCTGGGAAATGATGCTCCTGCAGGGTACTGGTGTGGGGGACCTGGGAGGAAAGGGCCTGGGGTGGAGGGGGGGAGGCAGGAGGATGAGGAGGATGGCTTGCTGGGGTGGGTTTGGAGAGGGAGAAGCAGCGCATCCAGATGTCTGTAGAATTTGGGGGCCTGCTGCCGTGGGGGTGCACCTCTTGCTCTATGAGGGTCTGTGGGGACACCAGGGTCCTCTGGCAGTCCCACCAAGCACTGGGATCTTGCTCTTCACACAAAGGTTGCCCAGCTGCCACTGAGCCTGAAGGACAAAGCCTGGCACCATGTCTGCGTGGCATGGACGACCCGGGATGGCAAGTGGTCAGCGTACCAGGACGGTGAGCAGCGGGGCGCCGGTGAGAACTTGGCCTCCTGGCACGCCATCAAGCCCCAGGGCATCATCATCCTGGGCCAGGAGCAGGTATGTGCTGGCCTGCCGCCAACAGCTGCCAGTTCGCATTGCTCCGGCAAGAAGCCAGCTGGGGCACAACCCCCAAACGGGGCTAGGGCAAGGGGCAGCACGGGCAGGAGCGCCCGGCACAGAGCGTTGGTAGCTTGGGTGAGGGGCTCTCCTGACTGCTCGTCTGACCTTATGTTGGGCTGCATGCGCTCATGCTCTTCTCCTCTTCCCTCTCCCGATCCCTCTGTCCCCCATTCTCTCCCCACCTTGTCTTCTTGCATCTCTTCCACATGTCCACCCCCTCCCCTCCTTGCTTTCCGGCATCTTGCTCCTTCCTAAACTTCTCCCTCTCCCCCTTGCCATGTTTGTCCACTGGATGAGTGTTCCTTCTCCTGTCCCCATCCCTGTCCCATCATCTCTCCCACTCTTTCCCAGGACACACTGGGCGGCCGCTTTGACGCCACGCAGGCCTTTGTGGGGGAGATAGCGCAGTTCGGCGTGTGGGACCACATGCTGGCACCGGCAGAGATCCTGGGCTTGGCCAACTGCACCTCCCACCTCCAAGGCAACGTGATCCAGTGGGACGACCAGGCAGTGGAGGTCTTTGGGGGTGCCAGCAAGGCAGGCTTCACTGCCTGCGAGGAAGGGAGGAAGGCATGAGTGGCCCCTCACACCCTCCCCAGCACCAAGGAGCCCCGGCAGCAGCCCTGAAGCAGGGACCCCCTTTCTCCTCTCCCAGTCAGCCAAGCTGTGCCACTGCACTGGAGCGATGTTCAAGTCCCTGGGAGGAAGCAAGGGGCCCAGCAGCCTCCCTCTTGCCCCTGTGCCAGTGGCATGGCTTGTCACCCTGCTCCCAGCACATCTGCCCCTGGGTCTCATCTTGCCCTGCTTCTGTTTCGGGAGGACCTCATCATACACATGTGTATCTCCGGTACAGTGAGGGTCCCTGCCTTGTCGGCCCCAGTGGGAAGTGGGAAGACCTCTGTGCACCCCAAGTGTGGTCTGGCCTTGGTGGGATGCCAGCGTGCAGGCGTCTGCCAAGCACATCCCTTTCTTTATTTATTTGTAGTGCCCTGCTCTCTGGTTTTATGAGCCCAAAGGCTCGGCTGGGAGTACCTTCCCATCCAGCCTCATCCCCTCTTCTCCTGCTGGCCTGGTTTTCAAGCACAGCCCTGGGGAGGCTGAGGGAGGATGGTAGAGGGTTGGCGGGGCAGCACTCTCCTCCTGCACCCCTTCCCCTTCCTCTGCTGCCTGTTTGGACAGGGCTGCCTGAGGGGAGTCAGACTTTCAAGACAGGGGGAAACAGAGCAGGACTCCACAGCTCGGGTGTCAGTCAGACACTGAGGGAACAGGGAGGGGAAAGGGGCAAAGCATCTCCCCCAGCTCTGACCAAGGAGGAGGGAGCATAGCACTGCCATCAAAGGGAATGAAAGCAAGACAAAAAATGAGACAAGAGGATGGTGCTGGCCAGAGGAGCCCTGGCATCTATCCCCTGGCCTTTCAGGTACTGAATGGCATTGCTGCCCTCACCTCCATCTGGGTTCCCTGCTTTGAGCTGCTCCCAGCCAGGGAAGAGGCTGCTGCCAGCACTGGAACTAGGGGTGTGTGTGGGGTGGGCTGGTATTTTTCCTGTGGAGTGCCTGAGAATATGCTGTTTCCATGCCGCGTGGTCACTGACTTCTTGATGTGTGCGTGTGTGTGTCTCTGAAGGGTGGGGTGGAAGGATTATTTCAGGGGTCTCACAGTTGCTTAATGCAGTGTCCAGCTTCCAGTGCTCCCCCCTACCCCAAGTCCTACTTTGTGCTTTTGGTGACAGCTGCCCCCCAACCCAGGGGAGGCGAAATGGGCAGAGGGGACAGCCCTGCCACCCAGCATCGCCTCCCCACAGGGTTCCCACTGGTGGTGGGGTGGCTCAGCCCACCAGGGAGGGAACATGGCAGGGATGGGGTGCAGCCCTTGTGCCAAGTGGGAAACACTGTGACCTTCGTGCACCCCTCCGAACTGCCCCCTCTTCCTCGCTCGCTCGCGCGCTTTCCCTAATGCATGTTTGTGAAAGGGGCCCCTGATGTGAGCCCTTGTTGGGACGTTTCTTTTTTTAAAGCTGATCGTGAACAATAAACGTGATGTTTTCCGTTTGAGCCTCCTGTGGAGCGTGAGGTCACTGTAGGGACAGGGGACCATCTGGCCCAAGCTGAGGTGTCCTTCCCCAGGATGCTCAGGGTGGCATCCCTGGAGGAGACAGCTGGCCTGCAGCTGGCATTATAGCAAAATCATCACAGGCACCTGGGTATCATTTCCCTGAGGTGGCGGCAGGGGAGGGGGCAATGTGTCAGTTTGGGCACCTCTTATCTACCCTGTTGTGGAGCAGCATGGGGTACAGGCTGCTGCTGGACGTTTGGGGGAAGCACCTCTCTGTGGAGGAGGAACCCCCATCCTGACAATGGGGAAGCAGAAACCAGCAGGAGATCACGGCCTCCAGGTCAGACCCTGACAGTGAGGAGCTCACGTGGTGCATAAGTCTAATTAAGTACTAATAATTAGTTCCTGACGTACCTAGGCATGAGCTGGTTCACCCTTGGCACAGCTCTTGGAGACGCCTACTCTAGAGCAACCCGTGACCAGGTCTGCATGATGCTTTGCCCCTCAGTGAGTCCTGTCCCTCCTAGGAAAGGCACAACCTCACCGATATTTGGGGAAACCAGAGCATAAAGCCAGAGGGCCCAGCCTTCCCCAGGGTCCTGCCATTGCTGGTGTGGTGGTGGAGTCTCCTCGCTGAGCCAGAACTGTCCCCATGGCTACACTCCTCCTTCTGGAGGGTATTTATTGCCATAAAACAAGCTCTGGGGCTCTTGCCTTCAGCCTTTCAGCACATCTCAAAGTTGAGGGTTTTGTTAAAGAAAAAGGAATAACTCTGTGTACATACTTAGGCTGGATCATACACTCAAGGGCTTTGCTGAGCTGGAGGCTCACCCCACATCAACAACAGGAAAGGGGTTCAAAAGGTGATCTCTGCTTGTGCGCCCAAATAACAGCAGTATAATCAGGAAGGATGGCACCTTTTGGAGAAAGAAGTGTCCAAAACCATCCCTGGGGTCACAGACTTAGGAGGAGCTGAAGTAAGGGTGGGACTGGTCCAGAAGACACTCCTAGCAGAACTGCAGGAGCCCTGCAAGGGGAATTCTGGGGCTGCTGGCCAAGGCAGAAGACATGCAGGAGGACGAACAAGGATGGAAACATCCTGGCTGCTGGTGTAGGCTATTGGCATAAAACCTGTTCCTCTGGAGCCCGGAAACCCAGCCCATGCAGAAATCTGTGTGAACTCCCCCTTGGAAAAGCAGAAACAAAGGGACACCAGGTGATGCTCGGGCAGGGACTTTGGTGCTGCCCTCTGCCTCCCCACCAAATGATGCTGGTGCGATCCCAACACAGCCGTGTCCCTGGGATGTGTAGATCTGTCACTGTTGGGATGGGAGAAATGGGGGAGCCTGGTGGCACAGCTTCTGCAGGGCGATCTCCTCTTACCCCAGAGGGTCACAGCCAGTTGTGCAGACCGAGGAGGGGATGCAGGAAAACTTGATATAATTTATCCAGTCATTTTAAAAGCTTACGGCAAATGCCTCTGTATAAGGCTCTTCAGGAAACTAAGGCATTATGGAGAGATTAGAAACTGGTTGGGAGACGGAAAATCGTAAGTAGGAATAAATATTTGATTTCCATCCTTCCCTGGCTCTCTGGGGAAGCAGCGGCTGCTTCTCACCCATCTGGGGAGGTGAAGAGCAAGAAGGGACCATTTATTTTTGGTAAGCCAAGCCTTGCAAGAGCTGCAAACCTGTGACAGGGCTTAAAAGGTGGAGGAGACAACAAATCAATGGCGTTGCTGGCTGGAAGGAGCAATTACGATGACTTACACATATTGCTTGCTTTTAAATTAACCAGGAGCATGCAGGAGTAGACCTGCATCTCTCTAAGGGCAGCTGGCTGGAAAACAACACGTCGCACGCAGAAGAGATGAGGAACAACAAAGTTGCCCTTGGGGAGAGTTAAAAAGAGGAAAATGTTAACAATGGAGTGTAGAAGGTTTTGAGGTTGGGGTAGGTGCACTCAGCTGGGATGCTGTGTTGTGGCCAGATAACTAAACTTGCGGGGTGGCGGGGGAAGAGGGAAAGAGCTGAAGGCAACCCAAGAGGTGGGCAGAGCAGACACAGGGGAACTGTCAGGCTATGGCGGTTCAGCGTGGTCTGGTGCAAGAGGAGGTTGCAAGGGAGAAAGATGGATGAGATGGATACTGCCTGCGCACTCTCCTTGTTCCCCCCACCAAGGGGCTGTTAAAATGCTTTGAGAGGAGAAAAAGGACTGCCACTTCCCTTCCTAATTTGCAGGACTCACTGCTGCAGGGTTTCCCACAGGCTGAGGGCTTAGCTGGACTCAAACAGCTCCCACTGAAACGGGCTTCATCCTGCAGCGAACAAGACCAGGTCAAACATAGCAACAGGAAACATTCATGGCTGACAGCTATTAATTATCAAGATTTAGAAGAAAACGCTGCAATTCCTGAACTTTTGCAGCCCCTGCCTGGCTTTCTGGAGGGCACTGCCAGCAGTGCAGGCTCTGTCTCCCTGGGGACATGGGCAGCCTTGGGATCCCTGCCTCAGAGTGCTTCACACCAACAGCATCAGCTTTGGGCTTGCAGGTCACAGCTCCCCCTGTGGTGTGTCAAACCTCCTGGTCCTCTGAAACCAGGTCAAGCCAGTCTGCACTTCGACCCCAGGAGACAACACTTCTGAAGCCCTCATTACCCGAGCTGCCCTAACAACAGGGGGCTGCCTTAATTGCCTCCCCCCTGCTTCTCTGTCCTGCCAAGAGCCTTCTCTGCTCCCTCCCGGAACAAGGAGGCTCATTAAGACGTGTGTGGCACTTGCACAGGGAACATGCCATGCTTCCACATCATCTGGCACTGGAATGGCTGCTAGTGCTGCGGCAGCAGCCATTACTAGAGGTAGCAGCCGTTACTAGAGGTAGTAGTTAATGGCACTGATGGGGCTCTGCCTTGCTCAGCAGACCAAGGGATCCCTCTGTCCCAAAGCTGATTGCTCACTCCTCCAGAGCAGAGGGCTGGGCTACTTTTAGCAGCCACCCATTCCTGCACACCAGTGTTGCCTTCCCTGAGCTCAATGCGATGTGGCGGCTCCAGTCCCAGTGAAATTTGGCTTCAGCATCCCTCTGGGCCTCCTGAGCACTCCTCCTGCCCCTGCAGAGCTGCGACCACTTCACCCACCCTGGGGCAGCCACAGAGTAGACCATGGCATGCCCCGAGTCCCCAGCCCAGGTCCTTCGGTACTGCATGAGGTGGTGTGCAGCAGCACCCAGCCTCTGGGCTGCAGCTGACAGGCAGGGCAGTAACCTCTAGCCCCCTGCTTTATTGAAGAGAGGAGACAGGGCACAGCAGGACCTGTGCCCACAAGGATGATGTTGAGGTCCCAAAACCTGTTCTGAAGTAGCCAAGAAAAGAGAGGGTCTGTGGGTGCCCTCTGTCTGATGAGGAGTCAGCCTGCTGTCTGGTCTCCTACTGTCAGTGACGGAGATAGCTAAAAGAAAGCGTTGGGTAGTACACATATATACATATATTTTGCAGTTAACAGAATTGTTTCTCAGCTAAGCAGTACAACACAATCTAATGTCATGTGGCAAATGGCACTTCTTTGTTTTAACATGTTTCACTGTGGCTGATGAAGGCAAAGGGCTGAAAGAGTTTCCACTTGTGACTGCTGGTGAATAAGAAAGGATGGGCCAGAGCAGAGCAATGATTACAGTCCCTTACAGATCCAGAGGGGCAGATCAGGTCCTTGATCTGAACTTGCCTTCATCTACAGATGGGCAACTGGTCACTCAGTACAGAAAATAAAGACCAGGTAATATGTAGCCAGCTGTCTACCACTTGCACTAGCAGCTGAGGGACCAGTACGTGTTACCTGTGGTGGCCCAACAAGGCTTTGTCTGGCTTGCGGTGCTATAGAGACACAGCCCACAAAAACCCTGAGCTTGAGGGTCCAGAAACAAACTGCCTGCATGTTGCTAAGCCATTGCAGATGGAGATAGGCCAGCGAGGTGCCTCCTTCCTCAGAACAGCCCCGCTGTATCATCCACCACAATCACAAAAAACACGGCATTCCTACCTTTGGGCCCTCTGCAGTTTCGGGTTTGGCCATTTTTCCTAGCTCCCTAGGAGCCGCTGATGAATAATCTTCACAACTAGTCACAGCATTTCCCGAGGGGAACACTCCCTGGGGACACATTGATCAAAACCAAAGCACATTTAATTGAACCCAGAATCACATACGCATGTGCGTTCCACCCCTCCCAACACACACACACGAAGAGAGGCGTACGCACACAGACACATCAGCTCACACCAACTTGCTGCTTAGTAGCAAAAGTGGGTGAACTACATAGGGATTAAAGCATTAAAAAAACCACAGCAAGAATAGGATGCTTGAAAGCACTGTGTCCCTGGGGAGATTAGAGTAGCTGCCTGGAGATAAAGTAATGATGATGGAAAGATCTTCTTCCCTGCAGACATTCTATTCCTAATTATCTCCCTGACAAAAAAAAAAAAAAAAAAAAAAAAGAAAAAAAGATGATCTCCCAGCTTTTATCTGTCTCTTGACAATTTTTTAGCTCCGCGACTGCCTCGTTGCAAGAGTCCGATGCTTGCCGAAAGGAGGAAGGAGAAGGAAGCAGGAGTGGTAGGAGAATGAGGGGATAGGAGGCAGTGCTTCATTTCTGTCACAGGTGGCAGCGAAGACAAAGACAAACAATCATTGCAGCGTTGTCTTTCTGAGCCCAGTGATGGCTTCGCTGCCTCCACCACTGCTTTGTTAGGCAATTGACAACCAGGAGATCTGATTCACTGGTGCACCAGTGAAAGAGGCAACAAGATGTCCTCCATAAAGCTATAGGAGATTGTGGTGAGGGAAAGAGGACTTCTTCCTAAGTTGGCAGGGGCAGAAGAGTGCCCAGCATGTTCCTCCCCCACTCTTTTCCTTCTCAGAGAGCTAGAAAGCAATTCTTCTTTCAGCAATCAGCCAGCAATGAGGACGTTTCAAATATATGCCAGCCAGAAGACTGCACAGAAAGTCTGACCCACGAGTCACCCTGCAAGACAAGGATGGGCCCTGATGGAAACCCAGGCATCATGCCCAGCAGCCGAGGCTTTGCACAGGAGAAGTCTTTCCCCTCGGTACAATCCTGCAGCTTGCTGCTTCTCCACCTGTATTAATTCCAGACAAATACAATCCTGCACCCCCAGGAAACTGTTTAAGCCCTGGTCTGGAAGCAATCAGTGCTTGGCTAGCAGGGTGCAGAGGCAACACAGGTTTCCTATAGAGCTGAGAGACAAGGAAAACCTCAAGGCAAACAGACATTACAAATATAAGGGCCACGGAGGGTGGGAGGGGGATGACGAGCTCAGTGGGGATGGAGGTTACAGAAGCTGCTTGCAAAATCATGACCCATCCTCACCCCCACAACATCACTTTATCCTTCTTTCCAGTTGCATCAACGTGCAAATGTGAGCAGAGAATGGAAACACATAAACCCCCTTAATTTCCCCATAATGCTCCAATATTTATCCTTGCTGTTTAAAACACAAAGGTAGAACTAGGCCCCAAAGGGTTTTAAGTCAGAAATATATTAGGTCTCCAGGTACAAGGTGGTTTGGCTGCAGGTGCAGCTCAGAGCCCACCCCGAATCCTTCCAATGGGAAGGGAAAGGCGGGAACCTCCTAGAAGCCCATTTCCCAAGCCCAGGCCAGGAGAGACACGGCTCCTCGCTGCCAGGAGACAGCCTTCCCTCCCAGCAACTCCTGACCACTCAATCACTCCCCTCCCGTTCTGTCAGGGGCCGGGGCCGGGGCTGGGAACAGTGCGGGACAGGCGCCACGCGGACACTCCACCGTCGCTGCTCCAAGGACCCGCACTGTAGCTGGCAAGGCGCTCTGCCAGTCAGACGCGCCGGGCGGCACTCTCACAGCCAATGGACGCTGAGGTAGGCGGGACTTCCTGCCCCGGTTGCTACGACAAGCACGGCCGTTCCTTAGCAACCGGTGGTGGGGTGGCGGCACGGGCTGTGGCGGCGGCGGCGCAGGTGAGGCCCCTCTCGTCCCTTTCTCTCTGCTGCGTCTGGGGCCGCTTGCTGAGCTCTTCCCACGCCCTTCTTTCTTCCCCTGCCTCTCTGCGGGACTGAGGGCGGCGGGCCGGTGTGAGGGGGCCGCTTCAGGTGAGGGGCCTGCCTAGGCCGTGTTTCGCTGCCCCCTCTGCTTCCCGCCCCGCGCCCCTTGGTGGTGCCGTGCCCCCCGCCCCAGTGCCAGGTGGCTCTGATCCTGGCTGCTTCATCTCCCGCCGCCGGGGCTGTGGTGTGCCTGTCCGGACTCTCAGCTGGCGGGCTGCACCCAGACCGCTTCCCTACCCTGTCTTAACCGGCGCAGCCGTCTGTCGGTGGCTCCCTCTTCGGGGAAACCGCCGCCGGCCTGCCTCGGTCGCTGGCCCCGGGCACGTCTCTGGGAGGAGCCGGGTATTGAAGTGGCTTCTGGGGTTTGCCCCGCTGAGACAGTTCTGTCCTGTGAAGGTTGTGGTGGGGATGTCTACAAGTCCCACGGTCCCTGATGGGAGAGCCAGTAGTATGTTAAGAGCTGGTGCTTTAGCCAGCAACTCTACATGCTTAGCATATATACTTGGTCTGTGTGGTGTTGCCTGGCACCGTATTTGGTTTGTTTTCCCTTTAATACGGAGTTGCCCTTGCTTCCTCTGGTTAAGAGGAAGGTGCTTTGTCCTAGGTGAGAGAACCAGAGGGAAGACAGTGCTGTGCCTCTGCATTGCCTGAGAATAGGCTGGTTGGTAATTAGGCCCAGAGGCATGGTCCAGTGTTTTCCCATACGGTCCTCCCTATCGGACAAATGCTTGGGGATTTGAGGAGCAAGTGCACAAGCTAGTCCAAGATGTTCCTGTTCAGCACTTCCATCCAGACATGTACACCAATCCTGTTCCTAAAATACTCTTGCCCTTTGCTTGTCATGCGCAGTTTGAAACCTTCATGGATCGTAGTGTCCTGGAAAAATCCTTTTGGAATTAATAGACACAACAGCTGATGTATTGTTCTCTCCTCCTTTGTTGGAAGCTGTACCCTTGACTTGGCTCTTCCCTTAAGCTCGATTGGTGCTTCTGGGAAGTGCTGTGCTCTTGAAGCCTCGTTTATGGAAAATGATGCATTTTTAAAATTTATTTGCATTAATGGTCTGTAAGATAACACTTTAAGTGCGTGGTGTGTGGAGAGATGGTACTGAAAAACAGCAAGTAACCAAGATGGGATGATATTCTCGTAATAGTTTTATTGGGCTGCCATTTTAATTCAAAGCTTTCTTTCTCTTCCCTGTATTTGTTTTTGTTCAAGCAGTGTCCTCTGGGCTGAGACGTTTCCCCTCCTGCTGAAGCTGCCCTGCCTGTGTTCAGAGTCGTGTTCCCCTCCGCTGTCTGCACTGCAGCACCTTGCTGAGCTCTGAGCAGCCCCTCTGCCCCTTCCTGGGGTCACTGTGGAAGGACCATGGCAGACACTGGGGAGGGGAAAAAGGAGGAGGCTGATTATAAAAGACTTCATAGCTTTCCACTGATTAGGGTAAGAAAAGGGATGGATCACACATTTACGAGTGTTGCCTTCATTCTTACCAATGTTCCAAACTAGAATTTCTCCCCCTGACAAACTGCTGTGAGAACGTGTGTTCTGATGGCCCTGCGGAGGGATTCCAGTTGTCACTGCTGCTTTATCTGTGTCCTTTACCTCTGTCAAGTGGACTAGCTGCCTTTTGCCCACACCCAGCAGTCTAGGCCCCCCTGCTATAGCCTGCACAAAAGTAAGGGCTACTTACTGTTGTCTTGTGTCTAGCTCTTATATTTTCTGCTTAGTTCCTCTTGTTTGTTTTGCTCTTTCCAGCACACAGACATGCCGGAGGAGATGCGTGTAGAGGCCATGGAGCTGTGTGTCACGGCATGTGAGAAATACGCCACCAACAACGAGGTACAAGCCAAATCCCAAAATGGCGAGCCTTCAGTTGCTGTGGCTCAGGGAACCTGCAGGAGCAGGGTTAGGGGCGTGGGGCAGAGTGGAGTCAGATCCTGTCATCCTATTACTCTCTCTGCACTGAGCAAGGGTAGAAGAAAAGAAAGAGCTTGGCTAGATCTCAGAATTGTTTCACTTTGTCAGCAAGATCCATAATAGCACTTTGCTTTCCTACAGGAAGCAGAGATTAATAGCAGTGCCACCCCCCAAACCGTACCTCCTTCCTGGTCCTGCCTTGCCTGTGACGTGCTTCCACCCTGTTTGTAAAATGCCCAGTGTCATGATGGCTTGGTTCAGAACCATGTGGAGACAGGCCCTTCCTGCCTGTTCTTCGGTGTTGAGCAAGGCTGTCCTCCCCAGAGTGGGGAAGAGACTCTCATTTTGGGGGTGAGCACGTGAAAGTCTTTGAACCTTTACGTACAGTCTGTTAAGTCTTCCCTCATTAAGGGAGGCTTTCAGGCTCTCAAAGGAAATTACTGAGGCCATATAAATGGGGGCATATAATGCAGAAGTTATGGTCTCTGGAAAGGTTGCCTTTAACTTTGAGAGCCAAAGATAAAGGAGAACATACCTTGTTCTATGAGCAGGACACAGACTGCTTGCTGCTGGAGTGGTTTTGTGTTGGAGCAAGGCAAAGCTATGAAGCCAGAGATTACTCTGTCCCATCCTGCCTGAGACACTGCATGTCACTGCAAAATCTTCCTCTCTTTTTTTAGATCAAGCAGGGTGTGATCTGGGAGAAGCAAGCTTTTTAACAGTTAGCCTAGTTTCAGTGTTTTGGTAATTAGCTGGAGGAAAAAAAATGGACTCCTGTAAAAATAGCTGCAGCTTAGTGACCTGAATCTCCTCTCATGCTCAGTCACCCAGCATAACTCCATCAGCACCTAAACCAGAACTCTTGATTCAGACTGTGTGAACAAGGGAAGTGATCACTAGATGCGGTTCTTTAATTTCTCCTAGCTGCTGTGTTGGAGGCTGCTGAAAACAGCAGAGACCTCTTGTACCATTGGTCATAGCTCTGGGGAGCTCCCAGTTCCTGCAGTGCAGCTGCTGTACCTGTTGCCTGTGGCCTGAGTAGTCCCTTATAGGGAGAAGAAGCCTAGGGGGATGTTTGCATAAAAACTCACTGCTTGCTCTGTTTCACCTTACGCTGTCCTTAACATTCTCCAGAGTGCTGCCAAGATGATCAAGGAGATGATGGACAAGAAATTTGGGTCCTCCTGGCACGTGGTGATTGGGGAAGGTTTTGGCTTTGAGATCACTCACGAGGTGAAGAATTTGCTGTACATGTTCTTCGGTGGCAGCCTGGCCGTGTGTGTCTGGAAATGCTCCTGACATCTGGCCAGGTCCCAGACCCGCTGCATACAAGAGATTTCTTCCTCCTCTTGACACGTTTTGTACAATCTGGAGGTGGGGCTTTATTTTTAATAGCTAAACATCAAGATTTCTTTTTTTTCATACTGACATAACAGTTCTGTGGGATACATATAGTTGGGGTGTGTGTATAAGCTTGCTAAGCTGTCCTGTCCTTGCTCTTGGGATTTCTCATCTGTCTGTGGCTCTTTCCATGGTGTTTGAGCCTCAGCAGGAAGGAAGGGGGGAACAGGTAATGTCATAACATGCTGCAGAGCCATACAGGAGCGCTAGGAGGGGGAAGCAAAAGAGAAAATGTGCTATCTAGCCCTGTGGTTTTTTATCCTCCCACTTGTTCAACGTCATGTCCTCTTCTCTTTGCCTTCTCCTCTACCACGTGCCATGGCTCTGACCAGCGCCTGTCTCTCCTCTCTCTGACTGCCGAGAATACCGAGAATACCTTCTTCCGCCCTTCTCAGATGTCTGTACAGAACTGGCAGTACTGAGGGTCTCCCTTTGGGCTGTCTGTGGAGGTGTTAGCCACAGGGAAGCAGGCTCAGCTTGCCCTTTCCCGCTGCTTTCAGGAGGGTACAACAGCTGAGCTGCCTGGGCGTAGGAGGTTGCTATGCAAACTGCCCCCTCCTTTCTCACCCACCACACACGAAGATAACATGAAAACACGGGCGGCTGACGATGCCTGGGGAGTGGGTGAGAACTCTTCATAAGACTTGAATGTCTCCCTGTCAGTTCTTGGGGGTGTTGCAAGTGCTGTGTACTTTCAGCATCTTGTTTGGAGGCTGGTAGAGGAAGGAGGCACCATGTGAGATACCGCTTGGTCATCAGAAACCTAACATCTTTTTGGACTTGTATTCTTTTAGCCTGTTTTGTTTTTTAAAGCTGTTAGTGTTGGAGGATGGAATGAACGTAATTGTATGTTACGTATATGGCTTATTTATATAAATCTGGGGAACTGTGTTTTTACAATAAAAATTTAGTAAAATGTCCTTTTCTGTATGTGTTCTAAAAAGAAAATCACAAAGTGGAGGGTGAGAACGAAGAGTAGTTCAGGAAACATAGAAGTAAGCAAGCAGTGGTGTAGCTCAGGCGGAGGACAGACAAACGTCCATCCTGCCTGTTTCCTGGGTGACACATAGGTACCAGAGACGTGCTCTCATCTTCCCTGCTCAGTTCCTTTCACCAGTGCCAGCCACGTTGCTGAGGAAGGTCTGCAGTGCTGCTGGCCAAAGTCTTCAGTCCACATGGCTGTCGAAGTAGCAGTGAGGGAGTATAACGCGTGTCCTCTGCCCAGCCAGCGTGCCTCTGCTCTGACCTTCAGGGTCTCGCATTTGTGGCTTCCTTGATTTTCAGACTTTCCTCTTGAGAGGTTGGCAACACTACCCCTGGCATCTCGTGTTTTATGAGAGCCCACGGGCTAGTCCATAGTTCAATGCAGAAAGGACCTTCGGCATTAGTGCCTTTGGTGGATCAAACTGTTGGAGGGTCTCACAATTCCTTTTGTTCATTCTCTGAACCTCAGTGTGATGCTAGAGATGTCCTTTCTCCATTTCATCATGTCAGGAGTTCTACAAGCCAGGAATTAGAGTAATATAAAGAGAACTGGAAATTACTTCAACTTTGGACTGTCTGTGCTGACTGGGCCATAGTTCCTTATTGATCGGGTGGAAGGAAACTGCAAGGTCGGGGGGATGCGTGGCTGGTGCCATAAAGTGGTTGGAACCATGGTACCTGCCCTGTGCAGGGGATCACAGTGGCAGGAGCATGGTGCAGTGCAGAAGAGTCCCAGTCCTTTGTGCTATCTCTTGGTGCGGTTCCTCTCCCTCCCTCCAGCTGGCTGCCTTTACGGGAAGATCGCACTATTGACTGTCACTTTCTGCAGCTGGCAGGTGGAAAAGATTATTTTCTCTTCCACAACTTCCCATCTGCTCTGTTTTATCCCCGTAGGTCCAGAGAAAAAGGTAAAGCCAGTGTCTTAGGAATGCCATACCATACTCTTTAATCATGCTTCTTTCACACTAATGAATAATTAACTGCTGTGTGCATAGGACAGTGGTCATGGGCATCTCTGCAGGGTCGTGCTGACCTGCAGATGATCATAGGGAGCTGCTTACCTCAGCATACAATCTGTTATCTCTTTGGCCACCATCTGACCAAAGCCAATGTCTCCGTGACCCGCATCAGCAATAGGCCAACGTTGACCGCTCCTCAGCCTTCTCAAAGCATGAGTGTGCAAACAGATTGAGGTAAGCTAGGTGTGAATTTGCAGCATGTCAGCTCCCACTCTGCAGCTCCCCCAAGGTAAGTGCTAGGTGGCTCACAAGGAGCCTATTTTTGTTTCCAAGGGTAACAGCTTTCCCACTAGAAGTTACCATGAAGAAGCCAATCCATCTTACCCAGTTTGCCTGCCTGTCATCGGAGCAGTACACAAAATCACAGACCTCAGCTTCCCAAAATTCAGCTGTGCATGTCAGGTGTGTGTTCAGTAAGACAGATCAATTTTCCTGTCCGCTGCAAGTTGTGCCATGCTACGCTGGACCCTGTGTGTCAGAAGAAAGGCTTTTGCCCTCCTTTTGCTGTGGAACTGATACACTTTCTGGTGTGCCTGTAATTTTCAGGGGTATACGGTTCATGGATCAGAAATGGTGCCTTGTCCTGTTTTCCTGCAAGTGACCCCTTTATGGTGGATGCTTTGGATCTTCCAGGGCCTGTCTGCTTTTGACTGTAAACCTGCATTCTCTTGCTAGAGGTTTTCACCTAGCAAATTTTCAGCAGAAAGCTGGAGACATTGGCAGCGGGTGGCTTGCTATTGTGTTCTCCTCGCCCTCTCATTTCTTGCCCCCTGCATATTGCTGCCATTACCCATCAAAGCACTGGGCTGAGTCAGATGTAGAAAAGGAGATGAAAAACGCAGTGATGCATCACTGCGAGCCAAAATGACCCTTCCCATCTGCCCATCCCAAGAAGCCGTGAGAGCGGCTCAGAGGGCTGTGCTTCATGACTTCATCCCTCCCTGCTGAGGGGAGACAGGCAACATCGTTGTCGGCTGCTGGGGAGTCCTGACTCAGTGCCAGCAGTGGAGATGTCCTCAGATATACAGCTCCTCCTCCACCCCAAGGGTGACTCGAACCTGCTGGGAACGGGGGAAGGTGCTGGGAAGATGGAGGACAAGCTGGTGGGGGGGAGATAGGAAGAAAGAGGTGCAAACTCAACCGCTTCTCTGCAATGATGTCATGGCAACAGGGTACGTCGACATGCTGTCAGGCAATGGGCGCAGGCTTTGAAGCTCTCCAGCTTGCTCCCATTGCTGTGGGCTCATGTCTGAGTCCCTGAAAAATCTTTTGGTTAATATTTAATGCCAGCTTTGAAGCGCTAAGGGTGGCAAATGCCCCACCTAATCCCCCTGCCTCCGCTTTCCAATGGGATGCTAAATCGGAGCAGGGGGGAGGATTGTGAACTCCCCTAGCCCGGGGATGGGGGTCCCAGTCAGAAGAGGGGCTTCAGCTCAAAGGGTCCCTGTCTCCACCTGGCTCTAGAGTGTGGGAGGGAGGTGTCTTTCACCCGCAGCCCAGTTTGGAGCTGGTTTGGGGCACTGGAAGGAGGGGGTTCTCCCTCTCCCCTTGGTCTCCTAGGGCTGGCTCTGGAATAAAGAAATCTGTGGCCCTGCTGTGGGAGCTGAGCCCAGCTCCTTTGATGCAAGTGGTTAGCACATGGTTTTTGTTGGTGTTGGTTTTTTTAGCTAAGCAATGACCTAATGATCCTGTGTTCCAGCTACAACCCCTCCTAGGCCCCTCCTTTCCAAACTGTATGTCCGGACTGGATCCAGCAAACCTCCTGGAGCAAGACGCTGTGTTCCCTTCACCAGAGAAGCCATCTGCTCCCCTCCACCCAGCTTCTGCAGGGCTTTGAGCTCGCCAGCCAGGCTGGAAAGCTCTCCTCCTCCTCCCTGTGAGCCCTGGCTCCCCTCGGCCATCTTGTTAGCACAAGACACTGGGAAGGGAACGCGGGGCTGGCTGAATCTGGGGCGGCTGACGGTGTCAGCCGGAGGCGGTTTCCAGGCAACTGTTGTGCTATGGGACATGGCAAGCCAAGAACACCGGGAACACCACGTTCTCACCACACTGTCTGGGAGGGGACTGAGTCTGCACAGGACAGTGCGAAGAGGATAGTGCAGGGATGTGGCAGAGGAAGGGGGCTCCACCATGCCCCCTCCTTCCCACCGTTCATCCTGCCCTGCTTTACTTGAAGCAAGGATGTCCGAGCTGCTTGTACATCATGCAGTGAGGAAGGACTGTGTGATGTACAGGATTTCACATGTCCTCCGCATCCTTTGGGAAATTGAAAAGAACGAAAACATCTCTCTGGACTCTATGTCCAAGCCCACAGGCTTCTTGCGGGTGGTCCTGTGCTTCTCTGTCCCTTAATAAATGCAGAGCTCCTTCCCTACAAGTCACCAGCCAGTTTTGCACAGGCAGCACAGCTCTCTATACTTGGGTGTCACTGCAAAGGTGAATTTCTCATAAAAATGGAATGCCCTTCCCTTCTGCAAGCTGCTGATCCTGCCCGGCGCTCAGTGCATCCTGCTCCCGCTCTGTGTTGACGGTGAGGCAGCATCCCTGCCCCTAACAGCAGCTCCTTACACTGCCAGCAGAGCTTTTCCCCTCCCAGGGATGCTATTACACCCCCTTTGTTTTACCGAATTTGAGTGTTTTTTGAAAAGGGGGGTGCATACAAGCAACCTCGAATATATAGGGAGGGATGATAAAACTGCTCTGGCTGAGCAGTAGGAGAAAGACTCTTCTGGATTATGAGTGTGCAGACGTGATGGATGTGTGGAATAGGGCTGTGTGGTGCTCAGCAGGGTGGGTGCTGCAGAGGGACAGAACCACTTTAGTGCCCTGTATACCCAGAAACATTCCGCAGTCCCATGCAGGTGACAGCACAGGACAGTGGGGGGGTTATCTGTGGCTATTGCTGTCCCCGAGCCAGCCTTGTGGCTATTGATTTGGAACTTGCCCCACTCACACTAACCTTGGCAGTGCCCGCTCCTCCCTTATCAGCACTGATAAACCCCATCGCAACCTCCTGCCCCATCCTGCTGCTGGCCCGGCGGCATCACCCCGCGAGGTGCTGTGGTGACAGATCTTTCCTGTGGCTCTCCCCTTGCACCAGTTACTCTTTTGCTGTGATTATTTAAATCCAGGACACCTCACTCCTGTTTTTGCACAGACGCTGCGGCTGTACCAACTCTCTTTTTGGACCTGGCTTGGGTGCTCACCCCTTGCTGAGCATCTTGGGTGAGGAAGGATGCGGTGCTGGCTACAAACACTTTTCCAAAGGAAATTTAAAGTCAGCCTCCTCTTTCTCCTGCTCTTGGCCCTCCTGGTGCACCTGGTGATGGATTTGGCTCTCCCTGCAGCCCACAGGCCCTGTGGCTGTGATTTGAAAGCACCGAAAGCCTCGGGTGACCCATCAGGCAGCCCCGTGCTGGCTGGCCCCAAAAAGCTGAGCCTACGAATCCTTCAGGATTTCAGCGGCAGCAATAGCTCCTTGGAGAAAAGCTCCTGGCTGCAGGGAGCGGGGCCGTACACAAGAGGTGGAAAGCTGAGGGTCCAGCACCAGCGCGGAGAGGGGAATGCGATACGGACTGAGGGATCAAAGCTGGCATTGCTCTTCAAGCACCCTCTTTACAACATCCCAATCCCAGAGGTGGCAGAGAAAGACAAGCTGTTTGTTGTCAACCCCATGGAGAAGTTCAGCCTGCACAACAGCGGGAGTGACGAATGGTGAGGAGCGAGCTCAGCCCTGGCTTGCTTTTGGGAGATACGTGGGTTTGAGGGGACAAGCAGCAGGAACCAGACATGTCATTTCCCTGTGTAGATCAGCGCCTTACCCTGGAGGGGCCCTGGTTGCTGAGTGTGCTCTTCTTGTGCCTCAAATCCTTGCTTAGCCCTGAATTTCTGGGCTGCTACCCAGGAGCCTGTAGCACACAGCAAAGCCAAAGGAGGCTCTTGAATTATTCATAGTATTCTATAGGGTGATCTCCTCATCTCCTTTCCTTCCACAATGCAAATTAGCCTTTGGTCTCTCTCGATATACATGAGGAAGTCCCCATTCCAGATTTCTAACCAGTTTTATCCCTCTCTCCTGACACACTGGAGATGCAAAGCCTGCAATATAGGTTACCTCTAACTGTGAGACTGTTTCTGTCCTGCATTTCGCAGGACATCACCTGACCTCTTTAGGCTCGGCCGTATGGTGAGCTCACCCCTGCCAGCTGCCTATTTTTATCACTGGACTACTAACCTCTAATTAGGAGGGAAGATATTAAAAGCTTTGGCGTCGATAGAATGTAGCAGCTTCCTTACGGAAAGCACACCTTCCAAATGTGGTGGCTGCTAAAAATGGGAGAGAATAAAAGCTGGCTTAAGAGGTCCCCCTTGCCTATGGATAACCATGGGACATGGGTCTGGTTTGATAAAACTGGGGCACACTCTGCATTTTCCTGGAGACAAAGACATGGATTTGGGTTATAGATGCCCTGAGCCAGACTGTCCCATTGCAGTGTCAGTGGGTGCTGGCGGGGTGGGGGGGCAGGTACCCACAGGAGTCCCCCTTGAATGCCAGCAAACGGCAAGTTTGCAGGAGGCACAGAGACAGAGATAGTGCTAACCCAAGCCCATCCCCCTGGAGAAACCAGGGGTGTGTGATAAACCTGTCCAAGGCGAACTGGATGTTGAGGATGGGAGCTCAGGTCGATGCTGGGTATGGCTGGGAAACCCCTGCTCCTCCACCCTGTCTTATGGACTTGTGTGTGTCCTCAGTGAGCCCATGGGGAAGTGTAGCTGGTTGTACTCCCGGGAGCTAATTTCTTGGGGACAAACAATGAGATGAGCTGGTCTGTCAAGGAAATAAAGGCACACATGAGAGGAGCAGGATCAGCCTGAGGATTTTTCACCAGGGATACAAGGGAAGACACCCAGCCCCCTCTGGCTATGTTGGTGGGTCTCTCCAGCCACCAGCTATGCGTGGCATCTGACCAGGTGCCAGGACCCCCAAGGAGGGCACACAGAACAGGGGGTTTCAGCACCATCCAGGGCTTGTGCAGGGCCTTCTCCCCATCACCCACCATGCACCAGCTCCTGGGAAGGGCCTGGGGATGCGGGATCTGTCCTGTCCCGACTAAACGTTGTCATTGTTGTTGGGGTGATGGTGACTGTTGGGCTGCAGGGTCAGCAGCAGTAAAGCCGGGACGCTCCTCCCGACAGGGAAGACAGCCTATGACACCTACCCTGCCTGGCTCAAATTCCATGTTGGCATCAACCGCTATGAGCTGTACCCCCGCCAGGACCCCCTGATGACCACTCTCCTTCGGGACTTGGCCACGCAGAGGATCGTCAGCTCAGGTACCACCTCCCTGCCTTCACCCCTGCCTGCACCCCTGCCCTGCTGCCTGCTGCCCCCCTCCTTCACCCCATGTGCCCTGTTTCAGTCCAGAAGTCCGGTGGGACCCAGCTCAAGCTCATCATGACGTTCCCAAATTACGGGCAGGCCCTCTTCAAGCCGATGAAGTAAGTAGAGCGAGGGACAAACCCATACCCCACCTGCACAGTCCTGTTAGGTGGTGAGGAGCAGCTGGAGGAGACCATGGAGGGAGAAATGGAGAAATGCTTCATGTGCTGCCTTGCTTCAGCCCCCCACCCCAAAACCAGGGCGAGCGGGATGGTACCCTTCCCCTTGCCTTCCCTGGTGGTGCTTTCAGCAGGCTGGGTGCAGCTTGTGATGGAGTAGTGACCTCCTGTGGTGGAAAGAAGAAGATGGTCCATGAGGACCACCCAGGACCTTCCAGTCCATGAGGGTTTCCCAGCTCTTGGGTCCACAGCCATCACCCCTACTCTCCCCTCTCCTCTCAGGCAGAGCCGGGACCAGGAGACCCCCATCGACTTCTTCTACTTCTCAGACTTTGAGCGGCACAATGCGGAGATTGCAGCCTTCCACCTGGACAGGTGAGCACAAGCTTTGCATCCAGCTCTGCCCTGCCATGACAGCAAAGTCACAGAGAAACTGCTCCTTCATCCCACCTCTTCCTCCCCAGTGAGAGGAATACCTGTGTCTCACAGCAGTTTAATAACTCGCTGTGAAAGCCAGCCGGGGTCAGCAAGAAATGGTTCCAAGTTCTGCGTTTCAGGATCCTGGATTTCCGGCGAATCCCCCCAGTTTCTGGCCGTTTGGTCAATATAACGAAGGAGATACGTGACATCACCACAGACAAGAAACTGGCCAAGACTTTCTTCATCTCCCCAGGTGAGCTTTCATGCTGTCCATCCTCTCCTGCAGCCACCTGCATGGAGCTCACCTGAAGCCAGCTGCTCCTGCTCTGGCTCCCCCTGCACTGGGGCAAACTGTCCCTTTGGGGACTGCTCCAGCTCCTGCCAGGTCCCCTGCCGCAGGACTCTGCTCCTCAAGGCCTTTCTTGCCATTGCTTTGCTGGTGGCACATGGCCACAATGCATGGAGCATCCTCTCCTCCGCCTGCTGGACCAACCTGCATGGGGGCAACAGGCTCATTGCCTTCCTTCTCTTCGTCAACCTTTGCTTTGTCCCCATGGCCAGCGGGCAATGTCTGCTTCTACGGGGAGTGCTCCTACTACTGCTCCACCGAGCATGCGCTCTGCGGCAAGCCGGACTGGCTGGAGGGCTCCATGGCTGCCCTGCTGCCCGACAAGACCTTGGCGAAGCGCCGCTCCTGGCGCAGCCCCTGGCGCCGCTCCTACCACAAGAGCAAGAAGGCTGAGTGAGCATGGGGGACATGGGGGCCATGGGGCAGCAGGGCCATGGGATGGCAGGGGGCTGCCCCACGGCCGCTCTCATTGCCCCGTCCCCCTCCCCGGCCTCTGCCCTCAGGTGGGAGCTGAACCCCAACTACTGCGCTCAGGTGCGACAGACGCCACCCTACAACAGGGGCCATCGCCTCCTCGACCTCATAGACATGGCGGTCCTCGATTTCCTTATGGGTAAGCCCCACTGTGCCATTGCTGGGGGCTGCGGGACCCCTGAGGGCCAAGAGGCCCAAACACCTCCATGTCCCACAGTGCCTTGTGAGGTTTTTTGGCCAAACCATTGCTCAGGCTGCAGAGAGCTGTGCTCTTATCCAAAACGAGAGCAAAGGGCTGTGCCATTCGGACACATTCCAGGCAGAAGCTGAAGGGTGAGAGACGCTGGGGAGATCCCAGCTGAACACCTCAGGCACAGGAAGCACCTCCCAGCAAGCTCCTGTGTGCAGCCCCCAGGGAGCTGGGGCCAGTGGTGATGCTCTCTGGAGCTTGCTCTGCCTCTCCCATCCCCAGGGCTGCTCCTTCTTCCCCATGCTGTCCCCCCACCATCATTTGACATGGAGAGCTTCCCATGTCCTCATCCCCAGCCACCCAGCCATGCCCTTGACGTTACTTCTGCTCCATTTGCTGCTATTGTCCCTCCATCCTGCTGGGATGCCCCAGGGGCTCCTCTCAGGTTCCCCACATCTATGGCCACCAGACGGGCACCTTAGAGATGACCTCAACCCTTTTCCCCAGCATCTAGGTTTTGGTTTCACACCAGGAGAGTGCTTCATGTCCCCACTCCCGCCCCCCTGTCCCACCACTCAATGGCTAATTTGCTGCCCTGCCGCAGGCAACATGGACCGGCACCACTACGAGACCTTCGAGAAATTTGGGAATAACACTTTCCTGCTCCACCTGGACAACGGCCGTGGGTAAAGTGGGATGGGAAGGAAACAATCCCTGCAAAGGGGTGGGGGAAGACCGCAGGTCTGTCCAAAACACACTCCACAATGGGCTCTGAGCCATGGGGTGATGTCGCACTGAGACCCGCCGGTGGGCTTCTCCCCCCAGCTTTGGCACGCACTCACGTGACGAACCATCCATCCTGGCCCCACTCCAGCAGTGCTGCAGGTAAGGGGCTCCCACCGCCCACCCTGGAGCTGCCATCGGGGAGAGGCTCCCTGCAGGTTAAGACCTCTTCCTCCTCATCTTTGGCAGCATCAAGAAGTCCACCTACCTGCGGCTGCAGCTGCTGGCCACCCAGCCCTACCGCCTGAGCGACCTGCTACGGGAGGCGCTGGCCACTGACCCCCTGACCCCCATCCTGGCTGAGCCCCACCTGCAGGCACTGGACCGTCGCCTGGGGAAGGTGCTGGCGGCGGTGGGACACTGCCTGGCCAGGGTCACCCACCCAGATGAAGTGCTGGTGGATGATGTGGGGTCACGGGCGTGATGGGGGCTCGGTACCCCGCTGGGCTGGGGTGTTGTGGCACGCTGACGAGGGCAATATGGGGACCGGCATGCAGGTCTGAGTCTGTGTAGCATTGTCGGCTTTCAGTGGTGCCAGAGCCAGCAGTGCAATGCACCAGGAAAGAGGGATGTAAGGATAGCTAGGATGGGGAGGGTATTTAAATAAAAAGGTTGGTCTACTGGAGAAGACACAGTCTGGGATCTCTGACACTGGGGCTGCTTCTCCAGCCCTGGCCTGTCCTGGTGTGCCCGGACATGTTTCATCCCCCCATCTTCCCTGGCCTGGCATGGCAATCCCCTGGTGACCCCCAAAGAGAAAGCCGAGATTTCCCGCTGCCGGTGTGGGGAAACTGAGGCATGAGCTCCCAGTCACTCACTGCTTATCCCTGCCCTGCTCTTCCCATGCCCACCTGAAAACCCCCTTGGCTGTGGCATGGCTGCCTCCGCCGCAGCACTGGGGAGTGCAGCAAGGCGGGGCAAGACTCCACCAGCATCCCTCCAAATCCCCCAAGAACTGCCACCAGCTCACTCCCCACCTGACAAAGTGGCTCTTGAGAGGGAACAGATTGACCTGGGGCCATGCACCCTATTTAGTGCCCGGTGGCTCAGCACCCAGCTTATCCCCTGAGCCTCCCGGGAGGGCTAATCCGTGGCAGGGTTGCGTCAGCCAGGGCCGGTGCCATTGCCATGGCCACCACTGGTGTCCCCAGGACGGGGCACAGGGTTGGCATCGGCATGGCCAGAGATAAAGGTGCCACTGGGGAGGAGAGATGTCCTCCAATGTCCCCTAGTCTGGCTGGTCACCCGAGGAGTGGAAGAAAGGGTGACAAAAGGGCGGCTGACGCAGCATAGGATGGAGCTGCCCTGGAAAAGCCTGGCAGAGATTTAGGCTGGAACAAAAAATGGGTTCAAAAGAGAGAGGGAAAAAAAAAAAAGGGAGACAAAGAGGATCTGTCTGTGTTACACAATGGGGCGGGGGACACACTGAGTTAGGGTTTGTTGTGGTGTGGCCCCCCCCATACTGGTGGCGTGTCCTCCTGCCACCCCAGCTTGTGCAGCAAACCCCAGTGTCACGGGGAGGAAAAGGTTTGGGGGCTGTTTTGCAACAGGTTACTCCCTTCTGCCGGCTCCGTAGTTTTTAACGCTTTCTACAAATGCCTTTTTGCTGCCATACCCACAGCCGGTTCCGTCCATGTTCCCCCCCTTGCTGAGCCCCCCCCAAGCAAATATTTTTCTGAGGCGCTGTCGGATTTAGAAACCACGGCATGGGAGGGCGGCTGTTTCCCCGCCTGGCATGTTTGCACAAGGTCCCACTGTGCCGTCACATGTTCAAGGTCTCATGGGAGCAGCAGAGTTCGGCTCACACCCCCCCTCGCCCAGCTGGCCCAGCCGCCCATGGGGGAAGAGGGATGGTAATGGGGTGTCTGCGGCTGTGGGCCCGGGAAGCAGCAGAACCTGCCTGCCCAGTCGAGGCAGCGCGGGCACCCAGGCGTCAAGTGGGGCTGCCCACGCCATGGGGATGGGTTTGGCGTCGCCGGGTGCTGTGTCGGAGTGTTGAGTACTTCCCACCCCACCGTGTCTGGCAAACCTAAAGAGAGCCAGAGCTCAACCCTGCACCTGGGAGCCCCCATTTTGGGCTGGCATCACCCATGGGACCTGCTCAGGGGCTTGCCCTTGCCTGGTAGTGTGTGCTGCCTGTGGCCCTGGGAGGGCGTGGGAGGGGGGGAACGACCATGGGGCTGAGGCGTTTGCGGACCAGTGCTCCTGGGCAGCTGGGGGGCAGGAATGGGTGCCCCCATCACTGCCCCCAAAATAATAGTGATGGTGATGATGACAGTAAATAAAATAAAATAAAATAAAATGAAATGAAATAAAATAAAATAAAAAATGATGGGACACCGAAGAGGCCCCTAGAGGGCGGTGCAGCGGGGCGGGGCGGTGGCGAGGGGGGAGCCGTGGGGGGGGCGGGCACCGCGGCCTCCTTCCCCTGCAAAACAAAAGGGAGCGGAGGGGCGGTGGCACTGGGCAGGGACGCTGGGGGCTCTGCTTCTGTTTTGCTCGCAGCGTCTGGCCGGTGGGTTTGCGTGGGGCGGATGGGGGGGGCGGGGGGCGGTCGGGGTCGGGGTCGTACTGGGGCCGAGGGGGTGCAGAGGGTCCGGCGGGGCAGCGGCTCCGTCCGTGGGAGGGGAGGAAGGGGTTTGTAACCCTATAAGGGGAGGTGGCTCCATCCCGTGCTGGGAGCACCCCTAGCCGCAGCGGGCACCCCCCCGGACGCCTGCAGAGGAGGGGATTTCGGTGTCTGCCAGGACCCCCGCTGCGGGGATGGGCCCCCCGTATAGGTTCCCTCCCACGGACACTTTGCTCTCTCCCCAGGTGAGTCGTGACCTCCCCCGACTCGCACCGCCGCCATGTCCCGCCGCAGCCAGCGCCTCATCACCAGCCGCTATTACCCCGGGGAGGAGGATGCCACCACCAGCAGCAGCAGCAGCTCCCTGCTGGGGGGGCAGCAGCTCCCCTTCAAGGAGAGCAGCAGCAGGTTAGTGTGCGGGGGGGTCATCCCTCCCAACGTGGCCAGAGTGCTGCCTCCCGCACCACGAACCGCGCGCTTTCGGGGGGGCATCAGGGCGTCGTGCAGAAGGGAGCACCACGGTGAGCTCACCGCGTTGTGGCATGGCCGCCGGCTGGCTCGGCGCTGGCTGCCCCCCTCTGCCCCCCACGCCCCCCGGCCCTGACACCCCTGCACCCCCTGCCCCGGCGCAGGAGGCCACCGCGGGTGGCTCGGGGTGGCTGCGTGCTCCCATCCATCTGGGTCGATGGCGGGAGGGAGGTGCGCTGCCAGTGCCGGGCCGGAAAACCGCAGCGGTGCGAGCGGAAGCGGTGCCAGCAGCTGCCCGGGGGTGGCGGGAGGGCCTTTCGCAAAGCAGCGAGCGGTTTCACCCCCCCGAAACCTGTCGCCATCCGGTACGGCAAGGGGAAGTGATACTGGCTGAGGGACTGGGGTGAATTCTCCATTTCAGCCCCATGGGGACACCGTGACACCCCCACCCTGTAACCATGCATGGCTGACAAGCCTGTTCTTGCCCCCAGCAGGACGATCAGGAGGAAATCGAGCAGCACGAAGCGCCTCTCTCCCTCCCCCAGCACCCAAACCTCCTACTACAGCGAGTCTGTGATGAGCGAGTCCTACCTGGGGGGCAGCCGGGGCCTCGCTGCCCTGGGCAGCTCCATACTGGATGATGCCCTGGACAGCAGCACGTACTGGGGTGAGCCGTCCCACCTTCCTGTGGTGGCTGGGGACCTGCCCGAGCACCTGAGGGGTATTGAGACAGCCCCCTGCTCTGGCTGACCATAGAGTTGGCGATGGGTGGTTTCTTAGGGGGACTCTGTGTTTTGGGGACAGGCGGGGAGCTCTCCACCAGGAGGAGAAGAGGCACAGGGGACACAGAGTCCAGCAAGATCAACGGGCTGCTGGAGAGCAAGACGTACGACACCTACGCCTCTTCGTCTGGGTACTCCTCAGAAGATGACTACGCTGGTAGGGATGCACCAGCCTCTCTGGTGGCAGGGATGCTAGGGGGGATGTCCCCAGGGGAGACCAGCTGGGGGCCTGGCTGTCCCTAGGATGCTGCCAGCCCCTCTCCTGCATGCCACCCCCTGTGCAAAGCCTTCACCCTTGACAACGTGCAGGGATGCAGACTCTTGTTTGATGACTTACTGCCATGCTTCTTTCTTTCCAGGTCACTTTTACTCAGGCCAGAGTAGCTCTGGGTCACGGCTGAGGACCGCAGCCTCCCGGGTGGGCTTCTTCCTCTGGCAGGTGCTGACTTCCCCAGGTGAGTGGGGAGCTGGCGGGGGCATTTCTAGCAGCACCTTTCTTCCCTGCCAGCATCTCCGCTGCCCACATACTGCCTGTGCTGCTCCCAGATCTGGTGGAGGGGTTTTATCCTACCGTGGGAGCATCCTCAGGGACAGAGGGGACATCTCTGCTGGCACCCTAGCTGAGGCTTGGTTTCTCTCCCGGCAGTTCGGTTCGTTGGGTGGCTGTTCTTGGGGCTGGCGGACACCTGGCACCGCCTCACCGGTGCAGCTCCCCGCCAGAGTGGCAGCCCCCTCTCCAGGTAAGCATGGTGGCAGGACATTGGGATGGGGGAGGTGTGAGGAAAACCCACAGGAGAGGGGGTGCCCTGCAGAACCCCGCACGTGTGGGGTGTGCTGAAGCCCATCTGGGCTTTGCTTTCCCTTTGGCCCCCATCCAGAGGAGTGCTGTAGTGGGGGAAGGTGGCTGCTGTCCTACAGATGCCTGTTCTCACTCTAGGCGCTACCCATGGCTGAAGAAGTTCCTGCTCCTGCTGTTACTCCTCCCGCTCCTTGCGGCTGCCGCCTACGGTGAGTCAGCCCGGCTTGGTCTGTTGCCCTGAGACCTGGGGCGGTGCAGAGCATCCCACTGCCATACCCAGGGGATGCGATAGCCCTGAGCTCAGTTCTCGTGGCTCCTCGTACCCTGGCACATCTGCACCCCTGCACTGGGGCCTTCCTGGTAACCTCATGTGCTGTTGATGGCTGAGCCTCAGGGTGTCCACCATCTTCCCTGCTGTGGTCCATTAGCCGCCCACTGTTCTTAATCATCTTGTCCCCCTGCATGCCCAGGAGCTTGGTACTTCTACCCATACGGGCTGTCAACACTCACCCTCCCCGCGTTCCCAAGGTGGGGGTCCGGGAAGCTTTCCTCTTCCAGCGTGCCTGCGGCAGGGGACCTGACTGCGCTGGACCAGGTAAGACTTCAGTGAAGGTGCAGAGGTAGCCCAGGTGGGGATGGTGCTGTGTGGGGAGAGCTGGGACAGTGTGGTCCATGGCTGAAGGAGCCCTTCCAGGGGATGGGAGAATGGTGGAGGATGGGGCAGACGGTGACTCCATGCTGGTGGAAATAGTCACAAGCTGGGGGAGCCATCTCTCTCTTGGGTTGTCCCAGGCATGGAGCAGGGGGAACATCTGCCATGTCCTGGGAAGCAGCAGATGAATAAGATGCCACTGACCCAGGAGACTGGGTAGCCTGGGTCCACTTTCACAGAGGTCCCTGTGGAGCAGGCGTCCTCCTCGGAGGTCTGCATCTCCCTGGAGGAGCTGCATCATACTCTGCATTTGCTGCTGCAGGGGCTACAGGGGGAGCACCAGCTCCTGGCTCACTTTCAGGCCCTGGAGAAGCGCTTCGAGGCACTGGAGGCCGAGGTGTCACAATGGGAACTGCGGCAAGGGGCGGCAGCAGTGGCGGCTGGGGGAGAGCCACCCGCGGGGGACATCCTGGCACTGCTGGAGGGGCTGGTGAGCCGCCGGCATGCGGGGCTGAAGGAGCATCTCCGCACCGACGTGATTGCCCACATCCAGGTGAGGGGTGCAGGGGGGCATGCAGGGAGATGGGGGCATGCGGGGTTGGGCTCTGATGTTCCCTCTCCTTGTTCCTCACCCTCAGGGCAAGCTGGATGCCCTCCGAGCCCAGGTGCAGAGGGATTTAGATGGGCGCCTGGGGAAGATGGCACAAGCCTCCCAGGTAAGGGGCTGAGTGTGCCGTGGTACCCGGGTGGGGCATCCTCACCAGCGGGGTCACAGGTCTCACCCCTTCCCCTTCTCCTGGCAGGAGATGGAGGCACGCTTACTGGAGCGGAACTTGGAGTGGCAGAGGTAATGCTGGCCATCAGGGCAGAGCCACCGCTTGGTTAGGGGCAGGCAGATACAGGGTGAAGTCCCCGTGGCGAGGCTTGGGAGCGGTTTCCAGGTCTGGTTTGCTCAGAGCAGAGGTTGAGAGACACAGCCTTGGGTGGAAAGGACGGATGGATATATGGATGTGTTGGCAAGAAAGTGCCCTGGTTGACAGCAGGGCTCAAAGGGCGATTGCAACAAATGACCTTCGCCACTGTCACTTTGCATCACCATGAAGAATGTGGTCCTTCAGCCAAGGGATGAGCTGGGGATTCTTTCCCATGGGATGCAGTTGAAGAGATCATTTCTATGGGAATTAAAACCATTTGGGGTTGGAGACGGGGTTGAGCATAGGCAACGAGGGATGAACTTCCTCCCTTAGTTTGCAGAGGGGAGCTGGGAGCATTGGCGCACAGTTTTGTTGCCTTTCTCTTGGCACAGCTCAGCGCAGGAGGGCCTGCGAGGGAGCTTCCAGCAGGAGGTGGCCAAGCTGGAGCAGGAGGTGACAGCGCTGAGGAGGGAGCTGGCTGGCCTCAAGTCAGACCAGGAGGTGATGGGGAAGCATGTGGAGGGGATGCTGGAGCAGCTGAAGGCAGTGCGGGCTGACGTGAGTCGCTGGTCCCCACCCTCTTTGGCAGAGGAAGGCACGAGGGTCTGCCATGGGGCTGAGCTCTGTCCCCACTGTTTCAGGTCGAAGCGCAATTCCCAGCATGGATCAGCCAATTCCTGTCACAGCCCCAGCAGGGTGGTGCCACCAGCATCATTCTCCAGCAAGAAGATTTGCAAGCGGAGCTCCAAGCCCTGGAGCGCAAGATCCTGGCCAGAGTCCTGGAGGATCAGAGGCTTTTGGTGCAGGATGCTCAGGCTGGCATTGGAGTGGCCCTGCGGCAAGGGGGGACCACAGGAGTGACAGAAGAGGTGAGAATTGGCCTGAGCTCTAGGGACATCATTGTGGCCATAGGCATGGGGTTGGGGGGTGTAGGAGAGAGCTGGCACGAGTGCCTGGCAGATGGCTGAGCCATTGATCCTGGGCTCTCTCACCACCTGGAAAGAGCATCCCTGAAATTCTTCCATCCCTTCTCCGCCACCAGCCTCCCCTGGGCTGTGTCTGTGCCCTGCCCTGGAAGGGGTTGTAGATGGAGATGTCCATATGCCTGTGAGGCTCTTGCTATCTTAAAATCCCAAGTTTCTGCTTGTGCGTCTTTCATGTGAAAGTGGGGCAGGTGCCAGCAAGGTGTTCACGGTTTGAGCATCTTGCTTATCCCCCTCCTTCAGCAGTGCCGCAGCGTCATTTGAGGGAAAGCATTCCAGCAGAATGACACCACGGGAAAAAATGAGCCTGCTTGCTCTGGAAAGAATTGTTGGCAATTCCCCGTGGAGGGAGGGATCAAGCAGGCAGCGCAGGCTTCGTGCGCGCTGTCAAGTTTAGACCCAGAGCGGTGCTGCAGGGTCCCAGCTCATGGGGTTGGCTCCTGAGGGATAGTCTGGTTGGCTCCCACTGTGATGAGATTTTCCAGATGAGGATCCCATGGGATGGGGTAGGACGGACAAGCAGACGATGCTGGGGAGGACTGGGTGGACTGTTGGGTTGTGTCTGGTACTCACTGGTGGATCTGGGGCCAGTCTGCCCTGTGGGGTAGGGATGGGTGAGGCCACTGTGCCTGGGTGCTGCTCCTTCATTGCACAGTGCTGCTTATCTGGGGTATTTTTAGCAGCCTCTGACGAGGCTTCCCAGCCAAATGCGTGTCCTCTCCTTTTTGCCATGGTGATTCATGCCCTGGCTGTTTTGTAGGAAGGTCCTTGTGCCCTCTCTGTCCTTGCTGGGTGGAGGCGGGTGGGGGGCAGGATGCCCACCCTAGCCCTTCACCCCTCTCATGCCCTCTACTCCCACTGCAGCAAGTGCATCTCATCGTGGGTCAAGCCCTGAAGCGCTACAGCGAGGACCGTGTGGGGATGGTCGACTATGCCCTAGAGTCAGCAGGTAGATGGTGGGGGGCTCTCTCCCTCCCTGGGACAAGCCAGCCATCCTGGGGAGGGGTGTCACGGGGCTTACCCACTGCCGTCCCCTCTCTGCCCCAGGGGCCAGCGTCGTCAACACCCGCTGCTCAGAGACCTACGAGATGCGGACAGCGCTGCTGAGCTTATTCGGCATCCCCCTGTGGTACCAGTCGCAGTCCCCCCGTGTCATCCTGCAGGTGAGCACCCTCGGGGTGAGACCCCACTGAGGGGAAGGACGAGATGGGATGGTTCTCGTGTGGGCTTGGTGGATTTTGTTGGGTTCTCGCTGTCGCTCCAAGCAAGCGGCCAGGCTGGTGTTGGGGGGAGAAAACGGCACTGATGGTGATAACCTTGCTGGTGTCTTGCTCCTGTGCTCGTAGCCAGACGTCAACCCCGGGAACTGCTGGGCGTTTCGTGGGTCCCAAGGCTTTGCCGTCATCCGCCTCTCCAGCATCATCCGCCCCACGGCTGTGACACTGGAGCACATCCCGAAATCCCTCTCGCCCCAGGGGACCATCCCCAGTGCCCCCAAGGACTTCGCTGTCTATGTGAGTGCCCTTGCCTGGACCTGAGGGAAAAGCGTGGGACACAGTGGGAGGGTGCATGGTGGAGGGTGCAGGAGTGGAAGCCCTGTGCCTGGCTGTGGGGTGCTCTGGGGGGTGGGCGTTACCCTGAAGAGGAGGAGGAAGCAGTACTGGGGGAGCGAGGAGGAGCACCAGGCTTTGGGAAAGGTTTTGGGGAACATTGGGAGAGAAGGGATTGAGTAGGTATAACTCTTGGTCTTCCCCCGCCATCCTTCCCCACTGGCCCCTGTCCCCACTTGTCTGTTTTGGCCTGGAAGAGCAGGAGTGGGGTCTGAGAGCACTTGTGTCTCTGTCTCCCTCTTCCACTCTGAGTGTGCTCATCACCTCCGGTTCTTCCTCTGACCACCCCTGGTTCTCCCTTTCTGCTTCCCTGCACTGCCCCCCCCCCACCCCCCGTAGGGCTTGAAGGAGGAGCGAGAGGAGGAGGGCCTTCTCCTGGGACAGTTCACCTACAACCACAACAGCGACCCCATCCAAACGTTTTACTTGGAGGTAAATGCTTTGCCCTCAGAGCACCCAACCCTGAGAAGAAAATGGGGCCCCTGGGCTCTCTGAGCCCTCAGGAGCTTTCAAGGGCTCAGTGTTTTCCCTCTTCCTCTCCCCAAGAGTGATGCTGTGGGCACATACCAGCTGGTGGAGCTCCGGGTGCTGAGCAACTGGGGCCACCCTGAATACACCTGCATCTACCGCTTCCGTGTGCACGGGGAGCTGGCGCACTGACCCCCGGCTCCCACACAGGACAAGGATGCTGCTGGGCTGACAGCAGAAGGGGATTCATCTGTTTTGCTGCTTTGCACGTAGAAATCCTGGGATGCGCCAGCAGCCGCCCTGGGAAGCTGCTCCCTTCCAGGGAGGAGAAGAGCTGGTGTTTAAGGGGTGAGGCTTTCAGTCTTCCAAGGACCAGAGTGGTGAGGCAAGAACATCCCATGTGGGTCCTAGCGCAGCCTGGCTTGTTTTCAGTGCGTATCGGACGTTTTAACTTTTTAAGCTAATTTTTAATCGGGTTTGCGCAGCCCCATCCCCATTGCCCTGCTCCTCTCTGACGGCACACCTGGCATCGCTGGGGCTTGGGAAAGGGGTACGTAATTTTGCGATGCACTTCATGCAGGCTTGAGTGTGATACGTCATGGGACCGTGATGACCAGCTCGGTGCCAGCGGAGTAGGTGAGCGCCACCGAGTCTCTCCCCTCAGCCTTGCGTCATTTCTCCTGCCTTGGTGTTGGTTTAGGTTAAGATCTCCAGCCCTCAGACGCTGGGCCGGCAGAGGGGGAAATAAGACAGTATTAATGAAGTATTAACGTAAAACTAACGGTTTGGGGCAGCAGGGGAGAAATTCAGCATGCACTGGGGACAGACCCTGTCCCAGTGCTGCCGTCCATCCATCCGCTCGAGCCCTCCTGCCACGGGTGACCGTGCTGGTTCTTGGCGATGCTGTCAGCCCCCTCCCCGGCTGGCTGGTTTCCCAGTGTTAAGCTTGATGATGCTATTGAAAATCCAGTCGCCTGCTTCCCCTTTTGGGTTTGTTCTGCAGTTTTGGTTGTTGTTTTTGTTTTTTTTTTTTTTAAGGGGAGTGGGGAGGGAGGTTATTTTCCAGCTGAGGTGTTGGGGATGATTTATTTTTTTTTGTAGTAACAAAGGAAAAAATACTTTTTCCATGCAATTTCTACTTAACTCGAGAATGTATGCGGTGCCGCTTGAGCGAGTGGCTTAGATGTGGAGAGGGCTAGAGCTTTCTTAAGTAGAATAGTGCGTGCAGTAGGATAAGCTAGAATAAGATGAGCAGAGCTGTTTAAAATAACGGTCAGCAATGGCTTGGTAGCTGGACCTCAGAGACGAGGTCTTCTGTGGACTGCTGTTGAGTTGGGTGCTGGAGGCAATCCTGCCCACCTTGCTCTGGAGATGTCCTCCGAGACTGCAACACATGGCTCTGGCCTCTTGCCCATGGCTGCATCTGTATATAGGTGACAGTTATCAGCAAGAGCTGATGCCCCAGTGCTCTGCATGAGTCTTGCCGTGGCTCGGCAGTCTCTTGGGTGGGAGTTTGGTCTGAGGGGAGACCGCCTTCCACAGGGGTTGCGGCTGCCAGCAGGCTGCTTCACCTCAGAGGTCAGCAGGGCCTCCCCCCACCTGCAGTGCTCAGGGCTGCCTCTGTCATCTTCCAGTCCTCAGTGGCAGATGGCTGGCATGGGGTGACCTCCTTTCCCTTGGACGGGCTCCGTTTTCTCTCCTGCCTTCTTGTTGCTGGCATTGCTCAGCTCCCCCAGCCCTGACTGCAGAGGACCATGCTGGAGCAAGATAGGGAGTCCTGCCTGTACCCATCATGTGATGGGGGGAGCTGTAGCAGGGGACTGCAGGAAGGATGCACGGGGACCTTTCCCAGGCTGAGGAGTGCCAGGGCCATCTGGCCATTCCACCTCCTGGCTGCCTGCAGCACAGTTAGTTTGGCTTATGTTCTTGGATGGTGTTTATAACCTCCACATTTGTCTTGTGTTTTGTTGAAAGAAAAGCTAAAGGGCTCATTTTTAGTGTTTCAGCCCTGTCTGATGCTGGTATCTTCTGCCAGCACCACGAGCACTTGGGGTAGCACCATGAATTTATTCCCATTCTGGTCTCTGCTTGAAGGGCTGTAGGGCAAGGGGTGTAGAGGAAGGGAAGGGGCTGAAGAAGTGTCTCCCTTCAGCATGCCCTGATGTGTGTTGGGCAAAGGCACTGAGCCCTGACCCCTCTGTGCCAGCCTGAGAGGATGAGAAGGATGGCAGCACATCCCTTCAGGGAGGGGTCTGCTTGCTCCAAGCAGGGGAGATGAGCCTGAAGGGTGCAGCCTGATTGTCAACAGGTTAAAATTACCCTGTGGAGCCCGCTGCAGCGTTGGGAGGCCCTGCTGCTGGGAGAAAGCAGACCTGCAGCCAGATCCAGTGACGATTAAATTCTCTCCTATATTGAGCATAGTCTTAATTCTTGGCATCTGCAGCCAAAGTTATTTTAAACTTGTCTACAGCTGCCCGCTTGCCTTAGAGTCATGACTGTGAGTGCCCTGTGTGCACAGAGTTGTGCTTTTACAAATGCCTAGACCTGTCCTGGGCTCAGCAGAGCAGCTCCTGTATTTAGTTGAATGATAAAGAGAGCAGAGATGAAGCTCTCCCCACTTCCCCAGGGGTTATCTGGCTGCTGGAGCAAATGCCATAACCATGAGGTGGGAAAACCCCTTTTATTCCCTCTCTTCTGGCTCCCTGGGCTGTGGGTTGGGCCATCGGGATGGATGTTACCTTGGTAAAGGAGGCATGCTGGTGAGAAGTGGGACCTCTTTCCCCAAGAAGGGAGCTGGGGCAGGGTCTCTGCTCCTTCTGGGTGGGATGTTAACCACTAGCTATGGGGCAGGGAGCATTTGGCCGTACAGGGTGAGCTTGCCCTGTCCTGTAGAGCTTAGTCTCTGCTGTTCTGGGGTAAAACCCCCTGGAGACACCAGTGAGAGGTCACCCTGGGGGGTTTATGCTCTTCTCTAGAAGATACTGCTGGTTTTTAGAGGCCTCATCATGCTGACTGCAGGAGGATGCCCAGGAACGGGGTGCCCCCAAATTCTGTAGCAGTGTCGGGCTGCAGCCTCAGCTGCCCCTCACCAGCAGCATTTGCTGTAGTGTGTTCCTGAGCTGCAAAGGAAAAGGCAGCACATAAAACTGCTGCTTCAGCATGGTGTGTATCTGCCCAGGTGTTTAATCCTAGTGCTGATACAGATGAGCCTGGCGAGGCAGCAGAAATCCAAAACAGGTGTCTGAGCAGACTGCCCTTCTTTACCTCATTTCCCCCTCTATTCTCCCTCCTTCTCCCTCTGCCCTGCACACGTGTTATGACTTAGCCCTGCAGAAACAGATGGTTACAGGCAGGAGACAAGTTTGTGTCTGATGCTGTAGCCTGTTGCAAATGCTGCACTGTTTTGTTCATTTTATTTTTTAATCAACAGATTGTAATTTATGCCTATGCAAGGAAAAAACAAAAAGACCAAGACAAATAAATTATATCAAAACTGCTGTGAGCTTTTTGGGTGTTTTGCAGGTGAATGATGGACAGCTAGTAGATAGACAGAGCTATTCTTGTAGCTCCTCTTCTATCTGTTTTCCTGGCAAACCCTTATTTTCCAGCCTGGCACACTAACTCAAGGGTCAGCTGTTTTCACCTTGTCATCAGGCAGGCTCTGGGGCACAAAAGCTGCTGGGGCAATGATGAAAAGAAGACTTATTCTTAAAAACTTCCCTATCTTGGGACACTTAAAATACTACATCTTTGATGACTTCTAGCAGTCTAGGTCTTGCAGCAGGTCACCCCAGGGAAAGGCTTGTTGCTGGTCCTGGACCAGCCATCTCCAGGAGGTGAAGAAACACTGCGTGGGCCTTTGCTCTAGCTACCACCAGCTCCCCACCCAACACTTACCTGTAAAAGGGCTGGAGAAGCCTGGGTGAACCCCAGATCAACCAAAGAGGCAGGAAAAGGCCCATTCCAAGCCCTGGAAAGTCTCACTGTATTTACAGAAACAGGTGAGGTACAAATCACTGCAAGGGCACAGGGAAGCATAAGCCTATGCAGGCGAAGGAAGTGCTGTGCTAAAACTCCATCCTCTATCACTGTCTCTCTGATAAGAGTTGGACCTAAATGATTTGCTACAGCAGCTTTTCACATGCACACACTCATACAATAGCTCAACACCATGCAAGCGTGCTCATTTCACCACTCTGCCACCAAGAAGCACTTAGGCAGAGTAAAAGCTGTCGGAGCTGTGTAGAGGCTCAGTGGCAACTCTCCTGTGGCACTGCATGCCCTCCCCTGATGTCACTATGAATGCAGCTGCCTCTTGCAGCAAGCAAAGGAGCATGGTGCCAGGCAAACCC
Source organism: Podargus strigoides (assembly GCA_028020825.1). Classification (NCBI taxonomy): domain Eukaryota; kingdom Metazoa; phylum Chordata; class Aves; order Caprimulgiformes; family Podargidae; genus Podargus; species Podargus strigoides. Next base: position 115,209,428 of record CM051663.1, on the reverse strand, counting down.
ACTTGGTCCGGCTTTCTGAATTAAAGCAGCAACTGCTGGTTTTCCATTGGGACAAAAAGCAACAAGACATACTTTAACTCGGAACAAACTTTTTTAAAATTTATTTTATAGATCACACCAGCCTGAGTGATCTTTGAGTGCTGGTCACAAAAGAGAGATCATACCACCTCCTTTGCACAAACTTAAGTAAACCCTCTTCCAGCCTCAGCAGTCTCCTTCATGTGGAGCACAAGGAATGGAGAAAGACAAAACCGCTTGGAGCTCCCTGCTGCCCTTGGAAGTGGAGGGCAGTGAAATCAGATGCAGTTTGATGCTGCTACAGGGCCAGAAGACAAACAAACCAGGCCCTTGGGCCCTGCTTAGCCACACTTCACACCCCCTCACAATGCGGGTGCTATTAGTGTTGTAGCCACCTATAGTTCCTCCCTTGCCAGGAGAGTGCTGGTATTTAGGCACAGAGCTTGGAAAGGACCATCTGACCTCCCCCTTCCACCCACACTTATGCCACTGCAGTCTCTAAGGCAAAGTACCCTCATCTCCAAACCACATTCCTCACCTCTCCCACACTGCTTAATGCTCCTGGAGTGCTGGTGCTGCCACAGGGAGATGCGCTCTCACTCCGCAAACCTGCTGTCACTCGGCTCAAAAGCCTACCTCAAATCACAAGGTGAACTGGAATGAACTCCACACAGGTGCCACAGAAACAGGAACACCCCGCTAAGGGGGGACAGAAACTTTTCAGTCTCCCTTTAATTAAAATAAAAGTCCTTCATTGGAGGAGGAAGCCCTCAAAAAAACCCGAGGCTGACCACACCTGCTGGGGAGAGCAATGACTTGCTGAGGATGTCACCTCCTCCCTCAAAATGCTACCCACAGCTCACCACAGGCTGGCAGAGGATAGCTCCTGCCCTCACAGGAGCCAAGCTAAGAGGCAGGGTTAGAAGAGATCAAAATAAGCAGGGAATCAATCATTTGCACAACCCAGGGTTAAAAAACCATGATAACAATAAAGTCAGTTAATAGACAGTCCTTGCAGGGCCTTCCTGGAGAAGCCAGAATTTGTCATTAAAGAACTAAAATCTTAAAAAATAATAAATGAAGGTCAGAAAAATTACCACGTACTTCCAAACCTGAAAGCACTTCTAGAAGTTTGATACCAATTCCTCATTATCCTCTTTGGCCAAGAGGGGAGAACACAAATCCTCCCTCTGCTATGACAGTTTGGCCAGTGGGAAATTTTGGAGTAAAGAAAATCAAGGGGAGGTTATATTTGCCCGGTGTCTCTGTTCCAAAGGTGTATTACCACCTGTGACCTCTGTCCATCGAGGCAAGGCAGCTTTCTCTGGCTCAAGGGACGGACTAAGTGTTCCTGCACTATATTCTTAATACTGTCAGTTGAGCTGCCGCAGCCTTGAGAGGCAGGTTAGATTTCCTCCAATGTGCACTGAACAAACGACAGGAAAAGTAGCATCATGGGAAGGGGAACAGGATGGGCAAATGACTGCCCATTCACTTCTGTCACTAACTAAAATCTTAAGTGCTATCAATCAATGACAAGACAAGGGGCAACGGGTGCAAACTGGAACGTAGGAGGTTCCACATAAATACGAGGAAGAACTTCTTCACAGTGAGGGTAACAGAACACTGGAACAGGCTGCCCAGAGAGGTTGTGGAGTCTCCTTCTCTGGAGACACTCAAAACCTGCCTGGATACTTTCCTATGTGACCTGACCTAGGTATTCGTGCTCTAGCAGGGGGATTGGACTAGATGATCTTTTGAGGTCCCTTCCAATCCCTAGCATTCTGTGATTCTGTGTATTTGACAAGGTTATTTAGCATAGGATTCCTCAACATCAAGAACTGCTTTCCAATTTGTTTCCCTCTTAGATCTCCAGCTAATGAACTTCCGTATCATCTTCAAACTCCAGTCACTACAACATTAAATTAAACCCACTCAGAAATAGTTTAAGATGGAGGGAATTCAGAAACATATTTCACAGGGGGCCACCGTGGTGAGGAAACAATGCCCTATGGAGCCATCCTAAGCAACATGTTTTAACCTCAATTCTGAAATTTCAGGCATTTGATAACCCCTGGATCTGAGACAGCAAATAGGAGGAGAGCAGCAAGTCCTGTGGACAGAATGGGGTGAGGGAGGAGGGAGGCAGCTAACTGGCTCTTTGCAGTTCTGTCCAGACTTTCCTCTCATCTTCATGCACACAAAATATAATAAAAACTAATAAGAATAAAAACTAAGCCCATGATGTACAAAAATGTGTCGATAAGGGGAGGAAGAAGGTGTCAGTTACTCAGTTCTGTGTGTCTTATCACCTTCATTAGCTTATAAATTATGCTCCTCTCCATCGCTTTCTTCAGGGAGGAGGGATGATTCTTCTGCAGCCAATCAGCTGGGATGGGTTTTGGTTTAAGCTGCTCTGGATCTTTTGGATAAGAAATGAAGGGAAGGGGAGGAATTCCTCAGAGGGAGGAAGAGTAAGAAATTCAGCAGCCACTGGCAGGAGTCACACAGGCTCCCTGAGACTTCACTTTATGGCGCTGACCTCCACGTCGCCGGCCTCCTCCTCCGACTTTTGACTGAAAAACAAGGAGATACACTTCAGTGCACAGCAACCTGTGAATCAGAACATGAGCACAGCAGGAGTTCAGATGGATAACACACACATCCAGACAGTGGGAGGGCAGCTGTGACTGATCCACTTCCTACCACTGCAGGAAGGAGATGAGGCAGACAGACGCACCGTGAAGGAAGGAGGAGAGACAGACACACCATGAAGTTCAGCCCTTCAAGCTGGGGAGGACCTGATTTCTCAATTTTCTGAATGCTTCACTCCCACGAGAGTCAGCAGGTGTCATGGGGCTTGGCATCTGGGAAATTAAGGCCTCAGACCCCCTTGGCTTTGGGGAGAATGGAAGGAGAGCCCCCCACGCCCCTACCAGGGCTCTCTCGCTAACCTGACTCCATTCCCAGCCTCAGGCCAGCAAGCCTGCTGTTCTCTTTTAAAGCAGCCAAATACCTTATTGCCCTCACGGATGTGGGGCTCTTCATCCAGCGCAGGCTGAGGGGAAGCAGCATGGAGAGAGAGGCAGAGGTAAGCAAGAATAAAAGCAACAGACTCTCAGGGGAAGGACAAAACAAAGAGGAAGCTGGGAGCACTACTTACAACCCCAGTGATGCTACAACAAGACAAGGAGATAGGGGATCAGTAAGAAGCCACAGGGATACGCAGAGGGAGAGAAACCCTGCCAGAGGGCTCTTTTTGAGCAAACAGCCGGGCTTAAGAGGGTGAGATCTGACCAATGACAACTAAGATATAGCTAAAGTTAAAAGGGGGAACACTGACCAGGTGTCTTGACAGAGTCGGTTCCCAAACCTTTCACTTACTAGATTAAGTGAATGCTAAAAGGAGAAGACCCAAGTAATAAAGATGATAAATAGCTCCCAAAGTCTGCAGTTAGAATTGAGTTTCCATTCCTTTCAGACCGGAAAGGCTGGGTATCCTTTTCAAACAAGCTAAGCTGAGAAGTTCTAACCAATAAAACAACCTGGATAAATTTCTCTAGAAAGAGATAAGCCCTTCTTCCTCCTTCGATGTCTCCATCCTCCCTCCCTGACAGGGCAGACAACCTGTGCCTAATACTACTACTTAGGCTGTAGTTTCTCTAGTGTAGGGATGTTCTGTCTCTCATTCAGACAGCAGAGACCCATTCTGTGACTGGCTGTTAGAGGCTTCACTAATTCACTTCACCCGAATTGTCCCAGGACCCTGCACTGGTAGCTGCTGAAAGGTCAGCCATGAGGAGTCATCCAGTCACTAGAGAATTCTGATTTCTGCTGTGAGAGTACTTATATTTCTATTTATTTCTGTTGCACATTGAGTCCCAAGGCAAGTTCAAGGGTATGAAGGGATAATGCCTGTGCTCTGGAGTGCCCTTCCTCCAACAGATGAAACCAGGATGCAAACAGCTAGGACAGACAGACAGATTTCTTCCTCACTTACCAATGGTTGCAGGGCAGTAGGTGTTGGTGGTGCTGCGGCTGTTGAGGGGGCCTCATCCCCAGCTGGTGGGCCTCCAGCTGCCGTCCCAGCTTGGGGAACACCATCCTCTCGTTTTGTAATGACTCCCTTCTTGGTTGACTGCATCTTGATCTGCTGTGGTTTGGAGTTCATTGGTGAGTTATTGGTGGTCTGAAGTAACTGCAAATTACAAAGGGAGAGGCCAAAAATCAGCATTAAAACAGCTAGGCCAATACGGCAAGTTTCAATGCTGCATTTTAACAAAAAGCTTTGAGGGAATTGATACCAATAGCCATTGGGAGAAGAATGCAGCAGCAGCTGTTCAAAGAAATCTATGCCCTCAAGAACCCTTACCAGCTGGAAAGGGCCATTCGGCTGAGGTGACACTCAGCCCCCCTGAGTCTGACTCAAAGGGACCAGCTACAAGCTGTCACAAAGAGACCGAGCCGTAAGAACCAGCGGCATCTGGCTCACCCCCCGCCTTCGCACTCCCTCATTCACTCCAGTTAAGACCCAACACATGACAAAGCCCACTGGTTATCTGCAACCCATGTCAGGGCTGACGTCTGTGACTGAAGGACGGCCCTCAATTTTCCAGAGCTATTCAGATTCTCCTGCTGGCTTCTCAGCACCAAAAGTAGCAAAAAAAAAAAGTCAGATTCTTCAGCCTTTACCTTAGTGATGGTACCCACAGCTTTGGTGCGGCCTTCACGGAAGACCAGACGCTGGTCTATATGCAAATATTCTGGGGTTTTGATGAAGCGAAAGTGCACTGTGGCTTTGTCCCCTGTCCGCAGGCAGTCCTTGTCCATGCTGAGAATCGTGGCTGTCTGACGGATGCTGCCACAATGCACTGTAAATGTAATGCACAAAGGCTTTCAACAGCCAATGCCATTAGCAGAACAAGCTTCAAAGACATCTAAGGCAGCTCTTGCTAACCTACAGTTAACAGCGCTGAGTTTGGAATGTAAAAGTTTACCATGTACCAAAGACTATACAGGTCACGTGGCTGCCTTTGTTCAGTCCTCAAAAAGAAAACAAATATAAGCTAGAACAGTTGCCTTCGAACAGAGACTATCCTGAAGCAACCTCAACAGAATCCTGCATGCCAAGCAGCCAGGCTCTAGAGGGCAAGACCTAAAGTGAGTCTCTCACTCACCATTTCAAGCTGAAGAATCTTTGTGCCATGGAGATCTGGCTCAGGCAGGCTCTAAGTACACCTGGAATCACACATCTCCTTTTTACCTACAGCCTTCACCACTTCCCTCAGTCAGCTCCCTCCCCTCTCTCTAATGCATTACTGGGAAAGGTCAAATCAGGAACTATGGCTTATTTTCAGGCTGACAGAGCCATCAGGAGAAAAATTATCTCAGACTAGAGCTGATATAAAACTGTTACCACTGGAAAACAATGATGGACAACATTGAGACACATACCCATGGCCTGATATCGTGGGCTGATGGTGGTGGGGTGATGGAGCACCAGAATCTCTGCTTCAAACTCCCATGATGCTTGTGGATTCAGGCGGGGTGACACCATTACCATGCCCTTCCGAATGGAAGAACGCTTGATCTGAAAAGCAGAGATACAAAAAACCTTAGTTTGATTCTCCAGGGAAGAAGTCTGCTTCTCTGGCTGACTGCATCCAGGAGGATCCTAAGGGATTTCACAAATATTAACTTGTGCTCACCAAAAGGCAAAGCCAGAGCTGTTCAGCACTATGTAATCATGTTATGCGAAGATTGAAAAAATCAAGTTCAGCTGAAGTTTCTGGGAAGCTTGAGTCTGAGGGCTGGGAATGCTGGACACTGACACACTGATACTTTAAGAGCAAACAACATACATCCTGGTTGCACATTACCCAAACAGATGATCTCTCCACAAGCATGATGTCTGTTAACACAAAATGATAAGACTGAACACGTGAAGTTTGGTTACACATCTTCAGCACTATTCCTCATTGCCTTGGGTCCCAATGCTATTACCTGGCAGTTGTCAGGTGGAGCAACTGGGACATAGGACCCACAAAGGTTCTCTGGGATTTTAATGCGCGTGAAATGAGGCAGCTGAGGTTTGCAGAAGCAGTCTGATTGCAGCTAAACCCCAAGAGCACTCTAAGTTAGGAGGGTGGTTCCTGCTGTGGGTGCCTAGAGCAGATCATTCTCACCTTTTTCAAAGCAAAGGAGGCAGTCTGGCCTCCCCGCACTTCTTTGACAGGCATTCTCTTGCGGTGGATGGACTTGACAGCGATAGGTAGGAAGTTGCCAAGAGGATCTGGCCCCAGCAGCAGGGTGTCATTTAGCTTGATTAGGCCTCTCAGTGTCGTCCCAGACACAACTGTTCCTACGCCCTACGTCAGAAAAGGAAAAACAGTAGCTGGGGTTACTTGGCCATGCTACCAGAAGAGCTTAGAATGCCCCTTTTCTAGGGAAGATCCCTTCTTCAACCTGAAAGAAGGAGAAGAAAATTCTTCCAAATACCAGGCCCCTTACCGGTACAGAGTAAGTATCATCTATCTGGAATTCTGCTGGCTCTTCTTCCCTGTAACTGGTCCGTGGAGACAAAAGGTTAAGAAACATCTTCAGCAAATCTAGGTTCTCCCCAGTGACATTTGAAATCTGGAAAATCGGGCACATCCTGTAAAAGAAAATTGATGAAAATGGAGTTAGTTCACCTCCCTGACTGGAATTCCACATTTAGGGAGATATCCAAAATCTTGGGACTGAATTCAAAACACAGTGATAAGAAGGGAGAGCCTGGCAAACAGTCAGATGCAAAACACCCCAGGTTTGAAAACCTGCAACACTGCCTCTGCCTTCTAACGACATTCAGGAGTCGGTGTAAGGTTCCAGGACTGAAGGAAGCTGAATACCCTGCCATCTTCTGCAGACTGCCCAGAAGCAGCCTCTCATTTCTGTCTCAGAGAGGGGAACACAAGCAGGTCAACCTCAGAACCAACACATTCTTATGGAATCAACATACCACATGGCAGATGCAACCTTCACACATCTAGACAATGAGACTCTCTTTCTGAATCTTCTCACCCAGTCTCCAAATAGGATTGAAAGAGAAATGACTCTCCTCTACTCCCGTTACCTCTCTGAGCTGAAGTTGGAGGCTGTTACAATGACATCATCCTTGCTCTGAACCAGCACGGGAATCTTCCTGCACCCTGGGGACTTCAGCAGTCGCTGTAACAGCTTCAGGGTTTCTTAAAGGGTGAAATGAATATTGTTAGGGAAGCCTCTCCCGTCTTTAGAAATCACTTTTGCGAGGTCTCTCCCCGAAGGGAGACTGGTGGTCTTGCCACAAATAGACAGGAGAAGACGGCTAAGGGTGTGCAAGTGAGACTGAGTTTGCTGCAGCCCAGGTGGGACTTAGGAACCATTTAATCTTCCATTTCATGCCAGATAGCCTGCTGCCAAGCAACGCCATACATGAACAGACACACATTTGCATCTGCAAGTGCAATGCTGTGAAGTAGACATCTTATAGCTGTCTAGTATCTTTAAGCAGTTAAAAGACATTTCCTCTTCCTACAAAGGGTTTTTCATATTGAATTCAATGAAAACCGGCAGCACTCAGGAACTGAAATATTTGAGAATATGTGAATTAGAAATCAGTTTCAACCAAACAAACCCCAGCACACTCTCCCTGGAAATCAACCTGCCCTAGCATGAAAGAGGTAAAGATCACCATCACAGATTAGGACAGTGTAGATGGACCAGATCCAGAAATCAATATTTTGGGACAAATCTCACGGCTCCCAACTTTGATCTTTTCCCTCTTTTTAACTTATTTTCTAAGCCTCATATCTATCGGGCAGCAGGGGCATTACCTGATGCATTGGCCTCCTGCAAAGCGTCTTACAAAGAATGAGGAAAAGAAAAAGGCTATAAAGGGCTTAAAAGAGCAAATCATTTCTATTCTACAATTGTCATCCAATTAGATGGATTTTGTAAACAAATGATTGCCTATGGGAAAGTAATGTTTTGGATACAGAAACACAAACATCTAATCATGCCATCTGCTCTTCACAGACAGACTTGAGCCAAATCTTGTGTCTATTTAATATAAACAGAACATGACACAGGAGTGGCTTCTCCAAAGAGCAGCTCTTCTCTCCTCACCCCGAGCCAAACGATCTTCTTCCTTTTCCCAGTTACTGTCTTATGGTCGAGTCTTACATTTATTTGCCAAACATCTATAATAGAGACATTTAGATTATCTTCTGATCATGAGTCTGTTTACCTGAAACATATTTAGGATTTTTACAATTATGAACTAACCACAGACAGTACCGGGAACATTCGCTTTCCTGATCCTGAGGACTGATTACCAAAAAAACCATTACTCCAACTGACTACAGCATGCTCCTGAAGGTGTGAGAGACACATCAAGAAGATTTTAAAGGTGTGAGTTGGTCATAGCCTGAAAAAATGTCATGCATAGGTTAAAGGAACACCGCTGGGTTAGAGGTGCTGCTTTAACTGCTGCTGAGCAAAAAAGTTGCTGGCCCGTGCTGCTCACCGCCAGCCCCACTTGTGTCTAGTCCAGTCCTGCTACCATAGCCCACATACGCAGCTGCTTTGAACCACGATTTATTAAGTGTTGATTGGTTGATTGTTCAGACAGAGGAATGGGCTGCTGTAATTATGACAGCGTATCTAGGAACTGCCCAAGTGAGTGGGATGTACCCTTCACCTAACGGCTGTTGGAGAACAAGTCTGATCATAGCTTAAGATCACACTCAAGGGGGGCAAGGAGGAAAGCAGCTTTCAAGAGAACTTCCAGACTTTCCCTCCAGGTTTGAATACCCAGAGAAAAAGCAAAGCCACAAGACCAACCGTATGCTTCTTCCCTTAGAGTTCAATTAAGCAAAACTCTGCAGCAAACACTTTCAGGTTGTCCAGCTGAGTCCTCCGTCTCAGGTAATTTTGAAATGGTGACTAAGAGTGAACTGCCTGCAAACTGGGCAAGGGAAAGGGACAGATTTCTGGAAAATGTTTAAGATGCAGTCAAAACCAGATAAAGCAGCCTTCCTCCAGCAGCAATTCCTCCGCCCAAGCAGAGGACAAAAGCACACAGAGAGGTAAGAAACAGCCCTGGAGAGAGCTTGGTAGGACTCACCTTGCAGGATGTTGGCAGGACACATGTCAATCTTGGTCACCACAACAAAGACGGGAACGTTAAGTGCAAGCGCCAGGCCCAAGTGCTCCTTGGTCATTCCAACAATCCCAGCGTTACTGCCAACCTGCACCAGGGACAGAAGACACAGTGATATAAATGTTCCTCCTGCAGTGAGCTGGGTTACAGAGAAGGTCTTGTGTCAGATATGCAGTAGGCTGTGATTAGGTTGTAGATGCATCATTGAGACTGTATGAGCAGACCCTGCTCATTTCAAATGCTCTACAACATTGGCTAAGGACTCATTTCTCCTCAATTTTAACAAGGTTTTCTGGAGTCTAGAAATCTTTCCATTTTCAAGAACCATATATCTTGGGCCTGTCTGGGACTGACAGTTTGACTTGCCTCAGAGTCCTGGCAAGATATGCACAGTGGCTGCTTCTCTGGGAGATGCTGCCTCCCCGACGGGGACTTAGCAAAAGGAAAGAAGCTGTGGCTATTAAAGCTGCGAACAGCCTCGTTCCTGCTGGAACCATACATCTTTCTCGCTACCTACCATAAGCATGCAGAAGTCAGGTAAATGGCCAGTCATGCCGAAGACAGTGGTTTTCAGGTACTTTTCGTGACCAGCTAGGTCAATGAAAGTAATGACTTTGGTGGATTTCTCACAGATCTTTGTCCATTCCAAGCTGCCACCATGGCTGTCAGGCTTGTTCACCACGTTGCCCTCACTGTCAAAGCCCAGAATGTCATTGCCCACACTGCTGGTGCGGCCCGACTCAATCTCATGTTTATGACGGAAGAGCTTTTGCCGAGCAAAGCCTCGGCCATTATCTAGTTCACCATGTGTCAAGACACCCAGCAATGTGCTCTTTCCTGCGTCCACATTGCCAACCACTGCTACCCTGGAGGGGAAAGGAAGAATGAATCTGTTAAAATCTGATACATGAAGAACCAAACAACCAATCAAACCAACCAACCAACCCAAATACCACTGCTCCTGCAAATAACTAGCTTTCTTCCCCTAACCTTCAAAGAGAGGTTAAAAAAATGTTAGACCTTCACAAGCAGGGCAAGGATTCTTTCACAGTGATTAGGTAAGAAGGAAAATTCCAGGTTCTGGGGACTGGAATGTGGTAGACTGTGGAAACATGTAACTGGTGCCCAGAACACAGACAGCTGAACCTGACATTGCCTGACGCTATACAGACTATTTCGTGTCCAACTCCTAGTCTCTGCAATCCAACACATACACCGTGGCTATTCAAAAGAAAGTCTAAATCCCAACTTGGTCTAGAATACCCTTGTCACATTGCAACAGCACCAGGTGCTAGGGAGAACACAGTAATTTTAAAAAAAATTGCTGTTCCAAGAAAAGGAAAAGCTCAAACAATGAAATGTTTTAGGGGAAAACCCTCTCCTACAGCAATCTCCTTCCTTGTCTCTGGCTATTAGGACTGTTGGCAAATGTCAAAAATCCATTCCATCCAGGTCTGGGCAGACTGTCAAGTTGTAGTACACAAGCTATTATACATCCATTAAAAGGTGAACTGGATCATCAGAGTCTTGGAATAGAATTGAACCCTTAGTCAAAAGTATTGTATTCCAGCAGCGTGCGTGCACACGCATACAGACACATGTGCACATGTGACTCCCTATGGGATTCCAGCCCACAAAAGATCCCCAAACTGCAAAGCTGTCACTCAGACAGCAACAGCCCTCAGCTAAACACAGGCAAACCACCACAAACAGTTTGTTCACAAAAGAGACAGCAACAACAACAAAAAGGTGATTTCATTAGCAAGGAGTGGTCTAGCTCAATTCCCTTTGTTGGGTAGCTACAGCACCCAGACCTGAATCAGCGTTGCTGGTTCAGCTTCATGGACTGCTCACATGGTAAAAATGCAGCTGGGCTGCTGACTAACCCTGTCTCCACCTGGCTCCTCACCTGACCTCCAGGAAGTCGTTGTCACCCACACGTTTCCGAACCAGGTAGTCGCGCACCTTGCCCCCTGCCTCCTGGTGCTCCCGCAGGAGGATCACATCTGCCTCGATCTGCTCTGCCATGCTCTTCAATGTGGCATAGGATGCTTCCATGTCTGCCTCGCTCAGACCATATTCAGTCCCATCTAGTATGACGTTGAGGAGACAAAGGACGGTCAGTAAGCACCACCTTGCAACAGCCAGCAATAATGTCATTCTGGCTGGGACTGTCACACCCATCAGGATTTATATGTGGACTGGAAACATCAGCCATGTAATCAGAATAAGCGCCCTTTGCCCAAAATAAAAAAGGATGGCCTTCATTCTAAGTCTTAAAAGATACCAAAAAAGCACCGTCTTTCATCCAGAGGAGTTTTCTTCACAAATTCTACAAGTAAATACTTAGAGATTGGCAAGAAAGACATCTTTCTGTCTAACTCCCTTACTTCACACGCTGAAGGTACTTTGCATGCAATTTCCTTCAGTCAGAAAAAACATCTCCTCTTGCATTGCAATAAAGGGAAAAGCATTAACAAGAGGAAAGCTCCAACTGAAATATCACCACAATTAACCAGTGAATGTGGGAACAATTTAAACAATTGGCTTATTTATAAAACCACATCCCAAGTGCACATTTTCTGCAAGTCTGGCCTGCACAGCCATTTCTTTAGCCCCCACATACTCCAGTTAAAACAATGTTTTTGGCAGGTCTCTCTGTCATTGTCCTGGCACTTGAAAGAAATGCTGATGGCACATGAGGCCAGAAGAACACAAGGAGGGACTCCTGCCTCTGAGCAGCCCACCCAAGCAAAGAGCTGACAGTCAGAGCAAGCCAATGGCAACTATCTAGACAGCTTGAAGGCCATCACAATTCTCAGCTTCTCTCCCAACCCAGGTGCTGAAATGCTGCACAGATTTCAGGCCAGAATCTCCACTGTGGGTTAAAAAAAAACCCAACAAATGAAAAAAAACCAACAAAGGTGGAGAGCCACAGAGCACCTGGATGACCAAAGCTATTGCTGTGTGCGTATTCATATGCATGGGTGACTCATCAGCTGGTAAGCAGTAGTAACTGCAGTTTGCATGAAGTAATCAGCATTTCAGCTACTGCACAGGTCTACAATGAGCTGCTGGGTGATTTCCAACCTAGCTCATAAGCTGGCTGAGAAGGTGTTGAGATGGTGGAGAAAACAAAAAGCACCACGGGCTGGAGTCTTGGGGCATAGAAAGGGAATGAGAAGTAGAAGACAGGAGAGGGTACGAGCCAAGGGAGAAAGGGAAGGATCACTACTGATGAAGCAGTGAGCCATGTGGCAGTCTTCACTCGCTCTCAGTCATCTGAGTTAGGTATCCACAATGATCAAAATCAAAGATGCCCAAAGTGAATGAGAAGGAGGGACAGTGGCAGGGATATCAATATTTATTTTCAGTTGTCTATTATTTCCAATTTACAGAAAAGATCCCCGTCTTCCTCCACTGTGCAGTAATCCAAAATGAAGCCAGAAGTTTTAGCTCATATTTTAGGAAACAAATGTCTGCTTCTAAGTACATCATTGCAACAACCACCAGTTAACATTCTCACAAGGTATTCTAAAAGAGAGAGCAGATACTAGCCCAACTAGCTAGATCTCCCCTGCAGATGTGGTTATCCCAAACACCAAGTGTTCAGACTACACATGGGAAGCTCGTTTGGACACAAGAGCATTATCCCCCATGCACCCAGTGATACTGGCTGCATAACAAATGGTCATCTAATGTTGGCTTCTCTTCTATGTTGGCTGCTTCAAAGATCCCAAGAAACCCCAAAAAGCACACAGTTCTGAGGTAACACAGCTCTCTCCCTCCATTATCTCTGCCAAACCTGGCACTAATGACACAGGTTTTGTATTCTTCCTCAAACATAGTAACTAGTAGAATGACCATAACAATTTGATACCCAGCAGATATCCAATATATTTGAAACGTACCTTTAGCTGTATCATAGCCATAGCCATTTTTGTTGTATTCAGAAAATAAATTTCAGTTTCAAAGCAAGGCCACGTTCAGTATTATTTTACCAGCATCAGATGCAAATATTCAAATTGTGAAAAAGAACAAAAAGGTAAGCCATGCTAACTGCTAAAGCCTGCAAAGGCGAATGACTGCAGTCACACCCAAGTTAATGTGACAATAAAATTCTCATGGTGAGAAAAGGAAAATCTTTCTCTCCATAGTACATACACACTCTAACAAAGGAAGTCAGCAGCATATATTTTGGCTATCTGAAGAACCTCCAATACATTCCTGTGGGGTAAAAATACTGTCATTTACAATGGAGAAGTGAACAAAACCAGACAGAACAAGACCTCCAACAGACATTGAGGACGTCTGTACTAAAACTGTCATCATAATTTCAGATCCTTCTTCTTTTCTATGCCCAGATAACTTACACCTTATTTCCAAAAAGAATTTTTATTATTTTATATAAAAATATGTTTAGCTTCACTATATAAGACAGTTGCTGACAGGAATAAAATAAAAGAATCTGCTGTACTTTATGGAGGTTTCCGAGTTATTCCGGAAAAGTAAGAACTACCTTCAGCAGCACCCCAGTTAGACGAACTAGGTTTTTCTTCCAATTCTAATGGGTCTTTTTGTTTTCCTGAGGAAGCTATACTCACCTGATCCTTGACCAATGACATAGATGGTCTCCCCACATCCCTCATCAATCCTCTCTGACATCTGCCGGAGCAAACTGTCATACTGCTCTGAAGTTGGACTCACCATCACCAGCTGGAAAAAAGATTAAATAGCCGTTTACAGATGTCAAGCAAAAAATTTCAAAATCAGCTTCAGTTATAAGGACAATCAATCCGTGTGCTTTATTGAAAGAGAAGGGCTCTTTAAGGGACATGGTTTAGTGCTGAACTGGCAGTGTTAGGTTAATGGTTGGACTTCATGATCCTAGAGGTCTCTTCCAACCAAGGCTATTCTGTGATTCTGTGACCACTTTCTGGTGCTTTGGTTTTGTTTTGTTTTTTAAACCAGCTTTACTGAGAGCTATTTTCTTGTGACACTGCACAAGGTTATTTGTCTGAGCTCAGAGCTCAATTATGTTGGAAGATTTACTTCAAAGCAAATAAGAATACCAAGCACCTCATTTTGAAGTAACCAATGTTTAAAAGCCACACTTAAGTGAACATCCCACGTCTTCTTCTGTGTAATACATGTTTCCATGCAAGGAAAACAGAAAGGGGAGGAGATGAATTCTCCAAAGAAATTCCTTAGCCGGGTACACCACAGTCTCTGCTGCACAGAGTGCGGCTGCTCCCCCAAAGCATGACAGGACAGACAGAGGAAGCCAACCAGACCTCACTGAGGCACCAAAACCTAGAGCAGAGCTGCAGTTTTGCAAGCCAGCAGCTGTGTTACCAACAAGCTTTGACTGCAGTTACTGCAACAACCACAACTTCCCTTGCTCTTCCCTGCAGAGGCACCAAAAGAACAAAAAAGTAGAGAGAAACAGAGAGGAAAATAAGGACAAGACAGTGCTCCAGGAATCATTTTTCTTAGGACAGAATGGTGTAGCACCATTTCTGGCAAAAACCTGTGCCACTCATACAGTACAACTGAAGACTTTCGCACAGTGGCCACAATGGTGGCACGGCAGTGGCAGACCAAGGAGACCATCATCCATTCAGGACCAACTGGCTACCCGCTTTCTGGCTGCCTCCATGGTTACAAATCTGTTGGTGTCTGAGCACCCTGGTACAGTGGCTCGATAATTGTTGCAATTGAGATATGCACTGCTGTTAAAAAGGACCTTTAAGTAAGAGCTGTAAAGGCTACCACCTACCCACAGCTCTATGGGCAGTCACACCTGTGCCATGTCACAACACTCCACAAAATCCACGCTTCCACTAGCTGTTGTCAACGCGCAAGATGTTCCAGAACCACACTCAAGAAGATATGCTTCCCTCTGTTATGCACCAAGGCCAGTCTGAAAAGTGTGCTAGATTTGCCTAAAACACATGGCTTACAGCAGAATGCAATGATTACATCTTCAAGCCTGCCCAACACTCTCTGGTAACACATCTGCTAGCACAATGTATATTCAAGGAGGAACTACCTTTATCACCTGCTACTACTACATAGATGACAAAGAACTTCATTGGAAATTAGAGTGTAAAGGGAACCAAAAGCCCCACAACTACTGTTTAAGCAGCTTTCAAAGCTATAGCAATGTGTGCATCTGGAAAACTGAAGCGTGGACAACAAGTGCTGGTTAGAAGGTTTAAGGCAGCCAAAGTTTTCCTCAGATGATAAGGGTCACACAGAGCACATGTGTGTGTGCAAGGGCCAGACAGCTATGACAGAGACAATCACCTTCATGTGCCTACTTTAGATGTGTGCCCTACCTACAGCTTTGAACTACTTGGCATTGTCTGCAAAGGGTAGCAAAGCACTCTGATCTGGAAGGCCACATACATAGTCTTTCTATTTGGTGCTACAAAGGACTGAGTTTTGCCTTTATTAGTTGTTCTTTTGGTTTTGGTTTCTTCTTAAAAGGAGACAACTGGATGTGAATGTATTGAGAGGGAAATTAGTGACTGTTGAGATGGTTGATCAGGAAGGGAAGGCTGTGTGTTGATGTGCAGGGCTTGTTTTGCACAGTGAGCACGTTCAGGAATTCCTGGAAGCACAGCAGACAGGCTCACTGTTTAGGCTAGTGCACCAGCACAGGTCAGGGACTCAGGAACATCTATTAAATAGGCTGGCATACACATAAAGATGAATAAAATAACAGGGGCCACCTGTGTAGAGGCACACTAACTTCAGTTTCTTCAAGACTCATCACCAGCTTCATTTTTCTACACGTTCAAACGCTTCAGCACTGTGAGTGGGCAGGGTGTTGACTAAGGTACCAGGGGACATTTCGGCTGAGCAGCTCGCTGCAGCCTTTCTTCTTGGTGCCAGGCAGGAGGGCTGGGGGCTCAAACAGCATGGTACCCATGCACATTCGGGTTGCACAGATCAAAATGCTGCTCCCCCACCCTGCTGCTTTCACTGCCATGCAAAGGCGCTGCTGAAGGGTGCTCCAGTGGTAAACTGCTCCCCCAAAACAGCAGGAGTCCTCCAAAGCCTACCCTGGGGCCAATGAAGCTTGCAGCTGATATGATTTAGCGGGATGTCAAGACAAGTACGCATAGAATAAACAACAGCTTTCATGGATCACGTCTTCCAATGCTGTTCATTATTAATAATAGCTGTTTCACTAGCCTGCAGCCCCCAGCCAGTTCTGCAGTTTCATAGGTCACTACAAGACTTCACTTCTGTTTTGAAGATCCCTTTAGTTAGCTTCCTGGACAGAGGGAGCTTGTTCTTTGCCATCTCCTTGGTCTCTTCCATCCTGGCCTCTCTGTTTTTCTAGCTTTTCACCCCTCCACGTATGCACTATTCTTGTTTTTCAGAGGTTTTTGCAAAGTCAAAAAATTTTCATTTTTGTTCTTTCCACTTTGCCAGACATTGTGCAGTTAACAGTAGGAGTCATGTGGGTCTAGCAACCTCAGAATTTCTACAGGGCAAAAAAGTAACAACCAGTTATTGTTTTATTCTCATGACAGCAGAAGGAAATATATCTCACAAGTTTGAGATGCCATCTCTAAAGTCCCTTTCTAGTCTCTGAGGACAGGTAGCTTTTCTCACCTTTCCTCTGATCAGTTTTGGGATTAGCATACAGCAGAGGTGGGTAATAGCTACAGCTGTCTGAGCTTACTCCAGGGGGAGAAGTTGGACTGTGCCATTCTGCACCATCCCACCAGCTAGCAAGAGGCTGTGGTATTAATTAACAGCAATTTCAAGACACCAGTGAGACTGAACTATGGTTATATCAGCACTTTTACATGTAGTCCTTACAAAAGGAGCACCCCATACCCACGAGGCAGGCAAACTATAAAGGGCAAACCAAATACTACATGGTACATAGTGCTGCTCCTTATTGGAGTAACACAGCCTGACATTTTGCATGGCTGGAAGGCTATCACCACCACTGGAAAGTCAGGGGAAAGGCAACCCAGCCTTGCGATACTTCAGTCTCACATCAACACCTTCTGTAATGTCATATTTTACTGCCTGTTTCCTGTGGAAGTACATAGCTCAAGTGCTACTAAGGTTCTGTTGTCAATGTAGACCTAATACCAGTATCTGCTTTACCAATAGCCTCATGCGATACGGTTTTGACCTGAAAAACGATTGCTACTGCAGCACGTTAGTACTGAAAGGAAAACAAACACCCATTCAGATCGACATGATAATGAATTTGTGCGGACGAAGGGAACTTTTTCCTTGATCACCTGATAAGGTGACTTGATAACTGAATCCCGAAGCATTCCTCTCTAAAAAGGGCACACCTTAAAATGAACGCACTGGGGTAGGACTGGGAAAAAAGTATATAACACAGTGAGGGTGTGGGTCACACCAAACAGAAATAGCAGCCAGCAAACAAACTAACTGCAGTGGGAATCACCCTTTTAAGCAGGAATTGGAGAGCAGCAATTTAACTGGGAAGACAGGAAAACACGGGGGCACTGGGGCAGGTTAGCTACTGCATTCTCACCATATGGGATTGCTGTTTTGAGCACACAGTGGGAAACTAACTTGGAGAGATGGGGCAGATCTCGTAGTCTTAACTCTCATCCAAGATGTGGATGAATGAAAGGTGCAGGGAAAAGACTGTGGGTGTACACTGTTGTATGGAAAAGTAACTTGGAATAAATGTCAAAAAAATGCTTACCTCTCACCTCCTTAGTGCCTGCAGATTCATAGGAATGGAAGACAGGCTCGCAACACAAATGGAGGCTGTGGGAAAAAATAATTCCTCTCTCTTTGTCATAGTTTTGGTTAGGTTCCTGGCTGTCAAGAATCAGAGGTGCAGCCCTTGGCATCCTCCTGTGCTCTCTTCCACATCAGCCATGTCCAAGACAAAGCACAGATCGATATTGGCATCCTGTATCAAAATCTTGTCCAGCTCATTAAGGCATGAACAGGTGGCTCAATAATCACTTCAGGTTTGATTTCTTTACTTTCGTATAAGACATCTTCATAACATTTGTTTTAATACAGTAACCACATTGTAAAATACCTGGTCAACCCCTCAAAAACAAATGTTTCCACTTCCACACACCACAATTCCTCTTTCTCAGTTTCTCCACAGAGCGTAAGAAAATCCAGGACTTTGGAACAACTCCAGAGAGAAGCATGAAGATGAGGGATGGCAAAAAAACAAGAGGAAACACTAGCCATGCTGACTTCTAGATCACATAATTAGAAGTGGACCGAACCAAGTTTTCAGGAGACTTTAGACTGGGAGACGGCATCATGAGATATCAAACCCCTGGCAGCAAAAGGTATACAGTTAAAGAGACCAGCCAACTGGGACGAAATAGCAGGTGGCGTGGAAAAGCAGCTAATGAAGTGTGTGCCAGGCTCTGGCATGCACATATGACTACAAAGGACCTTCCTACAAGATGGAAGCAAGGACGGATTCTGACAGAAATAAGACCACCACACAGTTCTGTAGCTTGGATACTAGCAAGGAACTACATGATGCGAACGAACCTTTCTGTGTTGACGTAACCTGGTTTGAAAGTGCAAGGCACCCTTGTCGTGGAGCCCTTGTGCTCGAAAGTTAAAAGCTCTGACCTGCTTTTAAGACTGTGAAGAAAGCCCCAGGAACTAGTAGGGCTGGCAGCAGAGATAACTACAGAGAACCAGCATAGAGGGAAAACGTTAACGAGACATAAAGCAGCTGTCACTCCAAGCCCTGCGCCTGCCGGGAGGATGCCACAGCCACTGCAGGCGCTTCCCCGGGGAGCAGAGGAGGCGAAGGAGCAGGGAGGACAAGCCTGCCAGCACCCTCCTTTCCCGGCCAGGGCGCTGCTCTCTCGCAGCTCTTCATAGCTCAACTTTACTCCGCTTCTCCCGGCCGCCTCCCCGCGGGCTCTGCCGCCGGGCCCCCCGAGCCCACCCGGGTCACGCTGGGAGACCCAACCCCATCCCGCAGGGCGACCCCCGCCGGTGGAGGCAGACAAGACCCCCAGCCCCCGCTCCCCTGAGGCGAGGAGAGGGGCTGACCCCCAGCTGGCGGGCCGAGGGGCAGCCCCGCAGGAAAGGCGGCGGCCGGGGGAGGGGGCGGCGCAGTGCTCGGCGGGGTAATGGCGCTCGTTGCCGCCCGCCGCCCCACCAGGCCTACCTTACTGGTGAGGTCGATCTCGGGCTCGCCATTGAGCGCCTCGCCGTCCTCGGCGTCGAAGGCGGCGCGGAGGGGACAGGCGGCCGCCACTACGCGAGGCCCCCCAGCCGGGGAGCCGGGCTCCGGAGCGAACATACAGGCCGGAACCGGGGAGCCCCCCATCGCCGATCGGCTCCGCTCTGCCGCCGCCATCTTCCCTGCCCCGGCCCTCCTCCACACCCCCTCTACCGCCCCGCCCCCTGCCCGCCGAGGCGGAGCCAGCCAATCGCTGCCGGGGGAACGGAGCCATGAGCCCGTAGCTGTGACAATGGCGGGCAGGCTGGTTGTTATTCATGAGGAAGGGACACGCCCCCCGGGGAGCGCGAAGCCAATGGGAGAACCACTGCCAGCTCGACTTGTTTTCTCTACAAACACCACAACAGAACCCGTTCGACGTGTCCGTTGTCCTCTGGCCAATAGGAGAGCTCACCGGCGTGACAAAGAACCCTGAAGGCCAATCGAACGAGAAGGCTCGAGCGAGTGGGTGGGACTAAGCCGCTGCCAGGGAGGGCAGGGCCTGCCTTGATAGGCGAGTACTCTCTCAGACTGACCAATCAGACAGACGAACTTTTTCACGGACAGTCGTGTAGGCCAATGGGACGGGGAGGGAGCGCGCCAGGTGTCCCCGCAAGGCGCGGGACGGGCTGTCGCGGCCGGTCTCCCCGCTGAGGTGACGGGCGCCGAGGCCCCGGCGTACTGGCAGCTCCCGGGGGTCGGTCGGGAGTCGCCCCGGCCGCCCCCTCATGCCCTAGGCTCCTGACAGAAAGCCTGCTCGCCATAGCAGCCCAGGGTGTTCAGCACGTGAGGTTCGGGCCCGCCGGGTTTTGCGGGCTGGTTCCTCTGCCGGGTCACGGCTCCCGTCCTCAGCCACCACGTGCTCCAGCTTGGACACGGCGAAGTCAGGGAGGATTTGTAGTTATTCACCAGGCGCTAAACCACTCCAGTTGCCCCGGCTTATTTACCACCGCGTGCGACTCGACGCTCTCTGCTTACAGGCGAGAGGAGAAGGGAAATTACGTCGCCTGAAGTTATGCCGCAATGAGCGGCAGGGCCGGGAACAAGCCCTGCCTGCCGTGAACTGCAGGCCGGGGCATCCCCCCGCCGCGCACGAAGCCTGCAGTGCTACAGCGCGGCCCACCTTGGGGGTCGAACCGAAGCCTTGGCTGCGATGTAAAGGCCAGCACCGGTTCCGCGGCAGGCGGCAGCACTCCTCCCGCCGCCTCCGCCCCCCTCCCCCGGCACCGCCTCGGGCCGCCCCGCTGACGTCAGGGGGCGGGGGAGGGGGCGCGCGCGCGCGACGTCGGTGCGTGCGGGGCGGGCCGCGGGGCACGCGCGGGGCGGGGAGGGGAGGGGGTCACGGGGCTGAGGGGGGTATGTGTGAGAGCGGAGCGGCGGGGCCTGGCGCGCATGCGCGCTCGGCTGTTGGTGTGGGGCGGTCGGGGCTGAGGAACGGGTGAGCTGGTGGTGGGGCCTACCGCGTCCCCTCGCGTCCCTCCTGAGGGAGAGGGCGGGCGCATCGGCCCGGAGCCGAGCCCCGCGGGGCGGGGAGGCTGTCAGGCCGGGGTCTCTCCTCAGCGCGGGGGGCTGCTGGGGCGGGGGTGTGGGACTGGGTGGTTGTTGTGGGAGCGCGGGATGGGAAGGTGCGAGGCAGGCCTTGGGGCTGGCCCTGCCTGCCGCCCTCCCTCCCCTCGCCCCCACGGGCTTTGTGCTGCTTCTTCCCATTGCTAATGGAGACTTCCCTTTGTCGGAGCGCAGGGTGACTTGTCAGGAATTGCCTTTCCCGGAGCCTGGACCTGGTTGGTTTTTTGTGGCCTAGTAGGAAGCGGTTTCCTTTCCCAAGCTGTTGGCTTCTTCTTGCCTGGATTCAGTCATTCCCAACGGAATGGAGGAATGCAGCTGATAAGTCCTTAACCTCCCTGTGCTCTCACAGGCAGCACCAGAAGCTGGCTTCATCTTCTTCACTCTGGTACTTTGGGGGTGGGCCTTTCTTTGTTACCTGTTCTGGGTACCTTTTTAGTGCCACTATAGACCAAAGGAGATGGAAGAAAAGGAGCGATGTGATGAATTCCAGCTGGTACCTTAAAACTAAGGGGATTCCTGTCTTTTGACATTTTCTTGTGTTGTTTTTTTTTTCCTGGGGCGGGGGGAGGGAGGGAAGGAAGCATTACATTTTACGGGGTATGGGAGGAGGGAGGGAAAGTATGTTGCAGATCTTTATGTGGTTTTTAAAACCAGCCAGCAGAGGCAATTACTGAATAAACTGAAGCACAAGAGGAGGGTTTGTGAGCTGGAAGCAGCACTAGCCTGCAAAAGAAAGGGGCAGTGGGCTGCTTTTGTGACTGTGGAGGAAGAAACTTCAGTCTCCTTCATTTCTCACCACCTACTCTCCATCCACCTTATGTGAAAATGAGTTGCGTGCCATGGAAAGGTGACAAGACCAAGTCAGCATCACCACAGCCACCCCAGCTACCGCCACTGCGTATTTACCATGAGAAGCAGCGCAGGGAGCTGTGTGCCCTCCATGCCCTCAACAATGTCTTCCAGGACAGCAACGCCTTCACTAGGGAAACCCTGCAGGAGATTTTTCAGAGGTAGGATACTCTCTGCATTGGTGTAGGGTACTCTCTGCATTGGTGTAGGATAGCTTTGCCTTGTCCTCTGTGGCTCAGAGGAATTTTCAGATTTGATTTGAGCAAAGGAAGGATTCAGAGTATGCCACTGCTTTGAACCAAATATAGCTTCTTTTTTTAATATCCACCCCTTTTGTTTTCCTCTCTCCATGCAAAAATTTCTTCTCTTTACTTGTTTCTTAAACTATTCTGGCTGCCAGTTTGGGGTCCAAGGCGTTTATTACAGGTGCTGTCATGTGAATTGACTGCTGTCTTCCCCCCCCCCCACCTTAATGCATCTTCTACCTGTCTTCATGTTTTTGCCCCTGCCTCATGTAGATATGTTATCTTGATGTTAAGAACAGGTTTTGGGATTGTCTTGGGAGAGTGAAGGTGGCAGTAATGACAAATGGGTCATCATAAAAGCATCTTGATTTAGTACTGCAGCACTTGGAAAGTTTTTTGGAAATGAGGAGCTTTGCCAAATGAGTGACTACTTATTCAAGCAGTTAAGTTCTTCAAATATTACCTTTTTTTTTTCCCCCCATGCACCAAGACCCTGTGTACTCTATCAAACTGTATTTAATTTCAGTAGCTAGATTCCCATTTTCTGTGACTAAATGTTTCCCAGCAGCTTCAGATAATTAATAAAAGCATTTTTTAATTTCACTGGGATAAATGTAAATTATTCATGTGGCCTGTTTAATAGCTCATATCTTGCTCGCTGTTTATTTTACACTGTTTTGATGCTTTGTGGAAATGCTCCTGTGTGTGCCTTTGAAAATTCTGGTCGCCTTTTATTGATGAAGCTAAGTAGTCAAAAAGGAGAAGGGGTCTCCTCTGATACTCAATCTTCAGATGTTGTAAACATCACCTAAGTTCTGCCTGAATACCTGTTACCAGCAGTTGACAGCATCTTGTGCTTTGTGGCAGCAGTTGCACAGGTACAGTTGGACAAGGCAGTTGTGGTACCCTGTACTGATGAGCAAGGAGTTGCATGCCTGTTGCTGCTGTCCTGAAAATCTGCAGATTTATGGAACTGGTGCTTGGCTCATCAAATGCGTGCCTGTCTTTGGCAAAAGAAATCTGGCGATGGACAACAGCAAATTGAAATGCTATTTACAATAGCATTGTAAATAAAATTCCTGTTGGTGAAGCTGAGCTGGTCCACAGCAGGCTCAAGGCACTCTTTGTCCAATGTAAAGACGCTATGGTTTTGTTCCAGAGCAGCAATTGTCAGAATCTTAATCACAGATGGATTGCTATTGGCCTGAAGCAAACAAAGGCAGTTCATGTGGTAGGAGTGTGATGATCTAATTAGTTGGCTTTCATTGGGTATGGTGAGAGAGAGTTAGTGTGCAGCATGAAACCTCTCAGAAAGAGCTGGGATGTTAATCTTGTCAGACCTCTTGCCCTAAGAGGGAGAATATGTATCTGATTCCAACCTGGTATTGTTCCATCCTAATATTTGGAACAAGATATACAAATTGATTTAGCCTCTCAGTAATATGGAAATATATGTGGAAATTCCTCCCAGAGATGGATGAGCTATGAGCTATGCATTAAAAATGCCACTACCTATGCATCTCTATTGGGTTACTATTTGTGCCTAGCTCTTTGACTTGCCTCTAAGAAGTGTGGATTTAGTTGTTCTTTGTACATCACTCTTCCGTATGTCTTTCCTGTGTCTGGTTATATTCTCTGTGTTGATAAAGGGCTGATGAATATTTTTAATAAGCTACAAAAATGTTGCAGGGTGTGATTTTTAAATCCAGTGTTGACAAGGTAACGAAATCATAAATAAGCTTAAGCTTTTTGTAGCTTTTACCACATCCCTTGAAGAATTGAACCACATTGCTTAATCATTAGTTTCCCTTTTGCTGCATCCCATTGTGTAAGGCCAGGGTAGTCTGATGATTATCATCTCAAGCATATGCCAAAACTTGGTCCAAGCTCCCCTCTGGTTTTGTAGTCCTTCCTTTCCTCTAATATAAGAAATATATTTTAGATGTTCCTCTGGCTTTTGTTGCAGGAAGTAAGATTGCATGTTCCATATGTTGCATGGAGACACAAACAAAATCGCTTCACTGGAGTCTGAGTATTGAGGCTTGATTAGGAAGGACAATTGTGTGCAGGAATCTTGGAGCCTGTTGTGTTAAGGCAACATGTTGAAAGCTTCTGACTTAGAAAGATGAGGAGGATTATTACCTGGATTTCTGTCCAACTTTGTCAATCTTCCTCGGCTTAGTGTCTAGATTTAAAAAAAACAAAACATTAACTTTGGGCAGGCAACTTAATTCCTTGTCTAACCAGAATCCTTCAGCTGATGATTGTGAACCCTATCTCGGTGTGTGTGAGTAGAGACTTGAGGCAATGCTTGGTGAAAGTTTTCTCACAGATAACAGTTCTTTGAGTGTGTCACCTCTGCTAGTCTCTTTCTTCATCTCATTTTTGGGTGTCTTAGAAAGTTACAGGAAGGCACAATGATAAATGCATTCTTTCAGCTCCGAAGTAAGTTCTGGAAAACAATGCCACAAGAGGGTGCTTGTGCAACCCAAAGGACTCTGTTAATCGAAAGGGTTTCCTAGCTCACTGCCAATCCTGAGATTAGTAAAATACAGCAGAATTTTGGAGACTGGAAACCATGAATCTCTGAAAATGTCACTGCCTCACTTGGAAATGCCCAGTGTTGGGTATTAATAGCTTTTCCTATTGCCATGTTGTCTTGGACTCTTCTCCCTTCTGTAGTTAAGTTACTTTCCAGGCTGTTCTGCTGCCATCTGCTCCACTGCAAGAAAACTCGCAGCTGTTGCAAAAAGCTGCCTCTCTCTCTGTAGCCTCTCTAGCCTTGGTTGGGCTGAAACTCCCTTCTCAATCCCCTGCTCGCTGCTTCTTGTCAAATACCTTATGTTGTCAGAGGAGAAATGCAGAAGGGCTGAGAGATTTTTGCTGGGTGAAATACACCTGCAGAACTTGCACTGTGCTAAAGTCTGAGCAAAAAAATGTGCAGGAGCACCAGGAGGTTTGGGAGATGGAGTTGAGATGAGGGAGAGGCAGGTGAAACATGGATGTTTGGGTGATGAGGAACATCTGAACCTCGTGCCAGCAGAACTAATGGAGTTCTTACCAATCAAAAGAGCAACTCATCACAACAGAACTGATCTCAGGCTTGACTTTTTTTCAACTGATGTTGCATGACCTTGCTGTTCTCTGCTCCCAGTTTCCCCCTGTGCTTGCTCTTCCAGCTGTTGAAGCCTGTCACCTTCATAATAATTTGCTCCTTATTGTTTTCCCTCCTTACAAAACTTCCTGAGGGGCAAAAAACCCCATAAAACAATAAAAGTGTTTGGTTTTTTTTTGGTTTGGTTTGTTTGGGTTTTTTTTTTTGCCATGTGTCTCCATGTTTTATGCCTTGCATCTATTATCTGCATTTGTGCACGTAATGTGATGGACTGTGATTCTGGATTTTGAGATGCTAGAGTAATGCAAGTGACGCCTAGGTAAACTTGTGGATTAAAGCTGAAGAGATCTGTTGCCAACAAGGTTAGCTGTTTGGTTACGTACAACAACAGATTTATTTTTTTTTCTTATAGCAACAGCAGTGCTTTAGAAAGCTCCCAAATATCTTCACAGCTTTGTGTCTGAAAACTTCTTTCACTTACTGGTGGGAGTGGGGGATATCAACCTTTTCTGCAGCCAGCCTGCCCTGCCTCTTGTTATCCAGTCTTCAGGACTGGTGTTGACTGTTGAACTTTGTGAAATTGTGATAGCTGGTGTTCTAAATGGCAAACTGGCTTCAAGTTATGTGGCATGTAGCCCCTTCCAGCTGTGGAATACAGGTTCCACAAACACCTGCTAGAGCAGTCCCCTGTTCTGTTTGCAGGCTGTCTCCCAACACCATGGTGACACCCCACAAGAAGAGCATGCTGGGAAATGGAAACTATGATGTGAACGTGATCATGGCAGCGCTGCAGACCAAAGGCTATGAGACAGTTTGGTGGGACAAGCGCAGGTACTGAGAAGTCGTGTAATTCTGGGGGTGGCTGCTGTTTGTTTAAAAAAAAAATGTTAAAGTACCAGAATATAATCTTATCTCTATCTTGTTTTCTGCACTCTTTCAGGGATGTTAACGTCATTGCCCTGTCTAACGTGATGGGCTTCATCATGAATCTGCCCTCCAGCCTTTGCTGGGGCCCCTTGAAGCTCCCCCTCAAGCGGCAGCACTGGATCTGTGTCCGGGAGGTGGGAGGCACCTACTACAACCTCGACTCCAAACTCAAGGTGCCTGAGTGGATTGGAGGTGAAAGTGAGCTCAGGTAGGACTTTTTGTATCCTGTTCATCCTCAAATCTTTCCCTCTTGGACGTGGAGAGTCTGTCCTTCTGAGGAAGGGGTTGCAAATGAGCAGTATTTGCAGAGCCTACTGTGCCGTTAAGAGTCCTGGTAAAGTGAACGTCAGCCTTTGGTGAGCCTCTGGGATAAAGTAACACAGTTTTGGAAGTGCTGCTGGGAGCTTCTGGTGGATCTTATCCTGGGTGTGCTATCCTTCAGCAATAAATAAGGGCTTCTTATGCAGGGAATTTTGGAAGTCTGGGCCAAAAGATATGAGAGAAGACACTGATTTGAATTTCATAGTTATTGGAGATAATCCAAGTTTGGTATTAGAAAAAGCTTATCGGCAGAAAGGGGCTGCAGAACCATGTCAAATGACAGGCTGTACACTGCTCCTGCAACCTGCAATAAGGACAGCTGAACGATGGCTTTTTTTTCTCCCCACAAGTATTCCAGATTTGTTGCCATTATTTTAAAATACAGTGGGATTCTTGATCTTGGAGATATGAAGAAACTGAACTTGGTTTTAATTCTGGTTTTGCCACCTTGGAAAATTGATATCTATATAGAGTTCTCTGCTGAAGTTAAGATTGTGCTTATCTGATTCTGCAGTAGCTTGCTGGGTGAGGTGTATTGAATCTCGTGGGGCGAGTTTAATATTTGGGCTTTTTTTTTTTTACTTGTCAGAAAATAACTAAAGGCAGTGTGTGTTTCCTCCCATTTCTTGTCACATTTAGTTAGTTGCATTTAATTTTTGTAGAAAACAAAGACAATCTCTACATAGATTCAGTAGTCTTTATTTCTGCTTCTCTTTACAATAGGAAATTTTTGAAACACCAGCTGAGAGGTAAAAACTGTGAACTCCTGCTGGTGGTGCCAGAGGAGGTGGAAGCACATCAGAGCTGGAGAGCTGACGTGTGACCTGGACCAGTTCTGTCCTCCCACTACAGCTCTTCCCCTTTACTGAATTCCCAACGTCCGAAACCTGGATAATGGGTGCCCCAACTCCTCTCATCTGGAACTTCCTTTGTTAAGCTCTTCTCTTCCTTCCTTGGTGCAACAGCACAATGGTGTAGGACATGGGGAGGGAATTGGTGGGGAAGAATTGAGGGCAGAGTGGAGAAAACTGGAAGTCAATCACTTTAATTGCAAAGGCGGAAGAGCTGCATGCCCTTCAGCCAGCTCTTTAAAACTGGGCTTTGGGGCTAGTGTGTCTGGAAGCGTCTGGCCTCCCTTTCCCCACATTGGTCAAGGCCGTGTGTGGTGGAACACTGCTCCCTCTGGGGCTTGCCGGGGAGGAGCAGGGGTCAAGCACACTGCTGCCTCTTCACAAGTCTCTCCCTCCAAAACAAATCGCAAGGGTCTCTCAGGACACTCTCAAACACAAGGAATGGTACGGTGCTCAGCGCAACCCTCTGCTTCTTAGGGATGGTTTGTGCCAGGAACGAGAAAACAAAAATAATGTCATCTTTTCAGAAATTCTTTGGATAGGTATTCTTCCCCAGCGTCTCCAGGGATTTATGCATGTGGTGAGCAGTTGTTCAGCAGCACGTGGCTGGCCAAGGCGACATGGAAACAGCAAGCACAGGCTAATTGAGGAGTATCAAGTTTCTGGACTGGAGAGAGGCTGTAGTCTGCTTGGGGTTTTTGTGCTACATTAGGGTTTGTTTTTTTCCTTTTTTAATCTGTTTTGGTTTTCTGCATGGTCACTCAGTAGTTTAGGGGCTGCTTGGAGAGAGGAAGAGAACCAAAGGGGTTTTGAGAGGAATTCATTCCCTTTTATTTTCTTCTTTTCAGAAGTCTAGCCCACAGCTGCAAATGTCATGCAAAATCTCCCAGAAAGAGGCAAAGTTACAAAGCAAAAATTGGCTGAGGAGAGAAGCCTTTACTTTTGCCCTTTTTATAGTTATTAGCTGGTAACGTGGGAGATGCAGAGGGTCCACCAGAGCCTTTGGGCATTAAGAGAGACGTTGGCCTGGTAGTTGAACCAACTTCTCTTTTAGCGTTGGCCAAACATTCTATTAATGGATAAGTTGCTTTTTCCTCTCCTCCCATCCATGGGGAAGAGTGAGTAGACATGGAGATGTGAAGAGAAATCTCTGTCGGCTATTCCCCAGTCACCTGAGTGAGCAGTAGCTCAGTCATGCCTTCCACAGCAGGAGGAGGAAATGCTGAATTAAGAGCAGATTTTGTTGTGTTTAGCTCTTCCTGGCCAAGCTGCTCTTTGCTTCCCTCCTTCTTTTGTTCAATATCTTCATCAACGACTTGGATGAGGGTACAGAATGTATCCTCAGCAAGTTTGCTGATGACACCAAACTGGGAGGAGTGGCTGACACACCAGAGGGTTGTGCTGCCATTCAACGAGACCTTGATAGGCTGGGGAGTTGGGCGGGGAGAAACTTAATGAAATTCAACAAGGGCAAGTGTAGAGTTTTACATCTGGGGAAGAACACCACCACGTACCAGTACAGGTTGGGGGCTGACCTGCTGGAGAGCAGTGTAGGGGAAAGGGACCTGGGGGTCCTGGTGGACAGCAGGATGACCATGAGCCAGCAATGTGCCCTTGTGGCCAAGAAGGCCAATGGCATCCTGGGGTGCATAGAAAGGGGGTGGTTAGCAGGTCAAGAGAGGTTCTCCTCCCCCTCTATTCTGCCTTGGTGAGGCCACATCTGGAATATTGTGTCCAGTTCTGGGCCCCCCAGTTCAAGAAGGACAGGGAACTGCTTGAGAGAGTCCAGCGCAGAGCCACAAAGATGATTGAGGGAGTGGAACATCTCCCTTATGAGGAAAGGCTGAGGGAGCTGGGTCTCTTTAGCTTGGAGGAGACTGAGGGGTGGCCTTATTAATGTTTATAAATATGTAAAGGGTGAGTGTCGTGAGGATGGAGCCAGGCTCTTCTCAGTGACATCCAATGATAGGACAAGGGGCAATGGATGCAAGCTGGAACATAGGAGGTTCCACATAAATGTGAGGAAGAACTTCTTCACAGTGAGGGTGACAGAGCACTGGAACAGGCTGCCCAGAGAGGTTGTGGAGTCTCCTTCTCTGGAGACATTCAAAACCCGCCTGGACATGTTCCTGTGTGACCTGACCTAGGTGTTCCTGACTGGCAGGAGGATTGGACTAGATGATCTTTTGGGGTCCCCTCCAATCCCTAACATTCTGTGATTCATACAGGGGATGTCTCAGTTAAACAGCCATCTCTGAGATGTGATGGAGCTTGTAGGATCCTGCTCCATCGTGCAGGAAGTCTCACTACTGGTGTTTGAGCTTTTGAAAGGAGGAGTTGTAACTACCTTTTCTCAGTTATTTTTCTCTTGAGAGCTCAACAAACACATGGGCTCAAAGCTGAGACCACCAAAATCACACCTTCCACAGAGGCCACATGATAATGGGATGGTGGTGCTCACTGCCCCCCAGACACCTGGCAAGCACCATTTTGCAGTCTTTCGAGCACAGCCTCCTGCAGTCAAGGGCAAATGGCTCCTATGTTTTAAAGACCTGTTTCTATAAAAAGTCCTATTTCGTAACACATTCCACTGACCAATACCAGCTGGCAGAGTTTTTAAACACTTTACAGGCAGGATGTGCAGCCTGTAGGTGTTCTGCTCGTGACTTGAAGCCATTTCTTCAAGAGGGAGGGAGGAAAATAAATCTCAACAGCAACGTTTTCTATGCTGATTGAAGTCACACTTTGGAGAAACCCTATTTGCATGGAAACTGCAAGCCAGCTGATCAGTGCACAATATGCAAAGAGGTTTTAAAATATTTTGGGGCTACCTTCCTCTCCTTGTATGTCAGCACCTTTCCTGAGGGGGGAGCAGTGTGATCTAGCTGCTCAGGTAAAGTGTTCTATGACACCCCTGGGGGAGGTAAGGCTGTCCAGCCCCACCACTTGGGAGTGGGGAAGCCCATGTTTGTTTTCTTGCTTGCTTGGTTTTGTTAGAGCCTGGTCTTGGGTTTGTTTACAGAGATGTATTTTGTTTAACCAAATATTAAAAATGGAGGAAAAAAAAAAAACCAAAACCATTTCCATATAAATGTCCTATCACTTCTGTATGTTCAGCTGAATTGTTCTGTATCAAAGTATGTAAAGAAAAAATAAATTTTTTTTCTTTGGTTATAAAACTGCAACCTCAGCAGTGTCTCCTAGACCTCCCTTAAGCCATGCAAAGCGTTCTCAGCCACCTGAAGGTGACAGAGCTGTGTCTGTCCCTTCCTCTGCTGCCAGGCCATGCATCAAAGGGGTCTCCACACACAAAGCCACCCATGTCACTGGAAAAAACTGAGCCTCCCGAAAGGATGTTTATTAAAACCACACTGCTCGGGTTGGATTTACTTAATATTCAATACAAAAAAATATGCAGCTGATATCTGAAGTTCTACTTTATGAGGCAGAGGATCAGCACAGATGTGATCATCTTGAACCTGGCCTGCTCCTCCCTCCCTACTCACACACATACATGAAGTTACAGTGGAAGTATTTTTACACACACATTTTCCAGCGGGTACAGATACCTGCACCCCTCCTTCCACTGCTTCGCCTGCTGGGAAAGTCACTCCTCCTGTCACTGATGTCCTTCAGCTTTGAGTCAGTCAGGAGAGGATTTGTGGTGTTTGGCTGCTGTCTTTTGAAGTCTGACCTGTGCCCCGGGGTGGTTTTGTGTGGGGGCAAGAGTCTGGAAGAAGAACTCCCCCAGTTCAAGTCTTTGTAACTGGTTATGGTGTACTGATTGAATTAAAGCAAAGACTCATGACTGCTACAGGGGGAAGATGCAGACAGGACCCATCATCAGGTCCAGAGTGGGGGGCTTCCCCCCCACATTATGAACAGGTCAGTGTCCCAAAGGAGAACCAAAAATAAAAACAAACAGAAAAAAAAATTAAAATGCCCTCACCCAGCAAATCAACAGTTCAATCTATCATCTCAAGGTCTTCTTACATGATACGAATCCAATGCAGCTCCCACAAATTAGATTTTCCCTGGCAGTGGAGGCAGGGCCCCTGGCATTCCCCCCGAGAGCCCTGTGTTGGGTCCGAGGAGGATCTGGAAGGGAAACAGTCAAGGTGAGGGGCTGCAAGCACACAGGGTGGCTGCCCTGTGGTGCCCACCCCTCCCATCCCACAGCCCCTCAGCAGGATGCTGCAGGTAACAGCAGCGTGTCTGCAATATCGGTTCCTCCTCTACTATGACAGCCAAGTGTAACGCTTGAACAGATGTGCGGTGGGTTTGGACACTGCTCGTTAGGGCTGCGTGCAGTCCTCACTGGGTATTTCAGCCCAGTGAAAGCTGGGTTGTGTTTCCCACCAGCCTGTTACTGGGAATGGGCAAAATCATCCCCCAGGAACATCCAGTCAGTGTCTGGTGGGATGAATGAGGCCACAACGTGTAACAAACCACACGCTGCTCCCTAAGCTCCTCCAACAGCTGCTAACTGGACCAGCAGAGAGGGCTGGGTGCTCCCACCTCACCTGTCGTTGCTGCAGCTGCTGCTGTTGCTCCATCTGCAGTTTTTCAGTTTCAAAGACTACAGGGAGAACCAGGATCATGAAGGAGGTGGTCCCAATCCACAGAGCTGCCCTGGAGAATCTGGGGAGGAGAAAACACCTTAGGAATAACAATCAGTTCCATAGCTGCTGCTTACAGGCACCAGGATTCTCCCGCGCTCCCCTTCAGTGCTTCGGCCAAAAGCCGCCTCCCCGTTCCACCCCCGAGACGGCCCACGTGCCGTGCCATATTGCCCCCGCCCTCCTCACCCCCTCTGCCCACGCTGCCGAGAAACAACGACGGCGGCTTTGCCGCTCCCGTCCGCCCCACGCTGCGCTACCAGGGCCTCCCGAGGCCTGCCGCTCCCTCACCTGTACATCTTCTGCGCTACCATCAGCGACAGGTCGAAGGTGGCTCCGGCCGCCGAGCGGACGCTCTCGGGGAACATCTCCGTCAGCCCCCACAGCCGCTCCGCCAGCGTTTCGTCCAGCTGCGGGGGACACGAACCGCCTCAGGGCCCGCCCGGCCCTGCGTGCCCGCTGGGGTCACCCAGCGCGCCCCGACCGGCCCGCCACCGCCCGCCCCGCTACCTCCTCGTCGTCGTCTTCCTCCTCCAGCTCGTCCTCCAGCTCCTCGGCCTCGCCCAGGCCACCCTTGGGCATCAGCTCCTCCGGAGACAGGGACGCAGCGGCAGCCATCACCACCAGCCAGGGACAGAGGGGGCGCCGGGCCAGCGGAAGCGGAAGGGCGGCCTGAGCGCCGCCGGATGAGGCGGGACTTCCGCCACTCGGGCTCGCAGCGCCCCCTGGCGACCGGGAGGAGCGACCGCCGCCCCCCCCATACCGCCCCTGTTCCCTCCGGCCCCACAGCTCGACCTTTTACATAACAAGCACCCGCAGAATCTGTTTTTAAATGTAATTTTTTTAATGTAAAGTATGCAAAACCCTCGCGAACCGGCAAATCCATCATCCCATGACACCTCTATAAGCCCCCAGGCTGCTACCAGGGGACAGACTGGGGGGTGGCAGATGGTCTCCCTGCATTTCTAAGTAGGGATTGCCCTCCCAGAGGTGGATCTTCTCCGCTGCCGGTTGTCAGGCTGCCTTAGGAAAGAGGGTGCCAGCCGCTGGGCTGTGGTGAAGAAGCGTGGCAGGGCAAAGTGCTCTGAGAAACAACGTGAGTGTTCATGGAGTGCCGCAGCATGACTTGTCAGGGCACCGAGCCAGCAGTTACATGGTACCTGGAACCAGCTCATTACTTGCAGTCCCATGGAACAAAGTACCTAAGTATTGTACCATCAGGGCGAGAAGGCTCCAGCCAGCCCCAGCATCCTGCGTGCAGGGTGGCCGAGGCTCGGAGCCAGCCTCTTGACCCCCATCCTCCAGCCGCCTCCTTTCTTCACTTCCTCTTCCGGCTGTGGTGCTTTAGTTCCTCCAGCTCCTTCTCCAACAGGTGGGACTCGGCCGTGGTCTCCGAGAGCTGCAACGCACAGCAAACGACAAGAAGAGTGAGCTCCTCCCCCAGCCTCCACCCTGTGCTACAGCTGCAGGGCCAACACTGGACCTGTGACCTCAGACACACATGGCAGGACACAGAAGGCCCCCAGAGGGGTCAGAGGCTGCTCTCCCTCTGAAGAAGCACCTCATGTCACAGCAGCGAGCAAAAGCAAATACCAGGACGCACAGCAGGGTAAAGCAGAGTGAGCCGGGTATGCAGCCAGAATGGCTTCCCTCGGCAGTCCCAGCGCCCTTTGCTTGGGCATTCCCGCTGCTGTGGGCAGGTGGCAAAGACTCACCATGTCCAGCAGAATGTCCACTTTCAGCCGAAGGAGGTTGTTTTCTTCCTCAAGCTGCTGGTTTCGCTTGCGCAAGCGCTGCATTTCCCTGCGATCGCCCGTGAAGCTTCCCGATTCTGCAAGAAAAGAAAGAGGTGCAAATAAGGACCGTCAGCCAACCGTGGCTACCTCAGATCAACACCAGCTGAGCTGCACTCTACCTGCCACCCACTGGCCATTTTCAAACTTGAGGTTCTGGCCAGCGAGGTTCATGGTGGGGTTGCGATACTCCAGGCCCAGCTCAATCTCACGGGTCGATCTATCCAGCTGTAGGGAGAAGACTGCACTCAGCGTTATGACAGAAATCCAAAGCCAACCCTTGTTCTCCCATTTCCTAGCGACTGGCATTCCAGTGGAAGCTGCTGATCCAATTGGCCCTGGGGTCTGAAATCCTGCTTCACTCATAGAATTGTTTTGGTGAGAACAGACCTTAGAGATCATGGAGTCCAACCATTAACCCAGCACTGCCAAGTCACCACTACACCATGTCCCTCAGCACCTCACCTCTTAAATACCTCCAGGGATGGGGACTCCACCACTGCCCTGAGCAGCCTGTTCCAATGCCTGATAACCCTTTCAGTGAAGAATTTTTTCCTAATATCCAATCTAAACCTTCCCTGGTGCAACTTGAGGCCATTTCTTCTTGTCCTAGCACCATACCACTTACTGCTGCAGTAGAGGACCAGCTCCTTTCACTACCGTGCCTGCATTTTCTCCTGCCCAAACATACACCCATCTCCTGGGGCTGAGAGACTGCTGGTGAGAAGCTTTAGGTGACACATTTCTGGGCTGTGGTAAGGTGATGGTGGTCCCTATTTGGAGCTATTCCATTTTTACCTTCCTATCTGGTCACCGGTGGTCAGAAGTGGTGCCACACCGCAGGAGGAAAGACACAGGGCTGGGAGCCATGGGACTCACCAAATGCAGGTTGGAGAGAGAGGCACATTTCCTGGGGGGCGTCTTCTTCGGGCTGAAGGTGTTCCCAAAGAGAGGCATCGCGCGCTGCTGCCTGGCACTGCTCTGCGAGCAGGGGGGACGTGGCTGGCCTGAGGCTGTGGGCCGGAAGCAGACACAAGCCAAGATGGCCGCGTTGGGGGGGACGGGGGTTTCCTTTAGCAGTGTTGCTGATGTGGGCCGGACCCCTGCTACAACCAGAGCCCGCTCCCCTCATGCCATGGCCCCCGGCCTTTCCGGAGGGGCGGCACGGCGGGGGGCGGGGCTGGCGCGGGGCCCAGCCCCCCCCGGCCGCCACGCGGCTCCCCTCGCACCTCCGCCGCCACGTGACCGAGGGCCCCTGACGCCACGCCCCTCCTCTCGCGCCCCCTCCACCGCCCCCCGCGCATGCGCACTCGGCAGCGAGCCCCAGCGCCACGTAGCGCGGCCCGGCACGGAGGTGGGGTGGGGGGGTCCGGACCGCACCACCCCGCGGCAGCGCTGGGGAGAATGAAGCGGAGAGGGTGATTCCCCGCACGGGCCGCCACCGGGGTGGTCCCTCGCTGTGCTTACCCTCCCGCCATCACTGGGGAGACCGACGGGCCCGGCGAGGGCACAGCACACCCCACCCCCCCGGCCCCAGAGTGGTAGGGTCAGCCCCGCGGTGCGGGGGCGGCCGGGCCAGGCGGCTCCGGTGGGCTGCGCCTTAATTACGGTGGTGGAGAGGAGGAAGGGAGGGTGGGGTCGGGAGAGTACCTCTTCGGTGACCACCCGGCGCTCCCCAGCGGTCCCCGCGCTGGTGGGCTCAGCCGCCGCGTGCCCCGGGAGTGGTTTGCGGCCGTTGCGTTGCCACAGCGACAGCGGGGCTCCGCCGCGCCTCCCCCCGGCGGCCCGCGGGTCCGGGCGGCTGGGCGGGCTTCACGACCGTGTCTGGCCGGCAGCTGCCGTGACGGGGATGGCCGCGGGAGCGGGTGAGGCTGAGAGGCCTTTGTGTGTTCTCTGCGGTCCCCGAGACCCCTCCCCGGGCCGGCTGGCTGTGTTGGAGCGGGGGAAGTGCGGAGGAGCTGGTGCTGCGGAGATGGAGCTGCACCAGACTTGGGATGCTCTGCCCGCTGGCTCCATCCACGCTCCCTAAAGTGCTTGAATCGGTCGGAAGGCTTTTTTTTTTTTTTTTTTTTAAATTGCTTTTGCAGACAAACAAGGAAACGCCATTAAGGAGAGAAACCTCCCCCCCCTTGCTGGGGAACATGGAGAAGTGGAGGTGTGGGGTCCTGGGCTCTCCGAGTTCAGGGAATGGCAGGTTAGAAGGAGAGAGAAGAGCAGGCAGATCTGTCCTCTGAAGCAGTCCCACTGTCCTGATTTTCTGTGCACGTTACAAACTCCTCCCTTCTCAGCCCTTGATGGCATAAAATTAGTTCTATTGTGCGACTTGCTGGCTTGTATGCCATGGGAGATGGCTTTGGATGATATGTTGAATGAAGGGCAGGGGTATGGAGCACGTATCACCGATATTTTTTGTATTGCAGAGGCAAAATGCTATTCCTTCTCTAAACTTTAAAATTTTCCAGTCTGTTAGTGATATGAAATTACTTGCTTCGTTATTACAGGAGCTTCAGTTGAGGACTCTGTGAGGCTTTCCTGAAAATTTTAGATAAATGAGGTATCAGGATACTGACTTTAGTTAAAGGGGAGCAGTACAGAAAGGAAAAAGGGGGGGGGGCAGATAAACAGAAGTGCCAGGAAAGAGAGGAGAAAATAAGAGAATCACCAACCTTTTAATTTGTTTTGTACATATATTAACGCTCCACAAAAAAAGTTCTTTAAAGGTCTTTCATTTTCAGACTGCTTAATTGGCACTCTGCCTGAAGAAAACTAGAAAATTGTTCACTTGGAGTGAGGACTGGAAAGACACCACAGTACCAACCCAGTGACTACAGACAAGAAAAATCTCTGGTGCTGCAGTATCTTCTGATAGTGCAGTTAAGCAATATCTGATTCTTCTGGGATGCATGCTACGGAAAGAGAGGCCTTCTGAACTTGTGCACTGGAAATTACTATTTTTTCTTAATAAGAGAAGGGATTGGGGTGGGGGGGACACCAACACCCTTAAAAACAGAAAAAAACCTTGCAGTTCTGAACAAGGGCTTTGTGAAGCAGTTGTGGCTCCTATCAACATTTAAAATCCATATATGTGCACACACATATTCAATAAGAAAGATGAAAAGAAGGGACAGAAGTGAAATGAGAGTGAAGAACCTTGGAAGAAAAGCTGGGAGAATGTAGAACTACAATTTTGAACTGAGAAAAATTGTAGGTAACTTTGGTGCTTTTAAGCATCAAATACAGGACAGTAAGGAACTGAGCCTTCATTTATTTATATTTTTTAGTTGTTGAATGCACTGAAAAATTTTGAGTTTCCAAATAAAAACTCAGACCTGAGGAGCTCCAGATGAGAGAACCATCTCCCTGAGATGTTCAAAGACAAAGTGTGTGTGCTTCCTTCATACATACTTCAGAGGTTTGTTTTTGAGGGGGGAAAACTTCAGCACAGTTGTGCGCTTGAGTTCTCCTGGCACTAAGGAGGACGAGTACTGTACTAATACATTATAATTATTGTAAAACTAAACTGTCTGCTTTATCCAAGGTCTCACACTCATTCTCTGACAGCCTCTTTCTGCGAGGCAGAGGCTTGGAAAAAGCCAGGCAGCCCATCCTCACTGCCTTCGCAGATGAGGTGAATGCATACTTCTGTGTGTTTGATGACTGTGTGCACAGATACTAATATGTCTTGAATACTTTCACAGCTGGTAGGACTTGTGAATGAGAGTTCGGAAAGCTTCTCCTGAAGTCTGAGAGCAAGACAAGGAGGTTCAGTGTCTGATTTTCAGTGTGATTTGCTTTAGGAATCTTTCTTCCTTTACATAGTTTCACTAAATTTCATTTCTTGCCAGACTCCATTTCCTGGAAAAATGCTGTGGAATTCCTTTGCAGCACCAACCTCCCAGGCTATTCTGGCAGTAGCTTTTTGTGGTTATTTCTCCACTTGCATCAGGTAGCTACTGAGACAAGAGCTGACCATTGCTGTTTCTAGCATTACCTCCTAATATATTGCATAGTTCTCCTGCCAGCGGGTAGTTTGACGTACGCCTTTAAGCAATGTTAAAAGCATTATGCTGTAGCACTGTGCATCCTTCTGTGCCTGTCACTTTGTGGGGAAGCGAGCACCTAGAACATGCTCTCTCTCCCAGTACAATAACTAGAGATATCACTTAGGATCTGCTAAAGTTCATTAAACAGTGAAGAACCTGCATGTTGCAGTCACTGTGTGAGGAAACTGCGTATCTTTTTATGAAGACATCTTTGGGAAAGCTGGAGAAAGGCTGAGGGAGTGACAGCATGAAAATAGGGCTGTAGCACATGACAACATGGAAATTTTGCAATAGACCCAAGATGTTCTTGGTAGCCTAATGTGGAGCATTTTTGGCTTTTTTGGTTCACAAGCGACACAGAATCTATAGCTTAGATGGTCTCAGAGCTGCTTTCAACTCCATAGTGTTTCTCTTGCCTTTTTCCACTCTGCAAGAATATTATTGTTCTCTGTTTTGTCGATAATTATAGGGAAATCCCACTGACTGGTGAACTCAGTAGACTTACTCTAGGCTTACTGTGGTGTCAAAGAGAATATTTATTGTAATTATTGCTGCTTGAAACTTGCTACATTGACTGTTGGGCTGAATAAGACTGAGCTTAAAACCTATATTTATTTTTTTTTTCCATATTGAAATTAATTCCATGCCCAATTAATTTCTTTAGCAGTGAGGTAATTCCTGTCACCTCAGTGCTCTGCAGTTTGTGATGTCCCTTCTTTTAGTTTCCTAGATATTTAATAACTCACCTACATTTTATTGACAAAGCAAACACCTCTCTTCATCTCTGTGTTTCTTCTTTTCATTATAACCAACTCAAGAGACAGAAGAACAACTGGTTTGCCACATTGCAAAGAATTGTGCTTTCCTCCTGCTTGACTGTTGCAGATTCCACCACCAGGAGGCCCTCATTAAAGTGCATTTGGCTAGGCAAAGAAAACACACGGACAGTGAAATGAGATGGAGGAACCCGTCCCCACAGGAGTAATCCGAAACTAATACTTATCCTATAAATAGAGATTTTTCCAGAGTGCTGTGCAGGCATCTTACTAATTAAGTCTTACACGAATCCTAATATCCATCCATCAGTTGTACTGTAACTTTTGAGGATCCTGGGGTGTCATGGGTGGTATCCCTGCATCAAATCACCAAGTGATAGCCAGGAAAGTTCATGCCTTTGTCTTCTGGACAGTGAAGCTCTTAATCCAGTAAGTAAATAATTAAATGGGGTGAAAAGCACTATTTTGATTTCTAGTCACTCACGACGGCTCTCTATCTTTTGCCCAAGGAATATGCCATCACCTAATTTATCTCCACCTTCTCTCTTCTACTTATTTATTCCTGGATTCTTCATTTTCTGTCACTTTCTACAACAGGCTTTTATTGTCTCCTAAAATTTCCAGATATCTACACTAGCAGTCTGTCTGATTGTTCTCTTTTGCTAACATGACCTTCTTTAAAGAAAGGGGGAAGGAGGAATGTTTTGGTCCTTTTTTTGCCAAATAGTGTGCTTCTTTCCTTAACGTCTCTTCAAAGCTGCAGTCATTCCTTTGGCTGAAATGTAGACTTCGTTACTCAAAAGAACAGCGTGTCCGTGATCTCTTAACTACAAAGTATATAACATTGTCATTTTTCTTTTCTTAAGCCTTAGGTTTTCCCTTTGCTGCTGAGTCCAGCCTTGTACCTCTGATCATATTTCATAACTGATGAGTCCAAGACACAGCTTTGCAATGCCATTTCAGAATGGAGAGTAGGTGAGTGGCTTTGCTTCTGTCAGGAAATGCGGCTTGTGCAAGCTGTAGGCTGCAAATTGGGTTATCAGTCTTCAAACTCTCTGCCTTCCTTCCCTCCATTCACAGATATACATTCCACACATTTATGTTTGTTTATTTGTGCCTTTCTTATATATAGTAACATGTAAAATGCATAGCCTCTGCTCTAAGAAGTGGGAAAAGTGGATTTGAGGCCACAGTGTTGTATGTAGGGCTCCCAGACCTCTGAAGAGGTTTTCCAGTTGTTGCTCACCGTTCTTGTCACACTGCTCACTTTAAAGAGTTTAAGCAAATTTACAGGCAGTTCAGCCACTCGCATGCTCTGGATAGAATCCATTGCTTCCTGACAGTTTGCCACAAGGCTGTCCTTGGTGACTGGGAAACTGAAGGTTCAGAGGGCATATGCAGTCCCCACAGCAGTGAAAGCGCCTGTTAAGCTGTATTTCTCTTTATTCCTATTATCTGGCTACTCCTTGCTGGCTTCCATGTCTTTCTTTTCATTCTTTGTCTCTTTCAGAGTCATCTGTTTCTGTGGATCATTTGCAGGAAATGATGAAATACTGAGCCTCCAGTCTGTAGATTCCAGATTAGCAGATGCAGGGAGGCTATACCAAGGAAAGGATCACTCTGTATTGGTTGGTTCCTTGCGCTGTGTTGTAACCCTCCACAGCTGGCAGCTGCTGGAGACAACTGAGCTGCTGTGGTGTTCATATGGGAGAGCAAACGGGGCCTGCATTCTAAATCCCCTTCTAAGTTTATTTTATCTCATGCCTTAGACGAATGTCAACCATGCGTTGTCCATATAAACAAATGATACTGCATCATGAGAAAAATGTGAGGTTTATTGTGTATAGCACACTACGAAGGTGTAAGGAAAGTGCTAAGTATTCTTTTCTCTTCCATGTTCTTTCACCGTTTCTTCTTTCTCTCCACTTAGGCACACCACCAACTCCAAGAGGCTACACTATGGGCCTATTCCTAGATGGAACCAGAAAAATTGGAGACGAACAATCTGCTGTCAGCAAAGGGAGAGTCTTGAGAACACTTATCTAAGCAGCTCTTCCTAGACCCTGCTAATCTAAATAGGAGCTAGGTAACTAAACCAGGTGGTCATTTTTCTCCTCAGGATGCCTTGATCTACAAGTCTTACTCTATACTGATTCCTTCTGTTAGAAAAATATGACTGTGGATGACCTTTTATCAAAGGCAAAAATTGAAAATAATGTGGGAGTTAGGTGATGTGGTGTCTGCAGTAGCCTGAGAATGGACTGTGTGGCCCAGAAAGTCCTTTCCAGTCCTGACTATGTGCTGCAAGCTCATATGCAGATGAGGTAGCTGTTCAGGCTTTCAGGGAATGCAGATGACTTCTCATGGATGCCCTGAACTAGCCTGGGGTAAAAGCTATTCAGGGACACTAGGAAGTTTAGAATGAGACTGGAAAAGGCCAGGTACTGTAGTACTTAGAGCAGTAAATGGGAGATATACTTGTTTAGGTTTAGTTTCCTGACTTAATTCTGTGTTGTTCCCTGGGGTAGCAAGGGATGCTAATATGAGACATACTAGGACAAGGTAGAAGGTGGTCTTGATAGCTCAGCAGTTGTCATGTAAATAGCTGGATGGTGTCAGCAGTAAATCAGCTGGATAGTGTTCAACACAAAATAGCTGGATGGTGTTCAACAGCAGTAAATCAGGATCTTCATTGGTTCACAAGGGACAAAGAATGTAAATATACAAATTTTGAATTTGTATTGAATGCCCAAGCAAAATGAATCTTACGGAGGATGCTCTCTGCATAAGCTTGGTTGTAAGGCTTGAATGCAAAACTTATGGACTGTGTTTTTCATTCTGCCTTCCTTCCTAGCTTCCTTTAAGATGACAAGCAGTCCAGAGAAGGCTGGTAAGTACTCTGTACAGGAATGTAAGATAAAAATATATTCACAAAGATGTGTGGACAGCAAATGGATGTGTCACAGATGCTCAGGCTTTCACTAAAAGTATCTGTTGCTGACCTCTTCATCTTACTACTCGTGACAAGTTTGTTGCTTTGGGGTTTTTTGACCAATTTGTCAGATAATATGAAAAAGGAGTTTTTCGTTAACCATTCAGAAGGAATTCCGTGGAGTCATCAGCAGTCTTCTTGTTTTCTAAGTTTGCTGTTTAGGGATTCTCGCTCATTGCAGGTCATCATTCCACAGGGAACACTCACTGTCTATGTTGTACTCACCAGCCAAGGTACAGCATACATCTCCTTCAGAAAAGAAGTAAGCCAAGAATGTGGCACAGGGGAAATGATAATTAACTTTGACTTATGCACCAAGTGCTTGAATATTATGAAGAATCTTGTATTTTTAATGTTACTGGGAGGGAAGGGGTGTTGTATTTAGAAACTAGCTCCCAGTTCTCACATCTCTGTAATTTGATTCATTTTGGAAATAAAAGCAGATGAAAATCGCAGTCTTTGAAGATTTAAATCTTGTCAGCCTGAAAGAAAGCTAAATTGTTTTCATGGGTCAGCAGACAGGCTGTTCTCACAATCCATTCATTCATTTACTGCTGAAGTAATGTGCTACTTCAGTTCCAAGATTAAACCACTGGTGGTGATAACTTGTTGTCGGGGACTGTGTCAGTATGTCAAGCCTTCTGTAGAACACGGGAAAGCTTATAATTCAAACTGAGGCAGGTGAGACAGCGTTCAACAGGCTGCAAGTAAGTATCTGTTAAAAATGGGGATTGCAGATTCTAGAACAAATGTCTTGATTTGATATTTAATCACCTAGACAGGTAGTGACATTTTCCAAAATGCTCTATTATAAGCATTTATTTTGCAGTCAATGGGAACTGCAGGTGCCTGGCACTTAAGCTTTGGCTGTTTGATTGTGAGCCTCTGATTGAATTCCTGGTTTGATATCTTGGGACCTGAATGACCTGGAGGATGGACTAATGCAAGAGCATTACCACTGTAGTTGGATACGGAGTAGCAAATTACTTTGAAATGTCTAATAGAAATTTATTGGGTTTTTAAGACATGTTTTTGTTCATGTTTTAGGAGAAAGGAAAAGATGGTAATTTGTCAGACAAAGAAGGGAAAAGTTCCAAGCGTAGAGAGCAAAGAAAGTGAGGCAGAAGGAGAAAAGCAAGAGAAGGATACTTAGGCAAAGTAGCATGGAAAAAAGTATGAGCGGTGGAAGGAATCGTAGTAGTAGATGTACAGAGAGGCTGCATTGAATGGAGGCTGGGAATGCTGACCCTGGTACACAGGCCAGTAAAAACATTCAAAGTTGGTATGGTAGTAATTTATTCCACTATAAATGCTTTGGAAATACATTGAATTATATTGTTCTTAAATCGAAGCTAAGAGCAGTGCGTGTATTATTATATACTTTGTGGTATTGTACGTTAAAGAGGGGGAAAATAGATAAGTGATCAGTCATAAGGTCTGCCTGTACTGTTAAAATCTAGAGGCCTGGAAAACAAGCTGGCAGGAGAGCAAGTTAAAACCTGAAATTAGGTATAATAAGCATGATCTTTTATATGTACTCATATTGCAGAGGACTCTTGAATAACACCCAATTTACTCAGCTTGCATCTTGCTGATTTCTACATATTTTTGTAATGAAAGTTGGTGCTGTTACATGTCTGTCAACAAGTGGATGCAACAACTTCTGTTTCTCTTGACCAAGCTAAATCAAATTTAGTGTCTTTTTTTCTTTTGATATATACTATTAGAGCAATCCTGCCAGGCTGCAGATCACTTCTATTCTTTGGAATCCCTCTCTTTGCTTATATTTAAATATCGTCAAAGTGATACTGCCATACTGCCAGTATATCAATTTCTCTCACCACAGCCAGGGTCCTGCCATTGCAGAGGGTTAGAAAAAAGCCCCTTACTAGTGCTGCTTTGTCACTGTGGAGTGGCAAGGGGGAAACATTTCACTGAGTAATTATGCAGGGAGAGAGCGCTGAGTTGACTGGGCATTTTATGGAAGAGTTCCATCGTTACTTTTTACTAGATAAGGA
Source organism: Podargus strigoides (assembly GCA_028020825.1). Taxonomy (NCBI): domain Eukaryota; kingdom Metazoa; phylum Chordata; class Aves; order Caprimulgiformes; family Podargidae; genus Podargus; species Podargus strigoides. Next base: position 115,165,883 of record CM051663.1, on the reverse strand, counting down.
CATTACCCTGGTGTCATAGCTGTTTTGCAAGCCTGTGATTGCCTTCTATGACCCTGAAATGTCTCCTGCCACTTCGGCTGGAGGGGATGTTTTTATCCCTTTTCCCATGAGTGCAATGTGGTGTTGCTAGCACTAGTGGCACTAGTGGCTGCTGTATTCTGTCCTAGAAACTGCTGTTTCACTTGAGGATGGGCTAGGCTTTTTAAAGAGAATACATGAAAATTAAAGCATTAATTCTACCAACATGGCAAATGACTCAAAGTTTTTCTGCCTTTCATTTTTCTTGAAGGAACTGAGACACGGACAAGCTTTTAGCAAGTACAGCCTCATCAAACAAGTAAAACCTTCCAAGTCCAAACAGGTAAAATATAAAACAGTGATTTTTCCAGGTATAGAATGGGGAAGAAAAGGTAAAATATTAGTTATTTTACTAAGACTTTGCAGGCTTGTTGTTCTGAAGGCCTTTGCTATGCTCCCTTTGCTATGTGCTCCCCATGTGAGAAGCAGAAGCGTGTGTGTACATATGTGTGTGTATGTTTGTTGGAGCTAGACAGCTGGAACCCATCAAAGCTGCTTGCGTGTGTATCCTCTTGTGTGTGTCTAATTAATGCAAATACTTCCTTAGGTATGGGATTCACTGATGTGCTAGGCAAGGGGAATCCAGACTGCTAATATTTAGTATTTCAGACCTCGAGACCCAAGATGCAAAGCCTGAAAGGGATAAGAAGGAAAGTGTTTGGAAGCAGTCTCAACATATGCTTAAAACTAGAAGACTAAAAATAGCACCTCATCCTAGAGAGGTGACGCAGTGTTTGGAGAAGGATGGAAAAATGATGTGATAGAGTGAATTTTTCTCTCTCCCGCTGACATAGCTGATCTTGTTGGGATCTACATATGCCCTGCAGTACAGAAGAGATCAAGGGCAGTTGCTCGTGTAAAGGGAGTGTGGGAATGGGATTGTTTGCACTTCTTAGTGTTGCTTTTTCTGTCATTTTTTCTGCACAGATTCTGTCCCTAAGCCAGAAAGGTCCCTTCGCTGTCCCCCCCTTAAAACCTTTTGTCTTCCTGAGAAGAATGGGTGAGAGGACTTCACTGCTTTCTCTGGAAGCAGGTTCTCTGCGAGAGATGAAACAACTTCTGTTGTGTTGAACTATTGACAAGTATAGCTTCCAACCCTTAGTGCTTTGGATGTATTTTAAGACTCATCATTATGACAGTTCTGAAGTCTGTAGCATTGTGTGCTTCTCAACAGGCCGCCTTTAGCAGTTGCTCTCTAGGAACTTTTAATGTAGTGTTGTTGGTGACAAACTGTATACTGCATACTTATTCTAGCAGTCTGCAATTTCTTTCCCTGCCTTTTTTTTCTTCTATCAAATATACATGAATTCCTGAAGCAATACCCAGAAAACTCCTCCACCCAGAGAGTTCAGACACCTGAGCTGATTTGCAGATGCTTTTAGTTTAGGGAGTTCCTTCAAGACCACTCAGTCATTCCTTAGAAATGCCTGGGATAAAAGATGGTTGTTATTCTTGTGAGCTTCTTGTCTCCAATTTGCTTTTGCTGCATTAGCACTGTGATAGCTGGGGGTGGGGAACAGCGACTGGTCAGTTAGGAACATCTCATGGCTGTAGTTAATACTGAACACTATTTTGAAATTGAAGATTTGAGTGTCATGTGATTTCCTACCTGTCTCGCTGCTCTGTGAACAGAGGTCACGTGTGAAATTTGGTCTTGGGAACCTCTGACCTTTCCCTCTGTCTCAGATTGCCTGGCTATTAAAGCAGGAAGTGCTGCCTTAATAATCCAGTGGGAAAATACCAGTGGGGACAGACAAAACAGGAGGAGAGACTGCAGTAGGAAGTGCTGGGGTATACTGAACCGAGTGGGAGTTGTGTACCTGCACTGAGTTTCAGAGATACTTTGTGTCATTTATCATCACCAATTCAGCAAAAAAAATGAGAAGAGATTAAGAGCTTTCTTCAGATACTGACAGAAGAAATGTTTAAGAAATAGATGCACTTCCAGTAAGGCTGGTAAAGAAACCATGATAATCCAAGGAAATGAGAACAAGGGATGAAACAAGGATAATCAGGTTAATGAATCTCTGAAGTTTAAAAATGTAAGGTTGAATAAAATTATTAGCTGTGCCACTACTGAAAATAAAGGCTCTGTGCATAGCAAAATCAAGGAAACAGTATTTTAAAGCTAATTGCAACTCGTGAGAGCTCTAAATACTATTCTAAGCTAAAAATAACTGTGTGATGATGCAGTCGATGCCTATCCAAGTTTTAGGGTTTGAAAAGAAACTGTTTATGATCTCTTCTGGTCACTAGCCTGGCAAACATATGGAATACAAATGGAGCAAGGCTGGGATTTTTTTTTCCTGTGGTTTACATACAAGCTCACTTGCAGAAGCAGCAGGCATAGCCAAGAGTAGAAAACTGGCCAAAAGAGCATGTTCAGTTCTGCAGCACAACTGGTTTGAAAGAAAAGCTGCTACCAACTGAGAGGCTGAGCTAGAAAGCCTTAACTTTTCCAAACTCATAAGGTATGTGGAAACACTCTCAAAATTATTAGTATTTCAAGTAGAGGCTCTTCAAAGTTTGAGGGTTTGTTGGGGTTTTTTTAAATGAAGAAATGTCTCGGATACCAGTGCTGAACCTCTTCCAAGTGTGAATTTAAAAATGTTTTTTCTTGTAAAATGCCATTCTTTGATGTGACCAGTGAATTCCACTGTGACCTGGAAATCAAAAATTTTCTGTTAGCTGCACTTTAAATACATTCTTCTTTTTGAAGCATGCCAATGAAAATGCTGTCCTGAGTACAAAACAGAGCAGTGTACTCAAAGTCATTAGTCAACTTACTTGACAACAGAAGCACTCAGCTTCTGTGAGCTGGAATATATTAGAGGGGGAAAAAAAAACATTCCATGAATTACGGGTTTTTTAGCTGTAGCACTGAAAACTCTTCTCTCCTATGTTCTGTGGATAAAGTGGCTTTGCTTTGTGTCTTTTGCAGATTATTCTTCAATGCTGGTGTGTGAATAAGTTAGAGAAGCATTGACTCTTTTGGCCATAACAATTAAGGCAGTGTTTGCAGTACTCCCAGATTGTTTGTATTAGGAGTCAGAATTTCTTTGGTGTGAAGAATACATACACAGTCCTGTGTTCTGCAGCATGGCAGATGCATCCATGAGCAATTTTCTTGTTTTAACTCCCTTTCTGATCAGTTTTTGTGGTTAAATCAGGTTTTCTGCCTCAGCTTCTTCCTAAAGCAATAATCCCTGTTGCTTCTCTCTTTTCCTGTCTCATCCACCAAACTGTACAGCTCTCGCCAGGCAAATTTTACTTCCTCTATTTGCATTCAGTCCCAGAGAAGTCCCTCTGTCTACAGGAATGGTGAGAATCCACCAAATGGCAAAACTCATCCAACACCTTGCTGAGGGTGTCTTTCCCTGTCTCTCTTCCCCATCCCCCAGCTGCCTGATCCCATCTTTTCTTTTTTACTGTTCAGATAAGCATAGGAATGAATACAAGTAGGAGAAATGCAAAGCCATTTAGATAAGGGAGAGCATAAGAAGTGTCCTGCTGGCTCAGGCCAAAGCTCTGGCTAACCTCAAGAATTGTTGGGGGGACGAGGCGAGCGCAGCTGTGCTCTGTGGGGCACTCAGTACCTGACTAGCCGTGCCATGTACTTCATTCCCTTGGGTAGTGGCTTCCCATTTCATCTATGAGGGGAGCAATATTTAGTAAATTCTTCTGGTTTACTTAGTGAAATGAAGATAATTCACCCATGGACTTTAACCAGGTCTGTGACTGAGCTTTAGTTCAAATGCAGGCTTGTCAGTGGCGTTGTCACCGACTCTGGAGACCGATAACAGTTCCACAGGAAATAAATTCTGCTGTTGCTTTCTTCATCCTGCTTTTATCTGACCTGGGAGGTCAATTCAAATGAACAAAGTTATAAGTAACCGCAATTACTACTCCCCCTTAGCTGCATATGTGGGCATTCTTATTTAATAATTAGTCTGTTATTCCTGTTTATCACAAAGTTGATTAAGCTAAAGTAGAACAAGGTGTGCTTATTTTATTCCAGAACAAAAATCTGTCTATGTGGAGTTAGACAAAAGCAGTTATTTTGAAATTTGCAAAAGCTACTTAGAAAGCTCTCCCAGTGTAAAAAAGACTTGTATCTCCCAAAGCATGCATTTTATGATTCAGAATAATATATTTCCCCAACTGCACTACATTTCTTATAAGAGATTTTTGTGCAGGGGTCAATAAATTGCAGAATGTTACAGCTCCAGCCTTCCAAACAGGAAGAATGATTTTGTTAAAAATTTTAAAAAAAACCCTGCTTTTTGCAATGCAGTGAATAGATTTATATTATAGATGCAGCAAATAGATTATTTATATTATAGATGCAGCAAATAGATTATTTTTATATAACACACATTTCTAACCTATGCTAATATATATATATATATATTTAGCCTGATAGCTCTCTTGATTGGTTGCACAGTTGCCTGTTTGTCTGGTTCCTCGGTTGCCTGGTTGGTCAGTTGTGTGGCTCCCTGGTTGCCCGTTAGCTCGATTGCCTGGTTGCCTGGTTGCTTGTTTGCACAGTTGCTCATTTGCATGGTTGCACGGTTGCTCCCTTGCTCGGTTGCCTGGTTGCCTGGTTTCCCAGTTGCCTGGTTGCTCCTTGTATTGGGTCTGGCTTAGCCCTACAGCAGCCCTCATGGTGACTGTGTTTTATGTTGGGAGCTAGAAGGGTGTTGATAACACACTGGTGTTGTGGCTACTGCTGAGTAGTGCTTACACAGCATATATATATATTAATATACACATATGTATACACACATTAATATACACACATATATACACACACACACACACGTATGTATGTATATATATATATATATGTATATATATATGTGTATATATGTATATATATATATATACACACACATATATATATATATGAGCATAGGTTAGAAATGTGGTCGATGGTACACTTTTAAAAGGACTGAATTTTAGCTACAACCTTAATCTATGTCTGTCCATTTTGCCACTGGTCTGCTTGTTAGCTCAGGCAGTCCTTGAGTTTCTTCTAATCAGCTACCAGTGAAGTTAAGTAGTGGGTATGTCCACACTAGTTAGTGACACGCTGCTATGCTCAAAAGCTTGTTTATGGATGAAGAGGAAGCCTGCCTTATATAAAATTAAAGCCAAGAACTTATTGTTTGTATAATTGTAATCTTGAGAGTTTAATGACTATTGATCCAGATATAACTTAGAGAAAGAATAATAATGCAGTTGGGGTACTTCTATAAAATGGTAACGCGTACACATCTTGGCTTCTACCCTTTTTCCTTGTATTTCACTCAGCCTTCCATGGCTCCTGTGGGTCCTAAGGTTGATGGTTTCATTCTGGTGTGTGTTATGGAGGGTGATACAGAGAGTTGGCAGCATCTAGAGTCCTTTGCTGGGAGAATATGATTGTCATGTTGATGGCTTCTCCTTCCTTGCTCTAGGATCCTTTGGGTGTCACGTATATGTTTGCTAGCATGCATTTACACCTTTCTTCATCGGTTTGCAATGCCACGCTATGATTTTACGGTATGTGGTGCATATTGTGTATGTTAGTTACTATTTTTATGTTCTTTGTTGTACCTAAAACCAGTCTCATCAAACTCCAGGTCAGCATTTCTTCGACTGATCACTAGTGAGTTGTTTCTAGCCATCAGGTCTCCAGTGCCAAGCCTGTGCCTTGCCTGTTACCTTTGTGTGCCGGTACTCCTCTCCACCACATCTTGTATCCTCGTTTCTCAAGCCCTCTTCTATTGCACCAAACCTGTATTTCTCTACACAGCATCATAGTGCTAGTCAAAAATCTCTCATTCTACGTAGAATAACTGTTTGTTACTGCTATTTATATAAAATGATGGCTGTACCACACACAGATAAACAGAAGTAAAATAAATTAGCCATAGACCTGGTCAATTATGGAAACTGCTGTCACAGCTAAACAAGTAAAACAAAGGTACAAAAGGGTTGAGAGAAGTTCAAACAAAGCAAGCGTGGCAGTCCTCAGGCCTTGCACATTCAGTGCAAAGGTTAGGGCAAATTACTGCCAATGCCAGTACTGTATTACAGGGATACAGGGTTACAATGCTGTAGCCTAAAAGCAAAGCTGTATACTCTACCAGTTAATTCATCAGGTTTGAACACTTTTTTTAAAAAAATGGATATGCTGGTGGTTGTTTCTCTTTTGGAGTAGAAAACACAAGGATGTAAGAATTAGAGGCCCAGTTATCTAACCTTTCAAAACTAGAAGTTAGCTAAAAGTAGTGTAGTATATTGCATGTTTTACAAGCAAAATTGCATTACGTGTTGAATGATAGAAAACAAGGGTAATGGCAAGGATAGCCAAGCACTGAAATTGTTTGGTTCTTTCTCAAAAAACCTCTGATAAAAGAAAATCCACAGTCTCCCCAGGCAAACAAACATCTGCCAAGTTTAACTGATTCTGCTTTGAGCTAAATAATCTCTTCATGTCCCTTTCAGTCCTATTGTTCTCTATTACTTGTTTGCTTTTCTTGCCTTAAAAAAAAAATTCCTTGTGCATTCTCAAAAGGGAGGGCTTTTCTTATCTCCTTTGTCTTTTTGATAGACTCCACATATAATATACTGATGCATGTATCCAGAAAGCCTCTTAACTGGGTTTAGGTTTTGCAAAGCTTAAAAGTGGCCTTGTTTATTCGTCTTGGCTTCTTTTTTTTTTCCCCATCATGTCATCCTTTATTATATATGAAGTATTACTTACTTCACGATCACAATTAAAATGAAGAACATGGACTGCTATCACTTACTGTAATTGTATAGTTCACATACTTACAGATTATTTCTTTTTCATTTAGAAAAATACCCATGCCTGAATTCTCTAGTCTGTGTTTTGATATTAATAAGTTATCTTTGGCATCTTTTCTTCTCCAGTCACATCTAACCTATTGTGGTCCTGACTTGACCTTGCAGCTCTTTAATGTCAATGGGCACAGCCCTGTAATTCATCATTTCCTCTGGAGCTGCAGTGCTGAACCATGTCCTGAACAGGACAATTTGATACACATAAGAGAGATAAAGATCTCCTATACCACATCCTTAATGATTAATCCAAGATAAATTAGAGGTGGCAAAATCTGTATCTTTTTGAGTGCATGATCACTCCCAACAGTGTAGTATTGAAGTTTCTGTCGAGGGTTTGCCGAAGGACCTGAACAATCTCACAGCACCATCTCTATTCCTTTCAGTAACTCCATTTTAACAGTGGAGCCCTCTTGTTACTCCAGTCTGAACTATGAAGCTTGGCTGGTCTGATACTTTTGCCAGTCCTATCCTGAGACCCATTGTATGTGTACAGCTTTCGCAGTTCATCCTAGTTCTGACCAAAGAGAAGCAATACATAGGCAAGGTTGTTTCTTTATGTAAAACTTACAGGCTACCCCAACATAAGCAGACAGAGTTTCAGGCATATTCACAAGATGGACATGGCATTCAAAGAAGTGTACCAGAGACACTGCAGATAAATGATGGATTTGGACCAGAAGCAGCAGAAAGATAAGCAAGAATTCCTTAAGTACAAAAAAACAATTGTGTGGATTCATCCTAATGTGTTCTGGTAACCTGAATTTGATTCTGCTATTCTCTTCTTTTGCTAGAGATATAATCTATTAACTAACAGTGGTTTTCAGAAGAGTTTTCAGGTGTGGAGAAAGGAGCAAGCTGTGATGTGTGCAGTTAGTTAGTAAAATTCCATGAGGCACATTAAAGCAGCATGGCCTTGCCCTGAGACTGATTGAGGTGGAATCCCTTTGCCTGGCGCTTTCTCGCCAACAGGTTTTCATCAGATTTTGTTTTGGAAGTAGTGATCATTAATTCTCATGTGACTAAAGGAGCAGCTACAGCGAGATGCCTATGCAAGGCTATCATGATTTGGGGAATTTTGGGGAATATTAGAGCTGACATAACTTCCAAAGCAGTGCTGAACTTTCATTCTGTATATTCTTTTGCTCCAGGAGACATAAGAAAATTACCTTGTTAATATTTGGATTGCCTTTGAAATATCCAGTATTCTTCCTCTTCCCCCATGTATTTTCAACTTTGGGGGGGCGGGGGGGAACACACACCCAAACCCAAAAAACTGAATTGCTGCTAGCAGAAGAGAGAGCTGAAGAATGTGAAGAAATTGCTGCACCTTTGCCCAGAGGCATTCTGCAATTCTGGGAAGATTTCAGGTATGCCACAGTTTTAGTCTGGGACCAGCTGTAAGTGAAATGCATTCCTATGGAAACCAGAAGGCACGGTTCTTCAAAAACAATTCAGACATAAATGTACGCTCATATCCCAGACTGAATCTTCATGGGTTATATTCTGGAAGGCCAAATATCAGAATATTCTGGCCTGGTTAAGAACAGGCAAACTGCCATCTTAGAAGTTCAGAGGAGGCATTAGCTTGTGTATTTGACCCTAGTCTATTTGATCCACATAAATCTGAATCAAAACTAAAACCACTCAACCAGAAAAACCCATGTGACTTCCCTACCACAACCATGGATTAAGATGGTTTGTAAGGATCAGAAAATCAGATGGATACTTAGTATTTTTATGGCAGTGGTTTGACTTGGCTCTTGTCTTGCCTGAATTGGGATAAGATCTCAAGAAAAAATGCACATCACAGTGGTGTGTCTTACTGCCGGTGCCTGACCTGCAGCTGGAGGTGCACTGGTCAGCAGCAGAGCCTGGAGGAGGGAAGGAGCAGGCTCTGGGATGCCTTGACTCACTTGGATGGTGTGTAATGTCATGGGTATGTGGGGTTATTGCACAATGCCAGCTGGAAGCCGAATGAGCAGTTAATGATCACAAAACATTTTGAATATGTGAAATGTAATTTATTGCCCAAAGTAGCACTTTGGGGTGGGGAAATGATCTTTAGATTCTGTGCATTCGTTGACCCCTCTGAGAACAATTTTATGAACTAGAAGGATAAGGGAGGGAAGGTTGTTTACAGAGGCATTAGCTGCTGCAGAGCCATTCAGCAGCACGGAAGAATCACTCTCTGTGTGTGCATTCTGTTCTGGAATAAAAGCATACTTTGTGAAGGAATTTTTCTTTAAAGGACTGTCTGCCTAAGTGCTCTTCTGGAATAGCTCTTGCAGAATAATGCGGTTTTCAAAAGTGGTGCCAGCCAGTGTCTTTGTGTACACAAAGCCTTGGGCACCCAGAGTTAGACTTTAGGTAGTTACATAAATTGTTTGATGTCTTGAATGGGGACCCTGTGGTGTGCTGATGGCTGTTGTGGGCTGTGGGGTTTGTTTCTTGGCTTTGCAACTTGGCTAGCACTGAGGACACCAGTGTGCACTTTTAACCTCCTACGGGCAGAGGGTGGGGAGGTTTTCACAAGTACCATAGAAACAGTCTGAAATGCTGCTCCCATCCCTTCTGCCATCTGAACCCCCCTGCCCAGCAGGACAGCCACCCTGAGGGGCAGCCAGCACCTCCTCCTGCCCACAGGAGTACCCCCATGTCTCCTCTGTGTGCAGTCCTGTACCCACTGTGCCACCAGAGGTGAGCTAAAGTGGGTGATTCCTTTCCAAATACTGTCTCTAAGAAGACAGTGGACTTGCAGAAGAGTTCATGTCCTAAAAAGCACTTTTTCCATCCTTAAAAATGGCAGGTTAAGTCATGTATGACGGCCTCATTTTCTTGTCCTGTGACTTCAGGCAAGTCCTTTCTCTTCCAGCTTTTGGAACCAGATACCTTCTGTCAGGTTTTGGCCATCTAATGTGAAAATGCCGTGTGCCTGCTTTAGGAAAATGTGCCTACAGCCCCCTGACAAAACAAGGCTGAGCTATGTTGAACCAGACACCCTCCACACCAACAGTCACTCCATGTTTTTCATTAAGCCTGTCCTTGTCAGCTGTAAAATAAGGATAATACCATATTCCTTAGCGATGGCAAATACAGTAGTTGATAAATTTTAGAGGATAAAGTAATTGAAGACAATAATTCAACTGCATTTCAGCGCTGGGGGGGGGTACGGAAAGCGACAGCCGCCACTCCTGTCAGGAGCCCCCGCGCGTCCCTCACGGCGCCCTGGCGGCAGCGGGGACAGCAGCGCACGCCGCACGCCGCCCACCCCGCCGCGGCGGGAAAGGCGCCGCCTCCGTTCCCTCAGGAGGAGGAAGGCGAGCGGGCGCTGCAGCCTGGGCGGGTTTAGGGAGCTCTGGTCACTACCCACCGGGGTACTGTCACCACTGGCAGCCCCACGCTCCCGGAGGTGCCTGGGGATGAGCTCTGTTCTAATTATTGTTGTAATTTTGACGGGGAATTTTGGTGCTCCACGGGGGGGAGGGAAATTCTCTGGTGCCTCACGCTTTGGGAACAGAAATTTAAATCCCCTGAAGAGGCAGCTGGCGAGGAAAAGCTAAATAAATCTGTCTGTTGATACACGGTTAATCATTTATTTTCCTCTGAGTCAGCAGATGTGAAATTCCACCATAGCGCCCCTTGGGGCAGGGCAGGTGTGCCTCTAATGTGGGTCCCAAACTCCAGTCCTGTCAGTTCAAAACCCGCTCATTAAACCCAACGCTACGTGCTGGGGCCAGGTCCCTGTCACACCCACGGTCTGGTCTCGCTCACCTATCCTGGTGAATAGCTGTAGGTGGTAACAGCAGGGCCAGGGCACCCGAAGGCACAACAGTGTTTGTGTTTCCTCACGGAGATCCTCATTTCTTCATGGATTTGCCGTGTCATGTCAGACTTTGACTCTTTTATCTTGTTCGTTGCAGGCAGTGGTGGCTGAAATCCTCTGGCTCTTTGGTGCGCCGACACACCAGCAACAGGAGGACTCTCCACTAAACAGGAGGACTTTTTTCCATCCCTTAAAGCTTTTAGTAAGGTGTGGTATAATTTCCCTGTTTCCCATCTGTTAGACATAGCTCATCTTTTAGTTTCATAATCAACCTGTCTTACTTTTCATGGATTTTATTAACAAGGATGAACAAGCAAACATATATACTCATCTGGGTGAGATAGTTTACAAAACTTTTCATCAGCCGTAGCTTGAACTGTGAAGGCAAGCTCATGGTTAAGACAAAAGCAACCTATCCATTTACAAAATCACAAAAAATGGTACAGCAGGTTATAAGATCCTATTTCTAAGGAACTACTTTGCAATCCATTTTTTTTGCATTCGTAAAATTTAAGGAGATAATATTTTGCTTTTTATTTAACCATGCTGTTTGTAAGTGCCTATTCTGGCTTTAGGCCTTGCTTATAGGAAGTCACATAAAGAGGGCAGTGAAGCTGTAGTGGTCTACAGACATAGCAAATTAACCATGACAAAAAACATGAAATAAGATCTCTGAATATGTTTTGCATAATAAAAGCCTCAGAATTTTATTGCCCTTCTTTTATTCTCTTCATGCAGGCATTCTTCTTACAGGTGTTACTTTCATGTCTGTAAACATTTATTTGGTATTCTGAACTCCAGCAAGAACTTGAAACCAAATACAGCTGTATAGTTTACTCTGAAGAAAGATGATTAGGGAGTTGTAGTCTTCTCAATAGCACTGTTTTGTGGGCTTTCTGTGACATAAAGATGGGGAAACTGAGATGTTGCGTAGACTTTCCATTACCCATTCTGTCTGCAACTCTGCTGACATTTGTTATAAAAATACAGACTGCCTTTAACTTTCTTATCAGAATAAATTCCACCAATGATAAATCATTTAAAATCTCTTTTCCTAATACCTGTTAAACCCTTTCTAGCCAGACTGGTTCATCTGAGAGTAACACAGCAGATTTTCTCCTTTTGGTCTCATAGGTCAGGTAATGAAGAGTTGGAAGCAGAATCCAAGTTTAAATCCATATGTGATGCCTCACTGAGAAGGTTCTGTAGTTCAAGGACTTCTTAAAAGTCCTATTACAGTCATTTATTCATTTATTGCCACCCAAATACTATATTTGTTTGCATTTCCCACTAGTGATCAATACTTTATTGCCTGCTCTTTCACGATGAAGGCCATGGAAGATCAAGTAGTCCAAGAAGAGCCAGGATATCAGGATGATGAGGTAAATTTATGGTTCATTGAAAAATCCATGCAGCAAATGTTCTTTGAAGGTATGTTGATAGTATTAGAAAATCCAAGGAAAGATGGGAGGTCCCTAAAGATATCAGGGAGTTCAATGCATTTAAAATTTTGTTCCAGTCTAATACCAAGAAACTCTCGTTTTCCTAGTCCCTGTACAGCCTTGCTCTTCAAGTGCTCATCATTAACCTTTCAAAAGCTATGCCCAGTTTTTAATGGGACTATCATTATTTCTTTGTATTTTACACTTCTACATTAAATGCAAGGGGACTATCAATTAATTTTATGTTTCTAAGGAATGGTCATCAGCCTGAAAAGGCTGAGGAACTGTGGTGGAAAGAATCAAGATAATTGTAACACAGATTTTATTAGCACAACAGAGGATTGCTTGCCACTTTATGAAAAAGGGGATAGGAAGTGTGTAGGCCTTCTTGGCTCTCTGTGCCTTTGCTTATTCAGGTAGTCCAACAAGTTATGTATTATTAGGGAAAGTCGTTTAAATGTTTACAGATTTGAAACATAGCAAGATAGATGGAATTACAAAAAAAAGCAAAATTTTTTTTTTCCTGGCTTTTTTTTTTTTTTTTTTTTAGGAATCTTTTTTTCAGGATATCGACCTCCTACAGAAGCATGGAATTGTAAGTATTAGCAATGACTTTACCACACAGAATTGCCCAGATGAAGCTATTGTAAGGTCATTTCTCCAAAAGCATATACACATTAATACAAATAACTGAAATTCCTCGTTGCAATACATTCTAAATCAGTCATGTGAAGACAAATTTTGCCTTTGGTGATAAGACAGGTTTTCAGAAAATCTCATTCCCATCAGATTCCTAAATAAAGTGACAAGATATTCAAAGTATTTAGCACCCAGCACTCTTGAAAAACCAACTGCTTGCTAATTTATTTGAAAACTGTGTGATAGATTACTTCCTGTTCCTGCCAATCTTTGTAATTACTCCTGCATTTTTGATGCCTGTGAAATTACCCTATGATAATTGTTGCTATACTATTTTCAGCATCCTGGTGAAGGGGGTAGAGTGGGAGTGAAGAAAATATTAGTAGCTAGAGAAATAAGTAGTTCATTTTCTTCATCAAATATGAATTCCGATAATGGTTATCATCATCATTGTTATTATCACATAAGCATCACCTATTTATTTGAAATACTATTATTATATGTTTATCCAGTAGACTGGCTCGTGGATCAGAACTCTGTCACATTCAGTGTTGAAGCAGAATAAAAAGTTATGTTTTTCCAAAGTAATGTAAGATTTAACTCTAATATAAATTACTACAGACGGATACAGATGAGGAGGACACAGACACAATGAGATGGCATTAGTCAGCACTATAGTTACTGGGATCAGCATGTCAGCAGCATAATTGTTGTCAACTTTTTTTTTTTATTGGCAATTCACTGACAGTTTTAAAGAGAGTTCTGAAGAAGGATCATGAGCCTGGGAGCTCTAACTATGGGGCAACATAGGAAAAATACACGATTTTTTGTGTTAAAAATGTAACAAGTTGACCAAAAAGGCTGACGTTATAAGCTGGAAGGGAGCTGTACCAGCCTGTCAATATTAAATGAGGTATGGTATGCAGAGAATGATGCTAAGGTTTGAAAGATCTTGACAATGAAGAATAATGACTTAGGCTGTTCTGCTGTCTTAATAAGGGCTTCCTGCTTCTTTATTTTTTTTTTGCTTTCTTCCAAGTGGTTACTCCTACACCCCAGTGGAAGTTTCTGTTCTCAGCTGTGCCACTTAAAATTTTTGTGTGAACATATGATGCCCTATATCTGTTAAATTCATTTGCCTAAAGAAATAGTTTTTGTGGGTTTAGAATTGTTTTCTTTTCCTAGGAGTAGAGAGAGAAATATTTATTAGATCTGACAGTGTGGCCACAAAGAGGGTCAGATTAGCACAACCTGTGCTGTGGTTTGATGTTCCAAGTGTTTGGTAGGTATTAAGGTGCTGTGACCCCACAGTCTTTGCTGAGTGTTCCTGCCCCTTGAGCATGCTCTACCTTCTTCTGGCACATCTGCTTTTGTAGCCACCCTATGAACTGCATTTGTGAATCAATTAATCAAAAAATTATCTGGTCACAAATAATTCTGATCACAAAGCCACTGAAGAAATGCAGAAGCAGGGTAATGCGTTTAAAGTTTTGGTCTAGGAAAAAGATCTTTGCAGCAGTAGTCCGCTGTCTTAATAGAAAAAAAAAAACAATAAAACAGCTCAATCCTTTTTATGTTGCTGGTTATTATATTCTTTTGGGTGGAAGAGTCATTTTTATTCCTGACCAATTCTACGTCATCCATCTCTGTTAATGTAATAATCAATGAACACAACACAGGATGAGAAATAAGCTTCCCAATGAACATGACTAATTTCTAACACCTCTCCCCCCTCTTTTCTTATGTCCTATGTACCCACATGCTCCAGATAAATATATGATAAATCCAGTATCATCTGGCTGGAAATGGTAAATTGAAGTATATCCCAAACCTTTCACATGGTATGTTTTCTTATGAGTAATTTGTTGCTTGCCTTTAAGTTTCCAGTGACATCAGAATCATAAAATGAGATGAGAGCATGCAAAATGTGTCAGTAGTGCACTGACTGAAGTCACACTGTACCCAATTTATGAACAACTAGTAAGTTCATTCCAGCCCAAAGTGTTGGTCACATGTTTTAAACTGCACGTACTGGAACAATGCAGAAAGAGTGCAGCAGTTAGAGTCAGCTTCTGATGATCCTTGCGAGTCAGCTCCCAATTATCCACAATAAGATTATCTGGTTTACGGATTATCTGTGCTAAGGGACCAAGGACAGACTGAGTGTTATAGGGTTTATGAGGTTGGGCTCCACGCTATCTGAAATAATCTGTATCGTTTCCTTACTACCAGCCTGGATCTAGAAAGACTGGCACTGAACAGGGACAAGTAAATGTAACTGGACCCAAGACACCTTTCTCTTAAAAGCATCAGGATGTCTTTGCACCAGGATCACCCACACCAATATTACTCAAAATTTTCTGTTGTTGATGTCATAAAAAAAAGAGTACTGTACATATATTTCTTTCTTGGTGAAAATACACATATAATGAAATGTGTTTCAAATATTTACTTAGTCTTCTAGTTGTTAACTCTCACGAGTACTCACAGATGGGTACTTTCTTCGCAGAACGTAGCAGATATTAAAAAACTGAAGTCAGTTGGGATCTGCACAATTAAAGGAATCCAGATGACCACAAGACGGGCACTGTGCAATGTAAAAGGGCTTTCAGAGGCCAAAGTGGACAAGATTAAAGAAGCTGCAAACAAGCTTATTGTAAGCCAAACATTTTCCTGATAGTTTATATTTATTCTGGCCTCTCCAAAATGCTGTGCAACATTTCTCCTAACAGATTTTTATACCCAACCTGTGTAAATGAGGCTAGGGTGTAAAGAAGATATTTATATGGGATATTGCACTTTACCTTCAGGTTAAAGCTAAAATAAACCTCTCATGTTCTCTTTGAATTTCCTTAGGAACCAGGCTTCCTGACTGCCTTCGAGTACAGTGAAAAACGGAAGATGGTATTTCATATTAGTACTGGCAGCCAGGAATTTGAGTAAGCTGATCTCTTCTTCAGTCCTTCCTTAGTCCAAATTGTTCCAACAATCATATTTATTGTCTTTAACGAGACACAAAAATATAAAGGAACAAATATTTGGCTAGGACACATAGGTTACCTTGCATGTGGAGCTAGTGCTGGCTCAAAGATGTGTGCATCAGTAAGCAACAAAACCAGCTCCTCTTCTGAGGGGAAACTGGATTTTGTGCAGTCATTGTAAATAAACAGAGTTTGCATCAGAATTCCTGAACGTATCATCATTTTTTCACCTAGCCAAAACAACCTGTGGGTCTCGGGTCAAAATTATATGTCTTCAGGACCTCCGTTGGCATATTTTTATGGAATGCTATATTTACAAAGGTATTTTCTCTTCTTTCTTTCCAGTAATAATTTCTATAGATCTTTCTCATTCACACAGAAAGGAAGGTTCCTCATGAGTCAGTGATCATTTAGTGCCCTGCACTTAATGCATCACATCAGGGGCTTTAGGGCAGAAATAATTTTTCTTAAAGTAATGAAAATTTCTCTTTTTTTTTTACTTTCCTTTTGTGATTTTGTGAGTTTAACTATATCATAATCTTCTCCCTTCAGTAAACTTCTGGGTGGTGGGATTGAAAGCATGGCAATCACTGAGGCCTTTGGAGGTGAGAAAACCACATTGAGTATTACTGAACAAAGAGTTGCAATTTAGTTTAGATTTTAAACCAAGCTGGATTACTCTATCAAATTTATCATGTTGTAGTCATAAAGACGAGTACCTGCGTGAGGGTAAGAAGAAAAAATTCTCTTTGTGTTTTCCCGTTTTTCCTCTTCATTTGCTTGCAAACTAAGTTTGAGCCGAGTAATTATTGGGGCATGCTGATTCAGTACAACATAGCATTATTGATACTGTTACTAACGTGTCATACAGGAAAGATTTCCCTGATGCAATCTGTGTTCCTTTCCAGTAACAAAACTGCCACAAAAGATATTTTATTTATGCACACTTACGATACATTGCATTTCATGTAAGATTTTGAAATCACTATTAAGCTACTATTAGAGTAAATTTGATCAGTTAGTGGTTAATACTTCAACAATAAGAGTTCATAAAACACAGTACTGTTCCCTTTAGAAAAAATAAACTGCAGACTGACATGATTTGATATAATGAGATTAATATAAACTTCTCCTTGATCATTTTACTGAAAATGGAACTGGGCCAGGTCTGAGGAATCAACCATTTCTTTCCCCACCTGCCTCATTAACACTTTTCCACAGGTGCCATGTGGTTTTAACTTCTACAGGGGAAAGAATAAATGACCTTAGCAGTCAAGCATGATCAAATGAAAGCATTACAGATTCTGCTTTTTGTGTAACACATTTCTACTGCACAGAATATGATCTATAAATTGGGGTTATATGATGTAAAAAGGTAGAGATAGAAGTGAATTTTGTTTAGTAAGAGTGTTTCTAACTGCAATAACTCCTGAATCTGGCAAACTCAGAAAAAGAAACCTTGACTTTTTTTTTTTTTTTTTTCATCAGAGTTCCGGACAGGCAAAACTCAGCTGTCTCACACCCTTTGTGGTAGGTGTACTACCTTAAACCAGAGAGCCGTTTCTTCTTAGTGAATCCAGCTATATCAGAATTAAACACATAGAGACGAGTCAGAATCTTTTATCTCTAGAAATTCAGTGAAACAGACCTTGGTGACTCTTAACCTCTATTAATTGTCTTTGAGTAGAGAACTCATATACATGATTACTTTTTAGTATTGCTCAAATCAATCTAAGTTTTACCATAAGGAGTAAGAAGATAATAGACTGTCTGAGGAACCAGTGAAATGCACCATCTGGAAAAGCAGAGCACAAATATAGGTTACAGGTGGGCAGAGGGAAGATTCTTTCTCAGCAGCTCTCTAATTTTCTGGTTTCAAGAGGTTTTGCTGAATATGACATTCCGAAAGGGCACTGAAAGAATACTACTGACTGACAGTAACTGGATAAACGAAGACTTTGGCAGTCACCGTATTTGGGTAG
Organism: Podargus strigoides; assembly: GCA_028020825.1. Classification (NCBI taxonomy): domain Eukaryota; kingdom Metazoa; phylum Chordata; class Aves; order Caprimulgiformes; family Podargidae; genus Podargus; species Podargus strigoides. Next base: position 115,148,086 of record CM051663.1, on the reverse strand, counting down.
TGCCAAATGCAGCAGGACTCTGATTTCCCAGAAATACCTCTCAGTGTGTAAATAGTAGTAAATAATAACTAATATGACTATTAATGCTGCTGGAATATAGTTACCAGACACTGGATAGATGAATATGAACCCTATATTATAAAGGGAATTATGGCACCTTCTGGAAGAAGAAGGCCTCTTCCGTTTAGTACAGTCTAATAGTCAGCAGAGTCATACCCCTTTGCATGAATGATTACAACTGAATTGAGTATTTTAGCTTATTCATTCCGAAGAGACTAAACCCACAATCAGTAACTATTCACATATCAGGAAAAAATCATACCCAAATACTTTTTGATTATATGAGTTACAGCTGGAAAAAAAAACCCTACTAAATCAATACCATTAATTTGGGCAGAGGATTAAGAGGACACTTTGTGCATAAGAAATTCTTAATAATATCCTTAACTATTTTCAATAGAAAATATACAGATTTAGTGACAGTAAAACACAATTCAGACACTATTAATTCAATCTCATCTGATCCCCAATCGAGAAAAGTGGCTTGAGTTTCTTCTCAAGCTGGCAGTAAGACTTGAGATACTCATGATTTCCACACTGATCAAAACTGGTGGTACTTTGTGATACAGATAAGCAGATGTATTTTATTTAAAAATAATAATAGAGGGAGTAAGAAGATTTTTTTCCTGCATTTTCATTTTGATCTTCTATGATTGACTGTAGTAACAGCTCAGCTTCCAGGACCAAATGGCTATACAGGTGGAAAGATTATCTACATAGATACTGAAAACACTTTGTATCTTTTGGACTGTTGAAAGCTACAGGTACGATGAACTGGAAACACAGTTGATTTTGTTATGAGCAAGTAGGAGGCTCCAGATAGCTTCATACAAGTAAAATACTATGACTGACAGAGAAAGCCTGGAGAGCATGGTGTGTTGTGGCCCATAAGACTTTTTTTCTCTGTCATTTGATGTAATCCAACCTGGAAAAATTAGAGTTAGGATACAGAATTTATTTTAACTGGTTTTTTTAGATCTAATGTGGCTTCTTCATAATGGCATAGGTGATTGATAGAAGCTTTTCTGTTTACTTCAAGAGAAGTTCATCTAAGTAACAAACAATATTTTTAACACTTCATATCTGTGGCAGACTGTGTATGAATAGGTTTTGCTCACAGCTAAATTCCTAGAGCACAGATATCCATATGTCAGACTCCCCATCTCAAAGCCTAAACACAAAACAATTGTCATCGTGAGCCCTTAAACTATCTTTAGGATATGTGGGATGGTGTGAAAAGAAGAAGTCAGTCTTCTCTAGGATCAGAATAAATATACTGCTTTGTTTTTCCATGGTTCTATTTTGGAATGGAGTTTTATTATTTTTAGAGCATGGTTTGTACAAAGAGAAATCCTTAACTTTGACTTACGTCAGCCGACCAGACCGTCTTCGTGACATTGCTGATCGCTTCAATGTTGACCACGACGCAGTACTTGACAATGTGCTGTACGCACGTGCATATACTAGTAAGACCACTATTGCAACTGGCATGATATTTTTTCTCTAAGGCTCCTGTTTTAATAGTTCTCAGGTTATTAACTGAGGTTGCCCACTGAGGATCATAAAGAGTGTTTTGTTGCTAAGAAACAAAGTTAGAAACTTGCTTCCATTTTCTGTTTCTGGTGTCGTATGCTGAGCAGACTTGCTCAGTGGAAATATTCCAGCTCAGCTGCACTACATAGTTTTGGAGTTTGCCACAACATTAAGTGAACTCTGCCATGTATGTGATGGGTGTCAGCGTAACATCTTAATAAGAGAAGCACCAATTAATGTAACCATGATTGCCTGAATGTAAGCTAATTCTATAAATGCTGTTGAGAAATTCTCTATGATCTTGTGAGTAGAACTTTATAGGGACAGCTCGAACATACTCTGTCACAAGACATTGTATTAAAACTTCAGGGAAGTTTTAAATGGGACTTTTATTTGAGAGTACAATATGAACATGAATAATATGATTAATACAATTTCTGTGTGTAATTTAATTCAACATTAAATTCAAGTGTTTATATTGCTTTTCAGTTCTTAATACAACAAAAAAGTCTTCATGCATAGTTTTGTTTTTAAGATTTTTCACAAAGAAGTTTTGTTAGCTGGGCAAGTGGAAATTGGAACCTGCAGAAGCACAGGAACTGCTGGTTACTGTCGAGGGAGCTTGTTAGTGGGCACTGGGTTTCATACTGCTGGCAGTGCAAATATAAACAGTGCAGGCATTTAACATGGCATTTTAAAATTCAGGCTTCTGTTGCTTCAGAGCTTTTTCTGGCCCTAATTTCATTTGGCAACTGTACTTCCCACCAGGTGAACATCAGATGGAATTGCTTGACTATGTAGCTGCCAAGTTCCATGAGGAAGCTGGTATCTTCAAGCTGTTGGTAAAAGACTGATTTTTTTGAACACTTACTGCTTTCAGAATATGTTTTCCCATTTTCTTTCACTATATTTACTTATCTAGCATAATTACAATGCAGATCATTGACTCCATAATGGCACTTTTCCGTGTGGATTTCAGTGGTCGTGGAGAGTTGGCTGAACGACAACAGAAACTCGCTCAGATGCTGTCAAGGCTCCAAAAAATATCAGAAGGTAAGGGAAACATCGCAAAATTTAGAAAACAAGGACTGGAGTTACTGAAAGAGTAGCATGAACACCTAGTAGTCCAAGTGTATCATCCATCAGGCAGTGGCCCAGGAATCTTGCTTCACAGAATCACCTAGGTTGGAATAGACCTTGAAGATGACTTTACACCTCTGTCAGTTACCAAAAAGATCAAACTGATAATATATTATTTCAGGATGACAGATTAAGGAGCCTTTAGAGCTATGCAAAATTAAGAATTTTCCTAGAAATACTCTTAAGAGAAGTCCTAAATGAGATAGTAAGTTGTAGAACTGGACACATATCCAGTAAGAGAAATTGTCTTCTCCCAAGTTTTGACAGTCTAATACAAAAGAACAGGAGGGAAAAAAAAAAAGGATGAAGGCATAGAGAGATAAAAAAGCTGTTCTCATTGCCACATTCCCAGTACTTGGGATGCTCTGAGGGATGATAACAGGATGAATAGGTTCCCTCCTCTTTGGAATGTCTCAGAAGTGTTGATGAGGAATGAGTAAATGTTTTTTCATGCAATAAAGAACCTGTTTGGTGGAATTCTGAAAAGTGCTTATTTTTGGCATGAGTATTACAGCTGAAGTCACACAGGAGCAGATTTAGGCTTCAGCCATTGGACATGAAGAATATTTGCTTCTCTTTCATTTGAAATTTGAAGTGCTTCAACAGTGGCCTTGCTTTTACCTTGGATGGGAGAATATTTTGGAATTCTGTCTACCTTCTTTGCATTGTTTTCTATTGCAGAATATAACGTGGCTGTGTTTGTGACCAACCAGATGACTGCTGATCCAGGAGCAACTATGACGTAAGATACTTCTTCTCTCTTTTTAAAAATTTTCTTCTCTTTTGTATGACATATTTAACAGAGATGAGAACTGAGATTGTATGGAGTAAGAGGCACCAAAATGAAGGTTCAGCTTAGTCACTGGTCCCTCTGGTATAAGAAATCATTCATGCATGACACTAAGAGGTTTCTCTTAGTTTTTGTCATGAGTTGTTTTATGTTTATCTGCTGCATAGCATGATGGCTTCTTTGACTGTAACTTCAATGAAGAGAACAATCCATAAAAAGTATTGAAAAAGCACTCCATTTTCTTTTTGGAGTAGCTTATATATGGAGTTTAAGGTGTGCACTTCTTGAGCCTCTTGGAATTTAACAAGAGGAAAATTGTGCCAGCATTGAGCATTGAACATCCTATCTTGAGGCGAGTGTGTTAAAGTCCTTTTTTTATATAGTTACCTATTTATTATTCATTACTGAGTTCAAGGTGCCCTGTCTGACAGTTAATCACAGTACTAACCTATCGAATTTGCACAGTGAATCATCACAATTTTCTTGCTGATTTAGCTTTCAGGCAGATCCAAAAAAGCCCATTGGGGGCCACATCCTTGCTCATGCTTCGACTACCAGGATTAGTTTGAGAAAAGGTAGAGGGGAGCTGCGTATTGCAAAGATATACGACAGGTAAATCACTTTTCCTTTATAGGAAGGAAGCTGTGTTCTGAGCAACTATAAGGTGGTTCATGGTACTGAAACTTAACAGCTTGACAACCGATTCATAGTTTCAAACTGACCACATTTCTGGATGGTAAGTTGCGAGAAAATCTGAAAGGATAAACTAATTAACAGACATAAAAGTTGTCTTGCATATCACATATATTAAATTACATAATCTTTCACAATAAATCCTACTAGATCTCTTAAAGAAGACAACCAAATAGTTTGGAAAAACTGGTGGTCCCTTGGCAGGAAAATACCAGAGCTGTTAAATTACTAAATTTTGCTGACACAACTATTATCAATTTGCCTCGTAAGCTGTGGCAGATGCAAGTGGTTAAAAATCGCACTAGTGGAACTGCATGGAGAGACCAGTGATTCTGGTCAGGAACTAAGAAATTGAAAGGAGAGTTTGCACAGACAAAATCTTTCCTTCTCCTGCACCTTCTCCATTCCCCTCCCTTGTGTTTGTCATCTTAAAGGGGTGCATTTCACATTTCCTGATCTTGATAGTATTGATCACGTTCTACAGTTAGCACATAGGTATAAAGATGTTGAAGTATTCCAGGTTGCTCACACTTACAGCACTTTGGGGACTGTTTCACAACTGAATTTAACATGGGAAAACCCACAAGTTCCTTTTTAATTCTCCCTCCCCAGCCCTGAGATGCCTGAAAACGAAGCCACATTTGCAATAACCGCTGGAGGGATTGGGGATGCCAAAGAATAGGCAGAAAACCAATGTAAATATACAGCTGAAAACCACCTGGGCAGTTGGGATGAAGATCTGTGCAAGGTCAGTGACTGCCAGGCTGCATTTCTATCTTTTGGGAACCATTTGGGGGAAACATTGGGATAAACTCTGTACAGTTCAGTTTTATTGACCTCAGTAGAATTTGGTTCATTTAGGGTCTTCATTTTTCAGTTGAACTTTCAAAGATTTAAGAAATAAGTTTGTGAATTGTCCAAAGGATCCTTTTCCTGTATTTTGTGAAAATCAAAGTTGTCCTTTCACATGAGATTAATATACTCTTTTTTTTAGTTTCTTTGAAAGAGAGTGTCTATGCAGTAGAATTTAATATTGTGAAATGGAATAGAATTGGAATAAACTCGGTGTAAAATTTTGACATAAACAGATGAAAAGGCAGTGGAAGGAACAACAACACAAGAACTTGGACTCTCATGTACCATAGAGAACATGTTACTTTAAGTTTTTTAGGCATTTTAATCTTGACTAAATATTTTTTGTATTTTTATTTAGCATTTTGTACTTTTGGGAGAGAATGTTTTAAAACTGTTCTTATTAAAGTTAAAAATAAAGTTTATTAATTCACACAGCATTCTGCTTATGTTTTGGGTGCTTTGAATCCAACCCTTCCCTCAATGATCTCACTGATCTTTCATGGGAGAAATACAGTGGATGCAACCCACCGCTGTAAAACCCTTTTGTCTACTTCTCTAAAGAAACAAACTTTATATAATCACCTTGTCAGTCTCCTAACACAAGTAAGAATATTAAATAGCTGAAGAAAAAACCCACCAGTGGCTGGACAGGGGAGAGAGGGCTGCTGAGAGAGCATGCCGCAGGCCAGCCAGTGCAGCCATGGCTCCAAACTAACCAGAGATGAACCTCAGGGGTCGGCAAAAGTAGCAGCCAGGAGTCAAGAGAGAAATGGGGGATTGGGGACAAAATACCAATTCCATTTGCATTACCCCCAGTGCTCATGGAATTGCTTGTTTTAAAATAAACTCGACAATTTATGTATTAGGTGATTTAAGGGAAGGCCTTCCTTTGTCCTCTTGTATAAAAATGCTAATTTAGAATGGGTCTTAATTTGGTGTCTGGCTAGAGAGCTTGTCCTCACCGATGTAAGATTTTTTTTTCATTAATTAATGCATGCAAGATAACATGAAATACAAAGGCAGCAACGACAAGGAAGTCATCCAAGAACACCCTGATGCTGTATCCGAGTTTTACCTTGTGACAGTCTGCCTGCCTTGAGTGGTTTCTTAAGATATCTTTGATATTTTTCCTGAGATAAAGCACTATTTTTCACCACTAAGTCTAGAAAGGCGGGGAGGCTCGCTGATCCACCGTTGTCACTTCGTGTGACATTCGCCCGAGTGTCACTAGACTCTGTCTCACCCACTTAGGCCCCAGTTTCTTCCCAGATTTTAAGCACCAAGATTGCTTTTTGCTTTCTCATATGTGCCACGCATGCGGAGAGGTGTGCGTGACCGGGGGGGTGCGGGCACAACCCCCGCTGGGGCCTGTTATGCCATTTTCTCCCGCCGCTCAGGCAAGCGCAGACATCATGGCTGCTGTCATTGCCGCTCCTGCCCCAGCGCCGCGCCAGCTTCCCCCTAGTCATCTGCCAGTGGAAAAAAAAAAAAAAAAGCGGAGGGAAAACCCCAGCCCGTCGGACACGTGCGGCCTCGGAGTCCCGAAGGGCCGCTCGCCCCTCGGCCTGCCGTGCCGGGCCCCCGCCGGCGCTCCGCCATCCCGTTATTGTCTCCTCAGCCCCCTTGCCACCCTTCCGGGGGCCAGCGGGCGCCTAAGCGAAAGGCCGTATTCTCCAAACCCCACTACGATGCAAAATTAGCGTAATCCTCCGCCAACCCTGCCTGCACAGTCAGCGGAAGAATTTTACGCAAAACGCACGGGCTCTTCCTGCCGTACGCCAGCCTGAGCTACGCAAATTGCGTACGACGTGTACTTAGGTTACGTACGCCTCGGCCTAGGTTTTCCCTACCGTCCTGAAGGGGCTACGGGGTTGACTCCTTGCGTAGCAGACTTTGAGGAATAGGAATAGCGTTACTCTTCTCCCTCCCTCCTCACGCGAGAGCCCGGCTCAAGTAGAGAACGCTACGCAGCTTTCGTAACATGCCTGACGCGCGGAGCAGTGTTTGCCGAGCCAGTTTAGGGCGTAGTTGGCTTCCGGGAATAGGCGTAGGTATTTTCGAGGGCCGCAGTTTGCGCAGCTCCGGGCCGCCCGTAACGTAACTGAAGCGGGTTGGGGCGGCGGCGGCCATTTTGTGCCGGGAGCCCGGAGGAAGAACACATCGGTGTCTCCACACTTCACGGGCCCTGGAGCCGACCGAGAGCCCCGCTGTTCCCTCCGCCGACGTCCAGCGGGTCTCTGACCCACTGACCACTTCTTCTTCTTTTGTATCCCACCAAAGAAGCGAGGTGGCGCAAGCCGATTCCTCCGAGGCACAGCCGCCCCTGGCTGGACCCTCTCCCCGTACCCCCAGTCCCTCGCCGTCCCCACGGCCGGCGTTCCGCTGCCTCTCTCCCACCCCTCCGGGTGCGATGAGGGGCTTCGGGGACCGGGGCCGCGACCGAGACCGCGGCGGGTAAGGGCGGGGGGGCAGGCCGGGCCGCGGTGAGGAGCGGGGGTGTCACCGGCCGGGTCGGCGGGGGAGGCCGGGAGGGGCCTGGCGGGAGGAAAGTCGGCGAGGAGGCGTGGGGGTGCGTTCTGCTTGCGGTGTGGAGGGAAGATTTTTCCTCAAAAATTGTCTTGGAGGGGGGCCTGGACATTTACTAGTACGGTTCTGGCAGCAAGGGGGGTGGGGAGGGTGGGCTGTTATTTCTTTTTAAAATTTATTTAGCTTTTCTATCGTTCATGTGTAACCGTGTGTGCTTTGCTTGCAATTTTAAGGCTGCCTTTTCCTTTCTCCCCTTACCCTTAGTTTATTTTCTGCCAGCCCTCCTTTGCCCTACTCCCCCTCCTCCGTGTCCCCCCCGCAAGCCACCAAGGAAGGTCTCGGTAGCTCTGGCAAGGGTGGTTGGACACTCTGCCCTTCTGGTTGTCATTGCTCCCTCTGGACTTAGCTAGAAAGATGGCAGTTGATGAAAGATCCTTCTCGGTTGCGCTCCCAGGCTTATCGTGAGAGGAAATGAGATGGAAAACTGCTGCCGTGCAGAGGACTTGCTTACTTGGGAGGGTGATCTCGGTAAACATGGCCCTGGACCACGCTTATCGTGCATGACCAAGCTTACCTAGCAGTCAGACAGGAGTTGTCTGTGTGGCACTGCAAAGGCCTAGTGCTTGATACATTTGCTTCTGATAAGGTTTTCGTAGGTTTATTTATTTTTCTTCCGAGGATGGCAGCAACAAATGCATTAGCGTTATAGTATATAACTAATTTGAGACTTGAGGGCTTTTTAAGTGTTGAAAGTAATAAAACGTTCATCCCAGACCTTTTTAAAGAGGAAGTTAGGGATAATTTAAAAGTCGCATTTTCTGTTCTGGAGATCACAAGTCGTTAGGCCTCCATTGTCAAGGGTTAACAATAAATGTACCATGTGACTTCAGTTATTCTTAATATGGCAGATTAGATCTCGGTTAGTGAGTCTTCTCTTTTAACACTTTTTTTTTTTTTCTTTTTCCTTCTTGTTTGCCCTCCCAGCTGGGAGATTCAGAAATGTTTTGTTTATACAGTGCAATGCATTTTAACATTTTGTTTCTTGTTGTTTGTGGAGAGAGATACTCGTGTCCTTGCTTTATCTTACACTCACATTTCATGCTCTGAAGTTAAAAGATACTTTCGGTTTTTTGACTGAAAGGAGGGTTCTGGTGTTTTTCCACTCTGAGATTTCCAGCTCAGTTTAACACAAGTACATTAGAATAAATGCTTTGGCAAGTCTGAGATAGTTCAGACCCCAGCTGTTTTTAGGAGTTTAGTGAGTTTGGATATGCAGGTTTATATACAGTTGCTTAAAAAAACACTGTCCAAAGCGTTGTCACAACACTTGGCGTGCCTTAAAATTTGTGTAATCTCATTTTGTGTAAATACTTTGATTGTAGGCGGATGCTTCTCTTTTAGACCAGGAGTTTTGCATAAGTAAAGGGAGTGCCTGCATGCTTCTCTGCAAAGTTTTTGGACATTTGCATGGAAAATGGTTTTCTTGGCGTATTATCCTGGAAGCTTTAACACATCGGGATTCAGTTTGTTACATATGTCTGTTTCAGGTGTCAGAATATTTGTAACCACTAACAAATGTCATGCCTCATAAATAACCTTTACAAAATTTGGGGCCACCCAGCATGCTGGTTAAGCACCATGTAAAAGTTTGTCACCTTCTCAGTGCTGATTCTTTCCCAGGCTAAACAAATACAGACTTTCCGTTTTCCTCCTGTCAGAAATGAGTTGTAGGTGACTTCTTAGAACAGAAAGTTGTACTGTTTTGCTCTGGAATTTAACAAATTTACTCTGTTCTGTCCCAGAAAGGGTGGTATGGTAGTATTAGAGAACAACGTTCAGTCAGTCTGAATTTACACTTGTCAAGAGAACTGTTGGCCAATCAGTGGAATAATCTTAGATTTAAATCACTTTAACTGGAGTGGGAATGTTTTACTTGTGATTGTGATGTAAAGTGTCAGTTACTGCCAGTTTATCGATAAACTTTAGCAGAGGCAGTGTTTGAGGACTGCTGTAGGGCTGTCTTCTTTCAGATCGGCATACAGCCATATTGTGTATAAGAATGGAGAACCGAAACTGTGATTTCCGTGTAATACCTATCAGTTCTTCCATCTCGATACCTGTGGAGCTGTTTTGGTGTCCAGTCTTGCAATCTGTTCTTCCGTGTTTCATAAAGAAACTCACTGACCCTTTGAACCTCTGGTTGACTTCAGTGAGACTAGGGGTTTTGTTAGAACGACCTGGTTACAGAAATAGTTAGCATTTTGACCTCAAGTTAGCATGATTAGTAGCAGACATCTTCAGTAAAGGTGAATGTCCTTGTAAATGAAAATCTCTACTATTTTTTTAATTATTTTTTTTTACTTTGTAATGAAATAAAATGTATTTAATTTTTGAAGTGTCTCACAGCTTGTCCATATGACAAAAATTGCTGATTATGCAGGCTATACTGATGGGAAAATAAGGGAGGAATGAGAGACTTAATGAAACGCAACAAAGCAAACATTTTTTAACTTACTTAGCAGGTTTTAAGTTAAATTGTATCTACCATACTTAGCTTTTGCAACAAGGTAACCCCTTATTCCTTGAGCTGATTTGATTGAGCTGTGCGTTTTTTTTGGTCTTGTGGTCACTCTCATTTGTAGTTTCCATTGGGAACTGATTTAAAGAGAAAATGTTAATGTTTGAACAGAAAGTCTTGTACTTAAGGTTATTCAGAAATTTATTTCAGATCTTCATTTTTTTTTCAACTTCCTCCCTCCACCCCCTCGATCCCCCCCAAGTTACTAGTGTAATAACATTGCTTTGGGATTTTTACTGCTTTTGATTTATTTCATTAAGAATGTTTTATTTACTAGCAGACTGTCTGGGTAAGGTGCAGACACTTTGGAATTGTTATCTAAATAAAAGTCTTGTTTTAAACATTTCTCGTGAGTCCATGTTTCGCAAAAAGCTGTAGCTTTATTAACCAAAATCCGAGTGAGGACAAAATTTGACCTGATAACATTTGGAAAAGTACCTTCTGCTCTGTTTGTATCATACTGATGAAAGAGCTATAACTTTTCTTGTGGTATTTTAAAATACATAATTTATACTATTTATAGTAAATAATCATTTTATGCCACTCAGTTTTCAGTTACTGTTGCAGATTATTGCCAGAAACTCATGTTTTGATAATGCATTAATTAATCATTATAGTTAGTTCTTCACCTTCTTACGTGTATTAAACTAACTGGGTGAAGAAAACTATGTGAGAAAGAGTAGTAACTTCTGAGTAGTTCTGCTAGTTAAGAAATTTTTTGCAGAATAAACAGAGCTTCTTACTCTCGAGTCTTCATCAAAAGCATTTTAGAGAGGGTGGAATTTTCCCCAGATTTTTTTTTTCCCCCATTAGACTCTGGTTTAATTATTAAATATTTTTTTTTCAAATTGCTTTGGTCTCAGAATTACAGATGGACTTGCAGGCTTGGCTGCACTTGTTTACTTTCTGTTCTTCACTCATGTTTTTATTTGAGGCATACAGCTTGATAAGAAAGGAGAGAAGACATAGAGGGAGAGACAGTGAAGTACCTATTTTTATATAAAACTAACCTTGAGAGAGATGCAAGAAACTCGCGATTAGATATTTTTCTCATTCCTTTCATCTATCCATGTTTTAAGTGTACTGTCAGCTTCAAGAAAAGAAGTGCTATAGCTGTATGCACGGTGTTGTCCAGAGGAAGGGAACCTTGAGGGAGAAACCTAGAGACAGGCGCTTTAAAGCAGTGGCTTACAAAAGGCTGTACTGGAAGGAAACCTTGAAATGGTTTTGGGTTTACAGCAGACTTAAAGCAGGCTTATGTTATTTCAAGAACTTGTATGCCATCATAGTGACACGCGGAGGTGGGTGGTGACTTTTACTAGAATACTGTGCTCTTGTGTCTACTTGGGGAAAAAAGAGTGGAAAATACTCTGGAATTTGCAGGTTTCTTAGGTAATTAAATACTCTTTATTGTAACTAACATTGACATTCCCAGGTTTGGAGCAAGTCGTGGAGGTCCTCTTCCTCCAAAGAAATTTGGTAATCCGGGGGAACGTCTACGTAAGAAAAAATGGGATTTAAATGAACTGCCGAAGTTTGAGAAGAATTTTTACGTGGAACATCCAGAAGTGGCCAGGCTTACTCCAGTAAGTTTACACATTCTTTCTGTTAGTTTTGCCTACAACAGTAAGAGTCACAAGTGGAAAAACTTGTCCTAGGAAGTCTGGGACAATGTGTAATAGAACTATCTCTTCATTAAGCTTGTTCAGTGTGTGTGTACTCTGCAGGATACCAGTCCTAGTTGCCTTCAGTATTTAACATTAGCAAAGGTGATGCTTCTGATCTTAGCTGGTTTTATATGAGATATTTTACATTTGGCCATTTGTAATTCATTATCATAATGCTTACCTGGTCTAGCTGTTCATAAGTGTAGATATGTATGGATGCACCGCATAAATGTGAGGAAGAACTTCTTCACAGTGAGGGTAACAGACCACTGGAACAGGCTGCCCAGAGAGGTTGTGGAGTCTCCTTCTCTGGAGACATTCAAAACCCGCCTGGATGCGTTCCAGTGTGACCTGATCTAGGTATTCCTGCTCTGGCAGGGGGATTGGACTAGATGATCTTTTGAGGTCCCTTTCAATCCCTAACATTCTGTGATTCTGTGATAAGACTCAGAGGGCTTGAGAGTAAGTACTGCGGAAGCCCTGAAAGAACCTAAAATAATGAACTAAGAGTGGCACAAATATATGAGAAAGGTTTGAAAGAATATTTTATTGTAATAATTCAGGCTGAAAGAGGCCATGGGAGATCTCTAGTCTAATCCTCTGCTCAGAGCAGGGCTGACTACAAAACCAGAGCAGGTTGCTTAGTGCCTTGTCCTTTTTACTTTAAATAACCTCAGGAGTTTGTATCCTCTCTGGGTGGCTCTCCCAGGGCTTAATGTTTCTCATGGTATTTTTTTGTCCGCTAATAATTATTTGCAACATCTTTCCTATAGCCACCCATCGGGTAGTTGAACATAGCAGTTAAATTCCCCTGTTAGTCCTCTATTTCCCAAGCTAAACAAATCCAGAGCTCCCAGTCTTTCTTTATAATGCCTGTACTCCAGCCTCCAGCTTTTCCGCTATAGTTGGACGTGCCCTGTTAAAACAGTGCCTTTCTTACACTGGAAGCTCAAAACTGGACACAGTACTTTGTGTGTACTCTGTAGATATAGTAACCTCTCCCTACCAACTTGAGTTTAGAGTCTCTTTTCACTTCTAATGACTTGTTATATTTACAAATTAAGAGATAATGATTCTTAACCGGAGGAGACAAACAAAATGTTCTTATCCAGTTACCTAGACTTACAAATATTTATGTGAAATACTCATGAGATACTGACATGGCATAAAGAAATTGAAGGAGGCATTGGCTTTTTAAAGAGACAACTTGAACTACTGAACCACAGTTAGCGTTAGCTGCTGCTGTTGTCTTTGCCTTTGCCAGCTAAAAGGATTTTCATGTTTTTCCCAGAACTTATTTTTCTTTTTTTTTACCTTTTCTTTCAAGGTCAAAAGATTCTCGCAAATAGTAAATTTGTTGCTTTGGAGAAACTGCATGTTTGGTATTGATGTGTATCTTTCTGTTGATTTTTAATGAGCATTAGAATAAGGTTATGAATTGTGGAAGCATGTTGCAAAGTGCAGCTGGACTTGCAAGATAGCCTAGACAAAGATAAAACAATTCTTAAAATTATTCTTATGTGGGTACACATTACAGAAATATCTTAAGATGTTGATTGTTAAAAAACAATGTGAGGCCTTGCAATGTCATTATGATGTTGTCTGGGCTTCTTTCATGCAGAAAAGAAGTGCTCGTTCCAAAAAGATTCCAAGCAACATTTCTGAGCTGCAAGTTGTCCTGCAAGAGCTCAGTATTTAACCCTCCTCTGGAATGTGTTAATTAAAGGAGGGGAACTGCCCTGCTTTGTGTTTATTTGTAGTATTTTATGGCCTATTTATTTTGTTCAGTTCTTAGCATTGTCACATAAGACATGTTTCTTATCCTCTGTTTCTAATCACTTTTGAAACTGTTGGTCATTTGTGGCCTCTGGAAAAAGAGTATAATTCTTAAAAATACTGTATCAGTACACTTCTCATTAAAAAGGACTGGTTGGAAGAAGAGAGAGATACTAGTCCTCCTAGACTACATAGAGAGCTCATACCTCTGAATATTGTGGAACCTATGTGATAGTTCAGTCTAAGATAAAAGCTTCAGGAAAGCAGTCCTTTTTAGATCTCCATTTCAATTCAATTCTCTAACAAAGCTGTTATCCAGAGGTGTGAAGTGAGTTAATAGTTAGAAAAATGCACTTGTAAGTCCTTGCTGACATTCAGCATTTGCCTTTGCTTTTTTCCCCCCCCCACGTAAATAGTACGAAGTTGAAGAATTGCGAAGAAAGAAAGAGATAACAATTCGAGGAATGGAGGGCTGCCCCAAGCCTGTGTTTGCCTTCCACCAGTGCAGCTTTCCACGTAAGTATTTTGCTGTTCTCCAATGAGGATTACTCAGAAACAATAACTGTTTAGGCCTGTTTTGTTTTCTAAAAGGTCTTCTGAAGCTTCAGTTATCCTTAAATAATTTTTCTTAAATTCTTAGAGTATGTGATGGATGCCTTGATGGACCAGAACTTCACAGAACCCACTCCAATTCAGTGCCAAGGCTTTCCACTAGCCCTCAGTGGTCGCGATATGGTGGGCATTGCACAGACAGGCTCTGGGAAGACACTAGCAGTATGTATTCTTCCCTTTTAATATTTATTTAGTTTTCCTAGTCGCTTTGCAGAAACTACCCTTGGCTACTTGTTAGTAGTTTTTGGGCTTGTTAGTACTATGAACATAAAGTGAGATGATTACCTGTTTTTAAAGCCTGCTTTATTGAGTCATAGGTGAGATTTAAGTCTCAACTCAACTAGCCTGTCTGATTCGCAGGCATGTATTTTGTGTCACTTTTTGGATGCTGAGTCACTTCTTTTAGGCCTATACTTATGTTGTGATTTAAAAAACAGTATGTGCTCTTTAGCATATTTGTTCTATTAACTGTGCAAATTAAAATAAAGAATGGTTGAGTTTTCAAGGTATATGTTAATTTTATCCGCAGCAGTTCAGAAAGAATTTTATCCTTTATGAAAAGTGTTGGTTAGAGCCAAGATTGCATAGTTCTACTTAGACCCCAAATTTAAATCAGCCTTCCTTTCAGAGGTGCTGAGCGGCTAAGTTTTGTGTTCATGTCAAAGCAGATATGGTTGGTTAGCAGCTCTGAAAATTTTTTTCTGTTGGATAAATTCGAGTATCTGGTTTTGCAGAATCCTGATTTTTGTACAGCTGCGGTTTCTTGCTCTCTCTTGCATCAGGTGGTGGCTTCTTGAAGGGATGTTAGGCTAAGTGGGGTGTTGCTGCGATCCATTTGTCATGACAGGAGGTCATTGGCATTGAATGTTGAAGTCTTGTGTCTTGACTTGAAGTTCTTCTGTTTCAGTACTTGTTGCCTGCCATTGTCCACATCAACCACCAGCCATATTTGGAGAGAGGAGATGGCCCAATTGTAAGTGCTTGTCAATTCTCTTCCTTTTTGTATGTACGGCATGGCATCGTTAATGCAATGTGTGCTTAATTTAATCAGTAATTCAGAATAGTAAGAAGAGAAATGTTTACTATCACAATGTGAACATCCCACTCATTAGTTGGAATTCTGTGCAATTGCTGACATGGTCTAAAGATATTTAAATGTTTTAGCTAAAAAAGAGCAGATGGTCCAACTTTGCTTATGGTATCTGTGCAGAGTCCTTAAGGCATGTGTGTGCAGCTTGGCTATCCTGAATCGATTTCTTTTTGCAGTGCCTGGTTCTAGCACCTACTAGAGAGTTGGCCCAGCAAGTGCAGCAGGTGGCTGATGATTATGGCAAATGTTCAAGACTGAAGAGTACTTGCATATATGGAGGAGCACCCAAAGGTCCCCAGATCAGAGATCTAGAAAGAGGTAATTTTAAAATTTCTGTTTGCGGTTTCTGGAGGAGGTGGTATGGTAAAATCTCTGTAAAAAGGAAATTATCATCTTAAAACCTCATTGCAAGAGTGTGTGCATGTCTCTTTGTTCAGTTACAATAATAGTTCATGAGGTAGAATCACAGAATGGTGTGGGTTGGAAGGAACCTTAAAGATCATCTAGTTCACCTTCCAGTAGACCAGATTGCTCAAAGCCCCATCTAACCTGGCTTTGAATGCTTCCAGGGAGGGGACATCCACAGCTTCTCTGGGCAGCCTGTGCCAGTGTCTCACCACCCTCACAATACAGAATTTCTTCCTAATATCTAATCTAAATCTACCCTTTTTCAGTTTAAAACTGTTGCCCTTCTTCCTATCACTACGTGCCCATGTAAAAAGTCCCTCTCTACTTTCCTGTAGGCCCCTTCAGGTCCTGGAAGGTGCTCGAAGGTCTCCCTGAAGCCACCTCTTTGTTTTATAGCAGCTTATTTGGGTATTATGTTTCCTTTCTATTTTCTCTTTGAATTTTCCACTCGTGAAGGTCATCAGGACATAGGAAGGGGAAAGGAAACTTAACAGAAAGAGAACAGGTTATTTTGAGGAAATGCCATAGCAGTAAGTTGAAGGAATGATTTTCCTTAAGCCAGATTTCATGCTTTCTACGCAGGCTTGTTCAAATAATGGAACTTAATTTCAGAATATATTGAAACTTCTTTAGACAGTGGGGTTTGTTTGATTGGGGGTTTTTTATTTGTTCTTAAGCACTAAACTACTTATGTTCATATACCATATAACGTTCTGTAACTACCTTTGGTACATAGCATGGGGCTGGATTTGGGAATTATGGGGAGCCATGGTTCTACAGCAGCCACTCTAACACAGTAGCACTCAAGTGACCTAACCTTCATGTAAAGGGCTAGTTACATATAATTTCAATAAAGAATACGCTGGTGGCTTTCATGTTCACTAGATTTTTGAAAAAAAAAAAAAGTACATGAGAAGATGTAAAAAGTATTATCGTTGTAAGCATATATATACAGATCTATTCAAGAAATCAGAAAATTTTGCCACTGCAGTTCACAGAATCATTATTGAAAACTGCAGTAATGGGATAAAGGCATGCATGGTAGAAGGCTGTGGGATAGCTCTGTTGAGTAAAATGGTAATGTGTTCCAATTCAAAAGTGGCATCTTCAATGGAAGAGTCAGGGGTTACATGAAGAGACCTTGGGAAGATCACCTTAGTGGGTTTTTGCACACCTTTCTGGAGTACTGTAAAATAGGTGTTCTGCTTACAAAGAAAACCCTTTGGTTAGAACATGTAGGCAGGGTCAGTCCTTTCAGGTGTTACTGTCTTTGAATGATTGCTTAGTATTTTCTGCAGTAAAGGTTGTTGAATAGGTAAGAGTCCAGAAATTCTCTTTTTTTCCTCTCAGTTGTGACTTTTGGAGTCTTTAATGAATTTACTTTGGAGGAGTGCATCATTGACAAACAGATTGCAGTTTATTCAGTCTCCCTTGGCAGACCAGTGGCTCCATTAAAAATGTAATTCATGCATGAGCTTTATAGAAACTAGAAGTATGCCCAGCTTTGTCAGCTCCGAGGAGTCCAGATTGACGCAAGATCTTGATTGCTGCAAAATACTCTGCATCTATAAGTGTGGTATCAAGAAAGCTGTTGAGGTTTTGCTGTTTTTTCACCTCCCTGCTTCCCTAAGCTTACCTTCTGTGGCGATTTCCGTGACACTGAAGGACTCACCTGTAAAATTTGGGAATTGGTGGAAATCAGTCCCTCCTTTTAAGGAATGTATAAACTGCCATACTTGATATTACTTTATGAATATTTGAATTCTGTTTTCATGCTAACAAATACAGGCAGGATGGTTGCCTGTCACTATTGGTGCATAATTACTCAGTATTAAAGCCCATGAACATGGGGAGTTTAGCTGCAGTTCACTCTTATTTTTCTAGAGAGCTCTCTAGACTGCGTAGTTCTGGATGAAGGTGGGTCAGGCTTGAGTAGAAGCTTAGCTTACTTGATTTTTGGACAGCTCTTCACTGGTGTTTTCTGCCAGTAAGGTTTTAGCTTCTATACTGCATTTATTATTCTAATGGCACTGTAACAGTAATTTGAGAATGGAAAAAAAATAATAAAAGAAACTAGGGCTTCTACTGAAATGACTCAGTCTTGGGTACGAATGAGGGTGGTGCTTTTTTTAAAAAAAAACAATTTTGCTCTTGAAGGTGATTCATTCTGACTAAAAATACCATTTGACATTCAAATGAAGAGCCTTACTCTTTTTTCCTCATTCTGTTTTGAAGGTGTGGAGATCTGCATTGCTACACCAGGTCGCTTGATTGACTTCCTTGAGGCAGGAAAGACCAACCTTCGTCGGTGTACATACCTGGTGCTGGATGAAGCGGACAGAATGTTGGACATGGGATTTGAACCACAAATTCGTAAAATAGTTGACCAGATAAGGGTGTGTGAACCTAGTAAAAGGGCAGCCTCCTTTGGTTTTCTGTTCAAAATTCAGTAGCTTAAATAAATCTTCTCCTTTTTCTTAGCCTGACAGACAGACTCTGATGTGGAGTGCCACCTGGCCAAAGGAAGTGCGCCAGCTTGCCGAGGACTTCCTGCAGGACTATGTTCAGATCAATGTGGGAAACCTGGAGCTGAGTGCCAACCACAATATCCTGCAGATTGTGGACGTATGCATGGAAAGTGAGAAAGACCATAAGTAAGCTGATTTTCTTACCACTTCCAGTTTTGGGTTGTACTTAAAAATCTACATTGCTTTATAATTCAAATAGGAATTCCAAATAGTGAAGTTACTTGTAGTATTATTTAACCTGAACTTTTGAGTGTTATAAAATAAGCAAGTCCTGTGATTAACAAATCTATTGTACCATGGCAGGGTGAGAATATACACAAAAGACCTTAGTTCTGTGTAAGTGATACTTAGGTGTGTGCATGTTTTGTATGTTCTCAGTGTAAGTTGAGAGAGTGCTCCTGTATTTTTGTATATGTGGATATACATCTTGGCTCTCTTGTCTACTGTAGACTGATACAACTGATGGAAGAAATCATGGCAGAGAAGGAAAACAAGACTATCATCTTTGTGGAGACAAAGAGGCGATGTGATGATCTCACTCGAAGGATGCGCAGAGATGGGTGATTAGCTTCCCCCCCTTCCTCCACCTATTTCTAGTGGGAAACAGAAATTGTAATCAAAAGCAGTAAGGTTTAAATGTTCATGATGCTATTGTTGGGAATAATTTGTCCATTCTTTTCTTGGCTGGATTCAGTCTTTGTTTCCCAGAAGGTTCCAGTCCATTGAAGTATTAGTGCAAGAGAGAGTATTTGTAAACTGGGCAGCTTTTAGCATGTCAGAATACTGATACACTGAGTGGGACTGTATCAATACAGCAAATGTGATTTGACTTAGATGGTTATGTAATTAGTAGGCTTAACATACAAGAAACAAACCATTATACACGCTGGGTAGATAGAGGCTGGAGGAGGACAGGGAATAAAATATTTCTCAAGTCTTCTATTTCTTACCTTTTTACTGAAATGCCAGTAAAGCTTCCTGTTGCCTTTAACATATGTACTTTCTGTCTATACTAATGTGCATCTCTGTTTGGCAGTTGGCCAGCTATGTGTATCCATGGAGACAAGAGTCAGCCAGAAAGAGATTGGGTGCTTAATGGTGAGTCCATCACTGAGGGGAGAATATCTTGGGCTGCTGTATGTAATTTATGGAGAAGTGCTATTCTCCAGTCTTCTGGTTTTTGTCTCTATGCCCAGTACATATGTTTCAAAAGAGCTTCCTTTGCCTTTGTACTGTTAATTTCAATACTTGTATTTCTTGTATTTGCTTTTTGCTTTTTTTTTTTTTTTTTTGGACAAAAACACAATGGAAAAATTGCTGAACCCGGAGAGCTGGATTTTGAAAAATAGTTGACACATTATATCCTGACTCGCTGGGGTTTCTGAAATTGACTCATCTTACCTAGATTCTGGAAATTGAGCATTTAGTGTAAATCAAGTTCAGGTAACTTTATCTTTTTGAAAAATCTTACTTCATAGCATGCTTTGTTTTACAGAGTTTCGTTCTGGAAAGGCTCCTATCCTCATTGCTACTGACGTTGCATCTCGTGGGCTAGGTTTGTACACATAGACCACTCTTGCCTACTGCTGCATATTTTTCTTCTTTGGACTGAAATATGTTTTATTTTAAAAAAAAAAAAAAAAAATCAAAGCGTGATTTTCCCCCACATGTGCAATACGTTTTTTTAACATTAATCTTTTTTTTTTCTTTCATATTCAAAGTCTCTTCCTGCTCCTAATGAACAGGCTTTGGTCTGCAGCAAGGCCTAGGCATGACCAATCGATCGCCAAGAGGGAGAAGAGACGTCCAATTATGCAACCCAACCCTTCCACCACACTCACCACTTCCCCAAATCCAGCTTTTGTTGCTGGATGATAGGGATGGATTGCTCTCAGTTCAGAGCGTGTCAGAGTTCAAGTAGGAAGTTGTGGGAGAGCATTTCAACAGCAAATAGCTAATATTCTCCCTGTTTGACACACCACAGATTTGAACATACCAACCCCAGTGTACACGCATGTTTACCCCACAGATGTATTCACATCTGAGAAAGCACTGCTCCAGATCTTTGGTCTTTTCATGTAGCCTTCCCTCCTCTGTGTTCCTTCTAGGCAGGACCACTGAGATTATATATGGCCTTTAACATCACGTTTACCCAAATGTGTAACTGAATCAAAATTGCACAGCTTTATTCTGGTGGTATGAAAATGATCTGTCTGGATGCATCAGTTGTGCCCCCTTTTTTAATAAGCATATTTGTATTGTGAAACATGTGTGCTATGCACAGTCCTCCTACATCTGCCCACTCTAGAAGAGGAGGATTACTTCTGTAGTGTTCTGAGTTTAAGAATGGACATTGAACACTGCCCCCTCCCTGAGTCTGGTAGAAGGTAAACTACTTGGGGGTCAATGTCTCATTGTAATAAACTTCAGACAAAATTGTCACGAGTCGTTGCAAATAATCTCAGAAGAATCTTTAGCTGTTAAAATCTTAGTTTTCTGAGCTCTCTTTTTTTTTTTTTTTGTATGCTGAAAGGGTGGCTGTGCTGTGCATCATATGGTCACTGTTAACACAGGCAGACCATTACTAGACTTGGCAGCCTTTGTTCACACAACCGTCACCCCTCCTTCCCCTCCCCCCTCAAAAAAACGTCCAACACTTCCTCAGAGAGGTGATTGTATGGACTTCAGTCTCTGCCCTCTAGGGTCATGTCTGGACCTGTGCAGTTAGAACTTGGGCCTGTTGGGAGAAGGGACTGAGGCCTGAAACCAGTTTGTATGAAAGAGAGCTGCTTTCTCTAGCAGCATTTTTTAAACAGGCTTGCTATGTGCTGGTAGCTTCTTTGTGCATCTTGCCTAGACATTTAAAACAGCCTCACCCCCTCAAAAAAAAACACTTGTCCCAAAACTACTCAATTGGATAACACTTCAGAAAACAGTCTTCCCACTTCCCATCCTCCACTTCACCTGAGCTAAGGGGGAAAGGTACCAGAGTCTGTTTCTTGTTACTGAACAACATCTCTGCTTGTTTTGGGGCCCTGAGTTTGCTGCTTCTTAAAATAAGTCACTTAACTGGCAAACTTCTGGACGACTTCCTCCAAGATCCTGGAAAGTGAAGGCTTCTACCTAAATAACATAAAACAGGGGCGCGCGCCTTTTGGCTGAGTCACCAGGGCTTTCCCTCTTCCTAATGGAACATTGGTTTCAAAAAAGCTTCTTCCAGGTAAGTTCTGAGTCCCGTAATGACTTCTTTGTGATAATTCCCTGGAGTGAGGTCCTTTCTCTGCACTGACTTTTTTTATTTATTTATTTTTTTGTTCAGTCTATTAAACTAAAAACATTGAATTTGCTTTGTTTTGTTTTCTTTAACAGAAGCTTTGATATCAGCTGCAGATCATTCTCAGTGCAGGGGTGGGGGCACATTGATGGTCTCAACAGCTCTCTAGACTAGCATGTTTGCTAGTTTATCTCTCTCCTGATTAATAATCGGAGACTCTCTGTGCCATAGGGTATTCTGATGGTCTGACAAAGGGAACGTTTCCCAGGTAGCTGTCAATAATGATACACAGTTTTGATTCTTCATCCTGCTACGTTACCTTCTAAAAGCGCAGGAAGATTGAGAGTGCGCAAACGCTTTGGAGCATGCTAGACTGGAGAGAAGCAGAGTCTTGTACTTGCTCTGTTCTTCAGCGAGCTGCGTGCTCTTCCAGGACCACTTTCTAGTCTGGAAAACACCCTTGCATTTTCCTCTTCCTGCCTTCCCATTCTTCCCACTCCTCCTCAGTCAAGTCAGTTCCGTCTACATTGGTAGCTACAATTCCCTGTGCTTTCTGCCAGGAAAGCACGTCCTTGTAACCTCTCTGGTGATTCAAGTTGCTTTGCTACTGATGGATGTGCAGAACGGGACTGACTGAGGATCGTGTAGCGTGCAGCTTGTCAGACTAGTTACACCCTGGCTGTGAAGATGCAATCTGTCATATGTACTCCTCTTTGTTTCACTTTCCCCTTTTTAAAAAAACCTGTTGCATCAAGGACCCTAGCTGGAGACTCGCGCAGCCCCCTGTGAAACCTGCCTTCTCACTCCCTTTTTTTGGTGTGATTCAGGACTTTGGAGTCAGCAAAGACTGAGGAGCCCCCCCTTTGCTGTAATAAGAAACAGACATAAAGTCCCCCTCTTGTCACTACAACCCTCTTGTTTTTATTTTTCCTACAACCCCTTTGAAATTGATGCAGTCTGGGCAATAGATGCAGTCTGACCCTTTGGATGTAATTTTTGTATCTTCATTTTTTTGACAATTGCCCCCAAGAACCCCAAATAGGGGACAAAAAGCATTGGAGGACCTGAAACTTTTACCTGAAGCCAGGTTCTCCGGCGCTTCACAACCAAATGGGGCTACAGAGAAGCGTCTTAAGCCAGTTCACAGAGCGAGCGTGTGTGGGGACTTCTCGCTGCCATGGACCCTTGATGCATGCTCCCCGCGCTCCAGTGGTCCCGTGTCAGAGGGCGGAGTTTTCGAAAGGCGCCGCCAAAAATAAAAGGCAAAGAGACGGGATCGGCTGCAGCGGTTTCCCACAGGAGGAGGGAGTGTGCATCGGTCTGGTAACAAACAGAGAATGTTTCTCTCTTTAAAACAAAAAAAAAAAAAAAAAGGAAAGGAAATCACAAAAATCTGTGTTTTGGATATTTTCAGAATATTCTTCTTAAAATGCAGATTTTTAATTTTATTTTTTATGAGCTGTTAGGGCACTTACCATAATACCATGCCTTTAAAGTATTATATACTATAGCAAATAGGTGCTTTTGGTACTTGAGGTGCTTTCACTGAAGTGTTGCACTAACATTCACTTTGTTTCTGTCCTGTAAGTTTATAAAGGCATGAATTTCCAAAATATGAATTTCCAAAAGGCATGCAGTTCCCATCTCCTAAACTTTAATATTATTTTGTATACAAAGCAAGTTTAATTGTTTCATTTGCATCTGGCACTGGAAGCAGGGAATTGTTAAATGGAATTCAGGATTGTCCAAATTACGAAAGCTTGGCAGAACGGGATGGAACAGCATGGTGAAATGTTAGTGCAAATGCTTTCTGGTGATAACTACAAAGCTGAGTTGAGTTAAATTTAAATGAGTTGGCTGAATAATTCTAAAGTAGTTGGACTATCTTAAGCTTTAGGCTAGGGAAAGTAGTTTGCTATATTTTAGTAGGACTGTAAAAGTAAATATTTTTAAGATTGTCTTTTATTTCGTGTTACCAAGTGGAAGGTAAGTGATCTCATTAATGTTGTTATTTGTTAGACTTCTCCCAACAGAGTAAAAGCTTTACTGTGGCAGTTCTGCCCGTCTTCCACCCCAGTTTGCTCTGTCTGATGGTGGCATTTTCACTTTCCGGATTGTGTTATTTTTTAAAATAATAAAAAGTACAAAATTCAGCTAGCTCATTCACAAACATCAGTGTCTTTGACACATGAAGACAGGGAATTGCATTCTGGGGAGGATGAATTTGAGCACAGGGCAAAACTGCTTTAAAATTACCACTGTTTTTCAGGACACTGATCATTGTTCCTAATGATCTTAAATTTGACTCTTCTACTCTTTTGGGATGAGTCTGTCTTGTATTTATTCCATACAATTACTAACTTTGTATTTTTTTTTTTCTTATTACTGTCACCTGCATTCGTGCTTCCCACCTTTCGTTGGCACGTCCTCTCTTCTTCTCCCCTTTCCTCAACCCCACCCCTTCACTGTGCTTCGCACCTGGGCACTTCACAAGACGTGGAAGATGTTAAATTTGTGATAAACTACGACTATCCGAACAGCTCTGAAGATTATGTGCACCGTATTGGCCGTACCGCGCGTAGTACCAACAAAGGTACTGCCTACACCTTCTTTACACCGGGAAACCTGAAACAAGCCAGGGAGCTTATCAAAGTGTTGGAAGAAGCCAATCAAGCCATCAATCCAAAGCTGATGCAGCTTGTGGACCACAGAGGAGGAGGAGGTAGCGGTGGAGGTAAAGACACATGGGAAAAGGGCTACACAGGGAATAGGGTGCCCATTTTGAGGGAGGGAAGATGAAAAGAGGGTAGGGAAGTAGTAAGCGCAAGTCTAAGATAACAGGTGGATTAGTAATAAAGCTATTTTGTACCTGAGATCTCAGGTTTTGTAGATGTAGTATTTCTGACCAAAAAATAGATAGTCCACTGTTTTACCTCACCTGTAGATTTTTTTTATTTTTTTTTTTCCCCTGATAAGGTCCTCACAGAGCTAATTTCGCTTAAATTAATTTCTTGAAGCTCCTACCTAAGCACAGGCAACAGAATGTGTGTGCGTGCACATGCAAAACTGAAATCAGTAAAGGGATACACTGACCTTAACATTCAGGAACTGACACAATTTTTCGTCCCATTCCCTGAAGGAATTATAAGTTTTCTTAGGTTTCCAAGTTAGTCCTGAATTTCTTCTTGTTCTTTGTCTCCAAGTGCATAAATTACAAACCCTTTTTGAACTTCATATTTACACCTTGAACAAAACAAAGAAGTATATGCACAGCTGTACAGGGAAGTTATAGTCAGACAAAGAACTTGGTCCTTGTGAACAAAATTGTGGATGTAGAAGGGGGAGAAGGGGTGGCGTAATTGTACCAGAGTTAATTGTTTTAAGATTTGTTTGTGATACTAAATCTTGATATATCCATCGCCAGGAGGTCGTTCTCGTTACCGAACAAGCAGTTCAGTAAACAACCCTAACCTGATGTACCAGGAAGAGTGTGACAGGAGGCTTCGGGGAGTGAAAGAGGGCCGGAGAGACTCGGGTGGCTTCAGAGACCGTGAGCGTGGTGATAGTTATGCCAATGGAGCCAACAAGACCTATGGCAGTGCCTACGGGAGCCCAAATTCTGCTTTTGGGGCAGCACAGAGCCAGTATGGTTACACTCAGGGGAGCTATGGAGCAGCAGCTGCCTATGGCACGAGTGGCTATGGCACTGCAGAGTACAGTGCTAGTGGCTATGGTGCCAGCACCACAGCTGCCACCGCTGGGAGAACCTCACAGAGTACTACCCAACAGCAGTATGCAGGGATGGTGGGGCGCTCGGGCCAGCAGCCACAGCCGCTCATGTCACAACAGTTTCCACAGCCCCCTGCCACTAATGTGATGGGCTATATGGGACAGACTGCCACCTATCAGTATCCACCCCCTCCCCCACCCCCTCCCCCATCACGCAAATGAGACCACTTGCCCACTGGTGACCAGTGTAGACCTCTTGCATTTAAAGGAACCTTTTTTCTTTCTCCTCTTACCCATTGTGATGTCTCTTTCATGCAGGTTAGACTTAGAATTCACCATTCACATCCCCTGAGCCCATCAAAAATGGCTCCCAGTCCACATTTCCACATTACTGACCCTGTCCTCTTTTTTTTTTTTCTTTCTTTCTTTCTTTCTTTTTTTTTTTTTTTTTTTTTTTTTTTAAGAGATATATATATAGCTGACTGGAAAATTTATTAATTTTTGTCTTGCATGTTGAAGAAATTGGAAATTTTATTTTCTCTAAAAGAAATGAGTATAAGGCAGATAGGTCCCAGCTCAATCATCTTGGTGTCTAAGGTTTGTGTGAAAACCTCCTTTCGAGGGGAGGAATTTTCTATTCTGTAACATGTTAATTTCAGGAAGTATGAAGAGAGGTGGGAAACTGGGGAGCCAAAAAGCACTTCATTTAAAATGATAAATGCAAGGGAGCAATGCTCACTTCTCCTAATCTTTTTTTTTTTTTTTTTTTTTTTTTTTAATAGCTCACTATTATTGCTTGTAATCTATCATAGGTGATTTTCTATAGGAAATCTCTGCTCATTTGTCTGAGCTGGGCGGTGTTCAGAGTAATGCCCCAGGTACACTGCTGGTGTTTTCTGCAGCTTTGGAAGCAGCAGCTCCATCTTCTGGTACCTGTAGCAGCCTGCAGTAAAACCCCAGTGCGAGTCCAAACTTGTCCTGGATTCAATACCTGAAAACCAGATAGTTGCTGTAGGTACTGCTGCTATAATCTTTAGCTGAGTAAGTTCTTTCCCTACGATTGTTAAATTGCAGCACTGCAAACGTGTGGAGCCTGGTTATCCTTAAGTTAGTTTCTGCTCTCAAATTCTTGAGTTTAAGTGAAGTCTTATTCGAGAGCCCAGAAACTAAACAGGACTGAGATGATGACCAGTGTATCTTTTTGTCCTTCATGAAGAAACTAGTTTTCACCATGGGGAATGTTCTGAATGCCGCTACACTGAAGAAAATGTGACAGAGTTTTCCACGCTTAAATTGACTAGGGTGGGCTGTGGGGGGTTGGGGGGAGGGCAAGGGGAGGAAGGGAGAAGGAGGAGATTGCCTGGAATCTCCTTTTCATGAGGTAAGCGGTGAGCTGGTTAGTGCATCTTGATTCTGAAGCTTTGTTTCTTTTGTACCTTGCTCTGACTATTGCTTTTCCCGGCTTTTGAGTGCATTTCCCTGCTCCATTGGTCCCTTTGAGCAGAGCTCTCGCAGGTAGGTAGCATTTTAGAAAATGTTAGAGAAGAGTGAAATTTTAGTTAATACGTAAATAAAACTTGTTTATTTTACAAGCTAAGGTGGGTGTGAGGGGGTTTCTGCTTTAGTAAGGCATGTTGTTGACTTGTTATTTCTAATACCAGACGGTTCAGAGACAGTAGATGATAACAGGAGTTGGCTGCTCTTGATCTGATAGCATGACAAAACAACGGATACATCTCCTGGTTTGTGACGTGTAATTTTTGCATTATGAAAGTGCAGGATTTTTGTTTGGTTTTTTTTTTTTTTTTATTGGCGTTCTTGCATATGATTGAACAAGGCAGCCCATTCTTTCTGTAGGAGAGTGGAACTTACCATAGCCCAGGAAAAGAGCTTGCTTATACAGAAATGATTTCTTCTTAAATCTGATTTCTTCCCAGAGTAAAATTTTCAGGGATGAATGTCCATTTTTTTCATGCAGTACACAGGTAGGTTGCTGACACAGAGGGAGAAGGCAGAGATCTTCCAGAACCTTGGTTTCAATGTCCCATCTTCTGATTCCAGTGCTTGGGCAGGAAGTTAATTTGCTTACGTTAAGTGAAAGCCAGAAACATGTCGTTTATCCAGGCACTGACTGATTTGTCTTCAGCCTCCCTCACAAGCAAATGTAGAGCTTTTTTTTTTCCCCCCTTTTTTTGGAGGAGGGGGGAAAAAAAAAGAGTTCAATGCAGAAATGTGTTTGAGGGGTGTAGGAGTAGGGCATCTCACTGACTGGCTTTAAAAAGGGTCTCTGGACTGCCAAAGCTGCCTTATAGTCTGCTATAGCTTTCAGTTCTTTGCGGGGTGACTTGTGCACATGTGTAAACGTCTATGCCAAGTCTTGCAATGCTTTACTGCCACGAAGGTCAGCTGAAGTCCAGGGTCTCGGTTCAGTTCAGAGTGTTAACCAGACTGCTGAAGGCATAAATGCACTGTGGCATGTGCTGTCCCTGTCCCACCTGATGCTCACTGCTCTGTTCCATATACCAGCTGGAGGGCCCTTTTTGATAAAGCAGTAGCCTGTAGTATTATTTACCTTGTTTTCAATCTGTAAAAGTTTGTGGGAGTGTCAGATAAGTTGGGTATCTCCTCCCCTCCCACTTCCTGAAGCAGTTTACTGTTTGGACTTCTCTGAACAACGGAAGGGTTAGTGGCTTTGTGTGGGATCAGCAACTCGTTTCACACACCGGCTGGTCTCTGAACACATTCCTGTTGTATTAATGAAGACTTGAATTGAGAGATTCATAGATCTGTGGTGTTCAGACACAGGATAGTAAGAGCTATGTTACTATTCTTAGTTTGTAAATTGTCCTTTTGATACCATCTTGTTTTCTTTTGTAGGTATAAATAAAAACACTGTTGTCAATAAATTGTGAACTTTGTCTTTATTTTTAGAGTGTAAAGCCAGCTTTGCCCCTGTTCTTCCCAGTTCTTGAAAAAAAATAAAATTTGAGGAGCTGGGAACACCTGTTGGCAACGCACTGAATTAATTATGTTCCCCATTTGTAGAACACGATGAACTGTCATTGAAGGGGGGTGGGGGAGGATGTTTGAATACCTGTGGAACTGGAAGATTGGTGGTGTTCAAAGGGAATGTATTTTTCCTGAATGTTATGGGACTTGAATAGAATCAGGGTCAGGCAGAGTTAACTTTAAAGAGGATGTTAGTTAAGATAGAGTTAATGTAACAGTTTATAGCGTCAGGTGTGGCCATGTGTGCAGTGCGTTAGTGGCCTTTGTATATGTTATCAGACTTAATGGTACGGGGTTCCCTTTGCCATAGGTGCTTGTTAGGGACCGAAGGAATAAAGGTAGTGACAGCTTCCCTTACACTCCTTATGCTGCCTCGGGATCAAGGTAGAGGCATGTTTCGGAGGTAGCTGTTGGGAAGAGCCATGAAAGAAGAATGCGCTACTTGAGTATTGGCCAGCACTAAATACTAGCACCAAATTCAAGTAAGAAGAAAAAAAAATTGAAGGGAAGTCTCATATGGATAAAAAGCGTGTCAGCTTTCCAGGCCTCATTGTGTTCCTGGCACTGGAGCGAAACTCGACTGAGCCATCCATTGATCAAAAAGGGCCAGGAAAGGAAAGCTGTGATCTTAAGATCTTCATCCAAATTTCTTGCGTTGTCTGTGGAAATGTCTTCAAACAGGCATGGGGAGACTTAGCTTCTTTCCTTTTAGGACTGTGGAAACAGAAAGAGAAGGTAATGAAGGAACTTTGGGGAACTGAAACTCTTGAGGTTTCAACTTCCCACAGAAGTTGTGGCTGCCCCTCCCTGGAACTGTTTAAGGCCAGGTGGGATGGGGCTTTGAGCAACCTGGTCTAGTGGGAGATGTCCTTGCCCATGGCTGGGAATTGGAACTAGGTAATCTTTAAGGTCCCTTCCAACCCAAACCATTCCATGATTCTGTGATTGTATTAACAAATACTTTTTCCTGAACTTGCTATTTAGGGCACCACATAGCGGGCTGCCAGGTGTGCAGACAGCAGTGAAATCACAGCCACCAGATGGGCCTTCTTGGACATCTCTGCATGCTACTGCAGGCTGGCAGGAATAGAACTGCACTGTCCTCGGGTAACAGCTGCTGTGTGCAGCAGCTCCCGAGCATCCTGTTCATTGTGGAAGGAGCATCCAGGGAAATCTGGTGCTAAAGGAACAGGGTTTTGTTTCATCTTCCATGTTTATTGCTGTTCATGCATGGACCCTCTTTAGTTTCCCCATTTTTTATTTATGATGTCATATGGAGTCTGCTGTTCTATCCCCAGTACTTCCTCCTCCATTTTAATAGAGAACATGACATGAATAAATGGTCTGTGGCCAGACCGCTCTGAGCCTGCCCCATATTGCTTGACCTGGAAGCTGAGGTGGGAGGCCTTGAAATACCAGGGGCCCATAGGCTTGGATGGAGAAGGGGCTGCCTGGGCTGCATGGTGGTCAGCAGTGTGCAGTCCAGCTGGTGGCCTGGTACTGGAGCTGGCACCCACAGCCAGAGTGATGGGTCTGGCTCCCAGTACAAGAGACAGCGACATACTGGAACAAGTCCAGAATGACCATGGGGATGGTTTAACGGACTGGAGCATCTGATGTAACAGTGCAGGCTGAGCCGAGACTGCTCTGCCTGGAGAAGGCTGAGGGGGGTCTCCGTGGGTATAAATGCCTGATGGGGGGAGTAAAGGAGACAGAGCTGGACTCTGCTCAGTGCTTCCCAGTGATGGGGCAATTGGAAATTCCATGTAAACTTAAGAAAATTTTTTACATTGAGGGCAGTCAGACACTGGCACAGGTTCCTCAGAGAGGCTGTGGTGCCTCTGTCCTGGAGAGACTCAAAACCTGACTGGGCAGGAGCTTGGAACACCCTGCTGTACGTGACCCTATGAGCAGGGGCAGTGGATTAGATGATTCCCCCCTGAGTTGCTCCTGACCTCATCCGTTTTGTGAAATATAAGCTTTTAGGACCTAAAAGCTTCCTTGGAATATCTTTCAGGTCCTTGTGTGAAACAGAAAGGAGCTCATCTAGTTTTGAAAACAAGACAAAAAGACAAGTTGTATTCTATAAAAATACCTTTACAAAGCTTTGGTATAGGCTCTGAAGTCTTATTAAATACACCTCTTTATGTAACACCTCTTTGCTTTTTTTTGCAGCATCACTGCCCTTTTGTCTGAGCTCTTTTGGGTTAGAAATGTTTTGAAATGATATTTTTTTGCAAAAGTGTGAGTTGCAACCTGCTATAATATTGCTGGTTTTCATAAATGACTGTGAAGCATTTGCATATCTTCAGTCACCTTTTCTCTCCCATGATCCAGAACATTTGTGTAAAAGGAAGAAAAAAAAAAGACAATTCTCTTTCTGCTGTGAAGTCCCAGGGACAAATGCTTTTTTCTGCTGCCTCCTGTATCATCTGAATTTTGCAGTTTTATCACTAGCAATGTGAGACTGAAAGCCAGCAGTTGTTTTTTTTCCCCCTTTTTGTTCCACCACCCCCAAATACAAAGGGTATGAATTCCTCACAAAATACAGGACATGGGACACATGAATTGAGTGAAGCTAAAATGGGAATTGGTTTTTAAAAAAAAAGGGCGGGGGGCGGGGATTGACGTGAAGCACCTTGATGGCAGTTTTAGAAAGTACTTTTCTGGCTACAAAAATCTTTTAATGATGGAAGGAAGTCTTAATCTGCCAAGGCCAGCTGCCTGGTGACACTGACAGTAGCAGTGCTCCTGTCACCTCTCTGGCAGCAGGTATATTGCAGGAAGCTACCAAAGATCCGACCCTGGAAACATCGAACACAGGCCCTCGCTGCCTCACTGCTGCTTTTGGCAGACTAGTTTGGGAATGTGAAGAAGGAAGAAAATACTTGTTTGCTTGGCTAGATTTCATCAAATTCCGTTCTCAACAGAAAAGTGTTTTAAAGTATACTTCAGCCTCAGCAAACCATAGCATGTTCTACCAAGTTTTATGCCCTTGAGGCACTGGTTAGCTCTGGTAGGTGGCCATTTACCAAAGCGTGGCGCTGAAGTGGGAAGGGCATCTGGTTTTGGGAAGCAGAAAGGGGTGTCTTGTCTGTGCAAATGCCCATCTTCCTACAGAATCATGGACTGGTTTGGGACTTCAAAGACCATTTGGTTCCAACCCCCCTGTCATGGGCAGGGACACCTCCCACTAGACCAGGTTGCTCAAAGCCCCATCCAACCTGGCCTTGGACACTGCCAGGGAGGGGACATCCACAACTTCCCTGGGCAACCTGTTCCAGTGTCTCACCACCCTCACAGGAAAGAATTTCTTCCTAATATCTAATCTAAATCTACCCTCTTCCAGTTCTGGGGAACATTACAGCTTTTCCATCAAAAGAAAAAGTAGGCTTAATAATATCTCCAGATGTCTGCAGTTGGTTTCTCAGGTACATTGTCTGCCTACAGCTATTTTTTCCCCTCTCAAAATCTTTTTGGTGTGATTCATAATCTTTCCAAATGTACATGGAACTGAATATACTTCAACTGTTAATTTCCTGAGGTGGGGTTAAACCAGGCTTAGCTCTGGTTTAACTTCTGCTTTGTTTCACAAGCCTGTCTAGAGCCTTGTGAGCAGAGATGGCCACTTGCATTCAACAGATAGATAGTTTTTTTAAAACTGGATTTTAGGTGGACAATGTGCCTCACAAATACAACAAAGAAAAAGTCACGTTAGGATTAACACATGGCAAGCTGCAGCTCCACCCTACGTTGCAAGAGTGCCGAGTGAAAATTCCAGGATTATATCAAACCCTTTACCTACCTTTGGTAACATAGAGATAGAAGAAGTCACAGTAGAAGATGGTTTGTACCACCCCGGAAACTACAGCGATCTGATCGTAGAAATTCTCTGTGTAGTAGCGCCAGACCCAGTTGGCAATGTAGAGAGCGCGGTAAAGGCCCAGAAAGAAAAGGTAGTGTGTCGTGATGGTCTCTGCTTCCCCCGTCTTGCTGATCATGAAGAGCTGAGGAAGGATAGCCACGGACTCCAGGTAGATGGAGAAGGTCCAGAGTATCTGTGAGATGCAAAGCAAAGGCAGGGGAGTCTTGGTGGTGGTTAATACGCGGTAAAAATTACTCAATGTGCTGTTTGCTCTGCTGCGTGGTGTCAAGCTGCTGCTTTCCCTCCCCTGTCCCACCTCAGGTTTTCCCTACCTCCAAGGGGGTGAAGCTGTGGTTCTCCAGAAACGACAGGCCTGTGACAGGGACCAGCAGGAACTCGAGGCGAAAGGAGTCATTCTCACTGTCGAACGTTTTCCGGAATTTCACGTAGATCATGTACACGGTGATGTAGGCACATAGCAAAAAAATGACCTGGGGGGAGGGAAGGGAGATGGCAAGACCTCACCTGCAATTACACCTTCTATGCTTGAAGAGAGGATGGCTTTGCCAAAGCCAAGATTTTCTAGCCTGGTTCTGGTGGGGCTGTGCCAGGGTGAGATAGTGGTGAATGCTGTTTCTATGCTGGCTTGTGGATTAACTTCTGCTGGAGATACTCCAGTGATTGACTAAAGATTGCCCTGCCATGAGGATCCCACTTGCTTGAGCCCTCTAGGCTCTGTTTGTAGGGGTTGGCTTGGTGACAACCAAATGTTAATGCTTCTGCTGTGCAAGGACACCCAGGCTTGTGTTGTGACATCTCATTCTGGTTTTGGTGGTACTAAATGTGGAGGGCTCAGCTCACTGACTGTGGTGGTGGGGTTTTTTGGTCAATGGAGGTCCAGTGACACCAAAGGAAGCGTTTTTATCCACCCTTCCTGTGTATAACCCCCTGTAGTGTTGGTGGCAGGTGAAGAAGATGGAATTGCTCCTTCTTCCCTCTGGCTGAAAAACTTACTGACTGTGTAACCTCGCTTCCCTGAGAAACCTCTGCTTTACACTGCCCTCTCCTTACCTTCATCATGGTGTTATAGACAGAGATGAAAGTGGTGAACAGGTCCAGATAGCGGGTTGTGAAGACGAGGGCGAAAAGAATCTGACTTTTCCCAGAGATACCTGTGTGGCAGGGAGAGGAAGGACCCTTAGGATCGTGGTTTCCCCTTACACCTTCTTTGGAAGCAATTGTATGCGTGTATGTTCCCTCTTCACCAGGGAAGATCTGCAGGATCAGGGGACCAGCCCAGGGACACTGATTGAGCTTAGTCACTGCTGGTGGGGAGAGGCAGACAGACCCACCCGTTTCTCTACCTGTGATAATGGCTGCGGTGCTGCAGCCCAGCCCCAAAGTCTCTTGGGGAAGAAACCATGAACTCTGAGCAAAATCCTCCTGCAGGAAGCTGCTGCCCAGGTTTCCTCACCCAGTGGTACCTGCCCACTTGCTGTCAGGACCTCTGACCTAAAGCAGCTTTTTCTTGAGGTCATCAGTTTTGGTGTCACTGCAACTTTCCACAGTCATTTTCCGCCTCCCTCTGGCCTTGCTGCCCTCCCCTTCACTTCACCACCCCCGACAGCAACACCTACCTGAGGCCGTGCGCCTTGCCACATCACATCCTTCCAGTGCAGCCCTCTCCCTCTGGCAGGGAGACTGCCCGGAGGAGGATGACTTTCCTCGAAGAGCATACCAGGGAGGGCTGCCAGCTTGCATGGGCTATTACTAGCCTTTTTGGCACCCGTTTTGCTTGCACCCTTCATTGAGCTGCCCTCTGAGAAGGGTACCCCTCCTTCCCCAGGGTGTGGGAGCACTCACCGGCACAGGACTTGGACTTCTGGATCTTCAGCAGGAGGATGATGATGGCCAGCAAGTGGGAGACATCCCCCAGGATGCGGAAGACATTCATGGCGCTGGGGGGGCTCCTCTGGGGTGAAGAGAATGGGGCACTTTCTGCGGGTGGGGAGGGCGAGGGCAGGGAGTGTTTCCCCCCTGAGCCTTGACGGAGCAAATGCTCTCCTCCAGCTCAACTTTCCTTTTTTGCCCAGTACAGAGCCCTCTCTGCTGGCGGAGAAAAGTTCAGGCTGCACTCTGCTCTGGTTGCAAGCGCCTTTCCCCTGCCAGGTGCTCAAGCTGGACCTCTCCTTCACTTACTTTTCCCCCAGGATGGATTTTCTCTCACCCCTCTCAGGGCCTTCCTCTCCTCACTCCAGGCTGAAAGTTGGGGTTTGTCCCCTGGAAAGCCCCAGGCTGAGCCTGCTGAGCAGCCCCGAAAGCAGTGCTGGGTGACGGTGACGTGGCTCCTGGCTGGCCAGGGAGGAGAGGGAGGAGGCAGAGGCGGGAATAACTCTGCTATTTTTCCCTTTTTCTTTTTTTTCCCTTCCCCTTTTTTCTTCCCCAACTTGTCTCAAGTTACACACGGAAGTGTCGTTAAAGGGGAAAAGGCAGAGGGAAGGGGATCCCCATCCTCTGGCCTTGGGGACGCGCTCTCCGTTGAGGGCCAGGCTTTCCAGGAACATTCCCTATGGGTGCATTAACCTCTGTCCTGCTCCCAGCCAGCAGCCTCCTGCCCTCTGCCCTCCCCATCCCCGTCCTACCTCCAGCACCTTCTCCCTGGTGCTCCACCTTGTCTCCACGAGCAAATGAAGAAGTGAGGAGAGATCTGAATTATTGGGCTGTTGTGGCTGTATGTCACAGCCCACCCGGACCACCTTCCCTCCCATGGCGGGTCATGCATAACCATTCCCTGTCGCCTCCCCACCAGCTGCCCCCACCATTGAGTGTCCTGTCTGGAGCGATGCAGATCGCAGAGCCCAGCCCTGGAGGATAAAAAATAAGATCCTCCCCCAAGGGGAACAAACTTCACTGAAAATATTAGTCCTGGATTCCTGCAGGTGGGTTACAAACAACATAGTACATGTGTTGTGTGAAAGCAGCACACGGGTACTGCTGTTTTTATAGATTTAACAGAAATGAGCCCAGTAGTGACGACTATAAGGTTTTAATATATTCAGAAACTGCCCTGGGTTGGCATGTCCTAATGCGCTCGCTTGGAGTAAAATCCTTAATGATTAAGCACAAAAAATATTATTCCTGATGCTTACAGAGAGGATGAACAAGTCTATTAGCATCACCAGATTCCTTTCTGAATATATTTGCATACATTTCCTCTCTGCCCATTGGGTTGGCTGCTGTGTTTTCCTTCCCTTCTCCATTCTACGGCTCAAACCTCTCTCTGCCCACATGTGTAAGGACCTGGGACACCCAGGTGGCAGAGAGAGGTTTGAGCCATGGAACAGTGGTGGGAGATTTTGGGGAAACAAAGGGGACGAAGCCTCCTGTGGAGGAGTAAGACTGTTGTGGGTGGCGAAGCTTTATTCTCTTCATCTTGCGGCTTCCCAAGAAAACCCGATCGATCCCAAGCCACAGCATTATCTCCTGCTGTGGCACCAGGAACCAGCATGTGAGGTGACCATCAGAGGAACTTCATGGAAGCAGTCCAGCCAAACTCACCCAGCTGGGACACACTGATGGGGCTGGGGTGTCCCCATGGGACATTCCCGTGTGGCACGTGGGAAGGCCATGGAAAGGCTGCTGGGAGGGTGAGGGGCACCTGGATGCCTAGAGAAGGAAAAACTGGCACATGAAGTGGGAGCAAGTAAAAATAAACCTTCCCTCCTTGCCACAACATGAAGCGCCTTGCACCGGGTGTCTCCCCGCCTCCCGAAATAATGCTGGGCGCTGCCACTGCCCCACACAGTGATGCTCTCTCCATGCCTCCCGTTTCCATGGTGACAGCAAGGAATGTCACCAGGGTGACAAGGAGGCGAGCGAGCTGGGATTTGGCATTAAAAATGGGAATTCGGGGTTCTTCAGTTTCTTTTTTTTTTTTTTTTTCCTCTTTATTTCTGATTTTGGGTTTCCCTCTCTGCCTTCACTGGTCTGGGAAGCTCCTTCTCCTGCAGAGCCCCTGGGTCAGGCAGCAGCAGCTCTGTCGAGGGCCTTTCCCCACCTCTGCCTGTCCTGCGAGGCAATGACAATGGTGTGAGAAGACAGGAGAAGGGAGTTTCCTTCTCACTAAAGCACTAGTTCCCTGACACCAGGAAGGCTCTGTGCTTCTGCCCCTGGAGGTTCTTGACCAGGAGTCCTCTTCCATTTCTGCTGCAGGCTGTGGCTCAGGCTGCATCCAGATTCCCCAGGAGGGCGGGCAGCCCCTAGGATTCATCCCAGAGTAGGAAGTGATTTGGCATTCCTGGAGGGGCTGGAGAATGTTGAGCACCATGGGCCACCTTCATCTCTCACCACCTCTGCCCCCATAACCAGGATAGCTCGATGGGGGCCGTCCTGGAGCACTAGGGGCAGAGATGGGACAGTTGGAGGAGGATGGCAGAGGGAGCCTGACAGGTGCTAAGGAGTCCAAAACTGCATTGTCTGGTTTAAACCCTCAAAGTCAGACCTGCCCAGGGCTGAGAGGTCTTGAGGACTTGTGCTGGTTTAGCTGGTGTTGCAGGAAAGCAGGACCATATGTGCCCAAGCAGGGGCTGCTGGCGTGGGGGTTGCGCTTGTCTTCATTCCTAGGTGGGAGAGAGGTCAGGCAGCACTTGCTCACCTTCCTAGGAGCTCCTGCTTCCCCCTCCATCCACTCCTCCAACCCTCTCTATCCATCCTTCCATCCCTCTAGCCATCCATCTTTTCATCCACCTCTCCATCCATCCATCCATCCATCCATCCATCCACCCATCCATCCATCCATCCATCCGTCCGTCCGTCCGTCCGTCCGTCCGTCTGTCCGTCCGTCCGTCCATCCATCCATCCATCCCTCTTTCCCTCCTTTCCTCCATCCCTCCACCCATACCCCCCAACCCTTCCATCCCTCTATCCCTCCGTCCCTCTGCCTCCCCCATCCCCACAGCAGCATCAGGAAAGGTTGGCGGAGTGGGGCTATTTTTGGGAGCGTCTCCCTGGCAACGGCTGCCACCACCGTCTGTGGTGGCTTTTCCATAGGTGCTAAAATATTCCACGCTTCTTATTAAAGACGGTGCTGGTGGAGACGGGCGGGGGTGGCGAGTGTGAGCCACCCCGCTGCCAGGGCCGTCGGGCCTGGGGCGACCGGGGCACAGCACCCCAGGGGCACAAGGTCAGCAAGGGGCTGGTGGCATCCTCAGTGCAACTTCCTCATGTCCTTCCTGGTGGCCCTGGCCATGCCAGCTGCATCTTGGCCATGCCAGGTTCCCATGCCATGCACAGGTGCAGCTATTCATCCTCTTGCTGCTCAGGTGGAGTGAAACGTGATGAGGTCTTGGGAGGAGCCAGCAATGAGGAGCAAAAGGCAGAGAGGGTGAAACCCAACCTGAAGCTGAGGGGTCTGCAGGGGTGTGTGGGTGCCTGGCAGCTTTGCCTGGTTGGGGAAGGAGCAAGATGTCTCAGCAGCATCTTCATCCCTTTACTGCACAGAGGGGAAAGGCTGTGGTGCCAGAGGGCCGGCACACACACTTTCTGGCAGGGCACCCATGCAGCTCCCAGACAGTAGTTCTTGGGCTGCAACCCCACAAGCCCTGGGGATGGGTCTTTTGGGAAAGCAATTCCCCCTCCTGAACCTGAACAGGTCCCTGTAGGAACAGCTGCAGAGGGGATGGAGGGAGCAGGCTGGCCCCACTCTATCCAGACACCATGGTTCCCCAGGACCCCCACTCTGAGCAGTGGGGAGCAGCCATGGTTGGGCTGGGGCAAGCTAGCCGGTGAAGGACGCTGCTGTGCTCTCCATTTGCAGGTGTTCATCTGCACAGAGAGCTGCAAAAAATGCCCTCTGCTGCTCTTGGGGTGGATTTGCTAGAGGAGAGTGGGCTGCGCTTGCTGTGGTGGTGCCCACTGATGCTAGCGGGGGCAAGCAGGCCCTGCAGCATGTTGTGCAAGGGGGCATCCATGTGCCAGGGCATCTTGGGACGATTCTGGGAGGGAGGGTCATGATTGCTGCAGGACTGGGACCCAGAGGGCACTTGAAAAGTGGGGTTTTTTATCTTGTTTGATTTTCCAGCAGAGGTCTTAATGTTGGAGATGACAGATGAGTCACTGCAATGGAAACCATGCCTGTGGACCCCACTGACCTGGTGCAGGGCTGTCCCCAGGAGTCCATGCCTACAGCCGCTGCCTGAGGGGTCAGGGCTCTCTTCAGCCTCTGGTTTCCCCCCTGCATGAAAGGAGTGACTTCACTGTCACAGGATCCCCTGATCCCTTGCCTTGCCAGCAAGAAGTGACCTCTCCAAAGCCCCTGAGATGCTGCCGGCCATGGAGACCCAGATGAGGTTTCTGGGTCGAGTTTCCCAGCAGGGTGTCCATGCACCATCCTGGAGCCCTGAAGGCTGGTCCCTGCAGTGCCCATGATCCTGTCCCTGGCATTGCCTGTCCCAGCAGGACAGCCCCAGCACTGCAGGGTGTGGAGGCCGGGCTGTGGATGTAGGGAGGTGATGCTCCGCGGTAAACACTCTGCACAAGCCAGGAGAGCCTGGTCCTTCCTCGGGACAAGGTGTCAGCCCAGCATCCCAAATCCAGGTGGGAAAAAAACCCCGTCAGTGGATATTTCATCCCCTTGCGCCAGCTCAGCGGGAGGATTCACCTCCCCAGGGGCATCCAGTGGTCCCGCCGTCCCCTTCCCACTGCTGATGGTTGCGCTCTCATCTCCCCCATGGTGGCTCCACAGCGGTGCCTCCGCCACTCTGAGCTCACACGCGAGGATGGGCTAAAGTAGCGGAAAGCTGTTGGATCCTACCACAGAGTTACTGACTTCTCAGCTACAGACTGCATAGCAATTAGCGAGGGGGGGAGGCAGCCAGGGAAAGGGAGCGGAGAGCAAAAGGAGGAAGAGTGGAAGGGAGAAGGGGGTTTGGGGACCAGAGCAGGGGCACAGTGAGGAGCACAGGCAAATAATGACAGGGGAGGAGAAAGCCAGGCAGGAGGGGGAGACCTGAACCCATCGCTGAGCTGCAAAGGCACATCAGTGCTCCGTGGGATGGACACTCCCGAGAGCGAAAAATGCTGAGGAGAGGCAGAGGCAGAAGGACAGCGCTGGTGTGGGCAGGGCAGAGTTAGGAGAGGAGTGGGTCACGGTGGAGAAGTAGCTCCTCGAGGGGGGTGAAAAAAAACCCCAAGCCAGGCGTGAGCGAGGGCTGCAGAGAGATCTTCTCAATTCCTCTGGTCTGGCTGAGATGTTTCATGGTGAGATGGAGAAACTGGACACTTTCCCCTTCCTCTGATGTTGGCTCGGCACAGCGGGAGCAGGCGGCAGCCCTCAGCAGGACCCGGGTAAGAGGCGGTGCCGTGGCGCGCTGCTCCCCTCACCTGCATGAGACTGGGGAGGGTTTTTTTTCCTTAAGAAAATAACATATTGTTTCATCTGTGCTGGCTCTGAAGAACAGCTATAAATATAACTTAGGGAGAGATGCATGCGTAGCTTCATGTGAGTGTGCCAGTGAATAATAAAGTTGCCTGTGTGCACAGTGTATGTACATAGGGCTACCAGGGTGGCCACGGGCCGAGGGGCAGGGGTGGGCACCTGCCTGTAAACCTCCCCAACTTCCTTCCCCGCCCCTAACTGCCCTGACTTCAGTCGCTTTGCAGGTAACTTCTCCATTTTTTCGGCTCCCCGTGTTTCCTAAGCGCCTTCTCGCCTGGGGCTGGGTCTTGCTCGCCATTCAACTCTCCTGATCCATGCATGCGATGGTCCTGGTCGGTCCCCTAAGGCAGCCTGGAGAAGAACAGAGCTGCAGACCTGTTCTCCGAGCACTTGGGTGTGACCAGGGCCAAAGTGGCCACGTTGGCTCTCCCGCTGCCTGTGAAGCTGTCTGGGCTCCAGACCTGCCTCCCTCTCCCTTGCCTTCAAGCTCCTCTAGTCCCAGCGTGACTGATCCTGCCAGTGGGGGGCCAACATGCCCCAGACAGGCAGGGTGCAAAGGGTCATCTGAATATTGGGTTTGGGTGAAGGAGCTCAGGAGGAAGCCATGAGCAAAATGCCAGAG
This sequence comes from Podargus strigoides, assembly GCA_028020825.1. Lineage (NCBI taxonomy): Eukaryota > Metazoa > Chordata > Aves > Caprimulgiformes > Podargidae > Podargus > Podargus strigoides. Next base: position 115,107,896 of record CM051663.1, on the reverse strand, counting down.
AAACTCTGCCTTTTCTCCCTGTTGGCAAGACCAGCATCCCTGCTGGGGTGGGAGCCAGCAGGCAGACTTCATGGCACAGGAAGGTCACCTCAGACATCCTTGGTGCCACCTACAGCCCCCACTTCCCTCCCTCCTGGGCAAATTGCCTGGAGACAACCAAAGCCCTCTGCCTAGAGCCTGGAGTCTCCTGTCCTCACTGCCCAGCCCAAACTCCATCTGTGGCAAAGCTAATGGCAATTCTGCGGCCTCTCTCTTCTCCCTTTCCTCCCTTTGGGGGTGCACTGCAAAGGGCAGGAAGTGACAGCACATGTGGGGGACACATGGTGGAGGAGGCATTGCTCCAAGACTACCCTCAATCTCTGCTCCGTGCCCTCCTTGGCTTCTCAGGAGGAGGCATCTGCAGGAGGTGGGAGCTGTTGAGAGAGACCAGGGCTTGGGGTCACCCAAAGCCTGGGAGGGGATGGGGCGGTGCATGGGGAGCACATCTCATTGAAGACATGGGGACGTGCCCCCTCTTTATTTGCCATTGGAAGTGGTGCCCAAAGATGCCTGAGTCACCCCAGCACGTGGCCACCCCTGTTCGTAGCTGCTGACAACGAAAATAAGTACAGGGGGAATATATGCCTCAGGAGGGAAATGTGAGCCTAGTGGGGACAGGAGATGGGGAGGAAGAGGAGGGATGGTGAGGATGTCCACAGACAAGGATGAGCTGGAGAGGCCTGATCCAGAGGGAAGTGGGGCTCCCTATCCTCCACCTTTCTCCTCTTCCCTCTCTCCCCTTCTTCGGGTGCTAAGACTGAGTACCACAACGTGCTGTGCTTGTGGTGGGGTTGCAGCGGTCCTCGCCCATTGCAGCCTCCTGCCATGGTTTGCAAGGGAAGCCAGGAAGCGAGGAGCTGGCCAGGGAAGGACAGAGTTAGCTGTGAGGACAGGTCCTCCCTGGCCCCTCCGGCCATTTAGCCATCCCAACCTTGGCTGCTGGCCACCACACTGGGAGCAGCTGCATTCCTGGGAGGGCATTGCCAGTGGGAGTGTGCCAGCAAGGGGGAGGAGGACATGGTGATGGATACCTGCGCTCGCCGTGTTCTGACATCAGTGCAGACACGGAGCGGAGCGGTTAATGGCAATCTGCCCTCAGCAAGTTCCCACTGTCCTGTCTTGTTATTGCACTGGGTTGGCTTAACCAGCAGTGTGGCCGGGGATCAATAGATGGATGCTCATGTCTTAGCAATCGATCTGTTACTCACACATGCAGCTCCCCAGCCTCCTGCTGGCACTCGTTTTTCTGTGAATGGTAAGGACCGAGGGAAGCCGTCTGCGCTTGCCTCACAGCCCTGTGAAACCCCGTTGGGCTAAATTCGTGTTCCTCAATGGTGCTGCTCCTGTGCCCCTTACCAAGGAGGAGGGCCCTCACATGGAGCCCCCAGAGGCACTGGCACTGATTTTCCTCCCCAAACAAGGTGACTTTACCAAGGATAGTTGGTCTTGAAGCCCCTCCTCAGGAGAGACGCAGATCTTCCAGCAGTGGGGAACTTGGGATGGACAGGGGCTGCCTTTGAGCTGGTTCTCGCCCTCAGACCTCTCAGTCTTGTTCTCCAGCAGTGACGGCGATGCTGTGGCCCAGGCAGACAAGGGATGGGAGCTGGTTGCAGTGCAACCCTGCCCCACCTGCCCCAGAGACCCGTGCACCTCCATGTCTTCTCAGGAACCTGGTGGCAGGCAGCTTGCCTGCAGGGGCAATTTGGGCATTCACCCACTGGAGGAGTTGCCACCTGGGGCTGGCACCGGCCACGCTGGCATGGCAGCACCACTGCTGTTGTCACCAGAGATGAGGGAGAGGAGGATGGAGGGCAAGGTACCCTCCAGCCCAGCACTGCCCCACACTGCTGGCCAGGGACTCCTACTGCCACACTGCCCATGCCTGTGCCAGCCCTTCCACCATGGTGGTAGGTCTGCCCCTTGCAATCTGGATGGCTGTTTCATTTCTATGGCAACATTTCTCCCGAAATGCTTCAGAGGGAGCCTGGTGCTGTGTGAAAATGAGGGAGGCAGCATCCCCCACTCTGTCCCCTGCAAAAGGCTCAGAGAAAAGACCCCAGCACCTCTCCTGCCTTCCTCCTCATCTCCTTCCCTCCCTCCTCAGTGAATGGTGCCAGCACTGGTGCAATGAGCTATCGGCCTCACCCCATCTGCCTCTCTGCTTCCTGTTCCCCCTGCCCCTGCTTCCATCTTTGCTCTCCCCTCTCCTCTTGCCTACTCCCTTTCTGTGCCAGGCCACAGCATTTTCTGGTGGCCTCCTTAGGCATCCGCACAGAAGGGTGAGCCAAAAACAGCCCTATAGCCCCATGAGAGACGTACAGATTGTCCCCACCAGCAGCACACCGAGTACAGAGGCTGAAGGGCACTGGGGAACCCAGAGACTGGACAGGCAGGTGCTTCATCCCTATGAAAAGCTCGATGGCATTACGAAGAGGTGGTATCTGCCACAGGACTAGACCCAGTGACTGCAGAAGTCCTCTCCTCTCCTGTCCCCATCATTCCCACCACCAAGAAAGAGCCTCGTATCTGGGTGGAGGTGACCAGGCAGCAGCACTGGGCAGCACCAAGTGCCAGCAAGCGAGAGGCAGGTGAGCAGGCAGGGCACCAGTGGCAGTGAGCATCACGGCTGGAGGAGCAGGGGTATGACAGCAACCCGTAACGATGGTGGGGGGATAGTGCAGGCATAGCAGCATGCAAACATGGTGCTGTGTCCCGCTTAACACCACTCTCCCCCTGTGCCCAAGTCCATCCACACTGGCAGCCCCTGTCATGTCAGGGAGCCAAGGGGCAGGGGAAGGAGCAAGGGGACAGTCCTCTATACTGTGGGTGCCGGGAAGCACTTAGGCTTGATGCTTTTCAGGTGCATTTGTTTAACCAGACTGAGCAAACTGCAGCAATACAAGCCAGCAGACTTGTAGCAAAACAGTCAATCCGCTCTCTGCGGGAGTGCAGTTTTGCAGCTTACCTGGGATGCTCCCTCAGCTCAGTTTCTGGTGCCTAGCAGGCATGACTGAAAAGGGGAGAAGCTGGGACCCCCTCAGGTGGCGGCTCTGCTGGGCTCCTTCTTAGAGTAGTGACAAGGCTTTGGGGGCAATATTTTTTCCCTTAGGGCTGATGGGTTAGCACTGAGCAGCCAGGCCAAGCTGAGAACTGAGTCCTTGTGCAGCAGCGGCTGAGCCACTCTCAGTTGAGGGCTTGGTGCAGAGCAGGCTTTGCCCTGCTTGCCCTCTGCTGCTGTCGCTGTTGTTATCATTGTTCGTAACCTATTTGCAGACATCTGCCTTGCTGGGTGCTTTGCAGAGGCTCTGGCAGACCGTCCCTGCCCTATCAGGAGCACAACCACAGCGGGCAGGCAGATAATGTGAGCCACCCTTGCCCCCATTTCCCTGGGCACCAATAACGATCCTCATCCCCAACTAACCAAAAGTCATCAAGAGGCCCTGTGTGGGCAGATCTCCTGGCCAGAGACAGGCTTAGGAGGGGCTCTGTGCTGGAGAGATGCTGAGGCACAGGGACACTGCTGGGGATGGCTCAGCAAAAGTTGCTCCTGTGGTGGGGGTTTAGGGGAGATGACCTTTTCACAGAATCACACAATGTTAGGGATTGAAAGGGACCTCAAAAGATCATCTAGTCCAATCCCCCTGCCAGAGCAGGAATACCTGGTGTGGTTGTGCTGGGGAGCTGAAGGAGGTGACCTGAGCGCACTGCAGCCACCTGGGATGTGGGGACCTTGGGGACACCCCAGCACCTTCGATTTTTCAGCTCTTGCGGGTTTTGCACCAGCCCTTCAGGGTCCAGTCCACGGTTTTGGCAGGGTGGCTGCTGGGGTGTACATCTGCCCCAGCACTTTCTCAGGAGCAGGTAGGACATGGTCTGTGCCCTGGCACAAAAGCCCAGCTCCTTTTCGGCCAAGAACACCACCCAGGGAAGGCCAGGAGCCTTCTGAGCATTTAATTTTCCCTGTGATGCCAGCCACAAAGCATAGCAACCTACCTACCTCACTCGACAAGAAAAAGCAGGGACTTCTCCCCAGCTGCCGCCCCAGCAGCATCCTCTCCCCACGCTCACACTCGGCTGCTCCCAGCCCCTACCTCTTGTCCCCACCAGCCCTGTTTTGGCTGGAGGAGAGTGGGTGAGCACCCATGTCAGCCCCACCAGCCCTGTTGTGCGGTACCGCCCTCCCCAACTGGGATCCCAGAGCGCGGATGGCCGCTCTTGCCCAGACGGTGCAGCCAGAGCAGGGGTCACTGGGGCAGTGTGGGAGCAGGCAGGAGGGTGATGCTGTCACCTTTCCATGTTTCTTCCTGACTTTGTCATCCTGGGGACCTTTGTGTGGATCCCATTTTTATCTGTTTTTTCTCCCTCTTTCTCTCCTTCTCTCTTGGCTTTCTTCTCTCCCCCTCCCGTCAGTATGTGGGCTGATCACTGCTCAAACTTTTAATTCAGATGGTAATTGGAATAATAATACGGGCAGAATCCTTCTGGCTCCGTTGCTGCAGCTGGCTTCAGGGAGCTATGAATAGCTCTGAGTCACACACTGAGATGGTTTAACTTCAAATCATTTTGTTTTGTTTTCATATTACCCATCCCCAGGCTCCAGAGTTTCACAGGGGGGAAAAAAATTTCCCCTTCTCACTCCACCTCAAAATATAAACTGGGAGGAGGCACATTAATAAAATCCTCTTTTGGAGAGAGAAGCTGGTCAGCAGCTCATGCCTCGTGGGGCAGATGGGGACTGTTGGCACTTACTTGATCTATTTATAATTATTGAACGAAAAGGCAGAAGTGTGTATATAAAAATGGTATAGAGTTGATTACAGCTTCCTCCCCTCACCTTCCATATGTCACTTGCCTTTTTAATATGGTAAAACTCTCCTGCATGGTGACAGTGCCTTTGTGTGTGCTCGTAGAGCACCCAGCCCTGCCGACATGGAGGAGTGAGAGCTCGGCCGCTGCCTCTTGAGGCAAGACAACCCCATGGCACCGAACTGCCCTACGAGCCCTGGCATGAACTCTGGGAATATTTGTGAGGAAGAGGAGAAGAGATGGAGTTACAAAGAGGATGGAGAGGACAAACCGAATGCCATGGGTCTGTGAGGCTCTGCAAAATGCCAGAGGGGTCCCCTCTCTGCTGCAAGTGTTTCCACCTTGACTCCCCAAGAGGCGAGAAGACGTCTGCTGTGTTGTCACCATGCCTGAGGTGGCAGGATTGGTCTGTGGATGGTGATCTCAAAACCAGAGGTGCTATGCAGCTGGTAAGAGGAACAAAGGCACAACCAGCACTATGGTATTGACCACAGACAGGAGGGAAGCATTTGCCAGACGACTCCAGATAAAGCAAAGACTTGGGAGTGTAAAAATACCCTGGGATTTTTCCATCGTTGTCGTTCACGGTGTACGTCCCAGAGAACCAGATACGGTTGTTATAAAAAGAGAAGTGGGGGAGTGCTTCAGCATGGATTTTTCTGTTCTGTTTCATGAGATTCTTCCACCACAAATTCAAGGAAGGATTGACAATATATGATCCACTCTGGCAGGGACTGGAGAAAGCCTGGAATGTGCTAGGTGTTGCACCATGCCCTGGGGATGAAGCGATGCAGGCACTGCATCACCACCACCACCCCTCACATTATTATTAGCCTGCAGATCCCTTGGAAAGTGATGGCAGCAGTCCAGCCCCACGTGCCTGCTTGGGGTCAGAGCAGCACTGGGGTGGCTGCATGGGTTGGTGCCATGGCTTGTGCCGCTGGAGCGCAGTGTCACCCGGGCAGGTGGGGATGACTGTAGCATGGTGGTGGTGTCCCCGGCATCGCTCAATCTAGGGAGCAGGAGGGGGAAAGTGGTTGGGAAGGAGGGAAGGGCAGCCCAGGCTGCAGGGCCTGGAGACCCACCTGCCTGACAGCTTTAATGCTGCAAGGCAGGGGCTGTGATGCAAGGCTTCCTAAAGTGCTGGGGGCCTTCCTCAGGCTACGAAATACGTGGGTGTTCATGTAGGCTAGGGACAGGAGGGATGGAGAGGCATCTCTCTGGGCTGCAGTCTCCTGCCTTGCATCTCCCAGGGTGCCTCATGCTGCACCCACCAGCGTGGTTTCATCCCACTCCCCAGGAGCTGCTGATGACACTCCGGCTTCCCCCTCCACACGTGGGTCCCAGGAGGCAGAGCCAGCTCCAAGAAAGGTCCTTGGGCATGCTTGTCCAGGCTTTCCTCCTCCTCATTCATGTGACAGGCAACTGCCTTTTCAGGATGTGAATGTCATCCTCTTTTGCTGGAGACATCTCTGAGACTTCCCCCTTCATCCCATTTTTGTTTCAGATTTCCAAGGAGCAACGGGACACTTTCACAGCCATTTGAACATAGGGTTCAGGCTCCTGGTACAGCCCCTGGCCTTGCCAAGCTAGTGGTACCCATTTTGCAGGCAGGATGTCAGAGGTGGCCCTGGACCACCAGCTGCTGAGGAGGAATGGTGGCTACTTCACCTCCCAGTGCAGCATCTCTGGCGGGCTAATGCAAACACTGGGCTGATGCAATGGCAGCCCCCAGCCCAGGGCTTCTCACCTGCCTGTCTGTCTTTCCCGTGGTGGCACCGCACGCTGTGGGGGTGCATTGGGGTGGAAGTGGTAAGTGGGTTTATTTTTGTTCGTCTCCTGGTTCGTGCTGCTCTGAGTTTGTGGCGCCTGGTATTACTAACGCTTCCCTGCACCAGCTGGCAGTAGGGGATGAATCAGATTGGCAGCACCACAACCAGCCGGCTGGCTCGGGGCAATGCCTCTGGCCAAAGCACTGGTGATGTCTCCTGCCTCTGCCCAGAGTGAGCCCTGGAATCAAAAGAACAGCAGCTGATCTTGCTGCTGGAGATGTCCTGGTAGCCTGCAGGGCAAGGTTGTTTCCTTTGCCCCACCCTGCCTGCCCAGGGCTGGCAGGTCCCTGTCCCCCCTGCATGCTGGGGGTCTCAGGTGGCTTCATGAGCTCCTCTCTGCCCAGTGGCAGCATCCCTGAGTGGCAGCTGGCTCTGCAGCCACAAGGATCGAGCTTACCCACCTGCTGCCAGGAAAACACTTTTGCAGTTGATGGGTACCTCTCCCTCCTGGTCACAACCTCAGTGAAGTCATGATGACATCATAGATGTTGGTGATTCCTGTTCTCCTGACAGCCGAGATGTAGAGCTGCCTGGTCCTCCTCTCTGCTCCCTCCTGACCACCTTGGTGATCTAATTGGAGAGATTTCGGTGACTTCCTCTTCCCCCACGAGCATCACTGAGGCTGCAGAAGTTGGCACACCGCTGGCCAGTGCCACCTGCCTGCATGACCAGGAAGATACTTTGGATCCTCTTGCTTGCTGCAGCTCAAAGTGTCCTGAAAAATGTCACGGCTGCTTGGCTTCTCTAGGGCAATGGCGAGGGTCAGCCTAGAATCTCACGGCTCAGAAGATGATGAAGATGACAACGACGACAAATTCAGCTGTCCATGTCTCTCTGCAAGTCCTCCAGCCCAGTGCAAGAGCTTTGACACCTTGGGTCACCGTCAGGTGGAGGATCTGGAAGAACTCATCCCATCATCCCTAAATCCCAGGCGCTCTAACATGGTGGAAGGAGTGAAAAATAGAATATATGCTGAGCGGTTGGCCAAGTACGCACTGGAGCTCAAGAAGGAAGATCAAGAGTTTCAGGAACCATTTTACGAAGACATGGAAATGCCTGGAAGCTTGTCCAAAGATGAGGACCACAGCCGGACCTACCACCTTCCTGTGTATCGAAGGTCACATGTTCTCCCAACTGCCAGTATGGCACCGTGTGGCTCCTATGACCCTTTACAGTGTGGTGTGAGCAAGCACACAAGGGCAGATGCCTTTGCCCCAAGGGCCCACATCAGTGACCCTTATCTGGGGTACTCAGAGTGCACCAGGGGAGCAGAGCTCCACACACTGCCTGAGGAGGTCATGGGGAACAGGGAGTTCCCATCCCCGCGGGTGCCTTACGACAGGCTCAGGGAGGAGAATATCATGCTCAGGAGGTTGGTCAGTAGCTTGCAGAGCTCCTTGGAGAGCAAGGCATGTGCAGTGCAGAGGCTGGAGAAGCAGCTGAAGGCCAGACTGGTCAAAGACAAGAGGGAAGCCCGAGAGCGACAGTCTTTTATCCAGCGGATTGAGTCAAATTTCCAGCTAATGACCCAGCGGGCTCTGAAGGCAGAAAGCAACATGGAGAAGCTGAGAAAGGAGATCGTTATTCTCCAGGGACAGCTGGAGAGCTCCAAGATGGAGAACAAAAACCTGAGAGCTGGCCAACCTACTGACCTGAGGGCAGTGGAGCACAACATAGACATCGCCTTGCAGTACCTCCACAAGGTAATGATGGGTGCAAACTGTTCCATCAGACAGCTCACCTCTGGAGTAAAGTCACTGCATTTTGTTGCTAAGGTCCTTAAATCTACTGGCAAAATTTCTGAAGTTGAAGCAGAAAAAGAGCCATGAAGTCAATTCTGTGTGGATCCTACGGATGAATGTATGGACAGAGACCACGAGCCTCCCACTACTGCCTATATTAAAACCATTTGCTCTCATGTGCTCAAATGTGTGTGTTCAGATTCGAAGCCTTTATTCTTTGTGGAAATACTTTTCTTGTGATTAAGTACAAAGTGCGAGTAGTGATGTAGCTTTAGCTGCCAATGCTCTGTTCTGGCACTGTGGAGCCAGAGCAAATGTTTCCCAAGCTCTGAGCTGTAAGGTCCAGCTGTGGTGGGCTCTGCGCAACAGGCCACGCCACAGCTCTGGCTGACTTAAACTCCTGTGTGGAAGCCAGGAAAAAGCACAGCACCATGGGATGCAGTGCTCTTCAACAGTGTGCCCACCAGAACTGGAGATGAGCACAGCCTTTACGGTACCTGCATTTTGTCTGCATCCCTTGCCCCTTCTTGGTGAGGTGGGGGAGGTCAGGAGCAGAGATCTGGGTACTGCTGCACGTAATTTCAGTGGGCAGAAGCTCCTTAGGTCCTCCTTCCTCTTCTTTTGGAGTTGGCCACCACCTGGGCCAGAAATCCAAAGTCTCTAGAAACTGTGCATCTGTTCCTGCAGCTGAAGAAAGGGGTGATAGTGGTGGTCAGAAACCTTTAGGAAGTTGTGAAGTATCCATACGCGTCCCTTTCCTCCCATATCAGTGTCAGTGCTGGCTAATGATGAGCTTGGTTCATCTGGGCTGGCTAAGAAAGACACCAGTTGGGGAGGATGTCCTGCCTCTCCTGGCTGGAGCTGGCATAGAGAGGTACACCTAAACTGCCCACCTTTGTCACTCCTTAAGACCTGTGGGACCCTGCTGCCCGAACTCACCAGGTAATCACTGAAGATACATCTTAGCTTTATCCTAGTGGTACCATCTGTGGGCATGAAGTGACCTTTCTTCATCACCTGGCCATCCCTCAACATTTCAGATGAATTTAGGTTACTGACTCCAGTTTCTTCTGTAGGATTACCCAGATGCACAACAAAATTACCTATATCTGGCCAAACTGACCATCCTTAAAGACTTGGATGCTGTAGGCTGGTGAGGGGGTGGGTGCTGGCAGAGTTCGGTGCCAAAGTGCTCTTTCCTGATGGGAATTTTTGGGCAGCTGTTCAATTTTGCCTCTATATGATGAGCTGTGGACTACAAGGTTGCTGTCTTCTCCTGATCCCATAATATCTCTGGTCTGAACAATCATGTTTATGTTGCCACGGGGCTTAAACTGCCTCAGTAACCTTGGTCTCTGGAGGAGAGACTGATGGTTAATCTTCATCCCAGACATGACAAGGACAGTGCTTGCATATCAGAAGTGATGTCTGGAGATCCTTACTTGCTGCTTACTAATCTGTGCTCCTAACTGGGGAAAGCTGAAGCCCCATTCTTCATGAAGCCCCTGGCCACATGAAGCCCCGTTCTGCAACACTGATGATGAGATGTGGATGGTTCTCACCAGCTTTTCTGTCCCTGACAATATCACTTGTCGTTCCTCTCTCCTGTCTGCATGACCACTTGCAAGCAGCTCTCAACCTTGGATTTGACCCAGAAATCCTTGGATTTGTCCCAGATATGGCAACCACTGGTTGCTAATCAGCAAGGCTGGGAGGAATCTAACTAGCTGGCTGTGTCCGTGTCCTGCACTCCGCACTGGCTGCTGTAATCCAAAGGTTACAGTGCAGGATTAGCATGGGTGTACAAAGCCCTTCCTAATCTGTGAGTCGTTACCCCCCTCACTGCATTTCACTTCCCAGCAGCTCTGGGCAGGCAGGATAGGTCAGCTCTTGAGTCTTCAGTTTCCCCGTTCTTCAGTTCGGGGAGGACCGGGTCGGGACGTAACATCTCCTGGACATCCTCCCCAGGGCTCTGCTGCTGAGCCACTCCTTGGTTGCTGTACACAGGGCACGTCTCAAGGTCTGTTTGCTCTAACCGGTTTCTCCTTGCCTATCCCTAAGCCCTTCCTTTCCGACAGTTCTCCCTTCTGGCTCTACCCATTGTTTTTCTTCTTCTCTTTGAAATGGGGGGGATTGTTCTACACCCCTTGGAAATAAATCCCCTCTGGGTCAGTCTGGGCTGAGGGGGATACCTGAGGGCTGCTGTGCATGTCTGTGCTTCGTTAGTCCTTGTGTGCAAGGTATTTAGCCTGGCTGAGCTCTTGTCCTAGTGTAAGCTATGATATTAATATAATGGCTCAGGGCAAGGGCCCTGCAAGCTGCTCAGTCGTTGTGCCCTTGATATGGAGAGCGGTGACTGGATGGCCCTGCACCTCTCCTGGTGGTAGACTCCGGGGAGCGTGGGGGCTGTGGGCCATGTAACGTGCTCTGCATCCCCCAGCTCTTCACCTGCTCAAGTCCACCTGCAGCACAGTGCCCCATGGCCACTTCCAGACCCCTCCAGAGCAAAAGGCTGGGAGCCCTGCACCCCTTGCTCTGGGACTGGGACAGCTGCTGTCAGGGAGGGGTTCTGACTGGGTTTTGCTTCGTCCTCTGCAAGGCACGTGCCCAGGAGCAATTGCAATGGCAACACGGGTCCCAGCTCACCAGAGGTGAAACCCGGAGCCACCTGGTCCCATGTGAGTGCTGCTGCGTGAGATCCTGCACACTCCCAGCTCCCCTTACACCTGATGATACAGCGAGCCATGGGCAGCGTCCGAGTAAACCGGTGAGTAACCCCCTTCTCAAGGGTTGGTGCTGCCCAGGGTGGGCTGGTTCTCCTCATCTGGCCCCTCAGACCCTTCTTTCAGCCTGCCTTTTGGTATACTCTGCTCAAATTATCTGTCCAGGGGCTTTCCAGGGTATGGCTCCTCTCTTATTCTCCAATCCAAGACACACCATACATGATGGCAGTGCTCAGAGGAGGAGTGCTACACAGGAGAAGCAAAGCACTGTGTGGTGCTGGACCAGAAATTACAGATTCCAACAGTGCTGCAGAAGTCCCCTGTTCCCAGGAGTCCCAACTCCAGCCACATGTGCTTCCCCTGCTCCTTCTTCCCATGAGAGAAAGATAAGGGTCACAGAGCCCATGCTGGAGGGCTCCAGCTGACATGTCAACACTATGGGGTGGAAGGGAGGCACTGCCAGCCCAACAGGTCCTGGGAAGCCAGGACTCAGCAGTCATGAGGGCAAAGTGGTCTTGGTGGGTCTGCACACTCCCTTGATTTTCTCAGTGGTCGGAGCATCTTCTGCCATCACGTCTTTAAGGAGTATCTGCAACCGTAGACGCAGCAGCACATAAGGGGCAGCAGTGGTGCCGCCTGCGAGGGAGGGGAGCCAGAGGGGCAAACATCTCCCAGAAAGTGTGTGGGGAGCTTCTCTCAGGGAAATCTGCCAGCACTTCATCTGTTGATCTCCAAATTACACCTTTGGCTTCAGAAGCGGGATGCTGGGAGCCACGCGCGTTGCTGTGGCAACAGAATTGTCCTGAGCGCAGGAAGTGTATAAACATTGTCACCGACGCACCATGAAATCAGTGAGAAGAGTGGAGGAGAAAATAGAAACTCACAGCCTTATATAATGTCAGGGCCAAAATGTGGCCAGACCATGGGCGCTTGCTGCCAGGCTTCCCAGCTGTCCCAGCTGCCATCAGGTTTCCAAGCCTTGGGTCCCTCCTCACCACAAAGGCTGAAGGGAAGCACAGCTCTACAAGCTTCTCCTGCTTTGCTGCCCTGTCAGGACATTGCTAGATACAACCTCCTGGTGGCAAGACTCAACAAATATTGCAGTCAAGCTCCACCTCTTGTGCAATAACCAGAGAAATGTGCTGTTGTGATATTCAACACCACAGTATCATAGCCCCGTGAGCCACCCACGCGTCTCTCCCGCCCTCACTGTCTCGGTGGTTGCTGTGGCTCTTCATGTATTTCTGCTGGAAATGCCTGTTTCTTCTCTTCCAGGTACAGCATTGTCTCGACCGAAGAGGATGGACACAAGGTCTCCTCGCTGGGCAGCATGAACGGGCACAGCCGGAACGGGAAGGGCCATGCCCCCCGGCGGAAGCACCGTAACCGCTTTGTGAAGAAGAACGGCCAGTGCAACGTCTACTTTGCCAACCTGAGCAACAAGTCTCAGCGCTACATGGCTGACATCTTCACCACCTGTGTGGACACACGCTGGCGGTACATGCTTATGATCTTCTCCGCCGCCTTCCTGATGTCCTGGCTCTTCTTTGGCTTCCTCTTCTGGTGCATCGCTTTCTTCCATGGCGACCTCAATGCACCGGCAATGGGAGGTGGTCCCTCTCTCCTCAAGCCCTGCATCATGCACGTGAACAGCTTCCTAGGGGCTTTTCTTTTCTCAGTGGAGACACAGACAACCATTGGGTACGGCTTCCGCTGCGTGACTGATGAGTGCCCAGTGGCTATCATGGCAGTTGTGATCCAGTCCATCGTCGGCTGCGTTATTGACTCCTTCATGATTGGCACCATCATGGCCAAGATGGCAAGGCCCAAAAAACGGGCCCAGACCCTCCTCTTCAGTCACCATGCGGTCATCTCTGTGCGGGATGGCAAACTGTGCCTCATGTGGCGGGTGGGCAACCTGAGGAGGAGCCACATTGTGGAGGCCCACGTCCGAGCCCAGCTCATCAAACCCTACATGACAGAGGAAGGGGAATACCTCCCCCTGGACCAGCGGGACCTCAATGTGGGTTATGATGTGGGCCTCGATCGTATATTTTTGGTCTCCCCCATTATTATTGTTCATGAAATTGATGAGGAGAGCCCACTCTATGGGATTGGCAAGGAGGAGCTGGAGACAGAGAACTTTGAGATTGTTGTTATCCTGGAGGGGATGGTGGAAGCCACAGCCATGACCACACAGGCACGAAGCTCTTACCTCGCTAGTGAAATCCTTTGGGGTCACCGTTTTGAACCAGTTGTGTTTGAGGAAAAGAACCACTACAAAGTGGATTATTCACGCTTTCACAAGACCTACGAGGTAGCTGGCACACCTTGCTGCTCAGCCCGGGAGCTGCAAGAAAGCAAGATGACTATCCTACCTTCTCCCCCACCTCCCAGTGCCTTCTGCTATGAGAATGAGCTGGCTCTTGTCAGTCAAGATGAAGATGAAGATGATGATGAAGTGGGTGTGGTGTTAGGGGGCAGCACTAAAGAAGAGGGAGGAGTCATCCAGATGATGGATTTTGGAAGCCACCTGGACCTGGAGCGGCTCCAGGCAACTCTGCCCTTAGATACAATCTCATACCGTAGGGAATCAGCCATCTAACTTCTCCAGCCTCTGCGTTCCACACCCGTCACCCACCATCTCCTCCTCCATTCTGCACCCATACGTAGCTGAATTAAGTCCCTTACCCACCAAAAAAAGGCCTCCTGTGACTGCCTCTCAGCCCCTAAGTACATCAAGGCCTGGAGCTGCTCTGATATATTCCCTTTCCCCTGAAGTCATACTGCCTGGAAGAGGAGCGAGGATACACTACTTTTCCAGTGTGTGCAGCTTGTGCAAGGATCCCTTTCCAGCCCAGAGACAGGAGTGCAGCACACCTGGTTTCCCACGTCCAGAGAGGCGATAGGAGCCCATGCCCTCAATGGGCAGACCAGGACCCACAGCAAGTGTCTTTGCTGCTGAGGCAACAGCCGACTGTCTGTTCCCTCTCGACGTGGGTAGGCCTCATGGCTGTCAAGAGTCATGACCATCACCAGGAGAGAAGCAATACCTAAGCACTGGCCAGATGAGGATGGACAGGAGTGTTTAGGACTCCTGGAGGGAGTGGGGAAGAATCTCAAGGGAGGGGTTTACTTGCATGTTTCTTGCTTGTTGCACACGACTCTTTGTATATAAAACAGAACGAGAACTGAAATCCATATTCTTCCACTGCAAATGCCAAGCTAGGAGACAAGGATGCTCTGCACTCTCCTTGGCTTTTGGCATCTGTCACCTCCAGAAGCAGCTCGGCTCCACGGACTCAGACTCAGTTCTCCCAGTTGTCTTGACAAACATGTCCTGCTCCTCTCCTGAGACGCCTGGCAGAGGAGGCAGGGCCCTGTGTTCGCACACTCAAGACTGCTCCCCGGCACAGCGTGGCCGGGATGACAGACAAGTGACCTGACTGGACAGCAGACCCTCGATTTGCTCCTTTTACCTCCTCTGTTCTTCTCCCTGCTGCCATCAGCTGTAAAACTGAATTTGTAACTATTTATTTTTAATAAAGTCTACTATCCCAGGGGGAGGTTTGGAAGCAAAGGAGAGAACCCAAGGCTGCAGCCTGGTAGAGAGACTGATGAGTGTTATTAGTGCTGGTCTTTGCTGTTTGTATGGCACCGCTGCCTGGGCTCTTCTTTCTGGGAAGTTCAGAATTGGTTCAAGAAGCAAGAGGAAGCAGGGAAGAAGCAAAAGGGGAAGGAAGGAAATAGCGTGAGCTAGAGGAAGACGCAGGCACAGCAGGCAGGCGGAGGAGGAGGAAGGGAAAAAGAAGAAGAGGTAATATGGGAGTGCATTTGAGAAAGTGTGGGGATAGATTAACAAGACAGGTCTAGACACAGACGTGGCTATTTATTGTCCTGGTGCACAGGTTCTGGGGGGGGGACAGCTGCCCTGCATAGGTTTGCTCTGCACCCAAGCAGTGACCCAACACCTTTGGCAAGCCTTGCCAAGAAGGGGAAAGGAGCTGGTGGGAGGATGAGAGAAGAGCAGACAGGTGACCACCTGAAGAGCAGAGCATCAGGAGAGGGCAGTGGGAAAGGAAAGGCATCACTCTTGATGTCTCACTCTCTTCCCATCAGGCATAGAGTGGGGACAGGAGCTCGTGGATCCTGGTGTCTCCTAGCTTTTCCCACGTATGACTTGATATGCAGCTTCATTTTTCCACGTGGGTCCCTCTCCTTCCCATTGCTAATTAATGAAGTCCCTCTCTCTCTCCTTTTATTATTTATTTATTTTCCCCAGAGGGAATAAGCAGGGGTTGGTATTGACCTGGCTTTTAATACAGCTTTCAGAGCCGGGTGCCTGCCACTGGCCGTGGCATTGGAAACAAACTAATGGACCGAGAGAGAAGGACTCTGTGCAAGGACATGGGCATCCAGGACACAGACTGGGGTGATGGCCCCCAGGAGAGGGGGAACCTGCACAGCTGAACACCTCCTCCCTGAGGCACAGCATCCTTCAGAGGCAGGTGGCAGTGCTTGGTGGGGAGAAAGTGCCCACAGCCTGTTAGCTCTTGGGATGCTCATCTCTCAAGCACCGAGTGCCCAGGGAGCCCAGGCAAGGATGGGGCAGCAGAGGCACACTGGGGCCATGGGCATGCATAGCTGGGCTGGTGGAGGCGGCACACGGTCCAGCAGTGCCACTCCTTGCCTCAGATGGAGGGATTCTTGGGGGGAAAAAATGGGAAAAGATTGCAATAAGGCTAAGGGAACAAGCATCATGTGGCCACACTGCTATCTCAGCTCCCTCTGTATGTTCGTACCTGCTGACCCTTTTCAGCCACATTTGGCATCACAATAGAGCAGAGACCAAGGCACTGAAGGAAACCCAACTAAACCCTTGCCATTCACAAGAAAATTGGAAGAAAGCTGGCAACATCATCATGCTGAGATTTGAGAGAGCTGAGTGGGACCCAAGGGAGAGGCAGGGGACAAATCAAGAAGGGGACTGAGGGGGCAGAGTACACACTGCACATACGCTACTCTGTGGGTATAACCCATCCTATATCATAACTTCATCCCATAATCACCCAATGACATACACGCAAATGCCATGCGACAGCAGCATCCATCTCAACAAGCACCTCTCTGGCTGTAGGCTCCTCCATGCAGTCCATGAAAGGCCACCAGGAGAATCCACCCTGGTAGGCTGCCTGCTATAAAGACAACTAGACATTTTTAAGGAGTCTGCAAATCAGCTCTTCAAGGCATTCACAACTGTAAACACATCTGATATTTTGGCTTTTGCATATGATATGTGGAGCATCACCTTTCAGGTAGGTGACACTTTCTCATCCTATGCTCTCCAGAGAAGACACCTCCATTTCACATCAGGGCATGACACCCCTGGGCCTCCTCCCTGCTGAAGGATCTGATGGAGGGACTGATTCCCCAAGACCTGCACCTAATCCCAAGGGGCTGGCAGCTTGCTTTTCAGGAGGAAGACACTGCTTCTCTGTTTACCTGCCCACAACCTATATTTTTTTTCCTACCTTCCAAATTATTTCCTTGGCTCATTATTGAAAGCTATTCAAACACCAGAAAGATAATGGGGAGAGGAAGGACTTTTTCCCAATGAATAAGATCCAGGCACTGGTTCAGATCCTCCACCCCATGACAACTACGCTGCTGTCACTCTTGCCAGCTTTCAGATGAATGTTGCACTTGTTTTAAATGCCACTTGAGAAACTTGTTTCATGTTTTATTTTTGGTGACACTTTTGGATAACCCTTTTGAAAAGAAACCGTCATTGGCACCTTTCAACTCACCCAAAACTTGCTCAGCAAAACATTTTCATACATGCTGCAACTAAAAATATTTTCAAGAAACACAACAATCTCAAACAGGGAGAAAATAGGTTTGGATAGCTGTGATCAGGAAATGGTGCTGAGGGAGGTGATTCTGCCTCTCTACTCCGCTCTTGTGAGACCCCATCTGGAGTACTGTGTTCAGCTCTGGGGCCCCCAACATAAGAAGGCCATGACCTGTTGGAGTGAGTCCAGAGGAGAGCCACAAAGATGATCAGAGGGCTGGAGCACCTCTGCTATGAGGACAGGCTGACAGAGTCGGGGTTGTTCAGCCTGGAGAACAGAAGGCTCCAGGGAGACCTTATAGCACCTTCCAGTACCTGAAAGGGCCTACAAGAAAGCTGTGGAGGGACTTTTTACAAGGGCATGGAGTGATAGGAAGAGAGGTAATGGTTTTAAACTGAAAGAGGGTAGATTTAGATTAGATATCAGGAAGAAATTCTTTCCTGTGAGGGTAGTGAGACACTGGCACAGGTTGCCCAGAGAAGCTGTGGCTGCCCCCTCCCTGGAGTGTCCAAGGCCAGGTTGGATGGGGCTTGGAGCAACCTGGTCTAGTGGGAGGTGTCCTTGCCCATGGCAGGGGGGTTGGAACTAGGTGATCTTTAAGGTCCCTTCCAACCCAAACCATTCTATGATTTTATGAAAATGTCCATGCTGCTGAACAAATGTGTTCCTTTTCAAGCAGCTCGGTTTTGTCCAGATTTGCCCAGGAGTGGGCAAAATGCATGTGAGCTGCATGCAGGCTTGTGACCTCTGTGTGGCAAAATGCCTTGTCTGCTCACTTTGAACTTTAGCAGCCCTTCTTTGCCTTTGCAGGAGGGCCTGATGTCCCTCCCAGCTTTTTGACAGGCAATATGAAGTGGCCATGGTTTTAAATGTCACAAAAAACACCCAACCCAAAACCAAACCACTCAGAAAAAAAAAAAAAAAAAAAAAAAGCCTTACCTTCCCAGGCCATTAAGGGCTCGCTCTTGCCCCTGCGAAGTCAATGGGACTTTTGCCATTGCCCGTGGTAAGAGCAGAGCAGGGCCCTAATGGAGCACCACTATCGGAAAACCCCGCAGGCGCCGGCCCTGTGCTAAATTCGGAGAGCCGGGCTGGACTATTGCTGGCTGTGGAGGAGAGGGAGAGGAGGAAAGGCGGGATGCCGGGATGCTGAAAGCACGGGGCAGTGTAGGGCCAGCTGGGGCAGCCCCGCTGGGGCAGGTAAAGGGGGACAGCAGGGGACAGCAGCAGGATGGGGAGGAAGGGGAGGCAGGCTGCCGATGCTGCCTGCAGGCTGCCCGTGACACGGTATCCCACGGCCACGGCGACGTCACACCAGGAGCAGCTGAGAGGGCAGAAGGTTCTTGGAGGGGCTACACAGGGTTGTCCTGCTGCCATGGTCAGCAGGGTGGGGGTCCTGCCCTGCCCAGCGCCGGTGTGCTCCCGCCGGCAGGACACAGGGCACGGAGGCCGGGCGATGTGACACAAACCGGAGGAGCACGGCTGTTGCCCGGCCTCAGAGCACCATCTAGAGATGAAATCCAGGCTGGCATCCCCGCAGGTCCGGACATCCCTGCAGATCCCGGCATCCCTGCAGGTCCCGAGGCTGGGGCTGGCTCCCGGGCAGTGCCGTGGGCCAGAGCTGGGGGTCGAGGGTGGGAACCTTTGATCCTGAGGGAAGGAGGGCTCTGAGAGGACTGGCACCCACTGCCAACACTGCACCCATAACCTGCGATAAAGGTCAGCCCATCTGACAGCCAGGCCACGGCTTACACGGTGCAGCCACCGACGCTGGAAGCAGCTGTTATCCACTACCACTTTGATTTCTTCTTGGGGAGAAGCCTGCAAAGCTGCTCCAGCCCTGGGAAGTTAGGCAGAAACGATCCAGGTTCGAAGTTGGGTCCTTCTGGCTGTTGCCTTGCTGCCTGCCTGTTCTTCAGTCAATGCCTCACAGCCCTGTGCTCAACAGCATGTGCTCAACGTGTGAGATTTGCTCCTCTTTTCTTATTATTCAGTCCCTCGATGTGTGGCACATACAATTTACGGCTGTAGCAGCGTGTTGCTGCCTGTCCCCTGCCACAGGCAGCTGGCCAGCACGCTCCCCCAGCAGGCGAGGCGCAGCAAAACTGCATGGAAGTGGAGAAATGCCCCACTTCAACATGTCCTCACCAGTGTGAGGGCTCTCAAGTAAAGGGTTTGCAATGCCCCAAGAGCTCTTCTAGCAACCAACCTTTTCATATCCCTTCGCGATAATGGATAATGACAGCCTCGCTTGCAAGCTGTACAGAGCCTCTGCTCCTAGGCTTCTTCCAGTTCCCGGGGAAAGCAACACCAGCAGAGCCGTCAGTGGGCCACTAGTGTATTTGATTACCTTTGACGATGTCCTCTCCAGAAGGAAGCATCTAGTGGGGCAATGACACTGCTCCCTGGGCAGCCTGGGCACACAGACCCCAAGCAACTGGCTATCAAAGTCAGATCAACACGGAACGAGGAAACATGTGTTGCTAAGAGGAGCCACATGATTTCACTGCCCTGATGCCTGCAAAGACATTCAGCATGGACACAAACACCATCCTGAAATAGTCCATGAGACACTGGATATTTCAGCTTTAAGCAGTTTTTTTGGCATCTGAAATTAGCAGGATTATTTTGGTGCTGGCCCCAGATTTGAAATAGCACATCTTGAAACCTGGGACTTGGTAATATTTGGGTCCCTGGCTGTAGCGCACTGAGTTGTTTGAATGTCCCAGCACTACAGTCTCTGAAAGAGTCAGCTAAAGGCCTGTATGACACAAAGCATCGTTACAGAGGCCCTGTGACCGAGAGAACAAGGAGCTTGAAATTGCTCCTGACAGGTGATTAGATGCTCACCCAGCAACAGACTCTGAGTGTCTATCAGGACCCGACACAAGCCCGTGCACCACTTCTGGGGTATCGAACAGAGGAGGATGAGCTGACGCAGAAACTCCAGAGAAGACTTTGAAGATATATATAACATGACCTGCAGCCTGCACGTGCTTCTCTCAGGGACAAAATAATGAATCAGTTGGAGAGTGGGTGCGAGCACATGACAGGCGATGCAGACCTATTGCAGAACACTTGGTACAACACAGAAGGAGCTGATAAAGTGCAAGCAAAGAAGAGCCATCATTTAGCTCCAGGCTGCTGGGTTACACCATGTGCCTTTTGCTCTCCAGGACACAGTTTGGTGCTCACTAGCAACCAGGCTGCCTGGAATAGAGAAACTTATGTGACCCATCCAGCACTGCACGAGGCTGTGGGGGAATCAGAGGAGAGCTGTGATGAGAAACAGCTCTGGACTGGAGAGCTGCAGTCACGGGGTGACTGGCTGCACCTGATCTGCCAGGGTTAAGTAATAGGGAGCCCCAGAGTGCTCAAGGAGACAGCAGTGCTCGGCAAGCTGGTAGGGGTGGTGGGACAGAGCGATCGGAAGTCAGTGGAGAAGGGAAGCCAGGGTGAGAGCAACTGGCAGTGGTTGCTGCAGAGGAGGTACAAGGTAAAGCACCTGGCCGGACAAAGCTGCATGCTCTCTGCTGCTCTGTTTGAGACGCAGCTCTCCTGCAGTGGTCAGATGGTCTCAAGAGCTCAAAATGCATTGTCAGCTGCTAACATGTAAAAGCAATTTGTGAAAAACACAGAAAATTCTGAGTTATTATAGTTTTTTGATAATTTATCCCATGGAGAAGGCTCCAGAGCCTTCAGCTCTTCCATGGCCCTATTGTGCTTGCTCCTGCAGTCACAAGAGAAGGGGCAGCTCCTGTTCCAAAGAGTCTCCAGTCTTGGCCAGAAGGAAAGCAAAGTAGGACAGAAACAACTGACAGCAAGGCAAAGTGACTTGCCCAAGATCACAAAGTAGTCAGTGGCACAACGAGGAATTTAACCTGTCACTGTGAGTTTAACCTGTCACCTCTCTGCACAGCCAGGGATGTTGCAACTGATAAATGAACAGGGAGTGGTTCCTAGAATAGCTCTCTGCTCATCCTGCATCTGCAGCTGCAGTGAAGCCATGGCCAGGAGACTGTACCTTCCTACACAATGCCCATCACCTTCACTGTCTGGAAGCTCTGACAGACTAAGTGCAGTGCATATTCCTACCTTGGACACCCTTGGCCTCCGGACATCCAGATGTAAGAGTTGGGAGCCATTTGTCTGAGGTACCTGATGAGCAACAGCACAATGCAAAGCAGAAACGAAACCCCACAACCTCAGCCCTTGCAGGAAACAAGTCCCCAGCTCCCTCTTGCCCTTCGCTGCATGGGACAGGTGGTGAGATGGCCTTTTGTTAATCAGTGCCCTATGCCTGGTGTTCAGCTGGCAAGGACAGGCTGTCCCTTCCAGAGAAACCCCTTGCATAAGAATTAAAAAGGAACTGGGCTGAGATGCTGAACTAATCCACCAGGGCATGCCGGGAAGCTGCATTTTAAGCCATTCTCCCTGCCCACCCATCTCCCTGTGTGCTGTTTAGCTCTCCCGTCCCTCCCACAGCACTACGTGAATTATCCTGACTGAGCAAGCTGGTTTCATAACTGCCTGTGCTATGTCCTGTCCCCCCACCCCCGAATCTGCATGGGAGATGCTTGTACATGGGAGGCTTTTTAGCTACCACCGGTTTGCGCCGCTGTGAATAACAAGTCCACATGAATGCCAGCCTCTCCCCCTTCACGCATGCAGTATCTGCACACTGCACGTACATTTCACTACAATAGCCGTGTATGCTCCCCTGGCACACACTTACATCGCAAGCTCCTTGCAAGCACGCTTTGCACGTGTGTAACACTCGGTGAGCTCACCAGTAAGCAAAAAACTGGCACACTTCTCACAGGCATTCAGAGCCTCTGTCCCAGCTGCTCCCCTGCCACAAAGTGCTCCTCATCTATCACCCACCATGTGTGTGTGACACCTCATCTTCCTTCAGCTGCACCCTTCACAAGGGACTCATGCCACAGGCTTGCAGCTCACCCTTGCCACGGACACATATGTGCGGCACATAATGTACCTGGCACATGCCAAACACATGCGATATGCAAATGGGGCATGGCACATCATAGGATCATAGGATAATTCAAGACAAAAGAGACCATCTAAGGATGGAAACCTCACAGCCTCTCTGGGCAACTTTTCCCCATATTTGACTGTCTTTGGGGACAGAAAGAATTCCTTGTATTCTAGGTGGACCTCTCTTGTTTCAACTTATGCTTGTTGCCTCTCATGCTCCCACCATACACCACTGTGACCCTGTCTTTTACCAGGACTCTCAGATCCTTTCCAATAGAGCTGTTCTCCATCTGTCAGGTCCCCAGCCCATATTGTGGCCAGGACCTCTTTCTTCCCAGGTGCAGGGCTCTGCATTTGCCCTTGCTGGACTCACAATGTTCCTGCAGGCCCATTCCTCCAGTCGGCTTATGTCCCTCTGATGGCAGCCCTGCCCTCGGGCATGTTGTCTGGTTCCCCCTCCAACTAGGTGCCATCTGCAAGCTTGGTGGAAGTGCACCCCATCATCTCCTCCAGGTCATCAGTAACAATGTTAAACAGGACAGGTCCCAGGACAACCCCCTGAAGCACCCCACTTCGTACCAGCCTCCAGCCAGAGCACATCCTCTCACTATAGGCTCCGAGAAGTTCACAGTGCTGCCAAAAGCCATCCCTGGTGCCCCAGAAAGTGGGAGGGGAGCAGAGCAGCCTGGTCCCACCCCTTCAGGAAGATGGGATGGAGCTGCTCCAGCTGATGGCTCCGCCACAGGATGTGGCCATGGCACAAAGGCCCAAACAGAGAGAGTTCAGCACCTTCTCTCCAAAGAATACGAGGGCTGGAGTTTCTTAGAGGGTGATGTGCTGCCTTCAAGGTGAGGAGGAATCCACAAGACTTGGCAAGGCAGAGGTGGTGCCTCCCCTGCATCCCTGCATTTGGATGCTGGGCCAGATTCTTCCACCCCCAAGATGCCTTGGTTCCCCAGGGAGCACTCATTGTGCATGTAAGGAGGGCAAGCTTATACATCTTCAACAAGATCCTGTCAATTCAGCCCTGAGTCCAGCTCCTGCCAATGAACCTTGGCCCTGGCCTGTAGTCCTCTGCTATGTTCACCCTAGCCTGACACAGCTCTAAGGGTGCACCTGAAAATTCCTGTTTGTTTGGTGTTTTTTTAACACAGCAAGCCAGTGTGGGTGTAATAAAAAGAGTCAGTTGCAAACTGACAGAAGCTGAAAATACCACAAGGATAAAAAAGGCAAGGTATACGGAAAAAAAGCAATAAAGGCCCTTAATTACAGGTGTGGCCAGGAGCAACTCCTATTAATAAGGTTGCTGACACTTCCCCTTTTAAGACCCTGTTTTCACTTGCTTATAACTTTGTCAACGTTTCACCACTGGAGCAGAAATTTTCCACAGAATGGTCTGGATGAAGTATATATATGGCCTAGGGGGTGGTGGATCTTCTGGGCTTTCAAGCAACGGCTTGGCCTTGGGCAGGACATCAGTTTTTGTGTCACGGAGGCTGTGTTTTGCCACCTTCATGAAACACCACTGTTCTCCCCCACTGGCATGGACAAATTACATGGTTTTGCTAAACACGGGAGAAGGACTTGTCACAGCTTCACAGCCACGAAGATCTCAGCCTCTGCTAACCTGCCCAACCCTCCCTTGGCTTCTGAGGCAGGCATGACAGTGTATGGGCTTTCCCACAGAGGAGCAGGGCTGAAACTGGAAGGGCTTTCCCTTCTAGTGCCGCATCCTGCTGCTCTGCGTCAGGCACCAGGCTGAATCCCTCCACGACTCCCTCTGCCCTGCACTCCTGACACTTCTCTTTTGGCTTCTTGGAAGCCCAGTGAAGGACAGCACCTGATTTGAATAGAGAAGGGACGAAACTCCTGTCTGGGCAGCAGACTGGACCCAGGGGTGCAGTAGGGAAGAGACAGGCATGGTCAGGTGAGGTGGACCTGGAATGGGGCAATGGCTGAGTCCAGAGATGAGGACTTCATGACAAGCCTGAAGAAGGGAAGCCAAAAGTAGGAAAGCTTTCAAGGGACAGGAGGAGCAGGGAGGACAGCCGTATCAGCTTGTGTTTCTGGGATCGCTGACTTCTCCGGTGCCTGAACAAGAATCTTCTCCCAGGTCTTCTTCCCAAGTCTTACTGCTCCTATGTTGTTACCCTAAATGCCACCCAACAGTGTGTGTCACCTCTTGCCAGCTCTGCTCCTCACTGAGGACAACAGGCCACTATTGCTATCTGTTATATCAGAACACACATTTCTCATCACAGAAAAATGGCAGCACCAAGGCTGGCTGTACAACTGCCCTTCAATGTCCTCATGCATATGAATTATGATTGAGTCTTTAATTATGTGGCTGCAGATTTATTTTCCACAGAACACTTGCAGCACACAGGTTAGACGGTGCTCTGGATGAGTCTGGGATGTGTCACGAAGAAGGTTCTTTGCAGGGACTCAGCATCATCTCTTTATTTATTTATTTTTTCTCCCAAAAGTGTGAAGAAAAAGGAGTGACTCATTGCTGAGACATTTGTGTGTTGGCCTGGATCCCTGCCCCTGCCATGGATTTCCTACCTGATGCTGAGCGAGTCACTCACAGGATCCTTTTCAGAGGTAGCTATTAGCTATGTTTTATTTATTTTGGCATTTTGCTTTGTTTTTAGCCTTGTGCTGTCCTGGGATCCTGATGTCTTATTTGCAGGAGTATTTATTGCTTCCTGCTGCATGTGAATGGGGACTTGCACTCAACTGTAGAAAAGGCTCTAAAATGCAGAGCGCTCTGGCAAAGTGCTCAGCTCAGCATCCCCGCCTTGCAGGCTGCATTTGACCTTCCCTCCAGGAATGCTGGGTCTTCTCTAAAACACACCTTTCTTGCTTCGTATGAGTACTGAAAAGGAAAATCCATTATTATTTGGGAAGTACTGAGAAACTAGAGTGTGTGACCCATAAAAAAAGACCCCGTGAATATTCATCATTGTTTTTTGAGTGGGGTTCACGTGTTCTGAATAAACTGTGAATTAATGCTACGAACAACTCTGTTCTGGTCTGTTGGATGTATCAAGCCACCAGTACTTGCCTCCTGGGGAACCACTGCTCTTGAACTGCAGGTGGAAATGCAGTTGTTCTCACCTTTTCTTGCTTTCACTGGACTTGCAGAAGTAGAATTTCAGCACAGAGCTGAAGTTTTTTCTGCTCTTTCCCTGATTCCTCACACTTTCCTAGCACAGGCAAGTCTCTGCAAAGAAGCAGCCCCAGTCTTCAAAGCAGCATGTCCCTCTCCGGACAGCAGGTGAAATGGGATTCTGCTCACTGTGGATCAGGCAGAGCTGACAAATGCGACCTGGCATTTCTCTGAGGTCTGCTGGCTCACTGGAGCTCAGCTTTCCCACGAGTTTTACTAGGTGCTATGAATATCGTATACGGTGACACTGGAAGGCCACCCAGCAGTGACACTGTGAATTAACAGGGCAACTCTAGCCCTTCTTTCCTACCTGAGGAATGACATGGCGGACAGTAGTGAGCCAGCGACGTATAGCCCCCTTGGCTAGATACATCAGCCTGTAAGAGTCAGCCCAAGACACATTGCCATGGGTTCCCTCTACAGCACTGCAGTGTGAGTGCTGGGGACTGCCCGAGGACCTTTCCATGCGAACAGGACAGCAGCCAAAGGGCCTGCAAGCGGAGCCACCCCATGTAGCCCATCTTCTGCTTGCCTGAGTTCAGCAGCAGCACTCTCTGGATCATCTCGGGATGGTTTGGCCATGTCTGAACCGTGTCAGAGGGACATGAGGTATCCCAGATGCAGGTCCCCCAGTTGCTGAGCTAAGAGGCTTGGCTGGAGCCTTGACTCCTCTCCATGCTCTACACCCAAAGATCCTTCCCAGGCAAACCAGGGAGAAGGGACAAGGTCAGGTGTCCTGAGATCTCATCCTGGCACAGGGTTATGAGTGCAGCTGTGGCTCACTGCTGGGTCTGGAGATTAGACAGCCTTCCAGCTGTGGTAGTTTAAATGAAGTCTCAATGTGCTTTTGTTGTTGCCTAATACAGAGCTAGACTTGAGGGGATGTTCATTTTTTGGAGAAGTGCATAGAGAGGAAAAGATGCTTGTGGCTACTGCTGCACACCAGTTTGGTAAGTGGAGAGGAACGGAGATGACCCAGCACAGATTGTGAGCACGGATTCCACCTGTCCTGCAAATTTCTTCCCTTCGCAACCCAACCCCAACCTCTCTCTTTGGGGTTCTGCTGCTTGTGTTATATATAACACCTACCTTTTTTTAGACACTGGGGCAGGAGTTATCTGTTGTACCACTGGAGCACTGACAGCCCTGGTGGAGGCAGGGCCCCCATGGTATTGGCTGCTACACACAGAGCCAAAACCAGCAGCCCCTGGCCCAGGCTCCCTAATGTAAATCACTCCATAAGAAGAGGTGTAACTAGGCAATGCTTGGAGAGAAGAAGGTGGGTGTTATTAGATCACATGGCTAGCCAGGCTAACAGCACTAAAAGCTTGATTACAATTCAATTAAGGAAATGTTTCTAATTAAAGAGTTCTTATTTTAAGCCCTAAATGATTAAAATAAAGGTAGCTGAAGTGTCCGTACACACATTCAGATTTCATCCCCAAGGGCTATGTCTACGTTTGGGATTTCTTAAAATTCCCTCCTGCCATTTCAGCCAACAACAGGGGGAGAGCTGGTGTGGCTGCCGTCCCCCCAGACCTTGTGCATGCCTGCCAGGCAGTGTCACCCCAAATCCTGCTCCCACCTGCCGTTCCAAGAGCCGACTTTCCTGGGATCCAATTCAGATCCATCTTGCCAGGAGCCCCCTCTGGCAGAGCCTGCCTCACTGAGTGCCTGTATGGGCCTCCCTCTCGCAGCAAAGTTGTGAGCGGTGTTGGCCTCCAGCAAATTCCCTCTCAGCTGATGTGCACCCACCTAGGGTAGGAGGGCAAGCCCTCAGCTGGATTTGGCAGCAGCTGCGTACTTTATTACCTACCTTCCCATCTGTTCACTGTTACGTAAGCTGTGAAACTACAGAGGTTCAGTGGAGCATGAGTAAGGAAATGTCATTACTACGAAAAACTCAATTAAATTTTAACTTCTCAGAATGGAGACAAAGTTCTGTGATAAAACTGGCCCGGCAGTGAGAGGAACAGCACTGTTTCCCAAAGGGTTGCATAAAACAGGAACTCTTTCCAGGTCTCAATGGCCCATCAGCTCAGTGCGGGTGCTGACTGGTAGCAGGATTCAGAGCGCTGCAGCCCACCATGTTGGTATGACTCAAAGCAACGACTGCTTTCTGCACCGCACAGTGCTGGCAGAGCTGCAGTGCCAACAGCCCATGCTTATGTTGCGCATTTGAAAGTTGACATAGGGGTCCTGGTCTGAACGCACACAGGGGCTGGCCTGGTATGGTGGCTTTTGAGCTCTTCTCTATCACGCTTATCTCCTCCACCCTTCACCTGACTGCAGGAACTGCAGTTCTTGACTTTGCCATGATGGTGCCAAAGCAGCTCCTCCCTAACAAAGGCATTCTGTGAAGCTTGGAAGTGTCTGCCTCTTGCTCCGCAGTACCCCTTCCCTCTCAGCCTGCGCTGGTCCCTAGCCTCCCTCACACTTGTGCTCCCTGAGCCGCACAATGCCACCTCGCTCCTCCTGTACCCATCCAGCCCCAACCTCCCACCTCTCAGGAGCCCCCCAACGCTTCCCTGGCCCAGGCTCTGCGTCTACAGCCCAATGTGAGTCTGACACACCCTGGCTGCCCTCTCCAGACCCAGCTGGCTCTTTCTGAGCCACTCCAGGGCTTGCTGTGGCACACAGTGGCCACCTGGCCCCCAGCTACCCCAGGGTCTGGAAGGGTACCCCCGGCTTTACACCCATCTGCTGGCGGGCGCCCCATGTGCCCCTGTCTGTCCGTGTTAGGGTGTCTGTATGTGGATTTTCAGGTGCTTCACCCAAGGGGTGTCCCCTGCTCCCGAGCGGCATAGGGCGAGGAGCCCTGACCCCCTCTGTGGGGTTGGGCAGCTCTGGTGCCTCGTGGGCCTTCCTGCGGGACTCCACTTGGCATCCACCGCCATTGTGATGGAACCCGGCGCCCTTCTGTGAGGATCCCCAAGCTGGGCCGGGGGCTGATGACCCTGCTGTGGTGGCAATGGTGCCATTTTGGGGCTGCCATTGGTGGTGCCACAGTGGGCTGTTGCCCTGCTCTCCCTGCAGCACCCGCTGAAGGGAAACCTTCGCTGGAGAGCCCGGCAACTTCTGAGGGGAAATGCCCCCCAAAACCCACCCCGTGTGTGGGTGGGGGCTACTCCTCTCCTTGGTCGGGGCTGAGGGGCGACGCCGGGCGAGAGCGCAGCGGGAACGGCGGTGGGTGATTGCGCCTTTAACAGCAGGCGGAGGAGGAGGAGGGCTGGGGCTGCGCTGGGTGACATCACTGGGTTTGGCTCCGGGGCTCAATGGAAACTGGGTGAGCGCCGGGCTGTGCCGAGCACACGCCGGCTGGAGGGGACGGCGAGCGGGCGGGAGGCGGCAGGCAGCGCCGCGCCGCGCTGAGCCGAGCCGAGCGAAGGAGGGACGCGTCGGGCACGGCCGCCACCAGCCCTCCCCAATCCTCCGTCATCCTTCTCGCCGCGGCCGCCTGGCCCCCTGACAGCCGGCGGAGCAGCAGCCCCACACGGCCCCCTTCTCGTCAGGGTGGGTATGGGGGGCACCCGCCTCCATCTTGGGGCGCAAACCCCGGGGGAAAGGCGGCCCCTCCGGCTCTTTGTGTGCGCGGAGGGAGGGGGAGGGGGCGGGGGAAGGGAGGGCAGGGCGCGATGCGCCGGGCCGGGGGGGGCAGCGGGGGACAAAAGCCCCTTTGTGGGGGCGCGGGGAGGGGGTCGCCCCTCCGGATTTGGGGGGGGGGCACCCCACTCTTCCTCTTCTCCCCCTGTTGGGGCCCTGCCCGCCTGCCGGCGGGACCGGAGCGAGCGGGGAGAGGGTGCTGTGCCGTTCTCGGCGGGGAGCGGCGGGGGTCCCTGCGGGGGGTGGGGGGGCGCCCCATGGGTGATTTAACCCCCTACCCCTCCAGCTCACTGATGCTTCTGATCCAGTTTTGGGGGTCTGCGCTTGGGGGAGTCTGTGTGTGGGTCTGTGTTTCCTTTTGTACAGGGAGGGGGCGGTTTGGGGCGGGGGTCCGCGGCCGGGAGCGGGGTGTGTGTGGGGGACACACACGAGAAGTTCAGCGCCGTTCCCGGGGGTGGCTGCTTTTTGTTACCTACCCGGAAAAATAACAGCCCGGGTAGGGCTGTCTTCGCGTAGTGTTTTGCCTGTAGGGGGTGGGGGTGTAAGGGACATATTTATTTTTTTGTGCCGTGTGTTTCCCCCCCCCCCCCCCCCCCCCGTTTTCCTGTTGTGGCTATTTCTTCCTCAAATGCTCTGTACGTAGGGTTCGTCTGCCCCCCATCTTATTTGCTGCTTTGCTTTTTGTAAGTGTGAAAGGGTCTGGAGGAGTTTGATGTTTTTCGTTGCAATCAAAATGTCATTTTTCTCTTTTTTTCCTTCCCATTTTGAAGCCAGTTCAGATGACTGTTTTACCAGCCTCTTCCTTTATTCCCTTCACACACACACAAAAAGCCATGTAATGCCTTTATGTCTATGGGCAATGCAGCCCCTGCTCCTCACACTTGCACAGAAAGCTGGGCTCCGCAGCCTCCATTATGGAGCCATGGATTTGGTTTTTGCATGGCCTTTGCTAGCTGGGGCATCTTCGACCCTCCTTAGTTGGGACTGAGGTGGCCCTCCTGTTGTCCCCCCCCCTCCCACCCCAGAGATGGTCCCTGCATCTTCGGTTGCCAGCAGCACTGGCACCGTGGTACGAGATCAACTCTATCGTGTGTTTATATAATGGCCTTTGTGCCTCTATGTGGGTATTTTATGTTATATAAAAGGGGACTGACTGGTGCAAAATGGTGTGTGTGGGAAAGCAGTTCTGGCGGCTGGATAGTAATTTTTTTTTATTTATTTATTTATTTATTTTTATTGGGGAAGCTGCGTAGTATATTGTAGGTGTCTGTGTAATGTTGGATATTCACATACGCAGACGTTCATGCAGAGCGCACGCTTGCTTTTGAGGCTCTAGGTGTGTTAATCCCTTATGGAAAACTAAATGGTTTAACTAAATGATTGCCCTGCAGCCCCTGGGAACGCTGTCTTGGCTGGAGAATGCGGGAAGGGTGGCAGGGCAGGGAGGGTTAAGTCTGCTTGGGGCCGGAGGGGGGGTGGGAAAGAGAAGGAAGGATGACTTATTAAATTTTATGCATATAAATAATATATAGAGAGTAATATAAATTTCATATATAATAATATAAATCTTACATGTGAAATTTTCTTTCTTCTTGTAATAGTAAACCTGAAGATCAGCTGATAAGGGCGGAAGCTGTAGATGGTGGGGCTACATGTGTGAAGTAGAAGCAAATGTGGTAGATGTTTGAACTCCTGGAGCAGTTGTTGAGGGGGTAGAGATGGGATGTGTGTGTCCTGCCCCCTTACCATTAATCCAGGCTGCTGCTCTCTGGCTATTTTCCACCCAGGTTTTCTAAGCACACTTGCGTGTGTGTTGGGGGTGAGATAAAGCAAAATGACAGCTGTGCGAGACCATGATTTTTCACTCCATTATCCTGCTCTCTACTTCCACCCCCTCACCCTGGAGCATTTTTTAGATTCCCCTATGGAGCCTGTTGCTTAATCAGTTAGAAGGGCTGCTGCCTCGTGGGGTGAGAAACCCTTCTTAACCTGGCTCCTGCCTGTCCCAGAAGGGTTGGACCAAATTCAAGCTTGGGACTGCGGTGTTGCAGAGCAGTAACCACTGTGCCCTGGTGTGGAGGGGACCCCACCGAGACCTCTTGCCCAGCCATGCTTTGCCCCAGCTGGGAGTAGGACTTGAGTGGAAGCGCTCAGGGTTCGCAGGTCTCGGCAAACACTCCCATGAAGGAAGGGAGGTTCGAGAGCCGTCTTCCTGATGGTGGTGTGACGAGTTCCCGGGGACACAGACCTTCGATCATTTATTGGAGTAGGAGTGTAAGCAACTCAGATGTATGTTAATGCGGTTATACAGAACAGCAGGCAGCGGATAAAAATCATGTCTGTTTGCTGCGCCCTCTCCCAGGTATGCCTGCCTCCTGGTTCGGTTCCCAAGGCTCTGCCTACATTCCTTGTAGTAAGAAAGTCAGAAATAGCCACAGGGTTTTATAAACTTTAGACACACAGAAACTCACATGCATAAGTAAATACTAGGTGAGTGGGCTCCACCTCTAAGTGTTTTGTGTGTGGTTTCTGGTGACTGGAGCTCTGCTTTCAGGGTTCGCAATGTCCCCTGAATGCCTTGATAGGATTATTCCCCTCTATGACTCTGCAGCCCATCTATTCCTCTTTCTGTAATCCCATCTCCTGAGGCAAGAGGAGGTCACGGTTTATAGTGTGCCCAGAATCCTGTAGCTGGGATTTTTTTTTTGTGCATGTGTCTCAGAAGGCCATTCCTCCCTTCTTTCCTTCAGTGATGCTTCCTTCCCACTGAGCTCCAGCAAGGGAAAGTTCCTCTCACCTACTTGTGAACACATGAATCATTCCTCACCTTTCCTGTCCCCAACAGGCTCTGTCTGCATTTTGTACGCTAATAATGTGGCATTGCATAAATTAGGAGTGTGGCATATCCGTCTAAAAGGAGACGTGTTGGCTGTCTTGGGAAGAGCTGTGGTTCCTGTGATAAGTTGGTGACCACAGAAGGACAAGGGAAAGGGGGCTGTTAATGAGGGAACTGCTGGAACTGTGTTTGGCCAAGGTGTTGGCAGGGAGAACAAAATCTGTGGCTGCGGTCTTTCCACCTAGTTGGTTTTCTGTGGAAGGCGAGTAGGCTAAGCCTGGGCATGTTGATTGGGTATAGCAGGTCAAAGGGTTAGCTAACCACCTCAGGTAAAGGGATGAGGAAAGACCTAAGCTGCTAAAAACTAACAGCTGGCACACCTGGGTAAGCAACAGAGACAGAGAGGCTCAGGTAGACCCAAGGAGGCTGTAATCCCATCAGCAGAAGTTGTGTGAAGATAAGCAAATGGTACTCCTAGTCAGTATGCCTTTCCTCACAGGGTTCAGTTCAGTGATGTCTCCTCCCTTCCCCCCTCCCCCCCCTCCCCGTACCTGCCCCTGCCTAAGGGCGATGGAGTCCTTGCTCGTGGCAGTCTGTCTGTCTCTTGAAGTGCCTGAGTCCTGTGCTTCACCACCACCAAGGTGCTGGGCCAGAGAGCACTTCTTTTCATAGGGTTTATTATGTCTGTCCCTTTTGGTGTCTCACGAGGTTACCACTGTCCTGGTGCCAGGTACTGTAGGTTACAAAGAGCAGTACCAGTAGTGTGAAGTCATCACCTGCTGAAACCTTCTTAGGAGGGATTTCCTGCCTGCCCCCCCTGATTCTGAACAAAATAGTGGCGAAGAGATTCAATCCTTCTTCATTCCTATAGTTGCAACATGGAAAACATGCTTGAAAGGGTCATGTTCCTGCAGCAATTCCAACTTATGCTGTCCCTGGACATCCAGGAGATCAGGAGAGGTGATAAAGACTGTGTAGAAAGTGAAGTATTTCAAGATTAAAATCCATAACCAGCGTCTGGTTGAAGTGGGGCGGGGGGGGGGGGCGTTGTCTCTTCTGTAGTCTTACATGATTCACTTCCTGTTTCTGTTCTGATGCTGTGTTTTCTGTGATTCTTTTCTCAGCCAAACTGAACCATGGAGCTTCGAGTGGGGAACAAATACCGTCTGGGCAGAAAGATTGGCAGTGGCTCGTTTGGAGACATTTACCTAGGTGAGTGTGAGTCTCTGTCCTTCCGCTTGCAAGGGTATTTTTCTCAATTGCATCGTTGTTTTGGGGTTGTTTTTCTTGCCTATTGATATTTGTGGGCATGTTGAAGGTGGTAGAGAGAAAAAAAGCTTCAAGGTATACTGCTAGTTGCTGCTGGTCTTCTGATGGCAAAGAAAGTGGGATGAGCTCAGCTTTGCCACACAGGTATTGGAGAGACAGTGGTGTTTGATCAGACTGATTTAGATTTGGTCTATTCGGGGCATATTTGTCATACACCGTACTCCAGCTCTCTTGTTTCCTTTTCTTGAGCTTGAGTGTGTGTGGCTATAAACTCTGTAAAGAGTGGGTGGTGGAAAGGGAGGAGACGGTTGTTCCTTCAGGGGAGAAAGAATAAAGTTTTAGGAAGATTGGTCGTGGAAGAAGTGGTCCAGCATCTGTGAGAGAGGGAGGTCTGAGACCAGGAGGCGTAAAACAGGTCAGAGAGACTGGCCTGATTAAAATCCTGGGGCCCAGATCTGTTAGATCTGTAATGAGATTTAGAGTTGATATCTGGTATGACCTGAACTGGGAGATCAGTGGACAGAGCCCACGAGACTGGGTTTCCTGTTACTTTGGCAGGTCACCTGGGGAGAAGTTCTTCCAAGCCAGCATGCTGATCTGTAAATATGTTCCCTGGTGCTTTGCATGGTGATGTTTTTATTGGCCCAAACAATGTGTGGGGCCAGAGCAGTGAGACTACCCAGTAGCCTGATCGATCCCTTCATGAGGGCCGGCGCAGCTTTACCTGTCATCTAGTTCTCACTACTACCTGTTCAGCTGTAGTCCTGCAGGCCAGCAGAATGATTGCCCTCTCCTTTCTTGGAGTTTGCCCCCTTTGGGTACTTATAGATAGTAGTCACCTGCTCCTTGACTGTTTATTTGCTTAGTTGAGTCGTATTTTGCTTCCCAGTACATCTACCACTCCTCCCTCTTGCTGCTCTTTGTTTTTTTCCCAGTTTGTCTATCTGCTGAGCAACTGAGAGCCTAAACAGCATTCGAGGTGTGACAACTCCAGTGCTGGGCAGGGAAGGGCTACCCTTGAGGGGTCTGTAACGTGATGCCTCTGCAGAGACTGCTTTGGGTCTCCTTGGCTTCCCTCATCACCAACACTGTATCACGTTGCAGAATTTGCCTTGGCGCGCTGTCAGCTGTATTGTAGGAGATCCCTTCTAGGTTCTGCAACATCTTCCCATTCCTCCCCAAATTCCTTTCGTTAAATACCTGTAATTCAGATTACTTTTCCCTGTGTTTGTAAATCGCCTTCTGTTCTCTGCCTCTAGCTTTTATCTCCAGTTCCTCTTGCTTTGTTATTCTCTCTTGGTTGGTGTTGGCAGCCTCTCTTGATTAAGTGTCATGTGGGAATCATCAGTAACAGGCTTTGTTGCCACCTTTATCCAGAGAGGAACAAAGATGGTAAATAATGGATCTGGGATCCCAATTCTACCATGTGTTGCCTTTACTGCAGCCTACTTCTGTATGTCACTCCTCTGTGGCCCTCTGGCCAGTTAGTGTCTTGGGTGACAGGGCTTTTAATTCCCAGATGCTAGGGATTGAGGGGTGATAGCCCAGACACAGCATTTTCCATCTATGCTAGGGCTTGAAGCCTTCCAGACCCTCTCTAGGACAGTATAATTTGTCAGGATCTTGCAAAATATCTGGGGTACATATGGAGAAAGAAGGGAGGTACTGAATGGAAGGCCTGATACTGTATTCCTCTGTACCACGTATCAGGTCGTCTAGCCGTGCAAAGGGGGCACAGAAAACAGGCTCTGGTGAAGGGGTTGTGCCTACCTTGCCCATAACCAAACAACATGAGAGGCAGAGGAAGCCGCAGTGCCCTACTGTGGTGAGCACAGTGGGATGCCTCCAACTGCCGAGTTCAACCAAGTTACTTGAATGCAGAATCAAAGCCCTTGTGAAGTTCATTGAGTTGCAAGCCAGCGTGTTTTGAAGCAGTGATAGCGAGACGTCTTGGAGCCTGGGTGACTCCCCAGCCTGGAGGGATGGGGCATGTAGTCTCTGATGGTGTGTCTGGAAGACGGTTGTGCTCGTGTTAGCCTCTCACAGTCTGCTCTGCAGATAGAGTTCTCTCTCTTGATAGCTGTGTGGAGACGGAGCAGAGACAGACAAACCTTGTTTGTCTCAGAAGGCAAGCATGGGCTGTACTGTTTATCCTCAGCTTCTCTCTTTCAGGGTGTTAGTACCTTCACCTGCTCTGTAACCAGTGGGTACTGTGTGCTGTGCTCTTTGAGATTTGTTTTTGGGGTTTTCCTGTCAGAAAGAAACTTGGGCAGACACAAAGGATGGACTCCTGTTAATCCTCAGATGGGGCTTAAAGCACAGTGCCTTGCATGCCCTACCTGAGGATATAGATGTGCTACAGGGGATATTCTCCCTGCGTTGGCTTGGGAGGGTGGGAAATGAGATCAGGCTGCCCATGGGCCTTGACTAGCCCATTTGCCTCTAAGAACGCTCACTCAGAAGTGTGAAACCCAGCCTGTGGAGGAGTTGCCAAGACCTTTGGGACATTGGAGGAGAGGTGCTTTGTCAGAGGCGTTGGCCAAGAGGCAGTGCAGGGTTGCTGGATGTGGCATGAATCGTCGAGGCTGAGATGCACTGGAGGGAACATTGGTGGTGGAGAGGAGCTGGGAATGGTGGGGCAGACAAAGCATGCTGGGACCTGCACTGGCTGGGGACAGTTCCTGGTGACAGGCTCCTCCCTTGCTGGGAGGGGAGTGCCTTCCCTTTGTTTCCTGGCCTATTAACTCTCTCTCGCCCTATCTGACTTCTTCCATCTGTTCCCAGCCCTCCTTTCTTCCCCTACTGAGCTGGCGAGCGGGTAGTGGGTGGTGGGGAGAGCAGGGGGACGTGCCTGTTGGCTTGTGCGATGCTGCGCGATGCGCAGGGAGGGCGGTGTTTATTGTATCAGACATGCAGCAGGCTTCCACTCCGAAAAGATCCTGTTTAGCTGGTGACATCCTCTGTCCCCAGGGCCCCGTTTCAAACAGCTCATGATGAATGAGTTGAATTTGTGCAGCCCTCACAGCAGAGCGAGACTGGGGGTGGATGTTAGGAATTATCCCCAATCCTACATATGTCTCTCGAGTGGCTGAAGCTAGGCAGGCTCTGCTGCATTTGTCTGAAACATGGTGCTTTCCGGTCTGGAGAAGGAGTGGAGAACTGTTGCTTTTGTACTTGTAGCTTTAAAAAAGATGGTGGTTAAAGAGTGGAACAAAGGATCAGAGAGACTCCTGCCAATGAATTCCCTCCTTGCTAGTGGTAGTCTCTGTCTGGGTAGATCTCTAGCCATAAAATGGTAGAGGGAGCAACCTGAAGACATATGGGGGTTTGTGGAGGGGGTGAGCCTAAAGTGTTGAGTTGGTGACCCCCTCGGCAAAGAATAGCTCCTCGTTAGGTCCAATTTGTCCTACTTTTGCTGTTTCAGGCCAGAGGGTTGTTTCCTCTTTTTCTAAGAGATGTGTCTCGGCTATGGAGAGTGTGGGGCTGGAGGTCACGTTGATCATTTGAATGGCATATTCACGTTTTGCAGAATCTAAGTTTTCTTGATGCTTATCCCTCCTTTCCCTTTTCCTGCTTTACATGCTCAGAGATAACGACACTCCCCACCTGCAGACAGCCTAGTAGATGGATGCATCGTCATCTTCCTAAACACACGGGGTAATGTGGAGATGAGAACTCATTCATCTTTCCACTGTTCAACTTCAGGGAGTAGGGTTTGTTCGAAATGGTAATGCTGCCAAAAGTCAACAAGACCTATCATTGCATGTGTGTCAGCAGATGGACTAGGAGAGGGAAAAATTCCCCCAGGGAATGGACAAGGGAGCTGCTGCAGAGGATTTGGAAGAAAATCTTCACAAAGGCAAGGGAAAGAGAGAAGGGAAGGAAGCGTTCTTATCTTTTTGGATGTCCTGGGTGTTAACATGCTGAATGAGGGCTCGTGATTGAAAAGGTAGATAGACATTAGTCCAGGGCCATGTTCTTACTGTGATCTGAGCCCCTTTTCCTGCTCTCTTCCTCCTTACCCTCCTGATGCTCATAAGAAGGGTCCTCTGGTGGACTGAAGGGAATGTACAAACTTGTTCTGTTGGCCAGCAGTTTTTAAGTGGAAAACGCCAGCATCTTTCCAAAAGTAACCATTGCAGAAATGGTTCTGGATCTGAGGATGGCTTTTTCCCTTTCCCTTCTTCTGCATGTTGAGTAAATTCACCCTATTGCTCCTCCTTCCCCTCCCTCAGAGCACCCTAAATAATTCCTCTCCCTCCTTAGCGTTTACAGCCTTCAAATATTTGCAGACTGTTGTCATGTCCCATTCTTCCTCCCCACCCTTCTTTGTTGTATCTCTTGTCTATGTTACATATTTAGCTCTTTTAATCTTTCTTAGTAAATCAGTCCCTCTAGGCCCTGATCGTTTTTGTTCCTCTCTTACAAATTCCAAGCAGCTTGTCTGTCTCGACTCAGCGCTGTAGTATCTGGATGACGTCTTTCTGCTAGCAGGCAGCTCTTGGCTAACTTTGTGTACAAGCCAGAACTCTTCAACAGGAGATGGATCTCCTTAGGATCCAGGGGAAGAAGGGATCCAGTTGTGTGAACATTTCCTTTTTCTCTTTGGTCCCTGGCTCTGGAGGTGGTGTGTGAAAGAGGATGGGTGGAGACATCTATCTGTAGCTGTCCTTGTGGACTCTGAAAGTCTTATCAGAGAGATCAGGAGGCATGAATTAACTAGACCTACCAAAACTAGCTACGGGATATCTACAAAACATCACCTTTGACTCCAGCTTATGTTTGGCATGCATGTTCTGGAGTAGTTTATTTTATGACAGTGTTCATAAGCTGCTTGTGATCAGAGCTGCTCTCTGATTTGTGTTTGAGTTGAACTTTTAATAGTTCTGGATATGAGGAAGGGCTTGTTTGTGTGTGTGAGGCAGGCATGGGAGGGGGGAGAGAAGCAAGTCTTGAGTATCATTCCCGTGACCTGTGTACAGATCTTCATTCTTTCCATTTTAGGATGATGTGAAACATCTGGAATCCTCTATGCTAGTACAAGAGAAAGACCAGCCTGTTTCTCTTTTGACAGTGTGCT
The DNA here is from genome assembly GCA_028020825.1 of Podargus strigoides. NCBI lineage: Eukaryota > Metazoa > Chordata > Aves > Caprimulgiformes > Podargidae > Podargus > Podargus strigoides. The sequence goes on along the minus strand of CM051663.1, from coordinate 115,069,947 downwards.
TTGGGACCAGAGTGCTGGCTTTCGTGCCTGGCAGCTCAGTTCTTTTCAGAAAGAAGCATGTGAGGTGGTGGTATTGTGTCATCACAAACTATCTAGCAATACCTTCAACAAAGGCGACTGAGTAGCTTAATTCAGTACTGGATTCAGTTTATTTCTTCACGCTTCTAATTTAGGATACAGCAAATGTTTCAGTGTTGGCAAAAGATAAAGATATTTAATATCTCAGGTGAGGGAGAAGCTGGAAATTTGGGAATTGTCTGTAGTGAGCAGGTCAGGGCTGTGGAGAAACCAGAAGTAGCTGGGAATGTTAGCAATGTCTCCTTCTGCTGAAACAAAGTACCTGAGATAACCAGTAATTTCGCTCCAGAGGAGGTACTTCATATCACTGCCTGGGGGGCTGGCTTGGGTTCAGAGGCTAGGTATATGATCAGGGACAGCTAAAACTTCCACTCAGTTTAGGTACTGCTGATATGTATAAATTGACCTCTCATAGTAAGTCTGGCACTTTTTGAGATAACGAGGCAGTTAATGTGTTGTAGGACTGTTGTTCTAGGCTGGCTGCAGGATCAGAGCTGGTTTCCTATTTGCATGCCTTTCTCTGTGCTTGCCTTTGCAAATGGCAGTGCTGGAAACTCTGTGAAGTGGCTGAATGTCATTTCTGTCGCAGAGAATAAATTTAAGGGCAAATCTTAAGGTTTTGGCATCTGTACAGGCCGTGTTAAAAGTGGTTTTTGGCTTCAGTGGAAGCTTGCACAATCTTGATTTCACCCTCATTTCTATGCAGGAGCCAATATTGCAACTGGTGAAGAGGTGGCCATCAAACTGGAATGTGTCAAAACCAAGCATCCCCAGCTCCACATTGAAAGCAAGTTCTACAAGATGATGCAGGGAGGAGGTGAGATGGGGAGGAAAGGATGGGGCCGGGGGAGGGGTGGAAGAAGAAAGGAAATGATTTGGTGTTACAGATGATCTTCTCAGCTGGGGATGCAGCAGTTTTCCTCTGCTCTGTGGGCTTAATCTTTTTCTTTCCCCAGTGGGTATCCCCTCCATTAAGTGGTGTGGAGCAGAGGGGGACTATAATGTGATGGTGATGGAGCTCTTGGGGCCCAGCCTGGAAGATCTCTTCAACTTCTGTTCCCGCAAATTTAGTCTCAAGACAGTTCTGCTCCTGGCAGACCAGATGGTGAGTTTCCTCTGAAGCATTTGTGCCTACTCTCCTTTTCCATGCCTTTTTTTTTTTTTTTTTTGTCTCCTCCCATCCCCTCTGCTGAAGAACTGCTATATCCTAGGCTTTTTTTCATTTAGCAGCAAGTGACTGCCAGGTTTCTATTTCTTGATGGAACTATGGGCCTGCAACCTAGGCATTCCTGGTTTTTCCTGATCTCCATCCCTCCTCCCTTCCCCTGGTGCTCACCCTGTGTTAGTGCTGCTTGCGTAGATGCTTTTGCACGCACGATGAACAACTGGCATCGCTACCTTTCTTGACTTAACTCCTGTGCCCTGAGTTTAAGACCCTTAGCTGCTCTGGACCCTCTCCTTCCCCAGCCTAGTTAAGTTTGAAAGGTGACTGGTGTCAATGCCGAAGCTCAAAGTTTTATTCTGTACAAACTTGCTTCCCATCCTTCTTTGTAGTGCTAATGGTGACCTCCCCAGACTGAGGACTGGGCTGGTGAGCAGGGTTGAATTCCGTCTCCAGATCCTTCTGTCTCCAGAGGGTGTCTTTTCCTTGGCTGTCATCTCTGATATTTTCTGTGAAGTGTCCCTTTCCCTGCTCTGACAGGCCAGTGTCCTGGACAGAGTAGTAGTAGTAGTAGTAGTAGTTTTCAACAGATGCAGTTATGATAAGTTTCCTTCTTGCTTTTCTTACTATTTATTTATTTATTGCCTCCCTCCAGATCAGCCGTATTGAGTACATTCATTCCAAGAACTTCATCCACCGGGATGTGAAGCCAGACAACTTCCTTATGGGCCTCGGCAAAAAAGGAAACCTAGTATACATCATTGATTTTGGTTTGGCCAAGAAGTACCGAGACGCCCGGACCCACCAGCACATCCCTTACCGGGAAAACAAGAATCTGACTGGCACAGCCCGTTATGCCTCTATCAACACCCACCTGGGAATCGGTGAGCCTGCTGTTCCCCCTTGGTGGGGCTTTCCAGGGGGATAGTGTGTCCCCAGAAGGAAGGGATTGGGTTCTGTGCCTGGCTCTGCTACTCACCTATGTTGAGATGCTGAGCAAATTACTTAACTATTATACCTGTGTTACCTCTCCTGCCTTTTGTGGCACTCAGCTCCTGAAGGCAGAAATTGTGTACGGATGTGTGTTTGTGCGCTGTTTTGTGCAGTGGGGCCCTATTTCGGCATCAGTGCTGTGACCGCCCTGACTTAACTGCTACTGACTCTGCCTTGCACAATTTTTGCAGGCTGATTAGATGTGTAAAGGAAACATTTGCAGGCTCCGAGCCTTTAGGGATATGTGCAGTTGAAACCTCTCTTGTTGACTCCTGAGTGCCTTTATCAGTGATTACTCTGTAGCTGTCTGAGCTAGAGGATACAGGCCCACTGCAATGTGGTCATACTCCTGTTACCCACCACTGAGGATGGGGACAGCCAGGTGCCAGGGACGTACAAGAAGCTGAAATGAGGGCAGGCTTCCTACTGCCCGGACATCCAGGTTTTGTAATTGAGGATTGGCTGTCATGGGCCTTCAAAATATGCCCGTGATCCACACTGCCATGCTCACTGCTGAGAGAGATTGAGGCAGCTTTAGGGAGGTAGGGCTCTGCCCTTAGCGTCTATGGCAAGTACTGTGGGAGTAAAACTAGGCTGGGAAAGAGTGCTCAGAGTTCAGACGGGTCTTATGTTGGTGATTGCACAGAATTACACCCAAGCAGGTTCTGAATGTCTCCAGAGAAGGAGACTCCAAAACCTCTCTGGACAGCCTGTTCCTGTGCTCTGCTCTGTGCACAAGGTTTTACAAAACCTGGGATAATGGCAATCTGCTCTAGGTGAACCTGCTTTAGCAGGGGGGTTGTATCATCTGATCTCCATAGGTCCCTTCTAACACCTACCATTCTGTGATTCTGTTAATATCCACCACGCTTAAACCTCCTGAAGTCACCCAAACTCTTGCCCAGGGAGCGAGTCCCTGAAGCACAACACGTTGTTGCTGTGAGGAACAGTTTTGCAGTTTTCTCTTTTGTTTTTTTGATCAGGTACTTTTTCCCCTGCTTGGGCTGAACTTTGTCCACAGTGCTGGAGTTTCTTACTTACCACAGAGTCTCTTCTGAGCAAGCTGACTTGGTTCTGCGACTAGTTAGCAAATCCAAAGAGCAAAAACACTGAAGCTGCCCTGTCTGCAGACTCAGGAAGGTAGCTCCTGTGCTCATAGCTCAGTTTGTATCTTAGGGAGACCTTATTCTGAAATGTGTAAGCTGGGAATTTGAAAATCAGAGCAAGGAACTCAAACCTTTTAAACTACCAGCTTCCACAAGATTTTGTGTTCTCCTTCTTCCTAGGGAAAGCTTCCCATTCTCCCTTCTTGCAGGTGGTTTCTCAGAAATCTGGAGTCAAGACTTGACCTGCAGAAAATAAAGCAGTTTTCCACTATCTTTCTTGCTTAATATGGTATAACTGTAGACTGAAAATGCTTTATTTATATTGAAATGGGGAGTGCTGTGCATTGAGAGTGGGCTGTGATCTCCTGACCTCTTCCACATAATAAGAATAGTTCTTGTAGACGACCAGCTTGGAAAGCTCTATATTTTGGCTTGACCTGCTTATATATAACTGACTCTCCATTGAATTCTCGGTCAGGATTTCCACAGCCATGGTAACTGCCACAAGGAGACATGCAAAAAATAATTGTCACTACTATGTCTGTCAGTTCTTTTGTGTGTGCCTGTTCTGTCTGAACTGATCACAAGAAGCTGCATGTCTGGTTGTGGGATTTGGTTTTGTGTTTTTGAAGGACTTTATTATTCATCCCACCGCAACTTAGCTCTTCACTGCTGGTGCTTGGCTTGTGTATCAGGATGAACAAACAATGTCTGAACACTAATCCAAGGGCAAATGGCATATGCCATCAGTCTGAGCACAGCCATCGCTCTCTTCATGCCCTTAGCTTTGGGAAAGTCTGGGTGTGAGTTACTCTGCACAACAGGTCTCGGGTGTATTATCTCCATGTTGCAGAGTTCCCATGAATGGCATAAAGATTACATGGCTTGCCTGGAGGAAAGGGGATGGGGGCATCAGGGTTGCAGCTGGGGTTCCTGTTTCTCAAGACCTTGCCACAGGGCGTATGACAGACACATTTGTGAGTTAGCAGCATTGCCATGGGAACCATCATTCTGAATTTTTTTACTTTTCGGAGACAAAATTCTTTGTCTTAATATTACGTTAATTCGGTTTAGGGAGAGCGAAGGAACCAGGTGCCAGGGTATTTGTGTGATGAGAATAGCAAATGAATAAATGCCTTTATTTGAATGTGCAAGCTAAGGGTTGGACATTCCGATGTCTGGAGGAAACACATTCTTTTCCCAGTGACTGGGGGGAAAAAGTAGGAGGCGAGATTGGGGAGGATTTCCACAGCTGGAGACTGTGTTGAGGGAGTCATTGGACTGTGCAGGCTTTGGTTCACGCATTCCAGTCAATTTTCACATGCTCTGGAGATGAGAGTCCCTTGTACCCTCTGGAGCTTGTAATGTCTGAAATAGATGCCCAGGGGGGTGCCCAGGAGACAGTTTTGGAAGAAGCTCAGTGGGTTCTGTCTGCATAACAGGGGGCTTGGGGTTCCTCCCCAGGTGTGTGTCCTAGATGGCATCAATGGAGGCTGTGTAGAATGTGAAGTTCTTCTGCTGATCCTGCCCTCTATCACCCATTCCAGATTTTTGTGTGGTTTTAAAGGCTGTTGCCATGCAGTGGGGAGAGAGGGGAAGTGTAGTCCTGGCGTGTGCAAAATCAGATCTGAGTATTTAGTCAGGAAAATATTGCTTGGCTAAGACTGCTTGCAACTGGGCCAGCTCCAGTGAAGTCACCTGATTTCTAGGGAGACCTTCATGGGGACAGTATTGCTTTGGATAGGAGTGGGTTGGGGGAAAGGCACTGTCCTGGGGGACCAGGAGGCACTTCAGGCTGCAAAGAAGGAAGTTCTGTTATGAACGTTACATCCAAGGCAACCAGTCTTCAGTCCCCTGTCTTTGCCCAAGCATGTCTTCCCCGGGTAACTCACTATCCTGCTAATCACCCCTCACTCAGCTCCTTCTGAGGACCCTGCTTTGGAAAGGGAGTGAGGGTGTGGGCTGGTGGGAACCTCCCTGGGAGTGGGAGGGAACTGGCAGGAGGTTGCTTGCAGAGAGGGTTGGGTTTGAGAGGTCACGCTGGGTTGTGTGGGAAGGCGACCTTGTGTTTTTTGTTGTAAGGGGGTTTGTGAGGGAGGGAGAAAAGGATGAGTCTTATAAAAGTAGCAGTCCCTCCTCTATTGTAGGAGCACTGAGAAGCTGAAACAAAACGGAGCGAGGAAGTTTGATGTGGTGTAACAGATCATGACTGTAATCCTGCTTCTGGACTGACTTGCTCTGGGCATGCATTTCTATCCCTTGAGTTGCTCTTTCTCTTTTCAAACTGTAAAGTGGGATTTATTTATTTATTTATTTATCAATACCTAGGTCCCAGGGGTGCTGCAAGAATTAGTCAATGATTGTCAGGCTTCTAAAAGTGGAAAGCAGTAATGTTAAATAATGTTTCTTTGGTATGTAGAAGTGAACTTTTTTTTTCTAACTCTTAATTACTCTACTTTTGCTGTCTAATGTTACCTAGTATCCTGAGGATATGAGGCCAAGCACAAAAAAATTTTAGATTTAAGAATTTGGAGATGTGTAATAGTAATTGAAGATGAAACAAAGAAATGGGATGTAGGAACTGTTGTTCTTCACCATCATCCAAGGTTTAGTTCAGGATCTTGTAGTTTGGGTTGCAGGTGAAAGACAGCTATAATGTTTTGAGGTTGCTTGAGGTAGCGTGACCTATCATGTTGGTGCTACAGGCTCATCATAGATTTGAATCCCACTAAAATTTGTATAAGTGGGCTACAATGACGACGCGTACCTGAGATATCAGACATTGGCGATGCAACACAATCAGACAGTTATCATTCAGCATTTTAATAATTAAGCGTTGTGCTTGCAGTTGTTTGTCCTTGATCATATTGCTGTGTTAAGGCGCAGTTAAGGTGTGTTTGCATGCATGTAATGGATACTAGTGAGCTGCCCAGTTTGATTTTGTAACCCATCTCATTGCCTCTGGTAAGTTCTTGTAGCATCCCCCACTGACTTCAGGCTCTCTAACCTCAAGTCTCTCATTCTGACCTTCCCCAAATCACTAGGACTGTGCCTAGGCATATGTTCGCATAACGTCTCCTGCTCTGGATGAGGTCAGTGACTGTGCTCCATGCAAGTGGAGGTGCGTGGTCCAGCCTGCCCTAAGCAGTGTGGAGTTCAAGCAAGATTTTTGGAGGCAAGATCCTGATTTACTCCTAAAACGCTGATTGGCTTGTTCAGTAGGTTTCTCTGGTTCCTGCCCTTCTTTTCCTTACGCCTCTGAGGGGCACCACCATGCTCTAGACAGAGAACCCACAGTTACGGGCTTTCAAGCTGCAGCATGGATAAGTGAAGGGCTGGCGAATTGCAGCATTGAGGTTACCCTCGTCTCCTGTGCGTGCAAGCCCCGGATGCATGTTCTAACTCTATTTCCACAGGCCTCCTGTCTCAGGATGTAGGTCATCATCAAATATTGTTTAGTTTTATTTATTTGATATGCATGGTGTGTACTCATGGCCCTCTGAGAATACATGCGTTAGGCAAAATGCCGAAGTGTGGGTTTCTTTTTCCTGTTCCTTCCTTAGCATCTAAGCGTCTCCCAGCCAGTCATGTAGTTATCTTTGGCAGCAGCCTGATAAGATTAGGAAGTATTAGCCCCTTTAAAGTGATCAAGTTGGGGTCAAAAAACGCTGTTGTTTCTACATGCTCAGAGCAAGACACTTTAGGGATCTGCAGGGCTGCTTTCTCCTCTTCTCCTATGTTGGAACATTGCATTTTTGTGGCATTTCATGTGCTTTAACCCAAAGGCTGTCTCCTTTCAGTTATGGTGTGATAAGATCTTCTTTTTTTTCTGCAAACACAGTGGTGTTTTTTTTTTTTTTCCCCTAATACTTTTAACTTGCCAAGCCCCTTAGTGCTCAAAAACACCAGGAGGTTATGAGAGATATGCAGGAGGAAGAAAGGCCCACAGTGACCCACAGATTTTCTTGGTACATTTGGACATCTACATCTGTGACCTGCTACAGCTACTGCTTTGTTCAGCTACTAGAGTAGCTACTGCAAGTAGCTACTGGCCTTTGAATGGGGCAGGTGGTAGCATGTAACTGGTACTGGGAGTTAAAATACAGACCAATACATAATCTGCAGCATCTTCCAGGACATAGCAGTGAATCCAGCGAAATGTGCTGTAGTAGTAAATGAATCTAATAAATGAATCTCTTTAATCTTTCCTCTACCCCTGTGCTCTCCCTCGAGCCATATTTTACCTCTCTGTTATTTACGTAAGTTGTTCTCTTCAAGATGTAAAGTTCTTTCTCCAAACTGTTTATTTCATTTGGATGGGGAACAAGGGCAAGAGCTTCCTGGCAAAACTTATAGATGAATTTGTATGCATGTTGGAGGAGTTTCACAAGTTAACTAGTCAACATTTTCAGTTGCTGAGATTCTGCATCAACTCCATCTTGAGCTAACTTGAAACTTAAAATGGCTTGGTCATTCCAGAGAAAAAGTTCAATGTGGGATGTTCTTGTTTGCGAAACAATTTTTTTTTGTTTCGTAAATAAGCATCTAAAAGTGAGCCCTTACAATGGCATATTAAGTGCCCCTCTTGCTCTGAGTAGAGTTGGTAGTGATGCCAGTTACAGGGTCATTCCCTGTTTGGAGGGGAACCTTTTGTACAAAGTGTACCTCTGTATTCATGCCTCTTTCGTCGACAGCGTGAAAAGTGCCACCAATCCAAAAAGATCTTTGCACAGTATTGCATGCTAGGCTTCTCTAGACAATCAACAAAGTTCTTTACCACAGAAATGGGTCACTAGTTCCTCCTTACTGCCTTGTGTAAAGAGTATCAGCAGGTTAATTAGAAGATGTGTTTGAAAGGGTTGTGTTGGGCTTACCTCTATTAGTTTTGTCTTTCCATGACTGCCTCTGCCATGTCTAATCCCCAAGGTGAAGTATCATTCTGGGTGGGGAAATGTAGATGCCCTTCCTCCGGGACTGGGAAGAGCAACGTAGGCAGTGTCACTGTAGCACTTCTTGAGCTGTTGAATTCTTGTGTGAATTAAGGCTTGTCCAAGTGAAGAGGTAGTCAGAATAATTATTCATTTATGAAGTGGGTTGGGCCGTATGGGGAGAGGAGTGCTTTAACTCTTGCAGTATGAACATCCCCACAAGAATTTGTACTGGAATGTCTTCTACAAGTTTGTCTATCCATAGAAATACACCAAAGAAGAGAGAGGGGTTGTTTCTTTTGTTCAGTGTTCGCCTCCAGAGCTGTGTGATTGCCAAAGCAATTGGGGTTGCTGCTCACTCCTTGCTGCTGTGTTACTTCCTCCCACAGAACAAAGTCGTCGTGATGACCTGGAGAGCCTGGGGTACGTGCTCATGTATTTCAACCTGGGCTCCCTGCCCTGGCAGGGCCTCAAGGCTGCCACCAAGCGCCAAAAGTACGAGAGGATCAGCGAGAAAAAGATGTCAACGCCCATTGAGGTTCTCTGCAAAGGGTACCCTTGTAAGTGCTCTGATCTTGATAGCTGTCTTGTCTGGTGCATAGCTTGTTCTCCTGCTGAAACCCCATGGAGTCTTGAGTCCTGAAGGGCAATGCCCAGTAACCCCAGACCAGGATGTGCTGCTGACACCAGTGATGAGAAGGATAAGAGACCGGTGGTGATACAGTTCTGGTTCAGAAGTGGGAAATGTGTTTTTTGTAGAGAGTGAAGTCTTGTGTTAGTAGGGGCCTGAGGGTGCTGAGAGGGATCTTTAGGACCTCGGAAGCAGTCTGGAAGTGGGGTGGGCAGTGAGGCAAGAAGGTGTGCTGATGATCCTGAGTTATTCTGGGTAATGAGAATAAGGGCCAACTGTGATGAATCCCAGAAATAACCAGGCAGTGAAGTGGCAAATGCAGGTCTTTGTAGGTAAACATGTGGTAACGTATGTGAAGGAAGCTCCGAAGGCTTTGTCCTCATGTCACATGTTAGAACAGTAGGCTCTGAGCTGAGCTGTGCCACTCACCCATGAGCTGTTGCAGTCAGAATAGACAGTTCTGTGAAAGTATCAAATTTGCATTTAGTGGCTGCTAGGGTAAGTGGATTGGATGTGAGGAATTACTAGGAAAGAAAAAAACACATTGTACATGAACCTGTGGCCCACTTGCACCTTACATGCACCATGCAGCTCTGGTCCATCCCACTATTTCAGAAGGGATGCAGTAGAACTGGGAGGAGGTCCAGGAAAGGCCCAAAAGTGTGACCAGAGGTAAGGTGATTCCTATATGAGCAACAAGTGAGCGGGCTGGAACCTGGAAAAGAGGTGATTAGAGAGATCACAGAAGTCTACACTCTCACTGTGCCTCCAGAAGTTTGGATGGGAACTGACTATTTGATGGCCTCAGTCTTGTATTGGAAGAGAAACAAAGCTGGTTCCTGCCAGCTTCCAAATGAAACAGTGTGGGTCTTTACACAGCCAGTAGCAGACATGTGGAACTCCTTCCCAGAAGGTTATATGGATTCTTAAAGCTTACGGGAGTTCAAGGGGAGATTGGACAACTACATGGAAGAGAGATCCACTGAGGGTTATTCAGAAAGTTCCCTGAGCTGAAAATTGGTGGGAACTGCGTTAATGTCAATACAAGTGTCAAGACACATTTGCCCTGGTCCTCTTCTTCTGTAGCTCTCTACTTCTGGCCACTGCTCAAGACAGGTTGCTGGACTAAGAGGAGGTCTGGTCTGGTCTGAGCTGAGCCCAACTAGTCTTAGACAGTTCATATCCCTTCCTGTCTATGCTGATGCTCTGAACTGCATTGTCCATCTCCACACTGCATGGCCCTGGCTTCCCAAAGCTCACCTCTGCCTATTCTTTAGGGCTGCATTCCTTCTCTCCTTCAGCAGGCTCTGGGACTTGCTACCTCTTGCTTGAAGAACCAGCTAGAAAAGAGAGATGCGTGAGCATTTCCTCTGGTAAAAGTAGGGATGAGATCCTCGGTGGCCACAGCACTGCAACCAGCAGGCTCAGCATTGTGTGCTGTCCTGGTCCAGCACACTGCTGCTGAGAGGCTGTGCTGGCTCTGTAGTGGGACCAGGAGGGGCTGAATGGTGTTCAAAACCCAGCTGTTCTGTTTCCTCCAGCTGAGTTCTCGACATACCTCAACTTCTGCCGCTCACTGAGGTTTGATGACAAACCTGACTACTCGTACCTGCGGCAGCTCTTCCGCAACCTCTTCCACCGTCAAGGCTTCTCCTACGATTACGTCTTTGACTGGAACATGCTTAAATTCGTGAGTGTGTGGGGAAAGGGCTGGAGGGGCAGGGGTTGATTTGTACAACGGAGATGGGGGAGGAAAGTTGGAAACTGCCTGTCATTTATACTTAGCCCTGGTGAGCAATTTGAGGAAGGAAACTAGGTAGAGTGAAAAGAGGTAGAGTTGTTTGGTGGTGCTAACTGGGACATACAGCTACTGTTGTACTACTGAGTGTGTCTGATGGAGCGTGTGCATCAATAGACCTATAGCTTTTAGGTAGGAGAGAACTGTATTTGGAGGTGGGACGCAGATGTGGATTGCAGTAATGGCTGTAGTACTGTATGCTTTCATCCCTGTTACTTCATGGAAGAGGGTGAGGCCCTCTCTGGGTGTAGTGGAAGATGCTAGGGGGAGAACTTGTTCTGGGGATGGAGCTCCGCTTTCTTAGCGTGATGGAGCACTGTGTGTTTCCTGCCTGGTGCTGCTGCTGTCTCTTCCTGCCTGACAGCTGTGTGCAGTGTGGGGGTTTTTCTCCTCAGGGAGCAGCCCGGAACCCTGAGGATATGGATCGGGAGCGGCGAGAGCATGAGCGAGAAGAGAGGATGGGTCAACTCCGGGGGTCAGCCACACGAGCACTGCCTCCTGGCCCGCCTGCTGGAGCCACTGCCAACCGTCTTCGCAATGTCACCGAACCCATGGCCTCCACCCCCACTTCCCGAATCCAGCAGTCTGGTGAGTGGGGTGGGAGAGCTCGGGGAGAGTGCCACCCCTGTTGTTGGCTGGAAACTGAAACTATTGATTGATATTCTTGTCTGCCTCGATAGGAAACACATCCCCCAGAGCAATCTCAAGAGTGGACAGGGAGCGAAAGGTAAGCATGAGGTTACACCGAGGAGCTCCTGCCAACGTCTCCTCATCTGACCTCACAGGGCGGCAAGAAGTGTCACGGATTTCAGCATCACAGGTGAGTCCTTGCTGTGATATTTGTGGCCTTGGTCTGGATGTCCCTGAAGGACTAAGGGCCGCACAGCAGTTTTTACCTGATCTGCTGGAGCTGACGTGAGTGCGAAGCCTCTCTGGTGTGGTGAGGGGACTGGTACCGGGTTACGCCTTGGCTCTTCTATGTATTTTCTGGAGGCCATGCTCACTACTGTATTCTTAGCTCAGCTTTGCTCAAAGTAAGCCTTCGTCTGGTCGTCTTCCAGACCACAGTGGTTTGGAGAAGTGGAACAGTAAACTCTTGGGAGGGAGAAATGTGCAGTCTCTCTGATTTGGTGTCCTTTCTGTCATTCTCTTCCTCTCCCTTACCTGTTCTTTCTCTTCTTTTGTAGACAAGTGTGCCATTTGATCACCTTGGGAAGTGAGAAGCAATTGCCACTGGACCAGTGTTTGCTTAGGTGAGCCTGTCCTCATGCCTAGGATCCCCCAAGGAGGGAATTGATGGTATTAGGTTAAAGCTTTGATGTTGCTGGAGGGGATTGGTACATTTCCTTTCCCTTCACCTTACTTTGAGATGGTGTTTGGCTCAGAGGGAAGAGTAAGGTTGGCTGCCAAAGCCCTGGGGTGGGTGGATTATCTTGGATGTGAAGGTAGCTTCTGTTTCTGCAGGGGGGTAAGGAAGGTGGAGAAGGTGCTGGGCTGGGGAGCCATTTTGTTAGTTCCTGACAAATGCTTTTCTGACAGTGTGATAGTGTTGGGGAGGTGAGTGCTGAGCACATTAATCAAGTGTGTGAGACTGCACAGCTAGCGAGTGTCTATTGTAGAGGAAACAGCAGTAGCTGGACAAGGTAGCTCCGAGGGGTGGCAGGAGTGAAGTAAAGGGTTGATTTTATTTTTTATACTCCAGTTGGCATTGGAATTACTGGTAAGAGCCTTTTCTCCTAATGTCCTCTTCCTTCTTTGTCTTTTGTTTCTCTTTCTAGTGTCTTCACTGTATTTTTCTTTTAAAAAACAAAACAAAAAACAAAACAAAACATAAAACCCCAAAAAATAAAAAAGACAAAAAAAGCAACAAAAAAACCCCCGACAGAATTTCTTTTTGCCAACGACGAGGAGTTGAGCTGTGGCCCTGCACTGGCGTGAGCCGTTTCCGAGAGGGGCTGCCTGCATCTCCCAGCGCGAGCAAGCGCCTCCAAGAAGCTGATGATGCAGGAGCTGCACAGGAACACCTCTGCTGCCCCACTGGCCCTGCCACTGCTCCCACCGGCTACTCCCAGCTCCCTCTCCTATCTGCTCCTGTTTTTGTTTTCTCTTTTTTTTTACCTTCATCTTCTTGGATATCTTCTCCCGTGCTTTTTTCTAATTTTCAAATCATATGGTTTCTAGCCATATAAGTTTTAGCTTTGCTCTCCTTTTTTTCTGAGGGCAGGGGATGGTGGAGGGGTTAGTTGGTTTCTTTTGTCTTTTTTTTTTTTTTTTCCCCAGGAGCGTTGTGGCCAGGAGGGAATCATATTCCAGCCACACTTGATGGTAGAAGTCTGATTTTTGTTATTGTAACAGAATTTATTTTCTCAAGCATTAAATGAATTTTAAGCTGTGAGGGGAATTGTGGCAACGGCCTAATCATTGACTCGGGCTTCCTTTCCTTGGGTGGCTTTTCTGCGTCGTTTTTTCTTTTGGCTGTCAGGAGAAGTGTCAGACTTCCCTAATTCTAGTGGCCCTCATGCACTGAGGGATCTCTATGGAGAGGCACCTGGTCCCATGGAGGATGAGAAGGCTGGAGCCGAAATACAGGGAGATGAGAACCCACTTTCCCTCCCTGCAGCGGGGTCGTTTTTTCGTCTGGCTGTGCGTGTTTTACTATTTTTATTTTTTTAATTAAAACTTGTTTTAATTCCTGCAGAGGGAGTGTGGGACTTGAGGAGAAGGGAGGGGTGCACAGAAACTGGAGTTTGGTGTTCTTTTGGAGCAGTGGCACTTGCTCTCTCCTTCCCTCATGCAATCCTGAGTAAGATCCACCATACATGGCACAACCTCTTCCTGCCCTCTCTCCCCTGTCTCCCCCCTCTCCTCTCCTCCCTCTCCCTCTCCCCACCCCCCCCACCCCCAGTTGTTTTTAAATATAATTTAGGAACACTCAAGCTGCTTTGTGGCACTTGGGGCTTTGAAACACAATGATCACCACTGCGACCTATGGCCTGTAGCAGACACACTGTCACTGTAGTGTGGAGCCGATGGGTTGTTGGCAGGGCGGGGAGGGTGGGGTTAGTCTTTGTTTTGTTTGTTTTTATGCTTTCTATTTAACACTTTATTTTTATTCCCTATTTTTTTCCTAATTTATTTACCCCTCTTACTGTCTCTCTCTTTTTTTTAATTAAAGAGCAAAACTTTTTATTACTTTGTAATTTAAAAAAAAAAAAAAAAAAACCTGAAGAACTTTGGGGGGGGATTTTGTACTTTTTTCCTGTGTAAATATTGGACTTTTTTGAGCTTTATTGTGGTTGTTAATTTGAAGTAATAAAGTAGAAAATGATAAAGTGATGGCAGCATCTATCATTTCTTCCTTCCCTGGCATCCTTGCTGGGAGTGATGTCTTATACGCAGGAAGCACTGTCTTGTAGCTGAACCCGTTCCCAAGTTCCAGGAACACATTTGATCAGAATTACTGGAAAAAAGACACAGGGTTAGCGTGTCTAAAAATAAATCTGAGCTGATCTCTGCAGTTGCAGCCTTGGAACCGCGAGAGCTATGTGAAATCCGATTCAGGATCTCATGGTTACTGGATTTGAGGCATCCTGTGTGTCTGGCCTTCAGGAGGAGCAGGATGGGACCTTTCTGTGCCATTGGCTTTGGGTGTGCACCAAGTTCAACAGAGGTGGATGCTGAGTTTTGTATTTTTGTTTGCTTTCTTCTGTCCTCAGACATACATCATGGAGGAAGGGGAAGGAGAAGGTGCCCTGAGCACCCCTCAGCAGCTCTGTGCCCAATGCAAACATGCTGAACTCTGTAAAGTGGCACTTGCTGTTTTGGTGTTTGTGGTGGTGTGGCTTGTTTGGGGTTTCTCCTGTGGTTGCCTGACCTGTCTGGCCATAAACTACTAAATTTTAATGCTGGTTTATTTCTAAATGGCTGCTCCTATAGTTATTGCTTCCCTGCGTTTTCCAGGAGAGGCCTATTTCTTGCAGGCTGCATAAAACCCTTGAAAATGATTTTCAGAAGCAGCTGCTGGGAATAAATGATGGATCTTGATGAGTTCGCAAATTCCTTTCAAGCCTTTTCTCGGCCTGCTGGACTGGAAGAGCTGCTCCTTTATATGCCTGAGACTTTCAGCTCCTCAGATGAGAGGAGTGGGAGGAAAAGGAAGAGGAGGGTAATGAGGAGTATGGGGTATTGTGCCTTCTCTCCTGTGTTGGTCCTGCCTCTATTTTGTGTATGTTTTTGAAGGATCAACATGAAACTTGGCTTTCTCCCTTGTAAACTGTTTTCTGTGAGGAGTGTGGCCTAGGTGGAAGATGTTGCCTATCTCTGTGTGGTGCCTTTGCTCCACTGCGGAGAGCACTGGAAACCCTGGGTGCCCAGCCCGGGGAAGCACGACCAGTCTTGGGGTCCTAGCCCAGCCCTGCCCTGCACCGCTCCAGCGTGACGCCGCCGCCCTGACCCGGGGCGCCCGTTCCCCTCACGACGGCGCCGCCCCTTTAAGAGCCGAGCGGTTACGTCACTCTGTTCTCCCGCCGCCCCGCCCCGGCCCGCGCGGCGCTGCACGGGGGAGGGGGCGGGGCGGGGCGTGCGCAGGCGCGGAGGGCCGGGGTGGGCCCGGCGTCGCCATGGGCTCCTGAGGTCCTCAGCGCCCCGGTGCCGGCGCCCGCCCGCGGGGCAGCGGGGCAGGGCCCGACCCGACCCCTCCTCACCCCAACGGGCTGGGCCGAGCCGAGCCCCGCCTGCCTGCTGGGAGGTAAGACGTGGCGGGGGCAGGGTGGCCCCAAAGCCAGGGCGCGGGAGCAGCTGCGGGGCGGGTCTGAGGGGCCGCCGTGGCGGTGGGGGTGTCTGTTGAGGCCCACGCAAACTCACCTTCTCCTCCACATCGCCCCCGTGTGGCCGAGACCTACTCCCCCGCTTCCCCCCTCCCGCTCAATCCCTCCTCCAACCATTGCCCAGTGGGGCCTGCACGACCCCCTGATACAGCCCCCGGCCTTCCCCATTCCCCCGTGCAGCCACGCATGTTCCCCCATTGTGGCCCCACCGTCCCCTCTGTGCCGCCCCCGCCATTCTCTCTCCATGCGGCCCCCACAGCCTGTCCCCCGTCCCAACATTCCCTCTGCCTGGCCTCCATACCCGCCCCCGACGCCTTCCTACGAGCCCCCAGTGCCCCGCACCCCCGATGCAGCCCACACAAGTCTGTTCCTCCGTACCTCTTTGCAGCCCACCCAGTCTCCTGCGTGTACACACGTGTTGCGCCAGGGCAGCCCCCACATCCCCCGGTGCTGTCGTGCTTCTCAGGGGCATTGGGTAGGTGTCACTGCCTGCAAAGGTGTGTTTGTCCCCAGGCTTGTGTTTGCCGGCCCTCTGGTTCAGGCTGGGTGGGCTGCCAGGCACTATGTGTGTGTCCCCTGATGTGGTAAGTGTGCGAGGAGGCTGTTAGTGTGCCTGTGTGTTCCTGTATCACAGGTGAGTTACAATCAGTCTTATTTGGATGCTCACAGTGGCTTGAAATTTCACTTGCTCCATGAGGGCTAATTCAGTCTTTGCAACTGCAGCATGGAGGGGAGGGCGTTGGAAGAATGTGTGCATGGTTGGATTCTGATGAATTGTGATCCAGGAAGGGACTGGAGTGGTTTCAGGGACAGCTCTATGAAAGCTGCCTAGAACACCGCTAAGCTGTCAAGAGTGGGAGGAGGAGGTGTGGGAAATCTAGAGGAAGTACTGAAGATGGTTCCACCTTACAGAAAGTTTGAAGCCGTTCTTGCCACATGAGGAGCTTGAATAGGAGTAATTATTGAAGGCATAGACAGGCTTCCCTAGGGAGAAGACTGTTTACCTCTGTTGAAGACAAAAATAGAAGGCATTGATCAATAATAAAGTGAAGGCTAACGGAATGAATAGAAATGTCTATTTCCTATCCTGGAAGAAAAAGACAAAAATTGATGAAAATGTAATAAAACGTATATCCCGCTAACAAAGACTTGGCTTTTTTAACACAATAGTTAACTGTTCCATCGAACTCATGTTGCTGGAAGTTATCCTTGAGTCAAAGAGCTTAGCAGCCTCCCTAAAAGGGACCAGAGATTTCTCTAGAAATGTTCATGTTATTCAGGTTTCTAATACGAAAGGTTTGTATTTGTGCGATACTTTTGGAAAAAATAAACTCTCATACTTTTGGGATGTTGGCTAAGTACTAAACAATAAGGCTTTCCAAAGGGCTTTTTTTATGGTGAAGGTTTTCCACAAAGGCCCACTTCAGCCTTTTTTTTTTTTTCACCAAGAAAAAAAGGTCTAGCAGAGCAGTTTTTTAAGTCCTTAATACCATCGTTGTTATGGTTGTGCTGTAAACTTAAAGTGGCATGTATGCAGCAGGTGGCTATCTCTGCATCTGGAGCAGAAGTGATTCAGTCCTGTAAAATGATCGGGAAAGCATTGCTACTGAAGTCAGTGTTTTTAACCAGTTCGATGGTGTGGGAGGATGTTTTTCCTTTGTATTCTGCTCAGGTCTCTACAATCCATTTGCGGTGCTGAAGGGGCTGTGTTTTGGAAATGTGGCGTGAGGGGAAGAACGTCTCCCAGTCATTCGAGCATCTTTTGTACTTTTATTTGTCTCCTTGGGACACGTGGCAGTTGGGAGAAGGTTCTTAGACGTGCGTAAGCTGGCCAGAAAATAAAATTCAGCGTGACTAGCTGGTCTGGCATAATGACAGCAGTCTGAGCTGGCTGGTTTCTAACGATTTGACAGAATCCAGCTAGAAATCTGCCTTGTTCTCTGTCAGCTTGTTTACCTGTTTATTGATAGGAGGCTGGGAACTGAACTTTTGCCATTTGCAGTTGTGGGATTAAGGTTCTTTTCTTCTCATGGATAAAGGAAGGATGGTTTTGGGTTTTTCCCCAACTCAGAGTTAAAGTAACTTTTAAAACAATTTTTTCCCTCCCTAAAAGTGTCACTTCCTTTCTCTATCCAGTTAGAACAGATAGAACTACCACTGAGTTAACTAAAGCATCTAATAATCATGTTTTGACTTCAGACAACAACCTTTTAATTTCCAAATGATGGAACTTGCCCTTCATCCCCTCCTCCCCTCCTGTTTTGTGTCTGTGTTTAATTGGCTTATGTTTGCAGTGGTGGAGATGAGCTCTTGCCTGCTCCTTCTAGCAGAAGCACCCATTTCATTTTCCAGCAGCTCAAAAGGTATCTATCTCTGAGCTCTTGCAGCAGTGGCTGGTGGGAGCAGTGAATTCCTCGGGAGATGTTTGTTATTTAGTCATAGCTGCTTCAAGAGCCCAGTGTTGCATTGGTCAAAGTCTTGAAGATTGAGCTAAAATACAAAGTTGCAAATCAGACTTGTTGGTTCTGAAGGGCTGCTGCTGTGATTAGTTTTCACAGGGTTTTCAGGCTGAAAGTGAGGAAACGAAGGTTATAAAGCAGCGGTGATGGGCTGTCTGCAGAATCAAGAGAATAGTGCAGCCTCAGAGAGAAATTGCACTTAACGTTTTTACAGCAGAGTTTTCCTAGTACATGACTGCTGCTAGCTATCCACGTAACAAAGCTGCCATGTGTTATTGAACAGCCAGGGCTGGGAGCAGCAGCTTTTCTCTGTTTTAGGGCTTGTGATTGATTGCACTTGCCAAGGCCCTGGAAAATTGAGGTGTCATAGAGAATAGCATTTGGGTTTTGTGTGCTCACTTGCCCATCTGTTTTCTTGAAGCGGTGTGCGTGTTGTGTGCTGTTCTCGCTTCTTCCCAAACTCTTTGGGGTTTGCTTTCTTGTGGTGGAAGAGCTGTTTCCTGCCAAGTCATTACACCCTACCAGAACACTTGGGAGACTGAAAGTGGTTTGACACTATGATAAGATGGATCAAAACACTTAGCTAAAATGTGATAGTGCTTGGACTAGAAACACCCTTTTGAAAAAGTTTTTGGTATTTCTTTTTATTTTTTCTTTTATGGACTACTTTGAAAGAGCACAACTAGATATGTTTTCAGAGCAGCTATCCCCCAGGAAGGTTGTGGAGGTGAAATTCTGCCAGCTGAAGCAATGAGCTGCAAGCCATTCTCCAGGAGTCTTCCTCCTCTAGGAAGAGACTGGAATACTTTCTTATAGCCAAGTTCTCTCTAGTCTTTAAAAATCAGCTCAGCCTCTGTGGGAGGTTTGTTTATGGTGGTGTAGGTAACAGTTCTGGGAAGGCAACAGAGCAAACTGCATCCAGGGAAAATGCAGTGTATAGGCAATCTGCCCAGAAACCATGCTGTAGCTGGTCTTTACAGGTCTTTACAGCCCCTGAGGGGCATAACCTACAGGAAACCTGAAGAGGGAGGTAACTTACATGCTCTGTCTGTGGCGTTGAATGTCCTTTAATCCATAGAGTACCTGGATATTCATCTCCCCACTCTAGTCTCTGTCTGGATTGAAAGGGCGGGAATACTGCTATTATTATCTTACTCACAGTGCCTAGGAGTCTGATGATACTGAAAGGATCAGCTATTTGAGGACATTGTGTAATGTAGAGCGACCAAGAGCGTACAGAGATGGTGTCACAGCCTTGGATTTTTTGTGTCTAACCCAAAAGCAGTCTTCTCTGCCTGGGTATGTTGTAAATCTGGCTCCTGGTTGACTCTCAGGCAAAAAGGTTAAAAAAAGTCTTTCTGGTTCAGCAAAGAAAATGACTGCAACATGTTATTTGCTGCAGCAATGAGACTTTGTGAAGAAGATGAGATAAAGTAATACCTTAAAAGCTGACCTTGCCAGCCCAGTGTTCCCTCCTCAGGCTGCGAAACATGACGTTGAGCCTATTGGAGGCTGCTGAGCTGATTGCTTGGAAGCCTCCAGTTGCCTGGTCACCTCCAGCACAGAGAGAGCCCAGGTAGCGGTAATGTAAGTTGCTGCGCCTCAGTTCAGGCTACTTGAAACCTGAGAGGGCAGATTAGGAGAGAGTAAATTTCTCTTCATGGCTCATGACATCTTGTCTCCTTGTTGCCAGTTTTGCTAGGAAGGAGTGGTTAGTGATGGGTGAAGCTATTTGCAGCTAATTGTCCCATGGGAGCTCGGAGTGACCTCCCTCCACCTCCAAACTCTCCTGACTTTCAAACTTTCTTTCCCCTCTCCCAATGGCTTTGTGATGACACTGATTTTACAGCAGAGTTTTAAGCTAGAAGTTATTAGTATAAGTTCCCATTTAGGCAGCTTCATCCAACTGAGTAATTTAATCTTACTGCGTCTGGGAAAATTGAGTGGATGTTTTGAGTTTTTTTAAGCACACACCATCTCAGGTGGATGCTTATTGTGCCCCTTTCTGTACAGGGAGAATGCATTGCTGTTGCTGACTTCTGGGATAGAGAGGGATTTCAGAATCACTTTGAACTGTGTTTTAGTACCTTTTGGCATCTGTCAGCTTCTAACAGTATTGGCGACTTCTCTGCAAACTTCTGTGGTCAGCTTCAGTGCTGAGTCAGGAGAGGGTGAGCAGCTTCTAGCCACTCGTGTGGCCTAAGTAGCCTTTGGAAGAGGATGCTGGGCAAGGTTTTTTTCCTCTAACTCTGTTACTTGCTGTGCTTTAGCCAGCAAGGGTGAGAATGATTTCCTCCTCCAGGCATTGTGCTCTGCCTGTGAGCTACCAGGGGTGACGTTTCTGTAAGGAAAGTGCTGTGTCTGGGTTCATTCTTTAATGAGCAGTGCCGTGATGCTGATGTATCTGGGGCTTAGCATTTTTGTGTGAGGACGTTCTCTCCTCTCCCAGGAGTCCGTGAATACAAACCTCCTAAATCTGCATCTGTTGGGTCTTTATTTTTCTTGATTGAGTAACAGGACAGGAGAAAATTGTGTGGAGGCAGTGTTGAACAGGAACAATGAAATTGAGAGTTGTTGATTTTCAGGAACTAACAAGAGCATGTATGTGTCTTATGTGTAGAGATTAAAAAAAATAAAAGCAACAACCCACAAACAACAAAAAAAGCAGATCGGATATTATTTTAGCAATAACAGAATGGCTTCACAGTGAGTGGCTTTGGGTGCTTTGTTGAAAGTCACTGTTTTTACTTCTGCAGTCCTCCTCACTCTTACATATTTGTGTCAGAGAGTCATTGCTGGGGAAGTCAGATGTGCCGTCTCCCTCATATGTATCATTGCACAGTTGCCTAGGCTTGTGATAAGATGTCGAGATTCTTCCAACACTTGCTGAATTTAAGTATGAATCTGATGTGATAGATCCTGTATGTTATATTCTGGAAAAGTATGTTCCAATATTAAAACAAACAAACAAATTTTCCTCATGTGTGACTGCCACTTGTTCAGTGGCTTTCGATCCTGCTGTAGTATTTGACTTCTGATACATCTTAGAGTAACTGTGTACCCTGTGGTAGGTTTAAAGCTGTTGTCTACTCTTTCTTGGCACTTGGAGGTGAGGAAGGATGAATGCAGGTGGTGGTGTGGAGTAAGTCCTGATTTGACATTGTTCTTGAGAATTTGGAAAATGAAATGCAAACTTCCTCTGTCATGCCAGACACCAGTGTTTACAACACATCCTTTTCCTCATCCTCTCTTTCTGCTCTGCCAGTTGCAAAACATCTTTGTAGTCATTCTGTGTTTCTCTTGATAGCAGAGGGCTTGACTGGTTCATGTGGAGCGGGGCTGCCAGGAATATGGGAAGGGGATGCAGCGCATGGCCCACGTGTGCTTGATCCTGCTCTCAGTGGAGAGTTTGGAAGACTGGGGAGCAGCATCCCTTCTCCTCCTCTTACTCCCCCTTTCTCTCTTTTTCCTGTCTCCTTCCAAAAAAGGGACTGGATATTGAATGTTGACCTATCACAATCTGGGTCAGTCCACACAAAAAAAAAAAAAAAAAGAGGAGGATGGGGAGAGGAGGGCTGTGTGAGTACAGTGAGACAACAGAAGTTAATAGAGCAGAAAAAAACTCTGGAAAGAAGAGTGCACGGCTCAGGGTAAAAGGTTTTTATTGTTGATTATGGGTTTTTAAGTGGGTACACAGGCAGGGGAAGCTGCTCTCTCTTTGGGTGACTGCATATAGATTAGCAAAATGGGTGGGGGCTTTGTGAGCTGGAAGTGGAGAAGACTTTTGTGGTATTGTTCTCATAGTTTAATTTCCTTAAAGTGAGAAAAGAAGTTGGATGGCCTTGCGGAAGGTTAAATTGTTTGTGTGTACAGTATGTTCTTATGTGTACGTAGGCGTCAGATCATCTCTTGAATATGGCTCAGTGGGTGTGTACCTTGCTTTGCGGTTTGGTCCTCCTAGGTGCCTGCTCCTCTGCCTTCTGCTAATAGGCTTCCTGTTCCACTTGTGTTGGTGCTACTGGTTTTACGTCCCAGAGACACTTTTCTCTTGTTGCACTGACTGTACTAACAGCTGTTTTGAAAATTGCGACCAGGCAAAATCTCTCCAGCGTTCAGACTGCTGACACCTCTGGAGAAATAACATTGTGAAGAACTGCTTTTGGATCTGCATTTGAGAAGTTGTGCATTAAGCTGATAGGAAGTGCAGTAACTGTAGATTCAATCACTCCATGTTTTTGTAAATGTTGCTGAATGCCCAGCTTCTAGCTGAGCACAGTAGTATTGCTCACGTGTGTTTGGACTTACATGTGGGGGTGTGTGTGTATGAAGTGTGTGCTGTGGGCTGACTTTCATTGACTTGAGATTAAGAACGTTTTGCCCAGCGTAAATAGTAAAATGTGTATGAGTTACACTAGTAAAAATTGCATGCCAGATCACATATTTAACTCAGATTGTTTCAGGAATGCTACTGGAGAGCTTAAAAATGCACTGTTGGGACCTTTTCGTGTCTCATAGCTAACTAAACTGGATGCCACCCCAGGGAGCAAAAGCAATTAAGAAGTAATAAATTTAAAAGCATTTGATTGTTATGGCTGTCACTGATCAGAGCTGTACCAGTGACTCTTACTGTATGGCATTACAGTATTTTGTTCTGACTCTCTTCCTCCTCTTTTTTCCTACTTTCTGCCAGATCATCTGGTGATGCCATGCCTTTCGGAGTTGAAAAGACCTTATATCAATTATGAATTTACAATATATACCTAGCACAATGGAAAGAGCTTATCCCAGTTGGCAATTCTAGGCATTCTTATTATTAAAAAAGTCTAAAATAAACCTTGAACCATTTTATCATGTTCTTGTACTTCTTGTAAGTCTGGGAGACATTCTGAAAACCATAAAGCTCCTACTTTCACTAGTGTAAAGCTCTGGCTTGTGTCCTAATAGATGCAGAAAGTTCAGACTTTAAATCACTTACCACACGGCACTTCTGCATTGGTCTTCTTGGGTCCAGAATAAGGATAATTTAATGAAGAAACTCTTGGAGGAATACAAGGTTAAGAAGGGAGTGGAAGGTGGTTTTGTGGTATCTCAACAGAAACAAAGTTCAGCATGGTGTATATTTGAAGCTACAGGAAGTGTGGAGTAGGTTTTGAGGAGGAGCAATTTCTTGCCTTGTAGCTTTCCAGGAGAGCCCTGCAGCCAGGTCACGCATGTTTTGTTGGATCGTATCTTGTACAGCAGAAGGAGGCTTAGCTGTTAAGACTCTTTCATGGGATAACTTTGTGTACCATTCTTTGCTCTCTCAGCAGTTTAGAAATGAAATACTTTTAGCCTCAGGGAACCTGATCTATTTTAAAAACACAGATTGTATTTGCAGGAGGCAGAGAAAGGCTTCAGAGTCATGTTATTGGGGGTTCTTTTCCTACCAACACAGAGGCAAAGCAAGCCTGCTGTCGCCAGCAGCACAACAGAGCGGGTCTTGCTGAGAGCAGGCAGCCCCCTCCTCCTTTACTAGTCTCTGTGATTGTATACGTGTTCAGAAGTACCCACAGGAACTGAACTGAAAGACCAAGCTTGAACATCTTTCCTCCTCTTAAACTGCTTTTGTTGTGTCAGAAATGGAGTTTATGTTTTTGTTTGTTTATGTAGAAATAGCTCCTCCTGGGTGGTAGCATTTTCCATGCCTTTACACAAGCCAAAAATGAAGTGTGTTTTTTTATTTTTTACCTGTGCCACATCCTTTCTGTTTACTGTTCTGAGTTTATTTTTGATGGAAAAAACTGCCATATTAGAGACACAAGGCCTCTGTTTCCAAAAGATACAGGAATAGCAATCTCCTGATTGAGAATTACTGTGCTGCTGTTTTTCTGTGGATGCAACCCTGTGGACACATCTGTGCTAGCTTTACACCTGTGTGGTGTCTGTAACAGGACTGGTCCCTGTGCAGGTTGGAGCCCCTTCCCTCTCATAGAATCTCCAAAACAGTATTTTGTTTCTCTAGGTTTTTATCAGAATCGCTATCTTGATATAAATAGCACATGCTTTGCTTTATTTTCTTTTCTCCTCCTTCCATCAAGAGCAGACCCTAATACTCCTAAAGCACTTTCACAAGATCTGTTAGATAAGTTTAAGCTGGTACTAGGTTTGTGTTTAAGCTAATACTGTACGAGCTCCTGTCTTGCTCTAATATGTGTAACTTGTACTGGAATCAAGGCAGGAACACATAACAGCTTGTTGAGGATGGGGGTATCATCTCTGCGTTCCCCGTTTGGCATTGTTGGATATAGAACTCACACAGACCTAAGCACTGCCTAAAGCTCGTGTAGTCCACACACGGGAATCATACCAGCTGATCTGAGGTTCCTGCAACTGTCTGAAATACACCTAAGACTTCGTCTGAAAGCCCTGTGTGTTTACCCAGGTGTACTTTTCTGTGTGCCTGTTCCCAGTTTCCAAAGCTTTTCCTGGCTGGCTGTTCTTCTGATCCTGTTTGGGACATGCTATATTGCAGGTGACCTCCGGGGGGAGCAAGGTAATCAGTTCGAGATGGGGAAAGCTTCAAGAGTGAAATTTAGAAGTGTTGAAATGTTTTCCTTTGATATATTTAGGAGAGCCCTCCAGAGAGGGAGAATAAGTGTGCAAGTAACTTTACTCTCCCTTGAAATGGAAGCAGGGAGATAGAGGTGAAAGAGATGGGCAGAGGGATGTGGCAGAAGAGTAAGGAACTCTTCAAAATTTATTATGCATTAGATTGGTTTGGTTTGTATTGCAACGGTAATTCAGGTTTCTAAATGCCCCTGATTTGCTGTATGGTAATGTCAAAGGCCTTTGTGGTTTGGTACCTCGCAGTGCTGGGAACTGTACGGGCAGAGAACAAAAAGATGGTTGTCCCAAGGAGCTTAAAATGCGCAAGAAACAACAGAGAAAAAAACAGAGAAACGACATGGAAAAGAGATCACAGCCAGTAGCCTAACCATTGTCAGGCTGCTGCACAGCTACAGTAGCAAGGTGGGAGAAAATAGAGGTGAATATGAAACAGCTTTGTGGCTGTTGGAAAGGACCTTTTTCCCTGGACACAAGAGGAAGCAGGAAAGTATGTGTTGTGGCACTGACATGGGCTATGTTGGAGGTAGGTGTCCAAGGAACAAGTATCAAAACACATTCGCTCTGTCAGGTAAGAGGGAAGCTGCTTACCAGCAGGGTGCTCGATCTGTAGCTCGTCAAGGCAGTGTTTGCTGTGATGTGCTCCCAGGCACCACCTTTGCTGGAAGCCTGTTCTGATGATGTGCTGGGCTTGTGTGCCATTGCACAGTGGGGAAGAGGCGTCTCGGAAACAAGGCCTGTAAAGAGATGTGCCATAGTCTGCCCTCATGATGCATTTTTTTCCAAAGGCGAAAGAGGAGCTAGCAGACTCTGAGCTGGTGGTAGTGAATGAGCTGAAATCCACTCAGCAGGTTAAGGCTCCAATCATCTGTGCTATTATCTATTTCTTAAATATAGTACAGGCTTGCTCTTACAACTTCAGCTTCTTGCATACAGTAGTTTTTCATAATAGCTTTGTGCACTGCTTATACCTGTTGCTGTAGCAATGGTGCATGGGACTTTAGGAGATTAGAAGGGATAATTTGGACAGTATATGTTAATTTTGCAGATTTAGGAGTACAGTGTTTCTTAATGTTTCACTACAAGGAGAATGAACTGCAAGCTGATGCTTACAACCAATAAAAAGTATCAGCCGATTAAAAAGTTGTCCTCAGGGGCAGCCCTGAGGAGCAGGGGAGTGCTCATGGATGAGGTGAATTGGGGTTTGGGGTAGGGGAAATGGAGCCTCGGTTAAGAAAGTTTTGTATTTTCTTGCAGAACACCATGCTGGAAAGAGTTACTAATTTCAGTGACTGTGTGAATTAAAGGGGATTAGATGAAGAATGATGCATAATCATGTAATTAATGACAGTTGATGTATAATCACAAGGGGGCAGTGTTAAGGTTACATATACAACTTGAACTTTGAAGTGCCCTTGCTTCTGAACGAGTAACCCTTGTCACATCCAAATGCCTGCTGATTGTTTTTTGCTGTTTTAGCTTCTTTTAAAATGAGGAGTGCAGAGAAGCAGAGGAATTCTCTTTCAGATTTTCAGTTCTGCAGACGTTACCAGTGCTGCAGTTGAGTCTGTGCTGTCGGTGCAGTTTGATTAGCTGGAGTGTGGAGCTCCAGGTCTTGTCCCTTCTGTCATTGGTGGTCTGCAGTAGAGATCATCTCCCCCCCACAACTTGAGGAAATAATTAGCAGCTTCCTCTCTTGCAGAGCTCTCGAAGTGCACTGGGATGTGCAGGACTGCAGCTGGCTAGACTTTATTTAGAGCTAGGTTAACCACAGGTGCATCTGCTCTGATTTCATTTTGGATGTGCCCTTTGTGAGCTCAGTGGAAACACTCTCAGCACTGTGAGTGTTCAGTGACTTGAGAAGTCACTTGGGTAGAAATCCCTTCCTTCTCAAAGCAGTGAAAACCTTGCTACCTTGTGACATCTCCATCCAGCCTTTGTCCCTCCGAATTTTTAGATACAGTTTTGGTAATGTAATGTCTGTGTGTATGTATGTATGCTTTGGAACTCAGAAGTTAAGAGTTGCATCTCCTGTACTGATTGGGACTGGAAAGGAATTGCCCTTCAGCACGTGCAGTTATGGAAAGCTGTAACTCAGAGCAGGAATATTTTGGAAAAAGAATAACTGGAAAGAACTAAGAAAAGCCAAGTTTCATGATTGTTTTGTAAATTAAACCATAGCAGTTGTGCAGCTCCTTCTGTAGTAAGAGAATATCTGCTTAAACAAACCCAGATATTTCCTAGGATTTGTAGTTGTTCTCTTCCCCCTGTGAAAGAAAGTAGAAATGCGATGTAATGTGGTGTAACATCAGTGTGCTGCGCACCACTGACGGAAGTGTGTGGTTTGAAAAAGCATCTGCTGGAGGGGCCATTTGCACACCTTAGTGTGCATGTGGAAACGATTTGCTCCTGGCCCTCTACTTTTACTGGATGCCTGTTTCCCTATGTGTGCTGTGGATTCAGATGAAGCAAGGCTGGGCAGTTCAACTGCAGATGTATGTTCTCTTTCATGTTCTGGCATGACCTGTCAGTAAATGACAGATGAGTTCTTCTGTGCTGCAGCTGTAAACTGGGCAATGGATTGTTGGCCTTTGTAAAGCCCTTTCCATCTGCTGATCTTAAAGGCCTGTGTAAGGCCTTGTGCTTTTACAAAAAAGGAATCCCAAAAACTATTAGGAGGTTATCAGACAGAGGCAATATTATGCTGTTTCCCTTGATAACCATGTCTTTACAACAACTGCATCAGAAGCAGCTCTTCTAGTGGATGTAGCCAATGGCTGCCTGCTTGTGATCTTTAAGTGGATTATCTTCCTCCAATCCAGAGGTCACATTAGAGCCTGCTTACAGCCAAATTGAAAGAAAATAATAGCTGCTTTAGATCTTGGACCTTCAAGTATTTGTTCCATTGAAAGAAAATAGCTTTTCATCCAGGAAATGACCAAGGGTCATGCTGCTTTGAAATCTTGCATATCATTGTGTTCTGGGTATGTTTTCATGGGTCAGCTGGCTTTTAAAAGCCAATTGGGTTAAATTCACGTCATGTAGAAAACAATGCTAAGTTAGAATTAATGACAGGCTGGCTAAGTGTACCGTGCCATACAGTGTTTGGTAAAAGCATCACTTTCATGCTCTTTCTAGCAAGAAGAGCTTTCAGCACATATCCTTCCAATGGGCTGAGTGTGGTTATCAGACTGACAGGAGAGGTGGGGATTGTTAGCTGGAGGAGTAAGGATGCTCTTCTTTCCCCCTTGCTGCTCAGCGATGCTTTGTGGTGTATGTTCTTATTGCCTCCTGCTGCTCATTCTGCTGCCTTCCACATTAAACTGTAAGACTAAGACTCTGGCTTTTTAGGGCACAGCAGTGTAGCCAGAGCTTTTGTGGAAAGTAGAGCTGTTAACTTAGGTGTGCCCATCATCTTCCAGTACGGATGATTTAGATACTTCCTTCTGATCTCAGGTGAATGTTGTATCCGTCTTGTTCTTAAATATTTTTATTGCAGAAGGGTGGTGACAGTGGTGGCGGCAGCAGTGTTTCAGAGTCTTGGGGAGGCTGTGTTGTGAGTAGTAGAGTGGTTCCTGAGTACCACGTGATTTGTTGTATCACAAGAGGTGGCAGTGGCAGACTTATCCAGGTCCTATTCATAAAGCATGTGAGCAGCCTGGTGACAGGCATGTGAGAGATCCAAAATATTGTTACTGTTGTGCTCCTGAGTCCTTTCAGCTGGGTTCACTTGATTTTGCTTCTCTTCCTTGACAGGTCTTGGCTCGTGGGTGACTCTTTAGCAATCCCAACTGGAACCTCACTCCAAAAGGCACCATGATAATGATGACTGACATCACTGCAGCCCCCAGATTGGGGTCAACTGCCACCACTCCAGCTGTGGCTCCCAACTTCTCCTGGATGCCAGAGGATGGCAGCCCCACGGCCGTGGAGCAGCCAATATTCCTTATGACCACCGCTGCTCAGGCCATCTCAGGTTTCTTTGTATGGACAGCTTTGCTCGTCACCTGCCATCAGGTAAAACCCTGTCACTCATACTTCTCATCCTTTTCACTTCCCCACATGGAGGAACGCATGTGATGCCCTGGCATATCTCTGCCAGATACAGCTGTGTGATGGGGGTTTGCAGACTCTGGAGTGATACCAGGACCTTTTCTTTGGGGTCTAATATATTATCTGTGCTGATCAAGGTGGCAACTTTTATATGAAGGCCTTTTTCTGCCCAGGTCCAGACTGTTTCTGTAGTGTGAATGGAGAGGAAGCAAACTCTTTAGAACTAACAGATGTAAAACTTTTGGCTGTCTCTTGAGTGTTTGCAGAAAGGTGTGTAATCTCAAGCCATCCTTTTCCCAGGTCCTGTAGCTGAATCTAGCCATTTCGTTATTGTGTCAGCTGTTAGCTAAATGATTGTGATCATCTGTTGTTTGACATACCTTGTTTGATCTCCTGTGCCAGTGGATTCCACAGGCTGAGCTCTGCTACGGAAATGAGTAGCTGGAAATGTTTTATTTTAATTTTTCTCCTCTCCCTTCCCCTCTTTCTGGCGCAGGTGTCCTGGGAGCCAGAACAAATCAAACCCTGCATCCTGTTCTGTACCTCTTTCACACGGTTGTCATGTGAACTGGAAAACACAGTGGGGAAATGCAAGCCCTGTTATTTATCAGCCTGTGTTTTGTACCTGTTGGCCTGTAGATTCCAGAGTGATGACTAGGATCTAGAAAACTAGAGTCTATTGATGGAGTACAGGGGCTAGTGAGGTTCAAAAATGGATTAGTCACTGATGAATAAGAGTAACACCTGCAGTTTCACCAGCTTGGGTAACAATTACAAGTGCCATGAATGCTCCTGTTTCTGAGCACAAAATGATTGCCTGCTGAGGGTAGGAGGGAATCTTTCCTCTGCAGTATAGCATTGCACAGTTAGGCATTAATGCCCTTCTCTGGAGAAACCAATGGAAGTCAGGGCTAGAGAGACACTTGATTGAAATGTGCTGTTGTCCTGTTACAGGCAGCAGTTCCTGAGCTATCATAGGCACATGGATTGCAGGGCTCTTGTGACATCCCAAGGGCAAAACTTAGAGTCATTTGAACTGCAGTGTCAGCTGTCCCTGTGCTGGATGAGGTGTGTCACTGGGATTGTCACAAGGAAAAAATATCCCTAAGGTTTGTTTAGTGTATTTTCAACCTGCTCTCTTCAGGAAATTAGGGGTTTGTGAGCTGCTCATGGGATAGGAAGAGGAAACAGAAGTACTTTGAGCCCTTCAGTCCATTTTGACCAGATCTGACCAAGAGGCAGGGAGAGATGAGCAGCAGACAGCTGGGAAGAGACACCCCCTTCTCCCTTACGAGGGAAAAGTGAGAGCATCATTGTGTGCTTCATCAGAGCTCGGAGAATCCTCACAGCACCCCCAAAGGCAGGGTGAAGCTTCAGTCAAATGCTTGTGCCTCTTCAGGCAGCAAAATCGGTCAGTTGTGAGGCATGTGTTTAATAAACTAGCTGTTACTGATCCAAGCAGTTGGGGCAGCAGCTTGGTGAGAGTTACCATTCAGAAGCCTTGCCTCTGGAGAATGTGCCCTCTACTGATTCCGTGGCCAACAGAGCATACCCACAACTCATGCTGAAGCTCTAGCCGTGTTATTAGGCCATTGCAGGAGTGATGCTCATCATCAGGGGATGTTTGTGGTCAGTGTCTTTCCCAGGAGGTGGATATTCTGTGAAAAAGCATCTTAGGTGTGGGATTTAATGGTGGCTAACAAACTGTGAGTGTTGGGAGTGTGTAGGGTGGGGACATTGCCGTGCCCTCAGCCAGTGACTTAGGGGGATTGGCGTGTGTGCAGTCAGTCAGACAAAACAAGCAGTGTGCCTGTGTGGTTCCTTTGAGCGTGCTGCGTGAGCTTGGTGCTTCCTTGATGGCTTATGCTTTGTGGCTGTGCTGTCACCGACGTGCAGAATGGCACTTTTTGAGCAGGCGGGCTGTGGCTTATCAGCTCTTCGCAGTGCTGTGAAGGGCTCTTGTAGGTTGTTTCAGGTGAAAGTCGCTAAAGCATCCAAAACTGCCAGGAGAGTGAGAGTGTTTACAATGAGGGTGTGCTTAAGTGCATGCTCCTTCCCTCTTCTGAGAAAAGCAGCCTGCAGTGTTGTGAATCTTGGGTACTTAAAACAGGATAGCAGCAATACAGGATTGATAAGTAGAAGAAAAGGTATGAGGAAGAGAATATGGGCAAGGTGGTGATGATAATAACAGTAAATTAATCCCCTATGAGAAACTAGATTAGAAATGTCTCCACTTCATTTTCCTCCTCCTTCCCACTCTCTGCAAGCTAAGGGATGCTGTATCAATGCCATATATGATAACAGTGATTTATTTATTTTTTTTCATGTTCCTCACTTTGTGGCTGCTGGAGGCAATCAAGAGATGATTTACTGAGTTTGTTTTTCCTAGCCCAGTTGACTCCTCAGTTCCCTTTTCTCCTCTCTGTTTCATATACCACTGATTCTGGTCTTCCTTCTCCATCCCCTCAGATCTACATGCATCTTCGCTGCTATAGCTGCCCGAATGAACAGCGCTACATTGTTCGTATCCTCTTCATTGTGCCAATTTACGCCTTTGACTCGTGGCTCAGTCTCCTGTTCTTCACCAATGACCAGTACTATGTTTACTTTGGCACAGTGCGGGACTGCTATGAAGGTAAGGAGGGGTCAGACAGAAAATTGGGGAGGTGGGAAATCTCTGGCCTGAGAGAACATTTGCTTCTGGTTGGGCACATCAGGGAAACATCACTGTCACCTACTGAGACAAAGCTTTATGGTGTGCCTCACTGGATGACCACGGCTTGCTCTGTGACTGAAAAACACAGAATCGTAGGATGGGTTGAGTTAGGAAGGACCTTTAAAGAGCATCTAGTGCAATGCCCCTCTCATGGGCTGGGACATCTTTCATTAGATCAGGTTGCTCAAAGCCCCATCCAGCCTGACCTTGTCCCTTGCTGCCCTCTGAGCATGACAAGCTGTGTCGAGCCTTCCCTCCTATGTTCCGTAGAGACAAAGTTTTTGATTTTCTTGGGTCCTTTGCTTCAGGAAGGTGTAAAGCCAAAAATCTACTTCTAGCTCGGTGTTAAAGCAAGGTATTGGTTAGCTCTCAGTTCTTGGAACAGCCCTTACTTAGGAGACAGACACTTTCTTTGTCCTGACACAGTTTGTTAGCGACATATTCTTCTGAACCCATCCTGTGGCCACTTGTGTGATCATACAGGATAGCACAGCCATCATATGCTGGTGCTGATGAGGTGTCAAGTGCTTTGGAGTCCTGCAGGAGCCAGGGTGGCATGTTCAGGATGAGTTACTAACTGCTTCAGTTTTGGTTATTTGCTACAGATGATAACACTAGCATGGTTACTCTCCAATACTCTCTAAACTTCCCTCTTGATCTTATACAGAGAAGAGCCTTCTACCCATGCAGCAGGAGAAACTGCACTCTAGCAGTGTATTTTTGAGGACAGTTTATCGCCATACCCTCACTAAATCAGGGTAGTTGTGCAGTTGTTTTGGTGAGGTCTGCATTGCAGAGAGGTGCCTATGGCCATGCAAACAATTTAATCATCTGAAGGGAGCAGCAGGCCCTCATTTGCATCCATGACAATGCTCTGAGATGGCAGCAGCAGATGGCACACATGAACACTGACTCAAGAAGGCATCTTTGTTTGGGCCTGAGTTTTTTTTAATTCCCTCCGCCCTGCGTGCGTGTGTAGGTCTAGCAGGATGCCTGCTGCTCTGTGAAACTCCTCTCCTAGCAACAGCCAGTATCCCTCTGCCTTGCCTTCTCAGGGAGTTTGCAAACATCTGAGCATCTGCTCAGGAGGCAGCCCATGCTCTGGAATCCACCTCAGCACGTTGGACTGTGTGAAGAGACTACAGGTGGAGGTGAAAGCACCTTCAGTCAGCAGGTTCTCTCCCTTGCTTTTTCTGGGGACAGCTTTCAACAGCCTTTTTAAAAGTTCCTTTGCCATCCATCTTATAATTTCATTTTTGGGAAGATGTTAAGTTGCAAAGTGGGGGAAGCTCTGTTAGGGAACAGAGGAAGACCCTGTTAATAAATTTTGAAAGCTGTCGTGGGCCATTTATGGGCTGCATGTCATAGTGTGTGTTAGGATGAGCATATTTTTGGTGTTGCTCTTTCATGTCACTCTGGTTCTGTACAAACCTGTGTGTCAGTAACACTGTCACAAGTAGATTTTCTTTGTTAGCTTGATGTCATGAGCACCATCTGATGAATGTGGAGCAGGAATGGGAGATGAGTTCTTTTGCTGGTGCAGTGAGCTTTGATAGCACTCATTTCTTTTGGGGATGGAGGGACAGATATTTCTTCCCCCGCCTTTTTTTTTTTTTGTGTGTGTGTCTTTTTTTTTTTCTTTTTTGGTTTTCTTCCTCTGATGTCATCTCTTCCCTAGTGCTTAAGGAATGGACTGCTGGTATTGTAATGACCACATCAGAGGGCAGGGGTCACTGGAGGACAATAGGAGAAGCTCAGCTTTTCTTCCTCTGGGTTCTGGGATCTATCAGCTAAGTTGCAGGAAAATTGCAGGCAAAAGGGGTGACCACAGTTATTTAAGTAAGTTTTCCATGGTTGGTGTTTTCTCTCCTAATCAAGGCTTTTGCAAAATCATTGCTTGGTGTGAACGTACCCAACTTTGTTCAATAACAAGGATTACAGGTGGAATAACAATATCCCAATTATATATATAGAAGCGGGTATACCACTGGCTTTTATGAGCTGTAACATTCTTGCCAACTAGGCATGTCTACAAGCCATAAATACAATGTTTTGAGACTATGAGCATTTTGGGGAGCGTTGAGTACCTCTTTTCCAGGGCATAGTTTGGATGCTTGTAGAATTAAAGTTGTTGTCTGTCTCTGACTTTGGAAGTGCATCCAGGTGGGAAAATTGCCCTCAGGTCTAATAACTGGTTGCTGGGTGAGGTTCACTTCTCAGCACTGTACATTATTAGGCTTTTGTTCTTATTTCAAAGTCGCTTGAGACTTCTGTTTCCATCCCAAGTTATTTTCTCTTTGTGTTATGTCAGTGCTCGGCACCAAAACCAGGATTTGGGTGTTGGTATTCTAAGAAATGTCCAGGTACAGACTATAATAGAAAATAATGTTGAAAGAAGGGTCACCTGGTCTGCTTTTTTGCCCCAAGACTGTATGTGGCAAACTTAGGGGTACAGACCTTGCCCTAACTTGCCCACAACTGTCTGAAGGCCCACCAGCGATTATAACAAGTCTCTTAAGAGAGTGGCAGACAGGGCACGTACCAGCTTACTCCGTGCACAATTAAGTGGGTTTGGATCCCATGGAAAGGAAATGTGTCTATAGACGTGAGAGCCCTCCCTGTAGTGTCTTCACCTCAGTTTTTGTATATCAGCAAGACCAAGTCTTGAAGAGAATTGAAATCGGGCAGAGTATTAGTGGTCAGTCTGAGAAGACTTCCTTATCTGAACCAGTTTGCTGGGGAAGACAGAAAAGAGGTGGCTGAGGGAGAAGGCTATTTAGTACACAAGAAATTTAGGCTTTCAGAGGGAATGAAACACAGAGCTTGTTTTCCAAAACTCTCCACCAGACATGAAAACAGTGTTTCACTGGTTGGTAAAACCCTCTATTTCTCCAACTCTGATGTCTACAGTCTGGTTACCTCAGAGAGAGAAACTCTGTACATCACCTAAAAGGTTAAATACAGGAGATAAGATATGATTGATGGATCAGAGATAACTTTTCCAAATTATTTAGTACTAGTGTGATGTCCTGGAATAATGCACAGGAACCCTGTAAAGAATGGCATCTTGCAGATGCCAAGTAAAACAGAGACTGATCACAGTTGTAAATGGTCCTGTGACCCTTTTGGCATGAGTCATGGAACTGGCCTGGGACCTTGGCCAAATTCCAGTTCAGATAGGCTTGTGAGTGCTGAGGTAGGACGATAAATGCGGTGAAAATAATCTGGAGTGCTTTGAAGGGAAAGATGCTGCGTAAGCAGTCCCTGCTAATGTTTGGTCTGTTGCCTGTACTTTTGGTCCTTGCACCTGTTTTGAGGTTGGTTGTCATTTTACTGTGATTGATGTCTTTGCAGCCTTTGTAATATACAACTTCCTCAGCCTCTGCTATGAGTACTTGGGAGGGGAGAGCTCCATCATGTCTGAGATCAGAGGGAAACCAATTGAGTGAGTATTTATTGTGCTTACAGCATGACGCTCTCCTCCTTCTGTGTCCATCGAGTGTGCCTCTATCCCTGCCCTGAAAAACTGTGTCAGGTGGCAAGTCTCTGCTGAGACTTCCTGAATGGTGATGATTTACTGGTACCCTGCTCTGAGACAGATCAGGCTGATCACATCCTCTCAGGCAAGCTGGACTGATTCACAGCTTTTCTGGACATCTGCCTACTCCTTTGTTTCTTTTCTTAGTCCCTTCTTCTTTAAATCTTTTCTGTCTTCGTTTTGTTGTGTGTGCTTCCTCAAGGATCTGTGTTTCACCCCATGCCACTCAGTTAGAAAAAAAAAAAAAAAAAAAAAAAAGAGAGAGAGAAAGAAGGGTGGGAGTGTGAAGTCAGGATGTTGTTTTAAACACATCTCTGAAAGCGGGTATGGCTGTAACTGTAATCACAGTTGGAGAAAGCACCAGTCCTGCAACTTTGCTACAGAGAGGTAGATAAAGAGGGTAGGAATCTTGCAGTCTGGCCCAAATATTGCTTCTGAACCCTGTCATCTTGTGTTGGCTCTTTCAGGTCCAGCTGTGTATACGGGACTTGCTGCCTGTGGGGAAAGACCTATTCGATTGGATTCCTGAGGTTCTGCAAACAGGTATGGGCTGGAGGAACTGTGCCATCCTCTAGAAGTGAATGAAGTGTGTGGGTGGCAATGGTGCCTTTTGCTGCTGAACTTCTGAGCTGAGCACTCCTTTGAGGGGGTTTATAATATGTTTTGTGGCCTGCAGACTGCTGAGAAGAGGGGGCTTGGGGGTTTTTTGTTTGTTTTGAATGATATTGATATTTTCTACTCAGCCCTGCATCAGGAAGGCCTTAGTAAAAGACCCAATTTATCTCCTGGATCTGATATTAGCTCTGGGAGGAGTTTCTGATTTCCTCTTCCCTTTCTGGATTGCAGAGGTCCCAACTTTAAGAAACTGATGGCTGTGTGGTGTTGCAGACACCCCACAGTTGTGTAACAGTCTCCTGAATTCCCAGTGCTGCTGTTGTGGTTTGGAGTTGAGGAGGGGGTGGAGGTTAAACATGACCCAACACTTTGTAAGAGGAACTGAGTATTGCTCACCATGTGTGTCTGTCTGTGCTGAATTGGGTATGTCAACAGGCAAGGAATGGAGGAGATCTAAACCTCGATACTGCCCTTGTCTGCTCATCCCAGGTCGGTCAGCTCTGGCTGCCATGAAACAGCAGGTGAATTTCAAGGCTTTGCTCACTTGCTGAAATGAACACATGAGGTTTCTCTGGAGACAGCATGAAGCAGGTCTGGTTCTTTGAAAGATCTTAGGTCATTGTAATTCCAGTCACTGGGGCTAGATAGCTGCCCTGGCTTCTCCTCTGATCATGACCCATCTTTTATGTTTTAGCAGTATACAGGAACATCAAAGCTACAATGCAGCCTCATAGGAATATTCAGTGTTAACCTCTGCAGCACAATTGGCCTTTTTCAAAGGTCCACATCTTTCTTTTCTCTGTTCAGTTTGTCTCTGTCCCATGTTCTGCTCTCATGGCTTTCCTGTTTCCTTCCCTGATACTTTATTTTCTAATCTGCTCCCAGTGTGCTGCATTGCCTCTTTCTCTTGGGCTTCATTTGTACACCCTTTATTGAATTAGATGCATTACCTATTGTTTCTGCTCCTAATGTTAACTTTTACCTTTTAAAAATATCATAAGTAGATGTTACACCCATCAAGGTGAATGAGTCCTGGGGAAATAATTTCCCTTAGACTCTTGTTTCTCGTGTCCCACAGCCTCTGGAATTTATCTTCACATGGGTTGCACCTGGCTGCTTTGGACAGTTTTTCCCAACAATGAACACTAGAAGCACTTTTTTTGGAGTAGGAGGTTCTGCTGACTTCCACAGATCCTCAGCTCATTTGATAACTCTGGCTTAGGTGCATATTTTGCTTTTTCTTTGCTGATATCTGGCAGCAGTTCTTCTAGTCCGGCCTGCCCTTTGCCAAGTCTGCTGTGGAGGCTGTGAGGGAGGTGTCTTGCAAAAGGATGTTTAAACACTTCCGTCCTTCTTGCCTCAAGCTGAAATGTTGCCTTAGTGAGAAATCTTTGACACCAAGACTCATTTACTGGTAATTCTAGACTTCCAGGATTGTCAAGTAAGACTTTGCAAGACAAATTCCTGGGAAGACTGGTGTGAAAAAACAACAGAACACATCTCGATACTGATCTGTGCGGTATTCACCATTGTGATGCTCAGGAAGACGAATGTGCTGGAAGGAGCACTTTGCCTGTTTTATCCCTGTTCTCAGCATCTCCAGCACTCCTGTTGCCTCCCACCACCACATGCCCATTTTCTGCTCTGTCCAGCCCATTTCATCCTGAAGGAATCTGGGTGTTATAACCATTCCTTTTTTCCGTCTGCACCCCCACCTCAAGCTGTTCTTGGGCAGGTGCCTGCTGTGGGTCAGTGCCTGCGGCCCTCCAGCAGTTGGGTGGTGTGCTGGTGGCTGTGGTGTAAAATCTGGACCGCTTGTTTCCTTGGAAGCGTCTTGATCAAGATTCCTTGCTGGATCTGTGTCTGATGACTCTCACAGATGGGTCACACACCACCCATGTGCTTCCCGTATGCCGTAGCATCTTCTAGGGAAGCAACTAAAAATAGGACATGGTGGTTTGCATTGCAGGGAAATGGTTAAAACATCCCCAGATTAGAAGGAGGGGAAGCTCAGAGGACAGAGTTGTTTACGAATTAGCTTGACCTTTTCCAGTTCACATATTTACAGTGACTCACTAACTGGCATGTGCTGAGGTTTTTAATCTCCTTGAAGTCTTATGACCGCTAACAAATTGCATCGTATCCAAAGCAATTATTCCTGTTTGGTTTTGCCTTCTTTCCATACACAGCCCTCCCCACTTGTGCGCAGGTCAACACCTGCCCAGTCTCTTCCAGCATCCTTCAGGGAGACATGGGTGACATTTTTAGGGACACAGCCCTTTGCTGTCTTAGGACCTTGGAGTTCAGTGTCTCCAGAAAGATGAAGCATGGGGTTGCTTTGAGAGAGAAGTCCCAATGGGAGCAATGGTTTGTACTGGCAGAATGGATAGAGCTGATGCCAAGTACTCTGGAGCCTTTGGGGAGATTCAGTAAAGGTTGTGTGGGTGACAGCTGAATAGCTCTTAATTTTTGTCTGGCAGCACATACCGGTTTGTATATAAAATACTTTAACATGGTGGCAGTTGTCAAAGTTCCTCCTCAGAGAGCTAGGTTCCTCTCCTATCTAGGGGACCATCTTGCCAGCTTTATGGCAGCTATGGTTTGGAGTTTGCTTCCCTTCCCTG
The DNA here is from genome assembly GCA_028020825.1 of Podargus strigoides. Taxonomy (NCBI): domain Eukaryota; kingdom Metazoa; phylum Chordata; class Aves; order Caprimulgiformes; family Podargidae; genus Podargus; species Podargus strigoides. Next base: position 115,031,817 of record CM051663.1, on the reverse strand, counting down.
GAATCCCTTTGTTAAACTTGCTGTGTCTGTACCATAGAACAGTGGGGGATTATTTTATTTTTTTTTCTCAGGCCATTACCATGCACAAATGTGCTGCAGCACAGCCTGTGAAAGACAGGCTCTCTGGAGGAGACCAGTTGAGCAGTTTCTAGGAGCAACCTACAGAGAGATTTTTCTTCCCATCGTGATCAAGTAGATAGCACACATGCTTCTTCTGAATCTCCTTCATCTCCTGTTGGGTGTTGCAGTCCTTGCGCACAACTGATTAGCAAGTAGAGGGATCAGACTGCTTGTTGGGGCTGGATGGTGTTGCTTTGCTGCGCTGTCCCAGTGGAGACACTGTCATGGTGATGGTTTGGAAACTTGGCCTCTTGGACCTCCTGTCTTCTCATTCCTCCTCTCATTCCTCTAGGCTACCCTGCAGTTCTGTGTGGTGAAGCCCCTTATGGCGATCAGCACAGTCATCCTTCAGGCCTTTGGCAAGTACCAGGATGGTGACTTTGAGTAAGTTTATTTGTCTAGCCAGCGTGCCTTGGCTGCCCCTTCTCTGCCCAGATGTGCTTAGGATTTGTGTGTGTGCTGTGGGCCATGGGAAAAGATGGGGGGAAAACAGGGCTGAACGAATATGCATGTGAGAAAAGAGGGCAGTGGTAAGCCTGTTGGTTTCAGGTTTTTCTGCCTCAGTTTAGGGGAGGGAATGGGACAGGGAGGCAGGAAGAAAATGGAGTTTTAGAGCTCCCCAGTGAGAGCGGAAGGGTGAAAAGATCATGCTGAAATTGCAGGCATTCATATATCTTCTCTTTTCAGTGTAACCAGTGGCTACCTCTATGTGACGATCATCTACAACATCTCTGTCAGCCTGGCGCTGTACGCCCTCTTCCTTTTCTACTTCGCCACACGTGAGCTGCTAAGTCCCTATAGCCCAGTCCTGAAGTTCTTCATGGTGAAGTCTGTTATCTTCCTGTCCTTTTGGCAAGGTGAGCTGCTTTTCCCTTCCCTTGGTAAGCACAAAGAGCTCTCTGTAGGGGCACAGACACTAGAGTTGATAGAGCAGATGCTGATTAATAGCCAGAATGTTTCTGTATTATTATTATATTTTTTTTATAGTCTTTCATTGCTTTTCTCTGGGAAACCTGTTTTGCTCATTTTCATGTTTGTTTCTATGCTCCTGAATCCTCACGATCCCTCTGCCAGTGCATGTGCACACATGTGTCTGCCCATCAAAATCAGCTGTTTGGATGAAGAGTCCTTTGCCTTCCTGGAACAATTGTAAAGCACAAGCTGCCAACATTTTATCTGCATGCTGCCATTTTATTGATTAAAGTGGCACATCTAAAAATTTTTAGTACTTTTTTATTTAGTGCTCTATAAATAAAATTTTAATGGTATGTCTGTGATTCATGTGAAGCAGCAAGCTGGCTGAATGCAGCATGTGCTGCCACAGAACCACCACTGAGCAGAAGGACCTTCAGAGTATGTGCGCGTGGTGCAGAGGCACGTTCAGGAAGCTGAAATTCCACCTCAGCGTAGTGCTTCCTACTAATTGTCTCTAAGCATTTCCCTGTTCAGTGCCCTACTTAGGTTTACTGAGTTGCACTTCAAAGACTTAATTGAGTAGAAACTTGGGTAGGATTTAGGCTGTTGGAGTATGGCCCATCCTCCCTGTCTACAGACAAACTAATAAGCTGTCTAGTTTATCATCTTGAGCCATCTGGTCACACGCTTTCTACCTTCTCTGGCATTCCTCAGCCACCTGGCTATGGACAGGGAGAAACATCTTTCTTGCAATGGTGTGTCAAAAGCACTTTATGCTTAAATGAAAAGCTCAGTTACTTCAATTTTTTCTCTAGCTAGTGGAAGTGCTGAGATCACAGAAGTGCTCACAGAAACATCTGACTGCTTCTTACCCTTCTGGACTTGATTAAGTCCTTCAGCAGCCAGTTCCACAGATTATGTGTCAGTTGAGAATAAAAGTGTTCAAACATTCTTTGGTTAAACATATTTGTCTCATTTATTCCTCCTTTGTCTATTGTACAGGTGAGCATAGATGAGAATATCTAGCAAGCTCTGTTTGTAGCTCCTGTGTTAAACGGGTTTGCATCTAGGATAATACAGCACAAGACAGCTATTTCCATTCCTTACAGTTAGTATGCGGTCACGTTTTCTGCACATTTACATGAGCCTGTTGCTTTGTTTAGGGATGCTGTTGGCCATCTTGGAAAAGTGTGGTGCCATCCCCAAAATCCACTCTGCCAATGTGTCTGTGGGTGAAGGCACAGTAGCTGCTGGGTATCAGGACTTCATCATTTGTGTGGAGATGTTCTTTGCAGCCATCGCCCTGCGCCATGCCTTCACATACAAGGTGTACATGGACAAGAGACTTGATGCCCAAGGTAGGAAATGTGCCAGCGCATATGGCATGTCTGTTTGGTAGTGAGACTGGGTGGAGACTGGTCCCTCTGGCAGCCAACACACTGATATGACTCCCAACCTGAATGCTTGGAAAACGTCACATCCCCTCCTCCATGGTGTCTGAACAGATTCATTGTGCAACAGCTCTGTGGGGCAGAAACCTTGCCTGAATTGCATTGTTCCCTTTTCAGTTCCCTAGTATGCCACCCACAACAGCTTGTTGCAGACCTGAGGGCTGCAAGAAGTTGCATCCTTTTGGTAGAGTGGGTTTCTCCTTCTTCCTGTCTCCCCAAAGGGGAACTCCATTGTTCCAGATTGTGCAAGAGACTGAAGGCAGGAGAGACGGGACCTGAAACAGGCTCTGCTTTGAATCTGTCTCGGGAAGATGAGGCTGTGCTTTGGCAATATGTTTGGCTTGGAGGAGGAGGATCTTCCTGTAATGATTTTGAGAGCTGGCCTCCTAAAAGTCTTAATCTGGTGAAGAGGGAGGTGGATGTTATCTCTGGGGAAAAAGGGGTTCTTGTGCCCAGTCTATGCAAGTATGTTTGGTGTTCTCCAAATAAAGGAGTTCCTTTCTGTTGGGAGGAGTCTGTGCTGAGGTGCAGGAAGACAGCAGCTGGACAGTGTTCATGTAGCTGATCCCTCCATCCCAGCCAGCCCCAGAGATTTTGGAAGGACAGTGGCTGTAGCCACAGGGTAAACTGCTAGCCAGTACAGTGGGGGATGTTTTGATGGTGGGTCTTGTTCAGTTCTTGTTATTTCCTCTCTCTCTTTCTCTGTCTCTCTCTCCTCTCCCTTTTATCTCTCCCTTGCTTTGGCCACTGGTCTCTGATGCAGCTGTTCCATCATATGGGCCATACGGTAGGTACAGCATGCTCTTTGTGTTTGTCTCTGTTTTTTAACTGGGATGTTGTTTGGTCCTGATTCCCAGCCTGCCTACTGCCTGCTCTGTCCCTTGTTCCCCCTTCCTTGTAGGTCTGTAACTTGATTGCCTCACATGGCTGCTTTAGGGTTCTCTGGATTAGAAGTTGTAAGACAGTCCCATGGGCAGTGGCATAACACTTAGCTTTGGAGTGTTTCTGTCGGAACTGTGTGAATCTCTCTCCAAAGAGTTGCACAGGCTTTCAACGGAGGCAATTTACTCTCTCATCCCGGCCTCCCTTCACTTTCCTAATTGCCATAGATGATCATTATGCTTTGGTCATTTGGGGAGCTCATCCCCAGGACTAAGCAGAGCCGGAAGCCCACACTGGAAATGGAACCTAGAACCCACGAGAAACAGCAGCTCCTAGAAGGACATGCAGCCTTCCTCTGTGCTCAGCACTTGGGTGGAACAGTCTCCAGCCATTGCTTCCTTCATGGTGTCACTGTGACACCCTCCACTCGTGGGATGGTTCTGCCTCTAGTATTGCCTGTTCCCCTCCTTTCCCTCCTCCTTTGTGCTGCTTTCCACTTTTATGATCTCTTTCCTGTGGGCACTTCAATATCACCTATCAGTCTAATTCCAAGTGAAGTGGAATGCCAAATGCCATTTCTCCTATGTGTTTAGAATTTCCTTGGTTTCTGTCTCCTGAAACCCTTTACAGAAGGCCCTCCCTACCTGACTGTCTTCGTTGCACACCCAAGCCAGCCCTGGTAGCATGTAGCGGAGGTTGTCAATGTGGGTATGTCCCGTTCTCGTGGCACGTCCCCCGTTTGGTGCTGAGGTGGATTCACTTGGCTAGCAGTGGCTGGGTTTAGGAGTACTACTGGTAAAACTTGACACCATTTGTGTGGCATTTCCTCAGCAGCTGCTTAAGGAAGTCTGTAAAGTAACTTCTACAGGATCTAGGGGTGCATGTTCCTTGTTCTCCTCACCTTCACATTAAGGGGTTTGGGGGAAGGTAGGAGTATTCTTGACTCGTCCCTCCCTGTCTTACCCCAACAGGTCGCTGTGCTCCCATGAAGAGCATCTCCAGCAGCCTCAAAGAGACCATGAACCCCCATGACATTGTCCAAGATGCGATCCACAACTTCTCCCCAGCCTACCAGCAGTACACCCAGCAGTCAACGCTGGAACATGGTCCACCCTGGCGCAATGGCAATCACGTTATCTCACGCTCCCACAGCTGCTCAGGTGCCCGCGACAACGAGAAGACCCTCTTGCTGAGCTCCGACGATGAATTCTAGGAGGGGAAACTGCCAGCACAGGCTTTTTCCTTCTTTTGTTTGGTTTCTTTTGGTTGGTTGTGTTTTTTTTTGTTTTTAATTTATTGAAGCAGAAACATACAAGTCATATCATTTCCTAGAGAGTGCAGATTGCAGAAGTGGGCACTTCCCATTAGCTTTTGTGGGTACGGACACGATGAACAGTGTGGAGGTGGAGGAATGGCCAGGACTCCATTCTTGAGCCCATTCCTTACAGCAGCAATCGGCTAGAATTAATTGAATCAAAGCTCCAGGGTTTGGGACTCTGGCCTCCCACACCTTCCCAGCTTGGTGTGGAGCATGACCATCAGCTAGAGCCTGAAGCTGTGGCCAAAAATGTTTTTGTTTTGTTTTGTTTTTTCCAACTGGACAACCCAACTGCTTTGTATTCCACTTCCTGAATGGTTGATGTAGGCACAGTTTTCTCCCCGAGCTCCCTGGTACTAACATCTCTGATCCTTGGGAAATGGGATCAGGATGTAACGATAAGCATTCCTGAGGACCAGACCAGAGACTGGTCTCTCTGTAGCCATTGCCTTGAATGCTTAGTAAGGCACACCTGCCCCCACCCTCCTAAGCACCTGACTGTGCAGTCCTGTACTTCAGTGAGCAAGGGGGAAAAGGATAGGACTTGTTCCCTGTATCCCCCCTGCTCCCCCTCAGAGCTGATGCTTGTTGAAGCTCAGCAGCGATGGAATTACTCTCTCACAAGGGCAGGGTTTTCTGATCACCAGGTGTCCAAGCTTCCTATCTCCCCTGTGTTCCTGAGGCAAGAAGCCTCTCTGGGGCATCTGTCTCCTGCTAACAAGACTGAGGATTGGCCATGATGGGTGGTGGAAGTTTGTAGAGCTCGGGCCCTTTCATCCCTCTTTGGGAAAGAAAGATATGTAAACACTAAAACATTTTTTATTCTTGTTTCCTGTACTCCACTGACGTAGCTGCCCCTCTTAAAGGTGTGGATTGCACCAGGTAGCTGCCAGAGCAGGTCCTGGCCTCTCACAGGTAACTCTCCCCATGCTTGTCCTCGCTGACTTGCCCTGCGAGCTGCACAAGTTTTGCCCTTAGGCTGGGGTATTTAGGGAGGGATGTTGCACACTCCTGCTTTTCTTTTTATTTCTGTAGCTGTTCCAGGTCAAACTGGAGCAGACTTAAAACCTGACATGACCTGGCAGGTTAAAATCATCCCTCGTAGTTTCCCAGGTAGCAGCTGCTGCTGCTGCTGCACATTTCACAAGCCCTGCAGCAGCCACAGTGCTACTGAGGATGGAGCCAGCATCCATGGCAGTGGGAAAAGAAACTTCCTTTTGCTTTTGTTGGGTTTTGGATTGGCCCCTAGGTATTTAGTGGAGCCAAAATAAAAATGATCCCTCTGTAGATCCATCCAGGGACCAGGAAATGCCTCTTGCTTGCTTAAAATTGTCTAGGGGGGGAGGGGGAAGCACACTCAAGTGCCATAGGTCAGATGACCCCACCCCCAGGCAGGAATCAACATGGAGAGGCTGGAGCAAGCTGTTCGTGTCTCTGGTTTCTCTGTTCCTCTCCCGCTTGATGCCTACCTTGCCATCAAGAGACCTATGTGTTTCCAGATTGCCCCTCGTTGCTCTGCTAGGAAAACGGGTCTGGTTTACTGCGTGGTGTTTACCTTTCCTCTTGTATCCTAATCTACTGCATGTGCATTCACTTTCTCAGAAGCAACTATGAGCGAAGAGCACCTCATTTCCTCAGCTTCCCTGCCAGGAGCGTGTGGTCAGGAGCTTGAAGAGAGGCGGGTTTGCTCCCTGCTGTGAGGATAAGATAGGGGAAGGCTTAAGGATAGTGTCCTTCCACATTCACGTGTCTGGGGGCACAGTGAAGCAGGTGAGAGCAACCATGCTGACTCCCTCAAGAGCTGGAGGCAGGGTCAGTGGATCCAACAGCTTCTCTGCTGCTGGATTTCCCCATTTGTGTAGATCCTGCAATGCCATGCAGTTAGTTACTACTTTTCCTGAATCTGTCACTGCTTAAATGGACATGCAAACGCTATCTGCCAGGCTTTGTGCGGGCTTGGTATGAAACTTGTTTTCCTCATTCTGTAAGCCACCTGGAAGGCAGGGCTGAAGATTGAATGGGCTTTCCTTCCATCTTCCTTGGCTTTGATTTAGTGTGAGGTATTTATGTTAAACTTCCCCTCTCTCTTAAGAAAGTGGGACATGGGACGTGATCCCTTCTTCCCCTTTCCTTGCATTTGCAGGTCTTGATGATGTCCCAGTGTCACTTAACTGGCAATTGTCCCCAGTCTTTGTTGCATTGGGTGGCCGACATCTGAGATCTCTGGGCTTGCCCTCTTGAGCTTGAAGGTGATCCAGGCTTGGGGAAGCATTTTTTTAAAAATTATTTTGAAATGTATGCTGCAGATACATGCTGTGCAGAGGATCTGGATATTCTCGAAGCTTTCTGTATGTAGTGGTTTGAAGTACAACCCTTTTGCACTAGCTGCCTTTGGAAAAGCCTGATGAAGAACTAGCACCCAAACAACAGCCAGCTGCCATGCATTATAATTTTATATATATATTTTTTTTTTTTAACACCACACAAAATCATCTTTGAGCTTCCTGTTCTCCTTCACAACAGGTAAGTGCCAGAGCAGGGACTGGCTCTGAAGCTGCTCTGGCCTGGAGGAACAAATATTTTAAAGACCTAGAGCTTGAGACTGAGGAGGCCAAGGCATCTGAGGTCTTGCAGGTCTGCTTCTGGTGGCCCAGGGCCCCAACAAACATTGGTTCCAGGAGTAAGCCCTTGGAGCTGCTCTTCCTCACCTGCTTTCCCTCTTCTTCCTTCCTTCCTTTTTGTGTACCATGTAACATAGCCATGGGATTTGTTTATTATTTTTCCATATAGAGTAGTTCTTTGTATATAAACAACTGAAAAAAAAAATAATGTATGATAAATAAGACAGAGTCACCTAGTTTTGTACCTATTGTGTTTTAATTGATGTGAGCTCAGCAACAAGCTGCTCTCTATTTTGGTCTTTGTGACGTTATAATCTGCAGAAATGAGCAAATATGATGACAAATAAAAATATAGAGATAATATAGATTGTACATAAGCTGCCTCTGTGTGGTGCTGTCTGGGTGACTTCTCTGAACTGATTTTGAGTTTTTGCTCACTGCAGGCTTAGTGGGTCAGTGTGTCTTGTCCTCAAGAGGAAAGCTTCATCCTGTCTGTGTATGCAGCAGCTGATGGAGAAGCAGTGCTACAGAAGCCTGGGACATGGAACTCCCTGCTTTCCTCCTTGCCCTTCCCAAGTCAGGCACTGAGGTCACTTGGCAAAGAAGTTTTTGGGGAGAGCTTCCCTAATTGCACCTGCTTCTCCCGCACTGGGTCCAAGGGAAGCCTGGGGAGATTTTTCTAGTGAAAAGCATTACCTTTCCTATGAAAAGCTGATTCAGCACAGCTGAACTGCTCCTGAAAGCAAGTGATTTGGGGGGTGATGTTCTGCCTTCAGCTTGCTTACTGAGCCCTTATCTTCTAGGCAAAGTCATGAGCTGACCCCTGTCCTGTGTTTTTTTGAAGAGGTCCTGTAGCAAAGCTAGAGGGAGCTAGAAAACCTGGTCTCACCAAGACACAGCCCTGCCCTGAAATTCAAGAATGACCAAACACACTCTCACTGTGGAAAAAAAAAAAGAACTTGTTTTATTTGTAAAGTCTACAAAATACAGAAGAGTCAGGTAGGACACATACTGTAAGTCAGAAAATAAATAAGTTTGTTTTTTTTTTCTCTATATAAGATAAAATGTGATTTGCATATATAAAATATAAAGTACGTCTCTGTACCAACATCCTGGCTGTGCCAAGAGGCAGAATGGCAAAGAGGACATGAAAATAACTTATGTTCGTGCAATAAATAAACCCAAGAGGAGCTGGGGTGGGGGGATGCTAACCACAGTGCCCCCTCCACAAGTAGTAGGCACCTCTCTCCAGGAAGGGATGAGGGCTGTAGCCAAGGGCGGCTGGCGTGGCAATACCCAGGCAGGGGCAGAAAGGGGGAGAATCATCTATGGCAGCAGATGCTGAGAAGAGTCTGCCTCTTTTTACCTTCTTCATGCTGCCAGCATTTAGCAAACCCAGCTTTTCTCCATCATTTCACAGCCTGCTGAAGAGCTGGTTGTCCCATACGGGTGTCCAAGCTGGAGGAAAATCAAAGGGAGGAGCCTACCTGCCTGCCAGGCAGCTCCCAGGACCAGCGATGCTCTCCACCCCTGCTTCCCACCTCCTGCACCTCCACCCCTCTCTGCCTCCACAGCTCTGACTCTCAGGGGCCAGGAGCACCTCTCTGTCGGCTTTGTAGGCAAGAGGGTGCCAGGGAGCACTTGGTGGGGCTGTACAAGCTGGCCTGTGCTGAGCTAAACAGTGTTTATCTCTGCTCCAGCTGCCTCTGCTTCCTTCCTGCTGGCGCCACTGCATTTCAGAGACACCTACCTAGCCGGGCTGAGTGTCCCGAAGGCAGGAAGAGACATGAAGGATGTGCGTGATGGAGATGAAACAGCACCACTGCCTCTCCCCTTTGCATAGGACAGCCTGGGCTGACCCACTCACATCCCCTGCCTGAGGGCTGCTCCTCCATCACCATGACCTCAGGGCCTCCCCAGCACTGCAGGCTGCCACAGTGTTTTCCCATCCCACTCACCTTTACCAGGCACCAATCTGCAGCCACTTTCTCTCCCCCTCTGACCTGCCACCTTCCCTTACCATCTTCATCCCCTGAGGCTCCATCCTTGCTGCCACCTGCCTCCCTGCTCCAGTGGTGGTCCAAGTTCCAGGGCCAATACCTACCCCCCGCCACCACTGAATCCCTTCTGCCCCTCACTACAAAATCTCTCTCCTCATTTCCCTCCCTGACACATGCTCCTAGGAATGCCTGGCTCACACTCAGCTCTCCCATACCCTCTTCCCCCCAAAAGAGGCACCTGGTGTTTTCCTGCCAGCTTGGAGCCATGGGATGCTTCCCCACTGCTGCCTGCGTGGGCTCATCCTTTCCTGCCTGCACCCCCCCAAGGGTGAGGGGTACCCGACCAGGGGGCCTGCAGCAGGGGACAGGGCTGAGTCAGAAGGGAGGGTGCTGCAGGGACCACCAGTGTGGTCCTGTCCTCTGCTCCAGCACCCATGCTGCAGCAGCTCTCCCTACATGGAGGAGCTGGAGGTCAAGGGATGGGAGGAAGATTTCAGGCACAGGTCCTGGTAGGAAGGAGGTCAGGGAGGGGATTCGTGGGGGAAGGTGCCCCGGGGGGGTGTGCCCAGCCGGGGGATGGGGCCGACACTAGGAATAGGCAGCCTGGTTGGTGCCAGACTTGACAATGGTGATGACGCTGGCGGTGGCCACCTTGGCAGGGGGCCCGTGGGTAGCCATGGTGCGGGCAAAGCCCTGCAAGGCCTCGTACTTGCCACGGAGGGTGTCGAGCTCCAGGCGCATGGCGGCGTTCTCCCGGGCCAGCTTGTCCACCTCCCACTCCAGCTCCATCTTCTGCTTCTGCAGCTCTTCCTTCTGACAGACGCGCTTCACCCGGCAGCTGGCGGCGTAACCCCGGTTCTTCAGTGTCCGCCGGCGCTGCTTCAGCCTCGCCACCTCCTCCTTGGAGAGGCCCCGCAGGTGGTGGTTGAGCTCCCGCACTGACAGCCCCATCAGCTCCTCGTCTGACAGCAGTGGCGTGTTCTCCCCCAGCTCCCGCTTCACCTGCCAGAGAGAGGGGCTGCTGCTTGAGACCCCCAAAACCAGACCCCTGCCCCCCAAAGCCCCCAGTCCCACTGGTGCTCACCTTCAGGGCCTTACTGGAGAGCCCGTCCGCAGCCATCGCTGCCTCACACTGGCCCTGCAGAGCAGACAGGAGAAAAGCTGGTTACTGCCTGCCCGTACCCCTCGCCTTGGCTCTGCTGGCCCCCTGCCCATGTGACTCATCCCTGCTCCTTTAAAATAGTATGTAGTAATAATAAGAATGATAACTATAGCAATAATGACAGCAAAAAATAATAATAACGGGGGAAGGCTGGACCTCCTACCCCTCCTTCATCCCATCCCCGAGGGATGCTGCTCTGCCCAGGGGGACCCAAAATGCCCCAGGGCCAAGGCTTCCCCTCGGGCAGGAAACCGAGGCGAGATCCGCTCGAGGCTGAAAGGAAAGTAAAAGCAGCAGCTCCACGGGGTGAAACCCTGGCGAAGCCACCCAGACGGGACCCGCGTGGGGGTGCCACCCACGGCACCGCTGCCACCGTGCCCGGCGGGCGAGGGCACCGGGTCTGAAGGGTCGGGGCCGTGGCCACGCAGCGTGGGCGGGTGAGAAGTGTCCTCCCCGTGATTCAGCAGCCAGGGTGGAAAAGTCACCGAAGCGGCGCCTGTCCCCCCGACGGTAGCCGGTGCCTCCCCGCCCCTGGGTGCGGAGAAGGCCGGGAGCTCGGGCTGCAGCCCAGCAGCCTCTCCGCACCTCGAGGAGCCCTCTCCCCGTTAGCAGAGCCTTCGGAGGGGCGAGGGGTGGCGGGACGGGGCCGGGAGAGCCCGACGGGGAGGCGAGGGGCTGGAGGGGGGCGGCGGGGAAGGTGGAGCCGGGGCGGCTGGGAGCTGATGCAACCTGGGCCGGGGAGCCGCAGCGTCTCTCTCCGGGCAGCGGCCAGGGCTCGGGAGGGCAGCGCAGACAGCCCCGAGCGCATACCTCCCCCTCGCCGGACCCAGTCCCTGCACTCAGCGGCCTCCAGCTGGTGCCGGACCCTGTCGCCCCCCTCTCCCGACCGAAGAAGAAAACGGAGGCGGGAGCGGAGGGTGCGCCCCGGCGGGATCGCTCCCCTCCGCCCCGGTCGGCGCTTACCGGGAGGCTGCGGTGGTCCCCGCGGGGCCGCTGCCAGGTCGGGCCGTCGGGTGGCGCCTCCAGCCCCGCTCCCCGCGATTACTCACCCGCGGATTCTTTTCATTCATAAAAAACCAGTCATGCGGTGACGTCACCTTTACCCCACCCCTCGCCGCCACCGCCGCGCGGGGCGGCCCCCGCTCTTAAAGCGGCCGCTGCGACACCCGCGCCTCTCGCGCTGCCATTCTATTAAACGCACCAGGGTACGATGCAGCCGTGCTCCGACACTGCTGTTTATTCCCCAAATTTCTGGGTGACGGAGGCCCCGGGAATGGCCGTGCCCGGGAGCGGAACAGCCCCACCCAAGCCCCCCGCAATGGGCCCCTGCCGCTTTAAGAAGATCGCCCCCACCCCGCCGCCCCTCACAAAGATGGCGCCTCCCGCCTTTCCGCCCTCTGGGATGGCCGTGCGCGTGACGTAGCGTCACTCGCCCCAGTGGCCCCTTCCCGGGCGCGGCGCCCCTGATTGGCCCGTCCTGGGGGGCGGCGCGGCGATTGGCGGGCGGCCGGGGAAGCGGGCTGGGGGCCCCGCGCGGAGGACGCTGGGTCCCGCCGTGCTTTGTGGGCGGTGTCGCACGTCGGGCGTGGCCCTGCCAGGCTGCGGGTCCGCCCCCAGCTCCGGCCCGCGGCGGCCCGCTCGTCCTCGTCTCCGGCCTCCCCTTCCTCCGGAGGCGGGCGGCTCCTCCCAGCGCGGGCAGGCGCCAGAGTTGGCCGTGGAGGGGGGTTGATTCCTGCCGAGGCGGTGGCGTAAGGCCAGTGAGAGGGAGGTCAGAGGTCGGCGGTCGCCGTGAGGCGCTGGGTAGAATCGAGTGTGCTTCCCGGAGGGGCCAGGGAAGAAACCGCAGGTGCCGGTGCCCGGCTTTCCAGGCGGTTCTCAGTTCTCCTTTCCTGGCGCTGGGTCGCTCAGTTCAGGGGCCGGGCCAGGTGGAGCTGTGACCGCCTTTCCCTCGGGACGCGGAGGAGAAGCCGCCTGAGGCGCCAGGAAGATGCAGTTCTTTGGCCGACTAGTGAATACCATCAACAGCGTCACCCAAATATTCACAAACCCTTACCGGGTGAAGGAGGTGTCGGCTGTAGAGTATGTCGCTCATACTTGCCTGAGGGAGGACGGCAGGGTGGCCTTGTACAAGAACAGCTTTGCTCGTTCCTGGGATTGCCTGCTGGTGAATCCCCAGAGCCCACAGGTCGCTTTCCGGTAAGTGACCGACCTTTAGCCGTCACTACTCAAGTGCGAAAATAAAGAAATTTCCAGTCTCAGGAGCACAGTGCTTTGTGGGTGTGGGGTGATGCATTTTATCAGCAAGTGGGCTCGGGAGGAGTGGGAGGCTCTTACGGGTGCTGGTGGAGGAATCATCATCAAAGCAGCTTGTGAGAACAGAGCAGGACAGAGTCTAAACAATGTGAAAACAAGCAGCTGTGAAACAGGTAGTTGACTCAGAACATCCACGGGTACATTTGCTTCCATTCATACCCATTGCTGATTTAGCCTCTGGAGCACAGGATGCTTCAGCCCAAAAGTTAATGTTTCTCAGGAAGAGGAGGTGCTCTCTGCTAATGAAGTAGTCTCCCTTCTTCCCTTGGAACAAGCATGACACCAGGTGAGGAGGAATGGGAAAGTTCCCAGCACTAATGTTTGGAGAAGAGCTGTTTCTCTCAGATATACGGGATGGAGGTTGTTTCTTTGAGCAGGACTGACGCTGCTTTTGCCTTTCCTCCAGGCTCTTCCAGCTTGACAACGAAGCAGATGCCCTGGTGCATTTTGAGCAGTACGCCAGGCAGCTGCGCCCTTTCTATGAGAGCTCGCACCAACCCTTGTTGCTGGAGGAACTCCAGCAGCTCAGTGACTGCTTCCGCAACCACCCCAGCTGGTCCTCGGCACACGTCGCGGTGGAGACTGGCCATTGTGAGAGCTTCCGGCACAACCATGTTCTGAGGCAAGGGGCAGGAGGGGTCTCTGGTGGGCCTGGTTCTGCAAATGAGCTCAGGAGGGCAGACTAGGCCAAATTAGGGTATCCATGCTTGATGTACCAAAGCAATAGGGGCTGCTTCTTGGAGGAACTTAATACCTGTAGTTACTCCAGACATCAAGTTTAAAAATGCCGGCCTTGGTGTGTCTTGTCTGAATGACATGTGGTAGTAAAGGGCATCCAGTGGTCAGTCTGTAAGCTTACTGACAGGCTTGCAGCCTGCTGCTGTGGTTGTTAAAGCCTGGAGCTCTGGTGTTTGAGCTAAAGGATTGAAGCGTTTTGCTAGAGTCACTAGTTAGGTTCTTACAATCCTTGTCAAGCTGCTCTTTGGAGGAGGTTGAGAGAGGAGGTACAGTAGGAATGTCTTTCTGGAAACTGTTTTTGGCTACAAGCCCTTACTCTCTTTCCATGGGAAAGTTCATTGAGGATTTAGGGGACTGTGGGACTAACAGCAGCACCTCCACCAGCTTGCTGACTGTAACTTGCCTCCTACCTTCCTTTGGGCAGGGGGAGCTGCTTCCATATGGGGTGGCAGAGGAAGGAGCAGCATGTCAGGGAGAGAGTCCATGACAAGGCTGCTTGGCGGCCCTTCCCTGTGATCCTTCCCTGGCAAGAGGCTGGGCTTTCATGAACCTTGTGGTTTGCACCAGCTGGGCTTGTCACAGACATGGAAGATGCCTTCGTATCAGCTCCCAGGGCAACTGCACATCCTTATATTCACAGCTCTTCCTTGGCCTCATGTTGACTCTTCTCTTGCAGCTGCGTGAACAGCATGGATAGTGAGGATGGCTGCACCCCACTGCATCTGGCATGCCGCAAGGGAGACATGGAGTGCCTGCTGGAGCTGCTGCAGTGCCATGCACGGGTGGACATCGCTGACAGGAACGGGGAGACTGTTTTCCACTATGCTGTACGAGGGAACAGCCCTCACATAATTGAGGTGGGAGGGATTTCAGAGCTGGCGGGGAATGGGACTAGGAGGGGTCCTCTCTGTGCTGTAAGGAGAGAGACAGGAAAATAGCTGCAGACAAGGGAGGAGAAAGTCAGTTCCCTCTGCTGCAACATCGAGTGAATGCTTGAGTCTGAGTTCAGCCTCTTTCTTCCCCCTTTACTGGTGCTCTTTCCTGTAAACAGGGTCCAGATTCCACCCTGCAGTGGAACAATGATATTAAGCAAGTTCCCTGAGAAAGTGTCCTTCATTGCTATTTGCATCAAGCCTTCACCCTGCCTTTCCTCACACCCTCAGCTGTCCCTTCTCTGTCTACTCCAAGCATGGTATTTGTTTTTCCGGGCACAGTTCTGCCGTGGGGGAGTGTGTGTTGCCCACAGACTGAAGGACAGTCCAGAGCCGCCGTGGGCTCTCCTGAGCTGCAGAACCTGTTGTTTGAACCAAGTGGCCTTGCACGAAGGACAGCAATCAGAGCCTCGAGGCAGAGACAGTCTGAAGCCAGAGGCTTTCTTGATTGCTAAGTGCTGGGCAGAGTGACAGGGTTCATAAGGGTGCGGGTGGCCTTCCAAGTTGGTTCCTCAGATCTGTCAGCTCCCCAGCACCCAGTCTGAGTGTGAGACCAGCTCTCCCCTATGGCTGCACCCCCTGTTTGCCCAATACCCGTTGTGACAGCTCTCCCTCTGCCTGCCAGACAGTGCTTGGGGTTTCTTAATGAGGGATGGCAATCAGGCCTTGCAATTCTGTGGAGCAGGGCAGCTAGGACCTTTGTATTAGATCAATACCCTCTTCCTTTATTTCTCTGACAGCAGCAACTTGGCTGCTTGTTGCAGAAATACTTCCAGGTCTGATCTGTCTCCTGTTTATTTCTTTTCTCTCTTGATTTCTTGCTAAACCAGAGAAAAGAAACACTAAATTCCTGCTTTTCTTGTGTGCATCAGGGCTTGCAGGGTTTCCCAGTATGGCAGTGGGATATTTTTGTGTAACAAACCAGTCAGCGGTTAATGGGCCTAAAATTTACAGGGAGAATAGGAAAATTCCTTCAAACATATTCCCACATGTATATTTTAAACAGAATCCTGTTTGTTTCTGAAAGCAATGGTGGAGTTGCAGGGGAGGTTGAGCTCCTGCCTGCTGACTGGCTGTGGTAACTCGTGGGGCCGCAGCAGGAGAGAGAGGAAATGACTGGTTTCAGTTGGTGCTCTCATTCGGTTGGGCTTGGCTCAGGCAGTGGGAGATGGTGGGAATCTGCTGGGTTGAGGTGTTCAAGGTGGTGCGAGCCCTTTTGGCTGAGGGGTGTCTCAGAAGCACCCAGGCCAGAGGAGGAGGGCACAGAAAATAGTGACAAACCCTTTGGGGAGAGAAAACAAGGAATGCTTCCATAAGCTACTGTGTTGGAAGCAGTGGGGTAGAGGACGGGCTGTAGCATCGTGGGGAACCCAGTGCTCCAGAGTCTGTCCTTGGAGCTCAGGAAGAGAGACAGTGCTCTTCCTTGTCAGTCTGTTTATTTATCTGTTGTCTCCTTAGCTCCTGGGCACAGCCCCAACTGCTGTCTTGGACCATCTGAGCCATGAAGGACTGACTGCTCTGCATCTTGCTTGTCAGCTGGGCAAAGAGGACATGGTTCGGTCTCTGCTGAAGTGTCATGCCAGCTGCAGTGTCATGGGGACGCTGGGTTACCCCATCCACACAGCACTGAAGTTCTCCCAGAAGGGGTAAGTAGCCACTTGGGCTGCCAGACCATAGGGCTCTTCCTCCAGTCTGGGGACCTGTCTGCTTACTGAGGTCCAAGACTGGATCCCTTTCAGGGCAGTGCTCCGTAGGAAGATGTCCTGTGCTGTCCTCTCCTGCATCTCCAAGTTGTCAAAAGAATAGAGAGGTGCTGGTGTGGAAAAGAAGAAAAACACCTTCATGAAAAAAAAAAGTTTTTCCCTGAATTTCTCTGTATATATTATTTAATACAAGGGATCAGGAGAAAGACACAGATTTTTTAAAAAAAAAAAATGTTTGTGAAATACTTTTTCTCAGAATAAGCTGTGAAAAGATAATTTACTGATGCTTAAAGAGTGTTGCTAATTGCTGTAACTCTGTCTTTGAGTGCTCTGGTCCTAATAAGCTTTCATTCGAAAGCCTAGTTAGTCTTGTCTCCTGTGGGCCAAAGGTACTTTTAATAACACACTCTGGAACTGAATCAAAAGAGACACGGTGTTTACTCCCTGTTTTGTTTTCCCTGAAGAAATTGGATTCTCTTTGTATATGCTTTATAATACTTAATTTTCATAGAGCATCCGAGCTCTACCAATAGGTTTCTTAAGTCAACACTAGCTGGTGCTAGCTAATTTTTCAGGATTTTGAAAAGTGCTTTCCAACATTAGGGACACATTCACAAGCCAAAATGTGCTTAAGTCCATTAGTCTGCAGTGGGGCTCGTTCTCTTGTAGATGGTTTATTTGGTGGTTTTTTAGAGTGCACAGAGTACGCTTGTTTCTTAAGGCTTCCTACCCATACTTTCTAGGCACTAGATACTAGTCTGTTCAAAATAGGTGTGATTTTTAACTCAGAGGAAAGTACGCAGATACCTGATTTCAGCAAGTATTTAACTATTTCAGTTTTATCCTCACGTTTCCACAGAGAGAGAAGGAGAAGAGAAGAATTTCCCCTCAACTCTTGAGAATTTCCAGAAATGCCATATTCATGTATTGGAGAAGCACACGTATGCTGCTCCGCAACTTGGAATTGGGAACGGATTCTCCTGCTTCCTCCAAGCACTGTGCTGCTTGTGTGCTTCCTGTTGTGCCCTTCCTTTCTAAAAGGAGCAAAATAAAACTGGAGATGAGGAACTTACAGGTGTTGCAGAGAGCCTGCTGCTGCTCCCAAAAGGCTGTGGGCCAGAGGCAGGTGCTGATGTGAGTGGAGGTGTTGAGTCAAGATGGCAGCCACCTGTCCCTTCATCTCATTGTCTTTGCCAGGTGTGCCCAGGCCATCCTCGAGGTAGATGCCAGCCAGGTTCGCTCCAAGGACCCACGCTATGAAGCCACTCCGCTGCACTGGGCGAAGAAGGCAGAGGTAAATGGAGCCAATCCGTGACGAGGGCTTGTGCTGTCACTCGGTACCCGGTTAATTCCTCCTGCTGCTGACCTCTCCCTTTCCTGAGTGCACATGCAGAGCCCTGGAAGTGTGTCAGATCCCAGCCAGCGGCTCGGTGTTCGATTCTTTTTGCCTTGTGCTGGTCAGTGCTGTTTGCCACGAGGGACAGAGCAGTGGAGCTTTGCAGTGAAACAAACTGGTGGGCTCATCCTTAGTATGTGATCGTTGGCTGTGACACTGCCAGCTTGTGCCTTTTCCATTTTTGTTGGGGAAAAAACAGAAGTGTCACTGTTACCCCTGGGGGGAGCTCTTTTCTCATTACTGACAGTTTCACAGAAAGATGCAGATTCGTTGAAAACTGCAGGGAGAGCGTGAGGTAGGCACAGGGTGGTGGCATGTGGGTTATGGTCCGTTTTCTGTCAGAGATGGGCAGATCAGTGGTGCAGTATGCCATGCTGGAGCACCTGAGTGGTGCTTGTTGCGAGCAGAGCACATCCCTATGGCAGGACTGTTTTCCCTCCTGTAGTATCGTATCCCTCTCAGAAATGTCCTGTGGGGTTTCAAAGCGGACATAATAAATCTGCTTGGCTTATAAAGAGGGGATGAAATAGCAAACCTTTTCCCTCCACTCTGCAAGGATTCTGGCCTGCATAGGAACTGTTTTTTCTCCATTGCTTTCAGCCAGTTGCTACACTTGCATATAAGTCCCAAAACATCTAGAAGCTCTAGCCAGATTGTGAAACCACCAACTAGTTCTGTGGTAAAAGACAGAGAAACCCCATCTCCAGTGCTTGGAATGATGCAGCTGGCATCTGCCAGCCAGCTGTTTCCAGGCTAAGGGTCCTGCTTCTTCCTCTGCTTTGCTTGCCACGAGACCTGGATCATTTGAGCACCCAGGCAGTTGTGCTCACGATTGCTTTCTCTCTTCTTGACCTGACACGCACATGCTTGAGCACAGATGACACGGCTGCTGCTTCAGTACGGGTCCGAGGTGAATTTGACCAGCCGGACAGCTGACATGGCTCTGCACATTGCAGTCAAGAGGGGACGCTTTGACTGTGCCATGGTATTGCTGACACATGGGGCCCACACCAATGCCAGGGGTCAGGATGGCAACACACCACTGCACCTGGCTATGAAGGTGAGTTTTCTGCAGAGGCTGCTGGCAGGGGGAGAGGGGGTTTTTGTAAAGGGTTGAGGCCAGGACAGACTCCTTTGGAATTCTAGCTGTTGTCTTGCTTAGAGCGATCCCATGAGGGTGCTTTGACTAATGAAAAGAGGAGAGAGAGAATCAGAGATGATGTAGCCAAGGGGAGGGTGGCTATTGACTGAGCTTTCTCTTGTTCCCTAGCATGACCACCTGGATATGATCAAAGCGATGGTTGTGTTTGGAGGAGATGTCGAGATCCCTAATGATTTTGGGGAGACACCAGGGCTGTTGGCAGCCAGGAGCAGCAAAGGTGAGGGAGCATTTCAGCAGCCTTACAGGGTGAAGGCAGCATCCTATCTCCCCTTGGTGGCCAAAACAGTATCTTGGGGAGAAGTGAAAACAGGCCAAGTGTTGCGTGACGCTTCTCCAGCATGCTTTCCTAGCTTCTAGTTGCTCACAGAGTAGGCACTTCCTGAGCTAGCAGTGTAGGCTTTGTATTAGTAGCCCTTGATGAATTTCTCTTTTATGAGACAGAGATGCAAGAGGAAAAGCTGGCACGCACTCCCCCCTTTCAACCCACGATGTCAGGCACTGCAGGCTCACAATGGGATGTTGCAGTGCTGCTGAACCGCCCAGGCGTAAGCAGGCATGAGCGGTTGGTTCTTCAGTGGTGAGAAGTGTGTGGCACACAGCCTTAAAGCTGCACAGCGTTGGGTGCCCCTGCTGTGCACAAGTCCTGCAGCCTGGTGTTCGGGGAGAGATACCTGGGACATGCTTTCCCCTTCCCTAGATCATCCCAGAGGTTTTGTGCGGGTCAGGGCTGCTGTGAATTTGGCAGAGCCCCTTCCAGCATGTGTGTACACTGATTCTCTTTCTGATCTGTGACTCCCCCTTCGTCACCTAAGGTGCGAACCGGAAAGTGCTCTTAGACCTGCTGCAAACTGTAGGGACCGAACGCTGCCACCCACCCAACCCTGACTCCCCAAGCCTGGCACCATCTGCCGCCTCCTCCTTCCTGGAAGGCCAGCCTTCCTCACGGAGCAACTTCAACAGCTTAGGTAAAGCCCTCCCTGGCCCTTCCTCACTCTCTTCCCTTCTTGCTTCACAGCGTTGTCTTGGATCTCTTCCTCAGATGGGCCGTGCTCTGGGGACTGTCTCCTAGCTCTCAGTTTCTGGTGACTTTGTCCTCGTTCAGCTGTTGCAGGATTCTGTCTCTTTTCTCTGCTTTTCCTGTGTGTCTACTCTAAGCTTCTGTACTCTAAATTTTTGTTTTCTAGACCTGACAGAATGCAGCTCTGTAAAAAGGAAAGGGAAGACTGATTCCCTCACCCCTCTGAAAGAGGTGTAGGACTTAGTTGCCTGAATGTACTTTATCCACTGGGTCATGTACAGAAGGGGAGGTACTTGCTGGTCCGCTTTGAGGACTTCCCAGTGTCATTCTGGGCACAAGGAAATTGGAAGCATTGCTCATTCAGATCCTGGAGGCCAGCAGCTGAGAGAGGGAAGGGATGAAGCCCAAGGATAAGCGACTGGTCACAGGGTTGTTACACATAGGACAAGCCTATGTTCGGACATATGACTGTGTCGTAGCTTGTGCTCTGTGCTGCCCAGACTATGTGCATAAGCCTGTGAGTCTGTTCTAAGTCCTGGGCTTTCTTCCTTCAGGAAGCTCCAGAGCTCAGGCAGAGGCAGCATGAGGGGTTATGGAGTGGGCAATGGGTGAGTTGGCTTGGAGGGAGGCTCTGACCCTTGTGAGATGGGCATGCAGGCACGTAACAGTTGCTTGTGGTCCACTTCCCCTCACAGGTTGGTGGTTTCCTTTATAAAGGCCCTCCTGTGGCTGGAGGACAGCCCCCCACCCCAGGCCCTGGAATGCGTCTATGTCACTACAAGTCCCACTGCCTGGTGACTTGTCATGAAAGAGTGGAGTGCATCCCTTACCTGACACCAGGACTTTCTTCTCACCATGGCCTTGTGAAGGCGGCTCCCCAGTTTCAGCTCTGATGCAGTAACAGAACAAGGCCCTTTTTCATCATGGACTCTGGACCTTGAAGAAACTCCTCACCACATTCATTGTCATCCACAGCCGCCTTCTGGTCTGGGCACTGTCAGGAGTATTTAACTTCTCTCCCCCTGTTCTTTCTTCTTTTGGTTTCACAGGCTGGCTTCTCACCTAGGCTGGATTGGTGCCCTGCACCCCGGGTGGCCTGGGTGTACATCAGCTGAGGGGTAATGTCAAGCCACCCTGTCCCCACAGCTCTCCTGCCTAGGTTACCTCACAGGAGTAGATTTAGGTTTTATCTTGCAGCTTGCAGTAAACTGCATAGTGGGCACGCTGCTAGGCTTTGCCTTCTCTCTTGCCTATTGTGCTCATCATCTGCTTCCACAAATCCTTCGTCTTTGCCAGTGCATCTCCAGCTGCCTGCTCTAAAGGACAGGGTTTCTCCTCTTTGATGTGGAGTTTAATCCAGAGGGGGTACCTGGTGACTATGAGTGAGGTGAGGTGTGTCTCTTGTAGGGAGTTTTATTTGATTGGGAAAGGGAGTTGGATGTTCTCTGTGTGATTATGGTGGAAATTATTTAGCACAGGGGTGGGAGGTTTGGGTGCCCTGACCAAGCTTTCTGGGGGCAGAGAGAAAGTAGGAAGAATAATTGGAGGTTTCCTAATTGATAAAGTATAATTTGGTTGACTTGTATCTCTGAGGCATGTATCAGAGTGTTCTGGCAGCAAAGTGGTCTCTAATTTTTTTTTTTCCTTTTGCGTGTTCGTGGCCCTCTAGGGTATGAGGACCTTCTGTATGTTTCCACAACGCTCGGACAGTTTTTGAAGGCACCAGATGTTGTGGACTCACCTAGTGAGGGTAGAAGAAAGTAAGTGAGGAGCAGCTTCTATTGAGGCTCCCATGCAAATTGAAGGTGAAAGCTGTATGTGAATTCTCCCCACCCACATCCTCAGAGCTGACATTCTTTAGTGTCCATTGACGTTGCAGTTTTTGCCCGAACCCCCCCTGCATCCTGTTGCGATAAACCTCTGTTAAACAACCATCGCCTATTCCTGCCTGCAGCCCTGGAGCTGCAGGGGAGCCTGAACTAGCAGGTGAACCCCCTGCTCTGTCCCTCCCCTCCGCCACTGTGCTCCAAACGCTGTTTTGGCTTTGCAGTTTCCCCATCTCCACATGCTGCAATGATGCTCACCTAGCTCCTTTGCCAGGTTGTGCGCTGCCTTGACAGTGCCTGTGCCTCACCTTGCACGGAGCGGAGGGAGGGTTGGCACTGAAGTGCTGCTAGCAAGAACTTAGGGCTGTCCCATCTTCATTTATGAGACAATATCCATTACTGGGTACTAAGGGTTTTGGATGTGGTTTTGGCTTGTGAATGTCTCTAGCATATAGGTTAGAGATGGCTAAAAAAGCAAGTGGTCTGCACCACTCTGACGAGGCTTTTCTGGCTGTGTCCAGTCTTATTTGCATCTGAGGAAGCACCACTGAATTTATTTGTTCACTGATTGCACTGTGTACAGCAGTGTTTCCCACCCCCAGGGCCACATTCCCATGTGGCATGCTGTGATTTCTAAGCTGTCCCACAGCTCCCAGTCATCTGTGTCTGTCTCTCTACAGGCATGACCGTCTCCTGTGCCTGGATGGAGGGGGCATCCGGGGCCTGGTGCTCATCCAACTCCTCCTGGCTATCGAAAAGGCTGCAGGCCGTCCCATTCGTGAGATTTTTGACTGGATCGCAGGGACCAGCACTGGGGGGATCTTGGCCTTGGCTATTGTACACGGTGAGGACAGTGCAAATAATGGGCCCCTTTTTGCTCCTATGGGCTCGAGCGCTCCCCTGTGGGGAGCAGATGCAGGGTGGGAGCTGCCTCTCTGAGTCCCGACAGATTTGTTGTCCTTGCCAAAGAAGGGAAGGGGTGTTTGTTAATGAAGGAAAACCTAGACCTGGCTTTGTGCTCGATTCTCATGTCAGCTGACTTTGAGCAGCTTTCTGGGTTTTGGGAAGCACGTGGTGGCAGAGTGCAATGTTCCGTTCGTCCTGCTCTCTCCACGGGGGTTTCACAACAAGGTGATTGGCACTTTCTGTTAGTGGGGAAACTATGCTCTGAGCTTGACCTTTCTCTTTAATCCTTCTCAGTCATGCTGCTGAGGTCTGAGCAGATGACAGGCAGTCTGGGAAGGCAATGGGATTGGGAGTGACACCTCCCATCTCCCCCTGGTCCTGGAAAGTCCCAGCTCTGACGTGCTGTTTGTTCTGCCTACCCTTCCTCTCACCCCCTGCTCTTGCCAATGCTGTTGCCCGTCTCAGGGAAGTCCATGGACTATATGCGCTGCCTGTACTTCCGCATGAAGGACATGGTGTTCCGGGGGTCTCGGCCCTACGAGTCAGAGCCCCTGGATGAGTTCTTGAAGAAGGAATTTGGGGAAAACACCAAAATGACAGATGTCCAAAAACCCAAGTAAGTCCTGCCTGGGGCTGTGCTGGTTGATGCTTTCCTGAGTGTGCTCTAGACCCCTCTCAGCAGAGATGCTTAGCCTCTCAGAGCAGATCTGGAGGAGTGTGATGTGCAAGCTGTTGAAGCCCTAAGTACGGGGGTTTTTCCCATTTTACTCTTACTCTGTCATGTCCTCTTCTACAGGGTTATGGTGACAGGGACATTGTGTGACCGGCAGCCAGCTGAGCTCCATCTTTTCCGGAATTATGCCGTACCAGAGACAAAAACTTCCACTGAATACAAGACAAGCGCATCTTTCAGACCACTCACTCAGCCAGAAGGTAAATGCTGGCACACAGCAGTCCAGCTGGTTGGCAGGGGAGAGGCAGAGAGAGAAGATTTCTCGTTCTTCCTCCCATCGCTCTGAAGATCAGAGTGTCCCAGCAGTGGCTCACCCCTGATCTTGACTTGTAGCATGGTCCTAGCTGATGGTTCAGTTTTCTCCTCTCTCAGTCTTTGGCGTCTCTTGTGGGGGCTGACTGGCAAGGTTCGTGGGGAGAGAGAGATTGCTAGAGAAGTCCTGCGTACAGTCAGTACCTTTCCCTGGGCTCTCAGGAGCAGATTAACATGGAAAAGCTGTGTAACTGAAGCCTGCAGCCCCCTCCAACTTGTTTCATTCTCTGTCTAGCAAACATAACTGGTTCACTATCAAAATAGCAGCAATGAAGCTGGTAGAGAGTGAATTTGACCTAGGATATGTAGAAAGCAGTGAGAACATATTTTGGGGGGCTTTAAAAGAATCATGTGTATCCAAGCAGAGGCCCTACTGTTGGGACAGAGAGGCACAAATATCTAGGGCAGGGTCTTCTGGGACTGCAAGCCCTCCTGCTTTGTGTTGGTGAAGATGAGGTGCTTCTTGTCTGCAGGACAGTTGCTGCAAGAGGCTGTATGCTTTCTCTCCCTCCAGACCAACTTGTATGGCGCGCTGCCCGCTGCAGCGGTGCGGCTCCCACTTATTTCCGGCCGATAGGCCGCTTTCTGGATGGCGGGCTGCTAGCCAACAACCCGACCCTCGATGCCATGACGGAGATCCACGAGTACAACAAGACACTGATCAAGAAGGTGAGAGAAATCCTGGCCTTGACTGGTAACTGCAGGTTTATTTGCTCCACTGAGCCTCTGTTGAAGGGGAAGAGGGTTTGGGAATGAATGCCTTTCCAGTGGAGAAACAAGTTAGCAGTGCAGCACCCTAGAATGGAGTATATGGAAGGGAGGGATGTATTTTGGAGTGGTGGCTGAGATGTGAAATACCTCTCTGGTCAAGGATGTGAGATGGGGAGGCAGCCCCATCAGCCTGTCGTTGCTATGTTGAGCAAGGTTAATTCAGTTGATGGTTGTATGTGGCCCTTGATGCAGCTCTGCAGGGCCTTTTTCTGCCCAAAAATAAATGGAGAATACAATGGTAGGGCACTCTGCAAGGCTGAAGAGTGAATGCCTTCTGTGGTGCGGCAAGTTCCTCAGAAAGATGACTAACTACTGGCAGCTACTGCTCCCTGTAGCTGGAAGGGGAGGCATGTTGCCAAAATGTCTGAAACATTTGGGCTAGTTCACAGTCGTCTGGTCCGAGGACTCATCTTTGGGGTGATACCATGGGTTGGGGTGCAGCCAGGGGTGTAAGGGGTAGAACTGTTAAAGACACTTGGATTATACCTGTCTCACCAGGCAGTACTAAAGGGGGAGGACAGGGAGAGAAAAGGCTACCGAGCCTTTAGTCTTAGCTTTCAGAGCTTCCCCAAGACTGCTGTGAGAGATGTGCTCCACCTTAATTGTTGATCCTTGCAAGCAAATCTTTTGTTTTTCCACAGGGTCAGAAGCAGAAAGTAAAGAAATTGGGACTGGTGGTCTCCCTGGGGACAGGGAAGCCTCCACAGGTCCCAGTGAGCTCTGTGGATGTTTTCCGCCCCTCCAACCCTTGGGAGCTGGCAAAGACCGTCTTTGGGGCCCGGGAGCTTGGCAAGATGGTTGTGGATTGTGTGAGTACTGGGAGGAGGGGATGGGGGAACACCCTGAGACTGCTTGCAGGGAGGAAGCAAAGGTTTCCAGTCTTTAGCTTCTTCCTTTTGGAAGAAAATTGTAGTTCCTTGCAACTGCTCCAACCATGGCCGGTTCAAGGAATGGATGTAGTGGGTAACCTAAGAATTGCAGGAGCACAGCAGGTCTGAAGCCCTGTCTGCCTGTTTGGGGTTTCAGGAGCCAAGGGAGGTGCAGTTCCTGCAGCTGTAAGGAGCTAAGATGTGGGAGAGCCGAGGACAGGATGGTGGTCAGTGACCCCTAGGAACATTTGCAGGTGTGAGTTCGTGAAACTCAGTATCTTTCCAGGGAGCATTGATTATCATCTGAGCAACCTGGACCAAAAAAATCATGCCTCAGAAAACGGCAATAAATTTTTCTTTAGAAAAGTTTTGTTATCCCCACTGGGGAGATTAGCAAATGCTGGAGAAGTGGGAGTATCACTAATGAAAAGCAGTAATTCGGAGCTGTGGTTAGGAGTGTGTAATAGGCATGTGTTCTTGGGTGCTTCAGAAAGAAGCTCATTAAATGTTGTGCATGAAAACACTCCAAATTAATGAAAGCCAGAAAGATCAGAACTGAGGTTTTGACTATAATCTTAATTCTGTTGCTTTATCTCCTCTGAGCTTCCTAAAACCAGAGAGATCCCTCTGCTTCCCCCATCTTTTATTTCAGGGCTCCCAGGGAAGCTGTCCCAGGATAGCCCCCAAAGCCTGTGGTGATCACAGGCTTTGCTGGTACTGGGCTGGGACAGAAATGGATAGAGATGAAATCCCAGGGAAGCTGTGATTCAGGTCATCCTGGGGGTTTCTTTAAGGGAATCCACTTGGTGCTGTGATGGATGGAGGATCTGTAGGGTGTAATTCCTTGTGTCCCAAGGATCCAGGAGACCGTTTTTAAGTTAAAAAAACAAACCAACAAAAAGCCACCCCACTGTTGGTGGTGAACGTAGCCATCCAGAATGCACTTGCTCCTGGTTTTCCCTCTCCCTCTGCAGCTTGTTGCACTTGGTGCCAGGGGAGCCTCTTGCAGGCAGGGGGAGAGCAGTGTGAGTCGGGCTCTAACCACGGGCCTGTTTCTCCTGCAGTGCACTGACGCAGATGGCCCAGCTGTGGATCGTGCCAGAGCCTGGTGTGAGATGACGGATGTCCCGTATTTCCGGTAGGAGCTTCCTTTCTGCTCTCTGCACAGACCTATTTTTAGTGCTCTCACTTCAGACCTGGCTGTGGCATGCGTCATCCCAAATTGTGTCCCCTCCAGCAGCATGCCTGCCTGGACTTGTCCCCCTGCCCCCTCTCCTCATGCATCAGTGACATATCAGAGGAGGCCATGGCCCACTCTCAGCTGATGCACAGAGCACACCTTGTTTGGGGTTGTTTAGGGGGTGCTCAGGGGCTGCTGTCTAACAGGGTCCTTAGGGGATACGTGTCCTGCCTTATTCCGCCATGCACAGAGTGTTTTGAGGCTTATACCTTAGGTGGTGCAGTTGCTGAGCTGAGTCTGAGCCTTGAGTAGTTGTGCCTTGAAGCGGGGGGAAGGCTTGCAGAGTGGGGGAAAGGAACGGCCAGGGTGGCAGGAGCCATGTTGCACAAGTCTTGTGCTTGTCATGTTTGCTGCCTTGTCATGCTCGTGTTTGTGCCCCGCTGGTCATACTGTCTTGCCATATGCAGGCTCAGCCCTCAGCTGCACACAGAGGTGATGTTGGACGAGGTGAACGACACTGTGCTGGTGAATGCTCTCTGGGACACCCAGCTTTACATCTACCAGCAGCGGGAGCAGTTTGAGCAGCTGGTGCAACATCTCTGCCGATGACTGAGCTTTGAGGTTCCCGTTCAGCATCCCTGTAGCAAGGAGCAGCAGACACTGAAACGGCTCAGATTTGCCCTTGAACCAAGATACTGAGATGGGGGAGGGACTACTACTACTTCTACTAATGGGGAATTAATGATATTTAATAGACAACAGAACACATACACATGTATTCCAGGACACACCGATGTACTCCCGGACAGCTGTGAAATTCTGACAGCTGTCTTTGTACTGTAGCCCCATCTCTGCTGCTGTGCTTGGTTCTGCTGCCCCGCTCTCTGACCCTACAGTCCTTCCCAGAAGCCACAGCCTCCAGATGAGGGACAATAGCCTTGGCTTGGGTGAGAGGTTGTTTTTCTTTATTCTTAACATGGAATTTAAATGCTTGGAGATCAGTTCCCACCAAAGAATCTGACCCTGTGACAGTTTGGATTTATGGGGATTTTTTTTTTACTGCTGGAAATTCCATTGTGAATGGTACCCTACTCCATGTTACTGCAGTAAATTTTCATATTTATAAATAATTTATGTATCTATTTGGAGGTGTTTTGAGGAGTAACCTGAAAAACTGAATTCTTAATCATTTGCTTCTGACTGAATGGACTGCTGTCGTGAACAGTGCTTCTATGCAAAACTTACATGACCTAAAATAAAAAGAGCTTTGCATATGAGTCCACTATCATGAAGTCCATGGTTGTCTCGTCTCTCTCTTCATCCTATGAAGTCCCAGAGGGGTTCTGAGCTTGCAGCCTCTATTTCTTACAGGCAGAAAGTCAAGAACTGGGCTTCTTGAGACACAGAGTTATACCCTTTTTATGGGCTGAAGAGGTGAGGGGCCTGTCCCTGCGGCCAGCCACAGGAGCATGTGTTTGGCGTGAGTGGCTGGCTGTTGCAAGAAGCACAACACTGCATACTGGGCTTACCAGTTGCAGCCAGGGGAGATGCTTTGGACCAGCTCCCATGTGAGAATCCCCTTGGAGCAGGTCTGGCCTAAAAGAAAGGAACGCTGAAAACCCTTGGGATACAAATGACTGGAGACAGGGCTTTAACTTTGGTGTCCGCAGGTGGTTCCTGTACAAAGTAAGTGCTGCAGCCTTGCTGGACCTGGTGCTTACTGGTTCCTAAGGGATGCTGCTGGGTGCTGAGTCATGAACAGGGCTAAAAACTGATTATCTGCCTTCTGATCTTCACTTTCACAAATGAGATTGTGGAATTAAGGGGCTTTTAATGTGGAGTAAAGGTTTTCTTTTTCCTACATAACAGAGGAGCTTACCTTCTGGTGGAAAAACAAACCCCTACATCTTGGGATGGAAAGAACACGAGCTCCTTTCTGCTTTTTGCTCCTGGTTTGCACTCTCCCCCTCTGTAAGCCTGCACCATCTGCAGGGTCTTCCCAGAGTGATCTGTGCAGAAAGAGCAGAGTTTGGGCACAAGCTCATCCCTGTCGTTAGGGAGTCATTGAGACCAGGAGCGGGAGGGGTGCTAAGAGCCAGAGGGCTGAGGCCTGGGGTGGGGGAATAGCAGGCAGGGAAGATGCAAAAACTGTTTTGAGCTTTCCTTACGTTTCCCCCAGCCCCTGTTATTTGCTGCCTGTGATTGCAAGCTGTGTGCAAGGGACCTGAAGATACTCTGCTAGCACAGCAAGGCCGAGTGAGCCACCTCCAAGTGGTGCCAGTGATGGAGGCAGCGAGCCATAAGGCAGTTACTCTGGCAGGTGGCTGGCTCCGCAGGTGTCAGGGCAGGGAGAGCTGGGTACCGAGCTGGCAATCAATAATTCAAGGAGGCGGTCACATGCCCTCGCTGGCTGTCGCAGGATTCCTCTCTCGCCAGAGTCTGGTTACTTCCAGAGATCAAGTTCCAGCCTCTTGGCTGGTGAATTATTAAACTCCAGCAGTGCTCTATTCCCTTTGTACCGTGTCTGCGTCTTCCTGCTGTCCTACCTTGCCAGTGACGGGCTCTTTCCATCCAGCCGGCTGCGCAGAAGCAGAGTTCTCTGGGCCAATATAGCACCTTGTGCTCTCCTTTGCTCCTTGCTTCTCCGTGGGAGAGGGAAAAGGCTCTGGAGATGGACCTGTCCTACAGATCCACCATCTCCATCTATAAGGTGAGTGCCGACATCAGAGGCTGCTTTTGTCTGCCCAGGGGAGACGTGTGGATGGGAGGAGAAGAGCTGTTTTCTGCCAAAGGCTCCCTTGAAGGGTGGACAGCCGAGGGCTGGATCCATCCCTGTGCTGAACTGCAGCAGCTCCTGTGGGCTCTGGGTTGTGTTTGAAAGCAGATAACTTGCAGCAGGAGAGGGTGGCATGGGTCTTAAGGCAGATCTGGGAAGGAATCGGGCAACCAGAATGGTTTGGAGACAGAGCACAAAGGGTGACAAGCCTTGACTGCCGGTAGGAAGGAGGAGTTGTCGGCTGTTTTCCCCCTTGCTAGAAAAAACAGTTTGATCTCACAAATGTTTCCCTATGCACATTGGTGCTGCACTAGGGTAGTGAGGGCTGAGAGAAGGGGGAATTGCTTATTCCAGCCTCTGGTGTACTATGGTGTAGGCAATAAACACCTTTGATACATACAGCAGGTAAGAGCAGAGAGGCTGGTCTGAAGCAGTCCATCCCTTCTCTTAGCAAGCTGCTGACTCTGGCAGTGCACCAAATCCTGGCCAGGAAAAAGTTGTGTTCATGCCTGGATAATAAGTGATGGCACTCACCCCAGCAGGCTCAGGGATGAGGGGAAAGGCTGCTCAGATCCCCTTGCAACTGGCTCCTTGGGGGAAAGCCATCGTTAGGCGACCGCTTGGTTCTCCAGCAAGCTACCTTGCCCTCTGGCATTGCTCCTCTCCTGGCTGGCTGGAGAGGACTCAGGGCAGCCGAAGGTCCCAGCTACCTCTGATGCAGGGAGCTGACTTTGCGCATGGCTGTACATCACCATGGCCATCCAATGTCATGGCTGAGGGAGCTCTCTGGGTCCCTGCTGTACCCAGCCGGACTGCAGCGGGAGGGCATCGACCTGCTGAACATTCTGAGGTGTGGGGAAGACTGGCGTTAACATGCTTCTGCCTGGCCACAGAGTATCCTGGAGCAGTTCAACCCTGCACTGGAGAACCTGGTCTACTTGGGGAACAACTACCTGCGTGCCTTCCATGGTGAGTGGGGTTCTGCATGGCCCAGCTTCCAGATCCTGCTGCCGTTTCCATCTTGGGTGTCCATTGTGTGTCAGGAGGGACAGCTGTCACCCAGGGCAAGGCTGCTGGTTCCCCCTGTGGCATGTCCTCAGCTGCTCTTACTCACTTTTCTCCTGCTCCAGGGCCCACTGCTGTTATTAGGCACAGATGGGGAGAAACAGGGTGCTCTTGCCTATAGGCGAGGTACCAGGGAGTGGCTGTCCTGTGTGCTGCTTACTGGGGCTGGTGATGGTGGGAAGGCAGGCTAGATCCTTACCTTTTCTTTCCTTTCCTCTCCTCTCCTTGCAGCATTATCCAAAGCTGCTGAAGTGTATTTTAAGGCGATCGAGAAGATTGGGGAGCAAGCACTGCAGAGCTCCACCTCACAAGTGCTGGGTAAGGCGTTCTCGCTCTCCATCCTCTCTCCTCTGACAAGCCACAGTTACATTTTTTTGGCTTTCCCCTTAGCTGGTCCCTTTCCAGGTACTGGAGGAAGGAACACAGCTCCTCTCAATGGTGTCTCATAGCACCAGACCTTGTCCAGGCAGTGAGAGTCAAATTTATTATGTATCCTTGAGTATTCCCCAAGGCCCCCAGCACTCTCCCCTGTATCTCTCTGAGATCAATGACAGCCAGAACCATGCACTAGGGGTGGAAACGGAGCTCGCAGGGGCTGGGGCAGAGTGGAAACCCCACACCTAGAGCCAAGGTTGCCTGCTGGCACCATGAGCTGTAGTGGAGTGCTGGTCTGGCAGCTTTGTGGGCTGGAGCAACCCCACGTTGGCAGTGCCTGAGGAGTGGTGGTGGAGCTGAGCCATGGGGAGGAAGGCTACCAGTTTCTCTCAGGGTGCAGAGAGCAGTGCGTTGCGATATCTGTTGGACTTTCACACCTGTATATCATCAGCCTGAGTTGCATGCCACTGGTCTGCCTCCTCTGGCGCACAAGGAAATGGCTGTAGGATTTTTCCACCCTCTCCTGTCTCTTTCCATGAAGGTGAAATTCTGATGCAGATGTCCAACACGCAGAGACTCCTAAGCTCTGATTTGGAAGTCGTGGTGAGTGGTTTTCCCAGGGGCTGGTGCGGGTAGGGAAAAAGAGACTTCTTTCACAACAGCATGACAGCATTTGCCTGACTTGCCCCATCTCCTGCCCTCTGACGTGGCTGCCTCCCTGCTGTCCCTGCTGTGTGTGCCAGAGGTGTGTTACAAAGCTGGCATGACAACAGCCTGGCTGTTCAATGTTTGGTGCTCTTGGGGGACTGTCTCTGCGAGTGCAGTGGCAGGTGCGCAGTAGACTGAGCAATGCCTGGCTCTGAACATGTGGTGAGGCCATCCTCCCTTTCCCTGGGTGGCAGTGGTGGGATAGGAGTGGAGGGGATGATAACCCTTCCAGACACTGTTGTTTGTGCCCGTGCCGAATCTCGGGGGTTAACGATCGGTGGATACTGAGTGCTGACCCCCAGCTGCAGGGCTGCTCCATGGTAGCCCTAAAGCGCCTATTTCTGGCTTCTGTATGAGGCCCTTGTGGCAAAGGAGTCACTGTCTCTGTGGGTTTTGTGAGCTGCCCCTTCACCCCATATAGTGAAGGGATGAGGGTGATGTCTCCTTCACCTCTCCCAGGCTCAGACCTTCCACATGGACCTGCTGCAGCACATGGAGAAGAACACCAAAATGGACGTGCAGTTCATCAGTGTGAGTGATGAACTCCCTTATCCTCCTCAGCCCTCCTCGTTGCCCTTTCCCCTCTACCCAAGGGCTTTCGCTTGAGCACTTGAGGTCTTCCCTTGACTTTTCTCAGCAGGAGTTAGAGGGCCTTATCTTTTTCTCTTGCCATGGACCAAACCCCTCCTAATTTGGCTGATGATGGAGGGCCAAAGAGGGCAGGCAACTGTTCTCCTTTGTGCAGTGGGACTTGCTGAATGCTTCAATGGGGCTGAAAGACTTGGCATGCCAAAAGCAGAGTTCCCAGCTTCCCTGAACCACAGCCTGTGCATGGGTGTGGGTCCCTGTGCTGTTGTGCCCTGGCTGGCCATGCCGGTGGGTCGTGTCATGGAGGGAGACAGAGGCCTGGGGAAGTTGGGCACCAGTTTTTTTCTCCTGAGATACTGAGGCTCATTAGCACTCTGGGGCTCTTCAAAATGAAGAGAAAGATAAAGAAAGACTTTTTATAAGAAGTCCAGATGAAGCCTGATTTCAGAGGGACTCAGATGCTCAACCACCCAACCACCGGCTGGGTCTCCGGTTCCTCACCTAGAGCCTGGTTTCTCCCTGGCAGGAAAGCCAGAAGCAGTATGAGCTGCAGTACCAGCGCAGAGCCACCAACCTGGAGAAGTGCATGGCAGAGCTATGGAGAATGGAGAGAGCCCGTGATAAAAATGTCCGGGAGATGAAGGTGAGCAGCAATTGCAGGAACAGGAGCTGAAAAAAAGAACTGGATGATTTATCTGGAGCCAGGACTGATTTCTGAGCAACCTTGTCCTTCCTTAGAAGGCAGGGGGTTGTCCCCAGCGTTCAAAAGGTAGCAGGCTTATCTGGAAAGGGTGCTATTGACCTGTGGTGCTCACTCCTGCCAAGCCCTTGCCTCATTTAGCAAGCCTCAGTGAGCAAGGCCTTGGTCCCTGGCACTCTGCTCTATCTCTTCTGTGCTGTTCCAGTACCGTGAGTGGACTGGGGCTGGTAGACACAATGACCCATTTTGCCCCTTCCCCTGCCATGTGTGAGCCCACTCTGGTGGATTTACGATGATCCCTTTCTCCCTTTTTCCCCTGTGGCCCAGGAGAATGTGATGCGACTGCGCTCGGAGATGCAGGCGTTTGTCTCTGAGAGCCAGAGAGAGGCTGAGCTGGAGGAGAAACGCCGCTACCGCTTCCTGGCTGAAAAGCACCAGATGCTCTACAACACTCTCCTCCAGTTTTACAGCAGGGTACAACCCTGGCGTGCTGGGGAGCGGAGCTGGGGGAGCACGCAGCATGGCTGGAGGTGGGGGCATGCAGGCAGGAGGGAGCCAGGGCTGAGCCACCCTTTGGGTGAAGGCAGCATCTGTGCATGGACTGGGCAGGAAACTCTATTTCATTTCTTGCTGTGGGGTCCAGGCTGTACAAGGCTGGGAGAGCATGACTGGGGGTGAGGATGGTGCTGACATGGGCTTAGCTGGGTGTGTGAGTGATGGGAGAGGGAAGAGTGATGCAGGTGTTGATGGCAGGGTCATTGGGACCATGGGGGCTCTGCTGGAGGCTGCCATCCTAGAAATTCATTCCTGCGGGGCTCTGTTTAGCCAGTCCCACAAACATAATTTTGGGAGGACCTGGTTCCTAATCCAATGTACATGGCAGTCCTTGGCTTTCTCTCTGGCTGTTCTGCCCTGTCCCTTACCCCCTCTTCTTCTTTCTCTCCCCAGGCCCGGGGTGTGATCCAGACCAAGGCGCCGCAGTGGAAGGAGCAGCTGGAGGCCAGCCGCAACCCCTCGAACAGCCACTCGCAGGGGCTTCTCTCAGCCTCCCATGGCCAGGGGTATCCATCGGGCCGGCTCATCCCCACCCACCTCGAGATGGTGAGGAGCCCACAGACAGCCTCTGCTTTGGTGATGGCGAGGCTGCAGCTGCCCCTTTCAGGCTGCAGGGCAAGGACAGTCCTTGGCTGACCATGGTACTTGCTGCCTTGTCCAGCTTGCCTGCCTTTTCCTGGCCAAGATGAAAGGAAGTGTGTGTGTGGGCTGCAATGGGGGAACATGCTGGGTTTGGCTTTCTGAGAGGAACTGGGTATCTCTCAGAGCATCTCCTGCTTGACACTGCCCCTGTGAATTCAGCCTCCTTTCCTTCCAACAGCCCCAGAGACCCCTTGGGGACTTTGCTTCTCCCATGACTGGGAGCAGATCCAGTGTCTTCTCTCCAGAGCCTCCAGAAATGAGACTGTCTCCTCAACCAGAGTCCCCTAGGCGGCCACTGCGGAGGACACCATCAGCCAGTATGACCCATGTCCAGGAGCAATGCTGTGGGGAGACACAGCGGCTGGGCCTCTCTGGGAGCAGGGTTGGGTTTGGGGAGGGACCACCACTCTTTCAGACCACTGGTCCTCAACCACATTCCTGCTTGTGGTGAGAGGACAGTACATATGGGAGCTGGGGAATGCTGAAAGAAGCAGGGAGTGACCACAGCCTTCAGAGTAGGGTCCATCCAGGATGAGGCCAAGTTTCCTGGCTGGCTGTGTGAGGGGGGAACCCACAGGTGTGCAATTTTCAAGGTTCCTTGAACCACAAGGGCTGGTTTTACAGGAGTTTCCATTTTAGTAATGCCTTGCGCTACCAGATTAAATATTACTCTGCCCTACAAAACCCAGCCAGTTACCTTCTGTCTGCCTGCTTTTCCTGCCTGAAAAATTTCAGGTTAAAGTGTTTGGAAAAAAAAAAAGGCAGAAGGAAAGGTAAATGACTGAAATTCTCAGTTGTTCTAGCAGGGTTGTGAAGAGAGACATCAGCCAGTCATTTAGCAGGCAGTGCCTGTGCCCTAGACATCTGGCCAAAGAGGACAGTGCAAAGCAAGTGGTTTCAGCTTGAGCTGATTTTCTCCTGCAAAATTTCCCTTTTTTTTTGCCCTTTCCCGTGCTATGCTCTGCTCTCTGCCTGCATTGAAAGGCCATCTGCTCCTCTAGGATAATTACTTGACTGGGGAAGTCCCTTTGAGGCAGCATGAGTCTTGCAGGAAGGTGCTGGGCTCCAGCCAGACCCCTCTGATGCCTCCCTGCAGGTTTGCTCTCTACCGGCTGTACCTCCCGTTCGGGTTCCTTGGGTGAGGCCAGCAGCGGCAGCGAAGGCAGGAGGAGAAGCGGCACGACGAGAGTGCAGGCTATCGTGCCCCACACAACTGGCGCCAACCGGACCCTGCTACGGTTTGACCCCGGGGATGTCATCACAGTGCTGATGCCGGACGCGCAGAATGGCTGGCTGTATGGCAAGCTGGAGGGCTCATCCACGTACGTGACTCTGGTGCAGTAAATCGGCCTGGCAGGCTGATGCAGGCTTGTCAGGTCTGGAGGTGGGAGGTATAAGCCCCAAATTATCTTCCCCCTCCCCTCCTAGCATGGCCTGGGCACTGTGTCTCACCCACTGTCTGTGTGGGACATTGCCATATCTCTCCAAGCCAAGGAGATGTGGTGGGGCAGGATGAGCGTGGATGAGCTGCCTGAGAAAGCTCCAGGGGCTTTGGGTAGAAGAGCCAGGAGTGCAGTGGCCCCCTCCCAGCTGGCATGACTGAGTGACTCCTGTCATGGGACCCAGCTCAGGGCCATGAACTGCGGGAGTTATCTGAGAGGCCTGGCATTTCTCAGCTCACACCGCAACTGCTGCTGCACCCACCAGCACAGACATGGAAACTGCTGCACCCAGTGCTTACTGAATTACTCCCTGTGGCGCTGCCGGACAGCACCTGTGTGTAAAGCCTGCCTTGTTCTTCACTGCATCCCTGCACCATGCTCTGCAGGGAAGCTCACACGCAGATGTGAGATGAGCAAAAGCAGTGCCTTTCTTTTTGGGTTGTTTCTGGGATGGAGCTGCTTTGCCCTGAGGAGAAGGGGTTTCCACAGCTTCCTTGGCGACCATGCTCAGTCAGTGTCTCTTCCTGGATTGCACCAGTGTTGCTCCCAGTAGCAGGCATTTTACACAGACTCTGAGATAAGCAAGTTCTGCTCCAAGCTCAAGGACTGTCTCACAATAACCCCGTGCTCCACCTAGGAGTGAAAGATGTGCAGAAACCCCATCACACATGGTAGCAGCAGCTGATGTGTGGGATGGGTATAGATCAGGAGTCCTGGGCAGATGGATCTGAAGAACCACAAACCATGGTTGCATGGACCTCATTTGTCTCTGTTCCTGTGCCCTAGATGCGGCTGGTTCCCTGAAGCTTATGTCAAGCCTCTGGAGGATGCGGGGGAGGTGGAGGAGCCAGCCACCAGGTAACAGGAGAGCGATTGCCCAGGCAGGAGCTGGAGTGGCTCCTGGTAGGTCACTACACCAGTGGGGTACCTGTTTGGGGTGTGCCTTGTGGAGAGCTGCAGTGCTCCCATGCTGGAGCATCTGCTGAGCGCCTTGCCGAGCCCTGAGATCTCACAGGCTTACCCTAGATGGCTCCCCTAACATGTGCAATATCTTCTCAAAGGTGCTTGTGAGTGAGCCAGTCCAAGCCATGTGTATTTTCTCCAGAGACATCCCATGGATGCACATTGTGGCTAACACCTGTGCTGCTCCCTGTTCCTTGCTCTTTGACTCTCACCCCATTATCTTCTCCCTGTGCTTAGGTCCTTCCCGCTCCGAAGCAGTCACAGTATGGATGACATCCTGGACCGTCCCAGCACTCCTTCCTCTAGCAATTACTGGCCTGCCACTGCCCAGCCCAGTTTGCCAAACCCACCTACCCTCTCGGTGGGTGCCAGCAGTCACCAGAGTGGGGTAGCCACCCTGGCCAGTTCTGGCTCCAAGGTGAGTGCAGGAGCAGCAAACTGGTGTGTGTGTGTGTGTGTGTGTGTGTGTGTGTGTGTGTGTGTGTGTAGTGGGCCATGTCTGACTTCCATGCTCCAAGGCACACCTTTTCTGCATTGGCCTGTTGAGAAAGAGAAACACCTTCCAGATGTTGGTGTATGACCTCCTCCCATCCTGAGCTAAGGGGTCTTGTTAGCACTGGCCTTTCTCACCCAGTCTGTTTGCATGCCACCATGTCCTGGTGGTCCCTGCCAGTCAGCCTTGTGTGTGCAGATCCTCAGTGCCTGGCTTTGCTCCCCCAAGGGTCTGCTTTTCTGCCCCTGCTGTCCTCATTTCTCTCTCTTTTTGTTCACTAGGGACCCTTCAGTTCAGTCCTTTTCTCCATGACCTCCCAGCCTGATTTCTGGTGGCTCCAGGGCAGCACCTCTTTCTGCTAATAGTAGGACCATGGAGTGATCAGGCTGGGCTGGGAGTGGGTGACCAGCTAACAGAGATGCCATCCTCCTCCCTTCAGAGAACGAAGAGGAATTTCATAGGGCTTCTCTTCTAAATTCAAGCAAGGGTTGGATAAAAGTCACAGATGGGGTAGGGGAAAAGCTAAGGGCAAAGGCTGAGAGCACAGCCATTTTGGAGAGCCTTAGAACAAGTTGTGTCCAACCCATGGCTTATGGCTCAACTTATCACTGCTTCCAGCTGTGGGGAGTTCACTGTTGAGGACAGTCAAAGTTCAAGTTGAGAACAGTTAAAGATGAGGACCTGGGAAAGGGAAGGACAGTGCTGCCTGTGAAGTGTTTACTTGTTCAGTCTCATAAGAGGCTGAGCCTCATCTTTGGTCGCTGGTTCCAGGCCAGTGTGAGGTTACAAGCAATCGGATGGCTCAAGGGACTGAAAAATGTAACACTTGATTACTCTTTTTCCCACTTCATGTCCTGCTTTGTAGTTTCAGTGAGCCTCAGGCTGCAAAACACAGAGGTGAACAGGCTCTGCAGCTTATCATCCCCCTGGGTCACTGGTTTCCATCCGGTCCTGGGTCTAAGGCATGGGGATAGACCTGGGATTGAGCAATGAAGCATGTGGAACTTGTAGAGAACCATGGCAGAGAAGCTGAGCCTCATCAGAAGTTTGGAAAGACTCAGCCTTGCTCTAAACTTCCACCTAAGACATCCTCCAGTTGAGCCAGCAGCAAATGGGTGTGTTTGAATTTCCAGCTGCAATGCAGATAGCCACACACGGCTTTCTTGTCTGTCACCAGCTACAGAAAATGGTGTACTTTAGCAGGCCAGTTGTCACTGATCCTTCATTATCTACTGGCCAAGAATAAGGGCCGCAGGTCCATCTTTCTGCATCAGGTTGGTCCACATTTAAGCAGTATGTGGTGTAGGGTAGCGTGCGGCACTACAGTTCTTGAGTTCCCTATTGATGAAGGAGGCATATGAAGGCACTGGTGGTAAACTCTTTGCCAGGGCATGTGGGCAATGTGAGGGGGGCATCTCTGGCTGTGCTGGCAGGGTGAAATGTAGCTCAGACTGTCACTGTTTGCTGTGCTCTTCAGACATGACACTTTGGGGATCTAAGGCATCTCCTTTCTTCCCCAAGACAAAGGGAGATGCCCTAGGGGAATAGAGAACCCGTGGTACAGGGACAACCCCCACTGCAGAAATCAGTGTGTTATCTGTAGTGGTGAATATGTGGGATTATGCAACATTTGAATGAATAAGGATTCATAGCCCCGTTAATAGGACTTGGACTGCTAATTTACTGAAGTGTTTTGTGAAATCTTCCTTTGTGTGTGGTGTTTCCTGCCCCACTTTTGTCTCACTGTTCCCCTCCCCACCCCACATCACTCACTGCTGCCTTTCTTTTCACTGCAGAAATCGGGAATATTTGACCAGCCCCCTGAACTCTTCCCACGGTGAGTGAGGCATGGAGCTGTGCTGTGGAGTCATCAGACAGGGGGACATTATTACAATACCGTTACTATTTAATCTTTTGGATTATCAAACATGGGAGGAACAGGGAAGTGTCTGGAGGAAAGCAATGCACAGCCCACATCCCAGGACAGGAGGTGGGCACACAGAGGTGAGCCATTCTGGCTGATTGGGAAGGCTCTCTCCCAATTTACCTCTGCTAATATGAGGAAGGATGTATGAGCTACGTGCATGCTCCTTCTAACCCATCTTGGAAGGGCCACAATTGCAGCTTGCAGCCTGAGCGTGGAGCTATGTGATTTGTGCAGCTTGGAAAAGACTGAGGCATAAGGGACGTGGCTTTTAGTTTTGATGAGTCAGGTCTGTGGAGATGAGATTTGCCATAAGTCCCTGCTTTCCTTCCCCCAGCAGCTGGGTTGGTGTCTCCATGTTTCTGGCACGGTGCTCTGGCCTCTTTCTGCTCCCTGACTCCTTGTTTGGAGGGTCAGGGGCCACAGGTGTAGAGTGCTACCGTAAGGGACAGCCTTATGCTATTGTCATACATTCTTCAGCCTATGGAGGAGGGAGGGTGAGAAGCCCTTAGGAGAGTCCAAAGGGAACCCCATGGAAACCTGCAGCAAGGTGTGTTAAGGAGGGAAAAAACATACTCAGCAGCCAGCTTTACCACACTCTGCTTCTTGGTACGGAGGTGGCTGTCTGG
This sequence comes from Podargus strigoides, assembly GCA_028020825.1. Classification (NCBI taxonomy): domain Eukaryota; kingdom Metazoa; phylum Chordata; class Aves; order Caprimulgiformes; family Podargidae; genus Podargus; species Podargus strigoides. The sequence continues at coordinate 114,992,629 of CM051663.1, read as the reverse complement.
CAGGACTAACTAGCCTTTGCTTGGTCAGTGGGACCCCTGCGTGGTCTTGGCAGATTTCCTGATGGTTGCCTGTTTCCTTTCCCCTTCCAGAGGTACCAACCCTTTTGCCACAGTCAAGCTGCGTCCCACAGTCACCAACGACCGCTCAGCACCCATCATCCGATGAAGCAGAGCTGCGGACAGCAGAGAATTTCAGTGGGGAAGGGGAAGGCATACAGATGACAGGTTGACTGCCAGCTGGACAACAACATAGTGCTAACACTCACAGAGTAACCTCTTTTTTTCCCTTCCCTTCTCTCCGGCTCATGGAGACCTATCTGGCCTGGCTGTCTGGCGTGCTTTAGCCAGCAGTAGATCCCTGCTGCTCTTTTTGGATTGCCTCCCGTCCCCCCTCCCCATGTGATGTTACTGTACTTGAGTGGGGTAAGTCTGGCATTACTGGTGCTGGTGGCCTGAGAGAGGGGATGCTGCTGGTCTGGGAGGTGGAAGAATGGATGGGTAGGATCATCTGTGGCATGGGGCAACAACACTAGCAGGACAAGGAAGGTGAAGTTTTGCTAGTCCTGCTGTGGGCAGAGGACACTCGCCAAACAGTCCCTTTGCTACCAAAAGATGAACCCGAAAGGGAGGAGGCCACAGGAAGGCTTCCTGTGATGTGGTCCAGCTGATGGGGTCTGCAGTGCACAGCTCTTTGCTTGCAGCCCTTTTGGTAACCATGTCCGTTTGTAGCAGCACCTGCCCCTTCTTACCCCTGGTGCAGTCCCTTCCCTTGCTGGGCAGCCCCAAGGCAAAGCAGGGACAAGTGACTGCCCAGCGCCGTGTCCTTACCCTTCACCTATTGTCCTGCAAAAAAGATTTGTATTTTTAAAAAATAAAATGGAGAATGCTGTTTCTGTAACTGTCCCAGTGGCTGGGTCATCACCTCAGTCAGAGGATGCAGGGGGAGGAGCACGTGCAGGGGTTCCTGTCAGCACTGGCGCCCTGATGGCTGCCCATGGGCAGGATGTTGAATGGCACAGTGCCATGGCTCCAGTTGGGGCAACTGCCAGGCCGGGGCAGACATGGAGGGCACCAGGAGGGCTGCAAGACCCACTGCCAGCCACTCCTGGCCCCCTCCCCAGTTGTCCTGCAGCTGGAGAGCAGCAAGCCCCGGCTTGCTAGCTGCCATGTGCAGGCAGATGACGAGGACTCGTGGCTATTTTCTCCTTGCCCAGGCTGTGAGCCCCAGCGGTGACCCTGGGCATCTCAGTGGGCAGGGGAAACGCTCCCCCCAGGACTGTGGGTGCCCCACCTGCATAGCCCCACTGTTGAGGGCCAAAGGGGGAGGTGGTGAGGGAGGGAGTGCGAGCAATGGCCAGGGCTTTAGCCGATTAGCCTTATTAATAGAAATTAAACCCTGGCTGCAAGCGCTGCAAAGCCCCTGCAGGCCCCCCCTTGCCCTGAAACCAGAAAGGCACAGCAGTGGGGGCTGAGGGGCTTTGGGGGTTTACAGGCTGGTCCATTCCCTGCCCCATCCCCGAAATCCCATCTGGAGCAAGCCCCAGACACCTCCCTGGAAGTAAAACAGACTACCCCATGCATGGCCAGAGACTGGCTGGTTCCCAGGGTGCCTGGTGCCCCTTCCCCCATCGTGCCACTTACTGAAGCGTGTGCCCATGCCCTCATCCTCCACTGCCCTCTTCCCTGGCACCCTCCCTCCTGGCTGTGTCCATCACCAGCACCCTCCATCTCCTGCCTCGGCCCCTCCGAGTCTGTCCCCTGACAGCCCTGCTCTGCTGGGGGACAGGCAAGGAGCCCCTGGCAGCGGGATTACCGGGGGATTCAGGCCGCGGCAGGCAGCCACCTCCTCCTCATTGGCTGGAAAAGCCTCTTAAAAGTGGAGAAGTGCTTTCTGCCCGCTCAGCACCCACCGGTCTCTGCCGACTTGAAACCATAAGCGGCTGCTGACCCACATTCATGCTGGGAGTGCTGCCGGGCACTACCTGCACCTACAGGAGACAAGAGGGTCCCTCGCACAGGGTATACCCCCAGATTGGCCACAGGCAGCTTTGGAGCCGAAGGAAAGCAAGCTGAGCGGAGGGATTAGCTCTCTAGTGAGGGCGTAGTTGCCCCAAAGGAAGGAGCAGAGCACAAGAGACTGCTGGACAGGTGCTGGATTTCTGCACCTGTCTCCCCGTGCCTGGCTGAAGGTGTGCCCACCATGGAGCAAAGAGCCAGCAGGACCATCTAACTGGGTGCCCTCATCTAGAGCCGTGAAGTGCCAGCCGGAGGAAGAAGGGAATACTGCAGACAGGTCTGCTCAGCCCTCCAAGGCTCAGCCCGTGCTCCAGAGGTTGTCACTTCATTGCACAGGTCAGTGGCGCAGAGGGGTGCTTGCATCCTGGCACCGGCTGCCAACGGGACTGCTCGTCCCAGGCATGTACTTGTTTAATTTTCTAATGAATGTTTTCCCAGGGTGGTGTCTGTGGGCTGGGGAGGCTGGCAGCATGAATCGTGGCCCTTACATTTAATAAACAGCTCCTCCCACCCCCACAATATGTACTTTGTGAAGGCATGAGTAGCATCCTAGCACTCTTGTGGACCCTCCTGGATGCATCTTGCCTGGCACAGTAGGGCTTTGCAGGGCATTGTCCAGCACTGGCTGCTCTGTGGTCTCCATGCATCCAGGGACTGGCAGCCATGGCTGCACCTGCTGTGGCCTTGGCCCTCCCAGCCTGGGCTTGTGCCGCCTGGTTTTGGTGCAAGTCTTTTCCTGGCACCTACCAGCAGCTAGCTCTGCGGCAGTGCCTGCTCTGGCCCACCTGTGTGATGCCCATGCAGGGAAAGTGCCCATATTGGTAAGATTTTAGGTGCATGTGAACTTACACAAGGTATTTTTACCTGTGAATAAAGCTCCTTAACTGAGGCGAAAATAATAGCAAGCTGTAGAGTGTGCAAAGGCAGTTGCAGGGTACACGGTGTGATCACTGTGTGCAGCTGTGAGCAGAAGAGCCAGTGTGTGCACCGTGGTGTTAGGAACAGGGCAGCTCTGAACTGTCTGGCTCAGAGTTGGGATGAATTTCCAGCAGAGTTGTGCTATATCATATTGGCTGTGGAGGCATCTCCACAGGTGAGCTCCTCTGATGTACCTCATCTTTTTCAGCCAACATCTAGCTGCAGGCAGGTAAATCTCCTTCATGCCTTGCTGTGGAGTTGTGTAGCACAGAGCAAGTGGCTCCTGCAGAGGTACCCATCCAGCTCCAAACTCAGACAGAATTGATGGATATTTGTCTAACATGCTGTTCAAAATCAGCTGCTGTTGATTCATCATTGACAGGTGATGTTACAGAAATCTCTGAAGAGCATGCCACAGATGGACAAATGTTTTCTTGCTAGGAAGCTGGGGGAAAAAAACATTAATTGCAATAGTTTGATCGATTCATTTGATTTGTGGTGCAGGACAAGATCAAGAAGAACGAGGCTGGGAGAGAGGCTTGAATAAAAAGCCTCAAGATATGTTTGGTGTTAGTCGCTCTTATTTGAGGTAGCTATTTGCAGCAGACAGTGCAGAGCACCACCACTGATTGAGTGATCGTGCTTTTGCAGCAGGTCACCTTTTGTACAGCTGTAGCCAGCTTGTCAGTCAGGTGGAGCTGGGAGAGGAACAGCAGGTGGGTAGTGACAGAAGATGAGTGAGACCATTCAGTCAGGCTGTCCCAATGCCAGTGATCCAGATAACACCAGGAAGGGTGTGAGGGGGAAGGTATGGGTGTCTGTAGGGTGTATAATGAATCTTTTCTCTCTTGCAATGATTTTCCTTGAAAATGGCTTTATAGCACCTTATCCTCAGTTCATGCCTCTGCTCCTTGCCAGAGTCCCTAAGACCTGGGCTGGAGACGAGGGACTGGAGTAGCCTGCAGTGGCCCCTGTGGTTCAGGGGTTCCCCAGGGAAGGGAAGGAGGGAGACCTCTGCAGGTGGCTGGTGACTCTGATGCCACCCTTCCCTCCATGGGTCAACCTTGGCTTGGGCACTTGACTAAAACCAACCAGCCCAGACCATTTTGTGCCTCCTCACATTGATGCACTCTGGGTGCAGGTGCCACGTCCCCACATCCCTTGCAGGGGGGTCCAGAACTGGCCTAGTTGTCTTGTCTTGCAAGTCCCTCCTCCAGCACCCCCTAAAACATGGTTTCAGACCCCTCTAAGAACACTTCCCAGCCCTGTTTCCAGCCTTGGGTCTGGATTCTGAATCTCCTGCAGCCTGAGAAAGATCAGTCACTCTCCTTTCCTGCAAGATTCAGTGATGTCACAGTGTGGGACCTCCTCTTGCCAAACAAGGGCCCTTTACCTGAACTCTGCCACAGGCTGTGCCATCCATGCTTTTGCCTAAAGGATTTGCACTTGTTTAACCTGCAGAGCAGCAGCAGTGCTATGGGAATCAGGGCAAGTTGTCCCCATTGCTTGGAGGACACGAAGAGGGTCTGCCTTGAGAAACCTACCCAAATCCAAAGCTCCCAGGTGCTAGTCCTGTGTGTACTGTCCATAGGAGTGTCCTTGTCCCCTCGCAGTCTCCAATCAGCATAGGTATTTCCCACGACTGCCAGTGCCATCTCATAGTCCTTCAGCCAAGGGAGCTGGGAGGAGGGAAGACACACGTTGGGGGTGTACTGCCAGCAGGATGGTGATAGGGTAAACCGGACCAGGCAGTGCCCAGCTTAGGCATGGTGAAAGCCTGTCTGCTTTCTAATGCCTGTCTGATCCTACTTAGGAGCATCTATAATCAAAGGCCAGTGATGTTTTTGCATACAGGTGTGAAAATAAGCCTGGCTCACCAAGAAACTGAGGCCAGTCAGCTGGAAGGGGTATGGCAGAGACCTTGTGCCTAGAGGAGAAATGAGAAAACCATACCCACAGTAGCCAACTGGAGCAAAATTCCTGGGCAGCTTAAGAGCTTCAAGAGCTTCAAGAGCAACTCACAAGACACCCCCTCTAATTCCTTCCTTCTCCCCGCTTAGGCTTTGTACAGCCCCTCCATGCAGGCACAAAGCCCTAATCTCTCTGGCATGCAAATAAGCACCACCACCGGTTTGCCGTGCCAGAGGCCTCCCAGAGCAAAGCACAGGGGGGTTATGGACCTCCTGTGCCCCACTGCTGGAGGCCTCTGTAGCAGGGCAGGTCCTGGAGGGCTCCCAGCTGGAGCAGGCTGAGAGGGGAGAGTCTCAGAAGAAGATCTTGGGAGCAGAGAGTTCACATTGCTGGCTGTCACCTTGCACCAGCCTGGAGGCAAGGCTGGATTTGGAACTAGTATGGTGCTGCAGATCCTGATGCCCCACCACATGAGATGCAGCTCTCCAGTCTCAGCTGTGAGCATGCTCAGCTGCATCTGACCAGGGGTTATGGAGCTGTGGGCTGCCCCTCAACTTCCCACCTCTGCCCAGATGTGACTTGACCTTGCACCCTGAGGCAATCCTGCCTTGCCTGGCAGGATGAAGGTGCAGAGAGATGTTGTGGTACCCCAGTGAGACTCTCGGAGCTTCAAGGTGGTGGGCATGGAGAGAAACTTTGTAGTAAATATTTGCTTGCTCTGCTGTTCTCTTCTTGCAGCGCCTGGAGACTTCTCTCTCTCTCTCTCTCTCTTGGTCTGTTTCCCTACCTCCTCCCGGCCTGCCTTTCCTCTTGCAGGCTAGACAATGGGAAGAGCTGACCCAGAGGAAGGGCAGCTCCCAGCTCCTGTGAAACCCCCAGATGGCGGCTGGGGCTGGATTGTGCTCCTCGGCTGCTTTGTGATCACTGGCTTCTCCTATGCCTTCCCGAAAGCCGTCAGTGTCTACTTCAAGGAGCTCATGAAAGATTTCCATGTGGGCTACAGTGACACAGCCTGGATCTCCTCCATCATGCTAGCCATGCTCTACGGGACAGGTAATGCTTGGATATGCTTCCCCCTCCCCAGCTTGTGCCTTCCTTGCCCTGCTGCTGACCCAGACCATGTCCCCATGGGCTCTCCTCACACTCACTGGCCTAGTCATGGACTAACATGCAAAGTACAATTGTCCCACCACTTCTCTTCTACAAGTGTGCTGCATTTCATGTCCCTGTCTCCTCTGCTCCAGGAGATCGCAGGGGTCACCCCACCTGCCTCTCAGCCAGTTAACATGGGTTTGGCTCCCATTGCTGAAGCACTGTCCCTATCACACCAAGCCCCTTCCTGGGAACAGGGAACAGGGGGCTGAAGGCAGGGTAAAACAGAGGTCTACATGCTGTAGCCTCTCTTCCTTGGCCGGACTACAGGGCTGTGTATCTAAGCAGCCAAGTAGTGATGTCTGCCATCAGTGTTTCATCTTCCTTGAGTGCCCTACATGATCAGGCTGCCCCTTCACAGTTGTCCTATCTCCTGCTAGTCTCCTACTCTGTCTCCTCTGCTTCCTCCCAGGACCAGTATGCAGCATCATGGTGAACCAGTTCGGCTGCCGGCCCGTTATGCTCATTGGTGGGCTGCTAGCTTCTTCTGGCATGATCCTGGCATCTTTTACCACCAATATCATTGAGCTTTATCTGACAGCTGGTGTGCTGACAGGTGAGAGTCCCAGGAGCTGGGAGGGACAGATTTACCTGGGAAGAGACAAGGCCATGTTGTACCTCCCCTTAGCATTGCCACATCTAGCATTAGGTCTCCCCTCACCTATTCACACCTGCTCACAGGAGGCATCTAGTCCTGAACATTACAGCTCTGGGAGATGCAACTGCTGCATCTAAACAGGCAGGGGACAGAAGAAATGCAAGTGGTACCCAATGACCATGGCAACTAGGATGACCTTGATATATGGTGGTAGTGGAGGGCAGGGGACAGAAGAAATGCAAGTGGTACCCAATGACCATGGCAACTAGGATGACCTTGATATATGGTGGTAGTGGAGGGAGGCAAAGTTCCTTTTCAAGGCACAGGTCCTGTCTAAATGTGGCCAGTTACCCAATTCAAATACAGATCAGGTAGACTGGCTCTTTTAGCCCATCTTCTCTGGGGGCAACTCACCAACATGAAGGAGAAGAGGCTTGCAAGGAGCACATGAATCCCATCATGGGACTTCAGGACTAGGATAGTCTGAGGAGAGTTTTCAGCTTGTTGAAAACCATGTCTCATGTTCTTGCACTCACTGTCTCCCTCCTGGCTCTCACCCTCATGTAGGTCTGGGTATGGCATTGAACTTCCAGCCCTCACTGATCATGCTGGGCACCTACTTTGACAAGCGTCGGCCTCTTGCCAATGGACTGGCTGCTGCTGGGAGCCCTGTCTTCCTTTCCTCCCTTTCTCCACTGGGGCAAGTGCTGCTGGAGAAGTTTGGTTGGCGAGGAGGCTTCCTTATCATGGGGGGCCTTCTGCTTAACTGTTGCACTTGTGGGGCAGTCATGAGACCCCTGAATATGGGCATGAAGCGGAAGACAGAAAAAGCTCAGGACAAATACGAAGCGAAGGAAATGCTGCCCATAGGAGGGAAGTCAGAGGAGGGAATCGGCACCACTGATGGAACCAAGAAAGCCAAGAAAGCCAAGAAGAAGCCCAAGAAAGGAAAGAAGCTGCTGGATTTTAGTATCTTTTCCAACCGGGGGTTTATCATTTACACTATTGCAAAGTTCATCCTGGTCTTGGGTCTCTTCGTGCCCCCCATACTGCTGGTCAACTACGCCAAGGACACAGGCGTACCAGACACAGAGGCTGCGTTCTTGCTCTCCATCATCGGTTTCATAGACATCTTTGCCCGCCCAGCCTGTGGCATGGTGGCAGGGTTGAAGTGGGTCCGCCCTCACGTGGCCTACTTGTTCAGCTTCGCTATGCTCTTCAATGGCTTGACAGACATCTGCAGCGCCAGGGCTAGCAATTACACAGGGCTGGTCATCTTCTGCGTCTTTTTTGGTATCTCTTATGGTATGGTGGGAGCACTGCAGTTCGAGGTGCTGATGGCCATCGTTGGCTCCCAGAAGTTCTCCAGTGCAATTGGGCTGGTCTTACTTATTGAGGCTTTTGCTGTGCTCATTGGTCCACCCTCTGCAGGTAGGTCTCTTGCTGCAAAACACAGGTGATTAGTTTTGCTGCCACTCTGTGGTATCGCAGGTATTGGGCACAGGCACGGTACTTGAAGACCCTATTTCTCAACTTTAAATTTCCCCTGCAAGCTGAGATCTGACGTGAGAGCTCCCAGTCTCACTCCATGCACCACAACACTGAATCTGAGCAGCCGCAGAATGTGGCAAGTGATACTTCTCTCTGCTTTGCTCAGCAAACCTGAGTGATGGCAGGCCTACAGAACTATACAGAGTGGCATGACTTCCAGAGTCCCTCAGTCCTGGTCAGTGGCACTTCCCTCTCTTTCATCCCAGGATCCAAGTCTCTGCCTTCACTGTGAATGTTGCATAAAATTATGTTATGGGTAGGGTCAGGCACATGGTGCAGGCAAACCTTTGAGAGTCTTCAGCAGGACAGGACCAGGATCTTTCAAGTTCTATTTGTTATCTGTGGCCTTTTGATTGCTGTTGTGAATAATGATCTCAGTTTGTGTTGGTCTCAACCCCAAGGCACAGGCATTTTGCTGTCAAGCAATTGAAAACAGTTTGTAGAGCCACCTGAGGCATTTGCTGTTATTTTTTTTTAAAGAGGATTAAGACTTTCTCAGCTTCTCAGCCAGTCTAGTCTAGGACGCAGTCTCTGGTAAGGTCCATGCACCACAAACAGCTCATAAATAGGCTGTTGAGTGCAGAGAGACCCTTCACCCAAGACGGTGCTAACCATAATTCATGTTTCATCTTACAACCTGTGGGGCAGTCGGCAGGCCCAGGCCAGGGAGGGTCAAGAAATATGTGTCTTGGAGGCAGCTGCAGAAAGTTCATGGGGGCAAAGGGGGATTTAACAGCACCTTGCCCCTTGCAGCACCACTACCAGTGGGTGGTGATGAGGGACATACCTTAGTCCTCCTGCCTCAGTCCAGCTGTGCCTCAGTACCATGTGCATACACAGTAGGAGGCAGATAGTGCAGGGTCACCGAAGAACAGTGTTGAGGGGAGCCAAGTCATGGTTCCTCCCTCCCCCCCACCCAGGGGGACCTGCTGCTGTAGGAACCCCCTGGTACGGGAAGCTTGAGTGTGCTGGGAAACCCCACGGCTCAGAGTTGGGGGAGCAGCGCTTGGCTGGAAGGGGCTGAACAAAGTGGCTTTGTTTGGTGTAATCCTCCTGAGCTGCTTCTCACTCCATGGGGCTGAGGGGGTTTGGCACAGGATAAGCTGCACACATACACGCACGCATGCACGCAGGCTCCTCACTCACTGTCCAGCTTGAGCGGACAGGAGCACATTCACTTGGTGAGGAATTCGCTGTGTGCCTCCCATGACTGCTCCAAGGAGGCACCTCAGTGTGCCCTGGGGCTGGTTTCAGGCCATGCACCATAGCACAGCAGGGACCTGGGGTCATAGGGGCAGTCAGGAGCATGCAGGACTGGGATGAAGCCTCTGGTCTCCACAGCCTCATCCTAGCACAGTGGGTGCCATCGGTGTGTCACAATCATTTAACCTTGTCCAAACAAGAGTAAACACCATCCCTGCACTCTTACAGTACTTTCCCTGGTGGTACAGAGTGGCTCTTGCCCAGGGGGCTTTTTAGATGTTTGGGCATCTTGCTCTTCCCTTGAGAAATGGGTCCTCAGCCAAATGCAGGTGCTGCCCACCCATGCTGGGCTGCCCATGCAGGAGCATGTAGGCTGAAGCTAACTCTCATTTCTTCTCCAACCACCAGGCCGCTTGGTCGATGCTCTCAAGAACTATGAGGTGATCTTCTATCTGGCGGGCTCGGAGGTTGTGCTCTCTGCTCTTTTCCTGGCCATAGCCACCTACTGCTGCCTGAACCGAGGGAAGAAGGAGCCTCCCCCAGAGAAGAACCCTTCTGCAGGTGGCGGGAGCGACACCGAGGAAGCAGAGTCCGATGTGCAGGAAGCTGATGAGCACAGCAGCGAGAACCACCAGCCAGCCCAGAGCACCGACAATGCTGTGGCGACGGCCAGCGAAGAGACCAACCACGTGGCAGAGGAGCAGAGCGGGGAGGGAGGCGGGTGTCCCGAGGGGAACAAGGAGGTGTTGGCACGAGACAGCTGCAATGCTGACCAGATGGTGGAGAGGGACAGTTTTTAGCTAGGGCAGAGGAACGGGGATGTATAAAACTGGCCTTGTTTGCACATACCTTGGCGTGGGAGGGTAGGTGGGATATGGGTGAAGAAAGCTGAGACAAAAGCAGATGTAAGAAGTAAGAGGGAGTGGTATAAAAATAGCTGGTCCTTATGTACATATGTCCTCATACTTACCCAATGATATGTATACTTGCATCCTGCACCCGTGCTGGTACAACACAGGCTCAGAGCAACCCAAACACCAAAAAGGAGAAAAAAAAAAAAAAAATCTTTCCTCACTTCCATACCAGTCCTGGAGAAAGTCTTTTGAAGAGGCTTCCAAGGACTCTCCTTTTCCTTCTGCATTGTCACAATACAGAACACAAACTATTAGAAGCAGTAATCAGATCTGGTACACTTTGGTCTGGTGTCAGTGTTTCCTCCACCCCACTTCTGCAGGCGGGATAGCGCCAGGCTAGCTGGCAGTAGGCTTAGGAGCTGGTGTCATTCACAGCTATCATCCAGGTTACCTCCTGGCTGCAGCCAGCACAGGGGCAGGCGCTGTGTCCCCTGCAATACCTCCCTCGGGCACTGCCAAACCGGTGGGACAGGAGCTCCAACCACCTCTGTCTGGAGCTTCTTTTGTGGGTGGTAAAGCCCGGGCAGTGACACACAATGCTGCTTTTCCAAGTAGGGAAGTGCTGGGTTAGAGGGCACTGCTGAGGTACAAGAAGATAGCTAAGAAAGACTGATGCCATTAGGCGAGAAGCCACGCAACAGAGCCTCGCCAACAGGAACAGCAGCGAGCCAGTTTTATCTAGGCTGAAGTGAGGCCTGTTGACGTGTGGAGGGAACAACTTGGCCCCTGTGGGGGTGGGAGTTTCAGGGCAGGTAAATAACCATATCTGAAGGGATTATCCACTCAGGAGGCATGACACCTGACACGTGTGTGTTTTCCTTTTAAACAGAGAAAACCCCTTTATGCAAAGGAATCAAAGGTAAGGCAGGAAGACAAGCCACAGCCTCTGAGTGCCACTAACGAGGGTATTGGAGCACGTGGTAAGGCAGGCATGACCCCTCACCCCTGCTGCAGTGCTGGATTTCTAGATTCAGAGAGGACAACCTTTCTTGGCATGCTTAAACCACTCCTAATCTGCTTTAGGACTGGATCTTTTATAAACACCCCTGGCCAAAGCCCTTTCTTCCGGTTTCCTGAACCACTTCACCTCAGAGGCCCTGGGGGAACCTGGGACTAGAGCGAGGGATCAAAAACTTAGCAGAGGGCTACAGGAAAGGCAGCTCACGGAACCATCAAAATAGGTGTTTCATTCCAGACCAGACTGACTACAAATGGGGTTGCAAGATGGGTCTGGGCAAAGCCCGCAGGACCGGCAAAGCCATTTAAACCGAGAGGGGGAGCAGGGACACAACAGAAAGGGTTTCATTCTAGGTGTTCCCAAGCAAAGAGCAGTAAATTATGAGCAAAAATAAAGCTGCTGAAGAATTTTAGTTTAAGAAAAGACATAAGAACTGGACATTGGAGGAGTGAAGGTGAATCTAACAGGGCTATGCCTGTCCCACCATGGCTACCACCACCCTTGTTAGCTCTGATCATGAGCCAGTCACACTGGTGACGTCAGGCTTTTTCCTATTCAAACCCACTTAGAAACATCCCAAATCAGACTAAGCACCATGACAAACCCCAGATGCAAAGCTCTGAGAATGAGAAGCAGCAGCAAGGGTGATGGAGCCCTGTAGGCATTCATTCACCCCTCCTCCCCACATGGTAAGATCACTGCTTCTGCTCTGCTCGACCAAGTCACTCTGCAGATCTTTCCCCAGATCTTGTCCCCCAGGCCTGGTTTTCCTTAGTCTCTCCAAGAGGAGGCTCACAACTTCCCAGGGGTCCAAGGTCCACAGCATGAAAACAACTACCCTTGTCAGCACCAGGCAGGTCACTAGAACAAGGTTTCCTCTGTTTCCATGTCACCAGCCAACACTTTCCACAAAGCCTCCTGCTCTTAAATCTTTTCACAAAAGCACATGAAAGCCCTTAGGATACAAGATCTTGCTCTACGCAGTGTCATAAGACACCCAGAACTTTCCTTCCCTTCCACCAGTCAGGTTGCAAAAACCCTGGTTATACTGCCACCCACTTTGCATCGTTGGCTTTCAGGCAGACTCTGCTGAAGCATTTTTTCTGTTCCTCTTCACTGTTCCATATTTTGGCACAACAAACAGCTCTGAAAGAGGATCAGGGACTTAAGCATCAGCTTAAGCTTGTGATGCAACAGCTGAGCTGTGTGGAGAATCTGGCCCTGGAGAGGTGCAAGGATGCCACTGGGTAGGACTGAGGTAACAGGTAGCTTTAAAAGGCTGGTGCTCCCCTGGGAAGCCAAGATGCAGAGAAGCTGCTACTACATCGAGGACTGGCCTTCCTACAGCATTTATCAGCCTTCTCTGGAAGCCTGTGCTGCAGTGACCACCACGGCTTGGCATAGAAATTATTCACCAGTATGAGCAAGAAAAAGAACAGCCAGCACATAACACCCATCTTCCCATCATTACATTTTAAGACTAAAACCAATGGAGGATGAGCAAACAAATCTCTAAAGAAAACCTATGAAGGACAGGGAACAAAATGTTACACTTTTCTTTATTAGAGACAACAGTCAGTACATCATAGTCCTTTTAATTCTTCCAGAGCAGCTTGACCATGGATGGCTTGCTTCCAGGCACCCACAAAGATGACAAAGCACCAAAAACAAATCAAAGAGAAAAAACAAAACAAAACAAACATCTAGATCATAAATTAATGCCCGGAATTAACTTCTCTCACTACCACTAAAATGTAATGACAGAGAATCCCAGGCTGGACATACATAGAAAGTCACAGAGAATGAATTACCATGTGAAATACATGTTTTTTATAACAGTCCACAAAGTCTTTCTTCTGGCCATGCTGCCACACTCAGGCATCATCAATAAGCTTTTCACCATTTGCATCCTCCTTCCCACTACTACCCTCTCTCTCGCTTCCTCCTTCTTCTTCCTCCCCATCCGTGTATGTGTCCTTCTGCCCATAGTTGAGAGTAGTACGGGCAAGATCCACCTCAATGGGAAAGACATCCGCATCTCGGAGCACGGCATAGCAGTCGTCATAGTACTTGGACATCGTGGAGACAAAACGCTGGAGCTGGAACACGATATCTTGCACTGTAGTGGAGACAAGTTGGGAACACAACATATGAAAACCCCCTTCACAAGCAAAGATTTCTGAGCTGAGACAAAGGAGGAGCATGAAGGCCAAAGCCAAGTCTGCCTGACCTCTTCAGGTACTGGACACAGCAGTGGTACTCACCATGTTTCTGGTCCAGGAGCTCTATTTTCTCTAGCACATCCTTCCTCATCTTGGCAAAGCGCGTGCGAGCCTCCTGCCGGCAACGTAGGATAAGGCGGTATTCATAGTTCCCAGTGCTGACCCGGTAGAGGGGTTCACCCAGAGCCTGCCAAAAACATGGTGCCATTTTAGAGACTTACACAACAGTGCTTGTCCACAAGAGTTTGCCTACCGCTGTGGACTCACAATGACCTTGGGTCGTTACAGCCCTCTGAAGCACACTGGAACTGCAGTCAGGAAGCATGAACCATTAAGAACGCTGAGCCACATCAACAACTGGCAGTCAATGGGGCCATTTTCAAGGCCAAATACATGCCAGCCACGGTAAAGAAAAGCATCACTGCTAAGCAAAGACAGAAGTACAGGCCCCTTTCAACCCAGCATGAAGAAGCTGAATGGCTTTTTATCTGAACTACTAAGACAGGCACTATGAACAAGTCTAGGGTCTGAGGGATATATTAATTTATATCAATCACACAATCTGCCCTCCTCTGCAAACTTTGCCCTATATGGATTGTGTAACTTATTACACATCTACACAGGGAACTCTGTGGTATGTACAACCATCCAGATGCCATGCTGGAAATCAGTAGGGAGGAACCTATACATTGTCCCACAAAATAGTTTTGAGAGGAAGGAGTTAGATCTGTCAGCAAAACAGCATGCTCCCCTTGCACCTGTAAACATAATTCCTGCTCTGAGATCAATACCTAGGACAAAACAAGATCTTACTTTTATGCAGGGAAACTGGGCATGAAGAGGACACCTTCAGCTATCTCAAACAGAGCTGTTAAGGATTAGTTGTAAAACTCTAAAATAGACATCCAGAGAATGTTGCCAGGTTGGTTTTTTTTAGTCTTCTAATTTTAAAGCAGCTATTTTTAGGAAAAACCCTATGGTTAAGCAAGATCCCTTAATCAATTTTCCTCAACTACAAATGCAATTTTCACACGTGTTTTGCTAGAGAAGCTAAACCTCTATTTCTCAGAAATAAGTTCAAAATTAATGATAAGCTGTACACTACAACAAATGGAATCTGTGAAGATAGCACCTTAATCCTCCTTACACAAGCTAATATTACTTAAACACTGAGACAGGCAACCACTGAGCAAACAAGCTGCAGAGGAGATGTCTGGTCCCTCTACTATTGATTCATGACAGCTATTGGCAATGTTACCTAGGTAACATTAAGAGATCTCCAATTTCTAATATACTAAGAACAAATGTGTGTAATTTTTAGTTTGAGTGCACACAAGCACACGAGTGCTTTTGCAATTACAAGGCAGCGTGCACAGGAAAGCTGCAGAAACAGAGTATGCAGTTGTCATTGCCACAGTACTGGTACTCACAATGCAGCTGTACTCTTCATCATCCATCTCTTTGACTTTCAGGCAGTAAGACTTCACAGGACCAAAAACAAAACAAAAAGGCAAAAAGCAAAACAAGAAGGAAATATTAAGAATTGGAAGCAATTTCATCGTCATCCATAGTCATAGGGTTGTATCATTTCAAGCCTTCCTTCAATGCTGCAGTGAGGGACACTGGGGAAAGCACAGTGAGATCAGAGTATATTGAACATCCGAGGTGGAAAGAAAATATTTAGAGAGAGATGAGGAGAACAAACAGTGGGGGAGAGAGAAGATATTTATTATTTATATTACAGAAGCAAACACTTTAAATAAGTATAACATAAGAAAAATTCTGCATTCATCTACTGTTTGGGAAAAAACAGTACCAGAAAGTATGGAGGAGGCAATAAATGAAGATGGGGGAAAAAAAGACAAATTGTGGGAAGGACTGATGTGGGAAGAGATGCTGCCACATTCACTTGCCTTCAGGCTGCAGCTCCAAATAATTCTGTCAACTGGTAAAAGGAAATAGATTCCTACAGTAATAGAACAGATGCACTTAACAGCGCTACTCTTTTAGGGTATAGAAAACAAAAGATGAGTGGAATGGAGGAAGCAAAAAAAAGGTATGCTTTAAAGAAATCAAATATGACTTGACAGTTGCTTACTTTGGCTAAAAGAAAGACTATCCAAAACTACCTGAAAAATATGGACTGAAGAGCTATTCAGGGGAGTTCAAGAGCATAAGCTGCATAGGAACTCTTTACAAATAAATCAGGAAGTTAATTCGGTCATGTAGAAAATAAGTTATCTGGATTCTGGGAAATCTTTGACCAATGAGAACTATTAGGTTAAAAGCAGGTGTATGAATCTGAGTAATCTGACAGTACACAAAGAATTGGAAAAAAATAATGCATTCTTGCATGGACTGTGGAAGGATGGATAGGTGGTTGGATAGGCTATACGTGACTTTCAGGCTATGATTCTATGAAACTTAATTTCAACCACCACTAAAAAAAGAAAAAATCAAGCAGCTCACCAAGTATTCAAACTTGACATCCAGGTATTTTTTGATAGTCAGCCTTGTGTCAGGAATGGCTTTATTCAGATACGTATTCAAGTCAGTAAGCATCTGCAAGGGAAACATCCTGTTGAATGTATGATCAAAAATCATGACTACAATTCATCATGTGAAACCTTCTAACCAGCAACAGGTCGTGACACTGCCTCAAGTTAACTCTTTTTTGAACTAGAGCGTATTTGAGAGAAAATGTTTGATCTTGACTCACAATTCCCATGGTTAGAGCATCCATTACTGTCACTGGGAAGTGGTTCCAGTGTTAGAAATGCATGCCTCACTTCTAGTCTGAATTAATCTTCTTTAACTCACCTTGTTTCATCTTCAGTTGCTCCTGGAAACCGCTCTCCCTGATTCAGAGGCCTGCTACTCAACGTTATCCATCCAACGTGGCACTGAAAGTAGTGCCCAAATCAACATTTAATCCTCTTTGCTAAACTAAGTGGACAGGTCCCCTGGAGACTCTCACTCAATATTGATTGAATATTCAATATTGATTGAAATCCTTAAATTGCTCCTGGACTGCTTACCTAAACTCTTAAATTTAGTGATATCTTTTAATTATGGGTATAAGTATCATGGAAAGGGCTCTAGAGACTACACTGATCAAACTACCTCCTCATCCTCAGAAGAAAAGAATATACTCACGTGCAAAAGTGAAAGGGACAAGATTGATATATTCACTACGTTACCTCTTAGATTCTTTACTAAAAGAGCTCCCTGAAGGAAAGCAGACACAGACAGTTCTTCCCATAATCAACGATCTTTAAGACCACACCTTCAAAGACAGGCTTCTGTCTTTCTAGATTCCTCTTTTCTCCAGACCCTTTACTCCTCTGGTTAAATTCTTTACCGGCTTAATTGTTTTCAGAAGGTGAATCCCAAACTTCTCAATGCTGCGATGGGCATCAGCAAATTTCACAAAGGCCTCACTGGCAGCTGGCTGTGGCTCCCGTACACCAATGACAGAGAAAACGTCTCCAAATGCTGAATGAAGGTAATAAATACAAACAGATGAAAGAAGAGGTTGACCCCGAAGAATAATCTTGCCTCCAGTATTACAACTCCTTCCCATAACCTTGCAGTTAGCTAGGGAATGATGCTACATATTCCCTAAAGACCAGAGGTTGGCAGGGAATTTCTTCAATGTCTCATGTGAAAGACAGGGCCAGTGTTAGCACCATGACCACTAATGCCAGGAGAGCAGCCCTTCCCAGACCATTTCTGCAATACTTTGTTTTCTTTGAATGAGGGAATCATGCAAGTAAGTACTGACTAAAACTCTTGAAACCGGAGGTCAAACATTTCTGCTCCCTTCACTCAAGATCCTTTACCTCTGTGTGTCTGGGATAGCTCAAAGAAAGCCCTAAGAAGACTCTTGGTGTGCTCTGTCAAGCCTGTGATGGAAGCGAGAAAAAACACTTAAGTCATTTCATTGAAACACAATGGAGACATCCTTCTCTCCCATCTGGTATCTGATGGAAGACACAGTTTACCTTTGTATAACTCTGCAGTCCTCTCCAGCTCCTCTAATCTCTTCACTAGTCCATCTAAATAGAAATAAGAATCAGAATTCAGAATTACAACTGTCAAATTCAGGATATGGCTAAGACTTGACTGACTGGAAAAACACAAGTTTCATATTTTTGGTTCAAATTTCCCTCACCTCTAAAGCTTGTCCCCTGATCCAACGTGAAAAGCTTTTAAAATAACTGCCAACTAGCTTTACAGTGTGGTGCCACCACCTATCAGTATTCACTAAGTGAGTTAAGATCAAATTAAAGTGGAGACTAACATTTAAATGGCCCCAATGACAGGATATAGCACCGAGGAAGGGCAGAGGCAATCACAGCAGTGAAGTACAGCAGAAGGAAACAATTATGGAAGAATAACGTGGAAGATGAAAGTAACTATAAAAAGCTGGTAAGTACAAGAGGGTAAGCGTTCCCTTCAGAAAATGTCCTCCTGGACAATACTTACCATTGCAAAGTATGGCTCGGCTTAACCCCAGGGCATCCGCTGTCCCTGAGCTCATGTTCTCTACCAGTCGATGCTTTACCTTCTTCAACACTAAAGGCCAAAAGAGAGTTGCAAACCAGGATCAGGGTCATTTCTATGGGCATGAAAAGCACACCAGCATATTTGACCACTTTCTCAGGCACTGAATAAACTGGCCAGTCTGAAGTTAACTCACTACTGGGGTAGTGAGCAGAAAAAGAGTACCATAGAAACTAGATGTTCAGTCCAGCCGTGCATAGCACAACTTCTGTGTTCTGTGTGTTCTGCTCTCACATCCTTTATACTCCAATCAATTGACCTCTAGCACTTCTGGAAGACCATTCCAATAAATCACTTTGCTGTAAGCTACCTATCATGATATTTGGAACTAAACTTCGCTTATGCTACTTGCTGTATTACTTCAGCTGAAGTCAGTAGACAAGGCTGAAAGCAAGACAAATAGGATTTAATACTCAAAGTTATCTTTTTGCTTACTTTCATCATTTGTATCTTAGTTAAACCCTTTTGTCACTCCTTGATAGAATTCATTTCTGCCTTTGATGGTAATACCCTGCAAACTGCTAGACAATTATGCCCTCTCTGGAATCAGATGACTCAGCTACATTTATTTACAGGCAAACTTGCAGGGGTGCCATGTGCCTGCAGCTCCCAAGAACTCAGTTGGAGCAACAGTGTTCAGCATCTCTGGGAAACACCACATTCTCACCACACTTCTGTTTCCCCAGAAATCCATCCCAGTCCCCACCATTTTTCTGAACCTTTGTCAACTCATTAGCACCTTAATCATCATTAAAAGAAATGAAAGAAAAAAGATAGATTTTTTTAAGGAAGTGAGAAAGGCAGACTATATAATAGAGAAAGCTGCATAGGCTTAGTTCAAAGCACACACTTTGTTTTAGAAATAAGGCCTCCCTTCTCTCCTATAAAACTTATGGTTGCAGAAAACACAGTGTAGACAGGTATTTCACCACTGTTCTCCAAGCTGAGAAACTGCAACCAGCGTTCTTCAATAGACACATTTCTGTGTACAGCTGAAAATCTCAACAGATCAGCATAACTTACATGTATTAAAAATAAATTAAATTATTATCTAGTTGAGTTTCATCATCCATGCTAAACACAGTACAGAAAAACAAGCCTTCCACAACAACAGTCAAGCCTCAATTTAACTTTCAAGATTATTTCAAAAGTCAGGGAAGGGGTTTTTTTTAAACCTGTAATTCTATTTGACAGTATCCATCTAAAAATGGCTGAGTTAAGAGGAAGAACGGAACCAGAATTTTTACTTTGGTTTTAGCTAGGACCAATCTTTTACTCCTCCATGTCACTTTGACACTCTAGGCAGAAAGAAATCAATCTTACCGATATCCAAAGACTTGCCCTGCTTTGGGTCGGCCTGAAGCTTGTTGTAGTGAATCGTTACTTCTCCCTGTAGAGAGGGCAAATCCAAAATTGCTGTGCTGAAAGCAAGTAGCAGTGGCTTGCTTTACCAATGGACAATAAACTGTAAACTACGACCCAGAAGGTCTAGTGGCCCCCTCCTACCTCTCACCTTTACCCTCTGTATCATCTTGGCCACCTCCACCTTGGTCTTCCCTTTAACAGAGCTCCCATTCACTCCTGTGATTTCATCACCAGCTGCTACGGTGCCATCTAAGGCTGCTGGAGTGTTATCAAATACCTAGGGGAGAGGAGAAATAGCACAAGTAGTCCAAAATCAAAAGGAAGAGAAAGGTAAATTCAGGCCTGAAGAATAAAAAGAGACAATTACTTTCCTCCTATTTAACTCAGTTGTATTTTGTTCATGCTGAAGTCACAGTTTTTCCCCTTTCCTAACTAAGAGGTGGGCTGATCACCTTGTTCTCTCAGGAAGTTCTTGCCTCCAGGACTTACCTCCTTAAGAGCAGGATTTCTTGATGTTGAGAATGGCACAACATTCCCCTGTGAATTCTAACATGCTCTCCAAGGAGAAGGATAATTTCAGAAGTCTTAATTTAATTCTTCCACATCTGTTAGGTACTAGGATAAAGAAATCTTATTCACTGGAAAAGGAGATGATGTCTCCCACTTTGAGAACAAATAGCATAGGACTCTCCACGCTTTCCATCTCTGGCCAACACTATTTTACAAAGATGGTTTATTCCTCCTCCCCAAGTGCCCACCTGGACAATGTAGAGACAGGGACAATACTGTGCTCCTCCCCCAATGCTGATCCCAATCAGGTTCTGAGAGTCCTTCTTCAGGGTCACTGTCCCAGGTACAGTGGGGATCCCTCTAGAGTAGGAAAGGGTAAATGAATAATATCGCCATAAGTAGAGCTGCACGTGTCTGAAACAACTCTGATACCTGAGTCAGTATAAACTGGAAACATAATGGGCACTGCATATGTAAATTCATCACATTATCTCCACCATACAGCCTGTCAGCATGGGCCAGCAGAAAGACCTTCTGGTCTATCTTCTGCATGCAAAGATTAGAGGTGGGAGAGATGCTCATCTATCACTAGGCACTGAGGAAACACTATGATGTTTTTGAGGGTGTTTCATCTGCTCTCAGTGCTGGAGTGAGAGGAAAACTTGCACTGCATAAATGAGATGCAAGACAATTGCTTCATGTCAATTTCATTGCTAAGCACATCGAACCTTTTACTTTTTAAGTAAATGACAGTGTTGCCCTCCTTACAGACCTAAGGAGTCCAGAGCTTCTCTCCACTCTTTCTGCCTCTTATGATTTTTCCTCCATTATAAAAAATTTTGTTTCTGGTTCAGGTCACCAACTGACAGAAGATTTATCACCAGTGCTTTGCAATGAGAAACTCAGAGTAGTCATTGCAGAGCAGTAAGAAAGTGTTCTCCTTTGCTCACCAGCACAGCAATGCCTCATTCTCAGTCCCCAGAGGGAGCAAGAAATCAGGACTGAGCAGCAAGTTTGACTCCTCAGCACACAGCATCAGGACCAGGTCAATTTATCCACTCCCATTAGGTCTTGACTGCAAGGACTATTTCTATTGTTAGGAAAAAAAAAAAGAGGAAAATACAAGAAAAATACTCACAGCTTATCTTCCTCAATATCGTAGTCCGAATCTGCAAACATTGTTTTGGTTAAGTGGAGCCTGTTCACCTGAAACAGCTTATTCCAAACTCCCTGGGAAGAAAGAACAGAATAAACCCCAATAAATCAGTGATCCCAATAGAAAACTGCATAGAATCAACCTGTCACCCTTGTCACCCCCCCACTCGTTTTTAAAAATGTCAAATTGCAGCCTCTCTTCTTACATGAAAGACGTGAA
This sequence comes from Podargus strigoides, assembly GCA_028020825.1. NCBI lineage: Eukaryota > Metazoa > Chordata > Aves > Caprimulgiformes > Podargidae > Podargus > Podargus strigoides. The sequence goes on along the minus strand of CM051663.1, from coordinate 114,971,370 downwards.
ACACATCAAGTGTCTCTGATTCTTTGCTCTGAACGAGATAGGAGAAAGTCCCCGCATTTGAATGCTGCATGTTTCAAACCCCACACACGTGCAGAATTTCCACAGCACAGAACAAAGTGTGGTCCACCCTGGAAGCTGTACGTTCACACACTCTGCTGCCTAGCACCAGGGCCACTATAGAATCAAAGAACAGCCTTGGTTGGAAGAGACTTCTAAGATCAAGTCCAACCATTAACCCAGCACTGCCAAGTCACCACTACACCCTCAGCACCTCACCTACACGTCTCTTAAATACCTCCAGGGATGGGGACTCCACCACTGCCCTGGGCAACCTGTTCCAATGCCTGATAACCCTTACAGTGAAGAATTTTTTTCTAATGTCCAATCTAAACCTCCCCTGGCACAACTTGAGGACATTACCCCTCATCCTATCACTGCTACCTGGGAGACCAACCCACACCTCGCCACAACCTCCTTTCAGGCAGTTGTAGAGAGAAATGAGGTCTCCCCTCAGCCTCCTCTTCTCCAGACTGAACAACCCAAGTTCCTTCAGCCGCTCCTCGTAAGACTTGTGCTCCAGACCCTTCACCAGCTTCGTTGTCATTTGGACTCACTCCAGCAGCTCAGTGTCCTTGTAGTGAGGGGCCCAAAACTGAACACAAAGTGCAGCCTCACCAGAGCTGAGTACAGGGGGACAATCACCTCCCAGGTCCTGCTGGCCACACCATTTCTGACACAGACCAGGATGCTGTTGGCTCATCCCCTGCATCTGTTCAACACCTCCGTTTTCTTCTTGACTTCGTAACACCTTACGTCACTTTTTGATGTTTATTTCCTACCTCGGGCGGCTACGCAAAGCTTTCTGCATGCTGTTTCCACAAAAAAGCCCTCGTTATTTCCCCATGCACAAACCTTCCCGTTTAATTTTCTATTTAATTTCCGTCAGTAACTAGCAGACACGTTTGCTTTCCCTCATCCTTCGGCAGTACCGCGTCCCTCCTGGCAGCGGCCTGCCACGTCGTGCACAGCCCTTTTTCTGCTGCCCGGTGCGAGCTTGTCCGCCACCCCCCGCCCCCTCACCGGGCTGGGCCCGGGGACCGCGGGGCGAGGGCCCGGCACGGGGGGGGGGGGCGCTCGGCCGTGGGACCTGGCGGCGGAGTCTCCCGGCGGCCCGAGGCCTCAGCCCCTGCCCCGGCCCGCAGACCCAGGGAGGTGTGTGTGCAGAGGGCCGGGGGGGGGTCCCGTGGCTCACCGGAAGTGGCCGCCTGGCGCGCGGCCCCCGCCGCTACCCGCCGCCCGGCGCTGTCAGCCCGCCGCCACGTCACCGCCGGGCACAGACCGGAAGTCGCCGAGCGCCGGGCGGAGCCCCGCCCCCTCCGCTAGTATCCGCTTACTGCCCATTACTGACATTTCAAGTAGGCAGTGGTGAGGTAGCCGCCAGAAGTCTAAGGGCAATGAAAGGGACTTCAGGGCCCTGGGACAGCTGGTTAAGGGATCAGGAGCACAAGTGGTGTTCTCCTCCATCCCACCAGTTGCAGGGATTGATGAGGGGGTAAACAGGAAGAGTCAGCAGATTAACTCCTGGCTCTGAGGCTGGTGCAGCCAGCTGGACTTTGGTTTTTTGATCATGGGTTGATCTTCAGGTCACCAGACACACTGGCAAAAGGTGGTAGAAGCCTAACCCGAAGGGGGAGAAGAATCCTAGGACAGGAGCTGGCAGAACTCTTTGCAAGGGCTTTAAATTAGAAGGGCCAAAGCTCAAGTGGAACTCAACTTGGCCACTATGGTTAAAGATAATAAGAAGAGGTTCTTTCAGTACCTCAATAGAAGAAGGAAGACTAGGGAAAATGTTGGCCCACTGATGAACAAGATGGGCGCTCTGGTGGTGGAAGACACAGAAAAGGCAGAGGTACTGAATACCTTCTTTGCCTCGGTCTTCACTACTAAAGCGGTCTCTCGTAAATCCCAAACCCTGGGGGCAAGAAGGAAGGTCTGGAGAGATGAAGACTTTCCCTTGATAGAGGAAGACTGCGTTAGAGACTTGGCCAAACTGGGCATCCATAAGTCCATGGACCCTGATGGGATGCTGTTTTGCCAACTACTAGGCCCAGTACAAAGGACACAGCCAGCAGCAGAAAACCAATCCAGTAAGTAGATTCTATTGCACGTAAAGGAGTCACTGTATAGGGGATTGCTGGGGGTACAAACAAGTCAGATCACAAATAACAGATATCAACCCCAGCGACCCCAGGAGTGACATAACATGACCCGTAATAGATGGAACAAAGAAAGATACAAGGTAACCCACGGAGAAAATGGGAGACAACCAAGACAATAGGGTGATCACATACGATAGAGGTAACCCCATGTTGCCTCCCCACAAAGCCCACGTTTGTAGGTGCCAGACCTGACTGCGATCCAGTTGCATGAGGAGCCAGGAGGTCCTTCCCCAACAGGAAACTCTGTGAAGTGCGTCCACTTCACAGACAGACACTCCAACTCTTCCTGCAAGTGGTCCCAGCTTTTATCCCCAAAGCAGGACACCTGGCACTCATCACCAAAGTGGAGGGCACCTGGGGCTTGTTTACCCAAGGGCTTTCCCTACAAGGCCGGCTGAACCTTGGAGGAAAGCCAAAAGGCAAACTCATCCCCTCCTCTTAAAGGGCCAGTGGGGCCCACCCATATGTCAACCTTAATTCAGGGCTTGGGGTTCAGACCCCAGCACTTCAGATGCACCCACGAGTGCTGAGAGAGCTGGCAGATGTTATTTCTGGGCCACTCTCCATCATCGTTGAAAGGTCATGGAGAACAGGAGATGTGCCTGAAGACTGGAGGAAGGCCAATGTCACTCCAGTCTACAAAAAGGGCAAGAAGTAAGACCCAGGGAACTACAGGCTGATTAGTCTCACATCCATCCCTGGGAAGGTGATGGAGCGACTCGTTCTGGAGGTCGTCATCAAACATGTTGAAGAACAGAAAGTTATTGGGAGTGGTCAGCATGGATTTACCAAGGGTAAAACATGCTTGACCAATCTGATAGCCTTCTATGATGTTATAACCGGTTGGCTGGATGAGGGGAGAGCAGCAGATGTCATCTACCTGGACTTCAGCAAGGCTTTTGACACTGTCTCCCATAACATCCTCATTAGGAAACTCAGGAAGTGTGGGTTAGATGAGGGGACAGTGAGGTGGATTGAGAGCAGGCTGTGTGACAGATCACAGAGGGTTGTGATCAATGGAGCAGAATCGAGTTGGAGGCCTGTAACCTGTGGTGTCCCCCAGGGGTCAATACTCGGTCTGGTCTTGCTCAACCTATTCGTCAGTGACCTGGACGAGGGGACAGAGTGTATCCTCAGCAAGTTTGCTGATAATACCAAGTTAGGAGGCGTGGCTGACATGCCATCCAGCGTGACCTGGACAGGCTGGAGAGCTGGGCAGAGAAGAACCTAGTGAGGTTCAATAAGGGCAAGTGTAGAGTGCTGCACCTGGGGAAGGAGAATTCCAGGCACCAGGATAGGTTAGGGGGCACCTCCTGGAAAGCAGTTCCAAGGAGAAGGATCTGGGAGTCCTGGTAGACAGTAAATTATCCATGATCCGGTAATGTGCCCTTGCCACCAAGAAGGCCAGTGCCACTCTGGGCTGCATAGGGAAGTGTGTGGAAGGTCGAGGGAGGTCATTCTCCCCCTCTGCTCTGCCCTGGTGAGGCTGCAACTGGACTACTGTGTCCAGTTCTGGGCTCCCCAGTTGAAGAGAGACAGGGACCTACTGGAGAGAGTCCAGTGGAGGGCAATGAGGATCATTGGGGGACTGGAGCATCTCCCCTATGAGGAAAGGCTGAGAGAGCTGGGACTCTTTAGCCTGGAGAAGAAAAGGCTGAGGGTGATTTAATTAATGTTTATAAATACCTAAAGGGTGGGTTGAGGGAGGATGGAGCCAGACTCTTTTCAGTGGTTCCCAGTGACAGGACGAGGGGTAATGGACACAAGCTGGAACACAGGAGGTTCCATTTAAATATGAAGAAGAACTTTTTTTCAGTGAGGGTGCCAGAGCACTGGCACAGGCTGCCCAGAGAGGCTGTGGAGTCTCCTTCTCTGGAGACTTTCCAGACTCGCCTGGATGCAGTCCTGAGTGATGTGCTCTAGGGGATCCTGCTTTTAAGCAGGGGAGTTGGACTGGGTGATCTCTGGAGGTCCCTTCCAACTCTGAATATTCCGTGATTCTGTGATCAGACAAGCGGAGGCGGGGGCGGGGCCAGCTCGCTCCTGCCGCCATCTTGAGAGCGGCGCGGCGGTGCCGGCCCGGCTCCAATCACGCAGTCGGCTTTCCCCGGCGTCTGGATCACCTCGGCCTGAGGGGAAGGGGCCGCCCCCCCCTCCGCCCTGCCAGTACCCTCCAGTGCGGTCGGCTCCGGGAGAAATTGTCATGTGGGCGTATTGCGTGTCCCCGTCCCCACCCTGAGGCCTTAGGGCCTCTCCGGACACCACGGCAGGCAGAGAAGGAGGGCAGGGCTGTACGGTGGAGAGAGGCCTGCAGCTTCCAGCCCAGGTTTTGGGCTACAGCTTGCCCTCCTGCTGTTATGAGTGGATCGTAGTAAGCTATGGGCTGTTCAGTCACCCGGAAGGGCACCCAAAGTGTGCGCACCTCAAGGAAAAGATGCTCCCTTGCACTTGTCACTTGGAAAAATACAGAGCTGTTATCTATGGAAAGTGATGCAGCCTGTACAAACACACCCAGGGCTTGCCTCCCACAGAAGGGAGCATTTGTGAATGTGAACACATCCCAGACTAATGATTCAGATGACAGCAGGGACACAAAGGGCTTTGAAACTCTTTGGCACAATCATCCCTACTGCTAGCTGGCCAGAGGCGACCTGTGGAAGCAGTGATTTGGAAGCCAGTCAGCACAGCTGTATGCAAAACCACCACACTGCCTTGTGTATGGCAGGACTGCCAAGCTTCCGTGCATTTTGCTCCTCTGCGATTGTGTGGGGGCAGTGGTTAGGTGTTCAACTGAACTTTCTGCCTCCATCAAGACAGCACCATCACTGGGAGAACGCTTTGATTTCCCAGAAGAATACGACTGCCTGTTGCTTTGTGTCATCTCTTCCAGCCACTGCTGGCTTCTCAGCAATTACCAGACTGCCAAACCTGATTTACTGACACAGATCAAAAAATAAAAAAATTGCATTCTTTGAACTGCAAACTCCTCTGTGACTAAGGAACAAGGACTAGCTGATGACAATGACCTCTCTTGCTGTTTGAGAGGGTGGTTAGTGTTTGCGGTGTGCAGCCCCAGGAGCCCCTTGACTGCGTACATCAAAACACTGACTGAAGCCACCCACAATGCTGGAGTACAAGGGCCAAGAGTGTGTTGTTAATAATCACTTTGAAGTCCTGGGTCTAAGAGCTGATTTATTTATGATGGGAAGCTGAATGAGAAATGCAGTCCTTCAGGTAGGAGCTCTCTGAAGAGACTGACATCCTGACCCTGGATGCTGACAGGACTTTTACAACAGTGAAGCACTAGAAATGATGAGCCAGGCCCTGCTGTCTGCACATGAGGAGCTCACTGGGGCTCAGCAGTACAAAGGCACTTGACTGCATCTGAGGATGATACAGAGAAGACACAGCCAGTCTCTTCCCAAAGCTTTTGCACAGCGAAAGGCAAGAGGCAAGGGTCACAAGTCACAGTATGGAAATTTCCATTACATAAAAGGAAAAAAAATTACTATGAGGGTGGGTAAACACTGTTGCATCAGCTCAGAGAGGTGGTGGAATATCCATCCCTAGAGACAGTGAAAATGTAACCAGACAGATTCTGCGATACTGTGATCCTGAGAGAGACCCTACAACATTTCCCTGTGTAATTCTCTTTCAAATTCTTTGATCAAAACAACTGTCCATAACTTTCTTGTTCTTAAATACTTACTTTGAAATGTGTTTTTAAAACAAATCTGTCCCCTTATCTTCCTTGGATCATACAACATCACTACGTACAGCTGGGGTTAACATATTTGTGATATAATTACATTGCAGCTCCTGCTGAAGTTCAGCCCCTGGCTAGCTGAGCACTGCTGAACACAGAGGAAACCCTTCCCAAAGCTGACAGTTAATACAGACAAGAGCTGATTAAGCAAACGGTACACAGCAGATCGTCAGCAGAGGCAGAAGTTGGACCTACTGTCTGTGCCATGCCACGGCAGGACCGCTCGGTGCAGTGCGTTAGCGGTCTGGGAGTTCCACACTGTACCGGTGCTGTCTCCTGATTTGTGACATGAGCTTTGCGACATGAGCTTTGCCAGGGTCTCGCCGGAAGGAGGTGACCACTAGGCAGCCATCTGGGCTTCATTTCTAAAGGAGGAGCTCCACCGTGTGGGCACTGCTCAGAACTTCTGCTGCAAGAAGGGGGCCTGGATTCAGGTGTACTGGGTTTGCAGCTGTGAGATATTTCTCCTATTTTACTGCAAGGGGGAAAAAAGTTTCCCTCGCACTTAGGAGAACACCTGCATAAAATAAATCATTGCTCGGAGTCTTGTTCCTGGGCAACCGCCCAGTTAAAAGACCAGGACCTCGTTTTTCCTGAGTCTGCTGCTGCTTAGAGCTGCAAGGGGAGAAAACAGGCAGTGAATATCTCCTTTCCTGGCAGCTCCAGCCATTAGAAAGACAGACAAGAGACAGAACTGTTCTGGGGTAGAAAAACAGACCTGCTGACACTTACAGGGCCAAAATCTGTAGGTCCGATGTGCCTTGCTTTTTTGCTGCTCCACTGTTGTGTGTGCATTGTGTAAGTCCTTCCGTGTGTCCCTGAAGCATCAGCCTTTGTATGCGTTTGCTGACTGACCCTGCCTTTTGTGTACAGTCACTCCAACACGTCCAAGATCAATGGGGCTCTCTCTGTGTGAGACGGAGAATGAATCTGAATGTGCCTGAAAGCCATGTCTGTCTCAGTATTAGAAATCCATCCGATTGCCTTCTCCCAAAGGGAAAAGTAATGATTACTGCTGAAAATGGTAATCTAAAATCAAAAAAAATAAGGCTGGCCGGCCTGTAAAAAATACCAGGAAGCTGTTTGTTCTCAAGAATGGGTTTGATTAATTGTATCAAAAATTTGAAATGCAGCTTTATCGTGAAAAGTAGACTCACTGCTTACCGTCTACACCAGTACAGCTTGGATCAAGAGGGCTCAGCTTGCAAGTACAGGCATTTTTCCACCCTTAAATAGACAACCCATGGAAAGTCAGCCCATACTCTGAGAGTCAAACTCCCTTCTGTTTGTCTTTCATCACGTATAATAAAGACTCTGCAAGCAGATCACACGTCGCATGACTAGTTAGCTTCTTGGCACTCAGATGCATTTCTCTGTTCTGGGTCTGTGCTGAATTTTGTGTTTCTGGCTGCTTTTCTGCTACTGTTGTCAGCTTAGCATCAACACGACTAACGCTGAGCTAACATCCTCCTCGGCTTCTGTCCCTTGAGCCACATTGTCTGGTCTGGGGGGACCTTTCAGTGGGTAAATGTGGGGATTGTATTCCCTGCCCACCACTCCACAGCCTGCCTGCTCTGTCCCTGCCCCACTTCTGCTGGGTACTCCAAACCCCTGCAGGGACTCTACATGGTGCAGGTGGGAGATGGAGGTGATGGTGGCCCCACTCAGGTAGATTAGGGGATAGGCATACACAAAGGTGGTTTATCACACGCTGGGGTGGGCATTTGCTGTTAGCACATGCATCCTGGGGCTACCAATTCACAGAGGAAGGAGTGAGAAACATTGAAAACATGGCTGCAAATGACCTGATTGCTTATTTCCCTGTAGATCTTATCACTGCTGTATTCAAACTCCTTCCAAAATGAGGTGTACCTTCAGTTCATTCTGACAAGCTGGAGATATCCTTCCCCATGGGGCCACCAAGCTCCGAGTGCTTCCCCATGAAGTTTCAGCAGAACACAATATCACTGTCCTTTGGAGTTCAGGCTGACTTACTTTGGATGGTGAAATTTCACATTTTTGTGATGAAAAGCAGTATTTTTATGCATTGATTAATTTTTTTTTCTTTTGTGCTTTTTTTTTTTTTTTTCCTGGGTGCTTTAATCATCCTTCCTCTGAAATTTCCTGCATTTAGGATTCTCAGAAGCTTGTACAGAGGGAAGAAGCCCGATGAAATGGACAACACTCCGTGATAGATGCATTGTGTTTCCACTTGCACCAAACACATTTCATTCCCCCTTGACTTTGCCCCCACAGACTTCTCCTTGTCAAGGAGACAGGTCTCGGGAGCATCTGTTCCTACCTACCACTAATATAATGCTCAGTGCTGATTTCCCCAGAAAGTCTAGCTGTTACCTCTATGAAAACATTACATGCAAAGGCGGTATTTACAACCTGAAAAAACAGTGACTTAAAACCTAATGGGTTTTTTGAGACCTTTGCAGGTGGGGGCCCTGACTTGGCTGATCATTTTTGATTTATAAGGCAACTTTCAGCCTTTCCACACCAGAGGCATGACCACACACTATTGCACAGCCCAAGAGGACTGACGCTTTGGTGAGATGCTACCAATCAAAGCTTGTGGTCCTTGGGTTGAGCCCTTGAGGTGTGGAGCCCTACAGTAGAATAGTGACAGGGTGTATGGGGGACCACATCTCCTGAGCAGTGGCAGAGTGGAGGCTGGGAATCAGGCAGAGACTTGCCCTCATTATGCATGGGTCTAACATGCCCAGTTACCCCATCCTCTCCTCACCTCTGCTATGTAAAAGGCTCTTGCTGAGAGTGGCCATAATTCACAGCAAACACCCCACCTCCCCCTTACTCCCTTCACACCCGCTGATCTCCATTTTCCTTTCAAAAAAAAAATGTGTCTTTGATGAAATGAAATGAAATGGCTCAGTTAAAGAACCCCTCAAATGGTTGGGGACCCCTGCACTTGTCCCCTCGTGCCCACTTCCTAGCTCTATTTCTGTCCGAGTTTGGAGTTTAAGTGGGCTGACCTTGTGCCCTGGCTGCCTCGGGGGTCAGTGATGAAAGCGGATGGAGGCTTCACAGTCAGGTCTCTTGTGTGTGACTCTTTTGTTCCTGGGACAGGGGTGTGCAGTGCCTGGGACAGTGCTTAATTGTTCAGGGGCACTGCTTTACCCGTCATGCCCTTCCCTGGCTGGCCCCAGCCCTTCTTGCTCATGTGTGGGAGGGAGGCAGCCTCCCCACTTGGGGTAGGGAGGAATAAGCAGAGTCTGAGTTGCTCAGCATCATTTCTGACTGTTTATCAATCTGTGTAATAAATTTTGCGCAGTGCCAGAAAGCCAGAAAAAAAAAGAATTAAAGAAAAAAAAAAAGGACTTCCTGGCACTTTGTGACTACTGTCTGTCATCGGGTTCATCTTCCCTCATCCTGCTGTGCAGGCAAGAGCAACATCACCTTGTCCTGGCCAGCTGTGCTTCATGGGATGCACCCTACCACCGAGAACTTCCTCTGCCCTTTTGCAAATGTTTAACGAGGAATGTCCAATGGGTCAGGCCTGAGGCACTGGGCTTAGCTGGAGTGGAGGTGATGGGTTCACACCAGGGAGTGCAGAAGGTTTGGGCTGGGGCACATCAGCAAAACTGGGTGGTATTGTCAGGGAGCAAACCCAGGGCTGGAGGTATTGAGGCTCTTGGAAAGCTTTGCTAGACCTGAGCTGGGCACCCATACCTGGCACTGCCCTGAGGACATGCAGAGGAACAGTGGGTTGGCTGTAGGCAGGGAATGATGGTGGACAACCTGTGGGCATGATGATAAAGAGCTGAAGGTTTACAAACGTCCATGATGGAGGGCAGGTCAGCAGAGCTCAGCATGAGTGTGTGGGAAGCCTTGTACTACTCAATACCTCTTTGGCTGCATGCTCAGCATCTTTTCACAGTGAGTCCTTCCTGTGCTTTACATCTTCATTACAGCTGGAGGCTGGGGCAGAAGCCTCCACAGCAGGCCCTTCCCTCTGCCATTTCTGCAAGTGACTGTGCAGAGGAAATGGATAAAAGGAGCGGAGGGTCAGGGTTTAATTACCCCATTGTGTGCAGAGACGAGTGACAGACAGAGACTGTCAGTGGGTCACCGATTAGCTGCCATGGAGCAGACAGAGGAGGGGGTAAACATAATGAGCCCCCAGGACAGACCAGTGTCAGGGAGAGCCGTGAGACATGGGTATGGCAGCTCATGATGTGAGACACTTTTTCTTTCTGTTGTTTCTCCAGTCCTTTGCCCCTCTCTTTGTCACAGCCCCATCAGGAACCCTGTGTGCTCAAAAACCTCCTGCTGAGCCCTGGCTGCTTCACTGGTTAGGGACAAGGGCTGCTGGGGTGGCAGGTTCCCCGGGGGGGACGGAGAAGAAGGTGGGACACCTTCTGTCAGCTGCATTGAGTCTCCCTGTGGGAAGATGGCAAAGAAGGAGGAAGGGAACAGGGGAAGGAAGAAAGAAAGGGAAGGAAAGGAAGAAGGCTGGAGGAACTGGCTGCTGGTGGGTGAGGTGTAATACACATGCAGTACTCCTCTGTGCAGGTGTGAAGGTCTTGTGCAGAGAGATCAACCCAACCAAAGTGGAAACCAGGCTGGCTGTCTCCAGCCGCACTGCCTTCCTCAGATATGGCTGAATGCCTCAGGTAATAAATCTCTCTCCCCATCACATTCCTGGCATCTGTTGGCTCTGGGGCTGCGAGAGACCAGGATTATTCTCTTGGCAGATTTGGTGACCTGGTTTTGTGTAAGCAGAATGCAGAAGTAGCAAGTTTCAGTAAGTCTTAGCCTTTCTGCTCCCAACCTCATAGGTACTTCCCTCTTCTTTCCTTCTCACACTCATATTAAACTGTGTGCCTTTAGCCTGTACCTGGGGCTAAACTGTAGCAGTTGTTCTACCACCCGATGACCCCTCCCCAGCTGAGAAGGGGAATTGGGGGAAAAAAAGAGAGAAGCCCCATGAGTTGAAGTAGAAACAGATTTAATGAAATAAAACCACTAATACAATCACCAACACAAAGTATTCAAGGTTATACTCAGCCTGGTCCATTGGGATCAGGAGCGGAAGGCCAAGAGGTAAGAGCCCTAGGAAGAAGAACTCCCCACCCTCACTGAACTCCCTCCTTTTATAATGAGCTTGATCTACATGGTATGGGATACACCTGTGAGTCAGCTTGGGGCAGGTGCCCTGATTGGATCTCTCAGCTGACTCAGGGCTACTTAAGGCCTGCCTACCATGGCTGGCCCATGGGTCTGTTCTGGGAAACCAGGACACAGCCCTTGTTCTTCATCCTACCACACTGTCTCTGAGCCCAGCCTCCCTTTCATACATCCTCAAGAACTTAGTCCCCTCTTATCCCTGACCCTGCCCTCCATCCTGCCATACAGTGTCACATCTAATCTTCTTCCACCAGTCCTTTTACCTTTGGTTTAAAGACTCCTCTTTCTTCTCCTTTCCCCTACAGTCCCTCTACACAGCTTCTTTTGGATTCTAACCTTCAGTTTTTAACTCCATCCACAGCTGTCCTCCAAGGTTCTGCTTCCTGTATCCTCTCTCCCTATCACTCCTACCCTTTCTCGCCTTTTCTCATTCATCCTTTACCCCTCTTTCCTGTCCCCCTCACCCCTCATCTCCCAGAGCTGTTTGCATGAATCGTCTCTGGAATCATGAGATCACTGTTTTTTTTCTGTCTCTGTCAGTGGGAACATCACATTAAGGAGCGTGGATAAGTGACCAAGGGCCATTGGGGTGACTATGGCACCCCCTCTCCCCACCCTCCCTGCCCCTCTCTTCTGTATCAAAGGGAGCTTTGTTGTCCAAAAGCAGAAAGAGAAAAGTAGATAAAAAGGCGGAACATGTGATCTCATTGGCTTTATTTAGCCAACCGGCTATCCCTCCTCTCTTTTCTTAATTCATCCAAAATTATCTAAGTAAGAGTCCATAATACATCCTGGGGCTTCTCGTCTGTGATGAGATGGTGGTAGATTCTTTTTTCCAAAGGGACTTCAACAGCTGACCTCTTGGTCTCCACAGGGTGCAAAGATGACTCCAACAGGGCTCTCTCTAGGCAGCGTAATGCCTTTCACTGTAGTAGTCTCCACTTCAGGACTGTGGAGGTGAATTGGAACCAGGGAGAAGCGAATCCTTTTCCTTGTTTCACCATTGTTAAATGGGTATTCCTAAGAACACATTTGCTTCATCAGGAGTACTTCTTGGTGGGGAGGTTTATTTTTGTAGCATTAGGTGCACAACATTTGAATTTATGAGTTTCTGGATTAACTAGGGTAAAATTCTTCATCTCAGGGTGCTTTAGTTGCCCTTTGTGATGGGAATAATCAGTGTTTATCTACTGAGGCTGACTGTACCCTCCTAGTGAGCACCGTGTATGATAGAGCTACTGTGGGAGCAGTGGGGTACAGCTGGGACTGCAGTACGGATTTCCTTGTCTGCACTGGGATTCATTTAGATGTTATCAAGCCAGGAGGCAAGAAGAGTATTATTATATATTTGTTAATTATTACATATTAGATGGGTTTGATGCTTTACAATGAAAGTGGCTCTGTACGCAGTTTCGAAACAGATAAGGCTGATTTAGCACAAATCTTTGTTGTGGGCACAGTCACATGAATATAAGGAGTTGGTCAGTGCACCGTTTTCATGATGTTTCAACCAGCTTGGTTAAAATCCACCAGACAAGAAGTCCTTCTAGTGTGGGAATATAATGGCCCTTTTATCTGTATAGTCCATTCCCCTTCTCTACAGGAATAAAAATTCTCCAGATAACGCCTTACATCCATAGCTTTGTATGCGTGTATGCGGGAAGTCACTAAGGCTGAAATTTAATGAATGTTTCAAGGGCTTTCCAAAATAGTTAAGGTACTGAACAAGAGAAGAGTGCAGAAAGCTTGACAGATGGAGCCAGGCAGCATATGCCATGTTCACCTAAAGCATGACACGGACTGAGATGGACTCGGGACAAAGGGTAGTCGGAGGAGTGAAGAGGGTCATTAGAGAAGAAGGTGAGAAGAAAGGCAGAAACATCAAGATTTGCTTCAGGTAAGACTGAAGAATTTGATTTTCTTGCAGAAGACAGTATTAGTGAAGGATATACCCAAATGCTCTAAAAGGTCAGGAGATGGGAATTCAGCTGAGGAATTATTTCTGCTGCAGAAAGGTCATTGTGGTAGTTGTGGTGACTTTAGCATCGTGAACTTTTACATATGTATGTATGTATGTATAAAATGACTTAGTGAAGTGGTACGTGCAAGGAGTCTACAGCTAGAAGGATGTCTGTGGGAATGCCTAAGGTATAATTTCAATGGGGTGTGGGAAGACATGATGTCCGCAGGGATTTCCACAGCTTTTCTGTGGTAGGAGATCATGCACAAGAGGGTTTACAGCAATGGTGCCGAGAAACTATACAACAATACAACCCATCTAACAAAGAATGTCATCTCTGCTTAAGAACAGCTGAATCAGTAAACATGGAGGCAAGAAAGTGACTTTTTTGTGCCTCCTGTGTGTTTTTTAGAAATGCAGAGTTCCTATAAAAATCTAGACCCACTGAAGCCCCCACTGGACTCCTGCCAGTTCTGGGTCCCTATCATTTGATTTTCCTGAAATAGGCACCATGACTCCATTTAAAAGACATGTCCATTAGTATGTTGGGCTGATTCAACTTATATTCTGCCCTGTTGTGTCTGACTCATTTTACCCCATCTCTAGGAGAAGCCCGAGGGAAGGCAGAGGGCCCTTCATTTAAATGCTCAAGGTCTCTGTCAGATAATAGCTGAAGAAATATTTGCCATGACTGCGCTATGGTCATTTTTTCCCATTCCTTAGTCACTTGGCAGCCAATGGAGGGAAGAGGCAGAGCAGGGTGGGGGAGAGTGAATGAGACAGAGGGACAGGAACAAAAGATTCTTTTGTGGTACAGAGAGAGAGAAAAGGGAAAGCATCACCAAATGCCCAGAAGCCATGTTTGTAACAAGAGACCTATTCTCTCAGCTACTTGGAAAACAACTTGGAGTAAAAGGCCTTGGTTGAATTAACCCTTCATGGAGGTGACTTACTGAGCATGCAGGGAAGAGGCATGGCCATGGGAGGTGTAATCTATGTGGCAAGGTATCGGTGTTGGGTTTTGGGCAATTTAAAGCAGGGACTGGTTGTCTGGGAAGAGGAGGTAGGGATAACATTGGGTGGTTTGACTATGCCAAAGTTTTAAAATATCCTTTCTTCATAGGAGCTTCAGTTCTGGCAAAGATCACTGGAAGGTTTTTTGAAGCATATGGGGCAATGACTCTTCTCAATTGACATTTTTTCTAGGGATGCTGGCACCTAGGACTGCGGAGAGAAAAAGCAAAGGAAAACACCACCCCTAAAATATACGTTTTACTGCAGCATAATCTTGTCCCATCACAGCCTCTGTGAATTCACTTCCTATTGTTGGCCTTCAAAAACTCTATTCTCACACATTGCATCTCTCTTGTCTTAGACCTCCCTTTGGCTGAGAAGAACAATTTTACTGGAGTTCTCTATACAAATGAATTGAAGGTAGGCCAAATCCTCCACCCCCAAAGAAACAATCATCTTTATTTCATTGTGAAGACTCTCCCTTAGCCTTCTCCCTGCTCTTTCTAAGGAGGCTTCCTCTTTTATTGAGTGGATCTTTGGGTGAAATGGGACTTATGTGATGATGGTATGAGAAAAATTTCTACCCAAAGGAAGAGAATCTGCACCTATTTGAAGATCAAATATGGGATATTGGCATACCCTAGATCACTTTGTATCTCAGCTTGCTTCTGGGTGCTCCACAAATTAAAAGAAGTGAGACAGCCAGATCTGAACTAAAAGATTTTTCTATCCATGACAGTACAGAAGGGACAGCACCCTGCCTCTGGATCCTCCTCACATAGTACCAGGCAAAGGGAAGAAAAGAGTTTGGAAATGGAAAGACAGTCTTCCTCTCCGCTTCCCTGCCTCTCCAGGACAGAAGCGGTGTCCACCCATCATGGGTCACTGTCCTGGTTCTGCTAGGATGGGGGTTAATTTTCCCCAGCAGCTGGGAGGGAGCTACAGCCAGGCTATTCCATCCCATGCTGAGGTCATGTCCGGGCCTGGGCAGTGCAGGAGCAGCTTTTGTCCAGGAATGTACCTCGTGCTGTGTCCGTGCAGTACAGCTCTTGTTCTGTACATTATTATCACTGTTATTGTTGTTATTGTTGTTTGGGTTGTTGTTGTTACACTGTTGTATTAAATCTTCCTTATCTCAACCCCGGGGTTTATATTTTACTCCCTGTCCCGTCCCTGTCCAAGGGTGGGGGAGGGGCAGCAGCAACGTGGTCTCGAGTCCCGGCAGGATCTAAACCACCACAGTCACCCATCCCCCTTGACTGGATGGTGCAGATAGGGAGGATGCAGTGGATGCCCATGGAGCCCACAGTCAGGTGGGCTACTGAACAGATGTGAGATGCACGCAACATTACGACTGTGCTTTCGTAAGTAAGCGATCACATGGAATGCTGATCACATGGATCACATGTGTTAGAACAGTGCTTTGGAAACAACCAGGAAAATCATGTGGCAACAGAAGTCTGCAGGCTTCTGACCCTCCCGCACTCCTCCCTCCCTTTCATCTCCTTTCTATCTCTGTCTCACTGAAATGGTAACCACAAAGGCTAGAGATGAATTTTGCTCCCACATCCTGGGCTTCAGAGCGTTCATGTTGACACTTGGTCTTGGTGTACAACCTACCTGTGCCACTCAGACCACCTCTGCTGTGTGATGTCCTCTGCAGCCCTGCCAGGGAAATTTTCAAGTTCAGTGTCCTAGAGGGATTAAAGGACATTTTCTCAGAGGGGATGCTAAATATGATGAAACTCATTGCTCAATGGGATTTTCACTATTGCAGCTCTCAGTGTGGCAGAAATTGACTTTTTGTTGGCACTACAGTTTTAATAACTGACTAACATTTACTGGAGTCACTTGTAAGGTCAGAAGAGCAAGTTCTGGGGTTTGAAATGCAGTTGGAAACTAAGAAACTTGAAGTTCTCTACTGCTGCCTCATACAACTCATTCACAGTAGCACAGCAAGGCAGGAGTCTCGGAGCATTAAGACCTCAGCTGAGCTAAGAGCAGGTGGTGTTATGTGTAGAACAAGTGTCACCACATTATCAATAAATGCATGTCTTTGAGCCTTGGCTCCACTAGTGGACTCCTGTTGTAACTAAGTTCTTATGTGTGTGTGGCTACCAACCTTGCTGAGTGCAAAGAGCTCCAAGAGTCAGGAGGGAACTGAGGGGTTTAGTGGACTGTGCCAGGTGAAGCTCAACATGCCCCACAGTCCTAGCACTTGGGTGGTGTTGCCAGTTAAGCTGCCTTCTACGGTATGTTCCTCCAGCTATCATTTCCTCCAAGCTGGCCTTTTCTATCTTAGAAGCTCAGGATCTTGGCCTCCAGTCCATGAGACCTTGATCTTTTCCTGCTTTACATGCTCCTCCAAATGCATTTCTGCTGACTGCAGTCTCCTCTCCTCTCCTCTCCTCTCCTCTCCTCTCCTCTCCTCTCCTCTCCTCTCCTCTCCTCTCCTCTTTTTCCATCTGTTCTTAAAACAGATAGAAGAATTTTAAAACAAAGTCCCTGTCTTTCTCTGTATTTGCAAAAGATCCACCTGGATTTGAGTCAAGAGGATCTGCTGGAGGCAAAATGATAAGGTGCAATGTGTGGGAGAGGAGTGAAGAATGAGTGCATCTGTATCAGTATGATGTGAAGGGTGTTTCAGGGGGACCGATGCTGTTCACCTGTTTGAGAGAAAGTGCCACAAGATGGAACTCTGAAAGCCATGGTGACATCTGTACTCTGGGTAAGATCCACACATTTTTACCTGAAAACACATTTAAAGTGTCTCAGAGCTGAGTTTCTGTTGCCTGGCAGATGGCACATCCTGGTTCACCCCCTTACTGTGTTAGACTTCGAGTGCAACTTCGACAGGTTAGACTATACTTGTTCCTGAATGGAAAATGGATTGAATTTGGTCAGAATGGCCAGGGTGTGGCTGTCTTGGGATGAATTACACTGGCTTTGATCCAACTGAGCTACACTTACATGGACCGAGTGCAATCTGAATGCAGGTTTGAGGTGGCACCTTGTGGCAGACATGCTCTGGACAGGCTAGACTTGACTGGCCTAACTGCCTCAAACTGTGTTGAATGTGGAGCTGAAAATGGGACTGGTCTGGACTGAGTTAAGAATATTTATGGTGGATGGGACTGGGCTGATGGAAAGTGTTTGCTGTGATGCAGTGCTGCTGAAAGCGAGTGAGTGACTTCACTGTGGCTGGTTTAAAAGCCTCGATTCACTTATGCCAGAACCTGTTGCCCCTTCTGGGAAGCCATTTGCTGGACCAACTTTCCATGGATAGGAAAAAGATTATTCAGCAAGTGCTGGAATGGGATCCTTGAAAAGCTGACAAAAAGCTTTAGTTCTTCAGTGTCCAGCTGCTCCAGGCCATCTTCTCCCACAACCTTGCACTTTTTTGAGTGGTTCATGTCAGAACATCTGCATCTTCTTCCTGATCTGGTCCACCAGGTCAAGTCTGTTCATCATTCAACATCCTAGCCTTAAAAAGGAAAATTCACCTGTCTGAGAAACTCCCCAACCAGGGATGGCTACCAGTACTTGAAAGGAGGGAATAGGACCTGAAAACCTCACACATGACTTCTTTTTTAATGACTAGGGTTCCTTGGTGGCACAAAATTTCATGTGGTCTAATATACATGTGTGTAATGCATTGCCACAGCATTACTTATCGAGGGGATAAAATAAATACTTAACTTGGACACAGGATTAAGCCCTAAGTAAATTCAGCCTGTTGCCAAATAAATGATTTCTCAACATAAAAGACTATACCTGGATGATCTGGCAAGTCAGTCTAGGTGACAGCACTGCCAGATCCCTTCCCTCCCCACTGTTCTGGCTCTGCTTTTAAAAAAACAGGAAGAAATGTGTAGCGATGGATAGAAGATGGTGTGGTCCCCAGGGAGAAGCAGAGCCCCATCTCCTTACACAGCTCGCAGAGAGTGGAGCAGGGGAGCAGAGAGTAGCACAGTGCTGTACAGCTGCAGGGCTGCTCACAACAGGGCAGAGCTTGTGGAGAATGTGGTCTTTGTTCCCTGCCTTTAAAGGGTAAGAGAAACACTTATGCATGGCAAATTAGCCCAAAAATGTATTTCTCTAAAACACCCGATTGTCTGGCCAGCTCTGCAGCTGCAGGGAAGTTCCAGGGAGAGAAGGGGGAGGCGGTGGGAAGGAGAAGGAGGGAGGCAGGGCAGGAGGATTTTGATGGCTAGGAGGGGAAGGCAAGATGATTGTGCAAATAAGGGAGAAGTTTTCATGCCTCAATTCAAACAGAGCTGACCAGTGAGCAAGGGGACCTCTGGCAGAGGGGCCATGTTGGTGGTCAGGGGACCACAGATACTGTGCGGCCTCCTGGGGGTTAGGGAGAAGAGGGGACACGAGACAGCTGTGCTTTGGACAACACAGGAGCAAGCACTGGTGGAGCCAACAGTGCCAGGGAGTCCTGCAGCCTGGCAGGTTCAGCTGTGCCATCTGGGCCGGGATGCTCAGCAAGCAGTGCCATGCGCCTCTAGTCACTGTGTTGTGCATCCCAGGGGGTGATGGGCTGTGCATTCTCTCCTGCTTCGGGGTAAAACATGCAGGGTGTGACTCTGTGGAGGTGCAGGGCCTGTGCTGTTCCCAAAAGGTGACACTTGGGTTTAAAATGTTCCAAATGTACCTCTTGATTAGGAACTTGATCTAAGCTTGTTATAAATTTCCAGCCTAATGCTGATACTCATTTAAAAACTCCCAGACCATTGCTGGCAGACAGGTGATTCCTTGAACTTCCCTGGGATTTGGAGAGCAAAACGTAATGGTAAGATTCTTGACAGCTGCTCAGACTGTGAAGTTCATGGCGAGTGCCACAGTCCTGTCCCTGCCCCAAGGGATGCCACTGAAAGCAGGTGGGCCCACCATGAGTACAGCTGAGACTTCAGTGTCCAAGGAGCATCTCCCACACTATCTTGGATGAAATGTCCTCTTTGTGTGCGTGATGAGAATTTATTTTCTCTTCCATTCTCTGCTGCAAACAACAGTGCTTTGCAGGCACAGTCTTGAGGCAACCTGACTGGGCCCTATTACTAACTACCCACTGAATGCTCTTGGGGACATCTATGGTGTTATACAGATGCTGCTCTCAGGGAAAGCAGCTCAGGCTAGACTTTGCCTTTGAGAACACTCAGGGGTGCACTTGCCTGCTGTAAATCCAGATCCCTGCACTCTGTCCTTTCTCTGATGTGACATCACCTACTCTGGGCAGATAAGAGCATCTCCTTCAAAGCCACCAGTGCCACCTGCTGCAAGAGTTGATGAGACTGGTAGATAGCCTTAGGTTAGGCAAAGCTTAGACTGCCCATGAGAAAAAAAAAGAGACATCATAGAATCATAGAATCATAGAATGTATTGGGTTGGAAGGGACCCTCAAGGGTCATCTAGTCCAACCTCCCTGCAGTGAGCAGGGACATCTTTACTAGATCAGGTTGCACAGAGCCCCATCAAGCCTGACCTTGAATGCCTCCAGGGATGGGGCCTCCACTACCTCTCCAGGCAACCTGTTCCAGTGATCCACCACCCTCATATTGAAAAACCTTTTCCTTACATCTAACCTAAATCTACCCTTTTCCAGTTTAAAGCCATTACCCCTCGCACTATTGCTACATGCCCTCATGAACAGTCCCTCCCCTGCCTTCTTATAGGCACCTTTCAGGTATTGGAATGTCGCTATAAGGTCTCCCTGGAGCCTTCTCCAGGCTGAACAACCCCAACTCTCTCAGCCTGTCCTCATAGGAGAGGTGCTCCAGCCCTCTGATCATCTTTGTGGCCCTCCTCTGGATGCGCTTCAACGGGTCCACATCCTTCTTATCTTAAGGGCTCCAAAGTTGGATGCAATACTCCAGGTGAGGTCTCACCAGAGCATAGGGGCAGTATCACCTCTCTCCATCTGCTGGCCACACTTCTTTTGATGCAGCCCAGGATGCGATTGGCCTTCTGGGCTGCAGCTGCACACTGGTGGCTCACGTCCAGCTTTTCATCCACTGTTACCCCCAAGTCCTTTTCCTCAGGGCTGTTTTCCAGCACATCATCTCCTAGCCTGTACTGATAACGAGGATTGCCCTTGACCCAGGTGCAGGACCCTGCACTTGGTCTTAT
Organism: Podargus strigoides; assembly: GCA_028020825.1. Lineage (NCBI taxonomy): Eukaryota > Metazoa > Chordata > Aves > Caprimulgiformes > Podargidae > Podargus > Podargus strigoides. The sequence continues at coordinate 114,951,125 of CM051663.1, read as the reverse complement.
TGAACCTCATGAGGTTCACCTAGGCCCACTTCTCCAGCTTGTGCAGGTCCCTCTGGATGGCATCCCATCCCTCTGGCATGTTGACTGCACCACCCAGCTTGGTATCGTCAGCAAACTTGTTGAGGGTGCACTCAATCCCACTGTCCATATCATTAATGAAGATATTAAACAGCACTGGTCCCAGTACAGACCCCTGAGGGACACCACTTGTCACCAGCTTCCATCTGGACATTGAGCCATTCACTACTACCCTCTGGATGTGACCATCCAGTCAATTACTTATCCACTGAACAGTCCACTCATCAAATCCATATCTCTCCAATTTAGAGAGAAGGATGTTATGGGGGACTGTGTCAAAGGCATTGCAGAAGCCCAGACAGATGACATCTGTAGCTCTTCCCTTGTCTACTGATGAAGTTACTCCATTGTAGAAAGCCACTAGGTTGGTCAGGCAGGACTTGCCCCTAGTAAAGCCACGCTGGCTGTCCTGAATAACCTCTCTGTCTTCCATGTGCTTCAGCATAGCTTCTAGAAGGGGATGTAGCTTCGATACATTCCTGTGACTGTCCAGCTCAGGTGTAGGGTTGATGTTGCCACTGGTTCAAGTTGGCACAAGCAAACTGTAGTCTGGTTTCAGGTTGTTGCTAAATTCATTGTGTAACCAGGATTTTTCCAAGAAAAACCCTATAACTCTTTGAGTTTGTAATCCAGAATTCCTGTGAAGTCCCCTCTCACTGGACTAGAGGAAATGAAGGGCAGGTGGACCTGGATATTTTATCTGAACAACTCATGGTGGGAATTATTATTTTTTTCTTGCCAGAGGTTAGATGAAGATACTTTGGATGACACTGGTGTCTACATTTAGCCTGTACTCACAGCTAAACTGTAGCAGTTTTTCTACCACCTGATGACCCCTCCCCAGCTGAGAAGGGGAATCAGGGGAAAAAGAGAGAAGCCCCAGGAGCTGAAGTAGAAACAGATTTAATGAAACAACAAAACTAATACAATCACCAACATAAAGTGTACAAGGTTCTATTCAGCCTGGTCTTTGGGGGTCAGCAGCAGGACCAGAAGGCCAACAGAGAGGAGCCCAGAAAGAACAACTCCACCCTTAGTGAGCTCCCTTCTTTTATAATGAACTTGATGTCAGTGGTATAGGATACACCTGTGAGTCAGCTTGGGTTAGCTGGATTGGATCTCCCAGCTGACTCAGGGCTACTCCTGGCCGGCCTGCCATGGCTGGCCCATGGGTCTGTTCCTGGGAAACCAGGACAACTGGGTACGGGGGTACCTTCTGGATATGGAGCGGTATCTGACTGGGGGAAGCCTGCATTAGGTTTGAGAATTTCCTACAGTGGAGAAGCAGATAAGCCTTGTGTTGGAGGAGGATTGTGATGGGCAGAGGAGGAGGTGGGGAGCCGAGCCACTCTTGAAATGGGAAGCTGTTGACAACTGTATAATCCTGTTGTCACTACCTGGCTCATCTCTATGTGGCCACCAGGACAGTTCACTCTCTCCTTTTATGTTTAATGGAAGAAGAGGGTGTGAAAAGTGCTAACTTTAATCAAGTCAGCAATATTTCTTAGCTTTGGTACACTTCATTTTTCACTCAGCTGAAAAGGAGTCCCTCTGTGTGCATTGCCACCCATCCCTGTGATGAGGGAGCATCTCTCCCATCCCCTCCTCCCCTCTCCTCCCCTCCATTTCTCCTACAGCTTCAGACCTTCACAGCCCTGCCAACCCAGCTCCTCATATGTCCCTTTAGAAACACCCTGAGCCGCAGCCACACACACATGTGCGACTGCATTATGTGAGTTTAAGCCTCTAGTTTTTAAGGCCACAAAGCTACAGCTGTGCCAGCACCAGGGTTCGTGCCTGACCTTCAGGGAGTGGGTGGCATAGATTGATGGCAGGCCTGCCACGAGTCCCGAGGTCACTTGTGGCAAGGTGACACTTGGGGAAACCAGGAATCCAGACACACTTCAGCACTTTGTGGAGAACCTGAGACCTCCCAGGGATGGCAAGGATGTGACATTGTCTGGGGGTGGGAATGACTGGTTCTAGGCAAGCATTTATTGGCAAATCATTTGCCAAGAAATGGGACTTCGGGGGAATGAAAAGAGTTGCAGATCCAGAGGTAATTCAACACGCGCTTTTGGCTGGAAAGCAAATGTGGGAGGGGGATTTTTAAAATATCGAAACATTTCATTTCAAGACAATCTCCCTGAATTATTCTGTTTTCTAAATGCCAAAATGTCATGAATGGATACTTTCAAAGGGAATTTTTGACATTTCATTTCAAACCAGCATTTTGCATTTAAAACTTGACCCAGGTTGAAAGATGAGAGGTCAGATACAAGAGCCTAATAACCACAAAATAAAACCTGCTATTTCAAGTTCAGCAGAATATTTCAATCTCTGAGTTATGCCATTTAGAAAACAATCAAAAAAAAATATCACAGCAGAGGTCCTGCGCATGTTCAGATCGATGTGCCCCTACGTGACACCTTGGAGGTGATGGAGACACTTGAGCAGAAATGGATGGTGTGATTGGGATAAAACCAGCCATGTAGTGGCCTGAGATGAACTAAAATGCCCTTGAGCATCCCAGACAGAATTTCACTCTTTTCTCAATAAATTTCATGCTGATCTCAATAAGGCTGTTTATGGCGGCATGCGCACCTCTCAGGGATGCTTGCTTCAGTTCTGCTCCGTGGGCAACAGGCAGAGCAAAACCCCTGTGGCTGTGATAGTTTTACTCATGTTGTCTTCTAGCTTTAGGCAAAGTGATGACCAAAGCGCCATCGTCTTCCAGCACTGTCCTGCTGATCCGTATGAAAACCAGTGGAGCTCGCCATGGGCATGTGTCCACTGGCAGCTCCAGGGGTAAAAATGTTAGCGTAAGCAAGGTCTGGGCACAAGAAAATCTGTTCTAATTTGGGAAGGGGCCCTGGTACTTCTCATAACAGGTGGGTAGGCTGGGGGATGATGACCAAGCGGGATGAAGGATGCTACCAGTGCTTTGGGAAGATGCTGTGCCCTCCAACTGCCTTTTCAGTACAAAGGCAGGTTGAGACTTGGGGGACATGAAGAATAGCCCTCCTCCCCCTTCCCTGCCGGGCCCAGCCCCTTGCTCCCACTGCCCCATCCTCTCCACGGTGCGCACATAGTCCCTGCTGGCCATGAACAGAGTTGGCACAAGTGGGCCCAGCCTGAGCCACTGGGGCTCATGACTCCCAACATGAATAAGCAGCATAAAGGCACAGAGCAGCCCCGTCGCAGCTCTGTCCCAACCCATCCTCCCCAGCTGCGACAGCATCCGCTGCAGGCCCAGAGCGGCCATTCTTACCAAGTCCTTTTGTGCCATTTGTCTTTCTGTCCCTCTCTCGTCTCCCCCCCGCCTCTTTTTTTTTTTTTTTTTTTAATTTAATCCTCTTTTTTCGAACATATCATTACAGGAGCAACAAAAAAGATGAGACAATACAGCCATTGATGAACTGCTCTCGCCCTCCCATCCCGGTCCCCCTCACTCCCTCCCTCCCCTCCTCTGGTGCGTGCCAACACTCTTTCCACCCGCCCAGGGCTGGAGCCAGTGCCAAACAACCTCTGCTAATAAACAAGAGGAACCAGATAAACCAGGAACACAATAGAGGGATTTGTTGCACTTTAGTGATGGTGGGAACAATGTCAACTCCGTGGCGCAGCTGCATGGACCCCCTCCGATCCTCTCCCCGCACTGCCTCACGCCCCCCGCGCACTCACAGCCCAACACTGTGATTTATGAAAGGCCAAAGGTCACTCTGCATTAAAGGACTCCTTTCTTGCATCATTTATTAACCCCTCTATGACAAGAGGCGCTCATTGTGGTGGTGGCGGTGGTGGTGGTACAGGGAGCGGGGAGGGGGCAGAGGAATCCATCCCAGTTGGCACCGCGTCTCTCAGAGGATGCTGAGATGCAGAGCTAGTGCTTAAGCCTGGTTTTGCACAGAACTGATGCAGCAGTGGGGAGGAGGGGAAGCTTTGGTGAGATGCCTTTTGGCCACCAAAAGCAACTCATGCTTTCCAGCATGGCTCTGTTCACATTTCATGCAGGTCACCGCTTGCCTGACCTGCAGTCACTGCCAGGCTGGTGAGCTCAGCTCACAGTGCACATCCCTAGGGCTGACCTGAAGGGTTGCCCTGGAGACCACGTATTCCATATGATAGGGTTGACCACGGTGCATCACTGGAGCCTTGGGTCGCTTTGTGCCACCAGGCGTGGTCACACAGGCCACCAATAATGCAGCCAGGCAGAAAGGAGGCGAGTTGGTCATGGAGCAGGACAAGCCACTTCAAGGTCCTCTTAGGCTGCTCGAGATGTGGCTAAAATCTCTCCTTGTCTCCATGGAGCTGGTTGCCATTACAGGCAATGCTGCAGTGCCACTATGCAGCACGTTCAAGCCTCCCTCTGTGGCTGCGAAGCAACGCTGTGAAACTCTGGCTTGATCATTTTCTTCTGAAATTGCAGTGACCAAAGTCAGTCTGGGCAAAACAATGCAACAGCAAAGGCTTCAGCATTGAACTTTGTAGTCCCCTGAGCTACCACCCCAGGTCCTCAACCGTGCTTGAGAGCTCCCTGGAGACCCACTCCATGGGCAAGCCTGCCTGGGAGGACAGACTCCACAGCCATCACAGGCTGGGGTGATGGGTGAGCCCTGGAGAGGGGATGTTTGCTAGAGTTCACATGCACCATGAGGGCAGTGGGGTTGTACTGGTGCCTGGGTTGCCTGGCCCATCCCTCCTGGCTCAGCGGAGGGGAGGCTGCAGTGTTTACAGATTGGGACTTCTTTCCCCCTCCAGAACAAAGCGATGAGTAACAAGGGACAAGCTGAGGATCTGGTGGGAGTCTGTTGAGTACTGGTGTCAGGGTGAGCCTCTGCACAGGGCAGACGGGACATGGAGGCTGGGGTGAAGGGGAAGATGGTCCCACTGCCCGAATGCCAGCTGGTAACTCTGGTTACCAACCGAACTGTTCCTGCCCTGGCTTTGGTGCCTTGGCCTCAGGCCGTGCTCCCTCGCTCACTCTCCCTCACATTCCTCCGGGAGCTGATCAGGGCTTGAATGACACCCCAGATGACTCTTTGCTATTAATTCCTGCGAACAGAAAGGGCTCCTTGTTCTCCCAGTCCTACTCTCTGGAGGAATTACAGGGGCCAAGGCAGCAGGCTGAAGCCTTCCCAACTTAACCCTTCCCCTGGCTCCCCAGGAGCCTCCCTGCAGCCAGAGGTGAAGATCACCCCGGACCAACTTCAGGCACCACTGAATGAGCCCACCAGGGTCACCTGGCACTGCTACAGCCACAGGTCCCATTGGGAGGATTCTCTTTTCTGGTTGTTCTGCCCAATCTTGTACAATTCCCTTCCTCTCCCCTCTGGGCATCTCTCCTCTGTCGTGCAGACCGAAAGCACCCAGCTCCCACCATTACATTATACTGGATATGCCAGGCTCCATCCAAGAAAAGGCAAAACTGATCCCCTTCTCCCCCAGCTCCCCACCCCTTCAGCACTTGCTTTTGAGGGTTCACTTTTTGGAAGTGCACCTGGCCTCTGCAGCAGGAGACGAGGGGGTTAACAGCCAGGGAGGCTCTATGCCACCCATCAAAGCAGGTAGCAGACAGACATGCCTGCCCCAATTCCTCTTTGATCTTCCTAGACCCGAGTAATGCAGGAAAATTGTCCATTTAGCCATTGCAATTCCCCCCACACCCATGAAACATTGGGCTGCCCAAGAAAGCAGGCCAGGAGATGCCTGGAGTCTTTGTGACGCGCACAGGGAATTCTGCCCTCTTCTTTCCGCGAGATTTTCCCTATACCTCCTCTCTGAAACAGCTGGCACTGTAATCCACTGCTTTAGAGCAAAAAGTGCTGCTGAGCAAAGTCTCTGGCTCAGCCACATCAAGGCACTAGCAGCAGCAGTGGTGTGGTTTCCTACACCTGCAGCACACCATGCCTTGGAGAGGGAATGGGATTTCTCCTGCTCTGGAGCCAGATGGGACTCTGCAACCACATCCCAGCCCCAGTTCCCAGAGAACTTCCTGAGGTTTCCCATCCCACCCCAGGGTGATGGGAGTGCAGGGCCATGTGCTGATTGGCATGACCCAGCCTGGCTTGCCCGTGGGGAACAATAACCCTGGAGGAGAGCAACCAGCATGATGTTTTTTTTGCAGGACACTGGGTCTGACAGAGAGAGACAAACAGCCTGGTCATGCAGTAAGCAACAGGCATCATGTGCCTTTTGTTTCCCCTGATACCCCAGGACAAAAATTACTGTGCACCCCCTGCAGCTGCCCCCTCACCCTGTAACCACATGGACACAGTGTGGTGTTGCCAAAACCCAGGCAGGGCTTCAAGGCAGCTATTTGCTTTTCAGGAGGGACCCACACTGCTTTCTTCCTCCTCAGGCTGCCATTTCACTGAGGCTTCTGATGGTTGGCCCATGGCTGGAAGCAAAGAGGCATCTGGGAAGGTCTTGGACAAATATTGGGAGCTTCAGCCAAAAATAGTGAGGGGTGATGAAGACGAGAGCCCGGCAGTGGTTCCTGTGCCCATCTTCCTGTTTGGAGGATGTCTACAACTCAGGGCAAATTGAAAGGCCCTTTGGAGATCGCAGATGCCACAGAATCATGGAGGGTGACACAAACATGGGCTTTGGGGACCCTCTGCTTCTGTTCATGGAAAGGCCTTGAAAATGACCCATGCACTGGGAGCCTGGGAGGGCGGTCGTGACATCGGGTCAGGGAGGAATTTGTAGATAAGGGCACAAGGAAGTGCTGGAGACAGAGTTGGGCTTGGTTGCTCTGGCAAAGGTCAGGTCCTGATCTCTCCCAGGCTGGCGTCAGTCATGTCCCATGATGTCTCACGAGTCAGACCATCTGCAGACGCATTTTCCAAGTGTTATGGTGACTTCTCTCTTTGCCCCTCCCCACTTTTCCTTAGAACATCACACTCAGGTGATATTCTTCAAATAAAAAGAATAACCGTGTGAAACCTTGCTATTTTTCCCAATTATTTCATGATTCCTCTGTGGATGGTTCAGATGGTCACCTGGACATCCCCTCACTTGCCTCCACTCGCCCCCAGGACGGAGTAACCAGTTTCCCAGCTATTTTATGGTCATGGTGATGAGGTGTGATAGGGCCCTGTGGCATCTCCACACCACAGGGGACATGCAGTCCTCACTGAGGATGTTAGATATGCTATTTCTGGCTGGGGCAGCGGGACTTGCAGCACAGGTCAACTGTCCCTGCCACCTGCAACTTTCCCACAACCTCCTGAGTTGCCTGGTCCTCTCCCTTTCTCTTTCTCCCTCTTGGGCCATCATGGGACTGAGAAAATCCGTTCAGATCTCCCCTCACCACAGCCTAGGGGGGAAGACATCCCCCCTTTCCAGCAGGAGGGCTGCCCCCCTCCTCTTCTTCACCTAACCCTCCCCTCTGGCCACAGAGGGACCAGCAAGCCTCATGCCAATAAACATGCAAATCCCACGTGGGATTGGGAAAGGTCAAGGGCCTGGCTTTGGTGTGGGAAACCTGGCTCCCCTCCCCATCAGGGAGAGAGGGTGAGAGTTCTGAATCGCTCTCCCCGACATGATATTGGGATAATCACCCCCTGTCCTTCCCACAGCATCACGGGGGAATGTGGCCAGTGCAAACCCATGCCAGCCTGCCCAGTGTAGGTGAGAAGGCAGCAGGGGCAAGACCCCCTCCCACCCCCAAATCCCAACCTTTGCCCCTTGCCACCCCTCCTGCCCCTCATAGCCTTGCTTGCCCACCTCCATGGGAAGGGGATTTTGCAGAGAGGCGGCAGTGCCCACTCGTCCATCCCAGTGGCCATCCCCATCCTGGCTGCCTCAGCTCCTCCTAGCCTGGGTCTCCTCTCCGGTCTTTGGGTCTGGAGCAAGCTGGACGCTCTTAAAAAGCTTTTTATGTGTGTGTGTTTGTGTGTGTGTGTGTGTGTGTGTGTGTGTGTGTGTGTGTTAATCACATGATTGTCATTCACCTGTATCCCGAACAAAGACAGCACACTGTTCAAAGCCCAAACAAGAAAGACGGCAAGGGAAGGAGGGGAGGGTGTTGGGAAAACTGAAGGGGCTGTTGAGAGAGCGGGCGTGCACGGGAGAAAATCCTTATCAAACTCCCAGTTCATGGGTCTCCCTTTCCCTCAGCACACTGTGGGTATTGTTTGGCTGGGGGGGGTGGTGTATGTGTGTGTGTATTTTTTCAAATGTCTGTGTCGTCGTCCTCTCACTCCCCGGCTCTGACGCTCTTTTACTGTGTGAAAAGATTTCACAGGGAACCCATCCCATTTTCCTAGGCAGTCCTGGGACAATACCAGTGCTGTGCCCCCGAGCTGGGCAGGGGACAAAAACTGGCCCTGGCTCTTGCACTGGGGATCCTGCTGTTCCTCTGCTGTGGACAGGTTCTCATCTCTTACTCCTCCCTTGCCACAGGTGCAGGGCATGGGTGTCAACTAGCAAGATTCATCCCCAGAAACCTCAGTGGTCCCACCTTGGTGATGGAAGCATCCCAGAAACATGGTCCCCTTGTTGAAACCCTACTGAGCAGGTGCCCCTGCCTGTTCCTGCAATGAGGCACCTTGTTTGATGAGCACCCAGACCAGAGCAGGGCACCTTTCCCATTGTCCTTGGGAGTGGTACAGACACAGGGGCACCTAGCATGGTAGGACATCTCCACTTCCCACCTAGTTTTACCCGCTGCCTTCCTGACATGCATTTATGGTGGAGAACCAGCATCCTTCCACCTTTGCATATTGGGATTTGAGGCCCAAAGAAAACATTTAACAGACATGTCACAGGAAATTTGTGACTTAGCAAAGTCTGGCTCATGAAACGCCTTCACTGGTAGATTCTTCATCTACAAAGGACTGTCCTTTTTTACGGACCTGGAGCACCTCATCCATAGAAATATATGCTGCAAAGAAGGGGTGGAAACCTGCTGTACGTGCATTTCCCTGGGGACCAGTCATGAGGAAGACTCGCATTTTGAAAGACCACTTCTGCAATGTTAGTTAGCTGCTGTGCCCAGCTGTGGCTCTTGGAGGGTCCATGTCTAAAAAGGGCTCCCCGGGAACCCTGAAGGAAGACACGTGCCACCTCTATGATTCCTGAAACATGAGTGGTCTCTTCTCCTTCCCCTCTGCCTGTCTTCTCACCACAGCTGAAGAGAAAGGATCACACTTTGCCCCACTGCAGCAGAAGTATATTTTCCACAGCTCACTCTCCTGCCTCTACCTCTTTGTAAGACAAGAGGATGACACATGGACAGTAGAGACTTTGAAAAAGATACACAAGCATGCGCCTGCAATCAGTGCTGCAAGGTGGGGCTGGAAAGTGGGAAAAAGGTGCTATAGGGAAAGAGATTTCAGAAAGAGGAGGCAGAAAGAGGAGCTGAGCAGGCTGTGAAGCTCCTCTCAGTGCCCTGAGGGGCTATTGGTTGGGGATCTTCTCCATCAAAGGACTATCAGGACCCTCAGCCTCTCATTATCTACCACTTTCTTCCCAGCACCATGTATCCCCACTCTGGAGGGCAATGAGAAATTCTCTTCCCCATCATCTCTTTCCCATGAAGTCCACAGGAACCATCCAACTGAACGGAGGGCGAATAAATATCCTTTTCTGGCTATTTTCCTCCCTGCCCCAGGATGGAGGTTGGCTGCTGCCAAAGGAACAAGCAAGGCATTGTTTCTTGGTGGTGGCTATCTCCCCATGGGACAGGAGACCAACCTTCTCCTCCCTCCAGCTCTCCTGCACTTCATGTGCAGGGTCCCTAAAGCTTGAGGATGACCCTTGATAGCTGGGGGAAGATGCCATGAGTTTCACAGCATCATTGACTCTGCATCCAGTGGGCCATGGACATCTTTGTATGGCCCCAGCGAAGAAGTGACCTTGCACCATTCATTTTGATTGGTTACCTGTCTGTCAGATGAAGGATGAGCTGTCAAACTGCCCCTCTGTGCTGTGAGACCCTTCTTGTGACAAGCACAATACCACTCAGGGGCCAGGGTATCTCTTGGTGAGAGAATTTGTCCCATACTGTAAGACTTGAGGTTCAGCAGCTGCTGCTTTGGTGGAGGAAGCAGGGTCTCAACACTGGTTTGCCAGGCTCTCCATCGGGTTTTCTTGGCATCCAAGAGAAAGGCATTCTCTCGTCCAAAGGGAAAAGGGCATCATATGAAGAAGAGTATCTGAGTCTATCTTTTTCTGAAGCAGGTAATGCTGAAGAAAGACAAGAAAGGCTGGAGATGATCCCTTGAGAGGTCTTTTTAAGGGGTGCAAGACCGTGCCACAGAGGCCTTTAAGCACCTCTGCCTGTTTGATGCCAATGTCATGTAGCCATTCTCCCTCCCATCTCCGTTCAGTAAAGACTTCTTGCTGGGATCTAGTGAGGTTTTCCCTGCAGCCACCCCATGGTTTCAGAGCTTTGTTTACTCCAGACAATGGCAGATGTGCAGGCCCTACACTGCCAGCTAGTCTGCAAGGGCAGTGGTCAGCCCCGCAGTTTTGCTCTGAGGGCTTTAAGTCAGGTGCTCAGCACCATCCTTGGGACTGATTCCCTTATGCTTCATGAGGTACCAGCCAGTGGTTTTGCTGGGTCTTTCTAACACGAAGTTTCTGGAGAGACAGTATCTGCTACAGGAGTTAAAAATGTTCTTGAAATCGCTTGAAGTTGATTCCCTGAGTCATATCCCTTCATCTCTCTGTATTTTCTGACATAGCACTGATTCATCTTCAGGTTGGCTCTCCAGCGAGGAGCTGGGGCAGCAGCTAGGTATATCTCATTGCTAACTGAGGAGGACCTGGGAGGATCGTCAGATTTTTCATGGGTGACCTCTCATCGTTACGGGTTGGTGTTGGTCTATACCAGCCCTGGTGGCAAAGGAAATTTAAGCCAACTACCAGAGGCATCTGGGAAGGAAAGCGAGCCAGAAAACGGAAGATGTGATGGAAAATTTCCTAACCCATTGAGTGCTGAGATCCTCTATGTGTTCCAATCCATGAGCAGCAAGAATGAGGGTGAGTGAATGAGTGAGTGAGTGAGTGAGTGAGTGAGTGAGTGAGTGAGTGAGTGAGTGAGTGAGTGAGTGAGTGAGTGAGTCCTCCTCATCAGGAGACCTTCCTTTCCTCATGGAAGATCCCACATTTGCGTTCAGGAGCAATTCAGCACATTCAAGGAGCATATGAAGTGTGGGAGAGCAGGAGGGAGGGGAGAGTTGGTCTACTGTCCCATGGGGAGATAGCCATCACCGAGAAACACTGCCCTGCTTATTCCTTTGGCAGCAGTCAGCCTCCATCCTGGGGCAGGGAGGAAGGTTGTCACACAAAATGCCCAGAAAAGGATGTTTGCCTTCCCTTCAGCTGGATGGATCCTGTGGACTCCACGGGAAAAAGAGGATGGGGAAGAGGATTTCTTATTGACCTCCAGAGTGGGGATATACAGTGCTGGTCAGAAAGTGGTAGAGAGTGAGAGGCTGGTCCAAGTGGTTCAAACTGATATCCACTGTCCAGCAGTGTGGTGTGTCTCTTGACCTGATGTTCTCCATCCTCAGGACACCTTTGACCTCCTATATCCCCTTTCCCAGTCCACAGACTGAGGTCTGAATGAGGGTACCCTTTAGGCAGTGTCTTGACCCTGGAGTCCCCAGCCAGCTTGTTGCAGCACACTGGGGTTCCTGTGACACTATGTGACAGAGACCAGGGACTCATTAGGCACATGGGGGTCATCAGACCCCACAGGAGCAACTGCACTGGCTGGGGAAAGGAAGGGGATCCCAGCCCAGGGGTGCATACTCATCTCCCCAAACCACCCCAGACCCCTTCCAGCACCCAGCCCCTCCAAACCCCTCAGGACTGAACCCTCCACCATCTCTGGGGTGACTGCAGCACTGAGAGCAGCCCAAGGACGGTGGCTTTTGCAAAGAAGCTGGCACAGGGGGAAAGCAGGGAATGTGCTGGTGGCCGAGGTGGGGTGGGGGGCTGCCTGCGTCCCCTCCCCGCCATCCCCGACTGACCGTATTCTGGCTCTGAGGAGTGCTTGGCTCCACCTTCCGCCCTTCCCTCCCCCGGTGCTAAGCAGCAAAGCCAGCTAGAGACATCCAGCCGGGGTATTAGTAAAAACCAAGCCTCCCTCTAGGAATGGCACTCGCCTGAGAGCCTCCCCGCACCGTGCGCCCTGACACCGCCAGGGCTGGGAGGGAGAAGAGGGGGGCTATTGGGATACAAATTACAGCCCTCACAGGATCTGTCCGGCACACTGGCCAGCAACGTAAGTTTTCCTACCTGAGCTTGCTCGCACGCACACACATATTTGTTCACCTTTTTTTCCCTCTACTTTCTCTTACTTTTTTAGATTTCCGCAGCGAGGGTCCATGTCACCCTCTGAAACCAGAGGGATAGCAGCCCTTGCTCTGTGCTGGCTCTTTTTCAGCTAAGCCAGAGGCATGCTTTTCTACCACTTATTTTTTTCTTTTTTAATTTCTTTCCTCTTTTTTTTTTTATTTTATTTTTTTTTTAATTTCTGGACTGGGGGATAGAGAGGCCTTTATTTTTAGAGCATTTCTTTCTCTAAGGGGGAAAGCTGCTGCACAGCGGCAGGGACTTTTAGAGGTGATGCAGACAGGAGAGAGGAGGCGTGTGTGGGGCAGGCAACCCAAAGCCGTGGCTTGTCTCAGAGTTAAGCTTGGTATTTGTATCTGTGTATATATATATATGAATGTGAATATGTATATGTATGTGCACACATACACCGACAGGCGAGTGTATGGGGAAGCAGCATAGATGCATTTTAAGTCTTTGGCTTATGATCTGCAAGAGGAGGGTGAGGGATGGGGTGTCCCTGCAGAGGCACTTTCCTACAGTTGGGACTGGGGTCTCCAGATGTAGATCTGGGGTCCGGGCTGGTTCTCTGCCTGGCAGGGCTACCCGCTCAGCTTTCCCAGCAGCCAGGAGATGTATTCCTTCTGGTTTATTGATACGGTGCTGGGACTCCCCCTCCCACACCTTCCTCCAGGTGCTGTGCTGGCATTTCACCATGTCTTTGAAAAAAGGGGCACCTTCCCCACACAAGTTTTGTGGCCGTCCCCCCCATCTCATTCCCCGTGGGGAGCTGCACTTGGGCAGGACAGTCCATGTCTCTCTCCTTTCAGGTCCCAGCCCCACTTATCCCTCTTGCTGCAGGCCCCTTCACATGTCAGCCCCAGATGATTGCAGAGATAGGGAGCAATATCCCAATTAATCAGGGGCCCCAACCCATCCCCACCCCCATCGATCACGGGTTTTGCAGTGTGCACAGCAACTGCTTTGCTTGTGCTTTTATCGAGTGGCCTCTTGTCTTGTGGTCAGCTCTTCAGAGGGCTTGGAGTCCCTTTCATGTTTGGTGGTTGGTTCTCCTTTTCTCTTTTCCCCTCTCTTTCCTTTCTTTCTTTTGTTTTTGTCTTCCTCCCTCCCTTCCCCAGTGAGAAGGACACCAAGAGGGAAAAGAGAAAGGGCTCGCGAGCAACGATGGCCAATGACCAAGACCTTTCAGAGGTGGAGATGAGCCCAGTGGGCTCTGAAGATCACCACTGCCTCTCTCCAGGACCTTCCATGGCGTCGGACAACTCCCCACACCTCACCGGCTCTGGGAACGGGGAGATGGGGAAGGTCAAGAAAGAACAGCAAGACTCAGAGGCAGACGACGACAAGTTCCCAGTGTGCATCCGCGAGGCGGTCAGTCAGGTGCTGAGTGGCTATGACTGGACCCTGGTACCCATGCCCGTCCGTGTCAATGGAAGTAACAAGAGCAAACCCCATGTCAAGCGGCCCATGAATGCCTTCATGGTCTGGGCACAGGCTGCCCGGAGGAAATTGGCTGACCAGTACCCACACCTCCACAACGCCGAGCTCAGTAAGACCTTGGGGAAGCTCTGGAGGTAAGAGCAAGCGGGCGGAGGGGGAGCACGAGGGCTGGGGACTGGAGGTGTCCTGGAGAGGACTGTGTGGCCACATGGAAGGATGAAGACTTAGCAGGATGAACCTTGAGGGGACATCCCTGTGGGGAGCCCCCTCGCAGGAGGCACAGCTGGTGACTAAGGGCAAGAGTGGTGGTTGGATGTATCGAAGGTTTCCTCAGCAGAGCTCACCTCTGTCCTAGGCAGCAAGTTCCACTAGTGTTTCCTACTAACTTCCCCTGTTGTTCCTAACCAGGACATTCTTGTCCTGGTCCTCTCCTGCCCAACTGCCAGAGGAGATCTCATTTTCTCGGCTCACCCTCTCTGTTGGGCCAAGTTGTGCACTAGCAGGAACTGGGCTGAGCCCCATCCAACTTAACTCACTCGTGGCTGCCTCAAGCCTGTTTGAACTCACGTCTCAGTGCCAAGAGTGGTTATTTTCCATGCAGTACTGCAGAGCAAGTGGGAAACCAAGTTACAGCTGAGGAGGAAGGTCAGGGGAAGGGAGCCAGTGGACAGAGCCCTGCACCTGTCCTTACCGTGATGATCCCAGTTTTGGCAGGCCATGCAGGTGCAGCGAGATGGACAAGAGACCCTGCTAGGAGGGGGGGCTGAGGCTTAGCAGAAAGGAAGAGATCTGCAACAGTCCCAGCCTTAGCAGGCTCTCTTGCAACACGCTAGCTCAAACCATCCCCATCTCCCTTGCACCTAGAGAGACTCTCTCCCTTCTGGCTGGCACACATGCACTTGTCCCCCTGGCCCCACCAGTTTGTTGTGCCAAAATTTTCATTTTGGCTTCATACAGACCCCTGGGTCCTTTACATACCCTCCCCAACCCGTTTTCTCCTTCCTCTGGGAAACCAACAGGCTGCTCCAATTGATCATAGCCAGCCCATGGGTGTACAGAGAGCTCTTGTGCCCAAGCCAAGAGTGTCAAGCTGGCTGTGTCACTTCTTTCCCATCTGACAGTTTCTGCTGATAACCCCATCAACCTGTTATAAAGACTTTCTGCCACAAGTCTGCATCACCGTTGTCGTCCTCCTTGCCTTGCACCAACCAACGCAAACCAAGGCTCATGCAAACAGGCCGTCTCATTGTCTCTCCTGCCCTGACTGCGTTACATGGAGGAAGCCCTCAAACTTGGGTGGGCCAAGAGATGTTTTTCCAAGCAGAAGCAAAATACACCCTGTCCAGCAGCTGATGCTGAGGTCTCCTCCTTGCTTCAAACCTCCTTGCTCACAAGGAACCAAGCCCTTGGGCATTAGCTTCTCCCTCTGCTGTATCAGCCCATTTACCCCAACCCATCAGTGTGTAGTGTAACCCCAGCAAAGGGATTTCTTTGGGAAGCTGAAGGCAGGGCGTGATTGCAAATGTCTCATCTGATGCGCTTTCCTGCTTTGTTCCCCACTGCCTTCCCTTCCCTTTACCACGGCACTTGCTGCTACCTGGGGATCTGCTGCCAGCCTCTGCACCAGGAATCTGTGCTGGAAGAGGGCATGTGTCTTTGTGGGGGAACTTGCCTTTTTCGCTCCCAAAGTGTTATTTCAAGGTATTGTTCCTTTACTGCAAAATATTGCCAGATTTTAGAGCAACGGCCTCCATCCAGACACTGCATTTCCCTTGAAAATATAGCAGAGCAGTGAAACCCACCATAGGTATTGTATTCAGAATGCAGGGAGACACAGCCCCTGGCCTGTGACCACATTCATGCACCCGACTGCCTCCCTGCTCCCAGAGCACGGCTCCTGCTGCTGGCCACATGGGACTCAGAGCAGTGGGATGCTGCTGCCGAACAATGGTCAAAGTCCTTGGGTGCTTCTTAGGGAACTGTGCAGCCAGGGAGCGTGGATCAGGCAGAGAAGTTTGCAGGATCGAGCCTGGGGTTTTTGTGTGCCACTGTGTTTGCCACCTGGCTGCTCTGCTTGAAAATGTCTCCTCTCTGAGTGTCCCTAATGCAGGCTGCAGCTCTCCAAGCTGTGTCAGCCCCTATGGGGACCATACAGCAGAGTAAGCTGGTTTATGGGTGCAGTCAGTGTCTGGTGTGGGTTGGACCATGTGCGTGTGTCTTTCTGTGAGGCTGGGGGGAAATATCGGCCCACAAAACTCCAGGGGAGATGGCCCAAAGGTTACCAGGATAGTAGCCTTGAGCCTCACCTTCCAGCCACGGTACAGTTGGGCATTCCTCCATCGAGGTTCCTGCTGCCCTCATCTACACTGTCCCCAAGGTATAGCTCCTGCGTGTCGGTACAAGTGCGAGCAGCTGGGCTGAGCTCTGGACAGCTTAGCCTCAAACAAGGAGGATCCCTGCAAATGGCCCTGGCTGTTTGCATATCCCCACCCATACAGGTGGTCACACAAATCCTACAACTTAACATAGCTAGTCGCTTTGGAAAATATGGGTGATATATTTCCACATGGGCTGCTCTGAGCTTATACAGGTAAAGGGCATGTTAGGCAGAGAGACGAGCGCTGGTGAGCATGGAGACTGCCTGCAGACCACTGTTAAACCAAGCATGTCCCCAGCAATTGGTGCTGGGTGAGGACAGCAGAGGCTGGGAAATCTTGAAAGGCAGCTAGCAGATTGAGCGATAACCCAGTGCCCCCCCACATGTTCTTCTGCAAAATGGGCTGCAATGGCCCTGGCTTTTTCTTTTAAATGCAGCATTTTCTCCGCCTCTTTGCTACCACCATGACCTTCACAAGCCCCAGCCCTTGTTGGGAAGGGCTACAGGACATGCCCTGGCTGCTGCAGCAGCTGCCCGGCCCCAAGTGCTGTGCTGGGGGGTTATGGCCCTGTCCACCTCCATCTGTACCCATTTGGGGTGCAGTCAGTGAACCAAAAGTACTAAAAAAGAAAGGGTTTCTATGCTCCATAGTCATGAAATCTCACCTTGGCTGCTTTCCTTCCCCAGGGTGGGACAGGGAGCAGCTCTCAAATGGAGGCTGGCTGCTGAAAATGTCGGCATGACTCTCAGCCACAATGCCAGCCAGCACCACCTCTGGGGCCAAAAACAGCAGGGCATGGGAAGAAGGGGAGTAAGACTTGAGGGACGAGAGGATCCAATAGAGGGATCTTTGCATGGGGGTGGCAGCACTCAGGGAATAGGGTCATGCCCACAAAATCCTAGTCCGTGGACCTGTAGGAGAGCCCACCCAGCTGCTTTCTGCTCCCATCCAGCTCTTGCCTTGCATCAGCCCCACTGGGAGATGCCCAGCCCTATCACCACACTGACTCATCAGCAGCTGAGTCTTGGCGCAGGGTCAGGCCTCCGGCCGCAGCACCAGCCACCTGGCATGCAGCACAGTGCAATGCCAGGCGGCAGAAGGGGAGGCTGCAACAGGTGGGTGGAAAGATTTTAGCCCTTCTTTCTCCTTCCGAAACAGGGTGCTGGAGTCTTGCCCCTCTCCCCTCGGCTCAGGGGTGAGCATTCAGTGCTGGGGCGGGTGGCGAGGGCTCGGTTAAGCCCCATGAAGGGCTTTGCTCTGTGATCCATAACTTCTCTGCCCGTGCAAGATTCCTTTGCATTATGGCCTGGGGAGCATGAGGGGCAGGAGGGGGAGGGTAGGAAGCAAGTGAAATCCAAATCCCCCCAAATCTCCTAGCCTTTGCCTGCTCGCACCAGTTTCACTTTGCTAAAGCCGATTTGAGCTCTGATCCCAGTGTGAGGGAGGAGGGAGCTGGCAGCCTTGGAAAGGAGAAGGCAAAGATGTGGGGAGTGGACTTGCCGCTGTCCTGCTTGCAGCACTGCCCGTGAGTTGCTGTCAAGGGGAGAGGAGGTGAGGCACTCAGGCATAACTCAGAGGGCAGGGATCTGATGCCCATATAGCCTTGAGCAGCTCTGGCTGGTGCCATCCATGAGATGGATCTGGGAGGCTGAGCTTGTCTCCATGGGAGGCTCTGCTCCGAGCTCACTGTGTGGTACGCCCTGCAGATCAAAGCTGGCTGTGCAGCCTACAGCCCTCTCACTGTGAGAGGTGCCCACATAGAAAGAGAGCTTTCATTTCCAAGCACGGCATCTTATTAGCTTTAATACCATCTGGGCTGAGAGCACAGCGATGACAGACCCCAGCTGCCTTGTAGTGAAGCATCCCAGGTTGCAAGGCTGCTGGTTTTGCCTCTATTCTCCATGTCCCATGGAGATGGGGTGTTCTGCAAGGATGAAGGTTTCGCCAAGGCAAGGTCACCTCTTAGTCCATGATGCCTATGAGAGTTGGCCATGATGCCTCTTTGGATTCCTCAGAGGACTGTCTGGACAGCACAGGCTGAGGGATTAGAGCCCTCTGGGACGTGTGAGCATGGTGGCAGGAAGGAGACAGGAAAGCTGGGGTTGGATTCATGGTGGCTCAATTGCTTTAATCTCCGGGATTAAGGCAGTGGAGGAATGCAGTGTGTGGCCGTGACCTGCTCAGGCTGCCTGGAGTGAACCCAGGTCAGCACTGTAACGGGCTCCAGCCTGTGCCACACACCTTCTGGCTGCTGGCTTGGGGTATGTGCAAGGAACAGGGAAAATGGGGGTGCTTAGAAACCTACTCATGACTTGCTGGTGACACCTTTTGATCTCCCACCAGATTTATCCATGTGCTCCTTGATCCATGCCTCCTCTTCATCTTCAGTTTTTCAGGCCAGCTCAGGCCTTTGTATCTTTCTCAGTGCCTACAGTTCAACAGAATTGGTCGCATTTTAGTGCTAAGGGCTTCAGGGGTACCAAGGTGCTGGCACAGTCCCATCCCCAGGTAGTGCTTTTGTCGGGGAAAAAAAAGGTGTGGACATCTCATAAATGGAGTATTTTTTGCCATTTGGGAGCCCTGCCATTTCTAACGGCTGTTGGAGTTGCAAGTCACAGGAAGACTGGTCTCTTCTGAGAGCACTGGTTTCTGGTTGGAAGGAGGATGACCTTGAATCGGAAGAATATTTGACGGGAAAAATCATAAAATGAAATTAAAGTGCTTCCAACCAAGAAACTGCTTAGGCCTTGAGCAACGAGGCTGATCTCATCTTCAAGTGCTCTGAGCCATCCTGCCTGCACATTTCACCATTATTTCCTCAGATAGCCTACCCTAACTACCGCAGACCATGATCTGGCAGGAATACAGACAAGGAGCTTACATTTCTGCAGTGCCTTTCATCCAGAGACCAAAGCTCATCTATTTCTACAAGGCTAGCAATGTAGCAGCTAAATTTTTTACAACTACTCAGCTAAGTTCAAGAAGGGCTGGTCTTTGTGCTTCAGCCTTTTCCATTATCCATGTCTGAGGTGAGCAGGAGCTCCAGGAATAGCAGAGTACAGTTTCCCCCTCTTTGAAATTTTCTTTAATTCCTTCCTAGGATATTACAAGATGCTTAAAGGCCCAGCAAGCTCTACACAGCAACATGAGTACTGTGGAGACACCACCAATTCCTTCTGTTTGTGCTCAGTAGAGCCTCAAACTTGGAGCAGAGCCTATGGAAGGGTGGGA
Organism: Podargus strigoides; assembly: GCA_028020825.1. Lineage (NCBI taxonomy): Eukaryota > Metazoa > Chordata > Aves > Caprimulgiformes > Podargidae > Podargus > Podargus strigoides. Next base: position 114,931,686 of record CM051663.1, on the reverse strand, counting down.
GATTAAACTGGAATAAATACAGTCTGGGGCAGAGCAAGAGACATGCAGGAGGTAGCACCAGAGGCAGCAAGGGTGTGCCACACTGCTTTAGTCTGAGGGATGATCCCAGCTGCCCTTCATTTGCCCAAACTCTTTGAAAGCGGCTTGCCCAGCCTTATGTTATGTGGGGATGAAAGGCTGTGCTTTGCTTTTGGGGATGAAACTAAAATGTAAGAGACTATGTTGAACTTACTGAGGCGAGAAGCATCACGCACAGATGGGGAAAGGGGACCCAGCGCTGGCACTGACTGGTATCAGGGCTTAATAATTAACGAGGAGGAGGAAAACATTGCTGTCTCCACTGAAGCACTTCCAAACTCTCCCTGTTGTTCTGGCAAATACCCTCAATGGGGCAACACCCTGATGCTGGGATTTACAGGCTGTGTCCCATGATGCTGTTTATAGGTGGTTTTTTTCTGACTTACTTGCCCCTCTCCTTCCCCTCTTCTTTACCACCTTGGCCTCTGCAGGCTGTTGAACGAAAGTGACAAGCGGCCTTTCATCGAAGAGGCAGAGCGGCTGCGGATGCAGCACAAGAAAGACCATCCTGATTACAAATACCAGCCCCGCCGGCGGAAAAATGGCAAGTCCACGCAGGGTGAGGGCGAAGGCCAGGTGGAGGGGGAGGCTGGCGGGGCTGCTGCCATCCAGGCCCACTACAAGAACACCCACCTGGATCACAGGCATCCTGGCGAAGGATCGCCCATGTCTGATGGTCATCCAGAACACTCCTCAGGTGAGTCCCAGGTCTCTGTGAACCTACTGTCAGGTTACAGCCGACTCAGAGGCTCAAAAAAGACAAGTCATCATGGTGAAAGCCTTAGCGATGTGGCTCACATCTTACTCGCAAGCTGACAAACTCTGCTGGAGTCAGCAGTATAGGGACATGCCTGAGTTTCATGGGCACTTGCATTCCTCTGGTTGGGGAAGGTATTGTTGCACCCTCCCTCTTTTTCCACAAGATGATATAAAAAAGTTTAATTTTGGCTGGGTATTTCTCTCTCCCTCCTCTGATGTCTCCACCCAGGTGTTGCCATACTGGAAGTAGCGGAGCTGGGCTGTGTATAAAGCCCAGGTATAAAGTGGTAACTCACCTCTTCTCTCTCTTTCCTCCTCAAAATGTTTCATGTTGCAGGTCAGAGCCACGGGCCTCCCACACCGCCTACCACCCCTAAGACAGAGCTGCAGGCAGGCAAAGCTGACTCCAAACGAGAAGGGCGTTCCCTGGGGGAAGGGGGAAAGCCGCACATTGACTTCGGCAATGTGGACATTGGGGAGATCAGCCATGAAGTGATGTCCAACATGGAGACCTTTGATGTCAATGAATTCGACCAATACCTGCCCCCCAACGGACACGCCAGCCACCCAGGCCATGTTGGAGGCTATGCGGCAGCAGCGGCTGCTGGCTACGGCCTTGGGAGCGCCCTGGCTGCAGCCAGTGGACACTCTGCCTGGATCTCCAAGCAGCATGGAGTCTCCTTGTCCACTGCCACCTCATCAGTGGTGGACTCGAAGGCCCAGGTGAAAACAGAGGGGTCTGCCCCTGGAGCTCATTACACCGACCAGCCCTCCACCTCTCAGATAGCTTACACATCCCTGAGTCTGCCCCACTACGGTTCGGCCTTCCCCTCCATCTCCAGGCCACAGTTTGACTACCCGGACCACCAGCCCTCAGGACCCTACTACAGCCATTCCAGCCAAGCCTCTGGCCTCTACTCTGCCTTCTCCTATATGGGACCTTCCCAACGTCCCCTTTACACTGCCATCTCTGACCCTGCACCCTCTGTGCCACAGTCCCATAGCCCTACACACTGGGAACAGCCTGTGTATACAACTCTCTCCAGACCATAGGGAATGGGGACCGGTGACCGAAGCAGCGACGGAAAGGCTCCGAAGAATCAGCACAGGCAGAAGAGCCTCCGAACTCCGAGGTCACTCAGTGCCATCCAGCCACCCGAACCCACTGAGTATACAAAAGTGCCTGTCTTGACCCTGGCTATCGCTGGCTCACCCACCTAGAGGAAGGTTTTCTGTCCTTTCACCCTTTACCAATTTCATGCAGGCCACCTGACTGGCTTGCAACACTTTATTGGCCTTCTAGATGAGGAGGATTCTAGACATGGAATGACTGGTCCGAGGTGGGTTTTGTTGTGCGCACCCTGGACTGTATGATGAGAGAGACTGTCCTTCCTTCCCCTCCCCAAACCGCTCCATGGAGTTAGCGTTTCCAACAGGCCACAAAGGCCAACGCTTTGAAGGGTGGTTGCTCAGCCTTGGTGAACATGTTATGGGAGGAGTAGCAGGGAGGATGGCACAGCCGGCTGCCTTGTGATCAGCGTCGTGCAGCAGTCCTGCCTAAGATTCACACATGCATGAATCTTGAACCCCGTTGGAAGACCAACTATGCTTGCTTCCCTGATGATTTCCACAGCTGCATCCTAGCTTTTCTCCTCACCTCTTCCCTCCATCCTGTCTCTGTTTAATCACACACTCTTTCCTGCATGGAGATTTTAAGGCTTGCCTGAACGTGTAAGACTCTGGAACCGCATTGTCAGTTGTAGTGTTACTCATACTACAGCCTGTATGCACACACATGTTCACGTGTGGTGTAGGAGAGGTAAGGGAAGGACCAGTGAATCATTAAGGTGCTGTGGGTGAATCCTCCTTTCTTACAGTTAGTCTAGATCATTCATTTATGTCTGGCATTCCTGGCATCTCAGTCTCTTCTAATCAATTCAGTATCCCAAACAACCTCTGAGCAAACTTGGTCCCTGCTCCTCCATGTCTGACTGTGCCTGCCTGAAATGAAGAGGCACCAAGAAAGCTACTCTGCACTTGCCAACACCCCAAGTTCATTCCAGTACTCTCTTTGAACCTCCACTCCAAACTCAGGCTGATGGGGTGTACATCCTCACTTCTTTGTTCATCATATCTCCCAATCAGTCAACACCTCCCTTTTAACTACGTTGAAGATGGAAAGATACTCCTGTGGCTTTAAGCAAGTTAGATATACACCCAATCTTGAACGAGTGTAAAGAAAATAAGCCTTTTTAGAGACAAAATAATTTGTTTTCCCCTTTGGATTTCAGACTGGAAACTACCAGCCCTCTCAGCAGTCAGATCAACCTCCTTTTTTCAGCTCAACACCTGAGGACAGTCTGCTTACTTTGTGACTCATTTCCAGGACTGGGGTGGTATGTCATGCCAGGGAGTGAATTGACACAAACGCTGCTGCAGGAAAAGATGACTCCTATTAATTAATCAGAGAGATATGTTGTGGGACCTTCCAATGGATATTCCAGTCTAGGGAGATAAAATACTTTGACCAAACATGGAGTGTGATTGGTGCCACTGTTTCCCTCTGCTGATATGACTGTCAGATGCCCTTCCTGCCTCCCTTAGCTATGACTTCTCCTTGTGGTGTCTGAAAAGATCATGTAGAATGTTTGCTCCCTGTACACATGTAACCTCTTCCAGCCTTTCCCCTTATTTATGCAAGTAGCACCTTCCTCCCCCAGCTCCCTTTCCCCAGTCTATGCTGTCCTAGCACCATTAACTCTGCATTAAACATATGGAATAATAAACTTAAAAGCTTCATTTTCATGTGTCTTGGCTTTTGACTTCTTTCCTGAAGATCTGTTTTTTCCCCAGTAAGTGTATGATGGGTCACACCACCAACAGACGGATCCCGTGCACAGCCTTCCTCTGCCTGTCATTGAGAGGACACAGGCAGAACTCTGGCTTACCAGACTCCTTCACATAGATGAGACTCGTCTTCTGTTCACACCCCAGCTCCAGTCACTTTTTCAGTACGAAATGTAGTTACACTGATTTCTGGTCTTCAGCTAATATTCAGCATGTGCAATTAAGAAAAGCGTCGGTTTGCATGTGCTTCACTCAAGAATTTCTTAGTGTGATTGTTAATACTCTCCAGAATAGGAGAGTGGGGTTTCTCATCTTAGCTCCTCATCACCAGGTGGCAGATTACATACCTTCAAAAAAAAACCTTCCCTACATACACAAACTTGTGCATTTTGGAAGCAACCATTACTTTCTCTGCAGAAACTCAGCCCCTTGGTCTCTTGCCTTCCACAAGCAAGAACCTAAATACAGACACACATACTCATGCACAAAGACAAGATATAGATGTATATACCTTCTTACTCATTGAAAATGACATCCTGGGTGTAGTCAGGTCCTGGGAGGCTATCTGAAGATGTTTGGAAAGAAAATGTATGGCAGGTATTGGTCTGCTTAAGAACAAGGAAGCAAGGAAGGATCCGAATTAACAGAGACTCCACAATTACAAATTGATTCCAAAGGCTTCAGTGCAGATGCATGTGATTGATCCAGTGAGTTGTGTTCACTAAACACTTCTTGGGTGAGTAGAGTAAGCAGGATGTCTAGTAACTGGGGAACACATTCAAAGCTTTTTAAAACTCACAACACTATTTGGATGAAGTCCTGTATAGGGCCAAAAGCATCACAGCAGAATGGCTTAATGGATCTAACAGTGGTGATGTCAGCTAGAGAGCTCCATGCAAAAAGAGGACTGCAGCCATTCACTGGAGAGGAGGAGAAATCTCTACCCCACATTACAGACTGTGGGAAGAGTCCAGAAGGGAACTACTGCACTGCTGCGCAGGTCAGGATCACGTGTGGGAAAGAAGGGAAGCCATGGTGGAGTTAGGGGTAGGAAGGGTGGGAGAGAGAAGGGACATGGTGTGGATGAACAGGACAGTGGGAAAATAGAGTTCTTAACCCCACACAAGTACTTTTCTCCAGCTCTTCAAAAAGCAAATTAAGAAAGTGAGTGGGCTCTGCCTCAACCATTCTCTAGTGAAAGGGGATGCCTCCTCTCATCTAGGAGGGTCCTCACAACTAAGACAGAACTGAGAATGCTGCTGGTAACAGAGGGGTTAACCACTCCTCCTGTAGCCTAGCAGGAGCTGGCCCGGCATCCTTCCCTATCCCTTTAATCGTATCTGATACAGATGCAAGGCTGGGGAGGGGAAGCGGGTAGGTAACAAAGAAGCCATTTTAAAAAAAAAAAAAAAAATCGACCCCCGCTCCATGGCAGACGCCAAAACAATTGCACAAAGGCACCATTTCAGGGCTGAAATTTCACCGCACCAACGTGATTAAAGGATTCCACGGAGGGTGGGGGGAAAAGGCTGAAGGCCACAGTGCTGCAAATTAACCTTTTCTTGGTAAGGATGGCCGGGACCAGGAAGCACTTGTGTTCCTCACAGTCAATCCCCTCCACACACCTGCAAGCCTTCTCCACATTCCCCTTGACCTCACATTTTGCCCAGGGACCCATTCAGCTCTTGCATTCTCGACTCCAAAACCAGCCCATCCTCTGCACAGCAACAGAGGAAGGATTGACCAGTGCTTTTACAGGGAGAGTGACATTCATGGCTGGTTATATGAGCTGATTTCCCAGGCAAGTGGATATAAACTCCCTTTGGGACATGGATGCTCATCTGCAGGCATCGACCACACACACAGCATCAAGGGTGCCTGCTTTATAAGCACAAGCCTTAAAATGAGCTAGCTGGAAGATTCTTCCTGAAGCAGTGTAAAGGGAAAAAAAAATAAATAAATCAATGTAAAGCAGAAACCATGTTTACCTTCCCTCTTCTCTTTAAAAAAAAAAGAAAACAAAAGTTCCAAGGGCACTTTTTAATAAGATAATTGAGAAGGACTCAGTGTGTTTTACCCAAGAGCTCGGATCTTCCTCACGCAGAGCAAGAACCTTGGAGCACATAAAAGATCAAGAAATGAAAACCAGGAAGTGGCTGGCTGGAAGACCTCGCAGATTGTAATGCATTGAGCCAACATTTCTTGATTTGAGCAAGGGGCTACAATTTTTCTCTTCCCTGCACATCAGAGGTAAGAGTGCAGGTACCTTAAGGAGACAAATCACCACTCCATCACACTACAGGTTAAAGGAACTCTAGAGTTTAACTACTGTTGTGCCACTGCAAGATCCACAGGAGTATGTACAGCTGACACACATGTACAGCTGAGATGGCTGGAGAGCACCGACACCCCCAGGACCATCAGTTCCACTGCATGTCAGAGAACTGTACAAGGAGGGAGCATGGTAACAACCTAAGACCGCTGAGCTGGTGGGACTGCAAGTGGCGACTGCGCTTCCGGCTGGGGCAGTGCCACTGAAAGGGGATCCCCACCTCTGATAAGCAGCAGGAGCAGCGAAACAATAGGTGATTTGATGAGAGCTGCTCTACGATACTCCTGAGAAGCCCGACAGCCAGCCCAGGCCAGAGAGGAAATTGGGGGTTTCCACAGAAACCTTCTCAGGGCACAAAGGCCCAACTGTCTAGGGAGAAGCAATGGAGGTGTCTCAGCACTCCTGTTTTAGGAAGGGACAGGGGTGGATGACCAGAGTCTTTCTGAAGCCAAAGTACCTGCAAGAGCATTTTGTACAGCAGGAATTTAATTGGATATCAGTCCTGTATGTGGGGAGGAGCAGTGCTGGAGGAGGAGGAAGAAGTAACTGCAGTCTTTAGCCTAGCTAAAAGGTAGGGTGAAAAAAAGCTGCAAGAGAAGCATGGCACTTGGCTCCCTAATCTTATTAGTATAGCCCACGACACAGAAAGAACAATGACCAAGCTGGTAAAGAAAAGTATACAAGTCTTCTCTTGGGCATGAAGGACTGAGATGAAAGAGAAGGTGGGAAGAGGGGGGAAAAAAACCCTAAACCCCAACACACCAAACAAAACCACACTGAACTTAAAATGGGAAGATTTATAATTTATTTACACAAATATAAACAAAAATAGAAACATCTCTGGAGAAGCAAAGACCCAAAACAATGGCTGGAGGATGATCAGTCTGTGATAATTAACTCATCTACACCCCAGTCTTCATAGCTCCCATCTGGTAGGTAACGACGGATGATTATGGGAATCTTGCGCGCTCTGAAAGGAGGACAGAGAGGTGAACAGAAATGCCAGAGCCTTCACTACACCACTTCAGCAGGCAACAGAAACTGAGGTGCTTAGTGCCTTCAGTAAGCTTGTCATATTACTGCGAGATCTGTGTAGCACCAGTGATTTGGTATTGTATACCAAAACCTGGTACAGCTGGGGTGGAGCACAGCATCTGCTAATAGTGGGTTTCAATTAGAAAGCAAGAAAATGCTGAACACAATTAAACTTAGTGGAAGTAGATTTAAGTCAGCAGAATGTAATCAGACAACCTGGAATCTAACCAGGGCATCAGGTTTCAAACATATCAGACTTGAAAAGTAATACAACTTCTTTAATGATCACATTCAGGGCCATTGTTTTTCCAGCAGCAAAGTAGCTCCCTCGAGCCAAGAATTTCAACTGAATTTTGGCAGAGAATAGGATGCCACTATACTTTGTCACACCTGGACTTACTTTCTAGAGCTCATGCTCAGTGACCACAAGCGACTCTGAGCTTGGAGATCTGACAGGAACATGACCTAAGGAGCTTTTGGCAATGATAAAGGGAGCTGTAATGGATATAAAGTCTGCAAGAGCAACTGGGGGAGCAGAGGGACCATTCAGTTCATGAATAGGGACCTAATCAGTAATGGAGTCCAGTTGCTATGCTTGAAGGACACCTGCGTGTGGTCTAGGTCACCGACCTCGCAGGCAAACTATGTGCCTGCACAGAGCTCTGCTGTGGAAAGGTGGGCCTGTAAGTGGTCATCCAGACACTGCCTCTGCTACAGTCAGAAAGGATTTATTTTCTTTCTGTAGGCAGGGGATGTGCCTCCCCACAACACAGGGCTGTTCAGATGGCTGCCTTGAATAAATTCCATTCAGGGAATTAAACTGATTCCAGAAAGATGAGGACCTTGGGTTCTCATCATAGTTACAAAGAACACTTGGACTCTGAAGTAAGAGAGGTCAGAGCATTCCTAAGCATCAGTACTTTGCATGAGCAACTAGGCTGGGAGAGAGCAGCTGAGGAGAAGTCCCAAGGTGAAAAAGGGGAAGGCAACTGCAGTGCTCACAGTTATCGAGGGAACATGTGCTTGTCTTGAAGTAAGCTGCTAAACGCTGGGACGAGGAGACTGCTGGCTTTATGGAAATCAGTACACTCACCGTGAAAGTCTGGGACTTACTTGAGTTCTTTCATGGCAATCAGCAAGGGGTCTGTCTCACCTTCCAATTCCACCATCACAGGGGCACACATCCTGGGACAGAACAACAGTCATTTGAGAGAATGCACAGAAAGGGAATAGAACAACTGAAAAATCTGATTTGCTCTCTTATGCACTTTGGGAAGAAAATTCTCCCAAGTGCTTATGGACTGAGCTTTTACTTGAATGTTCTTGCCCCATCCCTCAATCTCTGCTGACCAGCTGGTGCCCAAGGGCTGGTCAGACTCACATCCTCCTAGTAACCCTCTGCTGTACTTTAAAGTAAGAAAAATAGTGGCTCTAAAAGTAATCCAACGAAGAGGGTGGAAACACAACGCCAGCACGTCTCTTACATCCCAATTTGCTCACACCTTCCAGGCTTTGCTCGGGGGAGAGCAAGGGGCTGGATTTATGATGCACACTACCTCTAGGAAGAAAAAATAAAGCATTTTGCAGAGGGTTGTAACAGCATAGCAAACACAGGTGATGATATCCACCCATTATAGACAACAGCAGCAAATAAAGTTCACATTATGTGTGGATAAGGCCACTGGGGGCTGCTGCTGGCCCAGGTTCAGCACTGAAGGCACAATATGTAGGTGAAGCAGAACCAGGTGCCAGAGTGTTTTTGATTAAACGCCTGGCACGGGCCTACCTTGTCTCCCCCATATTTCTGGCCTTCCAGCAGTTGAAAGACTGTGCACAAAACAGCTTCACAGAGTGAAGACTGGGCAAAGAACAGCTTGGCAATGTGATGATTAAGGAAAGATCTGATCACCACCTGTGAGCTTCTAAACAATGCAGAGGAGAGGCATCATTTTATAACCAAGATGAAACTCAGAGATGTGCTTTCAAACAAACCTTGCCACTACCTTATAATCTCACTCATAATGCACTTTTCAAAAAGCGTAGAAAAAAAATGTATATGTATTATGGAAACAAGTCTAGACAGGTACATGGATGAAGTTGACAGCAGCCAACCTTAAGTTCACTTAAAATAGGATTTTAATAATGTTACATGTTATAAATGAGGCCCCACTATTCCAAAGACTTTAAAAAACTTAGCTTGACACAATGCAATTGCACTTAAAACAGATTTCAGGTTGGTTACTCCATTCCCAACTCCTACAGCCCTGTGGTATCAACTGAAGACATTCTGGAGCATCTCCGGCTCCAACACTGGCTTTTGCAAACCAGTTCCGAGCCTTCCAGCCCACACCGGCTCCCTTATGAAAGACAAAAAACAGGATCAGCTTGCCACATCTCCCCCACTCATTCTGTCTGTGACCTAGGAAGGTTCACTGCAGCTGCTGAATGCACGCCCCCAAGCACAAGTACCGCAGTCTCAGCCAAAGACATACAGAGACTTCACGTGCAACTAAAAGCTCCATGGTCCTGTGCCTCAGTGTTGACCAAGATGGTGACCCACAAGTTCAGCAGTCACATAAGGGATTACATGAGATCCAGGAGTTTTTAAGGAAGAAGGAAAGCAGCTTTCACTAGGAAGGGAGGAGAAGCCGTGGCAACACTAAGGATATGGAGTGAAATACTCACGCTATTTGGAGGGCGCGAGTGCCCAGGACTCTGGCTCGCTCATACTTGGTCATGTAGGGGGTAGTGATCCGCTTCTGGTTCGCCTGCTGTCGCTCTCCCGAGGGGAGGATTTCCACATTCTCCTGTCCCTCCTGGGGAACGCAGACCAGCGCTGCACTCAGCTGCGCCTACCAGCCAGGCCCCGCGCTGCGCGGAGAGCCCCTGAGGACTTCCCAGCCCCAGCGACGGCTCGGCCAAGCCGCAACACAGGCCTGCGGCACCGGCACGGTCTGCCCGGGCTGGTCGACGCGGTGGCCCACAGGGCACCCACCTCCTCCGCGTTCTCCAGGTCCTCCAGACCCTCATCCTCCTCCACATCGTCGAAGTCATCCCCGTCAAAGCTGCGGGAAGGACACTCACATCGCACACCGGGCTGGGCCGCCCCCACCAGGGGCTCCTCCCGACCCGGGGCACGATGCGATGCCTCGCCTCCCGTATCGTCCCGATCCCTCCCGTCCCCGGCCAACCCCGCTCTCACTTATCCTCGTTGTCGGACATGTTGCCTCCGCGCCGCTCCCTGCTCAGCGGAAGTATGAACCACTTCCGGGTGCTCGCGGTGACGTCACCGGAAGTGGCGCGGCAGCGCCGTGGCGGCGCTGTCTCCCAGTCCGCCCCCGCGCCTCCGTCCCTTCGCGGGGTGCCGCTCGTCGCTATGGAGACGTCCGCCCCCGCGGCGGCCAGCCCCAGCGGGATACCGGGCTGCGGCGGCAGCTGGGCGGCGGAGGAAGGCGGCGGCGGGCGCGTTGCCCCGTGCAGCCCGGGGACCCGGGAGCTGCTGAGAGGTAACGGCGGAGCGGGGCGGGGGCCGCACCTTGCGGCTCGGCGTCACCGGCTTGAGTCCTCTGAAGCTGCGTCCTCCCCGTTGGCGTGTGAGGGGGGACCGGCCCGGGGCGGGTTCCCCAGCCCGTCCCCGCTGCCGGAGGGGAGGCGCGGAGCCGCCTTGGGCTGCCGTCTTCACGCATACCCCCTGTTTTTCAGCCATGATGGAGGAGTCGAAGCTGACGCGTTTCCAGAGGCGATACCTGATGGACTGTGTGAAACGTAAGTGAGGGCCCTCTGGCTCTCCTGCCCGTGGCTGTGCTGTGGTGAAGAGCTTTTGCTGCTCACCTTGAGACAGGGGCATTCGCCCACAGCCTGCCTGGATGGGCAAGTGCTTTGAAACAGCAGCATGGCTGCTGCTGACACGCAGGGACGTATGGGGCGAGCTGTCCCCAAGGGTCATCCAGGGAACAAGACACAATGGCGTGACTTGAACCACAGTCTGTGTTGTGTCAGCACATACCAACAACCAGGGTGTGACAGCTGTCCCACCCAGGGTCTTCGCTTGTGGTGCTACACTTGATCAACAGGCAGGTCTTCTGCTGGCAGTAGCCGAGGGCCCTCCATCCAGGCTCCCCTCTGTCTGACTTACCATTACTTTTGTTCTCCAGGAGGAGGTACCCTGCCCCTCCAGTGTCACCCCACACCCAGCAAAGAGCCAGTGCCTGCTTTCTCCCCAGCTGTTTGTCAGCCAAACAGGCTTCCAGCTAAACCGCATCTCTGACCTGCCGAGCTGTGCCAGGCAGGAGATGTCTACACCCAAGAGAAATTCAAGCCACAGGCAAATCAGCAAACATTGCTAATAATAAATGGTGCCACCTAGTCCCTTTCTTCCTCTTATGTCCATCCCTTGCCTGCAATCTCAGGAGAGGCAGGGAGTGTCTTAATTATGCTTTAAAAAGGGATCTCTGAGGGAACATCTGCTGAAAGTGCTCGCTGACTTCTGCCTGCTGGCTAGGGGGTGATAGGTGATAGGGACTTGCACAATCCTTGTATAAGAAGGGAGCACTACTCAATTTCCTAGCTTATAAATGTGAATCAAACCTCTGATGTCAGTTTGGTTGGCTCTTAACCCCTGGTATGCCTGTGCAGTACTTGCACAGTTCAGTCTGGGGACAGGCTGTCGTTAATGTAACGCTTCCTCTGGCATCATTAGCAGGGCAGTGGTGTGGCCAGGCTCCTCCCTGAGGAGACAGGCTGATAATAATTCTTTTCCCCTTGGCATTCACAGGAGATTTGGAAAAGGAGAAGCAAAGGCTCCAAAACATCTTAGTGACAGGTTAGGATGTAGTGGAGCACAAGGTGAAGCAGACGCTGGTTCAGACAAAGGAAGAGGAGATACCTGAGCCTGACCGCTTTGAAGAATGTGTCTTTACGTTCCTAGGAAGCCAGCTCCCTTCCAGGGCTGGGGTGGCAGGCCATGTTGCCAGTAACCTGAAGCCCGTTACAGAAGGAGGCACAAAGCCCAGTTTCCAAGAGAAAGGGCTTGCTGCTGTGACGCTGTGATCTAGCTATCCTTTCTGGAAGGATATTCATCCTTCATCACACTGAAGATTCAAGCTCCCTGGGCTGCCCACACAAAATGAACTCTGCCGTCAGGGTAAGGCCCTAGAGACACACAGGCTGACCTGGGCAGGAGGCCCAGGTACTGTGGGTCCTTTTTTCCAGCCAGCGTAACTCAACATAGACTTAGATGCTTGCCAGCCTGACCATGGTTTGGGCTCTGTTTTTTTTCCCTCTAAGATCAGAGCAGTTACACTAGCAAAGCTTAAATGTTGAGCAGTGATGGACTTTGGCCTGCAGAGTATTCTGGGATGGCAAAACTGCCTAATACCTCTGTGTGCTTGAATCTTCAATGTGTGTGTACACCTCAGCCAGCCCTTCAGTAGCCAGGGCAGCACAAGGATGGACAAAGCTAGAATAATGTGTACAGAAGGGGTGTGTTGGTCAGCACAGCGGGCTTCACGCACGCTTTGCATCCTCTATTGTTGCAAGCTGAGTGTTGTCCTCGACACGTCTGAAATACCCACTGGGGGCTGGTCTCTTCTCCCAAGTGACAAGTGATAGGACAAGAGGAAATGACCTTAAGTTGCACCAGGGGAGGTTTAGATTGGATATTAGAAAAGATGGGCAGGGGGTACATTTCCCATTGTGTAAGGAACTGCTGAAGTATTTTGATGACAGTGTTACAGCAGACATCATCCTTCCCCTGGCAGTATCACTGTTCAAGCAGAGCTAGGAAATTGGGGGTTCAGACCTAGACAGAAACATGTTTTCTTGCCTTTCATCTGAATCCTGTTTCCACAGTTTTTTCTCTTATCCATCAGTGGTGAATGAGGTTCAGGAGAGGAGGGAATTCCTGGTAGAGATGGAAGCTCTAGGACAAGGCAAGAAGTATCCAAGTATTATCTTCACTGAAATCTCACAGGTACACAAGGGTCCTGGCAGCACTGGCCATACAGTGTATGGAGGGAATCTCTAGTGTCAGAAACTTTAAAGCAGAGGGGGCAATTCTCTGCCCCCTTTTCTGCCCCCTTCTCTGCTCCCTTTCACGGCACGGGACAGGCATGAATTTGAGGGATGTGGGATAGAGGTTTTCAGCCTTTCTTTCCATCTCTGCATGTAACTTTATCAGGGAAACAACCTTTGTTCTTGGGGTTGGCAAAAGGAAAAAAGAAAAGCTGCCAGCGTTCTCCCCGCTCAACTCTTCCCCTTTGTACTTTGCAGAAAATGCGTGAGATGGAGATCATTGACAAGAAGAGAAGTGAGGAAATGAGAGAGATCATGCCAAAAGACTTCCCTGGTGGGAACAAATCCGATCCCCACAACTAGGCCAACGGAAAAACACAAGTGCAATTAGTTTCCACCTCTTCTCAAGGGCTGGTCTGTGCCTGTACCCGAAGAGGGAGCAGCGCCACCTGTTGCCTAAAGCCAGAAGGCAGGAGCAATTTGTACATAGCTGGTAACAGAAGAAAGCTGTCGTAAAATCCTGGCCACACACTGGATCCCTTCTTATTAAAGAGATGAAAACACACAGCAGTGGCTACCAACACATGACAAAGCAGAACCTCCTTTTGCCACTGCAATGCCTCAGAGTACAGCAATCCACCAGTAAAAACATCACTCCTTTCCATCGGCCCAGAGGTGGAGGTTTCTCATGACAGTACAATGATAACACGTGTTGCTGGCCATATCAATGACCCGCTTCTGTCCCCATAACTCTGGGAATGGCTGTGCTGGCAGACAGCATGGAGGAAGATGGAGCCGTGTGGCCTTGCGCAAACACGAGCCTCCAGCATTGCTGCTCATCAGCATGATTGTGTGCATCAGCAAACTTCCTGGCAGCGGCTGAACTGGGCAGGCGCTCAGGAACACAACTGTGCTGAGGAGGGAGAGGGGATTTCAGCCCAGCACATGCTGCTTTCTGCTGCAGGCTTGCTGTGGTTTTTTTGGTTCCTGAAAGTGTGGTATGCAGACTAGCCATCAGCTTCCCATGGGGTCTGGAAATGGCTGTTTGCTCACCTCACACATAACCCTCACCCCTGTCCTCCAGCAGGCTGAAGCACGATGCCCTGCTATTCCTGCGTAAATCCCAGCATAAAGTCCACCTCCCAGTTTCCTTAAGATTCCATCATCTGCTTCACAGCAATGCTCATCAGCCATTCCCCAAAGCCAGGCAGCGTCCCTGAGTGTCCTTGAGACAGCGCAAACGCACAAAAGAACTGGAAAACTAAGGTGCCATTGTTTTTTAAATCCAATATGTTTATTTCTGTTCAGGTGAATGGAAGTCACAGAGTTAGTACAATGTAATTTACAAATCAGAGTTCTGACAGGGCGTGTGGCCAAGAGGTGTCAGGCTGCAGTGATCCTGATGGCTTTGGCAATGCTGACATGACAGCAGGCTCTAAAGCAGGTTTGTTTCTCCATGGAGAAGAGTTGTGCTTTGAGATCTCCCCTCCCTTACCACTGTTCCTCATCAGCCTGCTGGGGTATGGCAGGAGTGAGATGGCATCACCAGCACAGGGCTGAGCTTGCCACCTCCCAGCTCTGTGGGTCATGCTTGGAGCAAGGAGGGGCTTGGGTCCCTCAGGTTTTAGGAAACGAGGGTCCCTTTCCAGAATGCTATGCCAGGCACCTTGCAAGGCACTGCTCTGAGAGCGTTTTGGCTAAACTCTGCTGGGTTTTTAGAAAGGACTGCAGCAGTGTGCTCGGGGCTGATTATGTCTAGTTTGCTCAGAAGGGATGACAAACAGCTGACCAACCAAACACCCATGGAACTCTAATTCAGACTGATCCAAAAATTCAATAAATAGCTCCTCACCTTGGAGAAGGCAGGAAACAAAAATGGAAGGAAGAAGGGATGGCTGGAAGAACACCATGCCCCCATTCCCTCCTCCAATGTACACATACACACACACGACAAATAAAATAAGGGGTTTAAAAAGTTTTAGGGTGGGTTTGAATTCATCTAGTAAAGGAGGTGTAAAAAATAACCAGGCAACCCCTGCACACTTCTGAAGTATACACAGATGACACTGGGTAAAGGTCAGTTGTGAACATGCCTCTTTCCCCAACCACTCAAGGGTGGCACTGGTAAGCAGGGGCACAAGCTTAGTGCCCCTTGCTGGCATGAAGTCAGTCTTGAGCTTTTCTGCCCTTGCCTGGAAAAGGAATGTTCCTCCCTCCCCTTGAAGGCAGCAGTCAGCGGTGTTTAGCAGCAGTGGAGGGTTAAGATGTCCTGAGTAGGGTGTGTGAGCTACCTCCTAGCAGCTGTACAGCGTCCCATTGGGTCGTCCCAGCCCTGTGACTGAGCCCTGGTGCCTGAGGAAGGGACAGCTCAAAATAAATAGGGCACCAGTTATTTTTTTGGCTATGGCTCTAGAGCCTTGTGATGCGGGAGTGTTTTCTTAACATTTTAGTTTAGGCCAGGAAACCCCAAAGAATCCTGATTCAAATGCCAGAGTTTTCTCCTGAAGTTAAAAATGGGACAGGCAGGGGACAAGAGCGGGTAGGCAGGGAAGGACAGGCAGGCCCAGTCCCCTGGAAGCACGTCGAACTGTCACAGTTAAAACGGGTGAAGGGACAGGGGGCAGTTAGTGCAAGTTTTCCCACAAACACCATACTCCTTGGCTTGCTTCTCAGTTAATAACAAGAACATGTAATGGGGTAACGTATCTGAAAAGCAAAGCCATCTTCTCCCCACCTCGTTAGCAAGGCTTCATGGAGGGGACAGTCAGGCTCCTCCACAGCCTTGGAACGGGGAGCGTTTTGGTTGGACTCCCCCACTCTGGGCAGAGGGCTGGTGTCTCCTCGGGGCAGCAGCTCCTGTGCCTGGGGAGGGAGCTGGGGGAGAGGTGAGGGGAGCAGAGGGAGACAAGCCCTCCTTCCTGGCAGGTGTCCCAGCCAGCTGCAGAGAGGCCAGGGCGGTCAGGCAGCACATCCTTCCCACTGCAGGCATTCCTCTGCTCTAGCTTTTCTCCTTGGGCGACTTGCTCTTGGAGTCATGCTTGTTGCCCAACAGCTTAAGCACCTTCATGGGTTTGAATTTGCCTTTCTTCTTGCTCTCAGTCTCCGTCTCCTTGTGGAATTCTGGGGTTGCAAAGGGAGGTTATTACTGTGGGATACTGAAAGCCCTCCACTGCAGGGGTACACAGCACAACTGTGCCCCAGACTTCAATGGCCCTACCAGAAAGGCTCCAGAGTCTACACAGAATCTCTCCTTCTGCACACAACTTCATGAGTGACTCGTGCTGCCCCTCACTGGAGTCAGCAGTGAAACCATCACTCCAAAAGTCTTCCCGACTCTCTTACCTTTCCTTTTAATCATGGCTTCCAGCATTTTATCTTCCTCCTCTTCTCTGAAAGAAAGAATGGGAAATAAGTCAGCAATTCAGCTCTGGAAACACTTGCTGTATTGTTTAAGGCTAGAGAACCTCCTACTTATAAAACCACAGAGGGGCAGAGCCATCACTAGCATTTGCTACGAGCAGGATAAATCCCACATGCTGCATGTACTGCCCTGTCTTTCCCACACAAGGCGTTCAGAGAGACAAGAACCAGGAAGCCTGGGAAAGACATCAGCAACAGGGACATCCTGGGACACCCCTGTAAGCCATTTCTGCGGTGCTGAGTCAGATGGGCTATACTTCTCCCTTCTTTCTCCCTCAACCCACCCCACTCCTCACTCACCTCTGCCGGTCCTCGTCCAGGCAGTTCACAATGGCGTTCCTCTGCTCAATGATCGTCACTAGCTCCTGCATCAGCACCTTCTCCCTCCCTCGGTCCTCATCAGTCCAGTCTTTCTCTACCCGACCAAACCCCAAGGAAGGACAGACAATTAAATGGTTGAAGGAGCTCTGAAATTCAGAGCTTCAGGGCAGAAATCCCCTAGCATGATTCCCTGCTACCCTGCCATGCTGCAGGGCCAGCTGGGCTAGCAGTGCTCTGAAGAGCCCTGTAGGTGGCATCCCATGGGGACAAAAGCAGCATGTCCCTGCATAAGACCGGGGCATGCAAGGAGATGGGGCAGCAGCTCTAAAGCCAGCAGATTGTGTTGGCATCCCTAAAGATCTGTCTCTCCACCTGAGACCCACCTAGACAGCAGGGAGATGATGTCCAGGGGAAAAACGGAGGTAACTGCACCCAGAGCGATGCTTTACCTGGCTTGTTGAGGAGGCAACGCAGTTCATACTCCACATCCGACTGCCGCTGCTCCAGGTTCTGCTGCTTGAAACTGCAAGAGAAGGGAGCACTGCCAGGAACCACTGCAAGGCTCCAGAGAGGCAGAATGTCATCCCAGGGTATGGGGTGAGCTGGGAAAGAACCAACAAGATGCTGGTCTTCTGTATAGCCAAAGGGCCAGGGAGCCAAGCGCCAGCAGGGACCAGTCCTGGCTACTCAAGGCCTTCCTGGAGGAGATGCTGCAGGGACTCTGGGGACTTGCAGTGGGTCAGTTCTGAGCGTGTTTGGATACATTTTTCTGCTTGCCCTCTTTCCCTTCCTTCTCTGGGCAAGGAGGCCATGTCAGGCTCTCCCCTGGAAGCACAATTTCAGGAGGGCTGAGACAGGGTCCCTGTAAGAGCACCAGTGCCTCCCCACACACTTACATGTAGATGAGCTCTGATTCGTGGCGCACCAGCATATGCTTCTCATGGATGAGTCTGAACCAGTCCACCAGCAGGCTGTCCTCAGGGCTGTCTGCCAAGCAAAGGGACAATTCAGAGCCATCTCCAGCCCAGCAGGATCCTATCACTCTGCAGCAGGATGGGCTCTGCCAAGCCAGGAGAGGGGCACTGGGCTTGATCAAACTTCACCTCAGCCTGTTCTTGAGCCCCAGAGAGGCCTTATCTCTTCTCCAACCTGTTTCCACTCAAGGCTCATCTCCATGTCCAGGGTATGGCTGAGACCATTCCTGGAGCCCAGCACAGCCCCTTGTGCTCTTCCAACCAGCATCCGCAGGGAGGAAGTCACCACTGCTGTCTCCTTGGCTGGACACTGGGCATCCCTAGGGCTCATCCTGCCCCACACCCAGAGACAGCCCACCCCACATACCATTCTCAGAGCTGCGAAGTTTTTCCTCCAAGGCCACTCCACGGTGCTCCAGCTGGTCTAGCTGGTGCTCGATGGCATCCATCTCCCCATAGATGTCTTCCTCAGGTATGTACTGATCTGTCTGCACCTGCCAAACCACAAGGCAGAGACTTCCATTACCATCAACCTCCAGTTTCCAGGGGTAACCCTAAGACTAACACTAACAGGGGTGGGAGGTCAACAAACCACTCCACCTAAGCATGGATCTGAAATGCTCACTCCACTCTGGAGCAAATAGAGACCATGGTGCTGCCATCAATGGGACCTAGCCTAGACACCATCCTCCCCAGCCACAGCCACCTGCTGCAATCCCTACCCACATACGCATCAGCAGGGTACATCTACACAGCTATGGCCCTGCGGGATAACACAGAGCTTGTTTTTTGCCCCCTGCTCCCAAGGGACTTTTTACCTTGCGTTTGATCAGTGGAAAGCCGTGACCTGGTGCAGGAGGACGCACTGGCTTGGAGCCCTTGGGAGGTTTCTTTGCGGAGGGGGAGGCGGCAGGTGATGGCTTCCGGTTGAAGGGATTCTCTTTGCAGGAAGACTGGAGAAGGGGGATAAAAAGAGATATGTGAGGGTCCAGGAAAGGGAACAGATACAGCATCCCAACAGCTGGGACTGAGCAGATAGGGCAGCCCTAGGTTTTGTCCAGCCCCACATCCTCCTAAAAGAGGAACACAGCTCTGATCTCCATCAGCAGCCTAGCCATGGGGCAAAACCCATCTGTGCTCCTGTTTGGCATCAGTTCCCCAGCTTCTCTCTAACAGGCATGCTGAATTATTTTCCTTCGTGGTTCCCTTCCTATTTGTTCTCACCACATGACATGCTGCCTCTTCTCCAGCATACGGGACAGTCAGAGTATGGGCAGAGCCACCATCTAATGAGCACATGCCTGAGGACCGCTTTCAGGGGGTCACACACCAAACTACCTAAGGGACAAGCCTGGACTCATGATCCCCACGGTGACTGAGTGATGGACAGGTAAAAAAATCGCCCTGATCTGGATGGGAGGAAGGTCACCATCTCACCTTCAGCTGTGGCTTGGGTGAGGAGGGCGTCTTAGGGCTCCCAGCACCCCCATCTGAAGCCAGTAGGATGGGTGTAGGGCTAGCCCCAGCAGGAGGCTTGGGGGGCAGCCGGCTGGGGCTGGTCTTTAAGCTGCCAGTGGAGATGCTCCTGCTGGTGTGCAGGGTGTTGGGCTGTGCCTCCCCACTGAAGCTGGCCAGCTCGCTGGAGGAAGAGAAGGAGGAATTGGTGGAGAGGCTGGCTGGGGCAGCAGGGCTTTCACTGGAAGAGACGCTGGCCAGTGGTGTGTCAGCACTAGAGGTCTTCGTGGCCGTTGGCGTGTGGACAGTGGGCTCAGAGGAGCTTTTGGGCACTGAGGCCTCATCAGTGTCACCCAGCACCTTGGCTGAACTCTCAGAGTTGATGCTCTCAAGGCTGAGGGCTGGAGATGGGGTAGAGGATGATGGCTCGGAATGTGACAGCCTGGAGATAGGGTGGTGGGCTGCAAAGCAAAGGGAGAGCTCAGGGAGGAACTGGGGGGTCAGCCAGGAGAGGAGGGGAGAGTGGTATACACTGGAGGCAGAGGTGAGTGCAAAGGGAACCAGTGTCTGTCTGTCTTCAGAGAAGACAGAGGGGCCCTTCCAGTGCAAAGTTCTTGCCTGCAAATGCAGTGGGCAGAGAGGACATGGCTAGCACAAGTCCCATCACAACCATCACTGCATAGAGGCCTGGCCTGCCAGGGTGATGCAGAGGCACTTGGGAAGGTGGAGCCTCCGAGGGGTGGCACAGGGGTTGTGGAGGAGGGATAAGGGAGCAGGGGGAAGCTCACCTAGCGGGGAAGCACTGGGGGCTCGTGGAGCTGGCCGCTTCTTTGTCTTTGGGCTGCTGGTGGGGGTGATGCCATACCAGGGGTGGAGAGGCTTGGCAGCAGTCTCGCTCTGCTCCTGCTCAGGTGTGCTCTTTTGGGTGGCAACACTTTCCTCTTCCTCCTCATCCTCCTCCTCAAAGGGGTTGTATGGTTTGGGCTCTGTGGCATCAGACCTGCTCTCCTCGCTCCTGGCTTTCGCCACCTCCTCCCCATCCTCATCCTCTGAAGTCCTACTTGGAGTCTCGTGGCTACTACCTGGGGGAGGAGGGGGAGCTGGCTTCTTCTTGGGCTCTGCTTGCACTAAAGCCATCCATGGCGGGTCCTTGGCTCTCGCAGCAGCTCCAGCACTGCGATAAGAGAAAGAGAGACTGAGGTGGCAGGGAGCAGATACAAGCTGGGATGGTGAGGCACAGGAGAGGGACTTAGCCCTCAGGGGAAAGGACAGAAGGAGCAGGATGTCGCCCATGCAGAAGCAGCTTTCTCATCCAAGGGTGGCCCTAGTCTTCCCCAGACACAAAGTGTCTCATTCTCTGTGGGCAAACCTATGGGCCTGAGGGAAGCACAGCCTGCCTGACTTGCCTGCTGGGCCTTGAGTTTTGATTTCTGAATATTACAGCCTCAGTCTGCTAAGCAACAGTAAAGGATGAGCTTTATGGGTACAGCTGTGCTCCCCTTCCTGACTCTGTTCCTACATCCAGCTCTGCTCACCATGCTACAGATGGAGAGGGAGTCGAGATCAGATACCTGCCCTATGTGCTCAGATCCCCTCCTACACTTCAGAGGGCTGGCCGTCACCTTATCACCCAAGTGTCCTGGGGACTGACCTTTCTTTGCTAACTCCCATGGCTGGAAGTGCTGCTGCTCCTCTGGGGGGGCACAGCTCACAGGGGGGGCACAGCTCACAGCAAGCCTGCACCTCAGCTCAGTGAATCACTGCTTATCAGGAAAGCGGCCATCGCTTGCTGCACGCACCTGCTCCATGGCTGTTGCAAACACAGGGTGCTTGTGCAACTCTGTCCCAGGAGCCAGGTGAGAATGAACCAAAACCAGTGGGCTCCTGGGTGAGAGCCCAGGAGGTGTAAAGGTTGCAGCCAGGCACTTGCAATATCCTTGCACGCTGGACCTTTCCTGAGACAAACCCTTCACAAGGCAGACGAGCATCCCCTTCTATAAGCAGAGCCATTTCAGAAGGCACTTGGCAGTCTGCACGTGCCACAGAAACACCTTTCTGAAGCCCCCAAACTCTTTACAAACCCTAATAGACAACGACCTTAGGAGGTACAGACAAACTCTGTCAGTCTGACTGTACTGGGCTGGCACCCAGATTAGGTCAGGGAAGAAGGGACCTGATCACAGCCTACATCCTCCTAAGAGCAGGGGCTGATGGAGGTGGGAGAGGAGACCACACCTGATCCGTCCCCACAGTGCCACCTCGCTACGGGGTTTGCAGGTGATCTATGGACAGAAGAACCTACCGATCAGAGGAGCAGGGTCTCCCTCGGGGTTTTGGGACAGGGGGGCTGGGTTCAGGTACCCTACCTAGAAAGACACAGGGTTCAGACTGTCACAACACCAAAAGGACATGAAGAAAGAGGTTAAATCAACACAAGGCACCTCTTACACATCTCCCCGCAGGAGCCTGGCTATTACCACTCTCTGAAGACCTCATGGCATTTCTCCCATAGTCATTGCAGTCAGTCACCCCCAAACATCTCCTTTGCCTTTTTTTCCCCAGCCCAGGAGCTACACCTGGAGAACTGACGTGCCTTTCTGTCCCCACATCTGCAAACTTCTCTAGCGCTGCCACCTTCCCTCCATGCTGGCAGCACCCCCTAGAGAGCTCAGGAGAAATATAAGGGAGCAGGCAGGTGTGAAACGTAGCACTGCTCTTCCCGCTATGGGGATGGCTGTCTATCAAAGGCTCAGTGTCTAAACCTGAGATTTATTTGGAGGCAGAAGGACCTCAGGCTGCCCGACGGGTAGAGGATAATCCCTGCCACCATTGTGCTCTCTTACCATTCACCATGCCAGGCCCACACTCGCTGCCCTCACCCTGGAGAGTGGATCTTGGCCGGGGGACAGGGTGCGAGGTCAGAGGCGAGAGGGCTGATGCATCGGTGGCCCTCCTTGGGGCAGGGGTGGGCCGTGTGTCTCTGTGCCGTCCGTCGAGCGAGCTGGCTTTGTCCTGGGTGAGCGCCGTGGGCTTGCTCGGAAGGGGAGGTCTGGGGGGAGTTTGGGAGACAGGTGCCCCACTGACTGCATGAGCAGGGGGCATCACTGTCTCTGCTTTGCTGGGCAAGCTGTCCTTCTCTGCCGGGCCAGCCAGCCCCTCTGCGGGCATCTGGGTTTCTGCCATCCTCTCCAAGGAGCTGCCATCGGTCTTACCCATCTCTGTCCCTGGAGGGAGGGCATCCTCACCCAAGCTGCCAGCCCCAGTTTCAGTTCTTAGTTCTGGCAACTGTTGTTCTGGGCTGGGCCTCCTCTCCGCCTTCCCACTCATGGCCAATTTACCACGATGCTGCATGCAGACAAAAGTCCCTGCCTCTGACCCGGGCTTGTATGACCCCGGGAGCAGCGTGCTGGAGCACTCCTTACACCTGCCAACGAGAAGAGAGGACCCCATGAGATGTGGGATGCCATCCTGCCCCTCAGGGAAGGCAATGCACCTGGGAGATCCTTGCAGGCCTGTGGAGTTAGTTCCTACCCCTGCTACTAAACCCTAGCATGGTCTTGGGGAAGTCATTCAGGAAAGGACAGGAACAGAGAAACATCACCATGCCACTGTATGAACCCACAGGGAGTTCATAATTCACATACTGTGTACATTTGGGTTCCTCTTTCAGCTTGGAAAGAATTTAGTAGACATGGAAGGCCACCAGTTAGTATTGGGATATGGCACAGTTTTCAGACCTGGAAAAGTAAAACCCCACTGTTTTCCTGGAAAAAAAAGGCAGCTGCTGGGGGACAGGAGAGAGAGCTACAAGATCACAGGTGGCCCTGGGAGGAGGAGAGGGATCAACCATTTGCAGACATGCAATGCGGAGTATCAACTGGAATTAGGGAGCAGCTGGTTCAGAACCAGCACAAGGAGGCTATGGGCTGCCTTGAGGGGGCCCATAGCCAGGCAGGTTAAAGAACCATCAGACACATTTGTGCGGGGGAAAAAAATAACAACCCATCCCCCCAAACTCTTAAGCATTAAATAAAATGATGCCACTTCCAACTCAGGAAATGCCTAGGCTGGAGGCTTGAAGGGTAATCAGGAGAAGCAGCATACAAGCCCAGCCTGGTCCTACGCTCACTCTCACTGGTGCTGAGCATGGCCCCCACCAGGGTCATGGCATTTGTCTGGAAGGACAAGGGAATGACGCAGTAGGGCTGTTCTTACACTATGCCTTGCCTGTTGAAACTGAGCTAATAGCTTTCCTGTCCTTCACTGTCTGCCAC
Organism: Podargus strigoides; assembly: GCA_028020825.1. Classification (NCBI taxonomy): domain Eukaryota; kingdom Metazoa; phylum Chordata; class Aves; order Caprimulgiformes; family Podargidae; genus Podargus; species Podargus strigoides. The sequence goes on along the minus strand of CM051663.1, from coordinate 114,908,179 downwards.
ATCTCCTTGGATCATCCACTCTTTCCCCACTGAGCCATTGAATCTTCCCTAATGAAGCCCTCCAGGTGCAAGTGTAATATACAGCACCGGCAACCAAGTCAGCCCTTTTTCACCGGGAAGGGAGGCGGACAGCATACATGAAAGAGAGCCAAGTGCAAGGGGCTGATCAAGCACTCCCATGAAAAATGAGCTTGTTCCTTCTTGCCTGCATACCTGGTGCTCACAGCAGCTGGCTGCCCTACTCTGCAAGCAGATAATTTTGGTAAGGAATTCTGCTCTGGGTGTCCAGTTGACTGGGATTTACTTTGAGATGTGGAGCAGAAGCATGAGGACACAGGGGCTCTAGAGAGAAAGGGTATAATGAAATGAAGAGGTGGCAAGTTTGGACAAGGGGAGAAACACGTTTGTTTTGGTTTTATCTCTGTCAGGCCACTGAAAATGATGCTGCCACAGGGCATGCCTGACCAAATGGTGCTCATGAATCCACAGGGGAAAAAAAAAAAGAAAAAAGACAAGAAAAGCATAAGGAGGCAAAACACTCACTTGGGATAAAATCACAAGGATCTCACTGCTCAGTCTGAAGGGCCATGAGCTGTGCCAAGGCAGACATGGCACCGCTCCCATTCCTGGTCCATGAGCAATGCTGCACCTGCACCCCAAAACTCCTGCTTTTGCCTCAGTTGCAAATGGGAAGCTTGATGGGCCCCAGCTCAGCTCCCCTCCCGTGACACTGTTTCTATGACACATCCCCAGCTGGCTTAGACAGGAATTGTTTATACAGGTGAATGAGGCCTCCTGTATCTTGCCAGTGGCTCAATATTTCTGTCCTCAGATGCCAGCTGTCCACTTGCCAGCTCTTGTCCTGTGGCCCACAGGAAACATTTCATCCCTTCATCATCAGAGCAGGGAAAGCAAAGTGAAATGACTTCACAGGTGCTGCAGGTAAGGACCTGCACCCAGGGAGTAACCACAGAGCTGCTGACGTCTAATCCCACATTCCTCAGTTTGGTAACAGTCTGCAGCTCTCCACATGCTCCCCTGAGAGCTCAGCACCACCCCAGGCGGCGTGGGAGCCTGTATATCCAGTTGAGGACGTGGAGTGCAGGTGGAAGGAGGTCTGTAGGATGATGTCCTGGCTTAGACCTCATTGGGAGGTGGTGGTGAGGGGGGTTCTGGGTAGGCAGGTGGTAAAGAGGCAGAGCATCCTGGTTTATGAAGGTGGGAGAAGCACAAGGGGCTGGGATCCCATGACACTGAAGTGGGAAAGCACTAGAGAGCAGGGGAGGAAGTAGGGGAGGCAAGCAGCACAGGGCTAGACACAAGGGACTAGTCAGACCTCTGGGACAGGGGGCTGGCAGGCAAATGGACCCTCTTCAGTATCACTTTGGGCACTGACATCGATGCTCCATGTGGCCCAAGGACACAGACACACAAAGACAGGGTGCAGATGGCCACAGATCTCCAGGCTGCCAAGGAGAGTGGCTGCCCCACCAAGCCCACAACATACCTAAAGCACTGGCGGTGATAGAGCTTGCCCTCGGCCAGGTAGCGCTGGACCAGATGGACGTGCTGCTGACAAGCTGCGCAGGTACTGCTGAACATGGTGCGCTGGGACGGCTCTGACAGGTCCAAGCAGGCATCGTCCTGAGACACAACACATGGGGAGCTCAGGATAGGGGCCATACACTCCTCCAGAGCAGCTGCTCCCTGTGCAAGACCCATTGTTAAGTGCTTGTGGCACAGCTGAGGGTCTGACAATGCAGAGAGCAGCTGCCCCCAGTCCAGGCACAGGCAGGCTGCCTCTTCTTAAATTAGATGGGTCCACTCTAAAAGGTGCCTTGCCCCTGTCTAAAGCTGAAGGGCTGTGTAAGGGACTAGTCTAAACTCCAGGCAGCAGGGACCTGCACGAGAAACTTCCTCTTTGGAAAATGTGCCATCCCAGACATCTGCTAAAAACTCAAATAAAGAAAACTCAAAGAAAGAAAAAGACATCTTTTTTGCTCTTCTAATCCCACATTCCTGCTCTTTCCTGATCTACAGGGGCAGCTGTAGGTAGGAGGGTGCTTGTGCCCTGGGTGGCTCAAGGAACCATCTGACACCAATCTGCCTAACCTCCTGCCTGCCATGAACAAATTTCAGGCAAAAAACTCCTAGAGAGAAATCACTATCTCAGCTGGGTCCCCCAAGGCACGAAAATCCCAAACACCCCTCCCATCCCAAAAATACACAAGCAGCCCTCTCCAAAGATCCATCCTACTGTGACGGGCTCTCTCCCGTCTCCTCACCCGCAGCACAGAGAGTGCCACCGCCTCAGGCTGGCTTTGAATCAAGAAATTAGGTACCTGTGGTGCTGGGGGACTCTCAACTGCAGCCAAGGGCTTCTTGTAGGACAGCAGAGGAGGCGAAGAGGCAGCAGCTTGGCGCTTCATAGGCGGAGGGACTCTGGCTGGAGGCAGAAAGCAAGGAGGATCAGGCACAGAGAGGAGCAGTGACTCACACCACTCATGTGGGGGAAGGGGAGGGTAAGAAAAAATCATCTAGCCTTGTGACATAGGATGGGACTTGCCGCTTCTGACACTTCAGTGCCTATTTTAGGTGAAAGAGATAAACACAATCTAATAATGGGTCGGCTGCGAGGCTGCCAGAGCAGCTGGCCCTGCTGTGGATCCCCTTCTGTGGCCCAGTGACATCAGCCTCTTGCTGTGATTTGATTTACCTATCAAATGCTGCTTGGCTTCCTTGTAACCAACTCCCTAAGCAATGCTTAAAGCCCAGAGCACCCTGGGCAGCTGATGATGTGTCATTGTAACCCACTGGGCCGCAGGGCTTCTGGGCTGTCAGCAAGTCTGTGAAGCATCCATTGCCCATAAGGAGGGAGTGCTCGGCTGGGAAGCCAGCATCCCTGGGGAAGTATATACACATGGAAGAGACTGATCTGACACTGTGGCTAGACAGCAGAGCAGTGGAGACCTAGAGCCCTCATCCCCACCCAGGAGGGATGCCCTGGAAGAGCTGTCTCGGAGCAGCACTCAGCTCATGTTGCAGTCGCAAGGACAGATGAGCTGATTTGAGACACTCCACCCTGGCTCCCCTCCCTCTGTCCTCAAGTTGCTTTACACTTACCAATGTGATAAAAATCAGCTGCGGTAGGTGGGTTGTCTGTCTAGCTTTCTCCCATTTTAGTGGGTTAAAGCAGATCACAAAGGGGTCTGATGAGCATCAGGGGTGGTGCCCAACCCAAGCGGCAGGAATGCAGGACGGAGGGAGGAGAAACAAGGCGTTCCTCTTTCTGCAGCCTGAGCTGTTAAATCACTCCCCACCTCTTGTGAAACCTCGCCCTACTCCAGTCCCTGTTCCAGGCCTTCCTCATGGGCACCAGCAAGATCCAGGAGAGGGAGGTACTACTCACTCCTCTCCCATTCCCCACAAACACACTTGGCTCCCATTTGCCAAAGGAAGGAGAAAGCACAATGTAATGCTGGGTTTCCTGTACTGAAGTGAAAGCAAACTGGAAGCCAGAGAGGTGGGAGGACACTCACCTTGGCTGGGGTTGTTGAAATGGTTGTAATACTGAGACACATAAGTCATGATGCTGAGGCAGTCGGGGACTTTCATGGAGACCATGTCATTGGGATCTAGCAGGGCTGGGATGCCCAGCTCTTGCTCTGCCAATTCAAAGGCCTGTAGGAACAGCAGAGAGAGGCACTGAAGAGAGAAAAGTGATGCCCTCTGAAAAATAACTGAGAAATCAAGTTGGAAGGACTGGCATCATGAAGGCCCTAGGGCTGGCAAATACTTCCAGTGACACAGCCAAACACCAGCTCTACTGTGCAATGTCCCCAGCCACCCCAAATGCCCACCCCACAGAAACACTGACTCTGCCCATTCTTTCATGCTTTGGGGTGCCACATCTTCCCCTCCCACAGTTAAGACAGCCATACCGGCTCAACAGCCAGCAGCCTGCCACACACAAGCCACTTCAGTACTTTTCTGTGTCTCAGCAAGCAGAAATGACAAGGCCATTGTGGTAAGAAGCACACAGCTCCTACAATTCCATACACAGCTACTTGAAAGGAAGGAGTGAAGGAGGAAAATAGCTGTTTGAGAGCTTCCCACTTAGTGGTGTATGTAGATTACTGGCTATACACTGGCCATCCCACTGTTATGTCAAGGGCAGGGTACCCACATTGATCTCCAAGGGAAGGGGGATACAAGACTGCATCAGGAACCAAAGAGAAAGTGAGTCAGGAGGGGATGAGAGTCATGTGGGCACTGAATGGTGAGGTACCAGGTGCAGAACGTGGGTAAAGCCTGAAGGTGCCCAGTCTCTGGGGCACAAGATGCTATGCAGGGTGTGAGGTCTAAAGAAAAGGAATGGAGAAATAAATGAAAACAGATATCTGCAGTAACTAGGGGTGTAAAATGTCCCCTGCGGACACCCAGCTCTGCTCAGCCTGGCTTTAAGCCAGTGCTCTGGACTGAGACTTGCTGAACACAAGGCTACAAAGCAGCAGGGACCAAGGAGGGACTCCAGCTCACGGGTCACTAAAAGGACAAGAAACCCATTGCGTGGCACTTGAATGGGAAAAGATAGCTGCTAATGGCTGAAAGGGGCCAACTGGTCTAGGAAAGGGCATGGCCAGGACTCAACTGCAGAGCGCTAATCCTGAAAACCCAAATGACCTAGCTCAACTCGTCTTGGGAAGGTGACGACCCATGTCTCTCCACAGACTATCAGATGGCGCCTGCAACAATTAGGTCTTTCTCTCAACAAAAAAAACCCTGAGACTATTGCTGCTCTGTCCTACCCCTAGGCCTTGGGGCTGGGCGTCTCCTCATTTCCCATTGCCTGCTTCTGCTGTTGGCTCCAGCTGTCCCAAGCAGGAGGGGAACATTGCAGACCAGCCTAGGTCCAGCACGACCTTCCTCTTTGCTCATGCCTTGGGTAAAACTAGCTTCCTGCTTCCATTGCCTGCAAGTCTGGAACAGCTGAGGTCGAGAAAGTGTTGCACCATTTTAATTTTCACCTGAGATGTTGTCTTGGCAACTATCAGGATAACCATCTTATCCTCTCTTCAGGACAGGCTGGAAGCTGATGTTTCAGATTCCTTTACATTTCCAGAGAAGCTCCTGACTGTTACTTATAAGCACAGATTTTTCTTACACCCTTATCACCATCACAAAGTCCTCCCACAATATATGACCTCCATCAACTCATTCTCATGTCCCTTCTTACTCCTGTGCACTGCATAATGGGGACTTACCAAGCGGTTATTCTCATAGACATCATCCTTGGAGAGAGAATCAAAGTCTCTGAAATGAGAAAGCACAAAAAAGCCATCACATGCAGGCTCTCACAACAGCCAATCTTACAACAATTAAACATAGAATCACAGAATGTATTGGATTGAAAGGGACCCTCAAGGGTCATCTAGTCCAACCCCCCTGCAGTGAGCAGGGACATCTTTACTAGTTCACATTGCTCAGAGCCCCATCAAGCCTGACCTTGAATGTCTCCAGGGATGAAGCCTCCACTACCTCTCCAGGCAACCTGTTCCAGTGATCCACCACCTTCATTGTAAAAAATTCCCTTCTTATAGCCAATCTAAATCTATCCTCCCTTAGTTTAAAACCATCATTACTTGTCCTGTCACTACAGGCCTTGCTCAAAAGACTCACCCCATCTTTCCTATAGGCCGCCTTTAGATACTGAAAGGCTGCTATGAGATCTCCCCAGAGGCTTCTCCAGGCTGAACAACCCCAGATCCCTCAGTCTGTCCTCACAGGAGAGGTGCCCCAGCCCTTGGGTCATTTTTGTTGCCCTCCTTTGGACCCGCTGTGACAGTTCCACATCTTTCTTGTGTTAAGGGCCCCAGAGCTGGACACAATACTCGAGGTAAGGTCTCACAAGAGCAGAGTAGAGAGGTAGAATCACCTCCCTTGACCTGCTGGTCACAGTTACTTTGATGCAGCCCAGGACACAGTTGGCTTTCTGGGCTGTGAGTGCACATTGTTGGCTCACATTCAGCTTTTCATCCACCAGTACCACCCAAGTCCTTTACCACAGGGCTGCTCTCAATCACATCATCCTCAGCCTGTATCAGTACCCAGGATTGCCCTGACCCAGGTGAAGGACCTTGCACTTGGCCTTGTTGAACATCATGAGGTTCACACAGGCTTACTTCTCCAGCTTCTCTGGTCCCTTTGGATGACATCCTATCCTTCTGGCATGTCAACTGCACTACTCAGCTTGGTGTCATCTGCAAACTTGCTGAGGGTGCACTCGATCTCACTATGTCATCGATGAAAATATTAAACAGCACTGATCCCAGTACAGACCCCTGAGGGGCACCACTTGTCATCATTGTCCATTTGCACATCGAGCCGTTGACCACTACCCTCTGGATGCAACCATCCAACCAATTCCTTATCCACTGAACAGTCCACCCATCAAATCTGTATCTTTCCAATTTAGAGAGAATCATGTTGTCGGGGACTGTGTCAAAGGCTTTACAAAAGTCCAGATAGATGATTTCCATTGCTTTTTCCTTTCCACTGATGTAGACACTCTATCATAGAAAGCCACTAGGTTGGTCAGGCAGGACTCGCCCTTGGTAAAGCCATGCTGGCTCTCTCGAATCACCTCCCTGTTCTCCTTGTGCTTTAGCATAGCTTCTAGGAGTTCCATGATCTTCCCAGGCACAGAGGTCAGGCTTACAGGATGGTAGTTTCCGGGGTCCTCCTTTCTACTTTTTTAAAAAATGGGTGCAATGTTTCCCTTCTTCCAGTCACCAGGGACTTCACCTGACTGCCATGATTTTTCAAATATCATAGAAAGTGGCTTGGTGACTACATCAGCCAGTTCCCTTTGGGATGCATCTCATCAGGTCCCATAGATAAACATATAAGACCCTAGATAAACAAAACTTGGCAAAGCAGATTACAGGTTGTAAAGGGACAAAGAAACCAAAGGGAAATTGCAATTAAAAAATGAAAGCAAGTCCCAAATGGGTAGTGACCAGGAAATTAAAATGTCATTCTTGTCTCTCCTTATCCGCTTCTTGTGCCCTCACAGTTAAAGGCTAGAGAAATACCAGGGCCACATTCTTTTTAGCACCACGCACCACTGCACTGAAGGATTCACAGCATCACCCCAAACTTGCCCCTCCAAGGCTACCAGCACAACAGCAGGAAGACAATAGGGAAGCAGATCCCCTGCCTCAAGAGAAAGAGCCGCTTGCACTAGATCTCTCCCTTCCACGAGGGTCCTTAGACAAACTCCCCTGCACCACCTTAAGGGATTTGAGGTGACCTCAGGATTCAGGGTGACATCAAAAGTCTTAAACTGCACTTCTGTACTTGCTTGCCCCCCAACACTCACAGTACACAGCAAACTGTCCTTGGCTGCAGCCTTTACAGTGAGGCAGCTTGCTGAGTGCGAGGTGCTCAGGGCACAGAGAGGAACGCCAGCAATTCCCAACTCATGTTGTGGCATTTCACTTTTTCCCCTGGATCCCTTCAGGGGATTGAATCAACCTGGTCACAGAGACTGATGAGCTGCCTTCATCAGAGGAGCAAAGGGTAGAGAATTAAAGCTGTCTGCAGGTTTTCAATAGAGGGGGAGAAATACAGGAAGGAGTTAGTTATGCTTTTTGCATGTGTGCGTGGGTATAATATGTGAAAACAGCATCACGCTAAACTGATTACAGCCCCCTCCTGCCAAGGATCTCAGCTTTGTTACCAAAAAAACCCTCCTGCAGCAGCTTGGTGTGCCTATGAGCTGGATTCACAGAGGAGGACACAGCCTAGAGAGGTTTAGAGTCCAGTGAATCCACTGCAATGACTCAGACAGAGGTACCAAAGCTCGAAAGACCGACCCAGAAAGACAATTCATTAGAGGAGGGGGGAGCACGTCCCTCACCCCAAAGGTGGTGCACTGGAATTAGGCGAGACGGTGAATCCGCAGCTGTGCGCCCATGGAGTGGGGCTGCAGGAGCCTCCCTTCCTTCATCCCCCTTTGCATTTTATTGCCTTTTCCTGTAACACCAACCCAACCCACTCCGGCGCCGCAATGCAGGGCAACCGGCTCCTTCTCAAAGCCCCTTGCGCGCCTTTCCCAGTGCCGCAGAGGAAGTTCGTGATGAGCTCAGGAAGATTTTCCCAGCTGCCCGTGCCACCATAAAATTATACTTCCTCCGTTCAAAAGCAAGAGGCTGCTGGGCTGTTTCCTCCTGCACAAATGAAACTGCAGCCGCTCGCTGCTGCGGGAGCAAATGGAGCAGAGATGCAGAAGACAGGATGGACATTCAGCTCTGTGTTAAACACCTTTCTGAAAGCTCATGCAAATACACGCACGGAACTGGGCCTGTTCAGAATACAGCAACTTTCCCCTCTCTACATGCTGGTGAGAAAAGGCTTCAGCTGCAGCCTTCACTTTGATGTGAAAACTAGTGCCTTTTTTGTATTTATAACTAGTTTCCACTGTGAGGTATTTTTCCCTAGGTCTTTTTTGTTGTTGTTGTTTTGTTTCCCTAGAGAACTCCTTTAACCTTGCTGCATATTTTTTTTTTCCTTTTAAAGAAAATACCAGCTTGGGAACACAGAAGAAGCGATGATAGATCAACTGCCCTCTAAACATTCAGGACCTTCATTTTGTCCTCTCTTTCAGGATATGGGAGTGGTGCAGCTGGAAGCTCAAAGACTCCTTGGTGGCCCTGGGCTGGGAGAGTATTTTTTGACAGACAAAACATCATGTCCATTCCACTCTGCCTCAGCGAACCAAAGCCATTTTAGTAAACTAAGGCAAATTTGGCTGGGAAAGCAGATGCCAGCAGAGAGGACGTGAAGCTCAAGAGGTAACCAAACAGCAAGGGAACAGATTTTTTTTCCACTAATGCAGAATTGCAGACTCTCAACTTTTACCTGAGATACTGAAGTCCATCAGTACGAGGCCCCAGAGATCACAGTTTATTCAGTTCCTCTCTGCTGCATTTTCCAGCTTCCTCTCTGAACAAGCCAATCAGGACCACTCTGATCTCCATCACTCCCAGTATGAGCACTCTCACATGCTGCTCTGTCGTGTGGCATCCCTGTAGCTTCAGGCACATTCCCTGTACCTACATGCAAGGAGTACGGCCTCTAAGGCACAGGGGAAACTCACCCCAGACATACCCCTTTCTTCTCTATAAACTGCCTCCTCTGCAGAAAGACCAGAACTTGCCAACTCACAGCTCTGTGACATGTGGCTGCATGTCACATTACTTCTTTGCCCTGATCTCAGCAGCTCTGCTCAGGCTCCTCTCCTGACAACACGCCAGTCCAAGGGGTTGGATGGAAGAACAGGCGAGACTCTGGCTATCCCAGCTGAACAACTGTCTTGACTCAGCACACCCCAGCGCCGTAGCATATCTTGGAATAATATTTCCATGCAAATAACATCCCAAGCGCTTACCTAATTAGATACATACAGAGCCACTAAGCACTCTAGGGTTTAGGGAAGCTGCCAGGGAACACAGCAGACCCAGGGAAGGGGGAAGGGTGCGCCATACAGCTAAAACCAGAGCAAATTCCTGGATTCCTCAAATATAAATCATGACCACTTTAACGACAGTGCCGCATAATAAGCCCTTCAGCTTTCCAAGTCTTGTCAGGGAAATGCAGGCAGTACATGGGGAGGAACAAATGAGATTTGTGATCCTGCCTGTAACCGAATCCACGGCTCTAGGGACACAAAACAGCATTTCTAATGCATGGCTCTCATCTCCTGTTTTCCTCAAGCCTCGATCTCTCTCAGCACTTGAAAGGCATGTGCCATGCTTTCTTATTCTTCTCACCCTCAAACGCCAAGAACCTCTCTTGAGCTCTGGGGAGGCTGCACAGTTTGGGACGCTGAAAGGTGTGTTTTGCTTCACTAAGCTCCAGCAAACGCCTTGTAAACACTAATTTCGTGCTTTAGATTTCTAAGCACTGAGCAAACAAACTCATTAATCCCCACAGTCCACTGTCAAGTTGTCCTGGATGCTTCCATCTTAACTGACATGGGAAAAGAAGAGATTAAATGTCTCGCCTCAAGCTCACACAGCCAGCAGCGCAGTCAGAGGCTACACTCCAGCTTCCAATTTTCCTGACTGGGATAGAGAGGCAGTGAAACCAAGTGATGTGTGTACAGTAGTAGAGATAGAGTCAGGGACTTGCAGCTTCATAGTTCAACGCACAGGTCCTACAGGTATGCGCCTCATCCTTGGTGGTCAGTTCAAGACACCTTTAGCCAGATTCAGTAGACACTGGAAACTTCCAGCTTACTTTCATAAAAAAAACAACCAAACCTCTGGTGTTTCCAAGAGCTCTGCAGGAGCTGCTCCAAAGTTCTCCAGGGAAGCACCCCTGTGATACCACCTCCCTTATCCCAAGGCAGCTGTGTTCAAATCAGGGGTCACTCAGAAAATTGTCCTCAGCCTCACTTACCCATATGGCCTTCCACAACAGTCTCTTCCCCAGTGTGTCACCTACCAGCAGAGCAGCACAACAGGGGGGTGTTCAGGCAGGGTCAGACAACCGGGACAGACCAGCAGCCACCACAGCAGCAAAAGAAAGCCTGGAGGATCAGAGTGCCAGAGAAGCAGTGCCACACAGGTAAAGAAGAGAGCTCCAACTCAGCTCTTGTATGGATGTGCCTGTTCTTCCCCTCAGCAACCCAAGGGGAAGCCAGCAGGAAGTGGGGAAGCAGCTGAGTACAGAGGAACTTCAGCCTTTGGGGAGCAGCACGGCTGTCTCAGGCAGGCCAGCAGAGCCCTGCACAAAGGAAGACCACGCAAGGTCAGAAAAGTACTTGCAGATCCCTGCCAAGACCCATTACCGGGCTGACTGAAAGCACTTTAGAAGAAAAGAAGGGCAACCGCTTTTCCTCTGTCGTCAGGAGATTTACTGCCTCTGATCTGATCTTCCCACTTCCAAATCGGGACAGGCTGAAGAAGCTGGAATCAGATGAAATGATGCTACCCTCCTGACCACCCTCTGAAAATCGTTCTACAACATGCCATGTCCTTGTAAGGCCCTGGGCTTTGTGTCTACAATACAGCTTGTTCAGAGGACCTGTGAAGCATTTAGTTAGGACATCTGCCAGGAGCAGATTTAAGCCCACTGCCAACTTAAGAGCAGTGGCTGCTGCTTAATGGGATGGTAAATATGGTTAATGGGAAAGCATCAGGTGGTTTTAGTGGTGTTTATTATAAGCTTTTGCTGAACCTCTGCTTTTCAGTTCCCAATTACTGTGCCACTTAAAAAAAAAAAAAATCAGAAATACGGTAATTGCAAATGTTGCTGCCCTTAATTTGTCTGTTCCCCTCCAGCAGCCCTGAGGCTGGGAGCATTTTCAGAGGCTCTGTCCTAGTTGGTCGGTGCAAGCCATATCACCCGGGAGCTGCCAGGACACAAGACCACGTGGCTCCCTCAAGACCCTGAGTGATGCACAGCCATCATATGTCTCAGCTCTGGGTGGTGCCTAAATGCCACACTGAGGGTTTTACAGTGGCCACCTGAAACACAGTAGGCAGCAGTTTGGTTTCTAGTTGACCTGTTCAGCTTCTGCTTGTAAGAACACAGGCCTGTTTTGCCCTGTCATGGACACAGCAGCTCCACAGTGAAGCCACTGTCAACCCTCTGACTGCTAGATGTTGCTGTCTTGACAAAAGGCTGTCTCAGGGTCAGCTCAGAAAAGAGGATTTGGTCAATTGGTCAACCTCAGAGGAAGAACCACCAGTCCTGGAGCAGAATGTGACAGGGGACGTGCCGTCAAGCTTTGCTGACGGGCAAGGAGCCTATGCATGCCTGAGGCAGAGCAAGGTGGGGCATTGCCTACCTGCCTACCAAATGCTACCAAAGATTAGAGCAGACAGGAGGCGGATTCCCAGCCACAGTGGGGACACATAGGGGCGACAGGTAGGGGCAGATTCCTTCCAGCAGCTCAGCCAGTTTCTCCAGACTGACATCGTACCCCCAGGCAATCCCAAACTCACCAGCTGCTTCTTGAAACTCACATTCCCTCTCAGAGGCACCCTTCGAAAGGGAGGCTGACAGAGGAAACTCAACTCCAAGCTGTTTACCCGAGGAGGCTACAAGGCTAGATATCCCTGCTGGTGCTTGCTACCTCCTGCTTTCCCTGCAGCATCCCCAGAAAACAACCTGGAAGCAAATGCAAGAAGTGACCTGGTCCAAGGCTCTGCATATTTCAGAGCAGCTGACTCTGTCAGCTGGTAATGTCCCTGTGCCAGGCAGGCCTCTGGCCCTTGGGAAGTGGGAATGCCCACCCCTCGGAGAGGCGAAACACCCCCACACCCAGCTGCCAGCGCCATGCCTCCTCCATGGCAGGCACCGCTCCCAGTTGGGCGTACGGACCTAACCCACCTCTGTGCTCTCCTCGGCCTTAAACCCCAGGACTCCCGCTACCCCTGACCCCGACGGTCAGCCCGGGTCTGAAGGTCGCTCACTGAAACATGGCATCCTTCACCCCTGCACCCAACCGTTTCTGAAGGCGACAGAGCCACTGTTGTGCTCTCTGCCCCTGAACCCCCACGGCCATGCACAGGGAGACCCCGTCCTTCCCTGCCAGCCAGCCTAGACCCGTTTCCTACGCCACCTCCACCCCCAGCTCCCTGTGAGCCCCCCGCTCACCCCGGCAGCCCTCGGGAGAGCCGCAAAGGGGCACGGATGGCCCGGCTCCTCCAGTAAACGGGGCTCCCGGCTTCCCCCGCACCCCAAACCTCCGGTTCACCCCCTCCTCCTGTCTCCAGCCACCGCAGGCCGGAGCCGGGCCCCTGGGCGCCCCGCCCGGCGGACCAGGCGAGGCCGGTGCCTCACGGCCTGCACCGCCGCCGCCGCCGCACTCACAGGAGGTCGGGCCGGTGCCGGTGGAGGATAGCGCAGAAGGCCAGGCCATCGCGGAAGGAGGCGCTGAGGTCGCGGATCTCCACGCCGCGGTACCCCTCGCACTGCTGGCGGCACCAGGCTTGCAGGGCGCCCCGCGGGCCCGACATGGGAGCGGCCGCTCCAAGTGCCACCGCCACCGATACCTCCGCCGCCGCCGCCAGCCCAGGGGCGGGGCGGGGCACTGGGGAGGCGGGGCCTGCGCGTTCCGGGATCCCCCGAGCCCCTTCCCCCGGCCGCACGCTTGCGCGGCGCCTCGCCGGTAGGTGCCCGCTGCCCTCGCAAGGGAGGAGCGCTGCAGCCCCCTCGGAGAGGAGGGCAAGGGGTGGCACGGTCAGACCCCGGGCAGCCGGCGGGGCTCGCAGGAAACACGGCGGGGAAGGGGACAGAGCCCCAGGGCTGGCGGCTTCCCCGTAAGCACGGCAGCAGGCTGGGGACACAGGAAGGCTGAAACCTCAGAGAAAAGCCCTGCAGTCTTTTTTCCCCCCCTCAGTCCCTGAAGCTGAAGGAGGGGAGGCCTGCAAGCAGGAACTGAAATCAGTTGGGACTGAACTCGAGTTTAACTTCAGCTAAAATAAAACACCAGGCAACCTCATTTCTGGATCCTCTTCAGGCTCAAGACGTAGGCTGCTGGAGGCAGAAGCAGTTCTCAGCAGTCCTAGGGGCATAAGCTGCAGCAGCAGAGGACATGGAAACATCAGACAATGGAGTATGTGTGGGATGTAGGTTGCTCCTGGGGCAGGCACAGGGCCAGGGAGGGCTTTGAAGATGAGGACATTTGGAGTGCAGGCAGCACTTCACAGGAAGCCCTGGAAGAAGTGGAGGAAGGGTGCGATACAATCTCAGGAACCCACGACACTGAAGCAACCGATTGTCACGAGAGCTGGCTCGCATGCTTAGTGTGATGGCCTGACAAGGAGGGGGGGAGGAAAACATGCTATTAAATGTTAGTTTATTTCACTAAACATTTTTTTCATTTCCAATTCAGCTAAGGTGAGGGGGCAGTATCTACCTCTGTGGAAGATCAATCCATCACACAGATGTTGAGCTTATTGCTGGTGGTTCCAAATCAGTAGGAGTACCCTCTCAATTTTTTTATGAGCTCTGTATTCCTCTCTCCAGTCAGTTCTCCTGCTCAGCACCCTCCTTCTTCTCTTCCACTGTTTCATTCTATTGCCTCCATGGCCTCAGAGCTGGAACAAGTGAAAAATGAATTCTCTCTGAAGGGCTTCTGCAGCCTCCCCCCTGAGATTCCGGAGATAGGCTGTGGTGTAAATCACTGGAAAAGCTACTATGCAGAGAAAAAGGAAATGAAGTATTGTCTTGGTTTTGTAATGACAGAGCTGGCTGCTCAGGATCCTCCACACATGCCCAACAGCACCTTCCTGATGTATCCTAAAAAAACATCCCTGATCCTGCTCTTCCTTAACTGTCTTTTCCAGGGTCCATAATCACAATCCCTCCCATCACGACTGCAGGTCAGAAACAGAGCAGACAACCCTGTGCTGTGGTTCCCTCTGATAAAATCATTTTGACCAGAATGCTTCCACTAACCAAACCCTGCTGCAGCAGGCAAGGCTCCAGCTCTAACCAATCCACCCCACCTCCCTGCAGAGCGCCTTTCCAGCAGCAACGGGGCTCTGTTGATGCTGCTGAACACCATGCATTCCTCTAGCTTCAAGCAGTGCCAGGCACCACAGCTCACTGAGCCCGTCTTTCTGCCCCATGAGAGAGCTGCAAGCTCTTCCTGGCTTCGTTCCACCAAGTGCCAGTCTCGCTCAGTTAACCTTCAGCGGTCCCTCACACAAGGCGTAGAGCCAGGCACACCGGCGGATGGTCTCTGTGCATCCTCTGGTAGCTGCCCATTTAATCTCACTCTGCACTGCCTGTACCCTGCCCATCTGACTTAAATGACTTTGTGACGGGAAACACAGTAAACACAGTTTACTTTTGAGCAGTATCTAGGACACTAGAAACTTGACCCTCATTCAAACATGGCATATAATCCAACAAAGGCTGATTATTCCTGACTTCTAAACAGAATCGCATACGAAGCCAAGCTGGGCTGCCAGGACCCCTCTCTCAGTGGAAAGGAATGAGAGGGAGGGGTACAAAGAAGCAGATGGTATATATGAAGCATGCTTTGTGTAGCTTTCCTGTTACACACACAGGTTCTTCTCTTGCACCTGTTTCTACCACTCAAACACCAAACTATTTAAAGACAGCAAAAGGAAAGGGGAAAGAGGGTGTGTAGGGGAGAAGAGATGCGGTTCATTCTTTGCATTCTCTTCCCTAATGTTTACAAGTCCTTCATTCCCCTTCATAGGGGTAGTTTTCAACTGTTTTTTCTCTTTCAAGGTGCTGCAAGTTTGCCTCAAAGAATCCAGAGTGGCTGGAGACCTGAGAAAATTAGCATTTAAAGGGTTTTAATAAATTAATCGGCCTCAGGGAGTTTTCTGGAGAAACTGAATTCCATTAAATTAAGGGCCAGAACTTGGGCATCACTTGTGCTGAAATAAAACACTGCCTCCAGCAAGGACATCTCATTAGATGACCAAAGTTAATGTTGATTGAATGCTTACAAAAAATCCTCCCCCTTCCTTTAAAAACATGTCAATCCATGGAGCATTTGGAGCATTTCTACTTCATAGCAACTAAAAAAAAAACCCGACAGGTGGGAAGGCAAAAATGCAACCTTCTATGAAAGCAACTACAGCTCAGGTTTATTCAGTGTGTGGGGCAAGAGCTAAAAGGAATATTGTTAGCTTGCATCTGTTTCCATATCCTGTGGAAACACTGCAGAACAGCTGATTTTCTCCCTGTTAATCAGTTCCCCAGCCTTTCCTATTCACTGTGCGCAGTGCCTTTACAGAGCACGGAAAGGGATCTGCTCCCCACTGTTACCTGCAACAGCATGGATCAGACAGCACAAAGCAACAGCAGCTGCCCATGTCTTCAGATGCAATTACACTCTTCCACAGAGGAAAAATAAATGAACACCTCAGATACTGAATGTTCACCAGGAAAATTCCACTAATTTATTAGATGCCTTGTCCTCCTTAGGGTAGCTTGAGCCAAATGAGTCTGCTTACTTAAGTACAAAAAGCCTTCAGGGTCACAGGAGATTCCAGAAATGCCAGAACCTCGAGCTCCCCTCCCTCACCACTAAGAGAATAATCTCTCCCACCCACTTCTCTGCTCAGGCCGATCACTAAATCCACAGAAGTTTTAGGGTCTCTGGCCCATCTTCTTCAGTGTTCGATTCAACTGGAATTAGAGAAAACAAAGGTCAGGGAAATACACAGTGGTTGACATACACTACTATTGCCATCAGCAGCCTTTATCCAATGCCTCTGCTCCTTCCTCTCCAGCCCACTGGCAAAAAGAGCTCTCGCACAAGTGCAAGCAGTGTGCAAAGTAGAACAGGAACTATTAAGACCTCCTTCTCTCCAAGACAGCAAAGGAAGATGTGGGGAGAAGAGAGGGCGCAAACTTCTAGCAGTGGTATCGCAGCCCTGTACTACTCAAGTCCCCACATCTCAGGAGTTTGCTGCCCAAATTTCCAGAGGACAGCAGCCTCAGGAGAGTGGAGCAGTGACAGAATGTCACCTCCTGGCTGGGCACAACGCTGAAGTCATCTGTGCTCCAGAAATCTTTGAGGCCACTTTCTAGAGCCGTAGTTATGATAGCAGAGGTATGATTTTGGTTGTGTTACTGATAAGAACATCACAATTGTCTAGGAACAATGGAGTCTTGGACAGTAACACCCTCCTCCTTTTCCACTGTGGCTCAAATGAGCACTTCTCACACAAAAACATACCATTCTTCAAAGGCCAGCAGCTGCTGCTTAAACCACCTGCCTTTGCCCAGTGCCTTGCAGAGCCAGGCTTTTCCCCACAAGGCATTGCCCAGCTGTCTCACACAAGCGTGGCTCCTCCATGGTCTGCACAGCCCAACAGCTGCCCCACTTTTCCCACAGAGATACCCAGCTCTCCTGCCTGGGCCTCACCTCCTCAAATTTGTGGATCTGGCGGATGAAGAAGTCCCCATAGCGTCGAGCAACCTTTGTGTCCGCAATATGGATCATGTCCTGGGGAGGGAACAGCAGGAGGTCAGGAAAAGGACTGTGCTAGCAGGGAGACAGCAAGCAGTACCAAATGTGAGGAGCAACCAAAGGGGCTTCAACTCCAGCCCTTGTTCAGCATCACACATACCTGACCTGTGCTAGTCCCACAGCAACTATTCAGTTCTCTGTGGGCTGCCTTCCCTGTACCTTTGCCTGGGATGGGTCCTAAATTTACATCATATTCACTTCCGACATTCCTGCACACTCTTGCCTATTTTTGTCTCTCTTTGCAGCAATTTGACAGCCCCAACCCCGATTCATGCTCTGCTTCCCTCTACCAGCAGATAAGAGTCACGGAAACTACCAGGAGAGCTAGGCTGAGACACAGCATGAGACCTTGCAGGAAGATGTCTGCTCTAAGGACCAAGAACAAGGGGCAACCTGTTCTTCTTTGTGGCAAGAAACCTAATGGTTACTGCTATCTTCTTTGAAAATGAAGTCTTAAAACACTCTTTGCTATGCTTCCTGCTGACCAGAGCTCCAAGGGCTGGATGGTGACAGGACCATACCTTGTGTTTAGATTCCTCCTACAGCAGACAGAGCTAAATACTGCTCCAGTGAGAAATGGACCAAGCAACATCCCTGCTTTGTCAAGCAAAAGAGAGATGTGGAGGAGACCTACAAAGCTGACAATCCCACCTGACAAACTGACAGCACTATCTGTTACCCAGCTGTTACCTCCGGAGAATACTGACAGACAAACAGTTCCTCCTGTCCTGGGGAAGACATTTAGGACCTTTGTTTTCTGGGTACAACAACTGCCAAAGCTGCTGTGACATCCCATCACTGTTCATCCACTAACACTTCTACAAAGCAGGGCTACGACTTCATTGTGGGCAGGCAAGCCCTTCACATGGCAAAGGAGAAGGGCACGTTTTCCATAGACTGAAGCAAAACTAGGTGCTGTGACTTCCAGAATTTCCTGGGTGAAGGAATTTCCTAGCCAGCAAGGGGCAGATACCAACCTTGTCAATATAGAAGTCGACCTCAGAGGCGGACTGGAACTCTCCATCCAGGGCAGATATGCCACTAGTCCATACGAGGTTCTTCATCTTGTGCTTGAAGACAAGCAGCTGGATACGAAACTCCTGCTCTGTGAGGTCTAAGAAGCCAGCCAGCTTTGCCACAGGCATGGTGGTGTAGAGCTTGAGGAAACTACGGATGGTGGAGAGCTGCGCCTGTTGCTGAACCTCATCAGCAAAGACCTTGAGCTGCTGCAGGAAGGGCTCCTTGTGGTAGTTGGGGTGCACATTGTCATAATTGGGCACCACGGGGGAGAGGAACTTAGGGCAAGCGTAACTGAAGAGCTCTTCATAGACTTGTGCATCACCCTTCTGCATGCGCAGCATCTTATCCCCATATTTCTCTCGCAGCTGCAGGTGGATGCTCTCATCTATGCGCATGGGGTACATGGTGAGGGCGATGGCCAGGAGTGCATGCATCTGCTCATTCTGCTTGTTAATCTGCAACAGAGAGAAGAACCTGTTAGGTTGTCAATGTACTCAGGCTTTATGGCACTGGAGGGAGCTGGGAGCTGTGTTTTTCAGAGACAGACCCTTTACCCAGAGCGCTGATGGTCCTGATGCTCAAGGGGGACAACACAAAGCAGTAGTGTCTCTGGGCAAAGCAGACAGATGAATGCTATATCAAGGCTCTGATCAATGAAAAAGAGGGATGGACAAGATGAAAGTACAGTGAATGTATCCAGAGCCATACAGCACCTGGATGGCCAGACGCAGGTTTGACTGCTTTGGTGCAAAAAAGTGCAGAAGAGAAGGAAAGAGATAGTTTAACAACCATCTCCTGGCAAGGGACAGTTATCAGGGAGGCCAGTGAAGAAAAGACCGAGAAGGAAGATTTATCTGAGTGTGGGATGAAGCAGACAGCTGTGTGTCTGAAACAGACATACCAAATTTTTGAAGTGTCATGGAATTAAGAACGGTAGGACTTGGACACAAAGAGCTAGAAATGAATCATAAGGAAGAAAAGGAGACAGCAACAGCAGGGATTAAAAACAGGCACCAGAGACAGTTTAGGTGGAAAGAGAAAGGAGCTTTGTTTCAGCCATGCTGAACTAAAACAGTCTGTGAATGATTATCTGATACTGGAAACATATCCAACAATGGCAGTAACCTGAAATGCAGGACTGGACTAGAAACAGGACTGAGTGTGAAGAAGTATCAACAAGAGTATCATTAACAGTTGGTATTCATTGACAACACTGCCTAGAGGGAGAGTGCAGATGGAACCAGGGCAACTGTATGGTGAACAATCAAAGGAACTACTAACACAGCTAACAGAAAATATTGCCACACATGGCAAAGGAGTTCAAAGGATCCAGGAAAACAAGGCTGGACTATTAGATGTAGGTTATCAGGTGACAGAGGAGGGGCAGGAAAGAAGACAGCAGCTTTTTCTTTTGGGAAGTCTAGACTTATTCTATCCCTTACCATCTCGTACTTGTAGGTCGTCCTCTGAAACATGCTCTTGGTCCTCTGGATGTAGAGAAGGATGTTGGCAAAGACACGGATGGCATCCTGGTAACGCCGCATCATAAGGTATGCGAAGCCCACATAGTAATAGGTGGTCACCTGGCACTCAGGCACCCGGGAGTACATGCTCTGAGAAGGAAGGATCAACACGTTATGTCAGAGCAGAGAAAACCACCTTTGATCCAAACAGATTATTACCCAGAATCCAGTCATCTCTGCTCTCACTCCCATCCCAAATATAGAAAGGAGAGGGTTGGTTAAAGATACCTCACCTCTCTCCCATCCCTGCAGCAGCTTCCTCCTTGTTTATTATATCATCCCATTTCCTATGTTTTCCAGTTTCAGCTTCCTGTAAGCAGAGGACTCTTGCACTGTGCCCTAATACTGCTTTGCTCATATTTCACTCCATGTCCTATGCCAGACAGCACATACAGAGATCTGTGCCAAGCATTGGGCAAAGCCTGTGTTGCAGCCGGACTTTTGTTAGCCGCTCTTACCACAAGTGGCACCCAATTCTAGGGCAAAAACGTGCAAGGTGGAAGTGGTCACAGTGAGAACAAGAGTCAAAATAAAAGAATGAGCCATTGACCAAGATGGGAACAACATGTTCAGCTAGCTACCACTATGCTAACACTCACAGTTCAAATTATATTCCCTGTAACAACACTGCCTTGCACAACACAGCAAACCTCCTAAAAAAAATAGGCATTTGTGCTGCAAGAGCATCAGGCATTATCATATGGCTTGATTTAATGCCAAGGCTCCAGCTGTGTTCAATTGCAAACTCCTGAAAACTACAATAGCTCTATACACCTCCTCAGCTGGAACATTCATTGTGGCAATCTTTCACCGGCATGTTTGAATAGAGGCATTTGGAAAACTGGAATGGAGGGTTTAAAACATGTTGCGTTACCTTCTTGTTGAGCTCGATGTTCTCCAGAACCTTGATTGCTTGGTAGTAATCCCCCAGCAGAGAGTGCAGACGTAGTAGCCCAACCAGGCTGAAATAGCCCAGCATCTTGTAGAGAGAGTGGCGACCGTATTCACCAGCCACGCTTTCTGGGTCACCTAGGAAACAAAGGAACCATGATTCTTTCTTCCAAGGAAGCAAAGCTGCCCTTTCAGCACCTCTATGTTTACAAGCAAAGGGAGCAAGACCTCAAGGGTAATCAGCAGCACTTCTCACATAAGGCCAACAGAACCTGTTTCCAGTCAATCCATCCATTGATTAGGGGTCTGATCCAGCTTCCAAACAAAGCCAAGAGAGCTTGGTCAGATCAAAGCAAGGCAGCACAGACACCAGTCTTACTTAGCATCACCCAGGTAGCTCACCTCCACTTGTATAGACCTCCAGCTGTCGATTGATGTTGGATTTGTCCACTAGAGAGTGCAGCACATTAAGGACACTGTGGACATTCCAGATCTTGGGGTTGGAACGAAGGAAATCTATTTCCTCTTCAGACTTCTTGGCTGTTTTGCAGCGGTACTGGCTGAAAGACTGGAACTACAGGAAAACGCAGAGATTCGATGATGAGAAGCTAGTCTGGAGATGTTCACCTAAGTGCACTAAGCTTACAAGTTGATCACACAAACGCACTACAAAAAGCTACAAGTCACATGAAAAAGAGATTTTCATCTGACACGACCTGGCAATCAAAATGGCAAATTATACCACCTTTAAAGCACCTAGGGAAAAAATGACACAGTGCAGAGGGAAAAGGCCAGATGACAGAAGGAAGCAGAGAAGGATCTGTCAGACAAGTAGGACATGCAAGTAAACACAAATTTGCTGTCTGAACAGGTAGCAAAGAGAATGACCAAATCCTAAGATACATCTGCATACAAACACATCTTTTTCTATATATGCACATATTCTTTTTCATCCTCAAGCTTGACATGACTGCACTTGAGGAGATCCCCACAACTCTATAATAAAAAGTTACAGAGAAAGGAACCTATAGAGAAAAATGAATAGCATTTGAGATCTGTGTTACTGCACTCAATAAGTGGAAAAATATTTCCTAACGTCAAGATCTGAGACCATAAATTATTTCAAATCAGGTCAACAATCTCACAGTGCAAGCATAAAGGCCTTACTGACTAAGAAATACAAAACTAAAGTAAAACCGTAGAACATAAACTAGTTTGAACAAGACTCTTCATAAGATCTTTGTGATTATAGCAGACTTCAGCCAGGTTGTTTTGCACAAATCAGGCAGAAATGAAGGTGAGCTAAAAAAAAATCCCCTGAAACAGAAATATCAATAGAAGTCTCGGACTCCCTAAAGAACTACCTGTAACTTAAAAATCTTTATATTTACAACTACATCATCCACCTGGTGACCCAGGAATAACAGTGCTCTCCAAAGTTTTTAACCTGTAATGGTATCCTAGCTCTGAAAATCACGGAGAGGGAGGAGGTGGAAAATTTATAGTGCTAAGAGAGGCAAGGCCACCCCAAAATGGCCCAGCCTCACAGTCATATACCTGGTATATGAATTCATCAATGATATCCCAGAGCCACTGATTGGGCAGTTCCAGAGGAGCAGGGCCATCAGCATCTGCAGAAGAACATACATAACAGATGAGAGGCTTAATACCTTCAACAGAAACAGTGGCAGAACTGGAGAAACAGACAAAGTAAAGAACATAGGCATTTTCGTGAAATGGGAGATGCAGAAGCAGATTAATGAAACTTCCAGGAGGGTGGTGATATGTAGCTTCAGCTATCTCAACTGCCTTCACTTTTAGAGAATAAGAGCGTGTATGCAGTTAATGTCTAGAGTGTGACTGCTCAGCAGCATTATTCTCAGAAGCTGTGCACAGACTGTAGGGGTTTACCCTTACCAATGTATTCTCTGCAAGAAGTCTGGCAGGGAGTCACAAACACTAACATTTGTTCCAAGGGAAGTCAACAGCAGTAAGCAGTTGACAAACACTGCAAGTTTTCTGTAGCTTACAGCTTCATTTTGCTTTTTAATAAAGATAGGTGAAGCAGTTCTCAGCAAGACAAAAAGCTAAGTCAGTTTTATTCTTTACAGTATTTCAGAAAACACTGGAAACTATTTGCGCTTTTTGTGGTTTTAAATGCATGGATGTAAAGTGCTATTCATTCAACAAACTCAAACATATGGAAAATCTGTAGACTACTTCTCCCTGTCTGATCTATAAACAAACACATTCCAGTTCTTCTGACCCTTTCTCCAGCTTTGCCCTTTCCAAAATTCACAAGCCAGAAATTAATTGCAGCAACTCACTCAGGATGTAATTGAAGAGATTGCAGTAGTTGTAATAGGATTCAAATCTCTGCTCCAGTGTGGGCCCCCCCTGCAATGAGAAGTCAGTGCAGCCTGCTTAGTTTCAAGCATGGCAGGAGTGAGTCTATGGACAACAGCATATGAAGGACAGTCAACAGTCACAGCAGTAGAGGGTCTATTTCAGAACTATTAGAGCCAATATTCAACCAGGACACCCACCTGCACCACTCAGAAAATCTGAAATTGTATCACTATTGTCCCATAGAATAGTGCTGACTTTTCATGGACAGGTAGCGTAGGCCAGGACGACCAAGCATTCAAATCTGCTGTGAATAGGATGCATTAACCTTCTTTGTCCTCCTCTCTGCTGCCCAGACTTAACAACTTCTTATTACCTTCAACAGCTTTCCTTCTTTCATGAGAGGCCTTAATAAATCAACAATTCTGCTTCTGGACAGTATTCCTAAATGCTTTGAAAGACCAGTAAACATGGTAGGGAATTACTCAATTCTTAGAACCTTCTTTGTTTCACTGGAGACCCTCGAGGGCAGTTTGAAAACCCCTAACAGCAAAGCCTGAAAAACCAGTCTCTCCAGTTAAAACCTGACTAAAACCTGTGTGTTAACACAGCAGCCCTTTTGAAGTCCCCATTACTCCACCCTCTGGACCACACCAAAACTGCAGTTATTACTTATTTACCCCATAAGCCACACCTCTGTTCAGCTTCTTTCCTTAAAGGACTAAAACCTGTGATTTTCTCACTGACTTCAAATTATCTTAAGGAAAAAAAGTAACATTTGTTTTGTTTTATAGAGTGTTAACTCCTTCCATTTCCTTCTCCTGTAACCTTTACGGTACCCATGTTTCCCCCTCCACAAGGCACTCTGACCCCATGTGTTTTTTTAAACCCAAATAATGTGCCTTCCTCTCGTGACACCCCCTCACACACCTGATAATCTGAAGAACAAAGAGCCACAAACACACAAACCCAACTGATCTATAGATTACGCAATTACAGCTCTATCAAAACTAAAATTCAATTACCTCCCAACACCTCCTTCTTCCCTAACTCACTAACCACTACATTTGATGTCAGTAACAAACTTTTACATAATAGCCTCCTGAAAACTCAGACTAGGTATCCTGATTTATATAAGCTGCCAGGGAAACTTGCACACTTATTACAACCAAGCTTGAGGAAACAGCTAACGAGCCTCAGAAAGACAATCAAGGCTTTCTTGCTTTTCAGTAGTCAGAGAATCCTTACTGAACTAACAAAAGGCAAGAATGCTAAGCTTCCCTAAAGGAAATTTGACTTATAGCTCATAAACCAATTCAATCCTATCTTGCAAAAATTATGGAACCACTGACACTATGGTAGCAGCAAGATTTGGCAAGTTTTACGGCACAGAGAAGCCAGCATGCAACCAACAGGAAAACACAGGACAAACACTCACACTGACTTTGGCGTAGATGTGCCTATAATACAGCTCCTTGTACAGGATGAGGAAAACAGCATCTGGAAAAGATGACAGAATCTGACATTAGCAAGTCAGGCCTAGGCAACTGGATCTCTCAGATACACAAGTGGTGCTCTTTTTGCCACAGTAATCAAGGGAGGCACAAAAGGATACTTTGTTCAAGTCTGACTTCTTGCCAGGCATTTGCTGAAGGAGTTACCTCACAGTTACCTGTGAACAACAATGACTATCAAGCATTGGAACAGGCTGCCCAGGGCAGTGGTGGAGTCCCCATCTCTGAAGATATTTAAGAGACATGTAGACGTGGTGCTGAGGGACATGGTGTAGTGGTGACTTGGCACTGCTGGGTTAATGGTTGGACTTGATCTTAGAGGTCTTTTCCAACCACGGCTGTTCTGTGATTCTGTGACTGACTCAGGCAGTAGCAACACTGTGCACCTGCTCACTCATATATCAAAAGTGATTTAGTTCCTCATCTCTCCAACAAGCAAAAAGAAAGTAAAAGACCTACCGTTTCCAACCTGAGGGGCAATGGCCTCAGCCTCTGGCCATGGGGTGTTCTTAAAAAACCTTTCTGTCAGCTTTGTCCAGCTGAAAGATAGACACACGTGTGGTATTAGAAACCATTTCTCAGTATGACAGCATTGGATTTACAGATCACAATAGAGAGGCCTTGGAACTGATGAAAGTAGAACACCACTACCATCCCCTTTTAGTAAGTACAGTGTTGAAGCAAAGAATTAAAATTGCAAACTAAGCAATTGAAAGTCTTCCCTGAAGTATGGAAGAGTTGTGTATGTTACTTTCACATTCCCTTTATGGGAAGGTGACACAGCAACGAGCAGGAGCATCTGTAGGGAACAGATACAAGTTACACCTCGCAGCTTTCCGCAAACTGCCTAACTAGCCCTACTGAGGTCATTTTTTGATGCCTCCACACCTGTTAGGCTGATATTTTCCTTCAGACAGGTCACAACTCACCCATACTTACATTAGCCTACTGATCTGGAAATATCTGTTTTTTTCCCCAGTAATCAATCAAACCTCATACTGTATTTTAGAGAAAGCCCTAGTTTGGAACAACACAGGTAGTAGTCAGTCTTTCCTTTGAAGAGCATGATGAAGAGCAGTTTAAACAGTGAGTGCCCCTTGCAGGCTTTGTACCTGTTTTCATAGATGTCCTGGATCTCGTACACCTTCTGGTCAATAACATCACTGGAAACACGGCTGGCCTGGAGCTCGTACACCTTCTGGTCAATGAGATCTGACACCGTCTTATGGAAATACTGAATGAAGTTTTTGATCACCTCGGGGATCACCTGGTAGGTCTGTTGCTCGTACTGCCGCTCGTAAGCCAGGTCCTGCTTCGGGTCTCCTGCGGGGAAGGAGGCACGGTGAGGTGGCTGCCGCACGGCCCAGCCCGGGCCTACAGACCCCGCTGCGCACCAACAGGCCCAGCGCGCCCCAGGGGCCCCCGCGGCCGAGGCCCACACTCACCCGTGTGCATATCATAGTCGTTGGAGTAGGCGTAGGGGTCGTAGGCGGCCTGTGGAGAAAGAGAGACCGGCAGAGTCACCGCGACCAGCCCGGACGCGACCCCCCAAGCGCCCCCGCATTCCCAGGACCCTCGTCCCGCACCTCGTTGTCGTAGTCCTCCCCCGGGTAGGCCATGGCGGCGTCGCGTCGCGTCAGGGAAAGGACTCCGGGCGGCAACGCGGGCCCGGCGCGGAGCGGGCAGGAAGAGGGGGTGAGACCAGGGGCGGGGTTTGGGCCGGCTGGCCGGAAAGGGCTGAGGTGGAGGAGGGGCGACTTCGCCCTTCCACTGGTTGAAACAACTGTCTGTCTTCAGCCTGCAGAGCTGCGATGGGCCAGGTGCGGGGTCTGGCCCGCCCCCCTCTCTGATTGGAGAGCGTGCCTGCCCGTCAGCTCCTTTTGGGCACCGCCTCCGCACCCTCGCCTCTTCTTCCTTCTCCTTACTCCCTCTAGTTCCCCATTGGATGCACCCGCAGGGCTGCGGTGCCTTCGATTGGTCCAGCGGACACGGCCCGCCCCGTTGCTATTGCCACGACCCTCCCGTCTGCCCCCGCGTAGCGGCCTGGCCTTCGTGGCCCGGCCCGTGAGGGAATGGAGAGCGGCGGCGGGGCCACGGCAGCCCCCGGCGTGGGGCCGGAGCCCGAGCCGGAGTCTGAGCCCGAGCCGGCGCTGGGGGCTGGGCTGGGGCTGGGGCCGGCGGCTGGCGCCCACCTCGGCTATCTGCATGTCCTCTGGCAGCGGGAGGAGCCCACGGGCAAGATCCCAGCCCACCGCCTGCGCAGGGCCGCCCGCCTCCACCGCCGGCTGGGGCCTACGGGCAAGGAGAGCCATGGTGAGCGAGGGGCGGCGGGGAGCGGCGGTGCTGCCGGCCAGGCCACGGCAGAGTGGAGAGGCTCCGATGCGGGGAGCCGGTTACGCTTCGGCTTTCCCGTGTGCGGGGTCTCTGGAAGGAGATCGGATCTGCTCGGTGGGTGGCTGGGGAAGACACCTTTGCTCCAGCCAAAGGAGGGTGCCCATCAGGAGTGGGAGGGCCCGTGGCCGGCCTCGGGAGGAGACAAGGAGAGCACTTCTTACCTGGTGTCTTGATCTGCTTCCCCTTCTCTGGGCTGAGCCAGCACCAGCGTGGTACGGGCCCTGCACCTGGGCTTAAATGCCGGGATTTTGGTAGGGAAATGGTCCTTTTTTCTCTGTGCTTTCCAGTAATTGCTTTCTTTTCTCCATAGCTCTGAAAAGGCTGCGTGAAGCTGCCAATAGCAATGACTTGGACACAGGTAAGACTTCTGCCAGTCCTACTTGGAACTTCTTGGAAGGGCAGTTTTGTCAAAGAGCTTTATTTCAGGAGAGGAGGAGGAAAGTGCAGATAGTTTATGGACATGGTGCTTTAGATGATGCAAGTCTAGAAACTGCTTTTCTGGAGCCTTATTCCTCTCTTTCAGCAGAGTGAGGCTGATATTCACTTTTTCACTGCATCTGGTTCGTAGTTTTAGTTTTCCAGCTGCCTCAAGCTAAATCAGCACTGCACTATTCCAGCTTTTTTTGGTATGTAACTTTCACCCAATTGTAAGCAGCAAGAGAGTAGCGTTTTGGTGTGGCAGAAAAGTTATGATTATCTAAGCCATACCCTGTGTGATGAGACAGCGTGACCCAATAGGTCAGAACCAGGAGCAGTGGTGGAATCTGCCTCTCACGGCAGCTTCAGAGAAGGTTTGTGGCCTATCTGTGTCTCCCTTTATCTCTATTGTATATTAGGTGGGGTTTGATACAAAGTGTCCAGCAGCAGTATTGGTGTATATTATCTGCCCCTTACCATTGTTCCTCCTTAGACTATACTGTCCCCTCAGCTGTGGTGACCTAACTGTTCATCAGGCCAATCTGTGAACAGAATTGGAAACTGGTTTGACTTGTAGAAATTCCCAGTATATCAGGATGAGGGTTTGTCTGGCGTGCTTCACACTTTAGCTCCACAGTGCACTTTGTTTTGTGAACTGATGGATGAAGTTAATCTGTGAGCTCTGTCAATACAGAAAGGCTTGGCTTCAGTCAGCAAATCAAGAGGAAGAATGAAAGAATCAAGCTTTATTAAAGTTTTTGTTTCAGTCCGTCTTAGATTTTTACATCTGTATTTGATACACAGGTTCCCGTTTGCAGTCCTGCTGTGTTTTGTGTACTCTGCAACTTGAGGAAGTGTCTGATGATGAATTTATTCTTAATCGAGTAAAAATCTTTGCTGTTTCCTGTGGTGGCACTGGGTAGGAGATATTATGTCATTTCCTACCAGCTTCGGGGAAGGACTAGGTGGCACTGTCAGTCTCCCTTTCTTTCTTCTGGGGTACCAAACATCCCCCATTAATACCAATTCCATCTTTTCAGCTGTTCCTTTCACTTCTGTACCACACTTAAAGCAGTAGGGGTACAGGAAGAAATTCAAATTTGACTATAATTTCATCTCTGGAAGCTGAGACGAATGGTGACTTCCAGTGGTCTGAGCTGTCTAGTTCCTTGTGTCCTGTACTGGTCAGTCTTGACTGTTGCAAGTTAAAGATCTCAAAATATAGCAAATTTGTCAGTATTTTTTACAGTTATGGAATGAGCTTTATTTTACAGACTGATTACTGTATCAGGATAATCGCAAAACAACCTGAATAACAGTTGCCCTTACACATGTTGCTGTAGATGCTACTTTTATGTCCCCAATCTTTCCAGCCTTTACTGGTCTCTTTGCCTCTGTTATACCCAATACTGGAGAGTCATACTGGTTTCTCTGTCTTTCTGTGTGAGCAGGTTTTTCCTTCTTATCCGAGAAAAGGAGGTAGTTCAAGTTACAAGAAGTGCCAGTGGGGGTATTGATGAAGTAGCTGGGTGGAAAAGCAGGGGAAGCAAGCGTGAGTAGATGATGGTATGGTACTCAGGCCATTCACTAGCTCACTTCAGTACATCGTTTCCTAAGGTTATATTTGCACTGCTCATGGTAGGTTGGTGCACTTACCTGCCTGCTTCCCAGTCAGTAGCCATCATTAGTATGGTAAAACTTAGGAGTTTCAGATGAATCTAGGAAGGGGTGTATTCAAAACAGATGTGATTCTCACAGCATGTGGTTAGACTGTAAAACTTCTTGCTACAGGTCCATGTTGATGTGAAAAGTTTACACAGATGCAGAAAATGACCATGGAAATCTATGGAGAAAGCCCATGGAGGGATAGTAGGAACAGGATGTTAATTCTGGCTTGGGAGGTGGCTGAGATGTAGCTGACTAAAGGCTGTGAGAGTTAGCTCCACATGCTTGCCATCTCTTTGTACTCTTCTGTAGGCATTTGCTGCTGGTTGTCCTAGGAGCTTGAATAGTTGGCTAGATGGATCCTTAGCTATTACAGCTGTTGGCTTATCTTTTATGGCAATATGTGGAAGCTGGTGAAGGCTGCAATAGACGGTGGAGGGTACCCTGCCTGGACTGGTTCTGCTGAGCCAGGATGCTAGCTGGAGTTGGTTCAGGTCCAGTTGACCTGGCAGCTGGCAGAGTGTGTATCTCCCCACAGAAGAGTGAGTAGCATTACCCTGTTCTGATGAGTTGCCCCTTCAGCTTACCTGCTTTCTTCTCCTCCTTGGCACTGTCAGTGCAGCAACTCTTGGAGGATGGAACTGACCCCTGTGCTGCAGACGACAAAGGCCGGACAGCCCTGCACTTTGCCTCCTGCAATGGCAATGATCACATCGGTGAGTGGGGAGGGGGCGTTCTGTCATCCAGCCTCTCTGGGGCAGAGATTTTGAAGGGTGCTCTTTATTTTTGTTCAGCATGTGACAGAGATGGCCGTTTTCCATGTGTTTTGTGGCAAAGTCGCCAGCTGAACTCTGCCTCCAAGGCTTGCCATGTCTCCCTGTGGAAAGGGGAGCAGCAGCTCCCAGCTCTAGGGCTGTGCTGGTGCAGAAGGATGATCTTAGTCCCAGTTCTTCCCCTCAGGGAGCCCATGGGCAGTGGCACTGCCTGGCTTTGTACTGAGTCCTCCTGCATTGCTGTGCAAACCTCTGCCCCCTGTTTCTGAGAGGAAGATGATGGGCTGAACAGAAGCAGCCCTAAGGCAGCCTGACCTAAGGCTGCTGCGTGGAGTTGCGGCCCCATGTGGGCCTGACCTGTCGTGCAAAGGGAAGAGAATTGATGTGGCTCTTGTGGTTTCCTTGTTTCCAGTGCAACTGCTTCTGGACCATGGGGCTGATGCAAACCAGAGAGATGGGCTGGGAAACACACCCTTACACTTGGGTAAGTGCCACACAGATGTGCTTTGCATGCAGAGAGGTGAGGTGATCACCACCTTGCTGTTTCTTTCCTCTCCACCTTCCTTTTTCCTGTGCATCACAGTATGCATCCCCAGCTTCAAGGACCCAGGAGGGACTCTGCATTTTATTAGCTTCACTCCTCATGAAGGCTTAAGGGTCACAGTTTGAGAAAATCCATTTCCATCCCTCTGCCAACCCCAAGGAGCACAAGATCTGTTCCAGAGCGAGTACTCAGGCTTGAGCATGATGTTACCCTTAGCATCTGAGCTGTTCCTCTTTCCCATGACAGAATGCCCTTTAGGAAGCAGCAAGCTCCACACTTGAGCAGAAACTCCCTTGTTGTTTGTTGGTACCTATGAGTTGTGTGTCCTGTGTTTTCCCTTCCCAGCTGCCTGCACGAACCACATTCCCGTCATCACCACACTGCTGCGCGGAGGTAACATTTCCTCTATAACAATTACAGCCTGTCCCTTTACTACCCTGCCCCTGTTGCTACTCCCCAGGGACACCAAGTCTTGAAGGCAGACTTCACTTTCTGTCCTTGCAGGAGCCAGAGTTGATGCCTTAGATCGAGCTGGCAGAACCCCACTGCACCTTGCTAAATCAAAGCTGAACATCCTGCAGGAAGGACTTTCCCACAGCCTGGAGGCTGTACGCCTCGAAGTGAAACAGGTAAAAGAAACAGTCCCATGTTCTGGTATGGTTGTGGAGCCCTTCAGTCTCCTGCACCCTTTAAGTGTCTAATATAATTTAGCAGCTGTTTTAAATACCTGTCTATAGGCTGCTAGCTGCTCTGGGGAGAGTTTGACTTTTTTCTTCTGTGTTCAGAGACCTTCCTTTTTCCCCAACTGCTACTCTGAATTTTTGCAGGACCTTTCTTGGCTCTGGTAGGCCAAGGATGCATTGAATGTCTTGATGCTCAGGCTGTGTGGAGCACTCTCTTTTCTTCAACCACCATGTAAGACAGATGCCTTGTGGCAGGAGAGGGACCACAGCATGGGGCTGTAGGTATGGCGTACACATGCAGGGACTCCACGTTCCTGGCACAGCCTGCCCTGCTCCAATACGTGGAGGCATGGGATAGGAAAACAGTTGCAGGGCTGCATCACAAATGCATGAGGTGTGGGCCTCACTTCAGGAAACCATATAGGAGCCACAGAGATTTTCATCCTCTGTGCTCAAGCAGATCCTGCTGGAGTGGGAATTCCCTGTTCCTCACAGTGAGGGAAGCTAGCTGGCCGTAAGGAAAAGCTTGGTGCTTTTAGGGCTGGACCTTGCACTTCCTCACCTGGGCCTGTCTCTCTTCCCTGTCTTAAACCAGGCACAGGGATCACGACTAGCCTGTCTGTGGCTGATCAGCACCTCTGATGACTCGCTGGGCTCTGCTGCTGCTGTTAGTGTGCTCCGATTGCTTTGCTTGTTCTTCTCCATGGGTCATGTACCCTGCCACATACTACAGCATCAAGGCTGTGCTTGGAAATTTAACTGTAATTTATTTTTTCCTGTAAAAACATCCCAGCCTGGTGCAGATGTCTGATGTTTGCTTCTTATGCCTTTTGGTTTCAGATTATCCAGATGTTGAGGGAATACCTAGAGCGCCTGGGGAGGCATGAGCAAAAGGAACAGCTGGATGACCTCTGCTCCAGGTTACAAATGACTAGCACAAAGGAGCAGGTAGGCAGCGTTGAGCTCCTGTGACTCACCTACTTGTGTTGCAACTTCTGCGTTTAGGAGAATGCAACTGCATGAGCAAAATGACATTGAAGACACGGTTATGAGAGTGTTCTTGCTCACATTGCGTACAGTGGACAAGTTACGTGGTGTCTCATGGTACTCCTTTGGGTTGGAATTCAAGATGCAGAAAGCATTACTGTGAGGAATGGGGAGAAGCTCCCATTGCCTTAGATTGGGACTTACTTGTTCATGAAGACAGGAGCCCTCCTACACAATTGTGGGACCAAAGGGATCCTGTTCTAGTATGAGCTCAGTGTGGGCATTACTGGTAGTTCTGGTGCAGGAGTGGTCCCCGCTGCATTGGGTTTTCTTCTGTGGTGGTGGGTGACTGCACAACTGTACTCCCCTGCCTAAGAGCCAACTGTATTTTTCTGGCAGGTGGATGAGGTTACAGACCTCCTGGCCAGCTTCACATCACTCAGCCTGCAGATGCAGAAGATGGAAAAGAGGTAATGGGCTTCCAAATCACCTTCCTGGTGCAGCAGGAGAAGCCTTAGAGAGGAAAAAGGGGATGATTGCTTCCCAGATCGCCAAATAAACATTGCTGCCAGCAGTCGTTCCTGCCAGATCTGCTCTTCAGTGGTGCTCAGACTGTGCCTGTGGGTGCTGCCACAGCTGCTTCATGGGGAGGCAGCAGCCTTTGGACAACAGAGATGAGAGTGCCGCAGCTGAGACTTTTGGAAGAAAGAGCTGTTCCTCTTTTTTATCAGGTGGGCTGGCACTGAATAGATACCCCTTCCAGAGATCTTACACCTTCTCCCGAGCACTTCAGCTCCATGTAGGTGGTGGCTGATGCCATGTGCAGTCACCAGCCCTGACCAGTGCGCTCAGCAGCTGGACAACATCACAGAAATGCTTGGAACAGGCACCTTTTGCCATCTCTGCAGTACTCAGTCGTATGGGGGAGAAAGCGCTTTGTGCTGTAAGAAGAACAGAGACTTAATTCTGCATGCTAGCAGCTGAGCAAACATTCTGCCTTGAGAAGCATGCACCGAGGCTTAATCCTTACCTTCCCCAGAGCCTGCGGTCAGAGGGCAGAGAATCTGTCTGCTTACAAATGGGATACAAAGCTTTTAATCACTAGACTAACAGCTTTCACTGTCCCTGCTTTTTAAATCAATGCTGTAAGTTAGTCCTTAAATACTGCAGTGAAACACTTGCGAAAAATACCCAGGTAGACAGCTAGCAGCTCAGAGCTGCCCTGATGCAAGAATAAGGTTTGGGGGTTGTTTTGCCAATTACTAGGCTTAGCACAAAGGACGCAGCCAGCAGTAGAACGAACCAGTAACCAGATTATATTGTATACAAAAAGGTCAGTACACGGGTGATCGCTGGGGGTACAAACAAGTCAATCAGATTACACATAACAGACATCAACCCCAGTGACCCCAAGAATGATACAACGCAGCCAACAATTGGTGGGGCAAAGCAACAAAGTCTCCCATGGCAGAGATGGGAGACAACCAAGCCAATAGGTGGATAATATAGGATAGAGGTAGCCACATATTGTTCTCACAGAGCCCACGTTCACAAGCACCAAACCTGACTGGGGCCCAGTTGCAGGGAGAGTCAGGAGGTCCTTCTCCAACAGGAAACTCTGCAAAGTGCATCCACTTCACAGACAGACACTGGGCCCAGCTTTTATCTCCAAAAGCAGGACACCTGGCACTCATTTACCCAATGCAGGGCACCTGGGGCTTGTTTACCCACGGGCTTTCCTTACAAGGCTGGCCGCACCTTGGAGGAAAGCCAAAAGGCAAACTCATCTCCTCCTTTTGAAGGACCATGGGAACCACCCATATGTCAACCTTAATTCAGGGCTTGGGGTTCAGACCCCAGCACTTCAGGGGGGTGGCTTAATCCTAGTGCAGTTTTAGGCAGAAATCAATGTCTTGCAAAAAAAAACCACTAAAAATGGTTTTTGTGTTTCCTGTCACTGGTGGTCTTGGGCAGCAGGTCCAGTTGCAACAGGAGATGTGTACTTAGCTGTATTATTGGGCTGGAATGGAGGTGGATTTACGGCTGTCTCAGCAAGTTCTCTAATATCTGGCCTCCTGTCCAGGAAGAGGCTGAGTAGACCTCCATGTTCAAATCTGAGATACCAGAAATAGCATGACTTTTAGGTGGGTTCATCCCTGTGGTGCTGGAGGCCATAACTGGGACTAATGGTCTTGTGGTTTGGCTGAGGCTCTCACTGTGAATACCGATACTTCATTATGATATGCTGGACGGGAAGGATACCGAGGTGGTGGGAGACAATCTGACCTTTTTGTATTTTGAACTTCAATAAAATCCTGTCAGTCTTTTTGGACTCCTCAGCTGAATTCTTTCTTTCTCAGGGTGGCTCATTTCTCCTTTATGTATGTTCCAGGCCCCAGGCACAGCACCAGAGTTGATAAATGCTACTCTCATACCTGGTACTGAAATTAAAAGTGACAAGAAGAAGTTGTTTGAATTCAAACACCAGTCTGTTTGCAGATCGAAGTACACAGTCACTGATTCACCTTCTGATCTTGACTCCTACAGCCAAGAAATCCAAATGTTAATCTAGTTAGTTGCTGTGAAACTGTACAAATTGAGGAAAGATGGATGAGGGGCTGGGGAGGGGCATCTGGGCAGGGCAAAGAATTTCCAGGGTGGTCCCTGCATGAGGAGCAGATAACCTTCATGTCCAGTCTTTACTTATCTTGTTTCTTTCCACCTTCACAGCCTAGTCTTGGTGTCTGTGTACACTCATCTGTCACTGCTTCTGCACTCAACAGCCTTGTTGCTGAGGAGACCATTAAGGTGCCCAAAGAGCAGGCAGCTGAAATGCTCTTCATCACTTTGGTTACCTTAGTTGCTGATGTTGTCTGCTAACTAGACACAGCTTGAAAGCTTCTCTCAAAACCAGGAACACACCTAGCTGGGACTGAGAGCGAAGCTTTTAGCCTGAACACACGTGATCTTCTTGTTCACAGCTCTTGCCTGACAATGGAGTTTTCATGGCTGCTCCTGACTGTACCCTCACTCTGAGAGGAAAGTTGGAGGTGCTGCATCCACCCAGGAGTCTTTGCCTTTTGTCTTTTGCTGTGCTGCTCCCTCCATGGGAGGTGAGACAGCACTGGCAGTCCCCTGGAGACTGGCACAATGAGTTGGGGCAAACAAAATGAGCAGGTTTATAGGAAATTCTGCTGCTGCTTTAGCAATAACAGCAAATAAGAAAGAGAAAAGGAGATCTGGTTTTTGGAGGGGGGGGGAGAATTATTTAGGAATGACCATAGTCAGTTCTGCTTTCCTGCCTCAGGGCTGGAGCACTGGGCTGCTGAGAGCCATGTCATGGCTCCGAGCTGAGAAAAGTTTTAGATTTCTTTGCGTCAGCTAGTCATGCCAA
The DNA here is from genome assembly GCA_028020825.1 of Podargus strigoides. Lineage (NCBI taxonomy): Eukaryota > Metazoa > Chordata > Aves > Caprimulgiformes > Podargidae > Podargus > Podargus strigoides. The sequence continues at coordinate 114,872,993 of CM051663.1, read as the reverse complement.
AGCCTTGACTACCCTGCCATGCCCAGCAGCTGTGTCTCAAAAGAGTTATGTGCTGGGGAGGGAAAGAAGGAAAGAAAAGGTTCTAGGGAAGGAGGAGAGTGTGGCTTCATGCTGTGCTAAGAGCTGCTTACCAGCATTGTCTCTTTTTTCTTCTGCTGGCCTAGAGTCTTCAACATCTCTCAGCAGCTTTTCCCCCTGCCCTTGCACCCTGGGCCACAGATTTCCCTGCGCAGCCCATAGGCGTGAGGCTGGTAGCAGCTTTCTGCACCTCCCAGAGGTCTGCTGCAGTAACAAAGAATGAAGTGCAGGTTTCCCCTCTGCTATTTATTTTGCCTTAAACTCAGTCCAACCTCCTAATTTTCCTTGTGCTACCTCATCACACCTTCCAGGTCCAGCAGTGGTGCATCTCCCCCTCAGGGCCATGATGTCAACCAGGACCTGACCCAAGGCCTTGCCTCCCCCTCACTGCTGTCTAGCCTCCATTTCCCCTCCTCATTCAGAGCACAGCTCTGCAGTGATGTGCCAAACCCCCAGCCACTGAACCCAGCAGCAACCTCCCCATCTTCGCAGCCACTGCTGTGCATGCTGTAAGATGTAACCAAAACCAACCAGGTTGAGGATCCGAGTCATCCAAGCAAGTGAAGACCGAAAACCCGCTTGCATCTCACTGGGGACCCACAACAGGAGCAGCAGCCCTGAACAAAGCAAGACTGCATGGATGTTATTAAGCAAAAGGCCTTTCTCTGAAGCAGCCATTCACCCACGCAAGCGAATACAAAGTGAACACTGCAGTATGTGCAACCATCCAGAATCTGTTCAACTCTTCAGCAGCTGAAATAATTAAACTCCAGGGTATCGAGCCAACATCTGAACTCCATTACTTCTACCACCTTTGCCTTTCTAGCAGACTCTAAATCTATCATTTTAATGGTCCGTGCTGTTAAAGAAGCCCCATGAAGCACCTCTAGCAAACCTCCCACCCTTTCATCTGCTGCTTCTGCTCATTCTGCAAGCAAGATGGATCTCTTCTCCATCACAGAAAGGTACTTGCAGAAAGATGCCTTCTTCAGGCACTGTGCCTGGCCAGCATGGGAGAGCAGCCCTGGGCAGCTCACGGCCCATGGGTTGCCTAGGTGAAAAAACTAGCAGTTTTGATTAGGAAGCTGATAAAGGAGATATGGCAAATGGTGTTCCTTTGCTGTGTTTTTTTTTTTTCCTGAAAACTGACAGGGGAAGAAAGCATGTGGTTGCTGCAATTAAGATAATCAGCTGGCAACTGGCTAAGGCTGGTCATGGATTAGGAGCCAGAAGCTAAACCCAAAAGCGAATAAGCAGAATTCTCTATACCTAATAGTGCTATGTGCCCTGACCACCCCCGTCACACCATTACTTCTCTGCCTGCAAGCTGGCAAGGCTGTCCAGCTGTGAGGTGCCTTTGCAGGGCCGTCCTGGCTGCTTGCAGAATGTCTGAATAAGGTCCCATTCCCATGAGCACAAGTGAAAACACAGGCAGCACTCAAGCCTGCTTGCTCTGCTGGGGAATTAGGAGCTCTCCTCCTAGCAGCTTTCCATCTCCCCCAGCCCCATGTGCCTGCAGAGAGGGAAACCCGTCCACCAGGACTCCCGATTTACACACAGGCATTAGCAGGATGAGCTTCTCTGCACCCAGGTCTGACACTTCCTAGCTGTGTCGGGCTCACAGTTCGCACACCAGAGAGATGCCAGGCACCAGAACCAGCACACAGCTGGCAGGACTAAATTGCTCCACAGAGGGTAGCTATGTCCAGCTTGAAGGGAAGCTGGTGTTGTATACTACCCACAAAGCCCTGACCTGCTCTCACCCTTCCATTTCCCTCTACTCTGTGCCACCTCCCAGTGTCACTGTGCTCAGCCTATGTGGTGAACCCACCTCTGCAGGGTTAAAGCTGATCTCATCAACCTAAGTGATGACAAGTAGGAAAGAAAATATAAGCAAGGAGTCAGTCATTAATTAAGATGAGAAGCTGAGAACAGAGACTGCAGAATGCTAATCAGTCTGGAAGCGAGGCTTCATGGAAAGCAGCAATCAAGCTCCTTCAGCTTTAATTAAACCCAGCTCTATACCAAGGACATGACACCTTTTCTTCACCTCTACCTTTGAGCTGTGAAACCAGTTGGAGCATGTATGTGGTTACTGGGCAGACAGAAATTCCCTCTAGGCTCCAGAGCCTGTCCAAGCCAGGCTCAGTGTCTGCCCTTCCCGCTCACATGTTCCCCAGAACTGGAACTTAACACCAGGCAGAGCTTAGTGATGGGAGGAGGGTCTTGCAGACACTTTCCATGCTAAATGTGCCTTCTCCCTCACATTTTCTCCCCATCTTCTCGGTCCTGTTTTATTTAGGCTTCATCCCAATGTGTAGCAGTCAGTCCAGACCTGATCCACACTCTGCAAGCCAGGACCAGGAGGAGCAGGATCAGGAGCAAGCAACAGCCCAGCTGCAAGCAGGCAAGAACAGGCAGCGTCTGGCTATGCCACATCACTGTTCCCAACTGCTGTTCCCTTCTTCCTCCAGTGCTTTGGGCTGTGAAGTTGTCTACATTTAGCCCGTACTTGCAGCTAAGCTGTAGTAGTTGTTCTACCACCTGATGACCCCTCCCAGCTGAGAAGGGGAATCAGGGAAAAAATGGAGAAGCCCCATGGGTTGAAGTAGAAACAGATTTAATCAAATAACAAAACTAATACAGTCATCAACACAAAGTGTACAAGGTTATACTCAGCCTGGTCCTTTGGAGCAGCAGAAGGAGCAGGAGGCCAAGAAGGAGGAGCTCCAGGAAAAAGAACTCCTTACTAAACTCCCTCCTTTTATAATGAGCTTGATGTCAGTGGTATGGGATACACCTGTGAGTGAGCTTGGGACAGCTGCCCTGACTGAAATTCCCAGCAGACATGGGGCTACTCATGGCCTGCCTGCCATGGCTGGCCCATGGGTCTGGTCCTGAGAAACCAGGACAGAAGCGGGGCCTCACTCCCAGAGACAATGCAGATATTCACATTACCTGGATGCTGCTTGCAGCCACGGGAGCTGGCCACCATGCATGCAAAGGGTAGGTGCAGGACTAGCTATCCCCAGGAAGGCAGTCAAAGCACACTGGACACGTTGCCGAAAGGCATTGGCTCAAGGTGCAGAGAGCAACACCAAATGCTTGAATGGAAAAAGAAAAATAATTCCCAGCATAGTGCTTTGGCTGGCCTTCACACAGGGAAAGAGGTGTCCTTGAAGCTGAGCTCTAGTGAGACATGCAACAGCTTCAGTGAGGGTTAGAAATACCACGTTGCCTTGGAATTGTAAGAGCAGGCAGGACAAAGCAATACGGGAAGACGTATGCAAACAGAAGCAGGAAATGGAAAGAGAAAAGAAATAAGGGGAGGCTCGTGGCTCTGCTCATGCACACCACAGCTCTGGAAGCCCCTTGTTGTCTCATGTCCCTTTGTGTTGGATGCAGCCTCCAGCTGCCTTGCTGAGGTCCCACTGTGCATGGGGGCAAGAGAGGACACTGTCAGCTTCTGCAGGGCTCAGGACACCACTGGGGCTGTGCAGCCTCCAACAAGTTCGTGTTTGCTGCAGGCTCACATCGGTAATTGGCTCCCACCAATCAATGGGCTGGCAGTAAACGGCTCCTCTCTGCCAGCTGGAGCTCCCCAGCATTAGGTCCCTTGCTGTTTTAATTAGCTAGAAGTTGAGCAGCACGGTCCCAGTAGATTTCTAGGCTACACAGACTGCCATAGCACCCAGTCCTTGTGTCTCTGCCTGAAAAGTCAGCCTGTAGAGCTTTGCTGGGAAGGGTATCTCCATGCACATGCTGGCTGTGGGCAGCAGGGGTGGGGGAAGTGGAGTGCTGTGGAAGGAGAATGATCTGCCCTGTTCAGAACAAATGTGTTCACTTCGAAACCTACTGCTGCTATGATGACCTGTAACTGTTTCCCAGGTTCAGCCTGGAATGTCCAAAAATGTTTCAGGTTCAGTCTGGAATGTCCAAAAATGTCACTGCTTTCACTAACACTTTCTGCTGAGCTTTCACTCTTTCAACTCTCGTAGGGCATCATGGGTGAAGATCTGCTTCACTTTGAGTTACACACTCGGGAGCTACACAGCACTAATTAAATGCCATATGTAATTAAGGGAAAGGAGAGCTGTTGCAATCATGTAAAGTTTACTGTAAATATTGAGCTGGGATGGTGGCAGGTCTGATGATTTGTGGCTGAGGCATCCCAGTTCTGGCTGCAGGATGGCAGAGGAGGTCGCTGAAGAAGCTCTGGGCGACTTGTGCTCAGTTTAAAGGGTCTGAATGTGCGTGCTTATCTCTTTTGCTGCCAACGGAAAACCATCTCAGTGGGGATAAGGCATGGGCCTGTTGATCCTGACTTCTCCCAGAGGGAAGTGAAGCCCCTGGGATGTGGTCAGGAAGTGTGATGCTAATGGAGACCTCTCCGTCACCTCTCACCATGGAGGTCCTTCCAAGGGCTGGTCCCTTTCCCTTCCTTAGGGCTTGCCTAGCTAGCAAAAGCAGTCCCTTTCTGCCTTCCCAGTCTCTGAGGTGACTTGTCTTTGTCCCTTTCTAGGGCTTCTTCCTGGGCTTGTCCTACAGCATCACGAAAAGCTCCCAAGCCACAGCACTAATGCTCAGAGGCTATGCCTGTGCTGGCAAAAAACCCAGGATTCTGTCTTGCTTGCACTCACGAGCCAGGTGGCATAACAGAATTTGTGTCCTCATGGCAAAACTGTCTCATCCCTGCAGAGGATGGCCTCAGGCAGCTGTGATTACTTGTGGCACATGGGCTTAGCACACTTAGCACATACAACCAAGTATTCCATTTGGTCCCCTCTCCTCTCCATTCATGTCATGACTACGTGACAAAACCAGAACTATGTGAAGTCAGCCATGCACCTGGACTTGGCTCTGCCAGGCACTGCAGCAAATCATGGCATTGCAGCAATGCAAATCCCACTGGCTCCCTCCCTCTCATGTGCACTAGACTGATCAAATGCCTTGCTTGGCTGATGTTTTTCTGGGCTTCACCGGCAGCCTGGTGATGCAGAAAAATGCTGGAGAAAGCTGCTGTGGGGTTGGGGTCCAACACAGCTGAGTGATGTTCACCCCATTTCTGGAGCAGTGTGACACTGCTGGAGTGGGGAGAAGGCTTCTGTCAAAATGTGGGTGGTCTGCCAGCACATTGCTTCCCTCCACTCTCATGCCATCTCGTCCTCCCTTCTGCCCTCTGCTTCTAGCCCTTCACTTTGCCCTGCCTTCTCACTGCCATTTTCTGTCCCTGTGGATGGCTCCTGCCAGACATTTGTCATTTATATTGCCCCCTCATCTGTCCTCTCACCATCCTTCCTTTTCCCTCTCTCTGCTTCTGTCTCTCCCTCTCCTACAACTTCCTCTTGAACACCAGCAGTACTGGATCCATCTGAAAACCCTCAACTTCACTTCTGCTGTACACTTCTGCAGCGTTTGCAAAGTCAAATAAAATGAACGACACCCTGCTAGTTACTTGGGACCGTGGTCAGACAGCTTGTACAGCCTCTTCTGCCTCCAGCCCAAACTGCAGAGCGCTGCACCAGGCAGAGACTGTATCCAGCACACAGCAAATGTGGCAGGCAAAGGAAATTGCTGGGGTTTATTCAGGTCAAGCAGGGAAAATATGCCAGCACCTTCTGGTGCACATGATTTTTGTCCCACCATACCATCCCTGCAGCACTTCCCATCCTTCCCATGGTCAGGCTGGGGGAATGCTTGGCCCTGCTGCGAGGTGTCACTGAACTGCTACCACAGCCAAAGGCTCCTCCACAGCTGCGCAGTGCAGCAGGGGAAAGTTTAGCTCCCAGGCAGACATGGGTCTCACAGCAATCCCACAGCAGTGACTGTCTTAGAAGATGTCCTGACCCACTGAGTGGTGTTGGCTTCACACTCTCCTAGAAACCCTCTCCATCAGGTAGAAAGGAGCACTGAGGAGACAGGATTGAACTAAGTGCACATGGATCTGTTTCTTTCTCCTTTGCCTCACCATAATTGTCACCTGGCTCCACAGCTGATTTTGCAGCTTGGCTACTTTCTTCTGCTTTGGTGACAGCCGTCAGTTCACTCACAATCATCACATTCACATGGGAAAAACTGCCTGGCCAAGTAAGTAAACCACACACATGGGGCTAATATCAGTGAATAATGTCACTGCTCAGAGAGCAGCAGGTCGTTCAACCCCAGAAGGAAGGGATGAAACTCTGAGTATCGAGCAAAGATCAAAGAGGAGGCAGCAATCCTTCAGGAATTTGCAAAAGGCAAACAGAAAGTAAGCAGAGGGGCGGATCAGCTGGAATGACATCATGGAAGGAGGAGTTACCAGGTTTGCTTATGAAGAACTGGGGATGGCTATCAGGAAATATTTCTGAACTGCAAGCAGCATTAGGAACTGGGACAGTGTCCTGCAGGATCTGCTTGCAAGAGCTAAAGCCAGGTGGGACAGAGCTCTAGGAAACATCCTCTAGCAAGTACTTCTGGTGGGGCAGGGTGGAGTGAAGAGACTGGACAGGCAGTTCTTTCCTCCTTGAAATCCAGAGAAGCCACAGGTGCAGAGGGGAGGCACACAGAAGTGTTGGCACACGTCTTTCCATTCTTCACTTGCTGTGGCGTAAATTTTTTGACCATGACTACTGAGTGCTGCAGAGTTTGCATCATCGAGCTGTTGGCACAGACATCTGACTGCCATGCACGTGAGACAGTGTGGGAAAGGCCCTCTGATCTGGATGCAGGGGTTAGGGAAAAGCATGGAGGTGGACTAGAGCTGCCCCTAGACCACAGGAAAAGAGAGGCATGTGGGCAGAGCACAGTGTTTCACTGTCTGGGGCTGGGCACAGCTCAGCCCTGCCAGGGAGAGAGGCTGCCAGCTACCCTATTGACACTCAGGTCCCTGGGCACTCTTTCCACCCTTCTCTGTCATGCTCAGATGTGCCCTTAACAGCCTGAAATTCCTACCAGGATGCCTTCATTTTGGTTGCCTCCCTCGTAGAGTTTCAAGATGCTGCACAAAATTAGCAAGTTAGGAAGTTTGGAAATGGAGGCCTTAAAACCTGTTGCAGGAATGCCACCCACGTTACTTGGCATCATATTAACATTTCCCTCTGCTCTGTATCTGTATTGGTAGATTGTGCCATTCCTAATTGAATGCTGTGGGCCAGTGAGGGGACAGGAGTGGGCACAATGGGTTAACCATTGCCACAGGAGCTTTCAATGGCTTTGCTGCGTCCATTCCCCCTTTCCCCCACGTTATTCTGCCCATTTGGGAATGGAATGGTTACTCACAGGCTGGAAAACAGATTTCTTCACTTTGCTTATCTATAATGAACACTCAGAAACTCCCGAGTTGCTCTTGGAGGGGTCATGTCTAGGGGATGGCCAACTGTTGCCAAACTTTCCTCCTCCAGTAGCTCCTTCTGGACAGAGACCATGGCATCTTGTAGCTGGTGAGTCCATGCTCTGGCATCATGACTGGCAACATCAGGGTCCCTCTTCTTGGTGTTCTCCTCTGGGACCTGGCTCACCTCAGTGTTGCCTCCATGGAAACCTCTGGTGCTGTTGGTGAAACCCTTGCCCATGTTGACCACGTGGACTTTCTTTCCAACTCTCTTCTTCTTCCTGGTTTTGTTCTGGAAGAAAAGGCAGGTGAAGACCTGTTTGAAACGCTTGCGAAAATGCTTGGAGATGAGAGCGTAGACGATGGGGTTGAGGCAGGAGTTCGCATATGAAAGACAGTGGGAAGCCAGGCGGCAGGCATAAGTGGCTCGGTTGAAGGGGAAGCGGCCAAACCAAAAGCACAGGATGACCAGGTGGTGGGGCAACCAGCAGAGGCAGAACAGGATGGCCACAGCCACAATCATCTTGGTGACCTTACACTTGGCCTTCCGGGACTCTGAGATCCTTTCTATGGGGTCTACGGAGGTCCACAGGAACTTGATGGTCCTGGCGTATGCCAGGCTCACCACACTCACAGGCAGGAGGTATCCAAAGACAAATGTCAGGATGTCCAGAATCTTTCGTCGCTGGTCCTCCCAGATGGGGACACAGATGGGCACTCTGTGGTAATGGACAATCTGGTAATAACTGAGGTAAGGTCCTGCGAAGAGCAGTGACAGTGACCAGATCACTACAATGGCCACTCCAGCTTTTCGGGAAGTGCGGAGATCCCGGGACTTCAGTGGATAGCGAATGGCCAGATACCTAGTGGGAAGGGGAAGGAGAGACCATACACAACATGAATGAGATATCTCTCCTGCCTTGTGGAGCTGCCATCTGTGCACCCCTTCCCTTGCAGCCACCCATCTCTCCCCCTCCCCACATCTTGGCAGGGAGGGTTACGTTGAATTTACATAGAGATCAGTCATCCCAACAGCGGGTCTGGGATCTCCATCACCCACTCTGCTGTGCTGGCTCAGGAAGGGCAAGCAGCATGCCTCTTGAACCAGGGAAGAGAAGGACAGGAGCAGGACACAGAGGGCTCCCTCTTTCTCCTCTGGTGCGTCGCTGCCCTGGGGCTTTGCCATTCTTAGTTTTGCTTGGTGGACACCAAGCCTCAGCTTATGCCAGCACTGCTCCTTCCCAAGTTGGGGCTGGGTAATGAGGCCAAGAGCTTGGCTTGGTGCTGGGAGAGGGCACAGTGAGATGGGGAGGCTTTGCTGGCCCTGCCTCTTGGGAGACCCTGCCTGCTTCTTACAAGACATTACCCTTTTTAACAGGGTAAGGACTGGCCTTTCTCCCATCCCTTAGCTCAAGGGTGGCAAACATTTGAGCTGAGGGATTCAAAGGTGAGGTGACACTTACCTGTCAACAGACACTGCGGCCAGGGTAAAGCTGCTGGCGTACATGGTGAGGTAGATCAGAAAATGCACGGCCTTGCAGGCAAAGGCCCCAAAGAGCCACCCATCCAGGGTGTAAATGGTGGCCTGGAAGGGGACGCAGCAGATGATGAAGCACAGGTCAGCCATGGCAAGGTTAAGGATGAAGAGATTGGTGGTGTTGTACTTGACTTGGCCTTTCTGCAGCAGCACGGCCAGCACCAGCCCATTCCCCACAGTGCCCAGAAGGAAGATGAGGGAGAAGATGATGGGCACAATAATCCCTGCGGCTTGCAGCTCCAGGCTGTCAGAGGAGGCATTCCAGCCTCCTGGCATCTCTCCGTCTGACTATGGGGACCTGTGTGGGGAGAAAGGGAGATACAGCACCTATGCATGGCTGTAGGCAAGCAGATACTGCTTGGTGTTGACCACAGGGCCCTAAGGTACCTGATCCTGACCTTTGTCTGATGCCCATGTTTCTCCCAGAGACACCAATCCTAACCAGCTGGTTAAATGATAACATCAAGATCCTCGTGATGTCACTGGCAAAAATGCTGTTGGGATCAGTCAGCCCACATCTGCCTGGTTCAAGTGGAGCTGAAGCCCCTTTCTCCTGCCTGCATTCACATTACCATCATGTTTCATTCTGTGCTCCCAGCCCTCTGAAGGACCCCCTGCCCTGCTGCCTGGCCTCCCCTACATTCCTCCTACAATCCCAAAGCTGCTAAACCTCTTGGGATTGCTTGCTTTGACAAGTCTGGTCCTGGCTGGTGTTCAGTGGGGCTTGGCTGCGAGGCCATGGGAAATGGGGCTCCTGTGGGCTGTGAGTGGTGCTGGCACCCTTGCCACGGGACTGTGCCACCTCTGGCAGCAGGGACCTGACGCCTGGATGCACCCTGCAGCAGCAGCACCCTACCACGTTCCTGCCCCAAGGGAGCTCCTTCAGACGGTATCACCTCTACCCTGGAGCTGGCTGCCCCTTGCTCCCTTTGCAATAGTTATGCTCCACAGAGGAGAGACAACTAAGGGCTCTTCTTCCTGATGCCGAGAGGTGGTCACAGGTTGGATGGTGGCAGCTAGGAGAGGATGGGGAGGAGAAGCCGCCTGAAACACAACAGGATGATCATTGTGAAGGAGCACATTATTAGCGCAGCTCAAGATATTGTGATTTGCTGCAAAACTTCCTCTAGCCCTGAGTAACGCTGTGCTTAGGCAGGGAGAGCCAACAGCCTATCTCCTAACCAACCTACCCTGTGTTGTGCTATCAGAACAAATTGTCCTTCACTGAGCAGCAACCAAGAGGGAAATACACCATTATCTAGCACCTATTAACATGCAATTAACTCTTTTTTAGTCATGCAAACTCCTTTGCCCCATACTCCTCCATCCCTCAGCTCAGGCCACATCTCCTTCCCAGCAGCATCTCTATATCACACCAAAAATTCATTCCTGCCTCTCTGGCTCTGCAGTCCCCTCTGTCCTGCTGGAAACTATCTGGCTCCTCCATCCAGCCCTGTGGGATCTCCTTACTCGAGCAGAGGACCCCAGTCACTCTCTGGGCATGCACTCACATGCAGGCAGTGGGGCATCTTTGGGTACTGTTGTGTCCCTGCTCAGGGAGTCTGAGGCCACCCCTTGCTTTAGAAGGAAGCCAGCACTCACCTCTGCAAGGAAGGGCCTGCAGCTTTGCCACTCGCTCTGGGGAGACCTCCAGTCCAGCACAGGCAGCGGTGTCGAGGAGGATGCGGGCCACTGAAGAGTTTGTCCAGGCAGCACTGTCACCCCTGCCCGGTGCTCTGCTGCCTCTGCCTTCCTACCACCAGCTCTGCTCTCTCTTCTTCTGGCTCCCACACTCCGCTCTCTCCTGAAGCTCCTCTGCTCACTCTCTCTCTCTCTGTCTCCCCCTTTTCCCTCCCTCTGCTCTTGTTGCTGATGCATTGATCTCTATTTTTTTTTTTCCCCTCTCCCTGAGGTTGGGTTTGGAGTTAACTCCTCTCTGCCCAGCCTTTCCATGGGCTCAGTTGCTCCCCTGCTCCAGCAAGGAGGGGCCAGCAGAGAAAAAGCCCACTGCTCTTTGGTGGGAGAGGGAGGATGGAGGGGAGCAAGGTCCCACAGACCTTGGTGGGCCCTCCAGGTACCCCTTGACACTGGATGTTCGGGATGTGTTGTCCAACACCTCCAGGGAACACGAATGTCCTACCATGGTGAGCCTGGATCCTGCCCTGTCCTTGGGATGTGGATCTAAACACTCTGGAGCACAAGCAATTAATTGCTATTACTAGGTGTTATTAATTAATTGTTAGCAGCACAGAGCAGATCAAGTCTCTCCCACAGTGTCTGATTCAGGGGAGGAGGGGAAAGCAGGTTTTTGTTTCCATCCAGCCCAGGTCTCCCCTCCACCAGCACTGCAGCATGGGGGTAGGAGGACAAGCTGTCCAGGGAGGCTGTCTCCAGAGATTCAGCTCTGTCACTGCTGCATGGGACAGCACATGTGCTGGCTGATTTGTCGAGAGGTGACAGTGACCCACACAGCCCTCCTACCCCTGCCTTTCCAACATGTCCACCCCAGTGACAAGACCCATGCCCTGCAGACCTCCAGATGCACGGATGCAAAGTGCGACTTGGTGGTCCTTTCCCGACACGGCCACCAGTTTTCCTTCATTAGGAAGGTTTTTGACATCTCTTCCAATGATGGAACAGGATACGGAGGAGGCGCCAGCCCCTTCCCCTCCATGGCAACCCCCAATGCCCCGTTGTCCTTGGCCTGGCGGGAGGGACAATGCAGCCTCTCCTCCGCGTCTGCTTCTCTGGCAGGAGGGAACGGGGTGTCCCTGCCAGCTCTCTATCAGCCACTGTAATCGGGGAAAGGGGAAGGCCATGCCTCGGGACGCAGTGATAACCAGAGGGATGCGGTGCAGCGCAAGCCTGCAGCCTGACACAGCCTGACACAGCATCGCTCGCCATGGATGGACTGTGCCACCTCTTCTTCCTCCTCTGCCTGCTCCCCTGCCGGGTGCCCTGGGCCTGCTGCTGCTGCTGGGGGAACTCTGGGAGCCACTGCTGCCACCGTCCAGCACCGCCGACCCCACCACCCACCTGCTGCACGGCTGCCCCTTGGCCCCGGTGCAGCCCTACAGCCTCTCGCTCTCCCCTGAGGACTACCGCTACTCCCCGAAGCTCCGCCACCTGTGGCCTGGCCGCCTGCGCTGACTGCTGGGCTCGGCCTTCGACCCCTTCTGGACGGCCACCTAGGAGCCCTACAGCCACAACGGCAGCGTCCCCAAGGAGAACCTGGAGTTCCTGAGCCAGGACCTGGCGGAGGGCGCTGGGCGCTACTGCTGCAAACTGTGGCGGGAGGCAGAGGGGCTGGAGCTGCCCACCCTGCTGCCCCCCAGCTGAGGGCTGCCCTCTGAGCTGCCAGGGCCATGGCATGCCACCTGCGGCAGTGGCTGGTGGAGTGGGCTGCCTGCTGCCTCACCTCCGCCTGGGTCGACCTGGGACCTGTCTTCTGGCCCCGCTGGGTGCACCACACCACGTGCCAGACCGACCCCCCTGGCTGCTCCTGGCCCCCTGGCATGACCTGCGCAGCTCACCCACATCAAGCTGCTGGCCTGGCACTGCTGGGCGCCCCGAGCCCCCGGCCCTCCCCACTGCACCTGGCGGCAGATCCCCTACCCCGTCGTGGCCGCCTGCAAGTGCTCAGGCCGCTGAGGGGGTTGTGGGTGCCTGCTCTTGCAGCCAAATGGCCTGAAAAAGCAAGCGGCTGCCTGGACTCACCCTCAGGGGCAGGGGGCCAAGGGGATAATCTCCCAAACAGAGAAATAAACCTCCAGAAAGGAAGCAGTCATCAGCTGTGGTCATTGCTGTCTCCCACCAAAGCCCCTGGGTGGGGGGATGCAGCTGCTTTGCCCATCGCTGTACCTCCAGCAAACTATGTGGGATGGAAAAATCGCGCACCCAACAGCAGGTTCAGACTGTGTTTGCATCAGCCCCAGCAGGCTTGGTCCAAGCTGGGGCACCCCTGCCTGCCTGGGCAGGGAGAGAGGGCAGAGGGATGCCAGTGGGGAAGGAGTAAAGGGAGGTGGGTTGCAGCTCAGGGTAGAAATGGCGGTGTGAAGAGGAGCTGGAGGGCACCAGTGGGAAAGGCGGCAGGTCTGGAACTGCAATGAAGCAGCCTGGATAGGGCTGAAGAAGAGGGGTTAGGCAGAGACCCAGGGCTGAAAGATGGAGTGGAGGTGGGTGTGTACGGAAACAGGATGGGACAGGACACTCCTCCACCTGGAGGTACACGGGGAAAGACATGGGGATCCCACACCTACCCCATGTGATGTAGAGGGTGGTGGCTCGTGACCAGGGGGACCTGGCTGATCAGCATATGGGATCTGGAGTGGGTCAGTAAGCCTGGGGTGGGAACTACATCCTTGAGAACCGGCTCTGCCTCTACATCCCACCCAGCAAAAACTTCTCCTCTTTCAGGATAAAAGCTACAAAGAGCTGCAGCCCAGACCTAGGTCGGGAAGCCTTGAAAAAATAAAGAGCTGGAGGCTTTGCCTGGGAATGCAATATTATCACAGTGCCTGTAGTCGGTGGGTACTGCATTATTCATTTCCAGTGTGCCATTGCCTGACCCTCCTGCCTTCCCTGGGCTCTGGTGCTCCCTGTGCCGCCGTGCAAATTGCAGTCTGCTGCAGAGCTCGGCCTTGAAGCAGGCAGAGAGGGAGCCAGAGCAGGGGGTCAGCTGCCAAGGGGCCTGTGACAGATGGAGGGGAGGGGGAGGTCAGGGCATCTGGGGAGGAGAGGATTAAGAGGAGAAGGGGGGAGCACATGTGTGCACAGGAGAACAAGTGTGTGCATCACACGGGAGGAAGGCTGCTGCTGCTCTTGCTTGTGGCTGAGCAGTGAGACACCTGTGTGGCTGTTCTCCCATGGAGCAGGGTTATACTGCTTGGGTTGGCTGCTCTGAGCGGAGCAGACAGCAGCAGGGCTGCCTGCAGAAGACCAGGGGAGAGCGGGAAGCCTGGGCTGGGGACCAGAAGGAGGGAGGGAGGGTGGGAGCATGGTACAGGTGTGCAAGTATGGGGGGAGCAAAGGGGTGCATACACATCAGGCTCAAAACAGCAGTGATTCAGTTTAGGGACTTGACCCCCCTGTACCAGAGCCCATCAGTCTCAAGCTTCATCTCTTCCAGGTTGCAAAAGGGGCCTGAGTGCAACCCCCCAACCATTCTCCATTACATTCCCCACTCCCAAAACGCTGCCCTTTGATAAAGGGGGGAGGGTTTGCAGTACCATGAGGGCCTGGCACCACACAGAGGGAACTCCATATTATACTTTGTCAGCAGGCTGAGCTCAGGGCCCTGCAGAGATGGAAAATTAAATAAATGAGCACACAGCTACACTGCCAGGTGCTCTAACAAGGTCCAGCAGCAGCCCTACAGAAAACATGTTTTCCCCTGCCCTCTGCATCTTGTAAAGTGCTGCAACCCTGGATTAATTTTGGTATTCTTCTGCAGTTGCTGTGGTTCAGGTCAGAGGTACTATCACGCCACGACTGTCCAGCAGCAGGTAGTGTTTTCAGAGCAGGTCTTTGCTGATGTGACCTAGTGCTCGAGCACCCAAGCACAGCACACCCTCATGTCGGCTGGAGTCTGTCCCCAGCTGCAGTCAGCTGGTACTCAGATCAGCATGTGGGGAGACAGCAGGACACACATGATTTCTCATCTGGAGCAAAACTGATACAAACAAAGAAATCCTGAGAGATGCCCAGGACCCACTTGTTCCTGCCTGAGTGCTAAATCGCTACCGCAGCATGGCATGGAGGAACAAACCCAGGGATCCCAGCCTTCTGCGTGTTCTCTGCTGTGCAAAAATTGCAGCTGATGGAGGAAAATTACAGGTTTCTGTCACCTGCTCTGCCCCTGGCCTTAGCCCTAGGCAGACAGACCCTCTTGCCAACCTGCTGGCTTTGGCTGCCTTGGCTTGCCCACTGCCCAGTGGCCTCTCTGGGGGGATGCAGCTCCCAGAGCAGGTTTGGGAGCACCACAACGATGGGCAAAGCCTTACAGACGGCGCTGGGGACCAAACAAGCCTCACACCCAACACTCAAGAGTGACATGGAGAGAAATGAGGACTGGAGCTTTGGCCAGCCCATGTCCTCTTTCCCAAACCAGCTGCCAGTGGCACAGGTTGCCAAAGGCTTGGGAAATCCACTTGCCTCGATGGGGAATTACAGTGGGCAGATCTGCCATGGTGATGCTGTCAGACCCACAGAAGAGCTGGGAGAAGCAGACAACCTAGGACATACCAGTAACGCTAAACTTCCATCAGGAGGAGAGAGCAGGAGCTGTGGCGCTTCAGGGCCAGGACTGAGGCTTCAGGGAAGACACAGCAGTGTGTCCAGTGATAGTGAGAGAGGCTGGGGCTGGGCTGCAGCTCCTGGATGAGAAAACAAGAGCTAGACAAATATCTGCTGCACTGCAGAACACCTTTAATGACACAAGCGCTGGTTGCCAGCACCGCTGCCAGCATGCTGCAGCATCCACAGCCTACTGCAGGCTGCAATGCCTTGATGACCGGTCCTGCTTTTGGCAGTGTGCTGCTCAAGCCTCTTCCCCCAGCACAGGTACTTGGTCATGGGCAGGAAGAGTGCCAGAGAAGGTGTTTGCTAGCCTCTCAAGGCAGCGCTCCATGTTTCTGTCCCACCTCGGTGAAGGCTTCCACACAGCGGTCGATGTCCTCGTCGCTGTGCACGGCCGAGATCTGGACCCGGATGCGGGCCTTTCCCTTGGGGACCACGGGATAGCTGAAGCCAATGACGTAAATGCCTGGGGAGAAAACGCTTGGAGAGTCAGAGCTGGCTGGGAGGGAAAGGAGGCTGAGGTGGTAATGGGTGACAGAAAGGCTTTTGGATCCTCCCTCCTCTCTCAATAACCATTTCCAGGCTTCAGGGTTTTCAAGGGGCACATGCTCCCAAGCATGGAAATGAGCATTAGGGCCAGTGATGGGGATGGAATCCAGCATGGCAGGACAAGAGGGCTAATGTAAACCCTGCCCTAAAAGAAAATGAAGTGAAGCTAGTAATGGCCAGGGGACACCAGGAGGACATTTGCAGCTGGAGAGTACAGAAATAACAGATTTCATGCAGGAACATCCTCTGGAGGAGGGATGGTGGTGGCACCACCACCAGCTGTCCCTTCCCTCAAGGCATGTGTCTCCATCCAGAGCTCCCTCCCCAGTTCACCTCTGTTCAGCATGTCCTCAGCCATCACTGCAGCCAGCCGAGCGTCCCCAAGCATGACAGGGCAGATAGGGTGGTCTTTCCCCGAGATGGTGAAGCCAGCTGCTGTCATCTTGCTTCTGAACCTGGTGAAGAGAACAAGAAGGTGAGTAAAACCTTGTCACCTGTGCCCTTGGGAACTGCTGCCTTGCTTTCCCCCAGACACTCTGGCCACCGAGGGCTGGATGTGGTTCTGCTCCACCTGCATGTCCTGCACAGAGAAGGGATCTCTCTTTTTGGAGTGACATCCTGCCATTTCCTGCTCAACTCCAAGGGACTGCAGCTGCTTGAGGGGCAGATGTGTGCCAGCACACAGAGCATCCAGATGTGACACATCTGTCTGCATGTTCTGACACACACATGCACATCCTGTGGTTTCCCCTGAGCAACCCCCAGCTGTGACGTGCAAATTGCCTTCATAGCTGTCACCAGGGGGTGAATAAACACATGGACAGCTCCTTCCTAATGAACCTTTCCCACTGCTCCCACCTCAATATGGCCCCCTCACCGTTGGGTCTTGGCAGCCATGGACTGTGCAATGGCATTGCTCTCCATGAGGAGGTCCAGGGCCTTGGATGCACAGCCCACCACGGCGGGGGGCAGGCTGTTGGAGAAGAGGTACGGGCGGGAGCGCTGGCGGAGCAAATCGATGAGGGGTTTGGGGCCAGTTGTGTACCCACCTGCAGATGGAGGAAAGAGAAATGGACAAGGCACCCCAGGGTGACCTGTTCAGAGGGGGTGCCCTTGATAAAGCCAACCTGTCACCTAAAGCAGGAATTTCAGAACAAACAGGCCTAAAAAAAATCACAGCTGATGCCTTTTACCAAGAGGTTCCACCTTGATACCAAAGGCAAATGCATGGGCAAGATGACAGTGGAAGGAGCACATGGCACAACCTCCCTTGACCCTGCAGCAGGGTCCCAAATTGAGCCTCATGCCACCAGTAGAAGAGGACAACATGCATTTGTTGCTCTGTTATTAGGCAGAAGAAGGAGACATCAAAGTGATGCTATGAAGCTCTTTAGGGCATGGAAGGCCTCAGACAGGAAAATGCTTTCACCTGCAGCTCCTCCAAGAGCTTTTCCCAGGGTGGAGTTGATGATGGTGACTTTGTCCATCACTCCCAGGAGCTCATCCGTACCCCTGTAGAAACAGGAAAGTCATATTATCTGCTGTGCCAGCACACACCAGGGAAGCTGTCTATACCTGATGCCTCAAGGGAAACAAAGTGCCACCAGCCAGGTCTCTGGAGTGCCCCCTTCTGGTAAAGGAAGAACACCCCTCTGTGGTAGTTCAACCCAAGTGCTGACCTTCCCTTATCCTGCAGAAAGGCTAAACTGGGATCTCCTGAGGTAAGGGCACAGGTTCTTCATCCCTTACAGATGGGAGAGCACTCAAACTTCCTGCACAGACGTTTAATAGTACAAACAGAGCACTAGGAGTTGATGCAGGTCCTGCACACACCTCTGACACATCACACCATTAGCATACACCAGGGACAAACAGTTGCCTGGCTAGAGTAGCTGATGTCCTCTGAGGTGGGCTGTGCACATCGCTGATGTGCTGCCCTAAATGCACACAGGTCTAAAGTACCCATGTCAAGGTCTACACTAGTGGAACCAACGGGACCTGGCAAACATGTTCTTCAGCTTTGTGTCCTCCAGTCCAAAAAGGAACAATAGGGCAAGGCCACCCAGCTTCTCTGCTGGCTCTCTTGAAACAGTGTTGTAGACAACAGCATCAGGTTCACACTGAAACTAGAATGACTCATGAAGCTATCGGTAACTGTGCCCTCTTCCTCAAGCTGCTGTGCATTTACACATCTCAGAGCAGCCAAACAGTTGTTTCTGCAGCTGCTGGGACGGGAGAGCCCACTGGGACACGGCGACAAGGTCTACCTCAACCCATAGGATGGCTACCATGCCTCAAGGAAGGCGAGGCTTAGTTCCCACATCTCACAGTTTGGTGCAGACTTGCCAGCTTCCCACATGAGATCTGTCTAGAGAGAGAGCTGAAAGGGAGCTCTTCATAGAGAAGCTTTTGGCTTTTTCAGAGATGGCTTTCTCCTCTTGTCATCTCTTGCACTACCCTTCCATCTGAGGAGGGACCCGTTGCTTGTTCCTACATCTCACATAGGTCTCTACCTTCCAGTAGAGAGCAGGAAGGACCACACAACACAGTGCTTGGCACTCATGTCTGAACAAAACAAGCACATTAAGTGTCTGTTCTCAGCAAACACCTGCAACAAGTGCACTGCTTAGCACCTGGAGGATCTCCAGGGTGCGGAGGAAAAAGCTGCCCTGAGGGAATTTATCAAACTGTGCAAGCTAATTCCACAGAACCGCAAAATCTAAGCAATTTGAAAGTGATAGCTGAGTGGAGAAGGATTTGGAAATCTTGAAGCCCAAATGCTTGCCAGGAGAGGCAGATGAGATGGTCA
Source organism: Podargus strigoides (assembly GCA_028020825.1). Taxonomy (NCBI): domain Eukaryota; kingdom Metazoa; phylum Chordata; class Aves; order Caprimulgiformes; family Podargidae; genus Podargus; species Podargus strigoides. Next base: position 114,854,411 of record CM051663.1, on the reverse strand, counting down.
CACCATCCCTTACACATAGAGAAATAGCTGTCGCATTGAGATGGGTCAGTGCTAAGGTATCTCACTTCAATTCCCTGAGGTGCTCCAAAAGGGATATATCATCAGGAGGGGAGGGCTGAGCCAGAGGTGGGGTGCAAAGTCTTCAAGAAATGGTGGTTTCAGGAGTTCCCACCCAAAACCACATTGGCCATCACCACCTTTGGCCTTGCCTCAGAGGTAATTGGGGTCAGTGGGGGAGAAACAGGGGTAAAACAGCCCCTTACCGGCCACTGGGTCCCAGGAAGCCTGTTGCATGGCATTCATCAATGAAGACCAGGGCATCATACTTCTGGGCCAGCTGGCAGATCTCCCTCAGAGGTGCAATGTCCCCATCCATGGAGAAGGCACCGTCAGTGGCCACCAGCCGCAGACGATGTTTCTGTGGGAAGGAGAGCAGTATCCTCAGGGGTAAAGATGTCACCCTGAGGAGAGGGGCTGGTGAAGGAGACCAGGACATAGTCCAACTCCTATAGGGAGTTGATATATCTAACTGAGACTACTGGTTTGCATTGCCACCAGCTGCTTCCCCGCCTCGCCTATCCGTGCCTACCTGTGCCTATTGGCAAAAACGATGGCTACTGCATGGGAAAAGGCAGAGATGACTCTTTGGGGCTGGCTGCTGTGCAGGTAGCACAGCCAAGCGAGCACCCTTACGTTGGGGTGGGAGCAGACCTCCGTACCTGTGCATCCTGCAGCTTGGCCTCCAGGTCCTGCATGTCCATGTGCTTGTAGCGGTACTTGTTAGCCTTGCACAGGCGGATCCCGTCGATGATGGAGGCATGGTTCAGCTCATCCGACAGCACTGCATCCTCTGGGGTCAGCAAGGCCTGGCCGTGCCAAACAGAAAGGACCTTCCTTTACTCTAGGGTGCCGACTCATCAAGTTCTTCCAGCATCTCTCAGTGTGGAAGACAAGGCTGGGTTTGATGGCAGCTGCCATGTCTCTCCTGGTACCACTAAACTTTCCACTTCCTTTCCCATCCACCTTGTCCCACAATTTTCTTAGGCCAGGCTCTTGCCTGTGGCTGCTGAACTCAAAACTTCCCTCCTCTTCCTTAGCAAGCCTGGGGGATCACCCCTTCGCCCTGCCTATGCCTCAAGGGGGAGTACAGACCTCCCAGAAAATGGGACCCCTCCCCAAAACCTGGAGCTGGCTGGGGAAGGGGGAGGTGAGGGCTGATAAAACAGCGCCGCGTGGCACCCCCAGTCCAAAGGCACCAAGTCAGGGCTCTCCACCACCATTAGTTGTTGCCATCTTCTGCAGCACAGAGCTCACATCAGAGCCTCTGGAAGATACAGCCGGCACATTACTGTCACCTCCATCCTCCACGCACAACACAAGGAAAGCCCTACGAACCTCAAAGATACCAGCGTTGGCATCAAAGCAGCTGGCATAGAGAATGGCATCTTCCCGCTGGTGGAAACGTGCAATCTTCTCCTCCAGGTCCTTGTGTATACTCTATATAGGAGAGAGGAGCAAGCGTTCACTGGTGGGGTACCACAAGTTCTTGCTTGCCTGCTGCTGTTAGATGTTGACTGCAAGGGGAGGAAACAGACAGGTTTTATCCAGAAAAGGGGTGTGTGTGGGAGAGGTTAGTTGCGTTCAGAAAGCGTTTGCAAGTGCAGCCTTAAAATGTGGCTGTGGGTTTGGACACCAAAAGCACAGCAGGGAGACTCTAAGTTCCCCACCCACAGATGAGCAGCTCCGAGTTTTCTCTGCACTTCACCAGCCGGGGCTCTGAAAGGGCTCCAGCGGGGATAAACCAGGGTGGGTTTGACAGAGCTGTTTCAAGTCAAGCTCGCTATAATTTTGACCCTTAAGGGAGGGAAAAAGACATTCATTTCCTGAATTCGGAGGGGTGTTTCATTTCTCTGTTCTCTGAGGAGCTGTAATGGTTTAAGTTGGCTTATTTCCAGATCTTTGCCAGGCGAGGAGTCAGCAGGCATTTTTTCGGCCTGGACACGTGTACCTTCGTGCTGTGTACGTGAGGGGAGTCTGAGCAGAGCCCCTGAGAAAGGCTACCCTGAAGCAGGGGATGCCACCCCAGTGCCCAGTACCTGGGTACCACAGATGAAGCGAACAGAGCTGAGCCCGGCACCGAACTTCTCGAGGGCCTCCACGGCAGCACGGATTACCTCGGGGTGGCTGGAGAGCCCCAGGTAGTTATTGGCGCAGAAGTTGAGGATCCCTGCGGGAAAAGAGAGAGAAGCACGGGTGTCGCACCGGGGGAAGAGACCGAAAGCCCTCCCCGCCTCCCCGTACGCACCGGCTCCACCGCCCGCCAAGCGGAGGTGGGGACCTTGGCGGGAGGCGATGATCCGTTCGCTCTTCCAAGTGCCGGCGCCTCGGATAGCCTCCAGCTCGCCCTCCAGCCGCCGGCGGAGCTGAGCAACCGCCGTTCCCGAATGGGCCCGGGGGCTCCCAGCCCCGCCGCCCCGCACCACCCGCACCACGGCGCCGCGCCACATCCCGCTGCCACGCCACGCCCCCCGGCGAGGGGCGGGACCCCGGCGGCCAATGGCCGGAGGGGCGGGGCGGTGCCGGGGAGGGGCGGAGCTCCGGCGGGGCTCCGCCCGCTCCCCGGCTGAGGTCCTGCAGCTAGAAGGGACACGGCCACATTCCGTGCCCCCCCGCAAGGGATCTGAGGTCCTCATGTCCAGGATTAGGCACCAGACTCTTGAAAGGGGTTTACGTGGTCATCCTAGGTGGTCTGGGAGCCTTTGGCCCAAGGGTCTTAGGAACAAGAGCCCAAAGGGATGAAGTGCCTGCAGGCCGAGGATTTCAGTACCCTGAACTACATGGTTTGCAGTCCTCAGTGGTGAAAAGGCTCAGGCACCATCCGCCCAAGCGATTTAGGATCATTAGGCCAATGGATCTGGGAGCTGCCGTCTGGGAGAGTGAAGACCCCAGGCTCACGGGATTTAGGCACAGTTGGATTTGGGCATTCACGGCCCCTGGGATTTTGGAGCTCCTGGTGCGGGTGACTGGGGACCCTGACATCCAAGTTTAGACATCTCTAGCCAAGGGGGATTATGAATCTCCTGCCTGAGGCTGTCAAGCCCTGCTGAGCAGTAGGGCCGTCCCACAGGCTCCCTGCCAGGCCCTGCTTGGGGAGGGCTGCTGGCAGGAGCCAGGCAGGCCCTGGAGCTGTGCCAGTCCCTGCTGGGCACAAAGCCAGAGCCCAGAGGTGACAGTGGGGCCATGCTCAGTGCTCCTGCCTCACCTCACCCTGGCTGCCCACCCCAGCCTGCCTGTGGAGCTGCCCACTGCCACGCTCAGGCCCCTTCCTCCCCAGGGAGCAAAGCCACTCATAGTCATATTTGTCCCTTTTTCCCCCGGATCAACCCCTTCCTGCTTGCTGGACACCTCCAACTCCTTGAAATCAAATGTGGACAGACACTGCTCCGCCTCCTCCATCCTGTCCCTGTCCCGAGTGTCCCTGTCACCACCAGCTGCACTGTGGTGGCTCCGCAGGCAGGCAGGCAGCTCCATCGCCTGGCCAGCCCAGCCGTTATCTCCAGTGCCAGCCAGACCCTCACACCCAGCACACCTTGCCTCCACCCCATGGTGGGGATCCAGTGGAAGAGGGAGTGTGGAGTCCCTTTTCCTCCTCTGGGGATGGCAGAGGTCTTTGCCCAGCCCCAGCAAACACACAGCTCCCCGGGAGCCAGGGCAGGATCAGGAATTGAAATCCTGTACAGCCTCGACAGACACACAGAGTCACCATCACTCCCAACACACAACAAGCAGCTCAGTGGTAAAAAAAGACAACAGACACACACAAGCATTTCTGAGATGTTGAAATGAAAACTCAGACCAGTAACTCTTAAAAATGGGAACTCTCTGTGCCAAAGATGTTCCTTTTTTCTTTCATTAACTGCCTTGTTTTAGCTGTTTCCAGGCAGGAATAGATCAATTGTTTATAAAACGCAATAGAATGGGCAAAAATAAAGGCAAAAGCTATTTACAGAAAGCAGCAGCGAGAATACTGAAAGGCCCCTAGACTCCTCACTTCTTCTTGGGGGATTTCCGGGCGCTGGACTTGGATTTGGGCTTCGACCGCTTTGCCGTCTTGGGCTTGGACACCTTCAGTGACTTGGCTTTAACAGCCTTTGGCTTCTTGGATTTCTTCGGGCTGGCCCTCGACTTCTTCCTGGCTTTCCTGGCAGCAGATTTGGGCTTCTTTGCAGGTGACTTGGCTTTCCTGGGCCCAGCCACTTTCCGGGGTGACATGGATTTTCTGGCCACCTTCTTCCTCTTCCTAGCTGGGGACTTCTTTGCCTTGTCAGCCTTGGCCAGGCGGAAAGAGCCGGAGGCACCGACCCCTTTGGTCTGCTTGAGGATGCCAGTGGCGAGCAGGCGGCGGATGGAGAGCTTGATCTGGACGTCAGCATGTTGGCCCACCTTGTAGTGGCTCTTCACGTACTTCTGGATGGACTGGCGGGAGGAGCCGCCACGGCTCTTGTCAGCCCGGATGGCTGCCGTGATCATGTCCGAGTAGGTGGGGTGGGCTGCCGGACGCCGCACTGCCGTGGCCCGCTTGGGTTTGGCAGCCGGGGCCGGGAGTGGGATCGGGATCTCCGTCATGTTGGGTGCTTCGCCCCGCTATCCTCTCACAGCAGCAAGCCTGACCCGGGACCCCCGCCCCTGGGCGGGAGAGGCTGGGGAAAGGAGCTGTGGGTAACAACCGCGGCGCAGCCGCTGCCGGTGCCGCTCCCGCTGCCGCCGCCGCCTGTGCGGCCGCGCCCGCCGCGGACACCTTTTAAAGGCGCGGTGCGGACCCCGGGAGGGACTGCCCCGCGCGCGCCACCGGCCCGCCCGCCACCGGCGGTGTCCTCGTGTGTCCCTCGCCACGCCCCGACCCGTCCCGGGCTCCCGCCGGGCTGGGACAGTAAGGGACATCAGGGGAAAGGGAGGGACGTTGGAAGGGACAACGGTGGGACAAGGAGGGACACTGGGTGGGGACAAAGAGGGACACTGGGGGGGACAAGAGCAGGACAAGGAGGGGCACGGGAGAGATGCTGTAGGACAAGGAGGAGCACTTGGGAGGGGGGGACACTGGGTGGGGACAAGGGGAAGCACTGCAGAGTGCATGGAGGAGGCAAGGAGAAGTACTTGGGGACACTGGGGAAACGAGAGACGGCAGGGACACGTGGAGCAACGTCAGGGCATGTGAAGAGACACTTGGGGGGACGCTGCGGGTCAGGGAGGGACATTTAGGGGTACACCAGGAGGGAGACATAGAGAAACATCAGGGCGCAAGGAGGGACACGGGAGGAGACACTGGGAGGGGAGGGGACACCAAGGAGAAAAGAGGGAGCAGGAGCACTGGGCTCAAAATAGGCTCAGCAGTGGTACCCCACAGCTGAATGCCTCTGCTCTCCTTCTCTGCCCTCTGCAAAGGACCACCAGGTGCTTTGGGGACATCAGCTCAGCCCTTCTTTGTATGCTGTGGGGATCACAAATAACAAGCTGTCCCCTTTTTTTTTTGGGGGGGGGGGCATACAAGTCTTTGTGGGAGGATGGAGCAGGGACATATAGTGGTGACGCTCAGCCCTCCTTTTCAAGCTAGGCAAGTTGTCAGCTGCTCTCGGGAGATTAAATGTAGCTGCCGTCATCATCTTGTCTGGAGAATTTAAATGTTTTCCCCCCTATTTCGACATGAACCCTGCCACCTCCAACGCCCCCCGATGCTTCAGCAGGGCCTTAAAATACACAGAGAACACTTTCCTGTAACCTCCATGTTCCCTGGATGCCCAGGGGCATGAAAACCACCAGCTGGGGACACACAGAAGTATATATAAAAATAGGTATAGATATATAAATATAAATATAGAAACACACCCCTTGTGCCTCCCTCCCCAGTGCTGCCCTTCCACGTGCCACACTTCGTTTAGGCAGTGGGACAGGCTTGCAGCACCTGCAAACCACTCGATTTTATTAAGAGCAAAGAGGCCCTGATTGTAGAGAGGAATAACCACCCTCCCACCTCCTCTGGATTTTTTTATTTGCATAAGGCATAATCAATGCATCACTTTCCACCCCATACGGAACACGCAGGTGATGAGCTCTGGTGGCCTCTGTACACTTTGACCAGCTGAAGGACCGCTCATTTTTCCTAGCCAGGAATAAACTGCCATCGCTGGCTGCCTGCACGTAGGCAGCCCATGCACATGCAGATAAGGCACCATATGCTTTTATTTACGTCCAAGTTTCTAACTGTCAGAAGTGGCTCACCCGTATGCTGGGCTCTGAGGGTGGATGGAGGGGGGGGTGGGTAATAAGCATTGGCCCCGAGCCCCTGGGGCTGGCATAGCACACTGCGTTGACCACAGAGCATCCAGCCTGAAAAAACAGGCAGCCATTATCAGGGCAGCACAGTGGCCTGAGGTAGGGAGATGGGGGAGACAAAAGGCAGATACTTTACCTGGCTTTAGCCAGCTGAAAATTAGGGGTCTAATCTCAGCCCATCACCTGGGCAGCTCCTGCCACCAACCAGGGCTGCTCAACCTTGTCTGGCGGGTGCTGCTGCTGGTGGGCAAACACCCTCTCCCCTGTACATGGGGATCCCAACCCCTTCATCTGGGCTAGCTCCCTAATTTTTAGCCAGACAAAGCAGTGGGAATACCCCATGCCCCCAGGCAACTTGGAAGAGGGAAGGTGTACAACCGGTCACAGCTCATCATGCTGCTGCTGGCCTTGCACATGGGGAGGATCCTAGTCAAGGTAACCCCTAAGTGTCCCCCTTGATATGAGAAATCACCTCTTGAACCCTGCGCTGTTACAACGATGCATCCTTAACGCCTGCTGGCCAGGATCGAGAGGGGTTTTCCAGCCCCTGGAGGGATGCTGGGGCAGGAGGTTGGATGCAGATGCTGCAGGACAATGCAAGCCCCACTGCCTCTGAGAAGTAGAGTCCAGTGCTGCTTCATCCAGAAGGAAAAGATATTCCCATGGGCCACCCATGCCTGGATTGTGCTCAAGCCTGTATTTTTGGCCACAGAAACCTGCCACCATGCCCAGGGAGGGGTGGGTCACCCCCTATACCCTGTTTTCTCCTCAAGGAGAGCTACCCAACCGCTCCAAGACTTCCATGCCTTCTTTTTCCGACATAAATCAGCAGAGATTGGGAAATCCCACTTCTCCGACAAACCCCAGAGGACAGACTCTGGCAGAGAAATCCTCTCCATAATCCCACTTACCTTCTCCTCCTCCCCAGCACTGCATTCAACCAGACCCCATTGGGATTTATGCACTTTCAGCTGTAGATTTCATCTTAAATGGTCAAACCATGTCCACTGTGGATGTACTATGGCTCTGTCCGGTAACAGCCCCTGCCTTCTAGGGGCAAGACAGCTGTTCATTGGCATCCAAGCGCACCAGGGCACTTCTGGTGACTAATGCCAGCGGCAACATTTTATTTTATTCAGTTTCCATTTTCAAAGAGGCTCAAAATCTCCAGCAGTGGGACCTGACCTTGATGGCACTCAGATCCAAGTGCTTCAGTGCTTTTTTAGTGGCAAAACATGGAAACTGGCTGATTTTCCAGCCGTGCTCATCAGAGCTTCAGGTGTGCGATGCAGTGTGATCAGTGCAGCACGAAGCTGCTCAGGCCGGCCACCGCTAGCGGCAGAGTGGGCTTTAACAATGCCAATAAATGGTGAAGGGGTAGTGCCTCTGGCTGCTGGACTGATTACCACTGTTTTAAAAGATTTGCGAGCTGATTTTTAAGGGCAAGCTCCTTATGAAAGCCAGGACGCTGGCTCTAATGCAACCAAGGTGCTGTATGGCTGTGGGTTTTCCCTGTGCCCGAGGGTGAGATGCTTCTCGCAGCCACAACCTGGATGTGAGCAAGTGGATGGGGTACCGGCATCGCTTTGGTATGCTTTTTGGGCTCTCCTGGCCATTGTGCCTGTTGCCCACGAGAATTTTGGTCGTCTCCTCTCCCTGCCCCTCTCCCCCCACCCAGCTGCCCTGCACCCAGGAGATAGCAATGCAGAGACGATGAGGTGACCGTATCGCTCTGCCGCAGGCGAGATGAGGGGTGTTTGATTAACGCCACGCTGGTTTGGGAGGCGGGAGTCCCCCATCACCCCGGGATGATGGGATGCTCCTACCCAGCCAGCTCTGCTGATCTGCAGCCGCAGTGCCTGGGGGAGGGGCAGCTGGGCCACATGTCGGGTCCCTGCACATTTCGCCTGCACTTATGTGACACGTTTATCGGGGTCAGCAGCCTTTGGTCGGGAAGGGGAAAAAAAACCACCACCACCCCAACAAACCAACCCAAACAAACACAAGATACCAAACCCCTCGAGGCAGGGGCTGGTGAGCAGCGTGCCAAGCACCATGGAACGCCAGCAGTCTGCAGTTCACTCCTTGCTCACCCTCTGCTTGCCCCCAGTGCCCCACTTTTGGAGATTTCCTCCTCCAGGAGTAGGTAGGACCACACAGACTGTTGTTTCACTGGTTGTTTTTTTCTAAAAACCACGCATGCACACCCCTGCCTGCAACACTGTGCCCTGAACGCCACTTTTTTTCCTCCTTTCTTGGTCCCTACCAGTCCCCCCATGGCAAGACCATCCCCTGCAGCCTGGAAGCAGTTGCCCTAAGCTGCTCTATCCCCTCTTTCCTTCCCGTCTCCGGCCCCCAGCATGCCAAACACTTGCCGTGTCCCAAACTTGACAGCAAAAGCCATGTCCTGCAGGGAGGCAGAGGGAAAAGCCTGGACCTTGGGCAGCACAGGGATAGGAGGGTTTCTAGGCAGGGAGCTGAGCCCCAGCCAGAGTGAGCTCCAGCTCAGTGCAGGTGCGATGGCAAGCCAGCTGCTGAGCTCAGCACCCAGCCTTCTTGCACCATCCACCAGGTTGCCCAAGGGCCTCAGCACGTGACAAAAGCCTGCAACCCAGTTCTGCCGGAATTTGTGACTTATGAGGCAGCTTGCCTTACTGAGGTAAAGTAGTCGCCATAGCCATGCCCATGGAGGAGTGGATCTGCATTTGGCTGCACCCCTCTGCCCCAGGGGCCACCGATACCTTGGCAAGGTTATCACAGGCTGAGCAAAGGAGTGCTGCCTGAACTCTCATCACTGTGGCTGCCACTGCTTCCTTACACCCCACTCCCATCTGCGTGTCTTGCAGTACTCCAGCCTCCCAGCCAATGCATCCCTCACCTCCATCCATGGTCCTCCTTGAGCCCTTCGCCTTCCCCTCTTCAGATGGTGCCTCCAGCCTCAGCATAAGCCTGCAATTAGGGCTCTTCTATAATTGCCAACAGCCTCTCTGCAGAGCAACAGTACATGTTTACATGGGGATGGGGCTGAACAAGTCACCCCCAGGTCCTCCATCCTGCCAAAAAAGCAACATGCTTCATCCAAAAACAGGAGGAAGAAAGCATCTGAGATCCCTCTGATCTCCCCTAGGATTTATACATACTGGTTACCCTGCCAGTAATTTGCAGAGCCACCTGCCCCCACCAATACTGGATTTAATAACACAGGTCAGGCTCAGTTCTTCCTCCATGGGGCTGAGGGTCCATGTGGGATTTTCATAGCAATGTGGTGAAGCAGATTATTTCCCCCATAAACCCAAAGGTAGAGCAGACAGCTGGATAACAGCACTGCAGTGCTCCTTTCACTCTCTGGCCATGGGGCTGGGGATGCTTCTGTTGCTTTCCCTCCCCAAATGCACAGGGAGAGAAGAGACAGGTCAGGACACCCCAAAATCACACAGGAATCTGGAAAAATGACTCCCCACCACTGCCACACTGCATCATGGACACATTCCTCTCAGTGAACACTTTTTTCTCAGTGAAGGGGAAGATTTTATTAAGTTAGAAGTTGAAGGGCGCAGCAGAGCAGCAGCAGCTGCCACCTCAGGGGGGCGGGTTGGCTCCGGCGGGTGCAGTAGCAGCCTCGCAGCTCCTATTCCCCAGAAAAGAGAAGCCCCGTGGCTCTGGGCTCCTGCCAATTCAGGTTCTTGAAGAAGCCAAAGGACAGTCACAGAGAGAGATCGATCATGCGGACTCTTGCCAAGGTCTCCTCTTTCAAAAATCCCAGGCAAGCATGTACATAGCAGACTGCCCCAGCAGCTCCCTCCTATGGCTTGCATGTCTTCTCCACAGGTCCCTGGGGCGGGGAAGCATGGGCCTCGCCGTACATCCCAGGGGGGCCACAGAGACATTTGGAAGAGACAGTTGGAAGAGAGGGAATATGTGCCAAAGGTGGCTGTGTGGCTGGGAGCAACAGGGCTGGGGAGGAGGGGAAAAGCAGATTCTCTTTTTCAGGTTAGAAAATGCTGGTGATGTAGTAAAAGTTTTCCCCATCCTCTTCCCCTTCTTCCCGGGGGGGAAAAATCCTTTATAAAATATAATTTTCACATATAAAATCCTAAAGAAGGTGCATGTAAGGAGCCAGTCCAAACAACGTGCTCAGGTATGCAGGCAAAAGGTTCATCAAAAAAGCTTTGGGAGGGAAGTGAGGAGGGTAGGGGGTGGGTGGGATTCCTCACCAAGGCAACACCAGATGGGATTCAACCTCCCCCTCCCCACAAGTGAGGAATGGAGCAAATACAAAACAAGAACAGATAAACAAACGAAGAGCAGACCTAGAGAGAGACAAAACCAGAAATGGTTTAGAAAGACTCCGCCAAGCACAGAAATTCCATCCCTTCTCCTCCCCCAGGAGATGGCTGCCTGGCACCCTGCTACAGACCCACTCATCTTGGTGCCCACCAGCAAGCGCTGGCGGAGCAGGGTGACCCCAGTCCTGATGGCCACAGTATCCAAGCAACAAGCAGAAGTGCTCTGGACAACAGGACGCCCTTGTTCCTGTCACACTGCTTCCCTCCCCAGCCGTAGCAGGGATGCCTGCAGGCAAGAGTGGGAGGAGGGCTGGGTCTAGTCAGGGCTGCTTTGATGCAGACCTAAAACTTCTGTGCTGCAATAGGGAAACCACTTCAAAGGTGAACACAGCAGAAACATCACCTACGTAGGTAGTGCACGCTGTTACCCAAGCCACGGGGCAAAGGCCAGCATGTGGCCAGTTCCCACCTCCAGTCTGGTTGAGCAGCACTTGGTGATGGCTACCAAGAGCATCAAATCAAGAGCAGCTATACCCCTACCAAAGTGGGGCAGCCAGTCTCAGCCACCTGGACCTGCAGAGGACATCACAGCATGCCCAGTGCTCACCGTTACTCGCCAACGCTGTTGCATAGCGACTCCTTCTCCTGCAGAGCCGCCATGGCCAGGCGCAGGTGCTCCTTCAGCTGCTCAATCTCTCGCTCTGAGCGCACCTTAATGTGATTCAGCTCTGCATAGACGTCTTGGTATTTCCCTGAGGCAAATCTCTTATCCTGCCAGGGGAGGGAGAGGGATCAGCAGGTTTTAGGGCTGATATTAAGGAGCGGGGTGACAAGATGAGCCCAGCAGAGGGGCCAGCAGGTGAGAGCCAGCCCCAGATTTGAAGCCCATTCCAATCTGGGTCACGCAGAAACCATTCAGAAGACGAATGTGTGTTCCTGCTCTGGCAGGGGGATTGGACCAGATGATCTTTTGAGGTCCCTTCCAATCCCTAACATTCTGTGATTCTGTGAAGTGCTTCCCAAACACCGGGCTGGGGAGGAAGGCAGAATCGGTGGTCCCGCAGCAGCGGGGATTTGCAGCATCAGATTGAGGAGGTGATGTGGGCTTTACCATGGCTTGTGTGCATTTGGGCCAGTTGTATGGGAAAAATAAACCCCAGGCCACTGAAAGGGCTGGGCCCAACCATTTATACATCAAAAAGCTTAAGTGAGAAAGTTATAAACTCCTGAGGCATCACTGGATCTCAAAACCTCTTTCAGGTTCCCCTTTGGCAGGGGTCTCTGAAAATCTCTCTGGAGGAGCTGCTGCCAGCGGAGGGGGCAACACACCCAAGGAAAAACATCCACTCAGTGAGGGGACAATTAGAGGAAGAGAAGATGGCTGAGGAAGCAGAGTGCTGGGCAGGCTTCATCTGGGCTTCCCACCTTGGAAAGAAGGGCTCCTGACTTGTCCACACTTATATATACATACATCTGGGGAAACCAGCAGCAAAGTCTTGGTGACATTTCCCTCATACAAAGCAAGTCTACACCAGCCCGCGCTGTTTGGAGCACATGGCTGCTGTGCGCTCAGGAGCAAACAGGGATGAGGAGAACAGCTGACAAAAGGGTTTGGCTTGAGCACCCCATCAAACCCTGCTGAACCCTGCCAACATGCAGCTCTGGTGCTTCCTTCCCTCCACTCCCCTGCTGTATTCCCAATGGCTCCCAGAAAACACCGACCTTTTGCACCATCTGCAGCTCCTCTCGGAGGCACTGCACCTCTTTCTTGAGGTACTGGAGTTCATTCTCCTTCACCCGCAGCAGCACCTGGGCCAGGGAGGGGGGAGAGAAACCAGAGGTGACTCAAGAGCCTTGGAAAAGCCAGCAGGTCCTGGCGCAAGTGCAGTGGTGGAAAAGGAAGGAAGGGCCAGGAGGGCCGGGGCAGGAAGCGGTGCAAGCGCCCCAGGAGAGCGGCAGAGGGGAAGCTTGCGTACCTCCTTCCTGCACTGACCTTGCTGCTCCATCCGGCACCCCCCTCCTACCCACTCCAAGCTAAAACTGCCGCGAGGAGATGACCTCCGGCATGGGCTGGGGATGGAGGCAGTGGGGCAGCCTGGGGTGACTCTCATACCTCCAGCTCACAGGAGCTCCGCTCGTTGTTGTGCAGAGAGCGGTCCCCAGTGCTCCGTGATGAAATAAAGCTTCGCAGCTTCCCGATCTCATCTGAGAGGCGAGTGTGCAGCTCCTGTGGGAAAAAACGAAAGATATCAGGGTAGCCAGGGCATGGGCCTCTCTGCTGTCCTGACCTCTCCATCTTCACGCCAGCCTTGCCCCAGCTTAGAGACATGTTTGTAAACCCCCTGCCCGTATGCAACGGTGGCAACTACAACCAGCAGCAAAGAATACACTCATCATATTTAACAGCGTAGTTAAGACAGGCCCATCTACAGCCTCTAACTCTTTTTTTTTTTTTAATTTTTGCTGATAAAATCTCAGAAGGGAAGAAATATGGACAAATAGAGGAGTTCTAACAGAGGGGCTGTGCCATGTGAGGGAAGAACGCGCGCTGTGGTCTCCACTGGCAGGGAAAGCCCCTCTCTTGCCTGATTTTTCCGGAGGAGTTCCTTCCCCTCCTGCTGACAACGCAGCAGCGTCTGCTCCCGCTCCTCTGCCTTCTGGGTGAGCTCCCCAATTTCCAGGCATTTTTGGGAGTACTGTTCGGAAAGCACCTGCAGCTCGCGCTTCAGAGAATCCACATCCAACCTGTCAAAGAGGTACCAGCTCACCACTGCCCTGCAATCCTCACCAGCCCCTGGCCACCAGCATCGCCTTCCCCCCTGCCATGGGCATCCTCTGCCCACATCACTCATTGGCACAAATTAACCTGATCCCCTATGGGTCAAGGCTTCAGCTCCCACCCTCCCACAAACGAGCATGGTGCTTCTAGGAGCTTCAAGCCATGCAGGAGAAATTGAAAGGCTTTCCATACAGAAAATAGAAGCTATAAGGAAAATGGAGGTGCTATAGGGAAAATAGCCAAGCAGGGGATAAACCTCCCTGCTTTACAGTTCCAGCAGTCCTGTCAGTCACCACAGGGCACTCACAGTGAGGGAGCTGGGGAGGTGGCAGGGGACACAGCTGGGGGCTACAGCCACAGATCGGGTGTGGTGACAATGGCACAGGGGGGCAGGAGCAGGCAAGGGGATCAGGAGAGGTGGTTTCTTACTGGTGCTGCTTCTGGAGGGCATCTGAGAGTGAGCTGCACTGCTGGAAGCTTCGTGTCCTGCCCAGCTCCTTATTCATTTCCTCCCGGTGGGCTTTCTTCAGTGCCTCGATGGCTGTGGATGGGGACAATGGGAGATGGGGGATCAGGCTGTGCCAGCTTCAGCACATCTGGGGGAAACCAAGCCAGAGAACCAGCCAAGCTCTTGCCACTGCAGGCTCCCAGACCTGTCTTTGCAGGTTCTCCCTCCATCTCTTCTGCCCTCAGGGCATCCCCCATCTTCTCCACACCCCAGGATCATCCTGATGTGCCAAGCACTGCCAATGAGACTAATACAGAGCAGCGTGGCAGCTCCCTGCCCCCTCTGCCAGTCGTGCCTGCCTACAGGAAGATGCTGAGCATCAGCCTCAGACCAGCAGTGTCAGCAGTGTGGCTCCAGGTGACTGGGATGACTGGTTTCTCACAAGTGATATTTGGGAGAGGTGGGAGGTGCTCACCTGAGCACAGGGCACAGTTTGGTGTCCGCTCCTACCTGCTGCTGTCGCCGCAGCCTCCTCTGCTAGAAGCCGCTCCTTCTCCTGCCGCAGCCGCTCCAGCTCCCGCTGATGATGCCTCTGGAGTTCCTCCATCACTTGCTGGTGGGATGACTCCATCTCAGCCAGGCTGTGCTCGCAAGCCTCCTGCCATGACGGGGAAAGGAAAGGTGAGGGACTTAAAGGGGCTCAGGCTGTGACAGGCATCTGGCCAGGCTGACATTTGGCTTTGCAAACCTCACCCAAGTCCAGGGCCACTTTGAGAGAAGTAAGACCACTTCAGAAGGAAAAGACCATACTGGGAAGGTGAGGTGGCACTTCTATCACAGAACACAACCACTTGACAGGGCCACACGCCTTGCAAGCCCCACATGCTTTGCAGAGCAAGAAACATTCCTCTTACTCTTCTTAAAACTGAGGCAGCAAGACAAGGAATGTTTCTCTTGGGCCAAGAGCTGGGAATAATGTGCCTGGCACCCCACTCCAGACCCCGCCAGGTTGTACTGCCTGGCTGGAGGAGATCAACAGCAAGGAACCACATCACGGTATCTGCCTTTTAAATGAAGCAACATCCCCTGGAATCAATGAAAACTGAGCCTCTTGTCTTGAAAAGCAACACCCTGCACTGCTCCATGGCCCGACAGAGGCTGCCAAAGAGCCCTCCCTGAAGTATAACAGTCAGGGATCCTCCTCAGACAGCTCCTCCTCCTTTCTGATGGCTCTTTGGTTAACTGGTGTTACAGCAAAGCAAGCGCTTCCCACCTCGGAGCTACGCCTCTGCTCTCCCTGCAGACCGTGGCAGTACGACCCCAAGCCCCTTGGAAAGGACTTGGTGCCACCAAACCATGCTAGAGTATTGTTTTACAAAGCCAAGGCCTTTAAGATGTCAGCAAAGAGCCAAGAAGCCACTGCATCCCCTGACAGCCCTTTGCTGTCCCATTCCTTCCCCTGGTACTAAGGCAAAAGCTGATATAAAGGGTGCTGTAACACGCTGTGGGAATGTGAGTCCTTGCTGGCTACTCCTCCCTACTGAGAAGGGGAAGTTGGGAAGCTTCACAGATGGACCAAAGGAGAGAGAGGAAAATGTAAGGGATCAATTTGGTGAGTTGCTCATGGGCTGACTGCAAACCTCAGCAGACTGAGAGATAATGAGCCTTTTGGGGAAAGGCCAAGTTTGGCCTCAGATGTGAAACCCTTTGAGCCGAGTTATTAGGAAGATAAGGTGCCATTCCTCTCCACTCCGTTTGCTTTTTTTGACCATAAAGAGGCCCATGAGCTGTAAATATTGAATCAAGATGACAGAGCAACTGGTAAGTGGCTGGGCTGGGTGCCACAGGACTTGTGGGTTCTTTATCTGGGCTACGTACAACCAACCTGCTGCAACAGGCTTCACCAGCCCCTATTTCCCCCTTCCCCCCCGGTATCTTTCAACATGTAGGGCACATCCTGAAATCCCCATGGTGGGAGAGCAGCCGCTCCTCAGGAAATCCCTGAGGGATGTGACCCCGCTTGCTTTGGATGAGTCCATGGCGGGGGGGAGATAAATAAACAAAGAGAAGTGAGACGCTGTAGCGTGAGCAAACTCTGCCTTGTGGGCTTTCCCACATGCCGTCCCAGCAAATGAACGGGATGTGCTGTCAAAGTGACCTTCAGGGCTTGGGCAGCTCTGGCAGGGATGGAAGCTCCCCAGGGCCTGACAGACTGCTTTTAACAAGGGATTCGGAAGTCCCTGTTAGCAAGAACCACATGTGGCAAGCTGCAAATTGCTGGGGATGCGTGGGTGGCTCAGCAGAAAGCTGCTGACTCGCTCCCGAGCTGGGGGATGGCTCAAGCCCCCAAGCCCAGGCGAGCATCGTACCCATGCACAAAGCAGGGCACAGGTCCTGCACCTCTCCCCTAACTCTCCTCTCCTCCTCATTTATACTCTGGCCCTTTTAAGGTCAGGCAACACACACCAGCCTTTATGTAATTAACATTGATGACAAGTGGGCCCGGTTAGGGTCACCATGGCAACCTAATGATTAGTGATACCTGCTCAGCAATGAGCTGAGTCCCGGGATTTCCCAATTTGGGACTTGGAGTGACTCCAGGGTCCCATGTCTGGTGCCCTGCTCACCTGTGAGATGTACCCCCGGGGTACGTGGCTGTCTCCCTGGGTTTTCGCCGCCTCCCGAAGGCTCTCATTTCGGGCCCGGCAGGACTCCAGCTGCTCCCGCAGAGACTGGATCTGCGCCAGGAAGGGGAGAGAGATGCTCAGCTAGGGATGGAAAAGTGCCACGGCCTCACCAACGTGCCACATTGGAAACCTGGGCTTAGGGATGGGGAGGACCATGCACAACCAATGGAGATGTCTGTTTCCCACAGGAATGGCAGCCTGCCAAGGGACCAAACCAACAAAGCCAGCCCCAGCCTGGTAAGCACTAGCAAGGAGCGGAGGAGACACCTCAAGAAGGAATCCACAGCTGCATGTGTAGCTGGGACAACAGACAAGCACATGGCTCCTTTCAAAGGCTGGCAGGTGGAGTGCTTGCAGGCTTGGGAACAGCCAGAGAAGAGAGCCTGTAGATGTACTCCTGGGAAACACAGATTCCACACAAGCAGTGCCACCAACTAACTTATCCTGAACCAAAACGTGGTCTGGGGAACTTCTCCAGCAGTGCAAGAGCAGGTCTCCAGCCCTGTATTATCTGGTTGCAAAGGCTCCCATGCTCTCGAGGGGTGGCAAATGGAGCCAGAATGAATTGACATCTCCCTGCACCCCTGCCTTGCTCTTCTGCAGAGCCTCCTGCTGCCCAGGACCACACTAATGGGCCACCAGAATCCCAGTTTCAGAAAGTAGGGATACTCTTACCTCCTTTTTCAGCGCCTCATTGGTGTCTCCATGGTCCCCCTTGCTCTGGTTCAGCAGTGCTGTCAAGGGCACCCGCCGCGACTCCTTCAAGGGCAGGCGTTCCAGCTCCAGCCACTTCTTCTCTATCTCCTCATTCAGCCGAACCCGCTGGTCCTCTGAAAGTGGGGGAGTGGGGAGGTCCTGCTCCCCCACCTTGCGGGAAGAGTCTCCCGCTGGGCCATCACTGTTTGGGACTCTGCCATCGGGGGTCTCAAACCATTTCCGCCTCTCCTCTGAACGGACAGCCAGATCCCGCTCCAGCTCCTCATACTTGGGAGTTCGGTCGGAGATCCTCAAGCTCCCTCTTGTCCTCTGTGGGGACCCCTGATTCCTGGGGTCCTGTGGCAAGGGAGACAGCTCCACATAGTCAAAGGCATGGCGCTGCCCATCCGCCTTCCAGTGACTGCCTTTTGAGTTCCCCTCGGAGCCTGAGCCCGGCCGCTGCTGCTCCTCTGTCTGGAGTGAGCCCTTCTGGGGGACACAGTTACGGAAGGAGTTCTCCTTATCGAAGTCAGAGAGCCTGAAACCAGAGCGGCGGATGGTGAATGAGAGGCACCACGTGGGAAAGGGTGCTGGTGGAGGCACTGCCAACTGCCCAAGGCTCAGACCAGCCTTACAAAACCCCACCCTGAGTGCAGAGCTGGGTCTGTAGCATCCCATCCCTCATGGAAATGGGTTCCTCTATGGGATGGGGAAGATTCGCCCCAGTTCCAGCCACGCTGGTGGAAAAAACAGGCTAAACAAATGTGGCAAGGGAAAAAGCAGGTGCCAGAGTGGGAGCCATCAGGCTCTCAACCCCTTCCTTTGGCTGGTGTATCCAGGCCATGTTCAGGAGGAGCAGAGGGCAGGGCTGATCTGGGAGCAGCCGTATTTTCAGAGAGGCCTTCCCAGTCTCTGCCTGCTAGGGGAGAGGGGCAACAAGAGGGGGAAGAGAAGTGGCACACGACAGCTCTTACTTGGTGACGTCTGGAGCACTGACTGGGCGCACATTCTTCCTCAGGGCCTCGATCCAGTTGCGCCGGATGCCCGAGGTCATCGCCGACAGGGTGAAGGTGGCATCCTTAGTCTGCAACAGGGAGGCAACAGAGGCCCCATCAGCACCCGGCAGAGGTGCAGGCAGTCGCCACTTGCTCCCAGAGACCCCCAGGCACCCGCTCACATGGGTGGTGGACAGTGTTGGAGAGGCCACCCGCTCTCTCAGAGACTCTTGGGGCCAGGTGGAGGGGTGGGAGTGGAGACACACTGTTTGCAGGGAAGCCTGTTACGCATCATCCACGAGACCATTTCCAAGCAAAGGCAAAAAAGAAACTTTGCCAGCACATTTGGCCAAACGTGAGCTACTGCAATCCAGCCATTTAGGTGCTGGGAACTGGGCACCAGCGCTGGGGTACAGCAGCAGGCAACAAGCAGACTCAGACCATGAAGTGTCCGGCCCTGTACAGCCACAGAAATACTGTTTTTTGTGCTGACTTAGCAGCCACCTCCTGCTGCTACAGCAAGTAGCCAAGGACAGGATTATACTGTGACTGGATCCAGGGTACAGGTTGTTACTCACAGCATGGTCAGCCAGGCTACACCGAGATCTGGAGTGCTCACCACTCCCTCCCTGTGGCTCTAGAGAAGCTGCCTTGGCCAACGGGTCAACTAAACACTCCTGGCATTTAGCTTAGCTCCTGGGCTGCCTCCAGCACAGCCTTTGGTCAGCCCTGCAAAGCTGCCTCCTTCTCCTTCCTTTACAGGCAGGCAGCACTCATGTCCCTAAGCAGTGCTGCTCATGTGTCACCAAACAGCCTTGCTGGGCCGCTGTCCTGACAAAAGGTCTGCATGGCTTGCCTCTCAGCATCTCAGCATGGGGAGGGAGCACGCATTCCCACCCTGTGCCCCTTGGTGCCACTGCTCTGTGTCCATGAGGTGCCAAGCACTCACGTGTATCTGGAAGCCGTAGTTGCGCTGCACCGCAAACTCCGTCACATCCGTGCAGGAGCGGAGGTCGATTTCTCCATCAAGGTCATCAGCCTGCAAGCACAGCCACCCGCTAGGACCATCAATGCAAATCCAGCTTTGAAAAAGCCCCCGTGACCTACTGGCACCCCAACCAAAGCGCAGTCCACCTTTACCTTCACCCCACAGCTCTCCAGCACAAAGTGGCCTCTTTTAACCCAAGAGGCAGCCAGCAGCATGGATGATGAGCATCAGAGATGCCTAGCCACAGGACCAGCCCTTTTCCTCACCTCCCACCACTGACAGCCCCCTTCCAGGCTTCACCATCCCACCAGCCAACCTTCAGACACTCATCTTCATCACCCCCTGGCAAAGAGCAGCTCGCCACCTCCAGTGCCTTTAAGGAGGACATGACACTGCCCCTTCTCCCATGAGTGCGCTGGTCACACCAGGGCTGTGCTCCTCTCCCCCTAGCCACGAAGCAAAAGGTGGCTGGAGAAAGGCTGGTTGTGCTTACCTCCTCCGCATTCGAGTCCCGGTAATACCTCAGGCTCGAGTCGGTCAGCACGAACCAATGTTTCTTCCACTGTAGGCAGATCAGGCAGGAGGAGGGAAGGGAAAAGACAGGAAGGAAATGGATAGGGAGTTACCAGGGGAACCATAGGAACAGGGAGGGACACCCTGTGCTGCGACCTCCCAGCCTTATCATCCCCCTCCTCCAAGTCCCTTCCAGCTCCTCCTTGCACCCCTCGGCCAGGAGAGGGGTGCTGGGTGAACGTCCATGCCCACACACAGAGTGAGGCACCTCCACCAAAGGCTTCTTGCTGCTTTTCCCAGCGGCACTGACCTCAGCAAAGGAGGGGAAAGTAAATCAGCTGCTCAGCAGGGGATCTCTAGCAGCACGGGCTGGGGGAAGAGGCAGACCCCTGCCTCAGGCTTACCTCTCCTGGCTCATCCAGGATGGACATCCATCCCTTCTTGAAATTGAGGAGATCCGGCTGGAGAGGAAAGGACAAAACAGAGGGTTACTGTCTGGGAGCAACCAACAAAAGGGCTTTTCATGCCAAGGGTAGAAGTTGAGTCCCCAGTAGCAGAATGACAGTGGGAATAGCCTCGCATTGCTTTTAGGAAACTCGTGGGGGTGTAGAACCTGGTGGCAGAGGAGGACTGGATTTAGCTCTCAGCAGCAGGTAGTCATTCTTGTAAGAGGAAGCAGGAGATAAGGAAAGAGGATTAAAAAAAAATGAAGGAAAATATGCAGCAGGGAGGTTTCCACAAGGTGCCTCAGAGGTATTTATTCAGAGAAGGAAAGGCAGGGACAAGGAGTGGGAGCAGAAGGCAGTGCTGCACCACCATCAACAGGGCTTGCCTCAGAGACAGAGGCAAAGTGGCAAAGAACCAGACAAGCCTTGTCCAAACTCTGGCCATCCGTGCCTCAGAGCTACATCCTTTCAGTAACCTCACCACCGATCATTTATTAAAGACACGAGTAGCTCTCTGCGGAACAGCCCTCACCGCAAATGTACAGGAGGGAATTCAACAGCTGTGAAAACACGTTGCCTTTAAATGATGTGCCCCAGGGTAGAGATGAAGTAAGAGTCACAACCAGTGCTTCATTCTCTCTGAGACTTGACCCTCCCCAAGATGCTGGGGTCTCCTCTCTTACCCACTCTTTCTGCTCCCCTCCTGCTGCAGAGCCTGCCCTCTGCCCAGCCTCAGCCACAGCAACTGAAGCTGACGATGAGCAGTTTCACCCAGATCACCCCGGTGCTTGAAACAAGTTTCCTCCACTCCCTGCCTCCTCCTAACCTCACACCACTGGTGCGGCATCCCAACCAGTTTATCTTCTTCCTAAGGTGGAATGCTGGAGAGCTGACTCAGGGGAACTGTTCTCCCCAGCTCTGCCCTCAGCCAAACAGGCTCGAGCTGATCCCTCCTCCCAATCCTGCTGGCTCCAGAGAAATTGCACCACCACATAATTCAGACCAATGACTCTTCTTCCCAGGAAGCCAGAGTTTGCTGATCTGCCCCTTCTGCAGCCGAACTGGGGACAGTGCTGGAGAGGTGATGGTGCCAGAGATGGACTTCCCAGCAGTCGGCACCAGACCTGCCAGCCCTGGGGAAGTCACCAGTGGTCCCCACATGCCCCAACCACCACCTGAGACTGAGCTGGCAAGAAGAGATGGCTTGGTAAGCCAACGGCCACTCCACACCCCCAGCCAGGCTGAGCTTTCCCGTTTTCATCTCCCCGTGCTGTTCTTGGGTTACACCCAAGGTTATGGCGCGGCGAGAGATCAGTACGTGCCGGCCCACCCTGGCGCTCTGACTATTGGTTCAAGCAGGCACGGGGAGGCCAGCCAAGGGGAGGGTCACCGGCTGCTAGAACTTCAGACCCAGCCAGAAGTGTTTGCCTGTGGCCCCAGGCTGCCCTGGAAGGGTGGGAAACTGGAGCAAAAGGGTACGGGGAGCTCCTATGCCTCACCTCCTGCTAAGGAGGCAGGCGCTGCCGGTGGCTGGGAGACAAGGGAGATGCACCCATCCCTATGGAGCTGGACATCTTGCTGGCCCCCACTGCTGTCCTGAAAAAGCACCCCGAAAATTAATTCCTTCCCTGTGGCAGCAGCTCCACCCTTTTTCCCGTTATCCCTTCCAATCCAGTGACTTCAGCTCTGGCTCTGAACTGGGAGCGGTGGGAGGGAAGGAAAGGAGGCAAAACGTCAAAGCGCAATCTCGCAACCTCCCCCCCTCCTGGGACGCACGTGCGCGCGGCAGAAGAGAGCCGGGCAGGCTCCACAGAGGCGGAAAAACAACACAGGGAGAGAGGGAGCGAACAGACTCCTTGCTGGGGCTGTTATACACATCAGCTGGGTCCATCTTATTGAGGACTTACAATCCCAAAACATTAGATGCCAAAATAATGAATGCTAACGGGATGTATGCTGCTGGGAAAACTGGCACAAAGTCCTGCCAGAGCCAGTGCCCCCAACACAATGCTGGGGACAGAAATTCTCCCCAGAGGGCTTCTCTCAAGTGGGTGAATTGCACAGGGCTCCTGTTTTCCCTCCCATCCCCAGACACAGAGCCACAGCTCTGGAATTAGCTTTGAACTACTCTTGTCATAGTGGGGCTGGTATCGTATAACAATGCATCAGTTGATGCACAAAGTGCTTAAAGCCACTTCTTTCTCTCTCCTCACAACCAAATCCAGCTTCTTATCTGGCATAAAGAGCTCAGGATACCAGCAGAGAAGAGAGCGGGATTCAAATCGAATCCCCCATCCAGAGGAAATGGCCCAGCAGTGAGGGGAGGAAACGTCCAGGAAAGCTGAACCGCTGGGAGAGATCCGGGTGCCGCAGATGCAAGGATGTGGCAGGATGCGCTCCCAGCAAAATGCACAGCCCTGCAGCAGAGCTCAGGGCTGCAGATGGCGAGGCTTCAGCTCTGGAGGTGGCAGCAGCGATTTTGCCTGGTTGCATATGTACCCACCAGTTACATGGTCAGCCCAGTAGAGGCAGCGGAGGGGGTCCCAGGAGGACATAGGTGAGGTCTGGAAGGACTGGCTTACAACAGCAAGTTAAGGAGAGGCAGCTGCCTATTCTAGCTGAAGAAGGGCTACAGGGGAGGTGATAACAGCCTGCAAGTATCTGAAGAATGTAAACACCAAAGAAGGAAAAAGGATAGGGTGGGAGCAAAAGAATGGCTCCTGGGTGGTACTGAGGCATTGGGATGGAGAAGTGGAGGAGAAGAGACTGAGAATGCTCAATGTTAGAGAAGGATGGGATGGCCAGGTGTGCTCCTTCCCATGCCAGCCTCTGCCATCGCCATGCCTCCCGCTCTTCCAGCTCCCAGAACCTCTGCAGGACCATGGGTCCTGGAGCACCGCTTCCTTTCACCTCCGAGAGATGGTGCGAGGGGCTCTCAGCCTCCCAGAAAGCACAATGTCTCCTCTCCTCCAAATAGGGAACCCATGCCACAACGCATGGGCCCCAGGCCAAAACACAAAGCAAAACAGCCCCAGCTCCATTTGGTGGAAGCAAAACCGCCCCCAGGCTGGACCCACACATCAAGCTCACAAATCTATACGTGCTGCAAAAACCAACAGGAGACAGGCTCCCCCTTTGCCACCACCTCTGTGCAAAACGCCAGCGGGCACAGCCTGCCTGTCGCCTCCATTACCCCACTCTGCTCGATAGCCTTCCTCTCAGGGTCCGCAGACATCCATGCGGAGGAAGGCTGGCCCCAGGCGTGGGGCACTCCCTGCCCCCAAACCGCATCTGGCTCCCACAAGGCGCAGGAGCTCCGCACACCCAGGGGGATGCGGATTTCGCATCTGATTGCGGTAATCGTTGCGGTGAGCTCGGCAGGCCTCAGCCAGGTCTGCGCTTACATGCAGTGTAGATGTCTGTGTAGGTGGGGTGGTGCCCGCTGCTAATGAAGTGATGCTAATGAAGCGACCCAGGAGGGTTGAGAAGAGTTCAGGAGGGGATCCCAGCGGTGATGGGGAAGGGAGGCAAGGACGCCACAGCCTTGAGTCCCCCGTGGAGCAGTGGTGCCCGGGCTGGGCTGGGAGCAGAGGGACCCCGGGGTGGCTGACAGCTAGGGACCCTCCGCCCCCTCCCGGCCCCGGGCTGCCCCGCCAGGTCCAGCCGGGCACCCCCAAGGCCCGGTGGAGAAGCCCCGCCTCGATCCCCCACTCCGAACCCCGAACCTCGCGGGCCGGTCCCGACTCACCGTCATGGCGGGGGCGCCGCGGCCGGTGGCGGCAGTGGCGGGGCCGGGGCCGAGGTCGCGGCGGGGCCGGGTGCTGGCAGCCAGGGCGGCGGGGCGGCTTCAGCGGCCGGGCAGCTCCCACGGCCCAACCATGCCCGCTTCGCCGCCTGCCCCCACCTCCCCGCTCGCCTCGACCTCCCTGCTCGCCTTCTCTCCTTTTATTAAAATTAAAAGAGAGAAAAAAAAAAAAAAAAAAAAAGGAAAGAAAAGGAGAGGGGAAAAAAAACCCTAATCCAAAAGAACTTTTCTTTCCTCCCCCCGAACTTCCTGGGAGGGCCCGGGCAGCCCAATGGCAGCCGCCCGCCGCCGCCCCGGCCCCCGCAGCCAATGGAGCCGCCGGGACGGGCGAGGCGCCGGGGCATGGGGTCGGCCCCGGGGCTGAACTACCATCACCACTCTCTCCCGCCCCGCTGGCAAAGCTGGAGCCCAGGGAGCGGGGAGCTGAGCCCTGCTGCCGCCGGGAGCAGAGGTGGTAGT
This sequence comes from Podargus strigoides, assembly GCA_028020825.1. Taxonomy (NCBI): domain Eukaryota; kingdom Metazoa; phylum Chordata; class Aves; order Caprimulgiformes; family Podargidae; genus Podargus; species Podargus strigoides. The sequence continues at coordinate 114,829,979 of CM051663.1, read as the reverse complement.
AGGTCCTGGGGGGCCTCTGGTGCCCCCCCAGAAACCCAGGTAGCATCGGAAAGGGGAATTGCTAGAGAGGGTCCCAAGGGAAAAGAGGCAGGGGGCTGCGCATCACGAAACGCCAGGATCCGCTGTGCACTGCAAAGGGAGGGTGCCTGACCCAGAAGACACCTGGAACAGGGGTGAACCAGCCCCAGCTGTGCAGGAGGACCTCAGGGCTTTGGGGTCCTTTCTGGCCTGGGGCAGGGAAGCAAGGGAAGAGATGGCACCTGCTTCGAGTTTCATCAGGCTTTGGGAGCCTCCTGCCCAGCTGCAGTTTGTCCTTGTATAAAGCACAAAGCCAGGCCCTAGCAGGGGACAATTTGGCCAAGACAACCAATGCACACAGAGGGGGACAGAGGCTGGGACTCGGGCACAGCTGACAGCTACACATGCTGCTACCAGGACACTTCCCGCAGCCCTCCAAAGCCACTCTTGTGCCATTTTTGGTATCCCAGGAATGCTAATGCAATTGGCTGTATCTTCTTCTGTGCCACTAAAGCCCACTTTATCCCCATAAAACCCTTGGTGCCATCATAGCACGAGGCAACAATAAAGGGAGGGAAAGCAGCTACACTGATATTTTAGTCCCTGGTCTACTGTTTGCCCCTCTCTGGCTTTAAAAAAAGGCTCTGTTCCTCAGTTTCCCAATCTGAGAAATGGATGAAGGAAGAAGGGAAGAAGGGTGTTAGTGAGTGTGGTGCCCAGGAGGACAAGGGAAGGCAGCAGCATGCCAAGCCTGCTCAGATCAAGTGCTGGAGACCCAAGTGCTGCCCACAGTGACCTCCAGGGAGGGGCAGCTGCCCTTTCTCACCATTCCCAGGGCCTCGCCCTTACCTTGTTGCGCTTTTCAGTGGCGCTCAAACGTGGCTGCAAGCTTCCCAAGGAGCCAGTGCTGTTTTGCGGTGGGAAAGTGCCTCCACTCAGCTGTGGCTGCAGGGGGAGAAAGCAGGAGCTGAAGCCATGAGGGTTTAGTGCTCGCCTCAGTTTCCCAGACCTAAGCATCTACCTCCTGGCACAGGCCAGGGGGAGAAGCATCCTCCCTCCTTCCGAGTGCCAGGCAGGCAGCATGGCTCCCCTGGAGAAGCAGAGGATCTGGGCCAACCGGGGTTCACAGAATTGCAACCCAGGGGACCCACCCACTCTGTGCTTGCCAGTTTTATACCTGGCGGGGTCACCATCACCTCTGGCTCCTGCCCTACTCACATGGTAAACGAGAAGTCTCTTGTTCCCCCAGTCGCTTTCCAATGGCTTCTCTGGGTTGTTTGTGTCTCGGGTGTGCTTGGGACCCTTCCAGTTGTCCTCCAGCTCCTGTGCTGGACTCTCAGGCCTTTTCCAGCTTTCATCTGGCCGTAGTCCTACATCCAGACATCTAGTGGGGCTTTTCCACTCCCTTTCTAGCTGGTGCATCAAGTCCACATGGCACATAGGCTTCTCTTGGTGCTTCCAGTCCTTCTGCCATGCCTGCATTTGATGGGCATCCCCCTGACCCCTCCAGCTCTGCTCCAGTGGTCGTGTTGGACTTGTGGGGCGCAGGGGCTTGCCTTGGCCTTTCCAGTCACTGCCTGCACCCTTCCCGGGGTGGGAGGGTGGCAGCTTTTCCTGGAGGTTCTGCGAGCTGCATTCAGATGGCTTCTTGCCCCCCACAAGGTACAGCGACTCTCCTGGCTTCACTGGTTGCCTCTCTGCCCCCAGCACTGGGCCAGGAGGGGAGATCTCTTTTTGGCTTCTCCACATGCTCTCCGTACGTCTCCCAGGACTGAGGGACCGCTGTGGTGGCCCTGCACGGCTCAGCCCACTGTTATCCAAGCCCTTCCCAAGGCCTGTGGGGTGCAGGGTGTCCCCTCGGCTCTTCCTCTCCTGGGCTTGCCCGGTACCCCTAGCCTGCCAGGTCGCTCGGCCCCTCTCTGAGTCTGGGGGGCAGCCAGGCTCCCCCTGGCTCCTCCAGCTTTTCTCCGAGCGCCACAGAGGGCTCCCAGGCTCCCTTGCCCTCCTCTCTGATCTGCGGAATGGGCTTGCGGAACGTGGGCTCTGCCTGCCTCTCTCCAGCAGCCGGCCAGGGCTGGCGGGGTGCAGGGGGTCCCCCCAGTTCCTGCTGGTCCTGTCTAGGTGCCGAGATGGGCTGGGGGACTGCAGGGACTCCTTGCGGTCTCTACTGCGCTGCTCCAGGTGCCAGCAGAGCCGCTGACCCTAGCGACACAGGGAGAGAGAGCAGAGAGTCCTCTTAAAAAAAAGTAAATACAGGTGAGCAGGAACAAGACGGGAGTAGGGCTGGGAGATGGTTTGGTTAAACAATTCCCCAGAAGCAGTTGCATCCCCATGCATGGAGCCAGGCTGTGCTGAGGAGAAGCCTCTTGCACTCAAAGGGCGAAGAGGCTGCTGCTATTTGAGAGCAGAGAGTCCTGGTCCATGGCAGGGGGAGGGCTAGGAATATAGGGAAGGGAGAACAGGGAAATGGAAGAGAGAAGCATGTGGCAGAAACAGAGGAAAACATGGCAGGGAAAAGCAACCCAGCTCAGGAAGTTGGGATGGGGTCCTGCCACGCAGGCAAGCCTCACCTCCCTGGGCAAGATGGGGCTGGACTGCCTCCGAACTAGGTGGCCTTTGCTGGGTGGCACGGGGGTCTTGCCATCAAGACGGTCCACACGTCCCTCCTCCAGGGCCTGGAAGGCCTCCAGGGTCTCCGATTTCCTGTGGGCACACACAATCTGCCTGTTGCCAGTCTCAGCTCAGAGGCAGAGCCTCCACAGACCCTGGTCCTGCCAAGCCTGACCCTGCAGACCTCCACTAGCCCCAGGCACCATAGCCTCTTCATTGCCCTGACCCCATCACTTCAACTACCCCAGCTTCTGTGTTCTGTTTCACTCATGTCTTCTTCACAATGTTCCTCAAGCTTCCTTCCATCTGGTCCTTTACATCCCACCCACCTACCCCAGAATACATTTCTGGTCCCTGTTTATGCCCCCTCCTGCCCTGTGCCACTGACACTGGAGCCACTCTTGCTTCTCCAGCCAAGACCTAACCAGCACTGGGTACTTCTTGGCATTCCCTGTCCTTTCCCGAGTGGCTCCTACAGACCCTGGATCCCTGGGGAGCCACTGATGCTGGGAGTGGGTATCACCTCCTTCCTTCACCCTTTCTGTGGCTTGTCCTGCCCTGCAGTATGTCCTGCCGCTTCCAGGAGGTGGCTGTGAGGATGAGGAGGGTGAGCTGCTCCCTTCACTTCCAGTGGTGTAGATTTGCTCCACCTTTCCAATGGCCTCAGCTGCCTGCATGCCACAATGGGTGAGCTCCCCAGGCTGGGAGGTGCTGAGCATAAACCCACCCCTTGCTTTAAGGGAAATTTAAGCACAGCTGAAAGCTGAGCTTTGCCATCTAGCTTTGCTGTCCTCTGAGCCATGGCGATTCAGAGAGGGGGCCCTCTGACAGCGTAGAAGGGTGATCCCCCACCTCTGACCACTGTGGAGACCCGTTGCTTCTCACCTGCGTTCGCAGCCAAATATCCTCTCCACCTCCACTCGACCAGGGCTGAGCATGCGGGAACTGCAGCGGTCGACAGCATCCCGCTGGCCGAGACGCTTGGGCTTGGGCAGGTCTGCCAGCACTGTGTACTCCTGCCTCTCCAGCCCATGCTGTCCCTCCGTACCCCCACCGCCAGGGTGCCCATGAGGCTCCCGAACTCGGGAGCTGGTGAGGTGCCCGCCAACACCCACTGGGTTGCTGCGGGCCATCGAGGAGCCGGTGGTGCCATGCGATGGGGTGGACACCCGGGGAGGGTCGGCTTTCCGGCGCTCCAGGGACAAATAGCTGCTCTCTATGCGGTGCTTTGGCCAGCTCTCCTCAGGCTTCTGGCTGGTGGGACGGCGCTCTGGGACGGGGAGAAGGCCGTTACTGGGGGAGGCAGGAACAATGTGGGATGCTACCACATCCATGGCAAAGCCGGTCTTCGGAAGAGAGCTAGAAACAGTCCAGGAGGGCAGAGATAAAACCCAGACACCCTCCAGGTGGGGTAGGAGCTGAGGACATGCCAAACCATGCAGACAGAGAACACCTGGGAGACCCATGGTTCATGGTCAGCACGCACAGAGATGCCATTTCATGGTCTCTGGGCCTCATCCCTTCACATGGTGCCCACGGAGGTGTGGAACGCCTCCTGGGACCACAACTGGGTAAAGAGATGCTAAATCTAAATAGAGATCTGCCATGAACTTCAGAGACCCCTGGGTGGAAAACAAACCAGAATTAGGATCTCACATGGGAGCAAACCAAGTGTACCTGCTTTCAGCGGGCAGATTTCTTTCCTAAAGCCCTGGGCTTCAGTTCTCACCCAGAATCCAGTGGGAACCGTCTGAGCCCACCTGGGTCTGTCTGCCTGCAGGGCTCGCGGATGAACCTCCTCCTTATGGCCTCTGTAGCTCATCATGTCCCATTTGCCTGATCCCAAAGTGTTGTCCCACAGCCGGGTCATTTCCCCGTCCTGGGAGACAAAATAGGGCAGATCTCTGCAATGGAGACTGGTATCTTTTGTGGGCTGGAAGGAGGTAAGAGCAGATATGAGAAGTTACAGCCCATTCAGCCCGAAGCTGCTGGTAAAAATGAACCAGGAGAGGAGCTGGGTGAGCATAAGATGACCCCAGCCAATGGGCATGGCAAGAAACAACATAGGAAAGTCTGCATGGGGGGAATCCAAGAGTGAATCTCGTGTGCTCTTTAGGGGGAAGGCCTCATTGTGGGGACTAAAGGTCTCAACTGATCCCCTCTTACATCTCAGGACCATCTGAGTGTGCCCAGCAGAAGAGGCACTGAAGGGCCGAGGGGGCTGGGGAGACCAAAATAACCCAAACCATGAGAGATCCCCATCTCACCCTGGCAAGCGTGGAGTTGGTTTCGGCACAGGCGCTGGGGTTGGTGCTGGTTTCTCTGTGCTCACCCTCAGCTCCAGGGCTGAGCGGGAGATATCCCCTGCTCTCATGCCAGCTGTGGGGCAGGGAGAGAGGACAGCTGGTGGTCAGCACAGCCTGCAGAGCTCAGGGGCGGGCAGCAGTGCTGGCAGCCCAAGCCACACCGTTTCTCCATCTCCACTGGATGGGCAGAGGCTGGCAGGGCCCATCCTGGGACCACCAGTCTTGCTCTAGAGGCAATGAGAAGGAAGGAGACCGTTTTGGTGGCCCCCTGACCTGTCCTGGGACAGCCAAGAGGAATCCAGTCAGAGGGCATGGGGTGGGGGTTCCTCAGCCCTTTTTCCCAGGTACCAGTGTGCAGGGCATCAGGGAGAAGGCATCTGATTTCCGCCTGCTCGGCTTCCTGCTCCCTCTCCTCCGTTCATCCCACCGAGGGGGCTATTGGAGCAGCGCAGCTCCCGGCTGGTACTCACCACTCCTCCACTGGGCTCACGCACACGTATACGTCACACTGGGGGGCTAAAATGCGGAGGGCATCCCAGGTCCTGGCTGGGTCTGCGTCGCTGCCAGCATCATGCCCTGCAACCTCCACAGCATGCTCCTGCGAGGAAGAAGAGGGTGAAATGGAGCTGTCAGCATGTTGAGGATGAGGAGGAAGGCTGCGCTGTGGAAATGTCTGCTTCTTCTCCCTCCTCTTGGAACAGCCTGGCCTCTGGGGCTCTTGATGCTTCTCCCAGCCCACCGTTGAGATTTTTTGCCTAGTTCAAGAGGCCAGAGACATCCAGCACGCTTCTATTTGATGCTGAATGCTGCAGGCATCCCAGAGACAGCATGTGTGGATGCGGGCTCAGCGGAACTGCCCCCTCCACGTTGGCATTGATGCTGCTGGCAGCCACTCTCCCTCACCACCCAGATTGCTCAGGGAGAGGCAACAGAGACAAGAGGGAGGGAGATTTTTGCAGAGAAGGCTGTAGCCCCTGCCTCTCTCTGTTGGGGCTTGCAGGTATCTCAGCATCCTCCCCAGGCCCGTTACCTGCAGGGCTTACGAGCAGCAGGGGGGAAGGTTCCTGGGAGCTGGCTGTCTGCACCACCTTCCCTCCAGCGTCTCACCCGTGCCAGAATTCACTCAGAGGCAACAGCTCTGAGCAGATCGTGGGTGAAGGGCTGAGGTAACCTTAGAGGGCCTGGGGCCAGGGGGAGAGAGGGAGAGGGTGAAAAAGAGAGAGGGAGGCTCATTACTATTTCATCATACCAGGCCAGTTGCTTCTGGAGGACAGCAAACAACACGAAACCCTCTGTGAACATGAAACCGGCTGTCGCCTCGTTGGAGGCAGCCAACCAGCTTGTGCATTCGGTGCCTGTGCTGAAGGACTATGTTAGATAGAGGTATCTGGATCCCAAAGTCCAGAGAGATTTATTCCCCTCCTGCCTTCCCCTTTAGAAACAGCTCACTGCAGCTGCCCCAGGGACAGGACTCAGCCCCAGCCCTAAGCTGACAGCCAGGGGCCACAGGGACATCCACCAGGACCGTATTTTAGGTGAGGCGGGCTGTTAATGTCAGCAGGCATCAAGCAGCGATTAATTAAGGGGGCTCCCAGCTCAGGTCTGGGCACAGCTAACTGATGGATTCCCATGCCTGGGAAGACTGATTCCCCATGCAGCCTTCCTGAAAATCTAGGAAGCCTGGCTAAGCTTTTATGTTAGGGATTTCCATCTCTACAAAGGCACATGGAGTTCCAACCTGGAACAAAGAGGCCCTTAATGAAGTATGCATAGCCTCCAGGTGAAATGGAGAAGCTCACCTGGATAGTGTGCTGGTGAGCCCCTGCAGCTCGGAAACAGTGCTGGCACAGGCTCTTTGCAAATATGTTGGCTTCAAAGTTCATGCAGGGCACATCATCTACCAAACCAGACATTGTCCATAGCAGGGACGAAGATCTGTGGCTGATGGGCTGATGGCAGGGTCAGCCAGAAGGAAATGGAAGACAGACAGCAGCAGTAGACCAGAACTTTTGATTTCCCAGCCTCAGGCTCCTATGGAAGCAGGAATGTTATTCCCAGACTGAAGTTTGTTGCTTTCAGCTGGCAATACTGGAATCAAAGGGCATCCAGGTGCAAGGCCATCAGTATGATGCATATAATTATAGATAATAAAAGGGTATGTTCCAATGGGGATCTCTTTTAGAAGGGGGCACTGCACTGCACCCTCAAATGACTGCTAGCACCCCCTGATTTGGGAGTTCCTGTGAACAGAGGGAATGATGCTCATGTCCTGCTGTTTTGTTTGATGGAAGTTTTCTTCCTTCAAGCTCTCTTAAAAGGCACAAAAAGGAAATCTTTCTTCTTGACTATGTTGCTCCTAAAGGGACAGCTATCAGCAGCTTAGGAAGTTTGGAAACCTACTGAGACTCTTCCTAAACTTGATCCCACTAAAATTTTTGAGACTTGTCAGAGACAGTCAGTTGCAAAACTGTGAAGGGCAAGAAGCATGGCTAGCAAATCACAGGGGCTTCACACTTCTGTCCTAGCTTTTTGCAAGCGTCCTGCCCACCATCACCTCGAGATGCGAGCAAGTGCTTGGATTTGAGGATGTGATCTGTGCTGGGAGGGCTCAGATTAATTTGTCTGGAGGAGGCACCAAGAGAAGAACAGGAAATCAGTGTGGGATGAGTCCAGCATCCCTGATGTGAACATGCCACTGCTCCCCTAAACATGGACACGAGTCAGAGCAGCTGATCAAGACCATGGCTGCTCCCCAAAACACCCAGGGCCAACTGTCAATGCCCAAACCAACCTATAATTGTTGTTTGTCTGTACACTCATTTGCAATACAGCAAGTTACACTAGTGCTAAACCTTGCAGCCTCCCTCCTTGCACTGGGGTATGTTTTCTTGACGCATTCATACCAAAGGTCAGACACGAATCTAAGCACTCACCTGCCAGGGATGCAGCATGAAACACCCCAACATCACTGCCCACCTCTGCCCGTGGAGTGTGACCTGTGGCAGAGTCTACAGCATCCCACAGCCTGCTGGGCGAATCATTGCTCCCCACATCCCATGCAGCACCTGAGGCCTGCTGCTAAGATAATGCTGCGCTCCCCAGGGCCTCTAGCATGCATGCAGCCATGCCCAGTACCCCCAGTACCCCAGCTTACCTATGGCTCCCAGCACCTCGCCGCCCGCCGAGCTCCCCCCATAATGAAGCTCGTCGTGAGAACCCTGGGGGGGGGGGGGGGAGGCCACGCCTCTTCCCCTTCTCATTGGCTGCCTCTGGGCACTGATTTGAATATCGCCCTCTGAGTGGCTGGCGTAGGCGCGGGGCCGCGGCCCCCACGGGCGCGGGCACCCACGTGTCGCCGTCAGCGGGCCGGCGATCGACCCGACCCGGCCGGCCTGGGCTTGGCGGTACCCGGCACCTCAGGAGGGCGCAGCAGGTCATTCTCTCGCCTTGTCTCGTCACACCTCAGCCTCTTCCCTGCTTTTCCTCCCTAGAACCAGCTCACCGGCTGCCGAGGGACTGCCCCAGTGCTTCCCCCGTAGGCACCACCCCAGGAGCTAGCTAACCTCACCCCTCAACGCGAGCCAAAGCAAGCACTGGGACGGCCCAATGTCACCGTGTCCCCACCACAGCTCCGGCAAGAGGGCATTCCTACCTGCAGCACTCCCCAGAGAGGCTTGTCTCACCTGGGCTTTACCTGCCAAGCACAAGCTCTGCCTGAGCCTTGCTGTTCCTAGTGAAACGTGCAAAAAGTTCAATTTCACTTTTTGTTTACCCATTGAAGGCAGTTTGCAATCCACTCTTCCCACCTGTCTTTCCCAGACAACCCCAGTTATTCAACTCCATTAGTCCCCAAAAGTTCTTGTCACTCTCCCAGTAACATTTTTCCCCAGTTTGTTTCTGGAATACAGTGCTGGAAACAGCAGTGTGGGACTGTATGGGTACGGCCTTGAGCTTGATAAGAGCATCCTGATTATCACACAGCTCGTGCACGCACTGCAGCTATGCCTCCTTTGCACTGCGCTCCTATTTTGCTCCAACTGTCTGACCTTTCTGGCTCCCAGTCTGGTTTTGATCCTCTCTAATCCCAATTATATTTCTATGTGCGCATGTGTGCGGAATCGCAGTCTAGCCAGCGAAAGCCATCATGCATGGAAAGCCCAGCGTGGCAGCCCACGTCAAAGCCTTGCATCTCTCTGTGCAAGCCCTCAGGCGTATGCAGAGTAATGTGAAGGTGCCCGGGGTGGCCTAGCTGCAGAACCAAGCATGAAAAGCGTGTGTACAGGCCATGGAAAGGGGAGCACACGGGGAGTTGCTGGTCTCTGCTCTTCCTTTTTGAAGCAGCAGCTGCACTAGGACATTGATTTTTGCAGGTACCTTATATTTGGAAGCAGCTTCCTCCTGAACAGCTGGAACTTGTTTGTGAGCAGCTGGGGGGAAAAAACAACAAAAATGCGCAACTCCATCTTGAAAAGAAGCAGAAGCAGCAAAAATGAAAAATTTTAAGCCCCAGCCTGGTATGAATTGTGATGTGTCTGGCAAACACTTAAAGCACTAACTTGTGTGTGTGAATTCATATCCTTGATCCAATATATCCTGGGGTAGCCTGACTGCACACCCTGTGCATAATAAAGGCAGCCAGCTAGGGCTGAGTCAGTAATTTACATGACAAAATAAACCTTTAATTGATCAAATGGAGAAATCAGTAGCACAGGGAACAATCCTGATGGTTAACACCTTGTAGCATTTAACAGTTCTGTTCTCAGTTTTTCCATATGCTTTTTTAATTTTTTATTTTTTTTTTAATGTGAAAACACAACTTCCAGCAGGAACTGGAAGTCTTTAGAGCATGGCAGAGGCTGCTGGAGATTTCAGCTGACGCTTGAGAAAGGCTTGGATGTTATTAGGGCCAGGGAAACAAACTAAAAGAGAGCTTCTCATAAATCATCTGACAGCAAAATAACAAACACTGAAGTGCTATTGAGCTTGCTCTTAACATCCCAGCACGATTATAAAGAGATAACCCAGCACTGCCACAACTGCCATGCCAGGGTGTCTACAGGCTGCAGAAGGCAACACAACCCACAGTTCACACTCCGTGCTTCAGCAGGTTCCGCAAACACACAAACTGTGTGTTTTCTTAAGAGCAGCCATTCCAGTTCCAGAGCAAACGCCTGGGGTGAGGGCAACTGCAAGTCCCCTTCTGGTCACAATCACTCGGCAAGGCACTACAGCCTGAGGAAAACGAAAAGCTGCCTTGCAGCCCAGACCAAGGGTGTCACACACTTGTGCTCCCTGGCATAGCACACCACTCCAAACAGAACCTCCCTCTCCTTTCCTCCTACATCCACCTCAAACACAACCACTGCAGAACGGCTTTAGAGCGTGGAAATCCCAAACCAGAACAAAAAACACTTTGTGCTCTGCATACGGCACTACTTGAACGCTTTGGATGCTTCAGGCTTTTGGCATTGCCCACAAGTTGTGTTTCTGCAGCTTTGAGAGCAAGAGATCACCACAGCTATTTTGGAGGTGAGGAAACCACACACACTGTGCTTTCATTATGTGTCCAGGGTTATTCAGAATTAGTGCCTGAATGCTGAGCTTCAGCCCAGGACACGACTCAGAGTCCAAGCACACAAGGCACCGGTGCCACATGGGGTAACAGCATCCGCTTCCTGCCATTTACTTTCTTTGGAGGAAAAAGGGATGTGCAAAAGGACCCCCTCATTCCTCATCACAAGCATGTGTGTCACACAGCTCCCTCCAGAGGAACATGCTCCAGCAGAAATTGTGTAGCTGCTCTCAGTGTTAAGATCAGAACCCCCTCCCCAACACACACTGAAGAATGTCTGTGTTTGTGTGCACATGCTCCAAGAAATGAGGATGGATACATCACGATGGTGCTGTTAGCTTTAGCGGCTGGTAGGCATCACCACTGCTCTGAAGTTCCTCCATGAAGCCCCAGGCACTAGTTTACTCTTCCCCCTCCCGTTTCTGGCATGAGGAATCTATGTACTCACCACCTGCTGGACTGTCAATTTTCTGGTGTGGGTTTTGGCCACACAGGCCTTTCCTCCCTTTGTCATCTCCTCACCAGTACACATGCAGCAAGGGAGGATGCCTGGCTGCCAGAGGCAGAAGAGCCACCATTTCCTACAGATACTGGAGGACAAAGGCCAGCACACTGGCTCACTCTCCTCCTCAGAGGATTCACTCCCATTTTTGCCACCAGCATTCCTCAACCAAACCAACCTCCCCCTCCGCCACCACCTCGCTCCGCTGAAGGCATCCATGCTAAAAAACATATACTGAGGTCCCAAGAAGAAAGGCAATTACTGCTGATGACTGTAGCAGCCCTGAGGTAAAGGGCAGCCTCTGCAGCTCCCATCCCAGAGAGAGCCACACACACAGAGCAAGGGCATTAGGGCCCTTAGGCATACTCCTCTGAGCTATCACAATTAAGATCGGCACATTCAGCAGGCAATGAAATGAGCCATTCCTGCTCTGGCTGGTTCTGTTTTACCACGGAAATAGCTCCTACCTATTCCCTTTCCTAAGCACGAGCAGATTTCAATATATGTTGTAGTCCCCGAGCCACCAGCTGGGATGGCTGGGGAACCAGGGGGCTCAGCAGCTCAGTGGTGGGTGACTTCAGAGATCTGACACCCCCCACAAGTCAGCTGGCCAGGATCCTCCTCACGTGGTCTTGTGACCTGTGTGAGGAGGGTCCCCCTGGTTGGTCAGCAGCCAGACAGTCACTCTAACCTTAGGTCACACCACATTGGCCTTCAGCTGTTGCCCCTCCCCTGTCTGTGTCCCTTGATAAAGAAGTCGGCGGGCGGGGCCCGTCCTCTTGCTACCTGGCCAGCCTGCGTGCCGGTCAGAATAAACACCGGATCCCTCGCAAGAGCCATCTCTGCTCTTTACTTCTGATACCGCTAGAGCTAGCAAGCTCTGTGTGGGCTTGGCTGCGTGCCTCCATCGCACGGGTGAGAGAGAAGCTGTATGCGAGGTGCCCGGACACCGCCAGGAGTTCCTGAGCCAGGAATTCTTAGGGAAAAGCAACAGTTTTCTCCACCAGCCAGGCCACACAGCGGCAAATATCCTTTACGCAACAGGAATCATTTCCCCTCTTCCCAGCTGGTAGTGGCATTAGCACAGTTGCTGTTATGCTTCAAATAAGTCACAAATGTGGGTGTTTTTTCTTAGCAAAATGACTTCATAAAGATTTATTCACAAGGTTACTGAATTTCACCTGGCATACGTATGAAACAAGAAGTACCCCTGCATTCAGGTGTGGCACTGGAGAAGAAAGACATGAGACAAGACAACACCACATCTCCACATTGATGCATGAGTGGAAGCACAGCTCTTCTAGTTGCATAAATTGCCCTGATGATATGCCTGTTGCACTCAGCAGCCCCAGATCCTCTCCTCTGATAAAGCCAAGTATCAGCTCTGAAAGAGGAGGCCCAAGAACAGAAGGGTTATGCCAAATAGAGAGTGTGACCCCCAGTGGAAGTTTTTAGAGGCTCTGTGGCACCATGACATTAGCTGGAGAACACTGCAGAAATAAATAGGTAGAGCATCTAGTGATTCTGACCAACGCTCAGGAGGTGAGAGAAAGATTGAACTGGGCTCACTGCTGGGCTCTTGCGCACAGTGAAGGGGCCCCAAAGAGCAGCAGGTCAGACGTGGAATGCTGTCCCAGCTGCTGGTCCAAGCACTAGTTTCTCCATTAATCTTGGTCATGGCCCATTTTGCCCGTCAGCCTCCGTCGCTGAGTCTTAGTGGTTCGCCCCGTGCTGGATTTCTGGATTTTCTTGTGACCATGTTGGGGTCGCTTTCCTTTTGTCTTTTTCCGGCTGTGCATGTGCAGCGTGGCAGTAAGAGAAGAGATCCTGTGCAGGGCAGGAAGAGAGAAATGTTTGAGGACCAAAGACTGCAGGAGCAAGGCAACAGCACAACAACAGCAGGAAAGGCTGGTGTGGCCCACAAGGAATGGACACTAGCCATGGCAAACCCCAGGGGAACTCCAACGTGCTGGGCATCATGTTGACATGGCAGAAAACTTGCAAGTCTACATGTGCAGTAACAACCAAAATGAATTTTCTGAGCAGTGGGCTGTCCAGCCAACACAGAGTTAAGTAAGTCTCTGCATCCTCAAAGCAGCTGTAAATCCTGGATACTGAAATATGTGGAGAATTCCAAAGCTTTAAGCTTTAGGGTCTTTTGATCTTCATCCTAGAGACACTCTGCACCCTGCAATACACCCTTCCTTCTGCTGAGAAGGACTAGGCAAACAGTTGAGGACAAAGCCCGCCCTGCACCTCCTCCTCCTGCTACTGCTGTCACTAGGGATCAATGCAATGGGAATGAAACATCCTGAGCAGGCTTGTGCAAACAGTTCAGGACAAAGACCGCCCTGCACTGCATCCTCCTGCTGCTGCTGTCACCAGGGATCAATGGGAATGGAGTGTCCAGCACAGGCTTGTGCTCTGCCAATGCCCTCTGCTGGCTCCTGCCCACGGGCAAAAAGGCAGCACAGCATCCCTCCTGCTCTGGGAAGACAAGATCCTCCTGATCAGCTTGCAGAGCCTAGCTGCAAAGAGCTGAATGAATTTATACGTACTTTTCAGACAGGAAGGGGTTTCTGGACTTCTTGGGCATTGTTCTTACAGGTTTGTTCACCACCTCTGCTCCTTTCTCTTCTTCTGATCCATCACTGTTTCCCTTAAAAAAGAAGCAAAAGAGAAAAAAAAATCCCTACAGACACATTAAAGCAGGCAGCTTTGTGTTTCCTGTGTTTCTGCTGCCTTCTTGGCTTCATCCTGTTTTGTGAACCGTCTAGTCATGGATGAAGTCTTTTTTAATTCTCCATATCCCTTGCTGTCTCAAGGTTTCTTATCAGAGCCCCTCAAAAGAGGGCAACCAGTAAGGAGTCCTACAGTAATCCACCCTAAGATCCAAAAACTTCAGCACAACCTTAACAGCCATGCAACCAAGTCTAAAGTATGAATTAAAGGTTTCAGCTTTTTTCTTAAATTACTATTTAAACATCTTTAAGTGGCTTTTCCGATTAGAAGACAACCTCACAAATGTACAAGATTAACTGCCAAACACAGACACCTCCCCAAAGAGCAAAAATCCAGCCATGAGTCATGAAGATCAAAAGTATTGAGCCAACCAGTGCCTGAAAACCTCTATGTAACAAATATGAGATCTCAGTTACAGTGTTTTGAGAACAAAAGCAGTCACAACCAGAGCTCAGTGGTTTCCTTATTTGTAGCCCAAGCACAGGAGGATCATGAACAGAAATCTCTTCTCATGCTAACAGCAAGTTTTCCTGAACAGGACATAGGAAAGAAGTTGAGGACAGGCCACGCAGCAAAGTCCGAAATCTTGCTGCTCGTGTTGTATCTGCTTTTAAAATACTATATTTTTCCCTTCCAGCCCTGTGGCACCTTTCACCTAAACAAGGGCAGCTGGGACTATCAAAGGATTCCAGGGAAGTTTGGAGTGAGCTGTTTGGAGAGATATAGGACATTTCTTTCTCTTTAGAGGCCCAACATAAGTTATGGAAGAATGTGAAGTTATGAGTTTCCCTTTTCATCCCTGCTCCCAGCCAGCTGCATGTGTTTGGGCATATTCAGGGAATATCAGGCCAACCAGGCCAGCCCACGACTGTTTACAGCTGATACAATCAGAAAAGCAGCAAGCGGCTTTACCACAGGGGTTGTCAGTCCCAGCTGGCGTGCCCCCGAGAGGTCCAGGTCACTGATGGTGGTCACTGTTACAATGTGGTTTGGGTGGTCGATGTTCACAGACTCTGTCTGCGATGTCACCAAGTGCTCCAGTTCATCAGCCTCATCTGGGGAGACAAGACATCCTGCACTGCAAAGCGTCCAACTTTCCACAGGATAAGCTCGCTTGTCTCTGCAGTGCCACGCCGAGGGGGGGGCAACCCAGCCTTTCCATGCAGGGTTAAAGGGCGGAGAGGCTCAACACCAGCACTACAAGCATGAAGGGCAAGCTCTTTCTCCAAGCCGAGTGGACCTGGTAACACCTCGGAGATGCCCTCCTGCTTGTTCCTGTCTGTACAACCCACCTGACCCCCTGTCCCATCAGGGCCAGAGGGCTGCGGGCGTCACCTCTCAGGTCACTGCCCAGCTTCCCAAGGGGACATGAGAAGCGAGGAGCTGACATTGTGGGATAGTGTGCACGTTCTTGTCACCCAGCCAAGGATGTGAGGCCACGGGTGCCACCTCCCGCGCCTCTGGCAGCTGCCTTGCCGCCAGCCAGCACCTACCGAGCGCCTCCTCCCTCTCGCTCAGCATCTTCAGGTACTCCTGGTGCCGCTGAAGGATGGAGACAACAGGTCACTGCGGCGCCTCCGCCGCCCCATCCCCCTGCCAGCGGGGCAGGAGAAGCCCGAAGACCCCTCCTGCCCCGCGGCCGGTCCCCGCGCCCTGCCCCGCTCCCAGCCCGACATGGCGGGCACGGGAGGGACCCTCCTCCCGCGGCGGGCCGGGGTGTGCACGTGTAGATACCTCCTCCTTCATCTTCCTCTGCTCCTCCTTCAGCTTCCGCTTGATCTCCTCCAGCGCCGCCTTCCTCCGCTCCACCTTCCGCTTGTGGAAGCCGGTCAGGTACTCCCTACCGCCGGCAACACAGAAACACCCCCGGCTTTCAGCGACAGCCTCACCGGGAGATGCCTCCCCCCCGGCCCCGGGCCCGCCTGCTCTCACCTCCGCCTCTCCTCGTCGAAAGTCACCACCAGCCGGCCCTCACGGCCGCCCGAACCCTTCTTCTTGCGGCCCATGGCTGTACACGCTGCAGCCGCCGATGCTGCCGCCCGCCCCTTCCGCCGCAGCCCAGCCGTAAGGGGCGGCCCCCGGCCCCGCCCGCCATTTTGTGCCGCCGCGCCTGTCAGGGTGGAGGGGTCGGGGGGTGGGTTCCCCACGGGGTCCGAGCGGGCGGCCCCAGCCAGCTGAGCCACTGTTGGGCTGAGGGGTGAGTGGGAGGCAGGGCATGCTAGGGCCGCTGCCTTGGCTGCAGGGCAGCTTGAAGGAGCAGAGTCCCGTCCCACTGGTGTGTGGGGCCTGTGTGTGTCCCCTGACCCCCTTCCTGGTGCGCTTTTCCCCCGAGCTGGGGCCAGGGGCGAGCAGCTGCTGTGGTGGACAGCCCTTATGCAGCCAGTGTAGCGCTTGGTCCCACACCCTCCGTGTGTTTTACACCTGCATCTCTTAAATAAACGTCGTTCCTCCAAATATTTAACGTCTGCCTTTATTCAATAAAAGCCTGAAAATTTATTTCAAGCTATTGTGGTTGCTTGGTGTCAGTGGCACCTGTGCTGCTCTTAGCTGGGGGAGGCAACTACGGGGACTGGCCTTGGCTCTGACACTGAGTGGCCAACGTGCAGGACTGGCTGAACAGCCGTGCTGGTTTCTGTAGTTGATGATGGAGAGAGGTACCGGCGTGAGTAGGTGGCGGCATCGGGTCTGCCATGTTCTTGGCTCCTGGCTTGGGTGACTTTGGCTGAACTCTTGAACCTTTCTTGCCCTCCAGTCCTCTCCCTAAAAATGAGTGTGATGCTTGTGTGGTGGCCAGCTGACTTTGGTGGAAGCTCCTGAAGCGCTGCGCTGCGGGGGCAGCCAAAGCCACCTTCCCCCCAGCCCACAGAGCATGACAAGTCCTGACACAGCCTGGCGGCCGCTCGTCTTTATCAGCTCCCTTGCTCCTTGTGCTCTTTTCCTGGCCTGTCCTTTCACCAGCAGAAATGCGGAAAAACCAGTTCTGTGGTTAATTGCTGCACTTCCCTCCACGCCCATGGGGCAGATCTCCTCCTCCTCACTCACAGTCTGGGTGCACTTCAGCCTCCAGCCTGTTCTTCCCTGCCTGCAGTCAGCCGGCTCAGGTGCGCTGCCAGGCCTCTGCACTCCTTCCATTAACCTTACAGCTTCTCCTGCCTTCCCCTTTTTCCTCCGTCTGCAAGAGCTTCTGGCTCTCTGGTGGCTTCTTCTCCCTTGGGCAGCCCTGCGGGTTGGCCCACAGGTGCAGAAGGCAGAGGCAGCTGCCCTCCTGGCCCTGCTTTGCCCACAGGGATAGCATTTGGACATGATGGCTGGAGGCAACGAGAGGAGCATAAAGGCTCTGAAGGAGGTGTGGAGAAGAGCAGAAAACTCTTTCTGCGCAGACTGCGGGAAGCCAGGTGAGTCCTCAAGGACTGAAGGAGGAAGAGTCAGAAACAGGGAGCTGGGGCTGGTCTGTAGCAGCAGTTTGGTACCAGCTATCTGACTGCACAGGAGCCTGGGACAGAGACGGAGGAAAGGCATTGCTCTGTCTGGATATTCGCTTCCTCTCCCTGGAGGTGAGCTGGCAGCAGAGGAGGAAGATGCTGCCACTGCACTGGTAGAAAGAAGGATGGGGACATGGTAGTGCCAAATGAGCAGGGGCTGTGTAGTTGCAGCATTTAAAGTTGTAGTTGTGTCAGATCTCAAATACAAATCAAGGTCATGCCCAGTCAGGACCTGACAGGAAAGATGCCGCTGAAATCCTAACTTCTGCAGAAAGAAGGCATGATTCAGCAGGGCATTGTCTCCTCCGTGACTCAGCTATGAACTGACAACCTGCCGTAGGCACCACGGGGATTTACTGAAGGGCTTGCCCTCTCGAAAGGGTACCCAGTTTGAGGTCCTACAGTCACCGCTAAAAGCACCCATTGTACTCCTCCCAGAAGGGGCACATAGAGCGTACCACCCAAGCCCAATTAAGACTGTGCTAATTTGTACCATTTTACCCTGTTAAATTGTCCCTGAAGAATTTTGGATTCAGGGCTGCTCTCCACTTCCTGAGCTAAATACTCTTGGGGGTTTGCTGTGTTGCACTGAACAGAACCTGGACTCTTTTCCCAGAGGTAGTTTGAGTTTCATCTTGGATGACCCTTTGGGAGTTTGCAGAGGTTCAGGTTAATTGAGATTCAGATGAAGTCGTGGAAGCAGGGGGAATGAGGGACTAATAGCTATGCTTTTTCCTTCCTGGACCTTGGGTGTTAATTAATCAGCTCAGATGAAATTGTGGTCACCCAGCTCTCTGTTTCTCTAGACTATGTGCTCAGTTGAGGCATATCTTCCAGGGGAATTTACCACCTCTAGTCATACCCTTTTTTATACCCTCAGATCCTGACTGGGCATCCTCTACTTTGGGTGTCTTTATATGCCTCAGCTGCTCAGGAATTCATCGCAACATCCCTAGCATCAGCAAAGTCAAATCTCTTAAGATGGACCACTGGGATGATGCTCAGGTGCAGGTGAGATCTTTATCCCCACTGTTATGTCAGGTGGCTTGGGTCTAGGCCATACACTAACATGTCCTGGGAAAATAAGCCCTTTGGCCTCACAGAGTTGGAGATTTAATCTGTTATGTAGTCCCTTTGCTGCTCATGTTTTGGATACTTAAGTGAGGATAACTCCCCATAACCCATTGGAAGAGGGACAATTCACTTGCCTTATGTGTCTCTCCATGTCCTGTTACTTTCTGGCTAATGCAGAGCTCTTGCAATGTATCTCGCCAAGACTCAGGGTCTTTGTCAGACCAGGTTACTCATTTCCCACTCGCCAGCACCATCCATATTCAATATCTCCTTTTGGTTTCAGCAGTTCGAGGGGAAAATCTTGGGCAATTCCATGCTATGAGAAGAGATATAATGTGATCTCTTGAGAAAAATGGCATTTATGGGAACTTGACTTCTTCCCGTTACACCCCCCTGAACCCATTAATCTTCAGGGGACTGAAAAAATTTTCTGGAGAGCCAAAGAAAATAATCTGTATCTCACTGCTTTTTGGAGAGGAGTGAAGAGGTTTGGAATGTCCTCCTGGAAGGCATTGCAGAACTATCATTGAACTTGTTCCCCCTGGAGATGTATGGCATGGCAAATCTACTGAATGTGTCTGCAGCCAGCACCACGGAAGTGACATTTATGGCATTCTGTTGATTCAGGTGCGATCGGTGTAACTTCTGAGAGTAGACAAGACCTTTGAGACCCACCCAGACTTTGCTGGGATGTTGCAATGAATGGGAAAGAGAGTGCTCCATTAGAGCTCAGTGTGCATCTAGCCATATAGTGGGTCAGGAAAGAAAAAGCCCAACATGAGCCTGCATCAAAGGGAGGGCACTAACTCTCTGTTTAACTCTGCAGTTTCTGGCCAATCATGGGAATGCTGTGACTAAAGCCACATACGAAGCTCACATCCCTATTTACTATTACCAGCCAAACTACAGTGACTGCCAGTAAGTTGCTGCATACAGAAGAAAAGGGAGAAGGGCAGTTCTGGGTTCCTTTAGTTTGTTTCTGAGCTACCTGTCACCTCTCTCCCCAGAGTGCTGAGAGAACAGTGGATACGGGCCAAATATGAACGCAAAGAGTTCACTGAGCTGGGAAAACAGCTGCCGTATCACGATGGTAAGAGCAGAGCACAGCATCAAAATATCCTGCCTGTTGCCTTTGCTGGAAGCTTTTCAGTACCTTGAGGAGAAAGCTCATAGTGTTGCAAATCCCAGACACCCCTGAGAACCCAGCTGGTACTTACAGGCCGTTGTTTTGTGAGAGTTTAAATTGTGGGTGGTGTAGGGTAGCACTGCCACAGGTTGCTCCCAAGCTTGGTGTTACCAGCTGGCATTTTTTGAAGGCATTTACTGTCCTGGTGGAGACAGACCTCTGCAGTAAGGAACTTCTGTCCTGCTGCATGCTACCCCTTTCAACCACAGCAGTTGTCTTTGAAACGTCACTGCCAGTGCTGTGACACAAGGCCCTGGAGCCCAAAATGCCTGCAGAGTCAAGTGGGAAGGGTTCTGGTCCCATGCCAGGGTCTGTGTGGGCCAGGACTCTGGTGTTCACTGGAAGAATGGCTCTCACTCTGTTAGAGGCAGTAGTGGGAGCTGGACTAGGAGGTGGGAAGCATCTGAGAATGTCTTTTGGTGACCATTTATGTGAGCTGCAAACCCAGGAACACCATCTTCTTCAATTGTAAGTCAGAGGTGATACCTCTCCTTCTTGGGTGTTTGTTCCCAGCAATAGTCTATCCTGTGCTTTGTCCCAGAGATATGACTGGGACCCCAGGCTGCTTGCAGCTCTCCGATGCCTACAGACATGTGAGGGAATGCTCTTAATAGTGGCCTTTCTGCTCCTAGGGGTGAAGGAAGGCATCCTCTGGAAGCGAGGCCGAGACAACGGGCAATTCCTACCCCGCAAGTTCCTCTTGTCTGAGAGAGAGGGATGTCTGAAGTATTTCACCAAGCAGGATGTGAGTATGGTGGTCAATTCCCACCTCTATGTACTCCACTCAAGGCAGCAGTGTCACAGAGATGTTTCTGTCTTCTATGTGTGTTTCTGAGGTTGCCTTGCTCACCCCCAGGCCAGGTATGATAACAGAAACGTGTCACTGAGGAGACGATCTTCTTCCTACTGTCAGGGTGATGTTTTCCCCACATCCTCCCTTTGTGCTTCCCTATGCCCTTCTCTCACTGCTGGTAAAAGGGCTGATCTTTCACTTCACCCCTATCCATTGCCTGGCTGAGTAATCCTGCACCACCCTTGGAAACAGCCTCACCCCACTGTGAGCCAAGTTGGCAAAAACCTGTTGTTTGATTTCTTTTGAGGAGGGCTACTTTTCTGCTAGTTCATCTCGCTGAAATTAACAGGGCAAGTGCTAGTATATTGTTGCAAGGGAGGGAACAGCTTGAGGTAGGGAGGAGCAGGAGTGGGGTCTTTCCTTTTGGGGTCATTTAGCCTTTAGACTGGCTCAGCTGTGAAGTCAGATGCACTCAGTGTCTAACCGGCAGTTCCACAGTCGGCAATCTAAGCTCAAATCTAAATTGGAGGGGCTAGGCCACCGTTTGGGCTTGAGCATGCCACACAGTGAAGGGAGTGTGTGCTGCAACAATTTTGTTGGGAAGGGGCAGTTCTTACCTTCTAATACCCTAAGACCCTGTCTTAGCCCACTAAGCTGAGGTCTCTTTCCCACTAGGGTTGCTCATGCATGACCAATGCCATTCTGTTCTCAGGCCAAAGAACCCAAAATCAATATTAAAATAGATGTCATCAATGCTACGTTCCAGCCAGTGAAGATTGGGAACCCCAATGGCCTGCAGATCACCTATCTCAAAGACAACAAGACCCGGAATATATTTGTCTACCATGAAAGTGGAAAGGTATCTTGTTTTAGCAGCAAACAGTGGAAAGCAATTGAAGTGATTTGAGAAGCTGCTGATATTAAATAGTCTGAAGCATGGGTAGCATGGTGTATTTGTGTGTATGTGAGTTGCTGTAGGTAACAGGGTGATTATTCTGGCTCTGTGTGTGTCTGTGAGAGAGTTTTGCTGCAGGTAGCAGGGCAGGAGCACTGCCTGAGTGTGTGGGAGGAATTGCCACAGAAGATGTACAGATGTGCTGCCTGTGGATGCAGGGAATGGGGCAGCCACACTGGCTCTGTGTGTGTGACGGAGATGCTGTCAGTGCTGGGGAGGGAGAGCTGGCTGTGTTTGTAGTTAGCAGGGTTGGGTGCAGGTTGGATTAATTTAGATGTCTCACTGTTGCTCTGGCTAAGCTTTCTGTCGTGTCCTTTCCCATACTCAGGAGGTGGTGGACTGGTTCAATGCCATTCGCTCTGTGCAGTTCCATTATCTGAAGGTAGCGTTTCCCATTGCCAGCGATAATGAGGTAAGGCAGCACTAAGGCAGCTATAGCGCAGTGCTGAGTCTCCTGCTGGTACTCGGTTATGTGATAAAAGATCCCACTAGCTACAATTAGATCCCCAGGTATAGAAGTGGAGATCGCAGTGTTTAAGACAAAGTATGTGTAAAAGGGGCTGTGATGGCCAGGGAACAGCTGCTCTCTGCTGTTTCTGGGCACTTTGGAGACAGAAGTGACTACTGGCTAGGCAGTTCTGCAAACAATTTAACAGGCAGCTGAACTTGGGGGCAAAAGTGAATAGCAAAGAAAGATGACTAAGTGAAAGTTACTCTTGGCTTTTCATCAGATTAAAAATCGGCTGACAAGAAACTTCCTGAAGGAGGGATACATGGAGAAGACTGGTCCCAAGGTGAGCAGCTCTGGGAGAAAAAGACCAAAAGGGACCTGCCAGAGAGCCATTGACCTTCCCTAGTTCAATGTTTTTCTCCTGCTGTTTCCCCATTCCCCCCTGACTCTTTAGAAACCCGTGGGAACAGTGTGTGTGCACCAAGGGAGGGGAGAATAAAAGGAAGGGAAGGACACATATGAAAGTAGATGAAGCCAGAGTCCCTGCTTTCTCCCAGAACAACAGATCTCTCTGCGTGTGTCTGTGTGTGCATGACCTTACAGGTATTTAGCGTCTAGATTTCTACTGTCTCAACTCTGGGGTTCTTCACAGAAGTCCAAGAGTTGGGGACAGCAGCTGGGACTGAAAAACCTGATACTGATCCCCACTCTTAGCTCAGAAAGGGTGAGGAGGAGTTTGCTTTTAAGGCAGGGACTTGGTTCAAGTGGTCGGGATGAATTTTCGGTATCCATTCGCACTGCTTGCGGCAGAGGGCACTGTCCCCTTACCTATGTCACCTCTTCCCTTCACAGCAGAGAGAGGCTTTTAAGAAGCGCTGGTTCACGCTGGATCACCGCAGGCTCATGTACTTCAAGGACCCTTTGGTGAGGGGGAGATCTGACCTCTGGCAGCTGCAGGCAACAGTGCTGAGGGCAGGGTCAAAGTGCAGCCAGAGTCTTTGCTCTGCAGTAAGGGAGGCTTGCAGGTTCCCTAGCTGCTCTGAATGGACTCTAGGTCTTCCCCTTTCCGTCCCATTTAGTTCATCCTATGCTTTCTGTGCTTGTTTCACTGCCTGCAGACAATGGGAACAGGGAGGGCAGTGGTGTAAAGGTGGTGTTTGGGTGGAGAGTGATATGGGCAGTGACATGGAGAGACAGGAGCAGCAGTTCCTCTCTGAGATCTCTCGAGATCTACACTCTTAAATTTTCCTTTCTGCCACTGTCTTTGAGCATAGCCTCCCTTCTTCTGAATCCCCTGACCACCTTCAGATCTTTTTGCTGCTTAGCTGCACTGCTATTATTCCCTGGTTCTTCTGGGATTCTGTAAATCCCTCTGTTTCCCTCCTGATGTGCAGGATGCGTTTGCTAAGGGTGAGGTGTTTGTGGGCAGCAGAGAGAATGGCTATAGTGTCCAGAAGGGATTGCCTTCGGGGACACAGGGCAACTTCTCTTGGCACTATGGCCTCACCATTGTCACCCCTGACCGGGAATACCTCTTCACCTGTGAGACAGAGACTGACCAGCTGGACTGGATCGCAGCCTTCACTAGTGTCATCAACCAGCCCATGACACCTCAGGAATATGCAAGTAAGTGCCTGTATGCTGTTTCCTTCCCCTCCTGCCACTCGGGTTCAGGGTCTTGCCCTAATGCACTACCTTTTTCCTTCACTACAGTTGAAGCCTACTTCAAGTTTAAATCCTAGGAAGCCATGTGGAAACCTCACTATGACTCAACTCTACTTGGTCCTGTTGGGTGGGCTGTCAGGAGAGAAGATTGGAGAAACACAGTGCTCTTGGAGCACCCTTTGAAGCACTTTTTCCCCCCATAGATGGTCCACCTTTTTTCTGGGGGCCAAATTAAGCTGCTTCCTTTTAAGTGAAAGACGTTGTCAGTCTGAATGCTCAGTGCAACCTGTCACTGTTAAATTGCTGTGATCTGACTGGAGGCTGGCAGGCCTTGCCAGCTTGAAAACTTGGCACTTGCTGTGTTGGACATGGGACCTAGCATCACACCTGCATGAAACTGCAGACAGACACCTGCCTTACGCAAGAAAACAGCTGCCTGCCTGGAGCTACGCCCCAGCGGGTTGCAGGGGCTGCTGGGCTAGGTGAGACAAGAAATGGCTTCTCTGCTGGTGTCGGAGATGTGAAATATCTTGATATTTGATCAGTTAGAGCTGTAGTTGAGAAAGGTCACTTACAAGATGTAATCTAAAAGCCAAATCTGAGGCCTGTTTCCTCTTGCCGTGTGTGGGCTAGAAAGCTTCTTCAGACCACATTTGTGTGGAGACCTTCCTCCGATTGCTACAGAGAATGTTAAAGATATCTGCTCAAAACCAATGTGAGTGTATACTTATGTGTGTGGATAATGTGTGTGTGCACATAACAAAAAACAATAGGAGGGGGAATACTATCCTAGGGAAGATACTGTGAGGGGTATTTGTGCCATTGAAGTTCAGCTGTCAAATTTGAGTCTCTAGTCAAACCAGTGGGGAGAGGTTGGGTCTGGCAGAAAGCAATCCATGGTGTGTCTGATACAGACTTTGGACTCTCTGTTGACCTTACTAGAGCATAGGGGTTGATCTCTGAAGTTAGTGACACGTGGATTTCTGGTCCCTCATTTTCTCTATGTCAAAGGCCTGGCACTTTCATTCTGCTGTATACATTACAGATGTATATATTGTATATTACATATGCATACAATTTTATGCAGTGGTAGAAAGTCTGTATGTTCGTGTCCTTCTAGTAACAGTTAGCCCTAACCACTAAACCAACTCATGATTCATATCTTAAAGATCATCTCCTAAAGCTTTCCTGGGAGAGCTGTGTTTCACGTGCTGGAAGGACCAGCTGAGTTCTGATGATGATTTTAGAATCTGACGTGTCTGCAGTTTTATGCAGGCAGTGTGAAAGCAGACATCTAGTGTGTTAAGGGGAGCTAACTGGAATTAATGAAACAACCAGTATTTTAATTAGCTCCTAAGAAATTAATAAAAATATCTTAGCTCATTTAGGAAGTTATAATAAATTGAGCTGCTAACTGCTAAGGCATGAGGTCGTTTCCTGAAAAAAACCACAGGCAATCAGAGCAAGGAGCCATGGCTATTGTTTGCATTTCCTGGGGCACATGGACTGTGAATCTTCCCATCAGAGCCAAATGGGCAAAGACATTGTCCCTGGGTGCTCTTCTGGGGGCCTTTCTCTGTGCTGAGAGAGATGTTGGGAGCACCAACAACTGGGATGAGAAGCAGCATCACTCATCCTGCTCCCATGGCACACTGGAGCTTTCCATCCATCCTACTTTGGAACATGACTGTCCTAAAATGAATGAATGACTGAGGATGGGGTAGGGGTGAAGAGCATGGTAGCATTGGGCACAAAGGTGCGGAGGTGTAGGTGTCATGCAGTGATGTCCCGCTAGAAGGCAATGGTGCCTACTTAACATACTTCTGCTCCCTGCTCTGAGGTGAGGCAGCAGGTTTTGGGGGTTCCAGGGAAGGAGGGGGAAGGCTTAGAGGAGGAGGATGGTCTTTGGGGAGAGGGAGGAAAGAGTGGATCTAAAAATATCCAGCCCTTTGAGTCTCTAGGAGCTTGCTGCTGACTGAGGGAAAAGGTGGAACAGGACCAAGTCATAGTAAATGTGAGGTCCTGGCACCTGATGGGATTGCTTGCAAAACTGGGGGCTACATCCATTGTCTACACCACAGGGGCTCCTGATGTCCTTGGAAGGGAGCGGAGGACAAGCCCTCTCAGCCCAGCTTGTCTAAGGGCCAAGGAGAGCAGTGTGGCAGCTCCCTGCCTATTGCATTGTTTCCCTTCTAAAGCTGCAGTGCAACACTTTCCCGCCTTGCCCCATTAGGGAGTCTGGTCTTTCAGTTATCTCGTCTTTCAAATGAGGAATATTGTGCAAAGGGAAATAGGAAAAAGAAAGGGAAAAAAGAATGAGAAGGAAGACACTGGGGAAGAAGGAGCATGTCTGCAAGAAAGAGGAGGGAGCCAGCATGGGTCCTCAGCTAGTGGCTAAGAGCCCAGTATAAACTGGGACGGCGTTCACACCAGTGCGTGAAGTTGTGAGTCAGACACATTCCTCTGTGCAGTGGGCAAGGCAATTCTCCAGGGGCTGGTTCAGGGGGGCAGAGCCCACCTCTGCAGAGTCTATCTGAGCAGAGAGGACACAGACCCGGGAGAAGGAGAAATCTACTTTTCCACCAAGTCTCCTGGTTTCTGTGGGCCCAGCGAATGCTGGAAACCCAAAAAGTGATGAGCTAGTGAAGACCAGAAACCTTTCCTCCTGGCTGGCAGAAGTAATTTTACACCTAACAGTCCTGAAGGGGAGGGAGGTGTCCCCTTCTCAGCCCTTTGGTGGTTAAGGAACACTACCGGACGGAGCCTGTGATGGACAAGATGAGCAAAATGGACTGGGTGGCTGAAGGTGAGGAATAGACATTTTGGAAATACCTTATGTCTGCTGAACTCTTGCCATTCTTCCCTCTTGTGTTAAGGCTAGACGTGACCCATACAGGGGAAGGAACAGGTCTCTGACAGCTTGATTTGCTCTTGCTCACCCTATCCAAAGATGTCTTGTGATCCTTCCCCCATCAGTGCAAGGCCTGGAGAGGATCCCGAGGGTGGCAGCTTCTTGGAGGAAAGCAGTGGTGGAGATGACAGCAGTAGTGTCCTGGGAGGGGACAGCCCGGTCACAGGGCTGCTGGGTGCAGTGCTGTTGGTCATGTGCCTCACTGGGATGGTGGGGAACATCTACACGGTGGTGGTAGCCTCTGGCAGGGTGGCGGGTCGCTCGGTGGGCTCCCTGGGGGTCTATGTGATAAACCTTGCCCTGGCTGACCTCCTGTACCTCTCCACCATCCCCTTTGTGGTCTGCACCTACTTTGCCCATGACTGGTTCTTTGGGGATGTGGGCTGCAGGCTTTTGCTGAGCCTGGACCTCCTCACCATGCACGCCAGCATCTTCCTCCTGACCGCCATGAGCCTGGAGAGGTACTGGGCAGTGGCCAGGCCGCTGCGGGCCAGGCGGGCTGGCAACTCTTGCCGCAAGCTGGCCAGCGCCATGCTCTGGCTCCTCTCGCTCCTGCTTACGGCCCCCATGATGGTGATGACCCAGCTGCGGGAAGGAGGTGGCCCCCACAAGCGCATCTGCATCCCCACCTGGACGCCAGCAGCCTTCCGGCTCTACTTGACCGCGCTCTTTGCTACCAGCATCCTGGCACCTGGCATGGTGCTAGGCATCGCCTACGCCCGCCTGGCCCGGGCGTACCGGTCCTCTGCCTGGGGTCTGGGACTGCCGGTGGCTGGCCGGGCCCCTGCCCAGCAGCTCTTCGCCAGGATTTCTGCCATCCTGGTGGCCTACTGGGCCTGCTTCCTCCCCTTCTGGACCTGGCAGCTGGCCCAGCTGTACGGGGGTAAGGGGCTGGGCATGGCTCCCACCACCCAGGCTTACCTCAACTTCGGCGTCACCTGCCTGGCCTATGGCAACAGCTGTGTCAACCCTTTCCTCTATGCCCTGCTGCCCACCAGCTACCGCCGGCGCCCTGGCCGCAGCAGGGTGGGCACGGCACGGCCCCCGGCACACTCCCGAGAGGCTGCGAGGGGTCCAGCAGGAGGCCACAGCATCCTCCTGGCTTTTGGGGAGTCTTTGGGGTCTGTGGGAGAAAGCAAGGGGTGAGAAGTGCCCTGGGCTGGGAACATCTCCCAGACTTTGGCTGGGGTTGCGTTCAGAAATAAAAGTGTATCACCTTCCATGCCAGCATGTAGTGTCTTCCATCATCGTTGTGGTGCCTTCTCCTTCATGCCTTCCCCTTTATGAGGCTGCTCACTCTCCTCAGCTGGTGGGAGGACACTTGTCTCAGTGATCCTGACTCCATCCTCAGGTCCTTCAGCCCACACATACCAGCCTCCGCCTTGTGCAAGGCCAGGGAGTGGTGGAAGGGAGCAGTTAGCCTCCATACATTTAAATTATACAGCTGGGGAACCCTCACCACCCCTCACCTCTTCGCTAGCAACAGCCAAGCCATAATAGAGTCAGGACAACAATGAGTCACAGATTTCACGGATCAGTGAGTCACTTTAAGAAGCAGCCACACTAGCAGGAGACCTGAATAAGGTTCATCGTCATGTGGTAAAGCTCCCACTCAGCTTTCTTCCCTGACCCTCCACAAAAAAAAAGTCTTTGAAGATTCCTTCTAAAAAAAGACTCCTAAGTGCAGTTAAGAGACTGGGAAGTACAGCTTGGGGAGGTCAGCACATTTGCTCAGCTTTCAAGATCTGCCCAGCAGAGGAAGCTGCAGGGACAGAGCTCTGTGTCCATCGTCACAGCTCATTGAGGGGGCCCTCACCAGCACCATGTCCCTCCTGTGGTTGAGGAAATCCCCAACTCTCTGGCCTACCAAATGTACCCCTGTCTGCCAGACTGTGTCAATGCCACTGCATAAACTGGGCTAGGTGTCTTGCTTTGAGGCCATCTAGCCTAGCATGGCTCACTTCCATACAGCTAAACTCTCTGCTCATCCCCAGAAAGGATGGCCTCATCCGTATCACCCCATGGGAAGAGTCTCCAGGCTATGCTATCCCCCAGCCATGCTAATGTACAGGGTGACAGTGTTAGATGTCCTGTTTACTGTTATAGACATACCCCTAAAGAGCAGGATGTGATCATCCAGAGTAGATTGGCTTTGGGCAACACAAGGCTTCAAGAGACCCAGCTGCAGAGCCTCAAGTTGCTTGTACATGCTAAGCGTTCCTGCCTCCCAGCTCAAAAGCCCATCTTAACCCTTGTCTCCAGCTCATCTCTCCCACTTCTCAGCCCCCCAGTTCCTGGCAGCCAAGCCTCCCTCTACCCAAGATACAGGACCTAGCAGACCCTTATGAATTGTGGAGCAAGAATGGGAGGTGCAGCTGCCACAGGAGCAAGTTCCCATGCTTCAGCTGCTCTTCAGCTACTTAATGGGAGGAATCACCCCAGCCACACCTGCCAAATTGTTTGTGCTTCATGTTGTTCATGGCCAAGCCTGGAAGTGAGGATCCAAGTATTGGGTCCTTCCATCCCAGGCCTAGCTGGTAACTGCTGTGCACAGTGGAAAGGGCAGCTCACAGCTTTCCTATGCCCACCAGGCACAATCTGCCAAGCAGCAGTAGCCATTGCTGCTGAAGTAGCATCACACTGGAAGAACCCTAGAGGCAGCTGCTGGCTGACACCTAGCACAGCAACTCAAGGCTGGCTGAGGCAAGCCAGGGATGCTTAGTTTAGGGAGCAATAGATTTCATTAACCCATTTTACTCAGGCAGGATGAAGTATCAGTCTAAACCTCAAGAGTGGGTGACTTTGCCTCAGGGACCCTTCCACTCTCCCCTCTAGTCCCATCTAGCCCCAGTGTTCCCCAAAGAGAGTCTCAGGAGGCTTTCTACCTTCTGCCTTCCCAGGATTTGGACTGCTGCCCTCCTCTCCATCTATGACTTTAAGGGCCAAGGCTGGCACAATCCCACCTACATATGGTACTCAAGCAAAGTTGGCTGCCCTCCTCCTCTCACCCGTCTAAGCAAGGTGACCAACCAATATGGATTTGCAGTATGAAACAGATTAGATTTTGAGACTGGGTAGACCAAAACTCTTATTTATTGATTGCTTTTTCTGTATCTTTGAGATGCAGGTGTCAAAAGGAAGTTATTCCCAGCTGATGGACTGGACTGTGAAGTCCCCTTGTGTATCAAAGTAGTCAAAGACAGGGAGAGCAAGCCGGTTAGGGAATGTGAACTGGTGGCCTGGCACATGGACTGTCAGATCATTTTGGTTGACAATGAAAGTGATCTGCAAGACAAATGGAAAAGTCAAAACATTTCTGCCAAGATACCCTCAAGCCTTTCCCCTCCCGCAGCATTGCTGTGCCACCCTCTGCTTTGCAAGGTGAGCATGCTCAGCAGTATAACCAGCCCTTCAACAGCAGGAGTGTTATTCTAGTTTCTCAAGAAATGCCTATTCTCCACTCAGTTCAATAGTAACATCCCTTTGAGCTAGATGGAGCTTGCACATTTGATCCCTACCCTCCATCAGTGCTCAGAGCCCTGGATGGTGGGACTGGTCAAGCAGAAGCAGCCAGCCACCTCCTGTACAGATAGCCCCTTCTGTTGGGTGCTCCATGCCAAACACCCTCCCTTCATCAGGGCATGTACAGACATGCATCCCAGGCCTCACCTCTGCTGCGCCCCCCTTCTGGAAAGGGAAGACAGTCTCCCTGTGCTCTGCACCCCACTCTTCCACCTTCTTAGAGTTACACACGATGGTGTTCACATCACCATGAGCATCAAAACGGGGGTTGAAGTGAAGCCCAATGTTGGAAGCATCCTTCCCCAGATTCAGCACAAAGCTGCAGAGAAAGAAGACAGCAATACTATGGCATCATGTTACTCATCACCATTAATGTCTCTTGGCCTGTTACTTCAAGCCTAGCTGAGGGTAACCAAAGAAAAATCCTTTGCTAAATTGCACAGCCTCTCTAAGAGGATGGTGGTATGTCAGTAAGGGGTACTCTCCTCTGCTATGGTGATAGGTCCCATAGTGCCATTCCTGGGAGAGACACCACTTAGTTTGCACAAAGCTTTCAACAAGAGAAGGGTTCAGCATTTAGACTCCTGAACAGGGAGTTATCCAGTACCCAAACAAGCTCCCAAGGAGCCAGTTGCTCTTCATGGATTACCTTACAGCCCCAAACAGTTAGCTGGTGTTGCACCCTATCTGACAGCCACTGCCTTCTCCCAGCCCTGGAGGCAGCTGAAATTATTAATATGCCATTAGCCATTCCAAAGCATCTGCAATGGCAGTGGGAGGAAGCAGCTTCCTCGCCCAGTGTCCACCTTGCCTCAAGGCCTCTTACCCAGATGAAAAGAGGAGGCATATTATTTGGCAAGAGAAAGCCCAGGAGGCTTCACTCCGACATTATCAAACTTCAAAGGCTCTGGGAAGAGCTGGGACATGTCTCCTGGAACACCGCTAGTGCTGGTACAGCAGCCACAGGCTCCACCTTACCCACTAAGGTGCCCCACCAGCTACAGACCTGCACAAGAGCTGGGGGCTGCTGCAGAGGCTTCCCAGGGGCCCCGGCCACCCTGATCCCTGCAGAGTTCAGAGCACATTTCTACTTACTCCCACATGCCCACTCACCACCTTCCCCCCAGCACATGACAGGCATCTCCACTGGGTGAAAGCAAACTTCAACAGTCTGAGACTCTGTGCTGCAACATGCAGCCTTTTCATTTGCACCATCAGCAGCAGCTGTGACTCAGAACATCCAAGAGCTCACAGTTGCTTGAGCTATACTCTCCTCCTGCCCAGTGAAGCAAGGCGCTGTAATAGTGTCCCTACTTCTGGGCCATATTCATGCAGGGGAGAGGATGTGGCTGTAGGGATAGTCTCAACCCAAATCTCAGTACAGACACAGCTTCCATTTCCTTTACCCTGCACTAGAGAGGATGTGGTCACTGCTAGTGCATGCAGCTGGAGCTTCACATCTGCTTTGGCTTAGCCCCTTGGAGTAGCATGTGTCTGCAGTGCGCATTAGGCAATGACTCACTGGGAAGTGCTGCTGGTATTAACCCCTTCCAAAGCCTCTTCTCTCTCACGAAAGGAAGAGATTCCTTCTGCCCCTCTCCAGCAGAAGACAACTCAGTGTGGTGCCTTGGCAACACAGCACAGCTTACCTCTTGGCACTTGGTGCAACTTTCCCCTTGACAGTGAGGCGCTGGCCAGGCTTGAGACCCAAGTTGGTGCATACTGGTCCCTGGGGAACACAGAGGCAGAGATGTAAGCTCAATACCTGCTGTCTCAGTTGCTCTGACTTGGCAGCTCTCCTGACTGCTTTGCAAGACAGTGCATTGCTTTGGACAGCTAGAGAGACAAGGAAGCTCCCTTCCCTAGGGCACTGCACCAGGGACATCCCAGAGAAGTTACCCCAGTCACATGGGACGCATGCCAAATTTCCCAACCTGCCTCCTGCTGCTCTCATCAACATATCTGTATTTCACAGCAGTGAAGTGTAAGTACCTGCAAGCTCCCATCACACCCACCCTGTCCCAAGCACACCCATGTGCCTTGTGGGTCTCACATCATCCCACACAAGTCTGACTGCACAGGGATGGAGCCTTCACTCCCTTCCCCTAGCTTGGATTTGAACTTCAAGCCTTGCCTAGGTTCAGGGGCTCAGACACTTTGCTCCCCAGCTCCCAAGGGCTTGAAGGTTTTTTTTGTAGGCTCAGCATTTGCAAGAACATTCTCCTGCTTCTTGTACACACCTTTCCCCACCTTCTCTCTAGGCAAACTAAAATACCTTGGTTAAACCCATATGTACTCATTTTCTATCACAGCAGAGGCAATTGCCCAGTAAAACTAAGAATCCTTCCCCCATCCCACTTTAATAAATTAGCTTGCACTTGGGACATTCCCTGGTTAATCACCCTCGATCTAATGAAAGATAAATTAATCAAAGTGCAATCACTCTTCGGACACAAGCATCTCCTCAGCAGTCCTTGACACTCACAGAAGGACACTTCTGTATAGCACACTTCCTTACAAGAAAGGGAGAAATAACAATTCAGTGACTCATGAAAACTTCAGCCAGGAACCAAGCAGCAAGGCTGCCCAGAAGAGATGCTCAGAGAGCAATAAACGTTAATGCAGCTGCTTCCCCAGAGCAAAGCTACTGTAGAACAGGTCACCCCAGACTGGGAGGCAACCCAGCAAGGACACCCCCTTCCCCATACCTTCCTGCAGGGGAAAAAAAAACCCAACACTCCTGCCAGAACAAGAAATAGCAGCCACCCCTCTGTAATAGATGCAGTTGGGATCCTAACTGCCCAAGCAGCAGGCACCCAGCTCTAGCAGATCCTCTGACACATGGGCTGATAAGCAGATGGAGTAGGATAGTGCAAGCAGCCCCACACCAAGCCAACACATTCCCCACAATCCCACTCCCTCAGGCACCACCTCCAGCAAAGTGCCCCTACAGCCACGCACAAGCTACCCCAGCCCTTTCTTTACTCACGCAAGACATGGTGCTGCTCTGCAGGCTAATACGCCTCTTCACCAAGGTGCAACAATCCCACACAAGTAGCTAAAGGGGCCCCACCCTTGCCTTTAAATAGACGGAGAGCTGAGTTGTCCCAGCCCTTCTCCACCTCACCCACCAATCAGATGGAGGAAAAGGTGGGAGGGTTTGGTTTTTGGGGGAGGGAGAGCCCATCAGGCAGAGCTGCCTCCTCCTACCCTCGCCCAGGCTTCTCTCCAGGATGCTAAACCCAACCCTTCCAAGCAGGCTGCCTGCTGCTCCAGGAGGACATCCAGCTGTGTGTGGCCATGAAGCCAATGGAAAATACTTTTATAATGAGTGTTTTACTATCCAAGTCTTTTATCCCACACAGAAAATGGTCAGATGGATTGAGACTTGGTGGGAAGGGTCTGGGAGGAGGGCTGGGCTCTTCAGCTCTGGCTAAATTAGGAGCAGAAGAAATATCACTGAGTGCACACAGTACCTCAGAAACTTGTTGTGGTCCAGGTGAATCCCCAGGAGCAGGTGACTGAAGCTGGATCCAGGGTCACCCAGATACACTATCAACCCTCGCCCTCCTCAGAGGCTGCCTAGCTGCTGACCCACCCCTTACCTACTGATCATGTAGGTAAAGGAACCAAAAGAGGGAAAATAGTTCATACTCTGCAGAACCCATAGATGCCCTCAAAACTATGCAGTTTGTCTTGGCTGTAGGGCACAGCGAGCCAGGAGCCAACCATCTTAGAGGAGTGGGAAGGAATTAACCAGGAAAGCTCAGTTCCTGGCTCTTGCACCTA
The DNA here is from genome assembly GCA_028020825.1 of Podargus strigoides. NCBI lineage: Eukaryota > Metazoa > Chordata > Aves > Caprimulgiformes > Podargidae > Podargus > Podargus strigoides. The sequence goes on along the minus strand of CM051663.1, from coordinate 114,796,401 downwards.
CCCTGGATGCACCTGGGGGGCTGAGGAACAAAGAGATAGGGGCAAAATACTCTATCACAGTAAGCCATAGGATTGATATGTCTTTTATCTGCCACCATGTTCTCTTTGTAGCAAGTATGATTCACTCTGGGTAAAAGGATTCATTTGGAAAAAGTTACCCAATTACTACATGGCTCAACTGTAATTACACTGAAAGAGAAGGGAAAAATTCAGGCAGTAAGCCAAGCCTGTGGCTTAAAGCTCTCCTTGTCTTGCATATTTGTCTAAATCACAAGACGCTCTGTGATTTCCTTAAGAGGCCCAGTACTGAAACACACTGAAACACTTTCTTCTTCCATTTCTATGAGGCCCATCAGTTTCCCCCTCTGCTGAGGACGTGATAGTCCCCATCCCTCTTACCCCCGTCATGGATGACCCCTGAGACTGTCACTCCTGGGTGTTTCCAGTTAGTGCCATCAGCAGAGGTAGCAAGGAAACCTTCCTGACTGCTGGGGCTGGGGAGGGCATGGACAGGCTTCAGACTTTGGCCAGGTTGCTGATCACCCCATGACAAAAGGGGTCTGGCATAAAGGTCAAAGTGGGCTTCTCTGCTCTGACATACCCACTCTCTTGTTCCCCCCTCTGGAAACCTGCCTCAGGGTCCAGCCCTTGAGCCTGATCCCTTCCATGTAGTGCAGGAGGAGAAGAAGTTAGCTGTACCAGCAGGAGAAAGAGTAACTAGGGCCAGCTACTTTCTGCTCAGGATGTGTGTGTAATTAAATAAATTCCTTTCCAACCGAAGATTTTGTGAGATCGAACCCCTGTGAAGGACCCCAGACATGTCTCCAAGGAGGTGAGCTGCTGCTGGAGCCATGGTCTAGCAGGTGTAGGAGCCAGACCAGGAGGGACTGTTCCCTTTCAATAAACATTGGGCAAGGAAGGGAAATGTGTAAATATTTGCTCCCTTAGAGCTGGAGATGGAGGAGGCCATTTAAAACGTCAGGGGTGGGTTCTGTGTTTCCTGTAGCGTTTCTGACAGCTGGGCACTGTAACCCAGCCTTAGCCACCAGCTCCCTGAGTCATGCCTGTCCAGGGACCTTCCTCCAAATGCTCCTGGGAAGATTAGAGACCAGCTCATGGATAATAGGTGATAATGAGGGAGGGGATACCATCCCAGAGGAGATGCTGGAAGGGCTATTCACATTAAGAAAATTCAGCCTTCAGACTTGAGTCTACCTTGGCCAGCCTATGTTTATCTGATGGAAGTCCAGGTGTCTCTGCTGGCTTTCAAGGAACCTTGAATTAAGTGGCATTAGCACGACAGGCTAATACCACAGGCAAGGGGGACATGGGGTGTCCCATGGCCTGTAGGCCATGGGCTACCTCCATCAGTACAATGCCATGTCTCCCTGCCTCTGGGTTGGAGCTCCAGGATCAGCATCCTCACAAGGCATGGCTAAATTCAGGGGAGGGAATGTCTCTGCACACTCTGATGGCACACCAGACAGGGATGATGTCCCCAGCTGCACTGACACCTGCTCCACCACACTGAAGATGCAGAGATGCTTGCCCATTATTTTCAGGAGCGACGTGGTGTAGAAAGAGCCACTATGGGTTGAGAAGGGCAGAGCCAGGCTGGTTAGAGCTGGCAATCCTCACCTCCTATCGCCTCATTCCTTATCAGTGTGTGGCAGGTCAGCCAGCTAGGGGATGTGCCAGCAGGTTATCGGCCCATCGGATAGGCAAAGGATGGAGATGAGGACAGATCACAGCAGACCTTGGTGGCATGGGCTTATCCCTCTGTGTCGGAACTCAGCAGTGGGATAGGTCCCTTTTCCTTTACCCTTCCAGCTCACCAGGAGGGCTCTCCTGCATCACATGGCAAATCCTTACTTTGTATCACAGGGAGAAACACTGATCTGCACTGTATCTTAGGAAGCAAAAGATTTTCTTTGCCCAAGCCAAAGGGAGTGAGTGGAGCCGATGCTGTTGCTGCAAACAGTGTCCTTGGTCATGCCAAACTCTTGGCCAGAGGGAGTCACAAGCGTAGAGAATGGAGTAATGTCTGTGGTTTATTACTTCAGCAGTGCCTCATCTCTGGTTATGAGGGTGAGGCAGGTGGTGTTTGCATCTGCACCTGCTTTCTCCGAGCTGGGATCATATGTCCTGGATAGGATAGGGCCAGGAGAAGTGGGTATAGAAGAGCCAGCTGCCATGGCAAGGGTAGACCAAATTCAGAGCCAGCATGTGTTCATGGCCAGAAATCACAGCAAAGACCCCACCAAGCATGTCGTATGCTAGAGGTTAGGCATCCCACTCAGGTCCTGACCTTGGGCACCTCTCCTGTGGCCTGTGCTTCAGAGGCACCCTGGCTCCTGGTAGTGACTTGTTGCCCTCTTCCAGCCCTTCCTGGCACAATGTCCCTGTCTGCTTGCTCCTCCTTGGAAAGTGCAAATTGCCCTTGTACGGTGAGCAGTACCAGGCAGTCCTCAAAGAATTGCTGCTGCCTTTGGGACCTGAGCTCATCCCCTGGCACTGGCTGTGACCCATCACTCCTATAGAAGGGACCGGACAGCCCCATCTGTTGCTAGGGCTGCCCATGGTTTTTGTTGTAACTCTTCTCCCAGACCCCTAGCCTTCTTCCTGCACTGTCCTTGACACCCAAAAAGCCTGTGCTTATCTCTCCATGCTGAGATGGCATGGTTTCTTGAGCTTCCAGTTTTCCTCATGGACATCCCCACCCCTCTCAATCTTCAAGCTGTAATTCAGTTTAGGTTGAAGAGGGAAACATGATTGCTAAGCGTGAGTTTCATCATTGCAAATAACTTTGATGTAGGGTCTGTGATATAGGACCTGTCTTCTGGTCTAGCTGATGGGCACTGATATACCTCAGCATACACAAACTGGTCCTGTGTGCTGATGGCTGGAGTCCAGTTGCTGCACGCCATAGGGTTGAGTTGAACTGCTGAGCTGTTGGGTGGCTCTAATCAAGGTGGTTTGGCAGCTGCCGAAGAAATAGCCCAGTCTGGCAAGAGTCTGGAGCAAAAGAGGGAAGACCTGTCCCCAAATCTGCTTGTGAGGGATGCAGCGAGAGACAGGGCATCCTGAGTCACGACCCTGGAGAACTGGGAAAGAGTCTGTCTGAAAAGCCTGTGGACTACGTGACCAAAGTCCACCTGTAGACATTGCTTTCCAGGTGGCAAAAGCCTGTTTCATCTGCAATTACTCCTTCAGTGATTTGCAACATCTTTTCACTGGGAGAGCATCTTTGTACCTGTTCAGCCACTTTGTGTTATGTGGGTTGTGGTATTTTAAATTCAGGATTAGGCGCACTAAACTCAGATTTATTATCTCGCACACACAGAGCCTCACATCAGGAATGAACCACAGCAGGATCTCCCAAATTTTGCCTGCTGAAACGTTTCCAACCACATCCAATTTCCTGGATTAGGAGCCGTCTGTGAGGCTCTGGCTCCTGCTGACTCCAGAATCTCTGTGTTCATTAAATCAGTATGGAAATATGTTCCCCAGTGGTGAAGATAATACTGCAAATGTTATCAAAGGGTACCTGGACAAGGTGATTTACTCAGGTGAGCCTCAAATTACAGCTTTGGGAAACGGGAATGACTCCTGCTCATGCTAATGACACCAGGATGCGTTAGACACACCTCAAAGTGATTGTCCTGGGAGCTTCCAAAATCCATGCTCCCCACCTCTTCCTCTGCACCTCTCTCTGCTCACATTGGGCTACATCTTGCCTCTGGGGTATAAACCCTCCCTGGACACAGCAGGGAAGGGAGTATGCCTGGTCTGCCAACCAGGGTGGTATGGCTGTGGCTGTGGGATGGGCACAGCCCCCTGGCTGGGAGGGCAGGGAGGGAGCCGGGTAGGGGGTCATGGCTGCGGGCACCTTGGGTCAGCCCATGGAGATGGTTGGTCCAAGCCATTTGAGTGCCCTTCTAGCATGCAAGAACAGCATGAATCCACTGATCTGAGTTAGCTCCTTTGCCAGGGTGACAAACAGAAGGACTCCTCACCCGATGGTGCTAGAAATACTGCCAGCACAGCAAAAAAGCACCAAGCCTTCGATTAACTTGGACAAGAATGATCCTGAGTGTGAAGCTGGAGTGGTGGAGTTAGCAGATCTTTAATCCCAGCCAGATGGTGACTAGTTGGGAAGGTTTCAGGCCATTTGTATTTCAGTTTAAGGGCACTTGGCCCAGGGTGGCATAGCAAAGGCAAATCAAGAAAGGGCAGCCTCATACTTTAAGGAAGCACGTTCTTGGTTTTGACACAGAGAGGATGCTCAAAATGATGCAGCCTGGACTGGGTGGTTGCTGCACATAGAGGATTTCCAAGACCTGCAAATATAGGTTAAGAAAAGCCTTGCAGCAGGTCAGGCAATCACTGCTGAGCCAGAGGAGGACGGCAGACCGGGGAATGCTGGAAGGTGAATGGAGTAAGGTTCAAGTTCTCCTGTAGGCAAAGTACAATTGGGCACCTTGTATAACTCTGCCATGCAGCTTGAAACTGATAGTATTTTTCTCATTTAAAGAAAATGGGAAAGCAAATTCTGACCAATAGTGTGAATTTCCATTCTTTCTTTAAATAAATCAAGTTGAAGAAATTGAAAGAAAAGAAAAGGTAGAAGTGAAAATGAGTTGGGGTGCAGCATGTGTTGTGCAGGCACTGCAGGCAAGGCTTCAAACCTAACCTTTAAGAAATGACATGTTTCGAAAGCAGAGCTACAAGCTCAGCAAATGCTGACTATAGAGGGGAAAATGTTGCCACCGCTTGTCTGGATGTTGGGTAATGACTTCCAGAGGGCCTGCAACATAAGCCCACTGCCACTGCTGCAGGAGAGGAAGGGAATATTGTGCTAAAATATGATGCTAAGGAATATTCCTGGGCTGCTGGTTAGTGCTGGGAGTTCAAGGGCAAGGAAATGCAGCTCCATGCGGGAGGGTCAGGTGGATGTGCCAGAACAGGTATGCTGCAGGCTGTTGACTGATTGTGGCCACTGGCTCTGCACTGCTGTAATACCCAAATTCTTGTCCTTGCAGTGCCTTAGAAACCTGCCATTTATTGAGCCTATTTCAAGCCTAGAAGTGACCTGCTGAGGCATACTCCCTGTCTTTGGTTATTGCCTGTTAAAGTGACTTTTGAGATGCGCTGGGCAGAGGTTTGTTTGCTGTACTTAATATGCAAACTGTAAGTGGATGCCGTGTTTGAACATGTTAGAGCAATCCAGATGCTGGTTTCAGCTCTCCCAAGAAATAGTGCTCAGAAGTATGTTTGTGGAATACAGGCATGTTCTCCTACAACACCCTTGAGACCGAAACTCAGCTGCATGCCATTTTTCAGCGAGTAATATGTGTAAGAACCAGTCTGGAATGATAATCCTGAAGAAAAAGCTTGCCTTTGTATAGGCTTTGCTGGCAGGAATGACAAAGAGGCCTGAAAATGGCCTTTTTTTTGTGCATGCAAAGTGGTACCTAGGGTGTGGGATGTGATACTAGTCTCCACAAATGTCAGAAACAGCATCAGAGTTGCTCAGGAGGTGAGGCCAGTAGGAAGCCTGGAGCATGTCAAGTTTTTCTCACTGAGATGTACCCTGCACGAGCCACGACATCTGCTTTGGCAAACGTGCTTGTCTGCAGCCAGCCCATGAGCCAGCGTTAGGGGCACATCTCATGCTTGGAGAGCCTCCAAAGCATGTAGCACCACAAGGCATCAGCACAGCCGGGCTGAAGCCAAGGTAGGCAAAAGGCCAGCTTGGCCTTTCCAAGGGGCAGTGGGGGCAGTGGGGCCCTGCCAGGCAGCAGGAGCTGGAGAAAAGAGGATTGCCTTGGGCAGACAGGCTTCTGCCCTCCCTTGGGGTCCTGCGGGTGGCACAGCTCATCATTCCACAATGGGAACACATCTTCCTGGCCCCAAAGCCAGTGCAGGCTGGGACTCTCCTCCTCTTCTTGACTGGGGACTCTCCAAAACTTGCTCAGGGGTTTCAGTTACATGGGCTATCCCTCAGCTGGTGCCCCAAACAGTTAGGTGGTACTGAGCCCTGTTAGACAGCTGCTGCTTGCCACCCTACAGCCAGCTGGAACAATTACTCTCTCACTAGCAAGCTGTCTGTTATCGGCTGGGATCAGCTGCTGAAATAGGAGAGTGTTTCAGCAGGGCTTGGCACCCTCCCTTCCCCGAGGCTCATACTATTTGGGGAGAGAAAGCGCAGGGCACTCCTGTCCGATACTATCGTGGTTTGGAGGCAGTGGGAAGCGCTGGGATGTGTCATCCCCTGCAACGCTGTTGGTTCCCACCCCTTTGCAAGGGGGCCCAGGCACCCTCCAGGGCTGGTGGTTACATGCGCATCACTGCTGTGGTGAGGCTGTGTCGCTCTTTTGGGAGTTTTTGCAAGTGGATCTCTCTGAGGAAGCCCTTTGCAGAGCAATCTCCACGCCTGCCAGCAATCATCACGTCCCACACAACAGCTCACTCTTCCTCACCTCTGGCTTCTTCAGCTTGCTCCGCTCCCCGGGCAGAGAGCAGGCACTGGAGCACCCCACCAATGCCAGAGCTGGGCTTTGCCTTCCTGCAGCGCTTGGGAAGAGCTGGCCTTGGGCACTCCATGCAGTCCAGATGTCAACAGTCCACACCTTACAGCAAAAGATAAGGTCCACACTGGGAATCTCCTCGGTTCCTTCCTCTAGATGCGGAGCTAGGGCAGGTTCACAACAGCAGCCGGTGGGGTGATAACACAGGCTGTTTTGTCAGGAGCACAAGCTCACTCCCCCAGCACTGGCAGCACTGACCTACTCTCCCTCTCTTCTGTCTTGTGTTCCAGAGTTGGGCTCCTCAGCCTTTCCCAAACAAAGGACCATCTCATTTTTCTGGAAGAAAGCCAATGACCAGCTCGCATCCCAGCAGAACTGGGTGGCTTGGGGGAAAAAGAGGGAAGTGTGTTAATGCACTTAGCACTGAAGTAAACAACATGGCATTGTTCTGTGAGATCGTAGTCTTGCTTTCATTATGATGGACATTGAAGCTGAGCACTGACAAACTCCTGACTTTGGCTGGGGGTGCAGATCTTGACATGCCGGTTGACTGCCTGGCCAAGTGCCTGGTTGGGGGCCTTCTCTGTGGGACAGCTTTGAGGATTTTATGAAGCATTGTTGGCCCACACGCTGCTGGTTGAGAGATGTTTCAGTAGAGAGTAGGGTCACAGATGGGCACATCCTCGTGGGCGTGACAAGACAAACATCAAGGAGCAGAAGTGGGACCCCTGCAAAGCTCTCTCCTGTACAGAGAGGCATTTATCACTTGCCCTTGGCTGCAGCTACTGATGATGGTTACTCAACAAGGTTACTAAACCTGCCTGACTTCCCCTCCTGCCTCGGACCCTGGGCTGATGACAACATCTCAGCGATCACACTGAGATGGTTCATGTGGTGTCTCCTGCGCCCCTGGCTCCAGAGGGCTTGCTCACGCCTGTTCACCTTTGCCCCAGAGGTCCGCAGCCTTAATTCCTGCAGTCTAAGAATTTTCTTTTGCAGGGTGGATTAGCTTCAAAAAACCCAGACATCTGAGAGGTACTGGCGTCCAGGCCCTTGGGCATTTGCTCCAGAAGCAGGCGGCAGACAGGATATGTCATTTCCATTCCCACCAAACCAAACAGGGAAAACCAGGGAGGTTCTTCTGGCCTCTGCACTGGCTAAATTTATTCAGGCAGGTTCAAGCTATAATATAATGCAGCTCCTCCCATTCAAATTGAAGATGGGGAGATGAGAGAAGTCCACTGGTCAAGCCCATGATAAAGAGATAACCTTAGAGGGAAAGCAATGTCCCTTACAGAGTCTGCAGTTGTGTAAATTTGTCCCAAGGGGGAGAGGCCCTTTGCAGGACCCAGCCCTAAGCCAAACTCTGGGCGAGGCATCCCCCAACTCAGGCAGGATGAGCATCCTGGGCTTGCTTCACCAGCTCTGTCACCTGCGAGTCCCTGGAAGGAGCAACCCAATGGGCACTGCTGGGTGCAGATGTCAGGTTGGAGCAGTGTGAGCTCAGGGCTGGGCAGCTCCAAGAGAAGGCCACTTCTTTTGAGCTCAGTTTTAGCACTCCATGGAGTGCTAAACAGGGGCCTCCCTGCACACCCCTTGGCACGAGCCATACTGGTGTCTGTTCAGGATAAGAGCTGTCCAGGAGGGAAGTCTGCTTGGGCAAGCAGGCAAGAGCCATGACTTTCCTGGAGAGAAACAAGCAGGGGGCAAAAGTCCTAGTCCCCCACAAATGCGGCCCTTCTTAACAATAGCACTGTCAGCAAGGACTTGTGCAGTGTGGCAGGGCTCCTTGTGGCCCTTGGGGACTTATCTAACCCCAGACGAGACGCAGGGAGACGTGCCATTCTGACAGCCCTTCCTGCTTTGGAAACAAAGATGTTTGTCTCTCTTGTTGGTGGCCTGTTTATTTGGGGGAAAGGGAAGGAAAAACAGCAGAGAGCAGAACAGGGCCTTGCCCCATGTGGTGCTTTATTCAGCTGCCCTCAGGGTGTGAGCTCAGCTTTGTGGGCAAGGAAGGTTTTACCTGCCGGGCAAGTGGACAAAGACCTGCGCTCATGATAGGGATTGAGCAGTGCAGGAGGCGTTGAGAGAAGGACCCATCTGGGCTCGTGGGGCAGGGGGGCTGGGGGACCAGCCCTACAAGTGGACAGGACCACTTCTCCTGGTATGAAGGTTTGAGTCCAAGAAGGGTGCCAAAAAAACACAAGGAGCCTGCTGGCCAGGCTGCCAGAAACTACGAAGGCACTCAGCCTTCCCTAGCTGGCTCCCTACCAACGATAAGTGGTTACCCCACTTGGACCAGGCACCCACCTTACCTTCTCCAAATGGCCCAGCCACTCTCTCTGCTTGGTTGTCACAGAGAAACCAGAGCTGCTACTCCCCCTCTCCTCCTCCTCCTCCTCCTGCTGTGCTGAAGGCTATGGTGGGAGGACTGCCTGCCTCGCCTCCCCATGGTGCTCAACACTCCCAGCTGGTGGGTGAAGGTAGTCTGGGACTTGCTCGACAGGTAAAACCTTCCTTCCCTGTGAAGTCTCTACCTGTGTTTATGACTGTCTGCCTCAGCCAAGGATGCCTTTTTGGCAGCTTCAGGAGTGGGCTCGGCTGGGAGTGGAGCACTGTTTTTCTTCAGGATTTTATTACTTGGTTAGTTTCTCAGGGTGTCTCAGTTGGACTTCCTTCAAACTCTCCATCACTTCATTGCGATCTGCTCTCTTCCTTCCCCCAGCCCTGCACAGACCCCATGTTCAGCAGGGAAACCACAGACCGCATCTGGCACCTCCCAGAAATCTCTCTGGCCAAAACACCTGATACTGAGCTGCACTAAAACCTCCACATAGGCTGAACCATGCAACATCTTTGTGACGTCGTTGGGAAGCTGCTGCTGTGCTCCCATCTCCTCCTGCTCTCTGGCTGTGCTGGAAGCCTTCACACCAGTGCCAATACCATTTCTTGTTGGGCAATGGTGCTGAGCCACCCCTACCCTGGTGCCAGGCCACCTAGCCACATGTCCTAGGCTACCTGTTCCCTGTCCCTCTGCCCTCTGCCTTGGGATTACCTGCAGGGACCCCTCAGGGCAAGGGAGTGGGTTGACCTCCCTGGGCCCAGGCAGGACCCTCCAAGGAGCACCACTGAGACCAGTGTGTCTGTCCTTGCTGCTCAGACCCTCCAAGCACAGCCCTGGGGCTGAACCAGAGAGAAAGGAGCAGAGACCCCTGGAATGATGATGCTCATCCCCGACATCTGGGGCAGCCCTCTGGCATGGGCAGGGTGCTGTGCTGCAGGGATTCATCTCACCAAACACTGACCTTCATCTTTTCTTGTGTTGTTCAATATCCATCAGGCTGAGGCTTCCTGAAAAACACCTCCTTAAGTTCCCAAGACCAGCCAGGGAAGCCCTGTGAGCTGAGCCTGGACTGAGAGGATCTTTAGGTACTGCAAGCTGCTAAAGAATTTGCAAAGACACAGGAGAGGATGAATCAATATCAGCTTTTCTTGCTTTGAAGCAAATCTGTTGCCCCTGGGCCCTGCATGTATTATGGCTTGATCTGTACACTCAATGCAATGGGGCTGGATGGGTGGCTTCAGGACTGTCAAACCCTTGGCCTGGGGAAGAGGCAGGACAGGTCACTGCAATCACTTTGTTAGGCTGGATCCAGCTGCTTGGGGCACCGGGATGCTGGAGGGGCAGCCATCAGATCTCTCTATCTGCTCCCATAGCTCCCCAAAGCCTGTTGGGCACATAAGGGATTTGGACTGAAGACTACTCCACCTATAAAGCTGCTAGCTGTCATGTGAAGAAGATGGCTTGTAGAAAGACTTTATCTCCCCAAAAAATGATGTCTAATGCTGAGAAGCCATCACATCCCATGCTCTGGGATGCAGGAATGGGGGATGAAGGGAAGTACCATTCAGCTCTGGAGAAAAAGGTCCATGGAAATCGGAGTAAAACCTTGTCCCCAGGACCAAGGCCTCCTCCTTCCAACCTAATAATAAGCCCCTAGTTGAGCAAAGGTAGTCCCAAAGTATGTCTGTACAGCTCTGTGGTGAAGCCCAGGGCACTGGGCCACCTGGAACAGCCATGCTGGAGGACGCTTAACTTCTCCACACACATACCCACCCTTGGGCATCACAGTGTTGCTGCGGTTTGGGTTAGGTTAGCCTCAAAAATGTCAAGCTCAGCCTTCTTGAAAGCAAGCAATCTAAGTGAAGAGCATGACTGACCAAAGCTGGTGGGCTGCAGCTGCCCAGGGGATATTCTCAAGGACTGGTCCTAGATGCTGACCCCTCAGCTCCCTGCTGAGTCACCATTTCCCCTTTGGAAAACCATCACTCTCCTGCTGCAGAAAGGTCAGGCTGCGCCCAGTGTGTGGCTGCATCTCAGCTTGGTTGGGGGACAGATGGTTTTACTTCTCAGAATGAAACCGAGGTGTGGGGCTCTGTGCTGCTATTCCCAGAAGCAGAAGTGGTTGAGGATGCCCAGCCGTGGCATGAGCTGGACGCCCCTCTTGCAGGCAGGAGGGTGGCTGCTGGCTCAGAGCGATACTTCCCCTGGGGAAACAGGACGCTTTCCGAGAAAGGCAAGCTCTTGTCAAGCAGTGTCAGCAGTACTCTCTGGGCAGGGGGGAGAGCTGCTGGAGATGGGGTGGCCTGGTTTGCTGGGCATGTGCTCACTCTTTTCAGGGAAAACTCGCAAATGGCTCAGAAAGGTTGGCTTTTTCATTTTTTTGGCCCAGCACAGGTCTGCCCAAGGCAGAAGGACAGCCCTGTATGTTTGCAGGGGCTCCCTGTGTCCAGAGTGCTCAGGGAAGGGCATCTCAGCCCAGCCCCACAGAACCCCAGCACCATGCCAGGGTGCAGGTACCCGAAGTGGGCAGAGAAGAATGAATCCTGATGGAAAGCAGAAAGCAGGACAAGCACTATGGTTCACAGCCAAGCTTATATTTTTAATTTTATTTTTTTTACCTTCTGGGGGTGATTCTAAAGACAATACACTCTTTGGTCCCTCCAAGAGGCTGAAACATGAAATACACTGCTTTTCTTTCTTATTTTCTTTTTTAATGCAGTGTCTTTCAGCCTTCTGGGTTGTGTGCACATGTTTCTGGGAACATCATGACTTCCAGTGAGGAGAACCACCCAGTGCTGTAAAACCACAGACTAGGCCTCAGCAGCACCAGCACAACTGATGGGAACACAGGCTTAGGTGTATGGCACAAAAGGCAGAGTCAGAGCTGGCCTGGCCACAGGGAGAGAGGATGGTGGGAGAGCAAACAGTGCCTTGGGGATAAGAATGGGGATCCTGAGACCTCTCAAGGCATCTCCTCGCCAGGGAATGTACCACACTGCACTGCTTCTGCCTCTACTGACCTGAGGGAGGAAGATGCTCAGGGCACACCAACACTCGGCACTCATTTTCAGTGGCCACAGCACCCTCCCCAGCTCTGGGTCGCCCACATCACCCCTGAGAGCAGTTTTGAGTGGATGTTTTGTGGAGTGCCGGCACACTGGCCATTATCATAGCAAAAGTGGGTGCCTGAAGGAAGCCCTGCCTCTCCTCAGCACCTTGCAAGGATGGCTCCCCAGGCTCCCACTGCTGGTAGCATCTCAATGCCACACTAGCTGCAGGTGGATCGAGTCCCTGGCCTCCTCCATCTGCAACCAGCGCAAGTACCAACAAGCCTCAGCTCGCCAGCACACCTTCACCCAAGCCATTGTGTTTCAGCTCTGCCTGCAAAGGAGCAGAGAGCATCCTCTCTGCATTGCACTGGGGTGCCAAGCCTGACTTTGCTGCCGGTGGTGCCTGCAGGCCATCTGACCGCAGCCCTGGCTCTCCCAGGGCCGGGCTGGCTGGGCACGCCGTGGTGGCAGCCTTGCTGGTGTGGCGGCTGCCCCACTCTGGCTGAGGATCTGTGGCCTCCTCCTGTTGAAATATCCTCCCCGGGGGGCAAACCAGCTGGGCACCGGCAAATGAGCTGGGGTGAAGGTGAGGGCTGCCATTACAACAGCAAGGCTGCGTACGTGCAGCTTCCCAGCATCGTGCAAACACATTCCCAGGCACTTTCCTTCCCTGTCCCTGGCCAGGCTTGCATAACTACAGAGAAGAAGGGGCACTGCCTGGCTGTGCTGTGAAATCTGGCTGCTCACCCAGCCTGCATCAATAACAGCCCTCCACATAGGTCTGGAAATGGGCACTGCACATGAATTTGGGATTGCTACACCTCTCAGAAGGGATTGTGGATGGCTTGCAAGAGCCAGTCTGGCCCTTTTACCTGTCCCACTGCTCCAGACTTCAAGTCTGATTCACAGAGATTTAGGCATCTGAAACTGCTGCTGAGGGTTTAACAGCAGAGCCTGATGAGATTGGGGTCCTCCTTCACTTTGCCTTGGATAAGCAAAAAAATGTGCTACAGGCCTGGAAAATAAAAATATGATTCCTGTGGCGGAGCAGTGAGTAAAGCAGCAAGCAGGGTGTCTGGTGTTCATCAAGGGAGAATGAAGAACTGCGTAAGACAGCTATTGAAGGAAGGATAATCTGCAGGCTGGAAAATATAAATCTATAGCATTAAAACTATAGGGCATAGATGGAGGGCATAGTCCTGCTAAGAGCAACTGGAAGCGTGACAGAAGATGCCAAGCAACAGTGCGGAGCAGCCCGGCACAGAAGGAGCTGATTAAGCATGCACAAAAGGGAGCCGTGACTTGGACGCAGATTGTAGGGCTGTCAGCCACATTGTGCGCCATTTGCTCTCTAGGACACAGCCTTTGCTCGCCAGCAACCAGGCTCTCCTGAGCAGAGGCACTTGCGTGACCGAGCTGCTTGCCGACTGGAGCTGTGGGAGGAAGCAGGGATGAGCTGTGATGTGAAACAGCTCCGGAGCAGAGAGCTGCAGCTGCAGGGTGGCTGGCTGCACCCAGGGGGCCAGCAGTAGTTAGGGCTCCTGCAGTGTTGACAATGGCCAGCAAAAAAAGCTGATTCCAGAAGAACGGCCAAAATTGTCTGTGGTTATAAATCTGGCTTTTCAGCACTTGGGAAGGGGGCTTGTTCAACAACTTGGAGGAACGCAAGTATCGAATGTGTGAAGGGGACAGGACTTACACTCTTTTCTCAGCCAGCTGCCACTTACCAACCTGTATTTCCATGAGTGGGCTCACATCAGCCAGAATGACACCCCAGATCATCCCATTCCACTCTCCAACCTTCAGCTCTTCACCCTTGCCTAGCACAGCCTCCTCTCTTGTGGTGAAAGCATTCCCATCTCTGAGCATCAGAGCAATGTGAAAATAACTGAGTTTTTTGCAGCACCAGCTTGCGTTGAGTTTGCAGATCTATGGAGTGACTCTTATGTGGAACTTCCCACTCATTCCCTTCTACTGAGACAGACAGACAGACAGAAGGCTCAGGCAACAGTGAAAGTGAGGTCTGCTAGAAAGCAATCTCAGCTGCATTTATTTCTATCCAGTTGCATTTTTCCCCTCTTACCATGCGCAGAACTGAGGCCTTTAGGTATCACCCAGCTGTATGTTAAAGGACAGGGCAACCTAAAGGACAGGTCTTGGTGGGATGGATAGTGGTGGGGGTGCACAGCTCACGCTCCATTTTTACAAGCAACTGACAGGCAGTGGAGACCCTGGTAGTTGCAATAGAAAGGGAAAAGGAAAGAGAACATTTGACATGAATATTACAAAATGAAAGAAAAATCTGGTGTCAGTTCACTCTAGCCAGCATAATGGGAACACAATGCAGAAGTCTCCTACTTCTAGATTTATTTTCAGCCTAGAGAACAACAGCTCAGAAGATGGGAGAACGAAAGCCCTATACAGATGATTTACTAGACATGTCTAATTTACTTAATGCACCTGGCACAGCATCCAAGTTCAAGAGACAAGGTGCAGATAAGGATGATCCTTTGCAGGTGCCTTATTCTTCTGCATTGCAGAACATTGCCAAGGCAGGAGGAGGAAACATGGGTAATGGGCAGGGTGCCTCCACATTGCTGAGCTTGGAGGTTTGCTGACAGAAGTCATCCCAGGGTAACTCACAGACTCCTTTTCCAGAGAGTTGTATCTCTTCCTAAGTCACTACAGGGATCAGACAGGTTTTCCTGCTGCTCTTTGTATCCCATTGCTGGAGATGATGTTCTGGAAAGCTTACAACACACCTAAAGTAGTAATGGCAGAGTCTGGTATTGTGTCAGCAAGCAGCACCAGGGGATCCGCCTCAGATCCTGCCACTTAAAAGATGTGCCAGCCAGGACCATGTGCTACTTGCAGTGATCAGCCACCACCATTCCTGGATTGACCTTAGGAACAAGTGTTCTCCAGTAGGAAGGACTATGCTGCTGCCGCCAGGTCATCAGCAAGTGACAAGTGACCTTTGGGACGAGGAAGACCACTTCTGTAGAGAGTTCTCCTGAGCATCCTTAACATCAGGCTGCCTGAACAGATAACTAAGAAGAAAGCAGCTTAGAAACCTGCACCAACAGGTAGATTTACAGACACATTAGCTCAAGGGAATTTGGAGTCACTTGTGGCCAAACAGGAGTCAGACGCAGTATGGGATTACTCAATGACACAGATCTTTTCACCCCTGAAATTACTGAGGGAAGGCAACTAATGAGACTGTGGTGGCTTACAACACAGTCCACATCGGGAAGCTCAGCCTAAATGGCCTACACTCTCCACTGGAGGAGTCTGGCCACCCCATCTCATGAGATGTGTCAGTCTCCAGGTCACTGAGGACGTGGCAGGCATGTGCTCCCCTAGTTATACTGGAGCGCTGAACATATTGCCATTCTTCACACCTCCACCTAAACTTTGTGAGTGCACAAACAGGGTCTGGCACTGCTTCACACCACTCCTAAGCTCTACTCAAAGTTAGCCAAGTTGGCAACCTCCGTGCACTAGGCCAGAGAAGGACACCAAGTCAGAAACACCTCTGTTTTGTGAGGAATGGACACCTTGCTAGGGCCACAATCAACATTGTCCTAGCAGGGGGGAAATCTCTCATCTATAGCCCATGAAGGCTGAATTTCCTCCGGCATCCGTGCTGCAGGGATAAACTACTTAAATTGCATGCAGGCAGCTGTAGTACAACAGCAGAGTGAGGAAACAGAACACAGAATCATCTGAGTTGTTCCAGGCTACTTGAAAGAGATCAAGTAGGGAAGCAATTCCTGCCCCTGGATTTTAACCACTTTCTGTGGAGCTTTTGTGGGAGCCAAGTTCAGCAAGTACTGGCGAGCAGAAAGGCTGGCACAGTGCTTCGGGCAACCTGATTTACAGCCTGATGGACAACGGTGTCCATTTAAAGAACAGGTTGCTCTCATAACACGTGAAGTGAGTATCTCAGTGCTCAGCAATATCCTGTTTACAGAATGGAAACTGCTATTTGCTGGAGCTGCACATCCAGCAAGGCTAAATCACGGGGCAGAACAACCTGGATGGTCACAGGCAGCTGCCCTGTGATCTGGGAATGTTTCTGGCATCGTGTCTCCCTTGTCTCCATGCTGAAGGCTTACAGAGCTGACAGTGCTTTGCTGTAGTGGTATACTGAAGCTACAAAGACCAGTATAACTCTCTAAGTAGGCGGACATATTAATGGCTTTTCATTGCTCTAAGCAAGTTGAGTTGTTCAGTATCTCCCAGGGATTACATGGAGCACCAGAATAACTTGTCTGCCAGGAGCACTTCCAATACGTTATCTATGCACAATCCCCAGGTGAGCAGAGTCCAACAACACAGTGGCAATTCCTTGATATGCATAGCCACGTAAGTCTCCTGGGCTGCTTGGCAAGTTTACTGGGGTCAGAGTCCATAGAGTGAATGATGCAACAATAAAGAAGGAAAAAATGGATAATGACACAGAGATGGCAAAGGGGTACCTGAAAGCCCATGTTATGGGGTGGAGGGGGCAATGCCTTGCATAAGGAGTGAGGAGAAGGAAGCTGTGCTGCAGAGGAGGGACTTTTACGCACACCACTGTGAGAGGTAGAGCTGGCTGACTCCCCAGGGCAGGCAGTAACAGGCTGCAGCTCCTCCTCTTCTCCTCCTCCTCCCTGCTCCAGCCGCTGCGGGACAGGGTGGTGCCAGAGGTGCCTGCCTTGGCCAAGGGGAGCTCTCACATCAGGTTGGGCAAGTGTCGAGCAAGTTCCTAGGATCATGATCCTTTCTTGGCTCTGGATGCACTTACCCATGCAAAAAAACCCTCCTCTGTCCTGCCAGTCCCAACACCTTCCAGATCCTCCCAGTTCTCTTACCATGTCATGTGGCTGAACACTAACAACTTCTCAGCCAGGATGATCATTAGTTCTTCATATTAAAAGCATCTGCTCACTGATTAATATCTTTGGGCCCATTTGTTGTCTTCCTAAAGTGTCAGTCACTTGATAAACTTCTATGATGAAATGGCTGTCTTGGTAGATGAGGGGAGAGGAATGGACATTGTCTTTAATAAGGCCTTTGACTTTAATAAGGCCTTTGACACTGTCTCCCATAAAATCCTTGCAGAGAAGCCAACAGAAGGATGGGCTGGTTGAGGAAACAGTGAGAGGGACTGAAAACTGGCTGAATGGCCAGGTCCAGAGGGTGGTGATCAGTGGCATAAAGTCTAGCTGGAGGCCAGTAACTACTGGTGTATCCCAGGGTCTGGTTCTGATCCTGTTTAACATCTTCATGAATAATCTGGATGACGTGCACCCTCACTAAGTCTGCTGATGACCGAAAACTGGGAGGAATGGCTGATACACCAAAGGGTCCTGCTGCCATCCAGAGGAACCTTGACAGGCTGTAGAAATGCTCTGATGGGAACCTTGTGAAGTTCAACAAGAACAAAGTCCTACACATGGGGAAGAATAACCCCGGGCACCAGTATATGTTGAGGGCTGCTCAGCTGGAAAACAGCTTGGCAGAGAAGGTCCTCGGGTCCTGTTGGACAACAGGTTGAATGTGAGCCAGCAACACGCCCTTGGGACAAGGGAGGCTAAGTTTCCTAGGCTGCATTAGGAGGAATGTTGCCAGCAGATTGAGGGAGGTGATCCTTCCCCTCTACTCAGCACTGGTGAGGCCACACCTGGAGTGCTGTGCTCAGTTCCGGGCTTCCCAGTACAAGACAGACATGGGCATGCTGGAGAGAGCCCACGGAAGGGTCATGAAGCTGATGAAGGGACTGGAGCGTCTGTTCTACGAGGAAAGGCTGAGAAAGCTGGGACTGTTCAGCCTGGAGATGAGAAGGCTCAGGGGAGACCTTATCAATGTGTATAAATACCTGAAGGGAGGGTGCAAAGAAGATGGAGCCAGGCTCTTCTCAGTGGTTCCCAGGGGCAGGAAAAGAGGCACTGGGCACAAACTGAAACATAGTAGGTTCCCTCTGAACATCAGGAAACATTTCTTTACTGTGAGGATGACTGAGCACTGGCCCAGCTGCCCAAAGTGGTTGTGGAACAGGAACAATAGCTCGGTCCACTCTGGCTCAAGGGATTGTTTTCTATGGAAGTGGGCTCACCTACTCACATATCCAACCCCCTTCCACATTGCCTTATGCTCTCAAGGGCCCAGAGAGACTTCTCACAGCTCTCTGCCTCCTCCACCCATCTGTGTGCAAGGATGGCTAGAGTCTGGGAGGTGAGATGAAGTTGCCTCCCCCCCAGTCAGGGGAACAGAGGCATCCCTAGCCTCTCCTGGCCTTGCCCAGAGTCGGCAGGTTGCTGCTTACATCATCCAGCCAGTGGTTGCCACAGTAACTACTCTTACGGATGAAGGATGTGAGGTTCCTGGGGTAGAAACGACTGCTGTGCATGGTGTGTTGTCTGTATTGCATGGCAGGAAAGGACACTGCACTTCTCTGAAGGTGAGAGAATAAACACCCTTCCCTACACTACACCAAGCTGGGCTTCCCATCTGTTCCACCCTCCCGTGCACTGCTACAGCCTCACTCCCCACAGCCCTGTGCTCCCTGGCAACTGCACTGCTTCCTTGAACACTCAGCCCAAGAAGAAAAACTGCTTTAGACAAGAAGTCAGCCTACCCAGGCAGGAGCCATCACTTTTAAAAGTTTCAACAACGGACCTGCTCTGCAGCCCCACCAGACCCACCCCAGGCCAAGGCCTTGATCCCCATGAGCATCACAGACCCCTTAGTGCCAATGGTTGAACAGATAACTGAAAACCTAGGATGCAAAACTCACCATCCCTCAGGGATCCTTCCAGCCCATTTTTTCTAATAAGATCTGCTCACACTCACCTTCATTATGTGCAGGAGCAACAGTAGTTGAGCGAAGCCACACAAACTAAAGCCTAGCAGACCTGATGGACCCCTACAGTGCTGCTCTCAACCCCATTCAAATCAAGAGAAACCCTGTGGCTAGAGACAGCATTTATCCCTCTGCTTCCACCGCTGGGGAGGGGAAGCATTTACAAGACACAGGTCACCCCTGCCTGGTGCCCTCAGCTGCATGAAGAACCAAGGGAAGGCCAGGTAGAGCCTATTCCCCTTCTGCAACAAGTCCACCTCTGCTTCATAGCAAAGTCCTCAGCGTGAGATGCATCAGATCAAAAGTAGTTACAGAGCCATAGGGGAAAGGGCTCAGCCATTGCCTCTGTGGAGCTGTTTTCAGCAGCACCTGTGTGAAAAAGAAAACCTGCTCTGCAGGCTCACCATTCAGGATCCAAAGGATGAACTCCAAAGTCTCTTGGAGAGGGCCCAAACACAGGCTGTTATGACCCAATTAGCTACTAGATTCCTTTCCGTTTCCTGGTGTGTCAGCCTGGGAGACCACAGCCTTCAACTTTTCCTCTGCTAGCTTGAAAAGCTGGAAAGGACAGAGCAAATGAGGCAGAGAGTACAAGAAGGATTTACCCTCAAAGCACCCTAGGAGGAAAAAAGAAGGGGCGACTGCTGGGGATGCCCTTGCTGTACACCATCTCCTCTGTACACATGTGTTACCAACTCAGCCTATGCAATTTGCAGCTGTGCTGAGCATAGAATGGTTTGAGTTGGAAAGGACCTTAAGATCATGTAGTTCTAACCCCCCTGCCATGGGCAGGGACACCTCCCACTAAACCAGGTTACTCAAAGCCCCATCCAACCTGGCATTCCTAGCTGTGGCCCCAAGTCACAAGAGCAGCACTCCGAGTTTCAGCTTGGTACAAGAAGTGAGTGCTCTGAAAAATAAATCAGGGACTGGGTATCCCTAATTATGCAGTGGGAGTTAGCAGATGCATTAGGTCTTGATCTAGCTCTGCTTGATGGTGTAGATGCTGGTCAGGTGCTTGTTAAAGGAGTACTAGTCCTAGTCCTCTGGTTGTCTAATTGGAGATAGGATGGACAAACAGGAGAGAGACAGATAGAAAGGGGACAATTAAGATGACAGGCAGTCTTTGGACAGCTCTTTGAATGTTCTTTTATTTTGGAGGGGGGGGGGGGGGGGAAATAAAACAAAAAAACCCCACAGCACCTGGAATCATCCTATGGCCAGTAAGCTGCATCTAGTTCTGCCACATGAGCTGACACAGCTAACCTACAGTGAGGCTGGTTATTCAGCTGAACAGCTGATCTCTCAAGCGGGAGATGCGATGCTTGGTTACCATCAACAGCTGTTAAAGGAGTCTGACAGACAAAGGGAAGGATTTGGCTCCTGTATGAGGGAGGCAAAATACATTCAAGCAATTTCAAACACTCTTCTTAACCAGTCTGTTCTTCCCCTCCTGGCTGGCACCACAGCCAAACTCAGAGAGAGGGCCCTGCAGGGCATGGCAAGCTATAGTCTGGTGAAGGTCACCTCCAAGGGTACAGTGACACCTCTCCCTCACTCAAAGCTTAGTGTAGTCAAGAAGGGTCACAGCAAAACCTTACCTGGGGTGTTCTCAGCCCTCTGCAAGCTACCTGCGGTGACAAAGACAGCACCTCAGCCCCACTCTAGAACAGAGTTGGACATTGTTGCACAGGGCTACACAGATCATGGGTGTCCACCTAACTAGGAACAGGCAGACCTCAGGTAACAAGTCATCATTCCCCAGCAAAGCATCACTCAGGCTGTGAAATGCAAGGGCAGCTGGCAAAGACTGCATCACTCACTGCTCCAATTCACCTGGCTGGGTCCTGTGCCCTACGTCATAGCCCGACCAGCCATCTCCACCAACTCCAGCTCCGAGACCCCAGTAAGGGACAGCAGCAAACAGCAGTATGCAGATACTGTCCACAAGACGCTGTCCACCCCTCTCTTGTCTACCCAGCAGCACCCCCTTGAGTGAGCAAAGGGCTTGGCATGTCCTCATCTTCAAGGCCTCAGACACCCAGGTTGTTCTGATCTTGATGGGACCACAGGTGAAAAAAGGAGGCCATTTCCAGCCTACGCTCACACTTTATTATATACAGAGACACGGTGAGTGTAAGAACATCAACATGGGACATGGACAGTAAGGGAGGCCCAAAGGCACTGCCCCCTGTCCCCTTGGTACAACCAGTCAGCATAATTTATATAAATAATACAGTATTTGAACAATAAATTTGATAAATAAGATCAATAAATTAAAAAAAAAAAAACAACGTAGAAAGACAAAGCAGCAAGGAATGATTTTGAGGGCTGCGACACATTCACAGCAGTGACAATACCACCAACATCTCATCTGTACACCAGCAGCTGGAACACAGACCCCTATCAGCCCTTTTCTCTCACTGTACTATGACAAAATGCACTGAGAAGGGAGAACCAAGGAGTTGTACAGTTCACTACTGCTGTGCTGTCATGGTCTAGGAGCCCTCACTTCTTCACAAGCCCCTTCAGAAATCGTGCTTGAAAACAAGGTAAAACCGCACACCCACTGTGCACAGTCACAGCTGGTCTGTTTGGCACCAAAGAAACCCCTCAGATCAGTCACTTCCCTTTCTATAGTCCTTCAGATGGACACTGGCACAATTATCAACTGAGATGGGGCAGGGGGCAGTGGGGGAAACATCTCTAAGGAATGGGGAAGAGATGAGGCGATGTTCCCTTTCATCCCTCATTCATCACTCCAGAGCTCCAGCACACTCCTTCCATGCACCCTGGCACTGATGGAGACCAGGTGGGTGACAATGCCAGCCAGACCCCTGGCAAGGAGGGGGTTACCACAAGGACTGCAGGGATGCAGCTCAGTAGTCAAGAGTTATGAGTGAAGGGACAGCAATAAAAGGCCGCCGCTGGTTATCTAAGAGCAAAGTAATAGTAAGACAGCCGATCCCTAACCCCTGCAGGGGAAGAGGCCACACAAACACACTGATTTGACCCCCCTGTCAGCCTCAAGGCCTCCAGCTCTCTCCCAGAGATGCTGGCAGCTGGCATATGAGGGACAGAAGGACTCTGTCCATCATGGATAGCTCTCAGCAGAAAGGAGACAGCTCGAACCCTGTCTTCTCCTGCCAACCCCTGCCCCCATTTTGCCCCCAAAGAAGGGCGTTGGAATGTGAAGAAACCAGGAACTGAGGGAATAGGGCAGTGAGAGAGAAATGGGAACAGATGGAGATCTGGGATGGGGAACCTGACCCCTCTGCCCTCATGTGTACAGACTGCTACTCATCCAGGCCCGGTATCAAGTCTGCAATGCTGTCCACATAGTAATTGGGCACCAGATCCTTGGCAGCGGCGCTGTCGCTGGCCATGTAGGCCTGCGCTTCTTCCAAGCGGGAGACACCCGTCAGGGTGAGGATGGTGGACAGGCCGCAGTTCTTGCCGAAGAGGATATCCGTCTCCAGACGGTCTCCCACCATGAGGGTACGGGACGGGTCAACGCCGAAACGCTCCACGATGCAATCAAACATGTAGGTGTTCGGCTTCCCCACCACCAGCGCCTTGCGGCCCGAAGCGGTTTCCACGGCGGCTGTGAGGCTGCCAGTCCCTGGAGAGGGGGAAGGAGGAGGAGAAGATGAAGTAGCTGTGGGGTAAGGACGTGCCAGCTGCAGGCAGCTCAGCGCCTCAGGTCCCACCAGCGGATGGACAAGCGGGGCGCGGGCACTGTGGTTTCGGGAGCTGGCAGGGACGTGTGAGGGATGCTCAGGAAACACCTCACCCAGGCTCGGGATGGCAACCCCAGCCCCCACCCCGCCTCGCCAGCAGCACCCCCCGCGGCAGCAGAGGAGGGGGCGCGGGCTCACCGGGGGTGCGCTGACCGTCGCTGAGCGGGTGCCAGGGGTCGGGGTCGGTGGCCACCAGGAGGCACTGCGGGTCGCGCAGGTAGCCGCAGGCCTGCGACAGCTTGGCGAAGGTGAATTGGTCGTCGTAGCCCACCAGGACGGCCCGCACCGGCTCGGCGGCGCCGCACGCCGGCTCGCCCTCGCCCGCCAGCCGCAGCCCGGCGTCCCGCACCTCGCCGCGCAGCCCCTCGCCGCCCAGCACGAAGACCCGGCCGCCCCCGTGCCCGTTCCCCCCGCCGCCGCCGCCGAAGAGGCGCTGGCGGAGGAACAGCGCGGAGCAGAGCGCAGAGCTGAAGACGTGCTCGGCACGGACGCCGCGGAAGCCGAGGCGGCTGAAGCGCCGCTCCAGCTCGGCCACGGAGCGGCGGCTGTTGTTGCTGACGAAGAGGGCGGCCTTGCCGCTGCGCCGCAGCCGCTCCAGCAGCTCAGGGGCGCCGGGCACGGCACGCTCACCCGCCCACAGCACGCCGTCGCAGTCGAAAAGCAGCCCCTGCGCCGGGCCCAGCACTTCCCGCAGCCCCGCGCCGCTCAGCCGCCGGCAGGTCGCCATGCCGCCGCCGCTGCAACCAGCCCGCCCGCCGGCCGGCTGCTCGCCGCGGCCCGCCCCGCCCCTCCAATCACCGCCCCTGCCCGCCCGCCGCCACCAATGGGAGGTGGGGAGCGTGGCGAACGGTGGCCGCGCTGGCCTGCCGCCCTCGAGGGGAATGGGCGAGGCCGAGCTGCGGGATGCCGGCTCCCAGAGTGACAGCCGCGCCGTCCTGTTGGCTGCCGGTGGCGAGGGGGCGGGACAGAGCCTGAGCGCGCTTGCCGATTGGCTAAAGCCACCCTCCCGAGCCACCACCTCCTCCCGCTGCACGCGAGGCGGCAGGGCTCCCCCTGCTGGGCGACGGGGCCTGTGCGCGGCGGAGCCGCCATTACCCTCTTGGCCCTGTCCGCCGGTCGGGGGTGAGGGCTGCCCTCCTGTCATCCCGCCCGAGGGCTGAGCCGTGCCCGAGGAACTCCCCTTCCCTCCTCCCGGCTGTAGCCTGTGGGGCAGGCGGCCTCCAGCACCTCGGGCTGCCAAGTGCACCCTGCTCACGCTTGCCTGTGACCGCAAGACCAGCTTTTTCAATAATTTAGTTGCAAAATATATATATATATTTATAGATATCTGTGTGTTCCTGGGGCAGCACATTTTAAGGCAAAATGGGGCAGAACGGGGTGGGATCATGGCTGCATGCCCGCAAATGGCCCCACAGGGCCAGGCGGCCCATGCTGGCCTAAGAACTGCAGGCGGCGCCTGGGAGCCTCCCCCCATCACCCCTCCTGCTCCTCGAGCACTCAGGGGGTCCTGGGCCAGGAGCTGGGTCCCTTAGGGGTGGTGGGACCTGAAGCCCAGCTGGCAGGATAATGGCGGTGCAGGGAGGAAGGCTGTGGAGACAGGAGAGCAAGGGGATGTGGCCAGAGGGTCCTGGCTGGCACAAGCAAGGGAGCAAGATGGAGGAGCTGGAGGGACATGCTGTCCCTCAGGCCACCTCAGGATTTCCACAGTGCCTGCTGGGTCCCAGAAAGGCACAGCTCCCTGGCCCTGCAGTGCCCCCGTGCCCCCCACCCTGCTCAGTTCTCTGTGGCCTGTCCCGCCAGTGGTGATGTGGCCAGGGGGCTCCTTCCTCCCGAAGGCAGCGGCTGCCCCTCGTCTGTGGCTCCTGGGGCACAGTCCATGGCAGCTGCCGTGTCGGCCTTGCTGGCGGGGGGCCTGGGGGATGGTGGGTTGTCTTGGCTGTGGCGGTGTGCTGGCTGGGGGGGTAACGGCGGCGGGACGGAGGGGGCTCGGCTGGGTGTCCCAGCCATCCGTCTCGGCTGGGCTTTGGGGCTTGCTGCATGATCAGGGGCTGCTGAGGCGGGAGCCATGCTCCGAGGCTGAGCCACAGGTGGTGGTGGCATCATGGGTCGAGCTGGAGCCGGGCGCTTGCCTGGAAAGAAAGCTGGGGTGGGCTGGGGTCCCCTCCACCAGCATCTCCCCCTGGGGCAGAGGGGGCTGCGGTGCCAGCTGTGGGTCAGGCACAGGGCGGCAGGCAGATTGACAGACAAGCTGACCCTTGCCCAGCTCCCATACTGCAGACATAAGCTCACAACAGCTGTAGGGGGCTTTTCCCACCCTCTTCCTTTCACAAGAGCGAGGTGTTCACGCCCCTACTGGAGGCCTGGCCACATCCACCCTTGCAATCCCAACTCAGTTGGGGATGGAGCACACAATGAGGTGCCAGATCCCGGCCATGATGAACGATGGGATGAAGGCAAACTAGAGGAAGTGGCATTGGGGGTGTCATCTCCCAAGCACTGTGCCATCTGGGGCACCCTAACCTTTGCGGGCAGTGTCGTTGGTCATCTGTGGAGCCGGTGGCCCTACAGCTTCAAGAGACGGTCTGGTCACTGATGGGGTTGCTGGCTGGGACCTGGCCTCGGCGTCCCTCGAGCTGCTGTGCAGACAATGGGAGAGGACAAGGTCTGGTTGAGCATGGAGGTCCTGGCCATGAGGCACCTCACATCCATCTGGCAAGGATATGGCTCATGGCATGGGGTGGGATGAGGGGAGGACATGGGGAGAGCTGGGACAGCCAGAGCCCCAAGTTCCCACCAGACTTACGCCTCTCCATCCGGGAGAATGGGGGTGCCAGCCGGAGGGGGCTCAGGGGATGGCTCTTCCAGTGGTGCAGCCTCGCCAAGTCCCCTGTTTGCTGGTGGCATGAACATGCCCGAGACGTTGAAATCTACCTCTGGGTGGAGAGCAAGGAGGAGACCCCGCAAGGAAGTGCTTGCCTTGCAGAGCTTCCCCCGGTGACCCCATGGTGGGGAACTGGAGCAGCTGCCCTCTTCCTGGGGATGGAGAAATGTCCCTTTCCCTTCCTCCCCACATCACTCTCTGCTGCCGCCCCCCAAGCGAGGACCTGGCCCTACCTCCAGGGAAGAGGGTGTCCGCATTCTGGATGAGGGCTTCCACCACGCCTACCACCTGGATGGAGGAGACTGAGGCCAAGTCCAGTTGCACAGGGTCTCTGAAAGACAGGGGTGGGGAGGGCATCAGAAAAGGGTTTGGGGGGCATTAACCCCTTTGATGTTCATTCTTGAGGGGGTAGAGCCCAAAGGGGAGATAGTCTAGCCGAGGGGGGTGGTAGGGAGGGAGGTGGCCTTGTTACCTGTTCTGGAAACCCTAGTCTGGTGTTGGAAGTCAATAGTGTTGGAGACCATGCATGTCACAAGTGCTCTGGTCTCAGCCCCTTCCTCTGCTACTTTGCAGAGTGGGTAAGTGGACATGGACTTGGTGAGGGGACCTGCTGCTCAGGGAGTGTGTGGACAAGGGATGGGATTTGAGGATGGAAGAGGCACAGGTGCTTTAGACCAGCCTGAAGGCTGCAGGATCAGCCTTTCCCATGGTTGTAGTGCTCAGTGCACCCTGAGCTGCCTCCCAACCCTCTGAGCCAGGCCTTACCCTGTGCTCTGCTGTGGCCACAGCAGGTTGGGTCCCAGCACAATGGCGATGTTGCTGGGAGTCATTTTATTCAGTTCCTGGTGTTCTGCCAGCTTGGCTAAAAACTTGATCAGATACCTGTGGGGTAAAAGGAGGGTGAGAAGGCGGTGAGCATGGATTTGGTGGGGGGAGCTGCTGCTCCTGGTGATTGCTTGGGGCTGAAGAAGCCCTGTCCCTGCAAAACACCTTAGATTGTTGTAGCTCTCCTGGGGCAGACGGCTGCAGGTTTCTTGCAGGCTCTGTACCCGGCCATCAATGTCCTTTAAGCTGCAAGAGAGAAGAGGGAGGAGCAGAGAGTTTAGCCTGCTCCCTGCGACAGAGAGGGAACACGGCATGCAAGGGAGGAAGGTCAACGTCAGCTGCCACGTGCCGGGATGGAGATGCCCTGCTGCTGCCTTTACGGGGCAGCTGAGCCAGGCATCAACAATATTGCACCCCAAAGGCTCAAAGGGATTGAATATGATATGAATGTAGCTTCTGGGTGGGTCTGGGGGTGAGCACTGTCTTGCCACAGCAACAACCCTATTTCACCATGACTATAGGGGTCAAAGGCACTGAGAAGATCCCTTTAGAAAGGTGCTCTCCCCCTTCCCTCAGGCTTTTTCTATGCCTCCTCTGCCACCTCTTCCATTCTGAAAGCAAGAGGCTCAACTGGGCTGGTGGGCCGGTGAAATGGGGCTCACACCATTGAGGTCAAGTGGGGTCTTCATGGGCTAAGCTCTTCCTGCAATCAAAAAGGCTGCAGCCTTCCCCCTCAGCCTGCCAATTTTTTTGTTGCTATTCTCTGAGATTTTGGGCCACCTGGATCTCTGCCGAGCATGGGGCAGACCAGGCGCTGTGTTCTTACCTCCCCATGTAGCAAACGAGCCCAAGCAGCCCTTCTCCAAGTGCTTGGAGGGACGGAGGGAGGGTGGTGGAGGAGCTTTTTGAGCCTCACCAGGCTTTTCCACCCCAATGCCTGGACCCACCTGGCCACTTTGACCCATTCGTTGTAGAGCTCAAAGGTCATCAAAGGCTGGGGCAGCTCCCGCAGGTAGGATTTCAGTGCACCTGGGAGGGGACGGGGGGCAGCAGGAGTGATGGCAGTTGGGGGACAGCAGGGACTTCCTGACTGTGTCCCCCCATCCTGCCTCTCTGGCACCCACCGGCCACAGCATGGGGGTCCGAGTAAAACTCCTCCAGAGCATTGGAGCCACTGGCCAAGCTGCTCTTCAGCTTCCTCAGCACCGAGGCCCCCGCCGCCAGCCGGAAGAGTCCCTGGGGATGGGGATAAGAGGGAAGGGATGCAGTGGGCTGCATTTTGGGGGTGAGGGTGTCAGGGGGGTCAAGAGTGCTGCCTACCTCCTCCCTCATGCCAGAGGCCAGCAGCATCATGACACAGGCTTCGATAGGCAGCGCGATCTCTCGGCCCAAGCTCTTGAGGTGCGTCTCTAGGGGCACGCCATAGTACCCTGCCACTGGGGTATCTGCAGTGAAGGATGGCTCTGGAAGAGAGAGGTGAATGTTGGGAAGGATGGCAACCACAGGCACTATCTGGCATCTAGCCCGGAGCCAGGGTTGGCTGGGTGGAAACAGAGGCAGGGCAGGCAGCATCCCCAGTCCACCTCAGGCTGCAGTCCACATCCCACCAGCCCAATGTGGGAGGCAGCAGCAGGCACAGGGGGCGAAACCCCACCTTTCCCAGCCTCACCAGCCGTGCTCATATCCCCTGGGCTTGGCTGCAGCTCTCCCCAGGCTGTGTGGAGTGCCAGCAGGTACCTGTCTGGCTGTGGCTTTCCTTCAGCTCCGCCAGAGCCGAGTCCAGAGATCCCAGGGACTGCCGGTGGTACTGGGCTTGGATTTCCAGCAGCTGCCGGACAGAGAACATGCAAACAGTGCTCAGTTCAGCACCGACCCCTCTTGGAGAGACCCCCATCCCCAGGACATTGCATCCACATGGAGACAGGTTGAAGGAGCTGCAAGGGGACCTCCCCGCAGGGTTCGTGGGATTGTGGCTATAGTGAGGGGTAGAGGGCAAATTGGAGACGGGGGGTTCATCAGGGTAAGCTGCTCTGTTTGCAGTTGGTGCTAGTAGCGACATGCGCCCGCAGTACATGGAGTGAGGCCAGCTTTAGGCATCAGCTGGTGCCTGGGGCTGTCCCCTGCCCTGTCTGGAGAACTTGGTGCAGATGGGGACAAGGCTGGGCTCACACGTACCCCAGGAGGTGTTGTCTTGGGGAGGAGGAGTGCGAGAGAGGACTTACTCTGATGAAGTAGCTGGCATAGCTGTCCTCTTTGGTGGAGAAGTGGTAGAGGTCAGCCATGTACTCATCCTGGGAAGGGAGGCACAGAGAAGAGTAACCTTCCACCTCCTCCCTGGCACTCAAGGAAGAGGGAGCGTCTTCAAAAAGCCTCCCATCCAGGCTGTGGGTTGCCCAGATAGGGTGTCTGGGGTGCCGTGGGGAGGCAGCCTGGGACAATCTGGGGATTCCTCCTTGCCCCCATTGCTTCCCCCATGCCCCCATTCAGGTAGCCTTAGCAACCTGCCCTGTGATCAGGGTCCTGGCACAGGAGGCTCAGGGACAAGAGGTCCCTGCATCTCCCCAGTTCCAGCACACCCATGGAATCTGCCAGACAAGGTGCCAGGCTTTTCAGAGAAACAGGGCACAAAGGAAAAAATGTGAAGGTCCCCTGACATACAGCACAGACCCCAGCTCGGCTAGCCCCCAGCCTGAGGGGACCCCATAAGCTCCCTGCTCTAGCCCCTGGAACCTCCTCTCTGCAGCAGCTTATGCTTAGCATCCTTTACTTTTCTTTTTCTCTGGGCTTGCAGCATCTCCTTGTTTCTGTTCCTCAAGGGACTGGTTTGCTTGCAGAGGGCAGGATGTGCTGGCTGGTTGCATCTGTCTTGGCATGGGGTCACCCCCATGGGCTCAGATGCAGCCACTGGAGGGGAGCAGGTCTCCAGACCTGGAGCTGTCCCGCAGGAGACAGCGAGTGATGTTCTCACCTTGCACTGCTCCACCTTTCTCTTCACCTCCTCCTCCTCTTCCTTCAAGATCTCCAGTTTGTTGGCAGCAGAAGACGCCCCGGGGCCAGCACCAGCACCAGAGCTGTTACTGGAGGTCTTGGCAGCTTGGTTCAGCCTTTGGTGTGGGAGAGAAGAAGCACACCCATAGCCTCAGTGCCAGGGACACAGGGTGGGATGAGTGTGCAGAAGGGTAGGGGGACCATGAGAGGGACAGCAAGTCACAGTACTGCCCTGCGGTGGCTTTCCTTGGCCAGCACCTCTCGCTTCCCTCCCCCAGAGGAAGACGCTGCAGCACCAAGGGGTGCAACCTCGTCAAGACGTCAGCTGTGGTGTGGCACGTACCGGCTCTTGATGATGTTCCAGTCAGAAATCAACTTCTGGAGAGTCTTCTTGCGCTTCAGGATGATGGGAAGCTCCTCCTGTGGGAGAGAGTGGCCAGAGGGAGCTTCAGAGGTTCGGGGACATGGAAGAGGGAAGTGGGATGGGAGAGTGGAGCTGGGAGGGTGGCCAGGGCTACCTCGCTGAGCTTGTTGAGCGGCTGCAGGACATCACGCTCCAGGGTGATCTCAAACTCAGCCAGGATTTTGGCCAGTGAGCTCTGTATGCAGCAGCCCATCTCCAGGGCTTTCCTGTGTGGAGGACAGAGATGAGGTGACTTCAGGCTGGAGCCATGCCACCCTCTGACCCAACACTCTCCACCATACCCACACCCATGTGGGACCCTGAGCCAGCTTCTGGCCTGCTCTGCAATTGGAGGCTGAAGGCACTGGCCGTTCCTTTCTCTCCTTGTGCAACACCAGTGTTTGCTCTGAGTACAGCATTTGACAGCTCAGCTTGTCTGTGGGAGCCCCTGAGCCAAGACCTGTGACTCTGCCAGGGTCTGGCATCTTTTGGAGTCACCCCCGGCCCTTTCTCCCACTGGCACTTACCCAAGACTGGACTCTGTGTCCAGTTCCTTGAAGCTCTCAGCCATCGTCATGGACAGGGCCATCAAGGGCAGCTTCTTCTGCATGGAGCCAAGGATTCAGGAAAGGGATGGTGAGCTGGTGTGTGGCAGCTCCCTCCCCGTGAAGCATGCCACCATGTCATGGGAGCAAGTGGCCAAACCCTGTTCCAGGTCCGCACATCTTCCCCTGGCCCACCCAGCCCCATTGGCACTGGGGCCTGAGGAAGGGCCCTTTAGGTCACCCTTCAGCAAAGCCTGCAAAGTAGGGGCCTGGTGTCCCCTTTGCTAGCAGGAGACAGAGCTGTGGTGAGTGCTAGCTGTGGAGGGAGGACTCTACTCACCACTCGCTTGTCCATCTCAGAGCCACATTGCCCCTGCAGGCAGGCTTGTAGCCTCTTGGACACGCTGTGAGCTGCTCGCTTGGCTGGCTCGATCCTCTGCTCGGTCTGGGGGACCGGGAAAGCTCTTTTGCGAACCGTGAACACCCTGAGGCCATCTCCCCACCACCCAGCTCTGGGTGTGGGTGAGCCCACACATCCCACCACAGCCCAGAGCAATCTTGGTCCAGGGAAAAGGGAGCACAGCTCCTGGTCAGGATTCATCTCTCTGTGAGCAGCTGGGGAAGCACTTTCCCTTGGCGGGAACCTGCCATTCCCTTAACGCCATGGCCCTGGAGTCACCCTCTGGCAGGCGTGTAAATCCCAGCCCCATGACTTGGACGGGCTGGCAGGGCAAATTGCAGACAGGAGTGGGGCAGGTTCCCACGCCCAGGCACAGGCAAGCACATGCTGGCTGGCCCAGCCCATGCCTCACCTGCAGCAAATCTTCTGGCAGGAGCTCGGTTGCTTCTTGGGCTCTGTGGAGGAAGGTGAAAGAGCCATCAGCAGACTGGGGTGACCTTCACACAGCCTCCTTGGGAAGGCAGGTCCTTATATGTCCCACCTGCCTCTTTTTGGGTTTAGCAAAAGACATTAGCTGTGGACTGGACCGTCATACACAAGGCTATGGACAGAATGAGCCTGGGAGGACAAGAGCAGCAGGAGCAGGGCAAGGCAGCCAGCCTTGCTGGCTGGTGAACATCCCATCAGACAGGGCTTCCAGTTCAGAGCACCACAGTCAAAACATCCAGATGTGGACTTTTTTTTTGGAGACAGGGTGCCTAGCAGGGCCATGGCAGGGATGAGATGTTTGCTGGTCAAACCTTCTACCTCTGACCGCCCACCTCTCCCCTGAAGGCGAATCCAGGGCAGTGCTGTAAGAGCCCAGCATGTGTCTTTGCAGGCCAGGGTAGCCACTGGCTGTGTGGCCACTGGTGCCAGAGCAAGGATATCTTTGTGGTCAAGCTGGAGACTGAGATGAACACCAGCCCCTCCAGAAATGCCTCCATGAAACCAACTTTCTGCTTGGTTTTGCAGCAGGTATTAGGAGCAAATCTGGCAAAGTAAACTTCTGTTTTGCAGCAAATTCTGCTCAAAACTAAATTCAAAACCCACCAGCAGCCATCATCACCAAACCTCCCTGATGCCTCCCATAGGGGAAACTTCACTTCACGGCCTGCTGTCATTGCTGTGCCCCAGGAACCCCATTTGCTTTCCCTCTGCTGCTGCTTTTTTGCCAGTTCGTGTTTCTCTTTTCACCACCCACCAGAGCCAACACAGGATGAGGCCATGGAGCTGCAGGAAACGGGGGTGGCTTGGTTGAAGGCAAGCAAAATCACATGAGATCGTTGCCAGCAGAGAAGCTCTGCAGTGGGTGAAGAGCTTGCTCTTGTACTGCATGAGCTGTTTGAGACCTCCTGACTGTCCAGCATTAAACAAAAGGGAGTCGCATCTCACATGGAGATGAGACATCTTGAGGGAGGAGGGATGGGAAAGGGGATCATGCTCTCCTATGGTGAATGCAAGAAGAGCAAGAGGCCACCAGGATGTAGGAACTGCTTCCCTGTGGCTGGTCTGCTGGGCTGGCTGAAGGACCTCAGTAGTCCAGGGGACACAGTTGGTCCCACTCAGCCTCCCGGTGCTGGGGAACCTGCAGAGGTGGCTGTAGAAAAGAGGGAATGAGAGGGCTGGGAAGGGAGGGCCCAGCCCTGCAATTTCAGTTCTGGGTTTTGCAAGGGGAGAGCTTTGGAAAGCCAAAGAGAAAAATAAGGAAGCGGTGGAGGTAGGATGGGGCCAGAGGAATTTGTGTGAAGCTGTAAGTCCTCCATCGGTCCTCCAAAGATCCCTGGTCCTCTCCTTGAAGGGCATCCCGGGACATCCGCACTGCCAGGATGGCTAGTGCCCTGCAGGGCAGCTGGCTCCCATGTGGTACCCTGGGCTCAGAGGGGAGGACAGGTCCCAGCTCCGAGCACCCTCCTGGTCACCACACAGACAAGGGCATGTGGCTGGAAGGTCTCTCCCCATTGCCCTCACATCCTGGAGAAGCCAAGCTTGAGAAAGGCCCATTTCCAGGTGGATGCAGCACCTGTGGGGCCTGGGAGAGGTAGCCAGGCTTGGGGATCATGTCCCTGCTGAACAGCACCAGTGCAGCGTTCCCGCTGCCCCACATGCGCCAAGGAGCCACAGCCCCTCTGCTTACACCGAAGATGCTCTAAACTCAGGGTCTTTCCCCACTTTTCCCTCACCACTGGCTCTGGGAGGTCAGTCCAGCCCCAGCACAAACCCTCCAGCACCCGCATCCTGCTCCCGCGCAGCCCTCTGGCACAGGTAGGGGAGAAGTCCTTACCGGCTGGTGATGCTGGGATGGGACAGCTGCTGCCGCATCCGATTAAACTGCCTCTTCATCATCTTGAGAACCAGGAGGAGACAACAAGAGCCGCTCCGCTCAGCTGTACCTACTCAGCACCTCTTGGCGACACTTGGCATTGGATGCTGGCAGCCCTTCAGCTCCCCAGAGCTGCTCTGCCCCTTGCTTTTTCCTGAGGACCTCTCCCTCCTTACTCGTCTCCTTCCTCCTTCCCTCGTTCCCCCTTTTTCTGTTTCCTCAGCTGGTTCCCTCCCTCGTCCCTCCCCGGGGATGCCCTGCCTGCTTTCTCTTCCCCTCCCCTGGGCTCCTTTCTCTCTCTCCCTCTCTTTTTCTGAGCTTCCTTCCTCCTCTGTCTGCCCCTCTGCTGCAGATCAGGTAAGAGCAGTTCAGGGCTCCTGCTCCGCTCTGTGTTCCTGTCACCACCCCACAAGTATAAATAACTTCAGCCCAGCCTTAAAGGGGAAATATTATTACAGCAAACACGTAACAAGGCAGGACAAGCACATGCTGCTGCTGAGCCCGAGCGAAGGGCCCACGCTCTGTTTCTTGCTCTCTGGATTTTCCCCTCTTGCCTTGCCCACCACCAGCTGCACTGCGGGACAGCCCGTGGCTATGCCAGCCACCGTGTGTGGTGCATACGGGGTGCCTGATGTACACTCTGCCCTACCTGGTCACCCAAACTCTGCCAACACCCCTTGGGCAGCTTTCTGTGCTCATGGCTGCAGCTCCAGCCTCTTTCCTCCTACATGTCCCCCTCATTGGGACAAAAGTGTGAGGGCAAGCAGCAAAGCCACCCCTGCAGCTCCTTCTGTGCCCCCCACCCTGCTTTCCCTCCTTGCCCGTTGCTGAGGCTCTCCGGAACCACCGCAAAGCTGCGGCCAAGGGCTGTTGCCTCATGCCCTGGGGAGGCCCCCTTCCTCCTCGCTCCCTGCTGCTGGCAGGGCTCCTGTGAGCAGGGCAGCTGGGCCAAGCACAGAGCAGCAGCGCCCGCGCACAGTCACACCGGGACCACAAACTCCCGGTTCCCAGGCTTGGATGCCGCGTGCTCTCTGCAGAGCTGCACCAGAGCTCAGCTTTTTTTTTTTTTTTTTTGTCTAGAAACGTTGTGCTCACACCATCACCACCTTTCCTCCTGACTCTGCGAGATGTAAACCTCGCTTTATTTCTGCCTGCCTGCAGCTGGGACTTTCCTCCCACACTAAGAAAGAGCAGGAGGTTGCTATCAGCAGGGTTACATGGCTAGCAAAGGAACTAGCACCCGAGCCCAGATGGGAAGTGGTCAGTTTGTGGGCAGATGAGACAAGCAGCAAAGGAAAAAGCGGCAGAATGGCCACTCCACCTGTGCCCTAAAGCCTGAGGAGCAATAATTCAGGGGCTGATGGGCTCTGCTCCTTCTTGAGTGCAGCTCACCTCTGGGTGAGCCTCCAGCAAGCGTGTAGCAAAGTGGTGCTAGACCTCTGTTTTCAAGTGGGGATGGAGCAGGTGAGCACTGTTCTCCCTGCCTGAACACCAGGATTGCTCTAAACCTGTGGCCAAGCACCCCTGATCCTCCAACCACAAGCCCTAGAAGTGCTCCTAATGGGTGTTATGGTTGCTGAAAGCGGGCAAGGGCTTCAAGCACCTATTGCGAAGACAGAGAAAAGCCCCTGCGGGCCCTTGCTGGCTGCATCAGGAGGTGGCCAAGCCCTGGCCTCTTTCCTCCCATGCAGTATCAGAGACCTGCTCCCAGCCCTGGGCCGCTATTTGCTAGAGCAAATCCCCCTCCCTGCACCCCTGCAACCAACCTGCTCCTGCTTCTGAGAGGCAGCCCAGAGGAGGTGCTGCTACAGGCAGTGGTGAAGCCACAAACAGCCATGTGGGGCATGGGAGCGAGCTCATGGCCTGCCCTGGGATCTGGGGAGCACTGACCCCTGTCTCTCCCTAGGGGAGGCAGGGAAGCAGGCAGCACCCAGCTTGCAGCCTGGGTGACTCTGCTCTCAAACAGGAATTGAGAGCAGCTGGGGGACTTCCACCAGCCCCTCTCCCTGCTCGTAGGAGAGGGGAAATCATCATGGAGATTCATTCCCCGCCCCCATGTGACTTGGGGAATGAATTACAGGTTTGAAGGGGCAGTATTTGAGCTGGAAATAACCCCTCACAGGGTGGAATCAGCTCCTCTGCACTCAGGGAAGACGAGGGGAAAATGCATTTCTTGAGTCAAAAGGCAGAGGGACAGGATCAGGAAAGAACTCTTTATTTCCCATAAATACAGCAGATTCTTCGCGCCGGGCGTTTTAAATCTTTTTTGTTTCTTTGTTTTCTTCCATGTACAGAATTTTGCACTGAAAATATATACAAGTCTGTTCTAGAACCAAACAAGATCTGCAAAGAAAAAACCCATACAAAATCCTGAAAAGAGACCAGAAAGGGAAGTAAGACACAGCAGAACCCCAGCATAAAGACTTTGCTTCCCCCTCTCCTCTATCACTTGCTGCGCCCAGCTCTAAGACACCTCACCTTCACTGCCCCCAAACCAAGTGCCATCTCCCACAGCCCTCCTTCTACCTCTGGCAAGCCACTGCAGGGTGCAGCTTGCCCCTGCTGTTAAGATCAGGCCCTGATAAAACCAGCTTAGGGATGGGGAGCTGCTCCTGTGGTCACAAGTCCCATGGGGATGGGGATCGCTCAGGGATGTGCCACCCCCTGGTCTCCTCCATGCCTGCAGATCCTCTCTTGTGTCACAGTGATCAGGCAGCTGGGGCGAGCCCTCTCCCTGCCGCAGGGAGCCAGCTCTGCTTACAGCTGCGGGCAAAGGCGCACAAGGCACAGCTGTACATCCCCAATGCAAAGCTGGGCTCCCAGCGTGGAGCTTAGTGGTGCCCCCTGGTGATGCGCTGGGCTCCACGCTCTCCTCCAGCCCATCACCTGCCCCACGGCGAGAAGACACTGAGGAGCTGTGAAAGTCACCTGCCCCACCACACTCTCCAGCCCAGCCAGGGGGAGGAAGACCATGTGCTGCTGCTTCTCTCTGTCGGGCAGGAGGTTGCAGGGAGACTCAGCCCACACACCCCCTCCCCCACATCTCCCTCAGGGATGGCATGTGGGACAAATTCCAGCAGCAGTCCCCAAGGCTAGCTGCGGTAGGTTAAGCATGTGGGAAGGGTGCGGGTGTCCTTGCTGTGGAGGTTCAGTGCCCAGGAGCTCCAGCTGATGGGGACAGGGAGCCACCGAGCAAGCCCTTCCCAGCTCCTGGGCTCCCACCCCAGGGTACACCTCCCACCAGCAACTCTGTAAGCAGCTGAAAGGAGCAGGATATGGGAAGATCACCCCCCCTGAGCCCCCAAAGCAAGGGCAGCTGTCTGTTCTCTGGTGCTGGAGACACATAGTTCCTGGCCAGCCTTGTTCCACACCAGCTCCAGTGCAATCTCACCAGACGGGGAACCACTGGGGCCCAGCTCCAAGGAGGGGGCAAGGGGGACAAGAGGGAGCACCACAGAGCACAAAGCAGCTGAAGGGCTGGGAAGCGCAGAGGGGATGGGGATGGACAAGGAAAAGGATCGTTCTTTGCTGGGCCTTGTCCGAGGCTGAGGCTGTTAAGCTCCCCATCCTTGTTTCCTTGGGGGAAAGCAGCATTAGAAGAGAAGCTGGACAGACTGGGGAAGGAGTGACGCCTTCAGAAGAGCAGGAAGGCAACCGTTCACCCATACAAAGCTGTCCACTCCACTCCTAGTCTTGGGGGATGAACATCTCCTCACGTCTCTGCTCTCCTCCTCCAGGCACACTCCCTCTGGCCCTGCCCAGCCATGTGGAGAATAGAGCATGAGCAGCAGCCCCCCACCCACCCTCCCCATCTCCTCAGGGCTGGCTTCCCAAGGACTCTGCAGTGTAGTGCCTGCAACGTGCAGCCCTAAAGGTTTCCCCAGGACTCCGGTGGCGGGAACTGGTCCACATCCCCCATTTCATTGTAGGTTTGCTCTCCCATGGTGAAGGTCAGTTTGTACCGTAGCCTCACTTTCTCCTGGAGACAGAGGGAAAAGGATAACCAGTCAGAAGGTGTGGGGAGGAAGAAAGTCATGGTAGAAACCATTCAGGCTCCTAGGAAGCTGCAGAGGGAATGGGGACAGCGTAACTGGGTTTTGCCCAGTCAGCAGGACCAGCCTCCCACCCAGGGATGGTGCCGTTACCTTCTGTGGGTTAGCAAGCAGCAGGACTTGTGTGATGGCACTGGGGTGGACAATGGGATTGAATGCCGGCAGCTCCGTGCCTGAGGGAGGCTGTAGCTTCACCTTCATCACCTAGGGAGAGAGAAGAGCAGCCTACATTCCTGAGGGGAACCTGGCAGCCAGAGGCCTTGCTCCTGATTTTGGGAGGCTTCTACTGTCTAGTTAAAAACATTGTGCTGGTTCCTGCTAATCTGAAGGCAACACAACTTGCTCTCAGTCCCACAGAGCTCTCTCCATCAACTCTGCCTTTCCTGCAAAGGCAGAACCACACTTCAGCCCAGCCAGGGGACCTGAGCCCCAGCAGCCAGCTTACCTTGGGGACAGCAGACTGAAAGACAATGTTGCGGATGGGCTGCGGGGCTGTGCTAAGCATTGAAATCACCACCACAAGCACATCAGGCCTCTTGGGCAGGGCATCCTTAGCAAAGTGGAAGAGGACATGGAAGCCATGCTGATCATACACTGTCACAGGGAGGATGCTGCCTGTGGGAAAGACAGGGACAGGCAGCAGTCAGCTAGGAGAGAATTGGCCCTGCAGCAACCTTTCCCCATCACCCAAACTTCATACAAGTGAGAGAAACTAGTCCTCCTCAACCTCCACAAAATCCAACAAGCAAGGAGTTTCCTCATGTTCTTTTCTGTGTGTGCACATGGTTTGTTCCCACAACGCTTGCCCCCCTCTTTCGCCCTGGCTCACTGGGTTTGATTGACTCCAGAGGCACAGTGATGTTGGCCAGCGAGATCTCCTGGGGCAGCGTGGTGGCAGGAGGCCGTGGTGGGACTGCAGTACTTCCTGCTGGTGTGGTGGCAGCTTTTGGAAGCGTAGCAGGGGCAGGCAGCTCTGAGGTCAGGGGCAGCGTGGGGTTAAGGGAAACACTCTGGAGCACAGGTAGAGCACCAGGATTGTGGGCTGTGGTGGTGCCCAAGCTGCTCCTGTTCTGGAGATCCCTCAGGGTGAGCCGGGGAGGTGGCTGCTGTTTCTCCCTGTACGGAGAGAACACAAGGAGTGGAACAGGGCACCGAAACGTCTGTGTCCAGCAACCCAGAAATGGAAAGGATGAGAAGAGATGCGAGATTGCACTATCCCTGCTTACCAGCGCACTTGTTGAGACTCTGGAGGCAAAGACTGTTGCAGCAGAGTCTTGCCCAGGAGGTCCAGATCATCCAGGCCACTGGTGAAAGGAGGTTTGGGGGAGGATGCACCAGCATCTGCTTTGACTGCTGGTGTTGCTGTGATAGGGGCGATACTGAGCTCGTTGCTATCTGATGACTGTAAAAAGAGTGCACAGGAGAGCCCCCCAAGCCGGGCTGCAGATCAGCACCAACAATCAGACCTGGGGCACTTCTCTGCCTACCCCATTTGTTGCTTTCACCACCCTCCCCAACTTCTGCCCTGGATCCCAGCACGTTACCTGGAAGCTGTTCCAGCCACTGCTGTCACCAGCCTGGGCAGGATGTGGTGCTGGGTCATTCAGGCCTGCCAGGGGTACAAGCAAACATGAAGCTTAGCTACCAAATGGGTAAGAGCATTCAATGGGGCCTGAATAAGATAGAAGCAGCCAATGTCATCTCCATCTCTGGCCCCCATCCTTGCATGGGGGAAGAGCTGGGAGTGTGATAGTGTTTACATTCATACTCATTTACATTCTATTTCTCACTGCAATTGGCAGAGAAGTGAATACTGCTGGGCTGACAAGCCCCACTGACCACTTTGTCTACTTCATGCTGTTGGAAACAGACATTTTGTTGGAAAAAGCAGGATCCTAGAGCCTTCTAGGATTGGCACTTCACAAGACTTCCATGTCAACAGTTCTGGAAGTCCCATGTATCTGGTGTCAGCTTATGACTTCAACTGCAATGAGTAAACATGAAGAGCTAGGGGTGATCCACCCTTGTGATCCCATCTGGTGGTAGCCATTGCATCACTCTTGATTTACCTGCCAGGTCAGTTTTCCCAGAGCAAATCAGAGGGCACTTCCCTGCATGCTCTCTCTGACTAGTCAGGAAAACACCACAGGATGCAAGTTCAGAATCATAGCAGGGTCTTTCCCTCTTCGCCCTCACAATAAGTGAAGGACACCTCTTGGTCTTTCATTATTCATCTCTCCCAGAGCCTTCCCTCATTCATGCTTCTGCCGCAAGGAGAACCATGCATGCAGACTGTCCAGTCAGAGAGAGAATAAAGAGCTTTTACTCCGGCCTTCTCACCTAAAGACATGAGTTCATCATCCAGCAAGGAGACAGAGCCAGCTTGGTCAGGCATGGGGATTGCTGAGACACCTGAAAGGGTGGGCAAGGCTGGGTAGGAAGGGCCTGTTACTGGAAGATCCAGGCCCGACAGATCCAGGAGCGCTGAGCTGCTTCCTGCAAAGAAGGAACAAGGTGAGATGGAAACCTTATCCAGTCATTATCCAGTGTGCTGAGGCCAGTTCCCATCCTTCCTCACACCTGGGAGAGGGAACTCTCCCTCTCCTTTACTCTCCCTTCCAATTCCCTCTCTTCATGCATCAGTCATCTCCACAAGACATTTCCTCATCTCACCAGCCCCACTCTGACCTCCTGCAGGTTTCACCTTTCCTCTTCTCTCAGTCTTCTCTTACACCCCAGCAATAGGGTCCCTGTGCTCAATCTTCCTGTCCCCAAGTCTCCTCACCTCGAAGGGGACCAGCCACCATCTCCCCATTGATCTCTTCTCCCTGTACCAGCTGCTTGTAGAGATTGATCACCTGTGTCAGATTGTCATTGGCTTGCAGGATCTCCGCTGAAATGGAATAGGTGGGAAGTACATTTGAAAATCATGAAGAAACAAAGCAAGTGACTCTTATACCCCACCTTTGTCTATTCCTTCAAAGCTAGGCCTAAGGAGCTGACAGCAGCCCATTGCAGACAGCATTTTCACAATGCTGTTGTAGCTGCAGAGTGCACCAGGGAACACTGACACCCCCATGGCAGTCTCAGCAGGACAAGCTCAAGCATCATTCCCATAGTGAAGTGGAGGAAGCCTGTAACACTGCCAACTGCTGCCACGTGCCCCTGCTTAGTGCCAAGCCATAGTCTAACCTACAGCAAGCAGCCACCCCAAACAGCACAGTGGCTGCTGATAGATGCCATGCCATGGGCAGCCCATGTACAGGCTCCCTGAAAGAGGACGGAGGGAGAAGGGGACAGAATGAGAAAGGCCAGATATGCTTACCCAGAGCTTCATCATTGTCTTCTGTGTCACTGGCAAGCCGGAAAAGCATGGGCCTCATGCGCTCACAGCGCTGATACAGCTCCTGAAGGAGAGGAGAAAGGGATGCTGAGGTGAGCAGCAGGATGCTCAGCTGGGAGTGCAAAACAGGCAGGAAGAACTTGAGGAAATAAGGAGTTTGCTGGGATGGCCTTTCCTCACCTTCATTAGGTCCTCATTGCTCTCCGTCGTCTCGCCCCTGCTGTAGTTCGTCACCATCTCTGTCAGCAGCTTCACATTATTGTTCACCTCCTCAATAGCATTCACCCTCTTGGAGATCTTCTCCATGCGCTTCTGGTCCTGGAGGGGAAACACACAGGGAAGGATGTCCTTGGTTTTGGCTGCAACTTAGAGAGGAGGAAGGCTGGGCCAGCCGACACACCAACTCCCTGGACTAAGGCACAGCGATGCTGCCCTCAAAACAGCTCCCACTCCAGTGGAAAACTCCAGATCATCTCTGGGCCGGCACTTGCCAGACATGAGTGGCATTGCCACAGATCCAGTACTGCAGCAGGGCTTGGGCCACAGAAAGCACCCAGAGACATTCTTCCAAGTAGTCAAGATACAGCAGAATCACACATGGACTCTTTAACAGCTGCTGCTGCAAAATTTTGGGCAGAAGCTCCTTTACATGAGAACAGCCACTGCTTCCTTGGTGCCAACCACTGCCACCCCGACCATGACCCCCCTCAGCCTCCCTCCCCAGCCACACCTCCTGGACCATCTCCTTGATGAGCTTGTTGGCAGCCCGGAGGTCCTCAGGATGGGAGCT
Organism: Podargus strigoides; assembly: GCA_028020825.1. Classification (NCBI taxonomy): domain Eukaryota; kingdom Metazoa; phylum Chordata; class Aves; order Caprimulgiformes; family Podargidae; genus Podargus; species Podargus strigoides. Next base: position 114,755,298 of record CM051663.1, on the reverse strand, counting down.
TTTCAGGAGACGAGCCAGTATCTGCAAAGAGAAGGCAGCTCTGAGCCCAGGCTGAGGGGTGACAGCCAGAGTCACTCTTGCAACACCAGAGTCAGTGGAGTTACTCCTGCCCCAAACTCGCATCTAGCAGAGGCAGTGGGCAACGGCAATGTTTGAAAGCCCAGCAACGAAAGCTTGTGGGCTATCAGAGGTCAGGGAGAGAAGTACAACTGGTCTTCCTTTTCCTGTTGTGTTTCTGGTTATGTAAGACAGGTCTTTCCCTGAAGATCCCTCACATTCCAAACCTGCTCCTGCCTGCCCATTATGCACCACAGGGACCCTGGAGCACAGCAGCACCAATACTGAGAAAGAGCGAAAGCCTGGTTTACACAGGAATTGCCATGAGATTGTAATGGACTCCTACTCAGACCTCTTCGCATGCCTTTTTGCAGGAGCAATTGGTAAAGAGGGAGAGCTCCCACTTTCCCTGCCCCTCCGAGGTCAGTGAACAGTCCCATAGCCCAACCACAAATCCTCATTTGCACACTGTGACCAGTGGAGGCAAAATATATCCCTGCAGCAAACCGGCATCACACCTCTGCTGCAGAACTAGACCAAGAGGAGCCTAATGCTTGCTTAAATGTATTAGCACTGATAAAAGCAGAGGTATGTTTGAGTGGTGACACAATTCTGATGGGAAGGCAATATAGGATGGCTCCAGAAGGGTATAAGTAGTTGGGCAATAAGCAGATTGCTGTGCTGAGGGTGGGGAAGAGATAACAGCAGCAGCATCTGTGGCTGGGATTTAAACCTCATGGCCAGATAACTCAGAAGCATAGAGTCTGCACAGCAGCAAACCTCCCAGAACCTGCTGGGCTAATGTCAGCGCTTCACCCTTTGCACTGTCTTGCAGCTAAGCACTCCAAAGGTCACACAGACCCACATTCCCGATCTCTCGCTGCTTCTTTTCTCATGTCATGCCTTGACTCTTTCTGGATCTCCAGCCCAGCAGGACAGGAGATCCTGGAGCAGGGAAGATGCTGCCCACTGTCACTCTCCTTGCACAGAGCCCTTACCTTGGATTTCTCTTCATCATCAAAGATGATGTTCTTGGGCCGAGGGGGAGGTGGTGGAAAAGGAGCGTCGTCAGGCAGTTTTGGGTCGCATTTCACGATGCCTGCAGTAGGGACCGATGGAGAGGTCAGGAGGCCTCACCCACTGGGGGATGGCACTGCCACCTAGGTCATTTCCTCCCTACAGACCATCAAACCCAGCTGGGACTGAGGGAATTTGGGTCTGCTCCCACTACCCATGATCCTGGATTCTGTTTTCATGTAAGAACTGCCCCCCACTCCTCATAAATATCCTCTCAGAAAAACCCAACATCAACTGCCAAAGCATTCGCAGCCCTTCAGCCCCAGACATTTCCAGTGACCCATCTCCTCTAGGGAAAAAGATGTTCTCTCCAACCCATCAAGCAAGTCAGACCACCAACTCCCTCTTCCCAGCTAAGAGCCCCAAGGCACCCGCTCCTTCACCTGCCTCTGCTGCTGACTCAGGCAGACTGACGGATGTGCTGGGATGTGCACAGGAAAGGGAGAGTCTGTTTTGGATTCTGCCCAGACAAAAAAGGAGGGAAGGCAAACTGTCTGTCCACCTTCCTCTTCCAGACCACTGCCTCTCACCTTGTTTCTTCAGCATCTGGTAGGCCTCTGAGATCTTCACCTCGTGAGGCAGCCCTAATGTCCAGCTGTACATCAGCTCCAGGATCTTTGACTTCACTTTTTCTGGTGTCCGGCTGCCAAGATACTAGAGGAAGAGAGAAGAGGTGGCTTGAAGCTGATCTGAGCCGTTGCAAGCCTGACCTGTTCCTCTCCTCCCCTCCCCCAGGAGAAGTGAGACCGTTCCCAACGGCACAAGGAGGAAAGAGGAAGCAAGCAGGAAAGCTCACAAGACCCTTGCAACATGTCCTATGCTGTCCTTGGTTTCTACCACAGGAAACATGAAAAGTGGGCAAAATGTTGCACCAGTAGCCCCTCAACAATACACAGGGACAGGTGGGTCTCTGTCACCTGGTGAAGCAAAAGGTACTGTTTACAGAAGCTGCTTGGCAAGGCAGCCCTTCAGGAACAAGGGAAGGACTGTGGGTAATGGTCCCTGAGGCAGGCCTCAGTCCTCTCTCTCAGGGGCACTTTCCAGCACAAAGTGCCTGGCACCCTTTAGAGCCAGATGAGCCCCAGACAACCAGCATCCACTGGGGAGATCTCCCAAATGTTACAGCTCCACTGTTGCTGTGAAATAATCCTTCACCTTTCTCCTGTGGGTCTGCTGGGCACTGGTAGCAGAAACAGTGCATGTGCCACAAGAGGCCAGTGGCTTAAGGTAGAGGACACTCTCTAGGGCACCTAGCAAGACTTTAGGGTGCTGCTGTCACTGTCCCTGGGTATTCATCATCACCAATCACAAGCTGTGACTGGCGGATGAAGTTTTCCCTTAGTCATATTTAGCTAGTGTTCCCTTAACTCCATCCTTGCTGGTGTTAACTGCCTTGGCTGAACAGGAGAGCACACACAGCTTGTTCTGCTGCAGCATCAGCAGAGAAGCAGGTAATGACTCTGTGCTTCAGATGGACTTGCCAGAACACCACCAGGCCTAGGCTTGCCCTCTGAGAGTGTCTCAGCCAGACTCAGACACCCTGGAGAGACTCGGTCACGATGTCAAAGCTAAGGGAGGTTCCTGAGCACGTGCAGCACAGACAGGGCCCAACAGAGATGCAGAGAAGGTGACTCCAGCATGCAGGTGAGCTCAGTAGTCTTACAAGCACTGGTTGTATCATGTGTAACTGGCCCTTGGCTTCCTGCATCAAGAAATCAGCCGGGAGCAGAGGGGTGAAAGCTCACCTTCCCACTGGAAAACTCACCAGGGAACAAGGACTAAATCTCCTACTAAGCACTTTCCTGTTTCTCCACATCCCAGTGGGTGTTTGACCTTTCTGCTCAGCCACTACTTCTTCCCAAAGCCCTCCTGCCAAAAGGCTCTGGTCCCCTCCAGCATGATCCCCCAGGACTCACCTTGGGTGACACCACTTTGATAAGCTCATTGAGGAAGCGGAACTTGCCCACCTCGTCGTGGAAGCGTTTGCCGCAGCTCTTCATGCAGGACTCCAGCACCTGTGGAGAGGGGGCAAGTGAGCCCCGGCACAGGGTGAGGAGCCAGCTCCCTTCCTGCTCCCCCCTTGCCAGGCATGGAGCCTGTAGCTACCCTTACAGCAGTGTAAAGGGACACCACCTTTCCCTCCCAGGTGGCCAATCACCCTCCCAAAGGGAAGCAAGGAGATTTTCCTCTTTGCACGAAACAACAACAGCCCATGGAAGGAGATATCCTTAGAGAGTTCACAAATACCAGAGTTTCACAGTGTGGATCCACAACAACATTAAGGGAACAAAAAGCTTCCCACCAACTTCAATAGGATATGAGCCTTCCTAGGAACAAGACCTTTCCTACAAGTTATCCCTCCTCTGTTATGGAACCACCTTCAGTCTCTCTCCCACCCAAGGGCTCAGGTGCTCCAGGGCTTTCTCAGAGGGATTTCAAAGCTTCTCATGCTCCTCCAGTCAAACTGGAGCAACCCCATACCCTGGCCCTCCATCTAGTTCTACCAGCCTGTGGATGCCCTTACCGTGAGGGCCTGGATAGCTTCCCATTCCTGCGGGGACTGGATCTTGTGGGCAAGAAGTCGTGTAGCGAGTGGAGGACTGGAAGGATCGAGGTAAAAAAAAAAAGCTAGCCGGTTATTGACGAAAAGACTGGTACCTGTGTTTCTAGCTGGGAATCCAGGATTGAAAAGCATGTTGCAAGTTTAAAGCACTGATAAGACACTAAAATCCTGTGGGAATCTTCTGTTAGTGGACCAGCACCCCCCACCCAGCCCCACTTTGAGGGGCTTCATGCCTGTTCAGCTCTCAGGACAACCCCACTGAGTCTTACTGGAGGGCAGTCATTGCCCAGGCCCATCACCCGGAGCAGCCTCAGGAACAGAAGAAGCACTTACCCCTCTAGCTCCTTATTGAGCTGCTCACAGAAAGCATTGATGCCATCCCAGTCCAGGTCCTTGTTCAGGGGGTTTGTTGCTTTGTCTGCAGGAGGGGGAAGGGGATGGTGAGCAAGTCTCCCCAGACTCCCACCCTGGGGAAGTGAGGGGCAGTAATTCTCCCGCACCCTATGCGCCAGCAGCAGATGGCACGGAAGGAAAAGCATGCTTGTGCCCACTCGCACAAGCTCCTTGCCTCACGCTCCGCTGCGGGGTCACACCCGCAGACCCCATGTACACCCATCCCTCAGGCATGGCCCTAACACCCCCATCTGCCCACACCCCACCCGAGCCCGCCCTGACACCTCCCTACGTACGACCCCCAGCCCCTCCTCGCTCCCTCACACCTCAAATATACGCCCCCGCCCCCCCCCAGCAGTGGAAGCCATGTCAGGAGGAGGGGTGATCCCGGCCGCACTCACTGATGCGCGCCTCCAGCGTCTCGGGCTCCATAGTGGAGGGCCTCGCCCGCCCGCCAGCTCCTCAGTGGGGCAGCGCCGTGCCGCGGCCCACCTGCCCGGCCCGGCGCCGCGGAGCCATCGAGAGCGGACCGAGCCGTCTAGAGCGCCGCTCCAACGGCCTGATCATAGAGCGCCGGAAGTCGGCGGCACAGAGTGCCGCTCTACTCCCCGCGCGCCCCCTGCCGAAGAGCACCGCGGGTCCACCATAGAGTTAACTGCACATGGGAAAGAAAGGTTGAGGATGGAGGAGGAAGCGGAAGACCTCCAGGAGAAGAACATGGAGAGCAAGTGAGAGCAGGGCAGGCCGGAGCGCCGGAAACCAGCGGCCGCACGGAAACAAGGGGCCCCAGCCCTTCCCGAAAGAACCCCCATACTGGCAGGTGAGGCCTTCCGGTACAGAAACGAGTCACTTCCGCCCCGCAGGGAAGCCGCGTGTCCTTTGAAAGGACACGAGCCCGCCGCCTCCTGCGCATGCGCGGTGCGCACCGGCCCGGCCCTGAGGTGCTTGGGGCCGCGGTTCGGCCTGGGGCGCAGCGCCTCTTCTCGGGCGTCTGCGGCTGTGCGGGCGTGTTCCCGGGGCGGGAGAGGGTGTTTTAGGAGGAAGCGAGCTTACTGGTCGGAGTGGTCTTTAAATAGCAGCCGGTCCGCTTCTGGCAGGGCCTGGCCCGGTCCGGCCCAGTAGCTGGCCGTGGGGAGAAGGAGGGAAGGGTTGATGGAACCCTGGAAATACCCTGGAAGGTTCCAGGAATATAAACTCCATTTGTCCTACTTCTCCTGATAATCCAGGCCAGGCTGAACTGTCTCATTTAATATCAATTGTTTTCTCTGTGCTCCAGTGGTCTTGGAAGGAACAGTGTGTTTGTGTCCCTGTGGTCATTTATTGCTTTTGTTGTTTTGTTAGGGTTTTTTTCCCCTTCTTTATAAATAATGCCAGTGAAAGGTGCCAACTCAATGACCTTAGGGGAGCCTCATCAGCAGTGGTGCTTAAAGCTGCCCGCTGGGGCTGGCCGTGCCGGAGCTTCTGTGATAAGAGAGCAAGTACCGTACAGCTATTCAGCTTTAAAGTGTCTAATCCTGGAGACAGACATCTGACTCAGAGCGATCCTGTGTTGGGTTACTCATTTACAGAGCTAATCCCGCAGATGGCTGGCGAGGGAACTGCCCTGATGTCACACCTAATGTCTTTTCCTTATGGATACCCATTGTTTTGGGGGGGATTTTTTTGGCCATTAAAAGGTACTTTTTGGCAGTTGAATGTAATTCTTTTTTTTAACTGTTACAGCCTTGCATCACAAAGCCTTTTTTAAGAGCCTTTCATAGAAAAATGCCACATCCTCCCCTCTGCTGTACTCAGGCACGTTTTACATGAGTTATTTTAATCTTATGAGTCAGCCTTGCCTGTCACTGCTACCTCTTTGATTTTTCTGAGAATCCTTAAGTCATCTTTAGGAGGCTGAGGCCTATATATTGCTCTTCTAGGTCATGTACGATCTGCACAGAAGGTGTGTGTCTCTTCTCTCCACCCCACAAAGCGATGCCTCTGAAGGAGTGGTTTTGCAGTCTGGTGTTTCACAGCCCCCTTTTGCTCAGGTTTCGATCTGTCTGAGGCTGGAGGTTATTTTTCCTCTCTTTGGCAACACCCAGTGGTTAGCAAGTCTAGGATGAATGGAAGGCTGCACCTCTTTTCGGCTGGTTGCAAACAATGGGGAGTGAGCTCATGCATAACAGTCATGTCAGCAGTGGCCTTTCAAACCTTTCTTTTGTTTCTCATAGATTTAGGAGTCTCTTTCCCCTTTGGTTACATCTCCTTTCCATGTTACGAGGACCTTAAGCACAACCAAAAAAGAGACCCGAGTCTGAATTTTGCTCCCTGTAGCAGTGGCTAGATGATGTGTGAGGAAAAACGTTTCTCCTGTCCCTCGATTTATTTTTACCGACAGCTGACATCCCAAACTAGATATGGAGTGAGACGGTCTGTGTTGTAATTAACACTGCTCCAGAATGAAAGTACAGGAACTATAATTAGCTCATAACCACTTGCAGAGGAAAGTGATTATGTGCAAGCCAGAGGCCGGGGTAGTTGGTGTGCGGGTGAAACAAAAGCTTGTGCTGGCAGTGGGATGCGAGATCCCAGGTTTGGCAGGCTCTGCAGCAGGCAGAGGGCAGCAGCAGGCAGGAGAGCTCCTGCCTGATCAACCTGGGCTTAGCAAATGCTCTTGCTGCCTGTCCAGTTGCGGTGGATCACAAAACAGGCAAAGTTCCCCTCAGTGGGGAAGGGAAGGTGGCCTTACAGGAGTGGACGGGTCACCTGGGAGAGGCATTTTTCACCCATCAGGTTGTCTTCAGCCAGCCAGAACCACCCTGTTGCTCTCTCTCTGTCCCGAAGTTTGTTTGGTTTCTCTGCCTTGTGTGTTTATGCAAACCCTGCAATGTTTTTCAGATGCACTTGTGTGTGGCAGCAAGAGCTTTTCTGTGCTTCCTGCAGGGTTGTCGGCTCTGGCCCATGACGAGAGATTCCCTTTCCCCTGTCACATTCCTGTTTCCTTGGCAAGGCATTCTGCCGGAGAGCTTTCACTTTCCTGAAGCTTTGTACTGCAGTCTTTTGTTCCCATTTCTTGTTTTCCAGCTCTGGCTGACTGCAGCAACCAGTTCCTGTTCTTTTGGCTCAGTTGTACCTCTGCTACTTTCTCTTGGAATGGCGCTGGCAGCACCTCTCCAGACATCACTTCAGACTATGCACCTTTTACGCAATCCTCTGGATTTGCAGTCCTGCTGTTCCCTGAGCTTGGCTAACCTCCTTCCTTTTGCAATACTTCTAAGCATGTTTCCCAGCGGGGGGTAGGGAGGGGGGGGGGGTGTTGCAATTAGAGAGGCAAGTATAGAGCTGCATACTTCTCTAGAGGGAGAGCAGGTTTGAGCTCCTTTAATCTAGTAGGAAATGTCTCCTTCCCTTTCATATGCAGCACCTTCTTGTGGTATGCAGTCATCCACCAAGATTGCTCCCCTCCATTTCTTTCAGCGCTTCCTTTTTTTCAGTAGGAAGACCTGTCACCGGTGATCAAAGGCATCCTTCAGCAACTACAGGAGCAGAATGAGGAAATAGGACGCTGGATAAGGAATCAGAAAACCTGCTGGCTAGATCTCTGCAATTAAACATGTCTCGGAGCAAGACTCGAGGAAATGCATATCTATGCTCGCTGCCTCAGTTTCCTTGGTCTTTAGCATGGGGATAATTGCGCTTGCTTCCTTTGGGGAATTGCCTTGACCTCTGTATACTACATTTCTTTTCTGTGTTGGTTCTGTCATTAGAACAACTGGCTCAACGAGACAAGCAAGTGAGAGAAGCAAATACCAGAGTTAGAGGTGAGCTGAGCAGCTTGCTGCTTTGAGCCTTCCTTCCAGACTGGGCAGCTCCAGGGGCGTCTTGATCCCTCGACCGAGTGCGTGGCAGTGCCCTCCTGGCCAGTGTAGGCAGTGGTGGTGCCTTGTTCCCCCCTGGGGAAGGCTCAGCTGGATTTGCTGTTGCCGATAGCACCTTCCCAAGAGAGTCTGGGACAGCCAGGGGATGCTCTGAGAACACAGGAGTGCTCTTGCTGCTGAGGAACAGTATCGGCAGCAGGCAAAGCTGAAAGAAATGCCACAGGACAGCAGCCCTAGTCATAGCCATGGTTATGTGTCTGGGTAAGCCAAAAACAGAACAGGGAGAGGAAGACTTGCCAGGTTAGAGAGAGTGGCATAAATTTATGGGGCTGAAGCATCGAAGGCCCCAAGCCCACAAGAGGGAGACTTGATGAAGTCATTCACTGCACCTCTGGTGAGATCAACTTCAGACTGGAACAGATCCGCTACCGATACAGTGCACTTGGGATTCAGGTGTTGAGGGAGGCTCTTGAAAAGGTGAACAGATTCACCCGTTCTTGATCCACCCCTGACTTGCTGTGTTATCACTAGCAGATGGAAAGCACAAGGATTGGAAAAAAAATGGTTTAAGAGCCTGGATTTTGCTGAGATACAGTTTGGCTGTGAAGAACAGCAGGAGGGAGAAGGAGAAAAATCCTATTGAAAAGGCATTTTTCATGGGCATCCAAGCATGATCCGAGCAGAGATCAGTGACACAAAACTAGGCATCCTGGAGCAAATTAGGGAGCCCAGCTGTGGCAAATCCCCCAGCCTGGATGATGAATACATCCCCGCATTGCGGTGACAATGAAATGTGACTTAGTGAAGCGTTTGCCGGGGATGTTTAGCGTAGCAGCAGCCTGGGGAGCTGAGAGACGCAGCCGTGTGTAGCCTCTCTTTTACAACAGGGCCCAGGGAGGAGGCATTCCTGCTGCGGGGTGTCCCGGCACTGAATGCACGTGCTCTCAGCTGGGCAGCTGGCTCAGGTTTGGCAGCTGGTGAGCTTGAATAGATGTTTTTTGGCCTGGGCTTGAAAATCCCCCATTGCCAGCGATCCTGCTTTGGCTGCAGCTGCCTCAGCTTCCCTGGGAAACTTCAGTGCTGGCTTAAGTCTGGACTGTTAAACGGCAGGAGGAGGCAGTTCAGTGGCTCTCTTCCTCCAGCCTAGCTGCTTGGCCTCTGCCGCTTGGCACCACAGCCAGCTTCAGCCCTGCTTTTGGCAGCAGCGGCCAGGAGCAGCAGAGCAGAGTGAACCCAGTGCTGGGGCATGGTGGATGTGGGGTTAGGAATAATAAGAAAACTGTGACCCAGGAGGAGTGAGATGCAGAGTCTGCATTTCCTGAGAGTGGATCTAGCCTTCTGTATGTAGGCTCCTTTCTGGTCCCTCTGGCTTCATCTGTCTTAGCAAACACAACAGGAGCAGGGCCAGGCCTGAGTGCTGCCTTGGGATGCTGGCTCACGTTGTGTGGTTGCTAGCACCCTTCTGGTGTTGTTTTGGGCTGTGCCAGCTAGCAGTGCCACAGTGCCCAGGCACGGCTGGGGGACAGGGCTGACTGGGGACTGTTCCCAACAGAGCTTTGGTGTTGCCAAGCATTTAACCCCATGGATGGGAGCTGTGCGCTGCTCCTTGCTTTTGGGGCCAAGAGCAAAGCAGCTACGCCCTGTAAGCCCAGGTCCCTCTGAAGGAAGGCTTTTGAAGTGCAGCCCTGCATATTTATCCCCTAATTTTCCACTATTTTCCTCTCCAGAGATGGGGAATGTCACGCAACAGGTTGTAGGTGAGTGTGTGGGGTGGGAGCATGTGCGCCAGACTGAAACTGGGAAACTCTCTGTCTGCGGGGCACGGCTGAGCGTAGGGTTGTGATTCAGTGTCCTACACCCTGTGCTATGGGTCACTGGCTGCATTTGACCTCCTTGTGGAGTGGGAGGCATGCTATGAGGAAACGTTGTCCAAGCGCATGAGGTCATGAGGGTGTGGGAGCCAGCTCCTGAATGCAGGGTATCAGACAGGCACACAGACATTTGCCCCTCTGGCTCTCCTCCCTCAGGCAGGAGCCCATCATTTTCCCCATGAGGCGCACGATTCTGTAAGGGCTTCTCATACATGCCCAACTGTCCTGTTTCCCCCCAAAACTACATCAGGTTTGGGAACTCATGCAGGGAGCAGAACAGAGGCAGAGCTTGTGTAACCCACATGTGCTGTTGACAGATGAGTCCCCCAGCCAGGAGAAGGATCAGACTCATACCTGTGGTTGCATCCGAATGGCCCCTGTCTTGTCTCTACTTGGAAGGACTGCGTTCAAGCAGCACGCTGCTGTTTCCCTCAGCCCAGTGGGTAGAAGGCAGTGTCCACGTTCTGGGTCACACCACTACCGCGTTGTGCCTTTGCAGCCCATGTCCCCCTCCTCTGTGCAGGAGGAGATGCTCCCAGCAGAGGCTGCTCCTCTTTCCACCTCCCTCCTCGCACACAATAGCTTTGCATCTTGAGTAGCTTGCCTCCCTGTAGCGGTGCTCTGGCTGAATTTTGAGAGGAGGATGCGTGCTGGGAGTCAATGGGGTTAGAAGCAACAGTGTCGTAGTGTGGCTTAAGAGTGGGCTGTGAGACCTCTTCCCTCCAGCTGTTCTCTAGCTGCTCTGCTGCTCCTGCAGCCAGCCAGCCGCTTGCTGGTGTCCAGAGCAGGCATGAGGCACTCTTCAGCTCATCCTGAGCTGGGTCTCTCGGGAGCTATGTCTTTGCTGGAGCTGTTCAAGAAAGATTCCCACCCCTTTTCTAATGAGACCGAGTGAGTAATAGAGATGTTCCTCAGGGATGGTGTTGTAAGGAGTGCTACGTGCATGTTCAGGACCAGAGAGCAGGTCTCCACTAGCTTTTCCCTGCTGTTGTGCAGCAGACATTGATGCGTGTCCCATCTTGACAGAAGAGATAAGCTACCTGCGTGCTGATGGGAACTCGCCTGGCAGTTGCAGCCACTATTCCTCCTTGCATTGTTCTTATCAGATCTTCTGGGTAGTGAACTCTGCTGTGTGGTGAATAGCAATGTGTTTGGGACTATTCAGCCTGGTATATGACAAGATTTGTCTGGTATGAGTTGTGTTCAAATAATTTAGTTTGTAATATCCTTTTCTCCTCTCAGGAGCAAGCATTCTCCGTCCAGGAATCTGACTGCAATTAAAGCTGGGTGTCTGCTTGGCTGCTTGGGTACTCTACTGGGGGAAGCAACGTGAAGAAACCTGGGGGCCTAGCACGACCACTGGGAATGCAAAATAGACATCCACCATGGTCATGTGAGGGCTTATGTACTACTAACTGCATGGGGTGGGTCAGAAACAGGAGCAGAGGCTCACAGAAGCAGTCCAGAGGAGGTACAAAATGTCCATATGGGACTGGTTGACAACACAGGATGTCCTCAAATGCAGGGAGTGTCCCTTAGTGCCCAGTATAGTGCTGGAAAGGGAGACGAGGTGTCCTGTCAGTGCAAAGCAGCTGCTGCCCTGCTTCCTGTGGTACAGTGTGGAGATGAAACATCTCTGGGCAGTGCCATGACCCAGGAGTGTCAGGTGCTGGCTTTGAAAGTTCCTTCATCTGGTGACAACTCTAAGCAAGGCTGTGGCTGTAGCTCCTCACTGGGAAGCAGAGAAAAAGTAATTTAGCACTCCTTGTGCTGGTGAGAATTAGGACCTCCTCTGCTCCTCTGGAGCTCCTGCAGCAGGTCAGGCTGAGCTCTTTTCCCTGTGGCTCACTCTGAAGGTCCATGGGTTCATGTAATTCTGGTGCCTGTTCCTCTGGAAGGGGGAGGAGAGGAACAGGGAGAGTCATTTGTGTGGGCCTGGTCTTTTCTTAGGTCTCCTTCAGATGCCTGCAGTTCCCTCTTTAGATGCTCATTTCCTGCAACTGAGCCAGTCATTTCAGGGTTTGGATTCCCTTTTTTTGGCAGCTTTTCTTTCCCATTTCCATCTGGTTTGGTTTTTACCATTTCATTTCACAGGGCCATCAAAGGGAGTTTGTTCAAGCTGCTTTTGGAGCAACAGATAGTTTTGACTTGACAACCCCTTCCTTTTCAGACCTCAGCCATGGCCTTAGATTCAGGGTGGCTCACCCCGTCAGACCCTGTCAAAGCTGATGGGTGGTAAGGTGGCTTTCTGCTTTCTGGCAGGATGAGGGATACTTGGCTTTAGTGATGTGAGCATGGAAGAACAGACCTCTTTATTTTGCTCCCCTGCTTTCTAGCCCATGAGCTGTTAATTCTTGTGGCTTTTCAAAGCTTGCTATTTCTCCCTTAGCATTTCTTTTTCTTTTTCTTTTTCTTTTTCTTTTTCTTTTTCTTTTTCTTTTTCTTTTTCTTTTTCTTTTTCTTTTTCTTTTTCTTTTTCTTTTTCTTTTTCTTTTTCTTTTTCTTTTTCTTTTTCTTTTTCTTTTTCTTTTTCTTTTTCTTTTTCTTTTTCTTTTTCTTTTTCTTTTTCTTTTTCTTTTTTTTCCAGTGGATGAGCCACCCTTGGCATCGTGCCTCATGCGTGTGACTCAGATGGATTATGCTTGTCTGAAGGATTCCTGTGAATCCTCAGAGTTGTCCGACCCGCCTGGGCTCAGCGCTGGAGCCTGTGGAGAAACACACTCAAAGTGGGTCACGCAGTGCCAGCAGCCTTGTTCTCCTTGTGCGGGATGGACTGCTGCATGCGGGGACATGGCAGACACTCTCGCTGCATGGCCTTGCTGTCCTGTGGGTTGAATCTGGGATGGCTGCTTATAGCTCAATGGAAGGAGGTCCCCGTGGACCTTTTGTGTATGGCGCAACACTGCATTTCTTTTTTGCTTATTCAAGTTCCAGCCAGTTGGCCTCATGCTATCTTTGTTGTGGGAAATGGTCCCCTTGAAGTCAGGGGAGTTGCGCTTGCAGCATCTTGGAAGTCCCCTGGCTTCCACTGTTGGAAGGCGTCTGTTCATTTTGAATGCCTCTGGTTTTTGGACTTAACTGGACCTACCCAAGGGCTGATTTTTTTTCAGAGGCACTGAATGCCTCAGAACCTCCTACTGATAGTAGATGGTGTGGTGAGAGATCAGCATCTCTGATACTCAGGCTGCATTAGCCAAGGGAGCCCAACTTCCTTTTAGCTTCTAGCTGAATTTTTTATTCTTTTATTTCTTTTATTTTTTTTAAATATTCCATGGGAGCTTTAAGATGAGAATCTAAACAAGAAGAGTTTTTTTGGATGTGAACTTGGGTATCTGTGCCTCAGTTTCCTCATATGTGAGATGAGGGGGTTGCCATCTTCCTTACTCAATGGTGAGATAAAGCTGTTGGAGATGTTAATCTTTTGTTGCAAGATGCAAATGGGGCATAAGACCTCATGAAGCTGCTCCTTTGTGGAGAGCTCTCTGGAAGATCCTTTTCCCGTTAAGCTAATAATATCTCATCCAGCAGGTCTGAGTAAAGCTGGGAGATCACAAAAGTCCAGGAGAGGGGAAGGCCATGAGCCCTATATGCATCTTCTCTTTGCCAGTAGGGAAGCTTTCAACACAAGTGCATTTTTATCTCCAGGCATGTTTTTGAAAGCCTTTCCCACAACCCACATTCCTGGCATGCCCCCATAAGGGAAAGAATTGGAGAAATGAAGGCTAGAAATGGAACTGGGTGGCATGTAATCAGTCCTCTGACCTCCCTTCCCTACTGTCTGCCAGTTTGGTTCTTTCTCCTGCATCTTGGGCAAGCTGAAGACCCAAAGGACGTAACTCACCTGGCTGCTTGGGTAGATGAAATGGCCCTGATTCCTTATAAGCCCGTTTCTATGCACATGAACTACCTTCCTCCCCTTTCTGCACAACTTGGCATGCAAAAGTGTTGCCACAGACTTCAGAGCTGTCTGAGAGAGAGGTGTCCCTTGCAAAGGTACAAGGACATAACTTGGCCCTGGGAATGAAAACCATCCATCAGAGCACATTTGAGCTCCCCATGGAGATGGGAGATGCCAGTCGCTGTGTCTCCACTGCCTTTCTGATAGAGCAGGAAGAGGAGATGGAGTCTGAGGCTACACTCTTCCCTTGAGCTCTTGATCTGCTGCACTGCTTGGTGCAGGTTCCCTCCACTGCTGCCCCTAGCCGTGAAGAAAGGTATTTTCCCCCCCACTTTTTAGCTCTTCAGTTAGCTTTGTCCTTCCTCGTCCTTCTTCCCCATATCCTAAGGAAAAGAAATCTACAGATCAAGGAGGGTGATGGTGGTGGAGAGCCTATTAGAGGCTGATGGCCTCTAGTTGCTTGCTCCCAGATTCAAAGCAGGGATGGTGCTTCTATACTTCCTACAGGGGCTCCAGATGACACAGACAGGGAGCTGGGGCATGAGAGGTAGCATGCAATTTGCCTCCAGCCCTTTATTCCTTCCCATTTTAGTTAATTGAATGTGGAGACTTCAATTATAGAATCATAGAATGGTTTGGGTTGGAAGGGACCTCAAAGATCATCAAGTTCCAACCCCCCTGCCATGAGAATTCATTCCCTAGAGGAGCTGTCCTACTCTGGTTAACCTCTTAGGCAGGAGGTTCGTGCTCATGGGCATCAGTTCCCTTGTGCTCATCATTGCCTTGGCTTCTCCTGCAACTTCTGGACAACCATCTCATGTACATGCCCTCCAGATCCACAGACCTGCTTATCCAGTCTCCTGCTTACCTCAGTGTTTGGCTGAGGTAAGTACTTTTTGTTCTCTTGGTCCACCTCCATTAGGAAGCTGGCTGGCTTTCAGAGCTTCAGGATCAGTTGGGTGAAGGCTGCGGCACTATCTGCTGAGAGGCAAACCAACACCACTCGACTAAAGGGGAAACCAGTCCCATCTGGGAATTTTTGTGACTGGCAGGAAGAGAACTGAGGAGCCCTATTAGGACATGATGGAAGCCTCTTCTTTGTCCTGTCCTGAGCCCTGGCCTCTGGAAATCCAGAGCTCAACTTTTTGAAATCCATCCCATAGCCCTCTAAGGCAGGGAGCATATCGCACTTCATAAAAGGGGGAAACTGAGTCAGAAATATGGTTTAATCTTGACTGCTGGGAGGAACCCCAACCAGAGCCCAGATGAAGTCAGAGAACACGGTTTAAATCAGGTCACCGCTTGATATTTATTGTGTGTTTTTCTTTTTTCTTTACTCCCGCACTGAAATCCTTCCCCAGAGGCTATTCGAGGAAATAAATAGCCAGTGGAAAGGGACAATAGCTTGCTGTGGAGAACAAATTATATGAAGCAGTAGGAAATAATAGCAGAGTGAGCAGCTGCTACTCTGAGAAAGAATGCATGGTTGCTCCCTCCAGCTCCCTTTGCCTTGAGCGGATGCCGGTGCCTGGTCCACAGCACAGGCTCCCTGGTGCCTTGAGTGCAAAATGGGACAAGCGCCTTCTCCCCTCACAGTGTCCTCCTCTGGTGCCACTATTTAGCACAAAGCTGAAACCACAGCCTTTCATTAGGGTGCTAAGGGGATCTCTTGCCTGTTTTCACAGCAAGTATTTTGAAGCATTCCTGTAGCGGGCATGGCCACCTTGCCTTGCCTCTCTCCCTCTTCTCTTCTGGGCTGAGCATCATGTCTGGTGAAGACCCATGTCACTCCTGCAAGGGACTGTTCATAGCTTGTGTCATCTAGACAGGATGTGTTGGCTGCCCTGCCCTCCAAGCCCATTGAAGCCTTTTCTCAGAGCACCACTGGGAGAGATGTTGGGGGCCATTTTGGTGTGCTGGTGTGGATTTTGGGGGCTGCCAGCTGCCACAAAAGCCCCTGAGAAACCTCTCACAGCTAGGGTGGTTGGGCTACCTTGTGCTGCCTTGGAAGTGGGGAAGCCTAGGGTTTTCCTCAGGGCTTCATACCTAGCTGGCTTATCTCCTGCCTGAGTAAGAAAACAAAATAAATACTGCTGCCAGCAATGATGCTGCCGAGGATCTTGGCAGCCTGATGGGGAGGGTGGCATTTAGTCTGTTCTCCACAGCTGTGTGGTTGCCCTGTGGCAGAGGTGGCAGTTCTAGGCTATGGTACATGAAGTGCTGCTGTCTGGGGCCACTCCGAGGGTCCTGAGCTCCCATGGGTGCTCCTGGTGGCCTGAGATTCCCCCAGGACTAGAGGGAAGGTCAGAAAGGACTGTTAACTGCAAAACCTACCTCATGGGACCTCTGCAAATGAAACTGCCATGTTTCATGTGGTGAAAGCATTCTGCAGAGGACCTGCCCTGCCACCCTTCTGGCTGAAAGCCCATGTGGTTGCATTGATCTCTTCCCTCCTTAAAATATTATTTTTTTTTTGTTTTCTCCATGCAAAATTGCAGGCCTCTGCTCCCTGTTGGAACTTTGACTTGCCCTCAAGTTGGGCATCGTCCCCACCCTCATGCCAGTGACTGCTTGTTGAGTCTCTACCATCCCAAGGCATACTCTGGGAATGCAGTAAAGCCTCCTCCGGTGCCAGTGGTGTGAACATGGGCATCCCACACCAGTAAAGGCCAATGCCCTTTGGCCAGGATGAACATCTATATGGGGCCTTGGAGCAGCACTCCCATGGAGGTACCTTATTATAGGATCATCTCTCTGAGGGAGAAGTGTTCCTGGATCACTTACACAAGTGACCACCAGTTTCCTCAACCATTGCTTGTATTTTCCTCTCTGCACAGGCCCTCCACCTCCTTTGCAGGTGCTTTTTAGCTGTATTTCCTCTTTCTTTGGGATTCAAATTCCCATTGTGTCACTGTTTCCTTGGGTTTTCTGCTTTGCAGTGTCTGCGGGAAAGTATCAACCTGCCCCCTTCACCCTCTGTCATCCCAGTCGCCACCTCCAATTGCACTGGATCAGATCTTCTAGGGTCTGTAAAGTCTCAGACCCTACATGGGGAGCGCATCCCCCTGCATGAGAGAGGCCGTCTGCACAGGGCTGGTGTCTAACCATGTGGAGGCTCAGCTCTACAGATGAAGAAGGTCACCAGCGCTGGCAGAGTTGCTGCTTGGTTTCCCACTGTTGTTCCTAGTGGCAAATAAAAGGGGGGTAAATGTCCCTGCTGAGCACTGTAGGAGGGGGGTTAATGTCATCTTGATAAAATCTCACAGCCTCGTGCCTCTTTCCTGCCCATCTTCCCTCCCTGCATGCTCTCACATCCATGGTACTTGCAGCTCTGCAAATAACCCTCTGTATGGGTAGTTTTCCCTGTCCTTTAGACACATGCTGCTCTCCCTCCTGAGCAGCCTCACGTTCTGCCAGTGGGACTGGTGGATAAATCCCAGTCAGAGTGATGTGGGAAGTGGGGTGAAGGCTCCTCTACATTGCTCACCCTGGAGCTGGGTCTTCTCTCTGCTGTGATGTTCCTGTGTTGCTTTGGCCAGCCACATAGGTCAGGATTTTTCTGACTGAGTTTATGGCCTGTCTTGAGATGTGATCTCTTGAGCCCTAAAAGTGTTTGTTTCTCCCTGCTGGCTTAACATGAGTTCAGGTAAATAACCCTGCTGGTGGCTATGCAAGCAATGTCTTTAGCCTGCCCTTGTCCGTGCCAAAGGACAATGTGAGTTGCTGGAAAGAAAAACCACTCATAGCCAGTGGGATGCTCAGATATTTTGGGAGGGGGGCTCTGGATTCTCCCTGGGATAGCTGTGGAGGAGCAGGGTGATGTGGAGGTGTGTGTGGGTGGATGCAGCAGCATGATGGGAAACAGACCCAGTGCCAGAAAACACCATTCCCAGCACCTGCTCCTGCTGGCTCCACACTCCACCCCAGGAGGTTTCACCAACAGCTCCAGTGACCTCAACAGCAAACAAATTTCCTAAGCCTGCTGGGCTTTATGACCCCCTGCTAGTAGGAAACACCTCCAGGAAAGGAGTGCTTATCAGCACTTACCTGTGCTTGCTTCAGAAGCTTTTGGGGAAGGGCAGAAGCCGTCTCCCAGCTGGCTGTGCAACAGCAGGATGACTGCACTTAGCTGCTCTCTGTGGGGCTTGGAAGGAGGGGCTGAGGGACTGCTGGTCTCCTGAGCCTTGGCCTCCTCCTCCCTCTCACTTTCCCACTGACTTCTGGAGTCTGGTAAAACATCACCAATTTGTTCAACCAAATCTCAGACACTGTCTACTGACTCATAGCTCATACCTGGGAAGAAGACAGCAGGGGTGGTGCTCCCCTGTAAGGACAATGTTCCCATGTCTCAGGGTTAGGGAGGATGGGGCTATTGAACCTGAAATGCAAGGCTCCTCAAGTGGAAAGGTTTGGGTCTTGGTGGAGCTCAGATGCAGATTCTTTGCAGAGAGCTCCCATGTATTGCTAGTGCAATCCATGCATCTGGGGCGAAATCTAGAGCCATGAGAAGGGAAGGAGCTGGGATGCCACTCATGACACTTGTGCAAAGGACTGTTCATAGCTCATGTCATCTGGAAGGGATGTGTTGGGTGCCCTTTCCTCTGAGCCCCTTGGAGCCCTTCCTCAGAGCACCATTGGGAGGGATGATGGGTACCATTTTAGCATGCTGGTGTGGATTTGAGGGCTCCTCCTTGCCACAAAAGGAAGGAGCTGGGATGCTTCTTTTGGCTGAGCTGTTACACACAGAAAAGAAGTGAACATGGTGGTCACACCTCCATGGCCAGCTGGGAAGATGCTTGTCCTGTGTGGTGGCTGGAGTAGCACCATGAAGGACTGCTTATGGTGGTCCCTCTTCTGGGAGACCACTGAAGAGACTGAGAATTGGTTAAATCTCCTGAAGTCCCTAATGAAAGAAAGCTATTTTTTTGGATCAAAGTCTCCTGGAACAGCAGCCAGTGGGGCCTTGCAGAGGCGGGGATGATGTTAATGTGTAAACCACAGGGAAGTTTAGGGATGCAAGGTTCTCTGTGTAAAGTGTTTCTGAGCTAAACTGCTGGTGGCTCCCTGCCTGCTTACTCTGCCCTCTGAGGAAGATGGCTGTAAGGGCTGTTGCTCCTGTCTTCTGCCACCCAGTGTCCCCAGCTCAGCAGGGCTGAGCAAGGGACCGGCAAGCCACAGCCACCTCTGCTCTCACCTCTTGCATTTCTTGGGCTGCAGGCCATGCTGCCCACTGAACCATGCCCCTCTGCTTTAACACCCTTTGTACCTCTGGTGTCATGCTCGCCTTTCCTTCTGCTGAGGACAAGTCTGTTTTCATCTTTTCTTCTGATGTCTTTCCTTGCTTGCTGGCTTCACTCAGCCTGCTCTTCACTCACTGAGTGAGATGCTCATGTAAGACCTCCAGCATGGAGGGTTTTTGACCGTGAGAGGAACACCAGCTGAGAGCAGTAGATGTTCTCCTGGCTGAGGCACCTTCTCCAAGCAGCACCCTCTCACTTGCGGTGGCAGGGGAGGACTGGCTGAAGGAGCCCTGCAGATTATTTTTCTCTCTGCCTTAGGAAAAATTTGAAATCTTCAACCTGGATATGAAGACTGGGGACACCCTGAAGGTCAAGGGCAAGATATCTGATGATGCTGATGGGTAAGTACAAAGAAACCACTTTGACTTGCCAGGACTGAAGGTGGGCTGCAGAGGGAAGTGGTTTTCCAAGGTAGCCAGGTACAACACTGATCCAGCATAGAGCAGTGTTAGGGGAGCCCCTATGCCCCCACCAAGCAAACTCTCCTGGTTCCTGAGCAGAATGAGGAAACACGAGGTATTAAACACCTGCAATGCTGATAGAGGAACTGGGTGCAGAACTGTGTTTTGGATCTCAGATCTTCCAAGACTCTCTCTTGCCCATGCTTCTGATCTTCCTCCGTTCACCCACAGCTTCAGCATCAATCTTGGCTGCAAGTCCTCAGATCTGGCACTTCACTTCAATCCCCGCTTCAATGAGTCTGTCATCGTCTGCAACTCCAAGTGCTCCAACACCTGGGAGGCAGAGCATCGTGATGAACACCTCTGTTTCTCCAAGGGCTCTACTATCAAGGTGAGGGGTCTGTGCTGGCATGGGGTTGTGGGGTGTGTGTATTGTGGGGAAAAGCCCCTGGTTATCAGATTCCTGCATCCCAGTCCTCCCAGTTCCATCCAGTGCCTCCTGCTACCTCCCAGCAGCCCCTCATCCTCTGACTTTTTGGTCCTGGTTGCCATTTCCACTCCTCTTTCAAAACTCTGGTGCTTCTGCTGTGAACTTTGCATGAGCCCTGTCTGTCTCAGGCTTTGTAAGTGCTTCCTGCCCCCCATACCTGCCCAGCAGGTGAGTGCACCAGGGGCATGTATGAAGGTAAAGGAGGTCTCCAAGAAGCAGGATCTTGCTGCTCTCTACCTGATTTCTTTCCCTAATTCCTTCCTATGCAAACACAGGCTTTAGGGTAACCCAGGGTTTTGAGCAATTCCAAAAACCTCTCCCTCAGCTCTTCTGTCCTCACTACTCCTGGATCCATGCTGCCAATCTGTCCTCCCTCTCCTCCTGCCAGGGATGCTGTCCTAGCTGCTGTCTCACCCCGTCTGATGTCCCGAGATGTTAACAGGGCTGCACTCAGGAGCAGTCCTGTTCCTATCGCTGTGGGGAGGAGGCTTGTTTCCTCAGTCATGGCTGGCTCTTGGGGAAGGGGTGGTGAGGTGGTGGCTTTCAAGAATGATGCCTTTAATTTGCAATGATCAACACTGTGTTCTTGTCCTGTCTGCTTGTGCGTGTCTATTAGTGAAGCTCCTTTTTCCAGGTCCCAGTGAGCTACTGAGGGGATTGGGGTGTCAAGTTTATTCTGCCCAGTTCAGAGCAGATCTAAGCCATGTGTCATATAAAGACACTTGGGTTTAAGTACTCTGAGTTTACAATCTGAGTAGTTGAAACAGCCCCAGGAGAGATCCTGTCCGCAGGTCATAGGCTAGATACCAGCTCAGACCCTTGGTATCAACTGCTGATTTCCTGCATCACCCTCAGCTCAACCCCCAGCACCTTGCATACAGCTGTAGAGACCAGGTCTGACCCTGACATCTAATGGGCCTTTTGCCTGGATGCTCACCTCCTAATCTCCCCCTGTCCCCAATTCCTGCCCTTCCTTCCTTCTCTTCTCTCAGCTCGTCATTGAAATGCTGGCAGACAAATTCCAGGTGAAACTACCAGATGGGCATGAAGTGGAGTTCCCCAACCGGCACTGCTATGACAAGATCAGCTACATGAGTGTCAAGGGGGGCTTCAGGGTCACCTCCTTCAAGCTGGACTGATGGGCGCTTCTTCCTAGCTCTAATAAAAAAAACCCAAGCAATGGGAGACTGTTTGCTCCAGCTACTCTGACTTCTGTGAGGTCTCTGGATTCATGGCTCTGTATGCGACACAGACGAAGCCCAAGGTTTTTCCACCAACAGGAGAGGAGCCCTTGTTGGATGGAAATAGCTCCCAGATAACGCCAGGTGCTTTCCCAGGTCAGACCAGGATGTGGGGTTGAACAGATAACAGGCAGGGCACAGCAGGCTGTAGGTGGGGTTCAGGAGGAGGAGGACACTATGCAATTGCTCGGGGAATGGTTGTGTAATCTCTTCACAATGCACCATTTCTTCCCGCACCTGAGTTTTCAGGAGGGAGGGAGAGGAAGAAAAGCATTGACGTGAGCAATGTGGCATCTGGTGCCACAAAAGCACGTAATTAAATATTAGGTTTGGGAACCTCAGGGCATGGTTTGATGGGTTCTTCTTGGCCACTCTCACAGCCAGTGGGCAGGAGTAAGGGGTGCCTTGCCCTCCCACAGGAGCGGTACCACACAAAGTGGTGTGTGCACAGGTATGCCCCTGGGCCAGCATTCCAGCCACTGATAAGGAGTTGTTTCCTCCTCTCCTCAGACTTTCCCCCTTATCTCATCTCACTTATCTGCTGGCACATTCCAGCCTGGTTACCCATTACTCTGACATCTCCACAGGGAAAGTGAGGCAGGGGAAGGCAGTGGGGAGGGAGGATGGGGTTTGGGCTGAGTTATGTGGCTTAGCACCTCCCAGTCTGTCCCAGTCGCACAGGACTACACAAAATTAGTGCTGATTATCTGATGCCACAGCTCTAATTAAAAAGTGCCAGCCTTAAGTGACACTGATGTGTGACAGCAAACACTGGGGCACTTTAGGCTGGGTGGAAGGAAAGCAGAGTAGATGAGCATCTTATAGAGCTCCATCCAAGGCAAGGTGGCAGTGTCCCTGCCTTTCCTCTCCTCTTCCTCCCTGCCCAGCCCACAGGACTTCCTGCTGCCTGGGCGTGCAGGCAGAGGATATCTGATGGGCTGTTAGGGCTGTAGCCAAGTCAGCTTTGGGAAGGGTAGCGGTCTGCTTCAGGCTGCACATGAATTATTGCCAGGTTGGAGAGGAAGCTTTGCACACTCCTGTGTGCTATGTGGGGCCTATCCAGGAGGTTGCTTTGTGTGTTAGCCATGGTGAGTGGCAAAGTACCAGGCTAGTTAATCCAAGATTCCCAGAGGTGCTGGAAAATCCTGCTGAGAGTGGAGAGGATGGGATTTTGTGGCTGGGGCACCGGCAGACACAGCCAGGAAGGCAATAACGTTGCTGCACCTAAGGGGACACACCAGAGGAGAAGTTAGTATCAAAACTGCTTTAATAAGGACAATAATAAGTGCATGGGATACAGAGTGGAGACAGAAAGGCTATTCCACAGATGTGGGTCTTTGGTCTGGAGCTTGTGTTATGGTCTGGGAAGCGCAGGGCTGCAGGGGAGCTCATCCTGAGAGCCAGGGTCCCTGCCCTGAAGGGTGCAGGGGTGATAAGGCTGTTCTGCTGGATGCCAGTGGCCAGAGCTGGGGAATCCTTGAAGCTGCTGCCTGTCCCATCTTGCTGCTGGCTGCCAGCATGAGGCAGCCATCTGGGGAGGCTGGGGGAGATGGGCTTGCTTGTAACCTCGATGGCCTGACTGCGAGCAGCACTCCTATGTACAACACGCGTGCACGCTGGAGCCTCTTTATTCTGCTTGGAAGAGCTCCCTGCCAGAAGCAGCCAGGCGACGGGTGAGCTGCGTGGGAGCAGAGCCTCGCGGGCACAGCCCAGCATGTCCCCGTGCTGCACACCCCCTCCTGTCCTGGAGAACAAGGGTGGTCCTGTAAGGGTCCCTCCAGTGACCTCAGCCCCCAAGCATCTCGGCTCCACACCACAGGACAAAGGGACTTCTGTGAGGGCCAGTTTGCATGTGGGGCAGCATGGGGGGGCAGCTCGTTGCAGGGCGGCTCCATTGCCCAGGGCTGCTTGGCAAGGGGCATTAGCTGTCTGCCACGTGTACCCCTGGGAAGGGACATGCTGGAAAGATGGATGTGCGTGTGGGGAATGGGGACAGGGGGCGAGGATGGGTAAGAGGTGGCACAGACCAAGTGGCTGCAGAGTGGGAGTCTCCTTTTTCTGAGACAGGGGAGAAGGGAAGGGATTTTTGGGGCCTGAACTGCAGAATTTGGTGACCTGACAACCTCGCCTCTGCCTCCAGCCAGCCAAGAAGTTTCTTCTCTCCCTGCTGCAAGGGACAGGGGTTGGAAAATGAGTTGTCCTAAGTGACACTCAGCATCTGGAGGCAAGTGGAAAGACCCCTGCGATTATTTCTGTGTGCTCTCACCTCCTGAACACTGAGCTCATGGCTTATTTTTTGGGAGGGGAAAAGAGAAAGCTCAGCTCTGTAGGGTTTGCCTGCCCCTTGAGCCCCCAGATGACCTCCCGAGGTAGACATATGTACTATACAGGAGCGTCTTGCATCATCTGGAGCTGGGGAGACCCTCATCCCCTACGTGCCAGGGCTATGGGTGGGAATATCTCTGGGAGGGCACTCGTGCCAGTGCAGATGGTGGTGGAGGGCTTCAGTGGGAGAATGGAGCATGTCCCTGGACATGCTGGGAGGGCCAGGCTGCGGGGTGGGAGAGAGTGTGCTGGGGGAAACGGTATGGGGTAGCAAGGGGTTTAGGGTTTTTTTGGCACATGGGAATGTCCTTTTGGTGTCTAACGGCAGTGAGGCTGGGGAAGGGCCACAGTGCTTGGTGCTGCAATACACAGCCCTCACTGGCTCCCTGCAGCAGCCTGGCCGAGCCCTGGGAAGCACCCCAGGAGACAGGTTCTCCTCCTGCCCCCCCAGTTCCCCCAGCTTGGCAAGGAGGTTACCCACTGGGTCTGCTGGTGGTACTGGCGCCAGAGGGTGGGGGACGGGGAGGAAGGCGAAGACCCTAGCACCAATGCCTCTGTCGGGGGCTGTGACAGGAGGGTTGGGCGTTCACACCTTGACTTCATCGTCCTCCTCCTCGTCAGCATACTCAAAGGAATTGCTGCACCCCCCTCGCGCACCAGCGTACCCCTCCTGCAGGCTGGAGAGCTCAGCTTCCTCCTCCTCCTCCTCCTCTCCTTGGTTCCAGGTGGCCTCCAGTGACTGGCTCTCCCCTGTCACTTGTGACCGCCACGAGCTGCTGCTGGGGCTTTCCCACAGGGTCTGCGTCTGGGCCTGCTGGGGACCCTCTCCCTTCTCTGAGCTCCGGGGGGTGCTGGTCCCACCGTAATGGTGGGCCAGGACCTGGGCTGCCTGGTCGAACTCTCCTGCCTCGATGGTGCAGTCGTTCCAGTGCCCCTGCCACGGAGTCCCTTTGGGTGCTGCCCCTGGCCCTGAAGCCCAGGCAAGGTCCTCTCCGGCGCCCTCAATGGTGTGTGCCTCTCCATTGGCATGGACCGACAGTCCCGGCAGCGAGCTGGCCCCTGACAGGCTGCTCTGCCCAGAGCGGTCCCAGAAGCTGGACATTGCCTTGTCCTCTCCATGGGATGCACCCCATGCTGGAGGGACCCCATCCTTTGTCCCCTCACCACACAGGAGGTCTGGGCCATCCTCCCCCACCTCGCTCCCATTGGTTTTGGAGAAGCTCATCACTTGGAGGAGCTCGCTCATCAGGGAGGGACCCAGGTCCAGGCGGAAGGAGAGCAGGGAGTCCGAGCGCTTCAGCTCTGCTTCCCCAGGGAAGGTGCTCTCTGGGGCCTTTTCCAAGCGAGGGACACGAGGAATGGTGCAAAACCCGGACTCCAGTCCTGCAAGGCAGAAGGGATGGCTGGTGAGGGGGGCACGGCTAGGTGCGAGGAAGCCTGCTTTACATCTGCCACTGAAATGGTGCAGGTCATGCTCCCTCTAAAGGACAGGCCAGCATCTGTGTGGACATCTCCAAAGCCCAGAGTTACAGTGGAGGGTCTCCAGGTGGGCTCTGGGCTTGGTAAGATGCTGGTGGGGGCTGACCCAGACAGGTGAGACCAGGAGATGGCAGCATTGCTTCAGCTTGCCTTTCCCTGTGAGCCCAGCCACCACCCCTGCATCCCCCCAGATTCCCCCCTGAGACCTCCTGCTCCAGACCTCCCTCCCTGGGGAAAAGCTGACCCACAGCCCAGTGCTGTGAGGCCAGAGAAAAACCACCCAGCTGTCCCATCAGGTCCTGTCCTTCCCACAACCCTTCCCCAAAGGTCCCTCCTCGACCCTGTCTGGCAGTGAGGTGCAGTGGGGAAGGCAGGGATGGAGTCCCTTGAGGAGCACATGGAGATGGAGGGCTTGGCACAGCTAGGGACAGGTTGGAGCATCTGTGTGGAGGTGGGGAAGGCTGTGGCATGGGTCTTCTTTGTTTTGCAACCTTGGTGTGTGCATTGCCCCACTGTCCCAGCACCATCTTGGCTTCCCTGGCGAGGCTGACCATGGGGAAGACGTAGGGCTGGGGGGAGATGGGGAGCACCCCCTTACAACTACTCCACACAGGCTGCCAGCTGTGTGGGGCTATGGGGGAGGGAGAGGAGGAGAAACCATTCATACTCCACTGCAGGGTGAGACCCTCCAAGGGCAGGAGTAAGGACCATGGGTGAAATCAAGGTTAGGGTTATCTCCTTGCAGGGATTACCAGGACTGAGAGACGGATTCCTCAGTGGGGAAACTGAGGCATGGAGCAATGGAAAGGGGCTGCAGAGGATGCTATGTGCCTGGGCACAAGCCTCTCCCCTGTGCTTCACTCACCGTAGGCCTGGTGTGTTTTGGAGAAGCTGTTGGAGGCACTTTTGAAGGAGAACTTGCTGGTCAAGCCCCGGCCACTGCCACCATCGTACATCCCCTCATTGAGCTGTGGCAGCGAGACGGCGTTCTTGATGATGGGTGAGACTGCTGGGGGGGCGGGAGATGCCTCTGCTTGGCTCCCGCTGCGCCGGCTCCTCAGTGGTGTCCGACGGACGTGCCGCAGCGTCCGGGCAAAGAAGTTGTTGGGTTTGGCTGTGTCAGCCCTACCATGGTTGCTGAGGAAGGAGGTGTCCCCGAAGACGTCCCCGCCGCGCCCCACATGCATGGTATGCCGAAAGTCCCCCAGCGGCGGGCTGATCATGTCCGGCGTCAGCTCCGACTTCAGCCGCCGCTTGCCGTGGGAGCCTGACACCCAGCTGAGCACCGGCAGCTTCCCCAGGCTCATGTTGCACCCCTCACCTCACCCCTGCTCGTGCAAAATCCCCAAAAAACAGCCCTTGCTGGGCTTCCAGTACTGGGGTGGCCTGTCACATCCCCGGCCTCCCCATCCTGCTCCGATGCTCTTGGGGAAGAGCTCACGTCACCTTGGCTTTGAGTGGGTGGGAAGGGTGACTGTCCCCCTGCTTCCCTGCACTACGTCGTGCTCATGAAATCACATGCAACAGGTACGTCCCCAGTGGCGAGGACGGTGGCAGTGCGGAGGTGTCCACAGAGGGGTCTGCGGTCACTCCTTGTGCTGTGGCAGCTGCTGGAAGCTGCGTCTGGTGTGGGGTTAGAGCTTAATCGCTGTCTTCTTGGGAGCCAGTCACACATGGGGCAGTGGTGATGGGAGATTGGGGTGGGGTGGCAGGGCAAGTGCCTCGGTCCCCTCGTTGGCCACCTAAACAAAACAAGAGGAACAGTGAAGTCCTTGGAGAGGATTTTCCCAGCCACGTCGACTGTACCCCCGGGACCAGCAGGGGAGGTTAAAACCAGTGCATGAGCACCAGTGGGGAGGTTTCTACTGGCGGTCCGCCTCGCCTGGCCCTCCTCTTGGGGAGGAAGAAGAAGTCTTTCCTGCCAAAACACATGCTCTCTCTCACCCCTCTGACCTCCTTTGGCATGCCTCAGTTTCCCCTGCCTGCAAAGCAGCTTTGCTGAACCGACACAGAGACCCAGGCTGAGGATTTCCCTCCCAGGCAGCACCTCCTCCCAGAGCGGTGCCCTGCCCATCTGTCCAGGATCCCGGGGTGAGAAACTGCTCCCTTCTTTTTGGTATTCAGACGAACCCTTCGGGAGAGGGTGAGGCCTGGGCACTGCGTACTTCTCGAGGAGGAGGGGTGGCGGGGAGGAAAAATGCAATATTTGTATATTGGTTTGTTTGCCTTCCTCTGGCTGAGTCCTTGGGTGCTGGGCAGACATGTCGGGGTGGCAGAGAGCTGGGGCTGCGGGAAGGGCAGCTGCTTTGCAGGCAGGGGAAACCGAGGCATGGCAAGGGAGGTGATTGCTCCGTATGAGGAGAAAGCAGGATTGGTCCCTGCACTCAGACAGGTCCCAGAGGCGCTGGGGTCAAGTGGGGAGGCAGTGGCTGGGTGCATGACAGCAGGGCGATGACCTCCCCGATCAGCAGGGAGGACACTCAGATCAGCAGTGCCCCATCAGTGTGTGTGGCAGGAGGGAGAGTGTGGGCGGGGGGAAAGGAGAGAATTTGGGGCACGGGGCACCTCAGAGCATCAGTGGCCTGTTTGCCCTCCTGGGGACATGTCCCTCCCTGGGCTTGATCCTTGATCTGGGGAAGAGGATGGAGCTGGGTCCTGTCAGCAGGGCTGGTCGCAGAGGGCAGCATTCCAAAAGGTGATACAGAAGCCTCCCATCCCTCGCCCCTGCCTGCCTCCGCTGCCTGTCCTTGAGTCACCTCAGAGGAGTCAGGCAGTGTCAGGGAGGCAGATCCTCCGGTGGGGGGGAGCCCTGGGCATGGAGCTGCTCTCCTGCTTGGCTACACATGTTTGCGCCTTGCCCTGGCCTTGTTTACTCACCCAGGGCCCCTCTTATCTGCCAGGGGTTAATGCCTGGGAAAACAAACCTCCCCCAGCAGTTCCCAGCACCATTGGCTGCCTCTTGGGGTGGCAGTGGCCGATGGCAGCAAGGACAGTGGCAGGTTGGCTTCCTGCTGGCCCCCAGCTGCCTGGCTTGTGCTGCCCACATCTTCTTCCTGCTCACAGAGGCCGTGCAGTGCTGCCTCACAGCTGGACTGGGCATGGCGCATGGCAGATTTGGGGTGGGAGGACAACTGGGGAGAAATTTCCTCCCTCTGTCAGAAGCCCACCCATGGTCACTGCATCAGGGCTCTCCTGGGGTGCAAGGAAAGCCACCGGGGTGGTCCCTACAGCACAATGGGGGACTTGGGACCTCAGAGAGAGAGATGCAACCTCATTTTTGAGCTGTCCCTGGGTCCCCCAGGCAGGTGTGTGACCCCAGGAGTGGGTATTAGCTGAGTTACAGCCCTCAAGTTTTCCTTTCCCTCTGCTCATCAGAGCTGCTGAGAAATGCAAAGCAGGGACTGTACCCTTCAGCAGTGGTGCCCGCATGACGTGGGACATGTGCTGCAGTGGCCAGGGCTAATCTGAAGGGTGAAACCCTCTGCCCACCTCAGGTACTCTGCACAGCATAGCCACCCTGCAGAGCCCTGTGGGGGACTGGGGCTGGCATCACCCCAGGGGTGGGGTGGGGAGACGAGTGAAAGGGGGATGTAGGAGATGAGCATCCCGTTGCTCCCTGCCTGGAGAACTATCGAGCTGGGAGCCAGGAGGAGGAAAGTGTTTCCCCTTCCTTGTCCCTTGGCCACCACAGGGACACAAGCCAGCACCTCCTGGCCCCCCGCTCTCTCTGCCTGCTGGCAGGCAGCAGGCACTGGGAGAGGAGGGAGGGAAGCAGCTGGTGCCCAACCCTACCTGGATGGCAGGTTTCTGGCAGGCCTGCTGGGCTTTTTCTCCCTCCAATCTCCCCCTTTTTCCTCCTTCCCTTTGCCCCTGATGCATCTCCCTGACAGCTGTGCCCCTTTGAGCCCTCCCCTCCGCCCAAGCAGATTCCTCCTTGCTGGGGAAACTCGTGATTCTGTGGGCAAAAGGTGACCTGTGCACTCCCCTTTCCTCCACTGGGCAAGGGGACCCACCGTCTGGCCACCCGTCAGTCCAGACACTGCTTCTGTCCGGCAGCCCACTGTATTCGCCAGTCCCCGGCATGGCGAGCCCACAGCCCGTCCCAACCTCCCCCTCCCCGACATCCTCTCCCCAGCTCCCTCCTTGCCTCCTCCGGGAAGCCCTCTGCCCTCAAAGACTAGCTGCCGGCATCTCCTCCTCCCTCCCAGCCTGGCCTCCCCTGTTTCCCCCCTGAGTTCAGCTGGTTTCCACTCGCCAGGAATGGTCAGAGCTGTTCTGCTTGCTGGGAAGAGCGGAAACCAGAAAGGGGGGGAAAATAATCCAGATGTCTAGTTGGCTGGAGCTGCTGAAAGCAGCCTCTTCCCTCCTTCTCCTCTCCTTACAGTCCCCCCCCAAAGGGGACATACTCAAAAAGAGGGCGAGGAGATGTTTGGGGTGGTCTCAACAGGGGGAAGAGCGGCTGGAAATAGCTGTGGGCGGCCGGGAAGGCTTTCCCAGCTTTCTCAAGTGCCAAAAAACCTCCCTTTCCCCGGAGGAAGGGAGGCAGAGGCTCCCCCGTTGGGTCACTTTGTTCTGGGATGGGGAAAGGCAGCAGGGACAGGCTTTTGGGGCAGGGGAGAAGGGGCTCGGCTGGCCAGCTGGGCCTCTTCCAGCTCCCCCGGAGCAGTGCTGGGCAGTAGGCGGACAAGCCTGAGTCCGACTCCTGCACTGCCGGCTGATATATATATATACACATACATATATATAGTTACATCTTTCTGTATAACAAGGCTATTTTTCCAAGCAGACACGCTGGCACGTGGAGGCAGGCCGGGGCTCCAAAGGGGAACAGAGTCCAGCCATCGTCTCCCTGCCCCTTGCCCAAAAGTGCTCTCTTTCTTCCTCAAAACCCCCAAAACTGAGGTGCCGAGAGCCCGCAGGGCTCTGAGGGGCATCCAGAACAGAGTGTGGGAGGGGGGTGCCCCACTGCCTTCCCCCATCCTTGAGACCCCCTCCTCACCCCACTTCTCTCCAGGCCCCCCCAGCCTGTCTCCCCTCGCTCTCGCTTTCCTTCCTCCCAGTTTCCTGTTGCATTCCTGCCTTCTTCTGCCTTTCTTTTTCGCCATCCTCCCCGTCTCCATCTCCTTGCCACCCCTCCCGCTTCTCCCCTCTCCTACCACCCTCTCCACCCTTTTTCTTCTTCTCCCGACTGTCCCCCCCCCAGCTCTACAAACTGAGGAATCAAAACTTTCAGGATTTACCTCTTCCGAACCAGGGTTATTATTTTTTTTTCCCGTCCTCCAGCTGAAATGTTGGGAGACGCTCCCTGTGGGCCCCCACAACTTTTTCTGATGGTTACTGGCTCTGCATCCCGGAGCAGGGGGGGAGAAAGGGGAGGTGTGTCCCCCCTTTTTCCCACGGCTGTCCCCCCAAGGCTGGCTCTCCCTGGCTGACGCCCTGATGCCACGGGAGAGAGGGAGCAAAGCTGGCGGGGAGGGGACGTGGGAAGGAGGAGGGCGGGCTGCAGCACTGCTGAGCCAATCCTCGCCTCGGCAAGGAGACCAGAGAAAATGAGATTTATTCCAACTATCCAGGACAGAAAACTTCAGGAACTTTTCTGCCTCTCCCCCTCACTCCCCCTGCTTCCCCAGTGCCATTTCCCGTCCTCTGGCGTCGGCTGCCTCCCACTCCCAGGCGTCCGCTTCAATGGATTTGGGAGAAGGGGGAAGCCCAGGTTGCTGCCTAACCTGGTTAGGGGAGCTTGTCTGAGGGACAAAGGAAAGGACTTTGCTCCCTGTGTGTGTGACCCCGAATGTGTCAGATGGGGTCATCCCGTCCCGCGTTGGATGGGAAGTCCCCAGTGCCCACAGTGTAGTTCTGCCAACCAGCAATGGGATCTGGGGGTGCATGGTCATGCCAGGACCTGTGGGTAGTGTTGGGTTGAGCGTTGGCAGGATAACAGCCTCCCTAAAGGCCACGTGGGCCAGGTGGGCGTTATGGGGTCAGGACAAGCATTACAAGGTCAGGACAAATGTCGTATCAGCAGCACAGTGTCAGACCAGGGTGAGGGGGTGGCAGTGAGTAAATTCAAGGAGGTGCTCCTTGGTGGCACCAGGGAGAGTTTCTGCCCACACGTGGGACACCACATGCTTCTGGCATTGTGGTTCTGCTTTGTCCAGTGATGATCACAGGGCAGAAGACCCTACCAGTGCCAATGAGGAGCAGCCTGCTGGTGGGCATGGCATGACCAGTGCCACAGTGACCCTCATGGCCTCCAGGTGAGACTTGGTGGCTCTGCTGGGGAGCACTTGGCCAGGCACAAGCACCTATTCAGGTCCCTGTGGAGGAGAAGGGAGGTGTCTCCACTGGAGAAGGCGAGATGAGACTTGTTGGGGTTAAGCAGAGCCTGGCTGAAGGGATGACAAGATGTCTGCAAGAGGAGATGTCAAAATGGAGCCTGGCCTCTCGCTAGGCTCACGTGGCCTGTGCTGGGGTGTCCAGACAGAAGCACTTTAGTCATTGCTCAGAGGTTTGCTAAGCAGCAGTAGAATTTTGGTACAAGTCTCAGCCTCTCAGCCTCAGGCTTCTCCTCTGTGAAACTGGATAGTTGGGTTTTCTGCCTTCTGTGGAGGTCTCCTCTGTTAGAGACATGGGCTGTGCACATTGCTAGTACTTCTAGTGGCTCTGTGTCTTGGAGGTAGTTGAGAGCTCAGGTCTGAGGAAGGGTGAGCTGTGCCACCAGTAGAAAAAGGAGGACAAATCCTGACCCGCATCCTCCCTGCTTGCCAGAGGTATGGTAGGCATCTCATCATACATGTCCCACTCAGGGGAAGCCAATGGGGGTGGTAGGAGAGGCAGGAAAACACCCTGTCTTTGGGTCTCCTCCCTTTGCATGTCCTGCCAGGGCATCTCCCCCTGCAGCCCAAGAGGCTCCCCCTCACTCCCCTCGCTTCCCTCACTCCCCTCACCCCGTCCCCATGCCCTGCAGCAGGGGCTGCAGTGGGGAGCAGAGCCTGGGCAACGGCAGCCGCCTCCGCTGGGGAATGCAGAACAAATCTCTTCCAGATGGGCCAGGGGCCACGCTCCGCTCCTTGTGGGGCGGCCGGCTCTCCACTGCCTCCTCCTCCTCCTCACCTCTGCTGCAAGTATCTCTGCGCTCTGGGCCAGGATAGGCTCTGTTTCCAGAAAAGCATCTGGAAAACCCCCCTATTCAGCACCCCATCCCCCCCCAACCTTGTGGTCTTGTGGCCATGCCAGCTGGGCTGTGACTTTTGTCCTTCTGGGGCTGGCGTTGAAGTCCTTTGGAGACCTCCAG
This sequence comes from Podargus strigoides, assembly GCA_028020825.1. Classification (NCBI taxonomy): domain Eukaryota; kingdom Metazoa; phylum Chordata; class Aves; order Caprimulgiformes; family Podargidae; genus Podargus; species Podargus strigoides. The sequence continues at coordinate 114,723,049 of CM051663.1, read as the reverse complement.
GGTATGTGCTGGCTCTGGGACTCAGTGCCCATCCTGGCTGTTGGCTGCCTGGGTACAAGCAGAGGTGGTGCAGCCCCTCCGGCTGTACCCTAACAAGGGTTGCACCCTCCTGACCCACTTCTTTCATATACAGCTGCCTGGAAAGTGAATCCATACAATCCTGCCTCCCAGCCTGTTTATCCACCTTGGCTGATAAATGAGAGGTGGCTGTGGGACTGGACAGTGCTGCAGAGCCACTGTGCCACCCATGGGTACCCTGGAGAGGAGTTAACACCTGGACCCCTCCCAGCCCCATCACCACAGATGCCTGGCTACCTCATTTACCTTCGGTCACCCCAACATTTCATCCCATTTGTAACCCTGTGCCTCAGGCAGTGATACCAGTCTCAACATTACAGAGAGACTGGCCATTGGGCTTATCATGGGAGCAGACAAGTGTCCCTGCAGCCTTTCTGGATTTGCTGGAGGATTTGCTTTGATTCCTACAACATCAAAGACGGGGCTGTGCAAATTGTCCCACTTCTTCCCGGCACTCATCCCTCTGGCATGGGGCCGAGGTCTTATGGGTGGCTAAGTGTGACAGGGATGGAGAGAGGGATGGAGGGTGCTGGGGCGGTGGGGAGGGGGGCTGAGGTCTCTGCCCCACACCTCCAGGTGCTCAGTCCTTTCTCCCACTTTGCAGCCCCCACTGCTCACAGACGCAGTGCCTGAAGGAGGCTGATGTAGGACCACCTCTAGAGAAGAAAAAAACACTTCTCCCTTTTCCCGGCTCCTGGGGGGAGCTGAGGGAAGGTGATGAGAGCACCCGAGTTTGGTGATGGGATGCTTACCCCTGGGTTTCTGTTCCTTGCCATTTCTGTTTGCTGCCTTCCTGCCTGCCATCCTTCCCTGGGAAATTTCCTGGGAAGGAGGACAGGCTGGGGGGGAGGGGACGGCTTGGTGGGAAGGGGGTGTCTTGCTTGGTGTACAAGAAGCAGATATCCTGTTGCTACCCAGGGTCTCTGGCTCATATTTCCTCATTAACTGGGAGCGCTGCTCGTTTGCAGGTGACTTCCAGATGTTTCCATTCTCCTTGTAGTGGCTGCGAGGGCGCATACCGCACTGGTATGGGTATTACTGCCAGCAGTGGGGTGGGGGACAGACCCCTGCCATGATGAGGAGGGGTTTCCACAGTGCCCCCTGCCCCACCATCCCAGCGTGCTTCATCCAGCTCCCTCTCACCCTGGTGCTGTCAGGTCCCTCCTCCCTGCCTCCAGCCCATGGCCCTCGGTGCTGCCTCCAGCCTGCATCTTGCTGCCCTGGGGATGAGCTGGAGGCAGAGCTGTTTTTAGGATGAGCAAGCTGGGGTGGTGGCAGGAGGTGATACCCTGGGGTGAAGGGTAAGTGTGAGGCACCCAGCGTCTGCGCAGCACATCCCTGGTCTGATGCCAGCGCTGGCTTTGTGTGCACAGGATCCCTCATGCCCCTTAGCTTCTTCAGCAGGATGATTTCTCCTCCGGCAACACCTCCAGGGATGTGCTGGTCCAGGCTCTGCCCATTTTCCAGCAGTGCTGCAGGTCTCCCACACTGTGCCTGTAGCCTTTGTGATAACCAGGGAAAGGGATTAGACTGGTGTGGTTCCCAACATCCTTGTGCTGCACTGGGGAAGGAAAGTGGGTGGGTTGTGGTGAGCATCACCAGGCAGGCAGCAGCATCAGATTAGACCCACTAATGGTAGAAGAGGGTGAATTGACCTCTGTAAAAGCCCATTTCTAATTTCCCCCACTGATTCCTCCAGCTTCCCTCCCTGGAGCAGTGGGAAGCCAGAGGAATGGGACTGACCACGTCCTGCTTGTGGGGCTTACAAAAGGGAGGTAAGAGGGGTGCTTTTCCCCTGGGGCCTAGGCTGGGAACTCAAAGCCTCGGGGTTTGCCAAAGCCCAGGAGGAGGCAGGGATGAGTTCCCAGGCTTGCTGGTGGGCTGCCCCCCTCCCCCTGCCCATCTCCTCGTATCCCACATGTTTTCATCCTCCTCCTCCTCTCCCCAGCTTCCTCCTTGTACACTCATCCTGTTTGCTGGCCGGGAATGTGGGGTGCTGCAGGAGTGTTGATGGGTGTTGTGGGAGGGAGGGTGGAGACCCCGGACAGCCCCCTATCTGTGCTCTCCCTCCGACTTTCCCCTGGGCACAGAGTGTAGGGAAGGGGGGTTTAGGACATGGCTGGGAGGGGAGGGAGGATGTTGCATAAACCAGAAGCAATCCAGGAACAGCTGCCTGTGGCCTGGAAACACCTCTGTGATTCCAGCGGCTGGGATAAGGAGATGTAAATATATATGTATATATTTATGTATGTACATTACGTCTCCTCTCCCCAGAACAACCCCCGCCAAACACCACTTGATTCTCCGGTTCCTTTTCATAGACCTTAAGGAAGTGCAGGAGGGCCCGAGGAGGGGGTCAGATATCAATTTGCTGCTTTAAGAAGCAGCTCTCTGTGTGTGTGGGTATCTGGGGATCTATTTGCCCTCCCCCAAATATGTTCTCATAGCAGGTTAAGGAGGGGGAGCACATCTGCAGGAGTTTAAAGCCCATCAAACTGGAGGGAGCTGGGATGGGACATGGTGAGGGTAGGAGGGATGCAGTGGGGAGGGAGGGTACACAGGGGATGGGGGCTAGGAGCAGGAAACTAGGAGAACTCTGGGAAGTTGAATTGCGTGAGGAGGTGGGGGAAGGTGCTTTAGGGCAAAGAGGAGCTGGGGGTTCTTAAGAGAAGGGAGTAGGTCCCCAGAGTTGGCATGGCATGGCAGAAGGGACCATCAAGGGATGGAGGATGCATCTATGGAGCAGATGGGGACCGAGGATGAGGAAGGGTGCAGTGTGTGGAGAGGGAGGTTGTGGGGTTATGAGGAATGAGGGATGGGGATGAAGAAATGTCACCAGGTAGATAGAGATCATTCATGAGGAATCTGTCCTGGTCAAAGGGAAGAGGTGAAAGCCAGGGGAGTAGCTGGACACAAGGCCTGAACGACTCTTTTATCATAATGATTTTGCCTGTCCATCCAGCCTGTGTATTTTTGGCCCACGGAAGGAAGGGGGTGGGGATGCAGAAGCAGTTAAAAATAGGGGTGTCCCTGCCCATTCCCCCAACGCAGGCATCCGTCTGCTTGCCTGCCTGCCTGCGGGGTTGCTGCAGGATCTGGAGGAGGGGATCAGGCCCAGCCTCCTCCCGACAGAGTCTGGCTCTGCTTTTGTTTGTCTCACAGCCCTACGGGGACAGGAAGAGGCTGAGGGCTGGGGAACAATGGCTCATTCTCTGGGATTCTGCGCCTGCTGAGGAGCGATAGGGGACGCGGGACGGTGGCCAGAAGGTGGGCAGAGCCTCCCAGCACCACTGCTGCAGGATCTCACCCCCCAGGAGATAATGGGCCCACTGGTGGGATGTGGGGGGACCTTCCCCAGCTCATACCTCTTCCCCAGACTCCCAAACTAGGTGGAGAGGGGCTGTCTTGCATGGGTGCACTTTATGGAGGAGATGAGGGAGGCAATGCCGGCAACCTGAAGAGCAGTGGGAGCATGTTTTCAACTGGCACCAGGGAAACCTGTTGTTTTGCAGTCTCTCCTTGAGCCTGTGAAACCTGCAGGGAGGGTGGCTGGAGCTGGCATCCCCTGGTGGGAATGTCCCCAGCTGGGGCCAGGGAGGTATTTATTTGGGAGCTATAGTGTGCCTCTGTCCCAGCTGTCACTGCGCTCGCGGAGGCAGTGCTGGTATTGCTGGTGGAAGCTCTCTACATGCTGTCTGGGAGATGGCCAAGGGGCACGGATAAGTCTGTATGGCGGGAGGCTGATAAACACTTTTATCCCACCTCTTTCTTCTCCAGAACCTCCTTCTCATGATGCTCTCTCTCCCAGGGGCCGTTTCCTCCCGGGATGTTAGATCTGACAACTGGATGCTGAAAATGCCTCAGGGAGTCTCTCACCACACTTCTCCAGACATGGTAGGGGTGAGAGGAGGTGGCGTTAGCACCTGAAGTAGAGGAGAGGTGAGGAGAAACTTTGCAGGGGTTGAGCAAAGACGGGACAGAAGAACGTCCCCATCTCCAGCCCCCTTTTTTCAAGGTCTCGAATGCTTGGGGCTGAATGTTCACCAAGGCTCCTCTTGTTTACTCAGCCGGGGAGCTGACACATCCAAGGTCTCTGCTGACTCCACTTTCCCACATGCTGCAGGCGGGCGCATTCCAGGGCAGAGTGGAGATCAGCGCAGAGGCATGCCAGAGGTTTCCATCCAGGATGCCGTCTCCCCTCCCTGCTCTCCTTGGGCATCTGGCACTCCGTGCCAGGCTATGAAGAGCAGGCATCACATCTGGCTGGCGTGCTGGGCTTTTACAAGCCAGGATTGGCTCAGAGCCCAAGCATGGACTGGGACCCCAGGGACAGGGATCTGCCTCTCAAGCTGAATGCCTGAAGCAAGGCTCAGTTCTTCTCCCTGCTCCCTTCCGGAGCTCTCACTCCTGCTCCCCGTGACGATCCATGGGAGACATGTGGAGGGGCAGGGGATGCCTGTCTTAGCTTAGTCCTCCCTAGAGGGCCCAGAGGGAAAGAGGTAACACCCTCCTAGGGACTAGTCCCAGATTTTTCATTTTAGGACGGGCACCTATTCCTGTGGCTGGGCTTAGCTTGCTGAGGATTCTGCAAGGGCAACAGTGTGAGCTGGAGGAGGAGCTGCACCCTTCTGCTGCAGGCACCCACTCTGGTCCCTTCTGGGCAGCTGCCCCGACCTGGCGTGGCTGCCTTTGGTTTTAGGAGGGAAGGCCACAAAGCTTTTAAAAATAAGCACCAGGAGATAAAGAAGGGTTTGGAGAGCTAGCTGAAGGGCCAGGGCAGGAGAGCGGCCCTTGCCCTGTCATTTCAGCTGGAGACTCCTGGTCCCAGTGTTGCCCCTGCCTCTCTCAGGGCAGCTTGGCATCTTTGCCTCCTTGGACCTTGGGTTGCTGGCAAAGGACCGCCATGACCTTTCCTCCCCACCCAGGCTGGCTTGCAGAGGTCTCTTTATGCCCAGGCCCAGCATTTGGAAGAAGGGGCCTCATCTCCCTCCTCAGCTGCCACAGGAAATGTGGAGCCTGGAGGTCAGGGGCCAGCCGGCAGCTCCTCCTGGGGGGCCAAGCAGCCCAACACTGGGGCTTGTATCACGGCGGCGCACGCCAGAGAGGAGGGGAGGGAGGCAGAGCTGTGGAGGGGGGGCAGAGGGCCAGGCTTTTCCTGTTTATGTGACTACCAGACCCCCAAGAAAGGGAAAGGATTTGGAAAGCTCGTTGTTCTTGGGCAGGCTCCAGCCAGCATCCGTCTGTGGCTCTCAGCCCGGGGATCGCATCCCTGGGGCAGGGCATGCCGCTTTCCCATGGGGAGTGGACATTCAGCTCCTTGGGGTGGCTGGAGTTATGTTCCCGGGGCTTGCACAGGTCCAGTCTAACAGGCAGGCTGGTGTTGGCTTCCTGGGAAGTGCGGCATGGCTCCTGCTGCACCCCAGGCTTTGATTCCTCCCATGGTTGCCTCTGGCTTTGGCTGATGCTGGTCTCTGTGGGATGGTCCGAAGGGGAAAGGGCCACTGGGGCCCAGCTGAGGAGATAACTGGGTGTATTGGCTTTGGGACACAGGAACGGGAAGCTCTGGGAATGCCAGGCATGGAGGAGTGCTTAGGGGAAGGTTACAAATCACACTGCTCAGCCATGATGGCTCCAGCACAGAGCCTGTGCAGCAGGCAGAAGTGCTGTAAGACCTCCCATGTTATCTAGGATCACATCCTGCAGGGCATCTGGTGTGGCCATGGTGGTATGTGGAAAGGGAAATGAGGTCCAAGATGTTGTGCTCTCGCCTTCACCACCGACACCTAACTGCTCTGGCTGAGGTCACATCTGTAGCAAGTTTGTCAGGCCTCAACTTTGGTTTGTAGCCCTTGGCCCATGCTGAATGTGAGCTGAGGGGTGCTCTCTGCAGCCCCTCCTCTGACAGAAGCCCTGGAGAGCACACCCCATTAGGCACCATTAATGGAAGCAGCCCTGCAGGTAAGCCTTGGCCTGGCTCAGTGCAGCTCCGATCTCCCATCAGCTACAGGATGAGAATAGCAGGGCTCAGCTGCTATTCTCAGGGCAGAGATGGAGGGAAGTGGGTGCATGTTGGTGTGGGTTCAGCATCTTTGGCATGGAAAGGCTTGGGAAGGGCCTCAGCAATCAGGAGCAAGGAGTGTCAGGAACAGGCACAGCCTTTGGCTCCCTACATCCTTCCCTTTGCCAGGACTCCAGCAGAAGGCCACAGTGACCCAAAGCTTTTGTGCTTTGCCCAGCCACCTCCTTCCCTGGAGGGGCTGGACCGTGGGGTGGTGCCACCCTATGGCTCTGGAGCAGTGTTACAAGTGCTGGTGGCACTGCCTTCTCCAGAGACACTGCATCCACTGAGCTCAGCTCTTTTCCCTGCCTGTGTCCTGGACAGGTTTGCTCGCCAGCCAAGGGGAAAATGTCCTGGCCTAGTCCTGGCCAACTAAAAGCCCAGCAAAGTCTCAGCATGTCTCCCTCTCTTGCAGTTGCATTGCCCTCCCTAGGGAAGTCAGGTATTCCTTGGGCTAGAAAACCACCAAGCTGGGGTTTGTTGCCCAAAGCATGGGCCTCAAGGCCAGGTGCACAGGTGAATAGGGTTCTGTCCTCTGAGAGTTGCAGCTGGAGCTATGATGGGTCGTAGGCCAAAAAGCCAACATGCCTTCCCACATACGTCACCAGCCCATGCCCTCAAAGCCCCAACTACTGTAGCAGAAGAGAGTTTTTTGGGACTTGATTTATGTTGTCTGAGACTTTATGGGTGGTCTGAAAGGGCAGCATCTTCCTTCCCCATACCTTGTCCCTTTCCCTGATACAGCACATGTTCAGTGTCATGGTTGTTATGGGATGGTACCACCTCCTTCTGTCTCTGCTCCATCAACATCTGGCCAATCTCTGCCTGACAGCAACTCAGGGACTCTGGCTGCCAAAGGCCCTGGGCATGCTTGTGAACCAGCTCAGGATAGGAGTTGTATGGGACTTTGATCATCTCGGGGAGGAGGTTTACCTTCTGGTCTGTCTTTGCTCCCATCCTCCTATCCTAGCTCACATGAGATGGTAGAAACATGCTTGGTCTGGGCAGCTGGCTAGCTTTGGGCAGAGGACTATTGATGATCCTGTAGCCCAGTGGAGTCTTCTTGGAGATGACGTCTCTTGTCTAGGGAAACTTGCCATCCCACAAGGCTGGAGATGAGGCTGGTGCTCTGCTGGAGTGGGAATAGGAGTGTTTTGTTTACTCAGACTAGGTGGGTGTCCACATCACTGATAAAGGAGTTGGGAGTGGCCTCTTGGTGACTGTTTGAGGAGATCTGGGGGAAGACATAGGTGGGACGGAGAGGAGAAGGTAAATGGTATGCATGGGAGTGCAGAGGAATGGCTGGCTGTTAAAAAACTATCTAGACATTGATTTCTGTTCTGCACAGTGTCATCTTCCCTCTCTGACTTCTAATCCAGATAGATGACCCTGTTCCTTTAACCCATTTGCCTTTCCCTGGCTGCAGGTGAGCAACTCATTTTATTCAGCCAGGCTGGATCTCTGGCAGACCTTATTCACTGTGACAGACCTTATTCCTCAGGGAGCAGAAGTGGGACTTGGTGGAGGACAGATAGCCTATTTCCACCTGTTGCTAACAGAGCAAGTCTGAGACTGGTGAAAACACCTGAGTGACACTGAAACCATCAGAACAAGACATGCCTGGAGTGGCTGGAGCACTTGTGGGGTCGTGTAGGACCTCAGGCAAGTGACAGGGTCTCAATTCAAAGTGTTTGCAGGATGCTGTTCTGGTTTCCTAGGAACAGACCCATGTGCCAGCCATGGCATGCAGGCCATGAGTAGCCCCAAGTCAGCTGGGAGTTTCAGTCAGGGCAGCTGCCCCAAGCTAACTCATAGGTGTATCTCATACCACTGACATCAAGCTCATTATAAAAGGAAGGAGTTTTCTGAGGGTGGGGAGTTGCTCTTCCTAGGGTTCTATTCTCTTGGCCTGTTGCTGCTACTTCTGCTGATCCTCAGGACCAGGGTGACTATAACCTTGTATACTTTATGTTGATGAATGTATTATCTGTTTCTACCTCAACTTATGGGGCTTTTCCCCCTTTTTCCCCGATTCCCCTTCTCAGCTGTGGAGGGGTCACTGGGTGGTAGAACAACTGCTACAGTTTAGCCCTGGGTACAGGCTACATGTAGACATATGCTAATTGGGGATGTTGTCATTCTCAAGCCCCTCTTTTCAGGATAGTGCTGAGGTCACTTTGTGATTAATGCATTAGATGCCGATTTACATGCAAATCTACCCCCAAGTTATGTTCTGAGAGGTGGAAAACACTGTCTACTTTGTTTCAAAAGAGCCCTGAGCAGCACCCAACAGCTGGTTGAGGTTGACGTGGTCACATTGACCTCTGGTGGCTGCAGCCTCAGTATGCAAGGAGAGCACTAAGGAAAAGCGGGTGGGTTTGGTGCCTGCTGCAATGAAAATGCAGTTGGGTTTGTTCCTTCTTTGGAGTCCATCCCCCATTATCTTGCCTCTTGGACGGTCATTTCTCCTCTGCCCGAAGCAGATGTGGTCTACCCCCTCTTTGTATGTACATTTTCAGTCTATGTGGTTCTTTTCCCTTAGAATCAAATTCTGTTTGCACACACTGGTGAAAACAAAAAGTGGATCCTTTGCTGGAGAGCTGAATTCATTCAGTTTCTAAATAGTGAGTCATACCTGGGGAGAGCAGATAATGCTCCCCTGGAATTTTCTGTAACGTCTGTGGTCAGTGCTTGGACCCTCCTTATGCAGGGAAGGGCAGGCTTCAATAATCTCTTTGCAAAGTCTGATTCAGAAGCAGCCAACCAAATTGGATTCACAATGAGCAGCGAGTCAGACTCTTGGTTGGTGCGTTTTCTGGAGTGGGGAGGAAAAAAGCTGGGAATGATCCCTGAAGGATAATGTTTTAAGAATAAGGCAACTGTGAGCAAGGCTGAGGTGGGAGCCAAGTGTGGAGATTCCCAGGCTCAGTCCTGCTGAGGCGGAGCCCTTTTGCTGGGGCAGTTGGGCAGCTTTGGAATGAGGAAGCCCATCCTAGTGGGAATCCAATCAACTTGCTCTAATTCAGGTCTTCCTTGCCACCCTGCGCACCTCCATGCCCTAATGTGGATGGAGATGTGTTGCCAATACCTTACCAGAAGGCTCCCACACACTTCTGCCTCCTACAGCTCCAGGGAATGGGTGTGTTCGTGTGAGGGAGAGGAATGCTGAAGGAAATACTCACTTGTTTTGCTATCTCCACACACAGATACATGCATTTCCTTCCTGCCTTGAAGGCCAATAGTCCCTTTTTTTTTTTGGGGGGTGTGTGTGCTCGTTCCTCCTCCCCTTCTGCAGTCATCACCACCACTGTGAAGGGAGCTAACCTCTGTCAGCATGCTGGGACAGGCTTACATCTGCTGTGAAAAGCATGGGAGAGATGAGCAGGTAATCGAAGTCCTTGAAAAGGTTGTGGGTATAAAGACTGAGTTTGGTCTTTTGCAGCCAAGGTTATTCTATGATTAGGAAAATAAGTAGGTTTTTTTCTGCATGTATTAACTAACCTGGTGTGAACCAGCGTGAGCCAATTAGATCAGGCTGTAGCTGATAATTCTGTTTCACAACCTCTTTTGTGTTTTCAGCATTTGTTTTTGTTCCACACAGGAACAAAAACTGCGGAGAGCTTTTTCACGACACCAAATCGTGTTAGGACAGTTACTGCAGGGTGGAAGTTATTATTAGGGGGGTTATTTAAAACTCTCTTCCCTGACCCAGCTAGGGAGACCACACTGGACTGTAGCAAACCTGCTCCCTAAAACTTCACTGGAAGCTGTAGGTCTTTGCAAAACACCGGGCTGTGAGAAGAATAGCATATTTAGTTTGGAAAAAAAAAAAGGACCAAGTAAGAAATATATTATTGAAGATGTTCTGACCAGCTCCCGTTATGGACACTGCATGGGTTGGAGGTTTCAGGGCAGGTTTGAAAAGATACTGCGCTTCCCAAAACACAGGACAGGACTTTGCAAAGCATCTAAGCTTACCATCTGCAACTGCAGCTTGAGCTTTATAGTGATGGCATTTTTCTTCCCTGCCTCAGACCTTCCTAAAGCTGTTTGTAGGAGCGGGTCAAATGATGCAGTGCTGCAACATACCCAGCCCTGCTCCCCACAGCACAGGCTCGCTTGCCTCAGGGATCCCACCAACCTCTTAGCGCTGTTGGTTGAACCACACTGCAAGGTCCTGCTGAAGACCCAGCTGGCTGTCACACTCTCTGGGCCATGTGTGCTATGTCCTTCCTCTGGTGGTGGAAACAATGTGTGGCTCACCATTTGCTGGCCTGTCATAGATTTCCTGTGTGAGCCAGGGTGGCTTGGAAAGTTTTACCAATGTGACTATTTTGGTTAGGATTTGACAAAAAAAGCTGACAAACCAACAACACAAAAAAAACCAACCCACCCTAATGTCATTCCTAGTGTGAACCCAAGTATGCCAGCACAAAAGTAGCTGCTACTGGTAAAGCTATTTTGGAAATGTAATACCTGGCTGTGAGCACATGCAGTCTGGTGGGACCATGCATCTCACATGAACTGAGGGTGTCTTGTAGGACTATAGCTTGTCTCTGAAAGGTGAGCTCTTAATCTCTGTACCTCCAAACCCTGGCCAAAAAACAGAGAGGGAACATATCTTTCCTCTCAGAACCTGTCTTATGTGTTGGGACTGGCCACCTAGCCCAGAGTCTTTGGGGATGGTCTGCTTGCTCCTGGCGTACCTGCTTTGCTCAGAGACCCTCAATAAAGGAAAGTGACTGATGGTGCTTGATGTGGGACCTGCTCTCTCTGATGTCTGCACTTTTTGAGTCACAAAGCATCCCATCCACTGCCTGTGGGGTCAGGGTGGGTGGAGGGAGAGGTTTCCTTGACATCAGCCTTGAGTTTATCTCTCTCTGGGTGAATGAGAGAAACCAACCCTTGTTTTGGGGTTTTTATCCTGACTGTGAAGATCTTATCTTCTACCACCACATAATAGCCTTCTCAGGAAATCTTTTCACTAGAGACACCTGGGTTGTTTGCCAGGATAACGAGCAGGCAAAAATTGACATGGCTTGAGTCAGAACAGATTCCCTGCAGGCAATCTTGCTTGTACTTGCTTTTGATCACTCAACCGGAGGCCTTTGGCTGGAGGTAAGGGCTGGAGACTGGAGCTGCACCCTGCTCCTGGTGGTCCTAGGTCATCACATGCCCTTTGAGTGGAGCTGTGTAGCTCTGGGTTTGCAATGGAGGGGAAGGTAGCCGTTGGGACCCCTTGCAGGGGGGGTGAGTCAGCAGTAAATTCATACGCTCGGGGTGACAACTGGTGCCTGTTGGGACAGATGCCATGTGAGAGGAGGTGGTGTTTGCTGAAAGCCCTGCGTGTGTGTCTAGTGTTTGCTTAATACCTATGTATATTTTGCAACAAAAAGGCTATGTATCTGTGTGGTGCACGTTTTAGTACTTGGTCCCAAAATTTTTCTCTGTGTATCACGCAGAGTATCAATTTCCAGATGGTGGTTGTGCTTGATCTTGAAAAGAATGTAGCAGCATGGGGAAAGGGTCTTGCTAAAGCCTCCCTTCCCTCAAACCACCTTGCTGAAGCTGGTGCAGAGGCCCTGTGGGGACCAGAGGGGATGCATCTGCCAATGGCCCTGAAGGAGAAACAAATTAAGATGTTCAGTTTGGGTGCAGCAGGAATCCCTTACAGCAGAGGACCCAGTTCATACCTCAAAACTGTTTCATGCTCCACCCACTTTGGTTTTTTCACTTACCTAAGGAAGGAGAGAAAGGTTTCCATGCAGAGGTAGGGTCTAGAAGCTGCAGTGGTGGGATGCCAAAGGCATCTCCCTTTTGGGAACGTAGTTGGCAGGGGCAGGAGCAATGTAGGGCTCCTTCATGTTGCGTCCAGAGTCCCGGAGGGGTGTGCAGCACTACTGTGGGCTGACCCGATGTGGGGGTAGTCAAGTGAACTCCCATTTCTTATGAGCTTGATATTGCACTGGGAATCATTTGCATAGAGCCTGTGCTGTCTATCCTGGCCACTGAGGTTTGACATGGTTAAGTGATTAAATGAGAGTGAAATGGGGTTGCTGAAGAAAATGAAAAACACCCTGGCCTTGGAGGGGGAGGCATATGATGTTGGGACTGAACCACATTGTCTAATTCCATCTCTCCCAGACCCCTCCTAGTCCCAGTGGCCTGCACAGATTTTGGCAATTGAGCACGTGGCAGGGGTGGAGGTTACCTTATGTGGACACGCAGATCCACTCCTGGGATTGCTGTGGCTGCTTGGGCTGTGGCAGGAGGAGGGCTTGGCCAAGGGGGACTCAGTGCTTAGTCAGGCAGGCTGGCACAAACCCCTTCATGCCCTGCGGTATGGCTCAGTCATGCTGCCCTGGGGGTGCCTTCACACCCAGCTACACCCACAGACACTGACGAGGACTGGGGGCTGAAATGAAGGCTGTGGGACCTCTTCTCGGCCTGGATCGGGCTTTTTTCTACCACCACCCTTATTTTCTCCTCTTGCCGGACCCCCTCCATCCAGAGCCAGCCCTACACCTGCACTAGCCAGGCTACCATTTCTGGAGCCCTTGAACCAAAAAAACTCCTTATGCACTTTTTTTCCTGCAGGCAGAGCAGGGGAGGCTGCAGCCTGCCAGGAGAGACACCCCCCCTGCCCAGGCAAGGGCGCATCTCGAAGGACAAGCCGGGCACCCCTGGTCTGTCGGGGGGTGAAAGCGGGTGCGTTTTGGAAGAGAAGTCACCGGCGAGCCACATCCTTCCGGAGAGCAGCCCCGGCCGCGGGAGCGGGGAGGGGAGAAAAACGGGACACACGCAGAGAAAAGCTCTTCCTCGACTCTCCCAGGTGAGGAGCAGCCCGGAGGGTCTCACAGACTGGGGGTGGCCGGGGGTGTGTGTGCGTGTGAGTGCCACCGCCACCCCCGGGGGCGGGCAGGGCTGCGCTGGGCTGGGCTCTCCGTTGCCCAAGGGGTTGCCGGTTCCCTCCCAGCCGGCGGAGGGAGGGAAGGTGCCGCGGGGTGGGGAGAGCGCTGCAGACACACCTGCCGGGGCGGTGAGACGGGCGGCGGTGGCGTGGAGCGGAGCGCGGAGCAGGGCGCTAGCCGGCGGGGATGGCGGGTAAGGGGCGAGTCCCCGGCGGGGAGCGGGGCGTGGGCGCTTCTCCCCGGGCCTTGCGGAGCCCTCGGGGGCGGCCCAGCCCCGCTCTGCCCCTTCTGCCCGCAGAGGCTGCTGCTGCGCCCGTCGGCATCTCCTCGGGGCGGCTGCGGACGAGGGTTTCGCACGGGCTGCGGGGGTGGTGAGGGGGTGTGTGTGTATTTGCTCCTCTCCTTCTCCTTTCTCCAAGCCAACTCCTCAGGGCTAGCCTCCGGCTCGCCATTCCTCGAAGAACACCTTCGGGCTGGCCGAAAGGGGGAAGCGCTGCTTCCCCCCCTTGCCCCTCGGCCCGAAGGGACTGCCTCGGGCAGGAGGAGGGGTGTCCCGGGCAGAGGAGGAGGGATACCGGCTCCCAGACCCCTTCGTCCTCTCTGCCGAGAAGGTGGTCGCTGCTTGCCCAGCCGTCTTGGCTTTCTTGGATTAGCACTCTGATTAAAAGGCATAAATCTGCTGCTGGGGAGCGGAGCTCGAAACAGCGCAACTTCTGTGACCTGCTGTTGCATCGTTCTCCAGCATACTTGTGTTCCTGTGGCAAGCGAGCCTGTCCCAAATGAGAGAGATCAGTTTCTCCAGGAAACATAGTTTGTTTTCTTTATTCAACCTAGGAGGATCCAGATCTGTATCTGTATTTAGGCTCCTAAGCCCTTTGGTGCTGGAAATCAGACACTTGAGTATCTTTTGTGGATTCAACAATTCTCTCCAGCAGACCCTGAACCTCCTGTATTTCTACTTGGAGGATTAACTTCTGTGCAGCACTCTAAGCCATCTTCCTTGCTGTGCTAGTTGGCTGTCTGAAATAACATGATATCGTTCTTGCCACAAGAAAGAAAATAAACAAAACCCAAAGAAAAGAAGGAAATCTCCTACGCTTTTTTCCCCTTGGCCTTCATGCGACATGAACCTCTGTGCTGTCCTGGGGATGTTTGCGTGGCTGGGGTAGGAAATCTGGACTTGATACCAGCACCAAAGCAGCAGGTAATGGTACACACTGGGGAGGAGTGGTGACTTCTAGGTCTCAGAAGATCTTTACTGTGCTTTGGATTGCCAGCTGAAATGATTTGTGCTGGCCTGTGAAGCAGACTTTATTTCAGGAGTGAAAATAGATATGCTGCTTGAGTTGATACCCAGCAGGGAAGAGAGCTCCTTACAAGTACCATCACAGCTTATAGGACTTGATGGAGCAGATTCATCACTGCTCTAAGGGTTTTCAGTCCACTGACTTCAGAGGTCCCTCTTGCTGTATTTGGTTGACAGAGAGATTGCCTTGTTGCTACATGTTTCCAGGGCTCCATACTGATGTGTGAAATCTGCATGGATGATACACTTCTGCGATTCCCCTTTGGCTCCAGTACCCATAGACAAGCTGCTCTGTGGGACGGTGCCCTAGAGAACTTCAGTTTGGTCACCAATGCTTGGAAACCCTCCTCTCCAACCCCACTATGAGAGAGCATGTCCTAGGCTGTGAAAACTCATGGTCCTGAGGGTTTCCCATTCTCAGGAATAGGGAAAAAGAGAAGATATGTGATGGTTGGGGGGATTTAAGAATGCTTCAGGCATGAAGATGACATCTTCCCTAGACTTCCTACTGTATATGCTCTGATCTGCCTTATGCACCACTTTCCTTGTGCCTCCTACATATCTAAGGCCCTAGGTGGACACTCAAGATCCTACTGGACCAACTTGTATGAAAACTGGCTTCTGATTTATCTGAGTTCCATTTGCCAGACTAACGAATCATTTGCAGGATCATACCTCGACTCATGTTCTCCTGTACCTACTTGTGCCTTTTACCCTGTGCTCTTCCATCATTCCTCAGACCTTCTCTTTCCTTTTATCCACCCAGCCCTGGAGAATGCCCCTCGCCAAGCCTGCAGTCTCTCAGAGCAGGAGGAGGAAGAAGATACCATCTGGGAGAAGATTGAGAGCACACGGCACCAGCTGACCCGCTCCTTGAACCCTGCGAAGCTCACCCCGTACCTCCGCCAGTGCCGTGTCATAGATGAGCAGGATGAGGAGGAGGTGCTGAATTCATGCCGATTCCCTTGCAAAAGCAACCAGACAGGTGGGAGAAAGCACAAACTGGCACTGAGTTGGACTTGGTTTGTGGGGGACAACGGCGTTTTGACACACAGTGGATGTTAACTAGAATGTGGTGGTGTGTCCTCCTGGTCACTCCCACTGCAGTGGTACCCCAGCTTTGTTGTTCTTTGAGATTCTCTGCAGCCAGACCTCCCTCTCATCCTCTGTGGGCCTTCCCCTGGATGCACACAGACAAGGGTGGTGCTCCCACTCCATTCCCTCCTCCAGCCATTCCCATTCTTGTGGATGGAAGTAGAACTAGTGGAGATGCTATTTTTTATCACAAAGCTGGTCTATGCTGTTTTCTGTTCGGTTTGCAGGGAATTCATCCTAGCTCTTTATCCTTTCTTCCAGGTTACCTGATGGACATCCTCCGGCGCCGTGGGAAGCGAGGCTACGAAGCCTTCCTGGAGTCTTTAGAGTTTTACTACCCAGAGCACTACACACGGCTAACAGGGAGAGAGCCAGCCCAGCGCTGCTCTATGATCCTGGGTAGGGGCAGGTGTTTTGTCCCTGCTTCAGCTGCTGCTTGCATGGGAAGGGCCAGAAATCCATGCGTGTGCATGCATGAAACCCTGGTTCATGCTACCAGTGTGCAAGGAACCCTGACAGCTCTGTGCTTTGGGTCTGGCGGGGGGTGGGGGGTGGGGCAAAAGTACATGTGTGATGGACTGTGGTGCTGTAAGCCTGGGATAAGAAGAGCTGAAATCCCACAGGAGAGCTTGGCACCCCTTGGTGGAAAACAGAGCATTGGGCCAATCTGCAGGCTCTTGTTTTGGAGTTAGCCTTGTCTCAGCAGCCAGGACCTGATTCTCCTTTGTCTCCCTGCCAGATGAAGAAGGCCGTGAGGGACTAACTCAGTTCCTGATGATGGAGGTGAAGAAGGTGAGGGCTCAGTGCAAAGAACACCTGCTGAAGGAGCACCAGCTTCAGGTGAAGAACCATGCACTGCAGCAAGAGCAGGCTCATCTGGAGCAGCAGCTGCAGGAGCTCCTGAAGGTGCAGGAGCGTTATCAGCGGCTGAGAGAGGAGTGGGACTCCAACAGTGTGGAGCTGCTGAGGCTGAAGGACGAGAACTACATGATGGCCATGCGCTATGCACAGCTCTGCGAGGAGAAGAACATGGCTGTGCTGCGGAGCCGGGACCTGCAGCTGGTGGTATGGCCTCAGGGAGCATGGGGGTTGGTGGTGGGAGGCGGTGGAGGTCTGAGGGCTGAGAGGAATGCATGCGGAAATCTGTGCGGTGGTCCGTGAGTGTGAAGGAGCTGGTGGCAGGCAGGAAGTGTGTTGGGGTGTTTGCCACTGCTCTTGATGGGGAGCATGCCTTGCGCAGGGCTGAATGGCCAAGTTGTGGGCAGGGCATGGGAGACTCACCCCTGCCCTGGGGCAGCTGGAGATGCATCACCAGATCCTGCTGCAACTGGAGATATGTCACCTAGAGGAGCCAGAACCAACTCCACAGAGGAGCTGTGAGGGCGATGCCTTCCGCAGCATCTCTCGGCTCTCAGCCTGGCTATCGGTACCATGAGATGCCCTGTTTGTTCCTGCATGTGCTGCCTGCTCTGCTGATGGGTGCTTGTGCTGTGTCCAGGCAGCCCAGGCATACAGCAGCTGATTCTGTCAAGCTGAGTGCTTGTATTTACTCCTTCCCCGGGAAAGGGCTTGCATATTCCTCTTTCTAGTGAGGATGGTAGCTGTGGAGCCACCCTCACACGGGGCGATGGGTAATGTGTGCTTCCTGGAGCTGCCCAGTCTGCCTCACCACTCATAGGAGTGTTTTGGCCCAGACTCCATCCCCCCACCCCCACTGCTCCCCAACACCTCCTCATGATGTTTGGCAGACTCATGCCACATACCTGAAGGAATTCATGACGCTGCACTCCAGCTGCCGAGCTTTCACCTCCAGCAAACACGCACCCATTTCCTGCCTGGGCAAGGACAGCCCTACCTTGAACCTATTAATAACCTGGTTTCCTCTGCTCTGCTGCCTCCTGACATTCCTCCTACCAGTCTGGGCTTGGACCTAGCATGCAGCCCCGCTGTTGCCTTTCATTCCTTGCCCTGCTCTGCCAGCCCCAGGATCCTCCCCTACCTTTTATCCAGTATTCCTGCCAATGCCAGCTCCCCTGGGCCTCCTCTGAGCAGGGACACAAGTTACTTGTGGGTGACTGTGTGGTGGAGAAATCCCCCTGGAAGCAGGGTGGGCCACCAGGTCCCAGTCTGCCTTCCTCTCCTGGCTCCAGGGTCCAGAAGTGACCACTTCCTGAAAGTCATTCTAGGTCTTTTGAGCAGATTTGCAGAAGTAATCCAGTTCCCAGCTCCCTCCTTGGCAATTTTGGCAGTGCTGCTTAGTGCTCAGTGGCTTTGATGGGTTTCCCCTGCCCTGTTTGCTCTCAAAGCCTACCTGGCTGTGAAACTCTGGTTCTCTGATCAACCTCATCTGTCATTATGGGTCTGTGAGGACCTCCCTTACTCCTGAAGTAACTGACCTCCCCTGTCTCCAGTGACATGTTGGTGGAGGAGTGTAAGAGCAGGCCAGGGTGTGATGATGCATCTGTAGTACCCTGCAGCCTCCTAGCTTGAGCCTCAAATGCTTCCCAGGCCAGAGGTGGCCTCCCTGCACTGAATAGCCTCAGGAAAATATTTTTTTTTTTCTACTGTGAATTTGTTTCTCAGCTATTCTAGGAGCTGGAAAGCCTTTGAGAGACTCACAGCTGCTGGCCCTGGTGGTGCACCAGGGATCCCTGGTCCACTCGTGGTCAAGGCCAGCTGCACTGACAGTGCCCCAAGGTAGCAAGAAAATTGTTGTACCAAGAGAGGATCCTGAGACTGAATGCACTTATGCAAGTGCATCTTCCTCCTTGACCCTGCGGGGAAGAGCTTTTGTGTGCAGCTGTGCTAACCTTGGCCCAGCGACAGAATAGTCCTTTGTGTGGTTGCTCAGCCCTTGCTTGCCTTGCCTCCAGACCCTTTTTCTGCCCAACGTCCTCTCTGTTTCACTCTTCCACTAAGAGGTGCAGGGCCATGTGTATCAGACTGTTTCTTCTTTGGGTTGCAGGTGGACCAGCTGAAATGCAAAGTGAACAGCCTAGAAGAGGAGTGCAGCCTGCTGAGGAAGCAGACATCTGCACTGCCCCAGCGAGAGGCGGAGGAGCAGGGCCACCCCGATGCTGTGTCTGAGCTATGGGCTGAGAACCAGCGGCTCACGGCATCATTGCAGGAGCTGCAGGGCATGTTGAAGGTACCTGACAGGGCAGGGCAGGCTCCAAGTCACCTCCTGTCATGGTGCACCCCCAGTGCTGGTGACATGGGCACTAGAAAGATGAGGGAAATCACTGTCCCTTCCTCTGAGCATATTGCTTGATTGTGGTTGCTGCTGTTGCTTCTGGGTCTGGGCAGTGATTGGGTCCTTGTTTCCAGCTCTGTCACTCTTGGATGTGCTCACAAGTGTGACTTTGTGCCTTGGAGTGCATAGTAGACTAATGCATGAGTGATGATGGTAGTTGTGCCAGTCTGCCTGTTGCTGCCCTGTTGCTCCCTTGGTGCTTTGTGGTGCAGTTATGGTACCCTCTCACCTCCTAGACACCCGGCGAGGGCCCAGTGCCAGGCTCTGAGCGGATCCTGCTGGACATCCTGGAGCACGACTGGAAGGAAGCCCAAGATGACCGGCAGGATCTCTGCCAGAAGCTCAACTCCCTGCAGAATGAGCTGCAGTGGGCTGAAGAGCTGAGGGATAAGGTAGAGCATCCATCACCACCCCCATCCCTGCACACTGAGAGGGGACGGAGCGGGCTAAGAAGCCACAGCAATTGTGTTCAGGAGGGCTAATGCTTGCTGCTTGCTATTGCCAGTACCTCCAGGAGGTGGAAGATCTGCAGCTGAAATACCGGACGCTGCAGAAGGACTGTGATCTCTACAAGCACCGTATGAACACAGTGCTGCTGCAGCTGGAGGAGATTGAAAAAGAGCGAGACCAGGTGAATTGCTCTACACCCCAGTTCTCCACATCCTAGCAGGACCAAGGCTTTTGCCTCTGGATACCCCCTGCTTCCCCAGTGGATCTTCTCCATCCATGTCAGGGTGAGAGATGGGGATTAGTAGTGCTGTTTTGTGCTTTTTCTCACTCTGAGCCTGGATCCTTGCAGGCAATCCAGAGCCGTGATGGGGTGCAGCTACAATACTCCCAGAGCTTGATTGAGAAGGACCAGTATCGCAAACGCGTGCGGGCCCTGGAGGAGGAGCGGGACGAGCTCCTAAGCAAGCTGAGCCAGGCAGAAGGGCTGAAGAGCACGCTGGAGGCACAGCTGCAGCGGTGCCAAGGCAGCCACAGCCTGGGCAAGGTGAGGGTGGCTGGAAAGAAGGGAGAATAGAGAAGGCAGAGGGGTCAGGATTAATTTCTGGGGGATGCAGTGGGATGATGGAGTCCCTTCTCTCCCAGATGTGCAGCTCTTCCTACTCCCTCTGCTCCGACCTCAGCAGCACCTGGAGCCTCGTAGACAAACCTACTAGCTTTACAACTGGGCTTGTGGATGCACTGGGGGTTTCTGCTATCCCATTGCCAGGAGATTCGGCCATTCAGAGCATGGTGAGTGCTTGACCATGAGAGGCTGACCCTCAACTGAGGGCAACAGGGACCCACACTGCTCAAGAAGAGCACAGAGGTATTGGAGTGGGCTCATCGTGGGGCTGTGACTTGGTGGAAGACTGGGCATGGGGTGGTGTGTGAAGTGGGAGCAGATCCCAGGTGTGAAGCTTTCTTCTTTCTATCTCTTACAAACTGGTCAACGCTGCACCAAAGTGTGTAGTACTCAGCTGGGTGGGAAAGAGGAGGAAGCAAAACTTTTCATCCCATGTGACACCCTAGAGATAACAGCCCCATGTAAGGTGTTATCCTCCCCAAAAAACTCTTTAGTCTACACATGCTGGGGAAAAATCCCAGCTCTTTTGAATCCTGTAGCAGCATCATATTGTTTTTAATGGAGTCAGGTTCTTGCCAATTTCCCCTTGACTCTTTGAGCCCTTATCCTAGAGCACCCTGAAGTGGGTGGTCCTACAGGTTATTTGCACACCTCCAGCTAAAAGTTAGATACAATGACAAGGCTGGATATTCCCTTCATCTGCTGCTAGTCGGATAGCTTGTACATTGCAAAGAACTGGGAATGCAGTGTCATGCATCTCCATCTGTGCTCTCTCCCTGTGAAAACAAGGTGCCCCTGGGTGTTTGGAAGGATGTGGGTGATCCCTGAAGAGGGATGTGGTACCTTAGGAGTTGTTTGCAACCTAGCCCAAAGGGAGGGGAGTGCTGGCTGTTGGTGTTAGCAGGCATCTCTCGCTCTGCCCAAGGATGTGACTCCCGACAGTGAGAAGGATATCAACCGCCTTTCCACCTTCCCTTTTCCCCCTTGCATTGGCTCTATCCTCCGTCGGCAACGGGAAGATGGATGCATGCCCTACAAAAGGTGATTACTGGAGGCTACTTGAGGCTGTGTCTCCTCTGTGGGGGCTGTGAGGGCTGGGGAGATCAGACTGTCAGGGGAGGGGAGAGCCTGGAGTGGGGACTGAGAGTGGGAAGGCTTGCTGGGAGCTGCATGCTGACTGGGAGGTGGGGAAAGGCTGTTGGGGTGGGGTTGAGATTGGGATGCAAACAGGCTTTGGAAAAGCTGCTGCCTCACAGCTCACCTTTGTGTCTCCTTTGTAGCTTGTCCTGTGGCTCCTTCAGCAGCATTGAAGATGCAACAGGTACCAGGGTGGAGACTTTCCCCAAAGGGCTTAGCTAAAAAGAAGTGATGGCTGTGGGGAGAAGGGTTGAGAAACTGACACACACACACACCCCCACCCCCCACCCATGCCTTTGGTTTGCACAACTCACTGTGAGGACTCTGCACCCATAGCAGGGCACTGTGGACCCATGTGTCCCGCCCCCCTGCTATGCCAGGCAAAGCAGCTGCAAAAGCTGGCTTTTCCTCTGTAGAGCAGGTAGCTATTCACATCAGCTCTGGTTAATTCATGGTGAGCTGCATTGGTGGAGAACTTGATGTGGAGTTGGAGGGGTAGGTAATAGAAGAAAGAAATGCCTTCACCCTGAGGTTTTATTTATTCTGAGTGATGGGTTGTAAATCTTCTGGAGTAGAGCTCCTGGTGCTGGCAGGTCCTGTGGTGGGTGAACACCGTGCACATCCACGTGGCCCTGGCTGCTGCTGCCTTCTGACAAAATGCTGATGAAGGGAGCGAAGATTTGGTTGTTCTCAGGAGACGTGGGAAATCCTTTCTAGGGAGGTTACCATTCAAAGCCTCCTGCAGCCTCAATTTCTTAGTCAGATGTTAGAAAATGCCTAGGAGGGGGGTGACAGACCCTTGCCACTCCAAGAATGTGAGCTCCCTGCAGCACTCGCAGAGGTGATGTGCCCTCTCTCTCCCTCTTGCTCTCTTTCCTAGGCAGTGGTTTTGCTAGCACCTCGCTTGGGGCCTTCTCCTCTTCTTCCAGCAGCAGCTACGCCAGGGTGAAGTCAGAGATCTGCTTGTCCACGCTTTCCAGCCACAAGGAGGTCACTAGGAGGTGACTGCTGCTCTCTGAGCTGGCTGCTTGGGGGGATGTTTCGTGGTGCTGGGGGACCATGCGTGGGAGACCCTTCTTTTCTGCCTCTCCCCTTGCGGGCTCTTTCTTGATAGAGGGAGAGGAGAGAAATGAAGATTCTATAGTCCTTGCTCCCTAGCAGGAGTCCTATTTTTTGTGCTGTTCCATATGTTATGGCAGGGGTGGGGATGTTGCCTTGGGCTGAACACACCTCTGTCTTGGTAGAGAGAGGACCAGGGGAGCCCAACTTAGCTTTGGTGTTGGTGCTGGTGGGATGGCTTGGGTCATGTGGGTTCATAAGCTCTGTGTGTATGCCCTGGTGATGGCTGTGAATCATGAGCTCTGTACTGCAGTGCTCAGTACAACAAACACTCTGTAGCTGGATGCAAGGCATGGGGGACTGCTTCATAGAAAAGGCAGCAAACTTCAGTTGCTGGACTTGTCATTTCTCCTTGCCAGGTCGCTGGCGGTACAGCTTACTAGTATGGGTCACCCCAGCAACCCCTCACCCCAGGAGAAGAGGCTTGGAGCAGACATCTCCATCCTTGGAGGGAACAGGACAGGGATTTACATCCAGTGGGTCAAGCCAGGCTCACGGGTTGAAGATGCAGGACTCAGGGAAGGGTGCCGGCTCATTGAGGTGAGTCTGGGAATGCGCTTGCTTTGTGGGTTTGCAAGGCACCTGAGATGATGCAAGGAGTGTGGAGTGATCCCCAGTGCAAGCTGACCTCTACCCAGCTTGAAGTCCACCTCCATTTCTCTTGTTTCCCAGGACTGCTCCCTGCCTAGAGCATTATGCAGCACAAACACCCACTCAGGTCTCGTGGCACTTGAGTGTACCTGTGCATGTAAAATTGCTGAGACCTTCTGAAACACTTCCTTCAGCTGTGGGAGGGGAGAAACAAAAAGGAGTCATGCAGATTAAGACAGTAATGTGGCTATATGTCCCTGGAATTGTCTGTCACCTTGTAGTATTTCAGAGCAGTTTGCGTCCTGCACATGCCTGTTGTGAAGCGATCAATTCTGGAGCAAGATTTCTCAGGCCTTTGTGACCCTCCTGAGCTATAGAGAATAATTGCTCTGAAGAAAGCTCCTGGAGGGAAAGAAGGGCATTTGTTTTGGCAAAAATGACACTGCTTGAAATACAGCTACACTACTTGAATTAATATCCCACCTGTAACTGAAAATAAACCAGCTCTGTCACCTTGACTCCCATGCACATTCATGCACACACATTTGCTTTCACAGCAGCCTGGCATCTGGACTAGGTGGTGGCTAGCAGTGGGTATTTCAGAGGCATAGGAGAGAACCAGAGGCAGACTGAGGATGCCTTGTCCTTGGGTTGAGCCTTTCCTGGTCCTGCCTCGTGCTGTAACGTTTCTTGTATAACCCTGGTGGGTGAGGGAGCTGGCGGGGAGTCTGCTCTTCCAACCCCTACGTCTAATGGCATTGGGTCCTTGCTAGCTGAGGGTGCCATCGCTGAAGGAAGAGGTGCTATCCCTGGAGAACTGCACACGGGAGGTTGCCTACTTGAGCCTGCTGCATTGGGATGAGCCCTCCAGTCTTGTCTTTCAGCTGGACCTGGAAGGTAAGGCCCTGGCAGCTGGGTCTCCTTTGAGCCTGAGCTCTCTGCCTCCCTTTCTAGACCCTCCACCCAGCCCTAGAGGTAAATCTCAGTTATTCTTTCTCCTCTCCTGTTTGGTCCTAGGCCACCATGTGTGACACAAAGGTTGGCTGTAGCTCCGGTAGCTTTCCCTGTCTGGTGTGACACGTGCATCCTCTAAGTTACAGGATGGAGGTACAGACTTTCTGTCTGTTTGCCTCCTCTGCACCCCCCACCTCAATCTGTAGCATCACAGCTGTGCTTGGGACTTGCCTATCTTGTTGGTGACGGTTGTCTCCTCTGTCCCTGCTGGTGACTTATATCTCCTGCTTCAGGATACCAGCCTCTGCGGGAAGCCCTAGAAGAAGGGAAGAAGTTTTCAGGAGACTCATTCTACGTACGCACCAACCTGTCCCTCCTGGAGCCATCAGACCCTTATGCTCTGTGTGTCAAGTGTCGGGAGATCCTCCACGTCATGGACACCATGCACAAAGGGCGGCTGGAGTGGTACTGTTCCCGTGTCGATCCCTTGACCATGCGGGACCTGGACAAGGGGACAGTTCCCAACTACAGCAGGTAAAAGGATGAGGAGGGTAGGGGGTACCTGGGGTACCTGCCCCATTTCTATGTGGCGAGCATCCCCTAGGAGTCCTGAGGGGGTGCAGACTAGCCTCTTGCCCAAGCCTTGTATGAAGGATCAAGTATGGCAGTGTTTGAGTGCTCCTAAGAGACTGGGAGGTTGAGTGAGGGCTTTGATATGCCTATGCTTCAACAGGTCTCTGTGGGGTTTGGCAAAGAGGGCCACAGCAGGTTCCTGGTGGCTCTAGAGTTGCTTGAGTGCAACCTCTCTATCTTTTCAGGGCTCATCAGCTTTTGAAGATCCAGGAGAAGGGCCAGATGCCTGGGCAGCAGAGGGGCCACAGAAATAATGTAAGCCAAAGAAGCCAGCAATGAGAGCCGTGTGTGTCCCTGTGGCCATCCCACCACCTCAGCATGCAATCTGCCCTGCTCCGTAAACCAGCTTGTATAGAGGTGGCAGCTGGGTTAGAAAGCAGAGCAGGGGGTTATAGCCCAGGCAGCGTTACTGCTCTGTGGCTGCTTTCCTACCTCTTTCCTGCTTCCCAGACTGAACCTGATGGGTGGCAGACTCAGTCCCATGATTTCTGTATGTGAGCTCTCTCCCCTTTGCCAGTGGGTGTTCTGCAGCCAGCTCTGTGCGTGTGTGTCTGAACTGGTCTATGCTCTTGGCCTTATTTCCCTCACCTTCTCCTCAGCTAAAGAAACGGGCCTTGGACCAACTGCGCCTGGTGAAATCCAAACCACAAAGAAGCGCAGAACAGCCCCCTCAGCAGCTGTGGCTGGACCCCTGCTCAGGTTAGCTGTTACCCCAGCCCCATCACCCTTGGAGACCCAGTCATCCCCTGTGGGCACTGAAGGGACATTGGCATCTGGGATGCTTTAATATCTTTGTCCAGGATCCCTTTTATAACCCTGCTAATGGGATTTTGGGTATCCCGTGCTCCTTTTCCTAGGCTTTATGGGGTTTTCTGTTGCTTCTGTCGTTCTTGAGGTCATCTAACTTTTTGCGGAGGATAAACTGGTGTGTAACTCAAGGAAGTCTCCCAGGAAATGGGCAAGGGGGGGCTACAGCCAGTGTATCTGCCTGTGGGTGAGTGTTATAACCAGGGTAGGATTTCTCCTGGGACATAGGATGGTTGGTAGATGCCTCCACAAGTCAGGATGAGAGGATGGTACGGGAAGAACAGGATGGTCTGTAGGCTAGTGGCAGTCTCCTCTCCCATGTTCTCACTTTTTGGCTCTCTCTTCTTCATTCCTGTCTTCCAGACCCGGACACGAGCCTGAAGCCCTACAGCCTGGTGCGCCCTGTGGTGGTCAAGACGCCCCGTCCTGTGGTGCTGTCACCTAACTGCATTGCCCCACGGCTCATCAGGAACCTGCTGGATTTGCCTACCTCTCGTCTGGACTTCTACGTCTGCCCAGCAGGTAGGGAGCAATGAGTGGCTGACGTATCCAAGGCTGTTTTAGGAGCCTGTGGCTGAGTAAAGTACACAAGTCTACTTCCCAAGGCTGCTTTCCCCCTTTTACCTCCTGCCACTTAGCCTTATGGTGGGAAGCTAAGATATTGCTCAAGGAGGTCACTTCTGTGGAGGCCTTGGCCAGGCCAATTCAGGGAAGAGGTGCTTTTACCCCTGGAAGTATGAGATGTAGTCTAATGGGACTCTTGGAGAGGACACACAGTGCCTCTTCAGCAGCTAAGTGTGGGGGTCTTCCCAGGCAATACCCATTGACATGTCACCTTTTTGGGCTGAGCATCTGCAAGACGTTCCCTCCTATTTTTAACTGTGTCCTGATCCTTTGGTCCATGGGGAAACCAGCCCTTCCTTCTGGTTTCCAGGGGCATGGTAATCCTCTCACTTCACTTGAGTGGGTGGCGGTGGCATTGCCATGTTGGTTTGGGTGTCTCTTCCCAGAGATGAAGCCTCTGGCTGAGGTGAGGTCTGCAGGTTGTCTTCATGCCAGCTCTTCCTCCCCAGGGACAAGAGGATCCAGCCTCAGTGCTGTTGTCCTCTCCCTTCTACCAGCAGCCTGATGCTGATGCACTGCTGCAGAGGCTGCTGTGGAAAGGGCTTTTCTCCCATATGGAGACAGAAGACAACTGCTTCTTCATTCCTCCTCCCTTCACCACCTCTCTCCTTCCCCCGTGTTGAGAGTTCTCCCTTTGCCAACTGCAGGACCGAAAAATGAGTTTGTATATTTTTTGAGGAGTGGTGGTGATGGAGGTAGTGGAAAAATCTCTGGATTGCTGAAGAAGGCTGGCTCTGCAAGATTTGGCCTCTGGGCTCGTTGTCTGAGTGACTTGGCCATATATCCTGCCCTACTGAGACCTCTGCAGGGTCCTCCTCACATTGCATGGGGATGCGCTTTGAAGCCGTTCCTGTGGTTGGGGACTTTACACTGTGGGCAAAAACCTGGTTCTCCCCTGTCAGTTCTGCTTGTTGCAAGGGAAAGAAGGTGGTCTGGGAGCCCCGAACTATTTCTCTTTTCTTTGCTGCTGCTCCTTTCCCTTGGAGAACTCCCCAGACATTGTAGACTTAGTATAAGCCAGCCCAGCTTCCATAGAAGCCTGCTGCCCCCAAAGGAAACAGAAGGCTTTGGGGGATCCAGCTCTACCTGGGAGGTACTTGTGCTACCAAGAAGAGGTAGCAGAGGATGCTCAGCCAGCCTGGGGCTTGGGAGAACTGGAACATGCTCTGGACCCAATTCCAAATATGCGCCTGCTTCAGCCATGCTGAGCTGTGAAGCCTGCGCGTACGTGTGCGCGTGTGTGCGCATGTGACTGGACCTTGCTGTCCTGCCAGTTCTGCCCACAGTTCTCTGTCTCGGCACCACCGATGTTGGCTTGGCTGCTGGGTGCTGTCCTGCCTCTGAGCAGGAGCTGGCTCAGGAGGTTCAACTTGACCCTCATCTTCCTCGCACAACAAGATGCACACTCCTTGCTTCCCCAGCCCTGCTACTCACTGAAGCCATCTATGAGCCCATGCAAACAAACCCTGCAGAAAACCTACTTGGGAAAATGAAGTGACTGTTTTTCTGGCATACTCTGTTACAAAGGGGGTGAGACAGTGTAGCAGTATGGAAGGGGGGATGATAGCTGCGAGCTGGCTTAGGCTGCTGTGGTACTGCAACACAAGTGCTGCTCTTGCCCTGAAAGGTGTTTTCAGCTGTGATATCTTGTTTGTTCTGTACACAGAAAGCTGAAGGAGATCCATGCCAATGTGCAATGTTGTATAATTAGACTCGCTCTCCAGAATCCATAAACACTGAACTTGATGAGCATCAGCGCAGCAGCAAACGCGCAAGATCTGAGGTAGAAAGTGCATGCAAGAGGGAGAAGGGGCTGACATCTCCTTTTTAATTTCTCCTCTTGGCTCACAGAGAAGCTGGCAGAAGGGGATCCTGGCACGACCCACACTCAGGAGCATCCTGAGTCTAAAACTTCCCCCCGAACTGGGCGAATCCGTGTGATCCGGGAGGCGATGGAGAAGGTGCCGAGCTGTTTGGTGTGGGGAAAGAGGGCTAGGATGGGGCACCCTGTTCAGATTGGAGAGGAGGAAGGGGCAGCTGAGTGGCGGAAGAGGGAGGGTGGTGTGATGATGGAGAAGGAGCTGCTTGCTTGGGGGCTCTGTAATTTGGAGGGTGTTTTAGGTCCAAGTGCTGTGGGATTGTGGAGCAGCAGACAGACTTTTTCCGAAGTCTCTGTTGAGCTCAGGTGAAAGAAATGGCAGCTGAGGACTTGTGGGGGAGGTGGTGGGAAATGCCACACACAGATGTGACCTCCCTGCTCTCACATTTCTCATCTTTGCTGTGCTCAGGGCAGACGGAGAAACGAGGAGCTGTGGGTGACAGTGATGACAAAGGGGATGTGAAGATGGGCTGTGGCTGAGTGAGGCATCCAGTGGCCTCTTGGGTTGGGTTGGCAGTGATGAAGTGGGTGACCCTGCTCTTTAATTCTCCCCTTCCCTCTTGGCACTGTCTGTAAATCCCACATTTAATGGAATTACTATTGGAAAAGCAATGATATTTCACAGTATGGGGTTTGATTTAATGTAACTGTCAGGAGCTGGGGTTATTTTTTCTCCATTTAAATCAGTAAATCTATTCAATTTCCCTTCCAGAATAAACACTGTCTGCTAGAGCTGGGAGTTCAGAGTGTGAGGGATCTAATTAAAAGTGAAATATACCCCATCATTATCCATGTTGAGGTCACAGAGAAGAACGTTAGAGGACTCAGGTAAGAAAAGACAGAGTGGCACTGATGAAGGATATTGCAGGAGGACAGAGAAGCCCTTGTCTCTGTTCAGAGGGAGAGACAAGGATTGGGGTGAGACCATTTGTTATGTGTGTTGGATTTGGCTGCTGTGAGGGGGGAAAAAGAGCAGGAAATTGGGCTTTGTCTATGTGTGAGGGAGTTCCTGGGTGTATTTACCACCCCATCTCTTTGTGCCAAGAGTAATGCTTGTCTCTGTTTTCCTCAGGAGCTTGCTGGGGAAGGCGGGCCAGCGGGACTCGGAGGTGCTGAAGGTGTGCCGCAGTGCGGAGCAGGCTCTCCACACTCTGCCATGCTCCTGGGCCCGCGTGGAGCCCCACGCCTGGAGCCATGCCGAGGAGCTGCCCAAAGTGGTTCGGGGATGCATCTTCCAGGAGCAGACCCGCCCACTGTGGATCGAGGAGGGCAATGACTGAGCTGGGGGTAGCAGAGCAGGCACGGTCAGCTACTGTACCCGATAGGTGTTCTCAGACGTCCTTGCTTCCCCAGGCTCCTCCAGGTAGCATGTGCTTCCTCCCTGAGGGGATGCCATCAGCAAGGGCCCCCCAGGGGTAGCCTTCCTGGTGCCCTTGGGGCCACCAAGGGCTGGGGAGTAACACATGCTGCCTCCCCTGTCTGAGCTTTCTGTATTTTATTGGAGAGATGTCTTCCACTGTCATGGTGGAAACCATCCTCGTGGGCTGTTCTCCCATCGCCCTGGGCTGACCTTGTCTCTGGTAGGCGGTCAGATTGCCAGATGGGGAATATAGGGGAACTGTGTGGAATCAGGCTGCGTAGGAACATACCCCCCCACACACCTGAAGCCCTGCTCCCATCGCCTCTATGTCTCCTGCCCTGCAGCACTGTGTGCTCTGAGTCCCCTCTTCCCCTGTCTACCTTGCCTCCAGCTCCACAGCGCAGGGAGCATGGCTTGTGTGCCAACACCCTGCATCAGATGGAGTGACACTAAGCTTGCAACAAACCCTCTTTTATACGAGCTGTACTCTTTATTGCTTGTAAATTATTAATGGAGCCTTTTATTGGCTAACCACATATAAAGGAGAATTAAATACTGTTCATAATGGGAATGGGTGGCAGGCTTTGGGCTTGTGTTACTGGGAAGGTTCAGGTGATGCGTGACAGGGTGTTTTTCTCCTTCTTTAGCTGAGACCCAACTGCTCGGCCCTCCAGGTAAAGGAGGGAGCACTGCTTTTGCTGTTGCAGAGTAGCAAGAGGTGTGGGGAGAGGCCGGGCTGAGAGTGCCAGAGACCAAGCCCTCTCCCATTTCTACTTTCCCCCTGCTTTTCAGTCCCTTGCTTCTCCACAGTGCTAATGCTGGCCACGTTGCTCTAGGAAACCCAGGGAAAAGCTCGCTTGATGTGGATGGCTGAGGCCCCTAGAGCTTCATATCCCTCTGTGTCCTGGTTATCGTGAAGCAACAAGCCAGCTATTTCTTCCTCCTGGAGGACAGCAGTGAGAGTGAGCCCAGCCATGCTGCCAGAAGAGTAGAGGCTATGCCACTAATGGGGGCTATTCTCACCCTGACATGGGATCGAGTGCGGGTTCAGACTCTGGCAGAGGGAAGATGGAGGGTTTGGGTAGCAGCATCTGTGCCCACCCACCCTAGCATGGTCCTGACACCTAACCAATCACCTATATCAATCAGCCCTGCTATGGAAAAGGGGTACCAGGATACCCATGCTATGGAGAGGTGGTGGTTGTGATGACGGATGGTCTTTCCTCTGGGGCATGCAAGAGGAAAATGGAGTCTGTGGCTCTGGGAGACTCCATGGGGCATGAGGCTAGGCAGAGGGCTGAGCCTACTGATCTTGGGGTCTATGGGAGAAGATGGGCAACCAGCAGCAGAGTTAAGTCCTCTCTGTCCTCCTCATTCCTGTGCTTAGGGCACTGCTAGTGCCGTGCACTTTTGAAGCTCTCAGCAAAGATTAACTTGCTGATCTTCACAGGTCCCCTGTGGGGTGTTATTTCAGGCTTTAAACCAGTTGCCTGTGTCTTTTATGAGGACGAGAGTGAAGGGGGGAGGAAAGAAAATGAGAAGATTTTAACCTGCAGTCACTAAAATGTAGAGCAAAGTCCCAGCTCTGCCCTGGAGCGATGCAGCTCTCCTCCCAGGGATGGGGGAACTGATGGGGGGAACACATGGCTCCAGATGAAAGCTCCCAAGTGGCATCCACTCCAGGAGATGCAGACTGAACATCCCTGCACAGCCAACCCCCTGGGAGGGTGCTTGCCCTGCAGGCAAACAAAGTGGGACTCTTGTTGAGCTGATGAGAAGACAAGTCCCAAAGTGAGCTCCTATCCACTCTGGCATGGATTTGGAGATTAGAGTTTGCACCTTTGCATGGAAAAAAGTAGCACTTGAGCACCCAGGGAAAACACTCCATGTTGAGGTGCTCCGATTCAGGGCTTGACAGCTCTTTCTGCCTCTGCTGGCACTGGGGACTAGCCCTATGGCCTAGGCTAAGGGTGGTTAAGAGCAAGCCCCCCCATTTTCAGTTGTCAGACTGTGCTTCCAGCTTGGTGCTTGCTAGCACACCCCCGCAAATAAACATATGGCCCTGGGCCACCAGTGTTGCCAGACAAAGGGAAAGGAAGGCAGAAGAAAGTTGCTGGGAAGCAGGCTGGCACTGCCCAGCTCCCCAAGCAATGGGTGACATTGCCTTGCTTGCTCCCAGGATCCTTCCAGGCCCTCTCTTTATCCCTCGTGTCTCCCCCGAGGCTTTCAAAATCCAGCATCAACTTGTTCTGGACACGGGTGAGAAGCGGGGCAGAGGGCTCCAAGGCAAACATAAATGACCCGTGTGCTGCCCTGCATACCCCAGCCCACCTTCCTTGTACCTCTGGGGGGTGTGTCTGCCTGCTTGGGGGAATGAGTCACGGGTTAGGTAACAGGCAGAATGCAATTAGCAGCCCTGGGCACTAATTACTAGCTGTAACAGCCTTGTGCAAGCCCCTGTAAGAGTCACCCAGAGCAAGATTTCTCCCTCCCGGCTAGGGGATTGGCAAGGCAGTATGTGTCACCCTGGGAAGTCACTAGCAGAGCTGCACCAGGATGAGGTCTCTGTCCCATGCGCTTCCCTGATGATGGGTCAGCCAGCCCCACCCCAGGGCAGGATCAGGCACTGAATGGCCTCCCCATCCCTGGTACTCCAGAAGAAAGAGGTGTCTCACAGTGCAAGAAGCAGTCTGTGCTCACTTCTAGCATCGCGCATGTTCTGGCTATTTCATGGCTGGGTCTGACCTGTTCCACTCCTGGCACCACACTCTGTACAAGGTAGCTTTGAATCATATTTGTATGTCTTTTTGGGGCATCACTAAGGTTCTTCTGCCTGTGTC
This sequence comes from Podargus strigoides, assembly GCA_028020825.1. NCBI lineage: Eukaryota > Metazoa > Chordata > Aves > Caprimulgiformes > Podargidae > Podargus > Podargus strigoides. Next base: position 114,691,332 of record CM051663.1, on the reverse strand, counting down.
CTTCCCAAATGATCTCCCGATCTCCTAGGCCAGGGTTGGGAGGTGCTGCAGGATGCCTGGGAGCCATGGAAGCTGCCTTTACAGCTGCCTGGGGCTGCTGGCATGCAGCTGAAGCACTCAGAGTGGTTAATTTCTGGCTCAGGAGCAGTGGCGAGCCATGGGAGCAATCCCAGTATTTAGTGCAGAGGCAGCGGGTCAGTCATAGAAGCTCCCATCCTTGCAGTAATGTAAGGCCTGAAGGTGAATGACTCCCCTTCCCTGCCCCAAATCAGTGTACGAGAGCATTGCTATTCAAAGTGACCTAAAAATAAAACCTTCAGGGACCCTCCAAAGGGATATGGGAGATGCTCTGGAGATGTTCTTGCTTCGGGGGAAGGCTAGGAGTCTTGGAGAGCTACATAGAAGAGAAGTAGATTCAGTGGTTTCTTCCTTACAAAAGAAAAAAGCTGCAGCCAGGGACAGGTCTGGGGTGAAAGTGTGAGGCCTGGAGAAACTGAGCACACGTTTTTAGCCCTGCAGGAAGGTCTTCCTGGTGGGAGTCTGGAACAGAGAGACACCCTGATCCCTGCCCTTACCCCTTTTTCTAAGGTCCCATGATCTGACATGTGCACGGGGGGGGAGGGTGGGGGTTCTTTGCCACACAGAGCCATGTCCCCCCCCGCCATTTCCCCCAGGTCCCCATTTTATTACTTTTTATCTTTATTTTTTTTGGTATGCTGAGATTGAATGTCCACAGCTTGCAGCTCCCTGAGGAGGCGTTCTGATTTCGGCAGTTTATGTAGAGCACTACCATCCTGCTGTCCCCACGCTCACTGCGCAGGGTAGCTGGGGTGGGGGTGTGGGTATCATCCCCCTCCTGGGCTGGTTGCTTCTCTGTAACCCCCAGTTCCTCTGTAAAGTGGCATAGAGGTAGCATGAAGGTCATACCCCATATCCAACATTCAACAGCATGCAGCAATCTGTGGTGCTGCTCCCCAAATTTCCAGTCTGTGATGGTTGTTTTCTTGGGAGGAACCCTCACACCTTTTGAGGGTCTCTGATATCCCTATCCCTGGGGAAAGCCTTTTCCATGCAGGACTTGCTCACGTATGCTCAGTATGTTCTGTGTCATGGCCCCACACTGCCCTCCTTGGCCTTGTTGGGAGCTGGAAGGCTGGGGTGAAGGTGGCACAGGGGAGATGTACAGCTATGCCCAATGGTGGAGGGTGTTGTGGGGGAAGGAAGCAGGAGCTGAAGGTGCCAGTTTGCTGCTGTGCCTGTGGAACTCTCTGGAGTTCTACATAGATGATGAGGACACCCCCTCTCCTTGCCTGGGGAAGGAGAAAAGGAAGTGTCATCCTCGACAGTACAAGAGCCACAAGTTGCTGAGCTCATCCCTGCTGCAGGGGGCAAGGACCTGGGTAGGGTGTATAAACCCAGTGGGGATGTGAGATGGGAGGGGAAGGGACCTTCAAGAGTGAGAGGGTCAGGGTTTGGGGAGATGGGTCTCAGAAGGGGGGATCAGACCCTAGTTTGAGGCTCTGGGGTATATCTGGGGGGTGGGGAAGGGGGAACAACAGAGGGGACACAGTGCTGCTTTGGGAAGGCAGGGTGGGGTTAAAGGGCAGGGGCAGCAATACAGAGTAGTGCCCACAGGAAAAGTCTGGGGCTGGGGGAATTCCTGGGGAAACATTGTTCTTCCCAAGAACCGTACAGGACAACTTAACTTCATCCAAGCCCGCATCTGTGCCACCTTCACCTGCAGGGATCAGGCTGGACTGTCACAGGGATGTGGGGAAAAACAGTCAAGCAACAGGTTTGTCCTCCCAGATCAGCTGCTTGGTCACCTCGGACATGTCCCAGCCTGGCCATACCCTGGTGGGGCAAACCCATTGTCAGACCCCGGCTCCCCCCTCTCCACCCTCTTCCTCCCCCGGGGCTGGCGCCCCGCCCCGCGCCCGGAGGCGGGACCAGGGCCGGGACCGGGGCTGGGGCTGGCGGGGAGCAAGAGGGAGCTGCACGGCTGGAGCAGGTGGAGAGGCAGCCCCGCCGCACGCATGGTACCCGGCACCTTTCCTGCAGCCCTGCGCCGGCCACTCACCTTCGCCCCGCAGCCCCTGGCTTGGATGTGCGGGCTGGTGTCTTCTGAGGAACTGATGCTTTTGGTCCAGACTCCCTGCTGAAGGCTCTGATCTCCTTTGCTGCCCCCTCAACCCTCCGCCTGGGACCATTGGCCTCTCTGCCAGGAGTGGGGATACTCGCTTTCCTCCTGGCAGGCTGTGCCAGCCACTTGCCAGTTGCCTTGGAGTATTTTCCCACCACGTCCCTGCTTCACTGCATTGTCCAAGCCCTCTTAGTCTGTGAAAGTTCCCTCCTCTTCACCAGTATCCTCCAAGGCTGCTGTCTCTTTAGCTTTGTGGTCTTCACCCACCCTATTCCTTGGCCACATCTTATTCAGACCACGCCCTCAGCTTGTCCTTTCCCTTTGGAGGCTTTGAGAAGAGTGAACAGCTTCACGTGGAGGTACGGGCAGACGTTGTCCTTGTCTGATAGGATACTGGCGGCAGAGGGAACGACTTGGAAGCCATGGGCCGTCGGCTCATCCGTGGTCTCTCTGGAGCCGTGGTGTTCCTCGTCAGCGTGGCTCTTCTCTCTGTGCGGCACCGTGGGGCTCAGGAAATGGCTCGGTACCCAGGGCTCAGGGAGGTGATGTGGGAGAAGCTGGAGCGATGGAGCAAAGTGAGCACAGAGGATGCCACAGGAAGCAGTGACAAGGGACAGAAGGACCTGCAAATCCATTCTCTGAAGGGATACAGGACTGAGGGAAGCCTGACCCTTGGTGACATTTTCATAGCTGTGAAGACGACCAAGAGATTTCACCAGAGCAGGATGGAGCTGCTCCTGGACACATGGATATCCCGAGCAAGAGAACAGGTGAGCATGTGGATTTGGGTTAGAGAGGGAGTGTTTGGTAATGGGGCAGGGACAAAGTGTCAGTAGGGAAAATAAAGGCCTAAGGAAGGGGAAGCTGGGCACTACAGTCCCACCCGATACTTTGCCTTGTTTTCCCTAATTCTCACTTTTGTTTATGTTGGAAGGGGGATGCTACTCAGCAAAATGTTCCACTGGTATCTGGTTCATGGGAAAGGCTGGCAGAGAGGATGAAGAGCCTGTGTGAGCCCTTCCCATGAAGGCTGGGAGGATGAGTACTCTCAGCAGGCATTACCTACCCCTAACTTAAGCCTGAATCTTTCAGCTTGAGGTGGAGGGGATTTTATTTCCCTTTTTTATCCAGTAATACTGGGGGCCACACCAGACTGAGACTATAGACTGTCCTGGGTCTCTATGAAATGGTGGTTTCCTCCCTCCTAGTGCCGTGAGTTTGCTAGGTTTCGAGCTGAGTGGCCTCCACTCCCTGGCCCTCCATCAGTATGCCTACATTGTGCCTGGGCACCCTTTGTCCCGGGAAGTTGTGCAGTGGGCAGGAGAGCGAGGCTGCAGGACATAGGTGCAGGAGGGGTGTTTGCAGCCCCATTCACTCCCCAGCACATCAGCACAATCCATGCCTTGTTTTCTTGGGTAGATCCCCTCACGTGCATGGTTGTGAAGTGATGTAGGTCTGTATTTTTAAAATATATATATTTTTTTTAACTAGTGGTCTGATGTTTACACCCTTTGCTACAGCAGAGTTTGGAGAGTTTCCTTCCTGTTAGAGGAACTGCTGTGAGCCACCACAGCGGTGGTGGTGTGCAAACCGGCTTACTGGTGGGCAGAAGTACTCCCCAGAGTCTGGGTACTTCTCTCCCTCCCTTGCAGAGCTGCTCCTCAGGAAAGAAGAAATGCTGTGGCTGCCCCCAAAGGGTGGTTGGTTTTATTTTTTGCCTCTGCCCATGTGTGATGGGTGCCTGGAAGACAAATTCGGGCCTCAGTGAGGGAGGGGGACGGGGGCGGAGGTATTGGTTAGGAGAGTGCTTGAAGCAATGCAGGGTTTTCTGGGTAAGGGTGGTTTTCCACTTCATGGTGCTGCAACTGTCTGGTCTGCTGCAGTCGTCACAGGAAGATGTGTCCTATTTTGAGCACACTTCCTCTCCTGTCTGCATGTCCCTCTCAGCATCTGAGATGCCCTGCTTCCTCCTCCAGAAGCACTTCTCTGTGCCCAGCCTCAGCCCAGCAGCTCTTTGGAGAAACCAAACCCAACTGCATGGCTGCACCGGCATTAAGATATTGTGACTGGGGCTTTCAGAGTGGGTTTTTGAGGAGCAGCTCAACTTTCCCTCCTCATGTGTTTGGGAAATAGATGCCTGGCCGTTCTGCTGGTGACAGGAACTAGACATCAGCTCCCCAGATACATCTCACCCTCTCTGTTTGGCAGGCAAACCATGTCCAAATCTGGGAAGAGGTGTTGAATTTTCCATGCTGCTGCCAGCCTCTAGGAAAGCTTTGCAGACTGAGCAAGAGAATAGGAAGGAAGGGTAGGGCAGGAACGTCAGTCATTTTTAAACCATGTTTTTTCATTGTTATCAATTTTTGTTGCAAGCTCAGTGTTTTCCTCCCCCCTGCCTCAATTTTCCATGTTTTTCTTCTGCTTTTTTAACTAGATGGCCTTGAGGGCAGGGGAGCAGGGGTGGGGAGGGAGGTAAAGAGAAGTGCATGAAAGCCAAAAGCCTTTTTTTTCTTTTTTTCCTTTTTTTTCTTTTTTTTTTTCTTTTTTAAAAAATATACTGCTGCTGGAGGGGTTTTCTTTGGACGTAGGGGAAAGAGTTAGTTTTGAAACACTGACAATATAGAAACCTCCTTTAGCAAAAAAAAGAGAGCACTCTATTTGTAAAGGACATTTAATTGTTGTGGGGCAAAGGATAGGGCACCAGGCCTCCTGTTATTTAGTCTTCATGAAGAGGCGTAGGCTTTAAGAGCCAGTCTCAGAAGCCCTGGTGTGCAGAGGCTGCCTCCTCCCAGGGCTGACCCACCATCTTGCTGTCTCACTCGCCCTTACTCATGGCTGGAGACTGATTCAGTGGGTCCTTCTCTGCAGGTGGCCAGCGGGGAAATTTTCACAGCTGGCCATGCTGCTGATGCCAAGCCTAGTTTCAGAGCTGATTACCTGCGTGGTGTCCTCCCGGAGGAAGCAACCCAGACCTCGCAGGCAGGCTTAGGTGACTGTAACAGGAGGCAGGAACAGCTGTGGTTTTTATGGCTAGGACAGACTGTACAGGAGACAAATTATAAGTCCTCTGTGTTGGACTTTGCTAGGGTAGACAACAAGAGAGAGAGGCATTTTCCCTGAAACTACACTGTTTAAAAGGAAGAGAAGATATGCAGCTGGTGGGAGACAGGGAAGGGGAAGTGTGAGGTGGGCACTCTTTGCTGGACCATGCTCTGCCTCGTGAGAACTGATCCATGGCAAGCTTTTCAATGGAGCTTGAGGTGGAAGTCGTTTCAGTGAAAGGCCTTTTCCTCAGAAAAGGTTTTGTCTAAACAGAAGTGTCGGTTTTGATGGTTGTTTAGGCTGCACAGCATTTTGGGGTGGCTTACGTTCTCGGCCCCAGTAGTTTTGATGGAGATAAGTCTAGATTTCTGGTCTGAAATAGCATTTTGTTCAGTAACGTAAGCTAATTCTAGCATCTCCCCTCCTTTCAAAAACCCAGACATCCAACAGATTGAAATGAAACCTTTGAATGACCCATCCTGAACTGGCTTTCACATTTTCAGTGTTGTGAACACACCGTAGATTTTGAATCTGTTCACTGGGCAGAACACAACAATAACCCTGCTGAGGTGTTTGCATTTTGGAGGGGGTTTCTTCCCAGAGAGGAATACCCCGGGAGAGATATGTGGCCCTGGACTGTCAGATTCCACATGTTTATTTCCTTTTCCTAGTTTTTCCTTGCTAGGCTGCTTTCCCAATGTGGGGTGAGGAGGTCTCAAAGTCTCGTGTTTATCCATTGCATGGGCTCTTAGGTTCATGGAGAGCTGCCAGGCAAAGCTGTTTGACACTGATGGCTCCCTATCACTGCTTGCACTGCTCTCCAGCAGACATCCTCTCCCACCAAGCCATCTTCTCCCCTCTGGAATGGAGGGATACTTTCTGCACGGCATCCCTCCTCATGCCCAAGCTTGGCTGCCCTGCAGTAGCATTGTCAGCCATCCTGGCCCAGTCTCGGTGCACTGGGGCACCATGATGGGAGATCCTGCATGGCCCTGTAGATGGTCTGGTGGAAAACAGGAAGGTAGATATGATGGGGAGGCTGCTTCTGTCTACCCCATTTGCCTGCAGGGACACAAGTGACACCAGGTGTTCCTCTGCTTGCATGTCCCCAGCAGGGAAAGTAGGTCTGGCATAGCCAGAGAGACTTTCTGAATCTCTTCCAGACTCCATTTGTATGTACAACAGCTGCTGGTGTCTCCTTGAGAAAGGCCTGTGTAACTGGATCAAATGGTCTCCAGGCAGATTTTTAGCTGAGGCCCTTCTCTCTCTCTCCCATCCCGGCCATCATGTGTAGCTTTGCTGACGAACGCATGGCAGTGGTCATTTGGATGCTGGCAGCAGCTGCTGTTCCAAGTTGTCCACTCTCAGGGGTGTGAGGGTTGGACAGAGGAGGATGCAAGCAGATGCCTGTGCTATTGTGATCTCCTTCAGGGCAGAGACAGGGCACATACTCCAGCATCCCTGGAGTACTGTAGCCAGGTGTGCCATGGAGATCAGGGTTTGAGAGAGCCAGTGAAATCAGATTTGCCTAGTCCCTACATTCATAGCCCCCCTTTTCCAGTTATTTTGGAGAGTCTGGTGTTCCTTATGGTGACCATGTTCCTTGGGTTCCCACAGAAGCAATCTGGGTGTCTACAAAAAACCGTTTCCCGCCTTGCATCAAGAGGAAAGTGGGAACCTCAGTATATTTTCACAAGTAGAAAATCTGGGAAAAGATGCAGATTCCCATTTTGAGTCAACCAGCTATCATGTTTATTAGACACATGCTTTCTAATCGATTTTATATCTGTAAGCAAGTCATTTCCAGCAACAAGGTTTCTATTTTTTTTAAAAAACGTCAGAAAGTTTCAATGGTTTCAGATTTTTCTTTTGGTCTTTAGGTGAAATATTTGTCATAGTGGAAATTTTTGGCTCTGACATGCTGGTGAGGGAAATCCCATGCTACTGAAGATCCCTGCCTTGCCTGAAGGTTGTGATATGGTCCCCTGACCCAGAGCGACTCCTTTACCTGAGACATAGCTAATTGCTTCTTGTCCCGTGATCACCTTGAAAGTGATTTTAACTAAGGGACTTTACCAGTAGGGTGGCGTAGGAATGTGAGCGTGGCCTGTTGCTGCAGCTCAGCTGTTGGAGGGTAATTTGCCAAGTCGCTGTAGCACTTACGTTTGAGATTGTGAAACCGTCCTGCTATCTCTGCTTGAGCAAGGTGGTCTCTGAGGGTCCTTCATTGCCTTATTTTCATATACAGAACATTTCTCTTGCCACGTTGCATATCTCCCAAATGCTGGGTGGGTGTGGGGAAATATAAGAGACTCTCATCTCCTCGTCAGAGCCTTTGGGAGTAATGACAGCTCCTAGAGCTGCTGTCTGCCTGCCTTGTCCCCTTTGTCCCTGTCCAGGTGCTGCATTTAACCAGCCTGTGGGCAGCTGGTGGAGAGACTGTTTACGGCTCGCGACTCCTTTTTGGTTTCATGAAAGCTCATTTTCTGCCTGAGGAAAGCTTTTTTCCACCAGCCCTGGTCCCCACCTGGCCCTGAAGAGGGGGAGATGTGCCACATAATGGCAGCGAGGGGGATTAGAGAGGCCTGCAGGTGGAGGAAGAGGAGGAGGAGGAGGTGGGAAGCAGCAGGGGGCTGTGCACACTTAACACACAAACAGATGTTCTTCTTTTAACCCGAGCATCATTTAACCACAGTACTTTTATTTTTCTAACACCTACACTTAAGCTCCCTCACCCCCTCACTTGGTGTCATGAATCCCTTTCTCCCTGTTCCCAAGGAGGCAAGGAGGGAGGGAAATGAATCCACATAAGCACTGACAATTGTGCCATGCAGGAAGGAACAGCGTGGCCATCCTTCTGCTCAGCTGCTGCCTGGGAGGGGGGCACGGCAGCAGAGGATGGAGTGAGGTGACCATGGCAAGTATCTCCTGCTGCGGGGAGAAAGGGGTGGGTGGCCAGGAGCAGCAACAGCTCCAGACTTGAGAATAACCTCCTTTTCTCATTTCCTCAGACCTATGTCTTCACTGACGAAGAAGACGATGTCCTGAAAAGGAGAATGGGTAACGACCTGTCCTAGAACACCATCTCCCCCCTGCTTTCAGTCTGTGAGCTGCTACAGCCTTGGGAGGGGGCCTGGCTTGAAGGCTGGCTCTCCTATGACAGTGCTGCCTCTGGAAGCACATCCCTGGCCATGTCCCGTGGGAGGAACCCAAGCCGCAACAGTGATGATTTGGTTTAGTTGGCTCACCCTGGGTCATGCAGCCAACTGCAGGTAGGGTGCTAACTGCCTCAAAGCATCCATGGGTGGAAGCAGACCCTGAGAGAGCCCTTCAGCCCCCGCACCCTGGCTGGTAGTGGGGAGGGTGCAAGCGCAGTTGGCAGGTGTCCTAGTCCTAGTCAAGATGATTGGCCTTCTCCAGGTTTCATCTCCTGGTAGGGGGAAGGATGGAGCCCACATCACCATGGGCTTGGATGCCTGTTCAGGGGGCTGCGAGGAGGCTGGCTCTGAACAAATCTCTTCCCTCCCACCCAGAGGTCTTCCGTGTGACTGTGTGAAATGGGCCGGCCCTGAGCCACAGCTTTCTCTCTCCTGGCAGGTGACCACGCGATCTTCACCAACTGCTCTGCCGAGCACAGCCACCTGCCCCTCTCCTGCAAGATGGCCGCTGAGTTTGACGCCTTCTTGGCCAGTGGCCAGAGGTGAGGCAGGCATGCTGCAGGGGAACACCTGAGAGCAAGAGGCACTCTCCTTCCCACAAACCTCTTGTGTCTTCATTCCTATCTCCCCCCAGCTGGTTTTGCCATTTGGATGATGACAACTACCTGAACCCTCGGGCCCTCCTGAAACTCTTGTCCTCCTACTCTGCGACGTGGGATGTTTACCTGGGGAAACCCAGCCTGAACCGACCCATCCAGGCCTCTGAAACGCTGCCAAACAACCAGACGGTACAGCCTGTGATGGTGTTGTGGGGGCCAAGGAGTTGTTTTTAGTGGTCTGGCTCATTGGCTGTAGATGTACCCCAAGGAGAGACAGGTCCCAAGAGCAATAGGCAACAGCTGAAAATTCACCAGTCTTGTCTGAACATGGTTGTAGGTGTTGACTCGATCCATTCTACCTAGGGGAAGAGTCCCACATTGCTGCTGTGCCTTTGGGTACCTGTCTGCCAGGAGATAAGCCTGGCTTGGGCAGCCCACCTGCTGCTGCCAGCAGGAACTTGTCTGCTCCAAAGATGAGGAGGTTAAATCCTATGCTGTACTGCTGGCAAGTCCTTCTTCTGGGCAGCAGTCAGGGATCTGGGGTGAGAAGAGGGCTGTGTTTATCCTGGCATCAAAGCTGTGTTTCCAGCACTCCCATATTAGGGAGTATGGTATCATCTGAGCCTCTGCCATTGATTTTCTCTGCCGTTTCTCTCCAGAAATCTGTGCGCTTCTGGTTTGCCACAGGAGGAGCTGGGTTCTGCATCAGCCGCAGTCTGGCAAGCAAGATGGTGCCGTGGGCCAGGTGAGCTGTGCAGCTGGTGAGTATGGGAGCCTTTGGGGACGAGGAACATGGCCGCACATTAATTCCTGGCAGTGTTAGAACTGGATTTAGGTATGTGGTGTTTGCAAGGATGTCTGCAAGGGTACAGAGTGCCACATGCTACAAATCTGCAAGCACATGGGACTGGAGGAAGGATGTAGTGGGTGAGTCTGCCACCTCATTAAAAAGAGGCAAGAGCAGGCACGTCAGCAAACTTGATCGTAAGATGACATGCTCCCCTCTTGCCAACTCCTTTCAGCTCTTTGTTTTTTTCCCATACTCCTTCCCATCCCTTTTAGCTTCCTCTGACTCTTTTCCTAACTGCTTTTCCTGTCTGCCTATATCCTCTCCCCTTAATCTGCTTCTTTCCAGCCTCCTATACCTTCCTCCTGAGATAATTTCCCATTCCCACCCCAAACTCTCTTCAGCTTCTTACAGTGGCCACTGTCATTTCTCAGCTTGGTGCATGGGGAACAGAGGTAGGTCCTGGGGCCTTGTGTTAGCCCAGCCTACAACAAGATGATGTTTTCCATGATGTTATATAGGTTATATAGTAGGCTGTATGCACACATGCTGACAGGCAACAGCTGTGCCAGCCTTAACCAGATCTGTGCGTACCCAGAAAGACAGAGCTGATCCACACCAGGTGGCTGGTTTAGCTGAAGCCGTGATGTTTCATGGGAGACCCAGACAGGAGAATGATCTAGGATCCCTAGGTGTGGTGAAAGTGGTATGGACAGATAACGCCTAATCTGGCATAAAGTCTGCCACTGCTGTGTTAACATGCTTAAAACACATTTGAACTGTCTGAGGGGTGTTATAGTAGATGGTGCTTCAAGCTGAGTGACTGCTTCCAGTTGCAAGAGCCTTAAAATTGGGTTTAGCCTGTCATCAAAGGACGGCCAAGCCTGTGGCATTACATTACAATGGATCCATGGATGACTTATTCAAGATGTACTGTCCTGTTTCTTCTTCCTCCTGGTCCTGGCCATGTGGTCCCACTGTTTCTCTTGTGCTGACTTGTCTGACCCCTCGGGGACTCACGGCAGCTCACCAAACAGGTGGAAAAGTGGCTTGGCAAAATCTGCCAGCTCTCTGCATCAGCTCACCCAGGAGCTGGATACATACCAGGGACAGTGCCCAACAATTGGTGGGGACATCATGGCTGAGACTGCTTGAAGAGCAAACACATTCCCAAATCTTTGCAGCTAGAACTCAGGGATTTCTTGCCTAGTTCCAAGATTTACTCTGCTTTTCGGTTGAGTCCTTAATTTATCTCCCGCCCAAGTGAATGCCTATATTCCCCTCCTACCCTTTTCCTAACCCACATAGTCCTACTCTCTTCCAGTGGCAGGAACTTCCTGAGCACTTCAGAGCTTATCCACCTGCCCGACGACTGCACTGTGGGTTACATCATTGAGTGCAAAGTTGGCGGGCAGCTGCTGCCTAACACGCTCTTCCATTCCCACCTGGAGAACCTGCAGCTCATCCCCCTGTCTCGGCTCACACAGCAGGTGAGGAGGGGAAACAGAGCAAGAGGGAGGTGTGTGAGGAAGAAGTGGAGGGGAGCTTATGGGCACATTGCTCTGTTGGAGGCACTGATGTGGATTGAGTCAGTCCTCTGCTCTTTTGGGGAGGTTTTCCTGACAAATGCTTCTTTGAAATAGAGAGCAGATGTTGCCTGCAGCACAGATGCCAGTCATAGTGCCCCTGGGGCCAGTGGTGGGGAACACATGTATGGGGAGTGACGGGAGGATTGAGGGTATACCTGGGGAAACGTGGCACAAGGACAAGCAGAAATGATGACTGACTGGGGGAGGGGCTTTGATATGACACCACGTCTGCCTCACCTGGGGAGATAACAAGGGGTATAGGGGGCTTGGAGAGGCAACGGACTGGCATGATGAACCATCATGGGAAGAAAGACAGGAGAGATGTGGAAGGCAGAGGCCAAGCCAGCAGAGAAGGAACCAGAATGGAAGCTTCTGTGGCCCAAAGCAAGTTCCTTGCTCCTGAACTCACCTCATCCTCCCTGCTCCTTTCTCACCACCCCTCTTTGCAGGTCACCCTCAGCTACGGTGTCTTTGAGAACAAACTAAATGTCATTGAACTTGGCGGCCCCTTCTCACCTCAAGAGGATCCCTCAAGGTACAGGGCATGAGTGGTGTGGGTGCTGCTGCAGTGTGAGCCCTCAGGCAATAGGCTGGGAGGGGGAGATAGTTGAATGGGATGTAGGAGGTCTAGAGAGAGGGACAGAAACCTTGTAGTCACATGGCTTATTGGGTGAGGGGCACACCAGCATTAAACTGTTTGTGAGCACTTACAAGCTTTGCAAACCTTTTTGGATGAGGGGGAAGAAAAGGAGTATCAAACCATTTAAATTGGACAATTCCTGAGCCAAAAGTATTGCCGTTTATTTCACATTTTGAGGCTGAACAAGCTAACCTTTTACCTCTGGGACAGGAACAGAAATGTTCTTTTAAACTCAGGAAAGGAAATTCTGCTCGCTTTTTCATTTTTTGTTTTGTTGAGAAAACTGAAAGGAAAAAAGAAAAAAGGTTCACTTCAGGCTGACTGCAAACAAAAGTGTTCTTTGATTTACCTTCTCTCTGCTTTGAGTGAACAAACCTAAAGTTGTTATTTGCAGAGCATGGGTAGGAAGCTCCTGGCTGGAGATAGCAGGGGTGGGAAGCAGCTAGGTGACGAAAAGAGCATCAGCAGAACCATGTAGTGGGCGCTGGTGCAGGGCCCATCTCCCTGCCTGTGATCAGGGAGAGCCATGGGCTTGAGCTGCGTGGGTCAGAGCTGGATTCAGGTGTTGGAGGGAGGCTTGGCTGCTTAGCTTTGCTGAGAAAAAACATCTTGAGGCGAACAACCAGTCCTGGAGCTCTGTAGTGCAGGGAGGGTGCCTGATGTGGGATGGGACATGAGAGAGAGGTCTTCTATTCTCCAGCTGTGCGCTGGTGTAAAAACTGTCACCTGATCTTCCTTCACTCTCTTCTCACCAGGTTTCGATCACTCCACTGCCATCTCTATCCCGACACCTCCTGGTGCTTACAGGCTGTTGGCTGGTGATGCCTGAGCCTCAGCTACAGTGGGTCCTGGTGACATCCATTCACCTTGTGAATACAGGGGGTGGGACATTGAAGAAGCTCCATGCTCCCAACTTCCCCTTTTCTGTGGTGGTCTTGGGGCTGTGTGATGGTTTTTTTGGTCCTTGCTGAATACCAGTGACATGGAACAAGAGACAAGATCTGTCCCAAAGATGGATAACATGGACTGGACACATAGATGGGCTTCCCATCTGTGCTGGGATATGCTTAAAGGATGGGAGCACTGTGTATTCCTGAGCAGATCAAAGACTGGGTGGTAAATGCTGGGTAGAGATGGGGACCTGCTGCTGCTCATTGCTGTGGATTAATCTTGCTGGACTAGAAAGGCCCTGGGTATGGGTAATCAGTGCCCAACTGAGTATGGCTGACAGTGTGTTGTTGGCTCCAGCCTCTCTGAGAAGGCCCTCTTCCTCTGTATCTGCCTGTGCTTTCCCCACCACCCACTCTTCCCAGCCGTGCCCCTTTGGCTGAGTCTCTGTTTAGTCAGGGTCTATAGAAATGAAAAGTGTGACCATTTCTGTGCTGAATGAGTGCTAGAAAAGCGTAGTCTTTGCCCAGCAGAGGGGAGATGGGCAGGAAGTAAAAACAATCAGGAATCCCCCTCTCTGCCAGGACAAAGGAGAGGGGATGTGGTGGGGGAGCCAGGAGGAGACAGACTGAGATGAGGATGGTTCCTGCACTGAATATTGAAGGCTTGATCGTGTATGGCCCTGCATTATTTCTCTCTTTTTACCTTCTTGATATGAGGTCAGGATAATCTCTTGCTCTAATTACCAACCTATCATCTGAGATTAGACTCCAACTCCTACCTGTGAGAGAGGAGACATAAAGGATTAGGACTGGCTGAAAGAGAGGAGAAAGGAAGAGCTGGAGAAGGAGTGCTCAGGAGCAGATTAGAGGTTGCAGCTTTATAATCTTCTCTGTGCCCTGACCAAAAAAATTAAGTCATGAAGGAATGGAAACATCAAGGCAAAGAGCTTTTTATCTCTGCGTTTCTTTCCTCCAGATGCTAAGAGCTGCTTTCTGCCTTCCTACTGTCCCTGCTGAGCACAACAGGGGGAAGAAGCGGGCCCAAATAGGTTACAAGCTTTCTGGCATGTTTGTGGAGAATACTTTTCTCAGTACAGAGCCTGGCAGGAAATCTGGGCTATTCTGCTTGCTGGAAAATGAAACCTTGGCACCATTTTGTCCCCGTACACACAGTTAAATGGGGGGGGAGCATGGCAGGGAAAACTGGAACACAAAGAGGCTGTTTTAAATTGCAGGTGGTGCCACAAACAGGTATTTCTCTTTAAACAGTCTTTCAAAACATGCTGCTGGGATCTGTGAAAGATTCCTGTAATCTCCAGATGAAAGGACAAATGCCCTTTCTCTGAAGAGCTGCTCAGCTTTGATGCTGCTGATGTGACTAAGCCTGCTGCTGGTGGGCTGGAAGAGCCAAATCAACTGTCACTGTGCCTCCACCATTTTGAAATCCGGCCACCCTCTCGCCTCTTCCCACCCCTCCAAGCCCCAGCATCTCCTACACAGCAGACACAAAGTTTAAAGGAAAGGTGTCAGAAAGACCTTCCACCTCCGCAAAGGGGGATCTAGAAATGAACGAGCACTTTCATTTCCGGACAAGTAGAAAGCAGGAGCCTGTAGAGCTGTTTTCCAGCCTGTGAAGCAGCAGAGAGCCCTGCTTCCTTCCCTTGCACAGCATGCCTTTGAACTAGAAATTCATCCTGAGCAGGGACAGGGGCTAGCTGATGCCAATGACCATTCCTTGAGTCTTGCAAAGCACTTGGCTCACACAGCTATACAAACTTAGGAACCATGTGGCTCAAAACAGAGACACCTGATACTGGAAAACAGGTGCAGCATAAACAAGTGCTGCCTCGCATGGCAAATGATTTGTTTAGAACTTAACCAGAAGGTGAAAAATGCTTCTGTGAGAAGAAATGAGAGCCTTCGAGAGAAATCTGCACTGCCCAGATATCTTCTTTTTTTTCCCATTCAAACTCTCAGCTGTCTTGTTTATCGAGTCTTTGAGCTAAAATGCCACTCCTATCTGTATATGTCCTGGTGACAATCGAAGCAAAATGCGATTCATGTCCCCAAAGAAGGAGAAGAAATTGATAGAACGGACTCCCTTCCCTGGGGAAAAGCAAGACAGAGAAACTGGAAGCCCACTTTGGATCATGGTTATACTCAGCTGGTCAGAACTGGCCTGGTGCCTTTTGCATGGCTGCAGATCAGATGTTAAATAGGTTGAGTCCTTGCGCGGCTTCATGGGGACTGGTTTAAAACTGGTCTTCACTGCTGGAGCAGTTAAGTACCACTTCTGTGGAAAATGTCTTCTCTCGTAAGGAAACTGAGTAGAGATGAGAAGATGTTTGGGTCAGGGCATCTCTTGGGCTGTAGAGACGAATGACAGAAAAGTCTTGTTATAACTGTGATGACAATGCACTGGAAAGAAAATAGCTTCTCGGAGTCGACAAAAGAAACGAGGTTTTCTCTAAGAACAGAGAGACAGCTTAAGGGGACATACACCACATGAAATCTGATCAAAGTTAAAACCTGAGTTAAAATCAGTTTCATGAGTGGCTCCTGCCCCTGGGGCTTGCTGTCAGATGTTGTGGTTTTACAGTCTCATTTTCCTAGTTTATTAAAATATTTAGCTGCTTGGGAAAATGAGAAACAATCTCACGTGAAACTTTTCAGAGGACTCTGTTTCTTTATTCTCCTTCATGATTTTCTGATGTAACTGTTAAAGTTGTTAGAAAGGTTCCACTGGATCTATGAATTTTTTTTTCTTTCTCTTTTTCCTTTTTTTAATACCTCTCTCCTTCTCTCTCTCACACTCCTTTTTCTCATTGCAGGGAAAAAAAAAAACATCCCAAGAATGAAAAGGGATGGAGACAGGGTCTTTTTATTTTACTGGGAAAAATGAGGTCAAAGTCAAAGGTGTTGGCATGACCCTGCTGTTGTACAATATTAAGTGTAGTTCAAGGTTTGAAGTAGAGAGACCTCCGCTTGCCTGGCACCATAGCAACCAACACTATTAATGATGTTTAAGCTATATACTGAAGATTCAGAAAAAGGAGAAGGCGGGGAAAAAAAGCAGTTGCAGTATTTGAAATGTAAAGTATTAAGTGAGGCTTTCATTTTAACAATATCCTTTCTTCATTTTCCTCATAGCTGTG
Organism: Podargus strigoides; assembly: GCA_028020825.1. NCBI lineage: Eukaryota > Metazoa > Chordata > Aves > Caprimulgiformes > Podargidae > Podargus > Podargus strigoides. Next base: position 114,675,329 of record CM051663.1, on the reverse strand, counting down.
AAGAATTTTTATAAGGAAACTCCTATTTGACAGTGCAAAAAAATGCTAATGACTATCCTTTCTTTAGGGGGAAAAGAGAAGTTAGTTGAAATAGGTGGGAAACTGCTGTTGTTGCTAAAGGCTTGAAGGGGAGTAAGAATAGCAATGCTAGACAATGCTTCTGTCCCTGGTGCCAAGTCCTCTTAACAACTCTGTTGCCTAAGAAAAACAGATTTCTAAGCCACTGTCGGATTTACCCAACTGGTACCCAGATCACAGCCTTCAGCTCTCTCCCCAGGCCTCTTGCTAAAGATGTAGCCTTCAAAAGGTGAGCAGTTTATTAAACAGAAGCTAAAACATGAGAAATAGGAACAAGAATAAAGAAGATTGGAAGGAAAGAAACCACCAAGTGGGGCCTTGGAGGAGAGCAGGGGAATTTAAGCTGTGCATTGGAAATGCTCTTTAGGAGCTGCTCAACAATAATGGGAAAGGGAGTGTTGCCTGCACCCCCAGCTCTGGATTTTTTTGTGATCAGGACAGTTGTAGCCCACTAGTGCCAGAGAGGATGCCAGCCTGTGAATCAGAGTTCACCTTGGAAGAGGTGAGATCAGGTTGGTTGGCCCCAGACCACTTTTTCTTTTTTCTCTTCTTTCCTTTTCTTTTCTTTTCTTTTCTTTTCTTTCCTTTCCTTTTCTTTTCTTTTCTTTTCTTTTCTTTTCTTTTCTTTTCTTTTCTTTTCTTTTCTTTTCTTTTCTTTTCTTTTCTTTTCTTTTCTTTTCTTTTCTCTTCTCTTCTCTTCTCTTCTCTTCTCTTCTCTTCTCTTCTCTTCTCTTCTCTTCTCTTCTCTTCTCTTCTCTTCTCTTCTCTTCTCTTCTCTTCTCTTCTCTTCTCTTCTCTTCTCTTTTCTTTTCTTCTTCCCTTTCCCTTTCCCTTTCCCTTTCCCTTTCCCTTTCCCTTTCCCTTTCCTTTTCTTCCCCTTCCCCTTCCTTCTTTCCTTCTTTTTTTTTTTTTTTTTTTTATTTTTAAATAACACTTCAGAGAAGTTGATGTGTTTTTGTCTGACAGTTATACTCAATTCCTTACAGCAGATTTGGACTCTTAATTTCTAGACTTGCTCTGCCCTTGCTTACAATGCAGGCTCTTCAGACAGCCCAGAGATGGGATCACCAGCTCTTGTCATTCATTCATTTAATTTCTTTTTTCTTCAATCCCTGAAAAACCCTACAAGACAGCTGACTTGCCCTTTTGCACCACTGGCCACCAGGGCTGTACACACCTGAGCACACTTCTGGGGTGGGTGCAAAGGTGAAAGAGGGTGACTTACTCCTCCGTTCAGTAACTGCATAGGCACAGAGAGGCATGGACCATCCTTGCATTCTTCTTGAGATGAGCTGTCATACTAATTGGGACTTTCTTTTGTCCCAACTACCACAGGGCTTATGGCCTCCCTGAAGAGGATGTGTTAGCACAGGCCAGGAAGAAGAGTAGCATCACAAATGTACAAATAACTGGGTCCATTTTCACCAGCTGATGCAGGATTTTTTCCTCTAGACTTTCTGCCCAGTTACCTGGGAGGTTAAAGGTGTGCAGAGCTGAGCTGTTGTTGCTCAGCTGGCATTGCCTCTTTAAGGTTATTCCTTGAAAGACTGAGATTTTTGTTGCTCCCTCTTTGATCCAGCTAGGACTCCAAGAAAGCTGGGAACTTATCTCTCTCCCTGTTTGAACTGGATGTGATTAATTACAGGCCTCGAGAATGGGCTCCTTGCCTATCTCTCGTGTTTAAATTGCCTTCCAGGATTTTGCAAGGCTAAGGAGCCTCTTCAGATATTATATCTGACTGTGCCTCGGTCCAGCCTCCCTTGATTTTGCTGGGAGCTGCATCTGATTTGTAGTGAATTTTGAGAACAAATTAAACTGAGTGCTTTGTACATGGATTTGCTGGCCCTTACCCTTCTGCCATTGCTTGAGAAGAAGACATTGTTGATTTTAGTGACATAAGTGCAAATATACAGGGCAATTGGATAAGGAGAGATGCTGCTATTCTGAACACTCAGAGAAGCAGCAGACTGGGGTGATGAGCAGGATGGATGTGCTGAAAAGACTGCCCCTTCCTCACTGCCCCACCTTCCCCACACTACCATCAGTTTTGGATGGAGTAAGGCTGGCTGCAGAAGCTGGCCAAGCTCTCACCACTTGTCATGGTGTTTCTTCTAATGTGGATGGGAGAATGGTCCTCTCCACACTCTCAGACAAAGCTGTTTCCCAAAGGCATGATGTGGGGTGCAGACAGACAAGGTCTCAGTGCAGCTGGTAGGAAGAGCCGGCCCCCTCCATAGCCCCCTCCCTTTCCCCCAGCATTCAGCTGGTGTTGGACGGTGTCTGTTTTTAGAAAAAGTTGCAGAATCAACAGCTGAGCTGATTTTCCAAAGGGACATATAAAACAAACAGCCTGCCATCTGCTCTATTGTCCTGGAATAGTGGCTCGGAGGGTGGGGGAGAGGGAAGGAGGAGAAGGAGGGGAATGAGAAACGGAGGTGGGGGGAGAGGGTAGGGGGAGAGGGTGGGAAGGAGGGGGAGTGGAAGAGAGGAAATGGCAGAAAGGGGAGGCAGGGAGGTCATGGGGGGAGAGGAGGGTGAAGGTGGAGGCTGAAGGGAGAGAGATAGAGAAGGAGGTAAAGAAAAAGGGGAGCGGTGTGAAAGCAGGGATGTGGTGAGGGGAGAAGACAAAGAGATAGGCATGGGGGAAAGCAGGGTTTGCTTGGGATCACCCTGGCTGGATCCCTGTCAGCAGGGGCAGGCACTTCCAGCACCACTGTCCTTGCTGAGCCAGAGCCTGACTGCAAGAGAAACAAACTGGACTTAGTGGCCTGGATAATCACTCCACTTCCACCCACGTAGCCCTGCCTGCTTGCCTGCTATAACAAGCCCCCCCCACCCCAGCCCTGCACTGGCTTTTATTGAGTGCTGCAGGGCAGGGATTGAACTCCAGGTTTGGCAGCAAAATAAATAACAGCAACATTGGCCTCTCCAGCCCGGGAGGGAGGAGGGCTGGTTTTAATCAAAGGTAAATAACAGTTGATATTCTCTGACCCTTAATCCAGTTTCCTAGAACTGGAGAATAATGTTCCAACTATGACACATGGCACTGGCCCACATGAGAGGGACAGCTACTCAGCCAGCCAGCTGCTGGGCACAGCACAGCCAAGGAAAGCAGAACTTGGGGAGATACCACAAGGCAGGTAGTTCATCCTGGATGGCCTGGGACTGTGCTGTTCTCTTCTGACTCTACCTGGTGCATTTTCCTTGTTTCAGTCATCCCAAAAGATGGGACTGGTGCGCTGACAGGCAGTACATCCCCATGAAATGTGGGCCCAGTTGATTAAAAGCTCCCTGATTTACTCTGTTGACAGGAAAGTTGGGACCCAGGTGATGCCCCGCTTCTGCATCCCTGAAGGGCATTTTGCCTTTCATGGTGACCTGGAGAATGGTGATTATGAAGCTGCGCTTGCTGTTACATGGTTGTGGCAGGAATCACTATGGGTTCCTGCTACATGTCAAGGGTGAGCAAGATTTTGGTGTTGGAAAGAAATGTTTGTGTTGTTACTAGTCTGTTAACACAAGGGTCTGTGTGGTTGGAGAGTTTGCTCTGTGGCTTGGTCACATATTAGAATCACAGAGAGTTAAGGACACGGTGTTACTGCACTATCAGGAGGTTATCTAGTCCTGCAGCAGAGCCAGCCAGCTTATATCCCTTCTGTCAGATGTTTTTCCAACTGACTCTTGAAACACATTGGCAATAGTCCAGACTATTGGCATCAGATTGGAAAACCAGGTTACTGGTGACAAAACACTGGTACCAGGGTGATCTTTGAAAGGCATGTTGGTTCTGCAACTCCATCCTAACACCGATTTGTAGCTGCCCATGGAGCAACTCTGTCAGGCTCTTGGGCACTGCTTTCTTCTCTGCAGGGCAGATGATTTGCGATTCTCTGGAACAAAAATGGTCTGGTGAGTCCAGGACGTGTTTGGAAAGAGGCAGAGACACATACTAGAGTTGAGGACAGAGGAAGCCAGCTCCTTTCCAGCCCTTTTATCTTGCAAAATGACCTGGCAGTCCACAGTAGGGGCTTGAGCTGCTGTGGAGACAGAGCACCTGTCCGCCCTGTGGGTGGACCATGGTTTTAAGACCACTTTTCAGGCTAAGACTTTTGTAAGCCTGAAGGACATGGAGAGAAATCTCCTCACCAAAAGCTACTTGGTGGCAAATGTGGCCCAACACACATAGCGGTTGTGTGACTGCCAATTCCTCGTCATGCAATCTGGACAGATCAAGTGCAGGTGGGACAGTCGACTGAGTTCATCCTCCCACCTCAATCTCTGTTCTTCCAGTGTGGATGCTGAGAGCCTGTGATCCAGCAGCAATGGGGACAGAGAGCACCCAGACACATCCAGGGCAACACAGGCTGGGAGTACTGAGAGCCTAGCCTGAGGACGAGCGATGTCTGCCCCGCAGAGAGGCTAAGAGTATGTCTGCTCCTTACAAGGACCTATCTAGACAGGTCAGAAATGAAGCTTCTGAGATGCCTTATGTTCATTCAGCTTCCCAGCCATGGACAAACACTTCACTACCAGTCATCCAGTCCTGCTCTTGGGGAGTCCAGCCCTGCTGCTGAAAACATTGGCAGGAGAGAGGAAGGCGGAAATTATCTTTTATGCCTAGTTGGCTCTGTGTTTCTTTTCCCCTTGCACAGCTTTCTCCAAGAAGCACAGTGCTTCTGGAACTGTTTGGAGTCCCTGAACGGCCCCTGACCTCTGTGCGGGGACCAGGGCGGAGGAGGAGAGGGTCGGTGGGGCCGGGAGGAGCAGCTCCAGTCAGCACCCTGGACAGGGACGGAGCCGCCGCGCCCCCGCCTCCCCTTCCCCTGCCCCCCCCGCCTTCCTTTTCCTTCCTCTGCCTTTCTTTGCCATCCTCTACCTTGCCTTGCCTTCCTCTGCCTTGCCTTGTCTTTTCTTCCTTTCGTCTTGGTCCAGGCTGGCGGGCAGCCTCCTGCTATAGCACAACCCCGCTTTGGCTTGCAACCTGCACCAGCCCTTTTTTTGTTCTTGCTTAAGAACAAATACACAGTGCTGTGGCTCTGTACGCAGCTGCTCTGAAGCTGTGGCTTAGATCTGGCCTATTTTTTGCAGACAAATCCTCTTTTCTATCAGATTTTACATCAGGCAATCCCTCCAGATCCCTCCATTTCTCCCTCCCTGACTTCCCCCTTCTCTTCCCTGCCCTGTGGTCTCTTCTCTTGCATCTGTGCCCTTCCCTCTCTCTATATGCCTCCCTCCCCTTTTCTTTCCCTTTAGCCATCTCTCTATGAATATCATTTCATCTATTCTCTTTCTGCTGCTCTGCATCTGCACATTACTCTTTGTGTCTCCGCTGCCCTCAAATGTATGTATTTTACTGCTTTCCTTTCTGTATCTTTTTCCCCAATCCGTCTCCTGGTTGTTTATCTGTGGTCATTTCCACAGTCCTGTGAGTTTATCAGAGAGCCCTCTCTGCTCTGCAGTTCTGTGTGTTGAGATCAGGTGCAAAATACCTAGTAGGTGCTTTTCTGCTTTGGGACCCTGCTACAGCTGATGGAGCTTGGTATCCTCTGCAAGGGACTTAACTGTTTCACACACAGCTCACATCTTATTTGCCAGATCAGTGTTATCCCCTGCTTGAATGACTTAGATACCAAAGCACAAAGTGACCAGGTCCACAGAGGAACCTGAACTCCTTGGATTGTAATCTTGCTCTCTTCTCTTCTCTGCTGATAGCAATAGAAAGTCACCTCTGTAGTTCTGGAGCCCAGAGATAGTGTGTCAGGTTGTCTGCTGGTGTAAATTAGCATAGATCCACAGAGACTTCAGACCCCCACTCTGCATGCACAGACTTGGGAGATTTCTTAGTATAACCTGGGAATCCACCAGTGGGTCCAAACCCAGGTGTCCCAGGTCCAGGCAGAATGATCCCAGTCTTCTCTGCTGGTTTTACCATGGCAGATTGGGATAGTCAAAATACAGGGATCTCTAGAGGAAAATTCAGGATGAAGAATGAAGGCATGGACATCCCAGCGTGACAGAGGCTCCCAGCCACCCAGAGCAGGCAAATGGCCAGGATGTTTTGCTCCAGCTCTGTAGAATCATAGAATCATTTAGGTTGGAAAGGACCTTTAAGATCATCAAGCCCAACCATTAACCTGACACTGCCAAGTCCACCGCTAAACCATGTCCCTAAGTGCCACTCATTCAAAAAGTAGCCAGACCACCATCTTCCATCACAGGGTCAGCCATCTAAATGGCACCAAGCCTCAAGGGAGAGACCGTGCTCCTCCTCATCCCCTCTCACCACACCGCTGACTTTCTTGCTTCTAGAAGCAAAGGAGCAGGGGATAGACTTTTCCTCCTACAGAACTGGGAATGTATCCAAAAAGCCCCTGGGAGTCCCCACCACATCTCTGCAGCAACACTCAGTAAGCATGAGAGTGATGCCTGCACCTCACAGCCACCCACCCATGCACACAGAGCCGAATGCTGACTTACAATCATTTCTGTCCCAGCTTCCTCATCACACTGGCTCCTCTGGGGCTGTGACCCAGCACTGGCAGAACTCCATGCTGCTTGTGGGCTAGCTTGTATTGATGCTGGAGCAGTGCCCACCATGGCAGGGGTGTCAGGGCCTGGGCAACACCTGAGGTTCAACACCTGAGTCTGAGACTCAACTTTCTGGGGGTACTGGGGGTGTGCAAGACTTGGACAGTCCAAATAGTCCAGAAATGGGACCAGCAGAGGGCACTCTGATACCACCACTCACCCACTGGACTGAGCCCTCAGATGGGGAACAGGGCCACCCCCAAAGCCCTACGGCCCTTTTTGGCTTTGCCCTGGCTGTAGGAGGCAATGGGTATGAAGGGCAGCAGCCTGCACCCCTGCTTTCTTCACTGTGGAAAGGGGAAGGAGAAAATGGTTGAGGATGCTGCAAGGGAGAAAATGTCCCAGGAATCTCCCTGGTACTCATGTCTGCCTCCATCAACTCACAGCAGCTCCACCACTCAGACACACAGCCCTGGGTTTTTCCCCTCAGAGGTGATGGGTACAGTGTGGCTCCAGCGCAGGGTAGCTGAGGGAAAGCACTGCCTGTCACCCCTTGGAAGGACTGCTGAGCCTCAGGCTCAATACCTGCATGCCCATGGGTCTCTGGTGCCTAATGCTGACACTGACCCTCCTTCCCCAGCTGCCTAGCCTGATGATGTCCCGGTCACTCAGATAGACCGGCTCTGGGCATATCCTGGCCATCCGTATCTTGCAGACAACCTGCATGCATGTCACCAGGACTGACTCGAAGGTGGAAGATGGTCAAGGCTGATCCCTTGGCAGATGAGAGGATTGCCCTGAACAGAGAGGACAGCAGCTATTTCAGCACTGCTGCTCATGGCATGGGGTGACCCTGGGGAAACCCTGACAGGTTGAGACATCCTTGTGAGACGTTCCTGGCAGCAGACTCTTCTGGAGAAGAGTTTTGTGCAGGCCACAGTGCGGCAAAACCTTTCAGGAGACTTGCTGGCAAACCTCGCAGGAAGCCAAGGATCACTGCGGCGAGCGCTCTTCTGCCTCCTTAACACCTGAAAGCTCTTTGCAAACAGCTGAAGGAGTGCCACGTACTGGTGCAGGAGGGATCACCAGTGCTGCGCTCACAGCAAAAGGGAGCAGCGCGATGCCTCACAGTCATCACTGGGCTGCAGCCACAAAATCAGAGGTGCCTGAACTGGCCTGCCTGTTTCTGTGTGAGCTCTGGACACTTTTCCCCATCATAAAGTAGTATGACAGCTACATGGGAAACCAAGATTCCCTGGAGCTCTTGGGCCAGAGGGCGATGTCTCCTCTGCAGAGACAGCAGGAGCAGAGCACCTTCCTACGTGCTCTGAGAGCCTGAGAGCTTTGCAGTTTTGCTGCAATAAATCTGGAGCAGCTATAAATCTAGAGCAGCTGGCTTAAGTTCCTCCAGGGTTCAGAAGAAAACACATCCAGCCTGATGTGTTTTGTTTGCCCACTCACTGTGTTTCTAATTGGAATGTTTGTAGCTTGGGAAATTGCTTCTTAGACTACAGTACCCACAGTCCTTCACAGGCAGCTCAGTGTAGCCTGTTAGGGCAAAGCAAAACCCTGACCTCTGAATTGGGGCTTTCTTTATCCAAGCCATGCAGGCAGCTGGAGGTCTTCAGTCAAGCCTGGCCTGCTAGCAGGTGCACTTACTTGGTTCATTGGGAAAGGTGAGATTAGTGAGTGAGAAATGCGGCTGTGGTTCCCTACCTTTTCCCAGAGGCCATTTCCAGACCCTGGTCCTAGCAAGCAGGGTCTCCTGAGTCTATTTCTCCTCCATTTCTGCAAAGCTCCATCCAGAACTTTTTCTACATGAACCTTGAAGTCCAGTTTGAGAGAGATCACAAGGCAGAAACAACAAGCATAATGAACCATATTTAAAATGATATTTTTTCTGCCTTTGGAGTTTGGTTAATTTATAATCTATAAAAGTCTCTGCATAATTGTGTCTTGATTAAAATGGTATAATTAGGCGCTCTGGATCTCTCTCCCCTTTCCCTAAGATTATTTCTGTCTAATTGCTTTAATCTGTGTTTTCATGCACCCACTAGAAAATCAAAGCATGCTCCCACGAGGACATGGGTGAGAGTGAATAAAGCTGAAGACTCATTAAGTGCAGCAGAGAGAGGAAACTGCATCTAAATCACCACTACATTAACAAGGTAAAATAAAAAATCGGAAAGAATAATAACAAAGAGATAGAGGATTTAAAAAAAAAAAACCACAACAGAACAACCTGACATAGTTTTTGATATTAATTAAGAATGTATTAAATAGCAAATTGTCTATTGTTAAAGCCAACTTCCTCCATTGTTGATGGAGATCAAAAGGTCTGGGAATTTCAGTTCTTCAAATCTGGGGGAGTTTTGTGGAGGGGGCAACTTGTGCAGGATACAGCCTTGCTAGGAATGGAAAGAAGTTCACTGAGCAGGGATTGAAGGACAGTGTCAGTCCAATCCAGCAGTTTAAGAGCAGTGACACAGTTAGCCTGGATTTGAATGAGAGCTGGATCAGACTCCAGGGAGACCAGCACTTGCAGTGCTCTTTGGCCCTCAAGAGTTGACCAAGTCTGTCCCCCGCCCCAAGACCACAACAACTTCGTCTCTCCTTTCCAGGTGACTTTTTGTCTTATTCTCAGTAGTGTTCAGGCTACAGACTCTGCCAGCTAGATCCAGTAACTGACAAACAGGTCACTTACTTCCCTCCAAGTAAGAAAGTAGGAGAACAAGATATTTTAAAAAAACTTCTGGCTATGTGTATGGTTCATTAACATGTACTGTAGTTTCCTGAGAAGACTAAGCTAGTGCTGTCCTCTGGTCTCTCATTGCAGGGAAGACTAACCATGCTTTCTGCTATTTGCCTAGCTCATGTGCAAATTCCCACACATTGCAGTGTGGAGAGGCTGATTTTTACCTCAGATGTTGTCCTGGTTTCCCAGGAACAGACCCGTGGGCCAGCCATGCAGGCAGGCCATGAGTAGCCCTGAATCAGCTGGGAGATCCAATCAAGGCACCTGCCCCAAGCTGACTCACAGGTGTATCCCATACCACTTATCATGCTCATTATAAAAGGAGGAAGTTTACAGAGGGTAGAGTTCCTCTTCCTGGGGCTCATCCCTCTTGGCCTTCTGCTGCTGATTCCCAAGGACCAGGTTGAGTATAAGCTTTTAGATTTTATGTTGATGTTTGTGCTAGTTTTGTTGTTTCATTAAATCAATTTAAATTTCAACCCACAGGGCTTCTCCTTTTTTTCCTAAATTCCACTTCTTAGCTGGGGAGGGGTCATTGGATGGTAGAAAAGCTGCTACAGTTTAGCCCAGGGTACAGACTAAACATACATAGATGTGACTCAAGAACTTTTTTACCTAACTATGCATAGCACTGTTTAGTTCCAGCAGTGCTAAGCAGCCTAGGCAGGGCACTGTATGGGTGCAGTCGCTCTGCTCTGGAATCTGAAGCTCTGCACTGTGTGGCACAGATGTGATCCATGGCAGGATTGATGATCCCAGACCATGGGTGAGCACCATGATTTCATTGTCAATGACCAAATGGTTTGCCCTTAACCCCTTCATTCCTTCTTCATTAGTATGGGGTGTCATGGAAATGTGCATTCATGCGTGGTTCTGTAAAGGTCTTCAGTCACCTTGGACAAAAATTGGTTGGTCTCTGTCTCCTTGTGACCTTCATACTCATTGCTGTTCTCCAGTTCACATTTTTAGTTAAGGATACGCAGGTTTTTGAAAGTGGAGACAAAAAGCTTGAGGAAAGCCAGGAAGAGCATTGCTTGACCAGTGAATAAGGGCTGTTGTCTCAGCGGAAAGCTCATCCATGCTGCATCCCTGGGACCATGGCTGCAGGGCAGGCCCTGAGTCTTCCCCCTGACTGAGGGAACATTTTACCCCTGCTCCATCAAGTGGGCACTTCAGTGCAGGGTTAGGGGCACGTATTTAAATGCTCTGCTGGGTCACTGCCTGACAACAGCTCTTGGTCCCACAGGGTTTCCCTGGCTGCATCCTGTGAGGATGAAGCATGGAGGGAGACTTGATGGTTATGTCAGCATGGTAGCTGACAGGATAATACTGAAAAAGGAGGATCAGCTGCTTGCAGCCCTTGAGCTCAAGAAGAGCCTAATCTAATTAAGTGGAGACCACTATCAAATTACCAGCTCTCTTCTAACGTAGCCGTTTTAAGTGGTTCGGTATATTTATAGTAGGCGAGTTAGGGAGGGCTCTTCTCTCTTGAGGTTATACTTGTGTGTAAGGGAAAGATGTACAATGTTAAGGCTCCTGCTTTGAATTAGTTCCCATCCCCAGCCTGGAAAACATTTTGCACAAGATTTAAGGTGCCAAAATCTGATCCCAGCTAGCCTCTGCCTATGCCTGTGAAGGGATTGTCTGTCTGGGTTGTTTCTGAATCTTGCCCCAAGCCAGCAGCAGAGAAATTTCCTTTTGGGATTAACTTTTAATTAAAGCAAATGTATCTTGCAGAACTGTCTCCAGTCAGTCGACAGCCTTGAAAGGGCAAGAGGAGGGGCTAGCTTGCTGTGGTCAGAAATCAGTAGCCATTTTCTGCTGAACTTTGATGGGAGTGGGATGGACCTGTGCCAAGTGGTTAGCGAGCAAGTGAAGAGGCTCTTGGCTCCACAGCCTGGTGTGGGTTGCTGGTTGATGAAGTGCCCCAAATTTGTCCTCCCCTGATTAGTGTCTTGGGCAGCCTGCATTCCTCTCTGTTACTCTCCCCGTAATTCCATCTCTCGGGGAGTTCCTGTGTGGCAGGATCTGTGTCAGATGATCCCTCAGGCTCACAGGAGGGAGAAAGTGGCAAATGTTAGTTAGGAGCTGTTTCCATGCATAACAATAATAATAATCCTTAGCCTTTTATCTAAAGCTTTTATGAATGTTAATTCATTAAACTCTCTCAATCACCCTCTGAGGTGCGGATTATTATCCACAGGATTGGACAGATGGGCAAAGCTGAGATGTGGAGCACCCAGCCTGAGGTGGTGGGATGAGGTGGTCAGATGCCACCAGGTCCTCCCTTGCCCTCCAGAAACTTCTCTCCCAGTGAGAGAAGAGACAAGAAGAGACCTTGTCTCTGACAAGAAGAGACCTTGCTGGCAGTGTTTGCTGTTCATCTCTGGCTCCAAAAGAGCCTTTCAAGATGAGTTGGGGCACTGAGTTGGATGCCTCTGTGCCACCACAGACTGTCGTTGTGGGAGGGCTTGTCCTGCATCATACAGAGGCAGTGGCACTGCCCTTTCTCCAAGTGCTGAGGCCCACAGCGTGTTTCTGAGTGTGTTGGATCACTACCTATGTTATTGCTTGTAAGCAGAGGAAAGAGGAAGGGGGAAGAGAGACACAGAGAAAGGGGACAACACAGAAGGCTTAGAAATAAGAGACCTTTTTGTCTCCTTCACCAGACCCATCTCCCTTCCAACTGGGATTTCTTCTACTCTTAATGATGTGTCTCATTCCTGATGTGAAGGATTAAAAACCAAGAGATTAAAAGATTACACAAAGTGGATGAAATGGACTTTGCTGCCTCCCCCCTCCTCCCTCTTGCTATGACAGACCTCTGGGAAACCTCTCTGTCCTGCTTTTCCCATCTCCCTTCCCTCCCACCCCTTGATCCTTGCCTTCTGATGCTCTGAGCCATTCTGACCATCTTCAAGGCTGCTCTCTGATCCTTGCTCGGGGGCAGGTAGAGAAAGAAAGGATATGTGTGTGCTCAGAGGAGCCACTGACATAATGTCCTAGCTTTCCGTCTTCAGTAACTCTAGCATTTCTCCTCTGAGGAGCCTCCCTTCCCCAGGCAGTCTATGTTGCTGGAGAACTCTGTGACAAGGCAGGAAAAAGATTCAAGGCATCCTGAACCCATTGCGATGAAGGCACCATGCATGGTGCTCTGAAGCCCCTCTTGGGAGGTGAGTGCGTGGAAAGAAGGCTGAAGCAGACCAAACTGGTGGGGGGGGTTCCTTTGGCTATTCCTCCTCTTGCAGGGCAGGTGCCAGCACAGGTGAGAGATGCCCTGAGTAGATCTTCAGTTCTGACAAAGGCATTTTTCAGCAAAAAAGTCTGATAGAGCAGAGATTTGGTCCTGTTTAATGCTGAGGTGTTGATGGTGTGGAGAGGAACATGTTGGACTTTGGATTCTGTTCTCTGCTCTTCCTTGGGACGTCCATTGCTCCGAACTGCCTTCTGCTAATGTGGCCTTTGAGTGCTTGAACTGTCCCACTGTAGTTCCAGACCAGGGCTGGAAAACCCATTGCCTTTCTGCCCTTTAATTCCACTGTTTCCTTCCTCCGAGTTCACTGTTGCTCTTCTTGGTGACACAATAACCAACAGAGTTACGACTCAGCCTGGCTCCTCCTGAGCAATGTCTAAAATATCCACAGCCAGGAGATGAAAGAAGGTTGTTTCCATGCCCGGAGGTGCTACCTTATCTTGGGAGAACCTCCTAGCTGTGGCATGCTTGGAGACCTCTCAGCCTGACGAAGACAGTAGCATGCAGCCTTTCCCCCCTCCTCTAGGTCCACAGCTATTAGGTGAGAACCTGGAAGTGCTTCCACCCTGGATGCTGTAAGAAGATTAATGTCCAATGCACTCATGAGGTGTTATTTCCAAACGTGCTGCCCCTTGTAATGAAAAGTGGACCACCTTCCATTTGGCAAAGAACAAGGCATCAGCATAACAGTACAGGAACCACTCGTGCTCCGTAGTGCTTACGCAGTCCTTGCTGTCTCCCACAGCTGTTGCAATGTGCAACTACCCATGTAGAAGGAGCCTCATGTCTTTATTCCTGACAGCTGTCAGTCCCTGGAAAACAATCCCTTCCCTCCCTCCTCCTGGAGTCCCAAAGCCAAGCTGGGAGCACACGAGCAGGGAGGGAAATCTGCCAACTTTGTTTTTCTCCCTCTCACTCTCTCTTTAGCTGCCTGTGAGGGAAGTTGCAGGAAAATAATGAAATAAAAGCCAAGGCCCAGAGAAAGCTGATTCATCCACAGCCCAGGCCAGCGGCCGGCTCCAAGCAGAGCTGTAAAATCAATCTGTCACTGTTCACCGCAGTATAGATCAGTGGAGAGATTCCAACTGCAGCGAGGGCAGAGCCGAGCCTTCTCCTGGGGCCTGTTTTCCCCAGCCGTGGGACCTGATTGTACCCCTGGGGGAGACGGACGGATGGGCAGGAGAAGAGGCAGAGAGCGCGAAGGGCTTAATCTGCTGGCTCTGGGAGCTGGAAATGCTCCCAGTGAGACTCCCTTCCCTTGCAGCATGCACTCAAGGCAGCGCAGGCAGCCTGCGTGGCTGCCTTCCCTGCCTGACTATTCCCTTCTTGTGCAGGCAAATGACACAGGGGCCAGGTGATGGAGGAGAGGTGGGAAATTGCTGGCTGCGCTCCCAGTGCCTACTCTCTAGGGGACACACCTGTCCGTGCTGACAGTTACCTCCAGTATCCCCTGGTCTGGGTTCAGAGGGTTAAAAAATCAGTTTTATCATCACCTTTGTGAACTCCCAGATTGTGGGCTATTCTGGGATTTAACAGCTCCCTGCCGTATGTTGGAATAACACTTGGGAATTGCTCTAATAAGGTCAGCTCCTTTGTTCACCCCTAAGAACATCTCCAGTCTTAGTGGATGTAGCAGCCCAACAGTGCAGGAGCTGAGCAGAAAGGAGTTTGTTTCTCGTGGCTGTTTCCATCCCTTTTAAGGGGACAGAGAGGTCAGGCCTGGCTGGAGGGTGGTGGTCTCAGAGTCATTGGCACAAAAGAATTAGAAGGTGGTTCTTCTTCTGTACTGCTGGACATAGAGAATGAGACGCCTCTGCTTAAAGTATCTATGACATCCTTAGGAGGTTTTTTTTTCCTTGGTGAAGTATTTTTTTTTTTTTTTCCCCCACTTGTGAAGTAACAAACAACAGAGTCTTTTCAGGGCTTTTGACAAGGTCAGAGCTGCTGCAAAATAAACATGGGGGTGAGCTTCTGTACCCTCTAGATGATCATCTATAGTGGGATGAATAAACATTGTGGGCCTGGCTCTGAATCAGATCGAGGACCCAAATGTCCCACCCTGCTGGGGATGTGGTGCTTGCTTCTGCTTGTCTCTCAGGGCAGTTCTGCTGTGCTGGATTTAAGTATTGTTCCTGGGTCAATGGGAATACAAGCAAGTACTGTTTGACTGCCACAGGCCCTGGCAGCACAAGGGTCCTGCCCCAGCACTTCTGAGACCAGAACAGATCTGTGCCAGCAGGAGAGCCTCTGGGAGACTCATCCCGAACAGACTGCAAGATGATCCTGGAGGAACTCGAGTAGGAACAAATCCTGCATTAATTTGGAGCTGGAAAACTTTTCTCCTGCTTCAACACCCTCCAAGGTTTGAGTGTCTGTTGGAGGTAGAAGAGGCAGAGAAAGATGGAAGCAAGTCTCTCTTCCTTTAGCTTTTATCTCCAAAAGAGCTTGGAGGAAAAATCCCATGGTCATAATTCCCAAAAGTGATAAAGGCAAGGAAACTAGAGTCTGTAGCTGCCAAGACAAGCTTCCTTCCTCTCTCATCCAAGATGGACTGAGTACCTTTGGCATGTAATGCACTGAGAACAGACTTCTACAGACATTCCAGGGAACATCTAGAAATGTCCTCAGAGCTGCTCACCTCTTGGGTCTCTGAGCATGTGTGTGTGTCTGTATGGTTTGTTTGGTTTTTTTCCACTTGGGTTTGCAGGTTTGGAGTAAAAGAGGATACAACAAGCTTCCTATGTGTCATTTTCAACAAGGCTGATGACCTGGTGGACCAACGTGTTTCTTCATGCTATCTAGGTGTGTGATGCTTGGGGCTAGTTTTGTAGATGGGTCTTTTGTACTTGTAGCCTGTGTTTTGAGGGAGGCAACTCACTCCTGTAGAGCTGCTGATTGTTTGCCCTCTCTGTAGAGTGTTTGCGGGTTTGATGTCCTGTCCCTGAGGCTGTTGTATGCACACGAGAGTGCTAGGGGCAGTCTTGTACTTGCTGGGTTTGGATTTGCTTGAGGTTTTTTCTCTACCAACAGAGAAAAAAATGTGCAGGGGAGTCAAAGGAGATCACCACCCTCCTATAGGTCTGCAGATATGAGATAGATGGGGAAATTACATTGTTCTATACTTATACAATAACTAGCAGGATGGGGAGGTGGGCCACAGGTGAGCTGCTTTAGATGCAAGTGGGCATCACAATATAATGCATTTAATAATAGTGCTGCTTGCAGTGGGGTGTATCTGACAGAGTAATTTCTCTGCAGTTCTTGGACTGCATGAAGAAAGTCATCAGCTTCCCATCAGAGGTTACATGCGTTTGTGTGTCTGTACCCGTGTGCATGTGAGTGCTGCAGGTGGCAAGGTTAGGTGTCTATTTTACTAGAAGCTGTTGCAAGCATGTTGATATTTATGCTGAGGGAAATGTCTTCACCCAGCTGTTTTGTGTGTGTATGTTCGTGTGAGGCAGGGGTGCAGATGGTATCTGTTCTGCTGCAAGTGGAGGTTCCAGAGCATTTCCATTTGTTGTTGCAACCTCTATGTGTGCCAGTGTGAAGGACACAGTCAACTGGCACAGGAACATGCTGGTGTGAATTGGTCATGAGTAAATGTAGGTGTTGGGGCACGTTTCCAATGTCAGTGCAGCCAGGGGTCAGAACAGTCTCCGAGCAGGGAGCAAGTAGTCTCACAGCACTAGAAAGGACCTTGAGACACTTCTGAGCAAGATTATATGATGTGGGTGCCCGGAATAGCAGGAGACTGGATCGCACATCCCAGGAAGCCAGCTCCTGTCCAACATCCTATGTTCCTAAGTTTCTTTGCAGTTGTTGCATGTCTGCATGTCTGAGTGAGACAGGCAGTCCCTCCGCAGCTGAGGTGAGTGCGAGGGATGCATCGTGTCCCTTCAGTTGTGGTCTGTGTGTCTGCATTTCTGTGCAGGGACTATTTATGTATGCTTGTGCTTTCTGTGAAGGGGCTGGGGAGTAATTTCGTAAGAGTCACCCTGTGTTTTGTAAGGTGGTTTCCTAGCAGCTATTGCCTGTGTGCAATATTTGGAGGCTGTGCTGAGGCTGGCTCCCCACTGCCTGGTGCACATGCCTGTTTGTTTCTGACTGTAGGCAGGATCTCCATCAGTGATGGCATGTGTGGGTTTGGGCACAGGGAGGTGGAAGGTCTTCGAGTAAGCTGCTGCACATACGTGAAGGTATGTGGTTATGGGTGATTTCTGAGGAGCTGTTGTGCTTCTGTGTGTGGTGATCTGAGGAGGTGTCTGAAAGACAGTCTCCCCAGAGCAGCTGCGTGCATGTGTTTGTGTGCGTATGAAAGGTTTCCCCCACCTCCTGTTGCATTTTAATGTGTTGATTTTCTTAGCACA
This sequence comes from Podargus strigoides, assembly GCA_028020825.1. NCBI lineage: Eukaryota > Metazoa > Chordata > Aves > Caprimulgiformes > Podargidae > Podargus > Podargus strigoides. The sequence goes on along the minus strand of CM051663.1, from coordinate 114,658,348 downwards.
TACAACAGGGGCATGTATCAGGGTGTAGTTTCGTATGGCTGTTGCACATACCTGGATCAGTAGGTGTATAGCTGTTGCATGCACATGTGTGTATGTAGCTCCTCTGGAGCTGTTGCTTGTACCTGTGTTGTCCCTAGAAGCTGTTGTATTCTCATGTGGGTGACTTGATTCAGAGAAGCTGTAGCCTCTGTGTGTGAGTGTGTGAGTGTGTGATTCCCCAGCAGCTGGTGCTTGTGTGTGTTACTGGGAAGCTGTTGCACATTGTATGTAGCTCTTCAGCAGCTGTTGTAAAGCAATTGTGTGTGTGTGTAGCTCCCCAGCAGCTGTTGCTTGTGTGCATGTGTGTTTTTGGAGGTGTGTGGCTCCCCAGCAGCTGTTGCATGCGTGCTCATGTCTCCGGTGGAGGCCCACCCCTTTCTGCCTGCACCGGAGTGGTGGCTGTGCAGGAGAGGAGAGCTCAGAGCTGGCTCCATGGGAGAGGGACCTTCGCCTGTCACAGCCTTCCCAGCTGGGAGCAGCATTGTCGGCTCTGGTCCCAGAGCCCTATCAGCCGAGCCTGTGAAGAATTAATCACTCGCGTTTTAAATGCCAATAGAGCCCTTTCTGCCTTCTTCCCCCAGTGATGCGGATGCGGCGAAGGCAGCAAATCCTCCGGCTGTGTGTGCCCTCCCTGCACTGCTGCTCTGTCCCCGCCTGTCGTGTTGGTGTGTATGCGTGGCTGGGAGTGCTGCCTAGGTGCAGCCAGGAATGAGACAGCTGTGGGGCAGGGGACAGCACAGCTCCAAGGGGTGACACAGGTGGAGGCATACCCCCCCATCATCTGCAGGGCTACAAGTTCATTGAAGACAGGGGTCTTTTGTGCCTCCACTTCGTCTCTGTCATGCTCCGTATGGAAGCTGGGAGCAGTCGCCCCTCCAGAAGCAGGTATGTGTGTGTGCATGCGTGTGTGACACGTTTTGGTGTGCAGTCCTTGTGCAGCTGCCTTGCATGTCCTCGGCTCCCTGTTGTTGTCCGTGTTGCCTCTCAGAGAAGCGGCTGAGATTGGAGGGGGAGGACCGAGGTGGGGAGAAGGGCAGGATGGATGGATCACCTTTCTCCTCCAGCCCATGCATGCACTCCCTGGGGGGGCAGATGTCTCTGATCTGAGGATGAAGGCAAAGGGTGAGTGCAAGGGAGATGGGGAAGTGGCCTTTTTGGGGGGGAGGGGGGAAATAATGCCCATATGGGGTGATGGGAGGGAGAGAAGCTTGGAGACTGGTCTCCATTTCAGTGTGTGTGTGTGCAGTCGCCTGGGATCAGGATGCTGAATAGGTCCAGGGCTTGCTGCACACAGCTGGGTTTGGCTGGTCTGCTTCTATTCAGACCTTGCAAGAAGAGGGGATACAAGTATATGTATGTATCTATATGTGTATGTTTTTGTGTGTGTAAACATATATATGTACAGGTATAGCTATAGGTATATGTCTGTGCCCCAACACATGCATGTGCTTATACAGATATGGATGCACAGACTTATATGTATATTGCCTGCAGTTATGGGAAAGAGAAGGAGACTGCCTTCTCCATCTAACAACCCTCTGCTCCCCGCGTCTTTGCAAACTTTGTTGGGGAGCCCTGGCAGACAGTGATGTCTCTGTGTGTGTGTGCGTGTGTGTGTGGTGTGGGAACATTTGCCTGTTTTGGATGCAGGGAAGTGAGTAAATTGCTGCTCTGCTTTTACACTGCTCTGCTGGGAGGCTGACTGGCTGCAGAAAAGTCATTGCGTGGTGTCTGTCGGGTGTGTGAGCGTGTGTGGTGGTAGGAGCTGGATATTTATGTTGGGGCCCTGGACAGCTACTCAAATGCATACATATGTGTATATGCATTGCTTGCAAGGTGTCTGAGTGGCCATTTATTCCACCAGGGAAAGCATGCCCACATTTTTATGCATAAAGATCCTCCTGCTTTGGGGCATGGAATGGGGGGAGGAGAAGCTGAATGAATGAATGGGAGCACGAGGAGGGGGAAGGAGGCGTGGGGGAGAAAGACGAACAGACGCATCCTATTCTCATCCCAGGACAGGCAGGAGTGCACAGCTGCTGCTGTTCTCATTCCAGAGCTTGGATCTGGCTGCGGAAAGGCAGCATAAATCTGCTCATGCTGCAGCATATTTCAGGAGCTGCTGTGCAGAATGCCCTCTCATGTATGTGATGGTGTGGCTCCCCCCTACCTCTGCATGCATACATGTGAGCACACATGTGTGTAGAAGGTGGGGGTGGCTGTGCACAAACCATATGCTTGCAAACATCCTTGCAAACACCCAGGGAAAGAGATGTTGGTGATGGGGAGGAGAGCATCATTCCTGTGCTGGAGGCATGTGCATCTTGCAGCCGTGCACAGCCTGCAGTCCATTTTGCACCCTCTCTAGGCTTGCACAAGCGTCTGCTGCTGAGGGACAGTGTGCACACAAAGTGGGTGCACATGTGCCTAGGACTTAGGATCTGCTACCACTCCTTTTTCACTAAAGGCTGGAGTGCACAACCCTTCTCCCCACCCTGGAGGTAGGGAGCTATAAAACAAACTATGGAGGAGGGAGAGGATTGCTGAGATCGGATGGGAGGCAAAGATTATGTAGCAACTGGGGAGGTGGGGGGGTGTCCGTATCCCTGGGGAGGGCCTAGGGGCTGGAGAGCCTGCCTGCATTGCATGCTGTGAGCCAAAGAATTTGTGATGCACTGGGAGGTGGGAGGGAGCAGGAGTGTGTGTGATGTGGGGAAGAAAGGGGGCTGTGCCAGGGTATGAGGGGATTTCTGGGGGCCTGCATCCCCCTCCCACTTGCCTGGTCCCCACACACACTGTCACTCCTGGGTCCTGGGAAGCGCAGTCTGACAGCATCACTAATGTAATATTCAAAGGGAGCTTCATTTGCATTGAACATGCATTATTAATATATTTAAATACAACCCTCCCTCTTGCCTCCCCCCTCTGAGCAAACCGTACCAGCAGCAGTGAGGACGCTGCAAGGAGTGGAGGGGTGCCGATGTGGTGCCGGGAGTGAGAAATAGCCCCTTTAATCCCACTGATTTCCCCAGCCTAGAACTATCCCCCCCAGCCCCTTCCCCACCTGCCACTCTCCTCACCCCATTGTTTTCCTTTGGGAGGTGGTTGGCTTTCAGGGCACCCAACCCACAAGCGTGCAGATTTGTTGGTATAAGGCAGCTTCTTCATTGCTCATCCCACTGTCAAAAACTATGACACCAAGGGAAGAACTGTGGATGCGTGGCCTTTCCCTCTCTTCACCCAGCTCCAGGCAAAGTGGGTATTTGGGAATATGCTGTATGATTGGCTGGCGCAAAGCTAAGCTGTGGAGCAAAAGCTGCTTGGAGAGTAGAGAAGGTGATTGGGAAAGTGGGGAGTATGGAGGTGTAATTTTTGCTGTGGGGCAGCTTGTGGTTAAAATCGGAAAGGTAAAAGTCACAGCCAGAGAAGGAAAGCAGGAGGGAGGAAGGCATAGCTGTGATGATGTCCATGATGTTTGTTCCTACCTGGGTCATGTCAGAAGGCAGATGCAGCTCCAGGCAGACAGAGTGCAGCTGCCTCATCTGACCCTGTTAAAGAGTGGTGGATTGCACTGCTCACCTGGGAAAAAAGCTAGTGGTCACATCAGGGCCTGTTGAAACCTCCCGGTGCTGTCAGCAGCCGTGTCAGAAAATATCAGCTGAGAAAGAGAGACCTGGCTGCTCTCTCCCCTCATCCCAAACATTGTGATTTTTCCTTTGTCCCCTGCAAGTGTGGGCCTTGGCTAAATTGTTTCTTGTATTAGTGAGAGGAGGGCAGAGGACATGCATGGAATGCCTCTCTTCTCACACTCTTGTGAGCTCAGGAGAAGCACCCAGCTCTGCGAAAGTGATGCGACATCCCCTAAACACACTTGCAGCACTCATTCATGCCTGGCCATGAAAGCAGGACAGGAACAGCTTAGGTGTGGGGCAAGTGTGCTCCAGGAAACTCTTCCCTTTTTTCCGGGAATGGAAGAGCTTTTGTTTTTCTCCTCCATGGAGAAGCAGAGCTGTCCTGAGCAGTGAGGGATCCCAGGCTGCCAGCAGCTATGGGGAAAGCCGGAGCCTCCCTGGTAGCACTGTGGGTTTTGCTGGTGGGAATTGTCCAGGCTGGTCCCAATGCTGAGTTACAGCGGGCGCTTGAGTTCTCCTTGGGGTTCACCCAGCACTTTGTGAGCAGGGGCAGAGCTCGGTGTCCTCCGATGCCTTTCTGTGTAGGAAGAGGGGTGACCAAGCACATGGAGTTGAGCAATCGAAAGGAGGCAGGATGAAGACATGGGAGCCAGGTCCTGCGCCGGGGGGTGGGATGGGGGAGGTGGGTCAAGTCCTCTCGTTGGGCTGGAAGGGAATAGTGCAGAGCTCAGGGAGCAGAGCAAGGGGCTATGACCCACCTCCAGTCCTTTCTCTCTGCTGGGTGAGAATGGGTTTCCTGTGACTGTGAACCAGATGAAGGGTGTATTGAAAGACCCAGAGGAGTCAAGCTGGGCACTTTGGAGGTGACAGTGACTAGTACTGCTGTTGTATTTATTTCAGTTACTAGATGGTCTGACAGCAGTTACAGCTTCACTTTAGCAGAGCTGCATTTGTGTCCTGGCTTTCCTGTGCTCCCCAGTTGATGTTCGTTTTGTGGCTTGTTTTGTTGTTCTCTGACATCCTTTTTAAGGGATTGTAGCAGTTCTTTGGGTCTCCTGGGAGCTTGGGGGTACCTAGCTATTGCCTGAGATGAACTGCTTTCCGCAGGGACAGGACTGACCAAATAATTTTCTGTCACTAAGGAGAAATGACCTCGTTTGCTCAACACTTGTAAGCCAAGAGGAAACGTAGTTCCAGGTGACCAGCTGAGGTACAGAAGGAGGGCAGGGCAGTTGTCACTCTTTCCACAGCATTATAAGGGGTGGGAAACAAGCTGTTAAGAGCCAGGTCGAGGTGAATGACTTGATGGCTTTGGTGCCTAGGTGTTGCTTCTTGCAGGGAGTCTTTGAGGTGTACACAGTAGCTATGTGATGACTTATAGCATAGCACCAAATGTCATGGAGATAGAGTATCAAAACCCCAGAGGAGAATCTGTGCTGCTGTTGAAGATAAGGCCCATCTGTCTTCCTGTGCTGACCCAACTGATGTGCTGGGGCCATTCCTTCCCATCTGCAGTCACCCTGGGGATGCACCTCCGGCTTTTCAGCCCCTCAGTATAGAATTTTGTTCCAGACAATGCTTTGGGGGCTGATGGAGCAACATGACTTTCGCAGAGGTGAGAAGAGGTGTCTGGGGGCCAAGAATCCATGTTCTTCCCTACAGAGAGACACCCACACACTAAGTTAATACCTGCTGGAGTTCAGTAAGCTGTCATGTAAGGACTATTTGCAAGAAACTCTGTTTTTGACTCCTGTGGGTGTCAGTTAAATACTGTTTTGAGGAAAGGTCATCAGTAACATGACTTGGGGAGGGGGTCACAGAGAAGCAGGATGGATCCCTAACTCTGCCACAGCTGGCCTGTGGGGAAATCCCTTCCCCTCTATAATCCTCAGAACTCCTCTCACTTCCGAATGTCTTTGGTGATAAGCTAATCACCATGGAAAGTGCTATAGATGTGCAGACTGTGTCTCAGGATGATGTACAGGCTACCAGTTGCCTTAAAGCAAGGCATCATATGTTTGTGTTCAGTCTTTCCATGGCTCATGCACTCAGTCTGTAGACCAGATGGGTCAGAGCTGCCTGTGTATTTTTAGGTTACTACAAGGACTCCATAAGCTATCCTTTCTCTGGGAACATTGGTTTATGCATGAGAACATGTATGTTTGTGAACAGGGAGAGAACCGTTTTCTGCTGGGTTTTGTTTGTCCTGTCCTCTTGTACGCACGGGTTACATCTGTGTGTCCACAAAGACTGTATGTGTGAGTATGTCCTTCCGTCCTCAGCTTCGTCTGTATTATCCATGTGTATGCATTCCTGTGTGCATTTGTGTATGTGCCTGTGTGTGATGCAGGTAATTGCATACATCCATCCTACCTGTATCCATGTATCTTTTCCCCACCTTTCATGAAGCTGCTTCTTCCTCTCCCTAGGGAGAGGTCCTGTGCTTTAAGAGATAGTCTTGGTTTGTATTACCTGATGCCCCATGTATGAAGTGAGTTAGCTTTCCTGGCATCTGTATACTCAATTACATCCAGAAACATCAAACCTTGAAGCACAAGGGCCGCCTAATTCATGTTATTTCCAAGGCTTCAGTAGGACCAGTTTGGTAAACCTGGCATTCAAACCTGGGTGCTGCACTAACTGAAGGACGGTGATAAATTGGAAGGGATTCAGAGAAGAGCAACGAAAATGATGAAAGGGCTGAAGGGACATATTTATGAGGAGAGATTAAAGGAACTAAATATGTAGAACTTGGCTAAATGATGATATAACAGTTTACAAGTATTTGAGGACTGTTAAGGACAAGGAAAGGAAGAGATTATTTAAGGTGGCAAAAGATGGGCAAAGTCAGAGTTACGGGATGAGGCTGAGCAAAGTGGAGAATATTTGGCTGCCTCTAAGGATACCTGCAAGCTTCCTGGTGTGAGTGCTCAGACCAACTATGAATGTCTGGCAGGTTTATGGAGATGCAACTGCTTGCAGCAAGGAAACTTAAGGTGGTGAAGAAGGGTGGAGGGAACAAGCTAGACTTGGCCAGTGGTGGAGGTGGAGTGACCTAATAGGTCTCTTCTTCACATGCAGCATTGCCAGGAACATTTTGAGAGATGTTTGGTTGTCTTTCACCTTTTATTGATTCCCTGTCTCATGGCTGGGGAGAACCTGCAGATACAGTTGATGAGAAAGCAGAGAGGTGGTACAGGAGGAATGAGTAAATGGAGTCTGATGGTGGTGGACGACACTATTCTGTCCATCTCTCCATCCTCTCTGGCTGTAGAGATAGTCTAGGAAGCAATCCTGTAGGAAGTGCCTGTAGGTGAAAAGGGGCTTTGCCACAAGAACTTTCTAGGAGAGTACAGGCTGAACCTACCAGAGCAAGTGGTTGCCTCTTTCCAGACAAAGATGGCTTGGCATGGGGACAGTGGGGTCAGGAGGACTGGACTTCCCTCCTCTGATTTCCTAGTCACAGATGATTCGGAACTGGGACAACAAGGTCAGAAGGATTAACACCCCTCCTTTTTTTCCCCCACTGCAGTCACAGGCCTGGAGAATTGAGTCAGATCATAATAAAAGGATTAGTGTGGAGAGGCTGCTGTGAATAGTGTGATAGACAGGTCAGGGAAATGGAAGGGAATTCAAGAGGGTTGGCCCTGTTACAGATGGTCTGCTGAAAGATCCCTGTGTTTACCAATAGGATAAGGGGACTTGGTCTTAAAATCTGGAACAAGGCATGGAGGGGGCTAGCACTCAAGCACAGATGTTATTCTCAGCAAGGATCTGTACTGGGATGACTGACTGATATGACCTCAGACCTCCTTCCAGCTTTAGGGCAGGGGGGAAAAAAAAATCCTTCTTGGGATGGGCTCTGTTTGCTCCCTTGTCCATCCATCTCCAATATGAACTAATGCACCAAAATGATATTGTTATTCATAGCTACTATTTGCTTGTGATGTCTGGGTCAGCCTGGCTACAGAAAGCCATAGGAATATAAGAAGGATGCTGCTGAGCCAGGTCTGAGTTCCTTTAAGTCCAGGATCTCCAACAGTGGCTGAAAGAGGAAAGAGCATAAAGATGGAACAACTGTGTAGAAGCACTTCCTCTGAACACTCTAGTCTCTAGTGATATGTGGCTGAGGGACCTTGTGCTAGAAGATCTGTTGCACACTTCATAGGTCTCTGTGGATTTGTTTCTTCCCTGAATTTGTCCAGCAAATTTTTGAAGCCAGGTAAAGTTTTAGCATCCACAAAACCTCAGAGCAGGAAGTTCTGCAGCCTAAACATGCAGTCTGCAACCCAGTCTGTCATTTGTCTTGAACCTGTTACTTTCTGATTTAATTTCCTGATCCTTGATTCTTGGCTGGGAAGAGACAGTTAACACCTGTCCTCCCTATCCATCCTGTGTCATCTGTGGTTTTATAGACCTGACACATTTTATGGTCTCTACTGCCTCTTTTCCACTAGCCCTTCACCTTTCATCTTTTTGCATCTATCAGCTACCTCTTTCTTGGCTACAGCAGTGCAGCTTTGTTGTGACAGTAGGACATGGGGCATTGCTAGGTGGGCAGTGACATTGCAGAGATGAGCTGTGCCAGATCCCATACAGGCGAAGACTTTTGTGTCAGCTGCAGTGGCATGCTGTAGGAGGAGGTGAAGAAGCTGGGCAAAAACTCTAAAACCAGTTGACGGTGCCCTTGCTCATCAAGACAGGACTGGGCAGGATCCTAGGAGGCTTGAAAAAAAAGGAAGGGGAATTTTGAAGTGGACTTTGGGATGGGGGACAGTTTCTCTGAGTGTGGGCAGTGGTGGTCAACACAGGTGGGAGATGGGACTGATCAGTCAGGAGTGAGTGAGGAAACTGAAAGGCCAGAGGTGATGGAGATCTGACTGGGGCTCTGATTGAAGGACGTTCAGATAAGCAGATTGATGGTGGGACAGTCTGTAGACACAAGGGTCTTAGGAAAATATGGCTTGGATATTCTGCTGGTGCAATGGGCAGTGGAGGAGAGTGGGAGGAGAAGGTAAGAGGATATGGAGTGCCTATGAGGAAGCTCTCAGGCATAACCACAGCACAGGGATATCTTGACCCACTTGAAAGAGATACTTGTCAGCTCCCAGGTCAGGACTAGGCTCTTCTATGGCTGACTGATTCACTGACAAAACTCTTGCTGAAATTAAGATTTTTCTCATATTTCCTGGCTAGATGAGACCCGCAGCCAACTTATGGAGAAAAGATGAATGAAAATGAATCAGCCGTCTTGTGAGTGGTCTTCAAACACAATTGGTTTAAAGGGAGAAAACAGGCTCCTAAGAGAAAGAAAAAGGCCCTGGTGTAGTGCAACAACCTTGTGGTATTGGAGGGAACAAAGAAGGTGCCCTCAGTAGCCCTTACGACATTTCTAGAGGAAAACTGTTCTGAGTAACCTTTGATTTAAGAGCTGTAGGGGACTGAGGTGAGTGGTGGAAAGCCTGCTTAGATGCTGTCAGATGTGACCTACGTCAGGACAGGCAGCAGGCAGAGTTTGGGACAACACTGTCAGCAAGGGGAGGAGATTAGGGGAGTGGTTTGGTGTGAAGGAAGGGGCAGAAAGGCCTGAACAGAATCAGGAGAGACAGTGGTGGTGAGATCTCTGTAGCAGCCATTTATGCCTTGAGATTTCAGTGTCTGCCCCCTGCTGGATGACTCTCATGGGGCAAGGAGCTCTTCTCTGGTCCCAGCAGCCTGTTTCCAGCCTGGTCACACCACGGGACAGTGCAACTACCTTGCTCTTCCTTACAGACCAAGGAAGGTGGTGGGACATGTTGTATCACATTATGTGTGTATAAAGCTTTTCTGCCAGTAGTCAAGTGTGGAGGTGACAAGGGAGAATTTTTTTCTGCCTCCCCTCTTACTTCCTGTCCTTTATTTTTTCTGTCTCTTCACCCATGCTGGCTGTAACCTTTCTTTTCCTTCCCTGTTTGCTCACCTACCACCAGCTGCATCCTGTATGTCTATTTGTTTCCTTTAATCCATGTGATGCATCACTGACAGACCCCCACTGTAATTTTTTTTAAATCATAGCCCTTTATCTTGAATTGAGCAAGGTCAGGGGAGGCATCTTAAGTCATCTGTTGTATTTTCTATCTCTGTCTCAAAGCAACTTAAAGGATGGCTCAACAGGATTAGTAGAAAGCGCAAGATTGGGCAAATGGATTTGGCAGGGGCTGGCTGGTGAGCCTGGGGGAGTGGGACTTTGGTGTGCTGGGAAGTGGGAGAGCTGGACTCTGCTCAAGGCCTCCATCGTTGCCTTCTGCCCGCTGTGCCTCTGGGCATGTGAAGGCAGCTGGGCTGATGCTGAGCCCTGGGAGAGAGCAGCCTCAGCCTGCAGCACTGCTCTTTGCTAAGCAAGGTGATGTAGCACTGGCTGGGTGGCCCAGGGCCAAGACACAGGGGATACTGTTCTATGCTTCAGGGTCTATTGCCCCCAGCACAAACCTCTGCTAAGCCCAGAGGGACATGCTGATCATGATGGAGCTATGTACAGCTGAAATAGCATGGGTCAGGCCTTGGGAACAATCCAGGATGCCATTCCCTGTGGGTGCAGGTCCCCATGGCAAGCTTTCCACTCCCTCCTTAGGTGCTGCGGAATGTGTGTTAGCAGTCCAGAGGCACTGTCATTAGACTCTGATTCCTTGACTTCTGTGTCCCTCCTGCCCTCTTTTCTCTTCTGCTTTTGCAAGTGCATGCCTTAGAAGTGTCAGGCTTGTGGGATGACAGAAGATCTCTTCACACAGCCTGGCTGGCATGTTGTGCAGCCCTGACCAGTTTGTGGCCTTTGCTCCCCCAGTGCCTCGCTGCTGCTGGCAGCAGCAGTGCTCCCCTCCTCTCACCTGGGGTGTCTCCTCCCTGGAGAGCAATTGGCTCTGCCTGGGGTGGAAGAGAGCCTGCACCAGGCAGCTTCTTCAATTGTGATGACCAAGCTGATTTGACTGGCCACCTGTGCTCCCAGTTGCCAGCCTGTCCCTTCCCTACCACACTGTGAATCTGCTCCGAGCAGGAACCACAGTCCATTTGTTTTCTGATCCTGTTAGGTGACTGCTTCCTTCCTTCACCTGAACCCCCTCTGTCCTGTGCTGTGATCTCAGTGTGCTCAGTGATCAGAAAGGAGACTCATGAGGAGCATCGTCCCCAGCTGCAGTCAGCTACTACAGCCTGTTCCCCATCAGGCAGACAACTCCTCCTTGCATGTGGTGTTCAAGGGCATATGTCCATTGTTTTATCCTGTGTGCACACATATGGCAGCATGAATCAAGCATTCAAGGGAACAGAGAAATTCACACAATCCTGGCCTTGCTTTCCCAAGGCCTTGCTCCCAGAAAGATGAGATAGCTGGATTAGCTAGGGACATGACTGCTCCTCCCCATTGCAAGGATTTCCTTCACAGGACTTGCCACACCATTGTCTTCTCATAGCATCCCTTCTTCTCCCAAAGAGATGAAGGGTCTCTCTGGGATCCTGTTTCTTCTCCACTGTCCTCCTACCCCACCCTAGCTGCACATCCCAGGGCTCTTCTTTGGCCTGGGACACCCCAGCCCCTCACCCCATGCTGCCCATGGGGAAAGCTCATGCTGTTTCTGCACAGAAGATTTACATGCATGGTAGGGGAGAGACAGCCTGGCCTGTTTATTCTTAATGCTCTGTATTATCTCCATTAATAATGCCACCTCTGCCTCACATGCTAATTAAGGCTCAAGATTGTTAATGTAATAGGGAATTTGGGCAGAGACCACACAAGACTGGCTGGATTAAGTTAACCTTATGGACTGTTAATGGATCTCCTGGAGGGGCATTTCTGCCTAATGAGAATCCAACTTGAATGGTAATCAGGGGCTTGCTCTTTGCATCCCCAGCAGAGCCAGGAAAGCTAGTGAAGCTGCAGGGCAGGATGCAGGAAAGGCATCAGCAGCAGCTGCTTGTGAAGCTGAGGAGGGAAGAGAAGGGTGCAGGGCTGGAGGGAAAGACCTTGAGGTGAGGGAAGAATTGGGGTGCGAGGAGTAGTGATGCTTGTGGTGCTGCATAGGGGGAGCCCCAAATAGGTGCTGAGTCTGGCCCTGTGTTTTTTGGGGTGGGATTTTAAATATTAACACAAAGGGCTATTTTTCCCAGTTGTGACTGCCAGCAGTGAAAAGCTCACCCAAACTGTGTTACCTGTGAGCAGGGCTTCTCTCTAGGGAAAAAAACCTGGGAAGATCCTGGCCTGGCTCCCAGAGACCTGTGCCGTGGGTTGTCGCTGCTGCTACTCAGCAGGTCAGAGAGCTGGACTTGCCCAGCCTGTCTTGTATGGTGTAGAAAAAACACTGGGGAAGGGATCTGGCACTGAGCGCTCTTCTGCATAAAGAGTACACTGCCTTGCTAGTGAGCAACAAGGTGAAAGGCTGGATCTCTGTTCAGAAGAAACATGGGGACAAATTAAAGGGGGCAAAAAATGAGCTTAGAGGCTGTTCTTTCAGTGTATAGGGTTGGGGGAAGTTTGGGGATATCACAGATTTGGGACTGCCATCAAGACAAAAGAGATGAAGCTTAAGTATTAGTCTTCATTTTCAAGGCAAAACTGTATGATGCTGGGCCTGGATGAAACTGGGTCTTGCTGGGAGCCTGTGAAGCCTTTCAGGGAAGGTGTACACATCTGGCTCCTGTGTGCTAGTTTTGTCCTCCAGAGGGAATAGGTGGGATATAGGGAAAAGCAAAGCCTGAAATGGAGGCCAGTTGTTTGCATTTCAGTTTGAGGAGTTGAGTAACTTAGATCAGCCCCACATCAAACATGTAGAGCTCAGGGTAGGGTGTTTGGGTGGAAGGTAGTGATCTGCAGAACTGGGTAAAGGAATAAAGAACTGTCATTGGGGTTTTCTTCTTGCTGAAGTCCCACCACTCCAGGAGGTTCTCCAAGTAGGCATGCTCTGTGCTTTGGATCCTAGCCTGAAGGTTACTCAGTCCACAGGAGATCTGGCCAAAGGTTTAGCCTTCTGATGTGAAAGCAATGACAGAACAGCTATGATGTGTTGCTTTGGCTCCAGAGGTGTGAGTTTGAGCTGTGTGGACTGCAATTTGTGTGAAAGGTTTCTTACACCAAACCCAGCTGTGGGCAATTCTGGCTGGGGAATTGCAAGTCCAACAGAGATCACTGTAGCTGCAGGAGCCTCTCTATATTCCTGGCTATAGGGACCACTGTCTCCTGTTACCTTGAGATGTCTTACCTGAGCTGTGTCAACTTTAGATGACCCACAGATGAGCCATGAGCCTGGTTCATGATGCTCAGGGTTTGGGGGTGGAGGTTTGTGGTTTTGGGTGAAAGTTTGTGGACTTGTGATGCAGTTCCTGGGGGCTGGAAATGGGTGATAAGGACATAGAAAGGGAATTAGGTCCATTTCAGGTTGCCCAGAGATGTTTTTCTTCACTTTCTGGCTCTTGGTATGGGAAGATACCAGGAAACTGCAAGGAAAGGAGTTCCCTTGCTGTGTGTTGGTGTGTGGGAGTTGGTTCCCAGGGCAGAGTATGCTGCTGCCAGTGAGTGAGGGGAACTGAGAGAAGGTGAGAAAGGAAAAGCAGAGACCAGGAGGGGAGGCAGTGAAGGAGCCAGACGGATGTTCCACCCAAAGAGGGATCCCATCCCTATAAACCTGTACACACTCAGAAGTGCAGATGGCATGTGCACACTTACCAAAGTTTTGTGCTGTACTCATAGCATTGCTTTCACAAGGATGCTTGTTCTGCAGGTGCACAGTAGCACACTGGTGTTGCACAGAGGTATAAATGCTGCCACACACACACCAGAGAACCCATAGATGACACATCACTCCCTATGACACCTCACAAATGCACCGATGTTTTCAGCAAAGAATAGAATTGCACACACAGACATTTTTCACCTTATAGTACAACACTTGGATGTACACATGTACATTCCATACATCGATATCTGGAGTCTACTGCCCACAGCAGGCACATGCACACGACCAACACAAATGCCCACCAGAGGCCACATATTCCTGAACACCTGTGTGCAGACATGACACCACGTTGTCCATGTTGCCTCCTTTCAGCATTAAGCATTATCCCATGCAGATGGACTCGCTCAAGACAACACTGACAGACACATGGTTTTGTGTCTTTCAGGTCTCCTTGCTTGCTAGTGCAGAACAGGCGTGTGAAGGTGAGGCCAAACACATCCCTTTGAGATGAACAAGATGAATACCACATGGACAGACATGTGCCAACATACATATGCATCCTCCTTGGCTCCTGTTTGCCTCGATTTCACTCTCCCTTGTCCTTTGTTTAGCCAGTCATGGTGCTTCTTCCATGCTCCTGAAGCTCTGCAGGAGCAGGTGGTATGGAGGTCAGTTTAGGATGATGGTTCCCTTTTCCGCTAGTGGCTCTCTTCAGCTGCCTAGCTCAGTGTTAAGTATCTCAGAGATTAAGATCCTCCTTGCCTACCCACACATGGCACCTCTGTGTTGCCTCTCAGCGCCTATTAGAAATCCTGAGTCCAAAAGCCTCTTTAAATTGCTCTCATGACAGTACTTTAACCCAAGTAGCACTTCAGGCCATGGTGGCTCATCCAGATTCAGCAGCATCTGTTAGTTTTGACCAAATGAGACAACTCCATCTCCACTCTGCTCTGTACACATGCCTTGCTTAGGCCCAAGAGGCTCCCAAAGTGTCCCCTTTCAGGCTGCATTATTCACCTCCTGTAATGCACAACGGATGTTTGTGGGAAGAAGCATGCAAGTACAATTGGGCATAGTGCTGAGGAACATAGGAGATGAATTCTGGCAAGCTGAAATTGCCTGGGTGCACAGGCCAAATTCACTTGAGAGGGAGAAAATTTTTACTCCTTCAGAGCACTTCTGAAAAGTGAGTGGTGGCAGTAGTGGAGGTACAGAGGAAGAAGGCCTAGTTTTGAAGGGTTGAGGTGGTGGTGGGGGCTTCCCCACTTGTTTCTTCTGACTCCTCTTGTGCTGCCACATGTGCGATGTGGGTACGGGAAGGTGGGAGTGCTTGAGGGAAAGTGTGAGGTAGGTGGCTTTGGGGAGCAGAGAGCTGGCATGCTTGAGTAACAGTGGGGAAGGTGTACTTGCATGTGCTGAACAGGGGCTGGGGGTGTTTGGTAAAGAGCTGTGGAAGCTGGGGCACGTGGTGTGTGGGAGGGCAGGGAGTTCCTAGAAGAATCTATTACAGTGTACGCTTCATTGACTTACACCGAGGTGTGTCTGTACGTGCTTGGAGGCCATGCCCATCCAACAACACAGGGCAAGAGCTTGTGGGACTCCCTCCACTTTCCCTTGGTGTGGCTAGGGCTGTACCCGACTGCAACTCCTGCTTTGGTTGTGTCCATGCCACCCCTATCCCAGCCCTTCCTGTCTGTAGGCTCTTCCTTTTGTACCTGTGCCAGTACCCAGTGCTCCAGTGATCCCAGTACAGCCTCGTGTCGCATGCCTGTGGTTTCTCCCACACCCAGCTGCTTTTCCCCCACCAAAACACCATGCTTTCCCCTGTACCTCTCCTGATTCCTGGGGGCACACAGGTACGTGCGCTTGCCCTGATGCTGAACCCTGATTGCCCCTCACTGTCTGCTCGCAGGATCATTCTGTGGCACTACCCAGCTTGTTAAGTGAGCATGGCAGAGCGCTCAATGCACCATCCCTGGTGCTGGGCTGTTCTCTTCTCCTTCCCTTGCCCCTTCTTACCCACCTTGCCCATCTCATTGTCTCTCCTGGGCCTGGGAGAAGCTGGCATCTTCCCGGCCAAATCTCTGCTTCCCATAAGGGTTTATGTACTTCACCATGCTTAGATTCTTTAGTCGCTTTCCCTTATGCCACTATCGGCCAATTTCAGAGCACTTGGGGCTGGTGGGACCTTGCACTCTTCTTTGCATGCAAAGCATGCATATCTAACACCAGAAGAAAGGAGGTAAGGAGAAGGGATGAGTGTGAATGCTTTTACAGGCTTTCTGCTCCAGAGATTTTGCCCCCAGGAGCTGCAACATGTGTTAGTAGACAGATAGGTGGGCCTTGCTGGGAGGTGGTAGAACGGGTAGAACTAGAGAAAGTGGAAAAAAAAGGGAAGATCTCAGAGATGGAGGCAGTTTGATCTGAATTGATGTGGCAGTGGTATATGTGTGTGTGCATGTGCATCCATACAAGTTCCCAGAATAATACAGCTGTCTCCAAAGTGAGTTCCAGCTTCATAACTTTCAAGAATGTCTTTTTTTTTTTCTTTTTTTTTTTTTTTTTAGGGGTGAGTGGTGCTGGCTGTGTGCATTTCATGGGTAGTTTGTGTTTGTCTGCCTGTGTTGGATGTTGATGAGTATTTGTGTTTTCCATGTGACAGAATATGGCTGGTGTTTGATGATGCTGGGGCTAGCATTTAGGATCCAGAAGGATGGTATGCTGCTGTGTGGGCTGAGTTAGGTAGGTAACGGTATCTGATGTGATGAGTTTGTATGCTGCAGGCAATCTGTAAGCATAGTATATTTGTCTGATGTGCAGCCAGTGCTGCTTGCTTGACTTATGTTCCTAAGCATGTGAGGATGTTTTATGTACTTTTATTTCCTTATGGATTTATATGTTGATATACTGGTGTGCTGTTTGCACTGATGAAGGAGTTTGTGTGTGTACATGGCACCTTTTCTGGTCTTTTATCTGGAGGTGGGCTTATTAAATGATGTGCATTTGTGCAATGACAGTTACATGTAAGTGGTCAGGAGTTTGTGAGTGGTAGATATGTTCAGCTATTCATCATGCACTTGCACATTGGTCAGTATTTGCTGTGCTGAATATAAATGTTTTCACTGTGGGCTTATATGAATGGTGGCACAGGCTGGATGGAGTTGATGTGGTTGTGTGAAGGCTGTCAGATATATCATGTGTGCATGTTAATACAGCTGTGCAACCTTGTAGGTGCAGGATGTATGTGAAGAAGAGAAGCAAGTCACCCTTTGGAGGGACTCTGAATTTTTAGAGGGTGTATGCAAGGTGGTGTGTGGGGGTATGAAAAGGCTGGTGAGTGTTTGTGTGTGTGCGTAGAGCATCTGTGCAGCAGTCTGAGTGTGAACAGCATGCTTGCAGGGGGGTGTGCCCGGGTGATGTGAACAAGGCTGGGAGGTGGCATGTCTGTGTGTGCGCTGCCATGTGTGTAGGCACACTTCACCTTTTCCCAATGTGGCTCCATCAGCACCTTGCCCTGCACTGGGCCAGGTGCTGTCTCCTTGTATGCAGTGGGACAGCTAGGCTCTTAGGACACAGGCCATCCCCTTTCCATCCTTTAAATCTCTTTCCATCTATCTGTCTGTCTGCTCTGCTGCCTGTGTCCAGTTGTCTGTCCCCATAATCACTGGTACGCTCTGACTAGCTCACACCCCACGCTGCCTGTGGACTCGGCAGCTGTGCATCTCTCTGTCCCTCCCACACACACACACATTTGCACACACACACCCTGGATCTTCATCTGTGGTATATTCAGTTGCCATTGGAAACCTAAGAAAGAAGTGAATCTACCCTCCAAGTCTTAAGCTGATGGGTTTTTTTCCTTTTTTTTCCCCTCCCCTTTCCTTCTCTCCTCACAGAAGGCAAAGTCGTTCGCAATGAATCCATGGCAGCTTCGATCGAGTGGTGAGCTGGAGCACCTACTTACAGGCCACTCCTTGATGTGACTGAAGAGAGGCCTTTCCCAGCACTTGCCGAGAGAACAGAGCCCTGGATTTATCTCCTGGGCACCCCCAGCGCAGGCACTGTGAGGTAAGCTGACCTCGGTACTTACATCTGTGTGCCTCTCTCCATCTCTCCCTCTCGTTGCTTGTTCCCCAGAGGTGCAAGGGAGGGGAAAGGCAAGGGTTTCTGCTATGCTGTGAATAAAATCGAGGCTTTCATCAGCCCCCTCCTGTAATGGAGAGCTGTTCCCTCCCCTCCGACCCCCTTTCCTTGCAGCTCTGCATGCATCTGCAAGGAGTCAGGGGGAAGTGCTGCGGGTCCCCTGCGCACAGCTCTGAGCGCATTCCCCTCCTTTCCTATCCTTCTCTTGGCATCCACCTGTCTGCTCTTCTCCCTGTGGCATATTCTTCCCCCTTCCCTGTTTCTCAGGAGAAGGGGTGGCTTGGCTGAGGCTGCTGCAGCAGAGCAGCAGGCTGGTTTGGCCAGCAGCATCACTGGGCTCAGTGGCCCTGGCCTGGGTCCCTTCAGGGATTCAGCTTGCAGCAGAGCAGGAGTGGGCATTGTGCTACCAGGAGTGGGCCATGTAGGGGGATGGTTTCCCTTCCCTCCTCATCTCATGGATATTTTGGGTATCCTGATTCCGCTCAGAGAGTGCTGGCCTCCATTTCCTAGCCAGGTACCTCCTCTGAATATTCAGTCCAGCCTGGGACAGCTTTTGGGGTGATGGATGTGCCCTGTGTCACTGCTTATCTGCTGTCCCCTGGTGTTCCTGCCTGGCTGGAAGGGATGTTTTCTTCATGGAGACAGTGTTTCATAAGCTGGGAATGCTGTGTGCCTGGCACAAGCAGTGAACGGACCCTGTGCCCAGCCTGACCCATTTTGGGGCATAGAGCTCTTGGGAGCACCTGAAAGAGCCTCCTGCTGCCTGGGGCTGCCCTCGGTGCCCCTCTGCCCAGCTCCTCTGCAGGGAAGGTGGGAAGATCAGCCACACTGTTTCCATGCTACATCTCTGTGCTGCTGGAGCTGCTGTGGTATGAGGATGGGAGGGGAGTGGGGAGCAGCTGTTTCTCCCATTGCCTGGGCAGGCCCAGCCACACTGCCAGCCCTCAAGGAGCACAGACATGTCTGGAGATTCCTTTCCCCAGAATAAGACCCTAAAGGTGCAAGCTGCTGGCAAGGCAGCAGGCAGAAGGCATCCTTAGAGGATTAGGTTTTAGAGGAGAGGTTTGGGGGTTTGCACCTGCCAGGCTGTGGTTTCAGGCTCTGCACGGACTCTGGCAGACGATGGGGTTTTCTGAGTCAGATTTTGGGGCTGCTGCATTTCTCTGAGGGGAAAGGACTGGCAGGGTCCACGCTACTGCGCAGCCCTGGCAGTGGTGGTGGTGCGGTTTCCCCTGAAGGAGGTGACAGGTTGCTTCCCTCCTGCCCAGGTCCCACCTTGTGATGCCAGCAAGGAGGCTGCATCTCTCTGCTGCCACTGTGGGTCCATGCTGTCAACCCGCCCCCTGCTGCACAGAGCCCTTCTTTTCCCTCTTTCAACAGTACTCCTTCCTCACTCCCTCTCCAGCACTTCCCATTCCTTGTGCATGCCATGCTGAGCAGGAGCAGCTTTGGGCAGCCTCGGGAAGGGCTGATGTTCCCTGGTGGGATTGTTTCTGGATGCTGCTGCCAGTTGACAATACTGTGAAGTGATCTTTTCCCCTGTGGTTCACACCAGTCGGTGCACGCTCATGTGTGTGTTGTGGGTGATGGAGTGATGGTAGTGTTGTTGATGTGTCACTCTTGCTCTTGGCTGGGGCCCAGCATGGAGCGTGACCATGCAGTCGCACTTAGTTTTGTTACTGGGGAGTTTGCAGAAAGCAAGCTCTTCCCGGATGGAGCCTCTGAAGCTATTTGGCATCAGTTAAATTCCTCAGTCCTCTCAGGACATGGCTTTGGCACTGGCTCAGGGTGGACAAGACAATAAATCCAGCACTAGGGAGTTTGGTACCAGGTCAAAACTGCTGCAGCTACATGGTAGAAAATGCGGATCCAGTATGAACTTGCTCTGCTGCTTGATTTGTTTAGAAAACAATGTTGGCTTAACTCTGTACTGGCAAGGTTTATGTTGTGTTGGGTATTATCTGTCTGCACCGCTTTAACTTGATGCTGGCTCGAGTGTTGTTTGTCCTTCCACATCTGGCACGCACTCTGGATCGTGTGTGCTCTGGCTAATTCGACAGATGCAATTGCACACTGCAGCCAGCCTGGTTCAGCTGGTTTGAAAGAGGGTTGAATTACAGTCTTAGCAGGGAGCAAGCCATGTCCCACAGCAGGCTGCTGCCCTCCCCTTTCAGGAGTTGTAATAGCTCTGGTCTCCCAGGTGCCTTGAAGTGATGCACGGCAAGGCAGAAACCCAGCTCTCTGTACGTTCATCTCTTCTAGCATCAACCCAGGTTCAGGCAGACCCTAGGGAGGCAAGTATGTCCTCTGGCTCGTGGCCACATCTCTGCCTGGGTCTTGTCAAGGGCTTTTGAGTGATGTCTCTCAATGCTGTCCATTGCCCTGGAGAGTATGTGCGTGGGGATGAAAGGATGACATCAGCTGGGAGGAGGACAGGCATCATGCCGAAGAGGAAGGGGAGGGAAGCATTTGTCTCTGCAGGAGGATGTTGCTCTCCAGCCCTGACCACCCCACAGCCCCATGGTCAGTGCATGGGGCCCGGGAGAAGTGTTATCATAGGATCATGTTGGCAGAAAATGGGACCATAGGTGGGAGCTGAGACAGCCCCATCAGAGGCAGGTGTTCACTTGGGACAGAGTACGAGCACATACCCTTACTGTTATGCTGCAGGGACTTTTTCCAGGTCTGTCCTTCAGGTGCTTGTGTTTCTGAGGAAGGTAGTTCTATTTGCGTGATGGGTGGAAAGGGCAGGAAGGTGATGAGGGGCGGTTTGCCTCATGCTTGTGTGTGGATGTGTGCAAGTGTCTGGTGTTAAGGAGGAGCACTTGCTGACCAGGTTTTGCAGTCTGAAGCCAGCTTTACTTTAAAATCCAGCAAGATGGGCTTTTGGGGGTTGAAGCCAAGAGATGACACTGCCTACAAAACCTTGTTGCTAAGGTCTCCTGAATCCTAATCCCAGCAAGGTCTCTCACTGGTCACCATGCTGTGCCTTAGTTTCCCCTACCTTTATGTGGGGCAGGCTGTAGCACAAACACTGGGGGAGAGGAGGTGGATGGGGAAGAGGGATGTGAAGGCAGGCTCTACTGCTTGCACAGTGCTTCAGGCTGCACAGAGGGATGCTGTGGGAAAAGGGAGGTGCAGCCTGTGGACTCTGCTGGCATGGCTGCATGCTGACCTTTGCAGGGGGCTGGATGCTGGAGGAGAATCCGTAATGACTGGGGTGCTGTGTGCCAGGGCTGAGGCAGTGATTCACTCAAGCCTCTGTCTGTTTGGGAAGAGAAAGGGAGTTTGTGGCTTGTCACTTGGGAAACAGAGTGGGGATTCAGCAGCGGAGGGCAGGCTTCTTGGCTGGGCCCCCCTGAGCAGCCACGCTGTGTGTGTGTCAGGGGAGCAAAGGGGACCTTGGTACAGGCCATGACTGGCAGCCAGCCATCTCCAGCCCCCATTGCTTCACCTCTTCCTTGCACCCACTGCACAGCCACTGCTGAGCGGCTGAGGATGTCCCCAAGATGCACACACATGACAGGCTCATGTGTGTGAGGAGAGGGAGAGAAGTGAAAGCCTTGCTAGAAGTGGAGTTGGCTGGGCTTCATGCTACTTCCCTGCCTGGCTTAGTCTGCATGCAGTAGCACAGCATCTGTGTGGATGTCCGTGCTGCCTCGTCCCAGCCCAAGCTGGCACCTTCAGCAGGGTTGTGTGTGTGGGGCTAGGTCACAGCTGGGAAGTCATGTTGGGCTAACTTAGGGGATGAAGAAGACCTCTTCCTCCCCTGTCTTATCCCTGCTATGCTTCTTCAGGTGTGAGCCCTGCCTCCTTCCTTGAAGGTAGAGTCCCATAGGCAGTGGCAGGAGGTGTTTCAGAGGGAGAGTGGTTAGAAACACTAAGAAAGAGAAACCTGAGAGAAAAAGGGCAGAAGCAGCAAAGGAAGAGGTGGGTGGAGAGCAAGGCAAGAAGAGGGCATCATGTCCCTGCAGTGGCAATGTCACATGGAAATCTCTTATATAGATATTACAGGCTAGAGTTCAACCTGACTGTGTTTGTACTGTGCACAAATGTGGTCTGAAAAGCTGAGTACAGGGGACTGCTCATCTCCCATCCACCTCTTTAACCCAGGGAATAACCAGCCTGAAATTTACTTCTCCTGCTCTGAGCTGTCTTCTCCTGTGCATGTTCCTCTGCTCCCGGTATGGAGGAGGGAGCATGGCTGAGAAACCTTTCCCATGTCCTCTGTCCTCCTGACCCTGGCCCTGTGGAGCCAGAGGAGGTGAGTGTGCTGCCCAACACTGCTGGGAGTTGCCTTGCTCTGTTCTGGAGGGATGTTGGTGAGGTCTCAGAAGGAGCCGCAGACTTGCCTTTAGACTACTTCCCAGAGATACATGTGGCCACACATTGCCTCACACAGGCAATGTCTGCAGGAAATGAATTCAACACTACATGAGGCTGAATTTTCTCTACAGTTTCCCCATCATGTCCTGTAAGAACTCAACAGCAGCAATTAGATAAGAGGGATTTATGGAAGTTTTTCTTCCACTTTTATGAAGTATACTTATCTGTCAGGTAAGGCAGGTATGCCAGGTTTGTCATAGGGTGGGTAGATTTCATACAGATATTCTGTGTGTCATTTGTGATGGGAGTGTGGCAGTTTCCAGAAGCTGGAATGCTAGTGTTGGCTCACAGATAGGCTTGCAGGTGAAGATGTACCCACAGCTGGTCATGTGTTCACTGTGGTACACCTGTGACACAAACCCGTGGGTGCTTCTTGCCCATCTTGGGCTTCCTCCCTGTCCTCCTGTTGCAGGACCGATGGTCCATGTGGCTCGAAGTCAGTGGCACATCAGGGCCATCAGGCTGTGCCCTGATCTGAACTCCCATGCCTTTTAAAGACAGCCAGCATGGTGAGAGCTATCAAGAACCAGCCTGGCAGAGAGAAACACTCATATAATGGGGCTACTTATTTGAGTTCCTCAGCATTTCCCACTGTGTTTCATGTCTTGGGGCTGATTCAGTTGAAAGGCAATCAATGGAGCTAACAGCCTAGCATTGTTCTGCTCACCTTCTGATTTACTTCTTTTCATCTTCGCTGGGTTTCATCTCCTCCCAGGTTCATGCATCCCCCAGCACTGGGGTCACTTTCTTTTTATTGCGCCTTAGGCTGTATGTAATCAAGCTAGCTCTGTTCCTGCCCTGAATCTTCTAGGGTCAAGATGGAAATCACTATTCAGCAAGAGACCCAAACAAATGAGCAAAACTAACCTGGTTGGTCAGAACAGGGTGGAAGTTATCCAAGAAAACTCGCACTGATCAATTCCAGTCAACTCCTGTGTCTAAAGTGACTCAGTATCTCCATTTTTAGGATGTTGCTGGGGAGCTGAATTCTCTTATGATTTCTCTTATATCAGCCATCCCTGTCCACTATGTTTGTGAGATTCTTTTCACATATCTGCTTAGATGAGGAACTGCTGGAAAGCATGCTGGTAGAATAATGTGTGCTGGGACAAAGCCAATCATTAAAAAACCCAAAACCCACTGAAAAAACTGCAAACACCACCCTGCCCCCCCTTTTCCCGAACAATAAGTTATCAAGTCCAGATGGTTAAATGTGAGAGTTTGGAAGGAGCTTAAGTGATTGCGCTGCTAACAAAAATATGCAGTCTCTTGTGGGGAAAAAAAAAAATCTAATGCTTCAGGGAATTGGAGAAGACCAAATGTTGTACCTATATTTAAAAGAAGGCTCCAGTGATGATCCGGGGAATTGAAGATCCGTAAGCTTTGCATCTGTATCTGGTAAACTGATGGGAATGATAATTAAAAAGCAATGCTTGAAGACATCTGGAAGATTGTGGTCTGATAGGGCCCAACCAGCACGGGTGCAGCAGAACAAAACTGCATCTTGCTAATCTCCTACAACGATTTGAATGTGTCGATAAAGCAGTGAATAAAAGAGAACCGATTGATATAATGCATTTAGACTTCCAAAAGGCTTTTGAAAGATCCTGCACAAGAGCTACTGAAGAAGCTAAGTAGTCAGTGAGACAAAATATTGACATAGATCAAAAACTGAGTAGGAGACTGAAAGAATGAGGCGATTAAACAGTCAAGTTTCACCATGGCAAAAAGGTTAATGTGGCCTCCAGGTTCTCTTCTAAATCCTATGTGATTTACTGTATTGTTTAATGACTTGGAAAGGTGGGAGGAGAGATATGCTGTATGAAAATTTGCAGATTAGACAAAGTAATTACATTGGTTGTGGCCAGAAAGGGCTGTGAGAAATGCCAGGGAAAGAGAGCTAAGTTAGATGAATACACTATGCTCTGGTGAATGAAACTCAGCGTTGATATGTTCAAAGTAATGTGTGTGGCAGGGCAGACTCACAACTCTTTAGATACTTCGAAGGTCCTGAATGAAGGATATCAGCCAAATGAAAGTGTGGGTGGATGTCAGGGAAAGCTTTGCAGAGCTCTGCCCTGTGTTATGCTGCCCTTGAGCAGGCAAAGTAGCTGTTTGGCTGTGGAGGCAATGGGTAGAGTACTCCGGAAGTGCTGTGAGGCTCTTGGCACACCTGTGGTACCACCTTATTTGGAATTGCACATGGAACCAGGGTCAGCCTGTTTCTGAAGGGATGATGGAGAACTGAAGGGACTCCGAGGTGAGACAGAAAGCCTGTGAACACCCCCAAGTGAAGAGCCGGAGGACACAGGAGTTGTTGGTGTCGGAGAGCAGACTGGGAGTGGGTGCTGGAAAAGAAGAAAATTGAGACTTATGACTACATCTAACCTTCCTTTCCTTGTCACACAGGAGCTGCGGAATGCACAGTGAAATTAAAACGCATGGGATTCAGGTTCACAAGACTGGACTGTGGAGCTCTAAGTCATGAGATTTTGTTAGGACCAAGAATTTAGAAAGGTTCATAGCGGGCTTGTGTCTTTGTGAAGAGCAAGAATAATACACATGTGAGCTTTAACTAAGGATGAGCCCAGTTTTGGATCCTGAACGTTCAGGTTCAGTCTTCAGAGCCTGTATTAACCTTTAACTCATAGCAGCCAATAAGAAAACGAAGATAGGAGCACATTGTCCCTCAACTGTCTGCTTTGATGGTTTTCCACCTTTTCCCCCCAAAAAATCTGGTGATGTCTTTTATGAGAGTCAGTGTGGACATCTCTCTGATCTGGAATCGTTGTTCCCCAGCCTGCATCTGACCTTAATAACTCCTGCTGGGACATGAGCAGCGAAATTCTCTTCATGTCCCAACTCTTCCTAGCATCAAATGTGTTCAGCAGCATCCTCAAGCTCAGGGAAGAATGGGGTCAGATTCTCTCCTAATGTAAATTGGCATAATCATGTTGAAGTCAGTAGTAAGAAGCAGGGTTTTCAGCCTCTGAGTTTGAACTCGGTTCCAGTGAAATCCAGACAACATGCACATATACAAAAAATGCAAACTCTTGAAACTGCCTGAGATCAGGAACCTAACCTGGAAAGTTCCCAGACATTCCTGGGAGAGTCCCCATGCTTCCACCTCCTGCCTGAGCTATGGATGTGGGAATCAGCACCAGGATAACAGGGTACTGCAGGCTTTCCACTTGTCAGACCAAGCTGGAGCCCAGAATTAAAAATCTGCTGTGGCTGAAGGGGGAAGAGAAATCCCTAGGCCTATAAAAACACTGAAACATCTGACTATTTCCTCCTCTCTTCAGTGTAAGGGTATGAGTCTATAAACACCTCCTTCCTGTCCTACAGTGTTCCTTACCCAGGAACACAGTCCCAATTCTTGGGGTATTTTTTTTTACTGGATACGTGATGCAGGATGGTGAAGTCACTAACAGCTTGTCTAAATAAGCCTGTTCACAGAGTTAGATTTTTAGCTATTTGTTTGTAGCGCATACAAATCTCAGACTCCTCGTAAATATGTCTCCTTCCTGGGCAGCCCACGAGGTGTGAGTGGAGTGACTCCTTGTGCGGGGAAATGTTTTTAAGCCAGGAAAACAAACACTGAGGATCATCTCTGCATGCTGCTCTTTGCTGGATCCCTGAGCTCTCTTGTGTTCTTAGAGCTGTAATTTGTTCTGGTGGGTAGCTTGGAGCTTATACCCACTGTATCTCATGTGGATAGAGTGGGAGCATCCAGGCTTGGGTCCCAGTGCCAGCACACCTGGGGTCAATATCATATCTTTCTATGGGGTTAAAAGCTCCTGTACGGACAGAGGGAACTTTGGCAGTGTTTCAGAGATGACATCATCACAGCTCCTATGAACCTCTGGGGTGGAAATGACATCTCCAGCACCTCTCCTGGAATCTCAGAGTTGGGGACTGTGGGGGCTGAGAGATGCTGACATCACCCCTGCTGTGTGCCAGCCACCCCAAGTCTTTGGAGATGGCTTGATCACCACTATTATAGCACCTAAAAAGACCTTTGGGATAGGAAGATGATTGCATCTCTCTGCTCTATTACAGCAACCAGTGAACCTCCAGGGCCAAAGGATAAATGCACCATCTCTGGAGTATTACAGCACTTGGAAAACCTGCTCACTGACTCACAGCTGTCTTCCCCCACTTCCACCACCACCACATTCAACTTGTCTTGGCATCCAGACACCTCTGCTCCAGTGCAGCTGGATAATCCCCGCATTTTTTCAGTACCTGGCTGTGTGCAGTGCTGACATGAGACCACACTACCTTTTCACTTGTTATGGTAGTGAGGAACATCAATGTTGTGATGCATTTGCTAGCCTTTCGGTCTGTGAATGCAACAAGAGACCACTGCAACAGACTATTTCTACTCTCAGTACAGCATCTGTGAACCTCTGGTACTGCTCTGCTGTGGCAGACAATCTGCTCTTGCTTGTTACAGGATGGGGGCTTTTCTCACAATGTTATGGATATTTCAGGTGACAGCTCAGCACCTACGAGTAGCTGTATCATATCAGCAAGTGGAGCTTCCTGATGGGAAGGGGGATACTTTGAATGTCTGGTCAGCCATCCTGGCATTTAGAAAGCACAAATTAATTTCTCAGACACCCTAGAGAGGTGGAGTTCTGTCATGTTATGAACCTGACTTGTAGATTCTGGGGAAAATCCTAAAAGCTTTTCGTAATAGAGGTTTTAGTGAGTTTAATACCGATGGAATTAAAAGTCTCTAGGCACTAGCCGTGAATGGATTTACATCAGGGAGATTAGAAAAGGGAAACCATTATTGGTGTCCAGGAAACTCAGGAGAGCAGCTGTCAGCTGCTTTAGATGGAAAGTTCCCCAGTGGGCAGACATCCTGAGAGCCCTGCAGCACACAGATGTGCAGCCTGTGGGGTTGGCTTGCATGCTCACGGGCTGGGCACGCGTTCTAGGGCCCACTGCGAGTCATGTCACATGTGAACATTCACTGTGGGATGTTTGCACTAGCCAATTTTATGGATACATTGAACATGAGTGAATGCAGTAATGACCTCTCCCTTTTGGCTGCCATGCTCTGACGCAAAGGCCCATATGACTCTCCTAAGTGCTGTTGGCTTTTCCTAGCATGTTCATTACTGGTCACTCCTGCCGAGGAGTGTGGAGGGGGAAGACCTGCCCTCCTCCCTGCCTACAGAGACACACTGCACTGGAAGGACTGCAAAAGTCTTTTTCTTCATGGGTGGGCCTTTTACTGTCCCCTTTCTTCCCACCAGAAATGCACTTGGCACGTAGCTATGAAGCGTAACTATAAAGTGCAGTTAAAGGGAAGACTGTGCAAGACACTTATGGAAAAATTTGTGAGATTTAGTAAATTCATAGTAAATTTCATCCAACTCACAAAATCCACCTGCTTCAACTTGTCTGGGAGAGCAACCTGGAGAGGCATCAGTATATGTTGGTCAGGTTCTGCTCCTTTTTCCTAGGCTTCAGTGTTTGTCACTGCTGGAGAAAGCATCCTGGGGCCAAATGGCTCTTGCCTGTGCTCTTAGATAACAAAGGCACGATCCTGGAGGATCTGGCCTCTTTTCGACTTCCCTGCTGGGCCTGGGTTGCCAAAGCTGCACTCTTTACTGAGAGACCATAGTAGCAATAGGACAAAAGACACCAAGAGACCTACAGGGAGAACAGTTTTTGGCCGTAAGTACATGAGCTTCCTCTCAGGAAGACTCTGAGAGCTCATTTGTCTTGTTATTTCTCTTCAAAGTCCTCAACACTTGTTGGTGCATCTTGTTGAGAGCAGAGATCAGGGTTAATTCACCTGGATTTCTCCTTAAGTGGGACATCATCAAGCTGAAGGCTCAATTCAAATCTTCCTTCAAAGATCTTTATCTTCTCTGCAGCTTAGGATTGCTGGCTGGGAGGTCAGGCTTTGCTAAAGCAGGGAGCTCCCTGCCCCAGGGAAGATGAGCAGGAGGGAAAGCAAGGTGCCTTGCCAGGGCAGGGAGGTAATAACTTGATTTTAGCAACTAAGTGCTCACAAGCAAGCCAAAGGCAGAGTTACCCGTGCTTTGTAGGGTGATGATAATGCTCTGTCCACAACATAGAGCAGTGAGCTGGGATTCGTGCCATTCCTTTTCATCCTACACAGAATGGGTGGCTGCCTGTTGGCTGGGATGGGGCTGGCTGGGATGGAAGGGCTGCTGGAGTCGCTGACAGTGCCCTCAAAACAAGGTATCGGATATTGAGTACCAAGGGCAAGGCAGGCACAATGTCTCTTATGTCCCTCCTATTGAGTGGATAGGTGCCACCAGCGGGTCCACACAGGGGGAGGAGGACATGGGAGTGTAGAAAAAGCTAGGAAAGAGGGTGAGCAATCTGTGCCTCCCCAGGGTTCTCTCTTGAGCTGACAGGAGGTAGTGGGAGTGCAGGGAGTCAGGGAGGGAAGGTGGGGAGAGGGGATGCTCTGCAGGCTGTCACCCTGTGAAGCAGCAGGGAGCGAGCGGCCATTGTGGCAGACAGTCCTTGTCCCTGGGCTCCCATTTGTCAGTGGGGAGGTGCATCTTGGAGAGGAGAGGGCTTTTTAAAGTAAAGCACAGGATTTAGAAGCAAAAATATTAATATGGTAATTGAGGACATGGCAATGTGCAGTAAGCGATCAGCAGTGATGTCTGGGTAGGAACTGGAGTTACCCCTGGAGGTGCGGGCCTAACCTGTGGTGGGGAAGGGAGTAAATCTATTGCTTTGACTGCTTATCCCAGGAAGGTGTCTGACCTGGAACTGCTGAGGATATGTTTGTCCTGCAACTGTATTGCATCTGAGCTGCTGAGCATGCAGATGCCTGCCTTTGGATGGGTACACAGCCAGCTTTGGGTGTGCTGCCTGGTTTGCATCGGCACTGACAGAACCTCTGTATCTCAGCAAAGGGAACTGCTCCAGAAACAGCTTTGTAACTGGAACTGCAAAAACTTTTTTGTCCTTCTTGCGTCCTGGGCTGAAGAGCTTCTATCCCACCACTGTCTTTCTTGAGGCATCTCTAGTTCAGTTGGTCCACCATTTCAAAGAGAACATTGGTGCAGGTGCCTCCCTCTTGCCAGACAACCATGCTGGCTATTGTAATAAGCTCATTCAGGCAGGATGCATTCACCCCCTCTAAACAGTAGTCATTGTCTGTTCCCAGGCAGAACTGTGCTTCTGGAGGACATCTAGCACAACTAACTCATCATGACAACTAGCAGCAACTTCAGGCTGCTTTCATGGAGCCGTTTGTGGAATCACCTCAGCCCTTTAGCACAAGATGTACACTTGCAGGAAGCCCTGCCACTGCAGAAGAGAGAGGCTTCTGCTTTCTGCGAATGGTGTGTCCCTGGCAAGTGCTGGTCCATGGCTAACATGTTCATTGCTGACAGGGCAGCTATCAGAGCTGTAGCAGTAGCAATGGGTGAGGCAATTTGTGCAGCTCTGAGCTTCCTTAGCAGGTGTGAGATGGGAGAAAGGGGTTCTTCAGCTCAGTGGGGCCACTGAGAGTATACAGGCTTTTCAACTGTAAGGATGCCATGATGCTGTCAGCTGCAAAAGACTGCGGTCCTCAGGCCTTGACTTAGATGAGGGCAGGCTCATGAACACATGATGGGGTGTACTCACTGCTTTTCTGGAGACAGGAAAAGTTATTTAAGGACAGCCTCTAGGATTTTCAGGACTTGTCAGTTGCTTTCTGGTGCTAGGGAAATCTGACATTTTCCTGTTGGGGCTGACTAGCAGAGAATCAAAGCCCCCCCGTTTGCATGATTAGCAGTGTTTATGCTTGCTGTTTTTTCAGGGACTGCCCTGTGCATGAAATTGTACCCTCACCATGGAGCACTGGGATGGAGAGAGTATAGTGGAGGGTGGAGGCCAAGTGCACCTTTGATTTATTGGAAGATTGCGACATTGCCTGCAAATCTATGTGGATGTCAGCATGGTTTATATTGTCTGCACCATGGTCACATGTTCCATTTTCACAACAAGTGAAAGGGTGAGAAGGGGCAGACTTGTCATGGGGAGATGCCTCTGGACATAACTATTTTTCACTCCATCCTTGGTGGTAGTGTTGCAGGGTGACATGTATGAGGAAACCTGACACCGAGCTGGAGGACCCATGAGGCTGTATCGTGATGTAGCCAACAAAGTGAGCTGCTTGCTGTTGCTTTGATGTGATCATATGACAATTCAATGCTTTTTTCAAAGCACTGGTTACAACTTCCTTGCTCTTCTTTTCCAAGTACTTTGAGGCCAACCAATGTATTAATAAATTAGAGGTATTAAAATAAACAGTGCTTTGAAAATCATTAGGCATCCCAAATGTCTGGAAACAAATAGCAGTTGAAGTAAATATACAAAATGCAAATAGGCTAAGAACTGGGCCATAAAATATTGTAGCCTAGCCCTGGGGCGGCTCTGGAATGGAAAAATGTGTTTATTCCCCTATCTCTTTGGGCTAAGACCGGTGAAGTAGTACTAGGGTACCGTGAATGAGGAATGGTCCTGGCCTCAGTTCCTGCAGTGGCACAGAGCCTGCCCCGCCAGTGGCTTTAGTGGCTGCAGAAGGTATGGGTGTGGGAACAGGGGTGTGGGAGATGAGGCCACAAGCACCAGCCACGAGGCTGGAGGTAAGGCAAGATCTGCAGGCTGCAGACTGGAGACCATCTGGGTGAGCAGCTGTCCTAGGCAGCTCCTTCTGCTGCTCTTGATCCTGACCCTTACCCTCCAGGCACTGCATACCCAATTCTCTCCTCTCAGCTCATTGCCTTTCTCACTCCAAGTCGAACTCCTCCTTCCCTTTCTGGAGGTCCAGGGACTGATACAGCCAATTCGCACAGCATCCATTTTATTTTCCCTCAGTGGTACTAAAGCTGGTCCTCTAAATCCTTGGTGGCCACATCAGCAGAGATGCTGGCTGCTGTCAGAGTGCATAAGAGTGCATGTTACCCTTCCTCTTTCTACATCCTGTTTGGGGTGATGCTTTTACTGTTGTGACCTGCCTATTTTTTTGTCATTCTATGCCTGCTCACAGATACACTGTAGCAGCACTGTCCCAGTGAGGGATCACAGTCCTCGGGAATATCACAAGGGGCATGAGCAGTGGATGAGAGAGTGGCTGATGATCTGATTGTCATGTTTTGGGTGGTATTTATAGGGGGATTACTGGAAACAAAGGAGATATTTGAGAACTGCATTAGGGTAACACACGTCTTTACTGTGTTTAAAAGCTGGTGTGGTCCTGCTTAAGAAGTAACAGTAGTAACAGCAGTCAATCTCAGCTCTGCAACTGTAGGATGATTTTAGGCCAGAGAAGCACTAAGGAATCACAAACAGCTGATGCTCCCAGCCCAGCAGGGAATGGGGAGACCCAGTTTTCCAGGCGGTTGTTGGAGGTGCTGTGAAGGTGCTGTTGGTGCTGTTGGTGAAGGAGATATTCACTGCCTGCGGGCTGAGCAGCCTGCCAATGTTGGGAGAAGACTGTCTACTTGGGAGGAGGAGGAGGGGTTCAGCTGTGTGAAGTCTGCCTGATACAGGAGTTGCCCAGACCATCTTGAGCTTCTCTTGTGTGACAGACTTCTCAAGCATCACTGGCCAGGGAGAAAGTAGTCAGACAATAAGAGAAAGCTGTACGTAGGAAAAGGCAGAGCCTGTCTGATAATTGAATACTGCTCCCTGCCTAGCTGACATGCTGTGAGTGGAAGGCATCGTGAGGCCAAGTGCTTAACACTGCCAAGGGACTTCTTCCCTCCACACAGCCACTGGGATTTCTAATCCAGGCTGGGTAGGACAATGCTGTCATGTTAGTAATGGTATAACTTTCTTAGCAGTCTACCAGTGTGACAGAGTCACAAAGAGAACAGTGTAGGCTGAATATGCACTCATGCTTGCTAAGCCTGTAATCCCAGATTTGATTTTCTCTCCCTCTCTTTTGATTTTTTTTTTTTTTTTAATAATAATCAGTTCAAACTTAATAAGAGTGATTCACTAGTTGCCTGTTTATCATTGGCAAGGTGTCCAATTTGGATTGCACAGGGCAGAAGGATGGGGGTAAGAAGGAAGAACTGGGAGAGGAAAGGTGAGGCTGGAGAGTGTCCCTGTTTCCTCTCTCTGTGGAAACTAAAGCTGGTGGCTTTCTGCAAACCTGAAAATCCTGGCTGCCATTTCTCTCATGGTCAGAAGACACTGGTGATCAGCTCTGTTCTCCCACCTTTTGTGGCTTTCTTGGTAAAGGTTCAGGAGCTGTTAACAGCTGATGGGAAGTGTTTGATGGTCTGTGAGATGGAAGGAGGCAGGGGGGCATGAATGCCCTGAACTTGTCTGGGCTGTTCTGTGGTTGTTACACTTGCACACGACAAGAGTCAATGATGGAGCTAAGCCCTCCCAAGGCTGTGTCTTGCAATTATATCTGAGACTGTGTCTGCACCTCCTCGAGGCTGATCTCTTTTCTTTGCAGATCCTAGCAGACCCCAGGATGTTCCTCAGCCCGGGCAGCTGCAAGACCTGCTCTGAGGCTGATTCCAGCACCTTAATGTGTTTCTGCATCAAAATCTTTTTGACTCTGTCTGCCTAGGAATCTGACCACCTCATCTCAGAAACGGCTTGGGCTGGCAGTCAAGATTCACAGTTAAGCAGTAATAAGAAAGTAGACGAGGAATTGCCAGATACGCATGTGAAGACTTTAGCCCAAGAGCTGATCCTAAGAATTGCCTTGCACTGCTCCTCTTGCTCTGAACAGTCACTGGCCTGTGTCACATCTCAGTCAGTCTCACCCCAGGTGCTTCTCCCAGGCTGAGCCTCCTCCCTCTTTGCCTCCAGTGGTAGTCACAGCCCTCCTGTACTATGCTGGGCTGCAGGTGGCTGTGCTTTTGGCTGGATGACACTGAACATGGGAGACATGGAGCAAGTCATCCGGAATAAGCAGTTATGTGCGGTTTAGTGCACAGGAGGACAGTGAACAGGAGAGGGCAGAAAGGTCTGAAAAACTACAGATCCGGACAGTTGTGGAGAAGCACTAGAGGACTACCAAAAGGTGAGTTCAGATAGCCTTCTGCTTCACCTTGGTTAAATATTGTGTCCCTATGGCTCACTGTGGCAGGACTGGTGCTGACTCCCTAACAGTTGTGTCCAGATGACACATGCGTGGTGCTGAGGTAGCCTGGCATAGAGAAGGTAGCTCCTTCTGAAGCTAAGGGGACCTGTGGGGCACTCTGGCAGCTTGTGGGGTGGTGACTGATGGCAGGGAGCATGCTGTCATGCAAGATCAGTGAAATACTGCTTCTCTCTCAAGCTGCCTGCTTCTGTTGCTCTTTATGAGTCTCTTCTCACTTCTTCTCCTTCTCATGTGCTCATATCACCTCTCTTTTCTTTTCCTCACTTTCTCTCTGTGCTTGATGCATCGCCCAGTGAATATAATCTGTATATAACCCTCTATTCCCTCTTTTCTTTTCCTCACCATCATTCTCACTCATCCTTTCTTCCTGTCTCTCACTAACGCTCTGTTGCTCTCTCTGCCAATTTACTCTTCTCTTTCCTCCCACACTCTGTCCCCGTTTAATCAATCTCAGCACAGGCCTGTTTTCCACCAGAGCTGCTGTTTCATCCTTACTGCTGTGGAGCGAGGGTGAGCAGGTGTGCAGTTAAGGTACCAAGTAGGAAACAGGAGAGCTGGCCTGAGACTCTTGGATGACCATGGCTGAGTCATGTCACCCATTCTGTGGCTTCAGTTCTTCCCTTTGACACAGGAACGCTACAGCTACGAGTGAATCTGCAGCACTTAGAGGTTGTAGGGCCAGGGTCTGTGAAGCTCCTGGAGGTGGGCTAGAGCTCTTTGGGTGCCCATGCAGTGCGTGTTTGTCTTTGGTGCCCAACTAAGTCCAGAGCCTTGTGCCCACACTAACACACTGGAGGTGTGTTCTCTGCCCTGCCCATTGTCCTATTTGCAGTTTGCACCATCCAGTGTCTGATGAGAAATAAACCCATAGGATACAGTTGACAAGACTCAGTCATGGTGTTTTGATCTGTGGTGATCCAGAGCTTTATTCCCTGCAAATCCCTGGCGACTAAGAGCAACTCCTGTTCCCATAGGTGCTACCTTTGAAAACCAGCCACATCGAGTCCCTGGCTTGCTCCTTCCATCTCCTTCTCTTTTTTTCTCTCTTTCTGCCATGCCCTATGTCTACCTTTGCTTCTTTTCAGCACAATGTCCCTCCACTTCCAGTGAGAGCTTTCCTCTCCCCACGGCAGGACATGTTCCATGCCAGAGCCTGCTTTGCCTGGTAGCTGTTGAGGGCTTGCCTGGAGCTGCCAGATGCTTGCACCTTCTTAGCTCTCATGGGTAGGAGTTGCTATGGGAGACAGGGAGAAAGAAAAAGTGCCTTCACTAGCAGCACCAGGAGCCAGAAGTCTTCCATTGAGTGGAGAACACCCCCCTCTTGTGCTCCTTTCTCCCCTCAGCCCCCCCTTTAGAGAGTACTCTACAGAAAGCCGCCTTTGAAGCCCCTTAATTAGTGTCCCGCGTGTCCTGAACGGAGCCCTTCATTACCACCAGCAAGAGGCACAAATTGGCATGTGTTTCAGGTTTGGGCTCAGTGCCAGAATTTTGTTCCAGTCCCCTCCCTCCAAACTTCCTCAGCATCCCCCCCTCCTCGGCACACATACGTGCACACACACACTCACTCTCTCACAGAAAAACACATGCTCACAAGGCATCCTGCCAAAAAAAAAAAAAAAGACACCCCCCTTCCAGCATCACAGATTTGAGGGAAAAAACAAATGGCAAAGGTCGCTCTGCTCCCTGCCTCCCCTTGGCTTGCTCTTGGCTCTGCTGACCCTTCAGCGTATGCAACTGCAGATTGGGGTCATTATCAATCCCAGAGTATCTTTTGCAGCCTGTGGATGTGCTCAGAGGGTGCTAATTAGTGAGAGAAGGGCTGATTAGGTTAGAAATTAAGTGTTTATTTTCTCTTCTTTTTTTGTGTATGTGTATAAAAATAGTAGAGCCAGATGGAGTCTCAGGAATGATGGGAGAAAAGGCAGCCAGGAGTCAA
The DNA here is from genome assembly GCA_028020825.1 of Podargus strigoides. Lineage (NCBI taxonomy): Eukaryota > Metazoa > Chordata > Aves > Caprimulgiformes > Podargidae > Podargus > Podargus strigoides. The sequence goes on along the minus strand of CM051663.1, from coordinate 114,623,386 downwards.
AGGAGGGGAATCTGTATCCCATCTCACCTCTCCTGGGTGGCCAGGCACTTTGCAAACTCACAGCATTTGCAGAGCCCGCATGCAGACACCACGCATGCCCTGCAGCTGCCTGGTCCTCACTGGGGTTGAGCTGGGCTTCTCTCTGTACAATGTTCTGGAGAAGCTTTTCATGCCTGCAGAGCCTCTCATCTCAGTCACCTCATCTTTTCCAGCTCGACCTTAACCCCTTTGTTCCCACTTCCCCTTGTCCCCACCCCCCTTTATTTTTTTCCTCAACATCTTCCAAGTCACTACTAACAGCAGTCAACAGATTACAAACATCACCACCCTTTCAGTGTCATTCCTTGTCTTGGTAGTGTCTCATACATTGTGTGCACTGTCCCTGTAGAGACATCCCACCTCACAGGGCCTTGCCCTGCCAGACTGAGGACATTCAGTCTGTCTCTGCCTTGGACTTTACCTCTTCATTGCAAAAGTTGCCACACAGGACTCCCAAAACTGATTAGGAGTCTGACTTCCAGGAACTCCAAGGCCTCTGTGCCTGAGCAAATCCTGTTCCTGACCTGACATCTGGACATTTCTCCCCTGCACCTTTGCTAGCCTCAGCCTGTTATAGGCAGTGGGATCAGGAAGACGAGATCATGATGTGACTGAATAACAGCCTTGCCTTGCTATAAGGCTGTTTTGTGCTTCCAGCTCTCCAGGGAGCATCTTGGAGTCTGTGAAGGGCAGCTGAAAATTCATCTCCTTCCTCCCATTTGACCCAAAGGAGATCTCTGGGGCCAGTACTTTGAATGCATTAGAGACTGAGCCTTTCTCTGAAGGCCATAGTTTCGGTTGAGAATACTTAGGTTCCAGCAGGCTGGAGGAGAGGGAGGGAAGGAGGCTGTACTTAACTCCACTCTGCAGCTTGCTTTCTGGGGTGGGAATTGTGCTGTCAGACTCATAAGATGGTGGTGTTACAGTTGGAAGCTGACATCTGCAGCAGGCCAACTGATGTGACCTGAGGGCTCATTCTGATGTTGGGAATGGAGGCTGCCTCCCAAATGGGGTTGTGACTGTTGAGACAGGGCTGAGTATGTTTTGTGGATCACCTCAGGGGCTAAGACCTAGTCACTATGATGTGCTGGAGGAGTATTTGCTCAGCAGCCGATGGGGAATTGGTGATCCCTCAACATCATGGCTAACGGGGATGTGTGGACCTCTTGGCAGAGGAGATCCTCTTGCTGACACAAGCTGATGGGCACCAGACTCTTAGTTGCACTTCAGAGCCCTACTAGAAAGTGTCTGGTGCACAGGGGCTTTGTACCTATGAAACAAGAAGTCCGGCTTCTTGGGACAGTAGGAGAGTAGCCAGGGGAGCCCCAGCTGCAGAGGTAGTGGGAAGAGAGTACAAGTGTATGTGCTGGTATTCCTTGGGCTGTGTGCTGCGAATGTGACTGCATGCATGACTGTTTTGCTGTTGCATGAGAGGAGGGCGTATTTGTCTGGGTACAATTCGGGCCCCATTCCCTTTTCATTGCGACAGTGCTTTTTTACCATGTGGCTCCTGCAAACAGCCGAACAAACAAACAAACAAACACATGGGAACCCAAACTCCCTATTACCACGACATTGCAGATGCAGCCTGGTCTGGCCTGTATTTCTCCCGTTGTCACAGCAACAGTAAGCCAGGGAGTAAATCAGAATATCCTCTCTGGTTCTAAACACCCCCATATGGTAAAATAATAGTGACAGTGTGGAAAGCCTGGTCTGTCTCCCCTACATCTCATTCCCAATTCCAGTTCAGCAGAGAACCTCCAGAGGCCTGTCATATGCCTGTCAGAGCCCTGAGGAGATCACAAGCCTCCTCCGTAGGGAATGAGGGAACACCATCTTCGCTGTGACCAGCAACCACCCTTATTCCCTGCCCCGGCTGCTGTCTCCCATGGTGAGTGTTTAGATCTGAATCAATGTTCGGTGTTGTGGTCTCAGCTCAGCTGGCTTTTAACAAGACAAGTCCCGTCAGCTCCACTAGAGACCAAACAGCATCCAAACCAGGCTTAGCAACCTGCTTCTTGCTTCAGCGAACTCTGCTTACAGCTGGGAGATACAAAGCCTTTAGAGAGGAGCAAAGCAATCAAAGCACATTTAGGACTAAGACTTCTGTCCAGCTGAGCTCAGAAATATGCTCACTGGGACAGCTGCCAAAAAGGCTCTACCAGCTATGTTTTGTATTGGCCTTGGGCACTTCCAAAGAGGGCGATGTGCTTATGAGAGTGAGCTGTCTGCCCAGAAAGAAGAGTCCTTGGGAGGAGAGGAGGGACTGCTGTCCCTGGAACAGGTATGGGCCAGTCCCCTGGATGGAGGGAAGAAGCCAGACTTGCATTTTGTACAGCAGGTACCTTCATAAGGAATCTCACTGTGTTCTCTGGCTGGATTTCCCCAGAGAATCTGATTTTAAGGCTCCCTGGTGACTGCTAATATGTAAATACAGTGTGCATCAGCATCAAAACGCAATTGCCCAAGTGGATTGGAGCTATTAACTCTTCAGCAGCTGAATATCCTCCCCAGGTTCCCCCATTGTGACAGCTGCCTTGTTTCATGGGGAGATGGTTGGTAGGAGAGGACCCCAGCCTGGCTCTAGGCATGCTGGCAGATAGGTGTGGATGGGTGGACCCACAGGCCTCATGTTTCTGTGGAGAAGAGGAAAAGAGGCAGGAGCAGCCCAAAGAAAGGCAAAAAGGGCCATGTGATGATTAAATGCTAGAGCACAGCAGCAGTGTAAAAATATACATATATCACAAGCCTTAATTAACACAAGCACAGGGAAAAGGAGGAAAAAAAACCATTTTTTAAAGGTTTCACAGAGACTATAAACTGGCAGCAGAGAAAAAAAAGTAATACATGCAAATTAATGGCATAAATTTAGGGTTACTTAACTTCACAAATGTTAACAAGCTCATAAAAAAAAAGTTATTCTTTCCCAGTTTCCTGTCACTGTTTGTTTAATTCTCTTCCCCCCCCCCCCCCCCCCCCGTTGGGAAGGTTATGCTTTCAGTATATTCCTTCTAAATTAATTCTGCCTCTCCCACCCTCCTTCATCTCTGCCTCTTTCTCTGTGCTTGCCTCTGTCTGTCTGTTTGCCTTCTTTTCCTGCCTATCTGTCGTACTCTTAATGTCCTCCTCATCATAGTATCTAGTCTTGGATACAATACTGTCTCATTTCTCTCCCTTTTTCCTTCCCTGGCTCTCCCCGGCTCCCACCCCACCCTTCTCTCTTCACCTGTTATATTTTTCCCCCGTAGCAGTCAGTATAACTCCAGCCTGCTAATGCTATACACAACACTGCCAATTTCCAAACATGCATTTTTCCCTGCCACTGAGAGACAAAGAAGGCAAGCAGCAAATTAAGTGGTCTTTGGCTGAACTGCTCATTTATCAAGCATTTGAATGGCTGTTGCTGAGGACTCTATAGCTGGAGGCAGAGGTAAGGGTGTGTGGGCAGGTGGCATTGGTATGCCACAGTCCCACTTGGAAACAGCTATCACAGTTCCCCCTACACCGTCCCCTTTATTCAAGACTGCCTCTGTACAATGGTGGATAATAGAGGGCATGGTAGCTCCTTGCTGAGCCCAGGAAGTCATGAGCCCCTGAGGTCATGGTGTCTCTGCTTCCCGCATGTTTCTTCCTTTGCTTACAGATAAAACTAAGTTTAGAAAAGTTAGGCAATTGCCAGTTTAGCTCCACCAAAACTCATTTCTCCAGAAAGAGGACATGCACCTTTTGTTCTGCTTCTTTTAAAGCCACCAAGGACACCCCAAGTTGCATTACTTGTGACGTAACCCATCCTGTCTGTGATGTTACGGCGGTTCTGTTCTTAGACTCTTGTTCTCATTGCTTAAAGGGAGGATGGTTAAAAAAAAATATCTCATTTTGACTTATGGACCAGACTGAGTCATAGGAAGACATCATTAAAAAGAAGAGGGGGTGGATATCATCGTTTTTGGCCACAAGCCATCCCTAGAGCTTTCAAAGTAGCCTGTAAATATTACTGCCAGCTCTGTTTCAGTATCAGAGACAGCAGTCCTGGCCAATAGTTTTTCTCCTCAATGGCCCAATTTGGTGTTTCAGAATGCTGGAGAGCAGAGGGGGGAAGTCAGTGTTTTATTCAACACAGCAACCTCAGAAAAAGGGAGGTGAAATTAACAAGCTGGAGTCCCCGGGCAATGGTGAAAATAAGAAAATCCAAACAAGAAAAAGGAAAAAAAAGGAAAAGTCTAGATTTCTCAAAGCAAGAGAAAGGATGTTGGTGGGTGGGTAACAAAGAGGCTAGGAAGAGGAAGCACAGAAGGAGAATCTGTTGTGTTTGGAAGATGTGGGAACCATCAACACAGATGTTGCAGAAGAAAGCAATTGAGAAGCTGAATGCGACTTGCATAGGTTTACATTTGGGTGCGTGCTTAAGTATGTTGCTAAATGGAGACCTGAATGAGTGAGAACAAGAAATAATCATGCGGGAGTCCCCGTGCAGTATCAGTCTCTGTCCAGATTGACATCACAGGCTTTCCCACTGATTTAAGTTGTTGCTTTTCCTGGGTAGGAAATGAGTCAGGGTGACTACAGAGCTTAGGGTTTGGCCTATGCAGATTAAGAGGGGTAGTAAGTAATAAATAAAATATGGCACATGCAAGGGTGACTAAGGACTGGAAGAGAAGCAAAGAACAGTGTAGGGGAAGGAATAAGGCCTACAGTGAGGACTGAGGAGGGACTTCCAGATGAATTACTTGCTAGGGCTACCTAATGAAGCCTCTTGAGACTGATTTAGGGGGATGTGGCATCACTCCCTGGTCATGGAATGTATATGACTTGGGTTAGTGGGTAAGACATTTACATGCCCCTATTAGCTGTTGGATACTCCTTTTTTTTTTTTTTTCCTGTTCTTTCAGCTTGGAAACAGTCTGGTGCAAAGTTTGTTTCTCATTGAAAGTATCTACAGCATCTAGGAAACCAGAGGCCCAATATCAATTGCAGCCTGCATTGCTACTAAGAGCATCGAAAGCAGCAGAGCAGCGAATAGGTGGTGGGGGTGTGTGTGTTGAGAAAAAAAAGAAAAAGATTGGAATCTGGTCCAAGCAAGAACAAAGAAAAAGGTGGGGTGATTTTTAAATTAAGTTGCCCCCTATTTTTTATTGCTTCGTAGCTTGATTTAGCTTTGGCTTACATAATTAAAATGGAGGATGACAAGGTACCAGCAGAGACAATTATTTTGTTGGGTTATTTGCATGGATCATCTGTTTGTTGCATGGCTGCTGTAGGAAATGCAACACCATGAGTAGACATATATAATTGTAGAGAGGGGGAATGAATAAACCTGTTTCAAAGAACAAGGAGAATTCTAAATGTCAGCAAAGGGGTATATGACTCACTCATTGGGAAAGTACTATTATTGGATACCTAAGTAGGACTGTACAAAGCACTCAGAAGAGGGATGCTACTAGAAAAAAGGAGAATTAATAAGTGAAGGTAGCATTTGGATAAGTGACAGTGAATGAATGAGGAGATGTACTGTAAGTGCCACAAGTCAACACAGGGCCTGGTGTGAAAGCAGAGGGAGAATGCAAGGTAAGGGTGGCGAAAGATGAGAAGACAGAGATCATGGACAATGAGAAGCATTACGGAGGACTGCTGAAATTCAATGAAACGGATGAGTGTTTGTTAAAAGACTCTACTTGGCTTTTGGCAGAATAATGGTGACAGTGTTTATGTCCTACTGAGTCGGGATTAAGGAAATAAATGAGGTGGAACTTCATGGGAGGAGAGGAAATGGCTGTGCTGAGGAGACAGGAGGAGGCCCAGGACTCAGTTGGAGCTAGCCTCTGCAGAGGTGGGTTACGCTGTGATGGATGAGTGGCGTGGAGGAATACTACCCTGTTTTTCAAGAGGAAAAAGCAGCGTTTAATTGTAACAGACAGTGTTGAATAGATTATGGATATGGTTGAAATGAGCAGTGCAGGATCAAAGTATTTTGCATGAGTTCAAACCAGAGACAGAGAATAATTGACTAATGTTCTTGGTACATTCGATGACAATGTTGCCGATTTCTTGAGTCCAGAACATGTTTAACTTGAAACCCTTCGGTTGCCAAATCCAGGGCAGCATCCCAGCAGACCCTTTCCATATGTCTGGCTGGTCATCCTCACAGCCTGAAATGCTGTGTGCTAGCATGTCTGCCTAAGCAGAGGCTGAGGACTCCAACCACTTCAGTGAATGGATCAGTGCAGTTTGAAGCAGGGGCCAGGGGATCTCTAGTCCCAGAGGAGGAGATTTCCAGAGTTTGGGTCCAGCTGGGATCAGCACCAGTTCTTATTTTGGTTTTGAAACCCTAAATTTCTAGCAAGCTGCTTTTTTGGCTGGCTTGGGTTGATTGACTCGGTAGAGAGACAGATGTAGGTGGATAATGGGGAGAGGGGGTGGTAAGCGGCAGAGCTATTGCCTTAGCGAGAGGGAAGGATGCTGTGTAAGTACTGCCAGTCCCCATTCAGTGAGCAAGTGGTGAGTCAGGGGCAGATACTGAGTCAGCAAGAAGGCGGACGGGTAGGTGGGTGGGTAGAGCACCCTGGCTAGCTCAGTACAAACCACTCAGCCACACCATTGCACTCAGATTCCCATGGGAAAGTTGCAGGCAGTGGTTCAGGCTACTGCATCCTATTTCTCCCCTGCCCATGCAATTCCCTGGGCTGCCTTTCTGAGCCAGCAGGGCTTCAGAGGGGGCCTCTCACCATGGCCTCTGGTGGGATGAAGCAAAACACATTATTTTCTGACATGTTTATGATCCTACTTGCAAATACTGCCACTCTGTGAGGTGTGGTAGTAAAAGAGGAATGAAAACAGCTGATGTAGGTAGCCTGAGCCCTTCAGCCTGTCTCACCCGAAAGATATCACTCATGCAGTCAGGGAGCTGGGGAGAGGTAGGAGGCGGGGAGAAAGAAAAGAAAGGAAGAAAGGAAGAAAAAAAAAGAAATGAGGTAGAAATGAGAGTGTGAGAGAGAAAATATTTGAGAGATGAAAAGAAATTACCATAAGGCAGGATCCTGTTATTCAACATAATTTTCAAAGGACTGCAGCTGTCGCACTGAGATAATCTGTTAATTATAACAGTCATTGTGTTTTGGCAATGGAAGAAAAAAACAGGCTCTAAACAAGGCAAGGTAGTGAGGAAAAGAAAGGGGAGGCATGGCTATGTCAAAACGCATGTCAGATGTTAGCTTGAAATGTAGGTGGGCGAGCTGGCCGGGAGGAGGGTCCCTCCCCAGCGGGGCTTAGTTGTGTCATTGCCTTGTGTCAGAGATGGAGGGAAGGTGGAAGCAGCCATGTGGAAATGTGATGTCCTGCCCAGTATGGGGCGGCTCCTCTTGCTGAATCCAGGCGCACATTGACTAGAGAAAGAGCTTTGAGGGGCTGAAGTGTCCCCATTAGCCCATGCTGTCACAGCATTTCACTCTTGGGTCATCCAAAACAGCTTTTTCATGTTCGGCCCCGTCTGCCCCCTTCCCCCTCTTTCCTCTGCCTCTGCCCCACACCAGATCAGGACTACATCTGACGTATTTGAACCACTAGCTGTAACAGCTTCTGTTTCTGGTTGACTCTCTGTTTGCTAGAAACCTGAGAACAAGGTCTACCTTTTGACATCTTGCAGACTAATGACTTGGGGTAATGCCACGTGACTGAGACATCCTGGCTGCGAAGGTCACGCAAGGGTAGTCCCTTCCACTCACTGGAATAGTGGCTTGACCTCTGAACTTTTCATGCTGGAATTATACTGGAGTGGCTGTTTGTCCTACTCGGAGAGAGGTCTCAGTGCCGCTGAAGGAACATCTCTCAGATGGCCACCCAGGGGAAGCTGGAAGCTAAGAGCATATTGAAAGATACTGTGCCCCATGGGAGTTTGCAGGCCTGAGGTATCCTCCACAGGACAACTGGCAGCCACTGCACTTTGTGAAGTGATTGCTGTCCTCAGTCAGCCCAGGACCTATGTGATTCCTTAGGCTCAGAGTCCCTCCAGCAAGAGACAGTAGTGAGCCGTAATGCAAGGACTAACGCCCTCCATGCCCCTTCCCTGCCCTACCTGCAGGGCAGCATGTTTGGGAGGTCACTCCGGACTGACACCGGTGGGTTGCTGGGGACAAATATAGCATCCAGAAATACTGGAAGGATGCTTGGTTTGAGTGAGGACATCTCTCAAATAACATGGACTCTGCTGTTCACAGGCAGCCCAGTGAAAGCCAGGACCTGCTGTTGTATGAAATAGGGCAACAAGGCCAGCACAGGACAGTAGAGGTGTCATGAAGACCCCGAGGGGATGAGGGTATTCACAGTGACATCACATGCAGCACAAGAATTTCTCCTGGCCTCACGCAGGACATGCTGCCCTCCCCTGCAGCAATGCCTGCACACAAACAGGGCCAGTGCTCCCTACAGTGGCTCCCTCCCATGCACCCAGAGCCCCCCCCACTCCTGGCCTGTTACCTGCAGCAGCTCACATGGACTGTCACGCAGAGATCCTGTCTTCTTCGCACAACAGCTTGTAGAGAGCAGAGATCATTCCTGGTCCCCTTCAGCAACTCCCTCCTATGTGCACATGCACAGAGCCAGCCCTCACACCCTGCTCTCTACAGTGATTCATGTTGGGGGACACATACAGAAGCAGTGCTCCCACCCCTTTTCTTACAGCCCTTCTCCCATACACACACTGGCACAACCATGGTTGTCTCCTGTGATCCACACACACCCACGCACAGCCCGTGCTCCCACCCCATTCCCTACGGCGCCTCGCACACAGCCAACACTCCCACCCCTTTCTCCACGGTGACTTCTTCATGCAAACACACATAAACACACACACACACACTCTCACAGCCAGCGCTTCGCCTGGTTCCCCTTGCCAATTCCTCCCTCCCCAGGAGTCAACACTCATTCTCTGCTTCACAGAGTGATTAACCCACATACATACACGGCCTGCACATCCACCCCATCATCTACAGCGACTCCTCCGCATGCACACCCCTCCTCCTCGCACCCCCAGAGCCGACACTGCCACCCCTTTCTCTGCAGTGACTCACACACATGCACACCCATGCACGTGCACAGGCAGAGCCAGGCTTGCTGTTGCGCTCCCTGTGGCAGGTCCCAACAGACAGTCACACAGAGCCTACACTCCCTCCCCATTGCCAGCAGGAGCTGTTTCTAAGTCCTTCCATTGCCTCGTGTCTGGGTCCATGGGATGACACCAAGGGGGGTGATTTTTTCCCAGGACCCCTCTCCTCTGGAGGGAGAGTGATCAAGGTGGCTTTATTGCTGCTAATATTTTTTATGAAACCTGCGATCACGTTCTGTTCTGCTTGGAGAAGGTTGTTCCCCAAGCCTGCCCCCATGCACACACTCCTGTGGGCTGCTGCTGCAAAGCTGCCTGGGTGGAGCTGGCTTGATGCAAATCCCTCGTAATCTTCAATAATCATATTAATATAAAAGGTAACCATTTCCCCTTTGAAAACAACGGTGGATCTCTGGCCTGCCAGGGAACCACTGGCATATGAAAGACCTTTCTGCCAGTATTTATCACTCTAAAATAAGATTTATGCTTCTAAAGCTCTCTCTTTTCTTTCATGCTTCTGAGCTGCTTCATTCTTCTCCCCTGAGCTTTCCTATTCTCTTTCTTGCTGCCTAACAAATTAGGCATCTAATCGCTGATGGGGAGGCACAATGGGAGAGCAGAGGTTTTATATATAGCATTGTGGCTTTTTTTTTGTGGTTGGTCTTTGAGCTGTTTGGCCCAGCGAAGGTTTGGAGTCAACAGCTATGCATTTGCTTGAGCCTGGGTGCATGTGTATGACAGACAATAACTTCAAATTAACACCTGAACTCTTTCCGTGCCCTGAACTGGCCAAAGGGCAGGACTGCAGATCAGCATGTCCTTGGGGCAGTCCAACAGCCTGTATTTCAGCCCTCTGCCCTTCCTCTGTGTAGGCTCCCATCATTGCTGGCTGAAATTTGACGCAAGCATCCTTGCAGTGAGAAGCAGCTGGGACCCTGTTTGGTTTTGTGGCCTTCTATGTCACAAACCCACAGATCACCAGGCTTCCTGCTCCCTCTTCCCTTGGTCCCAAACTTTTCTGGGCTTCTGGAGTACTTCTGAGTGTAGCCACAGGTTCTTTGCTGTGTGACTTGATGGTAATTCCTGCAATAAAAGGGAGCATCCCTGGAAGCAGTGAGACTGAGAGGAAGGGGCTGCTGTTGGGTAGTGCTACACTTGTGCTATGAGCTTCTCCTATGGCACTGTTCTTTCTCTATAGCCAGGGGCAAAAGTAAGGACCGTCTCTGGCTGGTGATTTGAAGCAGCTGCAGTAATGCCAACAGACCAGTGTGTTTTACAGAAACTATCCAGGAGGTTTGAGGAGTCCCTGCAGGTAAGGCAACAACTCCCAGTACTAGGCGTCCGTGGGAAAGGCAGCTCTCCTTTTTCGGAAAGTGATTAGAGAAATCTTGGAAGGACCTTGAAGCCAAGAGTGGGGAGCCAGAGCTCCTTGGACATGGCGTTTGTGCCCTGAGGGCTGCCAGGAGCAGGCAGAGCACTGACCCAGGAAGAGGGCTGATGCCTAGCTGCAGCACAAAGCGTAAGAGAGCAGCAGGAGCTTTGGCCTGGTTTTGGGGTGTCCCCAGAGGAGCCAAGATGGTATGGCAGGTTTTTAATGCATGCATTTCTAATGGGAGGCTCTTAGCACCGTTTAAACAATGGTAGAATTAAGTGCTGGATTTTCCAGTGCACTGGGCCCCAGGAGGACAAGGTTGACAAGGTCAGGATTTCAGGCCCAAATTGCTGCTGTGTGTGGCTTTTCCTGTTACCTTTTCACGCCATGCCCCCTAAACCTTGTATCCTCCCTCAGCCGTGGTCCTTCCACCACTTCAGCCCCTCAGCTTGTCTCTGTCCCCCATATCATCCCTGCCCACACTTTCAGTGGCTGTATTTTATCTACCCTCTTACCAGGTCGTCTAAGTAGTGACCATACTCCTGTGCCACCTTGATCCCCGAGCCAAAAGCGTAACCTCTGGAAAAGGTGAGACAAGGCAGGAGACTGGTGTTGAGGAATGTCAGAGGCCTGTGGGTTCCAACCTGTGGAGAGCCAGATGTGCCTCTTACCGGATGCATCTGCGTAGGCTAGGTCAGGAAATCATTTTTCATTGGATTATAAGCCTGAGAAACAAAGCAACAAACTGTAAAAATCTCTGCCTTCTGCTTCAGTGCTGGCTGATGTAAAGCTGAGGCAGCAGCTAGAGGCCATCATATGACAACCATAAATGACATGAGTTTGGTGGCCTCAGATGATGAGCTGTGGGCAACAGAGACTTTCTGTCTGTCTTTTCCATTGGTCTAGCACTTCTCCCCCTCCCCTTCTCCATCTTGGCTTTACTTTTTGGATTATTGAATATTTAAGTGTTTCTCTGTGACACTATCTCTGATCCCTTAATCCAGCTGGCCTGGTAATTCCACAGACCCAGATCAGCTCAGATTTCTCCACAGACATAAGCCTTGTTCCTCAGGGGTTCACTCCTCCTCCATTTATCTTCCTTCATTTTATTTCTGCCCTTTGTGTCTCTGTATTAGTAATTGGTTCAGCTTTTGCAGCAAAAGCTTCGGCGATATCTTTAGTGAGCAGCCATCCCTCAAAATAAAAGGGGTAAGAGAGGATCTTTATTTTTCATTAACTAAGAATCCTTTTCTCTGTTTTTTATTGCTTCATTTCTCCTCAAAATTAAAAAAAAAAAAAAAGGAGTGCAATGCCCACATGTTTTCTCTGCCATATGAAATTATTTCCTCTGCACTGCCTGAGGACGTCCCTGCCAGGATCCTGTCTCAGCACAGTGGGAGAAGAGTTGAAGCTGTAGCCAGGGGGAAGGGTGCTCCAGGCTGCCCTTCCCAGGCAGGACCAGGAGCTTGCCCAGAACCCAGAAACATATCAAAGCAAATGTCACGTCACCCTTGATTCCTGCAACGTGTCCTTTCCCACAAAGGTGCAGTGTTCATAGCCCCCAAGGAGTGGTGGCAAAGGAGGGTGGTAGAGGCTGTGCACCTCTTTTTGGTTGGAGGTGGGTGATGTCCTCCAGTGCAGGTCTGCTGGCATTGCTGGGTGAGAGACTGGAGGCTGATATTTGGCACACTGCCTGCCCCCTGCATACCCAGCATGTCCAAGCCAGGCTGGCTCACCTCAACAGCCTTGTCCCAAGTGGCAGGAACAATTTCTAGAGCACAGGTGGTTACACGTGGCTTGAATTATTTATCCCTCTTGCATCAAGGAATGAAACAAACAAAAAAGTGGTGGGTTTTTTTCAGGGGGGGAGGCTTGCCTGCATTTTCCCTGCTTCATGCATTCTGTGTACACCATTTTCAGGCAGTTGAAAATGCTTGGCTTTGGCTGTGTTTGCGGCTTGCCTTTGTTTGCACTAGGAGTTTTGAGCTGCCCCCAATAACAGCTTTATGTTTCTTAACCTTCCTCCCCTTGCCCTTCTCCTTGACTCCACTGCCTTGCCCCAGGTCCCTGGCTGTGATCACATTACTTAAGGGAGCCCAGGTACCCTTCTGCATACCCCTGATACGAGATTATATGTCATGAGGGTTCCCTTCTCAAAGGTTTATCAGCCTGGCAGGCAGCACCACTCCTCTCTTGCTCACACCCCCCATAATGCTATCTCTTCCCCATCTCTCTCTTCTCATGAAACATTGCTGTCTACAATCCTATCTCAAAGACCCCTCCAACTGATGCCTCTTCTTGTCTCCTGTGTGCTTTCTTTTCCAGATTCCAGTGACAGATGGATCTCTCTCGTGCACACTTGCTCTTTCCCTCTCTGTATTTTTGTTTTTGACATGTTTGATCAGAAGCTTTGAAGCTTCTCAGAGGGAACCTGGGAGAGAAGGAAGAGGAGGAGGAGGAACCGAGGGAGCGTGAGCGACAGAGGAGGCAGCCCTGCCTTGTTCTTCCAAATCACACTGTGGAGGGACAGGGGAAGACTAGAGGGGGGAAGGACCTGGGTTTGTTTTGGGGTGGGTTAGGTGTGGGTGGGGGGTGGGTGGGAGGGAGGAAAGTGGAAAAGGTGGGCGAGTCGCTCATGAGCATCAAAGAAGATTCATTATCCTCGGTCTGAATTTTTGTTTAGTAAAGGAGCACAAGGTAGTTCCCTTCCAGACCAATCATCCATGGTCATAGCTTTTGCGTGTGCTGGAAGCAGTCTGCATGTGTTCCCCCTGCTTCATGCTCCTGGCTTGACCCAGAGGGCAAGAAGGAATAATGGTGATGACACTCAATAGGACTGGGATGCTTATGCACTTCCATTGCTAAACCCCCAGTTACTGCCTCTTACTCTTCTCTCTGCCCCTCATTGTCCTTTTGCTGTGGTCCTGAGATTTTTTGACAGTTTTTTTTTCATCCTGATGAGGGCACCACTGCAGACCATGATGTGCCTGGGGTTGTGGGCAGCTGCCCTGCTCTGCTTGTTTTCCCCTGGCACCGTGCGAGGTGACTGCTGGCTGATTGAAGGGGACAAAGGTTATGTGTGGCTGGCTATCTGCAGTCAGAACCAGCCCCCATATGAGACTATCCCCCAGCATATCAACAGCACAGTGCACGACTTGCGTCTGAATGAGAATAAGCTCAAAGTGGTGCTGTACTCCTCCCTCAACCGCTTTGGCAACCTGACTGATTTGAACCTGACCAAGAATGAGATCTCTTATATTGAGGATGGGGCTTTCATGGGCCAGTCAAACCTCCAGGTCTTACAGCTGGGCTACAACAAACTCACCAACCTGACAGAGGGCATGTTGCGGGGCATGGCTCGTCTCCAGTTCCTCTTTGTGCAGCACAACCTAATTGAGCTAGTCACCCCTACTGCCTTTGCCGAGTGCCCCAGCTTGATTAGCATTGACCTGTCATCTAACCGTCTCAGCCGCCTGGAGGGGAACACTTTCACCAGCTTGAGTAATCTGATGGTGTGTGAGCTGGCTGGCAACCCCTTCAATTGTGACTGTAGCCTCTACAGTTTTCTTAACTGGCTGGCACTCTTCAACAATGTCACCAAGAACTATGACCGGCTCCAATGTGAGACTCCTCGGGAGTTCGCTGGGTACCCGCTCCTGGTGCCTCGGCCTCACCACAACCGCAATGCCATCACCATCTTCCAGTCTATGTGCAGAGGTGGCACCATCCCCTCCCTCTCCAGGGTCAACCCCACCCCTTATACCCCTGACTCCCAGCGAGACCTAGATGAGGGCTCAGCCATCAGCCCAGGGGACTTCCTCTCAGTCAAGCCTCCAGCCTCCTCCACCACTGACTCCTCCTTCAGTCCCAGCATCAAGCTCCATGATGTCACCATCACCTCAGCTATCCTGATGGTAACCATCCCCATGCCCTACAGTAAGATGTATGTGCTGGTCCAATACAACAACAGCTATGTTTCTGACATAGCAACACTGAAGAGCAAGAAGGAATATGTCACTGTCAACAAGTTGAAGGCCCACACTGATTATACTTTCTGTGTGGCCTCCATCCGCAACAACAGGCGCTACAACCACACTTGCCTGACCTTTGCAACCCGAAGCAAAGGCAGGGAGGACCCTATTTCCAGTACTTCCACCACCACACACTATATCATGACTACCCTGGGTTGCCTCTTCGGGATGGTCATTGTCCTGGGGGTGGTGTACTATTGCCTGCGGAAGCGGAGGATGCAGGAGGAGAAACAGAAATCCCTCAATGTCAAAAAGACCATCCTGGAAATGCGTTATGGATCAGATATTGATACCAGTACCATGGTCCATCCTTCCCAGAAGCTGGGTGAGCCACCAGTCATCCCTGTCTCACGGATGTCCTCAATCCCTTCCATGATTGGGGAGAAGTTGCCCCCATCAAAGTCAATGGAGGCTGGGATGGAGACTCCTAAAGTCACCACTAAAGGTAACTACATTGAGGTGCGGACTGGTGGGGGGGATGGGCTGGAACGAACCCAGCGGGATGAGGACCTGAGGGAGCTTGACAATGGGCAAGGCTCAGCTGCTGAGATCTCTACTATAGCCAAGGAGGTAGACAAGGTCAACCAGATCATCAACAACTGCATTGATGCCCTCAAGCTGGACACAGCCTCCTTCCTGGGTGGTGGGACTGGTGTTGACTCAGACATGGCCTTTGAGTGCCAGTCCATCCCAGCCAGTTCCTCGGGTGGGCTAGAGCGGCCCAGCTTTCTTTCCCCACCCTACAAGGAAAGCTCCCACCACCCTTTGCAGCGCCAGCTTAGTGCTGATGCTGCTGTGGCCAGAAAGACCTGCAGTGTCTCCTCTAGTGGCTCCATCAAGAGCGCCAAGGTCTTCAGCTTGGATGTGCCTGACCACCCACCACTCAGCAAGTCTGACTCCAAATACATTGAGAAGGGCAGCCCACTCAACAGCCCTTTGGATCGTCTTCCCTTGGTGTCCCCGGGCACCATCCATCACTTGGAGGTCAAGCCTTCTTACCATTGCAGTGAGCACCGTCACTCCTTCCCAGCCCTGTACTATGAGGAAAGTGCTGACACCTTGAGCCAGAGGGTGTCATTCCTCAAGCCACTCTCCCGGTCCAAACGAGACTCCACGTACTCCCAGCTCTCCCCCAGACACTACTTCTCAGGCTACTCCTCCAGCCCTGAGTACTCATCAGAGAGCACCCACAAGATCTGGGAGCGATTCCGGCCTTACAAGAAGCACCACAGGGAGGAGGTTTACATGGCAGCTGGGCATGCCCTGCGGAAGAAAGTTCAGTTTGCCAAGGATGAGGATCTGCATGACATCCTGGATTACTGGAAAGGAGTCTCTGCTCAGCAGAAGCTGTGACTCTCCAATGCTCTTTCCAAGGAAACAATACTAAACAAGACCCCTCTCCAACAACCAGAAAAAAAAAAAAGCCACTTGACTGTGAAAAATAAACCAACAACAAAATACTCCCAACAAATACAAAACTGACAAAAATCGTTTCTTAAAGTTTACAACAACAACAGAAAACTCTCTCACACATAGACACACACGCCGAGTTGTCTGTACTGTGTTATGGGGACCATTGTTCTGCCTGCAGATGGTTGGGAGGAGCGTCCTGCTCTGACACTGTGGTAACAACGCTGGAGTGTGGGCGGGTGGGAATGGTCTGGGAGGGGGTGGCAGCGGTGGCAAGGGAATGGCAGGGATGGACACTCACTGGTCATGGAACTCAGCAGTGAGCTATTGCTCTTTCTCTTCCTTTTGGGTAGGAGGGGAGGACTTTGGTCTAGAAAGCTTCTCTGCCCACCTGCTTTTCCAAATCTTCCATTACTGATTTTTCCCTTATTTCCTTTGGCTGTGAAGGCTTTTCTCTCTCTCTCATTCCCTTCCAAGATAGAAGGGATTTGTTGGAAGAAATTATCTTGCATCTTTTCCTTTGGCCTTCCCTACCCTCTGTTAAGGCTCCCTAGGCTTGCACTTTCTGTCTAGATACTTCATGAACTTCCACCCTCATCAGAGGAAGGAGAGGAGGTGTGAAGGATCAAAGGAGGTAGGACCTGCCATACAACAGGCTCTATGCCCTGGCTGCTTTTCCTCCTTCCCTTCTCCTGCCATGTTGTTGCTGATGAACACAAGCAGTTCTGGAATGATGGGCATTCTCCAGGCCTGCTCACAGCAAGTTGGTGGAGGGGTATCAATGTGCCCTTTGGCACAGCAGACCAGGTCCTCAAGGAGAGCTGGAGGAAAAGGCAGGAAGGTCCGGTCTCTCAGAAGTGTAAAGGGTTCCCATCTCTCCATGAGTGTCACAGGTCAGAGGTCTTCCCCTCCATACACACTTATGCTCAGGCTGCCCTTCTGCAGTAGTTTTAATACTCCATGTTTATGTCTCCCTTACTATGAGAATGGGACCTGGAGAGGAGCCGAGCAGAACAAGTTCTCCAACTTCTGCAGCTCTTCCCAACTGACTTGCACCATGGGGTGTGAGGTGGGGGTGTGTGCATGAGAAGAGCATCACAGAATCACAGAATATTAGGGATTGGAAGGGACCTCAAAAGATCATCTAGTCCAGTCCCCCTGCCGGAGCAGGATTACCTAGATCAGGTCACACAGGAACGCATCCAGGCAGGTTTTGAATGTCTCCAGAGAAGGAGACTCCACAACCTCTCTGGGCAGCCTGTTCCAGTGCTCTGTTACCCTCACTGTGAAGAAGTTTTTCCTCATATTTATGCAGAACCTCCTATGTTCCAGCTTGCACCCGTTGCCCCTTGTCCTATCATTGGATGTCACTGAGAAGAGCCTGGCTCCATCCTTGTGACATTCACCCTTTACATATTTATAAACATTAATGAGGTCACCCCTCAGTCTCCTCCAAGCTAAAGAGACCCAGCTCCCTCAGCCTTTCCTCATAAGGGAGATGTTCCACTCCATCATCTTTGTGGATCTGTGCTGGATTCTCTCAAGCAGTTCCCTGTCCTTCTTGAACTGAGGGGCCCAGAACTGGATGCAATATTCCAGATGTGGCCTCACCAGGGCAGAGTAGAGGGGGAGGAGAACCTCACTTGAGCTACTAACCACACCCGTTCTAACACACCCCAGGATGCCATTGGTCTTCTTGGCCATAAGGGCACATTGCTGGCTCATGGTCATCCAGCTGTCCACCAGGACCCCCAGGTCCCTTTCCCCTATGCTGCTCCCCAGCAGGTCAACCCCTCAACCTCCTAATTTACCAGTAGATGTGAAGAATAGGATTACAGTTGCTCACCTCACTGGGTTGACAGAAAAGCCATCAAGTGACTCCCCATTGAACATTCTGGCACAGATAGGAGACAGCCTAGGGTGAATGAAGGAGAACAGGAAACAAAAGGGATGCGAGAATGGGGCCTGGGAGTAGCACAAAAGGGATGGCTTCAGGAGAAGCTTCCTTTGCGTGTGCAGCCACACTGTGCCTGCTGAGATAGAGCATGACACCAGCCTCTGGATGGCAGTGTTCCTTTCAACACTTAGAGGTCCTCAGGAGAGTCAGAGCAACGTATCGCCTCTTCACAGTTATCTATGGCAAAATCTTCTTAGAGATCCTACAATGTCTTGGCAAAAACCCGGTTTCACTTGCTAGGTTCTAGCCTCTGTCCCTTGGATAGAAGATCTGCCACAGAGCCGGGAATGAGCCTACTGCCCTCTTTTCTTTGTCCCATTTCTGAGCAGCTCAGCAAAGCACAATCTTGGCACCCTTTGCCCTAAAGTTTTCTTGTCAGGCAGGGGGTGGCTGTCTGCTGAGTGCATCTTTGTGTAGCACAGTGGGCCTCCTCTCCATGAGCTGCACACCCCAATTCTTGACAATCAACAACCTCTATCAGAACAAGGGTGAGGGCCTGTGTTGTGTTGGCCTTTCTCTAGTAGCTATTTCCTTTCTGAGGCACTCCTCAGAACCTCCAGTGTTTTTGGGGGCCCTGGGAGAAGGATGAGGGTGTAGGAGCTTCTTTGGGAGGGATTTACATGCTGCCTGCAGAAAACCTGCCCGTTATCTGTCAGGTAGTAGCACTGCCAGCTGTGAGAGCTGGTTTCTATGCCACAGGTGACATGACTTCATCTTCTGTAAGTGAGGAGCAACAGTAGACTGAGTCTGGTATGCAAAAAGCAGAGGGGAGATCCCCAAACCTGTGAAGACCCTCGGGGTTCCATCCTTGTAGGGGTGCTGATGGTAACAATCCTAAGCCAGGTCCTGACCCCACTGCCTCAGCCTCCTTCACTGTCAGCCTGCTTCTCCACAGTCAAAGGATCATTTGCCTTTAGTCTAGAGGTTTTCATGGGATTGACTCCACACTATAAGAGCCAGTCCAGCCCAGAGGAAGACATGTGTGTGCACACGTGTGTGTGTGTGTGCAGGAGGATGAAGGGAATTCACATCACTGCTGCCAGGCATCCCTCCGTGTTGGAACAATGCAGCAAATCAAGACAGGTAAATGCTGTGAGCAGTGCTTAGGCTCAGCAGACACCTCTCCAGCTACCACATGGAGGAGGCCCAGTGGTCTTCCAGCATGGCAACCATCCAAGCAGGAAAGAATAATGACTGGGGCACAGAACTGGACAGGAAAAGGGGGATGACAGGTATGGGGGGATAGAGTCCTGTTCCTCTCCCCACCTCTTCCCTCCCTGTGCTTCTCTGCTGTATGGTCATATAATTGGTTCTGCTCAGTCTATGCTTTTGAGGGGAGCATTAACCTGTAATGGTTTCTGCTCCGTCCTCCCATCACCCCAATGAGACAGAAAAGAAAGGTCAGGGATACAGCTATCATCAGGCCCTTCTTTTGTCTGTGGTGGGGGTAAGGCTGGGTAGGAGGGACAAGCCATTTCTCTCCCAATTGTAGCCCCCACTCCAAACCAGTGGGTGAAGTTTGCACAAGATGGACTGTTCTGTGGGAGGAAGAGGGCAAGAAAGGGGAACAAAGTGTCCCACCTTCCTTCCTCCTCCTTTCTTCCTTGTCCTGCTCCCTCCCCAGGGATGAGGGTTTGCAAAATCACACCAGCCCTGTTGGAGGAAAGCAGATTTAACGTTCTATTTGCATGACAATTTTACTGTATTTTTCTGAGCAAGCACCTGTTGTGTATGTGCCAGTTTGTTGGAATTTAACCTCTTCCCCCAAAGTCTCTCTTGTTCTCATCCCTGTTTTCCCTGCTCCTTTCCTTCATCCCTGATGTGATTTTATGAGAGACTCCTACCAGTTTGGGAGGGAACACACCCAGAAGAGAATCCAACCCAATCAGCCCCATAAAAAAACATTCCTTCTTCATTCCAACATCCCCCTGCCCTTGCCCTAAATGTGGTCTCTCAGCTGCTTTTCAGGGTGGTGTGTGTGAAGGGGGATGTGTTACACACCAAAGGCATCCTCTTTTAGTGGTCATAATTCCTTCTAATTATTTAGAGACAGGAGTGAGACCCATCAAGATAAATGATAACTACCATCCCCATGCCCTGATTGTTCTTTCCCAAAATCTACAAGCAAGGCTATTCTTGGGGGAACAAGGAGTGCTTCATTTGCAGGGAAACCTCTGATACAGTGAACACTTAATGTGGAAATGGCTGCAATCACTAGAAGACCTCCCACCACCTTCCTCTCCCTGATTGTAGGGAGCTCTGGATTAGGTCTGTCCTACCCTTCCTCTCCCATGGGTGGCCCTGGCAGAGGGCAGGGCATGATGAAACAATTAAGGCCTCTGTGGTGGGAAAAAGTGTGGAAAGACAACCTTAAGTTTCTAAGCCCTCTATGGCTTGGCTTCGGCAAGAGTCCCTCACCCCTGCCTTCTCCCAGGGTGATGTGGATCCATGGGGCAGGACCAGGACCAGCCCCTTTCATGCTTTATTTCTGGGTTGGTGACTCTTGGCAGGGAAAACAGGGGTTTAGTTCACCTCACTGCAAAGTGTGGAGGCTGAGGAATGAGATTGGATGCTGACCTGCCCTCTTCCCCCAGGAACATGCTTGGGGGGGATCCTGGGCTGGGTTTCTGCACCCAGAAGAGTGAAGGTGAGACCCTAGGTGCGCTGTTCTTATGGGGCAGAGCTCTTCCTCATCCCTGCCAGCGCTGCTCCAGCTTATGCTGAAGTGACACTTCCTCTCTCCCTCTACACTCTTCCATGCTGAATAAATCCCTTCCAAGGCAGGTGTGAAATATTCATGACTGACAAATGAAGATTTATGTCGGGCTGAGGAGGCCTCTGTGTGTTTGCAATGCTAATCAGCCTGCCTTCCTGGAGGAGGCTCTGCCAGGCAGGCTTGGGGGAAGGCGGGGGAGGTGCACAGGAGAGGGGGGAAAGGGAGCTGAGGAAGGAAGAGGAGGGGTAGACACAGCAGGGGTGAGGAGAGCATGGTGGCAAGAAGGAATGAGGAGGCAAGGAGGAGACAGGTAGAGGAAGGTGGAGAGGGTGGAGAACAGGGACAGTATGGAAGGACCAGAGGAAGAGATGGCCATAATGGAAAAAACAGGATAGTAAAGGCAGAAAGGGATGAGAGAGACAAAGGGTTGAGTGCAGGGGAGGAGGCTGCTTGAGTGAATGTGGGAAGTAAGTCAGTAGTGCCTGAAGAAAAAACTGGGCAGACTTCATGATGAGCTGTGGCCCCTCAATGCAGGGCAGAGCTCAACGCTACAGGGCAGGCAGCTGCCACACGGGCAAGAGATGGACCCAGAGCCCCGAAGGCACATTTGCCATGCTTGTTGCTGACCAGAAAGCTCAGCTGCGTCTGGAAGGACACACGGCCTCCGGGAGCCTGGAGAACACCCGTTCCACCACCACCACCTCCTTCAGCACAAGCTGCATGCAAGAAGAGCCTCATGGAGCTGCATCCCCTTGCTGGAGCCAGCCTGCTGCTGTCCCACCGCCTGAGCAGGAGGGAGCATCTTCAGGGTGGCTTGGTGTGGGACAGACACTGAGTGCTGCCCGCCACTGGGCTACAGGGGTCTCTTGTAGGGCTGTTGGAGCCTGCCCCAGCTCGGCTGTCCCCTGCCCACCCTTGCTGAGGCAGGTGATTTTGGGTCTTTCCCCGAAGAAAGGGGCAAAGGGGAGCGTCTGTTGCCTCCCCCCTACACATGCACGCACTCCCGCACTCCGTCCCTCCAGCCGCTTTGGCCTTGTACTGTGAGGGGCGTTTTCGGTCTGCCTCCCCTTGACATCCCCTGCTGTGCACTGCGGGGAGACCTCTCTGGACCTCTCTGTGTGCAGTCCCACCATGGCAGCTCTCCACAGGGCTGCCTCGACCCACCCCCATGTCCCTGGGTGGAGAGAGGCAATCTCTGCCTGCCTTCTCCATCTCCCACTGGGTGAGCAACTCCTCCTTGCCCCACCAGGAGGTAGATCACCCATTCTTCCCCTTACAGCCCCCCTCCCTCTGCCCCCCAGCCTCTCGCGTTTGGCTTGGCCTTTGCCTCCCCCATAACTACCACCGCCACTGTGAGGCCTTGTTCTTGGGTGGCCCGTCCCCGCCGCCTGCTCTCCACCTTCCCCTCGGGGAAGAGGAAGGAGATGTCGGCTGGGCCAGGCCCAGACCCGCCAGGGCTGGTATGGCTAGTCCATCCACAAGCACAGCACCCGGGGCGAGGGGGTGGGAAGGGGTGGGCAGCTGCCGGGCACAGAGAAGGGGGTGTCAGCCCTTGAATGTAAGGAAGGGCCTTGGGGGCAGCTGCTGGGACTGGCTCCTTGTGGCCTCTTTGGTATTCCTCCTTCCATGACAACCCTGTGACCCCCCCTGGTTGTGTATGGACAGATTTAAGTTGGAGTTATGCTCTTTTTTTATTTTTTCTTTCCCCCCCCCCCCCCACTTTCTTCTTTTAGATTTTAATTTCTTTCTCTTTCTTATCTTTCTTTTCTTTCTTTTCTTTTCCTGTTTCAAAACTGAATGGCACGAAATCATTTTTCCTCAACTCGGAGATTCCTGTATGGAGAAAATCAATTTCTATATTTGCAATAAATTTCTTATTTAAAAAAAAAAAACAAACAAAAAACAAAACAACAAAAAACCCCAAAAAAACAACAAACAAAAAATATGAAAAGTTGCTTCTGAGTCCATTTGTTCCAGCCTTGTCTTGTAGAGGAGGTGGGATGGGATGGGAGGCAACAGGGAAAGAGAGAAACTGAGAAAGCTGGGTAAGGGCATGGGAGAAAGACTGTGGATTCTCCCAGGCACCCAGTGACCATCTGTTCCTGCCAAACACACTGTTTCTCTGCCCTCAGATATATCCTTGTTTGGGCACATCCTCATTTTTACTGAGTCCTCAGTTCTGTCATGGCACTGGTCCCCTCCTGCACTGATCAGCACCCTGTTCATGCCCTGTTCTGGGCATCCATATAGCACAGCCTGGGTGCAGGGCAGCACTTCCTCACCCATCATCTACACAACAAATCCTCAGCTGGTGGTGAGAGGCATCCTCTGCCCAAGCCCCAGAGCTGTCTGGAGGAAGGCAGTCCAAGTCAGGTGATTTGGCCATGGATAATGACTGAGCAATCTGTAGTCTAATCCACCAGCAGATATTCTGATCTCAGCTCTTCCTAAGCATCAATATTTAAAGTCAAGAATCCAGCCAGCAAATCCGTGGCTATTGGTGCATTTATACACATAATTAGGCCAATTTGTTCATGGTGGCATAGCTTCCATGTCTTGTCTTTTCTCCACCTATTTTGTCTCATTTCTAGTTTCTCTCTGAGTGGCACTGCTGCTTGGCTCAGAAGGTTTCTTCTTTTGCCCTTGTACACCCAGCTTTCATCAGACTAACTACTAACTGTAGCCACAGCTTCTGAGCTTCTGCGTGCTGAGCTCACAGGCTCTGCTTCTAGTGTAGGGAGGGGCAGGAATAAATGGTCTTGGAGGGCTGTAAATATGGACACAACAGTGACTTTCAGCTGCTGGATATGTACATGCCACAGTAGCTGATGACTCTCATTGATGCTTGAATTGATTTTAGAGCAGCCTTGGTGGCAGACGCTTCACAGTCTGACATACTCTTCATTGGACTTGGGAAGAATGACTAAGTGTGGGAAGGAATGCTGCTAGGTTGTGCATCTCTGGGGGATGGACAATGGTGCTTAACAAAGGAGCTCTGCTAGGGTTATTCAGAACTTCATGTGCTTGGTGGAAAGCTGGATCTTTGGGTCAAGGTGGTGTTCCTGTCATCTGCATTTCTGCAGTGCAGGGGTATGGACCTTCAGAGACAGGGAATTTCAAACCTTGGGAGAAATTAATGCATAGATTATGAAGAGACGTAAACTAATCAGTAGAGTGCCCCCATGCTGTTTATTTTGTTGCTAAATTCAATTTTGTCTCCACAGTCCCTGCATTTCATCTGGTTGTTCTGCCACAGGGATGAAGAAGGACAAGATGTATCTGCAGATGCTGTCTAGGGGGAGTGGGAAGCTTTGGGAAGGAAAGACAGTCAGGGCTGAAGTAATCATAAATTTCCTGAAGCCAAGTGGGGACTGTTGGGCCAGGGGCACATGGGGGCACTGTAGTCAGCCCTCTGGGCCAAAATGATCTGTGATGAACAAGTTAACCAGCGCTTGTATTTAAGCAATCTTTGATTGATTCCAGTCAGAGACCTTGGGAGTCCTCTGCTCTGCACAGGGTTGTGTGAGCTGGTATGTGTCCAGGGAAGGGATGAGGTGTGAGCTGCACCTGGGAGCATGTGTTATTCTCTCTAGTGCCTCTGAATATGCTGTATCCAACTGATGCAGTCCCTGCAGCAAACCACACTGACCTCTGCCTCTAGAACCTGCTTGATGGACCATGATGGCTGCATCATAGAGTGGGAGAAGGGTCCAGTGCTATATTGTGAACAGTGAAGTGGCTGCATTGGACAGTGTGAGGGAGGGAGTCACCTGGGTGGCTGGTGTGAGCTGGCCTGCTTAGAAAACCATGGAGAAGAAAATCATGGAGAAGGCCAGTGCAGCTTTGCATAGCCACATGTTTTAGGCTGGCTGCAGACTCAGGAAGACCATTTTGTGTTGTTTTAATGTTGGTTCATGCTGATGTCATTCTTTTTCACCCCCATGAAGTTCAGTTAATTTATCCAAGCCATCATTTGCTGCAGCACAGGAAGAACTGACTTAGCCACAGAGCCTTTTGCTGGAAATCATAGGGGACAGTTGAGATCTTTTTGCCTATGTGTGGGTATGTGCATGTGCATATGGGTTGTGAAATGGACAAGCAAATGGGCAACATTGCCCTCTTCTGGACTGACTGTCAGGACCGGAAAAGCATCTCTGGAGGAACTGCAGCCTTGCAGGTGAATCTCGTTTCCACTGCAAAAGTAACATACTTACTGAGCCTTGATTTCTTGTCCAGATCCTGGTGGCTTTTACAATAGCCAGGTCAGATTAGGGGATACCCCTGCTCTCTGGAACTCCAGTGCCTGGGGACCCTTGAGCAATTGTGACTCCTCAGGGTCAGGCGAAACATAAGAGAACAGAGTGAGAAATCTCTCCTTTCCAGACAAAGTTGGGTCCAATGGGACCAGTAACCAACAGCTCTGAAAGGCAGTGAGCAAATGGATGAAGGTGTGAGGGTCACCCTGCTGACATTTGTCCCAAGGGCTGTCTCTCAGGGGCAGGCAAGCAATGCAGGCCAGACAACAATCAGGTCAACATCTTTCCCCAGGTCTTGGATGTATTCTCAATTAAAAACCAAAGGTGTGTGTCATGTAGAGCTGGAGGACAGGCTGAAATCTGCACAGAATCTGGGGGATTTGGGAGTGTAAATGCACAGGCCATGCCCATCCTTAGCAGGGGACCAGAGGATGACATCTCATCCTTGGAGGAAACACAAAGTGAGAGAACGCAAACCTGAAGAGCCCAAGAGTGAAAGACTTAGGAGTGAAAGGATGAGAGAGATGGACGGAGCACTTGAATACACAAGGAACAGGTTCACATACATAGTTAGGATGATGGATGGATCACTGGTGCTGCACTATACAGCCAAACTCAAGGTTCTGCCACAGGCTTGGTGGGACTATGGCAGGGTGCAGAACTGTTCCATTCCTTAGCTTCCCAAGTATCCAACAGGGATCTGTGTCCTTCCTTCCCTGGTCAGGTTCTGTCTCTCACAACACAGTTATATGATACCTCTTGCAGTGGGATTTCCAGACTACTCAAGGACTGATAGATAATACACATCCTCGAAGGAGGAGGGAACAGCATCACAAGTGAGTCTGAGGAGCTGTATTGGAAACTCCTGCTAAGCAAGGCAGAAGTAAGCAGGGACCCAGCCTGTGGAAAATGGATCAAAAGCCTCATCACTTTTTAAATAAGAAACACTTAAAAAAAAAAAAAAAAAAAAAAAAAGCATTCAGCTCCATCTCTTTGTGTTTGTCGCCAGAAAGGGCATCATTAAGAATTCATTGCAACTTCTGCATCCAATTTTCCAGCCCAGTGCCTTGTCCTGCTTGTCTTACTCCAGCTCCAAAGACAGTGGAGGCTCTTCCATGAGTATCAAGGAACAAACAGGACCTGAATAACAAGATGGAGCTCGAAAAATGGGTAGGGGGAGCTGAGGACCTCTGGTGTGAAGTGGCTGAAGGAGGGAGAAGCACAGCCAGTCAGGGAGCATAAGGAAGAACCAGGCTTGCCCATAGACTTGTGAACAAATAGGCACAAGCCTGCCCCAGCTGTTACCTACTCACACAGGCCTGGGGATTTCCTTCTACTCTGTTCTTTCCCTTCTTGAACATCTGGAGTTTATCCAGGGGTGAGTTTAGGGGTGGGGATGACCGGGGACCCCTAACAGCTGAAGATGGCCTGTGCTCTTGGATCAAGAGCCTGAGCTGCAAGAGGGTGATACAGCTGACAAAAATGACCAAGCCAAGCAAAACCGTGTCATAGGACAGATTCATCTGGACAAGGAGGTGCTAGGCCTAGCAGGTTAAAGCTGTAAAGGCTGAATTGGCTCTATGTGTTGTTGTACGAGTGCCTTCAGTTGAAGCAAAGTGGCTGCTTAGTGTCATGATATCTGCTTATCTTGAGGAAAAGGAGTTTCATTCTGGGCTTTGCTCAGATTGGGCATTGGGCCAGAAGACACTCGATATCCCAGCTTCTTCCTGATAAGGTAGGGAGAGAGCTGTTGCCTCTGTTTCTCTGTCACAGATTTTCTGTCTCTGTCTTGTGTCACCATCATCCACCAGGCTTCCTGCCTGTGACACCCTTTTCTCTTTCTCTGTGCTTCTCAAGTGGCAGCCAGAGAGAAAATTGGTATTTTTGACATTGTCTGTTGAGTACTTTGTGGCAGGAGCTTCCAGGATGAAGCCATGAGTTAGTTAATTAGGGTTCATTAGAGGCTTTCCAGGGCTATGTTACCATATTACAGGAGGATGGTGCCCTCCTTTCAGGGCCATTGTAGGGAATGGTGCCTTTGGGGGAGAGAAGAGGAATAAGGAGGAGTCAGTGGCATTGATGGTGGTGGTAGTTGTGGTGTCCAGGAGGAGGGTGTTCTGGCTCCTTAGTGGCATTGGAGGTGTTGGGGTAGAACAGCTCAGAAGAGTGAGAAGCAAGGTTGGACACAGACTACAGTGGGGCAGTGGGGGAATATTATGGTAGAGAAAATGCAGCTGAGGGGAGAGAGACAGTTCTTAGCACCAGCTGATGGGAGTTCAGCTTTTGCTGCAGCAAAAGCAGTGGCTTTCTAAAACCGAGCAGGTACAAAGAGGCCCTGAGGAGGCAGATCAGACTGAGTTGGTTCTGAAGTTTAATGACTGGTGTGGTGGAGGGTTTTAAACTCCTATTGAGCTGTACTCTGATGTTGGAGGGGTAGCTGGGTGGCAGGTCTGTCACTGGTCTTCATTCCTCCCTCCACTGCTGCAGGGAGCTGACTTGGAAGGTAGAACTTGCCAGGGAAACATCCATAGAAACTGAGGCTTAAGTGACCTCTGAAAGGCACTCTGCTCTGGCATGCGTAGCCTGCTTCTGTACAAAGGCATCATTCGTGCTTCTCTAAGACTATCAGCCTGCCTGTAACTAAGCATGCTGCAGAAGAAAGCACCAATCCAGTGGTGGAGTTTAAGAGGGAGAGAGCTGATTCTGCAGGTTTTGCTGTCCCCATCGTTCCAGAGCTGCTCTATCTGCACCTGTCTCCACTGTCGGTACTGGCATGTTTGAGCCTGGGGATGATAAGGAGATACTGCTCCCTCACCCCCACCCAGATTCTTAACAGAGAAGGGAGCACTGATTTCTCCAGCCCTGTTGTACAGTGCTTGAAGGTGAAACTGCCTGAGGCATGTTAGCCACCCTGTGAAGGAGGTTTAGATGACCGCTCTCCTTCCTACTTGCAATTGTTGCTATGTAGGGATGCTCTGAAGAGGCTGCCTTTGCCAGCACAGCCTCTCTACACCCCCACACCCTCTCAGAGGAATCATAAACTTGTGTTGTTGCTACAAGGCCTTGGAGTGATCACTCCAGCATATTATGGGAACTTTCCACAGAAAAGTATAAACTTCAAGGTTATAATATCTGTGGATTTTCACTGTCATAGACCTCCTGGATCTGAAGAAACTGAAGAACTCCCTTATGGATCTGGGGCAGGGGTGGACTTCTCCAGGTCTCTTGGAAAGTCACATCTCTTATCCCCCAGAAAGACTTCATGAAGTGTCTTTGGGAAATGGAAGAGATCTGTCTCCCTCGCTTTCTCTGCACATCACTAAGTCCCAGGTCTAATTGGTGTGGCAGATGGAGGGAGGCAACACATGATGGCCTCTTCTGCCTGGCTGCTTACCTGTGAGAAGCAGTCCATCATCCAAAGCGCTGTCAGAACAGGACACAGGTTCTCCTCTCATGTCTACTTTATATCTTCTAGGCCATCACTTGTCTCCTCCGTTCCTGCATACTGTGTTTGTCTCACAATTCCCATTCATCACTCCCTTCACATTTCTTTTCCCTGTTTTCTCTGTTCTCCACCTTCTTTTACTGTCCCTCACCTCTGTTCCTCAGGGAATCATGACTTCCTCCATCCCTCCTCCCTTTCATTTTCCTGATGCTTTCACTCACCACCTTTTATCTGTTGTCCTTTTCCCACTTCTCCATTTCTTTCCCTCCACTCAACCCCTTCTGTCTCGTCCTGTGTCCACATATTTTCCTCTCTCATCTAATATCTAATAAAATTCCTCACATCTTGAGTCATCCAAAACCGCAAGAAAGTGTTTTCCTGCAGGGGAACAGAATGTGAAAAATATCTGTGTTCACCAAAAATTAAATATTGACCATATGTGGTGGAAAAACCCCAACAAACTGGGCAAAAAAAAAAAAAAAGCCATCTCATTGCTCAGAAGGGGATGAAGAAAGGCAAAACTTGTTTGAGCAAGTATTCACCACTGGGTTTTAAGCATTTCTCCATCAGTGTGTCACTGAAAGTCCTGGTAGGATTCTCAGCTAGACATGCACTGCCGTGGGGCTAACCTAGACTGCACTGAGATTGACAGAAGGTGGAATCTGGGATGCAGCTGAGATACAGTCAACGTGTGAAACAAACTTAGAGTGTCTCTTTAATGTACACACATAGCTCCTCCCCAGTCCTACAGCTTTGTCCTTCTAGGCTGAATCAGGAAAGAAATTTAATTTTAGGGGAAAAACACAGAGCCTACTGGACACTGAACCTTGCTCATATTAAACAGAGGCTGGAATAAAGTGAAGGTATAGTCCTGCAAAATGAGGAAAGGAAAAGGGAAACCCAACCCATCAAACAGTTGGATATTCTCTGCTTCAGTCAATTCTAAGGTGATACCTCTGCTCAAGTTACCCCAATTTTGACTCTTTCAGAAAAGGCCTTGATTGTGAGGTAGGAGGGGCAAGAGTAGACCCATTCTAACATGGTGCCATACCATCAGAAATAGGAGTCTGATGAACACTCAAAGCATCCCTGGAAAGCACTTTCATAACAAATCAGGCACTCTCCTGGTTTCCCAGGAACAGACCCATGGGCCAGCCACGGCAGGCAGGCCATGAGTAGCCCTGAGTCAGCTGGGAGTTCCAGTCAGGGCAGCTGCCCCAAGCTGTCTCACAGGTGTATCCCATAGCACTGACATCAAGCTGTTTATAAAAGAGGGGAGTCTATTGAGAATGGAGAGTTTTTCTTCTTGGGGCTCCATCCTCTTGGCCTTCTGCTCCTTCTGCTGATCCTAAGGATGAGGCTGAGTAGAACCTCGCATACTTTATGTTGGTGATTGTATTAGCTTTGTTATTCCATTAAATCTGTTTCTACTTCAACCCACGGGGCATCTCCCTTTTTTTTCCCCTGATTCCCCTTCTCAGCTTGGAAGTGGCCATCAGATGGTAGAATGATTGCTACAGTTTAGCCCCGGATACAGGCTAAACGTAAACAGGCACCTTCCCCTACAGATGGTCCTGCCAAATCTGCAGGTCTCTTCTTACTGAATGCTCTCAGATGTAACCAACTTCTCTCACACCTTGATTCCAGAGATGTCCTACTTAAGTGTCTGGGCATCACCCGCAGGCTGGAATTTCTTAAAGATGATAGTCCAGAGAAAATCCAGTAGATTTGGGCAGGGTCATCACCTCGGAAATGACTGAAGCAGAGAAAATAACATGTTGTTCTTACAAGCAGGGGACAGAGCCAGCATCTTTACAGGTTCTAAGCAGGGCAAAGAAGAATTTGACTCAACGCATAATAGCTCAGTCAGAGAGTAGCTTTGGTGGGCAGTGAAAGAAAATCCCAATTAATCCCTCAGACCTTGTGTTGCAGTGATCTATTAAATAAACCATATCTCTGTGAGACAAAGCATAGGCTTAATGACATGTGATTCTGGTATTTTTAGCAGCTTGTTCGTGGATAGGGTAACCGGGATTTTTTCTTGCTTCACTTGCAGGAGCCCTGAAGCCAGACTCCAAAGATTTCTAGTAAATAGGAAGATCTCAGGTGAAAATCAAGGTCTCCAAGTGCAGCAGTGTGACACACAAGATGCCCAATTAAAAGAAGAATATCTTGGGATCTAGCTGAACCAGCTGTTCTACAGCTGGGTCTTCAGCTAATTCACTGTGTGCCTCCACAGTGGCACATGGGATCCATCAAGATGAACAGAGAGTGGAGAGGCAGGCATCTGCTTTGCCAGTTCTTGACACTTTGGGACAGTGATGGGGCACTGCTGGGCCTTGGAGCAGAGTGAGACTACATGCAGACAGGAGACTGGGGAAGAGATGATGGCTGAATGGTAGCAATGGAGTGTGTCTTCTAGCAGAGACCTTGGGAGTGAGTGATCTTTCTCTGCAGGGCACCAGGTCTCTCTCCGTTTCCAGAATAATGCAGCCCAAGCTGAGTGGTATGCTCTGGGACACAGAGCCTCCAAGCAAGGTAGAGGCTGTGGCTATGCTGCCAACTTGTGATGTTCTGGAGTCCAATCCTACCATGATCAGGCTCTGAAGCAGCAGCAGGGTATGCGATGGGGGACCATATGCTCCCCACCTGCTGTTATAAATGAAGGGGGTTGGTGGGTGGGAAAGGATTCCCCTTATGGGTCAGCTCCTTCTCCCAGCTTCTGCTGACACCAGCTGGAACAATCTGGACAGAAGAGATTCCTTGGATCTGCACCAAAGTTCCTTGGACAGCGCACGTCCAGTCTCTTGCCAGAAACATTCCCTGCAGGTTTTCTCATCCTCCAGATGGGGCAGCCTTCATAGCTACTCCTCCATTGCTAGCGCCTCAGGCACAAAAAAGGCCCAGTGGAAGAAGGCACATGTTTTCTGGTTTCTGCATGATCATTACCAGGTAACCACCAAGCAGATGGGGCAAATTTATCTACTAAGGGAACATGACCTTTCTTCCAAAATAAGGAAATATCTTGTGGAACAGCAGCAGAAAAAATGCCATGTCACCATGAATCAAAGCTGCTTGCAAATTGCAAATGGTCTGAAGAAAGCAAGCAGGGCAAAAATATTGACTATTCCTTGCAATAGGAGAACATTGAGTATCCTTGAAATGATTAGGCATCAGGTTTAAGAGAAAATCCAAGGAAACATCATTCCATAGTGCAGAAATAACATGAAACTACTTGCCAAAGTGTTTTAACCAAATCTCTGAAAGTCTTTAAACTGCTGATGGCCAGTATCAGGGAAAAGAAACCAGGGAATGCTCACACCCTGGTCTTGTCAGGCCAAACAGCCCTCGATGTTATCAGAGACGGAATACTGGGACAGATGGACCTTCATGCTGATCCAGTACATCCATTCTTCAGCATTTTTGCACGTCTTATTCAACCTTTGTCAGCCTTGTGCCAAGATCTGCAAGGCTGCTGTGTTGGTCTGAAGTGCCAGACAGTTCTTATCCTGATGCTAAGATCAGCTGATGGTCTTAAGACATCACACTTAGAACAACACTGCTGTTAAAATAGGAATTCTTTTTTTTTATCACAAAGACCCAGCAGTAAAAACAACGTACCCTACACTGATTGGTGACCTGGGAAGATAAGGAAACAGAAGATTAAAGAATTGTTTGATGATCCATTTGTGTATGGGTACCCATTGTGATAATCCATGCTTGGAATAAGGAGGAAGAAGATCAGCTGTTCTTCCACATGTTTGAACTGCAGTTCAAGTTAGTTTTTCAGAGCTGATCTTTGCTACTGTATATCTTGTTTTCTCATTAAGCTCACTTGTTCAGGTTGACTCATGTAAACCTGCCACGTGCTGGAAGCATCACTTTCTGACAAGTAATACAGCCAGACAGAGGAGGGTCTAAAGCAAAACCCTCATGCACCTCCAAATGAAGGCATGTCTGGTGAATCTTAAGAACTGGGACGTGTTTCTTCCTAAGCCATAAGGGTTTGAGCTCCTCCTTGAGGGGAGGGAACCGAGCCCTGAGAAAATTGTAGTAATACAGCAAAACAAATTGTACTGACTAGCAGGAAGTGAGGTACTGTGAAAAGAGTGAATAAGACAGAGCCTCGTTCACTGAAACTCCCACCCGTGCCAGAAAGAGCCAGAAGAAAAAGAGGTATATGCAAGCACGAGCATGAGGGAGAGAGACGGCGTGTGTGAAACAGACACTGTGTGAGGGAGAGGGATCCTATACAATGTGTGAGAGACATGTATCCTATAGCCTTTGAGTTTCTGTTAGAGCTTATGTGTGTGAGAGGCAGACTGTGTGAGAGAGTCCAAGACAGCTACAGCGTGCATGGGAGGTTGGCAGAAGGAGAGGGGTGAGCTGAAGTGGAGCCTCTCCAACCCCCTCTCTGCCTGGGAATCTACTCCAGGGGCCTGGAATTGTGGTGGTTTAGCATATTTCAGGTGGGTATAGGGAGTCTTAAGAGCCATTTGCTGACCCATCTGACTCAAGTCATTGATAGCTGTGGAGCTGCAGCAACCTTTTGTCTGTACATATGCTGTCCCTGTCATGGTGCTTGCCCTCCATCCCCACCAACCCTACATCACCACCTGGCTGGGCTGTGATGATGAGGATTGGAACAAGGGAGGATGGGAAGGATGAATAAAACCTCTTCCCTTCCATATACACTGGGAAGCCAAAGAGGACTAGTCCAAAGGTCCCAGCAGACAGCAGCTGCTGCCTTGCTCACACAGCCAGTCCTTCTGCCTCTGTGTTCGTGCTGTCATGCAGACAGCCTTCCTCTTGCTTGCAGGAGGTTCCTACACATAGCCAAATGGCCAGAGTAGCACAGCCAGGTCCTGCAGCTGGCCAGATCCAGTCCCATCTCACCAGTAACTCCCAGTATCAGGGAGACTGTGTCCCTTCTCAGCACCAACTTGGCGTGAACATATCAGCTATCCTGCTCCTGCTGCCTCTGTGGAGAGGATCACCTGATATCTGGTTCTCAGAGACCCCTTAGTTTCAGTCAGAGCTCAGTGGTGGATCCTTTCCAAGCCCCACAAGGGCAACAGAGGTGTGGTGGCGAAATAAGTGTTTCTGCATTGCTCATGCACTATGAAATGCAACTGAGGTCTCTGTCAGCTGGAAGGACAGCAGCATGAGCCAAGTGCTGGGAACAGCGCTCCACTTTTGCATGGCTGTCCTCAGAAGAGAGGAAAAGCTGGAGGAAACGCATCCTAGCACAGCTCTAAAGATGGGGGATAGCACCATTGCTGCAGTTCCTCAGGGATCTAAAGGGTGAAATTCTGGTTCCCAGAGGCATTTTTGGTGTGCTGGGATATCCAAAATATTTGCTCAGTGCTGACAACACACAGGACCGATGGAAGATATTCTGGAGGAGAAGCTGAAGACAAGTGGGTGACCTAGCACAGAAGACCAGTGTTTGGGCCTCTGACTCACTCCTTGACAGTCATCATCTGTGCTAATCCTTAAACCAGGAACAGCATCAGCACTGCAGATTTTCAGAGGTACCATGTGACATCATCCGGCAGAGCTCTTCAAAGCCTGTGTGATGTCATCACTGCAAAGCCCTGGTGCAGGGCTGATAAGCCTGTTCTTTCTTGGGTACAGAGCAGGTCTTTCCAACACCTTTTAGCTGGTCACAAATTCACATGTACCTCAGCACTGCACAGCATTAACACAAAGTGAGAACATCATGCTGGTTGGGAATATGGTCTGTGAGCTCTATCTCTGATTTGAGATTGTGATGACATATGCAGAGGCTCTGCCTCTGCCAGGGGCATCTCTTGTGCTGCCCAGGTGCAGGTCTTTTGATCATGTCAAGTGTCTGTGATATATCCTAGGCCCACAAACTCTTGCAGGTGGGCTTTAGGTCTCCCACCCTTGCTTTAGACAAGGTTATGTCTGGAAGCCCTAAGGATGACTGTGAAGACAGACCATTAGCATGACCTTTCTAAGGAAATGAAAACATCATGCTTCCATTCTACATCAAGAGTCTGTAGGTAGCAACTTTTAGCAAAAGTCAATGATATCATTCATGCGAGCCTCTAGAGACACTGTGTTGCAGTCAACTGCAAGGTCAGTTCTAGAGGCTAAAGACTGGTGAACTACTTGAGCACAGTGTAATGCCCAGCTGACCACTCCTAATAAGTAGGATGTCCCTGCAGGCACTAATGAACACTTGTTGTGGTTACTGAATCAGAGCTGGCTGGGGGATTTGAGCACAAGCCTTCTCAGTGTACTGCAAGGCAAGTGTCTGAATACAGTTACCAGCAGGAGTGCTTCAGGAGAGAGTTACTATGCTAGATCGATGCCTGATTTTAAACCTTCCAGAAATCATTGGTCTATGTTAGAGCCATGTGGCTATAGCTCAGACTCAGAGAGACATATGTCCCTGGGGTTATACATCTCCCATCCAAACATGCATGTTGCTGTTGTCTGTGGAGTGAAGAAGTCTTTCCTCATCACTGCTCCCATGAGAGCAGAAGCATATCCCTACCTGTCAGGCTGAGCTATGGGTGAATTCAGTTGGGCTGAGATCTTGATGAGCCTGTTGGGAGATGCAGAGGTTTCTGGAGTGAAAGCTATGCACACTTCCTATGAAGCAGGATAGCTGTCTGTATTCAATTCTGCCTAGCGTGCATGTGTGCACAAGGAGGTGAGATGCTAGTCTCACTCCCACCAGGCCCCTGTTGGGCAGTCCAGCACTGCCTGGGGTGCAGCTTGCTCTCTTCAGAGCCAAAAAGTGAGTCATGCCTTGAATGTTCTCCCTCTGTGCTCGCTCTGTGGTACCCTGCTCCCCTACCTCTTCCTCAGTCCAACGTCTCCTCCTTGGTCACATTCCCATGCTCGTGACTCCCATCAGTATTACCTGTCCATCCCCATCAGCCTCTGAGAACGGAGACAACAAACTGACAGGCACAAGCCATTCCTGATGGGAGGGAGAAGACAGTCCCCACAGCTCTCTCATCAGGAGGCCTCTCTAAAACCATCCTAATGAGATTCTCCTTAGGGCCCCTGTCAGTTCTTTGCAGTCTTTCTTTGCAGGCTCCTTTGACAGACGGATGTCAGTTCAGGGCAAGCTGTTTGATGTCCTTCATCTTAATAAAACTGATCCTTGGGCAGGCACTGTCTCCTTTGCCTCTAGGCGCCTGTGGTCCAGCAGTGTCAGGCTACTCTGTGCTTTGTCATACTAGATCCTAATTAGTGGCTGGTTCCCGCTGACTCTGAAGTCAACAGGGAAAACATCCCTCTGGCTGCAGTGGAGCAGGAGGTAGAGGATGGGAAAGCCAGTGCACAGAGAAACAGCAAGGGTCCGGATGAGTTCCTTCCCATCTTCTCCAAATATTACTGTCATCTCCTTTTCTCTCTTTCCTCTGCTCATGCAAAGACGGGGATAGATAAGTAGGCAGATCTATGTCTGCTCCCTGGCTACTGCTGACTTGTTGTGCACACACAGGCTGCTTCAGGGGAGAGAGAAAGAGTAGAGGTCCCCCCCCAGGCCACTCACCTGAGGCTACCTAAGCGCTGGGCAGAGGTGAAAATATGAGATGGACAGAGAGAAAGAATGGGATGGAGTGCTGAAGGTGGAGGAAAGAAACAAGTACAAAGATGTCCTCTTTATGCTTCAGGAAGGGGGAATCAGTTCCCTGTCCTTGTAGACCCTTGAGCAGAGCTTGCACTTTGATATTCTCGGTACCTGCTAGCAGCATGTTTTTATTTGGTAAGCACTGACTTACCAGGTTCACTGGAACTCTTTGGATGTTATTAGCAAACGTGGGGAAATCTAGATGACCTGAGATATATAGGAGATCAGGATAAATCAGGGTCACAAAATTTTATCCTGGGACTGCTGTCGTACAAGGTGCAAGCGGCAGCACATATTTGACAGTGGCAGGTGTTGTCACTGGCACCAGCAGCTCCCAGCTCCAAAATGAACAGATACTTTTTGGATGTATCTGGCATCCTCCTACCAGGAGATGTATTGTAGGGTGAGAAGACATACATTACAGGATCCCTGCTCCAGATTTATGCCCAGAGACTGTGTTGCATCTTTTTGATTCAAGTTGCTGGCTGAAGTTCAAGCTCCTGTATATTGTTTTTTTTTCAAGGAGACAAATTAATGATGGATCTAGGAAATTCTCTGGGGACACCTCCTGTTTCCCAAGGAAGTATAAAGCACTGCTTTGATAAGTCAAAAACTAGGAGGCAATTTCTTTGCTGCCTGAAAAACTTTCTTCAGGCTGTTCTTAGTGTTTTTCACTTCCTGTCAGTTATCTCATCCTTTCATCAGGCTGCACTGCTTGCTTTAGTCCTCTCTCAAACACAGCTCTCCTCTCACATACCTCTTTCTTTGGGGAAGTGGTGCATGCCTGTGTGTAGATGATGACAATAATGCTGTATACAGGAGGTTAATTGTGTCCTGGAACCATCTTAAAGAAAGGCAGCAGCTAAATCCACCTGATTAAAGGACATTCGATCAGTTTGTGGCAGAACTTATTCAAAATCCAGTCAGATCCTCCAGTCTTATCCACAAGCAAATGCAGGCTCCCTAGCAATCATTAAACCTGCAGCATCATTTTTATTCCTCCCTGTCAGACACACAGCCCTGTCCTGGATTCTCCCCCTGCCTTCCCGGTGGGGATGTGTGTGTGACTGTACAGTCCAGCATCTCTCTGTGCTTGTGCACTGGAGCCTTTTGAGGTGATTGTTATGTTGCTAATGCAGCACAATGCATGAGGAGATTTTTTTCCACAGCTTTATGCTTTCTCTGGGATACCTGACTAACCCTTGGTCCCATTACAGCTTTTCAGACAAGGTACATAGTGAGCTGCCTGACCCTGCCGCCCCTATTTGTCAGGTCAATTTGGGCACATACAGTCTATAAGAAGGCCAAACCTGACTATGTTGTGGGTACATGCCAGTCAATCAAAAGGGAAGACACTACTGGGCTTTGATATTTCAGGGCTGCAACCTGGACCTGGAAGAGTTTAGTAACACTGCTCTAAAAAACAGTTTTCTGGAAGCTACTGGAAGGCATAGATGGATAAGCATCTTGTGAAGCATGTGACACCACAAACACTGTGGTATAAATGGAAGTCTTTGAGATATGCTTATCATATTGTATTTGAAATGATAATTGGAATACTTAGTGGTTTTTGTGTTTGAGCTTTGTTTGTATATGGGCCTCTTATTGTCAAACTTTTCTCAGCCACAACTTTCCTTTTATTTTAGAGAAGCACATATACATTTTTATGTAATTCTCAAGAACTCAAGATTTTCTCCTTTTTATCTGACACCAGTAACTGGTTCTTTAAAGGAGAATAGCCACTGAGAGACCTGGAAGCGAATTGCTAGCTTAGCAAGGGCAGTAGAGAAGGGAAGGGTAGAGAAGATTACAAAACAATATCCATAGCTGTTATTTGGAGGAGATGGAGTGGAGTAGGGGGTGTAGAGAGGGAAATGGTTGTCCTTAAAGAAGCATTAAGTCATAGAACAGCGAGCTGCTGGCCCCTCTCCAGAAGGCTCTGCTTGGCTGGGCAGCTTATTAACTGAAATGGAGAGAAAGTGGAGAAGATTCAGGGTAGAGCAGCAGATAGAGGGGCAAAGGAAGGCCTGTACTGATGAGGGAAAATTAAGCACTAAATGTGTTTAGCTTTGCTAAGTGATGACTAAGAGGATGTGTGATAACCATCTTCCCATCTGAGAGACATGAATAACTGTGTGCAAATGTGTGTGTTTGTTCTTTAGGGCAGTGATGGCGACAAGGCACTGCCAGAGAGCCAGATTGTAGTGGTTACCCTGCCCCTGCACAGGCTCAAGGGCAGGCAGAATCACCTCACAACACCAAAGAGGGACCAGTCTTGCTGGGATTCAGAAGAGATGATGGTAGCAGGTTTGCATCAGGTGGGAGATGGGATGGAAAGGAGGATGAGGAAATCTTG
This sequence comes from Podargus strigoides, assembly GCA_028020825.1. NCBI lineage: Eukaryota > Metazoa > Chordata > Aves > Caprimulgiformes > Podargidae > Podargus > Podargus strigoides. The sequence goes on along the minus strand of CM051663.1, from coordinate 114,585,095 downwards.
CTGCTCAATCTCCAGATATAGTGATCTCTCCTACCCTGCCCCTCCATTTTTCATGTTATCTTTTACCCTTTTGGGTTTCGTTGTTCTGCCTCACTTAAGTCTCCCCATCTCAGCCTCTTCCGTCTCTTCCCCCTCCTCCCACCCCCTACCTTCTCTGTTTCCTGTCTCCATTCTTTCTCACTTTGTTTATGGTCTCTTCCCTCTGTTTCACATGCCCTTCTTCTCCTTACTTTTTGCTTCACTTGCCCGTCTCTCTCTCTCTCCTACCCTCTTTCTCAGCAGATAGATCTGCATCTGTGATTGAAGGTTCATTTTCCTTTCATTCTGTGGGTGACAAATTCTGACATCGATAATCATTTGTGAAAAATCAAAAGAGAAACAAAGAGCTCCAATGGCATAGAAACTGGCTGTGATGTTCATGAAGTCTGATGGCAGGCAGGGTAAAGGGTGGGAGGGTGTTGCCCAGGGAAGGGAGATGTTCTTGTTTCACTTCAAGGGAGGGTGAAGGGGGGTGACAAAGATGCTGAACAGATTTGGGGCAAATGGGAAGTCTCTTTCTTGGGCAGTTTTGATCCAAGTGAACAAAGTGGAATGCATTTCCTAAGCTCTGGCCTCCCAGGGAAAACTGGGCTTTGACTTCAAGTTGAGGGGGGAAAGATGTTATACTGCTAGAGCCATGTGGAGGTTTGACCACAATGCGAGGTGTGGAGCAAGTCATGTTTGCCCATACTACTGGCTCTAGCTTGAATTAATGTGCCCACAATATGCTTAGACAGAGCCCCAGTTTGGTGCTGCTGGTATACCATGTTGAAGCAAGCATTTGGACAGACCCTGCTTTATCTAAACTGTGTGACTGCAGGCCTGCTAAGATGTCACCACGCAGGTGACAGTCCTTCCACAGAGCACCAGCAATCTCTTAGCACTTGCGTGAGTGGTTCTGATGTGGACAGTAAGCAAGTCTGGTTCATGTTCGTATGACTGACTTTGGGAGGGTTACCCTCCCACAGGGCTCAGGGTCTCTTTTTCTAAGGAAATGGCTGTATGTAGTATGATCCTTCCTTCTACCTTGCAGGAGCTGAGTCAGTGCGGTTCACACAAAGTGGGAACTGTCCTGGTTTCCCATGCAGGCAGGCCATGAGTAGCCAAGAGTCAGCTGGGAAACCCACTCAAGGCAGCTGACTCACAGGTGTATCCCATACCACTTAATCATACTCATTATAAAAGGAGGGAGTTTACTGAGGGTGGGGTTTCCTCTTCCTGGGTCTTCTCTCTCTTGGCTTTCTGCTGATCCCAAGGACCAGGCTGAGTATAAGCTTTTATACTTTATGTTGGTGTTTGTATTAGTTTTGTTATTTCATTAAATCAATTTAAATTTCAACCCATGGGCCTTCTCCCTTTTTTCCCCCCAGTTCTCCTTGTCAGCCAGGGAGGGTTCATTAAGTGGTAGAACAACTGCTATGGTTTAGCCCCAGATACAGGCTAAATGTGGACAGGAATCCTCCCTCTGTGTTTCATGGCATAGTGGTGCTCACCAAAGCAGAGTCATGGTGATGACACAGGGACTCTCTGATGCTCCCCCCTCCCTAGGGAGAACTTCTGTCAGGCATTAGTGTCAGGCAGAGGCTCTAGGTTTGGTGTTATAACACAATGAGCCTCAGCACCATTAAGTAGAAATACTTCTCCTTGCTTCTCTGTACATATACCCCATGTGGAGTTTCCAGAAAGCTACAAAGTTCTCAATGTGAATAAATCTGCTGCAGTGATGTGCTCTTGTTTCTCCCACAGTGGCATCACTTTTGCTTTTAGGCTCTGTGGCTTACAAAGCCAGAGGTTTATCATCTTGCTGCTGATGAACAGGAAGGGTCAGGACTGTGACATTAGGAGACCATGGCAGATTCAGACTGAAAGGGGGCCACTGATCCACCTATCTGTCTTTTTGTTCTTGGCAGCTCAGTACTTGGAGTCTCCAACCTGCTGGCCCCAATGGCATGGCAACACTTACACTCTAAGCACTTATATTTCTGTCTGAAAAGACATTCCCCTGTGTTCTGGAGGAAGCTTTCTTCCTGGGGCACAGGGGAGTGAGCAGTGGGTAAAGACAGATAGTAGGAAAGGACAGACCTCAGGGCTAATTGCTCTGTTCCTTCTTGACTTTTCTAGAGGTCTTCCCTAGTGCCATAAAATTCAGTATATAGGGAGGTGGGAGAAGAATAAAGGTATTAGATAAAGGGAAAGAAGTATTTGGGCGGAGGAGGCCGGATGGCTAAAGGAGGTGGATGAAGGAAGGTCTGATAGGGGCTAGAGGTGATTGTGGGACTTGGGCTGGTAGGTGTGCAGAGCAGTAGCCAAGCAGAAAATAGAATTAAATGAAAACATGGACATGAGGAAGCCATGGGAGCAAAAGCTAGGGGAGTTAGAGACCAGCCCATCCTGCAAGGGAGATTACTGTTCCTTTGACTTAAGAGTTCATGCCGTTTGCTCCCCTACCTCCCTCTTCCCTTAACCTGACTGCCTATAGTTGCTGGGCAGGTGCTGCCCAGCTCTTCCAAGAACAGTGCAATTAATTGGGCCAAGCCTCTCCAGCCCCTCTAGAACCAGACCAAGGGAAGGAATAACTATGCTGTTAAGGAACACATGTGCATAAGCACCTGGGGCTGTAAGAGCCCCATGTTTGATGGATTCCTAGAGCCCCAGTGAGAAATGCCAGTACACAAAAAAGATGCTGTAGGAAGCAGAGGCTGGGGGTAGGGGAGTGGGGAAAGGAGGGCTAGCTGATTGCCATAGATACCAGATCTGTCCAGGCAGGGATCAAGGAGGAAAAGGGGATGGTGGCATAGGGTAAAAGACAAGAAAAATACAAAAAAAAAAAGGCAGTATGTGTTTTTTCATTCTCCTTTTTTGTTAATGACAAACTAATGACTTGGTGCCCCTCTCCCACTCCAGTTTGCTGACTTCCTAGCCCTCTGCTTGGCAGCCTCCATTGGTGGGGTGGGACAACGCTACTGAGGGTGCCTGGAAGGTGCTGGATGGGCTGCCCTGGCTGTGGTTTTTTTCCTTCACTCCTACAGCCTCCTGGTTTTCATTCACCAATATAGCATTGATCCAGCTCAGTGAGAATTGCCATTTATATTTCAGCCTTGCCTGTGACACCATCCTTGAGTCCCTGCAGCTCTGATGTGTGCTCATCTGCTCTCCCAAATGCTCTGCTTCGCTCAGCCCCTCATTCTCATCAGACTCTTTGCCATTCCTCATTCCCCCATGCAATCCTTCCCTCTCCCTCTGACTGTCCCCTCATGCTGCTGTCTGACATCTGCTTTCTCAGTCACTCCATCTTTCCCTGACATGTTTCTGCCCCTCTCTCTGTGCTCCCAATTAGCAGTCACCAGGTTTAGCCAGGCAGCTGGCACGTCCAAGTCTGCACCATGAAAAGATGGGGATTTCTGCTTCAGAGCAAAGCTGCGTATGGGCTCTCTGATACCTGGGGCTGGTCTCACAAATGCTCAGCCTTTGGTCTTGCCTCTCAGGAAACAAGTCATAGCCCAGGGTTGAGGGGTCACTAACAGAGTGACCCACACACACACCTCCACATTCACAGCTCCCCCCAGAAAGCCTATCCTAAGCAACTGGAATCTGACACATTGGGAGTCCCTTGCTCCATCTGGCTGGTTAGGTTATTGGAGGAGGAGACAATCCCCCAGAGAGCCTTAAGAAGTGTAGGTGTAGCATGTGTACTAAATCTGTGTCCGCCAGGTTAAATAGGCTTGTTCCCATGGTCTCTTGAAGTGCAAAGGCTATGAGATAACCTCCGTAGGATTGGTATGCCAGCCTGAGCATTCAACCTCAAACACTGACTGGAGTCCAGAGTTTTGCAAATCTCCTGCACAAGCAGCCCTGCTCTCACCCATAGCCAAGAGAACTGTTGCAGTGGTTCAGCTTCTGCATCCGACATCTGGACAGGCAAACTGTCCTCCAGGGGTAGCTACCTACCCCTTCCATCTCTTTGCCGAGCTCCTGTTGCATTTGCTGGGGAAGGATGTTCAGGGATTCAAATAAGGCTGGGAAGCATGTGTTGCCCTCATTAGAAGAGAAAATGTAGCACACAGAAAAAGAGAGGAGAGAGAGGGGAAGGGAGGTGGAAGCCAAATGTTGTTGCTCTTGACAGGGAAAATGATGTTGGTTTTGGGAAGGCGTGGGGTCTTCCTACCATGCCTCTCTCTTCATCAGGATTAGAGCAGCAAACAGTACAGGCAGGCAGATCTTTGAAATGGAGTGAATCAGGCTGTGCCATGCGAGTGTGGAACCAGCTACACATGGCCAAAGGGGACAGGGAGGCATTGACTTGGAAGGACAGAGTTCCCACACACTGTGGTGCATGTGGAGTGAGTATGGCAGCACCTCTGACAGCTGCAGGGAGCAGAGGCCACTGCATGGGGCCCACCACTTGCCATCTCTCTTTTGGGGACAAATGCCTTAGGAAAGCTGGGGTGCTTGGAAGCTTTTGGAGAAGATGGAACATGGCATACTGGCAGACACTTGTCACAGATGGTTTGGCCCTGGATGGAAAGCCTTCCTTTGCTGCAGGAAGCAGTCCCAGCTTTGAAAGGGAAATATTTGGCTGAAGTCTGCTGATCTCACTACCTGCAGGGACCATGTGCGGCAGTGTCTTCCTCCTGGCCCTGTGTCTACCTGTTCTTCCATGTGCCAAAGAAGCCACCCAAGCAGAGGAGATAGAAGGCTGCAGCATTTCAGTCACTGGGCTGAGATCTGCAGGGGGTGGCTAGGAGCTTGTGTCCCCAGCCAACAAATGCCCAGCAGAGGTGAGGAAGAAAAATAGACAAGAGAGAACTTGGTACTTAATGATTTCTCCACCTGTAGGAAAAGTGATGTGAAGAACAGAAGGGATTTTTCCTGTGGAACATCAAGAGGAAAAAATATACTGGGAACAAACTGGGAAAAATACAGTGCCTGGCAGGGGAATATGAGAAGGTTGGGAACGGAAGCTAAAGGGGAAAGGCAGCCATTGAAGAGCAGTGGCAGAGCAGGGGACAGGGTTCTGGGATTGCAGGGAAAGGAGGATGGAGCAAGAGGGCGGAGTGGAAGAGAGAGGGTCAAAGTAATACTAGGGGTGATGCAAATCAGTTTTCATGCTTGGTGCTGCACAGACACAGGTAACAGCGTAGAATCTGAATGCCAAAGGGCCTGATCCCAGAATGTAAGTAAAAAATGGATTTTCAAAGGTTTGTTTGTTCTGCTATTGTTTTGCACTTAGATCACCACAGGATAGGGAATAACACCAACCTAGGCAGATACCTTTAGCAAACTAGGGTGGGAAGGGATGAAACCAGAGAGTCAAAGAAAGGTTCTGAGAAAGAGTTAGCCTGATCCCAGCAGTATGTCCTCCAGTACTGGCTGCAGCAAGATCAGAGCCCTGCCTTGGAATGGTCTCCCACAGTCTCCACTGTGCTGTCCCAGGAGTGCCCTCTTCTCTCCTGGAGAAAAGAAGATTATTGCCCTGGACTTTCTCTTAATTCATTTTAGAGGTGGCCTTTTCTGAGAACTGCTATACTCATTACTCTTTTGGCCCAGTGCAGCTTGACATCAAGCTTCTCCAACACATTGATAGGCTGTTGTTGGTGCCACTGACAACTAAGGAGGCATAACCCTTCATATGCCAATGCTCTGAACCTCCTTGTCCTTTCACTTCTTTTGTCCTCTCCTGATTGAAGAGTTTCCAAGCTGAGTGTTGCTGCTTCCAGGTCTCCCTAAAGTGTCTCTGAACATTTCAGGCAGTAACCTGGAGAGCACTTACTTTCTGATTAAAGGGATGAGTCTCCATTAGTGGAGAGAGGGAGCAGAATGTGAACACAAGTGGGAGCCCTGCCATCGGCAGAGTCCCCATTCAGCGCTTTAGGCTGTCCCCTCTCTTGGTACTGTTCATCAATTTAACCCAATACAATGCTGTGGTTTTAAGTGACTCCAGCATTAGAAACTTGGTCAGGCGTGAGATTTATGGGGTGATGTGTGACAAAGCTGCTTCCTCTGCCAAGTCATGCATTGTGCTGTCTGCCTGTCTCTCTTTGTGGAGCTAGAAAATTGGGTCCTCACTGGCTCCTCCAGCTGGTTTGTGAGACTGGAGAAAAGACCATCATTCCTGCAGTGGACTAAAAGAGGGAGGCTGTGGAGAAGGGAACAACACAGGATGTGAGGGGGTCAGAAAGACTCACAGTAGACTCAGGATAGTTTTCAAGAGTAATTCAGAATCCACTAGGTTTTCTGTGCTTGCTCTTAAGCCCTTCTCCCTGTCACCTATACTTATCCACAAGGATGAACTTTATGCTGAGGCATCACAGACCTTTTGGATCTCCTCAATAGGCTAAGAGCTATTACTGTTTTCTCCCTTATTCATAACATGAGACTTACCAATGCTGTTGAGAGCCTGCTGGAAAGCAGAAACTAAGCAGTTTTCTGTGATAGCTGGCAACCTGTCTGGCTCTGGGGCTCCCAGAGTGGCTGAGGCCAGAGATGCTGGACAGTGTGGCAACAGTAGGGAATGACTGTAGTGTCCTCTCAGATTTCTTTGCCTAAAGATAGCCAAAGGGCCAGTTCCAGCCACACTGGAAGCTCCAGCCTTGACAGTATCCTGACTGGGTGCTCAGTGGTGCCATGGAGGGAGGGTATGTGGGAAAAGGCAAGAAGGGTATGGTGGAGGTGGGGAGGAAGAGGAGGAGCAATGGAAGTCAGAAGGGAAGAGGGGCCCTGTGAAAAGAAGCAAGCATGAGAGGAGTGTGTATTAGTATTAGCACATGAGCCAAGAAGCATGCAGCTGTCGAGTGCTTTGCTTTCCTGATGCTCTTCTGCTTAACACGCTCAGTGCCTGTCCCCTTAGATTCTGTTTCTGTCGGATTTAGCAGTGGCCCTGTTAGCCTCAAACTAGGTAACCAGTTTGTGGTGAAAACAAGAAGAGAGAAGCCCCCAACCTCCCCTGGCAGAGCAGCTGTCATAATGGATTGGCTTCCAGCCCCTTGCCAGCTGCCCCCAGCACCGACTGTCTGTGTGAGTTAAGAGCCTTCTCGTGAGCTGCTGAGAACTGCCACAGCTAGCCTGTATCATTCACAGCATCCATGAGCATAGAGCTGCTGTCCGGACATCATCATATGCCCTGCAGCTCCTTGGGCACTCAGCTGGTACAAAAGGGAAGCAGCGTGTATTTGTGTGCACACGTGCAAACATGCGCACACATGCAAACATGCACACACGTAGCTGTACAACTGTGCAACAGCAGCCTGGACTAGCACCTTGTAGGCACAAATCCAAGCTGGCACTTAGACTTTCACAGGCTTACACTGAGCAACTGGACACGCAGGGTGGGTGGACACACACACGCAGCCTGAGCACATGGGCAGTGAGACGTCTCTATGTACAGGGACACGTGGCACGTCGGCACAAAGCAGTGTGCATGTAGTCAGAAAACATGCATAGACACCTCACCAAGTGTCTTTCCCACCCCTCTCACCCAGTCTCTGTAAGCACAGCTTGCTTTCTGTTGTATGACATTGTCTCCCCCCTGCCACATTATGGGCTTTATCACCCACTCACTCAACTATATGAAATTGACTGATTTGGCCTTTTCACACCAAAATCTCCTGCCACATCTGCATGCCTATGGCTCCAGTCCCCTGCCATACTCTCTGTCTCAGGTATGTGACCATGGATGCCAAGGCTTGGCTCCCCAGACCTGGTGTGAGGTGGTTTACTCTGTCAAACAAAAGCCCGATTCCTGAATTCATCTGAAAGAGTAAAAAAATCCTTGTGTGCTCCCCTGCACCTCTCACCACCCCTCATGGGGTCTGACTGCTGCTCTGAACTTTGAAGACATTATTAACATTACAGAAAGGGCCGTCACTTCACAGCAGCTAGGTGAAAAACAAAAAGTTGCTGCAATTAGGAATTTGTTAGGGAAGGCAGGGGGAGGCATCACCTGTATGGTGATGGAGAAGCAGTAGGCTGCCCTTATTGCCCTGCCTTCCTTCTCCTGTCCCCTCCTCTCCTGCCCTCTCTCTTCTTCTACTTGTCTCTCTGCTCTCTCCTCTTTTCCTTCCCGGTCTGTTTGCCTCCCTGCTGATGTCCTGCCGTGGCACTACCTGCCACGGGCAGCATTGCTGCCTGTTAATTAGTTCCTGTACAGTTCTGCGGTTGAATGCCGCTGTCAGCTGGAGCATAGCTCCAGCTTCCCCCACCTCCACGCACACAGGCTCCTGCTTCCTCCTCATCCCCTGGTAAATAGAGCTGTCAGGAGATCATTTATACATAATGGTCCTCTGTGATAATACATTTTTGTTTATGGAGGCATTGAGGAGGAAAAGGCAACAAAAATGAAGATGGCCTTGTGGCGGTAGAAATACCAGCTGTAGAGCACATTGGGTCATATCTGTGGGGAAGCCTGTTAAGAGAAGGAGTACAAGAGTAAGCGTGGGTGAAACACATGGAAGGTCCAACAGTTTGTCTACTGTGCCAAACCTTGACTGAGTTTGCCAGGAGATGTAGCCTTCTTCTCCCAGACCTGCTCTCGCAACCTGCTGGCATCTTCCACAATGATGGAGGAGTGAGATGACTGTGCTCCATCAGGGGGAGGGAGCAGGGAGGTGAGGCAGGGGGAGAGCTCCCAGTGTAAATGGGACACGGAAAATTCTGGTTGTCACTGTATGAGCACGGCGTAAGGTGGGTTGTGCATGGGACCAGACATGAAAGGATCACAAGCCTTTCCTGGCATCTTAGGCACCCACTGACTTTGCAAGGGAACTCCTACTTCTCCCTGGTCTTTCAGCCTGGCAGCTGGTGAGGATACTCAGCAACAGGATGGCATTGTGGTTAGTGTCTGGGGACCACAGATGCAATAACACATGACCAGTACCACTCTTTTTTGGGAACGGGTTATCCAATATGGAGAAACAACCCCTTGTCAGTGCTTTGGGAGAAAGAAAAAGCTGAGAAAAACAGACAGAGGAGACAATCACCTCCTGGAAATATGCGAAAGGATGCAGAAACTGGAGGGGAAGGAGGGAGGGAGGTATCAAAGCATGTCAGCTAAAAGTGTGGGAGGCAGAGGGAGGAAAGTAATGCGCTGCACATGAAATGAGGCTGTCTTTCTTCCCTCCTCTGGTTCTTGGCATCTGGGTCAAGCCTATCTCTTGCTGTGCCATGATCTCTGGCTGCCCTGCCCTGACATGGAGTGGTAGATCTGGTAGTGATCCACACCAGGCTCCCTGGGCTGTAGCCTTCCCTCTCTTCCCTGGCCTCAGCTGCAGGCCTCCAAAGGCTGCTGCAGCCCAGAGGAGACAGGCAGAGCCTGTCTGTTCCTGGTGCAGGGACACCCTGGAGGGACCCTGTCTACTCAGCAGGCGCTGGGGCAAGGGCAATACCTCTCCCCATCTTTGGCAAAAGTCACAGACAGCTGCAGCAGCAGGTCGTGATAACAGCCTGGGTGCTTGTTCTTGCTCACAGGGAAGGCAGTCTGGAAGGCAGGATTTCAGCTCTCCTCCTGTCGCTTCTCCATGCCTGCCCTGTTTTGACCCAGATACATTACAATACAATGAATCTGTGACTCCCCTCAGGATTTCACAGTTATTGCTGTGCTGCGTAGCACAACTGCTCACAATTTCATGGTGGTGGCAAGACTGGTGCTTATGTCTTCCTTCCCCGGTAGGGCTCTTGGGGACAAAGGAAAAGCTCTTTTAGGCTATATTTGAGCTTCAGCACTGAAGAATACTCCTCAGCTATGGTCACTGTTCTGCAATGTACCCCTGTCCTGTGATGAGCCCGTGTGCGGTGAGACCATACCATCTGTGTTTGCCTGATGTGGCAGGGCAGAGATGCAGGTGGACAGGGAGCCATGGCATGCTACAGTCTCCCTGGCTTCATCGATGTAGGATGAGAATACCAAGGTATGCTGCAGCCTGTCCTTGCAGCCCAGTCTACATGTAGCCTTTGCAGGAGCACAACTGAGTCTCACCAAGGAGACAAACTCGAGCCTTGAGCAGAGGCTGGTAATTCACAAACACATACAGCATGCTTGCAGGTAGAAGGGGCCCTGGTCCTTCCTTTCATACTGAAGCTTTCTGTCCTAGAAGCTGGACACAGCATGGATAACTTCATTTAGTATAATTGGGACTGTAAGTATGATCCCCTAAGTATGACAAAGATAGCTTAGTCAGAACTAAGCATGACCTAGCATTATGTGGGAGCACAACTTTTCTTCAAGGCCAGCAGATCCTACCTTGTGTCCTTAGCACTCCTTAGACCCCATTCATTTCCCAGAAAGTACCAGTTTCTCTTTTCAACCTTTCCAACCCTCCTTGGCCAAAATCCCCATCTTGTCACATTCTCTGCCTGCCTGGACCATGTTTTTGACATGAAGCAAGCTATGCTCTGACACCTTCCCCTCCATGCTGCCCCAGCCTGGATAGCTGTTCATCACTGGCTGAGGACAAGAGCCTCCAGAGCACAGGAGCACTTCCTCCTCATGAATTATTGACACAACCTTTTGCCTTTCCATACCCATGGACTCCCCATTCCTCTCCCTGCCTCTTCTCACACTCATTGTGTTTGTCAGTTACCTCTTCATCTAGCCTTCCTTTTCAAAAATTCTTTTTCATCTCAGCAGAAGCTTTTTATGTTTTCTTTTCTTCCCAGGAAGGGGAGTAGGGAGAAATGGTGTGCAGGGAGAGCACTATCCTGGCCACTGTTAGAAATACAAAGGCAGCTTGTGCATGGCATGGCTCTTAATTGACTGCACCCTGGGAATTTGGAGCCCATCCTCAATGATGAAAGAGAGATGTGCAGTTCCCTCACAGTGGAGAATATTGCAAAGGCAGAGATTCGTGTTTAAGGGGAAGGAGTTAAGGTTTGAGACAATTTCTCCAGAAGGCATAGAGTGACCCCAATCAAACCTAGTTTCCCTCTCCTTTTACTGCACTGGAGCCAGCTGTTTGCCTTCTTGGGGCTTTCCTCCTTCCATCACATGCATCTGGTGAGCTCTCCCAGGGGGCATCATCATTCAGTGCTAACATGGGAATGAACGTGAGAACAGTTAATTGGTTTGCTTGTATAAATAGCCTGGTTTTGGCAGTGGAAATTGGACCCTGCATCTTAAGTGCCCAGCTCTGGATTTTGGTAAAGTTGTGGGGGGAGTGGGTTTGTGAGGCCCTGTTCAGATACATCACTAGAGGGAGTTAAAGACCTGTCTTCTGCTGCAGCTCAGCTTGACCCAGAAGCCTCTGGTGATGGGCAGGACCCCCCAGTTGCTGACGGCAGGTATAGGGAACCCTCAACCCCCACAGAGGTCAGAGAGATGTGGTGGGGCAGGGTTTAAGACTTCCCCTTTCCTTGCCATAGGTCCTAGATAAAGACAGCCCTGATAATTGACCTGTGTGTTTGGGAATAGATCTAGCTCCCCCTCGGCTATGATGCAGAGCATCAAATGATTATGACAACTTCCTTCCTGCCTGTGAGAGGCAGAGTTTCCCCTCACTCATGTGAATCGCCCTTTATCTGCTATCCTAAATCCCAGTCAGAAATTCACTGTAGGGAGAAAGAAGCTGCAACATGCCCCCAATTCTTCCTTTTAGCATCATGTGCAACCTGATGGGTACTGTGCCCATGGCCACAAATCTCGCAGTTTCACCATACATCATGCAGCCTCCTCAAACCTTTAGCAAATGCTTTTCAGGGAGGTGACTTCAGTACAAAAGAAGTGACAAAGTGCTCTTTTGGGTGAGGTGCACACCTGAAACAGAAAAATGAGCATTGCAAAGTATGGAGGGTGTCTGCCAGCTGAGGACAAAAAGGAAACAAGTTGTGAGGGTGTTGTCTTCCAGGGAAGATGAAGTTAATCTGTATGCCAGTTGCGGGGTGGGGGGGAGAATTTTCAAGTGGGAAAGGGGGGTGATGCCTCAGGAAGAGTGAGTTGAGATATGTGGAAAAAAGGGTGCAAAAAGCAGGTGGGACTTCACACCCTGTGGGACCAAGACTGGGGTGTTTATATCAGCCCATTTTGCCTGGATTTTATTCTGGTGACAAACGTGTTCTGAAAACAAACAGAACATTGGGGAAGAAACTTGTGGAGTGAATGACTGTTTTTTTGGTTGCTAAGCCATCTGTTCTGCTCCAGCAGCTCACTGAGGGCTCTGCCGTCGCTCTCAATCTGCCTGCATGTGTTTTTGTGTGGGTGGCTGGTGCTGGCTGGAGTGGCAGTAGGGAGTTTTGGGGTGGAGGGGAGGATGTGTGTATGCTGAGGAACTCAGTCACTTTTTGCTTGGAAGGGGAGGGGGAAAGTTGGCTGTGGCCAACAGCCTATGCAAACATACATGGCAGAGGCCAAGCCCGGGAGTGTGTGTGTGGGCTGTGCTTTTTGTGTGCATGGAAGGTGTGTGTCTGTCTGTCTTGGGGTCTAGGATCACAGGCACAAGGTGGGGTTTACATCAGGATAAGGGACCACACCTCCTCAGTTCTGCAGCTGTATTGCAAACCTGCCTGCAGGGGAGGGCAAAGCTTTGTGTTTGTGCATGTCAAGGAGGAGCAGTGAAATGACTCTTGTGGAGACCACATGTAGGCAGGCAACAGCAATGTGTCACCCACCAGCCTGAGAGAGACAAAGTGGAGGTGTGAGCCAGTGGGAGGGGGGTGCTGTGTGGCACATGCTGTGGGTGATGTGGCTGAAGAGCAGAGGGAGCTGAAGGCGCCATGCACATGGAATTTATGGTCAGCCTGTCAATGTGCAGCAATCCAGCTTTCCCATCCTTATGCTTGTCCATCCCATAGCAGTTTCCTGTCCTGGTATTCAGCCATGCAGACCTTGCAACCCCAATCACACTGCAATGATGGTGAAGGCTAATGACCTCTGAATATTGATTACCTTGAATGAGGACATGGAGATCTTCTATCACCACACCCTTTCCCATCCCTGCCTTCACGCTCATCCTTCTTCTCTCCTTGCCAGACAAGGCACCGTTGCCATAGCAGCTGAAAATGTTCTCTGTCCTAACTCTCAGGAGCACAGGCAGCAGCAGTAAAAAAGATGGGTTGCAGGAAGAAACCTATGGCCTATTTGTGTCCTTGTCTTCTGGGAACAGCAGCTGGGACTCCTTTGGTTACTTGAGGCTGGTGGTAATCTCAGAGCATCCAGGTGTCATCCTGAGGGAGAGCTGCTAGTGTACTGGGGATGCATGGTGCTCCTCACACCCAGTCTTGTCCAGCTGCTGGGTTGGATTCAGTGGTGCCCCCTTCTGAAAGCTAAACTGTGCAACGACAGCATTAAATAAAGAAGGGGTCTCCAGACCACTGCTAGCTGGCAGTGCAGATATCCTTCATGCTAAATCATACCTCTTCAGGAGTCTTCATTCCTCTCTCTCCCTGTCATGCAGACATGGAAAGCAGGGCATGAGGTTACACCCCAGAAGCAGCTGCACCAAAGGTGAGCTGAATGCCACCCCTGCCTGCTCTACACAGCGTCATTTAGGGAATGCACTTGATTGGTAGCAGTAAGAGAGTTAGAATTGCTTTGTATAACAGTTGTCATCCTCTGAAAAGATGGTGCTCCATTGTGGGGATAGTATTTTATATTTATAAGTTTCTAAGCATTCCTTCCTTAGGACAAGAGAGCAGGCAGTTGGGCATGATCAACACAATCATGGTAACAGCAGCAACAGAATCTCCTGCAGTCCTTGCTACAACTGACCCCAGATTAGATACTCCCTCCACTTTGAATGACTACAGAAGTTCTGTGTTCACAGTGGAGGTACATTTGCACAGCGGCCTCACAAACAGCTGGGCATGGAACTGCAGCTGATGTTGCAAGTAGAGCTGCCATTGGAATAGAGGCAACCCTCACTCGAAGGTCATCAGAGTTTCGTATGTCAAAATGGAGAAAGGAGGCCCTGGAGAGGAGACCTGTAACAGCTGTGAGCTGTGTTGCTCTTGGGAATGCAGGCAGAATACTAGGGGAGAGCACAAACTGATGGTGTTAATGGGGGTCCTGATCGGCTTCACCACCAGAGACAGGGACACAGAATTAGAATTAGATCTAGCAGAAAGCAGTAGGGGAAGAAAATAAGTGGGTTAGGTTGAGAAAGTGAGGAGGGGAAGATGGAATATGAAGAGTTTGGAAGAAGGAAAGTCATGAGAAATGGAGGGAGGCAAAACATGTGAGTGTGTTGGGTTCTTTGGTTAAATGAAAAGAGTGGTAATCTCCCCATGTTTAGGTGGTGTTTGAGAGAACCTGACTGGGGTTTATTAGAAAATAAAAATGCTCTAATTGAAAGTGAGTGGAGGCAATTTGTATTAATAATAGGAGAAATCATCAAATAATGGAATTGTTTAAAATCTATTAGTTTGCTAAAATCTATTAGTTAGTGAGAGGAAGAGGTTGATTATCTTACAATAGAACATATCAAAAGGAGAGACCAGACTGCTGGTCCCCTATGCAGATTAAAGATGTTATTTATTGAAGCAATTCATTTTCTGTTGGGAACAAGGGGAAAAAATAGAAAAATATGATAAGAGCTGTAATCAAGTCTTGGATTCTTAATTTGAAGACCTACCTCTTATCTGCCTTCTTTCAATCATTATTAAAAAAAAACACCTCATTCCTTGGTTGGGATTAAAGCTGCAGGAGCAGACAGGGTGGCTGGGAAAAAAAAACCAAGATCTCACGGGGAGGCCAGTTACTCACCTCTTGAGGTTTATATTGTTGACAGCAGTTGCTTCAAATCCAAGGCAAATCAACCTTGGGCTGCCTGGAGTAGCAGCAGGTAGAGCTTAGAGATCAGTACCAAGGTGCTTTCTATCTAATCCTTCATGAGGACAAAAGGAACATGTTGCTAAACCGCAGATTAATTCAGAGCTGCTCAATTATTTCATTCTGTCTGTCTGTCTCTGTGCTAATCTGGCCCTTACAAACCACAGTGAGGGAATAACAAATGACTCTAGTATTCACATTTACAGTCCCTTCCAATCAATGGGAATTTAGGTGCCTAAAGAAGAATTAGGCACTTAGTGGTATGCCTGATTCTGGAGCTCTCCTTTGTCCCGTGGTTTGCCTGGCATGCCTACTGCGATGGCCTTGCAGGCTGGTGCTTTTGCTGTTCTTTGGTTTTCTCAGATGAAGGTCTAGATCCCTTTAAGTCCATTTTCTCCTAGCTCCATTGTGATCCCCTGGTCCCACCCAGTATCATCACAGGGACCTGAGAGGACTCCACAACACTGATTGCCTCCTCCTTCCTTGTGTCTCTTTGCATTGCTGCACCCAGACATTTCTCACCCATCAGTGTCACCTTGTCCCTACACACTGATCTTGGCTTGTAGGCAGTAGGGCATGAAGACCTGTGACTCTCAAGTACCCTCCAGCAATCCGACAGAGACATCCTTCCTTCTAACCTCACCATCAAAAGCTGTCTGAAGAGTGCCATTATAAGGGATGAAGTGAGGGAAGAGAACAATCAGAGACAATGAAACTGTCTGACAACAGTCTCAGTACTGAGGGCAAAACAAAGAGAAAAAAGAGGCCAGGCAGCAACAATCCTCACTCTACTTACTATCCTTCTCTGTCCTCCAGGTCTGAGTTTATGTGTTGTTCTAGAGTAGTCTGTGGCTTGGGGGTGGAAAATTTCTGGCCTGTCCCAGGGGAATTGAGCATCTCCATATCCAGAAGAAGCTGTTACAGGCTTTTTGCAACCCCAGGGATTTTTCTGCTTTTGCCTGAATGCTATGTTAATAGGAGACATTGCATATACCATCTCATTCTCCTAAGATAAATAGCCGGATTCTGCCTTGAAAAACAGTAGACAGGGTAAAATGAAGACATCAAATTGCAATTTCAGATGTTTTAAGAAAATTATTTAAGGATTCAAGATGAACTTGGTACTGCAAAGACCACAACTAAGAGTCTTGTCTGTGAGAATCCATTACATCCTCTGAAGAGGATAAAAGCCATTGGAGAAGCTATAAAGATAATAACTAGAGATATGGTTGGAGTGGGTCTAAAACACGGAAGCCAAAACAAAACATATGCTGCTAAGAGCTCTATGCTGAAAGGAAGTTTGGGGTGTAGGCCAGAGGTGGGGTCTTAGTCCCAGCCTGAGCTAGAAAGCATGGCTAGGGTTCATCACGAGATAGCCTAGAGTTGCCATTGTATTTGGGCTGGGATGGAGCTGCCAAAACACTCTCTGTTCTGCCAGGAAGTCTCTGTGTGAGATAATGACTTTTCACACCTATGCTTTGCTATGGAATTATTTTCACATAGTAACACTTTTGAAAGACTTTGTCTATTTAGGTGCTTTGATGAAGACTTACTTCCTTTTTCAAGATTTTAATAAATTCTTCTTTTTCTTCTGTGTCTACAGCCCTTTCAGACTTCTGTGCACACCTCTGTACCTTAACACCTGTTGATTTCTTCTCTTTGTTTTTGCATCTTTCTTTTACCTCTGCTCTGCATAGGGACAATGTGACAATAGCATCTGCCTGCAGGGAGAAAATTTTTATTTCCTCTCTTTCTCACCATGAGAGGCTCCTTAGTATATCCTATTAAAGTGGGTCCCAGACAGAGTGTCTCCCCACCTTCAAGAAAATCCAATCTGTTTTTCCCACTTTCCAGCATAGCTACAAACTCTTTAGCAATCTTTCCAGCATCTTTCTAAACAGGAGTCACTCAAGCATATTTGTGCATTCTACTGCTTCTCCAGGTACAATGATTGACAGACACT
Source organism: Podargus strigoides (assembly GCA_028020825.1). Taxonomy (NCBI): domain Eukaryota; kingdom Metazoa; phylum Chordata; class Aves; order Caprimulgiformes; family Podargidae; genus Podargus; species Podargus strigoides. The sequence continues at coordinate 114,568,341 of CM051663.1, read as the reverse complement.
TTGATTCAAACTCAGTCAAATACAACAGTTCAGAGACCAAGAAATTAAACAAACTTCAGGCTAAGGATTGTTTTTCTGAAAAGGTTTTCCCACTGTTAATTTACCTAAACTGAGAGCAATAGCAAAGGTAAAAATAACTCACGCATGCTTTTGGTATAAGTATACTATAATGTACTCCCACCAAATCCTTTCTCCATCATTAAGCACATGCCCACAATCATGTTCCCCAATACTTGCCCACTGGGGTAACATAATGACTGTAGTGTACCATGTTGATCCTGGCTTGCTATGTGCAGTAGGTAACTATTGCCTTGTTTTTCCTTTTCTCTGAACCTTTGTGGGTGAGAGGGGAAAAGAAGAAGGATCGTGATACCAAGATTAGGAGGTAGACCAAAATGACTGTGGGTGAAGGCACATGAGTCTGTAGTAGCCTTTGATGTATCTTGGTTACACACATGCATTGGTTCTCATGGTCACAGCCAAAATGGGAATCCTGACAGAATCTTTCTTCTGTCTCTGATGTTTGACAGTTGCACAATCAAACAATGCAGAACAAACTGCACTGTTTCCAAAATCATTCCCTTTCTTTCATGCCTGGTTTGAGAAGAGCCAATGCCAAGGGACATTATATGTCCCTCTGTTCAGGTAGAGGAGAGCAGAGTTTAATTATCTGAGTACAAGCTGTTTCAGGTCACTTGGATTTGGCAAGTAGCACATTGAGTCTATAGCAGCTTGACCAATGCAGAGAGAGCCAGCTCCATCTTCTAACCTGGTCACAGACATCCAGAGAAAATCCTACTCTCTTTCCTCTACCTCTGTTCACCCCCTGCAGAGGAACAACAACCATCCTGCTTTTGAATGCTTAGTAGTCCAAGCTAGTGGAGAGACAGCAGGGATGGCTTTGACAACTAATTTGCACAGTGCCTCAAAAACAAATCTTGGCAGAGGATTCTGCTGACCCCTGCAATCAAGCCAAGAGGGAATGCCAGAATCTGTATTTCAAACTTTCACCTTCCTTTGCTCCACTTAGACTTCATATCTGTTTCTTGGAAGCAGAAGAAAGTGCGAGCTGTCTTCTGTCCATTTCTAGGTGTGTGTCTGGGTGTGGGTCCATGTGCATTGTGCAGAGAGACAGTTTCTTCAAGATACAAAAATCCTTGAAAAGGAGTGAAGTGAAAGACCGCAATCACAGGTTTGTTGAAGAGGAGAGCTGAGCCTGAAATAACTGTAACTGTTGCTGTTGGTACTGGGAACAGCAGTCAGGCTGGGATGGGGAGACAAGAGGAAGGATGGTAGGGGCTAGGGATCAGGAAAGGAACAGTCTGTGTATCTCAGCTAATGCTCTCTGGCAGCGTAGCAATGCTAATGGATATTAAAAGTGTCAGCTTCAAGATTCAGCAAAATGGTACCTCTCCTGATGCTTCTCATCCTGGCACACAGAGCCCAGAGCAGAGGAGAAATTAGGACCAACAGATTGTACGTGCCGAGTACGGGATTGCCCTTTCCTCTTGTCAGGGATGTTACTCCCATGACTCCACATCTCACAATGACAATCCTGTGCAGTGCTGTCTGCTAACAGCATGCCTGTTTCTAGATGGAAAACCACTCTCCAACATTGACAATAGTGCCTTGCCCTTGAGAAAAACAAAGGGAGACATGTCCATCCTTCAAAGGGAAGGAGAAAGATAGAGTATGGAGCCATCTCCCTCTGCCCCATGGAGTGGAGTGAGGTGGAGACGTGGCAGGAGTTCCTGGCTGCCAGATAGAGCCTTGTGAGTTGGGTCTTTCCAGCCTGTTCTGGTGGTACCAAGCATGTTATGTCAGCTTTGCATGATATGCATCTACTGACTTCCAGCACCAAGAGAAATGTGCCAGCCAACTTCTGTACCATCACTTAAAATAACAATTCTTCGTTCTGAACAGGTAGAAAGAATAAAGAAGCTTTGGAGTATTTGGAGCCAGTCATCAAAGCCTGTTGGGTGAAGAATCAGACAGAAAGTGGGTCCAAATGTCAAGAAATAGAGAAGGCGGAGCATTATATTGGTTATTATTTGGGTATAGTATAGTCTAGAAACAGTACAAGTAATCAGATATTTTTGATTTTGGCACAGCAGTGGTAACAACTGGTGTCCGATTTGGGTGCTGGAAGGAAAGGCTAATGAAGGGTAAGTAAGATGCCCCAATGCTCTCCTGCTCATAGTGATACTAGGATTCATCCCCATCTATCCATACCCAGGCCTCACCGTCCCGAGTACCAAAGAAAAGGCCCAAGTTTTGTCCTGCTGCTGCTAAGCAGCCACAGGCTGGCCTGACAGAGTTGGACTCCATCTCCCTTGCAGGTTTTCCTTGGCTGTGCTATGATTTGATCCATCTTTTCGCCAAGTGGCTGACTGCCACACTGCCAGCACTGGAGACGGATGCTCTTGTTATGCAGCCAGCCAGGGAGCATTGCCCGTGGGGCTCTGGCCAGTCAAGTTGTCAGTGACACAAGCAATGCGGTTTTCCTTGCAAGCTTACTCACAGTTGAGGAGCAAACCTTCAGGTGCTTTCCTGGCTTCCTCTGGGCTAGAAAGGAGCAGTGTGGACAGAAATGCCTCACACCCTCCTTGTGCTAATGCTCACCATGTCAGATGTGGCACCCTAAATATTCCAAATGGCACTGACAAATCTTCTCTTACTTTAACCCACATCTCTTTCACTTCCAGTCAGGCTTATATTTTGGGTTGAGGGGGCCGGAGAGGGAGGGAGGCTAACTCTGTCACGATGGCCAAGGCTGGGATCAGATGGGCTTTTGGGACATGCATCTTGATGGCAGATAAACCAAACCAGTGTGGCAGGGAGGTTCCCCAGAAGCAGCCTGACAGTTCCCTCCTACTCTCCCAGCCTACCTCCTCATTGCAGTGAAGGAGAAACCATGCTGGCCAGAAGCCAGCCAAGCACAATCCCACTGAAGAGCTCAGAAGAGAAGTAAGGAGTAATCACAGAAAGAGGGAGTGGGCAAAACCTCAGAAGAGTGGAAAAGGAAGGGGAAATAGGAAGGAAAGTATGCATGAGTAGGAGTCAGATTCTCCAGAAAGTGAATTAAATTGTGATTATACTTATGATGAAGAAGATACCTGTAAGTCTGGAGTCCACCCTCTCAGTTGTGTGTGTTGGGGTCATTTCCAGTAGCCTCAGCAAGAATAACAGTGTCATTGCAGGCAGGCACTGTACAGCTATAGTAACTGCCTTACCCCAAAGAACTTGCAGCTCAGTAGATGAGGCAACCCATGGAGAAGCAAAAGGGTTACTCCGGTATAATGTGCCATTTTATAGAGGCAACATATGGAAAAGGTAAAGATGAAATGGCTAACCCTCAGTAGCACTGGGAGTTCTGGGGCTCAACTCTCCACAGCTGAATTCATTGCCTTCTAATTCAAGGGGAAGTCTTGGCCTTCAGGTGCTCAAGGAGCAAGGGAGTAAAAAATCCTTCTTGCCTTTAAGAGAGATTCTGAAGGGGCTGTTGGGCCCTAGCCCTGGTGCCTCTCTCTGTGGGTCTGCCTGCTTTCTTATCAGTTTTTCCTTCATTTGCTCTTCCTCACTAATCTTCTCTCTCAGTCCTAATCTTGTCCATACTCCTCCTTTCCATTCTGGGCTCCCAGCAGACCCATACTCCACACCTAAGCAGGTTACCCAGCCCTTGAGCTGCACCCCAGAGTCAGCTCCATGGGACAGAGATATCTGCAGTACCTGGGGTCTCCTGATCCAATACACACTGAGAGAGCAAGGCAGGAACAGGTATACTGATTAGGCTCCTCTTCCGTTGTGCAAGCCCTGCCGTCACCTCTCATCTCCCTGATGCACAGGCATCTCATGCCCTTGCCCTTTATATGATCACCCTGCTGCCAAGTCTGGGCCCCACCAATAGATTTGGGTGGCTGTGGGTTAACCAGGCCATGGGGTTCTGGAGGGAACCCTAGGACTTCCCTACCCTCGCCCCTTCTGGGCAGCTGCAGGGCTGGGCAGGTAGCACAGTCAGCCTAGAGTGATGGCACACAGCCTTAGAGTCTCATGCAAGATGGAAGGAGGGTTCATTCTCAGATCCACCCTTATTTCACATCTTGTTTTCTTCCTTCTAGGTATTACAGCCTGAATGGGGGAAGGAAGCACAGGGATTAGCGTCTCTGAAACAGTAGAGAAACAGCTTTGCTAAGTGTCTGTCCCCCAGAAGGCATTTCACCCCCTCACCTCCTCCAGGGCAGTGGATTTAACAAGATGAACTGTCTTAAATGATTTGCAGAGAAGAGGCAGATCCAGCAGAGCAAATCCCAGCTTCCTGATTACAAAGTGGCTTTTTCTAAGAGAAGTTTATCCTATGAAAAATAGTACAGATATCCCCTCTAAATGCACACAACACTGCCACCCCCGCCCATGCTCTCCCCTGACCGCAGACTGCAAACCCCTGACCAGATCCAGTGCCTGCCCTCTCACAGCCCCATTTCCCATGTACCCTTCCTTACAGTGACAGATCCCTGTCCACACCCTCCTTATTCTGAAGGCTTCCCTCCCCCAAGCTGTTCCCACCTCTTTCCCTGGAGCATCCCTTCTCCCAGTTTTGCTCCATGCCCTTCCTTCATGTCCCATTTGTCACTTGACCTGTCCCTTCCCAAGCTGCCTTTCCACACACATCTGACCCAGCTCCCCAGAAACTCACTTTCTTGCTCCTTCTTCCTAGGCGGCAGTTTTGCCCTGTCCCCTTCACTGCTGATGTACTCCCACCTTTAACTGATGCTTATTACATTCCTAAAAGATGCAGTGGAAGAAGCCAGCAAGCCTAAGGGACTTGGATGGGCTCGAGCGGTAAAGCCCCCCTTTCCCCTGTACAGATAGACATCCTTTCAAAGCCTTAGGGCTGACACATGCGCTACAGGTGGGGGTAGAGGGACTAGAGCAAGAAAGAGGTATTGAAAGCCTGCCTGATGAGGTGAGATGCTGAGGTTGTTTGGGTATTCTGGTCGCAACAGCATGTAAAATCCCATTATGGCTTTACTATGGTGAGTTTAATACACTGTACCCTTTGTTGCTCCAGCTGCCCCTGCCAGGCAACTCTGAAATTCACAACAACAGGTTTTCAATCTCTTAGCAATTCCCATCTCACCAGAGCAGCCTGCCTGCTCTGGGGAGGGGAGAGGAAATATGCAGCAGCTCCCAAACCTGCCCAGAGGACAGAGGCTTTTGTCTTCTTCCTCCCTCACATTAAAGTCCCTATGGCTTTGCTAAGGGTGACCAAAGCCCCATGGTTTAATCTGCAGCTCTGGGTGTTGTCTGCTCAGGCCAACAAGCCTGACTCTGGAGTGGGGAGAGTTGTCCACAACATAACAGTGTAGCTGGGTGGTGTCCTGCAGCTGGAGGTTTTTCAGAAGTGGGTTGAGCTGTGGGCTGTGCAAGTGTAGGGATTTGACATGAAAATGGTAGCCTTGCTCTCTCCTAGTCAGACTGACTGACGTGGAATCTTCTAGCAGCATGCTGAACACTTTCTAACACTTTCTGAGTTCTTGATTTTCCTCAGGGTACACGCTACATCTGCTTCCTTGATGAATTTGGAACAGTTATGAGGAGGTATCATGGAAGTGTCTGTGGGAAAGCTGGGAAGAGATCCTGTATCTTTCCTTAAAGAAAAAACAAAAAAAAACAACCAACCAAACAAAACCCAAACCCAAAGAAAATGGTATTTTCTGTGTGTGATTTCAAAGGGCTAAGCAGAGATGCATGTGGTGCATAGATGTTTTGGTCAGGTGCTGGGAAACACGGGAGGGCAAGCATTTGGGAGAAGACGTGAGTGTAAGAGCATGCCTTACAGCAGGAATAGAGGTGTCTGATGAAAGGAATGCATGGAAATGGTGCAAACTCTCACCATTTTGACTTAAGCACTGTGATACTTAATACTTCCCTTAAATCCCCAGCACCTGGAGTAAGGAGAATCAAATGACAATTTCAATTCTCATACCAAATGCAAAAAGGAAGGAAGGAATCTTCTTTCCCTTCTTCAGAGCAATAAAATATCCTCAAAATATCCTCAAAATATAACTAGGCAAGGATCCCTTGGACATTCAAATAAAATCTTAGGATTTTTTTTTAAAGTTCAGTCTTATGTTTGGGGAAGCTGGTGATATTTGGTTTAGCTTGGGAAAGATGAGATATGGCCAAATGCTAAATGAGTATAAGGTACTGTAGTGGAAAAGGAATGTGTGTGTATGTGCTTGTGTTCATAGAATCATAGAATGGCTTGGATTGGAAGGGACCTTTAAAGATTATCTAGTTTGAACCCCCCTGCCATGGGCAGGGACATCTTTCACTCAATCAGGTTGCTCAAAGCCCCATCCAGTCTGGCTTTGAACACTTCCAGGGATGGGGCATCCACAGCTTCTCTCGGCAGCCTGGGCCAGTGTCTCACCACCTTCATCTCAAAATATTTCTTTCTTATGTCCAATATAAATCTACCCTCTTTCAGTTTAAAGTTGCTGCCCCTTGTCCTGTCACTACAGGCCCTGGCAGAAAGTCTTTCTCCATCTTTCTTATGAGTCCCCTTTATATATTGAAAGGCTGAAAGAAGGTCTTGCCGAAGCCCTGTCCTCTCTTCTCCAGGCTGAACAACCCCAACTTTCTCAGCCTTTCTTCACAGAAGAATTGTTCCATCCCTCTGATTGTCTTCATGGCCCTCCTCTGCACTTGCTCCAACAGGTTCATGTCCTTCTTGTGTTGGGAGCCCCACAGCTGTTCTCAGTACTCCAGGTGGGGTCTCATTAGAGCTGAGTAAAGGGGCAGAATCACCTCCCTTGGTCTGCTGGCCATGCTTCTTTTGATGCAACCCAGGATACAGTTGGCTTTCTGGGCTAAAACCAGGCATTGCCAGCTCATATTCAACTTTTCATCCCAAAGTCCTTCTCTGCAGTGCAGCTCTCAACCCATTCATCACCCAGTCTGTACTGATATTGGGGATTGCCCTGGCTCAGGCACAGGACCTTGCACTTGGCCTTGTTGAACATTTGATGCTTAAATTCCCTCTGGATGGCATCTCCTCCCACGAATGTGTCAGCTGCACCACTTGGCTTGGTGTCATCTGCAAAGCTGCAAAGAGTGCACGCAATCCCACTATCTATGTCATTAATGAAGATATTAAATATTCTCATTAATACTGGTCACAGTATAGACCTTTGAAGGACACAACTTGTTACTGGTTGTCTACACACACCAAGGAATTATCTACCAATATGTGAACTGCCTCACAGTTAAAGACATCACCGTATGGGCACCAAGCTGCGTGAGGTGATGCTGTGCATACCTGGGGTTTAGGTTCAGCTGGCATTTCCAGGAACCTCTGAGTACACTTCTTCCCCACAGCATGTGGCTCTGAGCTGCATGCTCCCCTTGACCCTTCCCACTGTCTCCCTTGAAGTCCTTTTTAGCCATTTTGTGTGTGAAACACAATTTCTCCTGCTGAATGCCCTTTGGAGAGGAGGCCAAGCAGCACATTAGCTCCTGGATATTGAAATCACAGCTCCAGAGCACAGTGATACCACTGGTGAGGAAAATCAAGGGCTGCAGCAAGGAGAACAGAGCTCTGCAGAAGAGAACCCTTGTACACGATGATAATGATTTCAGGCTTGCCAAGCATTATCACATGAGAGGAAGGGGATACCTGTGACACAAATTCGGATGATCTTCTCTGACCCTGCCACCAAAAGCCACAGGATCCCTTCCATGCAGAAAGTGAAAACATGCAGAGCTGTCTCTGTCCCTCTCCCTCCACTGAGGGCTGGTCCTGGAAGCCCTGCTGGAATTTGGGATATTTTTCCCAGCCAGAAGGCAGCAGGCAACTGTTATCTGTGTCTTTTTCTTCTCAGGGAGGGTTGTGCATCTTTTTCATTTTGGGTAATAACAGGCTTTTGGCAGTGCCTCCAGCACAAGCCCAAGCTGCAGGTGAGCAGCAGGAGCTAAAGAGTTTGGCTCAGGTTTAGCAACTCACTTTCCACTGATAACGGGGGTTTCCCAGAGCTCTGCTAGGGCAGACTGAGTCTGTCTAGGGAACAGGAAGGCAGGAGAGGCAGAATTCCTCATTGGAAAAAAAGGAAGAGGGGGGTTTGTTGAAGGTGAGAGGACAGTGGTGAGTTTATGGAGAGGGCTGAGCAAAGCACAGAGGGCAGAAAGCACCGTGGGAAAGAGAAGCCAGAGACAGAGGTAGGGTAAAAGGATTAGAGCAAGGAGAAAGTAAAGGGAGACAACAGGGGATTCTGGAAAGGAGCATAAATTTGGGCAAAGTTGAGAAACATCAAATTTCTGATTATGACAGAAAGTTCCCAAATTAGTATCTCTTGAGGAAACAGAATACTGGTTTTCTGCACACTTCATGCCATGTTGGAGGAAGGGTCAATTACAAGCTCTAAGAATTTTATATTTCTCTCCTATTTATTTTCTCTCCCATGTTGCAATAGAAGATAAATGAGCAGAGACAAAACCCCCACAAACCAACCAAACAAGCTCCAACTCAGTCATGGGTTAGATTTGTTAATATATGACACTGCTTCAAGGTGTCTCTCCCCAGCCAATCAATTTTAAAACCTCAGTTTTTCCTTCCCCAGAAAAGAATTGAATATAATTTTCCATGTGCACATTGCACTTGTGCCTCCCATCTGCAGCAGGGTGGTTATACCTGTTGGGCCTTTTGCCCCAGTGGGAGGTCTGTAAACCCCAAAGCAGGCTCTGGTTTACCTGTGAATGTGATTCCAATCAGATGCAGCTTCACTGTCACTCAAAAGCTTGCTGACTGGCAATAAATATTCATAGAACTGATTAGATATTAATTGCACAAATAATCACCTCTTCAGCCAACCCCAGGAACCTTGCTGCCACACACCATGGTTAAATAGGCATCAGAAAATGTCTTTTCTACAGGTCCCTTAACGTCAGCCTAGTACCTCAGAAAGAAGAGGGGACTGTTAAATGCTTCACCTTGCAGTGCCCCTTAACAGAGCCAATACAGTCCTTCCCCAAATTCTGCTCCAGGTGAAGGGCTATGTTCCTGCTAGTGTAGACCCCATGGGGCAGGATTTCTATGGTCTCTGTAAACCTCCTTGTAGTCAGTCCTGCCTCCCCATCCCCACATACTGCTTGCTGTCCAGCCCCACAAGGATTGCCCTTCCCTGCTCCTCTGAGATGTCTGTTCTTCCCTTGTAGACTGTTTTGCCAGAGCCCTTCTGCAAGGAGAAAGCAAGGAGAGGCATGGGGCTGGGATGCACATGGACTGTGTGTGTACCTGTGTTCATGCAGATGTGCTTGGGTATGTGTGACTACAAGTGTGCAGGGCATGGCGCGCACACTCACACGTCTATGCCTGTGTTTGTACTCGCATGCAGAAAGGGATGCGTAATCTCACTTATTCAGTAAGGTAGAGGAGCAAAGTCATGGTGTGTTAGCAGGGCATACGGTCCTCTCCCTGCACATGCTGTGCCCTTGAGGGCCCAGATGTGACAGCCACCTTGCACCATCTCCACTCTCTTCCTGAAGTGTTGGGCTGACATGTCTAGTGACACTACTCTTCAGCCCATGGAAAGAGGAGAACTGTTGTGACATGGAGTGCCCTTGGTGGTGTGACACAGTGGCTGTGGTATAGGTTGCAGGCTGTTCCTGATATTTGTGCCATCTCTGCTCTGGAGCTGAGGTGAAAGCCCTGTTCTTGTCACTGCAAGGCCTTCATCAAATACTCACTCAAGACCCATATTCCTCCACCCTCCCTGACCCTTTCCTTGTAGTCCACTCTGTCCCACCATACATAGCCTCCTTGCAGTCGGACCAATAGCATCAGCCTTCAGGAGCAAACTGATGTCTGCATACAGGCTCACACACATAGGAATGTGATAACCTTGAACATGCCACATTCATCTTCGTCACAGGGAGGCAGCAGGATTGGAAATGGCATGGCAAGATGAGACAGCTGCACGCCCCTGTCGCAGGCACTTAGAGCAGAGCCACCACAGATGTGACAGCAGTGACATTCCAAGAAATCCTTGTTAGGTCTCAACCCTAGTCTGCCCCTCTGTCAGGCTGGAGACAGAAGTAAGCCAGAACAAGTGGCAGCAGAGAGGCCATGATGCCTTGAGAGCCATCCTGCCCTCTAGTTTTGTGCTCTGGACTTTCAGTATGAAATGTATATTCAAAGAAAGTTTTAAGAGGGAGGAAGTACTGCGATGGGTCCTCCACCCTCAGGTAACAAGTTGATTTCCAGTCACCAGATATAAAGGATGTGAGACGGGAGGAAATGCTCCTGTTGGACCCACAAATCTGACTGCACCATCCAAACCAATACAGCAGGGCTGTGCTCCTTTCACACAGAATCACAGAATGGTCAGGGTTGGAAGGGACCTCTGGAGATCATCTATTTCAACCCCCCCCTACCAAAGCAGATTCACCTAGAGCAGGAGGCATAGGATCACATCCAGGTGGGTTTTGAATGTCTCCAGAGAAGGAGACCCCACAGCCTCTCTGGGCAGCCTGTTCCAGTGCTCTGCCACCCTCACAGTAAAGAAGTTCTTCCTAATTCAGATGGAACTTTCTATGTTCTAGTTTGTGCCCATTGCCCCTTGTCCTGTCACTGGCATGACTGAAAAGAGTCTGGGCCCATTCTCTTGACACCTGCCCTTTAGGTATTTATAAGCATTGATGAGATCCCCTCTCAGTCTTCTCCAGGCTAAACAGACCCAGGTCTCTCAGCCTATTCTCATAAGAGAGATGCTCCAGTCCCCTCATCATCTTCGTAGCCCTCTGCTGGACTCTCTCCCAAAGTTCCTTGTCTCTTGAACTGGGGAGCCCAGAACTAGACACTGTACTCCAGATGTGGCCTCACTAGGGCAGAGTAGAGGGGGAGGATCACCTCTCTTGACCTGCTGGTCACACTCTTTTTAAAGCACCTCAAGGTACTGTTGGCCTGCTTGGCCACCAGGGCACATTGCTGGCTCATGGTTAACTTGCTGTCCACCAGGAATCCCAGGTCCTTCTCCACAGAGCTGATTTCCAGCAGGTCTAATCCCCTTTCCATACAAGCTGCTGATCCCAGATGGTATGACGACTGGCTTCCATCCCTCTGAGGCCCTTGTAATAGCTTTCTGTTCCTCTAGGTTTATGAGACAACCTGGCAAACCTGTTGACCCCTATGGGTGACAGTTCCTTCATTACTGTGGAGGGATGAGGTGTGGCAGCTCACAGGGTGTATCACAGAGGGAGTTGAAAGGCTGGAAGTCCCACCTCAAATAACTATTTAGCTAGCAGAAAACAGCTGCTTGATTTTCCCTTTGCACTGAAGAGTGTGTGACATACAGGTGAGCAGTTTCAGGCCTGCCAGGCATGGACAGTATCTCAAATGGGTACTCCCACCCCACCACTGAGCACCACTCCTGGCTGACATGCTTGCAGAGTTTTGCCTTCTCACTGGCCTCCGTTTGCTCACGGGCTCCCAAGGGCATTCACCCCCTGGAAAAAGACAGGTTCAACTCACACCACTTGATCAGTTCTGAATCCATTATTCAGTCCAGTCTGTCTCCATTCACATGCTGCCCTTCCCCTCCAACTTCCAGAGTTTTTCTCTACCCTTTACCAGATACTAAGCAGTACTGAATGAGACTGCTGGCTCTCCTCACAGCTGCTCTGTCTCTGTTGCTGCAAACGATTTCTAGAAAGCCTTTTTAAAATGCATTAGCCTTCCAAAAAGGAGCTGACAAACAGGGCACAGGAGGAAAGGGAAGAAGGGGAGGAGACAAGATGCAGTAATGTGGTTCATTCCACACATCTGCAGTGTTCTCCTCCCAGCCCTTCTATTAAAATAGATGGACATCTATTATGAAAATTAATTACTGGGTATGCGCAGGAGTCCTTAGGCAGGCAGGGAATAAGTGCCAGTCTTCTGCGTGTATGTCTGTGTGAGTCACATACTCTGCCTATGATGAGGAACACATCTACCAGATAGCAATCTGTCAGATATAGTACCTGAAGGACTCTGTGTCTGTGTGAATGCATTCCTGTGTGTGGTTCTGCAGTTGCCCTCAGCAAAGCGAATATGTGATGGTGGCCAGCAACATATTTCCTGGTGATGCCATTTTAGTTGCATGAGTCATTCCCATCATAAATTTGCAAGGGCTCCAAGCATGGCTGTCAAAGCACAGGGGATGGTTGTTTTATAGACCTGTTCTGAGACATCCTGGCCAACACTAAATGCACTGGTATTCAGCAGGCTTGAGGCCAAGGATAGTGCTTGATGATCGAACATGTTGCACTGCTGGTGGGCAACATCAGGTACCATTGCATTCATAGCACTGAGGAGATCAAGACATGGTATAGCAAGAAGCCTGGGACTGAATTTTCTATTCTGGAGCTCAGGAAAGGCAATGGAAATTCAAACTTACTCTCTCTTTCCCTACCTCAGTCTCTAGGAGAGAGGAAACCTGATCCATCTCCACCTGATTCATGTAGTTAGTTTGATGGATGGAAATGACACAAATGCCTGTCTCTGGATTGCTTTGCTTCTCACAAGTTGACCTTCTCACCCTGTCCCTGCTAGGACAATTTCTGCTCTGCAGTGTGTGGGCATCCAGGGGAGGAAGGAAGAGGAAAGGACATAGCCAGCCTGAAGAGAATTGGAAGGATTTGGGATGAGGAGGGACTGGGAAGAGCTTAGATAGACCCTGTTGTCATAGGAATGATCCAGGTAAACTCTAGGGAGGGCTTAGCCTTGATTTCCTCACCCAAGACCAGACTGTGGGTAGAAGAGAGACTCCAGGCTACATTTTGATGGCTTTTGTCACACAGAGCATCTGCCTGAGAGGCACTAGAACAGACAATTCTCACCCAAATCCCAGGCTTTGGGGCATCTTTTACCAGCCAAGTGCATATTTACATTTCTCTTTCATATCTTGGGGATATTTCCAAGTTAAAGAGCCAGATTCTGACTTCTCCTCCCACCTCTGCACATGACCCCTGCATTGAACCCAAAGCAAGAGTGAATGTGTGTGTGAGCACATGTGCTCTAGAGCAGTGGGCAGCAAACTCTCTCTGTGTCACATCAGTGACAAAGATTCAACAAGAAGACATTTGCAAGCACATGCAGAAGAAAATCTTCACGTTCCTTCTCCAGGGCGAGCACATGCCTCATGTCTGAGATACAATCCCTGCCTCTTGAAATTAATTCAGCATTCCTGTGGCCTGGGCAAAAATAAGTGGAACAAAGGATGGGGTTGTGCTGGCTCTGCTGAAGATTGGCTGGTATATAGAGCCCTCTGCAGGAAGCAAAAAGGCAGCACCAATGTTTACTAGAAAAGACATGAAAGTAACAGATGAAATAGCAATGGCTTATCAGATCTTTTAATCCTGCAGGTGTAATTGTCTCAAGCAAGTTTCCAGTATTTGACTCCATGCTGCTCCCAGCTCCCAGTGTCACAGCTCCCTGCACCTTTTCTCTTGCCCCATTAACTGCTCCCTGCTCTCACAGCTCCCTGCTTGTGCCACACACTCAGCCTGCCTGCACAGAGCTGCGGTGGTGCTCGGGCAGCTTTGCTAGGCACAGGAACGTGACATCACACATCCTCTGCCTTTATCACCATAACGATTGTGTTACCCCGAGTTTTTGGCTTGTTTCAAGCACTTTTATTTCTTTCCTTACACAAGAGACAAAACCCCCCCAGACTCCAGCTGAAACCAATGTGCGAAGATGGGAATGCCTCTGTGTGTGTGTGCTTGTGTGCGTGATGTGTCTGCACCTCCAATCTTTCATGGCTTCTGGCTGCAGGCCTTTCAGATACAAAGCCCAGGGTTGGTACAAGGAAGCAACTTTTGTTGAGGAGCCATCAGCCAGGAGGAGAGCTAGTGTTTGGGTTTCTTCCCTAGGGAGACCTGTGGGTGGTCCCTGAGTCTCAAAACAGAGACAAAAGATCCATAGCTGCATCCCTGGTCCCACATCCTCTCTACAATCATTTACCCCTTATCTCCTCATCCAACAACTTTCTAAAAACTATGATGCAACTACAGAGCAGGGTCTTCCAGGACTATAGACCTCATTGGTTATAGGGAAAGGTAGAGAGGGCTATCTTCAGAACAGAGTGCTTCTTATCTTCCTTTGGTCTCCGGTTTCACAATTTGGTTCTTATACACCAGTGGCCCTTTCTGCACAACCACTACACAACTGTTTGTAGAAGAGAAACCATCGGGGTTTTTCAGCTCTGTGACTGACTGGACCATGCTCCAAGAACATCTACATGGTTCCTCAAAGAAAAACACCCCGATTTGATCGCAGAAGGGGCTGGAGACATTCTGGAGACATTGTCTTCCCTCAGATTCTGTCCTACATGCCTGCGGCTATATGGGTGCACCCAAAGGCCACTTACTGTTGAGCCTCTATGATCAGACATGGGAAACACCATGCCCACAGTTCTAACCATCCTCAGTGGATTGTACCCTGCGCCTCTGCCTTCAGTTTGGAGAGGAAAGAAGCAAATCTGTCAAGTTGTCCTGTCAGTCGTCTTCTTGCCAAGTGGGAGGCAGAGGGAACCAACACTCCCAAATTTCTTCACTGGAAGATCCCAGCATGGGAAGGAAGCTGTCCAACAACTACATCTTCCTGCCACCAGTGACCAGGTTAGGGCTCAGTTTTTGCTGGCAATCTTTTTCTTACGGGCAGAGACCAGATCATAGAAGGGATCTTGTGTGATGCTGGTCCTAGAAATAAGAGGAAATGAGAGCAAAAGTAAGAGATTTAATGCTGGAGATCAGCACAGGCAACCTAACTGAAGTTGCAGAGAGAGACCACTCACCAAAATGCAGGACCGGAGATCTGCAGACTCACAGCAGAGAATTTAGCTGTGGCTACAGATTCTCCAGAAGGGACCTTGAAACTCTTAGAAGTCAAGAGGTACCACAGTTCCCAGACTGCAAACATTTCTTTCTGTCCCCTTTTTAAAGCTCTGGGAGCCAAATAAACTGTGTAACTATTTGTCCCTGGGGCTGAACAAAGGCAAGCTCAGGCCTGCAGTTCTGGTCTCCTCACCGTATTGCCTCAATCCACTCATCACGTTCTGCTGGTGTGGCTGCTGAGATCTTGTAGGACTGATGCTTGCCTTCAACCACCTTCCCATCCCCATCTGTTTTGCAGGCTTTGATCTTCTGCCCTTTGCAGTTAGGGTTGAAGAGCTCAAAGCAGTTCTGTCAGAAAGGGAATAAAATGGAGCATTAGGGGAGGACAGGGTGGACCAAGGAAACTATGCTGCCTTCATCCATGGGTTACAGGCTCAGAGAGCTTCCACAGGGGAGGAGAGCATTCTGTATCTGAAATGCAACAGTCTTCCCTTACCCATCCCAAGAATACTCCTGTGAATTAGACTTCCAGGCCACCTCTCTTAGGTAAACACATTCCTCCTGTGAAGGGCTGGACACTAAATGAGGCTTTACAGAGAAACAGAGCATCAACAGTCATCAGAAAACACCTTCTGGGATCTGTCACTCTGCTCCACTCATGAAGATCTCTTCCCCTATTAAGTACATGAAACATCCTCTCTTCTGCCTGCCACCACAGACAGAAGGCACTCTTCCCAGGGTCATGCCACATTAATGAGTGGGTATCCATAGAAAATGCAAAGACAGAGTGTCACTTCCTGGGCAAGTTACCTAACACCACAGCACTGTCTGGTCTACAGTGTGCTGTAACTCATTATGGAGAGCCCTGGGGAGGGAAACTGAACCCACATCTCCTGGTGCAAAATGAGTAGGGAGTCAGCTGTGTGCACTCATCTCTGCCCCCCTACACACACATGTGCATGCATATGATGCAGCCAGCCAAAGGATAGGCCTCAGTTCACACTAAATCTTCCCTGGTAAAACACAATCTTGTTTAGATACCATCGTGTTTAGCTGGGAGGACAAGGCAGTTTGGAAGGGTACCTTCCCTCTGAGAAACATGGAAAGAGTAGGGTGCGTGCACCCTCTTTTCACTATGACTGCCTGAGAGCCTGCATTAGCATAGTACCAAGCAATGGAGACTTACTGGCTTTTTGAGATCATCCACCTTTCGGACTGATAGGTTCTCCAGGGGAATGATGCCCAGAGGCTCTTTGTCCTGAAGGCAAGGAAACATGAATTAGCACCCAACATGCTCCCCACATCTATGCCCTTTTTACAGCCTCTCTGATTTCCCAAATGTGTGCCTTTGTGGGGGTGACAAGGGCAGTATATGCCTGGGGACACCATCTCCATTTACACAATGGGGAGCTTAGTTAACAGGAGATCACAGCAATAGTTGCAGTGTTCAGTCTCTCTCCTCCTCAAGGCCAGAGGTGAGGAAACAGCACAGGAGGGAAGGGAGATCTAACTTCAGCCTAGGAGCACAGTGTTGAACCCTCTGCTCCTCCCTGGCCCCTCAGATGCTCATAACCACCCACGACAGTTTCCCAACCACGAGCCTTTACCGTGGTGTATTCAAAGTAGTACAGGCAGTTATCGGTCAGAATGAACCAACGGCGTTTCCAGGTTTTCACACGTCCTCCTAAAGGCAGTGAGGTTCAAAAGCTGTTAGCCATACATTTTTCTGTCCTTTCCCCAAGCTCCAGACAAGCACACAGAGGCACACCCTTCCAGCTCTGCCTGTAGATCAGCCCCAAGGAGCATGGCGCTCACTGCTGATGTGGTGCTCTATGGTAGACATGCACACACAGGGAGCCAGTTTTGCTCTGATGGGGCTGGGAATAGGGAGGGGTGAGGTGTATCTTTCTAAGTCCCTTTTTGAGCAGATAGAGACTGCAGGAGCAGGCTGGGAGGAGAGAGCAGGCAGCTGGTTTCAACAGCAGGTGTCAGCCTCACCCCACTACAGGAAACTTGAGGGCAGTAGATCAGAGATGCTGGTGGGCTTCTGGGGGAGATTTGTGATGGGAGGCAGGCGTGGAATTCAGAGGAGCTAGGGTCAACCTCCCCCTTACCTAGTTTCAAGAGCCAGCCCTCATGGTTAGGATTGAAGAAAGTATGTGTGAGGTCGTTCCCATCATCCTCTGGTATGGAGAATGGCTCGTTCTTGATGCTTTCAAACAGATTCTGCCCCAGAGTGTTGGTGGGGTAAAGAGAGAGGGAGAGAGAAAGGAAGACAGATTTCTGACAAAGCTTGTACACAACCCTCCTAAGTCAATCTGGTTCATCGCCCTGATTCCACACAGGCAGGTGGGTGAATGGCAAGGGGAGTAAGCAGTGAGCACTGGGGGTACAACAGCCCTCAGACTACACCTCACAGGGTCTCAAGGGGGATGACCAGCTCTTTTCTACTTCCTGTGTCAAAAAGACCCCTTTTGGAAAGTCATGGACATAGGCACCCCTATCAAGAAAGAGTGCAGTGCCCGACCCCAGCATGTCACGCCAGTGCTGCTGTGGGTAGCAGCAAGGCAGTGCTAAGGCAGTGGTGGGGACATGACATGACAGAGACTACAGCCCCATCTAGGTCCTGGGTTGGTGGTGTCAAACACCCTGCTAAGAACTTCTATGTAGAGACTAACACACACAGCTACATGACCACAAGGAGGCACGTTTCATAGAACCAAGGCATTTGCACTGAGGGACAGTGTGACATTCATAACAGCAAAGGCAGGTTACTAGCTTTCAAGGTGTACAAAAATGTTGTTTGCATCATTGGATTTGCTCTCATTTATTACACAAGTCCCAGGCCATGAAAAAAACTGGCAGTACAGGCTCCTGTAGTTTCCCTCAAATGGCCTGAAAGAAACACCACTCTGGAACAAAACCTAAAGCCTTTACCCTGAGGGAATGCTGCTCAAAAAACCCAAGCGTGGGATGTAAGCAGCCTCTTTGACAAAAGACACAAGTTATTCTCCATAGGTTGTCTGGGTGAAGCAAGATACACATAGGCAGGCTGCCCACATCTACCTTGCCTCATAGGGCACAGGTTCCATGCCTGCTGAGCCCTTGGGAAAATGGTAGCTCCATCTTTGCTACTGGTTGCATCCCCTGTCTCCACCTACCCTCTGCTCTGCATCTTCCTCCTCTGGGATCAAAGACATCAGGGACCTGCTGAGAGTTTTACAGATGCTGGAAGAGACCCTGACATTCATTTGGGGCTTGTTGGTTCTACCGACTCAAAGATATATCCTAGTGTAAGAGGGGTCAGGCACTGGTGTCCTGACTGATGTGAACACTGGAGTCAGCTGAGAATAGGTATGAACAAGGGAAAGGGATTCATAATCAGGGCCATGGTGACATTGTCTCATACACAGAGACACACAAGAAACACACAGTCTCCTTGAGGGCTAGGATTGGCAAAGCTGGCCAAAAGAGTCAGGTGCCCAGCTCCCTCCCACAGGGGTGGGTGCTCCATTCACACCACCTCATACCTACATGACCTGCAGCTCATGTCTTCCTCTCTCACACAGTTACAGTATCTGTTCCTCTCTCACATGGACACGCTTAAAAGCACAAACTTTCTTAAATTGATCTGTTCCCTGAGTGTCTCCAGCCCCATCTCTCTTGCTGCATCTCCTCACCAACAAGAATGTGTGCAGCCCCTCTCCAAAGCAGTTTCCACATTTTCCAGCTTTGCTTTTGTACATACTGCCCTCTTTCCTCACCTTCCCCTTGTATGGCAGAAGGTCCATAGGCCTGTATAACACTGAGACCTGTGGACCTTCACTTCTCAATGGACTGCAAGCCAGAGAGAAAAGAGGGACTGATGAGAAAATGTGAGGTCTTCTTACCTTTAAGAGCTCTTCTGGCAGGTCCCTTCCATTGTCAATGCCTCTGTTGATAGATACAAACCTTTCAAAGGGAGGTTTGTCTTTCACATTGGGGTTGTGCAGGCTGGTGTTGAGCATGATGATAGAAAAGGAGAGTATATAACAGGTATCTGGCAACGACAAAGAAAACCAGGACAGGTGACACGTCTTAGAGGACAGGAGACTAGTGTCATCCTTTCAGCTGTAGGAGTAAAAGCGATATTGTCCCCTCTACAAGGAGTAAGAGGGACAGAGCTGATCTCTTATCATGGAGATGCTATCCCCTCAGGGTAATGGGGCAAGTTGGATAGATCTGGTCTGATAATGGCTCTGCCAGCAGGAAAGTTTCTACAGACCCATGTCTGTCAGTGCTATCCTTCCTGTGATGAGGTATAGCCCACGTGGGGCTGGGAGCACTTCTCAAGTCTACTGCCCATGGGGATGGACTGGAGCACAGTAGCAAAAGGAGGACTAAAGACCCTCAGCTTATTGAAAAGCTTCACAGGAACTAGGCTGCCTCCTGCTTAAGGGGGAACATCCACACTTCCAAGTGATGCCCTCTGTGCTTTGTGAATGGAAAAGGAAGGCTCCTTTCTCTAGAAAAGAGTGGCTGCATTCTCTTCATAACTACCTGTGGACTGGAATACTCCTGGGTTACACTTGCAGTACCAGTTGGCAAAGGCCTCCATCATCCGGTCAATCTTCTGCGCTTCCCCAGGCAGCCGGAAGCTCCACAGGAATTGCCTATCAGGGGCAGCATGTCAGAGAGTTAGTCAGATTGTATGCAGGGGGCATGTATTCCTTTCCTCAACCCATGGCACACCATGAAAATAAGTCATCCTGTCACACGGGGAAGACAACACAGTGCATGAAGCAGGTGGTCTCCTGTCTAGAAATTGCCTGAGCTCATCAGCCTCAAACATACTAAAAAGGAAGCAGAACTAAGCATCCTGGAAAACATGGCTCCCCTTCCCTAATGAGTGCCCTGCAAGGCAGTAGAGACCTCAAGAGAAAGAGTCCAGCCAGGAAGCTGGCCTATAAGAAAACAAGATGCCCTGAGACAGAGTCACTTTGTCACTAACATAATGTAAACTGTGGACAGTCATGTTTCCTGGTGCAAAAAATAACTTGTCCCATTCCCCCAAGCATCGAAGCCACAATAACCTTGCATTCCCCATTTTCTCTGCATATGGCCAGTCCAGTCAAGGGGCCATAAAAGAGTTCCCCCAGGAAAGGGTGTTATATCACAGAGCCAACACACACAGCAGGACCTTGGGAAGCCCCATTTCAGCCCAGTAGGGCTTCACAGTCTTTCTGGATGGTAAGATCCAGTGGCTGAGCATGCTGCTGCTCCATCTCCTGTGTCTTGCATGCTTACTCACCTCAGTGCCTGCACTAGGTTGAGGTTGGCAAACTGGTGACATGCCACAAAGTCTTGGAGGATCTGAACATTTACAGCATCCCTGGGAGAGGATAGGGGGAAAAGGTCAGAAGAGAGCTTTGACCCTGCTCAGATTGGATGCCCCTTGGTGTGATGACATGAACCTGGTTCCATCCCAGCCTCCAATTCCCCTCTGACCAACAGGAAGCCAAGATACATGCTCTAGTCTGGGAAGACTGACCCCACAACAGGCAGGAGGATAGGTAGGCCATACAGCCAGCCTTAGCCACACTCCAAAGCCCCCCAGCCCAGAGTGTACTGCCCACCCAGCCCACTGCAGTTTGCAGTACGTTCAGTCTTGGCACCTGACTGAGGTCTGCCAGGGGTCATCTAAAATTGTAGTTGAGAGGCCAGGCAGGACAGTGCCTCCAAAGGTTGCTCACCTCCCACCCAGGTAATCCCCAATGGCTGTCTTGTTCAGGCCTTCACCCTTGTGGAGAAATTTGGCAATCTCCTGCAGGTCCGAGGACAATACCTGGTGCTCAATCAGGTACTGGATCCCCTAGGAAAGCAAGACAGTGAAGTAAGACAGCTCTGTGCGCTGATGAGAAAGTAGGACCCCAACACCCTGGTGTCAGCCTTGACTTTGACGATGTTGCCTCCTCTGTTACTCCACAGCTCCTTCATGGGAGACCACAGTCATGTTCCTACTCTTATTCGATCCCTCTTCACCTGCCATGGTGGATCAGTCTCACTTCCATTTCATCCCTTGATTTAGACAAACATTTCACTGGGTTGGAAACTCAAGCAAACAAAAAAGGGCAATGTAGGTTAAAGTTCAAAAGGCAAGTAGATTTAAAGCAAAGTCAAAATAGTGCATTTTAACATTTTCAATCAATAGCTCAGTGTTCTCTTCCCAAATGTAATTTTTTGTGAATTAACTTAACTTAAAGAAAAAAATGTTTGTTTAAAAAAAAGATACATACTCAAAAAATGTATTCAGAAAAAATACGGGCTTGAGAAAATTAAAAATTAGTTTTTCCTAAATTTTCTTATATGCCACAGAACAGAAAAGTCTGCAATCTTTTCAGCTCCATCCTCCCCAGCCTGTAAGGGTGGAATATGATTTTTATGGAATATGGAGGGTCTGTGTTGTGCTATGCAAAGTGTCAACACTATTTTAGAGGGAATTTCATGATTTTCAAAGTCACAGAAAGTTGAGGTTTTGTTCAGATTCTTAGCAATATCTAAAACCACTGCAACTCTCCAGACCACATTGCAATTCTCCTCACAGAATAAAATAATGAAAATTGTTTTAGATCCATCAAAATATTCTACTTCAATAGAATTAATTCACTTTGCCTTGTGATATATAAGAAACTATTTCTAAAATGCCCCAAAGAAAAAGCAGCTTCAAAAGAAGAAATTGAAATATTCGAGAGATTTTTCCACACTATTCTCCTTTCTTTTTCCCCAGACAGTATTTTGGTAAGTTCAATTTAATCTTGCAAAGCTTTGCAGTGATGATGGAGCTCCACTTTCCAGACGAAAATGTTTCTCCCAAAAGGTTTTTTTCATCTGGATTCCCAATGCTTTTCCTCCTCTAAGCCTCAGGAATTTACCCTGAGATCTTGGAGACAGGAGCATTGCATGGATGAAGTGTAACCTTAGCAAGGAGAGACAAAGAAAGTTCTCTGTATTGCACCACCTGTCAGCCTATGGCATGTAGCAAAAGGGAAACAATAAACAGATCTGCATACACTTATTCTAAAGTAAAAACAATATAGGCACATAGTATAACATTTCAACCAGGCTGATCAGCATTGAACTGACAAAGCTGAACTGGTCTACGGCAGAATTAGTTCAGGTATTTCTGCACAGTATGGCACAGTGCCATCAAGATGTCTCTGGGGCCTCAAACCAATGTCAGACAGAAAGACAAAATGAAACCTGCTTTCACGCAGGCTGCAAGTACTCATATCACTGCTCTAAGACAGCTCACACTGGCAGAGGGATGTCCAGGGGACTGGCAAGCACTCCAGCTCTGGTGCAGACACTGGGGAAAAGGCATCTTGAGAGTCTCAGCAGGGCAGAGGAGGCAGCACGAAAAGTTGTCACTCTGACCAGCAGCTACCCACGATACTAGCTGTGGTAGTTAGCTGACAACGAGCAATCAATCGTTCAATCGCAGCTTGTGGTTTTCCTTACAGAGCTCAAAAAAATGGTCCACCAGTGAGGAGGAAGGAAGAAGAAACTATCTTTCTTACATTTTCTCTACTTAATCATGATAATTTTAGACCTTCCTGCAGAGGGTTGAAGTGTACAGAGTCTGGACCCTACCAGTCACAGGCCCAAAAAGTGGAAAACCTGGATTTGCTCCACAATTCAACCAGTACTACCAAAACCACTTCCCAAATGACAGGCAGCTTGCCCTTTTCTGTTCTAAATGAGCCAAGGAACCTGACACAATCTCAAACATTTCACCTTCTTCTTACTTCATCCTCCTCCGTCATACTATGGTCAGTTCTTAGCCTCTCACAGACAAGAAGAGCTGGGCTGAAGGAGATTTGGCTCTCTTGACACACTGGCAATATTAAACCAGCCGCCCTTTATTTCTCTTAGTTTTGGGTTGCATATGATTGGGTGGCCTATAGGCACATGATGGATGGGAGAAGGTAACACAGCTTGATCGTATCAGAAGACCTTATTCAGGGACAGGAAGGAGGGTGCTACTAACTGGAACCTCACCAAGGTAGGAAACCAGTCCCACAGTCCCATTCCATAGTTCCTTTGGCATGGGTAGCTGCAAGTGGACCAGTAGCCAGCAGAAGGTCTTCCAGCTTTCTCCTCATAGCTGAAAGAAGCAAATCCTACCTTTGCAGGGTCCATGTTGAATTTCTTCCGGCCCAGGGACAGAAGTTGATCCCTCTGTGATAGTTTGCTGCAAACATGAAGGAGGAAAGTCAAACAGAATAAAGGGCCCTTTTTCAGTTCACACACAAGGTAACTCAGAATTCTCAAGGACAGGTGTCCTTGAGGAATACAGAATCCAGGAATAAAGAAAAATCTCAGAGAAGGGTATTGCTCTCATTTCCCTGTCCTTATTGTGATCCAAATCCCATCAGTGTTTTTGTTTTCTCAGCATCAGGAGAGAGACTTTGTAAACAAAGGAATACCCATCTTGTCCCACTTGCCTCATCTGCTCCCCAGCATTATTGTCTGCCTTTTGCCTCTCCTCTGCATTTTGGAAGCACTCGATCTCTGCAAAAACTTCAGCAATCTCTTCCTTCAGCTTCTGCAAAAGAAATATCAGGAGGATGAAGGCAATGGAGGGGAAAACAGCAGACATATACAGACCATGTCTTTCTTCTTCCCTCAGTCAATGGAAAAGGTCAAGTCAGATGGTCATGACCAGCCAAGGATGTCTATGAAATGGGCACTGCTCTGAGGTGACCCTACTGGATTCCTGCTGTCAAATCAAGGCTGGAAAAATCAAGCTTAGCCAGTGTGGAGTCAGAGAACTCACCCCAGTGCTGTTTTCAGTTCCTCAAACAATGTCAGATGTAAGACTCCTTTCATTGTGCCCATTTCCTTCTAGCTTTTACTTTGCACAGCCCTGCTACACATCCAGGAAAGGAGAAGTGGAACCAGTAACTGAGAGGTCAATATGAACCTGAAGTGGCTGCATTGTGAAATACAGTTTTTAGCACACCTATCATTCAAATACCAGTGAGCAGACACCTGTCTTTAGGTGGAGAAAGGAATTAAAAAAAAAATAATCAATTACTGCCAATTTTTTTTTTTTAAAAAAAATCAATTGTAGATTTCAGTTTCCTTTAGGGCCATGGCAGACCATGGCCTTCTTGGCTAAATATTCTGTGACACCAAGGAAATGAATATGTCTATATCTGTTTGCTTCCATTCTGCAGAGCTAGAGTGTATCGTAGCTCTCTTCCAGGAATCGCCCAAATTCCTCCCCATGCAAACCAGAGTAGGGAAGGGAAGAAGGATTGCTTTATGACAGATCTGGCCTTAACAAGGAGTGAGGATGTGGCCACAGTGTGCACCTACATAATGAAACTGAAGTTCTCCAATATCCTGTAATTGAAAAGAACTTCTGGATTTCAGTTTTATTGTGGCCTTCATTCTTTTGTGCTTCCTCAGTCTCCAGAGCTGGGAGTGCTCCTTACTAAGCTTTTAGGTATTGCACAAATGTAACAAATATGTGATCTTAGCTCCTGAATTTCAAATGATTATCAGTTTTGTTATTTTATTTTTTTATTTATTTATTATTTTATTCACTGGTGCCTTTTGGCAATTTAGCAGGCAAATCTAGACTCGTACTCTTCCCTCCAGACACCCCCCCAAATCTTTGTGTTAAAGAATATTGCTAGATACTTTCTGAAGAAATCCACCTGGGAAAAATTCTAAAGTTCTATGTACCCTTTCACCTGAACTCATCCTGCTCCACTAGATAATACATACCGCACTGGTTAATGGCTTTGCGATTTAGAGTATGGGTCTGTAGTCTGGCAGCTTTTCTCTTTCCATAGCGGATTAAAAAAATGTAGTATTCTATTCAAGTATCCTGCCTCCTACAATACCCATTGCCTATTCTGAAAACTGAAGAGATAAGAACCACACACAAGCAGACCACATGCACATACATTCATAGCACATTTTGTGATGAGACAAGAGACCATTCTGATTTTGCAGCAGGAATGGTGAATATGTGTCATGGTTTGAGCCTGAGAAGTGACAGTTTGACTTAGTCCTTTACTCTACACAAAGAAATATTGCACCTATTCCCAGACACCTGGACATCTTCATGTTTTGGGAAAAATCAGTGAAAGTCCAATGATTCAGTACAATGAGTTCTCTCAAATGGAAGCACACATTCCACGGTGGTGGAGGCAGAATTGAGCAGAAAGTTTACAGCACCATGCAGGACTGTGATGTGGTATTACTGACTAATTTTGAATCTGTCACTTTCAGACATTTTAGGAGTCAGTGTGGAAATGTTTAGGTAAGCTAAAAGAAAAGAAGAAAAGCAAGTTCAACCATGGAAATCTGTGTGGAAGGTCCTGCCATCACATCTCTCTAAAGAGACATTTCATGGAGGACTTGTTAGAGGTCCACAAACAAAACCAAAGTTTGAAAAACACAGGGGGATGCAGCAGGTAACTAGGACTGATATGTCCTTAGCAAGTAATCAGTAATTAAAAATAATCATAAATGCTGAGCCAGATCTCTGCCAGTACGACTTAGTAAAGTCATACTAATTTCTTTAATCCTAAATATGCAGTCCCAGTTCATCCTTGCTAATGAGCTGACCAGCCTTTCTCAAGTGCCCCATTATGGTAGATGATGACTCCTGCAGCAGAGAGTACCACAGGTTGGATGTACACTGGTGGCAAATATGTCAGGGCAGCTTGCAGCTCAGGATTCAAGTTGGATCATGCCAGAGCAAACATCTCCATGCACTTCTGCATGGCCTGGACTGTTATGTGAAGACAATCCTCGGTAAAGGTAGTTTTGAGAAGGCTAGGCAGACAGGAACAGGATGGTCCTTACCTTAATATCCTCCAAAAGCTCCTGTCTGTGCTGCCTGATTGTCTCTATTTCAGCCTCTTCAGCCTCACTTAAGTCAGTTGACCCTGGAAGAATAAAGAGATGTCTGTGAGAATAGTACTGGGGCAAACATATCACAGGAAAAACTGCCTCAACCTCTCAGCACCTATCCTCTCCTAGGGTGATGCCACAGCAACTTTAATTTCTGTGTTCCAGCATCTGTGTTCCCTGCTGTTGCAGCCACTGCTGCTCAGCTTTGCCCTGCAAGTGGTTCTCAGTCCAGAGGAAGAAGCACAGACCTACATACCTCTCCTAGCAGCCAGCTGCTGTGCTGGTAGGCTCTGATCTAACCCTGCAGCAACCCACTCTGCCTACTCAACAGATTTTACTTGCTGTGAGCACAATGAAGAGGTCTTACCAAGTGCTCTTTGGTTTTTTTTATGTCAGTCACCTTTGTGTAGAAGGCCTTTACCTCAGGAAAGCTGTGGCCTAGATACTTCATCTACATCCAAACCTCCCATGAAGAGCCACTGGCTTCATGGATTGATCCACCACAGCTAGAGTCAGAAATGTCTTGAGAGAGAATCAAGGTTTTTCAAGTCTGAGGGCAGGATCTGGGGAGATAAAAGCCTTGCTGAAGAAGGAGCATCTGTGGGAGGCTACAGACAATGCAGAAATATGAGTAGGCTTCCTTGTAATGTACAGGAAGTCAAAGAAATACCAGCAGAGTCAAGGAGACCACAAAATGATTCATAAAGGACCTAGAAGAATTGGGGTGACAGCACTGCTGCTAAATATAATCCAGGTGAAGCAAAGCATCTCCGGCAAAGAGGAGACTGCAGCCCTAGAGAGGCAAAGCAGACAAAGTCCCAGGAAAAATACAGGGGCCTCACAAGAGTTACCTCCTAGGAGGACACTGCAGAGCTTTCAGTCAGGGTCCCTGCTGCACCTAAACACTGCAAGATAAGCCAGGTCAGGTCATTGGAAGTCCTACTGCACTGTTTCATAAAGCCAAAATCCCCTTGGGCCTCCTGTCTTCCTGGAAAAAGGGGAAGTGGCACCAGCTGCCTTGGAAATTATCTTAGTGTGGATCTCACATGCAAAGCAACTGCTATAAATAAGAGTGGGGAAAAAAGGGGAAGGAAGCAGCCAAGACAGAAGGAAAAGGGGACAAGAGCAGTCATCTTGGAGTCCATACACTTCTTTCCTGTCATGATCACAACAGCTCAGAGAGACCTGCCTTCCCCATTTCTAATTTTTTCCCCCATTCTCCTGTCTGGCTGAGTATCCATGTGCTAAATTTTTTCAGGCTGCAGACTCTCCCCATCACTCCTCCCACTGTTTACAAGCATTGCATTCCTAGGGAAGAGGCTGTTGAGCCTCTTGGAGGAAAGCAGTGGGCAACGAGCTAGCATGAAGCCAGAGCTGAGAAGGACCCACATCCCCTCATGGCTCTGCAAGCAGCCCTCCTGAAGAGCTGGAAGAAGAGGACTGATTACTAAAGCTGGTCAAGAGGGGAGGTAAACCTGTGGCACCCAGCAGCTTGCAATGGCCAAATCTGTGTGTGAGGGGAAAACAAACAAACAAAAAGAAATTACAACAATAAAAAACCCTCATGCAGTGGGTTTTCTGCTTGTTATGCGGGCTGTGGACTTCCCCTTGAATGTTAGCCCTGTGTCTGTGAGCACTGCCTGGGTCTTGTAGCTTGTTTCCTGCAGGTCTGGCATCTGCAAGATGAGGCCAGCCTCTCAGTCTCCCCAGCTTTATCTCTGTCACCCCTATGGGGACTGGTAATTGTGGAATCACTGGGACGATTCCTTGACAAATTACCACTAGGACCCTTTGCCCTGTATTTCTTCCCACAAAAGCACCTCAGCAGGACATACCTGAGGAACCTCCCCTTCACCCACCCCATTAGCAAAGTCTGTGGTGGGACTGGTTGCTTTGCTTCAGTTGTTCTGTGTCTACTGAAGCAACCTAAAGCATCTCAAAGAGATGTGAGGCTCCCAGAGGACAACATCTCACCCACACGACCCCACATTAAGACTGTAAATAAATTGTTCCCCTTTTCCCCCTGAACATCTAAAAACCCCAACTCCCAAGTGATTTGCCTGTCCAGTTTTTCAGAATGAGAAAAATGTGGGAAGGACTGTGTGTGGGGGGAGTGCAGTGGAGAACAAGTATACAAGTCATGGAGAAGGGGAGGGAATGAAGGGATAAAAAAAAAAACAAACCAGGAAAGTGTGAAATACTAACGAAAAAATGGATGGATCAACCTTTCAGAGCAATTTGGATTGAGCTGCTGAGAGAGTCCTTGTAAGGTTTCCTAAATTTCCTCATCAGCTTAAATCCCTGATTGCCTTGCAAAATAATTCCTAGGTCAGTGCCTGCACATCACCCTGCTTCCCTAAGAGATGGCCTAAAGCTCTGCTCAAGGCTGTTTTAAGGCTGCTCATCAATGTTCTTGCACACATTGTGGTCTACATTTAGGGGAAGTGAACACAAAAGGCGTGTTTGGGGAACTGTCCACAGAAAGGCACGGAAGGCAGTAGAAGCAGCTGGGCAAGCAGCAGGTGAGAATGCAAGCAGGCTGCTGTGCTTTTCTTTCCTTCTCCATGTTGAGAACAAGCTGAGCTGGCAGGAGATGGGCACTCCAAGTGAAGCATTGCCTGGCTCACTTCAGACACTTGCAATGGCAGAGGAAATTCATCCCTGCAGAGGGGGACTGAGGAACAGCTACATCCTCGTCAAAGTCCTCAGTACCACCAAGTTCCACCTCTCTCTAGGGCTAGGTCAGGACACAGATAAAGCATAGCCCTGGTCAGGGTTCTCTGCCAGGGGCAAATTTCACCCCAGTGAAGAACACTCCAGGAAAACACCCACAGGTTTTAGGGGGATGCTGTCAGCCACACCAACACTGAAGTCCTCCAGTTCAGACACAGGATGTAAAAAAAATGGCTAGTATCTTCTCCAGAGAGGACATGAAGTTACTACTTGGAATTTATTTTCAGAGAGCAAATGTTGAAAGGAAAGCACATCAGCATCATATTTGCAGAGCTTACACCTGCTCTACACTCTCAGGGCAGACTCAGACAGAAAGACCTGCCAGCTCTTCCTTAATTGCCCAGGCTTGTATTTTTAGTGTTGTCACTCAAAACAGAACACAAACTTCAATTCCAGTTGTGGTGACTTACACCCTCAGCCTCCCCATCTGGAGGGCAGGTTGGAGTTACCCAAAAGTCTGGGTACTTCTGCAGCCAGAGTACTGCAGCTAGAGTACTGTGCTGGTCTCATTTCCCATTGCAAAGGGCTGTGCAGAGCCACGCAGGTGCCAAGCGAGGCCTTCAGTCCCAAGCAACAGTATATGAATAGGAAGGTAAGTTTTGAAGCACAGAGGTAAGTGGGAAGTGACTACCCAGGAGAGCTGGAAGGATGGACTGCAGAAACATCAGGGGAAGGTTATGCAGAACAACTGCATCTGTAGCACTGTTACAGACCATACATGCACTACCCACCCATGGTGTAGAAACAGAGGTTCAGCTGGCCCATTTGCAAGGCAATGTAGGAGTCTGTAGCTGCTAAGGGGTTTGTGTATCTCCACCCATGGCAACATACAAGCAGAAGAGCCTGATGGGCACCTTCTGCCTGGGTGAGGCTGTCTGATAGAAAAATTTCACCTGAAATTCCTTTTCTTTTTTGATATGGCTGCTGTGTCATTTTCAGCACAGACTACTACCTACTCAGCCAGGTACCAGGCTGGTACCAGACAGATAACAGAAAGCCTTCCAGCTCCTCAGTTCCCTCCAGTTCTATCTGTCTTCCTCCTCCAGCCACTCCACAGTTCTCTTCCAGCTTGTGTCACAAGAAATTAAACATGGACCTCACACAGGTTTAATTTGCACATTACAGCTATTTAATAAAAAGAATTTAGGTAGTCCCCTGGTCCTCTTATCCCACATGACAACATATAGCAATCAGGCTAGCTTCCAGCCATTTTTGCCTATGGCTCTCACCCCACACTTCCTAGCACACAATAGCATGGTACAAGCCTGCTTTGCCATGTACCCCACACACAGCTCAAGGATTTGGCATACTGGTTCTGCAGCCTCACCCAGTCACTAGACGGTCCTGAGGGAAGCTGGCAGAGGACATCCACTGCAGGGACAGCAGCCTCCCCACAGACAGAGGTTTCATCTGAATGAAGCTGGGGCAGACATGGACCTAACAGGACCATTGTATCTTCAGGTAGGAGTGGCTCCAGAAAAAGGCATATGTGCATCTTTGACCTTCAGGAAAATCATGTCACAACTCCAAAACCTGAAACACATCCAGAGCTCTAAAGCTCACTGGAAACCTGCATCTGGGGGCAGCCTTGGCTCCCAAGGTAAAACAGCATCGAACAAGCCCACTTTCCCACCCAGCTGTGAAGTGACAGATTGGGACTGAGCAAAGACATTGGTCAGAACCAGCATATCTCTTCAGGCATTACCTGTCTCTGGGCTCTGCTTCTGAACAAACCCACACTGCCCCTGAGCAGGATCTCATTGTGTTACTGCAGTGCGTATCTTTTAAGACATAACTAACTCAGTAACACATGACTTGAGCGAAAATGGCTGTGTTAGACCAACATTTCCAAGAGCCTCAGTTTCTACAGAATGCATACCCCAAAATAAGAAGCAAAACATGAGGTACCCCCTCCTCCTGCCCAGCTTGTCCCGCAGTAGCTTTATTCACAGTTGCTTTCAGGTGGCAAGAACTGGGTGATCTGAAGAGACCCACCTTCATCAACAGATGCTGGCAAGAGCTCAGCTCCTATAAGTCTCACCCATTTCCCTGACAAGCAAGGCTGGTATGCGGTTTGAGTGTGCCCTTTCCTTGGTTACCCACCTAGGAGCTAAGAAGTGCAGAACAGCTTTTGAAACTGGGCACTGTCTTTTTCCCTTCACTCTGTGCTCTACATCCTATATGCAAAAGCCTGCAAGGACAGAGTCAGACACAGCAGAGCCATTCCAAGATGATCCCTTTTCTTCCTGGCCTTTTGTTCAGTCTGTTCCTGCTTGGCTCTCTCTGTCTGCTGCCTTTGCTCAGGCACACACTCAGAGCTTCCTCAGCCAGAGGCTAGGAATTTTCAGTCTGACAGTATGCCTTTCCCTGCTGAACCTCAGTCTCTTTATCCACCACCTGTCAAACTGGTAAATAAAATCTGAGATTTCTCTCAGTTCCTCAGATGTGTCTTATCTCCCCTCACCCACATCTGCCTTTTGACACTATTTCAAGACTAGGCAGGCCCACCTGTACATCACTTGGAGTTAGTAGAACCCTAAACCAGTCATTTACCTTTAATGTGGATGTAAACAAGAGAGGCCTCAGCACCAAAAGCCTTGCAAGCATGTTGCACTGCGATATCTACTGCATGAGAAGCCTCACAAATGCAAACAAGCTCCTGGGTGCTGTAGCGGAACACCACTGAGGAGCTTGCAAGCCATGCCACAACTTCATAAAGAGATGCCAAAGCTTATAGGTGCTCATTCCAAGTGTCACATATACCCTTGATAGCTCAGAGTTAGCTCCCAGCTCAGCGGCCATTCAAACCAGTGGGAAAATTTCTCCTGTGGTTAAAGGAGCTTACTTATTGGAGTGCAAGTAAAAAGAAAACCATACCTAACACTCAAGGCTGACAAGAAATTAACTGCACCACCAGGGA
Organism: Podargus strigoides; assembly: GCA_028020825.1. Taxonomy (NCBI): domain Eukaryota; kingdom Metazoa; phylum Chordata; class Aves; order Caprimulgiformes; family Podargidae; genus Podargus; species Podargus strigoides. The sequence continues at coordinate 114,536,906 of CM051663.1, read as the reverse complement.
TCTTCCACCATCTCATTCCTCTGTCCACTACCCACAGAATCCACTCTAGCTGCTGGGATTTTAGGGTGTGCTCTGCCTCATCAAACTGAGTGCACAGCCCTAACAGAAAACAAGGCAAAAGATGGTCAAGGCTTACCAGCAGGACAAAAGTCCATCTTGAAGAGTGCAATGTAATTTCAACAAAAGTATTGTTCCTCGTCACCTTCTGCTTGTTCAGATGCTTCACAGAACTGAAACAACTTGGAGCCAGTGACCAAGATCATAGCAGCATTGGGGTGGGCGGGTTGCCCTGTGGCTCCGCCCTTCCTCTCCTGGTCCCTCAGACCACATCTCATGAGCTTGCACCAATGAAGGAAATTGTATGTGCATACTGCTATGAGACAACAGGGGCTCCCTGGCTACCTCTAAAATGCAAATCCACAAATGTGTTTCCATTCCAGCAGCTTTCTGGGGAATCTGAGCACACATCTGTGTTTGAGGGGACTGGAACAAGAAGTGAGAAGCTGATAGTACCTCAGGCTTTTGTCTGAGATACTCTGAGGAAAGAAGGGGGGGAAAAAAAGGAAGTTCTTGATTCAGAAAACCCATCTGATTTGGGAAGTGGTTTCATTTTAAAGGAAAGATTCTTCCTGTGTTAATTCTGCAGCAGGTGGTAGGGGATGAATGCTCCAAAATTGGAGGGTAGTTAATGGAAGTGGTAAGAGTCTTTTTCCTTCACCACTGCCCACTAAGCAACTTGTACTTTAAGTACTTTTCTCCCCCCACTAACATACCATTTTTCTTGGGAAGCCTCCCAAATTTGAGGAGGTAAAAAGTCCTCTCTCAAGGTTTAGTGATATTCCTGCCAGTGGAAGAGCTGGCATTAGCCCAGTGGATTGAAGGAACTTGTGGTTCTCTGTTAATCTGCGAGGCAGAGAGGTGCTCTTTTTCCTCCATCCCCTCCACAAACCCCCAGACGGCCATACACTTGCTCTTCAGTTGGTTGTATTTGGTTGCCATATGATACATGTGGTAAATCTCTGATGTAGGCAATGTAGGGAAAAAGAAGTGTGCGGGACAGCATCAAGCCAGAGCCAGAAGAACTGGTGACTGTGAATAAATGTCAAGGTAAAATTCAAACCAGGTGTGATGCCCAAACAGGGCTCTTGCCTCCTCTAGAACTGAAGCTGTAGAGGGATGGCTCCACTCCATGCACAAACACTTACCTCTGAAGCACTCCACATCCTTAGCTCCCCAAGCTGTTGCTGTACTAACAGGAGGCCTTGAGCAGGACAGCAAAACTGGTCTTGACTTCTGCCTACCATCTTTCCATAAGACAGTGTCTACATTTAGCCTGTATCCAGGGCTAAACTGTAGCAGTTGCTCTGTTACCTGATGTCCCCTTCCTAACGAAGAAGGGGAATCAGGAAAAAGGGAGAATTCCTTTGGGTTGAAGTAGAAACAGATTTAATGAAATAACAAACCTAATACCAACATAAAGTATACAAGCTTCTACTCAGACTAGCCCTCAGGAGTAGCAGAAGACCAAAAGAAAAGAGCCTCAGGAAGACAAATGCTCCTGCCCTTAGTAGACCCCCTCTTTTTATAATGAGCATGATCTAAGTGCTATGGGATACACCTGTGAGTCAGCTTGGGGCAGCTGCCCTGACTGAAACACCCAACTGACTCAGGGATACTCATAGCCTGCCAATCATGGCTGGGCTGTGGGTCTGTTCCTGGGAAACCAGGACAGACAGCAAGGTAGAGTTTGCAAGAGCATTGTGTGTGTAGAAAAATAAGAAATGACTTGTTATTCAGTCCGAGCTAGCATCTGTGTACACTTACAACATTTAGAACAGGGTTTTGTGAGGCTGAAGGTCCTTGACACACTGGGAAAGGAAAAACTACTACCTTCCTCCACTCCTGTCAACTGAGTCTAGCCTGAGATCCTCTGGAGAGAATAACTGCCCCTTGAAAAGGCTTGATGCCAAAGGTAGGATCTGACTGAAGAGTCTGGCTGAGGTCCATTGCTCCAGGGCCATTCAACCTCACAGAGAAAGATACAGATTGCCCTTCCTTCCTCTCAGTTACTTGCATTTGCTGTTACCTCTGGTTATGCTACAGGTTCATTGCTGTTACTGGAGAAGGCAAGTGCTCCAATAAACCTTCACTGAAGAGTGGGAGACATCCCAACTTTAAAGATGTCAAGGGGTGGCAGAAATCCATAGTAAATCCACACAGACAACCATAGGCAGGGTCATAACCCATGATCTTTAGGAAGAGTCAGTGGCAAATATTTAGCACTCACTTTCCATCATCAGTGTCAAGATTTTCAAAGAAGAAGCTAGGAGCTAACTTGGGAGAGATAAAAGGAAGGAGAAGAGAGCGAGCTTTATTAATGCAAACTGATTTCAAGCCATTACACCCATGTCTGCCCTGACCTTCATCACATCCAATGTCCATGCTTAAAATATATCAGAGGCCTGTCTTTGGGTCACAAATTGCCAAGAGCCCACCCCTTGTAAACTCAGTTTCTGTCTTGTGAGTCTGGGCGACATCAGAGGAGTGTTGACTGCCCCACAGTCTGGCCCAGTGTCCCAGTCCATGCACTGGGACTGGGTCCAGGCTGTCACCTCCAGTCCTGCCAGCATTACTTTTCAGAAAAGAAAATAACTGTTTCAATAGTGTTGCAGCTGACATCAAGCAGACACGCCATCCTAAAGTACTTCCTTGAAAGACCTGATCTTGCCTGCCTCAAAGGTAGGTGACATATATGGGCAGCTTGATCAGGGCTGCTCTTATACATGTGGCTGTGGGCAGGTCAAACCACAAGCGCCCTGCAAACACCAAAACTGATGCCTCTGTGCACTATAAAAGTACTCTCAGCCACTCCAGCAGGAAGCAATGCAAAACCCGTACTAGTGTCTCTAATACTTGCTTCATCTCTTAATTCCTTAATGCTTCCTTCTCATAGGTTTTCCTACCTGTCTTTTGGAATCCCTGACTGCCCCATTTTGAGACCTTGTCTACTAATTTAGTTCAATGATCACCTCCACTTCTTGTACTCTCCTGGTTCTGGTAGCCTTGCTTTTAACAGACCTTGAAGCACTTTAAATGCTTTCAGTTATTTCAGCCAGAGGAGTCAGAATGGGAAATGCAGCATTAAAAAAATGCAGAAATCTATTTTGTGTAAAAACAAAAAACATGTGAGATGTTGTCTCATGAGGGTACACAAGAAATGAGACAGGATCATATAACTAAACTAAGCCTAGAGCACCCCCATTCTTTCCAAGGTGCAGGGTAAGTATGTCTCCTTCTCCAGGTCCCTAGTCCCCCACTCATTCATGTGACACACAAACTAGTTTGGTTCCAGGCTTACCCAGAAGCAAAACACGCAGTTCTTCTTGTGAGGAAACCTAAACCTGGATGAGAGGCCAGTTTGCTTGAACATCGCAGACAGAAAATACGGATCTGTAGTGAACTCAGGTGGACACCAACACTATCCCAGACAGCAATACACCTGGAAATGCCCTTAAGTAGCGCATGTTCTGTGGTCATGGCATGATAATAGCATGAAAGCACTACAACACAACCCTCTCGTTATTTCAAGTGAAAAAAAAAGGTGGGGGGTGAGGGGTGGGGGTGGACCAAGGGAAAAAGCAAAGACAGGGAGAATGAAGGAGAACAAGAGGAAGGAAAGAGGGAAGGAAGGAAAAAAAAAAAAGGAGAGGAGGAAAGCAGGGAAGCTAGCAAGCACAAAAGCAACCAAGAAAAGGCAAGCAAGCAACCAAGCAAAGAAGAACATATAAAATTTAACTATGCCCCAAGGACACAGAAACATCAAATGGATCCTAGTGAAGACGAGATTTAAACAGTGTGGTCAGAGCTAGCGCATAGCCAGTGGCTCAGAGCACATGGGTTTCCCACTGGTGCTGTCAACAAGGCTAGCATAGATACAGCCTAGGTCAAATACAGACTAAACAAGGAGAATTTTACATGCAGCAAAAACCAACTTATGCTGAAAAATACCCACATTCAGGGGACTGACTCTTATATTGAGCACTGATTCTGGCATCTTCCTCCTTCTAGAGAAACTTGTGGCCTATACATTTGTCCTTGTTCCCCAGGCACAGACCCATGGGCCAGCCATGCAGGCACTTTATGAGTAGCTCCAAGTCAGCTGAGAGTTCCACTCAAGGCAGCTGACTCACAGGTATATCCCATACCACCTAGTCATGCTCATTATAAAAGGAGGTTGCTCAGTGAGGGCGGGGTTCTGCCTCCTCTCCGTGAAGCTCCTTGTTGATGGTGCTCTGTTCCTGCCATCAGCAATGAACCAGGCTGAGTAGAACCCTTTATGTTTTGTGTTGATTGTTTCCTGTTTTGTCATTCTATTAAATCTGTCTATACTGCAACTCATGGGCCTGTTCCTTTTTTCCCCCAATTCTCCTTCCCATCTGGGGAGGGAGTCTTGGGTGATACGCTAACTGCTGCGGTTTAGCCCTGAGTACTGGCTAACCGTAGACAGTTCATTTGGCGCCCAATGTGTGTTTTGAAACCCAGGGCTGAAGTTTAAACAGACGTCACTGGGTAACTCTCCCTCTCACTATGCTGATGTGGGGTGCATGGCCCCCCTTGGGGGACTCCTCGGATATCTGGTCATGGAATCACTGTTGGAGTATGGCTCAGTCTTACTGCTGTTGCTGTTTGGATTGGTGCGGTTTATTGCTTTTGGCCATAGGCTTAGAGGCGTTGCCCTGGTATGTGTTTTGGTGTTAGGCTATGGTGTGATGAATCCAACTTGAATATTAAAAAAGATGATTAAGGGAGTGGAACATCTCCCTTATGAGGAAAGGCTGAGGGAGCTGGGTCTCTTTAGCTTGGAGAAGAGGAGACTGAGGGGTGACCTCATTAATGTTTATAAATATGTAAAGGGTGAGTGTCATGAGGATTGAGCCAGTCTCTTCTCAGTGGCATCCAATGATAGGACAAGGGGCAATGGGTGCAAGCTGGAACATAGGAGGTTCCACATAAATGTGAGGAAGAACTTCTTCACAGTGAGGGTAACAGAACACTGGAACAGGCTGTCCAGAGAGGTTGTCGAGTCTCCTTCTCTGGAGACAGTCAAAACCCGCCTGGACATGTTCCTGTGTGACCTGATCTAGGTATTCCTGCTCTGGCAGGGGGACTGGACTAGATGATCTTTTGAGGTCCCTTCCAATCCCTAACATTCTGTGATTCTGGGATCAGTGATATGGCTGGCTCTATTTGCTGTAAATGTGGTTGTTGCTTTTGATACTAACTGTTATACATCCTTAGTTGAGAAGATAGCCAACTACACTAACCTTAGGGAGTGTGGGATGTGAGAGGAGATAGCACATAGTGCATTTCATTTACCTCTTCTGGGAGTCCCCTCATCCAAATGGAAAAACGGTATAACATTTGCAAAAGAATTTGCAATGATAATGAAAAGGGAGTAATTAAAACAGTTAAAAAATAATCTGATGCAGAGTAGTTAAGCAAGAATCCTTAGAGCTATCAACTGTTAACAGAGATGGTGGATAGGGTGGTGATTATCTTTGTGTGTGTATCACCATATAGTGGACTGCTGGGAGGAGCCCATCTCTGGGAGCAGGATGTCTTGGGGCCATCGGGGTGGGGAGCCATTAGGGGCATCAGAACTGGGAATGGAAGTGTTGTACAGGGAATGCGTTACCTATTATGGGAATTAACTTTAAAAATGCCTCAGATAGGCTGTGTCCAGCAACGGAGAGGCAGGATAGAAAAGCGCACATCAGGAAAATATTATATAATGGTTTATATTCTATTTTTTTGGCGTGCACATTTTGGAGGAGCGATCCCCTGTGCGCCCAGCACTGTATTAAAGAATAGCTGCTTCATAGTCACCCCAACTATTGAGTTCTGACTTCGGCTTTCACGGCATCTCCACACGGAGAGCTGTGACGCCGGCGCATGGGGCAGGGACACCTGCGAGGCTCTCTCTCTCCCAGGAACCTGCAGCCCATGGAGGAGCACCTGAGGCGGCAGCTCGCGAAGTGGGAAGAGTGGCTGGAAATCTGCCTGGCGGAAAAGGACCTGGGGGTGTTGGTTGACAGCCGACTGAACGTGAGCCAGCAAGGGAAGACAACTCCAGCAATGTCATCTGTTAACAGAGATTTCTGTTTCCCAACACATTCTTCTCAGAAGATGCTGAGACTGTGCCTTTGGGCGGTTTTGCTTGTTTCTTAAGATCACACTAAAATCTAATGGGATGTCCAGGCAAGCACTGTGCTTGGACTGCAGCCCTTTCTCCAGTCATCAGAGGCTCCCCAGAGCCAACTCTGTGTATCCTACTTTACGCTGTTCTTCTGCTACGCTAACGACAACCAATGCACGCCTCGGCATTTCTATATGCAGCTGTGTCTATCAGCATGGCTCAAGGCTTGCCAGAACCTCCCACAAGCCCAACAAAACCAGGACAAACCAGACCCAGACCAAGTGGTGGACTCCCACGCAGGGAGCTTACACCTGCGGACTTTGGGAAGTGCCAGCCAGCCTGGAGAACTGCTCTCCTTTAAGTCATTCCTGGTCAGTGCTCACCTCACCTCTTTTCCTACTTTGTCACCCTTGCACGTACAGGCATCACTCACCTTTTGTTCTTCAGCGCTCCTCCACACCTCTCCCAGCTCCCAGTGAAGTGAAAGGTTTTCCCTTTGGAGCTGGGACAGTTGTTCCTGCAGCGCTTCTGCCTTCCTGACAGCAGCTATTCTCTCTCGGTCTGCCTCAGCCTGCAGATCACGCCACTCCTCTGCCTGCCTCCGGGCCTGACGTAGTTCTCTTTCTGAAGCTATCTTTTCCTAGAGGGCTTTTTTCAGGTGACCCACTTCCTTCTGCAGCCCACTAGCTTTCCTTTCAGCTTCGTCCCAAGCTATCGTTGGTGTCCTGCGCCTGAGCTGTGTGCTCATGCACACTGAGACATTGCCCATACGCACTTGGAAACGCCCCAGCGTATACAACAAGACTTTCTGATGGCTGCTGACATCCAGGGTTTGGGTGGGAAGAAGATGAATGCCCCTCTGCTATCAAGATTGGGGCCATGATGTTCCCTGCCTGCTCAAAGTTAAAGATCACAAATTGACAGAATTTAGGAAATCAGCTCAAATCGAGAGAGAGTGGCAGCATTTCCTACAACCAGGAGAGGACTGTCACCAACTTGACGTCAGATTAGAAAAGTTTTCAACAATTCTACATTAGACATTATTCATGGAAAAGTCTTATTTAGCATTAGCATGCAATCTAATCCTATAATGAAGACTTTAAATTAAAATCTTTGGGTTTAAATACCTCTTCCTCCCAGCTTTTGATCATCCTGATGGGTTCTATACCCAGCACATCCTGGCCCTCTGGCGGGAGCTCACTGCTCCCAGAGGACATGGGCGCCACCCGTGCCCTCCTGCGCATAAGGAACCGCCAGATCCTCTTCATGGCCAGCAGGAATGGGCACTGCACTGCCTTGCTTTGCCTCCAGAGAGGCTGTGGAGTCTCCTTCTCTGGAGATTTTCAAGACTCGCCTGGGTGCAGTCCTGAGTGATGTGCTCTAGGGGATCCTGCTTCTAAGCAGGGGAGTTGGACTGGGTGATCTCTGGAGGTTCCTTCCAACTCTGAATATTCTGTTATTACGTGATTCCCCAGGCAATGGTGGCAGGCAGGACTTGGTGGGAGCTGTAGGGTGCTGGCAGCAAACTGAGGAGCTGAGTCCCGAGGAGCAGCAAGACCCAGGCAGCTGTTGATGGGCTGAGCCACCACCAGCAGCAGCACCACCACCAGCACTCTACTACCAGCAGCAGCACCAGCAGCAGCACCACAACTAGCACTATACCAGCAGCAGCACCAGCAGCAGAAGCAGAACAAGCACCAGCAGGTCCTGTGTGCGCAGGGGCTGTGCCAGGCAGGACTTGGCGGGCGTGCTCGGGTGCCAGATGCAAACCGAGGAGCCGAGCCCCAAGGAGCAGCAGGACCCAGGCAGCTGCTGATGGGCTAAGCAACCACCAGCAGCAGCAGCACCACCACCAGCACTGTACAACTAGCAGCACCAGCAATACCAGCACTATGGCACCAGCACCACCAGCAGCACCACCAGCACGAGCACCAGCACGTACTGTGTGCGCAGGGGCTGTGCCAGTGCCCTGGGACTGGCATGCATTGCCACGGAAGCCTCAGTGATATAATAGTGCACTCAGAGCACATGCTCAGAGCCTCCTGAGGTCCAACAGGGCCAAAGGTAAAGTCTGGAACCTGGGCCGGGGCAACCCCAGTATCAATACAGGCTGGGGGATGAAGGGATTGAGAGCAGCTCTGAGGAGGACTTGGGGGTACTGGTGGAAGAAAAGCTGGACATGAGCCGGCAATGTGCCCTCGCAGCCCAAATAGCCAAAGGTGTCCTGGGCTGCATCACCCGCAGTGTGGGCAGCAGGTCCAGGGGGGATTCTGCCCCTCTCCTCTGCTCTGGTGAGACCCCCCCTGCAGTGTTGTGTTCAGCTCTGGTGTCCTCAGCACAGGAAAGACATGGACTTGCTGGAGCGAGTCCAGAGGATATCATTAAGATAACCGAGGGCTGGAGCACCTCTGCTCTGGGGACAGGCTGAGAGAATTGGGGGTGTTCAGCCTGGAGAAGAGGAGGCTCTGGTTAGACCCTACTGTGGCTTTTCAGTACTTAAAGCAGACCTATGGGAAATGTAGGGACAGACTATTTAGCAGGGCCTGTGGCCATAGGACATGGGGTAATGGTTTTAGTCTGAAAGAGGGGAGATTCAGACTAGATACAAGGAAGAAATTTTTTCCGATGAGGGTCGTGAGACCCTGGCCTGGTTGCCCAGATTGGTGGGAGATGCCCCATCCCTGGAAGCATTCCAGGTCAGGTTGGATGGGGCTCTGCATGACCTGATCTAGTTGAAGATGTCCCTGCCTGTGGCAGGGGGGTAGACTGAATAACCTTGAAAGGGCCCTTCCCACCCAAATGGTTCTGTGATTCTGTGATCCTATGATGCTAACACCCTGCTGCAGCAGCTCAGTTCCTGCGGGGTGAGAACGTGAAGGGCTGCAGCAGTTTCTGGTTGCTCACACAGACATACACGTACTGAGGGAACCATCTCTTCATTCATCCATTCCATGTGACTAACCCAAAGCTCCCAGCTGTCGCAGCTTCAGAAATGTAAAAATATAGGAGAAGATGTGTAGATAACATTACAAGAAAATGATGCCACATAAAGTATTAGGAGAGCTGCACAGAGATAAAGCAGAATGGTCCTGGGATCAAAAATCTCTTTGGAAAAGACAAATCTCTCAAACAGCAGAACTGGGTCTCTGATGTCCTTGCAGAGTCAAATTACTAGAAAGATGAGCTAAGGCAAGACCATATATGGAAGAGGAGGCCCAAACTTCCCCTGGGACACCTGAGAGACTTAAGATGTAGGTGTTAGGGAAATATAAGCTTGGAGTGACGATCTCACCAGTGCCTGGATGTCTCAACATTGTCTGTGTTATGCTTCACCCACCCAAGGCTGTGCTATTGTGGGGAACCCTCAGCATCCCCCTTCCTGCAGCTAAAAGAGAGATAAGCATGTATACCACAAACAAGATGCATTTGTTCTCAGCATCCCCATTGCTGCATCTCAAGGGAGATGAGCAGGACAATTCCCAATTCCTGCATCTAAAGGGAGATAAGCAGGACAATTCACATGGATACTACACACAGGACACATCAGCGTGCACACTCTGGCAACAAGGAGGTCTTCAAGAGGAAAAGGAAGGAGGGATGGAGATGGCTCCTAACGACCCTCAGATGACCCCTGCAGTGATACCCACCCAGAGTCAGTGGGTGGAGAAAGAGACTATATCTAGCAGCAACAGCTCACAACTAATTTGAAGACCTTCCCCACCAATCAATGACCGGACTTGCGAGACATCGCTGGATCCGTGGTGGTAACGCCCCCGCCCCGCTCTATCTCTCGTGATACTGCTTATTTTTATATCCACTTCTTCCCTATCGCTCTTTGATTTTTTAAGTACTCACACCTTTGTAATAAACTATAGACATTTGACCTCATTCGTGTCTTAATTTCACCTCTGGGATCAAAACGAATCTCCCTTGGCCCGAACCAGGTTAAGACAGGAACTTATTTATGTGGAAAACTTCCCCATAGGAAATTACCAGTGAAATGGGGAAAGATAAAGACAAGCAGGATATAATGATATAGTCATCTGCCCTTTTAAAGGGCAGTAAATGATCCTCCAAGAGGAAATCTCAAGCTAAACAGGGTTAACAGTGTGATTGCTCCAGCGCTCACCTCAGGGTCACAGTAGCCACATGCTAGTGAAGTCCCCTGATCATCAGGGATTATGCTTTAATTCTCATATAAAATTTCAGTTCAGTGCTACTGTGCTATAAACATATTTTTAAAAAAACAGAGAGACTCAAAAGTTTAGAACTACAGAAAACACTGCTCAGCTCCAAAGATACCACCGAAAAACGGTACCTGTGTAACTCACGATTTCCTTTTTCGAATATTTGCAGTACAATATTCCACTCAGAACAGAGCTCACAATCTCACGTGAAACTGCCCTACAGCTCTGGGAGAGCCTCTCTGCAGCTGCTTCTCCCAGCCATAACTGCTCCTTCAGTGTTTCCAGACGAGGCATTTGCCCGATGCTCTGTACAGGTTCAGCTGAAGGCTCTGTCATTGCTACCAAGTTAAAAACAAAGCAACAAAAACCCACACCCTCATTTTCTGGGGACATGACGGTGAGCATATCCCATGTCTCAGTTCCTACGAAGTTGTCAACTTTTATCATACAAATTCATAACGTATTTGTTAAATACTAGGTTTAGCATCAGTAGAAGTTGAGACAATTTAAAAGATTAATTAGACCATGCTTTTTCTGTGTGCGATTTTTTGGCATTAATCCAAAGAATGCATTAAGGTCAAAAGGGCACTCCAAGGAAATCCAGGCCAGTCAGCCTGTCCTGGTTCCCCAGGCGCAGCCCCATGGGCCAGCTGTGCAGGCAGGCCACGAGCAGCCCTGCGTCAGCTGGGAGATCCAATCAAGGCAGCTGCCCCAAGCTGCCTGCCAGGTATATCCCGTAACACTTAGTTCACGCTCGTTATAAAAGGAGGGAGCTCACTGAGGGTGGAGTTCCTGTGTCCCGTGTCGTTGGACAGTGAGTTCCAATTCCCAGCCTCTCTGTCCAGCTCCTGGTCCCCACTTCTCAGTTCTTCCATGGCTGCCCTGCGGTCCGTCATGATCTTCCCTTTCTCTCTGGCTTCCCTTGCCCTGGATTCCGCTCCCTAGTTTTCAATTTCTTCTTTCTCCATCTCTCTGTCCAGCTCTGGATCCCAATTTTTTAATTGTTCCTTCTCTTCCCTGTGACCCAACTTTCTTCTCCCTCACCCTCTTATCAGTCTACTCCCCCACCTCTTGCTCCCGCTCCCTATGCTTTAATTCCTCACTCTGCCCAACAGCTGTTGGTACATCTCCTGTATGTGTTGCTCTCTGTCTGGCTCCTCGTCCCTATCTTTGCATTGCTCTGTCTCCTCCCTGTAGCTCATTGCTATCCTTATCCCTCCTTCCCTCCCTCTCTCTGCCCTCTTGCTGCTCCCTGGCCGTTTTTTCCTTCTCCACCCCTCTCTGCCTGGCTCTGGATCCCTATGTTTCCATTTCTCCCTCTCTGTCCTGTGGCTGGTCAGTCCTTTTCCTTTCTCGTTCTTTGCCTGGCTCCCCGCCCCTGTCATTCAGTCTCTTCCTTCTTGGCCCTGTTCCTCCACCTCACTATTTCTCGCTTCCTGCCCCTGGTTTTAAATCCCTTCCCCTCTGCCGCACAGCCTGTCGCTTTTTTCAATTCTCCATCTCACTCTCTCTGTCTCACTGCCCTGCTTTTTAGTTCTTCCTCTCTGCTCTGTACCCCACCACTATTTTTGCCTTTCTCTGCCCCTCTCTGCCCAGCTCCCTGTCTCTATTCATTAATTCCTCCCTCTTCTTCCTGCACCCACTGCTATTCCCTGCCATCTCCATCTCTCTGTCCAGCTCCCTGTCCCCAGTTCTTAATTCTGCCCTCTATCCTCCTCGGAGCCTGTCTGGATTTTTTCCTCGGTCTCTCTCTCTCTTTGTCCAGCTCCCTCTCTCCATCTTTTAATTCCACATTCTCTGTCCCAAGCCCCTCGCTATTTGTTTGTCTTCCTCCATCTCTCTCTGTCTGCCTCACTACTGCTGTTTTTTATTTCCTCCCTATCTCTCTTGTAGCCCATTGCGTTTTTTTTCTCCCTTTCTCCACTTCTCTCTGTCTGGCTCCCAGTCCCTGTTCTTTAATTCCTCCCTCTTCCCTGTAGCTCACTGCTATTTTTTTCCATTCTCCATCATGCTCTGCCTGGTCCCCTTCCGTATTTATCAATTCCTCCCTCTCTGCCCTGTGGCACACCCCTTTTTCCCAATTTATTTCTGCCTCTCTCTGTCCAGCTCCCTGTCTGCAGTTTTCAGATTCCTTCCTCTGCCCCACTGCCCATGCGATCTTTCGCCTTTCTCGATTTCTCTCTGGCCAGCTCTGTCTTTATTCATTAATTCCTCCCTCTCTGCCTTGTAGCCCGTCACTTTCATCCTTTCTTCATCTCCCTGGCTCTGGCTCCCTGATGGCCCCATTTTAGGTTTCCCCCCTTCTTCTTTCTGTACGTATTGCTGTTCTTTTTGCTCCCCGGCTCTCCTTTTTCTGCCTCCCCGTCCTCATGTCTTAACTCTTCCCTCTCTGCCCTGTAGAGCATAGTTCTGGGGTTCACTCTGTGTCATTCCCCACCCCGCCCCTTCCCTCCGTTGTTCGCCGTCCCAGCTCTTGTTCCATTCCTCCCTCTCTGCCCTGTTCCTTCTAGCTTTTTTGTCTTCCTCCATCTCTCTCGGTCTGGGTCCCTGCCCCTGTTCTTGCCTCCCTCTCTGGCGCTCTGCTGGTCCCAGGTTTTTCTTGCATCTCCATACAGCTCCCCGTATATCTTTGTCAGTCCCTGTCCTACTCCCTCTCCCGCTTTCTGCTGCCTCTCTCCCTGTGGCTTCTTCACCGCTGTCGGGCTCCTGTCGCCATCCTTCTCTCCCTGCCCCGTTCCCTGACTCGTGCTTTCGCATTACACCTGGGGCACAGGGGTCGCGGTCAGGGCCGGTGTCCCCCGGTGCATGCCGGGAGCTGCCGTGGGGCGGGAGCCACTCGGTGGCGGCCATGCAGTGCTTGGCAGTGCACGCTGGGAAGTGTAGTTTTCGCCTGGCGCTGCGGGCAGCTCTGTGGGTGTCGCCGCGCTCTCTGCTGCCTTGCGGTGGGAATTGGACACTACAGCTCGGGATCTGCGCACGCGCACTGGCCGGGACCGCAGGGGCAAAAAGGGTACGAAAAACTGCCCCCCCCCCGCTGAGCACCAACTAAACCCGGGTGGGCCGGGTGGCATCCAGAAACCATGAGGCTGACAGCCCGTGGCCACGAACTGCGACGAGCTGCATACCATCACCCCTGCCCTGAGAGACTGCTTCAGTGGTTGAAACCTGAAATCCTGGACTAAAGGAACTCAATGAACTTTCATATAGAAAGACAAATCGTGAACTAGTGAGATGTATAGATAGATAGATATAGATATATGTAAATAGTTGAAGACAAAGTGAGCATGACATAAATGTTATGAAGTAAGGGGTGGAAAGTCCTGGTTTGGATAAAACAGAACCAGTTTTCCTTTCAGTGGTTTCACTTTTCAGTTAAGTCTCTAAGACTGCACTTTCTGAAGTCAAAAACATGTTTTTCAGACACAGTCCGCTCCTAGAAGCTATAACACTTGATGTTTATAGTTAGTACTAAGCTCACAGTACTACCCCCTCCTCCCCCACCACCCTCCCCCCTTCCTCCCCTCATCCCCAAACCGTCGAATTCCCTCCCTTCTCTGCCCTGCCTTCTCCACCCTCCCTTCCCTTTTCTCCCCTCTCTCCTATCTCCCCTCCTCTTCCCTCCTCTCCTTTCAGAGGCTTTAGAGGGTCTCTTTGGCATGCTTTTGTCTCTGGAGCCTTATTTGTACCCCTCTCGGTCCTGTCCTCCATCTTGTTTGCCTGCAACAGGTCAGTGTCTCCTTCAGGACATCTGTGCTGCGTTCAAATCCTCTCCCTGGTATGTTTGTGCCCTTGAGCCTTATCCTGTCTCTCCAGCCACCTCAGCACCTCTCTATTTTTGTCATGATGCTTCCTCAGAGCTTACTCATGTTCCATGGTCATCCTTTAGTTCTGCAGCAGGCTTTGCATCTTTTGTATTTGGAGACAAGTCTTTCTCAGGCTTTGGTTGTGCCCAGATGTCACTGGCTAACTCTCCCTCTCACTATGCTGATGTGGGGTGCATGGTCCCTTGGGGGACTCCTTGGATATCTGGTCTTGGAATCACTGTTGGAGTATGGCTCAGTCTTACTGCTGTTGCTGTTCGGATTGGTGCGGTTTATTGCTTTTGGCCATAGGCTTAGAGGTGTTGCCCTGGTATGTGTTTTGGTGTTAGGCTATGGTGTGATGAGTTCACTTGTAGTTACACCCATTTCTCATCTCTGGGACCTGGTGATGGGCACCATGACTCTGGAACACTCTTGGGATGCCTCAACAGTTCTACTTGTGTTATCAGGTATTTTGAATATTTTCCAGTTTCTTGTCCCGCTGTGAATGCAACCATGGCATAGAGTTGGGTACTCTGTGGCTGCTACATCTTCTGCCACATGCCCTACAGTCAGCGCGGCCCCTGCAGGAGGTTGTGCAGATAGTCTGACCCTGCTGGTGGATGGTGCAGCTGCCCGGCGTACTCAGCCAGTGCCAACCACCCCTGTATATAAGAAGCAATACACTAGAACAGCAGGGCGGGAAGAAAACACTATGCAATCTTTGTCATTTAGTGAGTTGCGAGGCATCTGCAAAGATTATGGTTGTCATGGAGGTGAGCTCCTGGTTTCTTGGCTGCTCCAGTGCTGGGGTAACAGAGCTGAGGGTGTCGAACTGGACGGCAATGAAGCTAAGCAGCTGGGTCAGGTATCAAGGGATGTAAACGTTGATAAAGGTCTATCAAGAGAAGCACAGCCCCTCAGTTTTTGGAGACAACTCCTACTGAGTGTGAAAAACAGGTATCCCTATCGAGACGATGCTGTGTACAGGTCAAGTGGATGGCAATTGACAGAGGTGTCCAGTATCTAAGAAATAGCCGTGCGGGAGCTGATTTTCACTACTCTGGACGACCCTCAGACGCCAGTGGATCCAGATGCACTTAGAGTTACTGGACCCATGTGGCACAAGTGGGTGTTGAGTGTGCCACCAGCTTATGCCAATGTATTGGCATTATTTAGCTGGAAAGATGATGAGGCACCAACAGTAGGAGACCTGGAGGCTCGACTGAGGCAATGTGCAGATAATCTTTCTTTGTCCCCACGGGCTGGCATCTCTGCCGGGGAAGCACCATTGGATAACTCCACAGCACTGCTCACTAAAGTTCTTGACAGACTGTCCCAGATGGAGGACATCTTACACTCCCTGTCAATACCAACGCAGGTTTCTGCCGTGGAGAGAAAGCGATCCCGTGACAGGCCTGTGAGTGACAGACGGCGTACACCACGGGGTGCTCTGTGGTTCTTCTTGAGAGACCATGGAGAGAACATGAGGAAATGGGATGGCAAGCCTACATCAGCTCTACAGGCACGTGTCCATGAACTGAAAACCAGAAATATTGCAAGAGGAGGATCTGCCAGGAGAAGTGCTGCTGCAGTCTCCAGAAGGCAGCCCCCAAGACAACATAGTTGGGCTTCAGATCCTAATTTACGACGCGTGCCCAATGAGAACAAGTGTAGCCCATGTGAGTATCTTGGGCCCATGTGCCAATGACAGCTATTTTGTTCAGGGTTAGAGATGCCCTGCCTCCAGCCAGGTGGAGGAGAGGGACAACAGAGTCTATTGGACTGTGTGGATACGATGGCCTGGCACATCTGTCCCACAAAAATACAAGGCTCTGGTGGACACTGGTGCGCAATGCACCATAATGCCATCCAATTACATCGGGACGGAGTCTATTTCAATTGCTGGAGTGACAGGAGGATCACAGGAATTGACTGTAGTTGACGCTGAATTCAGCCAGACTAGATGTGAGTGGCAAAAGCACCGTATTGTGACTGGCCCTGATGCCCCATGCATCCCTGGTGTGGATTATCTTAGAAGGGGATACTTCAAAGACCCGAGAGGGTACCACTGGGCATTTGATATAGCAGCAGTTGAGATGGATGAAATTGACCTGCTGTCTACCCTGCATGGCTTATTGGAGGACCCTTCTATTTTGGGGCTGCTGAAGGTTGAGGACCAGAAGGTGCCTGTTGCTACTAGAACAGTGCACCGATGACAGTATCGGACAAATCGAGACTCCCTGAACCTCATCCAGAAGCTGATTGGCCAACTAGAGAGCCAAGGGATGGTCAGCAAGACACGCTCACCCTTTACTAGTCCTGTCTGGACAGTGTGGAAGTCCAGTGGAGAGTGGAGACTGACTGTGGACCAGTGAGTGCTGCTGTGCTGGACATGCTAGAACTCCAGTATGAACTGGAGTCCAAGGCGGCCAAGTGGTACGCCACGATTGATATTGCCAATGCATTTTCTCAATCCCATTGGTGACGGAGTGCAGGCCACAGTTTGCTTTCACCTGGAGGGGTGTCCAGTACACCTGGAATCGACTGCCCCAGGGGTGGAAGCATAGTCCCACGATTTGCCATGGACTGATCCACTCTGCACTAGAAAAGGGTGGAGTGCCCAAACTTCTGCAGTATATTGATGACATCATTGTATGGGGTAATACCGCAGAAGAAGTTTTCGAGAAAGGGAGGAGAGTAATTCAAACTCTACTGAAAGCCAGGTTTGCCACCAAAAGAGTCAAGGGTGAAGGTCAAGGGACCTGCTCGAGAAATCCAGTTCCTAGGAATTAAATGGCAGGAGAGACATCGCCAGATCCCATTAGATGTAATTAACAAAATAACAGTGATGTCCCCACCAACCAGCAAAAAGGAGACACAAGTTTTCTTAGGTGTGGTGGGTTTCTGGTGAATGCACATCCCAGACTACAGTCATATTGTGAGCCCTCTACATGAAGTGACCAGGAAAAAGAATGACTTTGAATGGGGCCCTGAGCAAGAACAGGCCTTTGAACAAATTAAGCAGGAAATTATCCATGCAGTAGCCCTTGGGCCAGTCCGGATGGGTCAAGATGTTAAGAACATACTTTACACTGCAGCTGGGGAGAACGGACCTACCTGGAGCCTCTGGCAAAAGGCTCCAGTTGAAACTTGAGGTCAACCCTTAGGGTTTTGGAGCCGAGGATACAGAGGATCAGAATCCTGCTACACTTCCACTGAAAAAGAAATACTGGAGCATATGAAGGAGTTCAAGCTGCTTCAGAAGTAGTTGGCACTGAAGCACAGCTCCTTCTGGCACCACGATTGCCAGTATTGAACTGGGTGTTTAGAGGGAAGACTCCATCCACACACCATGCAACAGATGCGATGTGGAGTAAGTGGGTTGCACTGATCACTCAGCGGGCTACAGTAGGAAATCCCAACCGCCTGGGTATCCTGGAAGTAATCATGGACCAGCCAGAAGGCAAAGATTTTGGAGTGCCACCAGAAGAAAAGGTGCTGCGTGCTGAAGAGGCCGCCCCCCATATGGTGATCTGCCAGAAAATGAGAAGCAGCATGCTTTGTTCACCGATGGATCCTGTCGTCTTGTAGGAAAACAGCATAGGTGGAAAGCTGCTGTGTGGAATCCTACATGACAGGCTGCAGAAGCAGCCGAGGGTGAAGGTGAATCAAGTCAGTTTGCAGAAGTAAAGGCCATCCAGCTGGCTTTAGATATTGCCGAGTGGGAGAAATGGCCAATATTTTATCTGTACACTGACTCATGGATGGTGGCAAATGCCCTCTGGGGGTGGCTAAAACAATGGAAAGAAAATAACTGGCAGCGCAGAGGCAAGCCCATCTGGGCTGCCTCACTGTAGCAAGATATTGCTGCCTGATTAGATAAGCTGGTTGTAAAGGTACGCCATGTAGATGCCCATGTACCCAAGAGTCGGGCCAATGAAGAACATCAGAACAACCAGCAGGTGGATTGGGCTGTAAAGGTAAAAATATCTCAAGTGGACCTGGACTGGCAACGCAAGGGTGAATTATTCTTAGCTCCATGGACCCATGATAATGTCAGGACATCAAGGTGGGGATGCGACGTATAAATGGGCTCGTGACTGAGGGGTGGACTTAACCACGGACACTATTGCACAAGTCGTCCACGAGTGCGAGACATGCCACAGTTAAACAAGCCAAATCAGTAAGACCCCAGTGGTATGGAGGGTGCTGGCTGAAATATAAATACGGTGAGGCCTGGCAAATTGACTACATCTCACTGCTGCGAATACGCCAAGCCAAGTGCTATGTTCTCACGATGGTGGAAGCCACAACTGGATGGCTAGAAACATACGGTGTGCCCCATGCCACTGCTAGTAACACTATTCCAGGTCTTGAAAATCATTGTGGTGCCATGGAACCCCAGAAAGGATCGAGTCAGACAATGGAACCCATTTCTGAAATAGCCTGAGACACCTGGGCTAAGGAGCGTGGGATAGAATGGATATACCACATCCCTTACCATCCACCCACTGCTGGCAAAGTCGAGCAATGCAATGGGCTGCTGAAGGCCTCACTGCGTGATGGCACATTTAAAAACTGGGACCAACATCTAGCAAAAGCTACCTGGTTAGTTAATTCTAGGGGGTCTGTCAATCGAGCTGGCCCCGCTCAGTCGAAGCTCCTCCATACTGTGGAAGGAGACAAAGGCCCAGTGGTGCATGTGCGGAATATGTTGGGGAAAACCCCATGCGTGGGGTTGCCTTTGCTCAGGGACCCGGGTGTATGTGGTGGATAATGCAAGAAGATGGACAAGTAAGGTGCATTCCACAAGGAGATCTGATTCCACGTGAGAACAGGCAGTAATTGGAATTGTGGGATGTTAACTGTTATATGATGCTGCCTGTTAATATTTTCCCAGTACCAGCATTCTCCCCACGAATTGGAGAGCACAAAGCATCCCAGATTGGAGCACCAGATGAACATTGCATTGTTTCAACCCATCCTAAAGGACTATCATTCAATGAACCTATACTTCTGTAAATATTGAGAAACGGGAAGAACAGACACTTGGGCATGATGTAGACGGCATGGGATAAGGGGTAGAATGGTGTCCTGGTTCCCCAGGCACAGACCCATGGGCCAGCCATGCAGGCAGCCATGAGTAGCCCCAAGGCAGCTGACTCACAGGTATATCCCATACCACCTAGTCATGCTCTTTATAAAAGGAGGTTGCTCAGTGAGGGTGGGGTTCTGCCTCCTCTCCGTGAAGCTCCTTGTTGATGGTGCTCTGTTCCTGCCATCCGCAATGAACCAGGCTGAGTAGAACCCTTTATGTTTTGTGTTGATTGTTTCCTGTTTTGTCATTCTATTAAATCTGTCTATACTTCAACTCATGGGCCTTTTCCTTTTTTTCCCCAATTCTCCTTCCCATCTGGGGAGGGAGTCTTGGGTGATAATACTAACTGCTACAGTTTAGCCCTGAGTACTGGCTGACCATAGACAACATTAAAGAAACCCACTATGACAACTGCAGCAACATCTGGGAAAGGAGCAAAACAGATGAGAACAAGGGCATATCTCATCAAGGAATGCACTCCTTGGAAAAGTGGGAGGCTGGCGGAAGAAGCAAAGAACATTTTCCAGGTGACAGAGATTATTTCAACAAGGCAAAAAGAAGAGCTGGCGATGGCCGCTCCTTGCTCCTAGACATACCTGGCTCAGAGGTGCAAAGTTCTTGGCTACACAAGAGGTGTCAACAAGGGAACAAGACAACTGGGTGGGAGTGGATGGTGAGTGGCCTATATTATATCCAGAGGACTGGGACAGGTCGGATATGTCCTGGGTTGGATTCAGGTGGGATTTGTTCCTTTTTTTCCCTTCCTATCACTCCTCTTCACATCCACCACCCCACAGGTAAAGCAGGCCTCCTGTGCCTCCCAGAGCTAGTGGGAACAGGGACAGAAAGAAACAGATCCCTGGAAGTCAGCACTTCTGATACAGGATTGCGATTAGATCCAGTAATTGCTACTGCCACTGCACGTCCTTCCCAGGTGTGGTTATCTCAGGCTGAGGCTGTGCAGGCAAGAGTTGGAAGTATGTGTGATGGGGGCATGCAGGCTGGATCAGCAGTCCTCATCTCATCAGCCAAGGGCAGATTACGCAGACTGCTGCAGATCAATGCTCCAGCTGCTCCCTGTGCCTCAAACCTTTTTTTTTTTTTTTTTCTTTCCCCAGGATGCTTTCTGACTGTACACAGAGACTTAAATTGGAGCTGGAAATATCTGTTGTTCTGGTGGTCACAAAGGGAAATATCAAACTGACAGGGTGGGTGCACTTTTCTACTACTCGATAGAGGCTTAAAATAATTGTGTATATATAAAGGAAGTATAAATATTTCCTAGTATTTTCAAGAGGATAAAGAGAGTGACAAAGCTAATGCCAAATATTTCTCTGTGCTGAACATGTCAACAGTACTTCCACAGCTACCCACAGAAAGACAAAGTACAGGTCTGTGCAAATTCAACAGCCCTTTCAGGAGGTTTCGGCTGCCATTCAGGTTGGGCTTAGGGATTCCAGTATGTCAGGATAGTTAGACACTTCTTACATGGTATTGTAGGGATTATGAGCTGCACAGACAGTATTTTGATGCAAGGTAAAACAGCACCAGAGCAAAGACAATAACAGGATTTTGCATGTAACAATTGGAATAAAATAAACCTTGTCCAGTGTGAGGAACAATAGCCAGAGCAGTAGCTCAGGATGCAAATGTGCAGGCAGTAAGTAAAGTTACTGGTGCAGAGTACTTTGAGTAGGCTGTTCTCAGCTTCTTTTATTAACTCGAGGAACTAGAGGCCATTTTAAAGGTAGAAAGATGATGATTATGAAAGGCCACAGGAAAAAAAAAACAAAACAACTCTTCTAAAGATTACAGGAGGGTCACTTAGGGTCTGACAAACTTGAATGAAGAGACAGAGATATTTTTTTGGTTGGACTCGGAAGATTGAAGCTTTATGCCTTTGGGGGACAAAAAAAAAAGGTAGAAGTGAAGCAGATTTTATTTTGGTAGTTCAGGAAATATTAGTCTTGTAAAACAGAGGAGCTATAGATTTCCTTAGTACTCTGAACAGCTCTTTTCACTTCCCTGATGCAGCCTTCCTAGAAGATACCATAGCTCACCAGAAAAGATATGTATTAGATTTGGTTTCACAAAACATTGTGTATCCAGCATCTGGTAATGTATGAAGAGTGCTAGCAGGCAGGGGAGTCAAGTTAAGCACTTGACAGTCAGGTTAGAATTTACACGTGTAATCTCTAGTCCCTGTTACCTCCTCTGTACAACAGGCAGATGAAAAATGTTGTTGAACCATCTGAGCACCTCGTGGGAAAGAATGCACAGTCAGACATTGATCTGTGTTTATCACCATTAAGTAACGGTGGTATCAGTGAGACAGGGGTTGTCACTGGCTGAGAACTAAATGTCTGTAAGAACGGAAAACTATATCAGAATCACTGGGTACTTGCAGAAGTATGGTCAACTAGATAAGGCCAATCCATAAAAAAACGCTATGATTTAGAGTCTGTGAACAACTTCTCAAGGGAAGTGCAAGTGTGAATCAGCCACCACAAAGAACTTGATGCCCAAAGGTCTATGCCGTGGTTTTCTGCTTAATTGGGTACATAGTGGAGAAGAGGTGGAGGACATGAACCTCTTCCAGCGCTCCAGATAGGAGGATGGCAGTGGACCTGCTGTTCAGCAGGTCCAAAATGGTAAAGGCTGAGAGCTGTCACACACTGAAGACAGAGGAGCCTCCATAACACAATGTATCAGGAATGGACCACCCACCCCTCATTGCAGTAGGACTAGTCTCCAGAAAAGCCCATGAGTAAGACAGGACCAAGACTCAGTAAACACCATTTGCAAGTTAAGTTGCTTGTGAGTTATGTTGTACATGTAGGTAGTTCGTGTTCAGTGAGTCTGGATTGGAAACTTCATTTTTTTTATAAGCTTTTGCTTGACAGAGTAAATTGAGGCTAAAGAAGCCCTTGGTATGGCCATGTTAGGAAACAGACCCTGTATGAAGCAACTCCACAACCTGTCTAACAGGGACTGCAGAACATGATGCATCGCCCCGCTTCAGTAAGGATCTGCGCTCTAAATTCAGGGCAGGCTTTTCCAAGGAGCATGGCAGTCAGTGAGGAACCACAGCAGTGAGGGGAGGGGAGGTGGCTGCAACAGGGAGGGGTGGGAGTTTTGGAGAAGAGAAGCAGCAAAGCAAGAACTAAACGTAGGAGGCAGATGGTACAAAGCTGTGTGAATGAGGAAGTGGGAAGAGGCAAAAGGGGAATATAGCAAGAAGGTGCAGTTTGCAGCCCAGCCAGAGTGAAGCAAATAACTCTCTTCTCTGATGGAATCATAAAATCGTTTTAGTTGGAAAAGACCTTTAAGATCGAGTCCAGCCACTAACCCAGCACTGCCAAGTCACCACTACACCATGTCCCCCAGCACCTCACCTACACACCTCTTAAATACCTGGGGACTCCACCACTGCCCTGGGCAGTCTGTTCCAATGCCTGACAGCCCTTTCAGTGAAGAAATTTTTCCTAATATTCAATCTAAGCCTCCCCTAGTGCAACTTGAGGATGTTTCCTCTTGTCCTATCACTAGTTACTTGGGAGAAGAGACCAACCCTTGCCTCACTACAACCTCCTTTCAGGTAGTTGTAGAGAGTGATAAGGTCTCCCCTCAGCCTCCTTTTCTCCAGGCTTAACAATTCCAGGAGGCCCAGCACACACAGAAAAGGTCTCACGGCCACTCAGGATTGCCTAAGCAATAGCTCACATGCATAAAATAAATCCAATTGGGGCCCAGGGTAATGGGAATGCCTGCTGTGGCCATGCCCTGTGTGTGCAAAAAATGAGCCTTGGGTTCCCCCAGGAAAAGATTCTCCCTGCTACTCTGTGCTGAAGGACAAGCCTCCTGCTCAGCTCCTGCCCTTTTGTGCAGGGCTGTGAAGTGCAAACATCATTTCTGAAAGAGGCCCCTTACCCTTTTCCCATCCTCCCCGAGGGAGCAGAACCCAACAGAAAGAGGGGGAGAGGTGGACTCTCCCGAATTCCTCTCTGCTTTGCATCCTCATGGGGGGAAAAATGGTATCATGCATTTCCTCTTTTGCCTGCCATCCCACATGAGTGCCATGCAAATCCAGCACAGATGGGTCACTCGGAGGTGACCCAGCCCAGGGCCCTGGAAGCCTCTCAGAGCAACACTGTCTCACTGAGTGATTCTTTCCCATTAGCGTCTTCCTCAAACTCAGCAAAGGGAACAAGAAACCCCAGATGGGTGCCTTCCTTCCCCCAGCCCCACTGCACATGCAGAAGGAAACTCATGGCACGAGCACCTCTTGGTGGTGTGAGAGGACATCAAAGCAGCAACAGATCTGTATGTGCTCAGTTAAGGGCTATGGGTCTATTTCCTACACTTTCTTTCCCTTTCCTTCAGCAATTACTGTATAGCAGGTGCCAGTTGTTCTCAGAGTGATTATCATATGCATTATTTGAATGTAATACCACATTTTAACAATTTAAATATGATGGAAGGAAAACCCCTAAAAGCTTTTATGTAGATCCCTATCATCCCTCTACAGAGGCACTGGCAGAAGAGGGATATTTATAGATTCACAGCACAGACCTTTGACTTGGATGAGTATTGACTATCCATAGCAGTAGCAGGTAATTATCTTCCAAAAGTAATTTGCCCAGAAGGGGGATGAAGATATACCTTCTTTCCAGGACTTCCACAGCTCATTGTTGGCCACACAGAATGATACAGAACCATGGTACTCACCAGGATGCAGGGTCTCAACAACAGTCCCTCCTCTGTGACCAATTCTAACTTGTCTTCTTCTTCCGTGCTCCTTTCCATGCTGCCAGTCCCATAGGCCCACATGCCGGACTACAAGGACAAAAGCACACACTGGCAGTCATCAGGTCAGTGGTTCATCCCTACCACCAGATCCTACTGTGCCACTTGCCAGCTATCTGTCCTGAATGCCTTAGCCTGAATCCCATCCCTTGCCCCAGTATCCTCACACGACTGTTACTCTGTCCCAGGTAAGACTCAATGTATTCTCCAGCTGACTCTAGCTTTCTCCTCAGCCCCCATCCTCTCCAGCCTAGAGCTGCCTAAATCCCTAGGGACTCCACCAGCCCCATCTCCCTGGGACCTCAGTTGTCCCACAGAGGTCTCCCAGAGAGCTCCCAGTGTGTTCAACTGCCCAGGGAGCAAATTCCCATCAGATGTCCCAAAACTTTCCAGCTGAGATGTGACAGACCTCTCCAAATGTTTTTGGCAAAGGAACTGCTGTCAAAGCTCAGATTTTTTTCATGGGTAAGTGTGCCTCTTGTGCTAACAAACTGCCCATGGGTTGCGCTTTTTTTTCTGGGTATCTGTGGTCCTCTTTCTGTGGCCTGAAGACATACCTTGACACTTGCTGGGCTAGGATCCAGAGGTAAGGTATGGCACACTACCAGCTCTACTAGCAATGCTTTGGTTGAGGATTCCTGGCCTAATTCAAGCTGTAAGTAGCATTCACTAGAACCAGATATACCTGCCTTTTCTTCTGACTGGGTCCCCATCTCCTGGCCCTCTGTATTCCTGCACCTGCCTGCCCTTTCCAGTTCCTGCTGCTGCTCTTTCCGTAACAGCCTTTGTCACTCTCCCTCTGTCCTTCTCTGACCTGTATTTCTATGGCCTGTTCCTGCTCTCGCTTTGCAGAGGGGTCAGCAGGTTTCCTTCCTCCCCCTTCCCTACCACCCACAGAGGGAACACCTAGTACAGCTGGTTGCTTTTTACTTTTGAAATAGCTGCAAGGCTTGGAAATGTTCCACAGTTGAAGGTTTCTGGGTTGTGGCCAGCACTGAGTGATGAATGCAAGACCTCTCCTCCTGAGCAGGTCAGTTGTAGCAGCCTCCTGTGGCTGCAGCAGTACAAAGGTCACCAAACTTTGTAGAAACATGTTCCCTCAGAGTTCCTTTCTTCAGGAACATCTCTGCTGAAACCCACTCTTCTTGGTCTATCTGACATCCTGACAAAGCTTGAAAAGTCTAATTAATTTCCTGTAACCACATCCCTTCTTCTCTTCTTCCAGCCCATCCACCCATCATTTCAGGCTGGAGCACACAGAGGTGCACATACATGCACTTTTCCAGGCTTCGCATTGCATGGGAGGAGAAGGAAGGAAGAGGAGGCAGACCCTCAGTTTGAGAAGGGAAAGGAAGCAGTAGAGCCTCCCGGGATCTTTCTGCTTGTTGTCTCTTCTTTCTTAGAGATATTGCTTCCTTCACCTAGCTGCTTAGCTCTAAAACTCTTTTATCTTCTGAGGACAGGATGGAAGAAGCCTGGCAGCTGTTTTGGCATAGAGGTAGGGGAGAGAGTGGATGGGGAGAAGCTGGTTCGCAGGGGCTCCTTCTATCCAGCAGCCTTGGCTCTCATAGCACTGGCAGTGGAGAGAACAAAAAACAGCTTCTCACTTATCACCACAGGAGAGGAGGGACAGAGCAGCCTTGGGGTGTCTCCTGCTTCCTAGAGGCTGCTTAACTTCCTTGTTCAGCCTTCATGTTGTTCCTTGTGAGGTTTTGCCATTCATGTTCAGGGACACTGGGAAGACCTGAAAAATTTTCATTAACCTTTGTTGCACCCATAATCCCACTTCAGATACCCTTGCCTGTTTGCACCTCCTCCAAAATTTGGATGATAAATAAGGGATGGGGAAACACACTCCTTCACTTTCTCACGCTATCTTCTAACCCTTGTTCAGTAAGAGCAGTTTGGTGCCCCCAGCCATTCCGTGGCATGATGGGGTGGGAAGGGAGTAGGTGAGACACCGGGGAGAAAAAAAAATACAGCAGTCATCATCCCAACCATGAAGTCATGCACGCCCCGCCTTCAGCTAACGGCCTCGGCCGCAGAGCTGCTGCTGCGGTGGGAGGGGAGGAGGGACTGGAGGGTGATTGTCGAGTAAAGTTCCGTCTTCCACTTCCTCCCTTCCTGCAACCTGCTGCTCACTGCAGTGCAAGGGCCAATACCCAAATTTGCCCATCGCTTCCCACTGTTTGCCTTGGGCTGACATTCCTTTGCCCTTGGTGCTGTCCTCCGCCACGGGTCCAGAGACATGCAAGCGATCAAGTGTGTCGTGGTGGGAGACGGGTAGGTACCCTGCTGGTCTGCTGTGGATGTGGGGAGGGAAGGGTGGTGACAAGGGGAAAGAAGGCGACTGCTTGGTGAAACTTCCCCAGCTGTACGTCTGACCTCCTGCAGACTGCATTCCCTCTCTCGCTCGTGCTTCCCTCCCAGGGCAAGGGACCTTCCTCTGGGGAGGGTGTGGAAGAGGGCATTTTGAAGGGCATCTGCAAAAGTGGCATGGAAAGTGGAGCAGGTCTGTCCCACACACAGGAGATGGTGGTGTTGCTGCCAGATTCAAGCTGTAGGCAGGAGTCAGATTTAAAATCCAAGAGGTGCAAGTGCTCTCCTGCAGGTGAATGACTCCTTGAAAGTCATCTGATCACTGGGGCTGACTGAAAGAGGGCACGGCACTCTGGTCCTGATGAGATGTCCTCTGGTATTTCTGTTCAGCTTTTCTCGGCACATTATCTCTGTATCAGGGTGTGGGGGAGACTGTTTGGCAAAGGGTTCTGTGAGCGCAAGGAGGAGGAGCTCTTTCCACTGATATAAGCACAGGTATATGCCACTTTGGGAGTGGGAGGTAACAGAACCTTGCCTTCACAGCATGATGGCATCACTGCCCATGTCCCATGATCCCTGGAAATGGCCTGATCAAAAGGGAAGCATTTAATACTGCTGGGGGTGGGAGGGATGGGGTGGACAGGGCCTCTTCTTGCCCTGTGGAATGAGTAGATGTAGGGAAGGGAGGGGAGGAGAGCCCACATTTGGCATACAGTAGGTTAATTCATTTCCCAGCTAGGAGCTGGCCAGACTGTTATCTGGGGCAGCTATTAGGTAGCAGATGAAAAGACATTTGCAGCAGCCCTGCTCCCCACAGTCACTTCCTCCTTCAAAACTCGCCTGGGGAAGATGTCTGCGAACATAACAGTACATGTTACATATATTCTCAGGGGCTGGGGCAAGGGGACGGGGACAAGGGAAGACAGAGCCCCAAATAAACACCATTACCTCTAAGAAAATTCCCTTGAAGGCTGCAAGCGAGAGCTGGATGAACAGCTCCACTGGGCATTTATCTGTTGCCCTGTTAAGCCCGCAGTTTCCCTCTCAGACATTGCACCACCTCTGTAACCGTCCCTCAAGGCAGCATTCCCCTCATATAGTGGCTAACGGCACAACACGTCCTGCTCTCAACCCCTCTGACTGCAACTCCTCTTAAATGTCTTCTCTCTTCTGTCTTGCTTCTCTGTACACTGCACCTCTCCTCTCAACATCTCACAACATAACAGGAGTCCATACATCTCGCCATCACTCTGAGCTCTTGGTTCACCCTCCTTCACCTCCCTCCCAGACATACCAGCCATGTCACCCTCCCTCGGCTCAACCTTACTGACCACAGGACCTTCTGCTGTCGCTCTGCTAAGCCCCTCAGGTCCCCTCATAGCTGTTCTGGCCCCGTAGCCCTCTCCATTACACATCACTGACTCCCTGAGTTCCATCCCAGGAACCTGCAGGTGACACTAATCTCATCTCTCAGTAGTTTTGCTGTAACTTTCACTCCTTCACTGACCCTTTGGGCTTCTCTCCATTCAAGCACTCTAATCCAGAACCGTCCCTGCTCCCATGACTGACCTCCCCTCTCTCAAGCCCTATAGATCTCCTGAGCCACTCCCTGTAGAGCTTCCGGAAGCCTCCATGGCCCTCCTTCAACATCTCTATAATAAGAGGGAAGCAAGGGATCTAGGCAGAGAGAAGGGACTCAGAGAGGAGTATATAAGAAAAGGAGGTGGCAGAGGAAGAAACAACTGTCCGAGCATGCCAAAGAGCTCAGTTTCTGAAGAGCTCAGAGCACAGCTGAGGAGCTGCCCCACTGGGCAGTGACCGAGGCAGGTGCCTCATGACTAGGGTGAAGATGCCAGCTGTGGTTGTCAAGGGCACATGAAAAGGCAGGGCTGCAGCTCTGCAAAGAGGATCTTTGCTAGTACAGCTGAGACCGTCAGAGTGTCCTCAGCAGTGGGACGCCAGCCTTCCCCTCAGGAAAGGTGTCTTCCTCATCGTGCAGCTGTGCTCGTAGGCTGAGGAGGCAGGTTGCTCTCAGCACCTCCATTTCACACATGCTGTAATGGAAACATGGCCAGACTTTCCCAGGCCACACAGACCTGAGAAATAGCAGCCCAGCAGAAGGATTATCCTTTCCACACCTGTCTAGAGTGCTTTATCTTCTTCCAGTTTTTCTTCTTCTTTCCCTCATGACAGCCTTCACCTTGCCTACGACACCTTGCTCCTCCCCTTGACAGCCTTACTGCCTCCTTTCCCACCTCCCTCACACCAATACTCTCACCCAGTCTGAACTGTGCTGCTACCCTGGCTTGTTTGCACTCCACTCTGCTGCATCATAGGTGTGAAGGAGGCGGATGAGAGAGGAAGCACCAGCTTCTAGCTCAGAAACACCACTAGCAGCCTCCATCAGCCATGGGGAGAGGCACCTTGCTGGCTGCTTATGGCTCTCTCTGTAGGCGATGTTGCACAACTTACCACAGACAGGAAAGACTGGAAGGTGTTGTGGCCAAGAAGAGGTGCTACAAGTCCCTGGCCACAGCATCTGCTGAAGCAGGCAGGAGTGCCCACGTTCAGGGGCTGTGGCCAGCTGGGCAGCTTTGTCATGGCACTCCCATGCCAAATCAATACACCTACCCCCTGGCTGTCAACATACAGCATTGTGCGTGCACTGGAAAATGGGCTCTCACCTCTAGCTCAGAGTGGATGCGTTTTAGCTGAGTGATCTCTGTACCAGACTGTAAAAACAAGCCTTCTTGCTCAAAGACAACAAACATTTTTGAGTGACATCCTGTCTTCCTTCCTGATGGTTGTCTAATCTATGGTTCTGTGCTCTCTGGTCCTGCAAGTGTGTTTCTGCTTCCAGGGGTCTCCTGACAGGGCTAGCTTAGAACTGTGGAAGGACTGCCTCATCTCCATCTCACTCTACCAAGACTGCCTGCACTACCATGACTTCTTTCTAATTTTTTCTTTCTCTTCCAGAGCTGTGGGGAAAACCTGTCTCCTTATCAGCTATACCACCAATGCCTTCCCAGGAGAATACATCCCTACTGTGTGAGTAATCCATAAACAGATCCTGGGGTGGGTGGGAGGCATGGAAAGCAGAATACAAAGGAGTGCAGAAACCCCCTGTTCTGCACTCTGAAGGCAGGGTCTCAATAACCATAGCAGCAGAGGAAGGACTTCCAAACCAGCGAAGGTGCCTCTACACTTCAGATCTGTCACCTTTCACCAGAAGCACAAGTGGCCTTACAAAACCCTGGTATAAATGGGATATTTGGGAGACACAAACCAACCCAAGGGTCTATTCGCCTGTTAAGTTTACAAGTAGTAGATAAGGTCCTGCTAGGCAAAACAACCAGACACCAGGCTACAAAAATTGGGCCAGACCCAAGAGAAGGCAGTTGGATGGACAGGGGCCCCTACTTCCTTCCTTATCCAAGGCACCCACTGTCATTGGAGCAGGCACTGATAGCTCTGATGGTAAGAGTGCAGCATTCAGCTCAAAGCCAGAGTAGAAGCACTATGCAATCCAGAGGATGCTTGCATGAGACTAGGATGGACCTGCAGACTGGTGGAATAAGGAGCAAGCTTAGGGTTGCTTTAGTTTGGGTGGTCAGATACTTTTGTCTCCACACAGCGCATGGAGATCTGTTTGGTGATGCACACCACATAGGCTTGTACCACACCACTGGGGTGTGGAGTATGACTTCACGCTCCCTGAGGTGGGAAAAGATGCTAGGCACAGTGTGTCAAACTGACAGTTCAGGTTCAGATTCCTCAGGAAAGACAGGTGCAGGAAAACCTCAGAGCCTCACTTTTTTCTCCGGAGTAATTCGCAACAGGTGTTGCAAAAAATGGTTGTCAGCAGGAACCCATCTCTTCTCAAAAGCTAGATTGTTGAAGGGTGCAATCCCTTCCTAGCATGTAGCCATGAAATGGACATGCATTTTGTGTGCCACACACCATTTCTCCTCCTGTCTGAGAGATGTGTCTGGAGATGAGAAAGGGAGGCCATTTTATGCTCCTGGACTGCATGGCTTATCTTACAACAGCAGCATGTGCTATGAGCATGTTCAGAAGATCTTTGTGTTGGTTCCTTCCTATCACTGGTTTCCTGCACCTCAGCCTGAAAAAAAAATATACCAAAAGGAACAGGAAATGAAATTTTCTGGGACATGGGGAGGAACACCTCTATTGATTTAATAGCTGTTTTTTCCAATAAGCCTTTGCTCCCAAGCATGCAATGCTGACAACTGTTCTCAAATATTTCAAAGATTTTCAAAGATTAAGGGGACACACCTTGGCATATTAGTCTCAGTTCCAGTGGGGTGTTGAGGAGTGCATGGCTCTGGGCAAGCTACAGAGACATGGGTTCTTCTTCACTTTTAAGAAGAAAGCTGGATTTTAGAGCACAAAAGACAGGGGCATGGCTAGAGCAGACACTGTTGTGGGAAGAGTAGGGGGGAAAGAAGTGGGAAACTGAAGTGTTTATGGATCTGCGTGCAAGGTGGTGAAGGTGGAGCTGCAGCCAGGCACCTGTCCAGGACAGCTGGGTGATGGGGAGGAGGTTGATGCTGAGCGAGAAGTCCGTAAGGTAGAGAGGTTCACAGGAAACCATCATCGTTCAGTTGAGCTGAGAAGAGGAATCAGTACCCTTTGCTCTAGGCTGCACCTAGTGAAACCCACCTACACTACTGGAAGGGTTCACCCTTCTCCTGTTTGAGCCATGGCCTGTGTGTCTGCATTTCAGGTTCGATAACTATTCCGCCAATGTGATGGTTGACAGCAAGCCTGTAAACCTGGGGCTATGGGATACTGCTGGACAAGAGGACTATGACAGGCTGAGGCCACTCTCTTACCCGCAGACGGTGGGTCACTGTTCCTCCCTCAGATATGCCTCCTTCCCCTGCTGCAAAATCAACATTTGCAATAACACAGTGACAGGACTGTTCTCATCTCTCTTTTTCCTTTTCTGGGAATAACTCTGTTGACATAAAAGTGCCTTGAAACCCTAACGGTAAAAGACACCTAAGAGTATTTTGGACCTTTATCCAAACTTTATTACTGGGATAACTTAGCAAGAAAACTGGGATCTTCAAAGATACTTATGAGCCCAGTTGACATTGATTTCAGTGTGGGGCAGGTGCCTTACACAGCCCTGGTAAAAAACCCAAAACCAAACCCTAAACCAAAAGCACTTGCAAAGCTGAAGTGGCTCAGGGAATTTAGGAGCTGAGGTAGGAGCTTCTCACATTTCTCTGAACCCCACTATTCTAGCTTCTGCCTTTAAAAGAGATGGGATGTGTGGACACATGTATTTGATGTGCTGATGCCTCAACTAAGCCCAAGCCTCTAACAAAACAACTGGATGCCCCTCCTCAGATACTGTGTTTACCAGTTTTTCACTACTTTGACAAAGTGATTTCAGGGCTTCAAGATCACCTTTCCTGGAGGATGCTGTTCCAAGCAGCCTCTTGGCAAGCTCAGAAAGACCCTGCTGCCTCAGGCATTGGTCTGAAGGTTGCCATTGCAACCAAAAGGCCTAGGAATTGAGGGCACTTTTCAGCTAGGTTTAGCCACCTAAAAGTTGGACACCTAGTGTAAGCTGCTTGCCTAGGCTCCTTCTGCAGTCTGTGCAAGCAGGCGCATTTTTCAACAACATGCTTGCACCCACCCTGGCACACATCCCAAGGATATGTGGGGGGACTGTTCCCCAAGGTATTTGGATGTACTCCAAGGTACTTGCCTCTGACAGTTGTAGAAGTATGGAAATGGGTAGGTTGGGCCTTGACACCTTTGTTTTAACTAGCTGAAGTTGAATGAAACAAATATAACTGAAAAGCTGGTTTGGTTTTGTTTTTAATGGAAGTTTAAATTCTGCCATGCCGAGGAGAATCACTTACGTGAATAACCAAGGCTTCACCTCATTTGCGTCCTGAATGTGCACTTTTTGGGCTGAGTCTAGCTCTTTCTCAACAGCAGGCAAAATTATTCTGGCCTGAAAGCTCTCTGGTGCCCTGTGAGAAATGAGCAGGACACTGTCAGGCTGTTTCCCACGAGGATGAGTATGCATACCACAAAAACCCCATCCTCGTAGTTAAACATTTGGCTCTTCTGATAATGGTGTTTATGGTTACCATGAGTCAGGGGAGCAAATATCCTTTGCTCCTCTAGAGGCAATTAGAGCAGTCAGAACTGTGTTACATTGTGAGAGACAGCTTCTCCTAGCATGACCCTCTGCTGCAGAGGGCGGATGCTGCCCAAGCAGCTCTTTTCTCCCCTCCCTGCCTCCTGTCATGCAAATGCATGCTCTCATCCTAACTCTGGTTTTACACCTACAGGACGTTTTCCTGATCTGCTTCTCCCTTGTCAGCCCGGCATCTTATGAAAACGTCCGTGCTAAGGTGAGACAGAGTATCCTGGTCCATCAGGGGTTGAGGAGGGTGAGATTGGTGGTGGTCTTGCAAAGAGAGTGACTGTGAGTGGAGACTGCTAGTAGGACATCTAGATTCAGAGAAGTAATATCTTTTTTGTGTCAGTCAGAAGGAACTGAAATATCAGCCTTAAAATATGTCCTTTCTGGGTCATCTCAAAGAAGGTGGCCAACCCCATTAAAGGTCTAATAATCATCTTGCTGGGCTATTCAGCTGTGAGACCACAGGCTTATGTTCTGATGGCATCTTTCAGCCAAGACTGTCCCAGCACAGACACACAGGACCAGACCATAAGGTACAAGAAGCACGTACTTACAGTCTTTGAATGGGAAGTGAGGGAAGAAGGAAGAGATGGATGGAGAGAACAACAATATAGTATTTCCTTCCTACCACTTTCAGATTCCTCCTTGGGTTTCAGGGAGTCCTGAAGAGTGAAGAGCAGCTTGTGCGTTTGCTTAAGAGAATTTGAGTTCCATGTCAGGAATTTTGCCCATGGACCCAGCAACAACGGCTTGTCTGGGCCAGGCTACAGTGCCCAACACTAGACAGAAGGGTGTTAGTTATGTTGGTGACGTTTGTTCAGGGGTGCCTCTTTGTTTCCCTTGTGCATGCCCATACATGTGACTTCTCACATCTTTGCTGTTTTGCTCCCTTGATAGTGGTTCCCCGAGGTGCGGCACCACTGCCCCAGCACTCCCATAATCCTTGTGGGCACAAAGCTGGATCTTCGTGATGACAAGGATACCATTGAGAAGCTGAAGGAGAAGAAGCTATCCCCCATTACATATCCTCAGGGCCTTGCACTGGCCAAGGAAATCGGTATGTGCTTGGGGCAACATCTTGGACCTACTGAAAGGAGAGAGGAAGGAGATAAGGGCTTCCCCTCAACCTAATGCTTACTTAGTAATATCTCACAGTGGTACCTCTGAGGGACACAGGGAGACAGTTCATGGGACAAAATGTATTTCAAGAGGCTCAGAAAGGAGATCTGCTCCTTCAGGAAACCTCAACCCCTCAAGTCTCTGTTTTCTGCCTCTTTCTGGCCACTATGCTACACACACACACACACACACACACGAATACATATTTGCACATTCCCCTCCCCTTTTACTCTGTTATTTCTATCTGGGCCAATATTCTTCTGTGAAAGCTGCAGCTGCTGTGTGTGCAGAGGCCCCTCTTCCACATCCGGACACAGGCAGAAGAATGAGTTTTCTACATCTCTCCGGAAGAGATGCAACTGCAGCTTCCTGTGCCTGCCTCTGATTACTGGGACTTACACATATAGCCATGGGTATGTGTGTTCCATTCCACCGTTCATCTCAGATGCACCAGCTCCCTCACGTATTTCGGGACAAACACAAATGCCTATTCCAGGTAACCTCCCTTCTCAGGTGCAGCATGTAGAGGCAGCAGAAAGGGTGGGAAACACAGCTTCAGGGAAAAGTTTTCAACCAGAAGTTCAGAGGAGAGGGTCTCCAGCCAGGATAACATAGCCAGCCTCACGGAATGGCTCTGCTCTGGCTACAGGCTTGGGGAATAGGCAAACTATGGTCTTGTACAGCTGTCAAGCTTTGCCCTGAAGTCAAGACTGCCCAAGTGAAGTGTGTCCTGACAATGCTTAATAGCTTTAATCACCAGAACTGTGTTTATTAAATACAGGCAAGATCCAGGTGCCTTATTCTCCAGCACATGGTCTCTGAGAATTTGGGGATACTGAGTCCCTAAAGGGAGGTGCCAAATCAATTGTGATGCCACTAGACGTGCTTGACACTCAAAGCCTGAGGAGACTTGAGACCTCATCTCGATATGTACTTCAGGACACTGTAAAATGGGCACTGAGGGAGGAGGTGAGGTGATGGGAGCCAGAAATATACCAGTGATACAGGCACATGCATCTCATTCTGCTTTATGTGATCTATGACATTCCTCCTGCATGCTTCTCTTCTGAGGACCCTTTGCAGCATACTCCTGGGTACCCCCACTGCCTACCCCAGTTCCCTTCCTTCCCATCACAGCACCTGCTTTGCTCCCAACAGACTCTGTGAAATACCTCGAATGCTCAGCTTTGACGCAGCGCGGCCTCAAGACAGTGTTTGATGAGGCCATCCGAGCAGTCCTCTGCCCGCAGCCCACCCGGACAAAGAAGAGAGTATGCAGCCTCCTCTAAATGAGTAAGTCTGAAAGAATCCTTGGAAGTGATACCAGGGGCCCTTTCCTGCTCCTGAAAGGTCAAGGCCACTGCATTCCTATGCCCTGCTGTGCCCGGTGGGATGGGTCACCCTCAGAGGAGAGAGGGAAACAGCAGTTCTGCTGGGGGAAAGCACAGGACATGGTTTGAAGGAGCACACAGACCCCCAAAACACTTACCCCTCCTCGCTGTCTGCCCATGGGGAGGTTTGCCCCCATCTCCTGGTGCAGGGCAACCCGGGATTTTCCACCTCTCACAGAGAAGAACTGTCAGTTACCTTCTGACACAGAGGGAATGGCATCCAGGTTGCCCTGGGGACGACCTGCTGTGAGGGCTGTGAAGCTGCAGCCTTTGCCCATAGCAAAAAAAAAAAAGAAAAAAGAAAAAAAAAAGCTGTTCCTTGTTCATGGCAGTTGCCCAGTGGCCCTTCCTCTTACCAGGCCCTGGTCACCTCACGGGGTTTTTTGTGCTGCTGTTCGTTGGCAGGCAGCAGCTTCTCCTCTACTCCTCCTATTGAGCCCAACTGCCCTTCCCCTTCAACTTATGGCAGCAGAGGGAGGAGAGAGGCTTCAGAACAAGAGGCAAAGCTGGCCAGAGCCTGAGGAGACAGAAGAGTGAAAACTTTTTAATTGGGACCCTGACCCTTCATTCTCCTACCACCACCAGGGCAGAGGGAGGGAGAGCAAGAGAACAGACGAGCCGGTTTCACGAGATCTGTCGTGTTTTTGGCTACAGATCCCAGTCCCTTCCTGATGCCAAGCTCTGCCCAGCATGCAGGAGAGCGATGGCTCCAGCATCCCGGAGCTCAGTACCTTGTGGCGGTCACTGCGCTTTATACTTCTGCTGGCTTGAAAGACTGTTGTGGGTCTGTAGCACCGGTTTGTCCATTTGCACAACTTCCCCACACTCGCCCCGCTCCAGCTACCCCTTCCCTTCCCCACCGACACCCATGGTTACAACGTAGTAAGTGAGACCCAATAAACAAACCGTACATTCTTGCCATGTCTGTGATGTGTTGCACCTTGGGGGAAACATCCCTGAAGCAGTGAGCAATGGGGCAGCTGGGAGTGAGGCACCTGCCAGCTCTGCCTCTCCTTTGGCAGTGACAACCTGGGCAGTACCATGCTGAGCTTGGTACTGGGCAGCCCCAGATGCTGTAGGATGAAGAGAGAAGGCCTGATTCATGCCCTCAGTTGCTATGTTCTCAGATGACCCTCCTGCATTCCTCAGTAAGGTGCAAATATCGTGTGCCAGCCAAAGGCAGCAGGGTGATCACACCTCGACTTTTGCCCTTCCCCTTCTCAAGCCCCCATGTGTTTAAAGGAAAAAGTTGTCTCCCCTCGGGGACACGCAGAGGATGAGGTGCAGGCTTTGGGAGAGGACACCTGGTCCCAGACTCCTCTCTGTGGTGACTGCCCTTGCAGGTTGCTGGGGACACCCTTTCATCAAAACATTTCTGCATTAACGCTCCTAAACTCACGTCATAGGCAGTCATATCAGTACTGGCACTCACTCACACTGCCAGGCACAGGCAGATCAAGAACAGGAAGGGGGAGGGCAGGGGAAAAAAAAAAGAGCGAAGAATGAGTCACCAGTCCAGACAAATTGCCTCTAAGTCACTAAAATTAAGCTGAAGAGAGCGGTCCCAGCGGTACTATGGATCTGGCAGCTATGAGCACCTGTCTTCCTGATGCATTGCAGGGACTTGAGAGCAAGAAGTGTTAGAGGGTGGCTGCTGCTGCCACTGCTTGTGGGTGGGAGGAGAGCTCAAGGTGCAATGATTGGCACTGCAAAATCCTGCAGTCCTAGGAGGGCACAAAGAAACTGTGGAGTTAAGCCAGTTTACCACTCACCGATGCAGCACTGCTTCCGAGTTTCAAAGGCTGCTTCCTGCACTGAGGATGTGCATGGGTGGTGGCAGCAGCAACGTGCCACAGTGAAGCCTGAGGTATGCTGCTGCCAGGGAAATTTCTGTAAATTCAAGTCACGATTTGATCTGAGTAAGGCAGTTAATTCACTGACATGAAACACTATCCACTGATAATGTCCAGAGCAACCCTGGAGGACATTCTGTGGCAGCAAGTTCTGTGTTGCACATGAGCTGCTGGATGAATTGCACAAGCCCCATCTAAATGCAATGTAAATTGTGTCCACACAATTGTCCTGTTGGATATGAGGTGGAGAATGAGGCAGGACTCTGAGGATTGAGGAAGTGAGCTGGAGAACTGGAAGTTGTGATCCTGTGACTGTGCTTACATTTAACAAGTTCTGCGAGGGGTATGTGGCCTGAGTAGAGCTCTGCTCTTGCATGGCTTGGTTTCTTCTAAGACTTTAATGGCCTTTCTGCATGGTGTTGTGGATACCTGCCCTGCCACGACAAAGATAGCCACTGGGTGCTGCCCATGCCATTCCTTCCCCAGGGAGGTCTCATCTCTCCTATATGTCTCCAGACAGCATTGTGGCCAAGACCTAGGCTAAGGCATCCTGATAGCTTTGAAGCCCTGTACTGGTTTCACCTGTTCACCTTTGAGCAGTACTGGTTGGACATAAAAGTGCTCAAGCAGGTTTGGAAGGCCAGGTTTTATAAGCTGGCTATGTTCTGCTCTTAGAGGAACTCCCTGCTTCTGTTAAGGCTGGAATTGGCCCTAGGAACTCAAATGCTCATAACAGCAGTGCCAGATGTCAAGAGCTGTGCGACTGCATAGCACAAGGAGTGATGTTGGCTGCAAGGCAGGGATGGAGGCAAGGACTACAAGGAAGCACTTTGTGCAAGGAATAGGATGGGAAAATCCTAATTTCCTTCCTGGGAGAACTGCTCACAAAAAGAGGCTTCATTTCTTGCTCTGCCCTATTTCTTCTGGGTCCACTCCTTGCAGCAGAGATGAAATCCGGTGGGAGAGTCTGGGGCTATTGAATTGGGACTTTTTCCCAAAGAAAGTGTAAAAGACATGATATTGTGCAGGGAGCCAGGGGAGGAAGAGAGCTGAGACACACAGCCCCCCAGTTTGCCCATCTACCCTCAGCTCCCTCCAGCTGGAGCTGCTCATAGGGTAGAGCAGAAGGGAGAAGGGTTTGTGTGCTCAGCATCCACCCTGGTTTCCGAGTATCTTGCCAGACAGAAAGCTCTGCCATGTCACTGCACCTCTGAGCAGCATCAGTCCTGCCCGAAAGATCATCGGAACAGGGAGTCCCTCTCCTGTGTGCCCGCGGGCATTTGCAGGGTGCTCTGCACTGCCACAACTCATCCTGCCTAGGAGAGCTGAGCCGAGCGGAGCCTCCTCTCCTGCCACGCCACTCTCCCACCTCACAGCTGCTCTCTCCCTCTCCCCTCCACTGTTCCCAGCACCTTTTACCCTACTCCTCATTCCTCTGCTCTCCCCCTCTCCCGCACCTCCCTCTTCCCCTTTTATTCTCCATCCCGCTCTCTCCCCTGGTTCCTCTCCGTTCTCCTGCCCTATCATCCCCCCCTCCTTTCTCCTGTCGGTGTTTCCGTACGTGGCGCCCATTGGCTGCCGGCATCCATCCCCCTGATAGTCGCCGGTCCTCTCGGTCCTCCCGAGCCGGGCAGAGGAGCCCCCTCTCCCGCAGGTGGGGAGGGGAGCGCGGGGGAGGGACCCGCGGGCGTGCGGGTGAGGGACCGCGCATCCCCGGGCGGACGGCCACCAGAGGGGCACGGGGGTGGGCCCCAGTCCCACACCAGTCACTGAGGGGGCGATGGGCAGGTCCAGGAAGAAGGACTTGCGTCTGCGGTAGTGCATGGTGGGACTCGCTCCCTCCTGGGACTGCTTTGCTCAATTGCTTTTAAGAAAGGGGAAGGGGAAAAACATGACACGGATTCTCCCGGTGAAGCAGAGGAAAATTTACATCCCAACGACACGTAAGTACCAGGCGGCTCTGCCCGCTCTTCCCAGATGTCTTCCGCGGGCATGAGTCCATGCAGAAGTTAACTCTGCAGTCCCAGAGAAAGAAGTCTGCCGACCCCCCCTGTCCGACCAGCCCAGCCTGGTTCCCACCGGTGAGCTCAGCCCCGCGGTGGGGCAGGGGGAGTCCTCAGCTGGAACAGGGCCCTGGGAAACGAGGTGGGCAGGAGGGGAGGGTGGCAAGAGGGTTGCAGGTTACTGGACCCTGTGGTCCCTCCCAGCTTTCATCCCTGTTTTGTAATCAGGTCTAGTCTCAGCTTTTAGCATCCACCTTCTCCTCTAATTCAATGCAGATATCTATATCTATATCTATATCTTCTTTTTTTTTTTTTTTTTTTTTTTTCCCTAAAGAAATCAGTGGCACCAATTTACTGTATCCTCCTACCTCTCTGTTTTCCCTCTGCTTTCCAGATGTATGGACCAGATATATTCCAGCAGCACCTGCTAGGGGATTCCAATCCTCTTGCAACAGGTGCAGTTCACATCGCTAGGGACAGACCCCAAGCAGATGCCAACACACTGTCAGTCTGAGGCCAAGGCTCCTCATCAATTCCTATCTATGTGGGTGCTGCCAAAGCAGCCACCAGAGCGAATCCAACACAGATGAGGCACTGATGTCCACTGGTTCTTGTCGAACTAGCCAGAATATGCGATACAGCATTTGAGCTGGTAGATAGTACTTGACAAAGTTAGAATGGCACAGACAGACCATGCCTGCTTAAAGACAAAGTTTCTCCACTGCAGCTGTCTGAGCAGAAGAATGAGTTTATAGTGAATCACTGCTTTGTGTTGCATGCCTTAGCATTTTTGTTAGGGCTCTTGGAGCCCTGAAACTGGGTTTACTGTCTTACTAAACCACAGCCTGAGCAATCAGCTTTGAGGTTTAGACCCCAGACACTCTCCCATACACTCTTTAGCCCCAGCATGAGTATCCCCATCCATATTCAATATTTGTAGGGCTCTGTCTCTGAAAGCTTTATTTTTTTTTTTTAAATTCCTGTGCATGCAGGAGGAACTATGTCCCCTAACTATGTCCCCATCTTTTAGAGGATCATCTTTTCATTAACGTACTGTTCTGGTCTCTGCCACCCTTTGCAGGGATCTTTGTCCCCAGAGCAGTCACTGCCCTCCCCTTTCCTCCAATAAGTGACTTGGATCACTGGAACAGTGCTGGAAAAAAGGTATCAGAAGAAAGATCCTCAAGCTTAGAAACAGAGTTTCAAATCATCTCCTACTCTGCCCATTCATTGCAGCCACTCATGATATGTGGGATGACCCAGTACTGCGGGACCCCAAGAAATGGCCTTCTATCAGCATAGTGTATCACGGCCCAAGGCACCTGCAAATAAAGAAAGTCTAAACAATTCCAATCCTTAAAAGGTCATTTAAGTATAGTAGGGAACATTTATGCAATAACCTGTAGAAAACGCCTGAAGATATAGTTGCCCAATTGTGCTTTTGTAGGGCCTATCAGATAAGGTTCTTTCAGCATAAGATTTGATACATCTGTGGAATCTGTTGGGTTTGCCTATCTGATATCCAAAGAATCTATCCGAAGCTCAGGTCTCCCCTGAGGTTTTCAGAAGTTGCAATGAAATCTACAAAAAAGAATAAAAGCTGTAATATCAAGTCATGTGTGAACAAAGTTGTGATGCTACAGAGAATCCCATCTGGTAGGAAAGTCTCTGGAATGTTTCTGGCCTCCTGAAAGTAGTTAATATTGGGAATATTTTCCTTTGAGATACTCAGTTTTCATTTCAATAACAAAGGAGCTAGAGAGCCCTAAGAGACTTGAGATGGGTAAAGGTTATAGCCTCAGGGTCCCTGTTCTCTTCCACCATGACATCCTCACTTCCAGATTCATCAGGAGAGTGACCCTGCCAGTCCACACTTCCAGAAAGCTTTGCCAGAGCCTAGGTGATCCTGAAAGCATCACAAATCTCCCCTGTATAAGGTTTGCCAGGGTGTCTCTGGTCTGGAGTATATGCTGGTATCTCTCACTCACATATATGTAGCCCTGAAAAAGACAAAAGGCACGTCCTTCCCTTATCTGTCTCTTCTCTCCCTGCAGCTTCTCACCCAGTGTCAGCAGTGAGCTAGTGGAAAGCTTGTTTGTTCAAGGCTCTCTTTAAGTGAGCTGAGTGCTGTTTCCATGCCAAACCCTGATGTGATGGGCAATTGGGCACCTCAGATTAGGAAGGCTGGGACACTGCTTTGGTGTTGCAGACATCTGGGGTGGGCAGAGCCTCTTCCATTAGCAGTGTGTTGAGGTGTCCAGAAGGAGAGAGAGAAAGAAAGAAAACAAGAGAGAAAGAGACACGACAGAGATCTGGAGTGACCCCTCTTGGTGTACCCAAAATAATCTGGCTCTTCCTTTACTCTCAAACTAGCATAACACAAACCAGTTACACTCTAGCTCAAGTACTTAGCTTGGCCTCTCAGTTTGGATTGAGAGTGGAGGTGCTTTCCTTTCCATTTCTGGGGCTAGCAGCCCCACGATAAACTGGCCAGTCCAACAAGAGCTTCAGCAGGAGGATACACAGTGAATAGAAGAGCCAGAGTTGGAATGGCATTTTGTCACTGGATGCTCTTCCCTCTTTTGTTCATCACCTACCCCTCATAAATGAGAATCAAGTCCCAGTGTTGAAGCCATTAGCAGAAAATAAGACATTTCCCTGTCCCTAAACTAGCTGGTGGTTTGTTCTTTAGAGGATCTTTCCCTAGGGGAGAGGATCCATTGGCCACACACTGAGCTATGTCTCTGTCCCTCCATGCCCACTGTGCCTCCAGGGGCTAGATGGTGATGATATTGTCACATCTTCCAGTGGCTGCCAGCATCCCCAAACCTGCCTTGACTTCCCATACCTGTCCATACCTACACACCGTTAATGTGGTGATTTTATCTGTGATTTGTTCAGCTGTCATGTCCACTGGCTTTTTTCTCCTTCTCTTACCTCCAGATTGCTAACTGATCCTGCAAGGACACTGCCATCTGCCCTCTCCCCTGCACCTGCTATGGACACTCCTGCTTTCAGCCTCCCCAC
The DNA here is from genome assembly GCA_028020825.1 of Podargus strigoides. Taxonomy (NCBI): domain Eukaryota; kingdom Metazoa; phylum Chordata; class Aves; order Caprimulgiformes; family Podargidae; genus Podargus; species Podargus strigoides. The sequence continues at coordinate 114,494,911 of CM051663.1, read as the reverse complement.
GCCAGCAGTGTCAGAGGAGGAGAATGCCTCTGACAGCTGGGCAGGCTTCACCACCCCCAACGGCTCCATCACCCCCAACAGCTCCACCACCACCAGCCCTGGTGTGGTTGTCAGTGGTGTCCTCATCCCCGTGGTTTACCTCATTGTCTGTGTGGTTGGGCTGGTTGGAAATTCTCTGGTCATTTATGTGGTCCTGCGGCACTCTGTGAGCGAGTCAGTGACCAATGTCTACATCTTGAACCTCGCCCTAGCTGATGAACTCTTTATGCTGGGCCTGCCATTCCTGGCTGCACAAAATGCCCTGTCCTACTGGCCATTTGGGTCTTTCATGTGCCGCCTGGTGATGGCCGTGGATGCCATCAACCAGTTCACCAGCATCTTCTGCCTGACGGTGATGAGTGTTGATCGCTACCTGGCTGTGGTCCACCCAGGAAAGTCCTCCAAATGGCGGACAGCACGGGTGGCCAAGGCTGTGAGTGCAACCGTTTGGGTGCTGTCTTCCGTAGTGGTGCTGCCTGTGGTGGTCTTCTCAGACGTCCCTTTAGGTATGAGCACATGCCACATCCAGTGGCCAGAGCCTGCCTCGGTGTGGAGAGCTGGCTTCATTGTCTACACTGCCACTCTGGGCTTCTTTGGGCCACTTCTGGTGATTTGTCTCTGCTATCTTCTTATCGTTGTGAAGGTTCGTTCCTCTGGCAGGCGGGTGAGGGCCCTGTCCTCCAAGCACAAGCTTTCAGAGCGCAGAGTAACCCGCATGGTAGTGGCTGTTGTGGCTGTATTTGTCCTTTGCTGGCTTCCCTTCTATGTCCTCAACATAATCAATGTTGTCTGCCCACTGCCAGAGGAGCCATCCCTCTTTGGTGTTTACTTCCTCGTCGTGGTGCTGCCATATGCCAACAGCTGTGCCAATCCTATCATCTATGGCTTCCTCTCCTACCGCTTCAAGCAGGGCTTCCGGAGGGCCATCCTCAGGCCATCTCGCCGAGTCCAGAGCCAGGAGGTGCCATCATGCCCCCCAGAGAAGACTGATGATGAAGGGCAAGAGGGTGAGATCAGCAAGATCACCCAGAATGGTAATGACAGGCAGGAACACCCTCTAAACAGTGGGGAAGGAGAAAGCAATGAGCAAAAACCACTCCCTGAGGAGCCTGTGGGAAGCAAAAAGAGCAACAAGTTGCATGTCAGTTATTTATGATGAAAGGAAAAAGAGATATTGGGACATGGGATTCCCTTCACCCTCTGCACTTTTCCACCTCAAAGGCAATGGTAGGGGTTGATACAAGGGAATATTAAAGGCCAAGACTCTGCTTAAAGATGAAGAGGGCTCCATGAGCCTGTGGAAAAAAACAAGGCATTGTTCTTGGCTTCGGAAGGGACATCTGAGGTTTATCACCTTATAAACATGAGAAGCGGTTTACCCTGAAGGAGTAACAGGAAGAAAAATGTCTGCAGCTAAGACATATCAGTTGCATGAATGGCTAACACTTTCTAGATCTCCAATAAGTCTTGGGGACAACTTCTCTACCTGTGCTGGTCCTGGCTGGAGAGCACTCTGACTGCTCAAAGCCTCCTCTTTCTTTCCAGGCCTCTCATGGACTCGGCAGGCTGATGAGACTTACCTGGGAGAGCAGATAGGACATTTCTTTCCTGAACTTCATATTCTTTGGGGTTTTCCTGGTGCCTCTGCACCTTGGTGGAAGGTGTAACAGGGGTAGAGGAGAAGACAGCGAGGCATGGGTTTCTTAAAAGCTAAAATGTCCCCTTTTCCTCCCCCTAAGCCTTACTGTAAATAAACAAAAAGCCTTTGGACTTAAAAGACCAACAAGGCAGAACCATTCCGTGTGTTTAGGGGAGGGGAGTGCTACAGATTTGGCTCTTCTGAGAATACACAATGTCTTTGTGATGAGTTGGTCTCTGTACGGAGTAAAGTTTGGCTGGTACAGGAGATAAAGGCATGTGTCAGTACAGGATGGGGGAAGGGAGCAAGGGAAGGTCAGAGGACCTCCAGTGTATGAGAGCTATGGTTGCAGGAGTCTGGACAATGCTAGGAACTGATTCGTCTTGTAGGAAATGGTGAAGTTATTTGACTCAGGGTAGAGAAGAAATGATGTGTCTGCATGTTTGCAAAGGTGGTTGTATGTGAAAGTCTGATCACTGGACTGTATGTGTATGGCAATGGCTGAACAGGGTCAGAGACAGAGGAGCCAGTGCTGGTGGGAGATGTATGGGTCGGGCACTGATGTTAATCTGTGGATGTCTGTGGGGTGTGTATAAATGTAAACAAATGTACCTCAGAGGGTATGTGTGTCTATAAATGTATACCAACACAGATGAGAAAGTGTGTTTATGTAACTGTGTGATGTTTAAGTGTAGATATGGTTGTGTAGGCATGCAAGTATCTATGGAACTGGGTGCACATGTGAATGCTTGGGTAAGAGTGTGAGAATGCGTGTATTGCTGTGAGTGGTGGATGAGTGCTTGCTTCTGCGCATCAGTTGTTGGAGGGAAGTTGTGGGTGGGCCCATCTGAGTGTGCAGGCTAGAGAAGCAGCAATGTACAAGGGTGGATGGGATGAAGGTCTCTCCCTCCACTTTGGCGTCATTCCTGCAGGTTCTGCTAAATGTCCCCACACCTTGAACTTCTCCACGAATGCTGTTGCCAAGCTGCAAAGCTCCAGCCACCAAGAAGAGTCTCATACCAAAGGCCTGGGACAGAGCCTACACTGGACAGAAGACAAAAGCCGTGGACTGGGAAGCAGAACAAGTTGCAGCAGCTGAGGATGCTCTCAGCCACTGGTACAAGCCATTACCTCCCTGACAGAGGTGATGAATGTCCCTATAAATCTTCCATCCTCTTGTTTCATCTTTGAGCCTGGGACTCTGGTGCAAAGCCATCCATGCCTATAGGCTCAACCTCGGGATCTGAGCTACCAGCAATACCACACAGCTATTGCTTTACTCCTCTCACAAAGTGTGCTTACTCCTCCGAGCATGGGCAGTCAGACACATGATTGCTGTCTCAACTCATGGGAAAAAGAAAATGCTTGGTAGCCAGTTTCTATCCTCTGCTACTTCTTCACATCTCCTCCTCCTTCCATCCATGCACCAGCTGAGAAAAGCAGCCAAACTATTCATGAGAGTGGGATACACAGTCTGTTGGACTGAAAAAGTTTGGTTGTTTCTGTCTTTTTTTTGCTTGGGAAGCTTCCACAGCATCCACTGGATGAAGTACTGTCAATAAATCCTAGCAGAATGAAGATGAGCTGCCAAATCTCCTGCCTTTATATGGAGCAACAAGAGAAGTTTAAAAGGTTTGTCTACTGAGTGGTCAACTAGGTGGACCACACAGCACTTTCAATGAGGGTCTGTGTTGCTTCTTTTGAGTGAGGTGCAGGGCAAGGTAAACACTGGGCACCACTGGCACAGCAATCACTGTAGGACAAAGCAGAAATGGTATTAGCTGGAGAGCATGTAGTTCTGTTTGTGGCGGATGGCCAGGCACTGAAGAAGGCATGTGACAGTGAATGAGGACCTTGTAGGAGGCAGCTGAGATGGGCAGGGGATAGATATAGGAAGGGTTTCCTTCTGTGCAGAGTGGCTGCCCAACCACCGTGGGGAGGCGGGGGAGTTCCCTGGCTGCCAACACACTTATCAGAGATGCTCTCCTTCACAACTGAAATGAGCTGAGACTTCATTTTGCACGCCTTTGCAGCTCCATCTGCTGCAAGTCACCACTCAAGAAACTCCACTGACTGGTTGGCTTCTTAAAATACCTACATCTCTGAAGAGCCCAAGCACTGCAATGCCAGCACTGAGTGAGTGTGCCAAGGGGACATCATTTTGGTACGTGGAGTCTGAGCCCACTAGCAGGGTAGGGGAACCTGCTGGGGAAACCAAAATGTTTTCCAGGGAGACCTGCAGAAAACTGGAGATCTTTAGTTTAAATGGGAGTTCAAAAGAAAAAGGTCACAAGTATTGTATTTTTCTGTCTTGTGTTTTCTTCTCCCTACGCTGCATCCTATTTTTCAGTGACAAATTGGGAAAAAACCCATAGAGATGAACTGAAAATAAGATTGCAGGAGGGAATAAAAGGGTTGGGTTTTTTTTGTCTGACATTCATGAGGAGAAAATAAAATCTGCAAAGAATCACCATTGATTAAAAGGCTGTTTTTCATAGGAACAGGTGTTTGGAATGACGGACAGTACCTTGCTGCCTTCGGACCCTTGCTGCTGTCCTCTGCTCTGTCTCCCTCCTGGTGAATCCCCAGCTTTCTCTGTGGTAATAGCATTAATCTGACCTCCTTTGTGATCCCTTTCTCTCTCCTAACGATGGTGTGATTGACTCTGGGCAACCCAGAGGCCACCAGGACGGTGCGCAGTGGCTAAGTGAAATTCTGGCCATGTTCAGGGGGATTTGTTCCAGTCAGATGTGGAAATGGATTTTTCTATTCCGGGTGCAGAGACACAGAGATAAGGGCTCCATCAAGCCCTGTGCTGCACAAAAGGTTTTATTCTCATCACGTAGAGATTGGAGCTGCAAGACTAGAAAAGGCCGCAATGATTTCAGCAGCATTATGCAGTGCCTCTTCCCAGCAAATGTTTGATCATAGCCAGCATGTTAGAGGCACGGAGAGCACATTATGCCAGCTGCTCAGAGAAGTTCATATGCACACGTCAGAGTGCCCAAGAGCAGATACAGAGAGGCATATGTATGTGATATGTACACATGCATACAAATGAGTATTTATGTGGTTGCACGTGTGTATGTGTGGGAACATGCGACCATGTGAATGTATATGAATATATATATACATATTCATGTTTGTAGGTGCTTTGACTCAAGTACATCTATGTGTGCATGAGATCATATGTGGCCACCCACATATGCATACCACAGATGCATGCATACCTAGATGTGAATGCACCTCTTGGCCTAAACATGAACACAACACCACAACACACACAACCCACGCAAAGGCTGAAATTTGATGTTGCAAATGTCTCTCCCCACACATGGACCTGCCATACATACACACTCAAGCACATTTCTGCCGGCCCAACAGTGGCCCAAAGCAGCTTTGTTACCACTCAGTGTGACCCTTCTGCTCTGTGGTGGATCTTCAGGAGAGAAACTGGATGGGCAGTGATTGTCAATCAGGGAGGGGTTCCAGCGTGGAGAGGTGAGGATGCGTTTCCAGACTGTTACTAACACAGCCCACACTTAATGTCATTTGAAGCTGTTGTTAGGGAGCTCCTGTATTTGTCATCAGCAGGGAAACACAGCAGCTCAGCTCAGGCAATAGTAAAACTGTTCAGGCCATTTTCTGCCTCAGCTACTACAGGACTGTGGAACAAGGGGGTGTGGGCAGGAAGCAGTTAATCAGCTGTAGAAATAGGGGAGCCAGTAGATAAAAGAGGCAGGGAGATACAAGAAACGGAAATATCCTTGAAAAGAAGGATGTTTCCCTCTTTCCTGGCCCTCCTGAGGATGCAACAGAGAATTGAAGTGCTTTATCTGCTCGAACGAGTGGAAAATATGCAAATATTTGCTCATGAAAACTTGGTGTTCTTTGCCTTCCCAAGCATAAAATATGCAAACGCCACACACAGCACAGCCGGCTCAGTCAGATCTCACGCTTACCACGTCATGCACACACACAAACACACACATAGCCGGCACGTCAATGCAGCCAGCTAAAGCTACGCGCCGGGGCTGCAGCATGTCCTTCTATAGGTGACAAACAGGGTCGTGTGGGAAAGAAATACATATGCCTTGACTCACAAACTGTGCATGCACGGGCTATGCCCCATCACTGTTTCCCTCGGTGGTCTTAAACTGGAGCAGCTGCCAAGCTGGGAGTGGGAGTTTGGAGAACGGACAAAGGAAGGTGAGCCCACCGAAGTCATGGCCACGGGTGCCACGCGTGGGCAGGAGAAGCAGGCTGCCCGCCGGTTGCAGCGCCGGGGCCGGGAGGAGGCGGTGCGGGGCGCTGCGCGGTCCGTCCTGCAGGGGGGAGACGACAGCCGCCGGGCGAGCCGGGGCGGGGGGAGCGTGCGGCCGAGCCGTGCCGCCTTGTCACACACCTGCTCTTTTCCCATCTGGAAGCGTCACAGGTTTGAGGCAGCGCTGTGCCCGGCGGGGACGCTGCACGGATGGCTGTTCCCAGCACCCCTGCGCGCCCCGCGGTGTGCTGACTGCAGGAACAAGGGATGTTGTTGGGACTTTTGTCGAGACCCCTCTCCAATACCACTATCTTCTCGGAAATCCCAGATATTCACCATTCAGCTGTGTGGGCCTGGAGATCCATGCAGAGCCCTCTTAGACCCTCAGGGACATTGTAGCTACTGCAAGGCATCACACAGTTTCAGCAGAGATCTGCTGCTGTAACAAGCACCAAACTTTACTGCATGGGTATCAAACCACGTCTATGCCCTATGCCCTGAAGACAGTGGTGAACGTACTTGTGCTGGATCAAATGGCCAGAGAACATAGCAGGCCTCTTGCCCTGTTGATGGGTTTTAGGACCAGACTCAGGACAGTGCTGCCAAGAGATGGTGGGACCATCTCTGTTTCAAACCACCCTGGTATCAGGGTGGTTCCCTTAATGGGAAGTACCCATCACAGATCCAAGAGTTTCTGTGAGCTCTTAAACACCAGCTTCCCTCCTCTTGCCACAAAGTGCTTGTTTCTTTGGTGAGAAAGCTCATGGGTACCTCTGAGGAAAATTTTCTTGCCCTAAACTCTGTCTACTTTTCTCAGCGTTCCTTGTGAGAGTTGAGATGCCCCCAGTAGTGACCTACTGTTGATAACTGCTTAGGGCAGGGCTGGGAGTGTGTGTAGGAGAGGAGAGCACAGGGGTAAAAACTCCTGGGTCTACATAGGAGTGGACAGGAGGAGGAGAAGGCATTCAGATGCATTCAGATACAGAGAAGCAGAAGGCAGCAGGCTCAGCTGAAGGTTCTATTTAAGAGCTGATTCAAACAGGCTGCAATGTCACCCGGTATCTCCCACTCAGCCAAGCTATTGGGTCTAGATGCTCACAAGGCAATGAAGTCTTGCTGGTTGCAGTAGGGTTAGGGCTTGCAATTACATGCCAGAGTTTGGGGTGAGCACTGGCACAGTTTCTTTCCTCAGTGCTCCTGAAGGGGGTGTCACAAGGTGGGGGTAGGACATGGGACACTTGAGTTGTAAGAACTATCTATGGGGAGAGGGGCAGCAAGCCTCTGATAGACCATTCAGCTGTGTCTGGCAGACATACGATGTCTTGGACTAGCTGTGGGGACAGTGGGAAGTGGGAGACAAGCTCATGCTTTGATACTCAGTGCTGGAGACTGTCAGGCCTAGAAACATCTTGGCTCTAGCGACAAGTGCAGGTGAATGGCTCTTCCAGCTGCTCCTCAGCCACGCGGCATTTCAGCAACGCACAGCAAAAAAATGTAGCAGCTTTGCCAGGCCTTCGTGTCTGTATGAGACAGTCCAGGCTGCCGAGCAGCCCACAGCAGAAATCCCTGCTGGCAGAAGTGCCTTCAAACTCTGCTGCAGCCTCTTAAAGCCAGGGAATGTGTCATTCCTTGTTGGTACAGGCCCCACATGGGCAGAAGTTACAAGTGAAATATAGTCACGCAGCTGACGTCCAGCAGGCCTGCCTGTCCTTACAGATGTAGAGGATATTCTGAGCTGGTAATTTCATACTGTGTTGGTGCTCTTGGGTAATAAGGGCTGGCTGTTACACAAGCCTCATGCACAGCCATGGAGTCTACAGGCTGGAAAAGATTCATTTGCCCAACCCCCTCTGCAGCCTGGCCGGAGAGGATCAGCAATCTCAATAAAGCAGAGGAACCGCTGCTTTTACAGGGTAACCTGGGGACATCCCAAAGCACTGAAGCATAAAACCACAATGCTACCTTTCCATGTGTTAGGTGTCCCCCTTGCCGTTTGCAGGCAGAAAGGGCAAGGGATCTGGCAGGGGTCAGGCAGTGATGGAGAGGATGTGAGTGCAGAGCAGCGCTGCCCATTTCTTCCCAGCTCTTGAAGCACACATGTGAGCTCCCTCTCCAAGGGTAGCAACTGCAATAGGCAAAAGCCTGAACTTTGCTTTCAGAAGGAATAAGCTGTTGAGCTCAGCAAATCGTGATGCTGTGCAGGGTGGGTGGAAGGAGGGAGGGAGAGCCAAGCCTGACACGGGCCAGAGCAGTGAGGGGAGGCACTCACAAAGGCCTTGGAGGCAGGATGGAAAAGACAGTAATTACATAAGAGCACTTGGCGAGCATCTGGCTGGAGTCAGCTGGACTCCACCAGCCCTCCCTCCCCACATTGCTAACCAGGAGCAGCTGGGGATACAAGTAACTCAACGTGGGACCCTCTGGAGGGGAGCAGAGGTAAGAGGTTCTCTGCTTCCCCTCCTGGCTTGCGATGGTCTTGGAGAGTGGGGGCAGAGGAGTGGAGAAAGGGGGTAAAGGGTCTGTGGTGGAGGAGAAGCAGCCAGGAAGGGGAAGAGAAGGGGCTGTTTCTCTGCCTCTTGGTGTGGATGATAACTTCACTCCAGAGGCCTTGGTGAGGGAGGTGCTATGAAGGGTGAGTGTGTGGGTGTTTGTAGGTGGATGCGAGTATGTGTGTGTATGTAGCAGGGTGGGGAGTCTACATGTACAGCAGGGGAGCTGAGCTGTACATAGGGGTTGGAAAGGGAAGGAAACATCAAAGTCACTTCCTTCCTTTTGTACCTGTGGTACAGAGGGTTAATAGGAGGGAGACAGTCACTGGGGGACAGCTAGGCTTTATCCCCCTACTTTGCCCTGTGGGTGGGTTGCAGGAGGACAGAGGAAATGTAGAAGGAAGATGAAGCAGCTGCTTTTGAGCAGGGATTATTGCAGTCCAATCTGGCCAGAGCTTTCCTGGGCTGCCTCCAAGGCAGAGCATGCGATGGGGGGGGGAAAGATTGTTGAGCACACAAGGTGCCTTCAGACTTGTGTTACGCTTAAAAGCGTGGCTGGCACAGAGGGTTGTTGGATTGCATTCTCAGTACTCCTATCTTTGAGCACTCAGCCACACAAGCCAAAACCTCCTGCAAATGTGGCTGCCCTGGCTAAATGTTGTTGGTACAGCCAGTGCGTTTCAGGGAAGAGGGTGATATTACCCTGCCAAAAGTGTCTTTACTGGCATAAACTGCTGCCCAGCTGGGCAATGCCACCAGTGCAAGGCTTTGTCTACTGGCTCCCTGTGGGTGCCTATTCGGATCAGACAAGACATTAAATACAAAGCCCTGCTCACTACCCACTGTGGGCTATTCCTGCAGTCAGATGAGGAAAAGGCAAAGGCCCCAGCTGATGAGGTCCTCCACAAAGAATGTTTGCTTGGTTGTGAGCAACTCAGGAGCTGAGTTGGAAATAAGGGCAATGGCCTTCCCTGCTACCTGTTCCCCTTGGAAAGGTAGAGGAGGCCAGACATAAGGCAGACAGCTGCAAAAGGGGGTAGTGTCATGCTTGGAAACAAACTAGGCAGAAAAACCTCAGGGAGAGAGTCACTGCAATAGCTTTGATGGGACAGAGAGGAACTTTGCCTTCACTGTCAGTCTTTGAGTTTTCGTGCACCCCAGAAAATGTATTGGCTTTTGCTAATCGTACTGTCAGCTCCCAAAAACCCCAACAGCGGCAGGCATGAGCAGACAACACAACTGGTCATGAAAACCCACTTCTGTCAGCTGGCAAGGCTCCACTAGCAAAAAATGTTGTCCTAACCCTTTCCGCTCTCGTTTTCCAAGAGGCGAAACTGAGGCACGGGAAGATGTGGGAGACTTGCAATGGGTCTCATTGCTTGTCAGTGCTGGAGCCTGGCTAGGAACTCACGAGCACGGCAGTGAATTTCGTGGTCTTCTTCCTGCCTCAGCTGGGATGCATGTTTGCTTCACGTTCATTGAGCTCCAGGCTGACAGGCGGCCTGAGAATATCTCCAGGCCTCCCAGGCCTCCTTCCTCCCTTCCCCCCAGCTTGCAGCACATATTTTCCCAGAGTTTTCCGCTTGCCTCTCCAGTGGTGCTGGGGTCCTGCCAAACGCCAGCCACTCTATGGGAAGCGGGGCCTCCCATTCCCAAACCAAACGAATGGGACAAGGAAAACAAACAAAAAAACTGTCCAAGCACACGTAGACATTCACAAAGCCCTGTTCCCCTCAGGAACCTTGGAGCCTTTTCCAGCTTCTCTCAGAAACTGCAGGAGGCAGAGTGCTGACTTGGCACTTCTGGCCCCGGCAGAAGAGAGCTATTGCCCATCCTTCCTTCAGCATTCCAAAGATGTATGTGTGCACCCTCACCAGGTATAAGTTCCCAAGTCTGGTTTGCTGCAAGGTAAGACCCCCAAAGTCCTCTTCCCAAATGATTCTGTAGTGCAGGGAAAGTGTCCTCTGTGTGTCCTTGCACTATTCCCTTCGAAAATGCCCTCATTCCCAGCTTCTGGTGCAGCTCACTCCAACAGCACAAGCACGTCAGCTTGGCGCCGGGCTGCGGGCAAAGATCATGGCCAGGGTTTGCTCCAGATTCTCAGCTTTGCTGGCAGGCAGTTCCCTGCAGTGGAGCTGTGCTTCAGGGCAGGCACACCCCTCCTGTGTGAACTGCTCAGTAGGGACCTGGCCGGGGGACATGACCGGGGGATGACACAAGCCAGAGTGCAAGGCTTGGGGCTCTTCCCAGGGAGAGGGGATGACCAGAGAAGGGAAAAAAAATGATGCCTCTCCCAGCTGGCAGATGAGCTGGCTAGAAATATCATGCCTGGGGTGAGATGCTTCAGTAGCGTGAAGAAGAAACTATGCAGGAGAGAATGGAAGATGAAGGAGTTTGGGGACTAAAAGTGGGACTGGCACAGCCGGGGAGAGGGCAGGTCCAGCCAGGTTAAGGGGTAATGCATGGGACAAGGGACTAAGGCAAGGGAGTGAGGGCAGGGTCCTTTGCCATTCCACCTGGAGGGAAGTCTGTCTCTTTCACCCATACACCCCACCTTACCCACCCTGAGACACTTGGGGTGGGGCGCTGCCCTGCTGCCTGCCTACCCTTGGCACAGGCTGTGCTCTCTGCTGCTAGGGTGGCTGCGCTGTTTGGAAGTGAAAAGGCAGAGAAAAATAAAACAAACCACAGACATATATAAGGAAATGGCAGTACCTAGGAAAGAGTTAAAAGGCTCCGAAACCAGAGTCGGTTTGCAATGGAAGCGCCCAAAGCCAGAGAGGGAGGGAGATGGGAGGGAGCAGGCCCAGGCCCAGCCAGGCTCAGCAGGGCCTGTGCCAAGAGCCAGCTTTCTTAAAGCCATGGCCCTGGGGGCCGGCTCTGCGGGCAGAGGGGAGCTGACGAGCAGGGGCTGGGAATCACAGAGGGGAGCCCTCAGCCTCCAGGGTGAGCTGCCACGCTGCACTGGGGTGCAGGCAGAGGGAGGGGGTGAGTGGCTGGGAGAGGGGCTTCCTCGGCTTGTTTGTGTCTCTGGCTTTTGCAAGCGCGCTTCTCTGCAAGCTGCCTGCCCTGAGCTTGGCTTCCTTCACCCTCCACAGCGGAGGAGCTGGCTGTCCCTTTGGGAAGGTGCTGGGGTTCTGCTGAGAACACAATGGAGCACTGGTGGTAGGGGGCCGAGGCACAGAGAGGGACAGGACTTGGTGGTGGGGAGGAGGAGGCTGAAGGTAAGGGCTTCTCTGCAGGGAGATGTGGGTCAGACCCCCAGGGACAGGGGGTTGCTTGGTTGGAGTCCCGTAAACAGTGGATACCTACTGACTGGAGTACTGGAGAAGTTTTTCACAGATTCAGCAGCCTACCAGAGGATACATTTACTGAAGGGTCTGTGCTGTTTGCCATGTCTGCTTCCTCTATCCCAGCCTGAGGACTGAATCCTCTAGTGGCTTCAGTGGTTTGCGTAGTGAGGCTCAAGTCTTCTCCCAGGGTTAGCACCTCATCTCTGTTGGTCTGGGCAGAAGGGCATGGGGCATCCTCTTGGGCCATGTGGTTGCTACTCAGATTGCAGCCTTGAACATCCAGGGACTTCAGGCATGTAAACTCCCTCCACAGGGCAGTACTATTTCATCCCACCACTGGCTCCTGCTAGAGAAAGATGTTTTGTGGTGATCTCTGCTCCATCGCCCGTGTCCTCCCCTTCTTAGACCTCACTCTGATGCTTCCTCATTTCTCCGCAGGTCACCATGGGCATAATTTACCTGTGCACACCCTTGGCCTTCCTTCTTCTCCCTCTTGTGCTTGGGGCACCCACTGATGAACCCAACCTCACAGAACCAGCTCCTGGTGCTTGCCAGCGCTGTTGTGACCCACTGGACTCTTCCACAGATGCCCCACCACTCCCTCCCAGCCACCACCACTTACCTTACCCAATGCCGGAGGTCCGTCCCTATATCAACATCACCATACTGAAGGGTAAGTGCCCATCTTGGCCCCGGGATGCCAAGGCCTGTTCAGGGACTGGTGACACTGTGGTGGAGGTGGCAGCTGGGTTGCTGACATGCTGGTTATGCTAACAGGCTGTCAGATGCCATCCTGAAGGGTATGTGCCCACACCACTGTGCCCAGGGTTTAGATGTTTTGTGCTGTGAACATGAGTAGCCTGGGAGGAGGAAAGTCAGTGCATATCCATTCTGTGACCTCTGTATCTCAGGATGCTGCCTGCCACTAACTCTTTCTCCACAGGAGTGGCAGTGGCAGCCTCTTGCCAAGCTAGGAGGACACCTTCCTTGCCTCAGATTTCCAGGGTCCTGTAGAGCCCAAGGGAAGGAGCAGTCTCTATCCAGCTGCAAAATGGGGGAGGGTAGGCATGTTTGAAGGGTAGGCATTGGCATCCAGGAAAGCAATGGGGAAACCTTTTCCAGCTCCATGGGTCACATGCATTTTGGAGTGGGAGGAGGGCAAGGACAGGCAGCAGCTCTTTGCAAGCACCTCCAAGCTAACTGGCAGTGACCCCCAGCTCATTCCACCCTGTTGTGGCTGGCTTGGCTAACGAGAAACAGCTCCCTATTTTAGATCGGCTCCTCCCTTCAGGGTTCAGGCCTTTGCTGTGGGCAAAAGCCTGTTCCCAGCTGGATCCTGCTCTGCTCACTTACTGTTGCTCTGTGGTTCCTCGGCACTAGCTGGGCAGATGCTTCCCGTTCTCTGACCAGCCTGGAAATGGCTGTAATCCATCAAAGCTCAGAAGCTTGTCCAGGGCAGATAGAGGCCTGGACTAGAGCGGGGTGTTACAGGGGGACCTGCAATACCATGCAGGGGATGGAGAGGAGGAAAAGAGCAAGGCACAAATTTGGGATGCTGTCACTTGTGTTGGAGGCTGCTCTGACTCCCATCTCTTCTCTCTGTATACAAAGTACATTCTGGTGCTGCTCTCTCTCTCTGTATTGATGCCTGCCCATGTGTGTGACAGGCAACACACAAACCCCAGGGTAGAACTGCAGTATTAATTATACAGGGTGCCCAAAGGATACCAGTATTATCAAAATACCAGCCCTCTAACTTGCACTGCACCATCCACCAAGTCTAGCTTGGATCTTTTCCCTCTGACCCCCCTCATTGTCCTGCTCTAGTCATATTCTCCCACAGGCATTAGCACTTCTTCTCCTTCTCCAGGATACAGGAAGAACAGTGTGCACAGTACATGGAGAACTGGGTCATAGGAGAGGTGTGTAGGAAGACAGGGCTGTGGTGGAGGTAACGGAGTGCGGAGGAGGAAGAAGAGGTCAAAGAGGCCCAGCGGTACTTTGCACTGCTGGGCTCTCTCTCAGGCTGAAGTCTCCTAGGGACAGGTCCTAGTGCCTCCAGCAAGACCATAGCATGTAGCGAGCAGGGGTTTCATAAAAAGAAGAGATCCCAGCCTCATCCAGAGCTCTGCTAGCTCCTTTCCCATGAAGCGTAATGATAATGTGACCCTCAGGAGTGTTTCTTCTGGCATTGCCCCATCCTTGAGCAATCCTCTGCATCCTCATTAGGCTTTCTCACCGCCACTTCCACCTTTCCCCCTGGTATCACACAGGAGCTGTGTCCTCTTCTTCCTCTTGTAGGAGAGAAAGGAGATCGAGGAGAGCCTGGGATGCCAGGGAAGTGGGGCAAAGAAGGACCACGAGGTGAGCGAGGTGCCCAGGGACAGAAAGGCAGTAAAGGACAGATGGGCACAGCGGGAGACCCCTGCAAGCATCAGTACGCTGCATTCTCCGTTGGTCGCAAGAAAGCGCTGCACAGCAGCGAGGGCTTCCAGGTCTTGATCTTCGACACCGTCTTCGTCAACCTCTACAGCCACTTCGACATGTTCAATGGCAAATTCTACTGCTATGTAGGTGGACTTTACTATTTCAGCCTTAACGTCCACACCTGGAACTTCAAGGAGACCTACATGCACATCATGCACAATGAAGAGGAGGCAGTCATCTTGTATGCCCAACCCAGCGACCGCAGCATCATGCAGAGCCAGAGCCTCATGCTGGAGCTTCAGGAAAATGATGAAATCTGGGTGAGGCTCTACAAGCGGGAGCGGGAGAATGCCATTTATAGTGATGATGTTGACGTGTACATCACCTTCAATGGGTACCTGGTCAAGCCCAGCCTTGACTAACTGCCTCTCCTCCTCCTTGAGGCCTCTTTGGCCTTTTCCATCTTCCTGTCTCTCTCTGTCTTTACTGCCCGCAACCACTGCAAATCACTTGGAAATCGGCCTGCCAAGTCTCAGGCACTGTGTGAAACTTGCCACACTGGCTCCCGCCTTATGCTCTCTTGTAGCCAGGCCTGTGTCACACTTACAGCATGACACTGCCATCTCTCATGCCCTCACCTCATGAGCCCAACTGAGGTTATTCACTTCTTCTAAATCTGCCAACATGCCGTGTCCAGTGTTTAGGGTCCTAGAGCAGGAGGAAAGCTAAAATGCGGCTCCTGGGCATGTGTTTCTCCTTGGGGCTTCATACACAAAGGATTCCTGTAGAAAGGGCTAGAAAGCCCCCACTGCCCAGGTGCATCCTGGCTTCTCCTCATCCCAACTAGACATGCTGGTTTTGCAGCCTGAAACATGGCCTTAATGTCACCTTGCACCTGTAGTCTGGAGAGCAGACTGAGGTCTGAAGGTCTCCTGTAGCACAAGGAAGATGTGGGAGCAGTGAGAAAAAATACTGTCTTTCCAAAAAGGGGACTGTTTGCCTTCTGAAGTATGTCATTGGCTTTCCCTAGACACCCTTCTGGGTCACAGAGTCCAGGCTGTCTGTAAAATCTAGGCCTGCTGGAACTGTACTCCTCTGTGCAACCTCTAGCTCTTCAAAGGCATGAAGGGCCAGATACTCAGCTAGACCCTTCAGAAGTATCTTCCATTGAATCAGTAGAGCCTACCACTCTATTCCCACTAGGGATCATAAGTACAGAACTAGAGAGAGAGAGAGAACCCTACCAAACCTCCTTCCCAAACCTCCTCTGGGGTACTACTTGGTGTCGGTTCCCCACCTGCAGAAAACTAATCCAGACAGTGAACCCTAATCTACTCTCTTCTTTGGCAGCGGTGCACCCATGCCCTTCTGTTGGTGTCAGCAGTCATCCCTAGCACTTGCTGACGTGAGGGGAGAGTCAGGCCCTGGCTCCTGTGTGCCATTACATTGTCCTTCTGTGATTCTCCCACATTGGTATTGAGGGATCACTGTTTCAGGACCTGAGCTGGAGGCTGTAAGGGCAATTGCAGTTAAATCAGTTCAAAACCTGGGCAGGTTGGCACCTCTTTGCCTCTGTGATGGAAAAGAGATAGAGGTGAGACTACAGCACAGGGTTAAAAGCTTCCCTGCCACGTGCTCTGTGCCCTTTTCTGGCAATCTCATCAGAGCAAAAGCATGTGGCTAAAACAAATCCTCACTCTTCTTGTCAGGTTGGAGATGTTGCAGTGGGAAAGGAATGCCAGCAGTTGGATTTTCCAGTACCATGTGTGCTGGTCTCGCACTGCTGTCACTCGCATTTCTCTAGGTTTGCTACAGTGCTGGGGGGGAACAAGTGAGGCTGACTCAGCACTTTGGGAAACTTACTTCCATATGTTGTGATGTTCCTATGAACACCAGTGCAAGAGTTGTCTCTTTTTTGAGTCTAAGGACAGCACAAGCAGGAGAAACTGTGTTTCTCCTCTGCTCATCACTGATGATTAAGTCTTCTGACTTATCTAGCTTCTGGAGTCTCATCATTAGCCATGGTGTCTGCCTACAGCACCTGGGACTACCAGAGCTCTCCAACAGGAGATATGCATCATTATACAGGACTAGGTCCAGTAAACACAGCCCAGGGTGGCAAAAGTACAGGGACCTAGGCTAAATATTAAAAAAAGGCTTGAGAGAATTGCAGGACATTTTCTCTTTTGCCCTGTTTACTTACCCTCCTTGCTTTGCTAAGGAAGCCATACAGATTGGAATGAGTTTCAGGCACTTTCTGCCCTGGACCCTCCCCACCACTGTCACTGAGGCAATGGATATGAAAACAAGGTGTCACTGAGGCAAAGCTGTTTTTTTACCAGGGAAACATGTGATGATGGGATCACAGGAACTAAAAGGAGACTGCGAGTTTCTTCCCCTCCTTTAGCAGGTCAAGCCTGTGGAATTGCTCAGAGACAGGATTTCAGGCAGTAGAGATGAAGCAGCATGCTGGAGGTGATGCTCAGGACCAAATCTCTCTCTATCTTCCTCAACAGGCTGAAAACCCAAATATTGTCTATTTACAGTGTGTAGTGCCCCTGTGTATCCCTGAAGAGAAGCAAGCCTCACTAACACTGAATATCTCCAGAAACAATCTTCCTTCTTCCTTTTCTATTTGGTGTTTGAATGCCAGTGATAGGTCTCATGTGCTAACCATGAAGAGCCTGATGCACATGAGAGAGGAGGGCAGGGGGACCAAAGGGTATGTTTAACAGGCTTCTTGGTGCTAAACAAGATGGCAATCCCTTGGTGCTAAATCAGATTTCAGGAATATTGAGTGCTTTCTGGAAGGTGTAGTAGGCTGAGTTGTAATGTACTGTGGAATTAATGGTGCTTTATGTTACAAAACCAAACTCCAAGAACTTTTGTGTGTATATATATATATATATATATATAAATTTTTTTTCAATGGTATTAAACATTTTTCCCTGGATGTTTTACACTTAAATCTGCTTTTCCCTCCCAACCTATTCCTTCTAGCTCTGATTATCACTGCATAATGCAATAGAAAAGACACTGACCTGAAAGAGACAGGTAAAAAATCTAACTCAGATCTAAAACTTCCCTAGGCGATCCTTAGCATTCTTCTGTCTGTTTCCTTTGTGGAGAACCATAACTTTAAAGCTATTTACTACTTTGATGCTACTAATTATGACAAGCCTCTCCTCTCTGCTGGGAAAGCTTTAAGGAAGTTTGAGGAAGGATTCTTTGGAAATTACCAAAAAAATTAGGTTTCAAGTACTTAACTAATGTTGAGGAAGGCTGGGCTAATGCTGGACTTCTCTTAAGGAGGGTAAGACCCTTTATCTTCTGAAATTTTTAGCACATCCTTCTGTAAGGTACTTAGTAAGCATATGTGTCTTCTGTTTTCCCTGTGGTGTTTCTCTTTTCTCTGCCAAGAGGTAAAATCCAGGAAGTACAGATGTGAGAGGGACATTAAATGGTTGATTAAATGCTTGTGCTTGCTAACAATGGGGTGAGTGGCAGTTCCAGAGTTAAGATGGGCACGTATTTTTCGAAGACCTGTGTGTGATGGAAAGGCTTGAGGTTCAGGTCAGAGGTGGAAAGATGAATGGTGATTGCCCATAAAGCTGGGGAAAACAGGGAGACATGAGGAAGAAGTGGAGACTCGGGGGCTTAAGTGGAACATCTAGGCAGGGTAGAGTCCAAAGGACGAGGAGATGCCTATCATGGTCTCAGTGCAGACTGAAGAGGTAAGTGGTTGGGTTTTTTTAGCAACTTTGAGGTTTGGACTGAGGAGAGTCCTGCTGAAGTGGAGGAATGGACAAGAAAACAAGAGGAAATTCCCATATAGGACCTTCTATTTTGAATTCAATTCATGTTCACATAGTTTGTCCTGTGGTTTGACACATACCAGATGCATCGTTTGACAAGGAGTGGAAAACATAATCACATGCATCCTTACAGGCCTCATCGGTCCTGTGTCAGGCCCATAGCTAGGGCTATATATATCCTAGTAAATGCCATACTCTCTCAGATCGGGAGCCCAGCCTTCTTCATGTTTTTTATTTACTTCTGAGAAAGCAGATAGTAACATGTCCTCAGGAAGTGCAGGGCTTGTGCTTGTGCATGTTCCTGGCCCCTTGAGGTGAGATGCTGGTAGATTGGAGGTGCCTTTGTCACATTTGCAAAAGGTGAGGAGGGAGGAGCGGAAGTGTGTAGCCAGATCTTCTAGAAAAATTTTCTATAATTCAATCCTTTAGCCTGTCCGCTTGGAGAAGAATGTGCCACCTGAAGAGTCTCTTCAGCCAAATCTCTTGGGGCTAAGATGCATGCTGGGGAGTTCTCATAGGTGAGGCTTTACTCAGGCAAGATGGACACTGCAATGCTGTTGAAGGAACAAGGGTTAGGCTGGGTCAGATCAGCCCTGCTGCCTTCTGCCAGTGGGTGCGGCCATGCCCTGATGGCCATGAGACCTCCAGTCACCTGATTCACCCCAGGGCTGGGTCCTATCCTGTACAATGGGGCTGCCCTGTAGTATGTGAGCCTGGGGTTGGTGACAGCCAGGACCTCTCTCCTTGGCAAAGCAAGAAGCATGCCCTGGAGCGGACTACAGCACTACCCCTGGGGCCATGCCTCTCTTTTCCCCTGAAAGACAGGTCCAAGCTCTGCTGCAGAGGACTCTGCAGCTGTGTCTCAAGCTTGTTCAAGGTATGTGCCAAGGGGCTTGCCCTTTAAACTATCTTCCTGAGGGTTTATGGTCTTGCAGGTATGAAGGGGAGGAGTGGAAGAAGAGGTAAAGGGCAGCGTATGTTGCTTTCTCTGGGCCAGCTCAGAAGCTGAAGACCCTGCAATAGCTCCTTGCCCTGTAATAGCTGCGGGAAAGGGAGAAGCAGGGCAAGAAAAGGGGTATAAAAAGAGACCTTTGACTCTGCTGTGGGCACTCAGATAGACACAGGTGCACATATCTGCACCCGAAGCACGAGGGAGGGCAGGGGTGTATCACAACAGGACCTGACTCTGCATCTCCCCTGACCCTTTGGCAAGGGTGGGCCCAATAGAGCCAGCAGAGCCCTCACCTCCCTCCATCCTCTGCATCATAGCTGGATGCCATCAATGGGTTGAACCTGCCCCAGATCCTGTATTTCTCACCTTCCCTTTCCCATTGCTGGCTGGGAGCTGCTGTTGGGCCCAAGGGCTGGATGCAGACCCTGCCCATGGTTGCATTGCTGAGGGCCATCGTTCCACCGCCTGATGTGTCATGGCCCTCCTCTGATCACAGTGGGAAAATGGGCATTTGCCAAGCCATGCCGGACTTCAGAGGCCAGCTTGGTGCCGCAGTCTGCTATGACACCCACACATTTGCACACACGTACCAACCCCACATGGACATCTCTCACCTTCCTGCCAGCGGAAACTGTTGCCCTTTGCAAGCCTGGCTTGTTCTGAAGATGCTATCAGGAGGTGGGTAGAGGGGGGCTGAGACTCCAGGCCTCTTTGGTACAAGCGCAGCTTCCTCGACTCATGACATGCCTCCCCCCCTTCTCCCACAAACCCTCTGTGACCTCTCTCCCCACAGTTATACCACGGTGAGTGCCAGGGCAGAAGGTTTAAATCAAAGGCTTCTGACAGTTTCTCAAGCCACAGACCAGTCCCATCTCTTGAGTTTGTGTCATTTAACTCACAAATGACCAGGGAATTACTGCAAAATCTCTACCTTTCCCAGCTTATGTTTGCAGCAACTAAAACGGGAGGGAGTGGGATGGAGAGCTCTTGGGTTGGAGAAGCTAAGGAGTGGGGGGCTGCCCATCCACCTGGGAAGGCTGCAAATCAAGCCTAGGGCGGGTGGGAAGTGGGGGGCTGGGTTGTTTATGGACTCACTTTAACCTACTTGCATCCGTGCCTTCGAGAAGCCAGGCTGACCTGCATCAACCTCAAAGCTGCTGAGGTGCCCAGCTGCCAGGGAGGCTGGGCAATGCAAACTGCAATGCACCTCTGAGGTGGGAGATGGAGCAAGCCCCACTGGTTGCTACTGAGGACAGTTGCGATGCTTCAAAGTAGCCAGGGGAAGGAAATGCCCAGGGAGAAGAAGGAGGACAAAAGGCCTCCTGTCTGACACCCATCCTGTAGGAATAATTTTCATTGTTCTGGTCCCCTGCTTAAAGTCCTGACTGCTCTCCAGGTGTTTGACACAACAATGTCCTAGTGCAAGACTTGGGCAGACATCTTCCATGGGGTGTCTGAGGCTCATTGCATTCTCCTGCTTGCCCCACACTTGTTTTTCTGGGCCCATCACATTCTCCCATTTGACCACACACACACTTTTTTTTTCCCCCCCATGTATCCTCAGTTCTTCCCCTGAAGTAGTGAAATGGAGCAGAGCACTAGAAAGGACTTTCCAGGCAACCAAACCCTGTGCCCTGCAGCCACAGGCAGCAATTCAGCAGATCTTTTGGGCCAAGGGCCTACAGAATTACCATTACCACAGTCCAAAACACCTCCTAAGCCCTTGCTTCACCTGGCTCTCACTTCTCTCCACGTGCTATGCTTGTGGCATTGGTTGACTCTTTAGAAGACTTATGCAGGCTTGTACTATGTTTCAAGCTTGGTCCCGCAAGACTTTGAAATGCTTTTTTGAAATTCCATTTGTTCATGATATGTGAGTCTGAAGCACTCCCCTGACCCCAGGACAGGCTTGCTTCTCTCCCATCCCCAGCCCTGCCAGCTGTAGAGGCTGAACAGCCATGCCTTCATTGCAATGGCTAGACCAGGCAGGGACAGTGGTGTGTTGGCTCACTGTGACTATCTTGTCCTGCAGAGTGGCAACCTGAGCTCTGGGGAAATGGAGAGAGATACCTTGTCTTTGCCACAGGGCTTTTTTTTTTCCACTCACCCCCTCTCCCCTTTAAACTTCTGTGCCAGCCCTCCTCACCATTGCAAAGCACAGTGCAGAGAGCTCTCTAAGTGCAAAGTGCAGGGGAAGTGGTAGGAGGGTCAGGTGAGGACTGAGAAGGGCGACAGGAAAAGGTCAGTGATGAAATCCCAAAGCAATGGCTCTCAGCTGAGCTGCTCTGATGTTTGTCCGTGGTGCGCTATTTCTGCTGTGCAACAATTCACACGTCTGTGGACCACAACTCCTCCCACGCTTTTCCTCCCCCCTCACAGGGGCTGAGTAAGGGGAGGAGGGAAGGAGGGAGAGATACTGCACCAGGCCGCCAGCATAATTTCCAAGACTGAAGGAAAAAAAACTACCCAAGCAGCCCTTTTCAACTGCCACCTTCCCTCTGGGAAGTGAGCATCTTTGATGAAGGAACATACTGCCTGCAAAACAGGAAGAAAGGGGGGATCCCTTCTCTTGGGGTGCAGGGAAGGTCAGCACTGGGGAACAGTACTGACACCCTCGTCCTTGAAACATAGACGCAATAGTGCAAGTTACCCCTTAGAATTAAGGTCTCACCTAGGTAGACCATGGCTAGAGGAAGGGATCCTGGTGCCTCCAGACACGTGTTGTCCTTGGCCTGTTTCCAGGGTAAGCATTTAAGTGGATCCAAGTGCTTGGTCCTCTATGTGTTCCCCACTAGGCTGCAGCTGTGTGTGTGTGCGTGCATTGATGTGCGTGATTGTGTGCACAGGTGCAGGCAGAGGCCATTCCCCCCTGACCTTCTCCACAGCCTGCTCCCAACTGTGGGGCATGGCACCCTGCCTAAAATAGCCCTCCTAGCCCTGTGCTGGCTGCAAGGGCTGCAATTGCTCTTTTGAACTGCAGGGAGAGGGAGGATGAAATTATGAACTGCTTCAATGCTCTGTGCCCTTTCCCACTTCTTATGCGGGAGGTGCTGGAGGAACAGGGGATGGTGATATTCAAAAGGGCATTCCCCTCCTGTCCATGCATGCTGCTCTTAAGAACAGAAGAGGAGGAAAGTGACATCCAGGTCTTGTCTTTCTTTCAAGGATCCAAGTCCCATTTCCCCTGAGACCTCCACATTCCATTTCCCAAATACAGGTGCAGTCAATGGTGCAGATGTGGTGAGATGTGGCTTGGGCTTTGTGTTTATAGCAACATACCTGAAATGTCTCACATGTAAAGGGCTCTGTGTCACATCTCTCAAGGAGCACCTTCAGGCTCTTCAGAGGCCACAGTGGGGAAAATAGTCATTTCCACACTGCTTGTTTTTTCCCCAATTGGTAGTTTTGCAGTGTTGACCAGGATCTGGTTAGTAGTCTCTAGTAACAAGCAGCCTTTTTTTACTCCAGCCTCCCCATCCAGAAAATGGGTTCTTCAATTGCATGCAACTATACCCAAAAATCTTGTCAAGCTGCAGAGCAGCTTTGCTACCAGCAGGTCACTTCAGAGGAGGGCTGCATAGGAGGAAAAGTCCTCAGAGGAGCAAGTGCAGAGCTGAAACCCTGACAGAGGGGAGCTCTCAATGACCTGTTTCACAAGCCAATACATCACTTGGGGGAGTGAAGTACTGTCAAGTCCTTGGGTCAGGTTGTGGACCTGGACTTCACCTTTCCCTTCCATTCCTTCCATCCAGGCACACTGGTTGTGGTCATTACCTTTCTCATCATATCTTCTGCCTCACAAGGTGGGGAAGAAGGAATAAAGTGCTCACGAGCTGCGACATTAGAGGGGCAAATGGGGGAGGGGGGGGCAGGGCTGAACCTGGGAAACCACAGGACAGGGGGAAAAATGGCTCTCCTGACTGAGCCCAGTGGAGAGGCAGGAGCACAATTCCTGACCACCAAGCTGTGGGGAGACAGGCAGCTGCATCCAAACAAGTCATTTCTGTTCAGGCATTTTAATGACATCAAAGATAATAATTGCCATAGTCACAAATCAGTAACCCCCAGAAGGGCTTAAGGGGGAGCAGGGGGTTGGCCTTTAGATAAGCATGACATCATCAAGCATATTTTAAAACAAAATCAACAATCTAATTAACTCCCTTTCTAGAAACTGCTCAGGCACAGATGAAGAAATTGGAGAAGGAGCAAGGAGAGCTCTGAGCAGAACGGAGGTGGCTGTTGTAATGATTTTTTTTCTCTAGAGAAGGAAGGGAAATGTGATTAAATTGGGAGCAAGCCTCGCTAATCAAAGCACCTGAGGGTTTATTCCCAAGAATCTCCTTGCAGTATCATGCCTTGCCTTCAAGCAGTTTCAAATGTACAATAGATCTCTGAATTCTTTTCAATTTATTAGGTCTGGAAGCCATCATTGGTTCACATTAGGTTTGTCAAGCATTTGCACACAAGACCCTCTAGCTTTAAACAGAGATGTAACACATTGGCAGGCAGCAAAACAGAGCAGGGTTTTATCTTTCCAAGACCGCCTAGGTAACAAAGTAATAATTTCCCTCAAGGACAAGAGCAGTTTCTGGTGCTGAATAGCAAATCAGCCAGTGTTCAGCTCATTATCTTGCTCGGGCACAGATCTGGTTTATGGCTGGTCTCTGAATCCAGTGCTGCCCTCCTATAGATCATATAACTTGCAGACATTCCCTCTTCAATACAGGTCTGTGAGCAAGTTCAGTAGGCACTGCGGCCATGCATCTTCAGCATTCAACACCAGGGTAACCCTCAGGGACTTGAATAGACGTTTTAAACCTAGAAGTCAATAATGTCCCTACAGACCTGGGCAGCAGACACCTGCATGTGATGCAGGATCTGGTGCCTGGTCTGTGAACCTCAGTTCTTGAAGAAGATGAGAAGATGTCATTTACGCCCCTTTCTCTGTTGTGGAAATTGAGATGCAGAGAGGATGTGAGAGCTGTATAAGTCGACAGTTCCATGGGTATGCCACCTTCCTTCCAGTTCACAGTGGTGAGTTTTCCATCACAGGTGTGCCAGGCTAAGGCCATCTGCATGTGCAGACATCACGATTCAGCTGACAGAGATCACTTTCCACACTGCTTTGGCTCAAGTGTGTACTCTGCCTCACACTCTACATCCACAGGCTCAGACAGGGGCATAGGTGCTGGCTTTCCTTTATGTTGCTGAGCCCAAGGTTACTGAGGAACACAGAGTGCTAGGCCAAGGGTGACACACCAGGTCTTCAATGAGTGTCTCTAGCGCGGGACTCCAGGTCCAAGCAGCCCTTTCGGCACCAAAAGCACCCACCAGGGAAGCAGGCATCCACACCTAGGAGCCCTCTTAAGCCTGAGTCTGCTGCATGGGCTTCAGCCCTATCAGACCAAAGTCCTGACACTGTCTGCCCAAAACATAATGAGGAGCCAAGGCTCAGGTCTTGAGTGGGAGTGTCTCATGACTGTCCCATGCTCATGAGTTCATAGCTATGTGTTCACAGCCAGGCAGGCTAAGAGTGAAACTGCTCAAAAGTAGCAGTTCCCCTCCCACCCTTGTTTCCCCGCTCTGGGCCTGTGACCATCACTGGCAGGGAGTGAAAGTGAACACCTTCTGCATCCCCTCCCACCTGTGACCCCAGACTTGCTGTGGGTGAGAGTGCTTGCAAATGCTTCTGCTTCCTACCACTTTTATCCATGTTCTGCCATAGCCCTACTTTTGAACATTTTGTGTATTTCTGTGTATATTTGATGACTTCTGCTTTTATCAGGCTGATCCTGCAGGACACTCTCTGTGGGACAGAAGTTGGAAGAGAAGCACAGGAATATCATCTGCTGTGTAGGTGGGCTTAAAGATTGCTTGGTTACCCCATTATGGTAACTGATCTCAGAATTTAAACTCCATTACTTAAATGCTGCTCCACTTAAACACAGTGATGGAGATTAACCTGATGGCAGCATTTAGCCTATAGCAGCAATATTCCTTGGGACAATGGAGGAGGAGGAAAAAAACAGCTTGACTGTTTCATGTTGGCTCAAGGTTGCCATTTTGATACAAAGCAAAGCCTCTTTTAGACTGGCAATGTGAACAAATTCAATAAAGAGCGCACTGATATGCTAACAAGTGGTTCCCCACAGGGCCATTTTAACAGACGTTTTTCGGAGTAGAACCACAATTTAAGGGGAAAATAACAGCAGTTGTAGAACAATGTAGTAGTTTTGAGAAGTACACGTATACGAATGGCAGGAAATTCAATGTAAAGGTTATAGTTAAAATAACATTATTTGGAAAGTACCAAAAATAACCTACAGAGCATCTAGAAATCTTCAGTGTATCCTGTCAGGAAGCAAACTGTGGTGGCCATCAGGGCATCTCTGCCTTCATCCCATCACCTCCTGCTGGCTCAGCACCCTTCCCACTGCTCCGCTCCAGAACACTGAGCCAGATCTACTGAGCCCTCCACTGGGCTTGCCCCTGGTGAGCTGGGTGGTTTGTAAACCGCATCTCAGTTAGCCTCAGACTCCAGTCACAGCTGAGAGCCAGCAAAGGGAAAGGATGTGACAAGCCTTATGGCAGCTAATGAGCTGATGAATTGCAGGATAATTTAACACCACGCAGTACTTTTGCCCTTCATGCTTCACTCTCTCCGTTCTCCTGTTCACCTCTGCCATTCTGCAGAGGTTCTTAGTGGACATGCAACTGAAAATGAGAAGTTTCAGCAGCACTACTCTTCTCTCATGAAAACAGAGTTGGGGGAAAAAAAGATAAACCTGCGCATAAACATCTGCCCCAGCCTTGAGGATTTTCAAAACTTACACTGCTTCTGAAACACTGATCTGGCCCAAACCACACCTTTAACCAGAACTCCAGCACCACACTTTTACCTGCTGCTTTAACAGGGAACAACAATGCTGACTAGTGAGTTTGCCCATCTCGGTCACCATTATCACAGAATCACAGAATCACAGAATGTTAGGGATTGGAAGGGATGTCAAAAGATCATCTAGTCCAAACCCCCTGCCAGAGCAGGACTAAACACACAAGAAAAAAATAATATCCTCCGCCCTCAACAAGAAGGCAACTTCTAAACTAACAAAAAAGAAAATGATAGAAAACTGTATTTTTGTCAAACCAAGTCAACTCCAAATAACAGGAAGGTAATCACAAGAACACCCCGCACATGTCACTGACAATGTGGTTTTATTTGGCTTCTCACATTACAAATAGCACCATTCCTAACAATATCGGTGTAAAGGAGATAAAAAGTGCCAAATTCTCAGTAGCACAACATCCTGGGCAATCAAGTCTGATGATTCTGCTGACAGCACGTGTATTTATCTGTATCAGATGGAGTCTGGACACAATTATGGTATCGTGCCTGTGTAGGAAACCCTTTCTTACTTATGCTGCACAGCTGTTGTTTTAGTAGATTTAAAACTATGTTTCCAATGGAAATTAAACATGCTGAGGCAGTGTCTGTCTCCACACATCAGTGTTTGGCTGTCTGTTAGCTGATCTGTTGGACCATCCCCCCTTCCCTCCACAGTTTTGGAAAAGTCAATCAATTCCAGGTACGTGACAAAGAGGTATATCCCTTCCTACTGTTAAGCAAAAGTGGCTGTATAGAGACCTGGCTCTCTGTTAGGACCCTCATTGGGAATCTTCAATGTGACATCAGTCCTTACCAGATATAAAAAAATTTACATGGGTATCTATCATAGAGACCTAGATCTAGAAAAAACAGTCTCCAGTCAATTGGCTCACCAGATAGATCCTTGTTTTCCAGTATTTCAGGTACCACAGTGCACAAGTAACCTCATCAGATTCTTACATATTAAGGAAAAAATAAAAAAGGAAAACAGAAAAAAAAAAAAAAAGGAATCAGTGGAGTTTTTTTCCGTGATAAGCTGAACAAAAAAATGGGTCCTTTGTGCTTTTACTTTGTAGGAACATTTTCCCAAAGTGATCTCTGGTTTGAAGGAAGGCGCAGATTTCTCAGTCTGAAGGACAAATGGGAATAATGATAGTTAACATGAATACTGCATTGCAGCTGCAGAGCTGGCAATACCAAGGAGTTACAGAGCACTTCATTGTTTCAGCCTAGGAATACTGCACCAGATTAAGCTGCATTAATTTTAAGAGTTTCTAGGAAAGGCAGGCTGTGCCCTGATGATACATGTCTGTCCTGGTTTCCCAGGAACAGACCCATGGGCCAGCCATGGCAGGCAGGCCAGGAGTAGCCCCGAATCAGCTGGGAGATTCAGTCAGGGCAGCTGACCCAAGCTGATTCACAGGTGTATCCCATACCACTGACATCAAACTCATTATAAAAGAGGGGAGTTCAGTGAGACTAGGGTTTCCTCTTCCTGTGGCTTTTGCCTCTTGGCCTTCTGCTCCTGATCCCAAGGACCAGGCTGAGTATAACCTTGCATACTTTATGCATTGTTATTTCATTAAATCTGTTTCTACTTCAACTCATGGGGCTTCTCCCTTTTTTTTTTCCCCCGATTCCCCTTCTCACTTGGGTAGAACAATTGCTACAGTTTAGCCCTGGGTACAGGCTAAACGTAGACAATGTCATTACAGCTCCACCCTGGTGTCACACATCCAAGGTGTGACTATCACAGTCAGTGAGAGTATGCATTCCATCCTCTTCCCTGCTCCTCTTCAACAGAGGCTGGCTGGTCAAATTCCCCAATTGCCCTCACAAAAGGTCACCGTAACAGGAGCCTGCAGATGAAGATGCAAGAGCATCCCAATGACACCTTTCAGACTCCTGATTCATGTTGTTCATGGTGAGAACAGAGGTGCTGCACTCCAGACCACTGGCAAAGTGTGCTTGATGCTGGAGTGGAGTTTGAACTG
This sequence comes from Podargus strigoides, assembly GCA_028020825.1. Classification (NCBI taxonomy): domain Eukaryota; kingdom Metazoa; phylum Chordata; class Aves; order Caprimulgiformes; family Podargidae; genus Podargus; species Podargus strigoides. The sequence goes on along the minus strand of CM051663.1, from coordinate 114,467,113 downwards.
CAATTTTCTGAGAGCAGCCCTACAGAGAAGGACTTATGGGCACTGGTGAATGAAAAGCTGGACATGAGTGGCAATGTGGACTTGCAGCCCAGAAAGAACTGTATCCTGGGCTGCATCAAACAAAACATGGCCAGCAAGTTGAGGGAGGTGATTCTCCCCCTCTACTCTGCTCTCTTGAGACCCCACTGTGACAAGCTCTGGAGTAGTCAGTACAGGAAAGACATGGACCTATTGGAGCAGGTCCAGAGGAGGGCCACAAAAATCATCAGAGGGATGGTACACCTCTTCCATGAGGAAAGGCTGAGAGGGTTAGGGTTGTTCAGCCTGGAGAAGAGAAGGCTCCAGGGAGAACTTATTGTGGCCTTTCAGTACTTAAAGGGGGCTTATAAGAAAGACATACAGATTTGTTTAGTAGGGCCTATTGCAATAGGACAAGGAGTAATGGTTTTAAACTAAAAGAGAGTCAATTCAGAATAGATATAAGGAAGAAATTATTTATTATGAGGGTGGTAAGACACTGGCACAGGTTGCCCAGAGAGGTAGTATATGCCCCATCCCTAGAAACATTCAAGGTCAGGTTAGATGAGGCTCTGAGCAACCTGATCTAGTTGAATATGTCCTTGCTCACTGCAGGGAGTGTGGACTAGATGGCCTTTAAAGGTCCCTTCCAACTTAAACTATTCTGTGATTCTCTCAGAAATGGCCATGAGGATCCACTATTGTGACCTCTTTCAAAATGGCTCCACATAAGCTTTCAAATTGCTGTTTTGCTCCAGCACTTTCTTTGTGAAATCTGATATCTTCTGTGATCCAGTCTCTGGGCTGGGCTGCCTGTGACTAAAAACTCATCCTCCTCCCACACCCTTTTTCCACTACCTGAAACCAAGATCCATTTGCTGTTAAAGGAGGCCCCATCCTCCAGGTTTATATGGTCCTCAAAAAAGGAACTGCCTGGAGACTTGAGATTAGCCTCTGGCAACTTTTGGTCAGCAAAACCTTCTTGCCGGACCTGAGCTTGGGCCTTGAGCTGCTCTGGGAGAGAAAGGTGAGGAGCGCTGAGTGTGGTGACCACTGTGTGCATAAAAGGAGATTCTCATCATGTGGCCCCACACCAGTGGCCATCTTTGTGCAGCTCAGACCAGACAGGAAATATAATGTGCTGCACTTCAGAGAATTATGTTTGCATATGGAAAGAGAGGTGTGTGGGCACACATACGCATGTGCATGCCTATCTGTGAACTGGACAACTGCTGAGCTGTGAATTTGCATTTGTGCATCTCTCTTGGCTTGGGAGGTGAGGGCAATGTGTGCTGGGGAAGACATCTGCGTGTGGTGAAAGGATCTTCTAAAACTAAATGTGCCCTGCAGAGCCTGTGAGGGGTTATCTGCCTGCGAAGGTGAGGGCACATGAAGCTTTGGAAGAAGGTGGACATTGTTTTTGCATCCCTTTCTGGCCTGTTGAATGGACAAGCCATGACAAACGGGCACTGCAGCTACTGCAGAGTAGTGTTGCCTGTCCGGACTAGCAGTGAGACTCAGGTAGGAGGGGGTGATTCTTGCTTCTGTGGAGCGAGTGGAGTGCTCAGCTGGGTAGGGAGCCCACGGGGTGAGTGTTTCTGTGGTGTCACACCATCTACAAGTGTGAGGGTTGTGCCTCAAGCTTGCTAGCACTCAGCACTGCCCTCGTTCTGATCTGACCCAGGATGGATCCTCTGAAACTGGGGCACTAGTGGGGAAGCTGCTTTCGTTCTGGTGTTGCTTAGGTCAACAACTCGAGTTATTCTTCACAAAAAGTGGTCCACAGTATTTCTACTGTGGATTGGCTCCTATGCCCAGTTTCAAATTGATCTGTGTGCACACCCTGAGAGCGATGGAAGTGGTCTGTCTGGAAGTCTGAAAGAGGAAGCTATGGGTGTCTTGACAGTGTCCCAAGAGGACAGGTCTTTCTCTCTCTCTCTCTCGCTTTACAAACTGGTCTCAGTGTATCTGAGCACTGCAAGCTAACACCTGATCCCTCCACCCTTGTTTCTGCACCTATTGCTTTACCAGAAGGAAGTAGGACGTGGTTTGGGGCTTTTTATTCTCGGCCTCGCTAGCCTTTTCTATACTTCAGGGCCTCGTCTCAGTCTGACAAGGCAAGCAAGCAGCAGTTTCCTGTGCAAAGGTGAGAGGGAGAAGACAGAGACCACGCACGTAAAAGAGGAACGGCTCCACAGCAGAACTGCCGAGCTGGAGGCATCTCTCTCACTCCAGCATCATTGGCTGACAGCTGGACATGCATTGAGCTAGGATATCCACCTCCGTCTCTTTCCCTTTCTCTGCTCCCCTCATAGTTTGACATCCAGCACCTGCTTCCATCCAATCCCACGACCCAGTCCCTGGGGACTCCTTTCGTCTGGATCACTGGGTGCCTGGAGCTGGAAGGTAAATGGGGTGATGCCAGCTCTCTCCAACATGGGGGTGGCTGATCTGAAAAGTGTCTTGGAAGGAGTTTCAGTCTGACAAACTGACTCTCACTGTTGGGGAGGGCTGAGCACATATTTATCTCTCTGTCTCTCCACAGTCCTCTCAAATCATACCCCACATCTCACAACCACGCTGCCTGCTTTCTGTCTCTCTCTTTCTCTCCCCTTTGTCTGTGAATGCATTGTCGTCATGGTTTTCTTCCTCTGAACCTAATCTTTTTTCGCAACTGGAATTGATATTATGCCTCATGCCAGCCCTTTATAGACCCTCTCTTCCCACTCCCCTGGCAGTCCCAGCAGGGTCCGGTGGGACTCTGTCTTGTTTTGATCAGCCCTGTCTGGGCTCCAGACTTGAAGAGAGGTGAGGCTGGTCCCTTCTACTGTGGGCAGAGGCAGACCTTGAGGTACGGGTGTCCAGGTGGATTGGGAAAGGAGGAGGCTTTGAGAAGCCCATAATCCCAGTCTGTCTAATATGGAGCATGGCTTTACTGGTTTTGTAAGACAAGGAATCTCCCTGGGTGGCGTGGATGGATGAGGTGTGCTAGAGAGCCTCCTAATTACAAAGCTCAAATTTTCTGCTACACCTAAAAACACAGCTTCTTCCGAGGTAGTGCAGGGTCTACTTGGTGAGGATGGTGCATGCTTTGTGCGTGACTATATAATATTTTGTGATATGGTAAAGCCTTGACTTTCCAGAACCTGGTAAGCTCCTTCTCCCTGATTTCCTCTGCTGTTCCAGACAAGTCCTTCAAAATCTACCTCCTAAGCCATGAGCTCTGCAACTAACTTTCGTCAGCTGCAGCCAGAGACCCCACTTACTCAGCAAGCACCTAGTTATTTCAGCCCTAGGACTTACCAAAAAAGCAGCTCTTCAAAATGCAAGCCATGCGCAACCAAGGCAGCACTCTCTACCTGAGTCAGCAAGCAGCCTGAAGCAACACACGCGGACTGTGCGCACACATTTCCAGAAGGCAGCACTCCTGCAAACAGCTTATCTGTGTTGCAGTGCAAATGGTTTCAGTGCTGAGCAGAGTACCTAAGGCAGGAAAACAGTGAGGTGCTGAGGGAAAAGCAGAGACTCTGGAGAGGAAAGGGTATGAGTTTCTGAGCCTGGAAGACTGGCACTGGCTTTGAGCCCTACCCTGGGTCAGTGGATGCCTCCTGAGAGATGACATCTTCCTAATTTGCATTGCTGAGCTATGTTGGGGGGGTATCTTCTCTCTTTCAGTGTGTCATCAGTACAGATGAAGCCCTCTTTGCTGCTTCTGTGTCACTTCTGGCTCTTCAGCCTCACCCCTCTCTCATGGGCCTCAGGCTCGGCAGAAGGTAAGATGTGATCCCCTTCACCTGTGTTGGGGGTGAGTGGGGAGGGGGTCAGCCAGAGAAGTGTGTGTGCCATGGTGTGTTGCTGTGCAGTGCTCATGTTGTAACAGACAGTCAGAGGAGGCTGCAGTAGTTAAAGGTCTCTTATAAGAACATCAACCTCCAAGGACACAGAGAAGTGAGTGGCTCTGCCTTTCTTACTTGGAGACAACTACCCAGCAGAGGAGTCAGTCTATAGCTTTGGATGGGGCAGAATTGTACGGGGTGATGGTTAATGCCAAACATCATTGCTAATTCAGCCACGCTGCTGTCCATCTCTTCTCTGCTGACAGGCGCCTCTAGCCTAACTTGTTCGTATGACTCGCGAGCAGCTCTCTTCTGCGACTGGAATCCAGGAAGGGATCTGGTTGAAGCACCGTGCCAACTGGAGATTTTATCAAAGTTAGCTTTTTGTGGCAGGTGAGTGACTGGAGGAGCTGAGGAAAGCCAATGCTTTGAATGGAAACTGTCTTGGAAAGTTTACCATGTAACATACATGCAGGCTCCCCCTCCCCACGCCGAGTATAGTGAAGTCACACAGCCAAAGGGCTTTGCCTTGAACTCCATCTCTAACTTCACCTGGGCCAAGATGCTGGCCACTGCTCAAGCAGTGTTTGTGATCTGACGATCCCAAACTGTCTGGCACCGTCCATCTTCCAGCTGCATAGCTTTGTCTGTGCTTCATTTTCCAAAAATCTATTTTTCTTAATAGCTACCCTCTGGACTGAAAGACATTTTCAATGGAAAAGGAGAATATAGAGAGATGGGAGCAGAGGAGGGTGCAATTAAAGTTATAAAGGGGTCATTTACCCATTGCCAGGATGAGCTGGGAGGTTGCACCCTGACTGACAATAAATGAAGGAAAATAGTTTTCCCCTTGTCTCCCCTGGCCCTTTTGTATCTCTTAGTTCATGAAGTTTTCCTCTCCCACACATCTCCCAGCAGAGGGGTAGATGTGTGGCCAGTACCGCAGTGGGGGCTGGCTGAGTCTCTGCAGTCTCCAAGTATGACATCTTCAGCCAAAAGACTTACCAGCCTACGCCAGGGTTTCCCTGGGTGCCTGTCGTAAGGTGAGCCTCAGTGTGCTTCTGGTAGCGGGTAGGTTGCTTCTGACTGTCATAGAGACATCTCCAATGGTGTGAGATTGGCAAATATATGCTGGGGCCTGGTCCATGGTCTGAGGCAGACAAAACATTTCTGTTGCTCCATGGGACTGAATCACAAGGGCTGGGTATAGAATTTGGGCTGGATTTGGAACTGTGCCATTGCTTGACCAGGGCTCTAGGACACCAGCCATCAGGAAGTCCCAGGCTTGATCTGACCTTACAGCTGGCGCAGCCATCTCAGTCTGATAGCCCCTCAGCTCCAACCCCACAGATGCTTTCCCACCCTATCACTCCCTATGCTGTAGCTCAGCTTAGGCTGTCCAGCCACACTTGTCAGAGCAGAGGAGAGGTCATGGTGTAGCGCTGCCAAGTGTGACATATAGTCCTGGCTGACTGGGATGTGACCTGGTTCAGAAGATACATCTCACTTGGTATCCGAGATCCTACAGAACTGTCGGTGGCTTGAAGGAGACCTGTAAACCCTAGAGGGGCTGAAACAGGCACCTGTCTTCCAGGGCTACATTGGCACAGTTGTGGGCAGCCGGTGTGTTTGAGCTCTGCATGCAGGGAAGGTAGCAAAAGGGTTTTGTGAAGACTTGGAAACTGCCAACCTACTGTTATCTTTGGCTTGAAATAACTGGGCTGCTTTGACTCTCCATGTGCCAGCACATAAAATTTGTCCAAGTGATGCCAAGGAGGGAAAGTGGAATTACATCCTTGGTTCTGATTACATCCAAATTACAGAACACATTCAGCAAATATGGTAGGATGCTTTGAAAGGCCTTTAGTGTTACATAAAGTTTGACTAAATACAAAACAGCCTTCCCAACTCACTGTAGTTCTCCTGCTTAAGACACAGGTTGTTTCCCTTTCCTGAAGAATTCAAGGAGCACTGTGAATTACCCAAGGCAGAGCACATGACAGGGCTGAGGAGATGCATCAAGACCTTCAGCAAAAACAGTAATGTGAGTAATTCATCTGGAATGTCCTGGCTAATGACAAGGTGGATTTATACGTGGATTTTGGGTGCATAAAGAGTGTGGCACCCAAGAGCAGTATAAAAAGCCCAAACTTAATCCTTGATTCCAGTTCAGAGTTTGGGACTGAAGTTGTGTCTTGTTGATAATTCATCACCCCTGTGGGTTCACCTGCTAGGAGGGTCGGCTTCATTGTGAGCTGGGCCATGTTGTCCTGACACATGCAGAAGAGGTGCAGGACAGACAGATCACGTGCAGTGTCCCACGTCTCTGTTACCTGAATCTGGCTCTAATCAATTCCTCTGAGGAGGAATGGACACCACAACCAGCTCTGAGGTCACCTCTTGGCCTCTTTCTCCTTGAAGAGGTCAGTACCATTTTCCAGATCAACAACTACCATGAAGCCTCGTTAGATGTGTCAAATGCAAGATGCAACAGCAACACATCACTGGAACTAATGGTGATGCAAATCCTCTAGCTATCATTATTTATTTAAGTCAATATTTTTTTAAACTCATTATGTACTTCCCTCAGTCAGTTCCAGAATTACTGTAGCCCTTGTGTTTTCAGAAAAAAAACAACACTCAAATATAATTCTCCTTATTGATAAACTCACAACCAGTTCAAATGACAGAGAAGCTTTCTTACGTTTGCACATTATGTGCAAAGACAAATTGTAGGGTTGGTAAACAGCTCTGAAGCCTTTTCTTTCTAATCAAGCTAATTTCCCTATTGCTTATTTAATGCTGTATGATGTACGTGGCTCTTTAGTATCATTGCATTTCAAGAGTAATATTTAATTCTAATGTCCTCTCAATCTTACCAATAAACACAAAATGTTTTAGTAAAAATATTTTTTCTCAATAAATTTAATTCATAGAAAGTAACTTTTTTCCTGTTAAGTCAGCACATACAGCAAGCCTAACAAACTAGCATTTCACAATATTTTGTACCCTTTTCACCAGTGAACAAAAAAAATCCAACCGCATCAAGTATAAATCTTTGGTTCCTCTACTCACCACCAGAGCTTATGCCTTTCACCCACAAATATAATCCATATTTATTGTCAAGTATTCCTAAACCTCTTATATGTCGGCAATGCTTAGAAATATAAATCCTTACTGATGAAGCTTCAGTGTCGCTAAAGGTAAATTTTCCTTGCAGGCTCAGTGCTTCACCGTTGCAGACCGTCTGACCATGTCTGTACACTGCCAGATTGGAGAGAATACATCTATACCTGTGCAAATAGAAGATTTCAGTCCACTTGCAAATAGTGAGTACTGGTCTGTATTGCAGTCTCTGGAAGGTTCCCCACAAAAGGATAGCTAATTTCTCTTCCCCATCCACTCCTATGCAACACACGTAGCCAATTTTAGACATGTCTCTTTTCCTTATCTCCTGCTACAACAGCACAGATGAACCACGTTGACTCCTGCCACTCACACCTCTAATGTGCAATGTCATGCCAGCCACTTCCTGTCCTGTCCCATATCTGGGATACTCTTGAATGGGAGTGCTTTTCACTAGGAGTTCTGGCTTCAAGCAGGCAATGACAGCTCAGCTGACCTCCTGAAAAATACATGCTGCAAGAAGGAGGGAAATTCTCGCTGCTCTTCCCCTGCCCCTCTTACCAGATATGTGCTTCTTTAATTCAGCTTTGGCATGAATCAATCTCTGCTGAAGGGGTTCAACTCACTAATCTAGTGGTAAAACACCTGCTTGGGGCATTTTTTTGCTGGATGTGTCAGTGTACCTGGCTGAAGGAGAGGTCCAATAGAACTGCTGCAAGGTGAGGCACAGGAATGTGTGGATGGAGTCAGGGGTTGGAAAGGATCGGTCCAGTCAGTCTGTGTAATTCCATCCCATGTGGTTTTAGCTCTCTGAAAGAGCATCTGGGAAGCAACTGTCACCCCAACCACGCTCCATTCCTGTCTGTACAGTTGCTTTGTGAACCACCCATACAAGATAGGATGCATGGCCATGTGGGATTGCACTGACTGCAGGGGTCACTCAGGCTCATGGGAGGAGCTGCCTTTAACATAGTCCAGAGACAACAGGCCTTTTGCCTTTGGTGACAGTGGGGAAGAAGAAGGAAGAGAGAGAGGGAACTCACTAACCATCTCACATGGCCATGGCTGGCTGGAGTCTGCGAGCAGAGCCAAGGCACCAGCCGTGCTGCAATGGGGTTTGTGGTGGAGCCCTGTTATGGACACAGTGCGAAGGTATCAGCCCTGCTCTTTCTCTCTTTCCAGTAAAGCTGAGACCCCCAGGAAATCTTCAGCTGGTTAACAAAACTGAAAACACCTACAATTTAACGTGGAGCCTGAATATTTCCTCTCATTATTTGGATGGGGAGCGGGAATATCAAGTGCGGTACCGAACCACAAGTCAGTCCTGGGAAGTGAGTACAGAGTGGGGCACTATGACCTGTCACCATATGAATCCTGGTTGTCTTTGTCACCCACAACATGCTCCTGAGCCTCTGCTCAGAACAAAAACAGTTTTAGAGAAGCTGGAGAGCACGTGACACCCTTTTATCTGTGTCACCTGCTGCCAGTGTTTGGTGATGACATGGAGTCAAACGGGAATCCTGTTTTACTTAGTACTGTCACAGAGAAATCCAGACAGTTCCATGACAGACCTGAAAGGGATGACAAAAACAAAGTGAAGAAGATTTGTCCTCCAGGGTGAACAAACAGTGCACGATGTGTAGGGATCTGAGACCCTTCCTCTCTGAAGGCCTTGGAAGAGATGGGTATGTCAGTCTGTAAGCCATGGCATGATTCTCTAATTTTGCTCTTCTCCCAGGAGGCCAAGATCTTCACCATTGTGCAGGACCAGATGTGGGTGATGTTTGAGAGCCTTTCCCCTGACTTGAAATATGAGGCAGCCGTCCGTGCAAGGCCAAGTGCCTCAAGTATCTGCAAAGGCGTGTGGAGTGACTGGAGCAAGACAATACTATGGAGGACACATGCTGATCGTAAGGATGAGAGTCAGGCAGTCTGGCTTGGAGGGGAAAGAGGGGTCTCAGGGAAAACAAGGTAGAAGAGTCAAGCAGGCTGAGAAGCTGGAGGAAGATGGGTAGGGAGGACTGTGTTAATCAAAGAGCAATAGAAATGTTGGAAATTGTCAGTCCCTCCTAAACTGTTAGGTCTGGCTCAACAGGACTTCAGAGCAAAGACCCTCTGATCCCAAAAGAGCCCCTATGACTTCCAGAAGCTAGGCGAAATCCACAAGCTATAAGTCAGGAACTGCTTCCCCAGAGCAGTAAGGCCAGATGTCTGACATGCAGAAGCAGTGGCCAGGACTGGCATTTTCCCAGGTGCTCCTGTGAGCTAGGAACATAAATCCAGCTTTCTAAAATGCCCCAGTTTGTTGGAGCTATTGATCAGTGAAATGCAGTTGAAACAGAGCACTCAGCTCTTGAGCCAAAGGAGACCTGAGCCCAGGAAGCAGTTTCATGGAGAATGAGAGAGACTTACATGCATGTAAGTCCCTTCCGAAAATGTCTGCTGAGACTTGTATCAGTTACCGCTATGAACCACAGCAAGGAGGACACCTCCAGCCCTGAAAAAGCAAGCCCTGAGCAAGTCTCTTCAGTGAGTCATTGGCTGTGGTCTCTGTCATTGCTTTTCAGAAAAATAAGCAGATAGAGGTTATTCCTTCTCATATCGCCCCTACTCAGCCCCTCCCTGTTGTGCCTGGTGCTGGTATAATCAAAGGAGCTATGTTTAGAAAGGGCACTGTGTTGCTGCGGCTATCAAATTTTGACAGTGTATGATGTCAATGAACAGGATACAGCCACAACCAGTTGTCATAGCAACCAAGACCCAAAGATAACCAGGGTACCAGAGGCAGAGGAGACAAAGTGATCTTAGTAGCATCCATCTCAAGGACAGGCAGAGAAAGAATGTCCTAAAAATGTCTCCTCTTTCTTTTATTTTGATTGACTCCGTCACAACTACTACAGAGGAGCTCTGCAGGCCCAGACCAAGAGGTCCTAGGGATGGGAGATGGGGGTGCAGGCAGAGGAGACAGGCACCAGAACAAGAAGACCAAGCAAAAGTGTGCTGGGGAGACGTGTATGAAAGAGATAAAGAATAGTGTGAGATAATGCCAGGCAAGCCTGAGGAGTGCTGGCAATGTAGGAACTCAGTCTCTTTCTCCTAACCCTACAGTCCAAGTACCAAAATCATCATGTGGAAAGCTGTAACCTTCCTAGCTTCCTAAAGCTTTCTTACACCTCTCCAAAGAAAGAAGCCAGACCCTTGACCTCTAACCTTCTCCATTCTTGGTCCTCCTGCCTTGTTAAAGACCCATGAACCCCATAACTGCATCTCTTTCACCGACTCACAATGCTATTTCAAGTCTCCAATCCCTGATTTTAGGACTCCTTGATTTCCTTTGCAATGAGACAGGTTGATGGACACTTCAACCAGTAGACTGTGCCACTTCATCTGTGGCAACCCCCAGCTGTGGTGCTATTATGAACAGGGAATACAAGCTGTTCAGTATAAATCATCTATTAAGCAATGCCAAGGAGACTTAGAAACCTATCTCAGCTCAAAGCATCCTACACGACACAGCAGAACTCATTTATCTGTCCTGTATATTGTGATTTTTATATCACTGGTCAGCTTGAACCACCATGGAAGGGCTGCAGCTTCTACCTTCAGAATCCTGGCTAAATTTTCACAGCAACTCCCTTATTCTCTCTCTCCTTGCAGAAACATCCCGACCAGTCCTACCAGCTCTTATAGTGAGCACTTGCATCTTTGTGATCATTGGGACAGCCGTCCTTATTAACTTACGGACCCTGAAATGGTAAATAAGAATCAAGTTTTCCTCTCTGTTCCTCTCCTGTATCGTGTGTGTCTTCTCAAACCCAGGGTTATTTTTCACTTGTCATTACTCAGGATAAAGAGTGCGTTAAAAATACGGTTTGTAGCCCAGCCTTTTGAGTCTGACATTTGTCTGGGGAGATATATTGCCACCAAGATATTGTGGTTTCACCACCATCATCGCGTTGTGCTGCGCTTCTGTGACCTGGTGCCATGCCCTGGCTGTATTCAAAACAGATGCCTCAGCACTTTTGTTGCCCATGGGTTAGAGTGGTGTTCCCTGGCAGGGTGCACCAAAATTGCCTCTTAAAAAGAAGGCCACTGGCTTGAGCACTTCCATAGTTGAGAGGACTAAGCAAGCCTAGGTACCACTACCTTCTCATTTAAACTCTCTGGCAAGAGCTCAGGCAGAACATGGTCACATTTGGTCTGTAGTCAAAACGAGGAATATAATTCTTCCTCTCCCTATTCTGTGCAGTCCTAAAGTGTCTCATATGATGCTTTAAAGATCTCTTTGCCAGTGTGTCTACCTAGGCACTGCTTTTATTCAGGACTGAAAGTGTCTCACAAGGTTAATCCATGCAATAATATGGAGAGTGATGTGCCAGCATGGCAAGGTTAGAAATGTCCTCAGGCTTTCTCATCTCAGGACAGGGGCAGAGAAGCAGAATGCTGATGTTCATGGCAGGGAGCAGGGAGAAATGTTCTCAGGGATGAGGCAGCAGAGGCTGGGATGGCTCCTTTGTAAGGAAAGGAAATGCATATTGAAGGAAGATGGATACAGAGAAAGTCACTGGTCACTGTGTTTTACCTTGAGTCATAACTCAAGGGTGAGAAAGTGTTAGCTATATGGCACAGAGAGAGATAAAAAGGGCTCCTTTCTCCACAGAGTATAATTAACCTGGGGGAACCGGATGGAGGATAATGCTGAGGTAAGATCCAAGGAAGGATTAGACACACATGAACAAAAATAGCATCTGCAGTGATGTAAGGTAGTTTACATGCAAGAACTAGCAAATTCTACTGCTTCAGAGAGTACACTGATTGCCTCCAGAGGTCAGGAGGGTTTTTCCTCAGAGCATCCCACACCAAAGCTTCAGCAAAGAGCTGACAGGATCAGCCAGCCTCTCTGAGGGACTGAGGAGCAGATTAGATCACTTCATGCTGCCTCAGGATGACAACACACTAGATCCTGTAGAGACCACTGGGCTGGCTGGCACAAGGCATGCTCAGATGGCTTGCACAGCCAGTGTGTCCAAACTATAACACACAGTGTTCTTCTAACAAGACAGACAGATGGCTGTGGCACAGCTTTTCCAGTGATGGTACCATTCAGGCCATGTAGTCCTCTGAGTCATTGTGGTGGCAGCAAAGCAAAGAGGGGGCAGCTCACAACAATTGGAGCTTGGAAATAAGGGAGACCTACCCAGTTTGTCACAAGGTCAGGGGGTGAATGGGGCAGGTGAAAAAGTTAAAGTGACCAGCCAAGGCAGGGAAGAAATCAGTGAACTGCTGATTGTGCTTCCCCAGGGAAAAGGCTGAGAGGAGTGTATTGTCCAATGCCAGGTTTAACTGCTTCATCTCTGTACTGCTCATCCCTCAGCTATTGTATTTCAGGCCACTCAAGAGCAAGGAGAGCACTCAGACTTGTTCTTATTTACATCTCCCTCACACCAGGGTAGTAGCCATAAGTTGCAATGCTTTGTCCAGTCCCCTGGTCAGGATCAGGCCCTGCTTCATTCCTCCTTCTCGTTCTCTTTTCTTAAGGTTTAAGAAGATCCTGAAGATGCACATCCCAGACCCCAAGAAGTTCTTCCCCCCACTCGTTTCTCTTCACGGAGGTGACATTCAGGTATGGGACTGGGGATGGAGCCACATGGTTATAAGGGAAATGAGGGTCCAGCCGCGCATGCCCAGGACAGACAGCCGGTTGCCAGACCTACATGTGCACACACAACATGTACCTGTAGCACCAGCTGCTGGGTTCTCTGCTCAAGTTTTGTTTTCTGACTTGCTAAAACCTGACACTCAGCTGAGACATCTCTAATTACAGAACTGAAAAAGAGTAAACCAAGCAATCCTCAGCACCCTGCTCCCGCAGCAGGGAATCTAAGAGAAAATGAGGGACGTGTGGAAGGGAGCTTGGCCTCTCAGAGCTACTTGTACCCCACTTCTGTCCCTCTCTGCCTGCTCTAGGCTGCCCAGCTCCTCCCCAGATTTCCTGCTGATACCCTCCTCCTGGCTGTGAGCCTTTCCTCTGCTCCTAGTGTGAATTGCCATCACACTGGATGGCACTTAGTTGTTTTCTGCATTCTTGTTCCCTCGTTCCCTTCCTTCTCCACCCCCACTTTCTCCCTTCCCCTAATCTCTCTGTGAGTATTGGCAGCTGCAAGGACACAATTACCATTCTGTGCGGTATTACAGGGAGTGTCAGATGCAAGACGTGGGAGGCAATCCCAAAGACGCATCTTGCTTTAACAAAGATGGAAACAAACCGCAGAGCGTCCAGAGGACAGCAAAGCTTTGGGAAAGCCTAACCGCAAAAAGCCTTAGAAAGCTTAAACTACAGGGGAAGAGTGCAGAGTAGGGGTGTGGGGTGTGCTGCAAGCACTGAAGACACTTTTCCCAGTGCAGAAATAACTAGAAAAATCTGTTTTCCTGGCCAAAAAGGCAATGAAGTTGGATATTATCACAACTATCTTATTTTTAAGGATAAGGATGCACTGCAGGATGTCACTCATGGTAAGTGTGGAAATCCAGGCACACGGGGCCTGGATAAGGACTATAGACAAGAAATCTGCATGGGAATCAGAAACTGGTTCAGCATTCTGGGAGCAGAAACCTTTGATTCTTCACTGAGTGTTATACTTCAGGCCTAACAGTCTCTCTCCTGTGTTTCTTCCCCATCAGAAATGGCTCTCCTCCCCATTCTCCACATCCTCCTACTGTGTGAACAGCACAACCCCGGAGATCTCCATGCTTGAGGTGATGCAGAAGAATGACCAGGAATCCCAGTTTCTACTTTCCAAGGGAACCCTGACTCCTGATCCTCCCTTAGAAACCAGTGGACACTCTGTATCCAGCTGCTTCACCAACCAAGGCTACTTCTTCTTCCACCTTCCCAACTCCTTTGAGATCGAGCCCTGTCAGGTCTACTTCACCTATGAGCCTTTCACCCAGGAGGGAAGTGGCAGTGAGGATGGAGAGTCATATGCTCTCCCCTCCCCAGACCCCTGTACACTGGCAGAGGACATGCCCGTGTTGCCCCACAACTTCCTTCACTGTATCAAGGTGACTCAGGGCTTTCAAAATGTCTCCTTCATGGAAGAGACAGAAGGTAAAGCCCAGAAGACTAGGGCTGTTTCTGGGGCTCTCCAGTCAAGTGAAGGCACCTCAGCAACACCAGTTCTGAAGCAGGATGAGAAGATGACAGACAAAGCAGCTTTACAACCTGCTGAGGCCATGTGCCAGATGGACACTGACTTTCCTGACCCACCAGACCTGCCTGACAGCAATACTATTGATGTAACAGAGGGGAGTGGGAAGGCAGGCCCTCCAACTGACCCCTGTACACCAGCAGAACATGCTATCTCTTCTTTCTTTCAGCCTCCAGCTCTAAGACAAAGCCAGGATGAGGATCCATGCAGAGCAGCCTTCTCCAGCCAGGTCCCAAACACTGGTGCCTACCTGTCTCTGAGGGACCTCCAAAGCCAGTACAGCCATTGCTCTGTCTAGGATCTGCCTGGAGGAAACCCAGAGGTGGGAAAGGCCTTCTCTGGAGAGTAGGCTAGATGGACAGTCTTTCTATTCAGGACATGAATGTGGCTTCAGCATCAAATAGTTCTTTCCTTAATGAGGCTGGAGAACACGGTTACTCTAGAAGGCTGCAAACCCAGAAAAGGGATAGGATGGACAAGGTATAAATTCATGGATAGTTACATGGGTAGCACTAGTCCTAGGTAAAGTGTTAGTGAAACAGACAGCTGGAAGTGAAAGGTTATTTTGCATGGAGAACTGGGCTAGAGGATAGTAAAGCAACACATGGAGAATGATAAAGGCACATTGAAGCTGTTTAGCAGCTACGCAGCCAAGAGATGTAGAAACCTGATTCTTTAGGCATACAAGCCAACAAGTACTCACCTTCAGAACTGAACCTATTTCTCTGCTATTACTGGATCCAACGGCATAGAAACTTCTTCTCACACTGCTCAAGTGCCATCCTGAACCTCACCAGCTTGGTTTTTCCTTCCCAGCTCCTGGTAGGAGGCTGTGCCAGCACTTCCATGCTCTGCATCTTGGTGTAAAATAGCACTCAGTTTTGAGGCTAAGCATATGGTCCATTTGCCTCACCCCAGCCTAAAAACCTCTAATGGGAGGGAGAAATGCCTAAAAAAGTATATATGAGATTTTGTATAAGTTACAGTAGCACTGCCAGTCAGTGCTGGGGCTGATGATGAAATGGATGAAGACATCTCTTCCTGACTGACCAAGGGTATTGTTTTTTTTTTTTTTCATGCGATGTCCCCACTTCAAGTTTTAATTAGACATTACATTCTGAGCTACTCGGTCGAGCTTTAGACTCAAGTCTCTAAGGTCAGCTCAGAGCAACAACTATCTCAGCTGTCTAAGCAGTGCGCTGTAAAAAGAAATCCCCATTATTGGGTTAAAAATACTGGGGAAATCCCCTCCCCCCTCTTGTTTCCTCCAGGTCTGATGATGGCAGTAAAAAAGAACGCACACAATTTCCCATTCTTGCTGCAATATTTTTCATGAAATCGAAAGCCTGTCTGCCCTGATGGCAAAATACAGTTATTTGACTATGATAAGCTGATTGCAGAATAGTTCATCCCACATCCTGTATTAGTGGAAAACATCGCAATGGTACTGCCCATTCCTTCCATTGCTCAAGGGAAACCATTGCCTAATTAGCAGCAAAGATGTGGTGAATGAGCCCGGGAAACTAACCCACGAATCAGCACCTCTGCTGAAAAGAAAACCTCAGTCCACTCTCAAAGAATGAGGATAGCAAAGACTACTTTTTTGGGTTTTTTTCTTTTTATTCTGCATTTGCTGATCTGAGTTAAGAAAAAGTAGTACACCACAGAAGAAAAGTGCCAAAGCAAAGGAAGACAAGCTGTTCTACTTACATCCATCCTTGCATTCAACATCTGTACTGTCTGTCTGCTTTCTTGCTGTATTTCTGGACTATTCAGGAGTGGGGAAAATACCTGCCCTGTGCTAAAGATCTTTCCTCTAAGAGTTTTTATATCAAAAAGGTCAAGGGTATCAAACTTGCTGGTACTTCTGTCACCCCTCTGAGTATCACCCAGAACTAATTCTTCCTTACCTCTGTCTGTAGAAGCATTGAGCTTCCCCTTTGTCCTGGTCACACACCTGCCCTTGCATTATGCAGCTGGAATGTCATTATGAGTCCCAGCTACAGGGTCACTCATTGGATCAGCTTTCACCTCAAGAAAACTGTTCAAAGGAGCTGAACCTGCCTGGAGGTGAGAGGGCTGGGGGAGTTATACCCCTCTTTTCATCAGCTGCTTCACTTGCCCCTAGATATGGATTATACAGCAGATGAAGATCCCATAGCTTCCCAGATAAGGAAGCACAAGGCTTGCCCTGCTATCTGCTGTGCTTTGGGAATCTTCCCAGATGGACTTCAAAAGGAGATGCTGAATCCCTTGTCCCTGATGGGCAATTTGCTGTCTTACATGGGCCAAGGATCCTAGTCGTACTGATGGTTATCTGGTTAATAAGCTTTTCAGTTATTCTTGCTGCTGAGTACAAAATAAAAACTTTGCCTCTTTGTAAATTAAATAAATATTAAGGAATCTGCAGTGCTTCTCTGTTCTTTGGGGTGAGGGAAAAGGATTAACAGCTTTTCTTAATAGGGCACTATGCAAAGCTCCCTTCCCCAAGGGACTCAGACACCTAAAACAGAAAGCAGAGTTGGAAGTGATCCTGCTGCAGGCCCCTCAGGACCATCCTGCTGGCACAGTATTTTCCCCCCTGCCTTGTGAAAATGCTGACAGCTTTCGAGCTAGCAAGCTGTTAGCACTGCATTCACAGCAGCGCTGGGTGTGACTGTGTGACACACTGCGGCAGGAAGCACTCAGCATCAGATATGGTTATAACTGGACCTTTCTTCCAGGAAGACAAGATCATGTGGTCTCGTATGTGAGTAACCCAGGTTGTGAATACCAAAGGCATAACACTCTCAGGGATATGGGGCCCTTTCTGTGCTGGGTCCCCAAGAGCTCTTTGTAAAGGTCACATGGGGAGCAGTCCCCTCTCAATGCGCTATGTGCGATTCGCAAAACCACAGAAAGATGCTATGACAGTGTCCATCAGTACCAGAGGCAAACCAAAGCTGAACACCAGCACTGTGTGGAAAATATTGAGCTAACGACCACAGACATGAGTTCTTTACCTTAGACCGGAGACAGCAGAGATAGCAGTCACATCTCTCATCTCCTCCTTTCCAAGATACCTTGTTTGTAAATCTGCAATATCAGTCTCAGCCCTCTCCCACATCCCTTCCTTTTTTTTTTTTACTGTGGAGAAGCAGAAAGTAAAGGGTGCTTGCAGTAAAGGAATTCCTGTGAAGTCAGATCTGATCAAGGTTTTGGGTCCTTGGTTGATTCAAAAGCCTGTGGTGATAGATGTGGTATGCCTGCTTAGATAAATCAGATTGAGATTCTATATTTTTTGTTCTGCTGAAAACACCAGAGAAGGAAAATGCTTCTTTCCAGGAAAGATGGATACATAAAAGTAAGGTCTCTGGCATTAGGAAATACCCTCAGCTGGGTTCTGACCTGCTGTGGCAAGCCCCCATAGCATAAGCTTGGGAAAGCCATACATATATACATATATGCATAAAGATGCAGCTTGTTTCCCAGTCATCCGGGGAAATTTTGGCTCAAAGTCACTTTTAAAAGTGAAATCTGGTCTTTTAAATCTCTTAAGCAGTTCTGAAAGCATTTCTTATTGTCATTGCATGCCTCAGTTTCCCACATGTACAGCAACGAGTCAGACAAGACAACCACACTGACACATTCCCAGTCAAACACTGCAGCTTTTCATCCACATATAACATTTACCTACTAGAATCCACCATAAGGCAACTACAGCAACAGCTTTTGGTCTTCAAGCAGTCCCAGGCTAAACTTGAACCAGTGGCAGAGCTGAAAACATGTATCCCTGCCCAGCTGCCAAAAGGAGCCCAAACAAGCCCTGGCCCAAACGAGCTCAGCCCCAGGTCATTACCACTAGCTGGAGCTCAGCCCCAGGTAAAGAGTTGTCCATGTCCCCATCCCCCCACCCATTTATTGACAGAATAACTATTTACTCGGCTCTAGCTGGAGCATAGTTGCTTTTTGTGGAAAAACATGGGGCATGAACAGAGCTGCGGGGCTGTAAGCCGAAGGTGATGCAGGCAAGGTAGGTGAGGAGGACCTTGGGCTAGAAGTAAAGCAGATAATGTAGGGAGGAGCGAGTGGCAGTGCAACAGAGTACAGGGAGCCCAGCAGCAGGACACTGGGCAGCAAGAACTGCAAGAAGACCAGAGCGAGTCTTGCAGGTTGGGACTGAGAGATACCGTGCTTTGCTTTCATGTGCATGACTGCTGTGATAACTGGACCTGCTGTCTACTGTCCTCTTCCCTCCTTCAAGAAACCTACACCTACCAGCCAGTGCCTGCTCCATCCCTGTGCTGGGGAGCACACACTCTGTGTTTTGCCTCTCCAACAGGACCAAGGAGGGTAGCTAAGAAATAGAGGAGTTGCTCAGCAACTCCCTCTCCCTCGAGGAGGACAATGTAAGCTATCTGCACAAGCCTCCTGGGTTGTTTTTCTCTGCACAGCTGGAGGTGTTCCTACCCTGACTTTTTCGAGGCTTCCCCTGCTCAGCCTGTGGATCTTCTTCTCCTAAAATCCTCTAAAACCTCCATTTCAGGAAAAAAAAAAGCCATTGTACGGGGTGTGCTGACCCATCGTGGCAGGACGGTGCAGGACAAAGGCCGAGCAGAAGGGACATGGCATCAGGTTATTGATCGCTGAGGAGACCTTGAGCTTGGGTAAATAGATGTCCTCCTCTCTCACCCTCTCCACGCCTGTGTGAGCTGGCCTGCGTAGGGGGTGTGGGCCAGGCCTCACAGGCAGCAGCAGGTTTCAAAGGTAGGTCTGCAGCTCTGGGGGAAACCCCGGTGCCTACCATCAAATCTTCTAACAAAGAGGCTCTTCTGCTGCTTCTTCCTGCCCTCCTCTCTCCACCCCTCCATCTGCAGTTCTTTGCTTGTGCCTGCTGTTTCTGAAGGGATACTGTAATAGCGGAGAAGTGCCCTTGCTCTCCTGGACAGCCCAACCTGGTTCACTGGGGAGGAGATCCTCCCCAGGGGCTGCACAGAAAGGTGACCCATGAGAAGCAAGGGAGGGCAGTCTGTGCTGGGTCTGTTCTATTTGTACCGCGTGCCTCTCTGGAAGGGTGCATTAGAGCAAGCAGATGTGTGGCTGATTGTCCGAGTGCTGATGTTCAGAAAGCTGGGTTTAATGTTCCAGAGTGAGTTACTTGGCGCTTATGTTCTGCAAGTATGTTCCCATGTTGCAAAGCAGGCTGGAGGGCTTGAAGCTCAGTAAGTGGGGTAAGCAGGGAGACCAAGAAGCCCACTCACCCCTATCGTGTGAATGCTCTGGGGTATCCACACAGGCTAAGATGGACATGAGGCCAACCACCTCTTCCTACATCTGCAACAAGTCCCTCCTGTGTGCTCATGCCTGCACATTCACACACACCACTGGGCATGAGGACAACTCACAGACATGCATACAGGGCATAGGCATTCCCCAAAACCTCATCCTCCCACACGTATGCATTCACATCCCTCTCCTCACCAGCCACAGAAACACAAAAGCCTTTGGGGGCAGCCATGCACTGGGTGATGGCAGAGGAAAGGAGAAGGAAGGGGGTGAGATAACCAAGATTAATGTGGCTTTCTTGAGTAATGGTATTTCTTACCCTGAGAGTCTGGGGCTGACAGAAGGGAAGCGGTCAGGAGGGAGAAAAAAAAGCAGCCTGGGGTAGACAAGGGACAAAAGAAGCCAGCAGGTGTCCCTTGGCACAAGCAGAGGATGGTGGAGGGTCAAATGTTGTTCAGCTGCTCTGCCCTCACTAGCTCAGCTAGTGACTCAGTGCCAGCATGGGCTTAGCCCTGGGGGACATGATCCGATGGGAATGGCACAGCAAGCAAAGAGCAACTTCAGGATCCCAGGCTGTGGCTGTTGTGTGCAACTTCTGTGTGCATTTGAGGTCACCAATTTTGCATTGATTTCTAGGTCAATAAAATACCAGTTTTAAAACCATTCCCAGCCTGGGAGGACAAGGCTTTTGTCTTTGGGGAAATTCATTATTATACTCTTTTGTGGTTTTGGCAGAAACAAAACCCAGTGAATGCCTTTGAAAACTGAGGGATTACTCAGGAGGTGTAGACAGGATAGTGTCCTGGAAGCCTATCTCCCACTGAATTAGGTGATTTACTCACATTTGTACTGAGAATAGTCTTTGATGGTTAGCACGCAGATCTCCTGGGGCTATAGACCTTGGGAGAGGAGCACAGAGATGGCAGAGAACCTCCAGAGACAGGTGTGAAGGGATGCAGAAAACCTAATCTGTGGTGCTGTGTCACTAGATGCCCCTGATGGAAGCTGAGGAACAGGAGGAAGATATCAGCTCCCTCTCAAAGGATGAATCGGAGACTAACCCACGTGACTGCCGGCGCTATGTGCCCCTCGGGATAGTCTTTCTTTTGCTGGCTGGAGCTGCTGCAGCAACCTGGTATTTCCTAGGTAAAAATTCCATGTGTCTTGTCCCCACACGGGAGGCGGATGGGGCAATGCCCAGCCCAAAGCATGCTAGTGACTCTGCGTGATCTTTACAGAGTCATACATAGAGGTGAACCCCTTTCTCCTACCTATCAGCAAGGTAATCCACTAGTATCTTCTGTTGGCAGACTACAGACCGTGGCACCTGGAACCGTCCATCTTGCAGTTTTACTCTGGCAGCCTCCAGGTCCTCAATCGCCAATACTCCCCGGACCTCGGGCAGGTGGAGTCCAGAGCGTTCTGGCTGGAGTCAGCTAAGCTCCAGAACATGGTGAGGGCAATTTTATGACCAGAGCTGGCCCTGAGGCAGTTCAGTGAGTATAAAGAGAAAGGGGTCATGTACCCCCATGCAAGTGACAGACTTGGTGTCTCTGTACAGCAAGAAGGATGAAACATAATGTTGGCCATAGGTCCTTTGCCACTGTAACATTGCACAATAGTTATTAGACAACATTCTCGTTGCAGCTGAAGGAACTGATTCGTGCCACAGAGCTGGGTCGGTATTACAACTCGAGCACAGTGTATGCCTTTGGGTGAGTAGCAGCCACAGCATTTTTGCTTGTTTGTGTGTGAAAGCTTCCAGTCACTTGCACTCTGGTTTCACTGGAATCTGGCCATGTCAAACTGCTGTAGTCCCCACGGTGAGCAAAAGGCTAGGCTGGGCAGTCCAGATCCAGAAAGTCAGAGCTGCAGATATTTTGATGTTCATGTTCATCTGAGGTCATGATGAAAAGCCAAAACTGAGAAATTTTTCAGAGAGTCAAAAGTTTAAGAAAGAAAAAAAATTGACTGAGAAGAACTGAAAAAAATCTGGGCTTGGCATTCTCAGTAGAAGCTAAGCAGCTGGAAATGAATTTCTCTAATTCAAGAAAGTCATTTTATGGCCTGATTCTAGGCACCAGAAGGGAAAGGCCAGAATGCACCACGGAAAAGGTATTCCAGCCAAGAAGCATGGTTCACCTGGGAATAGGGTAACAGTGGAATGGGACAGATATGGGATTACAGCTTTGCAGGTCATCACAGTAGATCAAGAAAGCAGGAATAACTTCCAAACTGATGTATATGTTTGCTTCTGATTTTTTTTCCTGTGGAAAACTGCACCCCTAAATTTGTTCTTCAGCTAAGGAAAATTTCAATTTTGATGTAACTCCATGTTCAACTGGGGAAAGAAAAGTTTCACTTGCAATTCTTTCTCTAGTCTTTTACTGAAAAAAAAATTTGTTTCAACATCTCTTCCCTGCCCCCCCCCGCCCCCCAGCCAATTTTCTCTGCCAGCTGGTTGAACAGAACTTTCCCAGTCACAGTCTTGTGCAATTTGAGCCTGCCCAGCTTTAATGGCTTGTGGTAAGGTACTGAGTCATAAATCATCCACTTGTCACCACTGGAAGGTGAGACAATGAAGTCTTGAGTGTTTCTTTTCAACCCCTGGCCAGTAATAACCAAAGATCATTTTGATTACTCATTAGACCAGTCTTGATTAATTATCACATTAATCTGACCACATATGGTCATCACTAAAGCCAGATGGCATAAAATGGCTTCCTTCCCCAAAGGAGTAAGCATTAGCACTGTGGACATAGCAGCTCTTCTGTCCTGCTTGGAGTGGTTCCTCTGCGTCACAGCAGTGAGCTGGAAGGTCCACACAGATATGTCTGATTTGTGGAAAAACAGTGAGGGGGTTAATCTCTGGTGTTTGCCTCTCCAGTGATTCTGGAGGGGAGGAAAGAGGATATTTAACATGTTATTTCTCTGTTAGGGAGGGGGCTCTGACCTTCTTCTTCTGGTTTGCTCTCCAAATCCCTGAGAGCCATCAGGAGGAGGTGACTGTTGAGACGGTAAACACAATGCTTCACCAAGAGCTCTCCACCACCTTCAACAGCTCGGGCGGCCTGTCCTACCAGACAGAGTACAGGGTCAATCCAGACTCGCTGGTTCTGCTGGGTAAGTACCAGCTGCTCAGCTGTGTCCTGAGCAGTCAAAAATGCTCCAAGGTTTATAAGGTGCTGAAGGAAGGTCAGGAGAAGAGGCCAGAAGTCACTACTGAAGGGGATAGGGGAAACCTGAAGAGGATAGGGAAAAAGTGAAGATCAGGAGATACAGTTACATGTATTTCTTCCTGATAGAGGAGAACTGAAGTCTAATGAAAAAAAAAAAGCATCCTCACTTTGAAGGATTAAAGATCATTGGATATACATCTGACCATGGCCAGCTAGGTAACATTTTTCCTTTTTTTTCTCCCATCAACTTTGGCTTCTGGAGTAAGATCTTACACAGATCATGACTTAGATCAACTCAGTTCAAAAATGGCATGCAATTAAGTTTCCTACTTTTCTTTGGGAGATTATTCCAAGCTACTTGATCAAGGAAAGAACAAAAGCAACATACCTGGTTACCACTAGTCTTCCTCCAAGACAAAGCATTGTTGCCACTTCAGTTCTTAATGTATGATTTCAAGGATTATTTATTGTTTCCCACAGTGAAGATCACAGCCCATTTAAAAAGCCACCCCTACAGAACTGATTTAAAATAGATGTTAGATAAAGGACTAGGGATGTGTCTATATTCAATGCATCCAAGTCCAATGGAATTTGTATTTGGTCTTTATAATGAGACTTAACTTCTCAGCCTGATCTCATCCCTCTTATAGAGCCCCAAACCTCATAGGTTTTAAAATACATTGTGTTTCTTCTCTCATTTCCAAGCTCCTTCTTCCCACAAAATCTCCAAGTTTTTTCCCCCACATATTATTTTGCATTTTTCTAAGGTGGATCTTATTTTAATGTATCTCACCCGTATTTTCCTTAACTTTTACCTCCACATCTCCATTGTTTTGATTTGGGGGTCAGTTTTTTGGTTTCCCCAAAGAAAATTTGATTTCCTCAAATGATTTTCACACCCTCATCTGGACCGTTGTGTTAAGATCTTATTCTGAAGCTGCATTAGTTACTGTTAGTCACTTACTTCTACTTATTATTTGTTTCCAGCCTACAAGACCTTATGCTGATCCAATTTAAATTAACTTTCTTAAGAAAGATATGAGACAATATGCTAAATATTTTCAAGTCAACACACCTAGCATTTTCCCTTTATTTACTCGCTTCATAGTGTAACTTCTAAATAAATAAAAATGATGGTGCTATTCTTTTAGCTGTTCCCAGTTCCTTCCTATTCCTTCACATCTGTTTCACTGTTTTATTCATTTCAGCAGATCATACTTCTTTCTATTTTGGAACTAGCACACCAGTTGTAGTTTCTCCAGCTCCTTCTGCTCCCCCTGGTCTTTTCCACCTCCCACTCCAGTCAGAAGCACAGTCTAACAACTAAGGCAAAAGCCAGAAACCTCTTATACTGCTGGGCCAAGGTGACCTCAAGCCAGTGACTTAACCTCTGACTTCATTTGCTCTGTAAAACTGGAGTGAAAAAATATAGCTAGCTAATAGCAAGTCATTAGCACTTAATTGCTTTCTGACAGACTCATTTGCTGACCTGCTTAGCTCTAAACATTAAGTCTGGCTGCAGCCTGCCTTAAGGCACAGAGCTGAACTAGCACCATGAACTAGCACAGGAACCTCTCCAACACTTTATTTTTGCCAGCAGCTATACTCACCCCAGGATACGAGCCTCCACTTTCCCCCAGAGTGTTTCAGGACTTCCTTCTCCTTACAGGAACTCAGTTTTATTACCTTCCAGTAAAAGAGTACTTAATATTAGCTCTGCATACATCCTTTCCTATACCACATGACCTTCTTTTGGAGCCTGGCTTATACCTGCAGGATCATCTTTTCCAGAACATCTGGTTTTGCCATGACAAAACTGCTTAGCTCTCCCCACAGAATTGCAAGCTCTGCCTAGGAGCTACAAAAGACCAAAGCCCTGACCTAGGCAAGCCCCCAACAGCAATTCTCACATCCAACTGACCCCACAGTGCCTTTTATTTTGGCAGTTATTCCCAGCAGCACCTGATCTCTGGCTGCTTCCAGTTCAGCTGGGAGGCTGGAGCAAAGCCCAGCTCTCCCAAAAGTGTTGTCTTCTCTGTGACTCTGTTTTGCACAGATTTATAGTCCTTGCTGGTGGCTTTCTTTGCATCTTCCTTCTCCAGAGGAGGATTCTATAAGGATGTTGAATAGCTCATCAGCCAGTGGTCATCTAAAGAGATCTCCTTCCCCATCCTCAGTACCTCCCACACTTTTCAGTGAGGATTATTTGAACTGGGAGAGCAGGGGGAAGGGTGACTAGGTAGTGAAGGCTCTGGGAAGTGGGGTTGTGCCCTGTGATGTGACTGGCAGAAGAGGGGGATAGCTACCTGAAACAATGCCCAGCCCTCCTGGGAAGGAGAAGAAGTCCTGGAATAGTACATGAAAACTGGCAAGGACAAAAGGCAGAGAAGCCCATGGGTGGGCTGGAATGCATGAATTGGGGCTGTTGGATTTGGGGCAGAGGCCAGAGAGATGGGGTGGGAAAGGCATGGCTGAAATAGGTCCCTGAGAGCAGACAGAGAAGCACCTGGAGGATGCTTCATGGCAGAGTGGTGATCAGGCCATTTACACTGGAAGGGAGTCACCACCTGCCATGCTAGCATTCAGATACTACCAGTTTATCTTTTTGTTTATCTTCCTTTGTATATTTTCTTTCTAACAGAATCCAGTGTGAAAGACATAGTAGTGCTGAAATCCACTCTGGGTAGGCTATCTTTTCCTTTCCTTTTGAGTTTATGACTTTATGGGAGGGATTTTTACAGGGAACAGAAAGCTTGCTGGCTTCCTGGAGTTGTAAATCCTGGGAAGGGGAGATGAGTAGCAAGGGAGCACCAGTGCTGCTGCTTGGCCAGATCCAAACTACATGATGCAGCTATGTGCTGGGCTGCTCTGAGCATCCTGACATCCCTGTGCAGCGAAACCATGTTCCCAGGGGCAGTGCAGCCACCTTTAGTCTTGTCCCTGGCCTAATGAGTCCTATCAAATAGCTTGGAACAATGGTGCTAATTGCAGGGCCTGTGAAATTCTGCTGAGTGGGGTGGGAGTTTCCCTGCATGGCTCTGCACTGGATGTGCTGTCAGTCATTTAGGAGGAGTCTGTTGTCTTATCAATGTTTGAAGATGCTTTCAGTGATTTCAGACAGTGTTGTAAGTGCTGTAGCCAGAAGTTTGCATTAGATATGCTATTAGAAACTCACCTTTAAGCTCCTGAGTTTTACTCAAAGATCCTGGTCTGGAAGCCTGCTGAAACCTAGAAATCAGACAAGGGTGATGTAAAACTGGGAAGAATATGGGAGTGAGTGGAGCAAGAGCGGAAAAAGAAAACAAAGCCAGTGGAAAATAATTGTGCTGTGCTGATATTTAAAGCCTGAGGTAGTATTAGATTAACCAAGGCAGAAGGGACAGTTCTTACACTGAGAAAATGGGGCACCGGTACAAGGGGACTGGTGCCACCACAACATATGTAAAAGTAAACTGAGATCACTGGGATGAGTCAGCCTTACCCTGAAGCAGGGCTCACACTGATACCCCAAGTTACAATCCCATATCTTAATTTCCCTTACAACCACCCCTAAGCCCCCCTTTGCCTCCATTTACATCACCCTGAGATTTAAATCCCTCTATCTTTCGCCTGGATGCAGGTTGCTACAGGTACAGCTATGTCCTGGAGGATGATGTCCTAAGGCTGGAGGGCCCTGACTACCTGGCCTCCAGTTGTCTTTGGCACCTCCATGGCCTCAAGGGCTACATGATCAAGCTACGCCTGGAGTGGACTCTCCCAGATTGCAGGGACCGCCTGGCTATGTATGACGCAGCCGGGCCCCTGGAGAAACACCTCATTACCTCGTAGGTAGTTCCTGAGCAGGGTGAGCATGGCGGGGAAGCCGGGCAGGATGGCATGACACACCACAGCAGGGGAAGGTGTTAGACTACATCAGAGGAAATGCTCTTTGATGCAGAACCTGCCTTTTGCTGATCAGCTGAAGTCACTGATGTGGGATATCACACAGCCAGCCGTGAAGTCTGAGAGATTACAGCAACATGAGCTGTCTCTCTGCTGGGCCTTTATTTGATTCAGTTAGTGTCTCACAGCAGGCATGTGCTGTGGATAACACAGACCTCCAGTGTATTTCTTTCTTGTTCTTCTCTTTCATTTGTTTGTTGCTTGCTTCACTCCCATCTTTTTATTTCTTTCCCCTGAGGATCTATGGCTGCAGCCGGCAGGAGCCTGTTGTGGAAGTCCTTTCATCTGGCCCTGTCATGTCCGTTGTGTGGAAGAAAGCCATGTACAGCTACTATGACCCCTTTATCCTCTCAGTGCAGGCAGTGCCCCTCAAAGGTGAGGAAGGCTGGAGGACGGTAGCCACAGATACAGGAAGGAGACAGATTATCCCCTACAACATCACAGCTCTTAGAGGTGCTCCATCCCCATTAGGGGCAGAATTAACTCTAGATTGCATGGGTAGAGGTGGTCAGTAAAAAGCAGGTTAGATGTTGCTACCTCACCTGGACTCAGACATTAACATCTGGCTCAAGTCTTTACAGCTCAGGCTGTGGCAAGCAGAGCCTAAGTGATCATGATTCTTTAAGAAAAGGCCAAGGTCTCACAGAATCATAGAATAGCCTTGGTTGGAAAAGACCTCTAGGATCAAGTCCAATCATTAACCCAGCACTGGATAGACCAGATGTGGCCTGGACATCACATCCAGATGCACTTGCAGATAAATGTCAATTCAATATAAGAGTCTAAAGCAGCAATACGTATTACCGCTGCCCTTTTCTGGACAAGAGGAGGAAGCTAAAAGTCTTGCCAGGTAGAAACGGCCTCTTGAAGAGGGATGGTGGAACATCCCAGTCACCTTTAGCATCAGGCCTTAGAGCCCCTTTTCTCCCCTCCTACAACAGGATAAGTACCTGGCATCCCTAGGCTGAGGTTGAGCTGACAGGTAGCAGGGCTTTGAATGTCTGTATTTACAGCCTGCGAAGTGAATATAACTCTGCGGGAGGGCCTGGAGCTGCAGGGGAAGATCGGCACCCCACACTACCCCAGTTACTACGCGCCCAATACGCAGTGCACCTGGCACATGACGGTAAGAGCCAGCTCCCACAAGAACATCCACCTCATGCCTGAGGCCCACGTGTCACTACTCACATTAGTAGGGTGTACAGACAATGCTCTCAGTCATATCATCATGAGAAGCAAGCAGAGGGCGGCAGCCTGCCTAGCCTCCGCATAACATGTGTTTCTGAAACGGAAGGGGTCCGATATTGCATGCTGGCACAGAGATTCCATAGCTGATGAGGAATGTGAAATCTGATCTCCAGAGGGGTTCTGCAAAGCGGAACCAGATAGCTAGAAATTGCTAGGAATCATCATGCTTTGAGACCAGCAGCAGAGCCACCTCAGGCCAAGGCATGAACCCCATTTAGAGGGTGCTTCCTTCAGGCCTGCCATGAGTGAATTGGCAGCTCTCCCCTTCACATCCACCCTGCTTGTTTCTGCCACATGGGGTGGGCCGCAGCACTCACAGGAGCCATCTATGCTCAGCTCTGGACCCCTTTGCCTGCAGGTCCCGTCCCTCGACTATGGGGTCACCCTGTGGTTTGATGCCTATGCACTCAGCAGACAGAAGCAAGACCTGCCCTGTACCCAAGGCCAGTGGATAATTCAGAATAGAAGGTGTGTGCTGGCGTCTTGGTTTCTGTCTCTCACTTCCCACCTGGGATTAAACTGGGATTAAACTTCTGCAGGTGCCCTGCTCACTTCATCCACCAGTTCTGAGGAAAGAGAGCCTATCACCACACTCAGTGGCCACTGTTGGTGCTGGTGCCTCTTGCTTTCCTACTTCTTTTTCAGCGTCTCTTGTTCAGAGGCTCCCCAGTGAGTACACTTCTTACAGATTTGCTTCAAATTACCGGCCTGCCTTCTCTGTCTTGCTGTTTGCATCAGGCTTCCTAGTTTTCTCCTTTGTGTATGTAACGTTGGTGTCCTCCCACGTCTTCTGTGTTTGCAAATCTGCCTGTCACCACCTCTGCAATATTATCTGAATGTGCCATTGCCTTGCATCCACCTCCATACAGATCATCTGCTTAGCTCCATATCCTCCTGCTTTGACTACAGCCACTTCCCTCTCCAGGACTTCCCAAAATTAGCATCCATACATAGCTGAGGCTGCTGCCCACCACTGCCCAGGTGCAAAGAACCAAGTGCTGCTGTGCTCCCATCTCCTCAAAGCAAGCTCTGAGATGGATGGACCTATGGCTTTTGTTTTTCCTCCCACATACTGCCAAATTGCCCTTCTCCTTCCAAAACTTCCCTCAGCCCATCTCATTAACTTCCTCTCCACTGCTCCTGTGGGAGTAACTTATTTTCCTTTGAAGGGTCTGATCCAGAAGCTATGTTCCCTGGCTTAGAATCTCCACTTTTTCTCTCCCTGCCTCCCTCTCTTAAACTGTCAGTGCCATAGTTTCTACAACATGGCTTCTTTGGGAAGATAAATGTAAGAACTGATTTGTTTGTCTGGCCTGAATTCATCGCTTGCCCAGAAAGCGGGAAACGTCCAAAGATGGTAGGGTCACTCTGGACTCTGGGTCTCATGCCATGTTGAAAGCATTTTGCCTTCCTAGCTTTTCCCCACACCCAGTTTGTGTGGCCCCCTTCCCACCCCAGCGTCACCAAGCCCTCTTATCCCACTTTGTTGTCTTCACCTCCCTCCCTGCCTGAGACATTCCACCTCTGTTTTCCCCTCAGATTGTGTGGCCTGCGGACCCTGCAAGCCTACGCTGAGCGGATCCCAGTCATGTCCTCTGCTGACATCGCCATCACCTTCACCTCGCAGATCTCCTTAACTGGCCCGGGTGTACAGGCAGCTTACAGCCTGTACAACCAATCTGACCGTAAGTTCAGGCTCCTCCCTTCTCCTTAGTGGGGTGGCTGCTACCAGCAGCCCCTGTGTACTTGACTTGTGTTAGGAGAAACACAAGACACCTCCATGAGCCCTAGGTGCCATCTGCCCTTCAGGCATATGCTCACAACTCTGTGATGTACACACCACTGATCTCCCAAAAAGAAGAGGCATTTACATGCAAAGCTGCTTCTTCACATGCTTCATGTTGCCAGAGAATCCATGTGCCAAAACCCAAGGTCAGAGAATTGTCTATAGTCTCACCCCCGTGCCCACATCATGGACTGGCCTTGGGAATTGAATAAGAGACCATCTCCAGCTTGAAGTGACTTTTATTTCGAACATAAGAGCTCTTAGAGAGAGCTCTTTCCTGCTTACCTTAGAATCTGTGCAAGTGAGAGACAAATACAACCGCACACAAATTCACATACGCACATATGCAAATGGACGCCCACAGTCTGTCTTTCCAATGTTTCTCCATCTCCCTCCTAAAGGGTGCCTGTAACACATAGCAGCCCCTGGATGCATGCACCTGCCAACACACGTGTAACAACAATCCCTTCAAGGCCTCAACCAAGTTTCAATAACAACTCCAAACAACCTGTTTCAGCTTTGCCGTAGTGTTCAGGGGTCATGAAAGAGCACTAAACCAGAGGTACAACACACCAGACTCTAGCCCATTGGAACAAGGGGACTTAGGGAAAGAGCCATCCTTCCCCTGGTACATGACCTGGCTCTGTCTGCCCTTGTTCAGAGCAGGTCATGTGGCAGATTTTGGGGAGCGCAGTGAGTGCTGCTGGCACGCTGCTGCAGCACACGTGTGGTCAGGAAGGTCTGCAGCTCCATGCTCTACTTTCAAGCCACAGTGCTCTGTTGCAAGAAGGTTTCCAGTCACTGGGGACTAACTGCTCTCTGGTGGTTTCACAGCCTGTCCCGGGGAGTTCCTGTGTTTGGTAAATGGCTTGTGCGTCCCAGCCTGTGACGGGATCAAAGATTGCCCCAATGGGTTGGATGAGAGAAACTGTGGTAAGTGATTTCTTCTCCCCTCACTGGTCCCTGGTCTCAGCAGGACACAGCCCTTTGCTCCTCCAAAGGTAGGGAGAGATGAGGAGGATTCAGCTGGCCTAGGTACAGCCTTTTACCTCTCCTCCAGGAGCTTAAAACTCTGCATCTTTAAAAACCTCATCCCACTGCTGTATGGCTTCAGCCTGCTCAGGAAGGAGCAGCAACGCTTCTTGCTGCTGTGCGCAGCACAGTCTTCCTGGGAGAAATCCCTAGTACCTGTGCACCAAGAGCTCCAGGCAGCCTGAAAGAAGCCCCCTGCCCAGGCTATCCCCCACCTTGTCCTGCTTTCCCCCCACCCAGGCCCAACAATCTACCTCAGTCCTGGCCTACAGTCCCCTCTACTCTCATATTACTCAGCAACCCCCTCCCAACCCTCCCACCCTGCCCACACTTCCCCAAGCCCACCCGCTGCCCTGCTCTCTCCCCTTTTCCCCCAGGCCATTTGTGATGCTTGATTTGTACAGACCCTCATCCATATATTGCACCCTGGTTTGGGAGCATCTAAGTCCTTAATCAGCCAACAGCTCTTCATGCCAACAGCAGTTAGTGCTGATGCAGACACCAACCCCAGCATCCCAGGACTCCTGCAAAGCCCCATTCTCGTAGGAACAGCTATTCAGGCTCAGGCATGACACCTAATTCATCTATTCTTCCATCCCTGGTGTGAGGGGGGCAGCTCATCGCATTGCTGTCACCACTAGTTTTTCATTAGTTGTCCTCTACAGCTGTTTTTTCACAGACAGAAAGATCCCTGAACCACTGGAGACAGTGGACAACTCTGAAAGATTCAGAGGAGGGTATAAAAAAGTCTAATGTAAAAGGAAGGAGAAATCTTTCTCAAGGAAGTTTTAATTCAGTGATGGAAATGTGAGAGCTCTCACAGGATCACCAAGGTTGGGTTCTGTATTATCTGCAGTCTTGCTGATATTGCACTCTGTCCCACCATCCAGCTGTCAGACATCAGGGCTTGCTCGTTCCCTTAAGACACAGATATTATAGGTATGCTTATGAATATCTAATCCTTTCTTGAATCCTGAGCTTCTTAGCCCCTGGGATATCTTGCCTCATTCAGTTCCACCAGTTAACATAAACCAAGGCTGAAGAAAAAAAGTATTTGTTTCTCAATGTTTCCAAACATCCTTTTATATTTGAAAAAGAAAATAGGAACATTGGGATTTCCTTCCCCTCTTATACTCTTGCCACTGTTGCATCTTTGCTTGTTCACTCCGTGTTTGTATGGAACAGTCCCTGTCTTTAAAATCAAAGTTTTCATTGCCTCAGACCTTCACGTGCCTTTAGTCATCTGGAAGCCTAACGCTAGTTACTGAAGAAATTACAGTCATTGCAGTAAGAAAATGCCCGGGAGGTACCAGCCCGTCATGTTTGGTGTTGCACATCGGTGCACACAAATACAGAACAAGTTCCTGCTATGAAAATGTATAATCAGAAGTCAGCTCTGTGATGGGTAGGCACCTTAGTCCCATCTCCATCCTGAGCAGCTATCAGAGCTTCTGGACACTGAGGAATCCGTTGTCGTTCAGGACTCACCTATCAGAGAGAAAGGGGAGCAGCTGCTTTGTCGGGGAAAGTGACCCATTAGATGAGGGTGACAGCAAGGCAGGAGGAACAGTGACCTCACCAGGCAGGATGCAGTCCTACAGAACCTGAACAAGGCAAGCAGACCAGGTCTGGTGATGGTAACCTGGGGTCAACCAAGAGTCCAGGGACCTCAAGGCATGTCCGTAGTGATGGCTGATAGTTGATCTTCATCAACGACTTGGATGAGGGGATAGAGTGCACCCTTAGTAAGTTTGCAGATGACACCAAGCTGGGTGGAAGTGTCTATCTGCTTGAGGGGAGGGAAGCTCTACAGAGAGAGTTAGATAGGCTGGATTGCTGGGCCAAGGCCAATTCCATGAGTTTCAATAAGGCCAAATGAGGGTCTGGGTCCTGCACGTCGGCCACAACAACCCCCAGCAGCACTGCAGGCTTGGGGAGGAGTGGCTGGAAATCTGCCAGGGAGAGAAGGACCTGGGGGTGTTGGTTGACAGCCGGCTGAACATGAGCCAGCAGTGTGCCCAGGTGGCCAAGAAGGCCAACAGTATCCTGGCCTGTATTAGGAATAGCGTAGTCAGGAGGAGCAGGGAGGTGATTATTCCCCTGTATTCGGCTGTGGTGAGGCTGCACCTTGAATACTGTCTCCAGTTTTGGGCCCCTCTCTACAAGAAGGATGTTGAGGTGCTGGAGAGGGTACAGAGGTGGGCTACCAAGCTAGCAAAGGGCTTGGAGCATATCTCATATGAGGGAAGGCTGAAGGATCTGGGGCTGTTTAGCCTTGACAAAAGAAGACTGAGGGGAGACTTTATTGCTCTCTACAACTGCCTGAAGGGAAGTTGTAGCAAGGCAGGAGTTGGTCTGTTTTCCCTAGTGACAAGCAATAGAACAAGAGGAAATGGCCTGAAGTTGAACCAGAGGAGGCTGAGGCTGGATATTAGGAAGAATTTCTTTACTGAAAGGCTAGTCAGACAATGGAACAGCCTGCCCAGGGAGGTGGTGGAGTCACCATCCCTGGAAATGTTTAAGAGATGGGTAGATGTTGTGCTTAGGGACATGGTTTAGTGGTGTTGATAGGGCTAGGAACAAGGTTGGACTTGATGATCTTGAAGGTATCTTCCAGATGAAATTATTTTGTGATTCTGTGATTCTGAGGCGGGTCCAAGGCCAAGTCAAGAAAAGTTAAGTCAGCATCAGTAAAGTGTAAGACAGGGTGCAGGCATACCTACAACATAGATCAGGCAAAGACTACACAGCTGCACTATACCACAGGTGGTCCTAAGCACACCTGATGAGGTGGGGGGAGGTTCCAGAGCCTACAGGCGCAGCTAAGGCCCTGACCTCACACCTGATGCCTTGTCCTGTGTGCCTAATTCCTGGGTGCTTCCCTCCCGCACAGTGTGCCCTGCAAGTTTCCAGTGCCGTGAGGACAGCACTTGCATCGAGTTCAGCAGGGTCTGCAATCAGCAGCTGGACTGCGTCAATGGGAGCGATGAGGAGCAGTGCAGTGAAGGTAGGGAGGGGATGGCGCTGGGCTGACAAATACCTTCCCCTACACTCGAGCCAAGGCTATTGTTAGCACACTTCCCTCTGGTGAGGTAAGGGCACCAGCTGGGAGTTAACGTGTCCAACCTGCTCACCATGTTTGCTCTGTTTGTAGCTGACCAAACTTGCTAAGGAAATTCCCTGTCATTCACTTATGGAGTTCCTCCAAGATCTCTGTTACCTTTTTACCCCCAGTCAAAGGACTTCAGGCAGTGTCTGTAACCTGCCACCCTTCCTCTTTGCAGGGGTTCCCTGTGGTCCATTCACCTACCGCTGTGAAGATGGAACCTGTGTGAAGAAACCCAACCCCCTGTGTGACACCACTGCAGACTGCAAGGACCTGTCCGATGAGAAGCGCTGTGGTGAGGAAATGCTCAGTCATACATCAGCCAGGCAGGTTCAGGATGCCATGTAGCTGCAAGCAGCCCCCTTTTCCCCCCCCCACCCCAGCATAAGCACCCATGCTCCCTTGTTCGACCACCTTCTCCCAAGCCCAGCCTCACGGCAGCAGTGCCACTGCTCCATCCTGCAGCGACAGCAGCAACGAGCCAGCTCTCTGTGCTGAGCTGTGAGCAGGCATTTGCTCTTTGGACGGCCGCTCCCCATCTCCTTCAGGCAGAGGCATCAGGCCAGATAGATGTGTCTCACAGGCCAGGACCTACCCGCAGGCTGCCTGTTGGACCACTATGCTGGTTTATGTGAAGTAATGCCATCCTACAAGGCTCCAGCCAGGGAAATCACCCGTGACTGTATGATCACTGGCAGGGAGAGAGCCTGTGTTTGCATTTCCCTGCCTTTTTTTTTTTTTCTGGAGCCTTGGTGGCCAGCAAAAGGGAATGACTGCGAGGGTTCCCTGACAGGACAGCAGGTAGCACCAACAACGTGCTGCCACAAAGGTATCCCCAGGCTGCAGCTAGAGGTGGGGTCAGGCTGTGCAGATCTGTCCTGGACAGTATATAAAGCATCTGCTGGTGGGGTAAGGCAAGGGATTAGAGGTCAAACTCTTCAGTCAATTAAGTAGGAAAGGAAGGGCAAGCACAGTATCTCATGTTCCCTTCCTCCCCTGAAGTACTTGCTGTGTCTCCTCCTCCTCAGACTGTGGGCTGCAAGCCCCTCTCAGCAGGATCGTAGGTGGTGCGAATTCTGTGGAAGGGGAATGGCCATGGCAGGCCAGCCTGCAAGTTCGGGGACGCCACATTTGTGGGGGAACACTCATTGCTGACCGCTGGGTGGTCTCAGCTGCTCACTGCTTCCAGGATGAGAGGTAAATGGAGAGGGGAGGGTGCTGGGCAGAAGAAGGATTTGCATTGCTTTCCATGTCATGCATGATGGGAGGATCATGCGGCTTGTGAAAATGTCATGGGGCAGCCACCCCCCACATCTGGCACCCATGACATGCTTCTCCGTGGCTTGGAGCTGGAAAAAGTGGAATGGATACATGCACTAGTATTCAGTTGTGCATGCAGGGAAAACGGGGCAGTGCTGGAATTCACAGAGCAGCTTTGGGAGGGCAACGGTGGTGGAAGACACTTCACAGCTCCACCTTTGCTTTGGCTGTGGCTCGTCCATATGCTGTGACAACATGGAGGTGTCAGCATGTGCTAAGGTGGGGCCAGGACAGCATTACCTGCAGAGGATGCTGTTTGGGTCCCATACTGTCCACCCCCAGGGCCTGCCATCTCAGGAGGAAGCACAGTTTCTACCCTAGTTCCTTCTACCTAGTGTACATACCACAGCAGTGGCAGTAACATACACATCAGGGGGGCTTACTCATTCTTTCAAACTGGGAAGAAGTGACGAGGAGGATGGTCTGCAGCTGTGCTGTGTGACAGGATTGGGTGGGGGAAAGAGTGCGCACCCTCAGGATCAGTCTCAACCTCCTCCAAATTCCCCTTTTCTTCTGCCAGTGAGGATTCCCTACCTTCCCAGCTACTACTGCTGGACTTCCCCAGCTGCCCTTCCTCCCTGATACTATGTGAGCCATATCAAAACACTGCGACAAAAGCAGCCAGGCTCTGCCCATCCTTCTCCGTTCATGTGATGAGTTATCTTCTCTGCTGCATCCTACAGACTGGCCTCTGCCTCCATTTGGACCGTGTACTTGGGCAAATATTTGCAAAATGCCACCAGCCACATAGAGGTGTCCTTCAAGGTGATCCGCCTCTTCCTCCACCCTTATTATGAGGAAGACAGCCATGATTATGATGTGGCCCTGCTCCAACTGGACCATCCTGTGATCATCTCATCCTTAATTCAGCCCATCTGCTTGCCTGCTCCTTCTCACATCTTTGAGCCTGGCCTTCATTGCTGGATCACCGGCTGGGGAGCCCTCAAAGAAGGCGGTAGGTGCAAGGTCTTTGCTAGTGGCCTACTATAGCAGAGCCAATGTGGAAATGTAAGTTCAGATGTGGGGTAGGCAGAATAGGCTTCTGTTCACCCCAAAGCATTATGCCTCCTTCACTCCCTTTGATTTTGTGTCACAAGTTTGCCAGTGTTACCCGTTGAGTGCCTCGAAACCTCATTCAGAGGGGCAGGCAAGAGAGTCTAGTAATCTATGTGGGGACAGGATGTGTTCCTTCATTCAAGGATTAGAATAGTCCTTCAGGAATTAGGGGTCTGCCTAGTTAATATTCAGCCATGCTTACAGCATGGAGCAGCCCCAGTCCGAAAGCCCAGCCCCACGCTTACATAGACATGTGGGATTGTGTTGGGTTGTTCCCCAGGATAATGGCTGACTGGAGAGGGTTGAGATGAAAAACCTGCTCTCCATCAAACTGGGGCTGAGTCTCCTGGGGAGACCTGTTTGTGGTCCCTGCAGCAATATTTTCCCCATGTGAACGACCGTAGGACCTGGGTCCCCTCAGCAACACCTATTCAGTGGGAGCAGTGCAGGGTCCCCTAAGGATCTGTGTAATTGTTAGCAGTGCCCTGGTACCATTTGACCATTTTGACCACATAGCACCCACACACTGTTGGAGGACAGCATGGGCCAAGACCTGTTCCCATGGGGTAGTATGGATAAGTCCATTCTGGTTTGTGAGGAAGAGTTTAGCTGCATGGGTATGGACCCTTCATGTTCCCTCCTCATAGGGCCAGCAAAACAGGTCAAAGCTGTTCTCTAGTAGTGCATGTCATAGGAACATCGATGTGCTCACCCAGGTCAGCTTAGTGCCTTCACTCACTCACACACTTTGCTCTAGCTGCTTCCTAAATGGAAACACTCAGGGATCTATCCAGAACTGGACACTCCTGTTTGCATACTTAGCTGGAAGAGCTTAACATCCATTTCAATGAGAAGTAAACCCAAAACTCTGATATCCCAGAGGTTTCCCCAAACCAGAATCCCCCTTGTTCCAAAAGCTGAAGTGCCCACAACGTATCCCTGTAGGGAGGTACTGAAGGGAAACGTTACTCCTTCCATGTAGGTGAAGTGCTCTGCTGAAAGTCAGATGATACCAATGGAGAGCAGAATAGAAATTCAGACAGCAGCTTTCAGCATGCAGTGAGATGGGCATGGGCTGGGGGATCATGGTAAGTGGTGGGAAGCTCCACCATTGCTCACCTGCACTAATTTTGGCACTCTACCCCACAGGGCACATCAGCAACGTTCTGCAGAAGGTAGACGTGCAGGTCATCCAGCAGGATATCTGCAGTGAGGCCTATCACTACATGATTTCTCCCAGGATGCTGTGTGCTGGATACCATAAGGGCAAGAAAGATGCCTGCCAGGTGACAGAGGAGTTGTGGGATCAGGGTTGACTACTGCAGGTGGGGTCTGTTCCACATGTCCCAAGTCTCCCAAATGCACTCCATAGCCTGAAATGAGGGTGAAAAGACCATAAAATGCATTACTCTCCCAACACTTCCTCTGATCTAAGTGTCCAGCAACAGCTGCCAGGACGACTTCTTCCCATCATCTTTACCTTAGACAAGATACAAATACACTTAAACTTCTTTCTCATTTCAGCCAATTCTCCACTCTTTACCTCCCACTTTCAAATTCATGTGTCTGTATCAGTCTCTTACTCCCTCAGCCTCTTTAGCATCTGTCACACACACTCACCTGTCTGTTCCTTCATTACTATCAATCTCAAGGAACTCCTCTGTCTCCCATCCCTTCGGGTACCCAGTTAAATTCCAGCAGCTTCCTTACTCTCCACATACTTGGAAATGCCACACTGAGCAGATGGAAACAATAGAGCTGTTAGCTTCTTGGGACCTGGCTAAGGGGGAGGAATTTGCATGAAGGACTGCAACAATGGGTCAGATGTTTGCACTGGAGACTGCTTTTGTTGTCTTCCTAAGGTACAAGGAATGTTGTACATGTCCCAGGCATGAGTTGAGGGGGATACAAGAATCTGCATACAGAGGGACTCAAAGCCAATGTAATCACCCAGCAGGAGAAGCTGGTGGATCACCATCACCGCATTTTTCTTTCCCTTTCTCTAGGGTGATTCTGGAGGTCCACTGGCTTGCAAGGAACCCAGTGGCAGATGGTTTCTGGCTGGTTTGGTCAGCTGGGGAATGGGATGTGCACGTCCAAATCACTATGGAGTATATACCAGGATCACTCAAGTGCTGGGCTGGATGAACCAAACCATGAGCTGAGAAAAGTGCATCTCTGCCTTCTCCCCTACACTCACATGGCACTCATTCCTGATCTTGCTCTCACTTGCCTCTCAGAGAAAGACAGTTTCTGTGTGGGATGTTGTCAGACCCAGGATGCTTTTCTGAGCAGGGTAAAAAAAGCCTGCACTGGGGATTGTAGAGAAAAGCAGGCAGACCCTGTTCCCCCTTGGTGCTTCCCAGGGAGCATTCTAAGGTGGTTTTAGACCATCCATCTGGAAGAGTTGGCAATGGGGGATGGGGGGGCACAGGACACACAGCAACAGTCACAAGTTGATGGTTTCTGAGAAAAGGAATACGAGGAGCTGAACCTTCCATGACCCATGTGATTCAGCCACAATCTTCTGCTGGAACATTTGCTGAAAGAAAATGTGACTGATGTAGTTAGAGATTCCAGTAACTGTGAAATCAGTCTGCCTCCCTCTTGCTTCCTGCTGCTCATCCTTCTTCCCCCTTTCCCTCCCATCACTCCTCCTCTTCCATCTCCCTAATTGCTTCTTTTCTCAGCTGGCGTATGCTGTTCAGTGTGCTGTTGAGCTCAGCCAGGCAACTCTTCACATCTCACTGACTCCCAGGCACGAGTCCAGCATCACACCCCCCAGCACATGTCCTGCCTCCCCACTGCAGCAGCACCCAGCCTCCACTGCTGCAGTTGGACTCCCCCAGGCAGGGAGTCTGGCCCCTTGGTAACAACATGGGAGCAGCCTCCTATCCCTTTCCCTCAGCCCTTCTAAATACCTTTAACATGAGGGTGTCTCAACCTGCTTCCATCTCCTAACTCTGATAATCCAGGAGGTGAAGGAGAAGGCTTAATGGCACAGTGCTTAAACAGTCATGCTATGGGTTTGTTTTTTTTACTAAAGATATACATATGTGTGTGTGTGTGTGTGTGTACATATATATACAACAGGCTACTCTCTGGAATTAGAAATAAAATTAATTTGAGAGGTTTTTTGGCTCTAGTTTGCCTTACTCTGTTAAAAATTATCTTGGGGTTTGTAGCTTTTAAACCAAACCCCAATCCTGGCACTGGCAATTGGCAAAAGTTTCCATATCCCTGCCTTCCCTCTCAGCTGTGCCCCAGGCACAGTGGGGACACTGGCTAGATAGGTGGTCCTCACTTGTTGTTATGATTTAGGGGTACAAATACTAGTTAGCAAACCTGCTCCATAGTCCAGGTGCCTGTGGTGGGGATGCAGCACAGATGCAATAGGAAGTGCCTCCAGCCTCCAGAAGACAAGCGCAGCACAAGCAGCTTCTGGTGACTCCAGGTGATGAAACCAAAATCCTTCAACTCCCATCCCCTCCTACCAGCACCAAATTTCTGCCACTTGAAATGAGAGGCGGCAAGGAGGAACAGACTGGGAATTTTATTCAGGAGTTACAGCCCGGTGTCCTCAGACAGAACAGTGAAGCAAACACCCCGCTCCCCAAGGCAGGTATCTCCTTGTGCTACCAGACACAACATCAGGTGCCAGCACATTCCCAGTACATGAGCCGCACACCTGTCTCCTCCTCACCCTCCTGACAGCGGGCTGCTTTGGGGGACAGGGAGGGAGCACCAAGGAGCATAATACCCAGCACAGGGACACCCCGCAAGCAGTGCAGGTAGCCCAGAAAAGGGCAGTGGCTCTGTATCTGCCCCCTGGCCACAAGCCCAGACCAGCTGCCTGCAACATCAAAAGGGCCGGGACCTATCCTACAGCAGCTGCCACCACCTCGGGGCTTCAGTGGCATCCAGGGTGTTCGGGAAGGGACCGCAGGCTCCAGTGGCTGATCACCGATGTCCCCAGCAGGGGCCACTGTGACATTAAGGAAAGGCAGCCTGCTAGGCATGGCAGGGGGCCGTGGGCTCCAGCCTCTACAATAGCCCAGGGGCTCCTTGGAGCATCTGCCCTCCTGCAGGGCTGAGGCTCAAGCCCCCGAGGTGAGTTTGTAAAAAAGAATGGCTGCATGTGAAGAGTGAAGGGGGCTGGGGAGTGTCACTGTGGGGTAAGGGGGTGCTGTACACTGCAGTACAAAAATAAAGATATAAACCAGAAATTAAAAGGCTGGAATGGAGTGTCGGGATCACATCCTCAGACCTCTGGCTTGTAACAGCTAGAGAAGGAGAGAGAGAAAAAAAAATAAAATCAACAGCAGGGAGCAGGGAAAAATGTGATTGAGCACGGAGGGTAGAGTGAGAGGAAAAGGGAAATGACAGGAAATGAGAACAGAAGAAAAAGAAAAAAGAGATGAGGAGTGAGGGTGAGAGAACAGAGAGAAAGGAAGGAAAAGCCCACGTGATAAACATACACTGACTTTTAAGAGAATAACACTCAGGTCCCAGAGTCATGGATAAGGAGGCATTTGCACAGAGGGAGAGAGCAATGCTTGCCAGCTAACAAGGGCCCTCCACCAGGACAGAGTGGCACTGAGTACCTCTGGTTTAACAACAGCCAGGTTTACAATATGAGAGAGAAATCCTCCTAAAGCTTTCTGTACTCAGCCCCACGCACCCCAGCCAGGTAGCCTCCCTGAGCAGGAGGCAGAGCACAGGCTCATTTCACACACAGCTGCAAGAACATCTGGAGCGGGGACCAACCACTTCTGCTCTGTCTGCACCACCCTCTCCCACCATGCTCTCACCTTGGCAGAGGCAGAGAGGGAAAAGTCCAGGGAAGTGAGAGCAGGGAGGAGAAAAATCATAGGCTGCCTTCTGCAAATGGTTCTCGGGCTGGCAGACTGCGGACAGCGGTCTGGAGAAGCGATCTGGCATGCATGTCAGGCAGACACATGTCAGACTTCCATCCCCTTCCCCACGCCACCCCTGCCTGCTTTGCATTCATTTCCACCCCTCTTCATTTCTCCCAGCTGCGCAATCCTGTCTCCTGCCAGAGCATCTGGTCTGGAGCAGGAGGGCCTGCATGGTGGGTAAAGGCACACATAGGATGAGAATCAGAACAGCCACCTTAGGGGTGAGTCAATCTCCCCTCCCTCCCCTTCTCTCCCCAAGCTCTACAAACTGGGGCCATACCCACAAGAGGGAAGCGAGTCACTCATGCAGAGCTCAGGCTGGTGGAAGCTGAGAGTGCAGACAGGTAACATACCTGCAGAGGAGGAAAAGTGAGGAGCAGAGAGATACAGGGCCCCAGGCAGGGACCACTCTGAGCTCTGGGGGGCAAAGAGAGCAGCGGGAAGGATGCTGGAGGCAGGGGAGTGGGGCAGGGTGGAAGGCAGGTGACAGTGCAGGATGGACATGGAAGGAAACGGGAAGAGGGTCTGGAGGAAGAAAGAGTTTAGTGCAATCCAGAATAGATGGATAGTCTGCAAATAAAAATATAACCATAAGTAAACCAGTTTAAAATATAAAGCAGCAGCCAAGGTAACAGCTCTCCCCTATGAGCTTTCTCTCCAGAGAGACTCCTATTCCTGGAGAGGACATCCCCCACACCCCACACCTGCCCTAGACCTTCTCTGCTGCTACCTGTGAGCTCTCACCAGAAAGGTGGATGGGTCTATGCTTGGGTTTGGTTTTTTTTATCATTTTCCTCAAGGATCTGCTGCACTTTTCTCCTCTGCTTCTGCTTCTGCCTCCTCCTCCACTTCCTGCTCTTCCTCCTCCGCGTCCTCTGTGCTCTGTGGCCCAGCATGCAGGACAAAGGGAAGAAAGAGTGGAGATACTTGCAAGATAAGCCATGGCAGTTCTTTCTGACACACAAGGGAATGAAAAGTCATGACACTGGAATAAAAAGGGACCTTTCCTCATGGCCAAGATGGCTCTGGGTCAGGGAGCAAAGAGACTTTCCTTCCTCTGGAGCGTAACATCAGGGCTATCTAACCCACTTTCGAGTGCTGTGATCCCACTGCCCAACAACTGCTATCAGTTTCCAGTGCTTCTTCCTGTATCTGAGGTGTCTACAGGATGTCGTGGACTGTAACATGTGTCTGTCCTTCCCTCGAAAAGAAAGCAGGTGACCTCCTGCCCCTTCGGCTCGTACTCAGCAAAAGGAAAGAGAACACTGAAAAACCTTCAGGGAAATCACACCCCAGGGGCAGAGTGACACACACAGCATGGTCATGAGGAGGCATTAAAGAGATGTTAGAGTAGCGTGAGAAGTGCCAGGGTCACTTGCTAAAGCATTTGAAACACACAGCCAGACACCATCACTCTCAACACTACTCCTTTTGGACAATGAATGTAATACCATGGTGCTGAACACCAGGGCAAGCCCCTGTATTTCACCACTGAGGTGCCCCATGGTCACAGTGGAGAGAAGAAAGAAAGAGGGAGCAAACAAGAGTGAAGGATCTCACAGGCAACAAGAGCAGGGCCATAGCAAGTTTGGTCTCACCTTGGCTTTGTGGCTGGGCTCAGAGCTCAGGCCATTGGGGGAGTTGTACAGCTCTTTGGAGACCACGCACAGGAACTCTGTCTGATCCTCATTTCCATAGTTATAGGATGAGCCAATGTTCACAAGCTAGAACATACGAGAGCAAGAATCACCAGCACACATTACTGCAAACATCCACTCCACCTGGGAAGCAAGGCAGAAAGTCCACTATGCAGCATGGAGTCCAATCCATGCCTCCAGTTAGAAAGGCCTCATAAAGAAGCTGAGGAGGCCACACAGAGAACCAGAAGAGGAGTTGGCCAGGATGCAAAAAACCAGCATAACCTCACACAGTATCCTCTAAACTTCTAGAGAAGGGGCAAGAGAGAGTCTGTGTGATAGCACCATCAATGACTGACCCAATATTCTCAGACAGGGAAGGTGCCCTGCCTGGAGACTGTGTGGTATCCATGATCTTTTCCTCAAAAGATAACTCCTTCCCACCCTCCTCTGCCTTCTCCATACCTGCTCAAAGCAC
Organism: Podargus strigoides; assembly: GCA_028020825.1. NCBI lineage: Eukaryota > Metazoa > Chordata > Aves > Caprimulgiformes > Podargidae > Podargus > Podargus strigoides. The sequence continues at coordinate 114,423,957 of CM051663.1, read as the reverse complement.
CATCCATCCGACATTGTGGAAACCATCTGAGTGAGCTCCTCTTCCTGGCACTGTAGCACACGGTACACATGCTTAGGAGGCACCTGACAGCAAAATTGCAGAGCATGTTGACAATGGCTGGGTGCTAAAGGCTGTTGCCCTCCTGCAGAATGAAGTGGTAATACCCCTCCTCGACAAACCTGTCCTTTTCCCCATGCCCCCGGTTAAAGGGGAATGGAAACCACAACCCAACTTTCTACTATGCTTTCACAGGAAGTAAGAACAACAGTATCTCTTCCGGAGAGCAGGGACTGAGCTGAGTGCTCCCTGCATTGTCCCCAGAAGATACTGGGCTCTTTCGATGGGGAGTTTGCATTTGTAATTACAAAGTCATTTATGCAAATGCCACAAATGCTGATGGGGTTTTGCAAGCGAAAAGTGACTGTGTTGCTGGAGGCTTACAACCTGAGGCAGACATGATGAAAAGTGAGTTATCAGCCAACACTCCCAGAAGACAGATTTTAAAAGGCAATTGTGCCACAGAATTGATTCCTTGTGCCTCATTGCCTGCATTTAACTCCTTCACAGACACCTCTTCACCTGTGCCCTCCAGGTTTCTTTACAGGTATCCCCATGCTCTTCACTGTGATTACACTCCCAGGTCTCCCCATACCACAACCCTCCTCCCCACAGCACCTTTGCTCTCCTCACACACATTCTTATATATCCCACAGCAACCAGCTGTCTTCTTCCAAAAGCTAAAGGAGACGATTTGGCTTCAGGGGCTACATCCAGCATTACTTCTGGGGATGCAAAACAAGCCTGTAACTAAAATGGTGGTAGCCTGTCCCCTGAAATATTTTGCTATGTAGATATTAGCACACAAACTCTAAACAGTTGCTTCTTTCCATTCCTTGCTGCTTCTCCTAAGTCTGCTCTCCCTCTAGACTCACCTCTCCCTTTCCACATTCCCTCCTTCACCCACCACACTCTGTCTTTCCTTGCCATTTTCTTACCTGAGTTACTGTGTAGTCCTTCTCTTCCAGTCGATCCTTGATTATTCGGATTAAAGGACCAATGTTATAGAACTCAGCTTCTTCTAGGACCCCTGAGAATGACAGAAGGACCACAAAGCCAGAAAGTCAACAGCCTGTCTTTGTTTTTTGGCTTGCAAAAGATCAGTTCTGAGCTTCCCAAGGTCCATAGAGAGACATGACACTGCAGCTTAATTCTTTTAACAGGTTTCTGTTGCTTGAAACTCTTACTGCAGAAAACTGAACCCTCTCTGCATTACTTTTCTAATGCTCATCCCAATTTCCTTATGCTGCCTGCGACTACAGAAACAGGCACTGCCAGTGAAGTCTTGGGCGAAGGACTGCTAATACTTTTCCCTGATAACTGGCCAAGGAGAATATATGTAGGCCTCTCTCAGTGACTACTAGTTATCACCTTGTTCAGGCGCTCTTCTTGAGGCAGAGAATCACAACTCGTTCTGACCTTGTCACTAAAAGACCATTCTGGAAAATTCCAGCTTTCCTCCTGGGCCGCTTGGAGTTGAACCCACATTGCAGCCCCATGTGACTTCAGATGATCTTTGGCTTTCTCCCCTGTGCTTCACCTCAAACAGGTAAACAGAGAAGTGCTTTGTTGGGTTTTTTTTCCTCTATGGTGTCTGCATCCATCACCTCTCACCTGAGACTCATCTGTTTGCTAAGAGGCCTTCAAGGGAAAGGGAGGTGGGTTCCCAGAGGGTTGGTGAGGGAAAGGCAGCTACGAGCCAACACTCACATGTACCCAGGCCAGTACACAGACAATGCAGGTGGGGAGACTGACCCTTCACTACCTGACACACTCAGAGCTCTTCTGAGTCTCTCATTCAGCCATGTATCATCTAATGGGTTAGTTTTACGCCAGCCTGAGTGTCTGCAGCAGGAACAAAAGGCAATGCTAAGCTATGAACAAGACTCCCGTTTTTGCTCCAGATTTGATGTTAAAACCTGTGGATGAACTTTGTCGAACCTCAGGATTACAAGAAATATTAAGTAGAAAACGCCTCAGAATTGTTTTACTACAATTCTGTACCATTGCTTAGATATATTTTTGAAATTATAAGACAATTCTGAAGAAAGCTTTCCTTGCGTTTAGTAAAAATATGTAAGAGAGAGAGGCAGGAATACTAATGAACATGCAGAAACTGTGCTTGGCAAGGGCTGGACAGCACAGACTGTCTTTGGAATTGGCTCCTTGTTAGAATCTAGCATCCAAAAACCAACAAGGCACTGGGGAATGCTAGCTGGCAACACTGTGATGTTACTGAGTTATCCTTTGGACCCCATGTCAACCTCAAACGAGGGACTGGTTTGTCTGGTTTGCTCCACTGGAATTGCTGCAGTCCACAACCCATCAGAGCACTAGTAGCATACATTGCATATCACTGATTAATGATGGTCTTTATTACAGTCAGTAAAAAAGAAGAGCTTGGTTTTGTTTGGTCTTCTGGGTTTTCATTCCTAATTAGAAACACTCAGTCGTTGAGAGAAAACTCAGTCACTGAGCCTGGTTAAAAGTGGATATGCAATAAGTTAAAAATGGTTTCTTGAGGCTGAGAGATTTTGTCTACTACTGTCTTGGTGACATCTCTGCTGAATGAACAGTCATGAAGCCACAACACCTGTAGGATGCCATCTTCACCTATTTCGAACCCTTTTAGTAAAGGAAACATCAGTGTGCTTTCCAAGAGCTTCAGGGATAGCCCTCTCAAGTGCCCCCACATTAACCTCCAGAATGAGAATGAGAGACAACAAGGTAGACAAAGTGTCCTACTATTTCCTGACTACAGCAGTGATGTTAAGTGGCAAGTTACTGAGCTCCAAGACTCACCCTCTTCAGCCATATCTTTATCCAGAACCAGCTTCCCATGACGAAGGAAATTCAGGATGGGTCCAAAGTAAGTGGGGTCCCGGTCTATTAGGTATGCACCGGTCTCATCCTAGCAATAGGAATAGATCACAAGGAGAAAAAAACTATGGGAAACTTGTAACCAACCCTCAAATCCACCAGACTATAAGAAAATACAAACCTAAGCAAAAATGTCCACTAGTTCTAAGACTCCTTGGAAACCATGGGCCCCTGTGAGTCCCCAGCCAAGTCCACCCAGCTTGGATTTTAACTTCTGTATTGGTATGCTCAGCATGCCCACCTCAGCACAGAGTAACCCAGCTGTGCAAGCCAAAAGAAAATAGGCCTCAGTCTCCTTCTGGAACTGTGCATACAGGCCTGGTGTGAGAGAGCAGAAAGCTCCCTTTTTGGTGACAAGGCTGAGTCAGGCACATAGAGCTGGGAGGCAGACCCAGCGGATGTGGGGTGATAGGTGGGAGAGCAGGGGCAGAGGGGAGATGGCCTCTCTTTTCCCCAGACTGCAAAGACAGGCGCCAGGCTACAACACAGCAAGGTGTGATCTGGCAAGGGGAAATCCTTCCCGGGAGAGGGGAGAGAAAGAGCAGGCATTTTGTACTCAGTTATGCCTGCAGCTGTCAGGGTCTGGCTCCACCCCCGCATCCCTCCAGCCCTCCCCATGCTCGGTGGGGCATGGTGCGGGAGGCAACCCAGCTGCCTTACCCGGTCCGACTGCAGCTCCTCGCCCTGGCACAAGCGACACAGGAAAGATTTCTGCTCCCGACACAGGGTCTGCCTGGTGGTGAGGAAGACAGTGCCCCCCACATTGAGCCTCACCCACTTGGCCTGGGTGCCCGCGGGTGGTGGGATGTCCCAAGTGCAGCGTAGCCCCACGGCGCCTTGCATCTCCTCCCTGCCCTCCATCCTCATCCCCCCGGACTGCAGGGACTGCCGAAGGTGCTCCCTGCTGGAGAATGCTGGGATCTGTAGTTTATCTGCCTCTCCCTCTGCAGTAGCTGTGTTTCCTGGGGGCCAGGGTCCTCCCTGTGACTGCCAAGGGAGTCCCGAGGGGAGGAAAGATGCTCTGTACTGGAGGGTATCGCTACGGCTGTTTGGGGTGGGCAAAACCACAGCTCTACAGCGCCCACACTCTTTGGCTTTTCCCCTGTTCCTGTTTTCACTAACCAAGGGACGACCAGCACTTCGGAGGTGCTGGGTGTTATGCAAAAATTGTCGGCATTTACTTCCATAGATACCTTCTCTGGCTCATTAAAAGACTCTGGGAACTGTTGTTTGTGGGGACATGCACAAGAGGGTGCTGGGAACTGTAGTTTTCCCAACCCGCTGTCCCTCCAATGAAGATGCCGTAATGAAGGGCGCTGCACTGTACTACGTGACCCCAGCTCTGCGGCTGACAGTCTGCCTGCTTCCAGTCCTGGCTCTTGCCTGCGAGGTTCCTCGGAGCCAGGAAGAACAAGCCGCTGCCTGGCAGTCAGCAGATAAAGCCTGTCAGCACTGTACTCCACAGCTTTCCCATCACGAGACCCATTACCCCAGGCTCACAGCTCAGTGCTGCATCAGTTGCCACACTGTTCTTGCAGCAAAATGTGCAGACAGTTGCCTTCTTGCTAACATATGTATGGACACTTCTGGGATCTGTATCCTGGATCTGCATGAAGTGCTGGCAGAAGGCAGGAATAATTTTTCTTCCAACTCCGGACGAGGCACTGACTCAGCAAACTCCCCCCCCTGTGCTGCCCTACCAGTACAAACCATACCAGAGACCCCCTGTGCCTTTTACCTGTGCTTCTGCCATCCCTGTTTGTGTCTGGGCAACAGAGAACCTAGATGTTAATCCAGCTCTGTATGAAGTTTCACCTCTGCCCCAGGCACATATCAGCCACTGAGGCCGATATGCCAATCCTGCCGTGTGGAATCTAGCCCTGCCTCTGCCACTCACTCCTGCCAGGCCAAGCCTGGAGCTCTGCAATTCATGACCCATGGGACCTTGTTCAAATGCACTCTTTGACACACACACAACCTGAACAAGCTCTCTCTTCAGCAGCTCTGCTTTTCCCACTCCCACCTAAGCACAGCCATGCTCGCCAGCAGCTTGAGCATATTAGGAACAGAAAGGGAAGGCTGATGTTTCATCTGAATGTGGCCCAGACCCTTCCTTCACCTACGCAACTTTCTGGCTCTTCCTTGCCAGGGCAATGCAGCACTGCAGGGACATCGTGGTACCTTGCAGATGCTTTATTGTTCTCGCACCTAGACCTTTGTGTCTTATGAGGTGAGGGTTTATTGGGGGAAGAGGCTGGATAAAGAGAATTATGTTTTATATTCCTTTTCTTCTCTTCCACTTATAAATCACTCCTTTTTATCATTACAGGACATGAAGGCAGTGTCACCCTACCCCCAAATCACTCAGGACTTCCTTCACAAAGATGGTACGTGTGTACCTTGCTCCTTCTGTGGAGGAGTGCAAAGTGGAGGAGGGGAAGAGACAGTAACACGGAAAAGGTTCAAGATTGCTGAACTCCAGCTAGTTTAAGCACAGGAACAATTCAGATGCTGCAGACTGTAAATTCAAATAACTCTGGATCTCCTTGAATTTCTATTAGGAGTTGGCCAGCACAAGAGTGACGAATAACAGGGAGAAGATGAAGGATTATTTTTGCCTATCTATATGGAGTAGACTTTGGCCCAAATTTGTGCCCAGCCCTTGCACCAGTCTCCACTGAGTAGTGATGTGCATCAGAGATGCTCAGACTAACACTGTCCTCAGCTGAAGCATCACACAATGCAACACAGCTCTGAGCTGTGGGACTGTTGCCCTCCTACTTCTAAGACAAACCATGGCAAAGCTGAGAGGTCCATCCTGCACTCTGGTGTGCAAGGGATGAAGGACCCTGTCTGTGCTGGCCGGAACTCCAGCAGAGAATTAGGGCGAGGACTGTGGCTCTCTGATATGAACACAGCAGTTGGGTGGCAGGCCCTTATCTGCCCCTCCAAGAAATCTGCCCTGCCTTAGTTTTCTTCCTTCTTCTATCAAGGGTTCACCCTGTCTCCCTTTCCTCCTCTCACAGCCCTTCAGCCTCTTGCTCCTTTTTAGGTCCATCTCTTGTTCTCAATGCCTTCTTCCCCAGTCTGTCCGACACCAATGCTGTTCTTGGGTCAGGGATGATCTTTATTCAGAATACATCTTCATCCATCAACACCAGCTTCCATCTGCAGCCAGCACTTCAAGCCTTGCTCATCCCAGGGCCATGGTGTGAAAGCTTAATTGGTAAATCTAAAGAGGTATCTATACTATGAATAAGGAAAGAGGTCAAGGTAGCCCACTCCCATCCCCAGAGCCTTCTTTTCTGCAACATACAGCACAAAAGTTACCAGAAAGGCCCCAGGCCATGGTGTTCCCCATAGTATGTGAAAATTCTCTTTAGGAAGAAGTCGGTCCTGGGCGAGTTACCAACTGAAATGCTATGAAGGGTCAGTGGTGTGGGGCTAAATACAGGCCTGATTTGCACACCATCACCAGACATAGTTCTGAGATGCAACCAGCATGCCCTTGTTAAGGTCTATTAAAATCAAGCAATAGAATGGAGGAGAAATAAATTTAAATAATCCAGTGGCTGTTCCTCCTGCTTTGATAACAGCTATATATAAAACACATGCACAGAAACAGAGACAGGAGCAAGCAAGAACTTACATGGGTCAGTGTGATTATGTAACACCATACAGACCTGCTGAGTACCCAGTTAAATCATGGGGACAACTGCACAGACAGACTGGAGGCAGGAAAAAATGGACAGCCACTGGGTAGACAGGTGATGGGGCTGAACAAGAGTTGAGGAAAACACAGCAGGGGGTAAAGTGAGAGTTTCTTGGTTCAGCAGCCAGCAGTGCAAACATGCAGAAAGCTACACACACTGTAGCACTCCATACATATATTATGGCCTGATGAGCCAGATGGGTACATGGCATACAATGCATTGCTGATGTTGTAGAGCTGCTCTTATGGAATTGTTGCATTGTGGAGTGGCAGTGGGAGTAGGGATCATCATGTGTTGGCACTGACAGTGCCACCACTCTAGCAGGCTGGAAACACACATCTGGGATTAAACCTGTGCAATCATTTTGTTAATGAGCACACCATGGCATGAGACACCAGAGAAGAAACCATCCCCTCTCTAGAAGCAGTGGGGAGGGGAGGACAAGTAATGCTCTGACATTATGCCATCAAGCCAACAGTGAACTGGGCAAAGAAAACTCCGGACTTGAGGGTGGGAGGAAGACAGTTCACTTGCAGCTGACAGAGCCCAGCTTGACTGCCAGGTGAGCCAGGCACATTAGAACAGGAAGAGAAAGGCCCCATGGCATGCAGGTGAGCTAATATTTCTCTAGCTCCTTGCTCTTCATACCACCTGTGAGCAACATACCTGTGTTCAAAGTAGTGTGTGAAGTCTGTGTGTATACATGCATTGCTCAGCATCTCTGCTGGAAGAGTGCTGGGAGGAGGACAGAGAACAGTCACATAGCACCCAGTTGTGAGCTCAGACCAGGAGAGATGGGAAGAACAAGAAAAGCCACTGCAGGTAATAGCGATTACCATTGCTCATGCAGTGGTCCTTAGTGAGAAGGGACAGTGGAGCTGGCAGAAGAAGGGTTGCTTTGGAATTTGGGAAAGTTTGCAGGGGAACAAAAGGTTTGCTGGGAAGCGAAGTGTGAAATCCCACCGGAAACCCACCGAGTCAGGGACATAAAGATCTGCAGAACATTTATAGTCTTTCTGCAAGTCCCCTCAGCTGTTCCACATGCCCAGTAGCATCTGTTATGACTCAAAATAGGTTTTTGCAGTCTCCAGACTTTGAAAACTTTGTCTCAATCTCCACAATGTTCCCAGTGCTTTGCTTGCAGTGTGAGAGCAGATCTCAACTAAAAGGAAGGAGAATACCAGAAAACACTCTTGGACAGATTCCTGATGTGTGATGTAACTGGGCCTGCCCCATAAAGACAAAATATCTTGTTGTGGGGAGGAAGTTCTCAATTTCTCCTCTGTGGAGAAATCAAGGCAAAGCTAAGCATCTGGAGAAAGATTTGCCAAAAACTGGGAAACTGAAGAACCACTGAGATTTTTGTAGTTCAAAACCCAGTTAGGAGAAGGGCAGTTGAGTACTACCAACCTTGGCATCCATACTAGAGAGGAGGATGGGCCCTGCTAGATGTCGTTGAGCCACACAGTCAAAGAGCAAGGAGAGAAGGAAATCTTTCACCTAGTTTGCGATCTCCAGGTGGATGGCTGGGCTGCACCAGACACCTCCCTGCAACACACAGGATCGAGAAAAGCAGCACAGTCTCAAGAGGAAGCAGAGAGATTCCCACTGACCTCAGGGACTGCTGGGGTCAGAGGGGAAAAAGAAACCCTGTGCTTATGCTACAATGCCAAATGTTCTGGAAGGACACAAGCAAAAGCCAGTTCCCTGCAGCCATTGGAAATTATTAACAGTCTGAAAGAATATGTCAATTTTCTCCAATAACTACATTTTCCTGGAGAAACAGAGCAGGTGCAGCACTCCTGTTTGTCTGTTTGTACTTGGGGCCTGGCCATATATTCACAAAATCAGCCTCACCTCCCAGCCACACCCACAGCGTTAAACCTTGACCCACCACATGAAAGCCTCTTAGCTTGGCTGATGGTGGGAGAAGCTAGGAATCCTGAACTGAAAATATGTCATAAGCCAGATCCTGCTATAAGATCCCATACTAGACAACACTGTCTTAAAAAGCACCACCAGTGTTGCTCAGATTGAGAGATTCCTCCACGGAGAGTTTAGCACCATTTGCGGTTACCAGCCAGCACTTATCCTTTTCTTTTCATGTCAACTCCATGCTTCAGTTTAAAAAGCTTGTTTTTAAGTCCTCACAGTTACAGACTGCAATCAGATGTCCTACGTGACATGCTGACATCCCTTTCCCCTACAGGAAACAGTTGCTAGAAAATTACCTCACTTGGGATAAAGCAAGGTGTTGCTACCAGCCTGTAAAAGCACAGTGATTACCTGGGCAGGGAAATTCATAAAGCCTGGGAGTAGAAAACCTTTCCCTAGCAGGAAGGAAAAGAAAATTAATTAAACTGTCAATTAGATCCAGAATTGAAAGCCTCAACAATTTGTAGGGCATGCTGTAACCTGCAAAGGAAGCCCTTTTGGGAAGTCTAAGCCCAAAGAACAAAATGGAAGCTGACAAATAAAAAGGTTTACTATTCTATCCAGATCTCCGTCTTGCACTGCGTACTAAAGGCTCATTTCAGACCCCTGTGCGCTCTGTATACTCAGCACCTGCAGTAATGGCCCCAACTCTCTGGAGAGCTAGGGTGTTAGACTGGATGCGAGCAAGTAAACTGAATGTTTTCAGTCACTAGAAATGGGTGGGAAGAAGGGTCAGGCTGTATGTGTGGGTGGGGAGGACAGGGGAAGAAATCATCTGGACAGCAAAACTCTAGCTCCACAGGAGGTAACCAGAAATGGAGCTTGTGTGCATGCAAGCCAAGCCAAGGCAGAAGCCAGGGCTGCAGCCAACAGAGGCCAAAGGAAATGCAAATAAATATTCTCCAATAGGAAAGGATCCAGCTCTCCTATTGAGTGGCTAGGAGGGGACTCGGCAAATCTGTGACCATAACCATCCAGAGCATCCCCTAGAAAGGATGATTCCATCATCCTTAGATGTCCACAGGTACCTGTTGCTGCAAGGGCAAGAACAGAACCTGGCTTAGTAACTGTCTAATTTACCAGTGGGCCAGAATAGGTGCAGGCGGGTTTTTTGCCCTTTTTTTAAAAAAAAAAAAGATTAGAAAATCCTAGAGAACAAATTCTTGAACACCGTCAGGGATATCTGGGGGGATCTCAGCTCTCAGATATAAGACAATAGTCTTGGGAAAAATATGTGTCATTGTGGACTATTCCTCTGTAGGTCTCAGTTCCTTCAAGTATTTTAAGGTTACATGTTAAATATCATGGAAAGAACAGAAACAGCCATGCAGTCCAATTTTCACCATGTGAGCTGACATTCAACCTCTGAAGAACAGAGCTGTGACTGACTAACATGGAGTTTTAGTCCAAAAAGCAAATGGACAAAGGACTGAAAGGAGGAAGATGGTGAAAAGTCTCGAGAGAGAGGCATGCCATTGTCTTCCTGGGCCAACGAGCTTGTTGAGGGTAAGAGACATAGTTCTACTCATGGAGAGAAGGAAATACATCATTTGAATCATCAAGACAAAGTGATCCTGTAAAAATAGAGTTCCTGAAAAGGAACCACCCTAGCAACACTCACATAAGTTCCATTCAGTAGAAAGACCTTGAAACACATGTTTATTTCCCTTTTTTAAACCCAGAATCTTTTCTTTTTCCCCCAAGGGAGATTTTGGACCATGGGGTACAAAACTGGCTAAGTACACATTGCAGTTAGAGTCCAAGTACAAGAAGAAATCCAAGACAAGTCTCTAACCAAAGTGCCAACCTGAAAGCTGTATTTGCTCCTTTAGCAGCTACGTCTTTCCCCAAAGTTTTGCATTCAAAATGGCCATGAAGTGCATGGATGACTTCTAGGACAGACACAAAGAGCGGGATCATGAGGCACAGTTAAAGAGTATGACCATCCTGTGAGTGAACATGGTGGAATGTCCTGAGTCATGAGCTTGGCTTGACTCAATTCCTTCCCCATGCTGCCACCAGCACTCTCTCCCTTCCATCTGATACGGTAAAAAGGTCACAACAGCAGAACAGCTGAGATTGGAAGTGACTTTGGGAGGACATCTGGTTCACCCCACCTGCTCAAGTAGGGTCACCTAGAGCTGGCTGCCCAGGTCATTTTTATGCTCCTAAGCAGCAGCAGTAGGGTAAGGAGAAAGTGCCAAAGCACCGTGTGCCTGTACTTGTGACCCAACACCTTCACCTCAAGACACTTAACCAGGAATGCTAAACCCATCTTTTTCAAATGCTGTTTCAAGGCAAATTATCTCTGCAGCTGGGAGATGAAGCAGCTTCTTACACCGTCTTCCCCTTTCCCTCAGAAATAATATTTTCAGGCTGTGCCCGCATGTACCATTCCACCCAGGCACCATCGTAGACAGCAACATCTGGTTTGCCACAGAGGTATGCCCCCAGAGCCACGTGGCAGGCAGTGACCCCAGAGCCACACGTGGCTACCACTGGCTTTAAGAGGTCCACCTTCTTCTCCTGGAACAGACTGCGGATCTGCTCAGGGGTCTTCTCTAAGCCAGACTCTGTGAGGAAATCGGTGAAGGGGATGTTCGTCGACCCAGGGACATGACCAGGCTCGACTCCTAGAGGAAAAGCAATACAGAGCAGAATTAACCTCTACTGACTGGGACAAATCCATTGCAAAACATGTTCTCTGTTTCACTGGGAGGAATATTTATGAAGTGCATTTTGTTAAAACAAATACATTTATTTTTGTTAAACTTTCCTTTGTGAGATTACTGATTACTCAGGAAGGATGGCTCTAGCCTTCAGGTTACTACATGGACACAATCCTGTCAAGTTCTGTTCTTCCTCCCTGTTTCCTCCACATTTTCCCCTCATCAGAGCAACCCACTCTGATGAGGCACTGACTGAAGCACCTCTACAGGCCCTTCTGAGGAGAAAAGTAGCACCAGTACATGAAGAGACCAATAAATATCTCTGAAGTATATGAAAGCTACATTCCTTATCCCAGCCCCTCACGAAAAAAATAATACACGGCTTCCCCACTCCTGAATCTTCAAAGAGCAGCATTTGCTAGTCAAAAGGAGAGGAGGACAGGTGGATACAGTGCCTCAAATCCCATCCCATTCCATAAACAACAACCACATTTCCTTTCATTACCTCTACAGGAGTGAAACTGATGGGCACCTTAAACGAAGCCCCTTTTTATTATGCACATTACCATCTCGGGGCTCTGGCTCCACTCCCCGGAATCGTCCTGCAGCACGTGCATCCACTAGTTGGAAGCGGGGGGAATCCAAGTTATCTAAGACATCCTCATATGTTTTCACCAGGGACTTGTCCAAGGTGGCGTGGAACTCGGAGGGAGCTACCTGGCTTTTCCCAGAGCTCAGCGCATTCCCCTCTCGCTGCCAGTTCTTCAGGCCGCCATCCAGAAGGGAGACGGCTTCATGTCCGAAGGCACGGAACATCCACCACACCCGGGGTGCTGAGAAGAGACCTTGGTCGCTGCCATCATACACTACAACATGGGAATCGTTCCCCACACCCAGCTTCCCGACATACTCAGCAAAGTCATCAGCCTTGGGCAGCATGTGATCATAAGGTGAAGTACGGTCGCTGCACTGGTCAATGTCGAAGAAAACTGCACCAGGGATATGGCGCTCCTCAAACTCCCGCTTTGGGTCACGCTTCATCTTTGGCAAATACCACGATGCATCCACTATTCTCAAGGCCAGTCCAGCTTGCTGGGACTTGATGGCTTCTGAAAGCCATTTTGCAGACACCAGAGCACGGTAGAGGAGCTGTTGCGACATCGCACCCGAGACCTGGCTGAGATTACCTGATTCCTGGGGTCTGCCTGAATCCACCTGATTGCAAACAGAAGGAAGTTACAAATTAGAGACCAGCCTTACAGAAAGCAACTGGATGAAGGCATCTTTGAAGGCATTTTGGTCCCAAAATGAAGGCATTTTGGGACCAAAGACCTGTGTCTGCACTGAGGTGCTGGCTAAGCCCACAGTGAGGGGTCTGAAATGCTCCAGCCCTGAAAATAAAAAGAGCTCAGCCCAAACCCTGCCCTGAGGGGACAGCCATGGCCCAATCCTGCCCTGTGACCAGCCCCTCGCAGCCCACCCGGTCCCCCACCTCCAGTGACCACCAGCCAGCACTGACAGCATGAACAGGGCCGCGGGGCAGCCGCAGGGACCCCGGCAGCGGGGACTGAGCGCCCCGGGTGCGGCACTGCCCCACCGCTCTGCCCGCCCCGGAGCCCGTCTCCAGCTGAGGCCTTACGGGGGCCCTGGTGCCCCTCACGCAAGCTGGACCCCTCTCCCCCCGGACACCCCGAGCCCCGGCGGCAGCAGCGCCGCGGTTCCCTCCGCGCAGCAGCGGGGTAAGGAGCGGGGCCGTCTCGCCGCGCCGCTCCGTACCTCCGTGCTGGGCCTCAGCTGAGCAGCCGCCGCCCGTAGGCCCCACCAGCCACGGCCGCCGCCGAGGGGCAGGAGCCGGGGCCCTCCCAGCGGGCCGGTCGCGGGCGGTGCCGCCCGTCCCCGCCCCTCCCCTTCGGGCCGCGCTGCCGGCTGGCGGCCCGTCGCCGCCATTTTGTGTGTGTTTGGGTGTCCGCCGCCGGCGCCCCTTTCCGGCCTCGGCTCTCCGAGATGGCGCCGCAGGTGCTCGGCAGGGCGCTGGTCACCGCCAAATGGCTGTCGGAGGCCGTGCGGGCCGGGAAGGTGGGGGCGAGCCTGCGGGTACTGGACGCCTCCTGGTACCCGCCGCAGGAGCGAAACGCCCGGCAGGAGTTCAAGGAGAGGCACATCCCCGGGGCATCCTTCTTTGACATCGAGGAGTGCCGAGACCAGTCCTCCCCCTATGACTTCATGCTGCCCAGCGAGTCCCACTTCGCCGACTACGTGGGGCGCCTAGGGGTCAGCAGTGACACCCATGTGGTGGTGTATGACGGGGACAAGCTGGGCACTTTCTATGCCCCCCGCGCCTGGTGGATGTTCCGGGCCTTTGGGCACAAGGAGGTCTCTGTGCTGAATGGCGGCTTCAAGAACTGGGTGAAGGAGGGCCACCCCGTCACAGCTGAGGTCAGCCAGCCTGCCCCGGCTGTCTTTAAGGCCAAGCTGAACATGGCGCTGGTGAAGACTTTTGAGGAGATGATGCAGAACGTGGGGTCCCTGCAGTTCCAGGTGGTGGACTCCCGCCCCGAGGGCCGGTTCCAGGGGACTGAGCTGGACCAAGGTAATGGAGATGGGAACGGCACCTGCCCCCCGCACCGGAGTGGGATGAGTGTCGATACTAGTCTGGGCATAACAACTCCTAGCCAGCAACCAGTTCTTCCTAACGCACAGGCATGCCTCAGCCTAACTCATGGATTTACCTTGAGGGATTCACAGCTGAGCATTTGCATTCCAGTGCTCTCACAGAATGCTTTTTTTGTAGTTGGTTGTAAAGCTGCAAGAGGAAATAGCAGAAAAGGTCTGCAGTCAGTTGGCTCCAGGATCCCCCATCCTACACCCTGCAGAAGTTAATCAGCCAGAATGCAAACACAGGAGGTGAGAGCTCCCAGGGGTTTGTTCAGGGTCCTATCTAACACCAGCAGACACGCACAAATTATCAGTGTTCATACAGGCACCTCTCATCATAATGAATGCACTGGCGATGGCCAAGTTTTAGGCAATACAATAACCCAAGGGACATTTTCCTTCTAGCTCTCGTTCCCAGCAAATAGAGAACTTGTCCTTTTGCTCTCTGCCATTAAATCTAACAAGCTTAAGTAGGAAAAGCCCCAAACCCTTTACGAATGCGTGGGCTGGCAACCTCTCTCTTGTGGATGCCCCAAGTAAGAGAAACAAAAATTGATTTTGTTAACTCAATCAAACACTGGACACACAAGCAGCAGGGGTGGGAGAAGTCCTGTGCAGTGGTGACAGCTGATGCAGCAATGTGCCTGAAGTGAAATTCCAGTTGGTTGTTAAAGGAGGTCCTTACTATGTAATTTAAGCCTTGGTATATCCCAGAATAACCTCTCCTCCGAAAGGGAATCACAGAAACGGTTTAAGAAGAAATGCAGAGTTTCAAAAACAAAGCACAGAAAAGCTCAGCAACAGTTAACTGAGTCCGAGTCGAGCTGCATGCTGCAGGAGCGAGTGTGCTTCTGTGGTCCTGAGGCAGTGCTGTGCTCTTGGTTGTCATTCTGTTCTGGCTGTTTTGTGTATGCTGCTGTACAGCCATTGCGTGTGACACTGTGTTCTGAAATCAATTCCTGCATCCAAACCTCAGGAGATTTTGGCTGTAAATGGCCTTGTACAGGTGGTTTGCCTAAGTGTCCACAGCAAGCCCCCCTAAACACACTCAGCCTGTGCAAGACAGTGCAGAAGGCAAAAGAGTGAATAGAGCGACAAGGAGACCGTTGCAGGGGAAGAGGGGGTGTTAGGCTTATTGCTTATTCTGTTTCTTTGCTTGCTGCAACCCATCAAAGTGAAGGTTGAATTTTAACCTCAAGACATCAATAAAACACTCTTTGCTGGGAGCTGGTGGATTTTGCATTCTCTTTCCCAAAGTGGGAGTTGCCACCAGGTGACAAATACCACAGCCCCTGACAGCATCTTGAAAACAGATTTTTCCTTTGAAATGAGTCAGCACGGAACAGTTTATTTGTGGTGGTCCAGTTTTGCTTCCCACAGCAGATCCAGCAGGATAAGCACTCCAGCTGCAGCTGCTCATTCTACAGGAGCCTGACAGCCTTCTGAACCAGGCTTGCCAGTAGCTGCGCTACAGCCAGCAGTGGGTAAAAGGCAGCATTTACACCTAAAAGAGGAATTAGAAATCAATGCTTATTAATTACAGGGGTCATCCAATCAGGGAGGAGAAACGTTGCCTGCAATTTAGAGAAGAAGAATGGTCTTGAGGTTAAGGAACTTGCTGCATTCTCAGGTGATTTCAGTTTAATTATTGCCTCAGCTCATGACTTCCTAATTAAGTCAATTAATCTCTCCAATTCCATGAACTCCATCTCTAGAAGAGGCTAATTTCAGCTGACTCTTTTTCCTCTTTAGTTTTTCAGTGCCTTGTGGTAAGAATTAGTTGTCCCTGTTCTATTTTTATGCAGCAGCTACCTTGCTGGGTTTTAGACCTCTCTAGCATTTCAGATAAGCCATAATACGTAGCTAATTTCCAGCTGCTGGGAGAGGTTTACCCAGGTTGCCAGGGTAGAGAAAAATGGGTGGCATTTCTATAAGCCAGGTCTCATAGGTCTTAAATGCAGGTATTGCTTTGGGTGAAAAAGCTTGGATGTTCATGCATGAGTGTGCAGCATAAGCCCATCAGATGTGCAACCCTGACCTATGCACTGAGCAGTTTAAAGGTGTCCCTGCACAGTGCTGTGTTTCTGGAGGAACTAGCAACTCAGGCCTGCTCGCTGGCTGTGATTCAGCAACACTCCAGCTGGGTTCTGCAAGGGCTTGCTTACTTCAGGCACTGTAGGGTGCAGGTCTATGGAGCCAGCCTGAACTGAGACGATCCCAGGCAATCCAGGGGAAGATAATAAAAATAATTACATGATGGTTACCAGTGCTGACCCTGAGCACTGAAAACTGAGGAACAAGAATTATAGCTGAACAAATACATGCAGAAAAATTGCAAATTTCTGAATTGTTTTGCAGACACCTGAGAAAAGAGGGGAGGGTTGCCAGACAAGAAGTCTATTATCTAAAAAAGAAAGCAAGCCCTAAGTCGTTTCATGAACTTCCAACTATTTTTCCTCTCATTCTCAGCCCTTGGGTAGTCCTTGTCTCCCTTGCGCATACACAACTGTTAAGATTTTGCCCATTTTCTGAGCTCTCAGCCCTCCCTGCCCCAAACATAAAGCTTTTACTCAACTTGAACGTTCAGTGAGAGTGGGAATGAAATGTTGCTGCTTTTTCCCTCTCTTCTCAAAGTGGAGTCTGCAGCTGGGAGTGGACTGGCTCTACTTTGAATGTGAAGTAATACTCAAGGCACAACATGGAGTGTGGGAAACTCAAAGTCTGTTTCAATCCCAGGAACAGTCCAAAGCTGTCCTATTCATGTGACGAGGTTGACAAACTTCAGCTGCCAGAATTAGCACCGTGGGCCTGCTGGTTCTTAGAGTTGACTCTTCTGGCCGTATACGTACACAGTATTTTGACACTGGGGGCAAAGGCCTGTTTATATGACTTCCAAGGACTTTCAGGGATCTGGCTAGGACCAGGCTTAAAGTGTTCCTTCCACTGAGTTCACAGTAGGTTAGGTGGGATCTGAGGCACACAATTTGAACAGAAGAGATAGATAAAAAAGGAGGCAACAGAGGCGGTGTTTGGAAAGGAAGAGCTATCTGCAGCCAGCCAGCTCCAAGACCACAGGGAGTTAAAGGTGGACGAGGCACATCTTTTATGTTTTTCATGTTAAAAAATTCTGTCTGGAGCTTTCATCGTGAAGGGAAAGGCTAGAGAGAAGGGGCTGTAGTCTTAGCTAGATAAATAGCCTACAAAAAAAAATGTATTTAAGCAGAGAGTCTTAACAGATGTGGAAAAAAGAGGATTAAGCAGTGAAGAAGATAACATATTACAGGTTACAAATTGTGAGGGAGGACTGCCAGAAGTCAAGCTGAGTGAAACTTGGCAAAAGGAATTAAAACAAATAACAAAACCTGCTGGAGTAAAGTGAATAAAAAGAGGACAAGCAGAGAAAGAGTAAATAGGGTTGCTATGCAACTAGCAGGGGTTCGAGCTGAAAGATTATTTGTGTACAGCCTCAGAATTATACTGAGTCTGTGCTACCGTGGGGTTTTTTATCTCCTGAGGATAAGTCTGCAGAGTAGGAGGAGGGGTAGCAAGAAGAAGGGGAAAGAAGCAGAAATGATCATTTCCAAAGAGGGAGTATAACCAAAAGATATCCATGTGCTCAGATCTCTGAGGCAGATGATCTCCCTCCCAAATATGTGTCAAAAATCAGTCGTGTGACATTGCAACTCCATGAGGCAAGAATTTAATAAATTTAATCAAAACATGGTTCTGTAGGACAGAAACACTAGCACAGTTTGTATCGAGGACAGGAGGTACAGCACAACCTAGGCAGCTGATGGTCTGTTATCATAACATGGATAGACTGGAAGGCTTTCAAATAAACTCATGAAGAAAAATTATTTGAAATGAAGGCAAAATTGAATAAATACCTTGGTAAACTTGCACTGCAGCTAAGGGCTCTACTTCCTTGCCAGCAGAATTGATTTGCCAGATAAGAGAAATGGAAATATTCATGCCTAGAAGTTATGTCTGATCTTTTCTTCCAGCCATCTACAAGGTACATGGGTTCCATTTGGACTTCATTAATACTTTGGACATAATATTAGAAGGGCAGTTATTAGTTCAATGCAAGAAGAGGGCAAATAGCACAAGTACTGTTAGATTCCCAAAAAAATGGCTGAAAGGGACATAAGAATAGCTTGTGATGAAAGCAGGTCTGTGGGGCTGGAAGTTGCCAGCGTGGTCCTATCATTATGCGTCTGTGTTTTATCGTATTTTTTTGAATCATTGAGGCACTGAAAATGGGGAATTGCTACTGAAATGTGCTGCTGGCACAGCCTTGGGATGGTTTAAATGATCACATGGGGAGTATTGTGTGAGGTTTCACTTGCAGTGATGGAAGTGACAGGAAATATGCTCAGAGAGCAAGGTACGATGCTGAGCAGCCCAAAACACTTAGTTGCTTCTTACAAGCTGAAGATCCACATTTTGAAGCAATAGAAGAGGATAAGACTTGGATGAATTAGTTGGGTGCAAGATCCTGAGATGTGATTTGGCTTTGACAACAGCAATTATTAACCACGTGTCTACCAGTTGAGATGCTAGGAAATGCCTTTTCCTTATCCAGAAGCCTGGTGGTCACTTAGAACTGTTTCTAGGGTGGCTGAGGCAGTGAAAAGTGCATCTAAAAAGCTCTCATTGGGTTTAGGCTAAGGGTGTGAGACTGTTGGGAGTGCCAAGTGCTCGCCATGAGTATGTTGGAGCATCACTCTGCATGAGCGATGGAACTGCAGTGCCATTGTGATGTGTGATGTCAATCTCTCATTAGGTATACTTTAATCATTTGACTGTGACAAAAGTTCCCTGCCCCGATTTCTCCCGTCTCCTGAGATCAGTTACCCTGATGACTTAGGCAAGTGGAAACCTGTCAGTGAAACAGATCACTGTTTATGTGAGTTAGTTCAAATCTAGCAAGGAACCATTCCCTGAAGTATATTTTCAATGTAATATATAATGTTGCTTGCTCCAATGAGGCTTGATCCAAAGCCTTTTGAAGTCAGTGGAAAAGCTTCCATTGAATGTAATGAACTTTGAATCAGCCTGTAGTGATAGAGTGTGGATTTCAAGGGCATGATGAAAATCTCATCCATCATATTTTTATATCTGCTTCTCTCTAAAGACCTTGTCCTTGAGATGCAACTTTCAACTTGCCCGAAGCGGTCAGTTATACCAGTAAAGAAACAGAACCCATGCTGATTTCATCCATGGAGTGGATAAAAAGTGATAGAAAATCTAGATTTTCACTTCTGTGTCCCCATTGTGGAGAAGTTGTGCCACACGGGTAGGCTGCCAAGGCAGTGTGACATGCCGTGATACCTTTGTGGCACATGGCTGTCAGAGGCTTTGAGAGATCCACTTTCTTCTCATTGAACATTTGTAGGATGCCCCCTCCCTGTCAGTGTCCAAGGCCAGGTTGGATGGGGCTTTGAGCAGCCTGGTCTAGTGGGAGGTGTCCCTGCCCATGGCAGGGGGTTTGGAACTAGATGATATTTAAGATCCCTTCCAACCCAAACTGTTCTATGATTCATTGCCCTGGGATAGTTGCCTCAGCAGTAATGTGGCTGACTTTAAGGTTGCTTTACTGTCCTGAAATATGTTTTTAAGATGACACAGGAATAAACTGTGAGCAGATAACTACTTTCCCAAATTCCACATACAAGCCACAGTTCATGCTTCTGAAAGCTGTCTCACTACACACTGCCGGCATTCTCGGGAAGGTCAGAAATGCACTGCTGCATTCCTTTTTACACAGATCCCCTTAATGCGTTTGTCAGGACCTCTTCTGTGGTGGTTCTTTGGTTCTTGTCACGCCTCGGGCTTCTTCAGATTCCTACCTCTCATTGCGTTCAGCAGGGAAATAGTTTGCTAAATATTCTCAAAGTTTTGACTTCAGCAAAGTTGAATAATCTTTGTCCTCCTCTTTTTAGCCCCATACTGCTTTGAGTCTACATCATCACCTGAAACAAATGAGTATCTTGGAGAGAGCATGAGTATCTGCAATGATGTCTCTTTAATGTCTCTTTTGTAGGTGTCTTTCATCACCTACCTTAATGTCTCCTTACTCATGTTCCCTTTTCTTGTTCACTCTTGCAGGGCTGGAATCTGGTCACATCCCTGGTTCTGTGAACATACCTTTCCACTCATTCCTGTCAGAAACTGGCCATGAGAAGAGTATTGAGGAGATCCAACAAATATTCCGTGAGAAGAAAGTGGATCTCTCGAAGCCACTGACAGCCACGTGCCGCAAAGGTGTCACGGCATGTCATATTGCCTTGGCAGCCTACCTGTGTGGCAAGCGTGATGTGGCTGTTTATGATGGTTCCTGGTCAGAGTGGTTCCACCGTGCCCCACCTCGCTACAAGGTCTCTGAGTTGAAGCGCAACAAGGCCTAGAGGGAGAGCTGTTTCTTGGGCAGTGAGACCTAGCAGCTGTCTCCAGCTCAGGGTACAGGGAAAGGGAGGAGATGGAAGTAAAGAAAAAACATGCTAATTTACATTTTGCCAGATTTTCTAAGAATGATCACTAAATTTCTATCACTCTTTCAGTTTCTCACAATGAATAAAATCTACTTCTAAGATGATGCATCTATGAATATTTCTAATTGTTCTCTGTTGTTTGTGACCTGCTTGTGCTGGGTGGGAAAAGCAGCAACATGAAGGAGAATTGCACTCTTCCATGGAGACTTGCAGAAATTTCAGTGGCCTGGTGAAAGCTCAGGTCCATGATAGAACAGGATGGATGAAAAGTCTAGGGCTAAAATATAGCACTGGGTGCTGGACACAGGGGGACCAAGCTGTGGTTCTGTCATTAACTCAATATAAGTCCTTTTGCCAGCCCACCATCTCCACTTTTCTAATGTGGAAAATGGAGGCACCTTCCCCTTCCTCTCTGATAGGGGTCAGTGAGTTCATGTGAAGCATTTGGACATGCCAGAAGATCCAGTTCTGCTGAAATGTAGTCTTGTTAATTATTGTAACTGTGTTACAAAAGTCTCCAAGAAATCCTGTGTATGTGATGAGAACTTCTAGGCATAGGTGTTTCATGGGACATGAGCCTTTTAGTCTCCTTGTTTGTTTTTTCAGTCAACAAGGATGACCCTGATCTCTGCCATGTTTATTCTGGTTCCCATGGAGACCACAGGTCATACATGAAGGGAGGGTTGTTACCTAACAACTTCTCTGCTCTTCAGCCTTCATTCCCCCTCCATACCTGGACTTCAGTAGGACCTGTCTGCTTGTACTGATCACTGGGACATCACATCAGAGATCATGGACCAGCTGAGAGAGGTAGTTATGGAAGAGGCTTTGCCTCTTGTTAAATCCTGGGTATTTTCTTTTAAAAAAAAATTTTTAAAAATAAAAATAAAAAAATCCAGTGTCATTTTGAC
Source organism: Podargus strigoides (assembly GCA_028020825.1). NCBI lineage: Eukaryota > Metazoa > Chordata > Aves > Caprimulgiformes > Podargidae > Podargus > Podargus strigoides. The sequence goes on along the minus strand of CM051663.1, from coordinate 114,402,643 downwards.
ACCCATGGGGCTTTTCAGGTCTGGAAAGTCACTGAAATCTCCTCATATGTTGGAGGCCCAGCCAGACGTGGAAGGCATGTGCAACCATTCTTGACCACATCCAGTGGCTGGTGAGAATGGCATACGAATTCCTACACCTGTCTGAGGAGGTTAATTTTCTGGGCAAGACAGGTCCCTCTTTCTTCCATGGCTCCACGTCAGGAAAGTCAGAGAGTTAGGCTATGCAAAACATACCATTTTTGGTTATGGTTTGTTGTTTTTTTTTCATTCAGAAAGAAAGATCAAGCTTAATAATTTTTAGCTCTTTGATCAAGATATCTCTCTTCTGGTATGTCGCCTGTTGTCCCTCACAGAATTGGCTTAGCAAAGGAAGAAGCAGGCATAGTTCTGTGGCTTCTGTTATCCTGGAGGACGGTCAAAGGGCCTTGAAGTCCTTCTTGGTATCAAGATGTAGGAGTCTCAGAGTGGTGCTTTGACTTTGGACCTTCTGGCTCAGAAGTAAAATGAAAATTAAGCAATAACAGTAACATCATATAGAGTTACAAACTGAAAGTAGGAACAGTTGCAGGCTTCAGTGTCATTTTATTCAGGAGGAACTGGGGAAATGAAAGTTATCAATGAACAGGATTTGGGAAATGAGCACATTGCCTCATTAAGCAGAAATTCTGCTTCATTGGAAGAAATGGGAGAGGAGGAATTTCTGCAAGAGCAGACTGGAGAGTTTTTTCTACTGAGTATAGTAATAATAACAGAGACATGTTTTTGTTTTAAGAAGGAGGTGGGAGTTAGCAGGGGAGTTTATTTAGCAACACAGATTCCTGCACTTTGATCGTGTGTAAATGTTTGGCAGTTCTTTAAAAAGAATGAAAAATGATACAGAAAAGAAGCAGATCCTGCCCTGTGAACCAGGGCTGGCTTCCTCTCTTCAGCTCTTGTGGCCCTGTTCTTTTTGTGGGAGAGATTCTGTCTCTTAACACATTTGCAGAGCACACAGCACTGACTCCTGGAGTCTGATAGGTACAGTAACTTGAGCTTCAGCATCCCAACATTGTACCAGACCTGCTGCTACAAAGTACTGGCACAGTGTAAAGCTGCTGGTTCAAATCAGCCCTGGTGAGTTAACTTTGAAGCAGCAGGCTTCCTGCCCCATGGGCTGGTGTCTTCATTCCAATAATTTAGGCTCAAGAGCAGAAGGTATGTGTATATGTCATGTCATTTTCACTGAGTTGTTTTCTATTTTGGCTTGTGTTTGCACCACTGCCTGTGAAAACTCTTGCAGCACAGTGATCCCCAGTGTTTGGCCACATCCTAGGCAGGCTGTCCCATGCAAGCTGTTAATGTGAAAACCTGCAGGATTTCTATGGTTTTTAATCTGAGAGGATCATGGTCTGTAGGACCAACCATGCAGTCAGGCAGGGACAGCACTATGTTGATCTGGGAAGGTGCATAATACATTTGTGTGAGAATAATCTATGTCAGCTAAAGATGAACAGGGCCACTGTCCCCTTCCTGTCTCAGAGCCTGACACAGCCTTTGTTTCACTTCCAAGGATGTGCTAGAGGTTCCAACTACGTCTGACGTAGCAAAAAGTGACTCTGGGCTGGCCAACAGTACTTCAGGTAAGCAGGATAGCAGAGAAGCTGTCCCTTCTTCAGAGCTTGTTTTGCAGTACAACTTCTGAGGCTGTATGTCGTTCCCTCCCTCCCTTCATGCATGGACCTCTGTGAGTGAAAACTACTCGGATAGGAATCAAATGTGCCATAGGCTGATGGGTTAAAATCCCGCCGCCCTAAGTGTGTCTTCCTCTAACAGTGGACTTGTCTCACTAGCTCCCTGCACAAGCACAATAAGCCACTGCTGTGTTATAATCTCATCAGCAAAGACCAATGGGCCGCAAAGACTGTAAGTACATGTCCACAAGTGTGAGAGTCCTTATGAGTTGGAGGGGCCCCTACATGTAAGAAAATACAGACCTTTGTATGCATGTTTGACCATAGGATTTTTACTTCCACACTTCTGTGCATGTTCATCTCTCAAGAGCATTTAAGACTCCTTGGGAGCCTTCACCTGGTTCAACAAGATGATTGGTATAATGCTGCTAGGTTGTGGTTTTTTCTCTTTTCTTTCCCTCTTTGAGACCTTTACTGTTTCTTTTGTTGTCTGATACACAGTGACATGTCCAGTTGTTTCCAGCTCCATTTATGGTACCACTTGTCATCAAAACAGTATCAAATTCACTGAACTATTGTTTTTAAGTGGAACCTGAGGAAGGGAAAAGGGAGCATCTTCCGGAAGGCTTATGTCCCAGCAGACAGAGAACATCCCAAAGGAGCTCCAGCAGAGCCTCCGGGAAGATCTCCAAGGACCCAGTGGCTCAGGGAACAGCAAAAAAATCCACTTCTATTGAATCCCAGGCATCTCCTTCTGCAAAGACTGAAAAACAAAGCAAACAGAGTCTCCAGGCCAAAACTCCCTCCATGCAAGACCTTCATTCAAGAAGACTTGAAGACAAAAGAGAAGATGCCACCAAAGACCCAACAGTGGGACATGAACAGGTTGAAGGCTGGTTTTATGGTGTAGCAGGGGGCTGAGTGAGCGGAAAATCACGGGGCAGTGACATGTTCCACAGGCGGCTTTTCCCATGTCTCTTTTAATTTAGTTTTTCCATACTCTTTTCATTTGTGAGGTTCCTGTAGCCAGGCAGAGTCCCAACTCAGCAGGGCAAAACAATGGGATACCAGGACCCAGTCCAGGGCCCAACACCATCATCCCTTTCTAATTGCCCCCCTTTTTACCAGTTCTAGTCATCCCCTGCAGTTACAATGCCTACAGAAGCCGCTGAGGGAGACTCAAGGACAGACCCAGGTCCCAGGGATTAGTTGTAGCTCAGAGACCTTTGCAGGGATGGAAATGCCAGGAGTTTGCTGCACTTAGGGAATGTGGACTGACAGTGGTTCCTTGTTTGTGTTTTCAGGAACAACAAGCTCTGTGCGAGGCAGCATTAATCATGGAACAGAAAAGACTCAACGACCGTACTGAAGTGCTAAAAAACCACTGGAACTCCGCATCTTTAGATGATTACAATGAGCTGGGTTTTAACCTGAGATCAAATATCTTCCAAGGTGAGGGGACACACATACCATGCCTGACCTTGAAGGCTGATTCCATCTACACTTTGCCTGGGCTCAGAGCAGCCACACTGCTTTGGACAGAGATCTGACTGTAGGTGGCCTTCACTTTCCCCTCTTATTCCTTCTATTCACACTGCTCTTCCAGGCTGTGTTGCTTGAGAAAATTAAAGCTAGAGCCTCCCTTTCTGTGTATTCTATTCCTTTCTTCACTCTTTTTTTTTTCTAAGATGTGAAAAGTGGAGGTGTATCATGACCTGTCTTCTATGTCCAGAGCTGTCCAAATGGACAGCATTTCTAATGCAATGTCCCCTGTCATCTCCAGTCCTGTTACCTCCAGTTTCAGCACTGACCTTATTTCTCTTCAAGACCTTTAGAGATGTGGAGCTCTGAAATGTCTTCTCCAAACCTGTTTCTAAGGTCCCCAGGGATCCCTCCATCTAAACAAATATTGGGAAATAAGCGTTCATCCCATTCTTGTTACCATCACGTCCAAGAAACTCTGAAATAATCGCCTCTGATTCCAGCTTCTCATGTACGAGCATGAGACAGATTCCTTTTCCTTATACAGTACATTCCATGACAAGACCTGGCTGGGTATTGAAGACTGCATTGTGCTGGGTTTGTGCAGTCACATAGAAAGGAAGGGCGTCTTTTCCCAGGAGCTGAAAATCATTATTATTAAGAAAAGGGTACAATAAAAAGGAAAGTGAAGAGGAAAGGATGAGAGATTAAAATAAAGCCCCCTAAAATGGCTAAAATTAAGAGAGAATAAAAAGAGAAGTCGCAGTTGGGAACTGTTTGTTAAATATCATGGCAGAAAAGGAGCTCAAGAAGGCTTCGAGTGGTAACATGGTGCTTTTTGTGGAGCTGTGCTGCTGAATAGGAAGTTGTTCACATGAATGAGGGGCTTCAACAGGAGATAAGCGGGCACTTGACTAAAGAAAGGGCAATGGGATACAAATAGACATGATACCTCTGTGTGTCTCATGCTTGAGGATGAAAAGCAGATAAATTGGCAAACACAAGCTCCCTCCTGGGTGATGATGAAGCTGTTGCTCAGCACCTAGCCACACACCTGATCAGTGCAGTCAATTGCAGTTAATACATGCCTTCAGCCCTTGAAACTGCTGCTGGTGCTCCCCTGCTCAATTCCATGACTGCAGTAGGGCGATTTCTGCACACAGTTCCTCATTTGCTGTTCCTTGCAGGTGGCCCACTGGAGGTCCGAAGCTTGATGAAGGATTCCTACACACCTGATATAATTCAGAAGGCAACCATAGATCCCAAGAATTGGCATGGAAGGAGGACTGATGAGCTAGGTATGACTTCTGCCAGGAAAAGTACATTGCTGAATTCCTGAGATGGGTGCTGGTTCTGCCAAGGACAATGGAGGGGTTTGGGCAAAGGTGCAGGGGGACTAGAAATTGGCATTTTCACAAGAGAGGAGCTAGAAAAATTCTTGAGGGGTAATAGCATTAGAAGGGGGGCTGTAATTGAACTGTGATTTGTCTTCTTTATAGGGAAGTGGCATCACAAAAATGTCCAAGATCGTAGCCTGCAGAAATCATTGAAGGACAAATACAGGGAAAAAAAAGCCAAGAAGATGAAGGCTGAGGACAGGAGGGCAGTCAGTGAGGGATCTTCTTCTACAGCGACCTAATAAACCTCAATATAAACATGAACCCATTGCTTGCTAGTTGTCAACAGCAGATTAGTTGCTGGTGTTCTCTTCCCCTGTCAGTTAGGGTGTGTCTGGTGAGGTCATCACTTTACTGGTGACTGATAAGGTGGGCCTGATCAGTGTGTGTCACCCACCCTTGCAGAGGGATGCAGTGGTGAGAGGAGGGCACGTAGAAATTCATCTGCTCAGCACATAAGGTGGAGTAGGACCTGTGAGAGGTGTCAGAGGGTGCTGGCGGGGGCCAGGGGAGTGTTGGTGGTGTGGGGATGTGTGCAGACTCATGTTTGCCAGAAGATTTGTAATACTTCGACAGCTGCCCCAGCATTCCAGAGAGAAGTACAGAGAATGCACTGGGAATGAACCAGGGTTGCTCGAGGACCTGAATGCTGCCTACCTCTCCCCACACTGAAGGCTGTAAAACTCCCATGCAGGTAAGCTTCAGAGCTGTATGTACAGAGCAGCCAGGCATACCAAGCAAAGAGCCATCTCCCTAATGATGCTTCCGAGGTCAATTCAGGCTCTCGTGCCAGAAAGGCACCAAAGACATCAGTAACCTGGGCACAACTCTGTATGATTGGCACCAGATACCTACGTGGGGTAGGAAAGGAAGGTTCTCTGCCCACCACTCCAGTTTTATTGTTATATCTGCCACATGGAGAATGTCAGGGAAAGCTCTTACTCTGGCAGGGAGCAGCAGTAACATGCAAAAACAAGTGGAAACTCACCTGAGAAGAAGTGGCATCGGAGTATTCACTAAAGCCCACATTATTTGTAGGCCAAGCCAATGCAAAAAAAAAAACAACAAACCAGCTTTTCCCACCTAAAGGGAACAGGAAAACTGAAAGAAGCCCCAGGACTTCTCCAATCTGCAAATCAACCCACAATGTGAATGGACCCTTACTGAAGCTCTCATAAGCCCTACTCACCCAAGTCAGCCCTTTCCCTAACTCAAATGTCTTTCAGAGAGAAGCACATACGTCCACCATACAGTCTGCAACATCTGAAGCTCAGAGACTGTAACCAAGGACCACTCAAGGGTCTTTAGGGCTTCCTGATGTGTTTTTCTCACAGTATTTAATGGCCCTTATTGCAGGATCCTGCCTTCCAGCTCTAAAGTGTAGCAGTTTGTTGCAGTAATCACGAAGTACGTGTCTGGGAATAGCAATGCCCTGATCTTTCCCATCTGGTCCCAAGTTTTCACTATTTTAAAAGATTGATGCTTTGCTCCCTAATATGAACTGTTTTGGGGCAGAATTAGGATTGTTAGTTCACACTTCACTGGCTGGAGATTAGATAACAATTTGCTGACTTCATGAAAGCAGTGAAGAAGGTTAAAGTGTAACTAATGATAATCAAGAGATAATCGTTTTCCACCACCAATAATTAACCATTTGGAAATCAGATGCTTCCAGGCACATGTCCAAGTCTTTCAAATTAAGGAGACCGGCCAAATGGCAGCCTGTAGAAGCCTCGCTAGGGGTTTTCCTTGTGCATCAGGACCAATTGGCTCCTGTCTGAGCACACACCACTGTAGCTTCAGCTGAACAGCACGGCTCTGTCAGAACACCCTGTTCTCTGTGTTGCATCCAGCACTGATGACCAACATAGAATCACAGAATAGCATTGGTTGGAAGAGACCTCTAAGATCATCAAGTCCAACCATTAACCCAGCACTGCCAATTGACCACTAAACCATGTCCCTCAGCACCTCATCTACAATGTGACTCCAAGTACATAATAAATGCTGTCTTGTGAGACCACAGCAAGTCCTTATCCAGGAAACACGGAGCTGAACAGAAATCTACTGACACTGTTTGACGTACTGAAAGCAGGCAGTTCTGGGTACAGTTAGCTGTGCACACACAAGACATAACATGTGGGCTGAACCAGCATACAGATTTACAGCTCTGTTTCTCATGTCTGTTAGAAATATACATAAGGGCAGGCAGACTGCAGAATTATGGTACAGCTTGGAGCAAATGCCCTTTGCTGCCCATGAAAGGCTGTGTTCAGAAGGTAAATGGACCAAAAGGTCTTGTTGGTACACCATTACGCTCTGTCACAAACTGTGGTGTTTGCCTTCTGCAGTGGAGTAAAGTCACTTTGTACACTTTTTACTAATTAGAATATTTTTATAAGCGCTTAAATAGTACAAAATAGTTGGCATTGTATAATGCACTCACATGGGTGGCAGCTGTTTTCTACACACATATAGCAGTCCCCCTTCATCTTCTTTGGTTTGCCCAGTGTTACAGCTCAGCCAGGGGCGAACGCTCTCTGATGGGTGACACATTGAGAGCTGCAGAGGTAACTGAGACAGCTTTCAGTGAGACAGCACAGTTACTGGGAGCAATCGATACATGAAGCCTCTGAGTGCTGAACAGACTAATTTAGCCTGAACCTTGGCAAGGAGCAAGGCACTCTGTGTTGACTAGAGTGCTTTAGGTACCCAAACATGTGCATTTAAAGCCAGCTTTGGAATCTCTGAGTAGCATGTCAGATGCAGTTAGACAAGAACGGTGCTGAAATAAGTGCTTGCTGCAGCTGAAATCTCCCTTCTACCCATTCCTCTGCTCTCAGCAGTTCATTCCTTCTTGCTTGTTTTGTGCTGGCGCTGACACTTCACTGCCCACACTCTGAACTGATTCAACTTGATAAATCAGCAGAAAATCAATACAAAAAAGAAAAAAGCAAAGTTAATGGGTTAGCAAATTAAATTTTCTAAGCAAAGGACCTTGTTGCAGGCAAGGCAATGAGTGCTGGGGTATGCAGATGTTGGGGAAGAGGAGTGGAAAGGGAATGGAGGGAGAAATAGCCTTTCACTGCCTTTTTTGTGCAGTGAGAAATTAGTTGGCCTCTGCTATATAGTCTCACTGAACTCAGCACTTTGCAACATAGGTAGCCTGTGTTGAAGTGATTTTACAAGGTCTGATCATTGGGTGGCAGCTCTGAGCCAGTATTTTTATCTGACAGGGCAGAACTCAGGAAAAAAGTATGGGTTCTTCTCTGATTTACACAGAATCACAGAGTAGCCTTGTTTGGAAGAGACCTCTAAGATCGTCAAGTCCAACCATTTAGCTAAACCATTCACCAAAACAGCTATTTAAGAACCATTTCAGTCATCTATAAACAGTCAATGCACTTGAAAAAGAGATAATCGTACTATAGCAATTTGAAATAGAAGAGGCCGATTGCACCCAAGCTTCTGCAGCACTCTCCTTGTACCTTCTAGTATTTCTTGCAGAAATGGGTATTTCCCCGTTTAGGCTTATGCATTCCTGCAGTTGAGGCACAGATCATTCTGCAGAATATAACTTTTAATAAAGATTTCCTGTTCTCCAGCCAAGATTTTTTTTTTTTTTTTTCTTTTCATTTAACCCTCTGACTTCTGTCTGGTGCTATCCTGAATGATTCCAACCTTCAGTGTCTCCACTGCAAATGATTTTGTATGGCTCATTAAATAAATGGTAACAACTGTAAGAACAGGAGATAGTCACTGCAAAAACTCTTATCAGAGTCTTTAGCCTCCTATTGAAATCAATTCTTTATGCTGTAAATCTTGCACTGAAATAAAACTTGAATTCAGAGATACAGCTCTCCTGAGGTAAGGCCAGTATTCCTAAAAGGATGGAGTACTTACTGCTGATCCTGCCTATAACAGGATAAAAGATAAATCCAGTGCTGCTTGAAATGGCTAGAGATCACAACAAAGAGGGAGCAAGTGAATTGACTTCAGTGGATTTCACTCTTGTGCACTAGGATTGAAATTCAATTGTATCTTAAGTTTGAAGATATTTAAAACACTATTATCCATCAGGAGACAATGGTGTTTTGAGGGTTAGGAATTCCCTGTGGTGTTCCCCTTGATAGGGGTAAAGCAAAGGACCCATGGAGCAAGAAAGTAAAAAAACCAAAACCCAAATGGTTTTTTCCTCAAGGTTCTCTCTGGGTTTTATTTGCCTCAAACTCCTCTCTGAGGATCTGAAGAGCTGAGGGAGCAGCATGGGACTGCAAACAGAACCAAGGCTTTGTGGGCTGAAGCTGCCAAGAGCAGCGACCTGATGTCAGAGGTGGGATCACCACCCTCAGAAACATTATGAGAGGTTTAAGAGCAACACCTTCTTAGGGATGGACAATGGACTCTTTCAGCTCTGGGCAAAACAGGGGAATGGGCTACATTACCAAGAAGCTTTCAGGTTGTATTGCTGATTTTAGTAAACAGGTCTACCAGTGTTTGAGGTGCCATTTTTTCCCTTTTAATAAAATTCCTTTTCTTTTCAACCCTTGGATTCATTGCTCTTGAGCAGGAAAACTGATTATCCAAGCTCATTATGTGCCTAAGCAAAATAATTTTCTTTTCCTGTAACCTGAGAGCCTTGAACTGAAATTGATTATCTATTTTTAGAAAGGAGCCCTAGCTAAATCTGGCTTCTTTCCCTGCCAGTCACACCTATCAGGGGAGTGTGAGCCTATCTAAATGCAGGTACATGGGAATTATGGCCTGTCCCTTTTACCAAATACATTGCTTGATATCTTTCACCACATCAGACTAGAAGCTGGAGAGGAGAGTTAGCATTTGTGGGAAGAAAATGGGATTATAATGGTGTCATTTTTTCAAATTTTTGTCCTGGCTATCTAAGACCCTACAACTCCAGCAGGCTTTTCTGAATCTCAAAGCTGGTTACTTACTTTTCCACAACAACTTTCTTTAGTACTCTGAAGATCTGAATCACCTCAGTATTCTGTGCAGTGTCTTCCTGGCTGCTATGATGGATCTCCCATCACGTGCAGGCTATTTGATCTTTTTAATGGATTTCTGAAACTTATGTACTTGGTATGGTGGATTGACCTTGGGTGGCTACCAGGTGCCCACTAAAGTTGCTCTATCACTCCCCGTTCTCAGCTGGTCGGGAGGAGAAAAGTATGACAAAAGGCTCGTGGGTCAAGATAAGAACAGAGAGATCACTCAGCAATTACCATCACAGGCAAAACAGACTTTACTTGGGGAAATTAATTTATTGCCAATCAAATCAAAGTAGGATAAGAAGACATAAAAATGAAAGCTTAAAACACCTTCTGCAGGGAAATCTCTGTTCCAGTGCCTGCAGCATCTCCTCTCCCTCTTTCTTCACTGGCCTTGATATCTGCAGAGCTGTTTCTCTCTCATATTCTCACTCCTGTCTCCCAGCTGCTGTTGCACGGCAGTTTTTATCCTTTCTCACATATGTTATCACAGAGGTGCTACCAACATCACTGATTGGCTTGGCTTTGCCCAGGAGCAGGGCTGTCTTGGAGCTGACTGGAATTGGCTCTGTTGGACAGGAGGGAGCTTTTTGGCATCTTCTCACAGAAGCCACCCCGGAAGCCGTCCCTCTACCAAAATCTTTCCGCATGAATCAAATACACTTGGGAAACTTTCTGACTTGTCTGCACCTTCTTACTGAGTTTTAGGCTGAGGACAGGGTAGCAATTGCCCATAGTGGAGGAAAACTCTTATGGTGTTGCCAGGATTAAATATGACTACATAGTTCTCCAACACAGGTTCTTTGGGAAAAAAAAATACTCCTTTTCAAAAACTATGTGTGGACATTTTTGTGGGTTCTGAATGGCCACAGAGAACTGAAGGGTCTCCAAACACATCCAGGTGCAATTCAGGAGAAGAGGTTGGTGCTTGACCTGAAACTGAGACCATGACATCAGTTTTCCCAGGAGAAAACTCATGGCAAGAGTGGTCACTGGGGGGTTGGGGCTCCCGTGAGTCACAAGGTAACTTCCCAGCAGTGACAAGTGGTGGATGGCTGGAGCCACTGCCTGGTGGCTGCAATAGGCTCTCTGTGGTGATGTACTCCAAGGGGCACTGCTGAGGGGACGTGATACAGCTAGGAGCCTTGGGAGATTTCTGCTCTTCATTTCTCATGTCTGTGCCTTTCCCACAGACCGGTGCGGCCAGTGAGACTTCTTCCTCGTCGCTGAGATGTTGCATCATTTCCTTCTGATCTGAGAGCAAAAAGGGCTATGAAGGATCTGCTCCTGGCTGGCCTTGCCTCTGTGGAGCCTGGGGACAGTCTTCCTTTGGGAGGGTCACATACTGAAGGGAAATTGACTTCTCACAGACTCCCACTGGGTCCACTGCCAGGGCCTGATGAATATCAGGCTGGGAGGACATCATTGTGCTGTACAAGTATGGACCATTGAAAGCAAAGCAAGTCTCGGAAGCAGTACTTGCACAGGCAGCACTCTTGCATGGAAGCCTGGCAAACAGGCAGAATGGACCAGTAGTCTGATTCAATGGGCAGACAATGAACGTGAGGTTTTGTGTGACACTCCAGAAGTCTGATAGGAGTTCTGTGGAGCCAGCGTAGTATGGGAAAACTGTACTGTCTTCCCCTCAGTTCTGTGGAACTCTGCTAGATTCTTAGCCATCCTGTTCAGGTGAAAGAAACACAGGACTTTGCTATTAACAGCTCTCTAACTGACAGCTCTCTAAGGTGATAACTGCATATGAACAGGGGGAACACTGTCTTCCAAGAACACAGAAGGAACCTTTGGCCACATCTCTCGTACCTTCCTTAGAAGATGTAAGCCTCAGCCTTTCTGTGCAACAGCAGGAGAGCAACTGTCTACTGCAAACTTTTCTCAATGCCAAGATACACAAGCACAAATCAGCTTTTGAGAAAAGCTATTTTGCTGTAAATAAAATAGGACTGGAGTAGATACAGACATTAGGAAGAAATTCTTTCCTGTGAGGGTGGTGAGACACTGGCCCAGGTTGCCCAGAGAAGTTGTGGATGCCTCCTCCCTGGAAGTGTTCCAGGCCAATTTGGATGGGGCTTTGAGCAACCTGTGGGAGGTGTCCCTGCCCATGGCAGGGAGGTTGGAATGAGATGAGCTGTGAGGTCCCTTCCAACCCAAACCATTCTGTGATTCTGTGGTCTTGGAGAGCACTAGTTGGCATAGGCCATAGGCATAGGCCAAACCGTGGCAGGGAGAGTGCTGACAACAAAGCAATGCAGGCAGTTACAAGGGAGTGCTTGATACTACATCTTGGCCCTGATTTATTTAGCAGTATAGGCTCAGGCAATGTGACTGCTACCATCAGCATTTATACAGCTTCCTAGCTTTCAGTGATACTTTGCAGTTACTTTTTCAAAATAAAGGGCCCATGTCTCTCACAAGCACTGAATGATCGTTGGGGTCCCTTCCAACCCAAACCATTCTATGATTCTATGATATTAAAGTAAATATTAAAGAGAGCTGACCTTCTCTCCTAAGAGGCAGATAATTATCATGAAACCCAGGAGTCAATTTAATTTGTGTCAGTGTTTTGCCAGTTACTAGGCCCAGTACAAAGGACACAGCCAGCAGCAGAAAACCAATCCAGTAAGCAGATTCTATTGCACGTAAAGGAGTCAGTATATAGGGGATTGCTGGGGGTACAAACAAGTCAGATCACAAATAACAGATATCAACCCCAGCGACCCCAGGAGTGACATAACATGACCCGTAATAGATGGAACAAACAAAGATACAAGGTAACCCATGGAGAAAATGGGAGACAACCAAGACAATAAGGTGATCACATATGATAGAGGTAGCCCCATATTGCCTCCCCACAAAGCCCGCGTTTGTAAGTGCCAGACCTGACTGGAATCCAGTTGCATGGGGAGCCAGGAGGTCCTTCCCCAACAGGAAACTCCGTGAAGTGCATCCACCTCACAGACAGACACTCCATCCTTCCTGCAAGTGGTTCCAGCTTTTATCCCCAAAGCAGGACACCTGGCACTCATTTACCCAATGCAGGGCACCTGGGGCTTGTTTACCCAAGGGCTTTCCTTACAAGGCCGGCTGCACCTTGGAGGAAAGCCAAAAGGCAAACTCATCCCCTCCTCTTGAAGGGCCAATGGGGACCCCCCATATGTCAACCTTAATTCAGGGCTTGGGGTTCAGACCCCAGCACTTCAGTCTGCCTCCCCAGCTGCTCTGCAGCCTGGGATAGTTTCCTGAGCAGAGCACTATGGTCACTTCCCTGCTGCATCTTTGAAGACCTGACACAAATTTGAGGCTGTATGGGTGATTTGGAGCTATTTCTGATCAGCTGCACACTGGCCAGGACCACTGCAACTCTTCTTTGTTCACATTCCACATTCAAAGTCAGACTTTGCTTGAAGGAGTAGAAAGTATGTAATTTCTAGAGGATGAAGAAGTAAGAGAATATGTGTTTTCATGAGAGGGAGGTTGTGTTTAGGCAAGCTGGGAGGAATTCAGCCAACAATATATCCCCCTATTACGTCAATGTCTTTTTTTCAAACCTATTTTCAAAGGAAATGCAAAGGAAGAAAGGGAGCAGGTTTCTGTCCTCAGACTTCAAGCCAGGAAAGTCAAGGTTGGTAACTGCAGCAATTCATTACAATTTCCATAGAAGTTTGGAAGGTGTACACAGACTTAGCAGATATACAGGTGAAAATGCTTTGTCCTCCCCATCACAACACGTGATGTCCATGCTCAGCCTGCTCTTACCCCGTCGTTGGTAAGGAACTTCTCAAGAAAGGAGTAGAGAGAATGGGCTGCTTACTTAACCATTCAGCACTTGAAGGCAGTTAATCTGCTCCACCTCCTCAGAAGTGTTCTGCTCATTGAAGCACACCTGGCTGCCTGGCCGCTTGTTGACATCTTCCTGAAGAGAGAAAATGAAGGTTTTAACACTTGTGAAAAAAGAGAGATCATGTTAGGGCCAGGAAGAGGCAGAAGCCATGGGCACAAGAACACTAGTAGCACTTTTGTGATAGACACTTAGGACAAGAATGAGCCTCCAGGCATTCACATTGTATAATTAGTTTTACCAGTTTATCAACTTGTGTTTTAGAAGTAATCTATTATAAACAACTTTTGTCCCAACAACCTTGCTGTTCTCATTTTTAGGGCCATGCTGTTTCCCCACCTAAACACAGTAGAAACATTGCTACAGGCAACCTTTCATAAATTGATGAAGGTTAAAAAACTGCCAATCTGAAAGTATCCCTGGCACCTTTGTACCCCTTTGATTTGTTCTAGCATCTATCAGCTTTGTCCTCCTTCGTCCTTGCTCCAGTCTGCAGAACATCTTCACATTTCAACCTTCATTCTCTAGCCAGAACAAGCTGAGATCCATTTCTCTTTGATCTTCAAGTCACAATGGATCATGGAATCACGGAATATTCAGAGTTGGAAGGGACCTCCAGAGATCATCCAGTCCAACTCCCCTGCTTAAAAGCAGGATCCCCTAGAGCACATCACTCAGGATTGCATCCAGGCGAGTCTGGAAAATCTCCCGAGAAGGAGACTCCACAGCCTCTCTGGGCAGCCTGTGCCAGTGCTCTGGCACCCTCACTGAAAAAAGTTCTTCCTCATATTTAAATGGAAGCTCCTATGTTCAAGCTTGTGTCCATTACCCCTCGTCCTGTCACTGGGAACCACTGAAAAGAGTCTGGCTCCATCCTCCCTCAACCCACCCTTTAGGTATTTATAAACATTAATTAAATCATGGTAATGTGGAAGCAACCCCACCACTGTGGCTGCAAAGTATGTCCTGTCCTCCAGGAGACTATTCCTTCACTTCCCCATTGTCTATCCCTGGCCTATCCTTATGCAGCATGGGAGTCAGGGGCTGCTGCAGCTGCAGGTTCCTGTCACGATAAACCTCAAAGCTGCTGTTTTGTGCAATGCCTATTCTGTTTCAGCAGCACAAGGACATTCTGGGCAACATTTCACCTGTAGAGCTAAAATGACTGTCTTTCTGTGCTGACTGACCAGAGAAAAATAATTGCTGGGATGTTGAAGTGCTGGGGTCTGAACCTGAAGTGCTGGGGTCTGAACCCCAAGCCCTGAATTAAGGTTGACATATGGGTGGTTCCCACGGTCCTTTAAAAGGAAGGCATGAGTTTGCCTTTTGGCTTTCCTCCAAGGTGCGGCTGGCCTTGTAAGGAAAGCCCTTGGGTAAACAAGCCTCAGGTGCCCTGCATTTTGGTGATGAGTGCCAGGTGTCCTGCTTTGGGCATAAAAGCTGGGACCACTTGCAGGAAGAGTTGGAGTGTCTGTGAAGTGGATGCACTTCACAGAGTTTCCTGTTGGGGAAGGACCTCCTGGCTCCCCGTGCAACTGGGTTCCAGTCAGGTCTGGCACTTACAAACGTGGGCTTTGTGGGGAGGCAACATGGGGTTACCTCTATCATATGTGATCACCCTATTGTCTTGGTTGTCTCCCATTTTCTCCGCGGGTTACCTTGTATCTTTGTTTGTTCCATCTATTACGGGTCATGTTATGTCACTCCTGGGGTCGCTGGGGTTGATGTCTATTATTTGTGATCTGACTTGTTTGTACCCCCAGCAATCCCCCATATACTGACTCCTTTACGCGCAATAGAATCTACTTACTGGATTGTTTTTCTGCTGCTGGCTGTGTCCTTTGTACTGGGCCTAGTAATTGGCAAAACAGATGTTTACAAAGTTTAGGATAAGGGAATTTCCTACAGGGATGAAACTCTCAAAACCACAAGGCTAACAGAGAGCACTTGTGGATGGAGAGCTGGGGATGTGATCAGTAACAAAGCTACTGTAATGCTTTTTAGAGCGGTGGACAGCCTTGTACTGCTGTTGATTATTGTGCGTGGATGGAAAAAGAAGTCTTGTAAACAGCCAGATTAATCAGAAGGAACTTCAGAAGAATGACTGATCTGAAAGGGGGATTTATCAGAGCCTGCAAAACGTGCAGATATGCATCACGTAAAGCAGTCTGGTGTACCACACTTATCCTATCTCAACTGCTGACCTGATGCATGCCTGAGAGACATTTCCTGCTGACTGAATAAGAGGTTGAGAAATATGGGGTGCCAAATGAACAGTTAACTGAGGACCATTGCAGCCCAGCATGTGCAGTGTCCTCAAGAGCAATGCTAAGACCAGGCATTCCACTTAAGGTGAAAATAGAAAATGGGACAAAAGGACTTGCAAGGTAGGGGATGAGGCTGATAGAGAAAATAGGGGTGGAAAGCTTAAAATGTTGCAGTTGGAGAAGTAACTGTTAAATTAATTTTTGTAAAGACCACTCTTCTCTGGAGTTGTGCATCACTGACTTGCACTGCAGGGAGCCAGAAATGAGGTGGAAGTTATTTAGCTTAACTAGAAGATAAAACACAATGGCAAAAAAATAGCATGAGCTCTCTGTCTGTAGAGTGGAGATTAGCAGCATTGCCTTAAGGAGATAGAGACATTAGAGATGTGAGATTAAATACAAATCCAATGGTTCTAGGGGAGACTTGCAGACAGATAAGACTGTGGAATTATGATAGTGAGAAATTGAAACATGCAGGAGTCTGCTCCAGGAAGGAACCTAGCCACTGTTCCCATAAAACTCCAAGTATGCTCCATGCAGTGCTTTTTTTTGGTGATATCCACCTTCTGGGTTATAATTTCTGTGGATCACAAGATTTGCATGGCCCTTGCAGATGAAATCAGGAAAAAACTGAAGAAAAAAAGAAGCCACTTATTTTTAAAAATGCTTCCAAAGATATGACTGTGCAAACTACACATTTCCTTTTCTTTGCCCTCTCCTTCAATACATGGAGGAAAACTTCCATATCCAGGAAGAATAACATGTAGGAGGAAATACAGCTCTTGCAATATGGAGACAGCCTGCAGTGACTTCAGAGAAGTATACAGGAGGTAATCGTGCAAAGACTATAGAAGGTAGCACTAAAGAGAGACAGGCAACATCCTGATCAGAAACAAAGAAAGGTCAAGTCCATCAAAACACCCACATGGGCAGCACACTGCTAAATCTAGTCCCAGTACAAACCTACCTGAGGAAATACTTGTAGCTGCAATAAGCAACTATTAGCAAAACAGTGATGAGAGCTGGGAGCATCACTGGGAGAACCACTGGTGGCAGAACTGAAACAGAGAAGAGATAAATAGGTGTCTGCCTGCAGAGTGGCTGCTCCCTGTTACAGGATTTTCACTCTGGTCACTCTTCATGCAAGCAGAGCAGGGAAATTTCGATGACATGTCATGGGAGAGGATCATGAGGCCTTCAAACTGTTGGGATACCCTTCAAAGCAGGACACACCAAATGTGGCCTGAACAGCTTACTGACCAAAGAGTTCATTGTTTCCTTTACTGAGCCTTTTTAGGGTTTTGTTGACTTCAGAGTAAACAATTTATGTAATTTATGTAATAAGAAGATGGTTAGGTACCTTGCTCCACCATGAACAACAGGCATGTCTACAGGCATCTTAGGTCTGCTTACTCTGGACAGTCCTGAAGAGATGGGGTCTCAGAGGTTTTCTAAGAAAGAGCTTCCTCTGCTAATGGCCATAATTGATCAACAACAACATACCAATTTCTTCCTGAGCACACTCATCAAAATTTGCCTACCATCTTACCACTACAAGCTTCCTCAGGACAAATCATGTAAGATCATATTACTTTGGGCACAAGACCATATGATAGCAGACATCCTGCCTCTAAGCCTAGAAAGAGCAAAATCGTGTAAAAATTCCTATCTGCAGTAGACCCTACTGTGTGTTTTACGCAACCCTATAGTCACTCTGAAAATATAAAAGACTGATGGCTTATATTCTGTCTTCTTGCAGTCTCAAGCTCTCCAGTCATCCACAGCAGGATGGACTACTGGAAACAGGAAACAAGGATGATGATTTGGTTCGGATCTTTGCTTGATTCTCCATGTGGAAACCTTTACGGTTGGTTGTACTCACCTTGTGAAGGGCAGTAGAAAGAAGGTGAAAAGGCCATTTCTGCTCACCTCCTTCATTAGCGTTGCTGCCGTACTGCAAGGATGCAGACAGGACAGCTGCCTTGTTAAGCGACCCCAGCTAGCTGATGGCTGGACCGACCTTCAACCCCACTTCAGAGAATGTATTTTTCTATAGAGGATTTTCAGTCCACAAAACCCATTTGCCCAGCAATGAGAATTCCAGGACTCCTGCACATTCTAAGACTTACCTTTTCATATTGGTTGTTCTTCCAGTACTCAACTTCATATCTCTGCTTTATGAAGCCGTATCTCAAAGTGTGTTTTATCCACCTCAGTTCATACTCTTGGTTCTCAGTCACTGTTACTGACACATTTGCAGGCGGCAGCACCTTAACTGGAACATAAGGAAAGTTTCAGAGTACTTATCAACATACTGCTCCAGCACCCCATTTCACCATTGTGAGTAGTTTCCAGAGACTGTAAACAATGCAGTTTCATCCAATGTAAGAAGTCTCAGCTTTTTAACACTTCTTAATTCCCTATATCTTCATTTTCTAGTCAAATACAATAAACCAGTAGACAATACAGACACATGGTACTGGCTCTGACTGCTGGAGTTGCTCACAGGGATCTCACAGCTCTGGACCACATACGGGACGTGGGGCAAAGCCTTCTCATGCACAGGAGAGCATTCCTCTGGGGGGAGAAAAAGAGGTTGAGCGGAGATCAGGGGGAATGGGACAGAGCAGAAACTCCATGGGAGAGATGCAGGCACACTGCCATGGGCAGAGCATGTACAGCGATGCTGGAGTGGCCCTGAAGAACAAGCCAAAGAGGACAGAGGTGATGATCGCTTCCTTCACTTCCCAGCTGCACGTCAGGCGATCTGCACCATTGAAGAGGCAGCGAAGGTTCCTGGGCTGAAGGCCACCTTCAGAGAAGATGAGAGCAAACTAAGTGACAGGAAAGGTCGGGCTTGTCACCCTGCACAGCCCCACTCCGTTCCATGGTACCTACAGGGGTCTCCCACGATGCCTCCATGCTCCACCCACTGTACTGTCCAGAGAAGCCACTGGCCTGACCTGGTCTGGCTCGCACACGGGCAACATAGCTGCTCCCTGGGACAAGGTCCTTGTGGCTGAGATGGCAATGTGTGGTGTTGGAGAGCAAGAGCGAGGCAGCTTTCTGTTGTTGGGAGCAAGGAGGGAGAGAACTGGGGAGTTTGGGATATGCACACTTAAAATTATTTTTTTTTAAGAAGTGCATTGTCCTGGAAAGGGAAGCAGCTTCAAATATATTTTGCAATTAATCCACATGCTCCTGTTTCCACATGATTTAATTCCATTTGGGAGCGGTTCAGGGCAAAATCAATTCCAACTCAAAACCCAAGCACAGTTTTTTGATTTTCAGTTAAAAAAAGGATCTTTGCATTCAATTCAGGACATACGGTATTTCACTGGGCAAGTCAATTGCAAACTGAAAGAGAGCCTCTTCTGCCTGACCTGAAACAACATTTGTTGCATCTCCTCATAGGGCTGTCAGGTCAGCTCATGACTGAATCCTACAGCTCTTTCTCAAAAATAAAACCAAGATAACTTCTTCCTATTCTTATTTCACATATTTTCTTCCCACCCTCCAATCTCTCTGCTGTTTACCCCTCTATCTCCTGCTTCTACTATTATTTTCTCCTTCCCCCATCTCTTCTTTCTTCTTTGTCCCTTCCTCTACCTCATACTCTCCAGACTGACTGTTCTGCTTTCTTCTTAAAGGAAGCAGAAGTTGCAAAAAGAAAGAACAAGATGTAGCCTAGTATCTCTGACAGGAAACCCAGTGAGTCAAACAAACACATACGACTTCTGTTTTTCCCACAGTTTGTTTAGCAAAAATTATTTCAACAGAGCTATGCTCTTACTGGCATAAGGAAGGAGGAGCCTTTTTTGCCATTCTGAGTAGTTATTGTCACCACTGCATCTAGTGTAACACAGCATTCTCCACTCAGGTACAATAATTAACATGTCCTGCCATTTTTTGTGTGTGTGCTATCACAGCAAAAGCTGGAGAGAATGATTGAAAAGATAATGAAAACAATTTAATTAGCATGCTCTGCTTCCTGTTCTTCCTCATCTTTTACAGATCCAACTTGCTCCCTAGCCTGGACATAACACTGGTGTCTGCAAGCTGTTTACTATGCTGGCTGCAAGCCCAGTCCACTGTCCTTTTGCCCAGCTCCATCTCTTCAGCAGCCAAGCCCCTTTAGACCCAAGCCCCTTTAGACCCTTCACAGAATACCAGCCCAGCAATTACTTTTCACAGCAGCTATTCAGTCACATTCACAAATGGATGAGCCTCTGGACACCACATCTATGTGCAAGTTGTAAGAGATATGTAGTCATTATAACACTGTAGGGTCTGCTTTGGGATGCTCTCTGAAAAGAAGAAACAATCAGAAGATGGATGGAGCTAAAGGAGGTAGTGGGAAATAGTAAAATGAACTCAAGTTCTGCAACTGTGCTGGAGAAGACAAGTGAGCAGCTGGGTGATGAGATCTGCTGGGAATATCCCCGATGATGTTCAGCTCATGCTGCATGGATTTCACAAATAAAATTTGGCCCTTTATGGGAAAGCCTGAAGGCAAGAAGTCTCCCAACAGCAGCTGCTGCTGCTCTTAAAGTTGGCTGGGCTGTCATTATGTTGCCATTTATCAGAATTTTATCGTGAGTCTTACGACTGAGAAAGCCTAAATTTTTTGACTCTGCTTGTTTGTAAATCAAAATG
Organism: Podargus strigoides; assembly: GCA_028020825.1. Classification (NCBI taxonomy): domain Eukaryota; kingdom Metazoa; phylum Chordata; class Aves; order Caprimulgiformes; family Podargidae; genus Podargus; species Podargus strigoides. The sequence continues at coordinate 114,382,309 of CM051663.1, read as the reverse complement.
ATCATGCAAGGAAAGTAAGATTCTGGTCTACAACCTGTAAAGAAAAGATGGAATTGTTCTGTAATAGGTAAGATTAATTTTCAAGAAATATTCTAATTCAAAAGATAAATCCAAAGGGTTAAGCTTGGTGTTTTCAAGCCTGATTGGACTTCATGCCTCTGAAGCAAAAGGCCCTCATAACGCTGTATAAAACCTCAACTGTGTCTTCCCCTTTCTGTTCCTTACCCCCAGAGAGGAATCACAGCCACTCTGACACAATGAACTATGATACTATGACCTAAGACTTTTGTTTCTCTTCCTGAACTGCAGAGCCCTGATGCTCCATGAAACTCCAACACAGATGGCAAGCTGGTCAAGTTAAGTGTAAGTATGACACAGAAAGCCTAAAGGAGCATCTCTGCCCCAGTAAGAAGCCTGTTGTCTCCTATGAATGATCTTTTGATATTCCCAGTAGGAGGAAATGAGAGTACCAAGAACTGGGCAATGCTGAAAGGGGATTTATTTAGCTGAGCACTCTCATGAGCATCAGTGTCCTAGGATAATTCTGAGTCCTGGTAAATCAGTGCAGTTTAGCCATAAACAAGGGTCCAAACTGAATAGGAGGACCCCCCAAGACCTAGGCAACATAGTGTTGACTTTTGTACCCCTTAACAACAGAAAGAATCTGGGAGACATTTAGAAAAATAACTTCTAACATAATTATAGATTTTAAAAATGCCAAACAAATGCTCTCACCAATTCACTGCTCTTCTAACAGTCAAGAGATGTCTCATTAGAAAGAGAGTAATTGCAAAATAGGAGTGATTTATTGTTTAAGGCAAAAAATTAGATGCCTCATTAAGCAGGACATTCAGCTTTGCCTTTGTGGATTGTTGTGGTGGTGAATACATTCACATGCCCACCAAATAAGCCCACTTGCCTTAGCAAGAATAATGCCTCTAGGAAGTCATATGCAAATTACTAATGACAGGACAAGAGGAAATGGCCTCAAGTTGTGTCAGGGGAAGTTTAGGTTGGATATTAGGAAGAAGTTCTTTACTGAGAGGGTGGTTAGGCACTAGAACAGGCTGCCCAAGGGGGGGATGGAGTCGCCATCCATGGGGGCGTTCAAAAAAAACAGGTTGATGAGGCACTTGAGGCCATGGTCTAATGGTCAGGGAGATGATGGGATAAAGGTTAGATCTGATGATCCTGGAGGTCCTTTCCCACCATAGTGATTCTATGTTTCTCTGCTTAACTACAATGACATTTAAGTCATTAAGACATTTAAAATCTAGCAGATGAAAAAATTCTGTCCTATCAGTAAACAAACATACCTCATAGGTGGATTTGCAAAGAACCTGCTTTTCGTCTTTCTTTTGTGAAAAAGCTCTATGCAAGGAGGAGCTGTGTCTGTGTTGAGGAAAGGTCACTGTTAACCTGGGAAAATTAATGTGCCCTTCTCTGAAAATTCAAACACCAAGAACAGGCACTGGCGTTGTCTCAGCTATGATGGGAACTACTGAACAGGGTCAGCTCAGTTGACAGCTCTTTTTTCCAGAAACAGCAGCCAAGGGATGGAGAGGAATGATTCTGCCAGTCCTAGCAGCCCTAAGGCAGCTGATGCCTAATCTTGCAAGAAACACCTGTGCCCAAGCCAAGTCACTTTCAGGTCCAAAAAGTGAAATAAGCCGAAAAGACAAGGTTGTTTCCATCATCGTAGGTTTATTGCTTGAGAAACCACACAGTCCATGGCATTCAGTACTGTGAATCATGTTAGGCAAGGGAGCATAGTCCTCCTAAGCACTAGTGACACATGTCTATCTCTGGAAAGATAGTGTGCAATGGGTACATTTTTCAATACATTTTATTCAATACTTCAGAGCTTTGAACACTTATGAGTAATGATGAAGTTCCTCATTGCACAGGTGCTGTGCCTCTGCTCTGCCAGCTGTATTACCAACCTGCTCTCAGCTCCCTGTCTCTTAGGGAGCAGCCAAGCCCTTGCTCTAACTCTGAAGAGGAGAGTATCACTTGGAGGCAGGACATGTCAACAGATGTGACAAAGAGACACCTATTGTTGAGGAAAAAAAGGCAGGTTGGTAAAGTTTTCTTTTGGTATAAACCAAAGCAATATCTAACAATGGGACAGGAAAAGTCACAGCTCATACTGGTAACAGTCAGGCCTACTCAGATGTGAAACTTCATGACTACTCAATTTAAGTAAATATACGAAGAGGCTTTGAACATTGTCTAGCCCATGAGGTTTGGGGTCTTGCCTAAATACCATTCACAACTCTGCCACTGGCATTCATCTGGAGTGTTTGGTATAGCCCTGGTAACTATGTATGTGTACAGTCAGAGTTGCCTTCTCTTTCTGTCACAATGAAAGCAGAAAATAAAGGGAGGATGGAGAACTATAAAGATAAAATAAAAGGAAAACAATAGAAAAGAAAGGATGGAAAAATAGAGGCAGAGAGTCAGAAACTCACCTTGAATATTATCAGTCCCCAAAACCAAGCATGGATCCAGAAGACTGATGAACTGTCTTATCTTCACACCTTTGCATACAAGCATGGCCTTAGAATCATAGAATAATTATGGCTGGAAGGGACCTACAGGGTCATCAAGTCCAACCTTTATCCCATCATATTCCTAACCATTAGACCACTAGACCGTGGCCTCAAGTGCCTCATCAACCCATTTTTTGAACACCCCCAGGGACGGTGACTCCACCACCTCCCTGGGCAGCCTGTTCCAGTGCCTAACCACCCTCTCAGTAAAGAACTTCTTCCTAATATCCAACCTAAACTTCCCCTGATGTAACTTGAGGCCATTTCCTCTCGTCCTATCATTAGTAATTTGGGAGAAGAGACCAACACCAGCCTCACTACAACCTCCTTTTAGGTAGTTGTAGAGGGCAATGAGGTCTCCTCTCAGTCTCCTCTTCTCCAGACTAAACAACCCCAGTTCCCTCAGCCCGTCTCCATAAGGCCTGTTTTCCAGACCTCTCACCAGCCTCGTTGCCCTTCTCTGGACTCGCTCCAGCACTTCAATGTCCTTCTTACACTGTGGTCCCCAGAACTGGACACAGTACTCAAGGTGCGGTCTCACGAGAGCCGAGTACAGGGGCACGATCACCTCCCTACTCGTGCTGGTCACACCATTTCTGATACAGGCCAGGATGCCATTGGCCTTCTTGGCCACCTGGGCACACTGCTGGCTCGTGTTCAGTCGGCTGTCAACCAACACCCCCAGGTCCTTTTCCGCCAGGCAGCTTTCCAGCCACTCTTCCCCAAGCCTGTAGCGCTGCATGGGGTTGTTGTGGCCGAAGTGCATGACCCGGCACTTGCCCTTGTTAAACCTCATACAATTGGCCTCAGCCCATCACTCCAGCCTGTCCAAATCCCTCTGCAGAGCCTCCCTACCCTCAGGCAGATTGACACTCCCACTCAATTTCGTGTCATCTGCAAATTTACTGAGGGTGCATTCGATCCCCTCATCCAGGTCATCAATAAAGACATTAAACAAGACTGGCCCCAAGACCGAGCCCTGAGGGACACCGCTTGTGACCGGTCTCCATCTGGATTTAACTCCATTCACCACAACTCTCTGGGCTCGGCCATCCAGCCTGTCTAAGCCATGAGCCGCCAGCTTCTCCAGCAGAATGCTGTAGGAAACAGTGTCAAATGCCTTACTGAAGTCCAGGTAGACAACATCCACCACTTTTCCCTCATCCACTAGGCGGGTCACCTGATCATAGAAGAAGATCAGGTTGGTTAAACAGAACTTGCCCTTTGTGAACCCATGCTGGATGGACCTGATCCCCCATTGTCCTGCACTTGCCGCATGATCTCCCCCAAGATGAACCATTCCATAATCTTCCCTGGCACCTAGGTCAGTCTGACAGGCCTGTAGTTCCCTGGATCCTCCTTCCTGCCCTTCTTGTAGATGGGTGTCACGTTGGCAAGTTTCCAGTCATCCAGGACCTCACCTGATAACCAGGACTGCTGATAGATGATGGAGAGCGGCTTGGCAAGTTCCTCTGCCAGCTCCCTCAGCACTCTCGGGTGGATCTCGTCTTGTCCCATAGACTTATGGGTGTCTAATTGACTCAGCAGGTCCTTCCCTACTATTTCCTGGATTACGAGGGGTTTATTCTGATCTCCATCCCAATCTTCCAGCTCAGGGAACTGAATACCACGAGGATAACTGGTCTGTCCATTAAAGACCGAGGCAAAGAACGCATTAAGTACCTCAGCCTTTTCCTCATCCTTGGTAACAGTGTTCCTCCTCCCATCCAATAAGGGATGGAGATTCTCCCTGCATCTTTTTTTATTGTTATTTTATTTGTAAAAACTCTTATTATCTTTTGTGGCAGTGGCCAGTCTGAGTTCAAGCTGGGCTTTTGCCTCCCTAATGTTCTTCCTACACAACCTAACTAAATCCCTATACTCTTCCCAAGTAGCCTGCCCCTTCTTCCAGAGGTGGTAGACTCTTCTTTCTCCTAAGTCCCAGCAGAAGCTCCCTGTTCAGCCAGGCCGGTTGCTTTCCCCGCTAGTTTGTCTTACGACACATGGGGACAGCCTGCTCCTGTGTCTCTAACAGTTTCTCCTTGAAAAGAGTCCATCCTTCCTGAACCCCTTTGCCCTCTAGGACTGTTCCCCAAGGGACTTTCTCAACCAGTGTTCTAAACAGGTTGAAGTCTGCCCTTCAGAAGTCCATGGCGAAAGTTTTGCTGCCCCCGCTCCTAACTGGGCTAAGGATTGAGAACTGTATCATTTCATGATCACTTAGCCCAAGTCGGCCTCTGACCACCACATCACCTACCAGTCCTTCCCTGTTCGTGTCAGGCAACAGCTCCCTGCATCACTGTCTGTTCTTCCTCAAAAGCATGCTCAACAGCCACTGCCCTTTCTTCTTTGTCACTGGCTGTAGCTGAAAGCAAAACTCATGTGGTTAGCTGGGAGTCTTGGGCCTTCTGTTGGCCCCAAACTACCTCTTCCATCAACACTGACATGATCTCTCAGTATAGCTTCATATGAAGATAAATTATTAAGGGGAAAACTTTCTGCCTCTTCACCAGAGGACAAGGACAAAGCTCACTATTTGGAACTGACAGGATTTTCCACCTCCTTCCTTCACTTCAAGAATAAGAAATAACCCTTAAGTTATGAGAAAAAATTAGTTATCCATGTTGATTCACCCATCTGATCCACACAAAGTACACCCTGCTGCTCCACTGAATCATGAACTTGTCCAAAAAGAAACACTTGCCTCTTGTACCACTCCTACCAGAAATACATTTTTGTGAGTGAATTGAGAGATCCAGCCCTCCTATTTCTTCACTTTAAGATCTGGTTCACAGGGATTTTAAGTCCTGAAGAGAGTCCTGCTAATTCCTTCCCTACAGTAATAACACATTTGCCTTACCTAAATGCTGAGAGGTCTTCGAGGCAGGTCTTTCACAGCAAGTAGTTACTTGACTTTCTCATTCATCATTGTTGTGGTTTAACCTCAGGTGGCAATTAAGCATGACACAGCCGCTCGCTCACTTTCCCCTCCCAGTGGGATAGGGTGGGTTGAGATAAAGACAGTTTAATAGGACAGAAATGGAAGGAATAGTAATAATAGTAATGAAATATACAAAACAAGTGATGCACATTGTAATTGCTCACCACCATTGACCAATGCCCAGTCAATTCCCAAGCTGTGGTGTCCCCCAGCCAACTCCCCCCAGTTTATATACTGGGCATGACATCATATGGTATGGAATATCCCTTTGGCTCATTTGGGTCAGCTGTCCTTGCTGTGTCCCATCCCAGTTCTTGTGCATTCCCAGCCTCCACTGGGAGGGCAGTCTGAGAAGCTGAAAAGTCCTCAACTTAATATAAACACTGCTTAGCAACAACTAAAGCATGAGTGTGTTATCAACATTACTCTCATCCTCAATCCAAAACTCAGCACTATACTAGCTACTAGGAAGAAAATTAACTTTATTCCAGCTGAAACTAGGATGATCATTCACCTGGTGTCAGTGCAAATATACTGCCAGCAGGACACCCACAGCCTTACCCCTTCAAATGAGCCTGTGCTCTATTTCCCTTTGAGTTGTGCTGTTGTACAGCACCAAAGGTATGCTTTATTTCTTCTCTCTGACTTTCCTGTTTATAGCACGAGTCCAACATCTAGGTTTCTGATCAGATGTCATCCAATTAAGAGGAAGAGGGAAGGAAGTAATTTTTACTGTTGTATTTTGCTTAAACAATTTCCAAGAAATGCGACTAATTTTTCTACAAATAAGATGTAATTATCTCTTAACAGAGGCTGAACTTTGCTGCTTGTTCTCTTTTCTGTTGATCTGCACTCAAAACCTGTCCTTTAAAGTCATCATTCTCCTTGTGTGCAGTGTTTTCTGAAAGGAAAATTAATTGCCATAAAGTTAAACAGGTATTAAATAAAACATTAGTTTACATTGTGAATGTTGTCTTAAAGACAGATTGCTGTTGCTAAGCATGACCTGTATAAAACTGTCTGCATCTTTAATGGTTTAACCCCAGCCAGCAACTGAGCCCCACACAGCCACTCACTCTCCTGTGGTGGGATAGGGAGAGAGTCAGAAGAGTAAAAGTGAGAAAACTCATAGGTTGAGACAAAGACAGCATAGTAGGTAAAGCAAAAGCCTTGTGCACAAGCAAAGCAAACCAAGGAATTCATTCTGTACTTTCCACCAGCAGGCAGGTGTTTAGCCATGTCCAGGAGAGCAGGGCTCCATCACGTGTAACAATGGTTACTTGGGAAGACAAGCACCATCACTCCGAACATCCTCCCCCTTCCTTCTTCTTCCCCCAGTGTCTACATTTAGCCAGTACCTGGGGCTAAACTGTAGCAGTTGTTCTACCACCCAATGACCCCTCCCCAGCTGAAAAGGGGAATCAGAAAAAAAAAAAGGAGAAGCCCCATGAGCTGAAGTAGAAACAAATTTAATGAAATAACAAAACTACACAAACGTCAGCATAAAGTATACAACTTTATACTCAGCCTGGTCTTTGAGGTCAACAGCAGGAGCAGAAGATCAGGAGAGAGGAGCCCCAGGAAGAAGAATACCACTCTTAGTGAACTCCCTCCTTTTATAATGAGCATGAGTGTCAGTGCTATGGGATACACCTGTGAGTGAGCTTGGGACAGCTGCCCTGACTGAAACTCCCAGCTGACTCAGGGCTACTCATGGCCTGCCTGCCATGGCTGGCCCATGAGTCTGTTCCTGGGGAACCAGGACACCCAGCTTTACATGCTGAGCATACAATCATAGAATCATGATGTCACATGGTGTGGAATATGCCTTTGGCCAGTTGGGGTCAGCTGTCCCAGCTGTGTCCCCTCTCAACTCCTTGTGCACCCCCAGCCCACTCACTGGTGGGGTGAAGAGCAGAAAAGGCCTTTACTCTGTGTAAGCACTGCTCAGCAATAACAAAAACATTCCTGTGTTATCAACACTGTTTACAGCACAAATCCAAAACACAGCCCCATACTAGCTACTATGAAGAAAATTTACTCTATACCAGCGAAAACTTGCATACCATCCAAATAGTAGCACTTCAAGTGTGGATTCTGCTTAAACAAAACCCACACTGTTAAGGGATTAAAATTCAAGTCACTCTGATTTTCGCTTAAGTGATAATATCACTCTGCATCAGTAGAAGTGAGGAAAATACACTTCAAAGGAGACAGTATAATTTTACATATATTTAGATCTTCGTTTTAATCTTAGGAAGGGGAGTAGTGGCATCTAAAGAAGTGAGAGGCAGTGAAGTTTTTTAGAGCTTTCCCTAACCTAGGCTGCAGTCTCTGTGAAGATACTACTATAGTTTTGGGTAGAACCTTTATCAGTTGAAAATAGAGTTCAGGTTACATTCTCTACAGCATACACAATTTCTTATGAATCCGTGGCAGCTGGAAGTACATTAGAAGAAATTTTTAAAAGCTAAAAGAAAAGCAGAGTAAGCCAAAGAGAGGAAGAAGAATGGAAAGCTGCTTGGCAATAATGTTCAGGATATTCTGTAAAAGAGAACGTTACACACAGTGTATGGACTTGAACTTGAGAATGGTGATGGTTTGTTTTCACAGTCCCCAAAGTGCACACATGCACTCTCCTTCTCTTCCTGTGTCTTTCGCAGGTAAAAAGGAGGTGCAAACTTATCCCTTCAGTTTTTTCTTAATAGGCAGAAGAATTATCCCACTTACATGCAGAGAACTCAGTGGAGAATAATGAGGATTGGCAGTAAATACCCATGCACTGTCTTGAAACTTCAGTCATTCATAAGTAATTGCTTTTTCTTCTTTTCATGCTTATTAAGGACAATCACACTGCATGTGATTGGTACTCCTCTCAATTACTGCAATTAGCTTTTGGAATCCCTAGACACAAAAGATCCACCTGTCAGATGGAGTGCTTCTGCAATAGAGCAATGCTTGGTGAACGTGAAATTCAAGTTCCCTTGGATGGAACTGAGGCATGCCTTCTCTGTGAAGCTGCTACAGTAACTTGAACTTGCACGGAGTGTGGCCAGATCAGTGATAGCAAATTCACTGTGCTAGTCTCATAGCAGAGTCTGACACCATCAGTTACCTTATTAGTTTGCACAGAATTCACTGTGCCAAGACATACCTGTGCCACAAAGGCCTGGAGAGCTTTGGCTTTGGCAAGTTGAAAGTAATGTATGTAATTACATTACTTCCTCTATGTAATCATGGCTTCACCAAGGGGAAGTCATGCTTGACCAACCTCATAGCCTTTTATGAAGACATAACCTAGTAGATAGATGATGGTAAAGCAGTGGATGTGGTCTATCTTGATTTCAGTAAAGCATTTGACAGTCTCCAACAGCATCCTCGCAGCTGAACTGAGGAAGTGTGGTCTGGATGATGGGATAGTGAGGTGGGTTGTGAACTGGCTGAAGAAGCCACAGAGTTGTGGTCAATGGGACAGAGTCTAGTTGGAGGCCTGTATCTAGTGGGGTCCCTTAGGGGTCGGTACTGGGACCAGTACTATTCAATATATTCATCAATGATTTGGATGAGGGAATAGAGTGCTCTCTCAGCAAGTTTGCTGATGACACAAAACACCAGAAGTCTGTGCTGCCATTCAGAGAGACCTAGACAGGCTGGAGAGTTGGGCGGGGAGAAATTTAATGAAATATAACAAGGGCAAGTGTAGAGTCCTGCACCTGGGTAAGAACAACCCCATGTGCCAGTATAAGTTGGGGACTGACCTGTTGGAGAGCAGCGTAGGGGAAAGGGACCTGGGGTCCTGGTGGACAGGAGGATGACCATGAGCCAGCAATGTGCCCTTGTGGCCAAGAAGGCCAATGGCATCCTGGGGTGTATTAGAAGGGGTGTGGTTAGTAGGTCAAGAGAGGTTCTCCTCTCCCTCTGCTCTGCCCTGGTGAAGCCGCATCTGGAGTATTGTGTCCAGTTCTGGGCCCCCCCCAGTTCAAGAAGGACAGGGAACTGCTTGAGAGAGTCCAGCACAGATCCACAAAGATGATGAAGGGAGTGGAACATCTCCCTCATGAGGAAAGGCTGAGGGAGCTGGGTCTCTTTACCTTGAAGAAGAGGAGACTGAGGGTTGACCTCATTAATGTTTATAAATATGTAAAGGGTGAGTGTCATGAGGATGCAGCCAGGCTCTTCTCAGTGACATCCAATGATAGGACAAGGTGCAATGGGTGCAAGCTGGAACATAGGAGGTTCCACATAAATGTAAGGAAGAATTTCTTCACAGTGAGGGTAACAGAGCACTGGAACAGGCTGCCCAGAGAGGTCGTGGAGTCTCCTTCTCTGGAGACATTCAAAACCCGCCTGGATGCGTTCCTGTGTGACCTTTATCTAGGTATTCCTGCTCTGGCAGGGGGATTGGACTAGATGATCTTTTGAGATCGCTTTCAATCCCTAACATTCTGTGATTCTGTGATCAGGCTGTGAAGTGATGCCTTTCTTTTTAAAGGCCTCACAAAGGAAGTTAACTGGCATGTTAATTCATTGTCTAAAGTGAAATCCAGTAACAACCTTTAGCTCTAATAAGTCCATGTATTTCTTGTACTGGGGACTCCAGAGCTGGACACAGTACTCCAAGTGGGGGTCTCACGAGAGCAGAGTAGAGAGGCAGAATCACCTCCCTCGACCTGCTGGTCACACTTCTTTTGATGCAGCCCAGGACACGATGACCTTGCGGAATTTGTTCTCATGAACATTTCAGCTCTGTAGAGCAGAGGGAGCATGTAGAAAGTGAGGAGAAGAGGCTGAGATCATTCATTGGAGTTGTATGGAAATAAGATTGCATGTACAAATGTGTTTGAATGAACAAGAAACTACAGGATGGTTTGGGTTTGTTTCCCATTACCCTGCAAAGATACAGGATTCTCAGAAATTCTCCAGCTATTGTTCCTTGAGGCCTTGGAGGGCTTTCCACTGCAGGTTTCCTTTTCTAGCAAACCATTAAGCCTCATTTTCCTTCCTTACATGAGTAACAACCCCCAGGGTCACAGAAACACAACAACAGACTAGTTCAGCATGGATCTTAATTAGAACTATTGAGGTCACAATATACTTACTACCCTAATCTCATGCAAATTCAGGTAATATATTTCTGGTTGAGAAAGATTATGATAAGGGAATAATAAATTGATTACTTCAGAGCAACAAAGAGAAAAAATTCCTGCTGTTAAAACACAGGCAGAATCTTTGATGTTTGAACATACATTAAGGAAAGGGTTTCCGTGATTTCATAACTGTGTATTCAATGTAAATAGAGAGTTGTAAAATGCAATTTACAGTATTAATTGAGATGCCTACCTGTTCTTTTTTGACTATATAGGAAACATTGGTGAGTCATCACTTAGATATACAGATTGAGGAGGCTGGAACTGCTTAGTGGGAAGCCCTACAGAGAGGAACATGTCATAATTGGCTTCTGAATCATCAGAATGATGATTCTTCTCCTGCATAACAGTACCTAGCACTAGGGAAGGTAGCAGCAACCTCATTTTGGACAGTAACTTTGTCTGAAGCTAATGATCAGAAAGTTGAAGACCTGGGACTCACAACAGCTCCGAAGTCACAAGCGGTGTCCCTCAGGGCTTGATCTTGGGGCCAGTCTTGTTTAATATCTTCATCAATGACCTGGATGAGGGGATCAAATGCGCCCTCAGTAAATTTGCAGATGACACAAAACTGAGTGGGAGTGTCAATCTGCCTGAGGATAGGGAGGCTCTGCAGCAGGATTTGGACAGGCTGGAGTGATGGGCTGAGGCTAATTGTATGAGGTTTAACAAGGGCAAGTGCCAGGTCATGCACTTCAGCCACAACAACCCCATGCAGCGCTACAGGCTTGGGGAAGAGTGGCTGGAAAGCTGCCTGGTGGAAAAGGACCTGGGGGTGTTGGTTGACAGCCAACTGAACACGAGCCAGCAGTGTGCCCAGGTGGCCAAGAAGGCCAAGGGCATCCTGGCCTGTATCAGAAATGGTGTGACCAGCAGGAGTAGGGAGGTGATCGTGCCCCTGTACTCGGCTCTCGTGAGACCGCACCTTGAGTACTGTGTCCAGTTCTGGGGACCACAGGATAAGAAGGACATTGAGGTGCTGGAGCGAGTCCAGAGAAGAGCAATGAGGCTGGTGAGAGGTCTGGAAAACCGGCCTTATGAAGACCGGCTGAGGGAACTGGGGTTGTTTAGTCTGGAGAAGAGGAGACTGAGAGGAGACCTCATTGCCCTCTACAACTACCTAAAAGGAGGTTGTAGTGAGGCTGGTGTTGGTCTCTTCTCCCAAATTACTAATGATAGGACGAGAGGAAATGGCCTCAAGTTACATCAGGGGAAGTTTAGGTTGGATATTAGGAAGAAGTTCTTTACTGAGAGGGTGGTTAGGCACTGGAACAGGCTGCCCAGGGAGGTGGTGGAGTCACCGTCCCTGGGGGTGTTCAAAAAATGGGTTGATGAGGCACTTGAGGCCATGGTCTAGTGGTCTAATGGTTAGGAATATGATGGGATAAAGGTTGGACTTGATGACCCTGGAGGTCCCTTCCAGCCATAATTATTCTATGATTCTATGATTCTAAGGCTTGAATCACCAGGATACAGGATTGTAAAATGCTCTTTACCACCCCCACTGCAGCTGGACCTCATGCAGAAGAGAGTGGAAGATTAGTATGATCAGCAACAGACAAAATTTATGGAAGTTTTAATTCTGTAACCCAGTAAGAAGTGGATTCCTCTGAGACAGCAGAGCTGTAGGTTGTAAGCCCTGCTTCCAATGTTCATAATATATTTTATTTAATGATGCTCAGGTGGATATTAAACAATGAGTCCCTAGAGCAGAACCTCATTCTGCCCTAAAACAATCATTATAGCTGCAAAAGAAAAACACTGTTCAGCTCCCTTAGCCTGACAATGGCATGTTACTCTGCAGGTTCCAGGCTCCCGATCTCTTCAGATCGTAATACCTGCTCAATGGGGTCCTGTCAAACGTTCCTGTATCTATAAATCCTGTCTCCAAAAGTGGCCTTTGCAAATGACCAGTGAATGCAAAAGGACAGGAGGAAAAGATAGCTCTGATCACAATGCAAATGGGCTTCATCCAAAAGCCACTTGAGCTGAATAGAAGTTCTCCCACTCACTATTCTTGGTTATTAAAACCACAGCAATTCAGGGCCCATCAAGGTGATGCATATCCAAGATGTGAATTCAGATACCAAATTTGCATATGAGTTTGAACATCTCCTTTTAGTATATAGATAGAGCACAGTCATAGAATCATAGAATAGTTTGGTTTGGAAGGAATCTTTAAAGGTCATCCAGTCCAACCCCCCTGCAGTGAGCAGGGACATATTCAACTAGATCAGGTTGCTTAGAGTCCTGTCCAACCTGACCGTGAATGTTTCCAGGGATGGGGCATCTACCACCTCTCTGGGCAACCTGTTCCAGCGTTTCACCACTCACATTGTAAAAAATTTCTTCCTCACCTCTAGTCTGAATCTACCCTCTTTTAGTTTAAAACCATTACCCCTTGTCCTATAGCAACAGGCCCTGCTAAAATGTTTGTCCCTGTCTTTCTTATAGGCCCCCTTTAAGTATTGAAAGGCCACAATAAGGTGTCCCCAGAGCCTTCTCTTCTCCAGGCTGAACAACCCCAACTCCCTCAGCCTGTCTTCATAGAGGTGCTCCAGCCCTCTGATCATCTTTGTGGTCTCCTCTGGACTTGCTCCAACAGGTCCATGTCCTTCTTATGTTGGGGGCCCCAGAGCTGTTCACAGTATTCCAGGTGGGGTCTTACAAGAGCAGAGTAGAAGTGCAGAATCACCTCCCTCAACTTGCTGGCCATGTTTTGTTTGATGCAGCCCAGGATACGGTTGGCCTTTTGGCCTGCAAGCACACATTGCCGGCTCATGTTCAGCTTTTCATCCTCCAGTACCCCTAAGTGCTTCTCCACAGGGCTGCTCTCAATCCCTTCATCCTTCAGCCTATATTGGTACTGGGGGTTGCCCCAACACATGTGCCGGACCTTGAACCTGGTCTTGTTAAACCTCATGAGGTTCACATGGGTCGACTTCTCAAGCTTTTGCTGTCAAGAACACCAAACTGAATTTGCACACCTTTCAGACTTAAATTGGTATTTATAAGGATTTAAATTCTGAAAAAACAATGCATTTCACTGCGACTTCTGACTCAGCAATGTCTCATTAACCCAGCAGAAGGAATCAGCTGGGATGAACACAGAATTCCTCTTCATTATCTCTGTCAAATAATATAGCAAAGTCAAGAGAAAACATCCTACCTCACAGGTGACATAGTTGAACCTACAGAATTCTTGAGGCCTGATCAGATGAGATAATAGTAATGTTATTATAACTACAATGCTCTTAACATATAAAAGGAAAGATTTATGGGAAGAAATAATATTTTTTATTAGTATAAATTTTATATTTTAAAAAGAAACATGTTTTTTTGGAATGCAAGCCCACCTTCAGGTCTGAAACCAAAGCCTTTTACTGATCAGAGTGGCAGCTCTAAACAAATGCTTCTACCTTGCACCACTTTCTTTACAGCAGAACTGGGAAAAAAATGGCTTCTCTTTCTCAACATAGCTTACCACTCAGAGAAAAAAAACAACAAAGAATAAATTAGATGGCTAAGATTAATTATATCACACACAAATAGCCAATGAAATTAAAAGAAAACCATATAGTACTTTAACACTTAGAAATAGAAAAAACCCAGCAGATACAGGCTTGTGCACCTTCACAGCATTTCCTGCCTCTCATTTTCTGTTACCTGCCCCACTCCATTCCTCTCACTTCACCTTATGAACCCTGGGGTTTTCTTTCAGTATTGTATCTTCTTCCCCATGGTTCTCTACAGCCTACTTTATGTATTCCAGTAATGTTTCATTCTTACCCTTAGAATATGCTGTGATACACTGCACCTTAACATTAAGAAAGGTTTCCTGAACTTCAACAATTTTTTCTCATTTCTTACTTACCCTTCTATTACTGTCTAGGTTTTTTTCACCTTAGACATTATATATTTCATGCCAGTAGTGGAAAGTTAGAGATATGAAAGCTCCTTGGTGACTCTTAGATCTATTTTACACACACACATAGAAGTTCAACAAAATTGCTCTTAAGAATATAAGTTTTCTTTCCAAGGTTTCCAAGCCTGTCTTCTTCTGACAGTACTTCATGCTGTTAAGTCTGCATTTTCTGCTACAAGTTTTGCCTCGGGCAACCTGGCATTATTGCAAGATGACTCTGATCTGTCACAGGATCACAAGGAGGCTGAACTGTTCATTGTGGATAAGCCAGAAAGTTTGAAAAACACCAAAGGGCAATATTTGGATTGTCTTTCATGCCAAATCTGTGAAGGCCATTGAGAAGAATATTGAGCTGCTTCAAGTTTTTAACACATCGGACTAGAAGCTGGAAAAGGGAACTGGCATTTATTTCTTCATAGGCTTCAGGGTTCATTTTCATCAGATAGTTGCAACCTCTATCAGTTACCTGTAACTTTGGTACTCATTAATTTAATTAATAATTAATTTAACAGGTTTCTGTGATCTTCAAAGATTGCTGCCAGGAAAAGTAATCTTCTGATTTCAGGTTTTTGAAAAGCTGAATAGCTTGCATTTTTGATACATTCTTTTCCTTGCCAGCAGTGGATTCATCATCAGATACAGGCTTCCCAGATGTTGTCTTGCCTTCAGACGGTTTCTTGACTTGATGGTCTTCCTGACTATTATCCATCTTCACAATGGACTTTAGGCTGTGGAAGCAATAGTCACCAACCTGGCAAAGGAAAACTGGCTCAGTGCTGTCAGGGTTTAACACCACCAAGTTAGCCTCTGACGAAGGCTGCTTTCTAGGAAGATAGTTTTCCTTCTGTAAGACAGGCAAAGAAATCTTTGTGGGTTCTAAATGACCATGGAGACCTAAAGGGACAGTAAGATAGTCTCCAAATGTATCCAGGTGGAATTCAGAAGAGGTTGGTGCTTGACCTGAAACTGAGACCATGACATCAATTTTCCCAGGAGAAAACTCATGGCAAGAGTGGTCACTGGGGGGTTGGGGCTCCCGTGAGTCACAAGGTAACTCCCCAGCAGTGACAAGTGGTGGATGGCTGGAGCCACTGGCTGGTGGCTGCAACAGGCGCTCTGTGGTGATGTACTCCAAGGGGCACTGCTGAGGGGACCTGATACAGCTAGGAGCCTTGGGAGATTTCTGCTCTTCATTTCTCATGTCTGTGCCTTTCCCACAGACCGGTGCGGCCGGTGAGACTTCTTCCTCGTCGCTGAGATGTTGCATCATTTCCTTCTGATCTGGGAGCAGGAAGGGCTGTGAAGGATCTGCTCCTGGCTGGCCTTGCCTCTGTGGAGCCTGGGGACAGTCTTCCTTTGGGAGGGTCACATACTGAAGAGAAATTGATTTCTCACGGACTCCCACTGGGTCCACTGCCAGGGTCTGATGAATATCAGGCTGGGAGGACATCATTGTGCTGTACAAGTATGGACCATTGAAAGCAAAGCAAGGAACTGCTGTCTGGGAAGCAATACTTGCATGAGCACTGTTTCTCCTTGAAACAGGAAAGGAATGACCAGCAATCTGACTTGAGCAGACAACTGGGGCATGCTCTGGCTCATTTAAAGCATGGTATGAGTTCTGTAGGTCCAGTGCAACAGGGGAAACATCTCTCTTTTTAGCCTGCCCTTCAGAGGACTCTGTCAAAGTCTTCGACTGCCTGAATGTGGAAAAGTTAAAAGTTTCTCATGAGAGATATTATTGTGGTAGACTTTAAATATAAAACAAGCTTAGTTGAAAACACATATAGCTATACACAGGGTTAGAAAAAAAATCTTTCTTGGAGAAGCAGGCTAACCCAGATAGCAAAAAATAGTATCTCTTCCTCAAAAGCAACTTGTATAGGCTTTTTAGTGACGGAGCATTTGATTATGTCCTGCCATGACTTAGGGAGCTCTTCAAGATTGTCATCCAGTGTGACTAGAATGTGCTGTTCACTCACCTGTCCACAACTTGAAGGAAGCTAGCCTGCTCCATCTTCTCTGAAAGGCTGTATTTGTTGAAGTCTAGCTGGCTGCTTGTTTGCCAGTTTCCTAAGTGTACTTTCTGAAAATAAAAAAGCAGACATGAGAAAAGAGCAGTGTCTCACTGACAGTAGAATCAAGAACCGTACGTTCCTCATGGACAAAGAAAACAAATAGGAGAGCCTACAGCATCTAGCAATAAGGATACAGCTTCACTAATATGACTAGAAGGTGCGTTCTGTTCTCCAGGAAATGGTTACTTTAAACACGTATTGCCTTACCACTGACTTAACTACAAGTACTCAGTGAGCCAACTAGGAAAGATGCCTTCCTAGACTTGTTATTTGTAAATAGAGAAGGACTTGTGGGAGATGTGATGGTAGGTGGGTGTCTTGGCCACAGTGATCACAAAATGATTGGGTTTTAAATTTTCAGAGTAATGAGAAAAAAAGAACAGCAGAGTTGCTACCCTGGATTTCAAGAGGGCAAACTTTAAGTTATTCAGGGAGCTATTTAGCAGAGTACCCTAGGAACCTGCTTTTGAGGGCTTTGGAGTCCATGAGTGTTGGTCAGTCTTTAAGAACCACCTTTTAGAAGCACAGCAACAGGCAATTCCACTGTGTTGTAAGCCAGGCAAGTGGGGTAGAAGACCAGCTTAGCTGAACAGGGAACTCCTTATGGCGCTCAAGAGGAAAAAGGAATTGTATGATCTCTGGAAGTGAGGTCAGGCTTTGCAGGAAAAGTACAAAGCTGTGCTTTGTTTATGCAGGCAGAAGACATGAAAGGCCAAAGTGCAGTATTGAAACTGGCTAGTGTTGTAGCAGACAACAAGAGGGACTTTTCTTTAAGTACATTAATAGCAAGAGGAGGTCTAAAGAAAACATTGGACCAATACTTGTTGATGATGGTCACCTGACTAATAAGGATGAAGAAAAAGCAGAGGCATTCAATGCATTTTTTGCCTCAGCCTTTAATAATACTGATAGATCTTGGGCTGCCCAGTCACCTGAGTCAGAGAACCATGAGTGTGGGAATAGTGACTTTCCCTTTGTGAACACTGAAATTGTAAGGAACCAGCTTTGTCAGCTGGATGTTCACAAGTCCATGGGATTCATCCCAGAGTACTGAAGGAGCTAGTAGATGTTATGGCAGGACCCCACTCGATCATCTACCAAAGGTCTTGGGAGTCTGGGGAGGTCCCTGCTGCCTGGAAGCTGGATAATGTTATCCAATCTATGAGAAGGCCATGAGGGAAGATCCAACAAACTACAGACCTGTTAGTTTAACCTCAGTTACTGGAAAAATTATAGAGACAATCATGCTGCATGCTATTGAAAAGTGATTAAAGAACAATGCAATCATTCGGCACAGTCAACATGGGTTCACAAAAGGAAAGTCCTGTTTAACTAATTTGATGTCCTTTTATGATAAGGTCACCCACCTAGTGGATGAAGGGAAGGCAGTGGATGTAGTTTTTCTGAATTTTAGTAAGGCTTTTGATACTGACCCTCACAGCATCATTCTGGACAAGTTGTGCAACTGGGGGATGAGCAGGTACAGAGTGTGTTGTGTGAAGAACTGACTGAAGGGCAGATCTCAAAGGGTTGCAGTGAATGGGGCTGCATCTGCCTGGCAACGAGTCACCAATGGTATTCCTCAGGGCTCAGTTCTAGGGCTAGTTCAATATTTTTATCAGTGATGTGGATGCAGGAATTGAAGGCACCATTAGCAAGTCTGCAGATGATACCAGACTGGGAGATACTGTTGACTCTCTTGAGGTACAAAAGGCCTTGCAGAAGGATCTAGATAGACTGGAGCATTGGGAAATCATCAATGGAATGAAATTTAACAAATCCAAATGCCATAATAATGACTGTCCTTTTGTACCAGCTGACTAGCGAAACAGAATTACTGGGATGTTTACAAAACTTAGGATACGGTAATTCAGTGCAGGGGTGGAGTCTTTCAAAACCATGAATCTAAGGCAGTGAGTGCTTCTGGATGGAGAAACAGGTAGAGGGACAGGAAACAAAGCTATTAAGGCCCTTGTTAGAGTGGGAAAAAGTTTAACATTTTTACTGTAGAGATCAAGCAAAAAAACCTAACTTGAGACTTTAGTATAAGCATAATCAGTTTTTCATCTAGCACAAGAGAATCCATGCCTAGTATTTGCAACCTGTTTGAAAATTATGTATTAAATCAGGTCATTACAAAGTCCATTTTACAGCAATGTAACAAATGTGTGACGGTTAACAAACATGTTAACTCCTTCACTCACACACAAATGTAGATACTGTAAGTGCTCACTCACCTCACACAAAGGCCATGCTGTAAATTATACTCATTGGATTGCCATGTATCTATACTTACTGTAACCTATCCCTTCTGAACATAGAATAACATCAACTGCTATGCAAAAATATGTCTGGGCCATGTGTGTTTACATGTGTGTTGGAGGGGACACATTATTGAATTAGCTGTTCTTGCAAGATTGGAAGACTTCTACTACCAAAGTGTAGAGATGCCTATACCTCCCTTTCCAGATGTTGGGGTTTTTGAAAGGAAGGAAGAAGGGAGGGAGGTTCTACTTATACAGCTTTGACCAAATGCTAAGTGTGTTCCTCGGCTTTCTATAAAGAGTGCTCGTCCTGGTAACAGACAGGCATGTGGTAACATTTATTCCAGAAAATCCAGATCCGTAAAATAAAAGTTTCTTTAATAGAAAGCTCTTTCTTTTTAGAAAGCTCTGGACTAGTGTTGATCTCTATTTGGAGATGAATGAAAGCACTAGCTGATGAAGTTTGCTAATGACACCAGACTGATTTCAGACACTCAAAATGTCAAAGTACCGAAAATTTTCTAGCTTGATTTTAAATCACAGTGATGCTGACAAGCACAACACAAAGAAGTCTACAAGTATTAATGTAAGAACACAGTTATGTTGAATATGGCCAGAACTTCTCCTAAAAATAAAACAAACTAATGAAGATATCTGTTCATCTTGGACCTGGAGACATGAAGAGCTCTGAGATTATTGGAAGCCCAGAAAAAGAGAGAGAAATAATGAACACTTCAAGGTACAGTTCCCTCTTACCTTCAGGTAGCTCTGGATCAGGAGACTCTTGCTGGGGTTCGGGATCTTTTCCTCCCAGATTTGCTTCTTCCTGCAACAACAGCACAGAGTTTTCAAGATTTGCTTCTCAACGTGGCTGCAACCACAAAAGACTGCACCCCAAACCCCATGCTGCTCTGCACAGCGAGGCAGCACCAAGTCCCCGGCACGCCACCACCCAACTCTCACCCTTGCATAGACATGCACAAGGCTTCTCATTGCAAACCACAGTTCATGTCCACATAGACCTCTGTCTCATGGGGGGCAAGCAGTGCCTCAGCCCTTGTGCCATTCACAAATCTCCTAGTCACAAAAAAAACCTACCTGAGGAAATACTTGTAGCTGCAATAAGCAACTATTAGCAAAACAATGATGAGAGCTGGGAGCATCACTGGGAGAACCGCTGGTGGCAGAACTGAAACAGAGAAGAGATAAATAGGTGTCTGCCTGCAGAGTGGCTGCTCCCTGTTACAGGACTTTCACTCTGGTCACTCTTCATGCAAGCAGAGCAGGGAAATTTCGATGACATGTCATGGGAGAGGATCATGAGGCCTTCAAACTGTTGGGATACCCTTCAAAGCAGGACACACCAAATGTGGCCTGAACAGCTTACTGACCAAAGAGTTCATTGTTTCCTTTACTGAGCCTTTTTAGGGTTTTGTTGACTTCAGAGTAAACAATTTATGTAATAAGAAGATGGTTAGGTACCTTGCTCCACCATGAACAACAGGCATGTCTACAGGCATCTTAGGTCTGCTTACTCTGGACAGTCCTGAAGAGATGGGGTCTCAGAGGTTTTCTAAGAAAGCTTCCTCTGCTAATGGCCATAATTGATCAACAACAGCATACCAATTTCTTCCTGAGCACACTCATCAAAATTTGCCTACTGTCTTACCACTACAAGCTTCCTCAGGACAAATCATGTAAGATCATATTACTTTGGGCACAAGACCATATGATAGCACACATTCTGCCTCTAAGCCTAGAAAGAGCAAAATCGTGTAAAAATTCCTATCTGCAGTAGACCCTACTGTGTGTTTTACGCAACCCTATAGTCACTCTGAAAATATAAAAGACTGATGGCTTATATTCTGTCTTCTTGCAGTCTCAAGCTCTCCAGTCATCCACAGTAGGATGGACTACTGGAAACAGGAAACAAGGATGATGATTTGGTTCGGATCTTTGCTTGATTCTCCATGTGGAAACCTTTACGGTTGGTTGTACTCACCTTGTGAAGGGCAGTAGAAAGAAGGTGAAAAGGCCATTTCTGCTCACCTCCTTCATTAGCGTTGCTGCCGTACTGCAAGGATGCAGACAGGACAGCTGCCTTGTTAAGCGACCCCAGCTAGCTGATGGCTGGACCGACCTTCAACCCCACTTCAGAGAATGTATTTTTCTATAGAGGATTTTCAGTCCACAAAACTATTCTTTCTATTAACAGTCCACAAAACCTTACAGACTTAGCCTGCATGAAAGGTACCATTCTCAGTCTTCCAGGTGAACTCCTCACTCCATTCGCTCCAAGGCCCCTCATAATCCAGAGGAGTATTCACCCTTGCACGCATTTTCCCCCTATATTTTGTAGATGATGCCAGCATCTGCAGGGTGAATATGAAGGGAGGTTCGTCATTGCTGATATTTAATTTCTGGAGAGTCTGGGGAGAAGAAAGAAGCACAAATGATGGACATCATAGGAACGGTCTTTCCCACATGCTCAGCAATGAGAATTCCAGGACTCCTGCACATTCTAAGACTTACCTTTTCATATTGGTTGTTCTTCCAGTACTCAACTTCATATCTCTGCTTTATGAAGCCGTATCTCAAAGTGTGTTTTATCCACCTCAGTTCATACTCTTGGTTCTCAGTCACTGTTACTGACACATTTACAGGCGGCAGCACCTTGACTGGAACATAAGGAAAGTTTCAGAGTACTTATCAACATACTGCTCCAGCACCCCATTTCACCATTGTGAGTAGTTTCCAGAGACTGTAAACAATGCAGTTTCATCCAATGTAAGAAGTCTTAGCTTTTAACACTTCTTAATTCCCCACATCTTCATTTTCTAGTCAAATAAAATAAACCAGTAGACAATTAAATAACAGAAAATCCATATCCATTAATATTGACAGTACTCCCTGTGTACAGAAAAGCAGTAAAGCCATCTCTGAAACATCTGTACTGGTCCACCACATTTCCAGAGATTTTCAGTTCTCATGGAGCTACTATCTGATATTTTCACCCACTGCAGGAGCTCTCCCAGCTTTAGTCTGTGAAAAGCAGCATCAGTACCTCCAGATATATGTAGGCAGAGATGATCCACCTGGTGCACCTCACTCAGCAGAGGAGTCCTACCTCATCCAGTGCTCCAGGGGCCATGGCACAAACACACAAGAGCTCCACTGGCTTCTTCAGAAATTCCATAGTGACATACTCCCCACAAACACCCCTCACTACAGTTCCCTGTCGCCTGGGACACCCATGAAGGTCAATCACAGAGAAGACAGCAGGGTGACAATCACTCCCTGAGAAGCTCAGGGTCACAACCCAAATTTCTGCACTGCAGTTGCCACTGGTGCCACCTTCCTCAGAATAACAAGTGCCACTAAGGAAGTCCATACCTACAAACCACCTCTCCCAGGCCTCTGACCTGACACAGTGTCCAGTTCCTTTCTTCATCAGTCCTTCCTCTTCCCAAACACTTCTCACTGTCACTGTCCTCAGCCCCGCTCGCCCAGCCAGGCATCTCTCCAAGAAACAACACAGCAAAAACTCACTGTTCTTGTAGGTTTCAATCCATTTCTCCTCCTTCTTGGCCCGGACAGACACATGGTACTGGCTCTGACTGCTGGAGTTGCTCACAGGGATCTCACAGCTCTGGACCACATACGGGATGTGGGGCAAAGCCTTCTCATGCACAGGAGAACACTCCTCTTCTCTGGGGGGAGAAAAAGAGGTTGAGCTGAGATCGGGGGGGATGGGACAGAGCAGAAACTCCATGGAAGAGACGCAGGCACACTGCCATGGGCAGAGCACGTACAGTGATGCCGGAGTGGCCCTGAAGAACAAGCCAAAGAGGACAGAGGTGATGATCGCTTCCTTCACTTCCCAGCTGCACGTCAGGCGATCTGCACCATTGAAGAGGCAGCGAAGGTTCCTGGGCTGAAGGCCACCTTCAGAGAAGATGAGAGCAAGCTGAGTGACAGGAAAGGTCAGGCTTCTCAGCCAGCGCCTCCACCGCTGCACAACCCTGCTCCATTCCACTCTACCTTCAGGGGTCTCCCACGATGCCTCCATGCTCCACTCGCTGTACTGCCCAGAGAAGCCACTGGCCTGCCCTGGTCTGGCTCGCACACGGGCAACATAGCTGCTCCCTGGGACAAGGTCCTTGTGGCTGAGATGGCAATGTGTGGTGTTGGAGAGCAAGAGCGAGGCAGCTTTCTGTTGTTGGGAGAAAGGAAGGAGAGAGAGGAGGGAGGAAATTGGGATGTTGGGGAATGGAGAAGAAGGGTGGAGGGAAGACAGGGGAAGGGTGAGAGGAGGTGACTGCCAGGCTGTATCTCCCAGCAGTCCCAGGCATATGAGGGTCCATGCACACGTTCCTGTGCAGTGCTCCTTGCTTGCATAGTAGAGGGTCTTCAGCATGCGTGCTGCCAGCATGGCGCAGGAATGGTGAGGCACAGGTGCTGTCAGGCATAATTTACCGCAGCAGGTGGACCAGCCCCTGCAGAGCCCTGGTTGTCTTCAGCACCAGCTACACAACTTCACACCACTGCTCAGTGCAGAATTTTGTAGGAATCTGGCCAAGATCCTTCTCTTAAAAACTAAAGATCAGGCTGACAGGTACAGAACACAAACATATGCAGATCTAGGGAAACAACAGGGGAAAGGGCATGGACTCTTAAAAAAACAAACCAAAACCAAAACATAGCCTCCTGGAAGGGGAAGCAGCTTCAAATGTATTTTGCCATTTTCCTACACAAACCCACAGGCTATTGTTGGAACGTGATTTAATTCCATTTGGGAAGGATCCAGTGCAAAAACAATTGCAACTCAAAACCAACTGCAGTGCTTTTTTTTTGTTTTTCAGTGAAGAATAGATATTTGCATTCAATTCAGGACAAATGGTATTTTACTAGGGAAGTCACTTGCGAACAGAAAGTGAGCCCCTTACGGCTGACCTGAAACAACATTTGTTGCATCTCCTCATAGTGCCTGAAAATGAAAAGGCCATTCATTTGCATAACTTTACCATAGGCTCTCAACTGCTCAAAAGGGTGAAGCCCAAACCAGGACAGCCCGTCTCCTCTGCTCTTACCTCCCAGGACTCCCACTCCCGCTTGTAAGTGACTTCATACTCTACTGCATTGCCCAGCCCTTGGGTTCCATCGGCCACTTTCCAGGTGAGCAAGAAGTCTCCTGATCCCATCAAGCTGACTGAGAGGTTTTGAGGTGGGAGCATCTGAACTGGAAGGTGAAGGCACAACCCATGAGAGGAGATAGCGAGAACAGGGACATGAAGAGGGGAAGAAAACACCTAGGTAAGCTTCCCCATTTCCAGAGTATCTTATCTATGCCACACCAAGTAGATCCTGCTTGAGTTCCCCTTCCACGTCAAACTGTTCCCAGAAACTTGCCCTCTCCCCTCCCTGCCCCATGCTCTCAGTGTGGAACTCTGTCAGTTTTTACAATGGAAGTGGAATTCACTTCCTGACTGAATGGCAAATACATTCTCAAAGATCCCTAATATTCATTGGAAAATAAGAACTTGGTATTTAATCCTTACCATTTTGGAAAAGATCAACATTTAGTTCTGCTTGAAGCATCTTGTTAGGTTTGAAGCTGTAAATATTAGCTATCGATATTCCAAAATTGTCTGTAGCGTTGCGACAAACCCAGTGCACATAGGAGTCTGGAGCCTCATGTAAGTCATTTGCTGTCTGGCGTTTGCAAAGCATCTTGTTCTCCCTGTGCATATAGGAAGTGAACCATAAAGATCTGATTTGGAGACCTATAGTTAATGCAAAATTAGATGCCTGAAACCAATTTCATCCCATTTTGTTGTTATAATTTACTCAGGCATTTATATCCTCTTCTCACTGTACCTATTAGTCCTGTTTTGCATCAGTTAATATGACAAACATGTTTAACATCAGAATTTTTGTCAAATGCCTTCCCATTTCAAAGTTTTGCAGCAGAATGTTGTATTTTGGTACCAGACTATTTTTATTAGTTTTTTCACCTAACTCTACATAATCTTGTATTTTTTATATGAGAAATAGTAAGATGAAAAATATCGTAGAAATGCACCTTTTCCTCAGAGTGAAAGGCAGTGAAGTTTCTGATTATCATTAGCTTCTTGAAAACATTAATTTTGCAGTCCCAGAAAGACACTTAAAAAAAATTCTCCAACCAAAATGTACTTCTGTATCCTTAGTAGTTCTGTTCTGCCAAGGGACCTTACGTATTCATTAAAGATTTCATCCAGAATGTTAATCATCCTTTTAGATAGCTTTCTCCAGGCCAAGGAGCATCATGAAAATTAGAAACAATATTTTAAACTAGACAGGAGAGGATAAGCTTTGTGTGCTTGCAGTATCCTGAGCTGCTGGAGAGATGTGTTGCTTCTTTTTGTACCTTTTGTAATTTTGTTTGTGTGCATGGCTTCTTGCCTGGTATATTATATGGTTCCAGTTCAGATGAGAAATATTAATTTGTGAATATCTGAGGCCAAATGCTGTCTTCCAGGACAGGATGGAGTCTCCTAGCTAACTATATGTCAGCAGCCATTATTCAGCACTATTGCTATTTCAAAAAGTTGGGTATTAGCAAGAAAATCAGGGATATTCCTGAAGCATGGGTAGGATTGACCATACACGTGTGCAACCTTAAACAAAAGAGTCAGCTGAAAATATTTCTGTCTACTCACCAGCATTACCTTACAGTTTGGGATTTAGTCAACTATTCTTCATCTATGAGTTGTCCTGGTTTAATCACTGGCCATTTTGATTTCAGCTGTGTGATTGTCCACACTTAATATCTGCTTGTCTGATTAGTTCACGTTTCCTGTGTCATCCACACACTCCATGTAACAATGTTCCAGAGAATCCTCCGCAGGTCCAAATAATTTTATATTATCTTTTCCCAGAGTATTAGTTTCAAGGTCCTTTTTCCAAAGACCTCCCACTGATTTCAGCTGCTTTTAAGTCTGTTAAGTCTCTCTTCACAATAAAATCAAGAGTTCTTTCTCTTTTCTTTTCCTTCCTGTATCCCCAAACTCTAACTAATTTTCTTCTCAGCTTTCCATTTTTGTCTTCCTCTCTCTGTTGACCATTCCTTCCTCTCCTTTCTTATCCTCATAATTGATCCAGTCTGGTGACTTAGTTCCCTTTTCATAAGGAAACAGATGTAACAGGGAGATACTGTCATAAGCAGACTAGTATCTCTGGGAGGAAAAGTGATAGCACAGATGAACTTACCAGTCTTCTCTATCTCACAAATACACAGTCTATATATGTTTCTCAGAAGTGATCAAAACCATACTCTCAGTGATGCTCCAAATGGGCAAAATAAAAGTCTCCTCCCTTTTAGGTCTATAAACACTCAGGCTTACACTTGCTCTGACACCACCTTCTCCACCTCTTTAATAGCAACCTATATGCCCCATCTTATTTCATATCTATGATCCCACAACAAAATTATGGGAAAATAATTGTAAAGGTGATAAAAGTAACTCCGCTAGCACACCCTATTCATTCCTCTCTTCCTAGAAGAGGCCTCAGAAGCAGCCACAATTTTTACTTTAACCCAATGACAGAAAGAGGTGGCCCTGCTTTCTGAAAACCTGACTGCTGGTGCCTAGGATTCCAAGTTGTGGCAAATTTCTCTTTGGACTTTTATCCAGCACAGCACATTTCAGGCACTTACGTTATAGTATTATCCATTTGGTAAAGACTCATACCAACGAGGACATGAGCCTCTAAATTCTCCATCCATGTGCAGGTCACCTGTGAGATGTAATCATTGTAGCAGCTCAAGCTCTTCATAGGGACACTCTCTGAGAAAGGAATTCAGGCAAAAAAAGGTACAGTGATTACAAATGTAAATAGTGAGAGCTAGCAGGAGGTACAGTGATTCTGCCAGCAGAATGGGGAAGGCACTGATAACAGGACTCTCCTCATGGCACCAGAAAACAACTCTTGGTGAAAATACATACAGAGTTGTGGCCATTCTGCACATCTCCACAGTACGCAAGTGTCCAAACCAAGCTACAAGTAACAAGAATGAAGTAAGACCTTTGTGCCTGCAAGGCACATAATTCTAGACATGGTATCAATTTTCAGACACTGATTGTTTCTACAGATTAGTAGAAGCCATGGTCAGCAGGCACATGGTGATCATTTCAGTCTTGTGTGTTGCTGTATGGGACTTCTTTGCCACTAACCTCCTAGTAAAGGTTATGACACTAGAAAAGTATATTTAAAAGTGAGATGCTCTGGGAAGAATCGTATTATGACTCAGAAGAATGCCCAAACTAATTTGTTGGAACAAGATTTGTGACACAGGAATGGCCAGACCTTTCATCAAGGATAACTTTTTTCTTTTAACCTCACAACTGTGAAGTGGGAAAATACAAACCGTCCCTGCTACATGCAATACAAAGCAAGCTGCTTTCTTCTCCTTCTTTATTTTCTCTGAAGGTAATATCTGTGCTGCACTCTTGTGATATGACCTTCACATGACAGAGATGCCAGCGTGCAAACATGAGCGTGCTCTCTCAAATAATTTTTCCTGATAAGAACTACTATCAGCTCAGTTGAAGGTCTTTTTACAGGCAAAAATCATCAGAAAAGTATGGTGGTGTCTTACTAGCAGGCATAAGAGGGGCCTTACTTTGATCTTCTACTGAAAACCAATGCAAAGTAGGTTCTACAGCATTGCTTGCATAACCAGAAAATGGAGCATCCTACATAGAAAGGGATGGTCTGAATGTAAGGTTAAGGCTTGGAATGCCAAGAGACTAATCTGACCTACACTGTGATGCATTTTCTCTCAGAGATCTCAAAGGGAGATGTCCTGCAATTGACACTGGGCTAGGCAGCATTACTCCCCCAGCTACTGCAGACATCAGGCATTGGCAACTGTCTTGGAAAAGGTAGACGTCCAGGAGGCACACCTTCTGACAGCACATTTATTCTCATATGTTTAGGATGGGTACAGGCTTAGTCTTGATGCAGACATGGTGCACTGGGTGATCCAAGGAGACAGTTCCCATTCCCAGCTCTGCTAAATCAAATTAGGTGAAAGGGAAGGGAAGGGAAGAAGGAAGGGAAGAAGGAAGGGAAGAGGAAAGGGAAGGGAAGGGAAGGGAAGGGAAGGGAAGGGAAGGGAAGGGAAGGGAAGGGAAGGGAAGGGAAGGGAAGGGAAGGGAAGGGAAGGGAAGGGATGGGAAGGGAAGGGAAGGGAAGGGAAGGGAAGGGAAGGGAAGGGAAGAGGGAAGAAGGAAGAAGGAAGGGAAGAGGGAAGAAGGAAGGGAAGAGGGAAGAAGGAAGGGAAGAGGGAAGAAGGAAGGGAAGGGAAGAAGGAAGGGAAGGGAGAGGAGGAAGGGAAGGGAAGAAGGAAGGGAAGGGAGAGAAGGAAAGGGAGAGAAGGAAAG
Source organism: Podargus strigoides (assembly GCA_028020825.1). Lineage (NCBI taxonomy): Eukaryota > Metazoa > Chordata > Aves > Caprimulgiformes > Podargidae > Podargus > Podargus strigoides. The sequence goes on along the minus strand of CM051663.1, from coordinate 114,353,974 downwards.
GGAGAGAAAGAAAGGGAGAGAAAGAAACAGAGAAAGAGAGAAAGAAGAGTAGCTCTCATTGCATCAGAAACATTAAACTCCGAAGCAATAGATATGGCAGACAGTCTCTTTATCTGTAAGCTATTCCACAAGAAGAAAATCAGGTCAACTGGATGTTGCTGTTGTTAGTCCCACACACACGCTCCCATCTTGTGTCTGTCCACTTGTCTCTACTCCTGTACACTACCATCTGAATCACATGCCCCTTCATTTTCCTAGATTTTCACTACCAAGGGTCTATACCTCCTTCCTATTCGCTCATTAACCAGTCAGGTTGTTCATCTCATCCATTTGTCCAGTATTTCACCTGTCCATACCACCAACATAAAACTGATTTTTCTGCACATGCATCTGCTACACACTGGTTTTGATCTAAATGTTTGTTCTCCTACAGCATAGAAGATCGTGGCAGAAGGAAGCAGAAAAGCAAGTAGAAAATGAGGAAGAGCATTAGCTGAAAGGAGACAGACACAAAAAGAAAGGCAATAATGCATGGATAAAAGAGAATAGAAATTTGAAACTCACCTCGAATGGCTTGGACACTAAAGACGAAATACAGATTCACTAGAAGGATGAAAATCTCTTTCATGTTCATGCTGTCCTTTGCGCACAAGCTTGATCCTAACTCAGAAGATAATCCTTTTCATTGCCCACTGGCTATTCTTTTGCTCTGTTTATTGTGGAACTTCTTGTTTTCATTTCACATAAAGAGAAGTAAAACTGAATTAGGGAACTTCTTTAGGCTTCATGTTGGACTGACATTCAGAAAGAACTTCTACCAAGTATTTATTGTAGGACAAAATCCACATCTTATTGTATGAGCTTGCAATATGAGCAAAGAATGAAGAAATAAATGCACATTTCCAAGGAAGTGCAGGGATTCTTTCAGCTGAGTAGCAACAAGAAACAATCATAAGCTGTGAAGAGAACTCAGCCTTCAAATTCATTCATCTTTTTGCTCTTCGTGCTCAAAGCCCTCCTACTGAACCACAATGGTGTTCTGTTTTTTACCTTTTCTTAAAAATATGATCCCCAACCACATAGCCACTTGGAGCTATAGGGGTTGAATTTCCATATTTGTTCACTTTCATATTTCTCTTCAACATGCTACTTTTCCAGCTGCTCCCCAAACAAGTTGTAATTTGCAGAAATAATACCAAAGAATCTATTTATCTTTTTTTTTTTTTTGTGGTGATTGTTGAGACTAAGAGTAGATTGAGTGGTTCAAAGACCATGGACCACATTGTTCAATACTGGAATTTAAGTCCTTTTGGCCATCTCTCATTGTTCTCTCAAAAGTAAGTATGTTACAGAGATGAGGCTCTTTTTTACTTTTGGGGAGCATGGAAAAAAATCCTTTTACATTCCTACTGACTCTCAGATTCCTGAATGCCAGAAACAGCTGGCTGAGCCCTTGAGTAATATTACAGCTAAGGAATCCCTTAATAGCTCACAACCCCTTGTATGAGAGCAGACTCTCTGCCATTTTGCTTTCGCCAGAGAGGAAGCAGTTCCCTTACCTGGATCCAGAACTGTCTGTGAGGCAGATGATCCAACCTGATTGGTGACTCTCCCTGTCCAGCCTATCCTCACAGCATCAGAATCCTCGGATGCAGAAACCAGCAAAACTACACTTCCCTAGAACCGGAGACAGAGGGTATAAACCAACCACAGGATTTTCCTGCCAAGTAAGTCTTCAAAATAACTGCTGTATAATAACTGCTATATCTTATACGCACCTCAAAGGCCACTTTCAAAGAAGCAGACCACGCCTTTTCAAGGAAAGTCTGTGTAATCGCTTGTAAAATAGGAAGTCTGTACTTCCTATTTTAGCCCCAAAGCACTTAGTTAGATGGGACTGTTTAACTGGGAAGAGAGGGGAAGGAAGTTTGTCATTGCCAATCTGCATGTTAACAATTACCAGATCATGGGACTAATGTATTTTCACAAAAAAAAAAAAAAAAAAAAAAAAAAAAAAAAAAAAAAAAAAAAAAAGAAGAGAGGATCAACTACAGAAGAAGTGTGAGAAAGACTAAGAATTCTCTGGTTTTTGCTCCAGTGCTATTTCTTACTTTACTTTAGGCTAGACAGTCCTCAAAGCATGGATCATTCTGTACTTTATGTTTATTTGTACTTATAAATTTGGGGGGTGGCAGAGAGAGAACTACCTTTATGTCTGTAACCCTTTAATTTGAGTAATATTTTAAAAATAAGTTTTGCCAATTTCAACAACAATTCATAATAAATTGTAAGTTTTATAGTACATACTGGAAACAAAAGAAAACTGGTGAGGAGAGTTGATGTGAAGTTATCCTACAGCCAAGGCAGCCACACTTTTAAATCCATCTTTAAAACTTAGCCCTGTAGCCTTCAATAATAAGATCTACAGGAAAGTTAGGTAGAAGTAAGTGAAAGCCATACTTGGGTTTGTGCTCTCAGGGCTAAACTACAGGGGGACTAAGATGAGTCCCCAGATAGAGAATATAACTGCCAGAGTCTGTCTGTCCTGCACTGCTACTAGACCTTCTCTAAATCCCTGTAGTACTGACCAAAACCATGGTTGGCACAGTTAGGCTCTCACAAGAACTACATCAATATCCAAGGAATAAGGGAAATATGCAGAACAAGAAGGACAATATGAGAGTATATCAAGAAATTCTGTGCCATTAGGACTATCAGGAGGTGTGCACATAAAATCTGCAGGCGAGGAGGGGAACATGCAACTTTGCTGGATAGGCAGAATTTACGTCGTGTATATTTAGTATAAAGGCAGAAAGGAATTCTCGTGCTCTGAGTTTCAGACACCAGCAAGTTTGTGTATGTTCTTCACCCACCTTTCCTGTTTCCCAGCAGACATTTTCCCTCCCTTTCCTTCCTCACTCAAACAGCACCTCCCTCTTCAAACAGACTTGGTGAGTTGCTGGTTACCTCACAGGATCTAGCTGTCAGTGAAAATCTTCAGGTGTTGTTTGCTCTGTTGAACTCCAGGAACAGGTAACAAGTAATCCTGCACACCAGAAGCTTTGCAGGCCATGCATGCCAGTTAGGTTTCAAACTTACAATGCATTCTCTTATGTATAACATTATCACTGTATACAGCTTAATCTCCTTCCTAAACCGCATTCCTATTGCAATGCCTTTGCAGTAGGAAGTTAAATTTTTTAACATTTTAGTAAAATAATGTCAACTAAAACCTTCCATCACTGAAAAAAAAAAAGGAAGACATAATCTGTGTCTCTTCTGAATATATTTTATCTACCTCTGAAATTTAATATGCATGGATATTCAGGTGGAACCTTTGTACCTGGAAAGCAGATATGGCCTGTAGCACAACTTACAGATCTTGAAGAATGCATTTTCCTATACAAGTCTGCACAGGATTGGTATACTGCTAGAACTATGCACTTAATAAAGTGTCAAGTAAGACATGATTTATGAATCCACATATAGCAAACAATATGCTTATCTTTAAACTCTTTCCTTTATTTCCAATACACTATATGCATAAATACAGGGCTACAGATAGTAGAATATTAAAGCTTATGTATATATGTAAGCTCATGTATATACATCAGGAAGAAAAAAAAACAAGTTTAAAGAATAAGTCACCTTAAATACTTTAGTTGTTGTTGAAGATCTTGTTACCTGATAGCATTACATGTAATATCTAAGAAAAAAGGAAACACTATTTTGCCAGTTTTGGGAGGGGCAGGTTCATGTATGGTTAGTTAACTGTTTCTTAGTACCTTCAGATACTTGTTAATCTTCCCTTTTGTCTGTACAAATTTTAGCAGCATGTCAAGGACAAAGATTTTTTTAAATGAGGAATGGATAATGCCACAGAAACAAACATTTGAATCCAAAGCATTTGTACTTGGTGCTATGTTTTTAACACCATGATTGCATGGTGTTTTTAAAATACCGTATTTTAGGTATCACACAATTTATATAAAACATACATAACTTGTAATTTTTACAAGTAGCAGAAAATTTGTTCAAGATGAAAATATTTTAATTGCATGATCATTAAAGAAATGATAGCAAGATAATTTTTTTTTTTCAATAATGAACTCCTCCTTAAGGAACGCTGAATAGGTAGCATTCAAACTCTTCTTCAAAATTCATCCCCTCAGAATACCCTTTTGAATAGAAACTGATAAAGTCATATGTAAATTTATTTGTTGAAGAATCTGATACAGTAATTTCTTGTTAGTTCTACTTTGCCATGAGCTGTCAGAAAACAGAAGATACAAAGAGAAGAAATTGTCATTTGAATAGGCATCATACAAACTTTCTCAGGATGCGGCAATAAGTAGCCTGTACAATTACAAAAAGGTCTATGAGGAACACCACAGGTGTACTAGGTTTGATGCACAGAATTCAAAATATTGGTCAGGGAAAAGAAGAAAACAAAGGTGGGCTGTAATTTCTTGACTGAAACACAAGAATTTTTTTTGATTCTTCCAGAGCAAACTCTAAATAACCAAATCAGACTCCCATGTGACAGAAATAATTATACATTCATAAGCACTGGCACACAAACCTTCATATCAGCAAGTAAAGAGAAAATTATGGCAGTCTAGAATAAAGCTTATGAAGACATTCTGGACAAATAATTAGCTCTTGGAGTGAGAGCAGAGATTAGAGCAGGTATTGGGGCTCAGGGCACTAAACCTCTATTGCAAGTTAACACCGACTTGCTTTGTGAATATGGACAGTGATTTTATTTCTCTATTCGTCGTTTTCTCTGGTCTCTATGTAGATGTCTCTGTTGCAGAGGAATGCTAAAAAGCTGAAGAAGTGAAGTACAGATTTTACACTGAAAGGTAATATATTACTAAAAATTACTCTTTTTGAGCTCACTTCAAAGGCTTGTTAAAGGAAACTATCTGCAGAGAGAGAAGAGATTATGGAAGGTCTGTAGCTACCTACTGAAACATCTCTGTATCATACTTATGTTGCTCTTACTGTTTGAGTAGCACCTATTCGTGGACTAGTGTTGTAGACACCCAAGTCTTCTTTGTGAGTGATGTGCAACTTCCAAGGGAAGAAATGCTTCTCAGAGGGCCTTCTCCTGCTCTGAGACACCATGAGTTCAACATCCTGATCAGAGAGCAATCGGATCAGATCACCATCAAGGTCGCGGTAATTCAAAACAATGTCATCTTGGTCAAACTCCTGCCTGGTAGAAAAGAAATGGATTCATCCCCAGAAATCAGCTGGGAGGTGCTACATAATGAACAATATACTGGCAATTTAATTCATTCTGCTAAAAGCCACGCAAAGCCTTGGGTGTCTTGGCGTTCTTGATAAGCTAGTACCAGAAATCATACCACCACATTCAATCTAAGAAATCTTTTGGAACCAAGAACCATTTCCAGTAACACCGCATGGATGGCACAATTAATCTGTGAGTTTTATAATATTCCCATATATAAGAGCTGACTGTAGGTACTACCCACTTTTGCCTACTTATGGTTGCTTTTTTGAGGGAAGGGCAGGTTAAAGAATGGAGGAATATTAGCACAGGTGCTCTAGTACTAATATTTGATGTTCAACACTAGACTTATCTAGTTTAACACTAGTAAAATAGGTGTTAGAAGGTGGTGTCCTGCATCCTGAAGTATATAAGACAAAAGATCCTTGCATGGGGGTATGGCTCTGGTCTTAGAACAAGAAATTGAAACTTCTACCCAGCATAATTGAGTTAGAAGTGTGTGGCATTCCATAATTACTGACAATCCCAAGGCAGACTAGTGTCTGCACAGACGACCCTGGGCCACGTCAACGTACAACTTCTTCAGGACACTTGAAAAGTATTTCATACCCAAAACGTAGTGTTGACCAAGTAGAAAGTGGAAAATCTAGGACTGGAAGGAACTTAACAAATGTTTAAAAGATATTAAAACTAACTGCTTGCAATGTACCTCATCAATGCCGTAAGATCTTTGAATGATGGAATGCTGCTCAGATCCTCTTCTACTGAGATATCCCTGCAACAAGAACATATCTAATCGTTATATAACATGAAAAGAGAATTGTCAGCATGTCTTCAGCAGTAAACTGGAAGACTTATTTTCTTATTACCTGATAGTGCTCATAGTCTCATCATGGTAATAACAGCGAACTTTATTAACTGTGTCTTCCTGCTGTGGTAAATCTTTTATGATCTTCACAAAAGCACAGGGGAAAATCCCAGTGGCATCATCAGCTGTTCCCTGGAATGACAGGAAGTGTTAGAATGAAGAAAGCTATGCCATTTTGGCCACATACAGTAAGCTCTGGAATTCAATTAATGTTCATGGAAACAACAGTAAGAGTTTTTCTACCATAATCAAGAAAAGAAAGGCTATGGAAGTGACCTGATGGCGTCCCTACTGAAAGATTATACAATTGCGTAGTCAAATAAAGGGTGGGAGGAGTGGAAAAGTGTGTAAAAAATGGAAGTCAGATGGTTACCAAGGAAGGCTGTGGTGTTTGAGCAAGCAAAGATACCATATCAGCAAACATACAGTATGTCGTCCTCATCCTTTTTCAGAACACTGCTGCATTGCCCAAGTTCTCTCTACTCAGGCTGACGTGTGTTGTGGTATGCAACATGAAGTCTATAGCAACTCACCCTGAGGCAAGAAACCAATTAATCACTGAAATGGAGTTTCCATGTCCTTTCTGTGGCCTTTTTGTGTTCTAATCACTTCCAAAGAATTTTTAAACATTCCAGCAGAAGCAAATGCAAATGAAAACTGAAGTCAAGAGGGCAGGAAGTTTGTAAGCCAAAAACCATCAAGGAAGGAAACTATTTCAAACTTGGAGTCAAGGATTTATTCTTGACTGTAAGACCTGATTATGATACAGTTTCTCCTTGAAAGGAGGAGAGAGGTCCCAAGGAATAGGAGAGCCCTTTCTACTGCTGTGCTTCAAGGTATGCTAAATAATTCAGTACCGCTATTGTAGTTTTACCTCCAGCCAGTCTTTGTTTACTCTGCTGAGTAGATAGATCAAGTCTCCCTTCTTGAAGCTGAGTTCCAGTTTATTAGTTCCAGAAAAATCAAAAAGTGCCTATGGAAAGTAATAACACTGAAATTATTAATTCACAGAATTACAAAAGTGAATCTTTTTTTCTGTTCTGGTCTTAGGGTGAAAGCATAAAGCAGGATGATAGTAGACACTTTGTCATCACAGATGTATTTCTGGCATAAGGTCATATATGTGACTGTAGTACGCAGTTCTCACAATTTCTTCACCTACTCAGCACACACAAAAATGTTTTGAAGAAATAGTGAAAGTACTAGGATAAGCACAGCTCTGAGAGAGCTACATGCTAGGATTCTTAAAGTGGCAGGACACTGAGCACCAAAGAAAAAAATATAAAGAATTTGAAAACATTTAAAAGCAAGTAAATCAACAGAGCTGAAGACAACTGACAACTTGAAAACTTGAAATCCACAGAAATGAAAAAAATATGTATAATTTCAGCTTGCATTTTTATAGCTTTCAGATTTGCTGCAAAATATCACAAAGAGCCTTAAAAATTTCCGGAAGTGTCGTGTCCTAATTTAAGGGTAACTAATTGTTGTTTTTACCTCTAGCTGTCAGCCCTGTATACTGAACTGAGATTTGGGGAAGTCTGGGAAATTGACATGTAGTCAAAATGGAACTTAGATGCCCCCTTCAGGGGAAAGAAAAAAAAGAAAAAGTAAGCACATGCTACCACCCTAACAAGCTGTTCTTGAATAATTAAACTGGCCAACTTATCAAAAATGCATATCTCCCTCATTGTCCTCTGTGGTGGTTTAGACCCTGCCGGGACCCGAGACCACGTTGCTGCTGCCCCTCCCCCACCCTCGGACGGGACGGGACAGGGAGTAAAATACAAACCCCGGGGTTGAGATAAGGAAGATTTAATACAACAGTGTAAGAACAACAGCAACCCGAACAACAATAATAACAGTGATAACAATGTACAGAACAAGAGCTGTACCGCACGGACACAGCACGAGGGACAAGCCCCGACAAAAGCCGCTCCTGCACTGCCCGTGCCTGGGCACCCGGCCATGACCTCAGCATGGGATGGAATAGCCCGGCTGTAGCTCCCGCCCAACTGCTGGGGAAAATTAACCCCATCCTAGCCGAACCAGGACATCCTTAGAGAACATGGTAGCCATTTAGATGCTCTTAGAGAAGTAAAAATGAAAAGGTGTTCTTTATTCTGTGTTGAGATGGTTCTTTTGGTCTTGTTAATGCCAAGAGCTCTTCAAATAAAAACCCCAAACAATAGCTACTGTTGTGCTAGTATTTCATGTATCGACTTAATAGCTCTTTCAAAAGCCTTTTTTCATCTATTGAAAATTTTTGGTAGGTATATTCAATATTAATAAATTCACAGGTAAAACCCAAGAGATATGACTGATACAAGACCTGCCATACTCAGTGTAAAACAGCCGACAAACCTCAAAGCACTTGCATATGGGATTTTTTTAATCTTACATGGCAAAGTCACAAATTTCAGGAAGCAAGACCATGCTCAGACAAGTATTGATTACAAAGCAGATCCTTGTGTTTAATACCAAGACAATATACAGCAACAGACAAGAGCAGAGGCACCTTTCAGTAGAACACTTGTGTTACAGGAAATACCAAGATATCTCACCCGCAAAGCTTTTAAACATATGCTGAAGTCAATGAGACTGAAGCTTGTGCTTGTTTTAAATTTAATGTATGGGTATCACTATATAGATGTGGACCACTTGGCAGTAAACTGTACATGTCTCTCAATTTTGAACCTCCTGTCATATAGACTTCACAGTGGGACTCCTTACTCAGGTAAGGAAGAACAAAACACTTGCTTTCATTCCTTGTTGTTAAAATCAATTGCTTTCCTGTGTCGGTTTCATTTTCCCTTCTTTCCCCAAGCTCTAATTGGAAAAAGCAACTTGATTGATAAGATACCAAAGTAAAATAGAGTTTAATCTATCCTATGACAGGGATAAGTACAGAGTACTTGCCTCAGCCCGTGGAGCTGCCATGCGGTCAAAAAGAGGCACTTGAGGTGAAATACTTTTACTGCAAAGAAAGGAGACAGCAAAGAGGTAAATATGTCTTCCTAGTCATCACAAATATTACACAATCAGTAGTACAGTGTCTGCATTTTCATTATTTAAAAGGTAGGCAAGCCACAGATCACTGGAGAAACTGGATGAGAATCTGTGTGCAGCACTAAAATAAATAAATATGGATGAAACAACATTGCCCTAGTTCTCTCAGTTTCAGTGCGGAGCAGCAGTAATCTGATGATGTCTGCTGCTGAGAACAGATGGAATTTTCAATACAGTCAGTATCCTGGACCTCTCTTCCACAGCACTGCTCAGCGCCCCTACTCTGCCTTCTGGGCATCCCCTTTTCTAGCATTTATGGCATTCAGTTCAAACTCTGCCTTCATACACACATCCGGGAATACAAACACACATGCAGTTTTTGCACTGTTTGAGGTAAGTGAAAAGGAAGCAGATCCATCTTTGCTATGATGAAAGGAGAATTAATTTGTCTGAAGGGTAACAAAGCAAGATGTCTACTTAGCAGTTCTCCAAAGAGGTGTCAATGCTGCTATGTGGGACAGGCCCATGTTTAGACAAAGGATGGGAACAAATTAAGTATTCCATTTCATTTAGTGTCTGAACTAGGTCTCACTGAATTCAGTGCCAAAACTCACATTGACTTCAGTAGTGCAAGCCTATGTCCTTAAGCTTGGCCTGTATATTCTGCACATTATAATAGATATTACCATTAAAGAATTACCAACAGATAAAACTGAGCAGTATTTTTTTAAAAGCAAGCTATACTTTCATTTTGGAATTTTTCTTTAATGCAAGTATCACATCCACTTTAAAAATTTGAGATTACTGAAGACAAGAAATGCCCTGTGTTCACTCTGCCACAAAGATCCTCATATTAGGACTTCATGGATTCACTCAGGGAATACAGGGGTGATCCTCATCCCTCTCCACTCCCAAAACTGGACAGCATCTCTTACATCAAGTAATGCTGAAAAAACATGTCAATCACTTACACTCGGCGTGTCCGTGGGCGAAGCCGTCTCAATCTGTGAGGCACCTGTTCACTATCAAAGGTTGAGTGGTAGAAGAACAGCCGTACCTCTTCATCCATCAACACCCAAACAGGTAGGCAGAGCAGGTTCTGTGCCAAGAGCAAGTAGGAAGCAGAGTGTAACAGTGGGAGAGACCAATTTTCTATTTACTTACATGTAACAAATATGCCTCTCTGACCTACAGGATCATAAAGGATATTCATTACTGCCAGAAATCTTCCTCCTGTCCCTTCTCATTCTGCAGGACATGGCTGAACAGCTGACAGTTTGTCCTGTTTACTCCTGGAGTTGGCCAATGTATTGCTTCACTCTTTTTGTGCCTGATTTACTGCAGGAGGAGTAAATTGCTCTTTGTGTTTCCCTTCAGAATATGAATGACTGTAGAAAGAAGGCAATCTCAAGGACTAAAGTCTTGGTCAGTGCTTCAGACTTTTACTGATTTAAAGTCAGGTCTTCAGTTAACCTGCACACAAAGAATTTCTCTCCTCAATGTTACTGGCTGTGTCTTCACTGTGGAGCAAGTACACCCAGAAGTCCACCTCACTCTCCTCTCCATCTCACTATCCTAGATGCACATACCAACTCCACACTCACACAACACCTGGAGATTCACCATTTCTTCATACATCTTGGACTGGGGTTTTTTGTAAGGATATTGATCTATATATGAAAGCAGGGAGTGAGCCTTTGTGAACTGCATACTCCAGCAGATCCTACAGTCTGAACAATCTGGGGAATAGGACTGAAGGTTGTCACACAGTGTGGACACTGTGTTTTCAGGAAAAATAATATGGAGAGAAGCAGATACCTAGGACTGCAACAGTACTGTCTCTCAGCTGATTTCAAGGGGTAAGTATCTGCAGTGCTCAATGCAATCTCTACCTTAAAATTAAGTTTTACCTTCATGTAGACATTTAGGATAGGAATCCTGTTCTCAGCAATTTCCTTTTTGGCCCCAACATAGACTTTTCCTGGAAAATATAAAACCTGTAACAGTTACTGAAGAAAAAAAAAATATGGAGGCTGTCAGAGAAATTAAACAATTGGGAGAAAGTATGATCTCCAAGAAAATACGTATTGCCTAAAGGATTTTAGTTTTCTAAATGAACTTTACCACAAGTAGAGGGACTGTCAATAGAACTTGACTTCTCCAGCATCCACAGCTGGGAACTAGTTCCTTTTCACAACTACTTCCCTACAATGCACTCCTCTTTAGGACAGCCTGGGGCTGAGAAAGCTGCTAATCATGCACAGATTTGGTACTGACAGCTTACCTGGCAATAAGGGGAGTGTGCAGGTAAAAGGGCTATTTTTGCTCTCTGCCCCATATCTCTCCTCTAGTTTGGTGTGCAGGGCATAGAACTGACGATAGCGTCGGAAAATCAGGTATCTGCCACCACCTTTAACCTTTACTTCAATGACAAACATCTGAAACGGAGAAGGGGGATTCAGACTGATGTTCATTCTTATAAATACTTATCAAAAGAAAGTGAGGCATACAATAGGAACATAAGATCAGTGCTCTGGTAGTGGGAATATTGTCTTAGGGGCAGAGTGGAAAGTGGGCTTTCAGTTAAGCATCTGCAGAATCAAATATTAGAAAATAACAAGTTAGCACCAGACGGTGTGCTATATGTGTGGATCCAGCTCTCCCATGGATCATGTCCTTGTGCCTGCTTTCTATTACATAATCTTAAAAGGAATCCTGAAATGACTAGATGCTACTTTATGCTTACACACCTTCCCTTAATGGCAACCAAAATACAAATACAACTATTTTACAGTAGGATGCTTTGGACATCTAAAACTATAGGCAGACATCTAAACGAATTAATTTTCAGAGTTGAAAGCATTCATATTTCTTTTTGACTTTGAAGTACACAATTTCAGAAATCATGGTCTGACCTCCTCCTACCACTATCTTATTCACAGAATCACAGAATCACAGAATGGTAGGGGTTGGAAGGGATCTCCGAAGATCATCTAGTCCAACCCCACTGCTTCCTTATCTCTTGCCAAAATTGCTTTGTTCTAAAGGAGCCCATGATTTCCATGCACTGACCTCTGAGTCACATTGCAGCCAGATCCTTCAGAAAACATAAAGACAGAGCAACTACACGTCACTGTAAGCCAGAGTAAAACCTGCATACTGCAGTGGGAAGGTTTTATGAGCAATGTCTCCAGCAAAAGCGGCATGCCCTGCAAAAGTCAGAGGGAGCTGGTCTTATCTGAAACCCCTCTTCAGAAAATCTCATAGTGCTTTTTCCTGCTGTTCCCTTCCTGTGTGCTTTTTCGTTAATTATTAATATGCTGCCTTCTGTGGAGATGGGAGTACCCTAACTTGCCAGTACCACGGAATAATGAAGACAAGACCCTGCCCTTCTACCCTCTTTGAATTCTTTTACCTTCTACCTTCAGCAAAGGTACAGCTCTCTTACAGGAAATAAATCAGATATTAGGTAAGAATTTAGAAAACAAGCAATGTTAGAGGATACCTACGTCCCATTTCACCCAGACAATAATTTTTTAGACTAAAACTGTGATAGACTAATGGCTATTCCAGAGGAAAAAAAAGCACCCCACATGAAACTATTCATGCCAAAAAGCAACTACACCAGATTAACTGCATTAACCACAACCAAACCAGTCACAGATGAGGGCATGTAGAGGATAAATCTCCCTTCTTACATAATAATTAGTAAAGCCTTTCTTCTCTTCAATATCTGCAATGTTAGCTGAAACAGGCACGTCATCTGGAAGCTGGTCAAAATCACTGTGAAGCAAGAACAAAATTTTTAGGTTACTCATACTGGCATTAGCCTTCAAAGGTCTCTATGCCCTACAGAACAAAGAAAGACAGTTAAGCAATGTCACATTAGCAGTGTAAAAAACGAGAAGTTAGAAACTCAGACCTTCCTCTGGAGATCTGATCTTGAGATGTCAAGTTTCTATATGTTCAGCACAAGTCAGCGGCCGTTGTGAAGATTCATCAAGCCTGAAAAACATCCCTATCATTCCTAGGCTTGCTACAATAGCAGCACTACAAAAGAAACACTTGAGTTGGTAAGCTTTTCCTAGAAGTGTGATCAACTATGGATGCATTCTTAATCCTTCCTATAGCATCTAGTAGACTTATTATAATTACTCTTCAACGGTATCTCTTATTCTAAGGAGATCACTATACACCATGATTTATGCTGTTATTATTATTGCATTACTGTAGGGAATAGGAAACAGTTCTAAGAAAAGAATTTGTTGTGCTAGGTGCTGTAGAAACTGACAGCACAAAGCTAATTCCTGAAAACCTTACACACTATGTGTAAGATCCATACAATATACCTTATGCATATAAGAAACAACAGAAGAATAAGCACAAACAGAGAAAAAAAAAAAAAAAAAAAAGCAAAGAAACAGAGACTAGATTGTTCTATATCATAACTAGTGGTGCCTGCACCAGCTGCCAAGATGTTGTGAAGTTTTTGTGTAATCGCAGTCAAGCAGACTCTTAAACAGGCTTTCAGTAAAGAATGAGTAGCCTAGCAACTTACAGAGATACCTCCCAGTCATATCAGATAACCTGAAGTAAGCACAAAGATACTTGCTTGAAAAATTAAAAAATGTGTGAAGGAACACAATAGTGGGCAAGGTTAGAATAAGCTTTGCAGATCCTAGAAAGTATTGAATTTGAAGCAAGTGAGAAGGAAGAATCCCTGCAGGAAGACTTAAAGAACAGTCGTATGACCACTCTCATGTTTCTTGTCTATAATGTCCACACAATAAAACAGCATGGATTGGCAGATGCTGTTTCCTCTGGGACCTTCTCCTTGGTACATCATCTTTGACAAACAGAAGACAAATTCAACTTTGCTTCAATCTTACAACTCAGTGTTGTTAGAGTGGTATTTATATTAACACTTAAGTAACAAGGATCAAGAATGAGGAAAAAAATATAATAAATGAGATAGAAACTTCAAAAAGGACCATCTAAGATATGCCAAGCTGATGCAATGTTAAATACTAATGTTAATGTTAAATGATAATACAAAAAAACATGGCAGTTGGCTCAGTTTTTTCTGCTAGGAGAATATCCCAAGCAGGGGATTCCACAATGCATAGCTGGAAGGCAGAAGTAATGATGCAAAGTCTTGCAATAGCTTGCTGTACAAGGAGTATGACATGAATCAGCACCAACCGCACCACCATAAATGCTACCATTTACTGTGAAGAGGGATGTGGTTATGGAGATTAAGAGATATAATTAGTCATATCACAAGCACTCATATCACAAACCTCAGTAAAAGGGAAACTGCTTGCAGCTATAAAGAGGACGACCTACTATTGTCCAAAGTAGTGAATATTCCCCATGAAAAGAAGAAAGAAAGTCCACTCCAAATTAAGAAATGGTCTGCTCCACACTGAGCAGCCTAATAGTTTGGTAGCTACAATAACAAGAAAGCTTTCAGAATCATCAAAGAAGCTTGCATCCAAATTAAATGAACAGATCGTAGCAGTTACATGGAGGCTTGTGGGGAGGTGGGAGGAGGAAGATCCACATTACCTCTTTTCTCGCAGCTGTCGAGGCAGAGACATAGTTTTCAGCTTCTTAAACCCAGATAGCTAAGCTCTATTCCTCCACTTCTTGGGCAGTACCTGCTTGAATAGGATAAACAGAGTCAAAGCAATTCTCCCTGCGTGAATCAAGACTACTTTGCAAGGCCTCAGAGATCTGTTTTTTAACGTTTCAGTGTCAGATGATTACTTCCGTACTTCCCCACCCCCAAGAGATTGAGGAAGTACAAGAAAAAAAACAGTCATAAAGAAAGAATGGTTTGTGATGTCTCTCATGTATAGAAACTGCCACAATTGAGAAACCAAAAGCCCAACAAAAAGCAGAAAGTATGAGCCATATATTCCATTGTCCACCTCTTCACCAAAACATTTGCCTCTGTGAAAAGCCAGTATGAGTGGACTCAACAAATTCTGGTTTGCGCCAGATAAAATGTCCCCATATACAGCTCTACACTGTTTGTTAACTAGGATGAATGCTTCTGATCCCTTCTTGAGTCTCTGTCATTCCCAAGAATCCTCCTTTCCATGGACCAAGAGCCAGGAGGTAGAACTAAAGAATAATTTTCAAGTGAAAATAGTTAGAAAATTCAACCTTGTCAAACGTATAGGTACTAGGGTATCAGGCACAGGAGATTAGGAAATAAGCTTTGAAGAATGGATCAATGCAATTAAGACAGGAGTGCTTGAAAGAGCAGAGATCTTTTCAGCTTCATGTGCTCAATCCACATTTGCCATCTACAAAGACAAGGGTAATAGCTCACCTAAAGAGAATCCTGATTGTCCTGCCTTGTACACAAGGGGTAGTGATACAGCATTTGTATAACGCCAGTTGAAAATCTTCCAAGAATAAAATAAAAGGAAGAAAGCGATGAGGAAATCATCATTTCCTATCACTGTGGATAAGCTGTAGCATAGCTCATCTGCCTTAGTCAAAACCTGTCATATGTAGTACCTTCGTCTCCCCATTTCAGTCTTTTACTCTCTTCCATTTTTGTGTTCAATACGTATTTGGTTACTTTTCCTCCTTCCGCTACCAAGCACAAAAATTCTCATCTGAACAGAGCAAATGTCAACAAGCATCCTTCAAAATAAAACTGTTTACAACTGTAATCATCAGCCTTGGGAGTAAATTGCATTTCACTGCATTTTAATGAAGTAAATTCTTCACCCATGTCTTTCCTGTGGACAGAAGACACCTGTTACAGAATTTGAGAGGCGATATAGCATCTCTTAATCGGAAGGCACCAGGAGAAGCTACAAAATTCTGAACTGTATTTTCTCAGTGATCTCCTACCCTGTGCTGCCCACACAGACTTAGCAGAGTAATTTTAAATGATGATGTTGGGTGTAAGTATTTCCCCAGACCTCCACACTCTGTTGTGTATTCCATTTTCTTGATTAGGCCTCCTAAATGTGCAGTCCTCATGTAACCTGAAGTCAGGCTCATTATTCTCTTCCTTTTTGCCTTGAGTGAGAGAAAGAATAATCATGTTTTCTAACTGCAATCCTCTTGCTTTCTCTTGACATTCAGAAGGAAACTTTTAATCACAAGGTCAATATGTATGAACTCTTGAAAATTCAGAGAGGCCCTTCCAACACATTCAAAAAAATTGTCTAAAGCAAAAGAACTCTGCAAACTTTAACAGAAGTGAAAGGCTGGAGGGGTGCTTTTAAGAGAACTGTCATATTATTAATTATATTTGATGCATATCATAGTTTTGACAAGAATATGATAAAAAGGATATTGTAATAGTTTCAAATCTCTTGGAAGATAGTCTAGATACTATGCAGGTACATCTTTTAAGAGACAGAGGATATGACACAATGCAAAAATACTTGCTCATTGTTTACCTGGAGACATGGCTTTTCAGAAACAAGTCAACAACCTCACAGTCAAATTATGTATGCAACTGCTTTGCTGTATCCTGCTAAGAAAGTTTCTGATTCTGCAATATATTCTTGTTCTGAACTAAATCAAAACCAGTAACATCTTTTCTGATGAAAAGGCAGATTCCTACCTCAGAGGAGTGGTTACCTGATTGGTTAGAGGACTCACTGAGGCTGTGAGAGACTAAGATTTGAAACACTGCTTTGCCATGTTCTTCTGTGTCAAATCAGTGCCTCAATTATCAGGTGTTTTCTCTCAATTTCTACTGTTATGCTACTATAGTAGAAATAGCAATTTCTGCTCTTTAGGCTGAGGAAATAGACTGGTTCTAGTCAAACCCCCATTCTCTTTCTGCTCAAATAATTACTTTATTATTGATGAATGAAATAAATGTCCATTACAAAACTGATACCATAATGTCAGTACCCATGTCAAGGGATATGTCTGCACTAGGAAAGTATCCAATTTCATCAGAAGACATGGCCAGCTCTCACTTTTGAGAAAACCCACCCATACACCATGGGCGGCATGGTCATTATGGCACTATGCACCAACCCTAATCCATGTGTAAGGGAAAGCAGGCATTTAGGTGCAAGAAATATTAACAGATTAATCAGTTAAAGGACACTACTTAGAAAATCCTCAGATGACCGAATCGTGACCGTAAGATGACACCATTACATACTTTTTTACAGTTCAGCACCTACTATGTTATTTTGGACATGTATGCCCATGAGCTGTGAAATTGTGGCCTTCTGTCTAATGCACATGTTGTTACAAAATACTTGTACAAGGATACGCAGCACCTTGGAAATCTGAGAGTATCAGCTATAACTAAACAGCCAGAGCAATCATGGAATTTTAATGGAAAAGGGGAACGTAGTCCCAGATCACTAAAGATACATGAACCACTAATAAAAGGTAAATCAAGGAACATAGCAAAAATACTCAGCTGAATGAATTCTGGTGACAGCACTACATACCATATCTACTAGGGCAGCAGCTACTGTATCATTTTGGCTGTGCATGTCTGTACACTCTAGAATAATGGCTTCTCTCTGATGCACCTGATGTTAGAAAAATGCTGCACAGTTATGTTTAATCATCAGCCATGGAATAAATTTGTTAAATGACAGAATAAAGTGAACAAGAATAATATTCTTAAAAGACGTCTGGTATCATCACAGATCAATCTGTAAAGGAAATAACATTTTAACAATCACTGCAAGGAAGCCGTACCTCAAATAGAAACACATACAGCAGAGTCGGCTTGCAAGATACTTTCATTCAGTCTATTGTTTTCAAAGGATATGTGGAATATTTGTTTCCATAGCATACACATCATTGGCAGTTCAGTGTCTTTTTTTCTGTGGTTGCTTGAGACTGAGCTGCAACTGATAACACTCATTTGGGAAAAGGGATTGGGGGCTATATTCCATTTTCGATTCACATTATATACTTGTACAGATTTTGCTTTTATGGTTGCCATCAGCTTTACAGAATTCTTTAATGCACTTTTACAATATTTATTTTCAAATACAGTCATGTTTAAATTCCTTATCATTATTATAATTGCACATGAATAATAAATTTCAGCTCTGCAAAATTTTTGGACAAAAGTTACATAAGATAAGCTACTCATGTCTGCCCTGTAATCTTCAGTGCTCTTCTGCTGGTAGTGCTACAAAATCCTTAGAAGGCAGTTGGTCCAATGGTAAGTAATGAGACCTTCTTTCTTTGATATATGCTTTCAGGACAGCTGAAAAAGAAAAGGTTGCTGAAGTGGTCCTATCTTTCTGAATCTCAAAAAAAACATGAAGAGGAGATAAGTTGAGCTGATTGGGTTTATATTCTTCATTAGATAATAGCTCAGTCCATCTTGGCTGAGTAAATGAATGACCTCCCTAACACAGTGTTGGGAGTTAAAAAGGCACAGGAGTATTGATAAATAGAACTTTGGAAATTTGCTTTCATTTAAAACTGGACACAGTTTCCATGACTGCTTAATTAGGGTGAAAAGTAATTAGTAGGCATTTGCAGAAGAGGACTATGATCATGCCCTGCTGATAGAAACACAACTAAACAATCCATCATGAACTCAAGAAATTGAAAGGTCAGCATCTGCCACTGTTCCTGACAGTGAATTTGATGGTGTCATTTCTAAAATAAATTACTACTCAACATGAAAGTGCTTTGTAGAATCAAATATTAAAGAAACAGAGCCTTTTTTTTAATGACATTTTTCTTGGAACATTAAACTAGATCCCATAATTTAATCTTGGCTTTTGCACCTCAATTGCTTGAGCAAAACAAGGAATAAGTATTGCAGGAAAAAATATCCCCAAAAGTGAGTTTTTTCTTTAGTCATTTACCGCTATCCTAGAAATATGCATCAATAGTATCATTCTGTGTTTTGTTATTTCATGATGCCATAGCCAGATCTTGCCAGCTTTTCTTATGCAGAGCAATATCACAAGCAGTTTTAATATCTTCCTCTCTGTGGAAAACAATTCTTCCTTTACAATAAACCCGCTTCCTTTAAACTTCTTTTAAAAAGATACAGGATTCCTCTTTGATATAGTAGGATCACTTCAGCCTGGAAGAGTTAGAGGAAGTCTTACCAGAACAGTAGTAACTTCTCCTTGATGAGCAATGGGGCTTTTTGTTCTTGCAGAGCTCAGATGGATATTGGTGCCCAAGATTAGGCTAAGTCAGAAAAATGGAAGCTCAGAAACAGCAGCAGAATATTTCTTCATCCAGACAACATATCACTTCAAAAATAAAGAGGCAAATAGGGAAGAAATAGCGCAGAGATTGCCACTGCTACTGTGTCTCACATATGTGGGCTGGAGGTGGACCCCTATGCTCAATCAACTACCAGTGTCAAAATCTGGTAACTGGACATTGCAGACAAAGAAGTAGGATAGCTCCATCCAATAACTGAGAGACCATGATAAAACCATTCCTCCAGAAGCTTAAAACCTAATTTTAAGTGCATAGCAGCAGTGACCCTTTGTGATGAGAGAGTCTCTGGGTTTTAGTCTCCTAACCATCTTGAGGGTCAAAAATCTGTGGGAGTTATTGCTACTCAAGACAAGAACATCCTGCTTCATCTGTTTCACAAGTTCAAAAGACCTGTCAAAATTACTCAAAGAAATTTTTCACTCAACTTTCACAAATCTCAAAATAGGGTCTGGATTTGATAAAATTTGTGTCATGCTGCATTCAAACCATCCTACACTGTTCCTAATAGTTTAATTTCCCAATCCATTTGATGAAATCCTTTGTCCAAATTCCTTTTGCTTAATTTGGAAACTGTAGATAAGGGCCTCTAGTTAAGTGGAAGTTCTCTGAACAGACAGCGAAGAGAGACAGGCACCACTGGCCAGTAAATCAGACCTCAAATGGGCTAATTCCCCCTCTGAAGGTTTTATCTGTCTCCTTGGAATATACATGAATTATAAAGTAACTATATTCCCAATTTTGTCACCTCAAGTTCCTAAAGCTAAGGAAATAAATCTGTGCCTTACTGTGGACCTAGTTATTACTGGTATAAAGGTACCTTCTCATTTGGGATTCAGCTATATTTGGGTATGCACTTTTATACTGGTATAATTGTCTTTACCCTAGGGGAGTTGTACTACTTAAGCTACGCTGATATAGTCAAAGCAGCACAATTTTCTGGTGCAGACCTATCCAGTCTGCTCATTATAGAGAGTTTATGGCTCATTTTCTAATGGTTCATAAATTGGGACAATATTCCCTAATAAAATTGGGGGGCAAGGTGGATAGAGATTAGATTAGGATAGGCAGACAAGTGGCAAATATAGAGGCAATAAGTATCATGATCCCATAATTTTCAAAGTTCTGTTCTGTCAGTATTCGTCACAGCGTATACTTATAGCCTGTCTCACCTGCTGCCTCACCTACTGGCTTTTCATTACTTCAGCCTCTATTCCTTGAAAGATAAAACTTGTGGAACAAGCCCATCGGTTAGGGTACCAATACACAATCTGATCCCAAGCCAGCTGCCCGTCTGTCCATTTCAAGTGTGGAGAGATGGAGTTTGTGTCTACTGTACCTCAATAAGCAGAAGATTGCCTTGCAATGTGAAGTCGGGTCTAAATAAGAGACCTCTCTACTAATTGCATTCTGTTCAGCCACTGACTTGCAATGTGATTATGTATGCCTCAGCTATGCCATCTTTAAAATGGGGCTGATAGTAATACTTTTCTCATGGGGGAAGAGTGAGGAGAAAAAATGCTCAAGAGAGGTATAATTATTTGGGAAAGTCAGGTGAAAAGTGAGACACTGCAACCAGTACCCTTAGCAAACAACCTGTACCAAAATCACCTGTAGTGCAAATTGAAAACAATATCAAAATATAGCTCTGTAAAAATGTGCCAGTAATGCTCTGATGCCAGGCCTTAGAACTGATTCCCAGACCCTTAGAAAAGAATATATTTGCTAATCTGTCACATATGTTAAACAGCAGTAGCCAATGGGCCTGCCCTACTACGGAAAAGAAATAGGAAACAAAATGGAAAATAGCTTGCTACCCCAGAGCACTGTCTGATCTGGGAATAGATCATCCTGCCTGCCAATTGCTTCAATAACGTGAGTCAAACAAAAGTAATGGAGGACTTCGAAGTCGTGATTTCACGAAATGAGTATCAGGTGACAGTATCAGCTTAGGAAATTCCCTGTCCTCACATACTCTTGGTTGTTTTTTCACTACCCCACAGGATGGCACATCTGAGACTGTGCTGCAAAATACATCAGCTAACTAATCCAGCTGTAAAAACATGGATCAATTTCCTAGCCCAGCTCACAGCACAGACATCAATATGGAGAACAAATGGGAGGAATAGATTAAATCAGTGTTGCTGCCTGATAACTTTGTCTTACTAAAGCACTCGACAACACAGTGAATGTATGTGAGTACATGTACATCCCCAAACAATTCAGGCAAGTATATATTTATGTATCTTGGCAATCCATCTTCACATACAGATGCTAATGCAGCCTCTCTCACGCATATGCTTCAGGGCAGTCTAACACTGGTGTGGCAAGGATTTTACCACTTCTATGACGTAAGGAAGGAGCAAAAACACATCCACAAACCATGACCTTTTCTGTAATAGTTTTTCTGAATGAGATAGCTGCTACTGAGATAGTATCTAAAGAATCCAGTCCTTGAATAGCTGCTTCTCTCTGCTTTAATGCCTTTGCCCTGTTTGCCAGCACTTTATTTAGTTTTCCAGATTTCACTACAAACAAGTTGTATAAGCTGTTGCACAGTCTGAATGTAGTGCCATTACAGTGGGTTTCTCACCAGGAATCAGACCACAGGAAGGCAGAAAGGAGGGCAGAAAACTATATATCAATAGCACTTCTTCATGACTGGAAAGCGATTTCCTTGTGAAAAGACAAAAAGTAAGAAATCTTCGGAATACAGGAAAAAGAGTGAGTGAAGGGGGAAATAAAGGAAGAAAAATCAAACATTCCTGTTACTAAATACCATAAAATCTATTTACTACCCAAATAATCTTTGCTTCAAGCCAGCTGGTTGTGACATTCTCAGATATGTCTGCTGCAAAACAGTAAAAGGTAGAGGAGGATTGATGTTCCATTACAGTTCTTTCTGTTCCATCTCTCGCCTGAGTTCTGCTGAATGTGACATTTTTCCCTGGTGCCTAATACACAGAATTCTGCTGCTAATTTTATGCACAGAGTTCTCATGCTGTGTAATTTGAGGCCAGAGACTCCTCCAACAGCCTGCCAGACAGAGTAGACACCCTTCAAGACTGCTTCTGCTGCAGAGAAGTGGGGAAAGGGGGAAGGAAATTAGCCAAATAAGAAATAAGAAACAAGCTTCCAAACTTGTCTAAGATATTTGGCTGATTTTCAGCTCTCAGATCTACCAGGGATCTACCTCCAGCTCTCGCTGTCCTGTTTGTCAGCAGACTGGTCCTGTGGATTTGCCAGCAATTACAAAGACTCAGTTAACTTAAGGCACTCACTTTCCCCCTTTTTTTCCCATATTAGATTCTATCTGGCTGCTCTATTACTAAATCAGGCTGCTGGCCACAAGGCTCTCTTAATACTACCCTGAGTCAGAATAAGAAGTGATTTCTAAAAGACTATAATCAAGGATTTAAAAGAGAAACCAGTGTCTCTTTTTCCCTACATTGGTTAACATCTCTGCATCTCACAGAGATAGTCTGCAGTGTAATATATTCCACTAAATTGGGAATGGTTAGGTAGCCTTCAAAAGGGGATTAAACTGGATGTATCCCCATTAACTGACTAGAAAATCCTTTGTGCCAGACACTTCTCTTTGCTTCCAGCTAACTGGACCAATTTTTGCTGAAGCCTTTTACTAGAATCATCACTTTCCACAGTAGAGAAAGTATTGAATTAGACTATTTTTGACACTACTTACTTCAACCCTGGTGCTCCTAATGCCAGGAGAACACCCCATAGCACTGTCTTCTCCCAACTCCAACTTTTCAATAGACAGTGAGGGAACTACAGGTTAAAAAGAAAAAAAAAAAGGATTTTGATAACAGAATTCTATCAATAACTTATCCTACTACAAACACTTCAAACAAAATAAACAGCACTGCATAAAGACTTCTTTGGATGGTACAGCACCCTCCTCACTAATGCTTCTTTTCTTATAATTATGTTGACCAGCAGAATTAAGTACAGACCTGGTCTTAAAAATAATGGATCGGAGGCCTTGCTGTACAGCAAGTCTTATTTTAGCCCACAGACTTATCTGAGACTAAATAAAACCTTTCTTGAATATTTGAGAAGAGCTGGGACTTTTACTGCTATTCAGCTGCAACAGGACACCATGAGTTCTGACATCCAGAGAACTTTCTTTGCAGTTCCTCTCATCACAAAGTATGTCCCTGTGTAGAGAGAACAAGAGACGAAAGACGGGGAAGAGGAACTTCATTCCATATCTGTGGTGTGGAATAAACAAAAGATTGGGCATAAAAATCAGATAAATTCATATATTGATCTGGTACAGCCATCAACATGCTCAATTGGAGAAAAAGAAGAGAATGGGAAGAAAAATAAGGAGAATCCACAGCTGGCAAAAAGAGGAACATTAAAGGGAAAAATAGGGATGTATGGAAACAAATGTAGAGAAGGATTGGGAAGAATCCATCCCTCCTCTAAAGGCATGCATTGCATTTCCAAACTTGACCCACATGTGTCTGGCTATGTAATTTATGAGAGACATGAGGCTGACCAGCCAGCAGGCTGGCCATAAATCATACCTCTTAGATAAGCCAAGATAATTTACATTAAGAGAGAGGAAGGGAAAACTGACGAATAAGAATCTTGCCACCGCCCTCCTGGGCACTGCCTGGGATATACTCTGTTGGCACCTAAAAATCTGCGGGTGTCCTGGGGTGGCAACATTCCTTGCCAAGACCTCCCCATTATAAAAGCTAATAGATCAGAGCTTTTTTCCACTGACTGATAGCAAAGCTGCCTAGCACAACTACACTTTCAGATCCATGTTACTTGCAATTTTGCTGACCAAGCAGTGCTCGCATCCTTGCTTTTTCCTCTTCTTTCATATACCTTCAATGTTTATCTCATTTATTTATCTCTATATATGCAATTTTTTTTTGTTTTTTTTTCCCCCTCAAAGTAGTAGCCAGTGGGTCAAGAGAAATTACTTTTCTTCCCTACTAAATGCTTATAAGGCTGTATCTGAAATACTGTCACTAGTTTTGGCCCCCCGAAACAAAAGAAATATTGACAATCTGGATAGAGTTCAAGAGAGGACAAATAAGGCTGAAGGATATCATATACAAAGCAAGGCTGAAGTAAATGGGTTTGTTTAGCTTAGAGAAGAGAAGACCAGGAGGGAGATCGAATTGCTAATCCAAGTAAACAAAGAAGGATTGAAGAGGACATATAGCTAAACTCTTCTCTTAGGTGCACAATGAAAAGACAAGAGACAAGAATCACAGGTTGCTACAATGGAAAAATCTCATTGGACATAAGAAAAAATAATTCAACGTGACACTGGAACAAGGTCCCAGAAAGGCTATGGGATCTTCATATGGGGAGATCTGCAAACTTTGACTAGACAAGCTTGATCCATCTTTTATATTAGCCCAGCTTTGAGCATTGCATAGATGACATCCAGTGGCCCCTTCTAACCTTTTTTATTCTGTGTTCAGATACTAGATGCTATCTTCAGCTAACCAGTCTTCATTGGAGTTACTGGTCACCTTATCCAAGACAATCTGCTTGACCTATATTAAAATCTCACATGCATTTGGGAACTGTGAACATTTCAGACAGTCTACACTACAGTGCTATAAAATTAAATTTCCTGTATAAAAAGAAAAATAGGAATGGGAGGAAACACAAGTTCTCCTAGAAACAAGACTTTTAAAAACATTACCCTTAATAACTTCATAGCAAAACATATTGATGGATATTCTCAGATTGAATTGCCATTGAAAAGCAATCAACTGACGTCTGTGCCTTCCCTCACACATTTGCACATTCTTTTCTCTTTGAACACCAACTTTTCCCCCCCTCACCATTTTCCCCTTGTGGCACTCATCCCTCTCCAAGCCCATCTTCCTCCTCAACCTACATTCCTCTCCATGTCACCTTCAGGTGTTAAATCTCTGATCCTAAATTGGAAAAGAATTCTAGGTACGTCCTGTAAAGAGCAGCTAATTATTTGGCTTTGTGCCTGCTCCTGCTTTGTCAGCTCTCTCTTGCCAACAGGTCTACCAAGTGTGTGTGGAAGTTTCAAAATGACCAAAAAGCCCATAA
This sequence comes from Podargus strigoides, assembly GCA_028020825.1. Lineage (NCBI taxonomy): Eukaryota > Metazoa > Chordata > Aves > Caprimulgiformes > Podargidae > Podargus > Podargus strigoides. Next base: position 114,328,550 of record CM051663.1, on the reverse strand, counting down.
AGTGACCCGGTTATCCCAGGAAAAACCTGGTTTGCATTAATGATTCTTGTAAAATAAACAGGAGAGTTTCATGCCTAAAGTACCTTAGAGCAGTCTTCCTCAAATGTTGCCTGACACATCAAGTATTCAATGCTTGAAATGGGGGGAGAAGGGGAATATGGCTGCCAAGAAAATGAATAGAGAGACTAAACTTAGACACCATACAAACACTAGACCTGTGCTAATTTTATTAGCAATAAATATAGTTCTTCAGGTTTTCTTTTACCTTAGTAGCTTGGTTCCTATTACCCTCAATCTCTTTATTCTTCTTAGTGCTGTGGCCTTTAGACAACAAGAGACTTACCGTAAAAATTAAATGGTTATAGAAACTTAGCATGCCTGGCTATATGTCTAACACAGTGGAAAAAAAGATGAAGAAAAATTTACACAACTTTAAATTGGACTCTTGTGACCACTAACTAGTGAGCAATCAGAAAGGCTGCAGAGTTTTACAAAAATATCTGGTTCAGAGAACAAGAATCACAGAAGATAACACTTTCACCACATAACTATATAATTGGTATTTCAAAGATCTAATTTGAAAATTAAGCGTAATTTTGCTCTCAGTTACAGAAAAGTTGCTGTTCACTTAGTTTGAATGCCAGACATAATGCTTACCAGTCCACCTATGTCACGATGTAACTATAGAAAGAGTTTATGAACATCAAAAAATTTTATATTAGAAAAATTGATAGTTTCTCTCACTCTTGAATCCATATTTTGATTCATCATGGCAGATGTATTCCTACTCGGAATACTTTCTTTCCAATAGTGTTTTATTCCATATATTGCAGAAAAAAAATATGAATACAAACCACACCTGCTTGCCTTAGCCATATAGTTCACATTCTTACTCCTACTGATGATTGTTTTATGCTTTCAAAGTATACCACATTTAGAAAGGCTAACAGCAGATACTCTACTTTTACATATAATCCTTCTTCGAATCTCAATAAACTCTTTGCTGAAATAATAGCCATCTAGCTGCTAAACCCACAAGATAATTAAACACTGTGTGAAAGGACATTTCTTTTTAAGCAGATTTAATTTTTATCAAATGATTACTCTATCATAATTTGAATAGTAATTATTCAAATAGTTTTTTCTTTTTAGCCTTTTCTCACCTAAGTCCTCTTTTGGGCCCTTGTCGATAAGAAAACTAAAAATGTAACTGTGGAATAGCAGAAGAAGGCGTGAAAAAGGCCAGAAAAAATTAAAATTAAAAAAATAAGCATGAAATAAGTTACCAGATTTTCATTTAGGCTCCAAATCTGGCTTCACAGTGACTGTTCATAGTTTAAAAGTTAAGCATAAAGCAGAAGGCTGTGCAAGATCACAGTGTCTTTGACACAAGAATTGTTCCTCTCTATGAGGCTTATGAGTACAATACTTACGAAAGGCCTTAGTTATAGTTGGATCTACAAAATTTGATGCAGTATAAAAACAAGCTAGAAAGAAGCATCTAGGAAAAGAATTTTGTAGTAATTTCTAAATAAGTCTGTTCTCCAAATAAATATGTGACTGATATTTATTTCTCATATTGATTTGGTTTGAGTCTCCATTTTTGACTGAACATATGAGGTACTGGTCAACACAATCTGCTTTACTAGCCACAAACAGTGTTAAGATGCAACAGCCATGCTTAAGAATTCACACTTGAATTAATGCTGCCACTGAAGTGCAAAGACTTTATCTAAACATGACAGTCTATTAAAAAGACGTAATGGGGAAAAGGAGTTAACAACAGCTATTTTTAATGGGCTAGCAAATTATCTAGAATGACAGAAGAATGTTTGCTATATGCTATTGCTTCCAATCAGGATATCCTTTCCTTCACTTTGTAAAGGGAACAACTATCTTAAATGTTTACTCATTTTTTTTTCTGTTTCCAAGTGTCTATACCTACAAAAATCCTTTCTCACCCAAAAAAACCCCCTAATTATTTCACTAAACTATTACTGTATGGTGTGCTACCATTCTAAGGGAGACTTTAACAGATGTTTTTGTTTTGCTGTCTCATCTTCAGGCTCCTTTTAAGGAGCTATTGGTCTTTAAGGATCCCTAATCCCCAAACTAAATTTATCAGCAGTTGATTGCAGCCAAGAGTTAAGCTAAATTAAACTTTGAAATCCCCGTACAGTGTATCAGATGCACTTCTGGTAGGGGAGGTGGAGCAGAAAGCTCCAAATGTTCCACTTACCAAGAGGTAGGAGAACCATGCTTTCCTGTAAAGTTTTCTTAAAGCTTCCAAACAATCTTCAAGATCACCACAATTTCCCTCATTTTATAAGAGCACAAACTCCACTTGAAACAACTTGTTGTTTAACTCTCTATCAGGTGTGTGCATGCATACCTGTGCATAAATTTGCACGCAGGTACATACTTTCCTCTGCAAGTGTGTATATTATATAAGGAGGAGGCATGTGTACACATGCACTTAGGTTAAGGCTGCACGCGTGTCTGAGACATCTGTTCCAACTGATGAACAAGTGGCGAAAAGGTATTTATCTACATATACATATATGTGTTTCTCACATACACACATAGAGATTTGTGTGTGTATGTATGCATGTACCTGTTCCCCAGTGTTTGTCCTCTCACAATCATTCCCTTGTTTGCTTCTCTCACTCACGCTCATAAGTAATTATCAGAACGGATATCCCTCGTGCTCTCACTCCTGCTCTTAGTGACTAGGAAAATACAGTATCTTAAATAATTTGTATGTCAACATCAATAGCTGGTTAGTTTTGATGACAATATATGATAATCCCTTATTATTCCAGAACTGTGAACTTCTATGGTACTTCTATGTCAGAAGAGGGACAATCATGTATCCTTACACACACACACAGATGAAAAACCCAGAACACCAAATCACACCAAACAAAACATAAAAAGGGACAGTCCAGTATGTACTCTTTCTTAAAAAGAAAAAAAAAACAACATAGAAAAAATACGGATGCTTAAGGAGAAATGGCATAAGATACAGACTTTTTACCTGTGGACCAGTAATTGCAATCTAAACCATCAGCAGTTTTCAGAAGTCACAGATATCTGACAAGAGATCAGTACCTACATAGATTGGTGGTGTCAAATTCCTAACAGATTGGCCTTCTCTCCACAAAGTAATTATTCAGAGGTACTAACTGATCTCTATCTCTTTGCAATTTCTGTAAAAAGCTCTAGAAGACGAGTCTAGTGAAATCTCCATTAAAAACACCAGAAAGAGTCTCAGTGACAACTGTGGAAGATGGCTCAGGTCCTAAAAGACAACTGAGTTGAGATTACAGCTCTCTGGATATAAAAGCAATTCTTGCAAACCAGGTCACAGTAACCTGGTGAAATAAAACAAAATTCCTCTCCAAGGAATTCATAGCATTTACTCTGAGGACACATCAAAGATTTGTTTCCAAAATCATTTGTCTATCATTTTTATCAGCTTTTTTTCAGGAAAGAAAGTGTGTGTGAGAAGTGTGATTTCTACTGTCTGCATCCCCATGGCTATTAGAAAGAGCTAGAAAGGGAATTGGGCACATCATAGCACACAAAATGTCAAATTAACAAATTCCAACACAAGTGCTCAGAGAAACAGACACTTGCTTTCTCCCACCTTCATCCTCCTATATCACACTAAAAAGAAAAGAAAAAAAACAATCAACAACAGAAAACTAGCCAAAGCCATGTAAGGGAATCAAATATGTCCTTCAGAAATACAAACCTCTCTAAAAATAGGATGAAAGGCTAAGCAAGTCACTTGTTTTTACTCATAGCAGTAATAGAGGGTCCTTGTAAGGGATTCACACAAGCAAACTTTCCCTCTGTCCCGGTTTGAAAGACAGGTGTCTGCTAAGGAAGGCAGGAGCCCCCCTTGGAACAGAGAAATACAACCCCCTTCCCTCCGAATTGTTATAGAATTGAAATTAAGGGGCTTTCAGGCAAAGATATGAGGAAAATGGGAATAACAGTTTTTACTAATGTATACAACAAAACTATAATACAGAGGAACTGGTTACAGGCCTGACAGAGTCAGGGATACAACCTGGCCCCTGCCGGGCAGGGTGCTGGTACCAGTCCGATCCAGTGGCAGCTGCAGTTCTCTCCGAAATGGTCCGGTTAAAGCGGTGGTCCGTAGGAAAAGAAAACAAAGTCTGAGCAATCCGATTTCGGTGGCAGCTGCAGTTCTCTTTTAGATGATCCCGTTGAAGCGGTGATCCTGTAGAAAAGCAAACTGGTCCTCCTCCGAAAATCCGGCCGCGGTGCAGTCCCTGTCCTCTGGGATCCCAGCGGGTAAGGCCGCTCGCGCTGCTCCAAACCCCAAAGTTATCACCGGCGGGAATATGCTTGGCTCGACCCCTCCCCCCCTGGCCGGAGCATCTCACAAAGAGATGGTGAGTCCTGGGGCAAGGCACTGATGGGCGCATTAACAGAAGAATAGTCCCGAGGGGCGAGGCAAGGAACACCGGCGCCAGGCTTCAACGGCTCATGGTAATAGAATACATTGCAACCCAGGACATTATCCACCCCTTATTCTATTACCATTTGCATCATCCCAAATCAATACCTTTCTTAAACTCTGCACACACACACACATATATATATACACATACATATACAATGAAACTCTACACTCAGTTCCCACTTAAAATAAGGTCCCCTTGTGGTACACACCGGGTTTCCCCATCTTTCTGCATTACCCACCAAGTACAACCTGGTCCCTGAGCAAAGACAACCCCACGGATGGGTTTGTCTTTGCCCGAGGCAGAATTAACCCAAACAGTTTTCCCAAGCATACCTCTCATGTGCACTACTGGAACCCTATCCCCGTCTGTTGTCTGTAAGGATTCAGACTGAGCGGGGCCTGCTCGGTTCGTGGAGCCTCGGGTGTTAACTAACCAGGTGGCTTTTGCTAAATGCATCTCCCAGTTTCTGAAAGTTCCTCCACCCAGTGCCTTCAAGGTAGTTTTAAGCAGTCCGTTGCACCGTTCAACTTTCCCAGCTGCTGGTGCATGGTAAGGGATGTGGTACACCCACTCAATGCCATGCTCCCTAGCCCAGGTGTTGACAAGGCTGTTCTTGAAATGAGTCCCGTTGTCGGACTCAATTCTCTCAGGGGTGCCATGCCTCCACAGGACTTGCTTTTCAAGGCCCAGGATGGTGTTCCGGGCAGTAGCGTGAGGCACAGAGTAGGTCTCCAGCCATCCAGTGGTGGCTTCCACCATTGTGAGCACGTAGCGCTTGCCTTGGCGGGTTTGAGGCAGTGTGATGTAGTCGATCTGCCAGGCCTCCCCATACTTGTATTTGGACCACCGCCCACCATACCACAGGGGCTTCACCCGCTTGGCCTGTTTGATCGCAGCGCACGTCTCACAGTCATGGATAGCCTGGGAGATACTGTCCATGGTTAGATCCACCCCTCGGTCTCGTGCCCACTTATAGGTGGCATCTCTGCCTTGATGGCCTGAGGCATCATGGGCCCACCGAGCCAAGAACAACTCTCCTTTATGCTGCCAATCCAAATCTATCTGGAACACCTCTATTTTTGCAGCCTGATCTGCCTTCTCGTTGTTGCGATGTTCTTCATTAGCCCGACTCTTGGGGACATGAGCGTCTACATGACGGACTTTCACAGGTAGCTCCTTTACCCGAGTGGCAATGTCCTTCCACTCATCAGCAGCCCAGATTGGTTTTCCCCTACGCTGCCAGTTGGCCTTTTTCCACCTCTCCAGCCAACCCCACAGGGCATTGACTACCATCCATGAGTCAATGTAGAGGTAGAGTTTTTGCCACTTCTCTCTCCCAGCAATGTCCAGGGCTAATTGGACGGCTTTGAGTTCAGCAAATTGGCTTGATCCACCCTCTCCCTCGATAGCTTGTACAACTTGTCGTGTGGGGCTCCATACAACAGCTTTCCATTTCCGGCTAGCACCTACAATTCGGCAGGAACCATCGGTGAAGAGGGCATATCGTCTTTCACTCTCTGGTAGCTCGTTGTATGGAGGGGCTTCCTCAGCACGTGTCACTTCCTCTTCCTCTTCTTCAGAAGATAATCCAAAAGCCTCACCTTCTGGCCAGTTGGTAATTATCTCCAAGATCCCAGGGCGATTTTGGTTTCCAATACGGGCGCGCTGTGTGATGAGGGCAATCCATTTGCTCCACGTAGCGTCGGTGGCATGATGCGTGGAGGGAGCCTTTCCCTTGAACATCCACCCCAGCACCGGTAGTCGGGGTGCCAGGAGGAGTTGTGCTTCTGTGCCGATCACTTCTGAGGCAGCTCGAACTCCTTCATAGGCGGCCAAGATTTCTTTCTCTGTCGCAGTGTAGTTGGCTTCGGACCCTTTGTAGCTTCGGCTCCAGAATCCCAGTGGTCGGCCCCGAGTCTCATCAGGCACCTTCTGCCAAAGGCTCCAGGACAGACCCTTGTTCCCGGCTGCAGAGTAGAGCACATTTTTCACCTCTGGTCCTGTCCTGACTGGGCCAAGGGCTACCGCATGAGTGATTTCCTGCTTGATCTGAGTGAAGGCTTGTTGTTGTTCAGGGCCCCAGTGGAAATCGTTCTTCTTGCGGGTAACCAGGTAGAGAGGGCTCACGATCTGGCTGTACTCGGGAATGTGCATTCTCCAAAAGCCTATGACACCTAGGAATTCTTGTGTTTCCTTCTTGGTGGTCGGTGGAGACATTGCAGTGATCTTATTGATGACCTCGGTGGGAATCTGGCGCCGTCCGTCTTGCCACTTTACCCCCAGGAACTGGATCTCTCGGGCAGGTCCCCTGACTTTGCGTTTCTTGATGGCGAAACCGGCCTCCAGGAGAATCTGGATGATTTTCTCTCCTTTCTCAAATACTTCCACTGCCGTGTTCCCCCATACAATGATATCATCGATGAACTGCAAATGCTCTGGAGCCTCACCCTTTTCCAGCGCAGTCTGGATCAGCCCATGGCAGATGGTGGAACTGTGCTTCCACCCCTGGGGCAGTCGGTTCCAGGTGTACTGCACGCCCCTCCAGGTGAAGGCAAACTGAGGCCTGCACTCTGGTGACAGAGGAATGGAGAAAAATGCATTAGCAATGTCAATAATGGCATACCACTTTGCTGCTTTGGACTCCAGCTCGTACTGGAGCTCCAGCATGTCCGGCACAGCAGCACTCAATGGTGGAGTCACTTCATTCAAAGCACGATAGTCCACAGTCAATCTCCATTCTCCGTCAGGCTTGCGCACAGGCCAGATGGGGCTGTTGAAGGGTGAGTGGGTCTTGCTGATTACCCCTTGGGCCTCCAGCTCACGGATCATCTTGTGGATGGGGATCACGGCATCCCGATTCGTCCGATACTGCCGGCGGTGCACCGTCGAAGTGGCAATTGGCACCCGTTGCTCTTCCACCTTCAGGAGCCCAACTGCAAAAGGATTTTCTGATAGTCCAGGCAAGGTGTTCAACTGCCTAATGCCTTCTGCTTCCACAGCAGCTATCCCAAAAGCCCACTTAAACCCTTTTGGGTCTTTGTAATAGCCATTCCGGAGAAAGTCTATTCCCAGGATACACGGGGCCTCCGGGCCAGTCACAATAGGATGTTTCTGCCACTCCTTCCCAGTCAGGCTCACCTCAGCTTCCAACAGGGTCAATTGCTGCGACCCCCCTGTCACCCCAGCAATGGACACAGATTCTGCCCCCACATGTCCCGATGGCATTAGGGTACATTGTGCTCCAGTATCAACTAATGCTTCATATCTCTGTGGCTCTGATGTGCCAGGCCATCGGATCCACACTGTCCAAAAGACCCTATTCTCCCGTGCCTCTTCCTGGCTAGAGGCAGGGCCCCTCTAGGCCTGGTTATCATCCATTCCCTGGGCATACCTGCAAGATGTTTCCTCAAGGGGATTTGACATATCATCCTCCCTTCTGTAATACCTGGCAGCTCGGTCACGGGAGGCTGAGGCTACTTTTGCTTTAGTGGAACCCCCTCGGTTAGCGTTTTCCCTTTTGAGCTCACGAACCCGTGCTGCCAGGACAGAAGTGGGTTTCCCATCCCACCTTCTCATGTCTTCCCCGCAGTCACACAAGAAGAACCACAGCTCAGATCGTGGGGTGTACCCTCTCTCTCTAGCTGGGGGACGTCGGGCTCTGGCTCTGGGGTTTATGACCTGCACTGGTGCCACACGAGAGCTGCTCCTCCTCACCTCCTTCATCACCTCCTCCCTAATCTCTTCCTTGAGGTCCCTAGCCACAGCAGCGACATGAGCTTTCATTGGGCCATTGACTAAACTCTCATAATATCTGAACCTGTTGGCAACAGAACCCACTGTCTCTTGGTTGTCATCAGCATTAATTGTTGCAATGAATGTGGCATACTGCTGTGGCCCCAACTTTGCCAGGTTCCACAGCATCTGCCCTGTACACTTGACCTTGTCGGGGTCATTATCATGCTGTCCGTCCCTCCCAAAGAGTACCTCTAACACTGCCACTTCCCTCAGCTGTTGGATCGCTTCCTCAAGGGTCTTCCATTGCATTCTATGATGGTACTCCTGCATCCTCTCTCTGTGGACAAACCTTTCCCTCACACTCATTAAAAGCCGCTCCCAGAGAGAAAGGGGCCCCGGCTCCCTTACAAATACCTGGTCCACCCCCGAGTCTTGGGCCAAGGATCCCAAATACCTGGCTTCACCACTATCCAGTTGTACGCCTTTACCCATAAGGTCCCAAACCCGAAGTAACCAAGTTGTAAAAGGCTCACGCCCCCGTCGCGCAATGTCTTTTCGCATATTACGGAGACTGTCGAACGACAGGGATTCGGTGATAATTTCAGGCTCTGACTCCCCTGCGGGTTGTGAGGGCTCTGGCTCATCCCCATCATTAACTGGGCGTACTGATTTGGCCTTGCACTTCCTCCTCTGCACAGGGGCGACTGCCGCTGGCTGTGGCTGTCCTTGTGGTTCAGCTGGATCCTGCACAGTTGTAACATCTGTGGGTTCCACTGCTGCACCATCAGACTTTCCCTTTTCAGGACAAGGTTTCCCACTAGTTTGGGAGGTGTGTTCCCTCAGCATCTCACGTATTTCCTTTACCAGTGCCCCCACCCAATTAGGCTGGTCCATTTGTGAGGTGGGCTGTTGGGCAATGCCAGGTCGTGGGACAGGGTCAGGCTGCAGGGCAGGATCTCTGGCCTCTGGGGCCGTGTCAGGTTCTGGGGCAGCATTCCTAGTCTCTGGGGTGGTTATCCAAGTAGTTATCCAAGCCAGTCTCACTTTATCTCTGTAGGCCCAGCAGAGTAGGCCTATTAGCAACACATTGATAGTATCTAGGGGAAATCTAAACCCTTCGAAAGCTGATGGAGCAGACCCAAAGAACTGGTTGAATGGTTGGGAGAAAACTTCCCCTGGTGTTATTTCCTCACAGAAGGTATCATTTTTAATGTAATCCCAGAAACATACGCTGAGCGTGTGATAGCCCTTTATCCATGTGCCCACATTCCACAGGAAATCGAAAAACCATGAACTCCTCACCTTACCAACCCACAGTGCAAGCTGGATAACAGCCATGGTAGCCTTAGTCAGAGCACCCATGTTTAGATAAGGGGCTGCAAAGGGGAAAAGCATAGCCACGACCACGTGCCACCCGAAGCAAGGTAAACTAGACCACATGGTGCTGCCTAACAAAGATCCCACGTTCAGTGCACAAAAAAAATCAGGTTAGCCAGGAACTGTTATTCCCTTTTCACCCTTTTTCCTCAATGCCCTCAGGCCCCACGTTGGGCGCCAAAATCTGTCCCGGTTTGAAAGACAGGTGTCTGCTAAGGAAGGCAGGAGCCCCCCTTGGAACAGAGAAATACAACCCCCTTCCCTCCGAATTGTTATAGAATTGAAATTAAGGGGCTTTCAGGCAAAGATATGAGGAAAATGGGAATAACAGTTTTTACTAATGTATACAACAAAACTATAATACAGAGGAACTGGTTACAGGCCTGACAGAGTCAGGGATACAACCTGGCCCCTGCCGGGCAGGGTGCTGGTACCAGTCCGATCCAGTGGCAGCTGCAGTTCTCTCCGAAATGGTCCGGTTAAAGCGGTGGTCCGTAGGAAAAGAAAACAAAGTCTGAGCAATCCGATTTCGGTGGCAGCTGCAGTTCTCTTTTAGATGATCCCGTTGAAGCGGTGATCCTGTAGAAAAGCAAACTGGTCCTCCTCCGAAAATCCGGCCGCGGTGCAGTCCCTGTCCTCTGGGATCCCAGCGGGTAAGGCCGCTCGCGCTGCTCCAAACCCCAAAGTTATCTCCGGCGGGAATATGCTTGGCTCGACCCCTCCCCCCCTGGCCGGAGCATCTCACAAAGAGATGGTGAGTCCTGGGGCAAGGCACTGATGGGCGCATTAACAGAAGAATAGTCCCGAGGGGCGAGGCAAGGAACACCGGCGCCAGGCTTCAACGGCTCATGGTAATAGAATACATTGCAACCCAGGACACCCTCTTCTAGGAGAAGGAAGAGCCACTGTCTTTTCCAACCAAAACAATTGTATGATTCTATGATTCTTCCCTTGCCTCTTGTGATTACAGCTTTAAGCATTATTATAATAAACATGCTTATGAATAATAATAATTAGAAAAAATCTAGCTCTATTAAGGAAGGCTAAAAGAAGCCCAATTGAAAAGAGATGACATTCTGGGCAATACACAGGGTGAACGTGGTAGCAAAGAAGAAGTCAAGTAACAGATCCTCTCTGTGAAAGGGATGATTGACCCAAGTGAAACTGCTATCACAAGCTATACTTCTCACAATCAAGATCTAGAGCAAAAAAAAAAGGAAAAGGATGATCCATTTTGGAAGATATAATCCCAGGACAGGATACAACATGCAATTTCTTGTGGCACTATATTTTGTGGTCTCATGCAAACACTTGATTTGTTGATGTTTTAGTTGTCAGCCCTTTAACAGGAGAAAGTGTTCTTGGAAAAACAAATCCCAAGACAGTCGGACAACAATAATGGAAGACATGGAGGTACAGCACCTCAGACATCAATGAGGTTTTTAGTATGCTCTACTACTTGTTTTTAATTTCCCAAATTAGAGGGTAGAAATGTCAACAGAAATGCAGAAAAATAACAGAGATGATACATTTCAAAGAGGCAAAATGCTGCCAATCAGCACATCACTTGTATCCTGTGAGTCTCTCCTCCATCCCAAAGCAAGATATTAATGATCAATTTACTGAAATATCTCATTCTTCTTCAAGACAGCAACATTTGTGTCCCACTGAGATCAAAACTCGAAGGGCCTGGGAGCTAATGCCTCTTACAAATAACTATCAAAACACCATAGCATGAGCTAAAAGTGCTGTTGCATATCATTCAGATCCATACCATATACTACGTTGATGCTCCACTTCTAGACTACATTTCTTTTACCTACAAAAGGAATATTCACAAAGTTCTGAAAGGAGGAGTGCAAAAAGGCTCTACAATAATTCAGATGTGCAGAATATAAAATATGTAAGTTTATATGAAATGGGTTAGTCCAATAGAACTATTTCTCTTTTTTTGCAAATAATAGTTTAAATCATGGGAATAAAATTTTTCACATTGTCTATGTAAGAAAAAAAAAAAAATCCCATACATAAGATTAAGAACAAGATGATAAGATGATTATTAGAAGGAATATCTAAAAAGGAATTGTAAGAAGAAGTTGTGGTACACTGGTAATGGCAAGGAAAACATACTTCCCTTAGGAACATGCCAGTGAGTCTTTCTCTCCAGAAGACAAAGGATAAGGATGTTACAAAAGATAAACTCAGTTTTTCAATTTGGCACTTACCTGAGGAAATCCCTGATGCAGCAGAAGCTCACACTTGAATGTCTGGCTATTCTCTTAAGTTTAGTATAGGTAACAAGACTAGAGATTTCCTTCCTGCAGTCCTCTCTTTAGGCAATCTGAAGAGAGAAAGTACAGTTGAATTCAGTGTGTGGGTCTGATTCAGGGCATGAACTACATGGAGATATTCTTTTAGTGCCAGTAAGTTTGGTTTGTGTGTATCTGTTTATTAACAACTGGAGTGGGGCTGTTCAACTCATTTCATCAGCGTGACTGAAACAGTACTACAGAATAATGGCTTTTATTTACTGATATGCTCCTTGGTTGGATTCCAATCATAACCTAAACATGAGAAGATATCTCATTTACCAATCGTGTAAGTGGAAGAATTGTTTTCTAATGAAATACTGACATAGAATAAACAGCTGACACAACACTGCTCTTTTTCTGCTACTAGTTGTAGACTTTCTTAGCCAGCAATTTCCACTTGGGAAGTTGGCAGGAAAAGCCCAACTTGCCATTTCAGCATCACTGCCATGAAATTCTTCCCACTTGCTGTTTACCCAGAAAGATATGACTTCTTTACAAAACTCTGACTTTTAAATCCATCTCACTGTGAACAGCTCTGAGTCAAATTATAAGTACACAAGAAAAAAACAAACAAAAAAACCAAGCAAAAAAACCCCCAAACAAACAAACAAACAAAAAAAAACCAAACAATGAGATTCATTAAAGAATAACTATCAAAATTTGGGTTATCTCAGGATTCCAATTGCTAAAACAGGTCACATTTCCCCAAAAGCTGTTTACCTTGATCTAAATGCTTTGACTGCTCTCCTACCAACAGCCTAGTATAAATGGGAATAGGTAATGAAGCCATCTTTCTGCTGTGTTAGTTTTTCTGGAATATAACCCCTGTAGTAATAATTACATGGGCCTATCCATCCCAGTGTGAACAATACCAGAGTGTCAATTATAACAAATGTCTCATACTCACAAGTGTCTGTTGTAAAGAAAACCAACTGTTTCCATTTTCTTAACCTTGGGGTCAGGGTTTCCCACTGGGACTAACAGCTTTTTTTCGTGCTGTAATTATCCATTTGAGAGTTGCTAGGAGGTGTTATGATACACAGACCTACTCTTTCAGCACTAGCTTATTTCTTGTTTGGTAATCTGAGCCTAACTCTCACCAGGGGTTTACATAGAAACACCTATTGCTGGTTTTCATTTGTGTTATCTCCTTTAGGTGATACTGTTCAAGACATTTCACTTTCTTTTCCACATCATTTGCAATACAAGCTGGAGAGTCCCCAAAGCCCACTGGTAGCATGGACTATTGTGACCTACTTCTAGCCTCTGGGGTATCTCTTGTAGCCACTTGCTGTTTTCAGCTTGTGAGCCAGTTATCAGAGGAGTCCTATGTAAAAATGAAACCACTAAGCTTTGATCTTAGGAATACAGACTTCTCTCACGCAAACCAAAGAACAGTCCATCAAAGGAACTATAAAGAACTAATGGAACCTAAAAAACCTGAATCAGACTGATATACTCTGTCTGGCAGAAAGAACAACATTTTCAGTCATGGGGTAGTAGTGTGAAATACATATATACCTGAACAAATATGCTTATATGCAGCCTAAAGAAGTCACATGAACTCAAGAGCAGCATATAATCAAAGAGTCACAGTAAACATGGACTGAAGTTTCCTGTTTTATATTAGCAAGATATAGATTTTTTTCTATGAGTACTGTGAGTAGTTTTTTAAACTGATTTATTTTTCATACACGTTCTGCCCACCTGATCCTTCCACTTTTCACACATGTGTGTTATTATAAACTACACTGAGGAAAATAAGTTAAGAACCACCATACTGGATCAAAATAAGTTTCCTCTAGTCCTTTAACCCAGTATGTGGTCCCCAACATAGACAAAAGCCTTTGGAGGAGTGTAAGCACACGGCAATCACATTGTGACACATTCCCCTAATCCTATCCCAAATCCCAACCACTTTAGCCCAGAAACTCCACAAGCTGGATGTGGCCTGTATGAGTTTGATAACCTTCCATGGATCTCTCTTCCATGAATTTGTCCATTCTCCTCTCCAAAACATAAAAAGCTCTCAGCATCACAACATCCTTGGCAGATCAAAATAATAAGTGCTACAATCTTTATGTAAGTGTATCTTTTGAAAAAGCTACAAGTTGTACTCACCAACATGAAAGGTTTAGTGGTATTTTTGCCAGAAGAGGTTTGTCCTAAAATTCTGGACAACTTCTAATGTGGGTATTTACATTTAATCTTCTTAATAATTCCCAGTTGTGTTATACAAATTAAAACTCATATTTACTCCTACTTCTCCAAAAGACTTTTGGTACAGGGTTTCTGGAATCCTGAATCACAGTATTGTATGGTTTATGGCTATCCAGAGCACCTAAGGTGTCCCATTTCATCTAAGAAGGATAGCAATATGGTGTGTCTTCCTTTTTTTAGAAGTAAGATGAAAGAGGACACCAAGGATCTAGTGAGAAGGGGTAAGTTTGATAGCAGGAGGAAGAAACATATACTTATGTCATAACTTACAGGGAAAACAGCAAAGAAAGTAATGCCACTGTAAGGATCCCTGTCCTGCCTCTGAACACAGGTGAGACCAGCACTGAGCTTTGTCTTAGAGGAAGATGAAGGAGTTCCTATATAATGAATGTTGGCTATAAAATGCTTCAAAATGTTTTCAACCAAAATAGGCTGCAGATATACAAAATACGTTAAAAAATATTTTAAATTGTTGCATGAATTATTTCCAAATCTAAATGTAATGTGGATAGGTACTAGATTGCATATACATCTTGGACTACAGCAAATTAAATCTGACTTATCATTCTTGTCCTATATAACAGTTTGGACACTGTAACAGTTACTTTAGAGTACTCTACAAGCTCAGACAGCAAAGCAATTCCATATTATGCTGGGCACCACAATACCAAGAAAATTACAATAAAAACAGAGGAATACCAAAAGCAAGTAAAAAAAAATATAACAGGTCTAGAGAGGCTGATTTATGAGGAAAAATATAAAATAAATAATGCAGAGACTGAAGGATATAATAACTGTAAAATCAAATGAAAGTCATAAGCACCAAGACAACAGTGAAAAAGAACCTTTAAGATTCTTTAAGAAGGCTGATCCAGAGACTTATACGAGATCTTGATGTGATAAAATATATAAGAGAAACGTTAACTGGCAACAAAGTCACATTTCTTATCAATGAAAGTGCCCTGCTGAGGCCACATCTGGAATACTGCATCCAGTTTGGGCCCTCCAGTTCAAGAAGGACAGGGAACTGCTTGAGAGAGTCCAGCACAGAGCCACAAAGATCACAGAATCACAGAATCACAGAACGTTAGGGACTGGAAGGGATCTCAAAAGATCATCTAGTCCAATCCCCCTGCCAGAGCAGGAATACCTAGATCAGGTCACACAGGAATGCATCCAGGCGGGCTTTGAATGTCTCCAGAGAAGGAGACTCCATGACCTCTCTGGGCAGCCTGTTCCAGTGCTCTGTTACCCTCACTGTGAAGAAGTTCTTCCTCATATTTATGTGGAACCTCCTATGTTCCAGCTTGCACCCATTTCCCCTTGTCCTATCATTGGATGTCACTGAGAAGAGCCTGGCTCCATCCTCATGACACTCACCCTTTACATATTTATAAACATTAATAAGGTCAACCCTCAGTCTCCTCCAAGTAAAGAGACCCAGCTCCCTCAGCCTTTCCTCATAAGGGAGATGTTCCACTCCCTTCATCATCTTTGTGGCTCTACGCTGGACTCTCTCAAGCAGTTCCCTGTCCTTCTTGAACTGGGGGGCCCAGAACTAGACACAATATTCCAGACGTGGCCTAACCAAGGCAGAATAGAGGGGAAGGAGAACCTCTCTTGACCTACTAACCACCCCCTTTCTAATACACCCCAGGGTGCCATTGGCCTTCTTGGCCACAAGGGCACATTGCTGGCTCATGGTCATCCTGCTGTCCACCAGGACCCCCAGGTCCCTTTCCCCTACACTGCTCTCCAGCAGGTCAGCCCCCAACCTGTACTGGTACATGGGGTTGTTCTTCCCCAGATGCAAGACTCTACACTTGCCCTTGTTGAATTTCATTAAGTTTCTCCCCACCCAACTCTCCAGCCTGTCTAGGTCTCTCTGAATGGCAGCACAGCCTTCTGGTGTGTCAGCCACTCCTCCTAGTTTGGTGTCATCAGCAAACTTGCTGAGGATACATTCTGTACCCTCATCCAGGTCGTTGATGAAGATATTGAACAACACCGGTCCCAGTACCGACCCCTGAGGGACTCCACTAGTCACAGGCCTCCAACTAGACTCCGTCCCATTGACCACAACTCTCTGGCTTCTTCCCTTCAGCCAGTTCACAGTCCACCTCACTACCTGATCACCAAACCCATACTTTATCAGCTTATCTACAAGGATGCTGTGGGAGACAGTGTCAAATGCTTTACTGAAATCAAGATAAACCACATCTACCGCTCTACCATCATCTATAAGATGATGAAGGGAGTTCCCTTATGAGGAAAGGCTGAGGGAGCTAGGTCTCTTTAGCTTGGAGAAGAGGAGACTGAGGGGTGACCTTATTAATGTTTATAAATATGTGAAGGGTGAGTGTCATGAGGATGGAGCCAGGCTCTTCTCAGTGACATCCAATGATAGGACAAGGGGCAACGGGTGCAAGCTGGAACATAGGAGGTTCCACATAAATATGAGGAAGAACTTCTTCACAGTGAGGGTAACAGAGCACTGGAACAGGCTGCTCAGAGAGGTCATGGAGTCTCCTTCTCTGGAGACATTCAAAACCTGCCTGGATGCATTCCTGTGTGACCTGATCTAGGTATTCCTGCTCTGGCAGGGGGATTGGACTAGATGATCTTTCGAGATCCCTTCCAGTCCCTAACGTTCTGTGATTCTGTGAAACCTCTAAATTTTAGAATATGCTTTAAAAATAAAGGAAGTCATATGGCTTTTTTAACAAATTAGCAGGAAAAGAAATGCAGAGTGAGTGAAAGACGACTGACCGGTATGCCTGAAGACTGAAGTTGCTTGTCACAACACATGTACTAGACATGGGAGACAGCAGCAGGACAAGCTTCCTTTTCAAAGTGCTATGCTAGCACTACGATGACAATATAAAAAATTTCGGGTGCATTGGCTGATATTGACCTGGAGCACCTTATTCAGATTACAGTTATTCATGTGTGGCAGGAAAGAAAAACAGAAATGATAATGGATGAACATCCCAATTAACTCTGCAGTTTATATGTATCCTAAAGGGGAGCCCAGTCAATCTTTTCCTGAATCAACCTGACTGAGATGATAGTAAACATGTAACCACATTACTTAAACTGATGAGTGCAGTAAGACAAACACCCTCCCTAAATTCTATCCTTTCACACAGATGAACTTTCAGTGATCCTGTTACCACAACTCTCCATGTCTTTCAGCTTCAGACAGATTTGTACAAATAAGCTAGAAGTGTCAGATTTTTACTGTATTCTTCTTATGGAAAAAAAATCCCAACAAAACCCCTTTTAGTTAATTAAATACTTGACATGTAACAAAAACTTCACTATATGCGCAATGAGGTCATAAATCTGCTTCTCTCTTTGCAAATAAGCCTTAGTAGGAACTAACTAAAAGGATAAGAAAGGATTTTCACTAATCAGGATTGCTTTCACACGGCTGAATTACACAGAGGAATCACAATGACTAGCCCTGCACTTGCTCTCCTCTCACCAGTGGACAAATGCACTCATTCCAGTGGAGCAGACAGAAATGGAAGTCACACTCCAGTAGCCAAAAAGACAGTCCTACAATCCTTATCCTCTCTAAGCTGCCAAAAGAATGTAAGAGAGAAAAGTTGTTCTGCCAGCTAGCAAATGGAAATAGAGCATCCAGCTAATAACCACAAGATACTGGTATCTCTAAACCAGAATCTAATCTTGGTACTACATCAAGGGTATATAATATGTAAAAGTGTAATGCAAACTCCACATCACTGAATTTAGTGAACAGCGTACAATGAATCATACTGCTCCAAAGGCAACACACCACTTGGTTGAAACATTTGGACCCACAAGAGTCAGTGAACTCATATTATAATTAAATACAAAGTCTTACCTGCTCTGTGCTAGGGCACCAACACAGTGTTGTGAGAAATAAAGAAGCCTACCTGAAAGGTAATATTACTTCTCCTACTACTATAGCACCTGAAAATTCAAAACCACTACAGGAAATGTAAAAAAAGTAAATAAGAGAGAGAACTGATTAAACTGATTGAATTATGATTGTCATGTTTGAGTCAATAAAGCTTCCTCTTTAGAAATTATCTAAAGCTGCTGGAGAATTTCCAGTTTATCACAGAAATTGGCATCAAAATGATACTGGCAATAGAGAAATGTTTTTAAATATTCTTATCCCATACATACCTCAATTATCTTTCCTCCCTTCTAAGATCAATTAATCAAGCTAGAAATATCAAATCTCATTTTTGCAGCACCTGCCTTTCCCCAAAGATAATTTCAGTTGTATCACAACAGCCTTGGTTGCTTTTTAACCTAAGAACCATTGGGTTTGGGACCTGAAACAGGAAAGATTTATTTTTTTTTTTTCCACACAAATATACTCCAGATAAATGTGATTCATAGTCCTTTATAAAATGTTTCCCCTTGCCAGAAAAACATTAAATATCAGGAAAAGTGTCCCCAGATGGATTACAGAACGGCAAACAGGTCTCAATGACATTTTTACTCTTGATATTATTGCCTGACAGAATAAAAATAGAGGTGTCTTCAAAGGTGTCTTTCCCTGGAATGAGCAACTCATCTTAAAGAGAATTTATATGCTGAAAAGATTACAGTCAACATATTACAACTGTATATATAGTATCTCTTCATTTACAATGCTCCACCTTTCCTAAGAAAGCTCAGGTCATAAATTTTTTAGACTCCTACAGCACCTTTCCCAGCAGGGCCCAGAATGGAGATTTTGGATGCCCCTGTAAGTACAAGCGACCAGAATTACACAACGAGGTCTCTCAATCACGGCAAATTGGTGACCCCGCCGTGCTGGGTTTATGAACCGCCTAGCTGAGCGGCCTGCTGCAAGTCCCACAGAACGTTGAATGAGCCGCTGAAAGGAAGCGGGAACCGGCCAGCCTGAAATCCCTCCAGAGTATAGAGGTGAGCTGTGGGAAACATGGGGAATCAAGCGTCTTCCCCGGAAAGAGACGTATATGAACTTATGGAAGGTCTTCTTAAAAAACACGGGAAAAATATTTCCGGGCATGACCTCAAGGCAATCATTAAGTGGGTGTGGGTGAAAATACCTGCTGTAACTGCATCTAGTATTTTTACACGGGAACTCTGGGATGACGTGGGGGTGAAATTATGGGACACGGCAACAATGGGAAATATTGAGGCTCAGCGTATACTCCAGTGGAGTATTTTTGAGACTCTAAAAGCCCAGGAGGGGGAGCTAGAAGCCAAAGAAGGGGGAGGGGAACTGCGTCTCGCAGAAACCCCAACGGCACCTCCCTTGCCACCCTCTGGGCCACTGCGTCCCGGACCTTTAGGTGCATACACCGCCGGTTATCCCCCGGAGGAAGACCCTTTCGATCTGAGTCCGGTCCATCTGGACAAGGAACCGGACTTATGCCCCCCTGACCCACACGATGTGTGGGCTAACATAAGACAACAGGCCCTGAAAGAGGGGGATCTGGAGGTTGCTAGAACAATAGTGGCCCCGGTGATTTATCAGGGCCGGGGGGCGCAATGGGAAGCCCTATCTTTTCCGGTTATTAAGGAACTGCGCCATACCGTCACTGAGCACAGGCTTTCTTCCCCCTATTTTGCGAGTCTGTTGTCTTCTGTGTTTGACACGTACGTTATGACTCTTCATGATCTAAAGTCTCTAGTGCAGTTATTATCGACTCCGACTCAATATTTGCTAAGGGAATCACATTGGAGAAGAGGACTTCAGGCACTCCTCCTTACATATGTGGGCCATAATAATGCTGCATTGGCTGCGCTGACCATAGAGCACCTTACCAGTACAGGTCAGCACTCAGACCCAGTAGCTCAAGCTCGAGACTGCCCACGGGAGGCGCTTGAGGCGGTCCGCGAGGAAGCAAAAAAGGCTTTTCTTAAGATCCCCGACTCACAGAAACCGCAGAAAGCCTTTACCACTATCACTCAGGGACCTCAAGAACCTTACATGCAGTTTATCAATAGACTGAAACAGGCTTTAGAATGACAAATAGACAATGTGGAGGCCCGGGATACACTGTTGCTAAAATTGGCTGTTGAAAATGCTAATGCTGATTGTAAGAAGCTATTGAAATCTCTTCCTAATCCGAACCCCACCTTGATCAAAATGGTGGAAGCCTGTAATAGGATCGGTACTGTAGATCATAAATTTGAGGCTATGGCTGCTGCCTTTGCGGCCATGAAAGGTCCATCAGGCATAGGGAACTGTTATGGTTGCGGTAAGCCAGGCCATTTAAAAAGGAATTGCCTGGTAACCAATGGAGGAGCCAAATCTCAAGCGCCTGGAATTTGCCCAAGATGTCGGAAAGGTCGCCATTATGCTAATCAATGTCGGTCTAAGTATGATTTCTAGGGTCAACCGATACAGGGAAACTGATTGCAGAGCGCGGGGCAGTGATGTGCACAGATACAAGTACCACAGCCAACGTTCCAACATCCACGGAGGGAAGCAGCAGCACCTCAAGTCTTTGTCCAGCAACAGCCAGTAGTGCTGGATTGGACCCGGCAACCTCCCATACAGTAACATTACTCGATCCTTCAGTTCATCTGTTGTCAACAAATGTCTCAGGGCCCTTACCCCCTAGGACACAGGCACTATTGTTAGGAAGATCATCTTCAACATTGTCAGGACTTTTTGTATTACCAGGGGTCGTTGAGTCTGACAGTGCTAATGAAATCAAAATTATGGCATGGACCCCATTTCCTCCCTGTACAATATCTAAAGGCAGCCGTATAGCGCAATTAATATTAATTCCAGTGGGGACAAACTCCTCCATTTCTAGTCAACTTCAACAAAGGAGGGGAGAGTTTGGATCTACAGGGAACCCACAAATTTTATGGGTACAATCTATTTCCCAAAAGCGACCCATATGTCAATGTACCCTTATCCGCGGAGGACAGCAAGTAGTGCTAAATGGAATTATTGATACCGGAGGTGATGTTACAGTAATCTCTCAGGCTAAGTGGCCTCCACAATGGCCTCTAGCTAACGTCTCCCAAGCATTGGCTGGAACTGGGGGAACTGGTAGTAGCCACCAAAGTTTGGAATAAATCCAAATTCAAGGTCTGGAGGGGCATATAGCCTCTGTTAAACCCTTTGTGTTACCTGTTCCTATGATTCTGTGGCAGCATGATGTGCTATCACAGTGGGGAATGTCCATTCGGACCCATTTTTAGATGGGGCCATTGAAGTGCACGACACTCCAAAGTTGACATGGAAAACCGATACCCCTATTTGGGTAGATCAATGGCCCCTGCCACTGGAAAAGCTTCGCACCCTCCAAGAATTAGTCATGGAACAGATAATGAAAGGACATGTCGTGCCTTCCACTAGTCCCTGGAATTCGCCTGGTTTTGTTATTAAGAAACAAACCGGCAAGTGGCGCTTGCTCCATGACCTCAGAAAAATTAATGATGTTATGGAAGACATGGGAGCCCTCCAACCAGGACTCCCATCCCCCACTATGATCCCTCAACATTGGCATTTGACTGTTATTGACCTTAAAGACTGCTTTTTTAATATCCCATTGCAATCTTACGATGTTTGCAAGGTTTGATAGCACGCTCGATGAAAAGATTCTTTTTGTGCAACAGGAAGGGGGAGATGTGGGACGCGGTCTGGAGAGCAGAGCCCTGAGTGCTGCTCAATTGATAAGCAGGGACTGTTGGAACTTGTAGGACATAAACAATGGGAAAGGAATGCGGTAAACCTGAAACCAGGAATTCGACAAATGTCGCAACACTGAGATAAGCAAGTTTCAAGTGCCCCGCCTAAAAGGCCTTAAGGACTTTGCCCTCAAGATAAAATCAGGTTGCTAGCCTGACTGTGTATCACTGACCAATCAGATGCAACCGCATAAACAGTGTATGTTCAAAAAGACCAGTCTGTTTGGAACACATAGTTAAGGTAAGCATATATAAATAAATGGCTGCGCACAATAAACCGACATTTTGCTTGCATCAAGCTGCATCCTGTCTCTCAATCGCAGCAAAGAGTCAAGTATGAAACTTCCAATTCGTGAAACATCTTTATAGTAGAATAACATAACAGTTTTGAGTAAAGCTTGGTGGTTAAAAGCTTCTAGAAGTTTGCTAGCTGTCCTTAAAACGGATGCACTGCTGAGATTCAAGATGGCCTCAGCCACCCCTCCATGTTAGATCCCCAGCTGTCCGCTTCATAAACCTGTTCGTCACTGCTTCCGCTTTTGGCTGTGGATGGTACAGTCTCTCAATTTCTGAGCAGGGGATGGGGAGCTGGGGGACATGTTATTTATGCTATACAAATGGCTCCACCTGATATGAAGCCTCATTTTTCTGGCACCTCTCACTTTTCGCCTTCACAGCATGATTAGGCCGTCGTGGCCTGACAGATACAATGACAAAGGCAGAGGGGAGCTGGTTTGCGCATCGCTAGGGATGCCAGGCTCCCATTCTCAGAGCACAGAATGCACCTCAGATGCCAAGCAGGTACACACCTCTGGCCACTTTGCTTGGCATGAGACTAGTTAACCTGGCTGGTGTCTGCCAGCACAGCAGGCAGCACTGCGCATCACCTCTGCCAGCTGCCAGCTCGAGTTACCTCCAAGGGCAGCCCTCCAAATGTGCGCTGCGCTGTCAGCAGAGCGGGGTTGACACCAAAACACAAGTCACCTGCAGTGAGAGCATCTTCTCTGGCAGGATGGTCAGGAGCATTCCTGTTCGTAGGGACCTAAAGGGAGGCTCTGTGGCTCCAAGAATGAGGAAAGCTCAGCAATGGGTTTGCAAAATGTTTGTAAGAAAGAAAAGAAACTGTGGAAACTGAGGCCCATCTCCCTGTAGACTGCACCGATGCTGAGCTTAGCAAAGCAGGGAAGCAGCTGGCTGTGTCATCTCAGGCCAGACGTATCTGCGCTGGAAACAAAAGACTCTTTTCTCTGCCACCAGTTAAGGAAAAGTAAAGGGATGCCAATTCCAGAAGCTCATGCACATTGATTTTTCTTGTAAATAGCTGTATATTGATGGGTCTACATTTAACCTGAGCGTAAAACAAACGATTGGGTTTTAACCAGTGCTACATGAGGCTTTTCCAACTCCCTTCTCGAAGCTGAACTCTGATAAAGCAAGGGATCTGAGTACTGTCTTTACTGCACCCTTCCACCTCCCAGCTCCGAAATAACAGGGGCAGCTGAGTGAGAACTACCCAGGCAGAAGGTCTGCGGCTGCTGTTTACCTTGGGTCAGCATCCCAGCGCAAAGCTCCTCTTTCCCTGTAGATGTGTTCAACCTAGAAAGAGGGACTCTGCTCCCCCACCCATCTCCTTGTTTGTCCTTGGAGAAAGCCAAGCCTTTGTTGTATCTCGAGAAATACACGGAAATGGAGAAAAAAAAGTTCCAACGAGAGAAAAACGACAGTCCCTCCCACGATGAAGAGTCGCTGTTTAAAAAAGGAAAAAAAAAAGGGGGGGGGACCCCAATGTCACCTCCTCCTCAGTCCTTCTGCACTCAGTGGCATGCTAATGACTCACTCGTTACAGTTGAACCTGGGCTGCAGAGAAAAGGCATTTTCAAAAGTCCCAAGGAATTACTGGCAGAGCAACCTGAGTTTTTGCAGCAGCCGCCTCCTTTTTAAGGTTGCTCTCTCGTGGTCCCGTTCAGGACAAGGGTGCCATTGCACCAGCTGGATTGGGCTGTACTTGCTGATCACAGTGTGGGGATCTCACTGCCCTCCCCTGTCTTTTCTGAAGCAGAGATGCCAATGCTCCTGCAGAGATCTGCCCTACTACTGGGACCTAAGCTTGGCCACCTCAGCCTAATGGCTCCCACCCAAACTCTGAGGACGAGTTGGATTACTTGCCATATGGGCACAGTTTCTTGGAGAAAAAACAAACAAACAAACAAAAAAACACCCTAGAAAACACATTAAAATTCAAAAATATCTTTTTTATGATGTCGGGAAGTGCCAGGTCTCACCTGGAAGCACACCACTGCACAAGAGCTCCACACGAGCATGTTGTCACCTCGCATGTCGTTTCGCCATATCATATCACGGAAAGTTCTGCAGCATATTGTGCATTACAAACGGGATCTGTAGGATTCACAGGGATGTGATAATTAATTCAGTGAGGATGATGCTTAATATGGACTGGCCCAAAAGAAATGAGGTCTAAAAGGAATATGTGTGTGAAGGGGAGGGGGAAGAAGGAGATGTTTAAAGTGTTCGAATGATAAGGCAAATGTTCAAAAGCTACATTACATTTGCTTTCCGACCTCAAGAGCAGCTTGAAGCTCAGCATATGCTGCAGTATAACTGGTAAGACTCATCACAACAAGCAGGCTCTGCTCTGCACCACTATCTCTTCCACTGCACTTGAGAACTTGACCTTGGCACAACTCTTTCTCCAGCCGGTATCACAATAGACTCTGGCACTGCTCCAGTAAGGCTGAGGCTCCAGCCTTCCAGGGATCCACCCCCACTCGCATCCTCACCCACCCTCTCCCCTCTCTTTAGCCGAACCCTCGCATCTGTGGACTACTTGGTGCTCTGCAAACCAGAGAGCGACATCCCACGGCACTGATCCACGCAGAGCTATATAGCTGGCACGGCTCCAGCATCTCCCGGTGTGCCATCCCCACCCAGCACTGCAGCTTTGGTCATATGAGCAGAAATGATGAGAAAAGCACTTTTTAATCTTTTTGCACTTGCTTCCCTCTTCAAACAGTTGCAGGATGGCTATGACTGACGTGCTCAGCGCTGAGGATATCGAGAAGGCTGTGGGAGCCTTTTCAGGTGAGTCTTTTTTTCTTTCCTCTTTTCCCCCCTTTTGACTCCTCAGCTTAAGACAGCAGCACATTTATTTAAGCTCAGGGAGGATCAGAGAATCCAGCTAGACAAAATATCAAATGAAGATGTGTTTTCAGAAGTGCAGTGAAAGCATGACAGGTTTATCAAGTGCAGGGCTGCATCCTCAGCAAAGTTGTTCTGCACATTACAGAGGTGAAATACTTATTTTAAAGGAAGGCAAGCAGTAACTGCGGACAAACTTTGCTTCTGCCAAGAGGATACTTTTCAAAGGGAACAAAATCCTCAGTCAGCCAAGGAGGATTAGATCTTGCTGTGGGATAAGAAAGTTAGCTGTGGATGTCGGCAGCTTCCCACTCACCCCCAAAATTCAGTTTCAGGTAAAACAGAACTGCTGTTTCTCATTTCAAGGAGATAAGAAACCACTCTTTTCTTATTTCCTATGCAGAATCCCTGGGTGGGCTTTGCTTTTCGGGATGGAGCAGAAGGCAACAGTAGAGCAAGCAGGTGCACTACTTGACTGCAGAAGCTTTCTGCAGGACAAATGGCTGCAGCGGTCCATAACTTCCCTCTCAGACTCCTCCGGGTTTCAAATATTCCCTACCCCTCTAATTCAGCACAACCCCTAAGCTGCCAGCAAAGCCTCTTTGTGCTTACAGAGGTTTAGGTAGTTAAGGCTGCTCTCAAAAAAAGCACCAGAAACTGTGCTCTGGGATGCACACATTATATGTGTCCCCCCCGCAAACTACCTGGCTGATCGCACCCCCCGGGAGAGCAGCCTCTTGCTGTCCTGCTCTCTGCGATGACCTTCCCAAACAGACAGAAGCACAAAACCCGCTGAGCCCGATGAAACTCAGCAGCCAGAGAGGCGAAGGGGACCAACAAACTGATTTGCTCGATCCAGCAGCTGTTTTTCTCATTAGCTTCCATTGTTCTAGGGCTATCTCCAAGTCCCGGAGCAGATGCAATTAACAGCAACTAATGACAGATCTCAGACAAGCAGACCCTGAAAGACTGAGTGTCCTTAATTTTATGTAATAGGAAAAAGCTGTGACAAGAATAAGGCTGCATCAGGAAGTGTGTGTGGGGGGGGGGGGGGGGGGAGAAACGGTCCACAGCATGTTTTGGAGGTCACTGTATTGGATTTCTCCACATTAATCCACACCCTTCTAATCTACATCACAGTCGTTAGGCTACAGGGGTGGGACAGAATAGGATGCTATTAAAGGACAGGAGAGGTAGAGCAGGTAAACTCATTTACCCCAGCTCAGATTGCAAGGCCTCCGGTTTTGTTTGTTGTTTGTTGGGTTTTTTTCTTCCCGGCAATTGTGCCTCACAAGGTCTTGCAGGCAGCACAGAGTACAGCCCTCCCTCGCAGCATCTGAGCTTACAAACCACGATTGCACATACCTTTAGCAGTCAAAATGCAACACTGGTTTCGAGTAAGTCTTCAGGAAAAATGAAACAGAACTGAAATAGCCATATGCTCCGAAACACTTTCCGTCAATGCCAGGCTCCGTGGTTGAGCAAAAGTGGATTTTGCCTTTGTTTTTCCCAAGGGTGGAGATGTCAAAAAGTGACAGTGATCTAATAGTCAGAGTCTGCTCTCAAATGACTGCTTTAACATAAAATTTGGGAAGGGGGAGGGAAGTGTTTAAGGCACTGAAATGAGACCAAGCAGGTTAGACTTCAGCTCCCAACTCTATCACAGACTTTCTGCATGACCTTGGCCATCCATCCCTCTGCAGCTCAGCTCTTCATCTGCCAAACGGAGACACTGCCCCTCTCCCCCTTTATTTCATTTAGTGCATGTGAAGCTCGGATGATTACAGTGTGTACCTCTAGCACCTACTACAGCTGGACTTGACTGTGCTTCCCAGGGCAGGACACACAGCAGTATGGAAGAAAACCATGGGTATGTGTTGGTATATGTTTCAATGGCTTTTCTAAGCAGTTCTCTGGCTTTTCATCTCCTGTAGCGGCTGAATCTTTTAACTACAAGAATTTTTTTGAGATGGTTGGATTGAAAAAGAAGAGCTTAGAAGATGTGAAGAAGGTTTTCCAGATTCTTGATAGAGATGGAAGTGGCTTCATTGAAGAGGATGAATTAAAGTAAGTAAAGATATGTTCTTTCTCAAATAACCTTGCCTTAAGAGTCTTATTTCCTGTTCTCTTTTTTACAAGACTCTAGATAATACCATACAATTTCACCTCTTGATGAGTATTTGTGTGCAATAATCAGTTGTTTGCTATTATGTGATCTAAAGTGTGTTGGAAGTAGCTAGCTGCAGCTTTTATTGCAGGACCCTGAAAGCACGTGACTGATCAATACCTGACAGATAGGTCTTCAATCCAATACAGTTTCAGAGTCAAGTGCTCTTCTTGAATGTTAAAGAAGGTCAATAACAGAAGATACAACCCTGGGTTCCAACTCATCTCAAAACAGCAGTACCATTAAATACAAAGTGAAACTGTTCTGAACAAAGGGTTCCTTTTTTCCATGCCTCCTCTTTAGGTTTCTACTGAAGGGCTTTACCCCAGAAGGAAGAGACCTATCAGACAACGAAACGAAGGCTCTTCTGGCTGCTGGAGATAAGGACGGTGATGGTAAAATTGGCGCTGATGGTATGTGATTAGAGGAGTAAACTTTGACAGTGACAATAGGATATTACTCTTACATACAAGAACTGAGGAAATCTAGGAATCACAGGGGGCTATGACCTTCTGAAGGGCACAGTTTGGATTTAATGACATGACAAGTCCTGCTACCTTTGCCATACCTTGCCTGTAGGCTTTAGTGGAAACAGAGGCCGAGTTCAGACACTAGAGGGGGCAAGAGTTTACAGAAACCGAGCTGTAGTTAAGGCGCACTACAGCACAGGACTAAGTAGCAATCCAACTTCAACTAGTTTAATTTTTCTGTTGATTTCAGTGGAGTGAGAATCAGGACACTGAGAGTTCAAAGACCTGGGCCTGACTATAAAACTTAGAAAAGAGAAAGAAAAAAAAAAAAGCTGACTACCAGCATTTCTGCTTGATGATTAGTAAACAGGAAAGTAATGCATAACTTAGCAAAGCAATGCTCTTAAAATTCTAAGTACAGTCAGTCTTCTACTGAATTTCTATACAATAACTCTCTATCCAGCTTTTGCTGGATGTGGGTCTTCACAGGTAAGAAAGCTTGTCATTCCCTTTTACTACAAGAAAAGAACAACTTTTCCTCTCATAGCATTACTTAAAAAATTACTGCTGTTTTCTATTCCCTCTTGAGATGAATCAAATCAACCCACACACAAAATTTCTGGTTTTTCCTCTTTCTTCTCTATCCCTGAGACACATTGGAACAGACATGAAGAGCTGCATTTCTGAATTAAATCTTTCCTTATCGGAAGAGATAGTAGCAGAGGTTTGTGGTCAGAGTACTAAATTGCCTAGATAGCAGGCAATTGCTAAGTTTTCACCATACTGACAAGCCATATGATAGGGTAAAATATAAAAAATATCTATAAAACCCTCACATCTCTCCACATTACCTGATCTCTTGGATTTATTAAAAAAAGTCTCAAAAAAAAAAAAACAAAAACAAAAACCAATTAAAATAAGGAATACAAAGCAAAATTAGGTTAACTAACAGTTTATCAGTTTAGAAGCTGAAAAGATGACCTACAAAATCACCCACTGGTGATATATTACTAAACTGCCTGCCCATAGCACACTGGCATATCAGTGACTATGATCCTGTTTCTAGACTAAAGCCTCTTAATGTCTCAGACCATGATTATATTATGGTTGCAGAAGAGCAATTGTGAAGCATCTAGTGGAAGTTCTTGCTAAACTTAAGCAATGCTACTGAACCTGAGGAGCATGTCATTATTTGAAATTTCATATGCTTTATTATATGCATCCTCCTTATTCCCATTAAAATTAATAGCACTGGTACCAAATCAGTGGGCAAGAGTTGCAGAAGAAAACTTGATTCAGGTAAGTAAGCTTACAGCTGTTCCACCACCCTTACATCAGAAACATTTTCAGTTATTCCTGGAAGGCCACAAAACACAAGCAGTATCAATTGGAATAAAAGAACTATATTGCAGAATGATTTTGGCTTATATAAGAGAATACAGCACTAATTTTTTTATTTAAGATTGGCCGTAGCTTTTTTTTAAAGTTGAAGCAATGCCTGAAAGCCAGTACCTTGTAACAAAGCAATACGAAACACCTTTTCTCCTTATCTCTTTCTTCTGTAACTTTCACCCTTCCTTAACTTTGAACTGGAATTACTCTGAATTTACACTTGATAATGAGAAGAGAATGAATGGCTTTTTTACTTTTGCTTCTTGCAGACATATCCCTACTATACAACATTATCAGTTTCTTTTCCATTTCTTAAATTTGACTCTAACAGCAAACCGGTACACAGGAAAGGCTTGAAATACACGCAAAGTTAACAGCCGAGACTGTGACCAAAGGATGAGGATGACAAATACTTCCCAGCTTTTCTTTTGGTTCATAAATCCAATTCTAGATTATAATTGCCTATATAAATAAAATGTAAAGTCACAAATATACCTCCTGTTCACATTCAGTATTGCAATGCTGTATTTCTCTTGCAAACCATTTGTTTGTTTCCTTGTAACCAAACTGTCAGGCCTCGCTTCGATCCCTTGTTTCAAACATCAGCTTTGTACATCACTAAATGATCACAAACACAAAGCCTTTCACAGGGATTAATGTTAACTCACTAGACGGCCCTTCAACACTGTCCCTCAGGAGCCCACAGCAGTTGTAAGAACCAGTCTTCATGGATTTTTAACACCATAAAGGCACCTTTCTCAGATATATCATTGCAAACATTAATCCCAACCTAATCAGCCTTCTTCCAGTTAGAGGCCTCACCTTACAAATTTTCTCTTAGGTCTCCTGCTTTAAACCTTGTAGCATTCCCGCAAGATTGTTCAGCTCAGAAATAGTTCCACCAGTTTACCTCTTGTCCGATCAAGATTTGTAATTTGTGGCTGATCTGCCAGTTTCAAACAGTTGAAAACTTGCAGCCTGTTCATGCAAGATGTGATCATCTTCTGTGTGATATCGAGCCCCCTCCATCTTCCACTGAGATGAACAGAAGATGATGAATTGGGGAAAAAAAAAAACCAAGCCAAGGCCAGGTTACCTAATAAAACTAAAAACATTAGCTTCCAGATTGGATTGGGAAGTGATGCTGAAGCAGCTCTGTCAGCTTCAGGAGAAAATTTATAAGAAACAGGAGGAAAGAAAATGAAGAGTTCTGCTCATAAAGTTTTTTTAATCTACTTTGTGCATTAGCGCTGGATATACACACCATGACTTTCAGTTTCTTGATATTAATAGACTTGAGAAAGTACACCGAGAATTTAAAGATCATGCACTGTAGACAGAACAAATCCAAATTTCTATCCTAGTAAGTCAAAATTTTTTCCTTGATACAGCTCAACTTCTGCAGATTTTTCAAAATATTTCAATTCTTTTCTTTAAATGTTGTAAAAATGAGATATCAAGCATTCAAAATTACAACTGACAAATCATGGCCGTCCATAGGTAAATGTCAGAACAAAAAAAGAAAAATCTTTTCGAAGTCCATCTTTTCTTATCCCTCTTTGTGCTCTTGTATCTTCTCAAATAAATTAGTGTAAGGCATTACTTATGGAGTTTCCTAAACAGATTTGCTATTGTATGCATAACGTAAAAAATACAATGTGATGAGAGAAATTATTAGCCTACAACACATCCTCTGTAATTATATCTGTCATTTCAGTAAAATACTACAGGTTATGCATTAGGCTGGTGTAAATTAATAAACTATACTGAACACAATGAAACAATTCTTTTAAGTCAGAGTTTTGACACAAGATAGGTAGTAAATCATTCTACATGAGAAAACAGTCTAAATCCTTGTATTTTAAAACTATTATTTGTGCAAAGGAGAATTACAACTGGAAAAGAAGATGTAGTCAGTCTCAAGGATTCTCACACTAACTGGCCAGTCAGAGGCAATACAAGAATGACCAACAGGCAGGGGCTAATATATCAGAAGTTTTGCAGACGTGAATACACTTTGTAACAATGCCTCCACAAGCCAGCTGTGGTTGGGCTAACGTTCACAGGAAAATAAATAGTGAACTAGTTTACAAATTATTCAACGGAAACATCTTTGAAATATTTAAAGTACATTGAAAAATCCCAGAAAAAGTATAAAGCATATAGCAGTTATTCATGAAGGAATCTTTTATAGTTTGCTGGCTATCAGAAAGCACCTGTGAAATACATCGCCATTAAGTGATAATGTCACTATCATAATGTATTATAGAAAATATTTGGCTGCAAGTCTGAATAATCTTCTCCAAATAAATTCCATAGAAACAAATTATTATTAAAAAGATTTAATTTAGCTGTAGCAAGTATACCAACTTGTTCTAATAGAATATGCATAGTTAGTTTTCCCTTTTGGAAAGGTTTCATCCACTGCAGTTCACGTTTCTCTCTGCAGGATTTATTCACACAGTGATTTAGTAATCATAGCCTTTTGCGTTTTTTGCCCAGAATAGTCTGGGTTTCTATCTCAAGTACCTTATGTTATCTCTTAAATTCAGTTTGCAACACTTTCAATCTATGCACCCACTGTGTACAGGATTTATACACGTTTTGTGTTAAGTAATCTGCATCACTAATCCTAATTTGGATTTACATCTTTCAACATGATGGATACATTTGGATTTAATTTAATCCCACTGACACTTTTATTTCTCAGTCTGGTTTGTCAGCGTTTGGCAACCTGCTTTTGGACACATCATCAAAAGTGGTATCTGGTTTGTACACACCAGTCAGTAAAGATCTCACTCATTAAGAGTTTAGCATTTTTCAACTGAACATTAGAATGTTCTTTAAAGTGCTTCATTTTCACCTTCCATCTTTTTTAGTTTCAAGACATTACTCTTCATTATGTCAAACTTCAATAATTTTTTTCTTGAGCCTTTACAGATGACTGCCTCCCCTATTTGTCATTTTCCTCTCAGCTGATTATGTTAAACCCATAAACCACTCTCTCTGTATGCCGTCTAATCCTTTTATCATCTTTGTTGCCCTTCTTGGGATTCCCTCTGGTCTGTCATTTTAACGCTCTGAGGCACACACAACTGTGCAAGGTATTCTCAAGTGTAACTGTTCCAAGGTTAGATGATGTTAGGAATTATAACCTCCGTGGGTAATACAGTATTCACAGTGCAGTACACCAGGCAGCTATTTACTGGGATACAAATGTGCCTTTTCCATGCTTTATTACCCTGCTGAAAGGCATTATATATACCAAAGCATAAAATAACCCCAAACTGCAGATAGATACATTTATGTAAATATTATGGATGCAACATTAGTAAAAGCCACAGGGTAAAATCCTGGCCCTGTGAGATCACAGGAATTTTTCTCCTTATCACCAGTGTGGCCAGGATTGCTGCATAGGTTGCTGTCAGCCTTCTGTTTTCATAATCTGTCGTTTTCCATCAATTTGCCATTACAAAATTGAGTTTAAATGAAATATATTTATAATATAGGGACATGAATACTCTGAAAGACTCGTTAATGAGTCTCTTTGCCAAACTCTGATATAAAGGAAATTTATCTCACTGCAAAATTAAATTTCTAGTTCTTGCCTTCATCCAATTGAGGTTTACAAAGGAATAACAGGGAACTAATCAAGTTCTTCAGATGAATAATGGTGGACAGACTTCACAGTCTGGTATGTACAGCATTTCTCCCTTACCCTCACAAAATCCTTTCATTTCACTGTAAGATTCCCCCAAGTCATACATTCCCGTCAATTAACTTGAATTTCTTTGTTCGTCTGTTATTGTGACGTTTCTGCTACACCAGTGACTCTGTTATCATTGTAATATGCTTACTCCTTCTTTACATTTTATTTTTTTAATATTTTTAAAAATTTTTTCCCTTCTCCAGAATTTGCAACTATGGTGGCTGAACCATAAAGGCTTTGACCAATGCAAACCCTTCACCCATCCTTCACTGCCCAATTCCAACCACCTCCTGCTGACTGCTTTGGTTCCTGTTCTATTTATTTATGTTATTTTATACTCCAGCTCTGTTCTCTGCAATCCTGCAACTCTGTAATTGTGCTGAAAGATACTGTTAAAATAATAAAGGTCGCATCAATCTGGACTTTATTCTCTCTCACTATAACTCTTTCTTATTTTAGGTAGGCTTAGCACACACTGAGAGAGAAATTTACTCTTTTTTTTTGCTGACATCCCTGCTGCTCTATCCCTAGTTAGGATAAGTGGGAAGAAATCTTAAAAATTATTCAGGATAAAACATGCATATAATGAGTCATTCAGTCCAAACTCTGAACTGTGGCAAAACCGACTGCATTATTTTTAAGCTATCCCTGCTAAATGGATGCATACTCACAGCCTGGAAAATCTCTAGTGATGGCAATTACCCAACTTCAGTTGGCAGTTTGCTCTTTCAACTTAACCAGTGTTACACCTAAAAAGTATTTCCTAATATTTAATCTACATCTCCCATGCTGCATTTTGATGATCAGTAAATTGATCCTTGTCCATATAATTTGTTAAATTTGCCTGGTGCAGGGGATTTTTGGATAAAAGATTTGACAGGAATATCAGTTGGTGCCAATCATGCGTGGGGCTAACTTTGTGAACTATTAAAAAGCGGTCACTTCTGAAACACAGGATACATTTACTAGCAATGTTACACAACTATCTAGGACAAGAAGAACAGAATACTCATAAGAATCAACAGTATGAATTTCAGGAGAGGGAACACCGAGATTCAGATGTGATGCTAGTGTTGACATTCCCACTGTTAAAATAGTATAGCAGAAAGTCCCATCA
Organism: Podargus strigoides; assembly: GCA_028020825.1. Lineage (NCBI taxonomy): Eukaryota > Metazoa > Chordata > Aves > Caprimulgiformes > Podargidae > Podargus > Podargus strigoides. The sequence continues at coordinate 114,294,713 of CM051663.1, read as the reverse complement.
AAAAATATTTCTTCTAAAACTTTACCAGAGTTCTTTACCAGTAAATCTTTGAGTTACATACAGGAAGCAGACTCAAGCTAAAGGAAATGACTAGCCAACAGTAAGCCTATGAGAGAGCCAAGAGCTAAACACTTCTTTCCCAGTTCCTGTGCAGTAACTTTGGCACCAAGCTCATGCTTTACATCTTTTTGTTTGTTTGTTTAAAGCAAAGATTAAGGGAGGGGTGGGGGGGTGAAATCACTTTTAGGCAACGTCTTCCCCATGTCTTGACAGAACATTGATTATCATTGCAATAAAAAGGAAGGATATTTGTCATTTATGGATTCCAAACTATTCCCTGCAGCAATAATACCTTATTGCCTTCAGATTTACTATCACTAATTGAGTATAAACAAAAAGATAATGCTGAAACCCTCACATTGTACAGAATACCAGTCTCTGATGCAGCAATTACCCAATGCTACTCTGGGAGCCAATAAACACTCCCTAAACCCCTTCCAGATTTTCACTCTGTAGTAACTTGCAAGGAAGACTTTTTGCTGAAGCTGATATGGGTTCAAAAGAAGTCCTTTGGTTTTGCACAATGTACATATGGATCTGAAGAATGTATTGATTTCTAAGTATTTGAAATAAAGCAAATGAAAACGGATTTCAATGAAGCAAAAGTTTGTGTACTTCTTTTCCTCGGCAGCTGCTGACCTCAAGTGGCAATATAGAGTAATTACAATAGTACACAGGGCTACAGGAAAAAACATTTGGGATCCCAGCTACTGAAGTATCAAGAATAAAGACAAATGGAACCAGATAAGCGACATAAAATTGGTATATAAACAAAGGCCTTTACAATCTCTTTCTGTTCTTTGAACCTGTAAGGATTTATATTTTAATGCTTCACTGGAGGGTGTAAAACCTGAAATTTTATCCTAGGCTTTACCAAAATAATAGCACAATAGAACAAATAGCAAATAAACACAGCCATTAATCAGTCAAAAAAATTATTTAGAGTACCTTATGTGAAACTAAGTAAGTTACAGCAACATTAATGAGGATATTTTACTGACATGAATGTCTGAAGATCCCAATGATTCCTATATGAGTCTCTCTTTACATCATTCCCTCAATCACACCTGAACAAGCAACATTGAGTGCCTAATTTGGCCTGAAACTTTTAAAAGTATATGGTAATGGATAAGATGAAAAGAAATACCCTTTTACTTTTGAACTGAAAAAGTTACAATATGGATACCATTTGCAATGGGTAGAGACACCTCTAAAATACCATTTTCACTTTTCATGGTGACGGTACCCAATATTCTAAACATGCATTTGGTCAGTTCATTCAAATATGGCAACTGGTACACTCAGAGCCTATGTAATCCAAATTCTCATAAAATCTGTTTTAAACCACTTTTTTTCCTAGCTGTATTTTAAATTCAAAACTCAAATTTCAATATTTCATGCCTCTATCACTGAAGAAAAAAAAAAATAATTAAAACAGGTGTGTAATATAAATAAATCTCTGGACAAACCTAAAATGACTGTTTTATCAACTATCATCAAACTATTACTTTTTTTCACTGCTGGCTCTTCAATGGTTAGCTGAGATTCTTACTTTTCCCACCCAAATTCCTTTCAAATCTTCCCCAAATAATGAATTGTTCCATTTCTAATTAACAAAAATTATCAGGATTTTCCTGTAGGTGGAAGTTTTCTAGTCGTGGTTCAAAATGCAGCAAACAAATGTAAAGTTTTAAAGTTACAATAAAATATAAAACTTCACATATGCAATATATTAAATTATTCATTTTCATATAGCTCTCATTTTAATGTTTCTAAGACTGTCACAGAAACTACTATAAAGACTGAAGAAAGCAGAATTTGCTACAAAATTTAATCAGGCTTTCAGCAGAGTATGGATTATAGTACACTTGACAAATACACAAAATCCACATTACCCTGCCAGGTACTATTTCACAAAGAAAGATGTTTTAATTTTCACATGTATAAGCAAAGGAGCAAAATGGAGTTTCTCCAATAAACATCTACATTAAATTTCTTAACTGACATCTTACATCTTCTTTGCCCTGAACAGGAAGCGTTCCATAACTTTCCCCCAGTTGTAATATAGTAGAAGTTATGAAAACCACCAGCTCCAGTGATCATGTTGAAGACAAAATTTTAAATAATCAGTACACACCCTTTTCTTAGATTCATAGCCAATGGTTTGTAATGAGACACAACTAGATGATTTAAGATACGTAAATTGTTTTTACTCATACAGGAAAATACACTACTTGTCCACACTGGTATTATATATTGCCAGGAAAGAAATACAGCTCGCTCTCTCTCAGCTACAACTCAATAGGAAAAAGAGCCAGTTCCTCAAGTTATAGACAGACCTGATTTCCTGACAAATGACAGTAGCATTTAACAAAAAGTGTACCAACAGACTATCACCAACCCTTAAGAATTTTCAGATCACCATTTACCATTACCAAACCCTTAATCAACAATTTCATTAATTTTTATGCTTTAAGGGTTCTGCCAAGCTCTTAATGAACTTCTTAATGAAGTTTCATGGGTCAGCAATTTTCCACGTCTCATTTCGGGAATCAATGGACTCGAGGCCACAACACCTGTTCACTTTGCAGAAGCTAAGCTAATATTTATATTTACAGTCTATTCACCAGTCCTGAACGCTACACTGCCTAATGTCCTATGATTGCTTCCATTCTTTGTTCACTTCATCAGAGCAATACTTACCTGTGTGCTCCTTTTGCCTTTTCTGACTTTGCATCTTTTGGGGGGCAGTAAGGACACTTTTTCCTAGTTTCTAAATATTTTCAAAGACTGAGAATGCAGTTCATGTTCTCCTTTCCAGCAACACACACATAGATTTATCAAAGCCTCTGTGCTATGGTATCTGAACATTAACCATATTCTGTCCAAACCGGAGTCAATATTGTTATGGAATTAAAAAATGCAGCATTGCACAAATTTGCAACAAGTTCTGCCTCAACAAAATTACATCAAAGATTATGAATTTATACAAGGTTTATTGAAGAAATTAGCCCCCCAAAAATTTACTAATGAGCATAAAGCACAAAAAAACTTAAAAGAACTTAATTTGACTCTAAAATCCCAGATTGAGATTTAAGTGGTCGGCAGATAGAGAACACATTCTTCTATTTATAAATCAATGTGAAATGAAAGAGAAATTGTATGGCATGCATTAACACAGCAGAATTCAGCTGTGGTTAAAGCATGTGCTGACATTGTTAATCTAACACCACCCAGGAACGCTGGGTAACACAGATACACAAGCACAGGCTTTAGCATATGTCACTGATTAGAATACCTCCTCTAGCTTCTGGACTCTCTCGTTGCTAACACATGCTTGAACCTGAGCTGCAGCACCTTCATTCTGAGAGAGTATTTTGGGAGATTCTCTTTTCCAAAGAGACACAACCCTTTAGAAATCCCAATGCTCTCTAGAGCTCCAACATTTAAAACAACTTTTCTCTTAAACAAGAGAGAACAAGGCCAAATATGTCTAAAGGGGGTTAGCTGTGTGCATGAGAGATTAATCGTAAAAACGTTCCCAGACTGTAGGGTCTCCTAATGAGGGATAATTACTTCACAAGGGAGGAAGTACATTTCCGGTTAGCACTCTTCTGGTTAATAAAGTAACAAAGCTTAACAAAGATTGACACGCTTTTAAAGACAAGTTAATATAAATACAAATATTAGAGTCCCTTCTCCAGCCACCAGAACAACAGAAGGGATTGCATGAGCTACAACAATAAATGGATGGATCAAAGGATCCAAATAAAAATACTGGAAAGTATTGAATAAGCCTATGGAACATGCAGCTAGAAAATATGTGTTTTTTTCGTATACTCATTCAGTCTTCCACCTAGGAAAATCTAAGTGAATGTCCAACTTCCAGTGCAAGAGCAGTTTTCAATTCTAGGAGATGCCTGTCTGAGCAATTAATGGTTGATGTGCAAAAATACAGTTGGTTTCACTGATGTTACAGTGACACAACACTGGCATTAACAAATGGATACTTAGGCCGTCAGGTGGTAAGAACTTGGTAACTCTCTATTGATTCCAACTTTGCCACTAGAGCTTCTGGACAGGTCGTAAAAGGGCAGGACCAAAGGTCAAATGCTTAACCATGGATTACTGGAGAGAAGGATCACGGGTTGCTGGAAAGCCAAATGGTTCAGTGAATTTTTCAGGCTTTGGAAACGTTGCCTGGAAGGATTTTTAAAATTCTAGCATCTTAATTGTTAACAAACTCCACTTCCTGTATTTTCACAATGCAATGCAGTTTAAAAAAATGTTTCACTAGAAAGTTACTAAAATAAATAGGTAATAGCAAATTAGCAAGCACTTATTACTGCTTTAATACAAAGAGGAATAAGAATTACGTGGTTGTGCTCATTTTATGCTTCCTTCTGCAGATGAATGAAGATTTTCTGTCTTAAAACATTTGCATTCCCCCCCCTTAAAGTAATTTTCAGTTTTGCTGGATACAGCACAATTGCATTTACTCTTTCAGCTGCAATGGGCTGTTGAAATTGAGCAATTGCCCAGCACCTGCTCTTAGTCAGACAGCTGACTGAGGTTAGGGGAAAAAATAAAGATTTTATGTCATTGTAATGCAAGTCTCCTTTTAGCTTTGCTGCAGTCAGTGTTCAATTATGTTCTGTAACAATCTCCATTACCAGAGCCAGTGTTTTTCTGTTCCTCTCTGCATGTATTAGCTTTCTTGTTCACACGTAATAGCCTTCTTAGCAAAGCAGAGGAGTCTTAAGAGACATTTGCCCATAGATTTAATGAGTCTACATCTTTTTTGGCCTGTTGAGTATCCTAGTGTTCAAATGTATCTTCATTTTGAATGCTCCAAAGGAGGATAACTGATACAATAGAACTTAAATTATTTCTCACTGAAGGCCTGATAGGTCAAAACTAACCTGAAATTTCATCTAGTCTATTGAATACAAAACACAGAGCACGTAACAATGAAAGGCTCCCATGTAATTTTTTTTGTGGGTGTATCCTATTTTTACAAGCTCTGATCCTTCTCGTTCAGAATTTTTATAAGTTCACTGTGTAGCCCAGACACTTAAGACTTCATCAGAAGCAGGAACCAAGGCTCTACCTCTACAGGAAGAAAGCAACAAAGACCTTGAACCCCAAGGCTCAGCAGCAAATGGGAAGGAAGTAGCTGATGTCAACAGCTACCGGGAACGCAGGAGCAGGACCCTTGCTTTTGAAGTAGGAGAGTGCAACAATGCATGGACAGAGAGCTCTGAGACAGGGGCCAGAGGATCAACAACACAAATTCAGGGTCTGGGACTTGGGGAAAGGCAAGTCCAGAGTAGGAAGGATTGTAGATAATTAGAGGGAGGATCTGAAAAGCTTAGAGGACAAGAGGTTTTATTATAATATAAATATAATAAATTGACCTTGAAAAGAAAGGACATGAATAAGGTGGAAAAGATTGTGCATAGAAATTAACCTGTTGGAAAAGTGGAGCTGATAGAAAACAGTGTTGTAAACTTTTGAAAATTTAATCAGGAGTCTCAAATATTTCTCTTCTGCATCCCCCATTAAACCTCCAGTTCCTGGAGTTGCATGGCTGATTCTCATTTTTGAGCAAAGGGGAAAAAACTCCAGCTCTCATGCCTGCAGAGAAAACCTTGAACACTCAAACTCTAAAAACATAAACAGAATATAAACCAAAACAGAACCTTTTTTTTAAATAAATCTCATTATCTCAGTATAGTCAGTCCTATAGTTTTTAACATAACATATAGCATTAGTGTAAACCTAGCAGCTGGTTTCTAAGCAGATAGCAGCTAGAGATCCAAAAAAAGATTCCCAGCTGATATCATAGTCATCATCTCCACATAATGACTGGCACGTTGGAATTATGGGTAGCTCACTTAAAGATGTCATATATTCATATATTCTGTATTCAATAGATGAATCCTTTCCCCGTGATTCAGAAACATACTCAATGCTCACTTACCAGCATCCAATCACCCTATGCACGACTGTGCAAAAAAGCATAATATGTGCTCCAATGATAGGGTACTCACAACTGAGAAAGGTTCAGGCCACACACAAGGCCACAACAAATCCTCAGTCTGTCCTAGATACTCCCCCATGCAGAGAGCTAGACAACAGTAAGACTTTCTGTATGAAGTTCTAACTATTCACATCTAATGCTTTGGGTTATATTGTTAAAAATTAAATAAGACCTAGGTTTTGTTCCCAGCACTTTTCCCAGCTTCCTTGTGCAAGACGAAACAAAGATTCATGCTGAAATTTTTCCAGATACCTGGAGAAAAATTATTCTCCCAAAATTCTCCTTATCTTTATCCTTGTGGATTTGAATGCATCCTTGAGAAATCTGTCCCTCACTCCATATTAATCAGAAGAGAGGACAAAACAGTTACAATTAGCACGCTCAAACCAAGTCTACAGCCTTGTAGAGGTACCTACTCTACATCTGACAATTCACTTTTCATTGATGCCACAACTGCCATTCACTCCTAACTTTCACTTTCCCAGCATAGTAGATCAGAAACAAATGACAGCTATGCCAGATCAGTCAGAAATGCTGTTGTAACTGCCAACAAATCCTTTGGCTGATTCAACCATTTCATAATCATCTTACATTTCAGCGCACCGAACCTCAGCCAAAAAGCTTTCACATCTGTGTCTCAGTCCCTACCACAAAAGAGCAAAATCTGAAGACCTGGAACTATGATGCCATTATCAACAATTATATAGAAAGCATCCAAATTCTTAAGTCCGTGCCAATAGCCCCACTCTGAAGAGAAACAAAAGGCAGTTTTGGGGCATGCCAAATGAAGTAGCCCTCAAAATAGATAAAGTTTCTATTTATTCTACTACTTGGGGAAAGTGAAAAGAATGGAAATCTACAATAAAATTTACACATCCTTTCTTGCAGTTTTCAAAGCTCTCCAGACATATCAGTAAACACTCACAGTCAATTCTGTACGAATCTATACAGATTTTAAAAACTGCATGAACGCTGAATCCATTTGCAAGATACTTCCGATGTTTTGTCACTGTTTCCTTTCAGTAAAATGAGATATAAAAAAGAACGTGTGAAACGCTTTGTATTTAAGAGATTTCTTACAGAAAGATCTACTAATTCCTTCCCTCAACATTAATGCCTTCCTGAGGAGCACTGCTCACTCCCAGGAAAGCTACATTACTTCCTCAGCAGCTTTTATTTATTAGGCAGCACATTCAAGTTACAGGTTGCAACCTGTTCAACTCCGAACATATTGCACTTATACATGAATAGCTACAAAAATAAGTTCTAGGAGTATTAGTGAATTCTGCCTCACAAAAATCACTTTGTAACAGGTATGTGTTGCAAAGGAGACAATGAAGTGACGTGTGCAGTGCCCGACACGATCTGAAGCACAAGCCATACATGAGTCTAAATGACTGTATGACCTTGGTTTAATCCTCATTGAAAAGCCTTACGTTGATTCTGAAATTCCTTTCTGCTCCTACTAGAGCTGCATTTCCACCATCACTGCCTTCCATAGCCTGATGAGACGCAAGCAGCACATGGACACGTGCAGTTTATCTGCTGTTTTGTGACCATTGCCTAAAGGAATGTGACTTCAAATTTCAGGGTCCTGTGGCTGTCAGAGCAACTTATCCTGACAAAGGAGAAGGGGTGCTCCCCACTCAATAAGGATCTTGCTTTATTTGAGGAAGAAATGAAATGTGTGAATAGAAAGAGTGCTCTATTTTTCCTTAGCTGCTAAGTAGAGGATGTAACCTAATATGCACTTCTCTAAGGTAAGGACATCTTCCTCTGTTTGGTTTCCTCTGTTTGGTTTCCTCTGTTTGTTTTGTTGTTTGGTTGGGTTTTTTTTAAGCCCTCAGGGTTTCTCTTCCCCTCTCTTTCTCATGTGTTCAAGATGAGAGAAGCTTGAGTGAACACAGCTACCAGTATTCCAATTTATTCAGCAGCAACCCCTGTGGACTGCTAACAGCAGACTTGGATTCTGCTTGGATTACAAGGTGTAGATATGCAGTTCCGTCCCTATTCTACCACTGTCAATGCTGGTAAGGGAACAACTTTTACCTGTAAGAAGCCAGGCAGAGGAAAAGATTGAGACTGGGGGGGGTGGGGAAGCATGGGGCAAAAGGATAGCAGAAATAAAAAGGACACAAGTCCATTAAGAGCTCTATGCGCAAGTACATGTGAAGGTAAGCAGGAAATCAGGGAATGGGATGAAGGGGCAGGGTGCTAACAGAAAAGTAGCAAACAGAAGGAGAAAGGAGGATAGCCAAATTTCAAGCAGAATTTCTCAACAGCAATTAAAATCTCACTTCCAGCATAATCTATGCCTTCTATTACACTGATCCCAGAGTAAAATGGTAGAGATGTTTGAGACCTCAAATGCTGATGGATACCACTACATTACAGCCACGATCAATAAACGTCAAGTACATCGTAATGGAGACTCAAAGCCCTTACATACAGATCTGTCAGTAAACTGGGACGATATTACAAATAAACAAAGGATAATGCAAAGATGGAACACCACCAAGAGAAGTGAATTTCTTAGCAGATGGAACAGAAGGCAGAAAAGATGGAAAAGGAGGTGAGCTATTTAGACATAAGTGATGGAGAACATCAATGACCACACACCTGTTTTATGTGAGGGAGGACTCAGGAATGGAAGTGAAAACAGTGAAAGCAATAATGAGACCTGGGATTAATTTTTCTTTTCCTTTGTAAAGGAACCCCTAGTAGTAGAACCCCATCACTATACTTCACTACAGTCATCATCTACAATTGAAGTCTGCTCACTCAGGCTAGAGAAGTCCTTTCCATATTTTTATCACAGAAACAATGGGGTTTATGTGCATATAAAAGACTGCTTTGATTTTGCTTGGAGTACTTATTTTTGTTATTCACTTGTCTGACTAGATGTCTGACAGATACGTCGTGTAGACCCAAACATGTAAAATGGGTGATTGATACTAAAAAAGACAAAAAAAAAAAACCAAAACCCTTCAATTTAAGCAGGCACTACCTTGAGGTTAAAATAAAACTTGGACAAAAATTATTTTCAACCAACTCTACTCTTGGAATGTCCAAGCTTATAACCCAAGTGCAGATGCTTTATTGATTATTCTCTTCTTCCCAAGCTTACTTAGTGCTTTCCAGAGTAAGCAGATTCAGTGCTCCACAGTAAACAACCTACTCTGTATCCAAGCAAAGTTTATACCCTGAAAAAGTATTGCTTGTAATTGACCACATGCTTTCTAGCACCTTTCAAAGAGACTGAAAAGAGGGGAAAAAACAGGAAACTTCACAGTCAGCTTTTTCAGGTCTAACCAAACCCCATAGTTTGACTTGGATTGCTTAAGGAAGACAGAATATCAGTCTAAAGGTTAATAGGGCATCAAAATAGTTTAGTAGTAGTTAAGGGAAATCTTAGCAAAAAGAAGAAAACAAATAATTAAAGGAGCCAACCTACTGCAGTGGGAAAGATTACAAAAATAACAAAGAACGGTGGAAAAAGGGAACAAAATAGATACTAAGAAAAAAACACTTAAACTGGTGAGCCAGAAGAGCACTCTCTCTGGGAGAACAGTAACGTAGTCAAAAGCACAGAAAAGCATGAACTGAAGAAAGAATAACAGATCAAGTGTCGACCCAGGTGGAGAAGAAACATTGCTCAACTTCTACAAGGGACACACAGACCTCATTAACAGCCTATTTTAAACACGCTGACCAAACCCCAGCTGTGAAATTCACGAGATTTGCGGCCGATTTATAAGCAGCCGCAGCCAAGAACAAAGAGGGGTGCAGCAGGGGCAGGGCACTCCTAATTCCCACTCCGATTTGGCTCCAGCTCGGAACCCTGAGGGAAAAGCGACCCAAAACAGGTGACTCCCGCAGCTGGTGACACAAGACAGCCCCTTGTCCTTTCCCTGGGTGATCCCCACACACCGCCCCGCGGCCAGCCCTGCTCATCAGCCTCCGTAAAAGGCCCTCCCGCCCTTAACCGCCCGCGCGCGCCCCCACGCTGCCGGGCGGGAGAGAAAGCTGAGCGGCCGGCCGCGCGCATGCGCAGGAAGGCCCTCAGCCACGCGCACGAGTTGGGGTGGCTTTGCGCGGGAGATCCCGTTCCGTGGGGTCAGAGGCAGGAAATGGAGGCTTCTCGCTCTCACTTGTCAATTCCCTCCTTGGTGCTGCCGCGCCCCTACTGCATAGCTTTTTGCCCGTAACATTATTTTCCGCCCTGTCCCCGGCGGGTCAATTTCAGCTATGTGGTACGGTCCTTTGTGTTCTGCCCAATAGCAAACCGGCTCCTGACAACGTACTTAGTTGCTGGGCAGAAATTCCTCCGTTGCGCCCGTAACACCACGGCGCCGCCGGCTAAGCGTGCTGCCCCGCCTCAGGTACTAGAAGGGGCGAGGAGTCGGGTTTGAATGACAGGATGTTTAGTGGGTGGGAAAAGACAAGAGAACCAGTAAGAGCTCCGGGTAGCACTGATGAGCAGAGCGCGTAGCCAACCGAGCCGGGCGGGCCATCCCCTCCTAGAAGAGGTGGGGCGCTCGGTTGCTAAGGCCGCGTTGTTGCTAGGGCAGCGGCTGCCGCCACCGAGCTCTGCCGTGGCCCTCCTGGCCCACCGCCGCCGCCTTGCCCTCGGGCCGGGGCCATGGTGAAGCTGGCTGCCAAGTGCCTCCTGGCGGGTGAGTCCGGCCCGCCCGATACCGTTCGCCACGCTGGCGGCAGGGGTCTAGGGCGCGCTCCGCGGGTGGGCAGCAGCGGGGCGGTGCCGGGACGGCCGGGCCCCCGCAAGTGGGGGTGAGCCCGGGGCGGGTGGTGGGAGGCCGCGCCGGGAGGCGTCCTGGCTTCTCTCAGCCCCTCATCGAGGAAGCCTCGACGGAGAAGAGGTGGGGAAAGAGGCGACGGCAGAGGGGTGGGGACCGCAGTTCACTCGGAACAGGAATGGTGGCGTGCGGAGAACGGAGAGCTCTGCTCAGGAAGGGTGTGAGGCCGAAATGCAAGGGCAGGATGTGAAGGAAAGAAAAGGGGGGAAAAAAAGAGTATTTCTACAGTGTGGAAAGGTGGGCTGGAGATGGGGAAAGTGCAAAGGGAGCAGGGCAGGCAGCCGAGGCGCCCTTTGTGCTGGAGGGAAAAATCGTGTCAGAAGTTGGGATGATGGGATGATTCCGGGAATGTGATGAAAAGGTAGAGCCTTAGCAAAGAGCAGAAGGATGAAGCATGTGCACTTCACAGAGGCATCTTTTTTCCCGAACAAACTGGAGGTAAACCTGAAAAAAACCCTGAAGTGAAGACACTGGTTTATTTAGTCAGGATGGATTATAGAGGTGTGGAAAGTAAGTACAGCTGACTGTTAACACTGTGGGAAGAAAACTCTTTGTTGTTTCTTTCTCTCCCTCTACACTGAAGCTCTGTGCAGCCTCAGCTAGAAGCACAAATCCATAAAACCTTTGTGTGCAGACAACATCCCAGGTTTAACTCTTTGCTCCAAATCTGTTTTCTGTCATCCAGAATAAAATATTTGCCTTATTTTAACCTCAGAAGCAGCCAGCCATCAACTCATACAAAGCCAGATGTGGTCTTTGGCAAATGCAAAAGAATTAAATCTCCCTAGTGCCTCCGTGGATAGTTACTGTGGCAGCACGAGGATCTTGCCTGTTTCTAGATTTGACAGTTATGTATCATTTCCAGTTTGGAACTTTCCAGGTTCCAATACGTAGGCTTTGCTTAAGTCTTTCAAGTTTTGTTGTTTAGTGTTACAAAAGCCAGTTCCATGATCATTTTAAATTCACATAGATTTTCTTTGGATGACCCAGTTATGTCCTTAATCCTAATTGGATCTGGAATTGCCTTTTCAGTTCTTTTCACAACACAAAACAACAGGAAGGTCCTGTCCCATATGTAGTGCTCCTAAGTGCTACAATAATTTCCATGTATTATTAAAAATAATAAATTAATGAAGCAGACCAGGCAAAATAACTTCTCTGTTGCAGAAGATACCGATAGTGAAAGAGACATAACAGGTAAGTAACCACAACAACCTGAAGAGAATAAGAAAATACAATTAAATAGGTAGAAGCAAAAACATCAGAGATGGATCAGGGAACTCATGTGTCATACCTAAGGAAACGGTTATGAAGAATAAAGTGGCTCACAGTATTGGGAGCTGCACCAAGGTTAAAGAGAACAACAAGGGAAAAGGGCTTTTATTAGCAAAAGAGAGACTATTAACTTGACAATAGAAAGTGATTCCTGTGTTATCTCAAGGGTAATTTACAGACACACAGTAAAAGATATTGTTGTTTGAGCTTACTATGCAGACACTACTAAAAGGTTTTCATTGTAAAAAGACAGTTGGCAATAGCAGGCGTTTTGGAGACACACTACAGATTCTGGCAGAATAACAGGAATATGGGTGGAATAAATACTGTGGGATGCAGTACTGGCAGATGACACTAAATTGTTTTTCAAAAGGGGAAGAAAACTTATTTTGAGAAAGTGTGGTGATGTAATGGGCTAAGAGGATGGCAAAGAATAAGAAGAGAGAAAGAACAACTGAGGCTGTCAAATTGAAGAAAGGCAACACATTAGTTAAGAATTCGCACCGGATGGTGCCTGCGCAGTTTGGAGCAATGTATGCTTCTCTATCTGATTTTACAAAGACAGATCTAATTGTCTATTGAAGTACAGAATAGCTTCCACTCAGAAGTGAGAGTTGTCTTCAGCACAAGCTTGAACTGATCAGGGAACAAACAATCTGACTTACCAGATTTTCCTCTCTAAATATTATGAGCCCAACTCATCTCAAAGTAAGCAAGCATGCTAAAAATGTTTAAACAAGAACTACGTTTGGTTAATGCATCTAGGAGCAATTGTCACTATCCAAAATACCCTTCCTCCTCTATAATATTATGTGAGCAGATAGCTTTCCTAATTTCCTTCAAAACACCATTTAGGAAGCTGTAATAGGGTCAAAATATACCCCTTTCTGGTTTTTTTTTTTTTATTTATTAACAACGTAACACAAAATGCTTGTATTCCAGTTTGGCTGTCATGAGTGTTTCTATAAGGTTAAAGCTAGAACCACTGAGGTATTTAATTCCTGGTTCCTGTCCTTTGAACTATCCTGCCTAGTGAGACAGCGTGTGAAGAGAGGATAAGCCCTTTGAGAGCATTAAGACTTTGTTTTGCAAGGATTATGATATTTTTTTGTGCAGTGATATGGGCATATGTGAATTCCGCAGTTCTCTGCCATTGCTTTGGATCTTACAGAGTTTTGTAACAGCAGGCCAAAGCAGGCAGCTGCCAGGTTTGCCTGAAGTGTTGTGCAAGCCATACCAGAAAGCCTTGGCTCCAGAACAGCAAAAACTAAAGCCGCTTGGTTTTCCTTCCATATAGGGATGAATCAGCAGGCTCTTTCTCTTCAGCCAAGTGACATTTGCTTCTGTTATGCTCAGGATGCAACTAATGAGCCACCAGCAGCATTGAGTCAGCAAGAGTTGCTCTCTTAGCAGGGGCAGCAAGAAGAGTTCATCGAGGAATGTTACCATCTTAAGCAGCTTTGTAGTATCTAAATGATCTGTCTCTTCCCAAAGCTCAGTATATAACAAGGATTTGAATCTGGGGAAACGGGTAATCTAAGGAGAGGAAATAGTCTCCTATACTGCCTAGTCTCCCTTATCACATTGTGTTTTTCTCTACATGATAACTTATCTGGTAAATTTTCTTAGGTGAAGGCTGTAGGGTAGACATGAATTTTAAACAAACAGCAGTTCAGCCCTGATCTGTGGGCCCTTTGCTGTCATTCACAGAGCAGAAATCTGATGTGAGCAGCAGTAAACATGATGACAATATTCATTTCCTCACACGGGTAATACCTTTTAGATTCTTTTGTGTTTCTTGTGACACTTGCCTGTATTCAGATTTATGGCACTCAAACTCTTATGGCATGTGGTAGCAACAGAACTGAGGGAAAATAAGATTCTCTAATATGAAACAAAAATCTTTTCTGTTTTCATTTTTGCAGGAGATCCAACTGTGGGGAAGAGTGCTTTAGCCCAGATGTGCCGCAACGATGGGGCTCATTTTCAGAAGAACTACACACTGGTAAGCATACAACAGGCTCAAGCTGCTATCCAACATTTTTCTAAGTTGCATGAGACAACTAAGAAGGTCTAGAACAAAATAATATAATCTTAAGTTGAGGCATTCAAGAGGGGGTCTTACAGGTTTTTCTTTCTCCTACACACTAGATTCTGAAGAGAAACTGTTTAATATTCTGTAAGTCTTCACATTATGTGGGTGCTGGTTTTGAAACTTAATGCAGAGTAATTTAATTAATTTAATAATTTTCCTGCTGAACCAATGTTTTCACAAGCTTTTGTGGTGTTAGAGAGCTTCCCCCTTTAGGGAGTGCTCTATGAAAAAGCACTGCTGAAGGAGAAAGCTTTTAATTCCAACTATTAAATGTGCATGTGGACAGTGCACTTATCGCTATGCAAACACAAAGATGTGCTGCGTAGCCCCAAGATAATTATAATCTACAGAAACTGTTCCCAGATGAAGAGGATACAGTTTGCAGTCTTTCAGTGTGAGAATCAATGGTGATGACTAATCAGAAGCAGGATAAAAATAAAAGTAAATATAAGTAGAGTGAAAAAAGGAAAATGTGAGTGTGAAGAAAAAAATACCTAAAATATGTTTATTCATTGAAATAAAGATGGAAACCAGAAGTTATGGATAGAAATAGAACAAACAAACAAGCTGCAAAGCAGAATGAGATAAAAGGTGGAAGAGGCACAAATAACCTCAGTCCCATATGTTAGCTGATCACATGGTTGGTGCAAAACGTTCTAAGCCGTGCTTTAGAGCAGCAATGTGATTGTGAATGTAGCCCTGCAGATTTCAGCTAATACCCTTAGTTGTATATAAGCAAATCTCTGGACATTGGTTCTTCTCTGTCTTTTTCCCTCATCAGAGCAAATCTACGCGGCTTTGACATGTAGGTGGGAGTATGTTACTACAGCTATGAGGAGTTCCCAGCATCTATGTTTGATGATTGTGATGATTCACGAGAATTGCCTCAATCCAATGCATAGTGGGTGTGCAGTCAGACAGGCTCTTAACTCTTCTGATCCTTGTTTTCCTGATTCTTTTTGACAGACAACAGGCATAGAACTGTTGGTGAAGGCTGTATCAGTTCCAGAGACAAGTGATAGTGTGGTGAGTTTTTCTGTGACATAAATTCGGTCAGAAAGAGACATCCAGAGCTCAAACCTCACTTCAGTCTCATTCTGGGTGAAGATTGCTCTGCATGTTGATAATGCCATTAAGTTGCATTAGGAAAATGAGGCTGATCACGTACAATTACTGATACTCCAGAGTTAGTTTAATCTTAGAAGTGTAAGTTTTACATACTTGTATCCAACACAACATCTTAAACCAAAGCTGTTGCTAGCTTCGTTAGGATTCTGTTCTGTCCTTTAGGGCACTCAGGTTTAGTTCGTATTTCTTGGAACTACAGAAAGTGGAACTTATCTGTTATTTCTCCTTAATGCCCTATACTCTTGCTAGTGGAAGGTGGACCACATGTATAATTTTGTAAAAATAGTGCAGATTACTGTCCTGCTCCACATATTCTGTTTCCAGTAGGGATGGAAACCAGACTTGGGGCCTTGGAGGTATCACTTTTATTGGTTATACATGAAAAATAGCTATTTCTTTTGTCAGACTATCTGAACTGGAGTATTCTCAGTGCAGTGAGTTTGTCCCTTCAGGACAGGATGCTGCTATACTGAACAAAATGCAGGAGTTACAAGTTCCAGTGTTCACTTTCAAAACCTTTTCCTACACTGTATTTTTCCTGGCAAGAGCCTTCTTTCTACTTCCGCTTTCAGGAATTCTTCATTTTTGACTCTGCAGGAAAAGATCTATTTTCTGAAATGCTGGAGAAAATGGTAAGTCTTATGTAACAGTCCTCTTCTTCCAAAGAAGTGCTTTTGCATTGAAGATCTGAACTCCCCAGTCTGGCAGATGTAGCAAACTTTGTCTTTAGTGTAAATGGGAGCAATTACTCAGTTGCCAATGCATCCTGTTCTACCTCTCTAAAATTTGTAAAAGTACTAGAAGAAATACTTTCCAGAGGAAGGACAGCAGATAGTCATTCAGTTTTCTTCCAGAAGAAATAGGGATGTTTAACTAAGATTCACTGTGCATTGTTGTTAAAAGTTATTTTTATTTCTTAGAAAAACATGTATTTTACTGCTACTCCAACAGTGAGGAGGGTTTTTTTTGTCATAGTGAAGTGTCTGATTCAACAGGGCTCATTCTTGTCCTTGAGCATAGTACTGCCCTTTATTTTTTCCTTCATGGATTTGTGTCCTTACCTGTGGAGTTCTCCATTGTGTTATCTCATTTTGAGGGGTAGGATCAATTAGTTGATGTAAAGTTTCATAAGATGACAAAGTCATCCTAATGGTTCATTGCTCTACAAGAGGCAATTCCACTTTTGCCCTTGCACTAGGTCTGATCTGCAAGGAAGCCCTCTAGAAGCTTGCTCAGCTTCTCAAACTGGAAGAAAACCTATCCATTTTTTTCTCTAAGATTAATTTTGTGCTGATTCAGCATGAAGAATCAGCTTCCCCAGGGATCAGATGAGTGCCAGAGCCGATACAAGTAAAGCAGCAAGAATGTGCAGACAGGAACAGGGAAAGAGAGGAAGACCATCTCTCCCAGTGCCAACTATCCATTTAGTCAGCTCAACTGAAACGTGAAACCTCAGCCAGGGCATAGGAGTCCTGTATGTTAGGCTTTTTATTTTTGTCTTAGCATCTGTGTTTGCCATGTTTACAGGCTGGCTGTTGACCACATCAGTTTCATTAGAGCTGACAATATTCCTTTCTTGCTGTGCAGTGGGAGCAACCCAATGTCCTGTGCCTTGTGTATGATGTCACTAATGAGCAGTCTTTCATCAACTGTGCCAAGTGGCTGGAGAAGCTGAGGGCTCAAGCAGTTGGAGTACACATCCCAGGTAAGAAATGGGTGAGATTCTTGTTATCTGATCCCCTCCTGTATGACAGCAGTTGTTGCTGTTGAGATGTGGCATAGAATACTTTTTTAAGCCAGGGGCAAGCATGGCTTTCTTCAACTCATTTGCTTTTATCACAAAGCAGATAAGGCATGAATATGTTTCCTTTATGGAACCTTTTCTAGGTAGTTGTAGAATGTTATCCACTTCTGCAGCTTTTCCAGCTACTTCTACAAATGTTCCAGCATTTATTGCTAACCAGTCTCCATTTCTGGGTTATTGTTTTTCCTTTGTTTCACGTTTTGGGGGTTTTTTTGTAGGTGTCTTAGTGGGGAATAAAACAGACCTAGTTGGTCGTCGAGTTGTGGAGCAGAAACAAGCACAGGAGTGGGCTGAGAAACATGGCCTGGAATACTGTGAGATGTCAGTGGTGAGTACCTGCTTCTTTCACCCTCTGTGGAAGTGGGTTTTTGTAGTTACCTTTTCTTTCAGGTAAAGAAAGAGAATTGGGGCTCTCTTCCACTTGTTTTTTATCTAACTCACCCTCAGTTTTAATCTATCTTTTGTGAAGAAGTTAGAGCAGAAATAGTCAAATGCCTGTTTCGTGTGTCATTCACAACTTTCTTATTTCTTTACAGAAAGAGATGAAAAATTTTGAGGCCCCTTTCCACATCCTGGCAAAGTCATTCCACCAACTGTACAAAGAGAAAGTGGAAACTTTTCGCTCACTAGCTTGAGGGCCACGACTAGGATGACTTATTTATCCTCTAAGCTTCTTCTAGTGCCCAGAATCCTACAGGATGGAATACAGAGAGAAGAAAAAAAGCTATTTGCTTCTTCATGGTCATCTTCTGGTAATTCAAAATAAAATAGAAATAAGCAAGTGGAGAGACACTCTTCTGAATTTGCTACCTCAGCATTCCTTTCATGTCGCCTAACTTGGTTCTCTGCTCACTGAAAGTCTGCTAGGTTAGAGGAGGCAGGGAGTAAAAGGGGAGGGCAGAATGGAAATTGCCAGCTCTTTGCTTTGGTATTGTCTTGTTTCTTATCTGAATAGACTTCCTGCTGCTACAAGCAAGGATTTAGAGGTTTGGAGAAAGAGAGAGGAAGCTGACAGGATGTTTTTCACCTTAAGCAACCCCGCCTTGATACATGTGTTGCAGGGTAGGACTAATTTGGCCCTGCCGCTTGAAAAGCATTGTCAGTAGGAGGCCTATGCCCTAAAATCAATATACGGAGGCTGAGATACGTGGGGACTGAGCTGGACTTAGCTGTGTTTCTAGGACCACCCAGAGTTTCAGGCCCATTTTAAGTGTTGCTCTTATCTGTTGTAGGACTGATATGCTGATGACTAATACGTGTTTCTGACTTCTAGAATCTCGTTCTTTTCTTCAACGTGGCTCGCTTTCACTGCCTGGTAGGAACTGTCTTGCATGTGTACTGCTGTCACTTGGTGACGCAGTGCCCTCTGCTGGTCCCACATCACAAGATTTCTCAAGAATCTGCCTCTCTTGAAGCAAGCAGGACTTCCTACAGGCACATCCAAATTGGCTTATCTGCAAAATGGGGTCAGATAGCAAGAATACCTCTTTTATTCTAAAGATGAGTCCAAAATTTAAAACAAATTATTTTTTCTTGTCTTTGTTGTCTTATGTGGTTTTGTGTCATATTTCTTTTTATCAACTGAACTTGGTGATACCATGTTCTCATTAGGTTCAATTCTCAATCCCTTAGTAGAATCAGAGTCCTCTTTTTTGTTAAACTTTCTCTGCTTGTCCTTGAATTTCAGATTAAAGACCATGATTCTGATGTGACTAGTGGAAACCTGGCTAAGTTATTCTGACTCAGCCATGTCTGGATGGAAGTTCCGTATCAGAAAGAGTAAAAGCCTAGAGAGAACTGATGTTTTGTATGGAGTTCTGCTGTTGCATTTTTAAGGGTCTATTTGCTAATGCAGTATCTGAAAGCATCCATGGTAAGGTAGTGTCTTGTAACTAAGCCTAACACTAAGGAGTTCAATACTGTAGCCTTTCTCTTCTCCCAGATTATGTTAGTCTTCTTTGGGCAAGGGAAGATGAATTTTGTAAAGAGTAAGCACTGAGTGATTTTTTTAGGCAGGCTTTTCAGGAATCTGTGTTTCAAAACTTTTATATGTGCATTTTATAACCATTTTTATGCCCAATGCTAGGAAAAGTACATTAGATTGAACATAAGAAATATGGCTGCAGATGTTGTAGCTGAGTTTATGAAGCACTTCAAGAATCTGGAGAAGCAGCTGGGCTCATTTTACTGGCAACAGTGCGTTGATGCTGGGAATTAGCTAGGGAGCATGAATACCAGCTAAAGAGGTTAAGTAGGAGCTCAGCCCACAAGAAAAGAAAATTAATGGGTTCTTTTGCTATAAGTCACCTCAAAAAATGACAGAACCAGCTGGGAAAGCTCTTGTTTCCTCCAAAAAAGGAAGGGCTCCTCCTTGGGCTTAGGGTAACTAGAAGTCTCACTCTTTTGAATTGGATTAGCATTACTGGCATTTTATCTTACATGGGTTGTCTTGTTAATTCTGGGGGAGGTCTGTTGATTTACATGAGCTGAGTAGAGTCTTGCCTGCAGGTGCTAGTACCTCTGACTACTAAGAATACAAGTTATTTTGGATGCTATGCTGATCTAGTTAAAGAACTAAAGAAGGTTTGTTTTGATTTGATAGCTCATTCTTTCCTAGTTCTATTGATGATGTGATTACAACACAAGACCGATAGATATTTTTTCATATTGAAAATAGCATGCCACGTTTGTGTGCTACCTGTGACATGGTCTATAGAGGAGATAAATGCCTTGGGAATGGGTGATAAAGTGAATCCTATGCAGTCTTTAACCAGGGAGTTCAGTCTCTCTGCTCCAGAAGAACCTCCCATAACTTCAAATAAACAGCCTAAATGCACCAGTAAGACGAAGATTGCTGAACACTGTTTTATCGAATGAATGCAAAAGCTGGAGGATCTCATTAAGGGAATGCTTGCAGTGGTGATTTGTGATTCATAGGAAAGCTGCTTTTGAGAGGTTAGTGAAGAAAAATGCATCCCATGCAGGGAAAGATATATAGCCTGAGAGAGGAAATGTATGATCTAATTAGCTAGCAGTAGGGATTCACCCACTGCTCCTTTCCCTCCTTCCACAGGCCATTACAAGAATTAGAAAAGAGGTTGTGTCTAAAGCACTTTGCCCAACTTGCTTTTTACAGGACTATTTCAAGCACTAGTGTAGACACAATTTAATGTCCTTCAAAATGGTATGTTTGACAATAACCATCTCAGTCCTTCTGAATACATTTTAAAAGCATAATATATTGTCCTTCCTGGCTAATGTGCTATATAATATCAGCATGATGCAGGTGATGCTTGTTCCTATTTTTCTAGGTTATTTGTGACCTTGGTTGTAGAGGCTAGTAGTGAAGAGTGGGTAGAGAACATGGGAGCCAGATACAGGAAGGCTGTGGAAAATAGTTTTGTGTCCGTGTGAAGGAGTTTAGGGTAGTGAGTAGGTGAGCTGGACAAGCAGGATGAGTAAGAGTCTGAAGCCATTACTGATTTTCTCTTACTGTGTTCAGTAACTGTTGTGGCCACATCTGTAGGGTGAGTATGCATGTTTGATGCTTGTAGCCTTAGCATCACTGAACTACAGACACTGTGGAGAACAGTGAGAGGCAGAAAGCCTGTCTGCTGACTGGGTAGCTTGTTGTCTTCTTACAGCTCCCCTACTTTGTCCAGCTGTGCAGTACTGTAGCTGCCCAGCATGAGTGTTTACAACCCAGAAGAGACCTAGCTCAACCAGAACTGAAATTTCAAAAAAGGGGAGAGAAAACAAATAGCTCTTTAACTGTTTTTAAGGGACACACAGACCTTTTTCCTGCTTGCTTGTTTTATTAGACAAAAAACATTCTTTCCTCCTTGGAGTCCCTCCTTAGAATCATAGAATCATAGAATAATTATGGTTGGAAGGGACCTCCAGGGTCATCAAGTCCAACCTTTATCCCATCATATTCCTAACCATTCCTAACCTTCTTACCTTTCCTTTGGTCCTTATGGTTCTCTTGCACAGAAGCCTGTTATACTTGTGCCCTGCTTTACTTAGCTTGATACCAGCTGACTTTTTTTTTTTTTTTAATCCTTCTAATTTCTGCATTATCTATTCCCAAGGCTGCAAGGCATTTCTTCTTAGAGATTAATAAATGAAAGAAAACAAAAGTGGAATTTTTAGTCAAATTGTCTTGGAAGAAAGAACCTTAAGAAGCTGACTGACATTCTGAAATTTTACTGGAAATTCATTTGTGTAAAGTTGTCATATTAAAGATGCTTTAATGGTTTTGTTTTATCTTGTCAGACGTATTCTACTGTGGAGTGAAATGCAGGATGTAAAATTCCAGAAAGACCAGGTTTTATTGTGGAATTTAATACAAGTTTCAAACCTGATCACACTGTGATAAGATTTGTTGAGTCTTAACAATGGAGTGGTCACTGCTGTTCATAATAAAGCATTAAATACACTGAAATGGGGCTATCAGAACAGTTTCTTCTAGAGATTTGTTCATTTTAGAGACTTAAAACTTAAGAAAGGACATCTTTCAGAAAACTGATCTGATAAATGACACCATTTGGACCAGGGTTATTTCTGATATAACTTCAGTGACTTAAAGGGCTGGATTTAGTCTTTTATGCCAATTGACTCCCCTGGGTAAGCTTCATTTCTTTGCCTGTTATACATCTTGGACCAATCTGACCTGATAGCAAAAGACACATGGTGTTGTTGAAAATGAAATACTGCCTTGGGGCAGAACGATAAACTGTGTGGCCTCCTGAGGTCCTCCCAACAATATTTTCTATAATTCTATTAGATTAAGTGGGGAAAGAAGTAGCGTGGAAAGCACAAAACAGGCTAAGTTATAAACTAGCAATTAAACTGGGAGCTGGGCTGGGCTACAGCAGAAAACGTACAATCTATCCAAATTAAGAGCTGTATCTCAAGAGAAACCAGGAGCCTGACGCAGGTGCTGACAGCAGGAAAAACACTGCATTTCTGTTCTGTAGGCAGCAACTGCTTTCGACTGGTGCTTACACAGATACATGGGGGTCCATACCCTGCTCAGGACTGTGCTCTGCTTTTAATAATTCCTGTATCTATGATATTCAGGTAGCAACTGCTTGCAGTTTTGGTGTCATCTGCCTGTATAAAGCCAGCAGTGTGATGGCAGATTATCTGCTAGTAGCAGGACGACATTCCTATTCTTGACACCATCCATGATGGGATCCCTCTCTCCTCATGCATTCTCAGTCCTTCTTTTCCTATCTCAGATCCATTCTTGATGGAGAATATCCACCTCTGCTTGTTCTTAGCAAGTAATTTTTCCATCTTGTGGATGGTACTCTGTGGAAGCTGGGGCTAAGGGACTTCTATGACTTTCTGCAGCAGAGGTAGAGTCTGAGCAGGAGCTCTTCAAGGGCCATGTTGGCCCCGCAATGTCTCCCTTAGCCTAAGGGTACATCATCTCTCTGCTCACATCCTGATTCCTCCTACTGCTGTCCTCTTGCCTTGAGAACAATGTCTTCTGTGCCAGTTGCCCTTGGCTCTGTTGACCCACAACAACAATGCTTGAAGGGAGAAAGAAGAGAGCTACTCAATCTCTAGTCTTTTCAGGGCTCTTTGGGTGTTGTGACTCCCTGTTGAAGTCACCTGAGAGACAGGGATGTTGCTCAGTCTAGAGTGTGCTTTCCTGGCAGGAGACCCCCAGCTGAGTCCTGGTAGCCTCATCCTGGCTGTTCAGCTCTTGCTGCAGTGTAACTTCCACATACACTGGATGTTCTCATTCTGACTTGGAGTTTGGTTTGTTGTTGGTTGTGGGTTTTTTTTACTCCTTAGGGAGTCTTTCGCTCATTCTTCTGTCACAGCTTCACATATTTCCTCCCCTAGAGCTGTTTGTCAAGAGAAGCCTGGAACTGCTCTCTTTCCTGGTCTCCGAGATCAAATTCAAATCTGGCAATGTTTAAAAGGGAAATGTGACAGACCCTACATGTCAAGCTGGGGTCAGGGATGGGGTCAGTTTGAGTTTTCCTCCAGCTAGATATGCAATTGGAGAAATGTGGAGCCAGAAATCTTTCTGCATAAGTACTGCAAAAATACACAGTATGAGGGCTTCAGCTTAGGGACTGTGAGCAGAAAGGTATAAAGGCAGAAATAATCAGCTGCTGTGTCCCAAAGAGGGGAAATGCAAGAGCAGCAGGGGAATAGGAATATGTAGGAAAGAGTGGGGTCTATATCCCTTCATAAAGAGTCCAAAGTTTTTGCTGAGGCAGAGTGGGAAAGTGGGAATTAGGGGTGGGAAGACCTAAGGCTTTTCGTGGCTTGTAGAATGATGTATGGAAATGAAGTGGGAGGAAAAGTAATTTTTGCATGAGCCACTGAGGTAAAATGAGGATACAGGGTAGAGCTGGATGACATTGCAGGTGGGAGGGCAGGTGGTAAAAATAAATAACTGAACAGAGATTTTTCAGGGCCAAGATCTCAGGACCAAGGTCAGCTTGGGGAATTCAGAGCCAATGATGAGTAAGGTCAATGGCAGCCATCAGTTTAGGTTCAAGATGTAGGGCTGGCATTGGAACAAGACAAGATGAGTTAAAGTCTGCATGACAGGGTTGACACTGGGATTTGATAGGGCAATAGTGAGAATCCAGAATGATAAGCCTAGTAGTGTGGGGAGATAGGAACAGCAAACTGTGGTGCTGTGAGGGACAGTGGCTGGAGACAACATATCCAGGTGAGACCAGAAAAAACAGAGCAGGTAAGCTAAGGACTCTATCAGACTAGAAGGGTGACTGAATGTGAAGAAATGTTGGAAATTCCAACTGAGTACAGTTCTTCTGAGGGGATTTGTAAGTGGAGGGAAATAGATGCCTACAATTGTTACCCGCACATCTTTGTATCATTTAAAACACAAATTAGTTCCAGCACTATCTCTATTTTCTTTTGCCAGAAAGTGGTGTGATCTATTTGCTTAAACTTCTTTCTTGGGAAGGGAGGAGGGGCAGGGCAGGGAGGGAACAATACATAAGCTTATGCCTAATTGTGCTGCAGCGTCCTGAATACATTATGTTCCTCCATTCAGGGAACGGAAAGAGAACCTGCACCTCACCTGACCAAGCAGAAGTGCCTGCTACAACTTGAGCATTGACATCTCACACCAAAAACTTCACGATCAGTTCATCCAGCGGAAGACCTCCCCAGAATATCAATATTTAACCTCAAAAAAAAATAGACAAATGCAATGTTTGTGTGGTCAATATAAAGCAGACAGAAATCACTCTGTTCATGAATAAAATTACATACAGTAAAAAATGCCTTCAGTTCTGCATAGGAGGGATCTCTTTTCTGTATTGGTTTCCCTCCTCTACTTTTGCTAATTTATTTTGATTCCTGTGAAGTGTCACTTTCTGTAAGCCTAACAGCTGTGCATGACCATCGTGTGCTATTTCTAGGACTTTGGTTTTGTGATGTTGGGTGGCTTCAGTTTGGGAACCGTGAAACTGGAAGTTTTGAAATTCAGGTTGCAGTTGAAGCATCAGGCATAAAATCAGCTTGTAAGGACAGCAGAACGGAGTGTCTAGGAAAGACGTCTTACAGGGTTAAGATAATGCTTTTCAGTGCTATTGTCAGCAGAGAGAGTTCAGGCTGCAATGAATGTGAAAATGTTGGATAGGGAAGGAACACTGGTGTGTTTGGAAATGGGTAAACAAGTGTGGGTTTCTTGCAACTGCCGTAAATGCAGAGGAGAGGATGCTGCAAGCCTCTGGATGCAGATGCCTGGGGAGGTAGTGGAGGAGGTAAAGGAGCATTAGACAATGCCATAGAGCTGAGTAGTGGCAGGAGGGCAATTCTGGTATGAGCAAAAGTGGAGTAATGCAGAGTCAATCCTCTAGTTTCTGCAGCCATTGAGACCTGGAGACATTTCCTTTAAGTGGACTAAGTCATTGCTCTTGCTGGCCCTCCCAGCTAAGACTGCCAGTAGGGTGGGTTTTCCTCTTCACTGAGACAGAAGTGATCACTGGATGCCTTCTCGGTCCACAACCATTCTGATATCCAATTCCTGTACTCTGTCTGTGCCTCCTGCCTTTTTCCTCCCAGCTGTCTGTGCATATGGAGGTCTTGTAACTATACATCCCCACAATTCTGCTACACCTCCCATGCTAACGGCTCTCCCCATTACCTTAAGACTGCTTAGATCCCCCCATGTGCTTTTCTGTCTAGGGTTATAAGCTGCTGTCAGGAAAAAAAAAAACAAACACTGGTCTTTTTATCCACTACTGCCCTCTCCTACCCCTCTCCTCTCCATCTGGTACTAGGGTAGAGCTTGTGCTGTGTTCAGCTGGCTAGTTCTGGCACAGAATGACTGGTATAGAGAAGCAAGAGAGCTGTGCCCATGTTGGATGTGTGTCTCTGCATGGGTGAGGGGCATCCGAGGCAGGCACCCTTTCCTCCTTTTATCAGACTGCGCTCATTTATTATACCATCTGTTTTCCCAGTGCCGGAGATGATGCTGGGGATATGTGACTTGGGGCACTCAGGCAGAAACTGGCCTGCACAAGGCCAGCCATGTGTTTGCCTCCTAGCAATGCAGCGGTCAGCAGCAAATTCTTTGCTGCCGCCACCGCCTCCTCTCAGTATGGGAGAGAGCAAGCGTGGGCCTGGGTGTGTAGGAGACATAAAGAGATGAAATGTGTGATGGGGGGGAAGAAAGAGGGAGAGACGGAGAGAGAGAGAGAGAGAGAGAAGACAGAGATGGACTGGGGTACATGTGTATTAGTTCTAGAGAACTGTGGGAAGGAGAGACAGACAGATAGACCGATGGGCAGAGTGGGGGAGAAGGAAAGAGGAAGGGACTGTAGAGAGGGAAAGACAGAAGAATTGTGCGGGGGGAGACAAAGAAATGGACAGGCTAGAGGACAGCGAGAGAAAGGCTGTGAAGGAAAGAAAATCAGACAGATTTGGCAGGTGTATGTGTGGTAGGGAGGGAGATGGATTGTCTGGGGGAGAGAGATGTGTGTCAGCTAGGTACAACAGCAAAGGGTGAGTGGATAACTACAGAGATGGAGATAAAGAGTTTGTGTGAAGTGTTTCTATACGCCTGTGTAAGGAGGAGCTGAATGAATGACAGTGAGGAAGAGGAGCCATAAGGAAAAAGGAGAGAGAGAAAGGAGAATTAGAAGCAGAAACAAAAGAGCAAGGCTAGAGATGAACTGTGGGGAAAAGAGAGACATGGGAAGGCAAGGCAGCCCTCGGACTGCAAACAAGGACTGAGATGGGTCGGGGGGGAGGACGGGGATCTGTATGAGAAGAAGGGAGATGCTCATGTGTTTGGGGCTGAGGCTTTCTTACGGGGACCTGAGAGACAATGCTGGGCAGAGATCAGAGCACAACTCCCCAGTACTAAACAGAAGCGTTGTTACGTACGCAGTGCTCACTGCCAGTGCACAGAGACCCTGTGGACCAGGGAGTGTAAATGCCACTGTGCTCGTGCAGACTGCTTCCTGCCTGCTGAACTGCAATGTGTACCTGAGCATCTGCAACCTGCGGACTGCCTGCTTCTAGTGTAACTGCTTGACGGCAAGGAGCTGTTTAAGATGGCAGCTCAGGCATTTATTTATCCTTTTCTTCCCCTTCCTCTTGCCCTTTTCCTCACAACGTACTCTCAATGGAAAAAGAGACATGAAAAAGCAGTGCCCAAATTCACAAGCACTTTCTTAATTCTTCTGCCTCATGTCATAGACACCACCTTGCTTTGCTGCATGAGTCAACCTCCCCCCACTTCTCTTTGACCTTTTCTTTTATTTCCTTTTCTCTGTCTTTTTTCATCTTCTTCTTTATCTCTTCCTTCAACTTTCTATCATTTTAAATTTTCACTCTTCTGTTGAACTTCATCCCCCTGTCTCTGTTGTGTTCTAGGCTCTTAGTTTACATGCCTTTCCTTGTTGCAGCTTATTCCTTCCAGTTGCCCTGTTTCTTTTCTTCTACATGGTTTTCTCTCTCGCCGATTCCTCCATCTCCTCCTGCCTGTGCCTGTCTGACTGCTTTCTCTCACTCACTGTCTGTCTCTCTCGAACTGGGTTGTGAATCCTGCCAGCATCAGAGCAGGACAAACTGTAAAACCGAGGTTCCCGGAGGGCCAGGTTGTGATCATTTTATTTTTACAATGTCCTTGGATGTGTAAAGGTGTTTGTTTGAGGGGGAGGAGCGGTGCATGTGCTCCATGTGGGAGAAAAGAGAGGAGTGCAGGCCAGAACGAATGAAGCTTATAACTAATATAGGTCAGTTGCAGAGAAGAGTCCCAACGGTCTGAGAAACACAAAAGTGGTTTGTCACTTCAGACTGGCTACTGGAAAGATGGCAACTGAACAGTTTTATCTAACAGACACAAGCAACCTGGAAAAGTGTCCTCTCAAAGAATTCAGTTGTGGTGAGCAAAGGAGGAGGACCAGCTCTGCACAGGGGATTGCTCATCTCCCCGCCACCCCCTTAGCCCAGGGAATAACCAGCCTGAGATTTTCTTCTCCTGTGCATGTTCTTGTGTCGCTGATATGGAGGGGGGAGCATGGCTGAGACAGATATGCTTCTCTGTACCTCCTGCCAGACTTGCTCACTGTGTCAAAGCAGACAACAACAGAGCAAACAGATTAGAGAAACACAAAGGAGAACCATACCCCCACAGCCTTGAAGGACATGTTTTACCAGCCTCTGTGGGGGTCAGTGCTGCCAAGGAGACCCACATAGCCAGCAGAGAGGCATCATCAAGGTTCTGAGCTTGGTCTGGTGGACCTGGATGAGCCAAGTGCACAGCTGGGACTTGCTTTGCTCTACAGTGAGCTCCTCACTTCCCGTGATTTGCCACAGTATGAGTAAACTCTGCTTTCAGACCATTCCCAGGAATTTTCACAAATGTTCAGTAGCTGCAGTGAATGACTGAAAGTGGCAAATCCTGGTGAGCCCAGCATTTAGCCTTTGGACGTCTTATTTAATTTCTATTAAGAATTTTGATGTTATACAAGGTGAAAGTTAATCTGCTAAAATGACATCAAAACAGACATCCAGATTATCAGAGGTATGTGGAGGCTCTACATTTCTGCAAAATCAATGTGAGATGCTGACTTCTCAGCACAACTGAAAACCAGGACAGTTCTTCAATGTCTCAACATGGAGTTAGAAGCCTAAATAGACATATGTGTTTTGCTTTCTTTTTAAAATAGGCCTGCATTCCCAAGGCAGAGAATATCACCTCTACCATTTCTATCCGTGGTATACTGTTCTATGGATCACCATAATGCTCCAGTCCAGCATCTGACTGGCTTAATCTGATGTGTTTAAACTACTTCCTCCATAGGAATTCACACTGGGGGTCCTAAACCGTTAACAATGGTAATACAAAACTATATCCTAGGAATTCATGTAACTGCTCTGTGGACACAATACACCAGCTGGCTTTCTCT
This sequence comes from Podargus strigoides, assembly GCA_028020825.1. NCBI lineage: Eukaryota > Metazoa > Chordata > Aves > Caprimulgiformes > Podargidae > Podargus > Podargus strigoides. The sequence continues at coordinate 114,266,068 of CM051663.1, read as the reverse complement.
GAAAACATATCTAAAGTACATTTACATCTCATGGGATGTCTCCCTGGCTATGTGGGATTACAGAAAGAAACCCTTCTCACATTAAAATCAGTAGCCTGTTATTGACATCAGTGGGATCCAATGAAAAGTCAGAGGGACTAAATAACCTATCCCATAGACTAACTATTTCTCTTGTTTTGCTCAGGGTGTTCCTTCAAGAGTCTCTTTTAACTCTGATTTATTACCAATCATCAGAGAAATTAAAAGCTCAGTATTCCTCCTCTGATACCCAAAACTATTTGACAGAAGAGCTAGAGATGTCCTAAAGAAGACAAAAGTACATATAGCTGGCTTGCAGAAGGGTTACCTGCATTAGCAACACCAGATCTAAGAGAGTAAGTCTGCCCCAGCAATACCTCTGTGGCTGCTGAGGACCAGATGGCAGAAGCTCATGTTTGGGATGGATTGTGGCTTTAAATGATGGTACTGAATAGATGAGGCTACACAGGATCCTCTTCTCTGTCCCTATCTGTGCCCTTTACATGCGAAGAAAGTCTGATATCATAAAATATCGATTAGTGTCAACGTGAACCATCCTCACTGTAGGCCTCACCTTTCCCTCAGCATTTATCATCATGCTGATGCTTCCAGGAAGATTCTGAAAACTTTCAGTTCAGAAAAAAAACACAAGACCTTTCTCTTTCTTGCCTTATTCTTTGCAGTTCTCTGGCAACTGTTATGTTTACCTGAAAACAGGCTCTTTTCTTCTTTAAGAACCAAACCACAGCCACTGCACATTTTCTCACTGGAGTTTCATAAACCGGTTTGTCACAAAATAATGACTTTTTAAACTTGTGGATTCTGAAGTTGACCAGGAGATGCCACCTCATACCATGAGATGCAGATCAGGAGTGAGAGTCTGTTCTAGCTGCAGTCAGTGGCTGGATGGACAAAGGCTTTACTTTAAGCAAGACAGTTACTTGTGCCTGTAGTTCAGACACAATGGGCAGTGAGACTCGTCGTTTCTCTGATCCATTCTGGAGACCCTTTCCCTCTGCTTTGACCTTAGAGCAGATTCTGATTACAAAAGCTGTGCCATAACCTTTTCACCAACATTTTGTTTCCTGGAATATGCTTCCAGGGTTGGATGTATGTGGGAACTGTCTGTGCCTGATTTTGGATATGAATGGGAAGACAAAAAGAGGATTGCCATGAAGGATCTGTAGATACAGCAAAGGAGAAGGAATGGCTATATACTTCTGAATAAGTGGGTCTCAAATTGGGTTTCTGTGGTGTATGGTTATGCAGGAGTAAGTGTGTGTAGAGACATGTATTTATTTACATAAAAGATGGTCCAGCATGGAGGGAGCTGGGAATTAGAGATCAAGTGTAGAAAAGTGTGTACTCAGTAGTGGAAAAGTATGAGTGACAGCAGTGGGAGGGCGGATAGTGTCTTTAGTTTAACATAGTTATGCAAATACATGGGGATAGACATGCTGGTGGGATGAGAGAATGTTCTCACAACTGGTTTTCTCTGATAGCATCACTCAGTAAGTTTGTATCTACATGTATGCACACATCCTCACTGAGGATACTTTACCAAACACTGGAATTCCAGCTACAGTGACTGGTTAGCAGCCTGCCCTCTGCTAGAGCTAATGGGCTGCAGACATTGATTTTTTTTTTTTCCTATTGATTAGGAGGCTGCTGTACATACAAACCTCAGCACAGCATGGAAGGAGAAAGCGAGGCAAAACAGTTCGCATCCCAGCAATTCATCATGGCAGAAAATTCATCCTGGGAATCCTTGTCTCCCACTATCTTTTTCAAGTAAAGGAAGCCTTTCCCTTTTTGAAGGAATCAACCCATAGAGCTCATGATATAACACTTTTTTTTCCCCAGCCCTCTTCAAGTAGCAAATATTTCAAAGATTACTATTCAATGGAAGAAAAGGTTGCATGAGAAAAAACATGGAAAGCACAGGAGTTCTAGCTTCAAGATTTCTCAGGTATCCATGGGTACTCATTTATGGCAGCACTCAGATCCCACCAAAACCGGTGCAAATACTTTGGTGGGCTTTGAGTTTATGTTCTGAATTTTTCAGTGCCTCAGTGTCTCTGCAAACTAGTGAACATGTTACTTTAAGAGTGTTATGAGGCTACAGGAATTTGTTTGCACATTTAGCTTGGAAGACAGTATAGGTCAGAAACTGAGGCAGTTACATATTGCAGCCTTATGACCTCATACTTGGTCCCTCTCAGAGTTCCATTCCTATCTAACATAGGAATTTTTAATGTACTCTCAGGGCAGCACCAACACAACTTTTGCATGGAAACCTGCTCATTTTAATTGTTAGACCTCTGTACCCTGTATCTCCCTTCTTTCTTTTTGGTCCAGCGTTATGCTAGAGATGAATCTCCTGTAGTACCTGAATATTTGATGTTTAAACTGTCTTTTATGCTGATCTTCAAGTTAAAAGAACATGAAGATAAGGAGAGGACCACTGAGGCTTTTTGCATCTGTATTTATCTCTCTGTCTCTATCTTTATCTCATCTCTATTTCTATCATCTCCACCTGCAATTCTCTGGCAAAAACAGAAGACCTCTTTTAAGAGTTCCATTTGCTAGTTTGTTAAATTGCTGTAAGAAAACCCCAGCATGCAGATACGATGTGAATAATATTTAAGTACTTTGGGACCCTTAGCTTTGGATGCCAGTGGTTACTGCTCTGACCACTCCCTCTGCTTGTCCAACTCTACAGATGTGTATCTTTTTTCAGCATTCTCCAGTGAGATCTCTTAAATATTATCTTTCTGCATCGTATCTCACTTATATCTTCTCTGCCCCATTGGCTTCCAGTTCTATAATAATTACCCTAACCCCAATTTATGTTTTCCTAACATCTCCTCTGATAGTGTATCTGTCTATTAACACCTCTGCTCTACCTGAAAATACAGCTGCATGAGCTCCATCTCTTTTACATCTCATTACAGCAGTTCCTGAGCTGGCCTCCCCAGGATGAAGATTCTTAGACACCAGTTTTCATATACTATTGCTGTCTGATTTTCTCCTGTGTGCTGAAAAGCTCCACTGCAGCACTCAATCCACAAACACTCTATTCAGTCCTATTGCCATCCCATGGAGTTGCTTCCGACTTTGTGCCCTTCATCTCCCTTCCTGCATCTTTCTTGTGTCCCTTTTTTTTCTTACAGCACTGCCCCTTCTCTCCACAAATAGCAGCACTCTTGGTTTGCCATTGGAAGCAGACTTCCTGCAGCTCCCTGTCTCATCAGCTTCTCATTTCAAGTAATTTAAAATGTAATTTAAAATCTCTATTTCCTCCAGACTATTAATTTCTCTCTCCTTACTCTTCTATAGATGTCATTCTGTGTTGCGCTATTCAGTAAAACGCAACTGTTGTAAAAATCCACCACAATTTTTCTTCTGTGTTCTTGTTGTCTATTATCATTTTTAATGATTCTTTGTAGGGAAGATGAAATCTCGGCACAGCATCTAGCCACAGCACAAGCAGTCACACAGGACATTCTGGCATTTGCATTGCCTTTGTTCCATTCTTCTCCTGTGGTATTTAGAACTATAGAGGGATTATTGTGAATGGGCCAAGAGTATATAAGTAGGGTAGCAGGAAGAGAATTATTTCTGGAAACTGGGAAGTGTAAGGCAGGAAGCCATGTTTAGTCCTGATCTTGAGATGTACTGAGCCCTCATAGGTCTCACTCCTCTTAGCCAGAGATTAAAGAACTCACCACCCTGTAAACTTGGCCTTCTTACAGTGGCAGATTCTTTGGGGAGAACTTGCCCCTCTCCTGTTGCTATGGTCACTTCAAACCAACCTTGTCAAAGCTGTAGAAATATGAAACAAAGGCAACAGTTCTGGATTGGTTTGAGGGTCTCTGTTTTGGCCCAGCTGCTGCTTCATCCTTTGTATCTGATTGGATTTGCTAAATGAAAAGCTAAGTAATCACAACATTTCAGCAACATTTTTCTTGTTATAGATGAGATCTGTAATTTCTCACAGTGTTGGGGTATCCTGCAAGCCGAAATCCATAACCTCTGCAGTGACTGCTTGCTCACCCTACTAGTCTCATGAGACTCATATACCAACAGAAGCAAGCTCCTCAGCCCAGAGACAACCGCTGTCTGTCCAGCCCAGCATACCCTTGACCCAAAGTGGCACTACCATATGTAGCAGTAAAATAACCGCTCGATCATATGGGCTACACAGGTGAGCCCTACGTGAAAACATATAGCATCACCCCTCCTCTCCCTCTCCTCTTTGAATGATCCTGTGTCTACATTAAGCTTGTACCCAAGGCTAAACTGTAGCAGTTGTTCTACTACCCGATGACCCCTCCCCAGCTGAGAAGGGGAATTGAGGGGGAAAAAAGGAGAAGTCCCAATTTAATGAAATATCAACTAATACAATCACCAACATAAAGTATACAAGGTTATACTCAGCCTGGTCCTCAGGATCAGCAGCAGAAGGCCAAGAAGGTGGAGCCCCAGGAAGGGGAACTCTCACCCTCAGTGAACTGCCTCCCTTTATAAGGAGCATGATTAAGTGGTGTGGGATAGACCTGTGAGTCAGCTTGGGTCAGCTGCCCTGACTGAAACTCCCAGCTGACTTGAGGGTACTCATGGCTTGCCTGCCATGGCTGGCCCATGGGTCTGGTCCTGGGAAACCAGGACACCTTGCTGTGTAAGCATGGGTGAGCTTTCAAAGGGCCTGAGACCTTTTCGCTTCCACCCCAGCCAGGTTGCTTGTGTGGCATCACTAGAAGAACTGTGCTACACTTTTTTGAGAGTACAGAGGAGCCCACCTTCCATGGAGCTATGAGCTCCACAGATTTCCAGGGTGCCTTTCCAATCCACACATGTGATGTTGGTGCCTGTTGGATTTGAATACCAGAATAGCCAGCTGAAGTTTTTTCCCTTCAGAGTCTTTCAGGCTCCTGGCCCATCTTTTCTACCCTACTTTGAAGCATGAGAAGACTGGAATACCAGGGTGGGGTTGGAAGGGCATGACCACAAACACAAAAAGAAAACGGCTCAGAGTCCCAAGAATTACTTATTCCTCCCTTATGCCTTCCCTCTTCAAGGCTCCTTCCTTCTTCCAGTGAAAATGTCTCAGAAGGGAACGTGAGGTCCTCACACAATCTCTACTAGCTTCCCCAGTTAAGAGCCTCACAGAGCCTCTTCCTCACTACAGGCCACCCCTGTAGATCCATAATCTCCCATCAGCTTAGGGGTGTTCTCTGTATCTCTCTGTCTCTCAAAGTCCTTTGAACCAAGAACAACAGTTCAGAGAGCCTGTTCACAGCCACCGTGCTCCACATCCTTGCAGCAGGCTGTACTCAGAGTGCTAAAGGTGTATTTTGGGCCACCTCATCCCTTGTCCATCCTCAGCTGTTTGGCAGCAACATGAATGCAGAAAGAGACCCCCAGCTCTGGTGGCAGAGGGCAGGGCTGGGAGTCCCCCCAGGTGAGGCTAGGGACTGTATTTGTCCCCTCAAAATGTGTCAGTAGTCCCAGCCTGAACTGTCTCCTATCACTCTTCCCTCTGTCCTTTCTCCTGCCTCCCGTAGGGCCTTTCCTGCCTGCCAGTGGTGATCTGCATATGACTGATGCCAGACACCATGAGTGCTTGCTAGTAAACACCCCTATCTTGGCATCAGCTGCAGGGACAGCCTGGTCCGTGCCCTCTAACTGGAGAAAGGATCAGTGGTCTGTAGGGCAGCCAGTGCACCCCCCTGCTACTTGCTACAGAGCCCTTCATGTCCAACAGTCCTGCGGGAGATTGTCCTGAAAGGGCAGTCCCAGTCTGCGCCCAGAGAGGGGGAACGGAGAAGAAATAAATGGAGTAATGAAATTGCAGCGTGGCTGAAGCCCTCCAACTGGTTCAACCTCCCAGCACCCCCTCCCCTCAGCCCTGCTTCCCGACACAGAACAGCAGTGAACCTAAAGTGGCTCTTCTGGTCCCTTTTTTCACCAAACAATGAATCCGATCAGAGAGAAACAAAATCGGTAGCATCAAGAATTAAATTATTTCTTTTCTTTATGATTGTTGCATTAATGAGCAGCTACATGTATAGAATCAGGAGGTGACTAATGTAATTAACCTGGTGTAATGATACTGCTGAAGAAGAGAGAGAGGATTATGACATACTTAGATGTCAGTATTGCACAATTTTGTAGATGTTCCTGGTACTATCAGGTCGTGTCTGACACAGGAAACTTAAGCAGTGATAGATTTCAGTCTGCATCCATTCAGCTCATGCATCTTTCTGTGCAAAATGAGGGTATGAAAGATGGATTGCTTTCCAGGGGCTGGAGGGGGGGAAGGGATTCAGTTTGGTGATTCCTTTCCTTAACAAAATAATAGTAATAATAATAAATCATCCTTTCTTGTGACAAATCTTACCAAAATGTCTGCTTCTCGGAGGATTCATAAGGATTTCACAGAAAAGCTATAAAGACAGAGTGGGAATGCAGGGATTCACACAATACCGGCCAGGGAGAGACAGAGGGACGGAAAATGAGCAACACCAAAACATATGCAACTTGCAGTGAACCCCAGAAGAGTGAAGAGCGAGCACTTACAAAAAAAATCATAAACAGAATAACGAGAGTAGCGAATGCTTATGTTTAAAATTACCCTTCCACGTTACATTTCACCCGTCTCCCGGGGAGAGAAACGGCGGAGTCAAGTCTCGTGCGGGTCTGGCTGCGGTGTGCGGGTTGCGCTTGCAGCTCGGCAAGGCTCCCACGGCGGGGATGCGAAGGAGGATGAGCCTGGGGTGGGGGCAGATGAAGCGGGGAGGGGGGAGAGAAGGGCAGAAAAGCGAGGAAGGGGGAGAGCCCCAGCTACGCCCTGCTCGGTGCTCGGCGGCAGCCGGGGGGAGCAGCCCTTCCCGGTGCCGGCAGCGGCGGGCCCGGTGCAGGGCCGGGGAGACCGTCCCCCCCCCGCCGCCTGCCGGCGCAGCGCGGAGGAGGGCGGCTGCCGCCCGCGGATGCTGGGTGGCGGGCGGCGCGGGCAGGGCGGGCGGCGCGGGCAGGGGAGCTGTCCTTCAGCACCGCGGGCCGCCGGGCCCTCCTCCCGCCCCGCCGCCCGGGGAGCTGTCCTGCAGCACCGGGCAGCCGGCAGCGCTCCTCCCGCCCCGCCGCCCGGGGAGCTGTCCTGCAGCACCGGGCAGCCGGCAGCGCTCCTCCCGCCCCGCCGCCCGGGGAGCTGTCCTGCAGCACCGCCTCACGCCGCCGCGGGGGAGCCCGCCGCCGCCGCGCCGCCGCCGCCTTGATGCAGTAGCGGGGCCCGGGAGTCGCCGGGGGCCGCCGCGGGGCAGGGGGTGCCGCAGCCGGGCTCCGCGCCTGTCCCTCTCCTCCCACCCCCCCCCCCCGCACCTCCGTCCCCTCAGCCGGGAGCCCCCCTCTCTCTCCTCGCCCACCTCCGCCGGGAGCGAGCGCCGCGGCTGTGCGGAAAAGCCATGGGAGGCGAGACCTCGGCACCTGTTCAGCTGAAATCAAGGGCTTACAGTATACTGGGCACTCGGGCTTGGTGGTAGGAGCGAGCGAAAGGAAGGAGAAGCAAGCAAGAGAAAGTGAGAGAGGATTGAAGCGACTGCTGCTGCCGGGGGAAAAAAAAAATAAAAAAAATAAAAACCCAAGGAAGATAACTGGGAAGGAAAAGGATTTTCATGGCGCAGGCTGCAGAGCTAAGCAAGAAGACTGAAGGTTGCATCTCTGCTCTTACAGTCTCTAACTGTCTAGGTCCAGATAATGAGAGATTGTGTTGAGGATGCTGCTGCTGCTGCTCCCCTGTTCACTGTGGAAGCCATCTCCAAATTAGCCATTACATATGGAAACTGGAGACCAGAATTTTAGAAAAAGGGATTAAGGCATCTCGTTTTGGGGGGGTTCTCTCTTTATTTGTTTGTTTTTTCTTGTTTCATTTATCTCTTCTTTTTTTTTTTTTCTTTTTCCTTTTTTCCTTTTTTTATATTTCAACCAGAACGTTTCCGATTTAAAAGGCAAGCCTCTTCCCGTGTGGTCTTTCTAATTTACACTCTTTACCGTGGGCTTTCTTATCTCCCTTTTTTGATATCTATCTCTCTATATATATCCATTATATTATTATTCGGAATTATTATTTTATTTTATTAAACACACACACCCCAAGAATCAGAAGGCGGTTGGGTATTTGTATAATGAAGAATTATGGGGCTCTTTGACAGAGGTGTTCAGATGCTTTTAACCACCGTTGGTGCTTTCGCTGCCTTCAGCCTGATGACCATAGCTGTGGGGACCGACTACTGGCTTTACTCCAGAGGGGTTTGCAAGACTAAAACTGTCAGTGAGAACGAAACCAGCAAAAAGAACGAGGAAGTCATGACCCATTCTGGATTATGGAGAACCTGCTGCCTGGAAGGTATTTGATTCTGGACCTCCACACGCTCCCCCCCTGCCCCCCCTCCCCTTTTCCTCTCCCACCACCCCATGTTTCTCCCACTCTCCAAATAAATCCCTGCACATTCCTCCATTTTCTCACTTCATCCCTTTCACCATGGACCGAGAACGGTGGGCTCAGTTACTCAGGGCACAGAGGCAAGAAGACAGGCGAAACATTCTCTGCTCCGTTCCCTTCTCCCTTCCTCTTCCCCACCCTCCTCCCCCACATCCTCCCCAAAAATTCACTTCCCCCCCTCCAACTGGAATAATGTGTGTTTTACAAAACCACCGAGAGACCCTTTCGATAAGCAACTATGCAGTCTGCCTGTCTTCGGCTTGTTCATATTGCCTGGGGAAAGCAATGCCAAAATGTTGTCTTATTGCTGTGCTCCGGCTGGAACCACAGAGTGAAATAATTGCTCTCTTTGCAAACAGCTTCTTTGCAAAGACAAGACTGGGACTGAGGGGGGATGTAGGGAGAGGGTAACTGCAAAGCACTTTGGATGCAATGATTAGTTCACTTTAGGAGGGAAAAAGAGAGAAAGGGAAGAGACCCTGTTATGTCCAAAATGCCTCGTACTGTAAATTTAACAATTCCAGTCATCTTGAGCAGAGTTCAGAGCATTTCGTAATGTCTGTAAGCAACCACATCTCACTGGGCTGGGTGCAGAGGGGTCTGGTTGGTGGCTGATTGGTTTGGGGCTAGGATTCCCCCCCCTCTTTGTTTGTTGTTGGGGGTGGGGTTTTGTTTGGGGCTTTTTCTTTTTCTTTTTCTTTTTTTTCTTTTTTTTAAGGTTTATGGTAAAGGTTAAAAATAAACATGTCTCTGAATGGAAAAATCAGCCTAAGTCTGACGTGGTGAAACTGAACAGCAACTCAGTGACATGTCTGATGGCAGAAGAGACACCACCGCAGCCAACTTCTGGAATTAGACATTCCTAAGGGAGGGGGAAAGGAAAGAGGGGCCAGCGATTCACTTTTAAATATGCGTTGCTCAGTACTGCTATTGGTGTACGTATGGGCTGGGGAGGTGGTCTTCACTTCAGCCTGTGCTGGAGGGATAGGGGTGACCGATGTAAATGTGTGATTTATGTTACACACGTAGCGAGAAGGAAAGAGCGAGAGCACAAGAGCGCACATTACAGCCCACTGTAAAAGCCCTGTTTATGAATCAGCTCCCAGCTGGAGGGTGGGCTGCCGGTGGTGGGGTGATTGTCATCCAGAGATAATGTCTGTGTCTGTCGGTGTCCACCAGAGCTGGGTGTGCCTAGAGCTCCCTGATGGGAGAGAACGGGGAGTGGGTACCGCAGAACTCATTTTCTAAGACCGGCACTGGGAGACGGAAGGCAGAGGGGAGGGGGGGAATAAACTATGTATGTCCTAATGTCTCTCACCAAAGCAAGCTAAAGCTGCTGTTTGGAAATGGTTGTGTCCAGGAAGAAGCGCGAATTTCCCCCCCGTTCTTGGTGCAAACGGTTGAGTGATGGCTGGACATGTTTTGAATAGCTAAGTGACTTCATTGAGCGATGGTCTATTTGACGCATACTGCATTTAGTGCCCTTTGTCAACCCAAACTGCTGCCTTTTAACATATCCTGCAGAGGAGCTCTATGCTGAATACTATATGCTGTCTCCACACCAGAAAATCAATAGCAGTAAATTAATGGGGGATGTTTTAAGCACACTCGCTCACACACACGCATTTCCTCCAAATAGATAAATATAGAGAGATATATATTAATAAAAAATGAAAAGCCTTTCACACAGCTATTCATTACAACGGGGGAAGGACACATCTCCTTAATTAAAAATTAATGAGAGGGGAAGAGAAGAGGAAAAAAAAAAAAGGAAGCCCAAAAGCACAGCCATGCGGGAAAGGGAGGCTGCAGGGAAGAACTCCCTTCCCGAGCCATGTCCCCAGGCTGGAGGGCGGAGAGAGGCTGGGGTGGGGACAGGAGGTGTGAGGACCCCGGCTGGGAGAGTCAGTGAATTCAGATCATGTCTATCTGCCCACAGAGCGGTACCCAGAGGGACGCGGTCTGAGGGGGTGGAGGAAGGGGCGGGTGAGGTTTGTCAGATCTGAGGAGCTCGAGCTTCTCCTTTACATCTGACAGGACCCCACAGGCACTGAGGAGAAGTGGTTTGCACGGCAAAGGAAAGTGCCAGGATGCTTCCAATTAAAAGCTCCGAAGTGCCCCGGGTACCCCACGCCGCTGCACTGCCAGCCCAGTCCCCCTGCCAATGCTCTCCAGTGGCCTCAAACTGCAGCCCTGCATGAGGGATGTGAAATGCAGCCTGACAGCATGCTGCATGGTCCTGGCAGGGGGCTCTGGCTTGCCCCAGCCCTGGGAAGGCTGAGCTGGCCAATGCACCGCACAGGAGTGGAGCCCAGCTGAGTCCCTAGCCTGAGGGCACAGGTTGCACCACAACTTGAATAAGGGCCAGGTAGCAAGAGCATCTCATCAGGAGGCAAAACCAGCCCTGTGGCCACATTCCAAGCAGGACCTGGGCATGGATTTGCCTCATGGGCCAGCAGGACACAGGTCTGGCACCGCCACTGCTGAGATGCCTCCACTCATCTTCCTGCAGCCCCAAAGCCAGCATGGGCTGGTGGCTGGTGCTCTTGTGCTCCCACAGTCAAATATCCCCACCAGTCCCTGGGCGGCAGGTCTCTTACTGTCATGTCTGATCTGCTTGCCGAGGGATTATCTTCTTTCTCAGCAGAGGGAGTCAGAAAGGTGTCCCTGGTTGACTGGCTCTCCCTGGTGAAAGCTGCCTGCTGGTGAGAGAGAGGGAGAAGGGTGCAGCAAAGACTCCTTTCCCCCATGATGCAGAGGGTGGGCAGATTTGTGGAGGGAAGGGCTTGATCCCAGGAGGCGGCAAAAAGGGCAAAACCCTTGGACTCTGTTCACACCCTTCCCACAGGGTGGCAAAGGCACCTGACAAAGGGTGTGGGACAGACATGCTCCTGCTGCCTGGGCCAGGTGTCAGGGCAGGTATATAGGGTGAGGGGAGATAGTCAAGAGGAGGGCAGGAGGATTTTTAAAATACAAATAATCAAAGAAGGAGCCCAAACTGTTTCCTGCTACTGGTAGGAAGCCTTTGACGAGCTTGTCTTCATTTTGGGGGATGTGGGGGAATGATGGCATTAGTCAACACTGTAGGCTGTCAGAGACGGTGGACTCCGCATGTTCAAAATATTGTGCTAAATTGTCTTTTCTCTTCTTGGCCAAGATATCCAATAGGAAAAATGGATGTGGGGACTCAGTCTCGGGCTGTACGCACAGATACATTGTGGTCAGAATTGCAAGCTCCTCTTGAACAATTTGGTCCCCAGGCTTTTGATTTTCAAGGTCCTCTCTCTCCAGTCATTCCGTTTCCTACAAGGGACTTTCAGTCAGCATTTCCAGATCTTTGTATTGCTCCAAAGAGGAATGTCATGTGGGATATTCCTCCTCTATTGAGATTTCTTTCTCCCCTTTCTTGTGTCCTAGAGTGAGCCTCTGTTCCACTGTGGAGCTAAAGGAGAAAGGTGGTGACAGTTCTCATTATTGCAGATCACACTTCCTATTTTTTTCCTAATCTTGCTCAAGATTATCCTTTCTCAGACTTTGGGGTTTCCTCAGTGCGTCCCCAGACCATCCAAAAATCTTTGCCCCTCAAGAAAAATGGCCTTTTTCAGCCCTCCAGCTGCCTAGGCACAAAACACACACGTACACCAAGTGATTGAGACCTGCAAGCTCATGCCACACATGGATACTGCACGTCTTACAACTTTGGAATGGCTGCGGATCTTCCAGCCTAACTCCTTCTTGGCCCTGAATGCTTTAAAACAACTTTTTATTGTGAGTGATGCCTTGTCTAATTCTTTCATTAGCTCCTGTAGATCTCCTACAGGATCTCAAAAAGTGAGCGACCTTATCAGGGTCTGAAGCAAGCAAATGAAATGTATTTTGTATCTGTAGGTTATTGGTTTTGTCGTGTTGTCATTATTATTAGGAAAGGGATAGGTCTGGGAGGCTTTTATACCAAGGAGGAGGGAGAAAAGAGTCCAGGACAGGCAGGCATGAGTGATGCGCATGGGGTTAGACATCCCTGTGGATGTGATTGGTGTGAAGGCAAGTAATTGAATGGATGCTGGTGCAGAAAATAATTCCCGCCTAGAGACCCTTCCCAAGGAAAATTAATGAGCTGATCTGTTCCCTTTCCAGCTTGTTATAGCTGAACAGCGCATGAGAGTTAAGTGCAGTTTCAGTGTTTGCAACAATGAAGAGCTGACAGCAAAGTGAGGCAGGGAACGGGCAGTGGAAGAGCTTCTGCCAGACAATTCTGGCACTGCGTTGCTTCCTCATGCTGCCTTCTCCCACTGCTGTTCGCTTCTGGGCCACCTCTTTCCTTTCATGGCCATCTTATGAGCGTTTTTTCCCTTATCTTCTCTCTTACCTTTCTTGATTTCCATTCTTTTACCCTTTGTTTCTGTCAGAACCCCTAGTTGTGCACTGCAGAGTTGCCTGCCATCCTACTTCCAAGGATCCCTAAATCTACCAGGGTCCTTTCCTCTGACTCTTGCTGTCCTAATCCAGGGGCTTTTCAGAACACGCACTGAAAATAGCAATAGATTAAGTCAGGGTCTCCACATCTTCACAGTTCAGGACCAGGAGCAGCCCAGCACAGCCCTGAGATGCAGCAGGAGGCAATGACCCTGCACAGAGCTGATTGCTGCTGGCATTGCATCTGCCAGGGAGAAAGAAGACAGGGAGCTGGACAGGCCTTGGATAAAGAGGAAGACACAGGGTTTTTAAAAGTGGGGTGGCAGATGGTGAGGGAGAATTACTCAGGATCTCAGACTTGGGTGGGTTTGGTTCTCCTCTCAGCTGAAATTCACACCTGACTGTAAATCACCAGTGAGACAGGGATTTGAGGGGCTGAGACCTGCAAGCTCAATTCCTTTGTAAGATTTGACAAGGAAACGCTGTTCCTCACCAGTGAGTTGCTAGAACTGAGTTTTAAATTGCTTTTAAATTATGAATCTCCCTACTGACAGAGAAAGAGGAAAGGGTTAATATTGTCCTGAAATGCACCAGAAATTGCCTTGCTGAAGAGAGCGAGAGCGAAATGCAGTGGGAGGGACATGGAGATGCAGTGTGGCAGCAGTAATGTATAAAGAAATAACACAGAGATAGAACAAATGTCTCTTTGCCAGGGAGACCAGGAGCTATTCCTATCCGGTGTTTCCCTTTTAACCCATCCCTTTCCCCATGCAGTCCTCTGAGCCCCCATCTCACTTTGCTGCGGTTCACTATGATCTAAGCAAGAGTTTTGGGGGAGGAGGAACCGCTGTGGCTCACCAGCAGGATCTCCATATTTATTTAATTTAAAAGCAGTAGCGAGAAGGTTGCCGGGGGGAGCAGGGAACATTTCAGGCTCTCAGATGTCTCTGCCCCCTGCCCCTGTTTTAAGAGCAAATTCCCAATCAAGCATACCCAGTTTGTCCCAGGGGGAGCCCTCGCTGCTCCATTCTGCGCTGCTTCGCCCTTCCATATTGCACTCGTTGTCAGGGGATGTGCTGCTGCTTTTCAGGGGCATGAAACCTTCCCCCTTGCTGGGGGCTCCCAGGGAGGGAAGGGAACGGGGCTGCAGCCGGGGCAGTGGGTTAGCAGCAGGGCTCTTACTCCCTCTCCTCCCTCCCAGCCCCCATCCCAGGGTGACAGCTACCTGGCTGGGGAAACAGAGCACAGAGCAGGTCAGGCATATGCAGAATGTATTGTAAATACAATACACCTAAAAGTTCTTTTTCCCTTGCCTGTACGACACCAGCTTTTTCCTCACCCTCCATCTTTGAAGTCATTCTATCCATCTCCATTTTAATTTGTTCTTGTTTCCCTCCCCTGTTTTTCCTCCTTATTTTCCTCTTTCATCTTCATGTCTCTTCTGTACTTTCTCTCAAAAGCAGCTTCTCCTTCATTATTTCTCCATTTCTCTCCAAGTTCGCCAAGGCCCATCCCCCTTGCTCTTTCCTCTGTTATATTATCTTGTCCTTGCTCTCCGCTGTCCCCTTTGCTCCTGCCATCTCATCTCTCTGTTGTCTTTCCTCTTCTCTCTACCATCTTTTCCCCCTGGCTTTCCCCCATCTCCCACACAACCATTTTGCCCCTAGCTTAATGACCCCATCCTTTTGGAGCTGTGCTGCCTCTCCACTCTAAAGCAACTCTTTTCCAGCCCCTCTCTGACTCTTCCCATCCTCCTTTCTCTGGCCAGTGTCCCCCCTCCTTGAAACAGTGTATGACACTGGTTGCTGTTGCTGTTTTCTCTTGCCCCCAGGGCAGCCTGGTTACCTCTGAGGGGGTGAGACCCAAGTCCCTCCTGCTCCCCTCATAGCTCATTTCCTGTGGTGAAGTCAACATCCCTCCACTTTGCTGCCTCCAACTTCCCGTGGCTGGAGGGCTCACTGTCAGCCCTGCTGATGAGCTGGCTCATCTGCATGCAGCCAGCAACTGGGCTGGAAGGAGCTCACGACAGCCCTAAATACCCTCCCTGGCAACCCTTAGACATGGATCAAGCCAGGATCCAAATGGAAAATAAGGGTCTCTGTAGTCATAAGCCTGGGGCAGTTGTTGTGCACTACAGTGAAGGATCTCCAGTTGTCAGGAAGAAGTGTCTCAGCAAGTAGTCGTCCTTTTCAAGCTGTTTACAGTGGGATGATTTTCTCTGAGATTCTGAGGAACACCCCAGGGGGTAAGGTGTATGGGGCTGGGGGCTCTCAATGATCAGCTGAACAAACCTCAGTGAGTCCAGTCAAAGGGTACAGTTGGCCGGTAGGAACAGGGGGAATGCTACAGCTCTGTATGAACCACAGTGTCTCACTGAATGTCAGAAACAGGGATACTGCTGTTAGTGACCCAGTGCAGAGCACAACTGCAGACAGAAAACCCACCACCAGCAAGTCCCCAGGCGTTAGGAGTAGAGCGGGGGATCACAGAGAGTGCAGAAGCAAGGGTCATCCAAGGCAGGGGTTTGCAAAGTCAGAAGAGGGTTCCTAAAAGGGGGACAGTGACAAAGAAGTGTAGGAAAGACCGTGTGTACGAAGGCAGCCTGCAAGACTAGACATGTTTGCCTGGAAAGGGAGGTGAATGAGAAGGAAAGCAATTGGATTGTATTGAATAATGAATAGGCTAGAGAAGATGGATCAGTAGCTCTTGATTTCCCCATTTTGTAACACACAGACAAGAGGACCTGACGTGAGTCACCAGAGACCCAGTTAAAGCTTTCTCATTTGATGTGTATCAGGGCTATGGAGCTCATTGCCACTGGAGCTCCCGTGGCCAAGATTTTAACAACATTTAGCAAGCGAGTGGGCATTTACGACAGAGTTCACGAAAATTAAGCGTCCTCCTAATGGATGAGAACAGAATTTTGGGTGTTTTGTAATTCAGCAATTAAGCCAGTCACCATAAAAACTAGGATAGCATTTCACAAGGGCAGTCTATCCCCTATCTGACTGCCGTGTGGTTCATGCCTCTTCCCTGAAACATTTGTCAGGGATTAAACAGAGCTCAGATTTACTTAGTCCGGCATTTCTTTTGTTTCTAGATGCTATGCTATGCGGTTGCAATATAAGATGCAAACCAGGCCCCACATTTCTGCTGGTGTCAATGACTGCCCTAATTTGACAAATTAACAATGAGTTTAGGTATTTCTATCATATTTTGCTAAGAAGGATCTGGGATAGAGAGCAATTAAGAGCATATGGAATTAAGTGGAGTCCTTTTTCTTCATACCCTAGGGTATAAAGTTAGCAATGAAGGTGCTATATATGTGCGAAGAATTATTATTGTTGAAGTCCCTGCTTCCCAGAAAGCAATAGGCTTTGGGTCTCTTTGATGCTATCATAACTAAACTAGAAATGAGGTTGCCTCTTTTCTCTTGTATCTGTGGAAATGATTACTAAACTGGCATCTGATGACGTACAACACTGTAGTGTTTCTAAGCACAAGAGACAAAGGCCCAATTCTCTCCTCGTTTGCACTGTTGCAACCTCATGGGCTCAGATGGAGCCACGCTGCTTATGCTGTCCGTGTAGGTAAGGGGAGAATTAGGCAGAGGAAGGGCTGTGCGTGCTTTAGGCAGCCATGCCCGCAAGGTCACTCTGTGTCCCTGCTTTGCCAGTGTTTCATCCAACAAACCAGAGGCAAAATTCACTTCCAGTGTGAGTGGATGCAACGACCCCAAAGTTAATGAGATTCTGCAGATATTTATGCCGGCTGTTCACCCAGTTCAGCAGTTCACTTTTTTAACCATTTCCATTTTAATGGTCTCGCACCCTCATTAGAAAAATTCAACATGACCACCCTCCCTGTGGGGCAAAAAAACCCTCTTATGGACCCCTCACCTTGGATCGGTGAGTGTGTAAAATGGCAGAGGTGACCATGAACTCCCTGGCATTTAAGCTTCTCTTTTTTTTTCTTTCTGAATTTCTATCTTTCATTCAATCTCTTTTGTTTACTGACAGCTTTCGGTCTCCCAGCCCCATTTATCCTCTTTGTGTTACAGAAAAACTTTCCCATAAAATCCCAAAATACATAATCAGAGTTTTCATAACAAGCCCTACAGGATAGGTGAAATCCACTTCTGCTTCTGTGGCACAGCCTGCTGAAGTTTTTATACTAGCTTCCTATCAAATCAATAACTCCCCAGAGAAGCATATGGACTTTATCCTGCACCTCCTTTTCCCCCAGAGCATATGCTCCTACCTGCTAGCTCTGAAAAACAGAAAATGAGGGTGGTATACAAAAACCTGAGCGTGCAATGCCGTCCTATCCACGGGTAGGAATTTTTCTGATGTGTGTTTTTGCTAGAAGCAGAACAACTATAAATTTCTGATTTAGCTTGTTGTATAAAGTATACATTCTGTCAAATAAAGAATAACACTATCCACCTCCGTCCTCTGGATTTTCTATCCCTTTTTGATTTTTTTCTTCCCATTTCTCAGTTTTCATTCTCCTCCTGAACATGATTTTTTTTTAGTGCCTGTTTTATTTTTCTCCTCCCACTGCTTCATAACTACATTTCATTCTTAAATTTGCTATCACCCAGAGAACTTCTCTTTCTTCAGGTCGTGTTTATACTACCAGTATAGCTGCAGTGTGATGAATCACGCTTGATCACTGAATATTTCCCAGGTTCATGGTCATGTTCATCCAGTATCGTAGACTAAGCATTGTCAATCAAACCACTTTTGATCCAAATCTATTTACTGACTCCTGCAACCTTACTGTGACCTGTCCATTGTAACCAGTAAATTTCTAAGAACCTGTTCCTGGAGCTTTATTTCCTCCTGGAGATGTTGTCTAATACTTTTCTTTCTTAGTTTCTTTTTTTTTTTTCATTCTTGGTTTCCATTATTTTTCATTGCCTCCATCAGTCCCCTTCAGAATTCACTGTTTCTTCCTTTCTTCCCTTTTCTCTACATCATCTCTCATGTCTGCCATTTTCTCCCCCAGCCCTCACCGTTGAAGACATTTCTTCTCGTGTCTTTACATTTCTAGCCCATAGACTTCTTGTATAGGAACTACTCCCTTTGATCCCATACCATTCAGCCTCTATGAAGAGGTGGTGGAAAAGGATTGACAACTGTGTTCATGTGCATGCGTGAGCATCTCCTTTCAGATACAGTCAGCATGGAAGCTTGGTGGTTGAGATGAAGTGGCTTGGCTGTTACTTTTGCCTTTCAGACAGCCATGAGGAGTCATTTCTGAATGCAAGTGCCCCCCAGAATTGCTTTCAGAGTACAGGGTCTCAAGGGATCAATCATCAAGAATTTCTGCTGCTTCCTTTCAGATTCAAGCATTGCCCTTTTCCTTAGGCTGAGGGTCATGGGTTTTTGAAGGGCAGTGGCAGAATCATGAAAAAAGACATTTTTATCTTGCTCATTTTTGAGTGAATGAGTGAATGAACTGTGATAAATATTTTTCTGTATATAGCTAGAGCTGTCTCAAAGAAATGGCAGAGGAAACAGATGGCAGAGGCCCTTTATAGGCAGCTGCTGTTGTCTCTTAAGGTGTCACCATCACAAGAAAAGTGATTGTAATTAGGGAGCTTCAAGATCAGTAGCACCTGAAAGGGCTCAAGCAGAAAAGAATGTCATCCAGCATGAAGGGGATGGGGGCAGACAGAAATTAAATATTCATAGACTAAGGAATGGTGCTTGAGAGGTGAAATAAAGTACACAGAATAGGTTGAAGCAATTATTAAGTTTTACTGAATGACATGGCCACAGGACGGATGGTTTCCCTCTGTTTAGGAGTTCATACTTGGCCACAGAGAGTGGGAACATTGTAGGCAGAGTGAAGAGCTGGTGTAGAGTATTTTGGGGACAGCAAGAGGGGCTGGTGTCCAGAGGAAACAACCAAGTGAGAGACAGAGATCCCCAACTCACTGAGGAAATGCAGCTGGGGGAGAGGAAAGGCCCAGGAATAGCTGTCTCCAGGCTCCTCCAGCTTACTTCAGAGCATCCATGCAGTGTATGCTTTTGGGATGGGATGGGGTGCTACAGTTTGGTGCAGAAGCCTCTGTTCCAGATATTCCTCAAATAATTTGTCTGCCTAGAGCCCTATCATCTCAGTGTATACAGCACAAAGAGAAATTGTAAGTTGACCTGTGAAACAACAGAAGTGGAGATATGTAGCTGCTCCCTCAAGAAATAACCATGGCTAGGTTCCTTCACACCTTCTAGGCTGGAATGGATTGCACAGTGGGCCAGACCCCTAAGTTTTCCAGTCATGTAGTTGTTTAAATCTCTCCTTCTCCCTTTGTTCCTCCAAAAGTAGTAGCCATGTATTCCTTCCAAGGATGAGAAAAATCACAGAAAAGTTCAACAGGGGGTCTGGGAGGAAACCAGGGACGATGATAAAGTGTGTCATGAAGTGCAAGGATTTGGGGAAACAGAGCAGCTGTGAACAGGGTTGGTGTTGGAGATTAATCAGAGCTAAACATTGCGCAGTGTCCTCTAGCTGAGACATCTCCATTGCAACCCTACTCAGTAGTCTTGAAGGAAACAACTGCCAAGAGCAGAGCAGAGCAGCTGTTGGGAAAGGGAACTATAGAGAAACTAATATGTCTACCCTGCTAAGTGAACTGCAATGGAAACAGCAGCACAAAAAAAGGAAAAGCATAGGATTGTCAATTTTCCTAAATTTCAGGTGACCAGCTAATCATTGTACCACTCTTCCTCAATCATCACTCTTCCCTTCTTCAGTCATCACTTTGTCCATGTTTTCGTGGGCAAGCGTAACTCAGAAAGGTCAAGAATGGCTTTCCAGGAATTAATTCCAGGGGCTGTCTAAGATCGCAGGAGAAAGGTGTTTTTCTGTGTGCTGCATCACTACATGTTGGCCGACATTTACAGGAATAGTGTAGGGGAAAGTATTCAGAACAAAGCAAGACTGTAAGAAAGAGCACTGAGAGGATGTAACAGCACCAGGGCCAGGGAGTATTTATACTTTTCTGCAGAAACTGAAGGGGTGGGTTGTGTCTGGAAGTAGACTGACTCAGCTGTGGAGGAAAGCATCTCTGCAGGCTGGAATCAGAGGGATGATTGGGGCTGGAAGGGTCAGCAGCAGCTGGAAAACATCGCTGACCAGAAGGAAACAGTAGGCAAGAGGGGACCCAGGATTTGGCCACAGCATGGCATGGGGAGGTGGTAATAAGAATGTAGTGGGAGTGATAGAAGAAGATAATTGAGAGATATGGTCTGAAAGAGGATGATGAGTCAGGAGAAGCCCTGGGATTCAGAGGTAGAAGAGACTTGAATTGCTGAAAGAAGCAGGAAGATCAGCTGCAGCTGATGGATAGAGAGACAGATATCCTCGTCCATCTTCTCTGCCTAGTAGAATGGGACAGATTTACTCCTGTCTGATGCCAGCACCTGCCACCCCTAAAGGCCTTGTCTTCCTCTCCCACCTGCTCCTGCCCATGTGAGACAGAAAGGTTTAGACACGCAGAGACAGGGCAGGATCAATCACACCAACCAACGATGGACCTGCACAAATTTGGAAAGTGTGACTCAGTAGTCATTGGCTCTATGTGGTAAAGTCTGACAAAGGAAAACTAGAGAGAGGAGGCATAAAAGGAGCTGGAGTGTAAGATTTTTGTCCCCACTTGTTCTTGGTGCAGTAATTTATCTATATAAGCAACTTAAGGCAGACATGAGTCTGTCTACTGGTCTCACAGCTGTAAGCACATGAATTTGTCCTTCTTCTGGAGGCCCCCAGTACAGTTTTCATGGTACAGAACCCATGGTTTGGCCAGATTATCTTTGGTGAAGCACAGGAACCAAAATGTAATGCTTCTTTCTGGCTGCTGCTCTTCAGCACAGGGTTTCCAAATGTTTCACCTGTTATTGTCATTGTGCCATTGTGGCTGCACCAAAATGCTTCACATAGGGTGGAAACACCCTTATGCTAGACACTGTGCACACATAAAAGCTGTCATGCCTACATCAAAGAAGTGACAATCTAAGATGACAAATGACATATGAAAGGCAGCAAAGCAGAAGACAGCAAATGTGTATTACTTGTTTCCTCATTGTTGCTTTTGACATCAGCAAGAGGGTATTACACCTAGAACTGACTTCATCGCCTTCTCCAGAGCAGGCAGAGCAGAATGCAGAATGGGGCATGTCTGCCCAGCACCAGGCAGTGCCAGGGGATACCTGAATAACTTTAAGCAAGCCATCTTAGGTATTTCAAGACCTAATGGCTACTCAAGCATGGTGCTCTGCACAGGCAAATTAGCAGCACATCTGAGAGTTGTCAAGATGCAGCGCTTACTCAGATCTACTGCTTCCAAGACCCCCACGAGGTCACATTACGTTGTGCCATGGAGACTTGTAGTAAGAGCCTCTCTCGGCTCTCAATCCAAATCTAATTCCCATATCCCCATATGGGCATGCCCACGTGGTTGGAGGGTTTTTTCCCCCATACTTGGTAACCACAAGCAGTCTGAAAGGAATGAATGTTCGCATCTCATTCTGTTCCTGTGGGAGGGGTACTGTATTATTTGGGGTTCTGAAAGGGACCTTGGTCCCAGACATGTCTCTGGGTGCTTGAGAAATCTGGAGCCAGAAGATGCCATCACAGCTGGATTTCTCCCTTGCAGTTTTAGCAGGCAGGGCTGAAGGACACAGAGACTAATCTCCATGTGACCTGCAGATCCTGTCCTTTCACATGAGGGCTGAAGCTTGCTGAAGAGGCAATGCTGGAATTCTTTTGCCCATGTGGTATCTGCCCTGGGGAAACACGGCCACTTCCGTCTCTAGGGTTGTCACTTACCAGTGAAAATTCATTGGATTCATGACAAAACTGCAGGATTTACCAGCAAAGAAATAGTTTGTTCTGAAAATAAATAAAATCTGATCTGGAGGTGGTAATTTACTCAGACACCCAAGAGATCACTTATTTTGAGTATCTTGTTTAATTCTCACTGAGACTGCTAGTTTTCTGTCATTCTTGATCTCAGTTTTCTTGGAAAAAAGATATAATGTGTTACATGTCTTCTTCCCCATAATAAAAAAAAAAGGAAAGGGTTCAAGGAGAGGAAATCTCCATGGCCATCGCATCAGTGAGCTGCACCACAGCAGGGACAGAAGTTGAACCCACATTCAAACAAATTCTTAAGACCTATATGAAGCCCTGCTCTTCTTTGGGATCCACATGAAGAATTAGATCTCTGCAACAGATACACAGGCAGTAGCTTTTCCCAAATAATGAACTAATCAGAAATACTAAAAATAGGCTGCATTGGAACATCGGTTCAGCCATTTGGAATGCAGAGCAAACAGCACTGAATGTGTTTAATGAAGTGAAAGAGCTTTGTTTTTAATCACTGAGCTATTGATAAATTGTTGATAGGTGATCAAATGTGGGCTTTGCTTTCAAATGTTGTGACTTCATGAACCTGCCAAGACCCTCTTGAGCCACCCTTGTTCCTTTCACTGCTAATGTAGTAGGACTTTCTGCCCTTTTCAGGACCTAAAATCAGAATAATTATAATGTTGTCTTTTCTTTTCTGGATAACAAACATTTAGCCTCTGGGCCAGTGATCAATTTTCAAGAATAAATGTTCATAATTGTACAAAATCCGACCCTGGGAATTGGGTTGGATATGTGAGAGAAGATGACAAGATGGGAGGCAGATCAGTTCACATCTCTATATCCTGTTATGAAAATAACACCAGGGCATTAGATTAGGAGGGTGGTGAAAGCGAATGAGGGAGAATCTGGTTTTTAATTTTACAACAGCAAAACCAGTGGGGAATTGGGGTAGAGCCTACAGCTGAAGGGAGATTTCATTTTCATGCAAGGAAGGAAGTAAACTGGGACCTTGTGGATGTTAGGCAACACGCAAAAGGAGTTAGGGAAACTGAGGCTCTAATAGGAAAAATTATGAGTCTATTATGAGGGTTGAGACAACACTTTTGAACCAGTGCAGTTCATGACAGACCCTAATGGCTGCCCTTCACATGTAGACTACATCTTCCAGCATGTCTGGATTATACTTGGTCTAGAATGACAGAGGAGGAGAAAAGAGTCTTAAACTATTGTCACATTCGCATGTCCCTGAACTATGTTATCCAGGATTTCCCCTAGATACAGAGTGTCTTCAGACAGAATTTAAGAAAAATTATTTGCTATCTGGTGTTATTGAATGGAGTGAAACAACTGGAATGAATTTGAGGACCAAGCCCTATATCTGTGCTCTGGCTGACATATGCTAATACATTAGTGATTTTAGCGGACAGTTCACTATGAACCTTGAAGCTATCTTTTCTTTACCTTCTAGAGGAGAAGAACCATAGTGTCTTTCTGATGGTCTGCAGGAAATCTCAAACCATATTTGAGATATAGTTTACACACTTTACAACAATGTTTTATCACCGGTTTGCTTAGTACACACAGTCCTTAACAGTTCTGTGTTAATGTTATTGGGGTGGGGGACATCATGCAACCTGTACTATGCCAGTATAGTAATTAATTACCTGAATGAAAAAGTATATTCTGATTATAAACTCACAAATTATTGAACTCTATCCTATTAGGAACCAGGTTTTCCTTTTAACCTCAACTGCAAACCAGCTGTCCATCAATTATGATGTGCTCATACCTTAGGGTGATGAAAGCAGCAGAAAAGCCTAAATGGGTTGCTAGAAAGTGCTACAAGTAAAATAGAGATGTATTTCATTACTGTTGGGAGGATTGGCCACTCTTTAATTGGATGAATCACCCAATGGGTGTGTTCCCAAAGCCAATCAGAGCGTGCCAGTCCAGTAGAGCCACAGTGAGCAATGCTGTGCTGCGTCATTCGGCATTCTCCGATGAGTGATTAAATCCATGTCATTTGTAATAAATCAAACGTTGTCACACGGTCAATCTGGTGGGCCATGCTACGTTATGGTGGTGATTTCACACTGGTTATGTCAGGTACTTCTGTGTCATACAGGTTTTCGCTGGGTCATGGGGTCATGCTGGGTTCCTCAGACACCATCTCCTGAACTTGCCAGGAGCCCTGCTGGAGTATGTCAGGGCAATGATGAGAAGAGTTTGCTGCATAGCCTTCTAGTACACCTGGTTACAGCTGCTTCTCATGGATGAAGTACCTTGTCCCTGGAAAATGTGAATTTGTCTTGTTTATTAGTTTAAACAGCCACGGTGACTTTTGTGATTTGTTCCCTCCAAATCAACACTTGACCGAGGCCCAAAACAGGCAAGACCTAGTCTTGAGCCAGTGGCTTCTTTTTTTTTCAGAACAGAAAACATCATGCTCTTCTACTTAATTATATTGCTGCCTTACTCCATAGAGTCAGAAAGAGATCCTGCCCCCTGCTAACATTGCTGCACATTGCTGTTTTAAATGCCTACTTGGGGATCATCCTGCTACAGGAAAACTCCCACACAGCCAAGAAATGCATCAGCCTCCCCTCAATTAGGGGATGTGGCCAAAGGAACAATACTACAAGTAACAAGATGTCATCTTCTGGGAGTCCCCTGCTTCTGTGGTAACTTGTTTTGAGTTATGATTTTGTCAGGTATATGTTAGAACAGCCCTAAGGTGACTAACTTGCACCAGAAACTAAGCCAGTCTCTTCTGTTCTGATGGCCAGAAAAACACAAATGCAGCACAAAGCCACCTTTAACCCTCACACCATCCATCCTGTTTTAGATATCACTGAGAAAGCTGGAGTCCCCAGCTTCCTTACAGAAGTCACTTTGAATGGCAAGAGTTTAAAATGCTGACATTTTTATACATAGCAAGACTCTTCTAGGATTTTTTTAAAGATCGTTATGGCCTCCTGTGAGGTCTGTGGGGTTAGCTGAGTAGTAACTGATACTTGCTTTCACAGAGAAGGAACATAACAATAGTCTCAATATCATTTTTAAACCTCTCGAAATAAATTTATTTTCCATGACACACATGGCACCTCCAGAATAGAGAGTGGCAGATTGTGGTATGAAAATTTTACTGGTACCAATCAGGATGACATTCCCAACCCACTAGTGTCATCGCTGGTCAGGTAAACAAAGATTTACAGATTATTTACTGGAAGAAATGTCCCATTTTTCATCAGCAAAAACAATGCTGCCAGTGACATTTCAACTTGTGCTTTCTTTGCATGCCATTGCTGTCCTCTGCTCACAGCAACAGAAGTCATTCTGCTAGTGCATAGTTTTTCACTCCTTGATACATTTAATCATCCAGTGTCCCTGGAGAACAAGAAAATGCTCCCATGCCCATTCTATATGTGGAAAAATTCAGACATAGGAAGGTTAAGTGGTTAGCCAAGTATACACTAAGACTGCGGCAGAGCTGAACTCACTTTTTGCCAAGTCTTAAGTCCATATCCAGGTCACTTCACCATCCTTCCAGAGTGCTGTTTACCTGGTCCCACTGGCTACCAGACCAGAGAAAAGCATTGCCTCTCTTCCAAGAGAGAAGTATGTAGATGATCTCTAAAGCACCACAGAAATGTCATGGATTGCAATCAGTAATGTATTAGAGCTGATTCAAGCTCCTCGGTACTTCTTGCAAGCTCCCAGATTCTTTGAGCATGGGAGGTCTTTGCAGGAGCCACATCAGATCTTGCTGGTCTTCTATTGCAGTCAGTGAATGAGCCAGGAAAAAAGTTATTCCCTCTGCAATTGAAATCAAACTCGTATTTTCCTCAGCAGAGCTATTTTGAGTCATTCATTATTATCTTTATTCTCTCCAAAACAAAGCTCGTTTGATACTCAGAGGTTGTTAGAACCAAAGGGGAAAGAGAGAACACTGGGGTATTGTTCTTGCTGCAGTTGCAGACTTACTTGGTACCTAAAAAAGATTTTATTAAAAACCAAACCAAATCTACAATGCTTTGAATGAGAAGAAGAAAACAGCAAAAGAAAAAAGAAAAAGAAAATCCATGCTGTTGAAGTCTTGGGCAGTGTCAGGGAAGTAAGACCTGAAGTTGACATATTGGGTCAAATCCATAGCTACTACAAGTGAGCATAAACCACTGATTCGTACGTTCAGCAGTGTCTCTGAGGCTAAAACGCAGATTATCACATTTAACCTTTGCGATGTAAGAAGGACCCAGTACTGAGTTCCTGTGTACATCTGCACAGATGGTGTTTAATAGCAACCACAGTCACTGTGTGTATGCTTTTCCACATCGTGCTGCATTCCAGCTTCCTCCTCAGACTTTCCATGTCAGTTGTAACCTACCTGGAGAAATTTTCAGCTGTGTATTTCTGCTGCAAAAGCAAGACATTGATATGCATCCACATTAACTTGCCACCACAGTACAGCCTCATATATGCTACGTGACACAGGCAAAGGCACAGGCTGGCACCTCACATTGCTTGCTTTCTTCCATCAGCATAAGGAATTATGTCACCATCATCCATTCATTTCTTTCTCCACCTGCTTGTCTGTGGTTTTTTTCTTTCTCGTTCATGTTCAGCAGGTGCCTTCAATTCCCAAACCTGTTCCCGGATCTTTTCCAATGTCAGCTGTGAAGCTAAAAAGGGATTTTCTGAATTTGATTGATCAAGTTGTCACAAACTTGGCTGGGAGCCATTTGTTGGACACTCATCAGATTGCTGCCAGAGAATCCAGCTGCTGCGTTTCCATTGTGCCTTTAGCCTCTGGAGCATAAAGAGAAAAAAAGGCACTACACCTGACTGGGCATCTCCAGGGATGTTTGAGGGGCACAGGGCCTTTATCGACCATCCCCTTCTGAGAGCTTGACCTGCTATTGCAGTTGCCTCCCTGAAGGCTCACACAACTTCCCTGGGTAGCTTAAGTGCAGCCTTTTGCAGAATCCTATCAGCAGGCATGAGCCTTCTGGCTTACACCTTGATTCATCAGGCACTGCTAGATGTAAAAAATTATAAAGATGAACTTTGCACATAATGTCTGAACCCAGCATCTCTCAGAAAATACAGATCATGAGAAAACAACAAACACAATGTCCCCACCCACTGCTTCCTCTGTCTTTGACTCAGTGGGGGATCTCCTACTTTCACATTGCCAGCTTATATTTTTTCTTTTCTGAGTGTAGTTATTCCCTCCACTAAATTAGGCTTTTTCTTTCAAAGACCATTCACTCCCCTCTCTGCTATCTGTTCTCTCCTGTCTCTTGATGAATTGTCCCATTTTGTTTCTCGCCCAAGTCTTTCTCTAATCCTTTCCGTCCCTATTTGTCTTTTTTCCAGCTTTTTGAAATGTGCATAGGCTTCAGCAATCCCAACACCTCAGTCTCATTGTCACCCATCAGGGCTGGTTCAAGGACCAACTACTGCCAATGATGTATGAAGGACTCTTCTGGCCAACAATGAGCAGGAATCCACACTGAAACTACTCCCATAGTAATAGCAATGTAATAACACCATGACATCAAGGAGAGAGCACAACTCACACAAAGGTCCCACATCAACACGAGGCTCAGGACCAGCTATTCAACAGCTGGCACCCAAGGAAGAGGCATTTAAACCTCAGGCTATTGTAGTAGCATTGCAGGCTCGATAAGTACAATGACTTTGAAAGAGGTAGAGATATTTATCTCAACAAGCTATTGGGGCCTTCAGCTGCTCATCTGGCAAGTGTTCAGAGCTGCTGGTTCTGGAGGACACCTGCCCACCTGGATCCCCTCTACCCTTTCAAGTTCCTTGCACGGAAGCTTGAGGACACAGGTTATCTTCTAGCTGTCACATGAGTCAGGGACCCAATGTGCAGCATAACCTGCATGTTTTTATAGAGGGAAACAGGTGGAAGCATCACATCATTTGTGGCTGCAGCTCAGCAGATGCTCCATTTGCACACTACAATTTATGAGCCATGTGATTTAGAGGGTAGAGGACAGAGTGCTTTGGTTTCATCAAGAACATGGAGTAAAGGGAAGGCTTTCCATGAACAGTCTGTGAATACAGCTTAGGGTATGAGACACAATCTTCCTACACTGACATGTGCACACACAGACCAATGCACAGATCACCCTTGGAGTAAGGATGACTCGATGGGGTCTTATTATAAATGATCCTTGGCTAACAACATAGACAAAGTAATTTATCGCTCTTCCTGCATTTCTGAATAATTTTTAGTAGGTTGAATTGTCCATAAATCTATTGCTGTTCTTTGGATACAGGTGTGAATCCAAGGACTCTCTGACTCTTAAAATGATGAAGTTTGGCAAGCAGAAATCACTTTTTAATCAAGGATTCACTCTTCTCTCATTTAAATACTGCAGGAAGTGGTGACACAGTTACAGGAAGTAAGGTCTGATTCTGGTAAACTGGGCTGAAATAACTCGCCATTTCCAGAGCAGGATGAAACACATGGCAATTATAATGCAAGAAGCTTTATGAGGATGTAATTGTTTAAAAGCTGATTAGGAAGAAGGGGGACTTGGCATCCAATCTGGAAGGGTAGTAGAGGGAGGGATGGCTGCATGGCAGGACTCCTGTTGATGTATGAATGTCTGCACCATGGTGGCATTGTTATCCCCTTCTTGTCCTGACAACACACAGTCAATGACACTTCAGGAGGTGGGTGGGGGACATCTGGTTAATGAGGAACAGATGGACATCATCAGACGTGCACTATACCTGCTCTTTCCTTTGCTGCTCACTCTCTGATTTCTCTGTTCTCCCTTGCAGCTGAGCAATTCCTTCTCCTTCCTTCTAAATGGGAGGGAGCGTTTGCGTGCTCCAGAGACACAGCAGTGAAAGGCTTTGGTCAGAGCCAGATGCAATACCAGCAGTTAGGAAATGTCTCAGCTGTAGCATGTGCCTTTCCCTGGGACCCCTACAAGCTGTGCTGCTCCCCACTTACCACATCCCCTTCCTGCTCCAATTCCTGGACCCATCATGATAGTGGGCAACAGAGGCCACTTTCTCATGTGCCGTTTCTTTGAGATGACTTTTTTAATGAGAAGGACTTTCTTGAAGTCCCATTCTTTGGGACTTGGCAGTTTACCCCACTGTGAAAAAGTATTTGTTTATCATCCTAGCTCTCCTCAGCTCATGGGGCTGATTTTTAGAAGAGGTGCAGTGATTAGAGCTGGCAACCTGAATTTCCCTTCCATCCTTCTGGTTCTCTCACAGCACATAGGTAGGATTTGTATCTGTGTGTTTTCATGCAGTTAATGGGTGCCCGTAAAGTGGGTTTGTTGGTCTCCCATAAAAATCCGAAAAGCTGAATACAAACCAGATCTTGAGAGAAATACAAATTCCCAAAGGTATCTCACAGCTCACAGGAGACACCACAGCATTCCTAGATGTGCTGCTACAAAGGAAATCTTCCTAAATCCCTGTGTTCCAACCAATGCTGACAAAATAGCAAAATAATTCCTATCAGGTTCCAGTTGGCTTTCATTAATACTGGTGGTTTTCATTGAGATTTTCTCCCTGAGAGATATGACAGAAAAGTCAGTCCCTAAACCCTGTCTCAGTCCTTCTTTATAACCATTTCACTTCACTACAGTTATGCCTGCTCACAGTTACAGAGTTGAACTGATCCCTCAGTTTAAGTTACATGACGTGCTTACGTAGCATCAGGACAAGGTTTTCGACCTTCTGCCTTCCTCCAATTCACCAAGTGTTTTAGTGTGGGTGAGCAAAGTCCCCTGAATCAGTCCCTTTCAAGGGCAACAAGCAGAGGTATAGTCAGCAGTCTAGCTGTGCTACCTTCTTCTGTCTCTCTAATCTGAGAGCTGTTACAGTGTCCCAGAATGGGATTAATTTTCTGTATAGGTCTGGTTTGGATAAAAGGTCTCTGCGTCCCTTCTGTGGTTTCTATTCTAGCTGCCTTTGAGACACATTAGATTTTATATTTAGGGCACAGTCACAGCACGAATGAGGAAGGAGATCTTCAAAGGAGGATGATTTAGGTTGGGTGAGGTGGAAAACAAGTTAATTCACTTGAGTTGATCAATTCAATGAGGAAAATGGACTGAGTCCCCATGGTATTCTCACCATAGCACACAAATGCTGAGTTAGCATCCAGATCCATCCTCTGCCAGGATCTTGACTTTGTGGGCAACTCAGAAATATTATTCAATATACATCCCAGCCAAAGCATCATGACTGTATCTGATTGTCCTTGGCTTTTCTTCCAAGATCTGTTCCATACTCTCTTTCTGCCTTTTCCCAAACAAGCCCTCACTTCTCTCTTATATCCACGGGGAGTTAACAAGCAGATTCTGACACAATGAGTTAGCAAAACCCCAGAAGCCTTACAGAGTCCAATATGGCAGGATGGGTCAACAAAAGGAAAAGCCTATTCATCCCTCTCCTTTTGCCATTCATCAGAGCCTCAAGCATTCCCATCTTAACTTTCTACTGTGTGACCCCTTGGAACTCACTTCCTGCCTGGGACATTTCCTTCATTACAAGAGAGGAGTGAAGATCCTGACCTCCCACTTGAGTAACCTCTGAAGTCCATAGTGGCAAGACTGTCTTTGCACTACTACTCTCTCACAAGCTATTGAGCATGGCAGTACAGTCTGGAACTGGTGTATGCTTCATTGAGTTCAGGGAGATCCCAGTCTAAGGATCACATCCAGAAGTCCTCAGGCACCCCTGGATGTTCATCTCCAGGCTTCACCATGCACATACAAATGAGCCTGTCCGGCCAGTCAGTAATACAACTTTCCAACTGATTGGATGGTTCTACACATCTTGTTTCATCTTAGATTCTTTCTTCAGACGCATCTCATATCTCTCCTTGCCAAATTCCACAGGGACAATTCTTTATGAAGCCCTCCACTCCCATAAGAGAAGTATCTGCCCAAGGTGACTGATCATTCAGTCCTGAAGTGGAGCTGGGATGGTCTGGGAGTTTCTTACCAGCATAATATCTCTGTTTGTTAGCTGTCTTCCCCTCAACCTCAGGGTGCAAGTCTTGACAATAACACCATCTTCAGTGTTCTACCTCCAAATAGCCTTCCATCTGCTGAAGAGTGAAAATCGGTGTCAGTGCACCTGAACTTGTTCCCTTGCAGGGAGATTTTCTATGCACTGCCCCAGATTTGTCAAGTCCATTATGAAGAATCCTGTTGTGCAGAACTTTGATTCAAGACACGCTGCTTTGTAAGATAAGTGCAGGTTGAAAGTGTGCAGCTGCATTCCTAGAGAAAAGGGCTACAATCCCCCAGAGACCCTCGAAGGTCCAAGGTAACTGCAGTCATGACCTCATTGCCTGCACCAGTCTCATCAGTGCAGTAATGTAATGAACTTCTACAAGCCCCACTGGAGAAGGGACAAAACTAATAATCTCGATCATGTCTTCTACAGCAAGTACATGCCCAGAAATGACCTGGCGTGCCTCTGAGGAAACCTTATGCCCAGGGCTGGAGAGGGAAGGAACTGGGGTTTACTGGTGGTTTTAAGAGTCAGTGGATTTTGGATTCTTGCCGCAATTTCTTGGGAAATACAAGCTGATTTTTCACTCTCCTCCAGAATGCAGCAACATTTAGTGAAGTGCATTGCTTTTGGGCTGTTGAAACTGCTTCACTGGGATTTCAGAAATCCAATTTTCCTGCTTTGTGTACGGCACTTCTCAAATGTGGTGGGACCTATGGTCACCCCAAGCCAAATAAAATGCTCCTGGCCTGAGTCAGAGTTCAGTTGCAGTCCTTTGCTGATTCAGTTTCACTGGTAAGTTGGAAATAAGAATGTGTCATAAATCTTAGGTGAAGTCTGAGTTTCCATCCCAAAATGTTCTCAGAGGCTTACCAGTTATGAAGAACATTATGACCAGCCAATGGGGTGGGTTAGCTGGAGCACTTATCCTTTTCCTATGTTTAGATTAGCACAGAAGTCTCTTTGCCCTGGTTTCCCAGGAACAGACCCATGGGCCAGCCATGCAGGCAGGCCATGAGTAGCCCTGAGTCAGCTGGGAGATCCAATCAGGGCACCTGCCCCAAGCTGACTCACAGGTGTATCCCATTTCACTGACATCAAGCTCATTATAAAAGAGGGGAGTTCACTGAGGGTGGCATTCCTCTTCCTGGGGGTCCTATCTTCTGATCTTCTGCTCTTGCTGTTAACATCAAGGACCAGTCTGAGTAGAACCTTGTATATTTTATGTTGGTGATTGTACTAGTTTTGTTATTTCACTAAATCTGTTTCTACTTCCACTCACGGGGCTTCTCCCTTTTTTCTCTGATTCCCCTTCTCAGCTGGAAAGGGGTCATCAGGTGGTAGAAGAAGTGCTACAGTTTAGCCCCAGGTACTGTCTAAATGTAGACACTCTTTTACTTCAATATATGGTGCATTTCAGAAGTCTGTCAATATGCTGCCAGTCTGGGAAAGTGTTTCTCTCTATGCATGTTTTTCAATCTGATTCCTTTCTCCTTATAAGTTCTCACTATAATACAAGTTCAGCAGCTGGATCCTGTGGTAGGATGAAATTTTACAGTTGCTCTGTAGGTATTTATAGTCTGGCCATTATCATGCTGTGTATGTATTTTAGCATTGGCTTGTCAGGCTTTCAATGACATAGCACTGACTTTCACCTCCAGTTGTGTTTGTTTAGATACTCTCCAATCACAGGGTAGTGGGTGTTTGTAAAGAAAAGGTTGGTTGGACTGTGTTAATTCTGAATCATAGGATCACTGAAGCCTTCAGGTGGGAAGGGACTTGACAAAGTCTCTAGTCCAAGTTATTGCTCAAAGCAGGGTCAGCTATGAGGATGGGCCAGTTTGCTCAAGACTTTATCCAGCTGAGGCCAGGTTTGATATCATATCCCAGCAGAACTTCAAATGAATGTGGTATATCGCTGAAGAACAGTAATGCTCAAACTTCCAGAGGCATATGGCTTTTTAAAAATTAATAGTCTGGTCTCAGTGGTTGTGCATCACACCTATGAAACTTATGCCAGCTCCTCACTCTAGCAGTCCTCAGTAGGTACTTATCAAGAATTGAAAATAGCCCATCTTAGATCTCAAATCAATATAAGCTGTAAACCCTGCTTGGGCCACATACTTGTAAGAAAGCCAAAGGAAGCACCTTATAGGACTTTTCCTAGGTGGTGCACACAAATAGAGAGGAAGCAGTGCTTTGTCTGCCTTATCAACTACAGAGTAGTCAGAGAGTAAGAGATGTAGGAAAATGTGATCTGCAATGTCAGGCCCCTTGGGAGCTCTCTGTGCATATTGGAGATTACAAACCCATGGGAACATCTCTCCTGCCTCTTGGTATGAGTAAGTGAAATCCCATGCCCCCTATTTCTAGCCCCTGCAGTCAGGTGCACATGGGGCTCCCCTCTGTCCTGGAAGTAAGTGGACTGCTCTTTGTGAGCCATCTATTACAGGCTTCTGCACATGTAACAGCAACTTAGGCCTTTCTGTTGGCAAGAATCTTCAACGTTAGTCTGGAGGAATCACTGTCTCATAACCCACCTGGGCATCCTCAGAGCCCTGGGATCAGGGACAGGTGTTTGAATCCAGTGAAGTTGCCTCTGGTCAGCATGGATGCCACTGGATTTGAATTCCTGCACTGAGACGTAATACCCTGTTGATGTCAGGAGGGAAGAGGAGAAAAATATCCTTCTGAAATCCCTTTTTTTTTGAGTCTTTATTCAGAAAATTGTACAACAGCTCAGGGAGTTTAGTGGTTTCATGATGCACTGCAGAGTGGACAGGAAATTTTAACAGTAACACCAACCAATTCAGCTGTTTCAGATAAAAACCGTTTTTTTCCCTAAACATGGCAAGGGATCACAGTCCCCATGTGCTGCAAATCTACTGCTGTAGGTCTCAGAGCTGCAAAACTGTGTCAGCCAGGGCTGCTCAATAGTTCAATGGCCCGATGGACAAATGATAGGATGAGAAACACAGTAAAAGGCAATCTGAGATCACATGAACAGCCATCAGCCAATGCCACTGTTCCAGAAAGCCCTGGGTTGTAATTAGAAACAGTAAGTATTTCATAAAGCAGTACCTCCTACTGTGATACATGTTAGATAAACACACAAAAAGGCTTTAGGCTGGCACACTGGATCTAGTCCAGTCAGGGCTGTCAAACCTGCAGCCAGAGGAGCCTTCCCAAATTCTGGTCTCCTGGGGGGAGGCTGCACCTCTGGGTGATACTGCAGGCTGATGCTCCAGAGCCACTGGCCACCAGCCTGCAAACAGCTTTGTGTAGACCCCTGGTAACAGATTTGGCCTCTCATATGATTGGCGGCTTCTCGCTTTGCCGTATGAGTGGCTGCACTGGTTGCAGGCACCTCCTCTTTACTGTCACCTCCAGTAATTCCTTGCATGCATACATACTGGTTACTATTAATCCTACTTTCCTGGAGCTGAATGCCCAGGCCAGCTAGGAAATAGGGCTATGTTAGAGATACTGTCCTCCAAACCTAATGCTGTGCAGCCAGGGAAACCCAGCCAAATGACTTTGCGAATGGCCCCCGATCTGCTTGCTCATATTCACTAGTACACCCCGTGGCACAGAGTATCACTGCACTACGTATGGCAGATGAGCACTTGGTGTTTTGTTGGTTTTGAAATGTGTGTGATTCCCAGGGCTGCTTGTTGGTTTTATCACTGTCTTATAATCTATATGTTAGGCATGTAATGGTGTACAGTCGCATGATTGATCCAGAGCTAGATGTGGTGACACCATTATCTCTTTCATCTCTCTTTTAAACAGTTCATCAGATGTTTGCAATATAAGTTTCCAATACCAGCTTTATTTACCTGTAGCCATTACTTTGCACTGCAGCCATTTCACTGCACACACCTGGGATTCAGTTTCAAGACTTCTCCATTCAGGAACAAAAGCCTTTCATGCAGCGAGCTACAGGAGTGGTTTCACTGGCTTGGACTGAGAAGACGAAAACTTATAACTAATAAAAATGCCAGCAAATTGTATACATTTGGCTGCATTCACATCTTGAGCTGGGTGAATTTGAGGCAGTGTGAGCTGCTGTAATGTGTCATATTCTCTGTCTGGCCAGTACATAACTCACACAACTTTAAACTACCTTAACTACTGCTGGACTCCCCCGCACTTGTCTCTTGCTGCCCAATAAACAGGATAGTGATGTGGTGCTTCTAATAGCACCTGTAAGACTACCCTGTACTACAACAGTAATGTTCTTGGAGCAGCCAAGAAAAGAAACACAGCTGGGCAGACCAGTAATTGAGAAAGCTGATATATTTCCACCAGGAGAAGGTAGCAATTCATACCCTCTACTTATCATTATCCTTAAGTATTGATTCCCCAGTCACATTTTCTTTGTTAAATGGCTTATTTCATCAAGGAGGGATTCTGCAGTTGCAGTTAAACTGGGACTGAGCATATACGTGCATTTGGAGTGAAAAGTATGTGAGCAGAATTTTGGAGTGGCCTCTAAGACTACCGTTTTAATGAAAACTTGACATGCCACATCTCCTTCCATTGCTAAACTCCTACCATATGAAGGGGCAGGTTACGCTCTGATGGACCTGTTGTCAGGGTGTTATATCTTACTTTGCAAAAATTACGTGGTGATTGTCAGATGGGCAAGGAGACAGGTTTTAGTAAATGTCACATAAAATATTTGTGTGTGATCATTCAGTTTACTTTAAACAAATTTGCTTCAATTGTGTTCCCACTCCATTTGTCTGCCTTCTGTGACTATTCCAGCAACATATTTACTGGCATGGATTTTCACTCAAACAGCAACATTTAAGTGAATACATTTGTAACAAGCAAATGTTGAAAGTATAATCAAGAAGTATTCACTCTAATGAGGCACTACTATTAATGAGTTAAAGCCACTACCAAACTGTTACTGAAAATTTTTGTCTGAGGGAAACTTAGCATTTACACACAATGACAGGAGAAGCAAAAGTATTTGTTTTTCTGGGCGTATTTCTGATATGTTCTGCCTTTTGGGGAGAGGACAATGGAAACTAAAATATTTTTCATTTCCAGTTGATGGCATAGGATAAAAGTAATTTAGTATATGTGTCCAGTCAGAAATGAACTGAATTTCACATCTCATATACTTAAAGCAATGCTGGTAGAAATGGATTAGCAAACAAAACAGAGGTTGAACTGCCCTTGTGTTGTCAAAAAATGTAAATCAATGAACAAATTAAGGGAAATTATTATTTTTCTCCAAGAATTACTTGAAAACAGATGGGAATGAGGGTTAATAGATTTGAGGGAGTGGATGTCTCCCAGGGTCTTCAAAAGAGAGAAAGGATTTCTATTGATTCTGTTGATCATGTATGGAATTGTACTTTTATATTGCTTTTCAGTCCTATCTTTTGTAACATTTGTACTGTGCGTAAGAAGAACATAGGCTGGCCTGAGTTCATAGTGAAAAAATACAAGAACAAAGGTTTTAAAAAACAATTGAAAACAAATCTGAGATCAATTGAAAACAAGAGAGAGGGGAAAGAGAGAGAGTCCAAAAAGCAGAGAGATGGAAATGTTAGTCCAGGCCAAGGAAGCACTACTGGAAAAAGATATGTCAACAGCTAGAGTGGTGGGACATGGAGGAAGCTAGTGCTAGCAGAGAAATGTGAGTAATGGCACAGACTAGAGCAAATCAGCTTGGAAAATAAAGGAGAGGAATTTGAAAATTTGCCTTGAAATGAATGGGAAACCAGGAGTTAGTGATGAACAGGCAAAGATGTAATGCCAGTTGCGTTTAGTTGTACATACAAATTTGGAAAAGCCCTGAGTAAGAACATTTCACAGGTCAAATCATGCTATAGCCATTATGACTGGTAGATTTGATGTTGTGACATACCTAGGTAGAGAAGATGAGTTGAAAATTCACAAAAATGCAGAACAGGTTTCAAACAGGAACAGGAAAGAAATATGTGTGTTATTTGAAGCATTTTAAATTGAGGAACTATTCTACCTGTGAAGGAGTTAACTGAGAAAAGCTGATACAAATCCAGAAGCTTTCTCAGGGAAGAGAGGCTGCAGGTAAGCAAGGAAAAGCCAGTGCAGTTACAAAAGGTATGTGTATTTGAGTACTACTGACATTAAAGTGGCTGGTAGAGCTCACAGGAATTTTTTATTGAAACATTTTTTGTCTGTGAACGTCAGTTTGTTGAAGCTGACACTCTGCAGGAACATACTTTCTGGTCTCAGCAGAAAAGGACACTTGGATCTGAGATGGGATTACTAGTTAGAATGAGAGAAAGAAGTGGCAATCAGAAGAGCCAAATAATTAATTAACTCATCTAGAGTACAGAAGATCCAGGGTGAAGTCTTTGGTGGGTGAGAAGAAGAATTTTTAACCAGTATCAACCATTTCGATACTAAGCATAACTGCTAGACCACTAGTTCTTCTAGGGCAGGGTAGTTTTCTCCCTTCCTCACAGGGAAAAAACAACTGAGGAGGTGTGGATATGTCATGGTATGAACTGAAGATCTATTTCGAAACTTCTAAAATACCCCGATGCTTTGCACCATCGCATCTCTCCACCCCTTAAGGCAGAAAGAAGACCCTAAAGCAGCAGTATCCTTGTGAATCGAGGACTCTCTCTGATGCCAGAAGTAACTGAGTTCTGTGTGGTCTTGATCAGATAGTATACAACTACATTTTCATAGGTACTCAATTCTTAGTGCCTCATCTGAGATATTTTGTGCCTACTGTTCTATTCTGTGTTGTTCAAAGGTGCTGAAGACCTACTGCTCCTTTTCAAGTCCTACAGCAAAGCAATTAGGTTAAGTTATTTCAGACTGGGTTCCCAGAAAGGAAGATGCTTAAAATGAATGAACACATAAAAATATTGGCCCTAATATCTCTGACTCAGCTTTTCCGTCTCTACAATGGAGAAAACGATGCTTACTGGTTTTGCAAAATGCTTTGAGCTCTATGGATGAAAAGCAGTATGAATGTTAAGTATGATTATAAGTTTTATTAGAAAAAGATTTAAAGGATCATTTATCCCCAGAGTAGGGATCCGAGTACAGAAGAGGGTCCGAAGAACTGCTTGAAAGTTGAGCAGTTGCTTAGAAACCAGAATACCTTCATCACAACGAATACCCCGAGACGGATGGAGTGGGCAACCATTTCACAAGGCTGCCACGAGATAAAAAAGAAAGGGGACCAGGCATCATTAGCCCAAAGGATATCATTAGATTTCTGCACTACAGTCTGCATGAACCTACAGTGAAAATGGACGAGGACAGTCATGTTGGAGAGATAAGAGGGAATGACTCTCTTAAGCACTCTATGAAGAATAAGGAGGCTCTGGGTGCTTGTTAAATGGAATGTCGGTGGAGGAGCCTGAGGACACAGCAGATAATGGCTTATTTTCAAAGAGCTGAGTAGCATACCAGAAGCTAAGGAATTACTGGAAACAGGAGTGAAGTAAAAAGCCCGAGTAAGGAGATAGGCCTAAATGATGAGAGGTACCTGGGTCAAGAGGAGCAGTTGTTTTCTTGAGCGACTGAATTATGTCAGATGTTTCCAGGGCTGCAAAGAGAGTAGGAGGAGAGGCATGAGAAAGGCTCAGGAAAGGGGGGTGTTAAGTCTAAGTGAGATAAATCAGGGGAATTTGTGATTGAAAGTATATTGTACTTGTCTGGAAAAGGGCTAGGAGGTGAGAACAACATGGGTGTGCTGGGATGAATACCAGCATCAGAGAAACAGGGAGGAAGGCCTAACAGCAGCTTGAGAAACAAAGAAGGAATAGAAACAAGACTATCCCTAATAAACTGCCCTAAGTCTCCTGTTGGACATGGAGGGGGGATTCATTCTGCTGTTTCTGAAGGTATGTCCCAAATGTTTGAAAATCAGAGACTGGACAAAGTGTCCCGAAGAAGATCTTGAAGGGATGAATTTTGTTTTGGTTTGGTTTTCTTTTTTGATGCAGACAGTGTTGGGCAGAAATGGAGATTAACTCGGCACAGCAGGTATTGCCATAAGAGACTGAAAGAGGGAAGGAGGGAGCCAGTCGAACTGGAGCACTAAAAAGCATGTGGGGAGAATGCTTGAAAGGAATCAAAGGTTTAGTGTAATTATGAGATGAAGAGACCACAGGGACTGGTGCAAATCAAGCAAGGCAGCACTGAGTAGGGATGGAAAAGTTGGGCTTGTTAGGACAGTCACAGAGATGAGGAAGCTGAAGTTGAGAAGCTGCATGTCAATAGTTGGGAAGGAAGGAGAAGAAAAAGAAAGGGGCAGCATGAGGAAAGAGTCACCACAGCTGAAGTAATAAAGCAAAGATTATAGGAAGTCTGAAAGATCAAGGAAGAGAAGAAAGTAGAAGAAATTCACAGGTAGAAAATTGCTTCAAGAGTGAAAGGAGAGATGAGCTGTTTAAAAGAAGAAAAAAAGGACAGAGTATCTACACAGAATTTCAGAGATGGGAGATATGGCTTCTCCTGGGAGGGAGCCACAGGAATGGTTATGTTTCTTACTCGTGCTGGCAGTTCTGTTCTGCAGGAACTACCCTTGGTAGGACATGATCTAGGGAAGTTGCAGCAGTATTGATCCCCTTGGGAGCCTGCAGGGTGTGGGAAATGCTCTACTGCAGGGGTTATCCCCTTGGCCACTTTTTGGGGAGGTCCTGAGGTTGGAGGCTATCCCACTGTTTTCATCTCTGTAGAAATGCCCTGCACCCTGCAACCTGTGGGCTGGGATGGGAGATCCTCAGCTCCTTGGTGACACGTTGTTCTGCTGCTGTGATGGCACCCATCCCACCACTCACAGCCAGCCCTTTCCCTGCCACTGCCTCCCCTTGCAGATTAACACTCCTGACATATCACTGATTGATTAGGCAGAAGCTGCACAGAGGCAATGCTTTACTGAGCTATTTAGACCAGATCACAAAAGCACAAACCCACTAAATTCTCAGAGCTGGAGAGGCCCAGCAGGACTATCGGGGAGGCTTAATACTCACACTAAAACACCCAGCGTGCAGCAGCTACATTATCTTTTTCTTACCTGCTGTTCCACTTGTGTCACTCTCTCTTCTCGAATCCCTGTGACGATTTCCAGTCTCCTTCTACATCAAAGTTCAGTTCCTCCTTTCATCTTCATGGCCTCACGTGGCTCTGCTGGAGCTTGCTCCCTCCTTCCTCTTCCACCCTACTCAGTGCTCACTCAGCACATGTCTCCCTTCCCAGATCCCCTTCCACCTCCCTGCAGCAATCGCTCTGCTCCTTCTCTCCTTTCACCACACAATCTTATTCACCTCCCTCGTGCCTGCCCACAGGACTCATTTACTGCAGCTAGTCTTCCTGTGTTAATGACTTCCACTTCTCCTATGCCCCTGGCAAGCTTTGCCCCTTCTGACTATTAACTTTGTTTACTATGTTACATCTTTAAAATGAGGAATGATTCAGAGATAGCCAGCCAAAGCCAGGAGCAAACAAGACATGAACATGCCATAGCTCAGCCTGTGACCTTTCTCAGGCACTTCCTTTCCTCATTCCAGCCTGCGCATCTCAGACCTAATCTTGTCCCACTGTTTTCCTACTGACCTCACCAGAGACAGGATCTAGGCCTCATAGCTGCTGCCTAACAGCTGCTGGGAGCCTCTTCTGAAGAGCTGAGCATCCTCAATTGTTAGCGCCCCAAAGGCTGGGGTCTTTGTACTG
This sequence comes from Podargus strigoides, assembly GCA_028020825.1. Taxonomy (NCBI): domain Eukaryota; kingdom Metazoa; phylum Chordata; class Aves; order Caprimulgiformes; family Podargidae; genus Podargus; species Podargus strigoides. The sequence continues at coordinate 114,225,537 of CM051663.1, read as the reverse complement.
TGAAATCCTGAGGGCACGATTCTGCCTTTATAACTGCCAGTAAAATGCCGTGTACACATGTTGGCATGTGGAAATACATAATAATGCTCAACGCTATGAGCAGACAGCATTAGCAGGGAAAGGCTTTCCCCTCCCACTCACCCTTTGTCTATCTATTTCTTTCCCGTTGTCAAAATTTAGCATCCTCCACTGAGAGGCTCCCTTTTTGCTCTGATGCTTGGAAGGCATCCAGTCCCAGCTCGCTCGTTTTCCCTGCCAGCCTCCACAGGTATTCTGTACACACAGCTTTCAGCTAGTCAAGAAACGCTCTCTCCTCTCCACCCCCCCTACAGGGGAATTTCCGAGTGCTGGGGTTGTTACAGGATCCCGGTGGTTAGGCAAAGTCATTCATTCTTGCTCTGATGTATTAACCATCTCTGCTCCATGGCACATTGTGAAATGCACTACAGGAAAAGAGGAGTCCTTCAGTAGGAATGGAGGGCAGTCCTGAAGAGGCATTTACACAATGAGTTTCACAGAGGAAGCAAGAGGAAAATCCACACTGTTTTTGGCTCCAGCTTGGCCAAAACTCATTTTTATGTTCACTAAAAGTGGTCTCAGCAGAGACAGCTTGGACCAGAGACTCATGCATAGAATGAATTTCATGTTTGAGGTTGACATGACTCTAATGTTGGCTTGGCAAAACCAAGACCACAGTCTTTCAAGGCTGTGCTGATCAAGAGGGCCAAGAGGACAAGGTCTTGGTGCCCAGTGTATCTCAGAGGTCAGTTTTGAAGAAACAGACTGGTAGAGTGAGATGTGGCAGCTGTGGGTAGCGTTAAGTGGATAAGCAGTCCACAAGGAACAGCTGGTCAGCTGTGCCTCCAGCAGCCACAGCTGTCCCAGCAGGACCCAAACAGAAGCAGCAAACGTGCTAAGGTGCATGGCAGCCAACATGAAGCCAGGTAGATGCAGAGACCAGGCTGTGAAAACATGGAGAACTATTTTCCTGTCCTGCAAAACTCTGACATTATAACGTGCCACGTTCTACACTGGGGTGGGACAAAGACAGTTTTTAAAGGCTTTTTTTTTTTTTAGACCCAAACCACAAGTTAGATGCACTGAAACTGTGAGTAAGCCAATAGTTCAGGTATTCACATTATTCACCTGGGATTCAGGTGATCAGGTCGAAGTGTCTGTATCCCTCTGAGAAATTCTCGTTGAAAGACTCTGACCAACTTTAAGAGAGAAAGACTTTCAGCAGTGGCTATATATAGCATGGGCAAAAAAAAGGGGGTTACTCACAGAGAGACAAACACACAGTGAGAGTAAAATGCTCCTGTCCTTGGATCTTGGCATATTTCCTGACTGGCAACTCCGGTTCAAAGGTACGATAATGACGTTAAGATCGAAGGTGTGCAGCACATTTGTTGTTGCTTCACAGACTGCTGTAGCTATAGCAGTTCATTAGAAACTGAGGAAGGGGCTGGAATTTCAGACCAGTGATGCCAGTGAAGAACTGATAATTTTTTCAAGGAAAAGTGGGCAAATCTGGAGGGAGTTTGGGTTTTGACAGTCTTTGGGAGACAAGTTCTTGTTTTACAGGCTTCAAAGTAGTGAAGTTTCAGTTCTGAGATCTACATTACCCCACATGTGGGGTAGGTATGGTTTGGTGTAAGAAGCTCTGATGGGCATGTCTCCAGGTAATACAATCCTGGCCACAGAAAGTGGCTTGGTACCTGGCTTGGACATGATTCAAAAACCCTGAAACGGCCTTTCAGGTTTCTAACTGAGTGTATCTGGGCCAGATCACATTAGAAATAATATTCCCTAGTCTAGTATTGTGAGTAAATCTTATCCCATTATGAATAGCCTCCTTCCCAGGATGCAAGAGTAATGTTATGTGTAGAGTTGCTGAAAATGCTTCAAAGATTAGCCCTAGCACATAGTTCACACCTATGGACTCTTCTGTAATAAATTAGCATGTTCAATGGATGAAAAAATATTGGCGCAGCAGCATGGCTTGCAGTCAAGCTTCAAAGGGGTTATTATGACTGAGCAGCAGTACCTGCTCCCCCGTACGCCTTCTCTGGCTGTACCACGGGTAGTTTCACGCTCCTCCTTCACAGCCTCCCCTTCAGCTTTCCCTTCCAACGTTGTCCTTCCCTCGCTGACCTCTACTCACCTTTCTTGTGGGCACTGTCCGTAAATCTAGCACACTTTCAACCTCCATGGTTTTCTTTTTAAAAGCCAGCATAAACTAATGGGATACACGTGCGTGCACACAACCGTAAATGTCTCATGATCCTGTGCAGCTATAAACCTCCCTCTTCTAAACACCCTGCTGGCACTGTTTGCTTGTTAAATAAGCCCAGTGCTGTGCTTAAGTCTAACTTTTGTTGTAAGCACTTCAGGAGAGGGCCAAGTCACTTCGTTTCCTTGTAAATCACTGGGGCATGTGCAACCCAGTGGAAATAACAATAATACAACTATTAATGTTCTAGTAGCAGTCTGTAAAAGCTAACACCACTCGCAAGCTTTGGCATTTGTTTTTTGCTCAGCTGCATAAAAAGGGACCTAAAATCAAATCTGTGCAATGTCTACTTAAACACCTAATGTTTGATGTGGATTATGAGTAAAGCAGCAAGGCGGAACAGCAGCAGCTCATCTGGGGACATTGAGAGCTGCAGCATAGCTGTGCTAACGCAATTTTATCAGGCTCACAGGGGCCAGCCACCCTGTTCAGCCCTGTGGGATATAGACTATGTCTACCAACACTCTGAACTCCAGCAACCCAAGTCAAAGATAAGCACGATGTTTGTTTTGTGTGTAACAAAGCAAACTGTGTGTCTTGGCTCTCTGAGCACAGTGGGCACTGCTTTCCTACAGCTTTCACAGAGCAGTCCCCCTGTTACTCTAGATATTTGCCCTGCCAGCAATTGCACCAAAATAATCTCAGAGAAGCATGAGCCCAAAATTGTTCAGGACCCATAATGCAACCCACACAACTCTTCACATCCCAGCATAGCTGGGAAATGCAAGAAACAATATTAAGCCACATTTGGATTCAGTGTTCAGGTTGATTGGGAAGGGGCTGTTGTGGGGGCCGTTTCCACCCCAGCTGCCTGTAAGAAGGGGCTTGCCATACACCAGGTCAACCCTCCACTCTTCCTGCCCCATCTTCCTTGCAGTTTCTTATTCTTTATTGCTTTAGGAGCATTGGAGAGGCTTTGGATCCCTTTGTGAGTGAGGTCCAGGTCAGGAGTGGATTTACTGGGGGTAAGCATCCTAAAGGGGTTTAGCACACTCACTTTCCCGTCATCCCAGGGTGCTCCCCCGAGCACAGCACTGGGTGGCCCTGGCCGAGCTGAAAAGCTGCTCTGGGCTAGGCTTCTCCCAAAACACCCGTGCTGCCGGGCAAGAAGCACCGACTGCTAGAGGGAACTGCAGAATTAGAAAGTCCTGACCTCTTCCTCAGAGGTTTCATTTTCCGGTTGTTAGTGGTGCATTTCAGGGCATAGATAGCACAGGGCAGAAAAGCTCCATGAGTGTATGGCCCTGCTCATTGCAGCTTGGTCTGAAGTGCTGCAGTCAGCAAGGCTTTCTGCCAAGGAAATCCTACGCTGAGTTCCCTCCTAGCCATCTCTGGTGGGCTGCCTGAAGGGACAGCAAAAACCCCAGTGTGCTTTCTGAATGGAGTAAGGGATAACCAATATTCCCTGCCTGGGTAAAGCCGCCTCCGCTCTCCAAGGCCAAGTGTGTGCGAGCTCAGTGAGCACGTAATGGCTGCCATGCTCTTCTGCAGAGCCACCACACCGGGGGATCCTTCTCAGTGTTGCATGAAGGGCTTTGGGTTCCCTGGGGTATAAAAAGTGCTAAAGAATACCCAGACCTTCCCTTGTTCTGTTTCCTCGCCTAAAATAAACTTAACACTCATCTGCTGGGCTGGAATACCCAAAACAGATTGTATGTCCCTGATGGAGCCACTCACCCCAACTCAGGTGACTGTGGCCAGACCCCCAGATCTCACCCAGAGACCATTAAAGAAAGCAAGCGATGCCTGTCTGCCCAGTCCTATTCCCAGGGGCAGGGAGGGTAGTGAGACGAAAGGTCCTGGAGACCACCGGGGCAGGGTTGCAGTTTTCCCATGGAAAGCAAGCTGAGGAATTCCCGCACCCTGTCATTCCCCAAAATTTCTACTGCTGCCTGTCAATTATGTTACAGATTTGACAACTTCTACTGCAGGCTGATGATGTTGCGTGGGAGAACACAGGAGACTTGCTGAGACTGCCAAATTGCTAAACACGAATGATGGGGGTCTCTCCCTTCCTCCATGTGTCTGAGCCTCAGAGAGGAAGGGGGAGGAGAGTGTAAGTGGCACAGAAGAGGGAGGATGGATTGAAAACTGCCTCTGTCATTGACTTGCTCCATTCTTTGGATTATTTCCCTGAGGTTCTTGGGTATTTTTATTATTAATAACTAATAATAATTTTTATATAGCGCTTTGCATCCTGAAGGACCCTAAAGCACACCACATACTTCATAAGATAATTACCAGCTGCAAGCTGCTGAAGGAGCAGCTCAGAGTCACACTAGATTTACACCAGTTTAACTGAGGACAGTGTCTCCCAATAGATCCAACTGGATATGTCAGAGACAAATGCATTGCAGAGTTGGAGATGAAAGATTTGAATTGCCTTTTCTCCTCCTTTGTAATTTAAAAATGACTAAGGAAATTGCATTCAAAAAGCCTTGTGAACACAGCATTACAACTGCAAGATTCAATATCTGTAATTTGGGAATACCCAAGCTCAAATTCCCACTTGGTTAGGGGCTCAGTCCACATCTGAACCAAGGCACCATACAGCTTGTGGCTGTGTCCCAGGCTGCACAGGCCACTTTTCATGGTGTAAGGAGGGCTGGTTTTCCCTTTTCTCTCACCCGGTAAATCTGCGCCTGTGCATAGTAACTCCCAGTCACCTTACTGCTGACCCAAAACATGACCTACTGTACAAGGTGAGCCTGGCTCTGTCCTCTGACGCACACTCACAGAACAGCAACACAGTTATATCTGAGGGGAAAAATGCAACCCAACAGGATAAAATGAATTATAATTTTTCTGGCACATGAATTTTTTCTGTGTGTTTCTGGGGAGAGACTCTGGGTCTTTGAGTTCAAGTTTGAGATGGTTCAGCCCCTATCTCCTCACCTAGGTAGGATGTTGTTTACATTGCTCTGATTTCTGAGAGTTTGATGTTGTAACTCTATATGCAAAACCTGTCCTAGTTACAATATCGTTGCCATGAGAGGGAAAAAACAAAGAAAAGAGAAGCAACAGCTCTTAAATACTCTCTTCATTCCATCCACCCCTTTCCCTCCAGGCTTACATTAGTATCTCCCTTCCTCTGACATCTGGATGTGCAGTCGCAGATTGGGATTGCCTGTGGTAGCTATGGAGCATCTCCTATCCTCCCACACCTTATGCACATCATTTCTCTCTCACTGCAGAAAATTGCATCACCCTTCCTGTCACTCGGCTCACAGTTGTAGTGTCACATTTGACTCATTACACACACACACAAATGTTCTTGCTACAAATTGCCAGTTGTGGGGTTTTTTTTAAATCCTCTGTAATATCTTGATTTCTTTCACTTGTCCTTTCTGTTTTGCTTGGACTCCTCTCCATGTCCTGATCAACTTATGCCTTCCCTTTTCTGTCCCCCATCCCAGCAGCTTCAGAACTTAAGCTGTGCTCCTGAAGTGCAAAACCCAACATCATGCCACAACATCTGTGTACAACTATTTACAAATCTTTTTCTCAATTCTTTTTCTGGTTCTCAGCACATTTAAAGACTGGTTCTGCAAGGCAAAGGCGATAGGTTTTACCAACTCAACTGATATACCTTGAAAACACTGCAACAGGGCTCATACGCCAAGTTCATGTTTTTCCTACCTAGAGTGACACTAGTCACTCTTAACAACTTTAGAAATAGTTTCTAACCTCTCTGATGAGGAATCAGAGATATTGTTGATGCTTTACACATTCACTGAACGACACAGGAAAATATCAGCTAGAAAAAACAAATTATTTCATTGATATATATATAGGAAATCATAACATGTATTTGTAATATATGTACATATAAAACTATTCTCAATTCCAGAATGTGAGCACAGCAAGGGAAATGTGAGAAATATAGCATTAGGAGGAGTAAGGTTATCCACAGCTTTAGATGATTTACATGTCTAATACTTTTTTGTGTTTAGTACTGTTTTCAGAAGAAATTCAGCTCAGGTCTGATTCTGGCAAAGTCTAGAAAACAGAGACAATTGTTTACTGGGGGGGACGTTTGTACCGGTTGTATGCAAAAAAGATTTTTTTGAATGACTTGTATTATTGCTGTGTTGAGGTTTTTCATTTGTAACTTGGACAGATGTTTAGCAGTCCCTGAAAACCAGCCCCACGCAATGTTTCAGATTGTAAAGCTCAAACGTGCTGGATTTGTGTTTGCCCCAAAATGAATTCAAGAGCCTTTGCCCAACTTTCTCAGCCAGTCTCACTCTCTGCCTGTGACAAAGCATGGGAAAATTCAATCCACAGTGAGGATATTTTTGAAAGTTACAACTCTGTAAAAAGAAGGTGTTAATAAATGGAAATCTTCATATAATCTTAACAATAGGTTTTGCTACCACTGCATCTCCACCCACATGCAAGGAATAGCTGTAGCCAGCTCTGAGGCTGAGTCTATCGGCTACTTGGCAGCATACAGCAGCATTACAGAGCAGGGTGGGAAGCAGAGGAGGGTGCCACCTCCAAGGGAAAAAAGCAGAGCAGTCCAAGATTGAGAGCAGGCACAGGGTCTAGCCATAATGCAGCATGGTCCCTGTTCGCCATGGCTGCTGCAGCGCCAGGCAGGCAGAGCGCTGCAGGGGACCATGTGGGTAACGTCAGGATGTGATGGGGCTCCTCTCCACTCCCACGCCGCCAAGGCTCTACGAGGGGGACCCAAGCCTCCTCCAGCAGCACACGTGGTGTTTTCTTCTGTCATTAGCCCCCTCTCCTTTGCTGGGTGACTGCAGGGAGGGCTGCAGAGAGCAAGCGAGGTGTAAGAGCTGAGAAAGGCAGAACAGGAGCCTGGTATTGGCTTGGATGGAACTTCCCTCCCCAGTGCTCAGTACTCTACCTCTCTCCTTCCACCTTGTCATCTCCCACTCAGTGCTAACCCATACTGGCTTCTCCCACTTTTTTCTCCCCTGTTCATCTATGTCTGCATTTCTTTCTCTATTTATTAACCATCTCCTGACTAAACTCATCTCCCCAGAACTGGTAATATCAGGCCATTTTACTGCTGTAGCTTTGGTCATAGCTAATGCACTGTGATGTATCCCTTCCTTCATGCTCATCAAGGCAGCAATGGTTTGTAAAGCAGCGTTTGTACCATTTTTTACTGCAGTAAACTCCCTTTATCATCTGAGCCTTGGCAACAGCTGTAATAAACATGATTTTTAATAATAAGGTGAGGAGAGCTGGTATAATGGTTCTACCTTGTAGGCAGGGGGGATATTCTTTCTTAACTATAAGATCAATTTCTATTTGCATCAGTTCTTTTACAGACTTCTTCACTACAATATCTGAATGATTTCCAGTGGCACGTTAAGTGATGGGGCTTGATAGCAGTCACATGTGGTTTGTTCTTTTATCCTCTCCCCAGGGAGAGAATTATGTATGCAACATACAGGTTCTGTGGCTAGGATTTTGTTTGGGGTTTTTCAACATGTGCACTGCTCCATGTTTATGTTGGAGAAGGCCAGATCAAAGCAGGCACGTTGCATTTGGTTGGGAAGGTGGCACGATTTCTGACGGTCCTTTGTTCCCATGGGATCTCTGCTATTGTCCCAGACTCATCCCCGCAGACCCCACTTGCTGCCCCACTGAGCTTCACCTTGTAGTGGGAAGTGCCTCTGTCCCTAAGAAGAGCTGCAGACTCTTTGGTCTTAAAACTACCCACCTGAGGCCAAAGGTATTGCCAGTAGCACAGCATGCCCTGCCTCTGTGCAGGGTCAGAGGTGGAGAGCAGCATCTGCTCGAGCCCCAGAATGACCATCCCTCATGGCACAGTGGCTACATTTGCTGCTATAACCCTACACCTTGTAACCAAGGCCTTTAAATGCACACTGAGGTATGTGAAAAGATGGCATAATTTTCATAAGGTGCTATCTATGGAGAGATTCCCCAAGAGGGATAATGAGCACTTTTGAAAAGCTGGCCTTTCTTTTGGGCACATCAGCACAGGAGGGTAAAAGATGTCTGTGCTCCCTGCCACCGTGCTCTTCACCAGCTCCAAATCTCCCAAAATGATGAGTGCTCTCAAGAGCTTCACTCTTGGAAGGGTAGAGAGCAGTCAAACAGTATTTCCTGTGCTTCCCTTGGAGCTTCATGAAACCCCACTCCTTTTTCTTGTAGTCATGTCAGGTCAAGCATTAAAACCAGAGAAACTCAGCGTCACTAGTATCATTTTTTGACAGGGCCAGCAAACCTCGACTCCTGGTTTGGAAGCCCTTTTCCAATACGTGTATGTAAGACGTGCCAACAGTTTGCCACGTAGCTGTGGCATTTGTCTTCCCAGTGTAGAGGCTGTCTCTGAGCCCCACTTTACCACCTGGTATCAAACAGACTCAGCTCAGAAATGGGTCCTGGAGCAGAAAGAAATGTTTGTTTGTGTCTAACTACCCACCCTTCGTGTGCTGTGTCTCGCATTCTTTTCAATGGGTAGATAGCAAATATTAGTTTAATCTGCAGTGAGGATTACTACTAAGGGAGGAATCACAAGCATGAATTTGGGAGACCTTTCACGTGTGAGCAGCCTTCATGTTTATCTGGGAGAAGGTCACATCAAAGATGAGCAGGTTACATTTGAACTGGAAGGTGGAGAGAATTATGTGGCCCAAATGACTCCACTGTCTGATCACTTTCATATTTTTAATACAAATATATCTTCAGGCTATCTCCCTGAGGCAAGGAAATACCATTATTCTCATTTTGAGAATGGGGGGGTTAAGTGACTTGCCTAAAATGATACAGGGAATGTGTGGCAGAAAGAGGTACTGAATCCTTGGCCAACACCACGCCATCTTTCTGAGCTTTTAGAGACAACAGCTATATCCAGCCCCCTTTATTTATTTCTCTAGAAGCCATCATGCCAAAACCTCTGCTAAATTAGAGAGTGAGGCTAAAGGAAAGCTTTCAGTGGATTGCTTTTTTCCATAAATGGAAATATCACAAATCATTCTGGGAAAACAGGTCTTTCTGTTCTCATTCCTCTTTGTCTGCTTCTCTCCTTTTGGACGTCTTTTCCTTTGCCTCTGGCTCCCAGTTTTCAGATGTTCAGCCCTAACCCTTCAAAAGTGTTCCTGCCCTGCAGGAAGGGAGTAGCTTTTCATTCTTTGGAACTTACTATTTTGTGATGGATTGCACTCTGCAGGCAAGCAGGACTTCTGAAAGAGACAGGGCTGCACAAAGCAGCACAAAAATAAAATGTATCGCCAACGATACTGAGCCAGGTTCTCATGGGGGGTAATTTGGTCTGACTCTCGCTGCAGCAGAGCTGACGGCTGCCAGCTGTCCTGGACAGACAGCATGTACCCAAACAATGACCAGACCAGATCGGAGGAGGTTTCTCTGAGGGCTGAACACACAGTTAGCATAGATTTTCATGCATGTTAGGCATTCAGTCCCTCTTGGCAGTACGGCAGGTTGACTGCTCTTAACATTCTAGCCAGACAACTTCTGTCCCAGTCCAGGCATGAGGAGGGGTGCCTGTTGCACCAGTCCTAGCTCCTCCAGACTGCATTTTCCAACGCTTGGGCAGGCAACAAGAAAATGGTGTGGATCTCATCTAAGGACTCCCGGTAATACCCAGGGGAGTTGAGGGATTCTCTGTGATTTTCCACAGACCTGGGCATCCCCAGCCTTTCTGTCCTGAGACAAGTCAGAGCTCCTCCCCGCCCCCTTTGCAGCCTGCACATCCCAAGGCAGGCTGCTTGAAGGATGCCCACATGATACACCAGGGAGAGGGAGCTTACTGTGATGAATGAGAGAGGCTGAGAAACAAGAGGAAGATCTGGTGAGTGAACACAAGAAAGGATGAGGGGACAGCCTGAACTGTGCTGGGAGAGCTACAGGGAGCAGGTGTAACCATGCAGCTTTTCTCCGACAGTCATGCAGGAGAAGCCAGAGAGCTCAACACCTGCCTGTTTCGGGGTTCACAGCATGAAATAGCTCAAGTCGGAAAGAACAGGAAGGGCAAAGGGACACAAGTACAGAAGAGACATTGCTCTTACTCCCTTGAGGGGGTCTCAGAGCCCTACACACCCTCCTAAATAATAATTTGCTCTTGCTCAGGCATTCAGGAGTATTAACTATAGGGTATCACATGATGGCTCTTCCCTCCCTGGCTCTGCAAATGGCACGTGCATCATGGGAAAGGACTGTTGTGTCAGACCTCAGCAGTGCTGCTGACCTGCTCCATCCCCCTCCCTGCGTGTGGCTGCAGCGCTTCCACCGGCACAGGTGCTAGAGAGGCTGCTGCACCATCTCAGCAGGCCACAGATGTCCATCAGAGAATTGCCAAGTGACCTTGGCATAAGAAGTGACATCAAGGCCTTTCCTGCACCAGGATGGCTTCTGAACCTTCGCCACCCATTGCTCACCTACTCCATGTGCTTGCACAGCCGCTGGCACCAGTGCACCCACACCATGCCCTCTTTAACACGTCCCCGTATGGCACAAGGCAGAGGAGGGCTGTCACCTCCATTTTACAGGGTGGGACGCTAAGGCAGAGAGAAGAAGTAGTTTTAACAGCATGCCTGTGGCAGAGCAAAATCTGAATCTTGTTCTCTTATATTCCCAGTTACCGCATTAATGACCTAAATTCTGCATCCTTTCCCCATCCATCGCCCAGAGGAGCTAGGAGGCATTGGAGGAGAGGGTGCAGTAGCACAGGCAAACAGTCAGCATCCACAGTCACAACGGTCTGTGCTGAGCATCAACAAAGCATGGGGGAAAGTGGGATCAATGCTGCCCCCTCTGCCCTCACAAACCCTGGCAGGTCTGAGTAAGGGAGAGGGATCAGCCTGGCACAGCATGTCAGCCTACAGTGAAGGGCAGCTCCTCAATGCCACAACATGTTAAGCAAGCCAAGGCTGGACACCTCAATGGCCAAGCACCCTGCTGAGCCACACCAGGAAGACCTTTTGGATGCTCAGCACCAGCAGCAGATTTTGAAAGAGTCTGCATGTCCCCTCACCCTGCGTAAGCAGCTGAACCTCTAACAAGCCATCACACACAAGTCCATATAAAAGACACCCTGCACAAGACACAGCATCTTTCCCAAGCAGCTTGATTCTTGCTCAAAAACAAGGCTCAAAACAGCAAGAAATGGAGCGGGTGAGAGGGAGAAGGGAGAGAGCAGGGAAAGGATGGCACAGAGTTAGGTGAGTTTCCAGATGCAGTGTGTCATCCCTCCCTGGCTGGTTCCAAACAGAAGGCTCTGGTTGTGCACCGGGAGCCTCGCCTGGGAGGTGCACACAGGCTCTGCCTGCTCCCCCAGCACATATGGGCAGGAGGTACTCGGTGTTCAGGATCTGCTGGGCGAGAAGCTGGAATCTGTGGCTGGAGATTTCCCTGGAGCCTCGGAGAGCAGCAGTGTTCACATGCATTGTACAGCACTGACTGCAGCCAAAGGACCAGGGTGATGAGCTGCTTGTCTGTCACAGGCAGATGGCCCCTTGCAGTCAGGGGCAAGCAAGTGAAAGGACCCCCTTCATGCTGTATCTGCCTTCCTCACAGGCATTTAAGTGGACAAGTAGCAGAGTGGGAATGTGGCAAGGGAATTTGCTTGGCTATGAAGCTTTTGTTCCAGAAGAGCCATGGTTGAGAAGCAGAAACTTCTTGAATGAGGTAACTGGATTGGAGATGAGTGATTAATAACCTTCTTCATAACCTTCAGTTTCAATCAGAGGTACACGGAGATGCTTTGTTCCTACTTTCGCCTCCTATTATTTACCTCTTATGTGCACACACACTCCTCTCTGCTATCTCTAGCCTCTTCATGGAAGTTGTTTGAACTAGTAGTTAAAGGCAATAGGTATCTCAGGAGCAGCACACACAAGCTGAAGGAGTCAAGCTTGAGAGCTGACCTAAAGGAACCCACCTGCCTGCCTTCTACAGCTATTTATTCAGCACTGCCTCCCAAAGCATCCCAAAACTTGCTCCAGCAAGGCTTGGCCTCAAAAAGAAACTCAGGGGGAATCCTTTGAGCTTGGTCCTTCCAGCTATTCCCAAATATTGGAAGGATCATTGGAATTCATCTGGAATGAACCTTCCAAGATATGACTGAGGGACCTGACATGGTCCCTGCAGATCTCAGCCTGGGTAGGGCTCGCCTGGAAGAGCTCTGGGCTCCTCACAAGCAACCCTTCCCAGAGGCAATGACCATAAGTGTGGTGGCTTCATTGTCCTCTCGCCCTGCACACTCAGCTGATCTAGCAGCTGGGCTCAGGGCCAGGGTGTCAGGTGGCTTTCCCAGGTTGCCACAGCATTTGTCACTCTCCAGACTCCAAACTCCTCTGGTGAGGGATCAGTCAGCATGAGCCACTTCAGTGGCTGACCTCTGGTGAGGGTCCCATGGGATCACCATGATCATCCATGCACTTCATGTGGACCCTGCATTCCTCCTTTCTGGACACATTACATCCATCAGTTCTGTGTTAATAGCCAGCCAGTGCATGAGTTCAGAGAGAACTGTAAGGGAAGATGGGAGGAAAAGTTTGGGGGAACCCCAGGACGTATAATAAAATTGCCTTCCACATGGACACCCCTGTACAAGCAGGAGCAACCTGATCCTTCAAGATAACAGTCAACCAGTGGTCATGATGATGATGATGTAGCTTGAGAATTACCTCTCTGGAGTGGTATTCCTGATATCAAGATGAGAGAGACACAAATGATGAAAATAAGAACCTAGTAGATATTCCAGATGACAAAAGACTGGGAAGATGTCACTGGCCTCATGCTGGGACGGCTTTGCTGGTCATGGAGTGCATGACAATGGGTGCCCCATGACTAAAGCTAGCAGAAGACCCTGTATCTAAACCAGTCTGATGAAACCAAGGGTGACCAGCCCAGCTTCCCTCACTCATGGTGGAAGATGTTATTCCCCCTGTGCAAATGATATTTTGCTGCTGAACTGCATGCACGCATTTGCACCAAGCTTCTTGTAGCCTTAGTCTCTGAGAGGACACAAGAAGAATTCTGATAAATGTATGCAAAACCAAGGAGTCATATGGAGAAAGTAGAATAAGAGCTTTTGTTCTTCTTGTGCTGCACCAGAACAATGGGATGTATCCTGCTTGTGAAATGAATAGGCAGCAAATTCACAACTGACAGAAACAAACATTTTTCCACCCAAACCTGATCACCCCACCATACACAGCACTGCTGGGATCCGCTGAGGCCACACCAGGTGAAACACAAACAACCAGTTACACTGGTCAAAGTTGAAGGAAGAGACCCTCATGCTTCACAGCGTGACCCAGACTCTGGCTCCTCTTCCCATCCCACCTCCCTCAGAGGCAGGCAGTGCTGTCTGTCTGCAGCAGGAGTCATACCCACAGGCCAAAGCCTCTGGTGCCCTCCACTGCTGAGCTAGGAGTGCTGGGCTAGGTGGGCGTCAGGCCAGATCCGGACAGCAAATCCCATGTTTCTGTGCAAAGAAGAGGCAGATACATGCATGAGTGTGTGAGGAGAGTACCGGGGCATTTAATGGGCATCCACACAGGAGCGGGCGTTCTGCCGGGGAGGATCACAGGGCGGGCACAAAGGGCAACACAGAGGGCGGCTGTTCCTGCGAGGCAGGTTTTGGTGTTCTCATTTGTTCTTTTTTTTCTCTTGTTCCCTAGGGAATTTTAAAGGTCTGTGTAAGCAAATCGATCACTTCCCTGAGGATGCAGATTATGAAGCCGATACAGCAGAATATTTCCTCCGTAAGTCTGCAGGCTCTTCTCCTTGCAATGGCTCATAGGTGCTAGCATTGGGTGCCTTTTGCTTTCTGCAGATAGGGTGGTGGAGATGCTGTGAGGCTCAGAAGGACAGAGGAAGTGACCCCAGAGCCTCACCACACCCTAATAACAGCTCCACTCTCACCTCCCTGGGGTCCTGCCCATGGGACAGACCAAGTTTTGAACTCATTGTAACAACCATTTTTTATTAATGGGAATTAATTATGATATAAATCTAGAGTCTTAATTCAAATCCATTGGAGAGCTGCTGAGTGGGCAGAAGGTCAGGGCTGGGCAAGCTGGGGCAGCATGAGTGTGTGTGATTGTGTGTGTGTCCTAAAGCAGAGGAAGTTTGTATTTCCTTATCCAATACTCTAGTTACGTCTGATTTAAAAAGTCAGCAGGACTGTCTCCCAGGAGCACCTATTTCTGTCTTCACCTTTCCCCAAACACCACTTGCCTACAGAGGCTGCAGATCTGACCTTTGCTGGTATTAGTGATTTTAGTGAGAGCCCTTTGAAAAAAAGACCTGGTGCTCACCCAGAGCCCCCCAGGAGAAATGCTGTACCCCAGGCACATGGCATCGCCGTAAGGAAACCTAACCTGAGCTCCACATCCAGCCTGGGACGTGTGGATGAAGCTTGCACTGCTTTGCACATGGGGAGAGGGAAGGCATCCTGGCCAGCAGGACAGATCCATACCATGTGTTGCCCTCCCTGATCACAAGTCAGCATTTCTATCTACCCCAGAGGCAGAAGCTTGCTCTTCCTTTAGGACAGCTGAACAAGGATCACTCCTCCTGTAGGTCCCCACCTTGCTATCCTGCCCTCCCTCCACAAGCCTAATGCCTTTTGACACCATGAGGAGCGATCTTCTCCCTTCAGAAATCTGAGATAAGAGCTTTCAACCTCCCAAGGTTAAGCATCAGAGGTCTCCAAAGATGGAGAGTCTTTCAGAACAGCTCCTTGTCATCCCTGCATGCTCCAAGCCAGACATGGAGACCCAGCCCTGCGGCAGAAATAAGAGAGATAATTTAGGTTCTGTGAGGCTCATTTGTATGTGAAAAGAGGCAGAACTCATGCTGTTTCCTCTTGTTTTCTCACACAGTTCTTCATCCACTGTAAATTGTAAATAACCCAGGGAGATCGCTTCTTTCAGATGCCTTTCTGTAGCATTGGTCCCTTAATCACTGCGCAGCCCCTGAATGGCAGAGCTGAAGACAGGTTTGATCCATTTTGGCACAGCAACTGTGCAGGCTGCCTCTGAGGGCAAAGCAGCTCTTGTTTGGGAGCGAGGAAGCTGCTTGCCGCATCAGCTGCACTTCAGAAAGAAGAGTTGGGGGAGGGGGGTGAACATCTCAGAAGGATGGATCTGTTCCCTCAGAGAGAACAAGATCTAAAGACAAAAATTGGCCCCCTGATGGTGTCCCCAGGGCAGAGTCCTTTGTAAGAAAGAACCAGATTCAAAGAGGGATCCGGCAAGTCAACAAAAGACTACTTGGGTCACTCCTGAGGGAAGTGGGATTTCTGCTGGCTTAGAGCTGACTGGAAAGGGACACCACGGAACAACTTCTTCCCAGGACTTCTGCCAAACAGGCATCCCTGGGCAATCTGCATGGGCGATGCCTGGCAGGAACAGCTAGGAAGTTATTTATTAATATTAGGCTAGTTGATTCCCTCATTCAGGGGACCAGGGTGATTGCAGGGCAATAGAAGGGCTTAGCCTTTATTTCTGCCACCCGTCCACAAGGTGTCTTAGGCTTTTTGAAATCAGACACCTCTCATCAGAGAGTAAGCAGAAGCATTCCCATGTTTCTTCGATAAAAGACACTCAAGTTAGAGAGCAGACAGATGACAGGAGGGAGCATCTGAACACCATCATGAGCCGCCTTCTCTTTAGACCAAAGGCTCTGGACCCAGGAAGACTGGATGAGATTCTGCCCCTCTCTTGCTGGCATGGTCCTCCTGAGGGGCAGAAAGCAGGGGCTGACCAAGGCTGCTTTCCTTCCCCATCACATAATTCCAGCAGCTCCCCACGTCAGCCGGCAACTTTGTATTCTTCCGACAGATGCGAATTTCAGAATTAAGACCCAGATAAAACTGACGTGGTCAGGGCCAGGCTGCGGGACTGACCAAGTATCCCTCTAAAAACCCTCTGAACAGTAGATGTCTGCTTGCTTACTGCCATTTAAGCTTTGCATTGTCAAATCCTGCCTTGCTTTCCAGAAGCTATTAAGATGGTTATTATCACTATCCTGTTCCCTGAAACACAGCCAAGCAGAACTGGAAAGCAAGCAAGGGAGGTTTCTCTCTGCCTTTTGCATTCCCCATGCACAGGCAGTGGGCTAGGTCCCCCCTCAAAGAGCCGATTGCTTGTGCCTGGTAGGATCCTGATGCCAACTGGGTCTTTGAAGTATGGTCTCTGCCTGCTTAGCAAAAAGTCCTGTGCTTGCTTCAGTAGAGTTCATTCTTGCAGGCAAGGAGGGATTAGCCTTCATCCTCCCTTCCAGATCTTTTCTCCACAAGCAGAATTGCACCAGCCTGTCTGATACCTTTCTTTATCATGCAAGGCTTCACTTCACACTTTAACAGCATATTTTCTCTTGGGAAGGGAGGAGGGAAGGCCTTCCTAGTTAAAAAATATTAATATTGGCAACACGAACCCAGGCAGACCATTGGTACCGACTGAATAGCCCACTAGCAGCGTGTGCGTGTGTGCATGTATGCATGGGTGTGCGTACACACAGTCCTGGCCTTATGCTGTGTGAATACGAAAGAGTCCCCCCAGAAGCTTTGGGGTATGTTTTGCATGCGTGTATGAGTGTATATGTGCATATATGCCATTGCCCTCTGCTGGCTGAGCTCTTCTCGTATCGACCGATGAAGAGCGTGCGTGTGTGGGAGCTGGCACATCCGAACCCATCACTGTCCTCTGGAAGGAACCCAGTCGTTTAATCACTAGGATAAGCCTCGCGTTTCAGTGTGCAGGGCTGGGACTTTTGCTTCTCAATCCTCACTGCAGCTGCAGAGCACTGCATGGCACCAGGAGCTCCTTCGCAGCCTTTAAAAAAAAAAAAAATCTCTCCTTGTGATGCGTGTGCCCTTTCGGGAGGATTCGAGATTGAGCGGCTCCACGGGAAGCATTTCGGCTGCTGCTCTTTGAAGCGTGGGCTCGAGCAGCTGTGCCCTGCAGGAGGAGAAGCTGGATGGTGCCAGGACTCCCCCTCCAGCCTGTAGTCCCCCCAAAAGTGGAAGAAAAGACAGCGTGAGGGTACACAGGCAGCACAGGCAGGATCCCAGCTCAGTCACCAGCCCCGCAGCCCCCTCCACCTCCCTGCAGCAGGCCACTGGCTTCACGCAGCATCAGCAGCCAGGGCACGGGAGAGCTGCTTGGGACTGCTCTCTTTTCCTGACACACTTTGTTTCTCTCTCCCTCCCTCCCTCCCTCTGTCCCCCGATGCCTTTATCCCTCTGAATTACTCCCCTCCTGCACGTTGCCCTCTGTCTCTCCCCTTCGCCCCCACCCACAAAATGTGCTCACATCCCCCCGTCCCCTCACCCTGGTGCCATTTCTGTGCCCCTTTTTCCTCTCTCTCACACCTGCGCTGTTCTCTCTGCCCCTCTCCCTCTCTCCTCTGCAGGGGCTGTTAGAGCCTCTAGTATTTTCCCGATCCTGAGTGTGATTCTGCTTTTCATGGGTGGACTCTGCATTGCAGCCAGTGAGTTCTACAAAACCCGACACAACATCATCCTTAGTGCCGGCATCTTCTTCGTGTCTGCAGGTAAAGGAATGTACGGGGCCTGATGCCCCAGAGGTGGGCTCCAGGGGGTTCAGGGCTGCCCAGCTGGGGCATCCTGCCCATCCAGGGGCACAGTGGCCTAGGGAGGAGTATGTGTGTTTCCCAGACCTGATGAGCCTCATTCAGGGTGAAAGCAGCTTCCCAGGGGTGCCTCTGGCAGAGGCAGGCAGCAGTGCCCTGCAGGCAGGGGCTTTCCTGATACTTGGGAGCTGCTAGAGGGAGAGGGTTTCCCTACATCCAGCATCTCTCAGGGACCAGCTGGGAGTGCAGTCCAGGGATGCAGCAGGCACACAAGGAGCGTTTTGCCTGGGTTTCCCAAGTAAAGCTGCCCACTGGGAGGGGATGGGTAGCTGGGGACCCTGCTGTCCCCACCTCCTGGGGGCAAGCACTCAATCTCATGGCCCCCATCACCAGGCTCAGCCCTCCTGACATCTCCCTCTCTCTCCCCCACCGGCTGGCTGGCAGGTCTGAGTAATATAATTGGCATCATCGTATACATATCAGCCAATGCTGGAGACCCTTCCAAGAGTGACTCCAAGAAGAACAGCTACTCCTACGGCTGGTCCTTCTACTTCGGGGCTCTGTCCTTCATTATAGCTGAGATGGTGGGAGTGCTGGCCGTCCACATGTTCATAGATCGGCACAAACAGCTGCGTGCCAACGCTCGTGCCACGGACTACCTCCAGTCCTCCGCCATCACCCGCATCCCCAGCTACCGGTACCGCTATCAGAGACGCAGCCGCTCCAGCTCCCGTTCCACCGAGCCTTCACACTCCAGGGATGCCTCTCCTGTTGGGATCAAAGGGTTTAATACCCTCCCATCAACTGAGATCTCGATGTACACCCTGACCAGGGACCCGCTGAAGGCAACCACCACCCCCACCGCCACCTACAACTCCGACAGGGATAACAGTTTCCTCCAGGTTCACAACTGTATCCAGAAAGAGAACAAGGACTCTATCCACACCAACACAGCCAACCGTCGGACCACCCCGGTATGAAACTGTCACCAGGAGCTGAAAATGGGGCAGGAGCGGGCATGAGGAGATGGGGTGAGCTTGCGGGGTGGAGAGAGTGGAAGGGGGCAGCAGCGGGGTAGGAAGGAGGAGGCGGAAGCGCCCCTTGGGAGGGTGGGGACCTTCCCAATGCAAAAAAAAAAAAAAAATTTAAAAAAATCCACAAAAAAACAAACAAATGAAAAAAAACAAACAAAAAAGCAAAGTATGAACAAGCAGACAAATAAGCGAGTGAACAAACAAACAAATAAATAAAAAGGAAACGCAAGGAAAGAGACAACAGTGAAAAAAAAATTATTTAAAAAAATAGAAAAAGAAAAAAGGAAAAAAAAGAAAAACTTTAAAACCGACAGAGATTTAAAAAATAGAAATAAATTTAAAAGAAAATGCATGATTTCCCATGTACCATTATTTTAACATTTAATAAAAACAGACTTAAAAAAAAATAAAAGGGAACCAAGAAATAACAAATGACAATAAATCAAGTGGGAGGAGGATGAGGCAGCTCTTTGGATTTTGGGAGGTTTTATTCTTTAATTTTATGGTTTGTTTCCCACTTACCTTTAACCCAGCATGGGCTCCTCGGGGGACAGGGGATGGGGTTTGGGCAGCAGCACCTTCGGTGTCCTTGGGCTGGTTACAGAGGATCCCAGGGTGCTGGGGTCAACCATGACTCACTCTGTTCCCCCGGAATCTGTGGGGATCTGCTCCATTCCCCCAGGATCTGTGGGGATCTGCTCGTTCCCCACGGGTCTGTAGGGGTTAAGAGTGACTCCTGTCCCTAGGGAGTGCAGGAGCTGATGCTGAGTCACCCCTCTGCAGTGTCCCCAGGGGGGGTCCCTGCTTCCCCAGCCCTGGGGACCCTGGGGTTAGCAGTGACAGTGCAAAAATCAAACAAACACAGTAAATAAACACACACACACGGAGACAAAAAAAAAAAGAACAAAAAAAAGGTTTCTTAAAAAAAAAAAAGTGGCAATTTTTTTAATAAAACAACAGCTATAAATAAATGTAAATATAATAAGTGGATTTACTTGCAAGAAAAAGAGATAGTATTTTTTTCTTTTCATTTTTGTTTTCTCCAGCTTTAAACTGTGAAAAAAAAAAAGAGAGGAGGCAGCAGGGAATGGGGTGGGAGGCACAGACAGCGGGCAGGGGGCTGGTGGAGCAGAGCTGGAGGGGTTCCATCCCTTCTGAGGATGCTGCTGCAGTTGAGGGGGACATGGGAGGCCAAAGCCAAGGGCAGCATGCTGCCAGAGGGGGGGTCACTCACGCACACGCATGCCCAGGCACGTGCACACTCTCCTGTGAATGCTCCGGAGGCTCCCCAGGGCACCCCCCAAATCTGCCCCCTAAGATCCCACCAGTGGGGCTGCAGCCATGTGAGGGCATGGCGAGGCCCACACAGATGCCCCCTGAAATCACTCCTGCCCCCCCTCGGCACAGCCAGCCTGCCCTGACTCAAAGCTGGCTGCAGGCTACTTGGCCTTGACACATGTACCCCCCCGGCCCCGATCCAGGGATCCCCCCACTCCCGGCAGCCATGCCAGGGAGAGGTGTGAAGCCATCAGGTGTCTCCATACCCGCTGGGTCATGCCCTCACCCTCCCCTTGCCAGGGGACCCCAGCCTGCTGTGGGCTCATCCACAGCGGTGAGGTGATCTGGGCCCCTGCCACCCTGCCCCGGGATCTCTGGCCTGGCCGCAGCCCCTTCTCTCCCTCCGTGCTGTGCGGGGGGAATGGGGCACCAGGGGTGCCAGGAACCACTTTGAATCCATCGCCCCCCACGATGGCCACCACGGACACAGGCAGGAGAGGAGGCAGCGGCGGGGGCCTCCATGACCCCCCACAAGCCACTAGCCAGCCCAGGGCAAGGACAGGGCCCCTTCTGGGTCTCCTCCCCAAGGCAGCAGCTCCCCAGGTGGGTGCAAGGCCAAGGGTTGGCAGGATGGGGCTGCTGAGCCCTTCGGCAGCTCAGACCCACTTTGCAACTTCTTTTTCCGTCCCCATTCCTGCTGCTCCAGTTTTAGGAGCCGCACAGTCCCCCGCTCTGGGTCCCAGTGGGGTTTCTGGTTAAAAGCAGCCTGATAGTCCCTGCACACACACATCCCACCCCGCTGCTTCAGCCCCCCCTCCCCACTCCAGGGCAGACCGAGGGGCAGCAGTGGGAGGGTGTCACCCCCCAGAATGGCATCACAGGGCAAGAGGAGGATGCAAGGGGCTTCGCTGGGCGTCCAGATCCCTCCACTGCCAAAATCCCCGCCCATAACCCCCCAGCCCTTTAAAACAGATACGCAGGCAACACCCTCCCCCCGTGCCTCCCCAAGGAATAAGTTAAAGGCAGTTTCCTGGACGCCAGCATAGAGGAAGGTGGCGCTGGGATTTCCATAGCCAGCCACCCCCGCAGGGAGCTGGGGAGCATTCACAGGGCCAAGTGCCCCCCCGGGCCCGGCGGGAAGGGGAGAGGGTGGGAGTTCCCAGGAGAGTGCCTGGAGGAGGCAAGGGATGGCGGGGAGCTTTTTTCCGAGGGTGTTGCTCATGTCCAGCTCAAACCAGTACAAGAAACCAACCTCCATTTTCTTTATTTCGTGGGGTTTTTTTTCAGACTGTTAAAAAGAAAAAAAATTTTAAAAAGAGAAAATGACAAAAAAAAGAAAAAAAAATCCTGGTACATGAAATAAAGATTTTTTTTTATAACTTGGTCCTCGTTTATGTGGATTTATTGTGGGGGACGGATTTATTGTCCCGCTGTGCCAGAGGAGTACCTGGAAACCTCTTTGGTGATTCAGAGGATGATCTGGCTTCAACTGTTCTTCTCAAGATGGTCCTCAAGATACAAGGAGGAAGGACAAGACTAGAGGAGAGGGCTTGGCCACAACTGTTTTTGAAGTAAGTGTGGGTAAACTCAAGTCACACATTGTGGGCTTTCCCTGCTGCCCTCCAAAACACCTGCTCCAACCCCTGTTTAGCCCCCAGCATCACGCCTCCTGTCCCCTTCCTCTCGGGGTGGTGTTACCACCAGGGATGATGCCCCAACTCCCACCTGAAGACAATGGCTCTCATGGCAGCAAGCAAAGAACTGCCAGCGAGCTCAGAATTTGCGCAGACTCGAGGGTCTAAAAGGAAAGAGAACAGAAAGTGGACCTAACACTGCTGGGGGGTTTTGTTCAGCCATTCCCAGGATTTCTGGTGATTGCCTCAGCAGCTGGGTGGGCAGCTGCTGCCTGGTGGAAATACTCAGCATTGGAGCCTGGAGAGGGGGGGATACTTAAAGCCAGAGTTGAAGACACAGAAATGGGTGAGGTGGCAGCAGGGCAGGGAGGTGAGAGCTCCACAAAGGGGACCAGGTTGCCGGCGTGTCCCCTCACATCCCACCCCACCACCAGCAGCAGGGGTGCTACCAATGCACTGAGATCCCCTCGCCCTCCACTGGGCTCCAGCTTGCTGTGGGACCCTCCATGGCTTTCTGGAGTGGACCAGGATCCCCACCAGACCCCATCACCACCATCTCAGAGGGGTGACAGGGAAGAGTAGCCGCCTGAGTGACAAAGCTCCTCCAAAGTCTGACCCACAGCAGGTGAATGAGAATACGAGCTGAATGAGTAGGTGGGACCACAGGGGTTATTTTAGTGGCAGCAGGGGGGCAGTGGGGTGAAGGCACACCCGGCTTCAGATGTCCTGGCAGACACCAATGGGTTGCAGTGCAATCACCGCAGTCATCCCTGCTGCCCAATGCACCTCACATAGGTTGATACTGGTGCTCAGCATCTGGATCCCCTGTCTGGCACCTGTGGGTGCCCCCTCCAGCTCACTCCTCTCCTTTGGGCCCCTGGTAGCACTTCACACCCACCCTGCCATACCTGTCAGCAAGCACATTTCATGGACCAGCCGGCGGGACACTTCACTGCCCAGGTAATTGGGGGCACCCGTCGCCCCATTTCTGCTCCTCCTCCAGGGACCCTTCCTGGGAACAGCCTTGTCAAGAAGGAGGGCGTGAGGAGGGGAGAAGCAGCAAAGCGGGCCAGGTGCTGGCTCCGGGGACGTCGGGGAGCTCCTGGCCTCACCACACACACGCCTAGCAGCCACTTCCCTGCCCCGTCTAGCTCACAGATCCCAAAGCCTTCTCACTCCCTCTTCACCCCCTTGCCTGGCTTTGAAGCAGGCACTGAGTGCTGAGTGCCCCCACCCAGGCATGGGTGGGATAAGCTGGAGAAATACCCCCGGCATCTTCTTCATCCTCCCTGAGATGTTTCCAACCACAGCCCACTGCAAAGCAGGGGGAAAGAGGGTGCTCCCTTGCTCCCCTCCATGCCAGTGGGACACTGGGAAGATGTGGCTACACTTCTCATGCAATGCCCTGTCCAGAGTGGAGTGGGTGCATGGCTCAGCCCCTCTACACAACTCCATGAGGTGCTCCTTCCTCGCACGGTGCAGATAGTCTTTTCCTCTCTGCTTCTCCCCTTCTCCTGCTGGGTTTTGCAGGATTGGGCAATGAAGGGAAACAGCTCTGGCCTAAAATTAGGCATGGGGAATGCTGCTCAGACAGAGCCAGCCTCCATGCCATAATAATTAATACTAATACTCAGCACTTATACAGCACTTTTCATGTTCAAAGCACTTTACAAACATTAACTAATTAATCTGTCATTTAAGTGATGTCTTAAAGGGGTGGCATTGAAAGCAAAGGGCTTGTGTGTGGGCAGGAACCCTCATTCCCCCTCTCTCACAGGGAGCATTAACACTTGGGTGGGTGCAAGACTCTAAAATGTTACCGTGTGCCCTTCCTTGGTCTCAGTACTCCCCATGTCACCTTCTTGCCTCTCCCAGTGCTGGCTGTGTGCTCCAGCAGGCCCTGGGTATACCATGGGTGAGCAGGGGACCAGGGTCTTCTCCACAGCACTGAGCCACTGAGGTCCTGGGGATGCCAGAGAATTGTGACTGAGAGGTTGGTTAAAATATTTGGGTTGGAAAAGTCCCCCTCTGCCAGTTCCAAGCCCCAGCAGTAGGGGAGGAGAGCCAGCAGGCCCTTTGCAGCACAGCAGGAGTGAAGATGCAGCAGGCAAAGTCTGGTCTGATGCCTTCAGCCATTGTGCCCCAGCCCTGGGACCTGTTGGGGACAATGGCTATCCCCTACTTTCAGGTGCTAGAGTAAAGCAGCACTGGGCCCTGTGTGGGGCTGATTTCTGACAGCCTCCCCTCCAAATCTGAGGACACATCCCCGTATGCTGGCTGGGGATGGGTGGAAGGCAGGCAGGGCATCTGCCAGGGAGGGTGCTGCTCCACTCAGACAAAACAATCCCCTAGGATGTCTCTGGCAAAGGATCTGAGCTTGAGAGGGCACGCTCTGCCCAAGGGATGCCGGCCAGTGCTGGCAGCAGTGCCAGGTCTGCCCTCGACACAGAGGAAGCATGGCTAAAGAGGGGGCTCCCTTTGGGGGACGGTACAGGGCAAGGGAGTGCTTTCTGCTGAGTAATGCCCAGATTCCAGCGCTGGTGGGTCTGCCGTTAACGTGTGCTCACCACCCCTTTGCAGTCTCTCTTGTATGGACCACAGCCAGGGCTGGCTGGGTTTTGCTTCTGTGGGAGATTCTCTGAGAGCTCCCCACATGGGGAAACCCACATATTTGGCTGTTAAATTAATGCCGGACATTTAACAGCATCATTGAAAAAGTTTAAACACCTCAGAGTGGTAATTAGTAAAAATTATTTGGTAAGGGAGGAAATTAAGCCCCAGGTATGGAGCCCACTACTTTTCTCTGCAGATAATTTTTTGTGCCAAATGACTACAGAGAGAGGCCAAGCGGCAGACACACAAGCGTACTGCCTTGCTTGTGTGTGAGGGCTGACGTGGGGGATAAAGACAACCACCTATCTCACCTTTCAAAAGCCAAGCACCAAGGCCAATGATGGAGAGAGGCTCAAGGAGAGCTGACAGAGAAAGCCATCTGTTCCACCCTTGTGAGACCCTGCTTGGAGTACTGTGTTCAGCTCTGGGGCCTCCAACATAAGAAGGATGTGGACCTGTTGAAGCAAGTCCAGAGGAGAGCCACGAAGATGATCAGAGGCTGAAGCACCTCTGCTATGAAGACAGGCTGAGAGAGTTCGGGTTCAGCCTGGAGAAGGCTCTGGGGAGACCTTATAGCACCTTCCAGTACCTGAAAGGGCCTACAAGAAAGCTGTGGAGGGACTTTTTACAACGGCATGGAGTGATAGGATGCGGCGTAACAGTTTTAAACTGAAAGAGGGTAGATCTCAATCGGATATTAAGAAGAAATTCTTTCCTGTGAGGGTGGTGAGACACTGGCACAGGTTGCCCAGAGAAGTTGTGGATGCCTCCTCCCTGGAGTGTTCAAGGCCAGGTTGGATGGGGTTTGAGCAACATGGTCTAGTGGGAGGTGTCCCTGCCCATGGCATTTGGAACTAGATGACGTTTAAGGTCCCTTCCAACTCAAACCATTCTAGGATTCTATGAGTCTATGATTCTATGAAAGGAGGTCTGTGAGGAGGTACAGTCAAACCAACAAAGGCAGGCAAAGGGCAGGTCAGCTGAATGTCCCGGATGTCTGTCCAAGGATAGAGGTGGCTCCAGAAAACTTGGTATCCCCTTCCTGGGTGCCTTCCAGCTGTTGGGGGCTTCTCTCCTCCTCTTCCCAGGCCCTCTGGACACTCCCTGGAGAGACACAAAGAAGAGGCAAAAGTTTTGGTAGGGAAGGGAGGCACAAGGAGGGCAAATTTTAAAAGTAGCTAAGGACCTATACAGATTAAGGGGATATGAATTAGATGCCACCAGCCTGTGTTTTCCCTCCAGGAGTTAAAAACAAGTCATCCCTCTCACCAAGCTGAGGCACAGAGCTGGACCCCATGGGGGCTGCTACCCAGTATGCTGCTCCTCACCCAGGTGGAGCATTTACAAGAAGTCCTGACCAAATCAAGCATACCCACATCACATTTTGGTGGCTCTGCAGAGCTCCAGAGCAAATGTGCAGCTAAAATGCTCCATGGAGAGGAGAAATTACCCTCCAGACCAGCAGATGGGCCAGTGACCTGTCCCACGTCCTGGGCACAGGTCCTAAAAAGACCTTTTCCTGGGGATCTGTGCCCACAAGGGTAGTGTGGACATCTGTGATGTCCCAGTGTCCATGGTGGATACTCCATCCTAAAGTCATCAACCATCAACTGGTAGAGGGGTGCTGAGCACCTGCCAGGCACGGAGCTGCAGAGGACCCTGCCAGAGAAGCCAGGACCCTGATGGGCCATGCTGCTTCCTGCAGGCGCAGCAGAAGAGGCAGGAGATTGACAGCTGGGTGTTCACCCGGCCCTCATCTTCCCGGGCTGCAAATCCCAGCTTTGACCTGGCTCTGGCAAAGCTAACGCAGATGTAAACCATTCTGGCAGAGCGTTGGCATTTGTGCCAGTTTTACACCGCAGAGAAGAGTAACGTGTGAATGACGCCAAACTCTGCTGGCCTCATTTCACTTGCCCTTTATTGAAACCTGCAGGCCCTGCAGGCCAGGCACCAAGCAGCAAGGCTGCAAAGGCTCGTGTGTGCAACAAGGGCTCGGACAAGGCAGCCTTGGCATCCTCCTTAGCAAACAGCTCTTGACATTGCGGAAATTCCGCAGTGAAGGAGCTGGCTGGCCCAGCACCAACAGCTTCAGCAAAGGGGTCAAGATATACAGGTATGGGCTGAGTCCCAGAAACAGATCCACAAGGGCAAAGCATTGAGCTTGGGAAAGGGTTTTCTCTGCTGCTGCTCCTCCTGCTGCTCCTGATGCCCTCAGGGATGGAGAAAACAATGGACTTCTCTCTCTAGGGACCTGTCAATCAAATTCTGCCACCACCGTTTAATTTGCTGAATTTATGCCTGCCAGGAGCGCTGGCCTGGCTGCCTGTTCCTGAGCAGGCAGTGCCATCCCGTGGGATGAGCTCAGCACAGCAGCAAAGTCTCAAAGCTGCACTGTGCGGGAGCCAGAGCAACCACACAGCTCCCACAAGAGACACAGGAGTCAGACCTTTGCCTGGTGTCCCACTGGTGCACAAGGTGGGCTGGCGACCATTTCCAGTCTGCCAGGGCTCCTCACTACCTGCTTCCCCTCATTCCAACTCTCCTTCCAGCAGGAAAGCTCAGAGGGGACACAATGACATAGCTCACCTGGACATGGGGTTTCAGCTCGCTCCCACCCAGGACAGGTTCCACCCAGCTGAGGGACAGGTATTATTTTAGGAGGGGATGTAAGACAACAAAACTCTTACCCTGAGCTTCGTGCAGTTGTGAGGTTTGACACAGCATGTCCTAGCATGCTGCCTGCCATCAGCATGCCTTCCCACCTCTCCTCCCCTAAGTTTTGCAGCTCCTCTGGTCTCCAGCTAATGCAGGGCCAGGGATCATCCAGACATATTTAGTGGAGAGATACTTCGTGTATGCAGAGAAAAGAGCAATCCCACGCAGCAGTTCCCAGGTCAGGGATCCCCAAGGCTGCACCACATCCCCACCTGTCCCTGCTACTCTCCCCCAAGGGCTTGGCACTGCCTGTGGGCCCTTCTCAGGGGTAAGCAGTGCAGGGATGGTTCCTGCCCGGCCCCAGCCTCTTCCTATCCCCTCCTGCAGAAGCCACAGCAAAGCCTGGACCCTTGGGAGTCAGCTGTGACCTTGGGGAGTGCTTCATCCAGAGGGACAAACTGCAGACAAGGAAAAGGAGAGAAAGAAAGACCTTGGGCTGCTGCAGTGGGAGCTTTCTGGAGCAAGGCTGAGAGTGCGCACCCTTCCTGGTTGCCTCCGGGTGCCTGATGCCCGATGGGGGACATACGCAGCATGGCTTTGCCAGAAGGGACAAAAACGCCCGGCTGACTCCTCCAAAGACAGAAGAGAGCAGATGGCGCTGAAATCTGCTCAAGAGGAGAGGAAGGAATAGCCCCGAGCTCTGCACTCCCTGTACCCCGAGAGGCACATTTGTCCTCACACAAGCGTGTTGGCCAGCCCTGTTTCTGACTTACTGAGGGGCAGGGAAGGGAGTAGCAATCACAGGCTTGATGGGCTGTTGCATGTCCCTTGCTGCTGTTCTCTTTTGTGGAGACTTTTCTGAGACTCCTTGAGAGGGGAACAGCATGTTATACATAGGTAGCATCTGCATTCAACTCCTTACTGACTTGATAACTAGGTCTTGTACAAACAGGGTTCAACTCTGCTCCCTAGCAGAAATTGCTTGGACTATCTTTCTGCCTCCTGATGTCCTGCTTAGACCTCTTTGCCTGGCTGGAATGAACAGTAAGCTTTCCAGTGCAGGGAGCAGCCAGGCAGGAGCATTTGCAGAGCATGTTTAGCCCCAGAAGATTTTGATTTTTCACAGAGGTTACCATAACACTGATGATGTTGAAGGAAATAACTGTGGGTGCTTCTGTGCTGAGCAAGGGCCTTTGCAAGGAAAGCCCATGTTGCCTGCGGTTCTGCTCACACACACCAGGATCCTTATCAGGACAGTGCTGAATATAACTAACTCACACGCTGCAGAACTGCAGGGCACAGAGATGGGCTCCTGCAGCTGAAAAGCAAACCACTAACTCAGTGGTGGGAAGGCATAGTGTGCCTGTCTGGCTTCGAGACTGGTGCTACAGGCAGGGCTTTGGGTTCTTTGATAATGGCTGGTTTTATAAGACAAGAGACCTGACAGTAATACATGGGGAAGGTTTATCCTGCAGGGGCAAAAGGGTCCTGGGACAGGTATCAGCAGGGCTCATTTGGAGAGCTTTAAAGTAGATTCGAAGGGGGATGGGACTGTAGCTGGCCTTGCACCACTGGGGCAGTGCTCCAGTATTGATGAAGACCAGGAGGTCTCCCACCCCCCTAGGGTGAAATCAGCGTGCTCAGCTGGCTGTCTGAAATGCCTGTGCACCAATGCACGCAGCATGGGGAATAAACAGGAGGAGTTAGAAATCTGTGTTCGGTCAGGGGGTTATGACCTAGTGGTGATTACAGAGACTTGGTGGAACAGCTCGCATGGCTGGAATGTGGTCATGGATGGCTGTGTCCTTTTCAGGAAAGACAGGCCAGCAAGGCGAGGTGGTGGAGTTGCTCTTTACGTGAGTGAGCAACTAGGGTGTGCTGAGTTCTGTCCAGGGGCGGATCAGGAGTGAGTTGAGAGCTTGTGGGTGCAAATTAAGGGGCAGGCTGGCATGGGTGATACTGTTGTGGGTGTCTCTTACAGGCCACCAGATCAGGATGAGGAGGTTGATGAGGCCTTCTACAGGCAGCTGACAGTGGTCTCACAAATGCAGGCCCTGGTTGTCGTGGGGGACTTGAACTACCCTGATATTTGCTGGGAGGCCTACTCAGCCAGCCAGCCACAGTCCAGGAGGTTCCTTCAGTGCACTGATGATAACTTCCTGATGCAAATGGTGGATGAGCCAACTAGGAGATGAGTGCTGCTGGATCTTATTCTCATGAACAAGGAGGGTCTGGTTGAAGTGCTGAAGGTTGAGGGTAGCCTTGGTTGCAATGACCATGAGATGGTGGAGTTCAGGATCTCGTGTGGCAGGAACAGAATACCTAGCAGAACTACAACCCTGGACTTCAGTAGGGCCAACTTTGGCCTTTTCAAGCAACTGCTAGGGGAAATCCCATGGGACAGGGTACTTGAAGGTAAAGGGGCCCAAGATAGTTGGTTAGCGTTCAAGGACCTCTTCTTCCAAGCTCAAGATCAGTGCATCCCAACAAGTAGGAAGTCAAGAAAGGGTGCCAGGAGACCTGCATGGTTAAACAGGGAACTGCTGGGCAAACTCAAGTGGAAGAAGAGAATGTACAGATCATGGAAGGAGGGGCTGGCCACTTGGGAGGAATATAAGTCTGTTGTCAGAGGATGCAGGGAGGCAACTAGGAAAGCCAAGGCTGCCTTGGAATTAAACCTTGCAAGAAAGGTCAAGGACAACAGAAAGGGCTTTTTCAAATACGCTGCAGATAAAACTAGCAGGCAATGTAGGCCCACTGGTGAATGAGGTGGGTGCCCTGGTGACAGAGGATAAAAAGAAGGCAGAGTTACTGAATGCCTTCTTTGCCTCTCTCTATACTGCTGGAGGCTGTCCTGGGGAACCCAGGACCCCTGAGGCTCCAGAGGAAGTCAGTATGGAGGAGGAGTTTGTTCTGGTTGATGAGGACTGGGTTAGGGATCAGTTAAGCAACCTGAACATCCATAAATCCATGGGTCCTGATGGGATGCACCCACAGGTGCTGAGGGAGCTGGCGGATGTCATTGCTAGGCCACTCTCCATCATCTTTGTGAAGTCGTGGGGAACAGGAGAGGTGCCTGAGGACTGGAGGAAAGCAAATGTCACTCCGGTCTTCAAAAAGGGCAAGAAGGAAGACCAGGGTAACTATAGACCGGTCAGCCTCACCTCCACCCCTGGAAAGGTGATGGAACAACTTATCTTTGGTGCTGTCTCTAGGCATATCAAGGATAAGAGGGTCATTAGGGGCAGTCAACATGGTTTCACCAAGGGGAAGTCATGCTTAACCAACCTGATAGCCTTTTATGAGGACATAACCTGGTGGACAGATGATGGTAAAGCAGTGGATGTGGTCTATCTTGATTTCAGTAAAGCGTTTGACACAGTCTCTCACAGCATCCTCGCAGCTAAACTGAGGAAGTGTGGTCTGGATGATCGGATAGTGAGGTGGATTGTGAACTGTCAGAAGGAAAGAAGCCAGAGAGTTGTGGTCAATGGGACAGAGTCTAGTTGGAGGCCTGTATCTAGTGGAGTCCCTCAGGGATTGGTACCGGGACCAGTACTATTCGATATATTCATCAATGATTTGGATGAGGGAATAGAGTGCTCTGTCAGCAAGTTCGCTGATGACACAAAACTGGGAGGAGTGGCTGACACACCAGAAGGCTGTGCTGCCATTCAGAGAGACCTAGACAGGCTGGAGAGTTGGGCGGGGAGAAATTTAATGAAATATAACAAGGGCAAGTGTAGAGTCTTGTGTCTGGGTAAGAACAACCCCATGTGCCAGTGTAAATTGGGGACTGACCTGTCGGAGAGCAGCGTAGGGGAAAGGGACCTGGGTGTCCTGGTGGACAGCAGGATGACCATGAGCCAGCAACCTGCCCTTGTGGCCAAGATGGCATCCTGGGGTTTATTAGAAGGGTTGTGGTTAGTAAGTCGAGAGAGGTTCTCCCCCCCCTCTACTCTGCCCTGGTGAGGCTGCATCTGGAATACTGCATCCAGTTTTGGGCCCTCTAGTTCAAGAAGGACAGGGAACTGCTTGAGAGAGTCCAGCACAGATCCACAAAGATGATGAAGGGAGTGGAACATCTACCTTATGGGGAAAGGCTGAGGGAGCTGGATGTCTTTAGCTTGGAGGAGAGTGAGGGGTGACCTCATTAATGTTTATAAATATGTAAAGGGTGAGTGCCATGACAGTGACATCCAATGATAGGACAAGGGGCAATGGGTGCAAGCTGGAACACAGGAGGTTCCACATAAATGTGAGGAAGAACTTCTTCACAGTGAGGGTAACAGAACACTGGAACAGGCTGCCCAGAGAGGTCGTGGAGTCTCCTTCTCTGGAGACATTCAAAACCCGCCTGGATGCGTTCCTGTGTGACCTGACCTAGGTATTCCTGCTCTGGCAGGGGGACTGGACTAGATGATCTTTTGAGGTCCCTTCCAATCCCTAACATTCTGTGATTCTGCATGCCTCACAGCCTCTATCACCCAAGGCCCTGTCCTCTTCCCTGCTGGATTGATGCAGCATTTCCCAGATGCAGCAACCATGACCTGCTTCTGCCTCTGCTGACGCGGTTCCCCATCACCATGATAGCTTGTATCTCTAATGTATTTCTCCTCCAGTGAGGCAGTGAAATGTTGTCCCTCCCTGTGCAGCATGGAGGTATCGAGCTCCCACCGGGGAGGCTTAGTGGGGTAGCCTGGAGAACAGCCACAGAGCAGGGATTTGCAGCTCAGCCTGTGGACTCCCAAGCTCACACCCCAGCCACTGGACCAGCCTTTCTCTCCTTCTGCAGGCTTGGAGCCAGCAGGGATGCTGCCGGCGCCAGCTGCTCTAACGGAGCTTTGTAGAACAAACTTGTGGAATTAGCGTGTTGGCTGCTGGGATAAAATCCAGCACTGCATGCAGATCAAAGGAGACAATCTTGCTGACAGTTTGTGGGGAGACAGCCAGACCCAGGCCCCTTCTACAGCTCTGGGAAGGGCAGAGTTCAGCAGCCGAGGATGAGGACGGAGCATGATACACACTGCCTCTTCAACAATACATGTGGTCCAGGCCCTGATGGTCAAAGCTACAGAAGCCTTGGGAGAGATCTGACACTGGTGATAAAAATGGTCAAAGCCAGCCAAGAGACAGCACTAATTCAGAGAAAGACAATTTTTGGGTGCACCATATATTTGTGGCTTTTCCTGGTAGCACGGAAGGGGAAGACTAGATGATCTTTTGAGGTTCCTTCCAATCCCTAACATTCTGTGATTCTGTGATTCTGTAACAACACAAAGCCAGACTCTCACTCCAGCCTATGGAAGCAACACGGTTTAAGAAGGGGAAGCCTGTCCTTGCCAGGTTTCTGTCTGTCCTTGAGGGCAAGACAGTCTGACCCAGCAGCCACAGGGAGAGCTCAGCATGGCAGGAGGAGGAAGAGGGAGGCAGCCTCGCAGTGAAAGCACTATCTGCTACCAAGAATAATAAACTCAGCATATTCCCTGTGTGGACCTTACTGTATGGATATGGCTGGTCTGAACACACGCAGCAAATCTGCCAGGTGCCACCTGCTCCTGGCCCCGCTAGATCACATAGGCAGCAAATTAAAAACCAGATTTGCAGCACGTGCACCGTAAAGTTGCTTTATGGCCATTTTTCCAGGGTTCCTGAAAATCCAATCAAGCATTTCCCTGAAAAATCTGCTAAGCAACTGCCATGCGAGGAGGGCAGGTTCAGCCTCCAGGGCACCCAGGAGAGGGATGAAGGCACTTGAAAGGAGGCCACATGTCTCAGCAAAGCACCTGACCTGGGAGAACAGCAGACTGAGAAGGCAGATAGCAGTGCAATGGGAAAGATGGGATGCGAAGAGGAAGGCCAAGGAAAGACAGAGGGCTTCCCAGCCTGTGAACACTGGCCTGTGGCAGGGGCCAGTTCATATATGGCCAAGGTCGGTTGCAACAGGAGCCCAGGAGTCAGCCAGTTTTGCTGCTTTAAAGATGATGACAGTGACTTCTGAAGAAGAGTCTGAACTGAAGATGTGTGTAAACATCAGGCTTCTCCATGGGGGGAAGGCGTTAAGGCTGAAGACTATTTCCCTTGGTTTCTTGGTTTCTCAAGGAGCACAGAGCACTTGAGATGAAGCATATGGCACAGGCATACAGTGTGTTTGTTGTTTAGTGAGGAAGAAGAGCCCAACTGGCTATTTTTGATGCACTTGCCATAAGAATGAAAAAAGAAATTACTGGAAATAGTGTTTTAATGTGAACTTTAGTCTTCCAGTCCTCGGCTGCCTCTTTGAGTGGAAGTTCAGCCATGCAAGCTGGAAAGCAACCTGTGTCCTAAAGTTTTCCAAGACATCATCAGTCAAGGCAGAGGTGATCTGTTTTGTAGGAAAGGCCACTAACAGGTTGGACACTTGGACTTGCTTTCCTGCATTTAAACCTGGCAAACCTCTGGTAATGTTGCCAGAGCTGCAAATTTTCCTTGCTCTGCAGGAGGAGGCTGCTGCTCAACGCAGAGCCAGCTGACAGAGTGACAGCTCCCCAACAAGCCCCAAACCACGGGGGAGGCTGATGGTGGTGACTGTTTTGGACTGGAACAGCACAGTGCTGGAATGAGCCCCTCACAGAGCCAAAAAACAGAGAAGTAGGAGAGCAGAACAGAAAACCAGATGGAAGCAATTTATCCTGGCTGCTCTCATGAGCATCTTCCAGGGAAGAGTGATTAGCCTTATTAACTGATTAAGTGATTAATTAACTGATGAACTGAAATTATGGATCAAGGATCGAATGATTGCAAGCAAGTGTATTTTGAGTACTTTTCCAGGAAACGACGTATCTCATGTGCCTTTAACAAAAGCTAGAGGCCAGGCACCAAACCGTTTCCAGCAGCAGTGCGTGGGGTCAGTGAGACAGGACAGGAGGCATGTGCCACTGTGGGGTCCTGGCCACAGCACGGCACAGGAGCTGGGAGGTGCAGTGCCAAGCACAAAGCAGAAAATGAGACAGACCTGCTCCCTCCCCTCTCCTAGTAAATATGACCTAAATGTAGCAGCAAATCTTACCCTCTTCAAGTCTGGATTTTTTTCTTAGAACCTTTTGTCCCCTTGATAAGAATCTAGAAAGTTATGTCCATGCCCAGAGAAACATTTATCTTGTGCTGGGCACTCCCTACACACGCTCTCTTCTCTGACCCACGCCTATACCCAGCTCTGTCCCCAGAAAAGGTAGTCTGATGGGCTAAGCCCAAACTGCACATAGTCTCTGGGAGACAGCAGCAGTGTTCTCTTGTAAGCACCTACTAGCTCGGGAGTGAAGAGGAAGCCATGTAAAGGAAGGGCTTTCAGTTTATCAGTCTGTTTCTCATTGCTTCTCTTCATTTATTCCTTAGTCCAATTTTCTCTTCAGGACTTCTTGCTCCTTTTATCTCCATCTCCTAAGCAAGACATAAGCATGGCAACTTCTTTCCCCAGTCAGCCCCTCTGAGCCCATTCAGCGCACTGCCCTGACTGGGGAGGGCAAGGGATGGGTGCTGCCAGGGCGCTGCAGGGGACACCTGGAGCTGGGATCACACCAAGCCACTGCCAGCAACCGGCGAGGCAGTTCCAGCACTAATAATGTTTGTCTCCAAAAAGGCTGTTTAGGTGAGACAGTTACAAATTGTATTTTATAAGCTGTATTTCTATAAGTGGATTTTTTTGCTAGCGGGGAAAAGTGCTTTAATAATCCCACTTCTGATTAATGGCAGGGTGTCTTGGCAAAGCAGAGACCGCTGCGGCTTCGGTTCGTTCTCAAGGAGGAACTACAAGTGGTAAATAAAGGAGAAAATGCATACCTCTCTGCCTGGAAAATATCGATCTAGACTCTTCTTAGGTAAAAGATACCCAGTATAATTATCTAAAGAGTTGGGTTTTAGCCTGTGAGCTGAAGAGATCTGTAAACCAGATCCTGCTCTTTTTAGGGGTAAAGAAAATTTCAATCACCCTGGCATGTGAACATCTGAGACTTAATGATTTATTGCGCTCACTCCCTGAGAAGAAATACTATCCCAATTACAGAGACAGGGATCTGAGGCACATGCTGTATTAAATCACTCCCTCACTGTCTCCTAGAGGGGCCATAAGGCTGAATCCTAACTTCCAGCCCTAGGTCTCTCCTCCAGCAGGTCAATGAAAGCCCCTGGGGACAATGCAAAATCTTGAACCCCACATTATGGACACAGCAAAGGCAACCACAATTCCCATTCTTTGCACATCTCTACCTCTCTAAATCAAGTGTTTTGTGACAGCCTGGTATCCTGGTTTCCCAGGATCAGACCCATGGGCCAGTCATGGCAGGCAAGTCACGAGTAGCCCCGAGCCAGCTGGGAGATCCAATCAAGGCACCTGCCCCAAGCTGACTCTCAGGTGTATCCCATACCACTGACATCAAGCTCATTATAAAAGGAGGGAGTTTATTGAGGGTGAGGAGTTCCTCTTCCTGGGGCTTCTTAGCCTTCTGCTGCTGCTTCCCCCTACCCTCTCCCCAAAGACCAGACTGGGTATAAGCTTTTATAGTTTATGTTGGTGTTTGTATTAGTTTTGTTATTTCATTAAATCCACTAAAACTTCAACTCATGAGGCTTTTCCCTTTTTTCCCTGACTCCCCTTCTCAGCTGGGGAGGCATCCTCAGGTGGTAGAACAACTGCTACAGTTTAGCCCTGGGTACAGGCTAAATGTAGGCATCTCTAAAATGCTAAGTCAGTTGAATGATCATATAGCTACAACCTAAAAAGTACCTGCTTTTCTACAAAACCATTGCTTAGTTTGGGACATATTTTTATTTCAAGAGGCTACGCATGCGAAAAAATTTAGAGGCACAGCATTAAGCCATGTTTCCTGTACTGGCATGTGGCTTTACTGACACACTTCTTATCCAGAGCCCTGTAAGTCTGTTCTCTAACAGAGTCATAGATCTCTTAACTTCTCTATTTTATCTGTGAAAAATGGGAATTTACCTACTAGACTTCACAGTAATCCTGTATCATGCCTGTAGAACAATCTGGCACAACCAGATGGGCAACTGCAGGCTAGTAATTAAAGCCTTCATTTGACTAAGCTGAGGATCAGTATTCTTCCAATACCTTATTTTAGGCCAGATAATTTGAATTCAGGTTTGTTAGACGACCTATCCCATCCCACTGCCACCAGGTGAGTGACACTAAAACCATTCCCAACAGGTGTTTGCATGTGACCCGGCCACACGGAACGCCGCTCCGCCGCCCCTCGGAAGCGGCGACAGGCAGCTCCGACACCCTGGGCCGCGAAGTCAGATGTGGAGGAAAGCTCCGGCTCCCACGGTCGCAGCTCTGACCAGAGGAGGAGGAATCGCCGGGTGCCGCAGCCCGCAGAGCCCGCCGCGGCGCTGGCGGAATGTGTCACAAAGGCGTTCGCCTCCACCGGCCGCGCGCCGCGGCTTTTCTAGCCGGACGCTCCTGTAGCTCTATGGCCGTGACGTACTGCGTACTCTGGGAGGGGGGCGCTTTACGGCTGTCGCGCTCCCCTCTTCCGCGGCGTTCTCCTCGTTTAATTTTACGACAGAGACGCTTGGCGGTGCTGCTGACGCAGAAAGGGTGGGCCGGACTTGCGCGCGGCCTCTCTTCTCCGCTGCCGCCACCATTGCCGCCGCATCTGCTGCCATCGGGGCCGTGACGGGGCCGCGCAGGTGAGGAGGGTGTCGGAACCGCTCCGGAGTCCGCCCCTAGTCCTACCGGCAGCCGTCCGCGGGCATCGGGACCCCCAGCCCCGCCCCGGCGCTGCCACCGGTTCCGGTGGGAGCCATGTGTCTGCCCCTCCCCTTGCACACACAGTGGCAGTGGCGACCGGGACTCCCTTCACCCCACCCCGGCCGCCCCCCTCGGTGCGGGCCCGGCTGGCAGAGGTGGCCTTCCCCCCCTCCCCTCTCGGTGGCACCGCGCCCTGGCCTGTGCCGGGGTCAAGGCCGTGGCCCTCGGTGCCCCCACTGCAGCGGGCGTCACAGCGTGCGGTGGGGCTCGCCAGGCGACAGCTGAGGATTCTTTTCTTTTTTTTTTTTAATTTACCTTTTATTCCGTCTAGAAGTTTAAAAAAATGGCAAAGTTTGTGACACCCGTGATCCAGGACAACCCCTCCGGCTGGGGCCCGTGCGCTGTACCTGAACAGTTCCGGGATATGCCCTACCAGCCCTTCAGTAAAGGAGACCGCCTGGGAAAGGTACCTCAGTCGTGCCATGACAGGTTGGGCTACTGCTGAACGAGCCCTCTGTTCCTTCGGATATCCTGCCTGTGCATGCTGCTGCCAGTTTTTGTTTCTTACTACCGTGGCTGCATTTCTGGCACCCTTTGCAGGGCATAGTAACACAGCACAGCCATGAACAATTAGCAGGGCTGGAAACTGGAGGTGGGAGTTGAAAGGATTAGTTCTGGAGCATACAGCAGTATTTGCTTTTGCTGCTTGAAGTCCTGCGTATATAAAGTCAGAGGTGGGGGAAACTGTCAGGTTAATACTTATTTTGAATGTTTGTGCTTGTCCTTAGGTGGCCGATTGGACAGGAGCCACGTATCAAGATAAAAGATACACAAGTACGTGTTGTCTGATGGCTGCTCCTGTGGTTTGTTATTTCCTACAGTGTCGTTCCTGCTTTCATGTCTCACACCTACTTTGTCTCACACCCACCTCAGCAAGAGAGGCTTCTTAAATTAGGAAGCGTGCCTCACCCCTGGGAGAGCTCTATGGGGCTCTCCCTGTCCTTAGGGCTTACACCTGATTTTTGTACTGCCTCATAAGTTTTCAGGGAGTCTTGGAGGGGAAGAAAACGTGCTGGTGTAAGGATTCCAAGTTTATGCATCAGACTTAGGTGAAGGCAGTTGAAGGGAATTTGGGAGGAGAAATGGGCAAAGTGTCAGGGAATTTTTTCCTAGAAGCTTGGGGTGAGGATGCTTTGGTTTATTTCCAGACAAGTACTCATCACAATTTGGTGGCGGAAGTCAATATGCATATTTCCACGAGGAGGATGAGACGAGCTTCCAGCTGGTGGATACAGCACGAACGCAGAAAACTGCATACCAGAGGAATCGTATGCGATTTGCACAGGTAAAATGTTTTCAGAAACAGGCTCAGAGGAGAGCATTAGAATTATTTTGCAATTTATGTCCTTTTATTTTTTTCCTTTGTTTCTTCAGAGGAACCTTCGGAGAGACAAGGACCGTCGGAACATGCTGCAGTTCAGCATGCAGACACTGCCAAAGAGTGCCAAGCAGAAGGAGAGGTAAGGCCATAGATATGAGTATACTGGGCTGGAGTGCATGAACATACTGTTGATAAATTTGTGAAGTTACTGTAGGGTATTTCAAATCCAATGTTTTGCTGATGTGACCAGTAGTTATAAGCATAGGTTTCAAACAACTATTGAAGAACTTAAAGGGTTTTTGAATCATGTTTAGAAAGTAAATGTGACATATTAAAGCAGAGCGTACCCTTTCTGAAAACTGCATTGCAGTCTTTGGAGATGAAAATATTTAAAGAGCTGCTCAAGAGTAAAGAACAGAACCTTAATGCCTCGGGCATCTTGATCAGCAGACAGCTCGGCAAATGTTTCAGTGGCTTGGTGCCTAAAAGCATTGCTCCTCTGCTGGTAATTTGGAAGCATAGGAATGGTTGTGGCACATAGTAAATGAGAACTTCTCTTCATGGCTTTTTTCATATTTGTCATTTTAGAGATCGTTTGCGCCTACAAAAGAAGTTTCAGAAGCAGTTTGGAGTGAGGCAGAAATGGGACCAAAAATCTCAGGTATACTAGCAAGCTTTCTGCGCTCTGTGTTGGTTTGGTTTCTCTGGCTGCACTAACAGGATGACTCCTCTTGCACAAAGCCTGATGTGCCGTGTCTGCGTTTCTCTCTCTCTTTCTGTCCTACCTCTGGCCACACAGCAGAAGCCTCGCGACTCCTCTGTTGAAGTTCGCAGTGATTGGGAGGTGAAGGAAGAGATGGATTTCCCTCGGCTGATGAAGATGCGCTACCTGGAGGTGTCAGAGCCACAGGACATGTGAGTTCCTAAAGCAGCTGTGTGCTTGCTTCCTGAACTGACTGGATTTTTGGAAAGCAGGAGGGCAGGGATCTCCTGGCCTAGTCCCAGTGGTCTCACTGAGTTACCCAAAGCAGGGGGAGGTGATGGAACAGCTGCCAGGCATCTCAGTCCTGTGCAGTATGTGGGTAGTGCTATCTATAGGGGGGTATCAGGATGGTCCTCTTGCCTCTGCAGAGAGTGCTGTGGAGCCCTAGAATACTATGACAAAGCCTTCGACCGCATTACAACAAGGAATGAGAAGCTACTGAGGAGCATTAAGCGCATCTTCCATACCGTCACTACTACTGATGACCCAGTTATCCGAAAGGTATGTTTACTGGTTTGTAAAACCCACTAGTGTGTTTCTTAGTGCGTGCTGTTGTTAGAGACCAGCTGTGACTGTCAGGCCAGAGTTAAGAGAAGGGCAGAAAAGTTCCAGATCCTTTAGCTTGCAGAGGAAAAGAAGCATTAGCTGGTATCATTTTTCTTAGGTCCGAGGCAGAGCTAGATTAATGCGAAACTAAGAACACTGGCTAAGGAAAAGCTGTAATTCTAGAAAGGCAAGCAGATGGGTACTTGAGATATGCTGGGAAAGAAACTTCCATGTCAGAGACCTGGTTCTTGAGGTTTCTGCTTTTGCATATGAAGAAGGCTGAGGTTTCTTCTGACCTGATAAGCAATAAGGAGCCACGCCTTTTCCCAACAGAATTAACGTTTCGTCATAGGTTTCTTACTTTTTCCTTGTTTGGGTGAGGGTGGGCCTGGAATGCTGGGTAGTACCTCATGCTTTGTCTGTCAGCTGGTGGTGTACTTACCAGTCTAGCTTTCTTAGCATGGGAGAAGAAATTAATGATCCAGTTTGCCAACACTTCTCATCCTGGCTGGGGAAGGGAAGGGGTACCTATTCTTGTTGAAACACAATTTTCTCCTCCATCTGTATCCGTAGCTGGCCAAGACCCAAGGGAATGTGTTTGCCACAGATGCCATCCTGGCCACACTGATGAGCTGCACTCGCTCTGTCTATTCCTGGGACATCATTGTCCAGAGAGTTGGATCCAAGCTTTTCTTTGACAAGAGGGACAACTCAGATTTTGGTGAGGAAAACTCCTGAAATAAATTTCTGTTATAGTAGCTAAAGGGTCTAATTTTTTTATGCTTTTTTGAGTTTATTCTGTATCTCGGTATCCAGCCTGAGACCCCTGAAGCAACCTGATTAACTGCAGTACACTTGCTAGCTGCAGGGGTAACTTCAGTATTGATCTGCTCCAGTGTGGGACTGGGGACTCACTGAAGCTGAGGTAGCCTCTCCCCCAAGTATAACCACTTGTGTCTGGTTTTCTTCCCAGACCTCCTGACAGTGAGTGAAACAGCCAATGAACCACCTCAGGAAGAGGGCAACTCTTTTAATTCTCCACGCAACCTGGCCATGGAAGCTACCTACATCAATCACAACTTCTCCCAGCAGTGTCTGAGGATGGTAAGGTTGAGCAGTGCTGGGGTAGTAGGGTTTCGACGGACTCTGTTTCAGAGAGTCTCGAAAAGAGACTTCATTAAGGCTGCTTTCACACAGCACAGACACATCTTAATTGGCAGAGGTATGTTCTGAGAAGAAAACTGATGTTCTTTCAGTTTTGAAAGAGGTGGGATTACTTCTGGTGAGCAGTGTGACTTTATTGTAGAAAGATGTTCACTTTTCTTCCACAAAGAAGAAAGCCCACTCTTATCGGTGAAGCAGGCAGGCTTCTGAGTACACTTAGTGAAGCTGAAGTGCCGGTAGAAGTACTGCTTAGATCAAAGTGACTAATGTGAGATGACGCTTCTAATCAGCTGTCTAAATATTTTAGCATTTTTCTAGATAAGAGAAATGAACTACTGTTGCTATCAGAGAATATCCAGTAGGAGAGAGCTCCCTTGTTTTTTTCTCCTAATGTGCCCTTCTGTTTTCTCCTGCAGGGAAAGGAGAAATACAAGTTTCCCAACCCAAACCCTTTTGTGGAGGATGACATGGATAAAAATGAAGTAGCCTCTGTTGCATACAGGTATGTTGATCTCTCTGATGCCCAGGTTTGGCAAGGGGGCAGGATGTCAGTGTGATAAGGGGGCAAAATAAGTTAGGAGTGTTGGTGAAGGCTTTACCATGAGAGGGATTCCTGGACATCCTCACAGTGAACAGGTAGAGGGGGAAAGGATTTTGCAGAGTGCTTGCATGGATCTGTAAGAGAACAAGGGTCAGAAATAATCAGCTGGATTGTTTGTTGGCAGATACCGAAGGTGGAAGCTGGGAGATGACATAGATCTCATTGTCCGCTGTGAACACGATGGAGTGATGACTGGAGCTAATGGAGAAGTGTCATTCATCAACATCAAAACACTGAACGAGTGGGATTCCAGGGTGAGGAAGAATGAGATCTCAAAGCTAGTTCTAACTGCTTCACTGCTGCCTGACATGCCAGGTAGAGCAGGCGAGATGAGACAAACATTTGGCGGTGTCCCCTGGGTGGTTACGTTCCACCAAAGGAGTATAACTTTGGTGGGCAGGCAGTGCTGATGGGATTCTCCCCCAGATGCGAGGTAGCTGGTTTGAACCCACTTGTCCTCAGGTGTTTGGCATGGTAGCCAGTCTCTTCCTGTGCTTCCTTCGTGAACTCTTGCCTCACAAACTTCCCTTCCTAACCAGTGCCACACATGTTGGTCAGTCCCCCCTGTTCACATTTCTCCCTTTCCGGCACAGGGGCTTTCCCTGTAGGTTGCTGTTTGTGTTCGCTTGCATGGTATTGTAAGGTAGACAGAAGAAACTTTGCTACATGACATCAAGATGGCTGAAGAGATGTCTGCTGCTGGCTAGTTCGGTTGACCCTCATTTTCATTCTTCTCTTAGTATTGCAATGGAGTAGACTGGCGCCAGAAGCTTGACTCTCAGAGAGGAGCTGTGATTGCCACAGAGCTGAAAAACAACAGCTACAAATTAGCCCGTTGGACGTGTTGTGCACTGCTGGCTGGATCAGAGTATCTTAAACTTGGGTAAGGCAGGGTTTTGACACCAAACATCTTTCAGGTGTGTTTTCCATTGTTTAGCCCAGTATATGTCAAAGTGAACCATTTGTAGAATGAGTAGTCATTAAATCACCCCATGTTTTGAGCGTCCAAGAGGGGAAAGCTTGAGCACATCAACCTTGGTGTAAGCTGCTTCCCCTCAGCATCTGGCTGATGTGCTCCCCACTGTGAGACCTCATGCAAGTGACGGGCAGGGTGCCTCCACAGCTCTCAGCCTCTTTGCCAAGATCGCCAGCAAGGGAAATAAATGCAGTGACCATGCTACCTTTGGTCTGATTGAGCTCCTCAGTGCCCTGTTACTGAGAAATTGGGTGGAGAGGATGGTATTGCCATAGCCACTCTTGAAGTGCTGGCTTAAAATTGGTTGAGTCTGCTGTGGATAATGAACAAGAGGCATTTGCTAACTGTTCAGGTGGTTCAGTTCCATTGTCAGATAGGGGACTGACACATTTGCATCTGTTTAATTCCAAACTCCCAGCTAATCATGCTTGATTTTTATCTGTGGGACTAATTCTTCTGTGTCTGTTGTACCACCCTGATTTGGGGTGGTGGGGAGGATTCCAGGTACATTGCTGATTTGACAGCTTGTAGCAAGGAGATCCTCTTAGCTTTCAGTGCTGGAGTATTAGGATTTTTCAGCCCAGAAAACAAAACTAAGATGATCACGCTGCTTTTCTTGGTATCATTCTGCTGTCTGGGCTTAATCTCCTGGTACCCCTCTGATTTCTTCTTGCTCCCATAGGTATGTGTCCCGTTACCATGTGAAGGACTCTGCCCGCCACGTGATCCTGGGCACGCAGCAGTTCAAGCCAAATGAGTTTGCCAGCCAGATTAACCTGAGCATAGAGAATGCCTGGGGCATCCTGCGATGCGTCATCGACATCTGCATGAAGCTGGATGAGGGGAAGTACCTCATCCTCAAGGACCCCAACAAGCAGGTGATCCGGATCTACAGCTTGCCTGATGGCACTTTCAGCTCTGATGAAGACGAGGAGGATGAGGAGGAAGAAGAGGAAGAGGAAGGTTTGTAGCATACTTCAGTGATTTATGCTTTTAAGT
The DNA here is from genome assembly GCA_028020825.1 of Podargus strigoides. NCBI lineage: Eukaryota > Metazoa > Chordata > Aves > Caprimulgiformes > Podargidae > Podargus > Podargus strigoides. The sequence goes on along the minus strand of CM051663.1, from coordinate 114,182,288 downwards.
GATCTAGTGGTCTGGATGAAAAAGGGTGACCTGTGATAAGACCAGATCTAAGGGGTGAGATCTGACTAGTGCAAGGACCAAGAGGAGTGAGGCTGGAGAACGTGCTCTCCCAGGGGTGGGACTCTGGTGAAGAACATGTTGAGTGACACTGGGAGTGCTCAACTGGAAGCAAAAAGAGCTGAGAATTTGAAATGCAGATGTTGTGCCTCAGTATGAACACACAGCAGGGATGGATTTTAGCAGAGGTGGGGGAGCACACAGATCTAGAGCACCGACTGGGAAAGCGGAGCCTGCCAAGGAGCCCTTCATTCAGTGGCCCCAGAATCTGGGGGAGTGAGGGGCTGCTGGTTTCTATTGGAGTATTTTCCTACTACAGTTTTAGAAATGTGAGTGACTGTAAGATGACACATTTGAAATGCGTGGTGTCATAGCCTGGCGGAGGTGACTCAGTCGGAGGCTTTCAGACAGCCACTGTTGAAGTTGAGCAATCGCTAGTGGGTAAGGCTGGGAGTTTTGGAGGATGGTGATGCCGCACTGACAACTGCTGTCTTCCCTTCCCTCCCTAAACCCCTCTGTGCTCCCTGACGCCTGATCAGCTGTGCGCTCTGTTCACCTGGAACTCTTGCTTCTGAAGACACATAAAATATCTTCCATTTTGGGGTCTGGTTGTTTTTTTTTTAGGCTGTAACTCAGCCTGGCTGATGTGGTTTTTATTATGGAAATTTTAGGTTGCTGTGTAATTTGCTGAGGACTGTGAAGTGTATTATTGCGAATGACGTGTGTGTGGGCTCGACTGAGGGACAGGTTTGGGGGGGTGGCAGGCACACGGCCGAGAGGGTTTTTTGGGAGGGTTTGGGGTGGCTTTCTTCCCCCAGCTGTGGAAATTTACTACATTTCTGTTTCTCTTTTTCAGAGGAAGAGAGCTGAGCCCTATACTCGGCTGAGGGAGGCCGCGCTGCCCGGCAGCCCTCCCTCCTCCTCCCGGCCGAGGGTGGCTGCACCTTCGGGCCCGCCCCTTTTGGCAGTGACTCGGGAGGGGGGGAAGGCGGAATAAAGCTGCTTTTGCTCAGTGGCGCTGTGTGGTGTGTGCCTGGGGCCGGGCGCGCTCCCGCGGGGTGGGGGGAGCGCTCGGGGGCGGGGTAAGGGCCGCTGTGGGAAGAGTCCCCGCCTCCCTCCCTGGCCCGCGCCGGCCCCCCCAAAGGCCGCGTCCCGCCCCGCCCGCCGGACACGTGGTACGCGCGCGGCGCCGCCATGGCGCTGGCGGCGGGAAGCAGCGGGTGCGTCACGTGACGGAGCGGGGCGCGCACCTCCCACTCCCCCGCCTCGGCGGGCGGGCGCGTGGCCCCGCCTCCCACGTCCCTCCCCGGCGCGTGCGCCGGGCGCGGCGCGGAGCGAGCTCGATGGTGCAGGTGCGGCCGCTGGCGGGACGGGTCCGGCCGGCTCGCGGCGGCCCCGCGTGCCAGGGGTGCCGTGCGTCTCGGGCGGCGGCCACGCCTCGCGCGCCTATGGGCGGGGTGGGGGGGGGGATGGGAGGGGGGCATCGGGGCCGAGACCGGGCCCTATTGGCGGGGGAGCGAGGGCAGTGAAGGCACCTCATCTCGCATTGGCTGGTGGGCTTGCGCCTCCCTTTCCCATTGGCTGTTGGGGCGCAGAGGCGCTGCGGGGTCTTGCGGCCGTTAGCCCATAGGTGCCATCCCACCTTCGCGCCTGCTGGCCCGACACTGTCTGCTGTTGGCTGGGGTAGGGACCCTGGGTGCCCATTGGCTGGCAGGGAGTGGGGCCTCTCCCCAACACCCCCACCCCAGCCTGGGGCCCTGAGGGGTGGTGGTGGCATCATGGTGGCCAGGCCTGGCTGAGGGTCTCTTGTGGGGAGGCCTCTGCCGGCCACAGCCGCCTGCCCCCTGGGTGACGCCTCCCCGACCCTCTCCCCTGCAGGGGCGGCTGTCCTGGCTCCACCATGGCCCCAGTGGTCTGCAGGACACTCCTGGGGCTGGCCTTGTACGCTGGCAGCTTGTGTGCAGTGAGCGGCGCCGCTTTCCTCTACCACGACTACTGCGTCATCGGGGCTGGCCCCGCCGGTTTGCAGGCAGCCTATTTCCTCCAGCAAGCTGGCCGGGACTATGTTGTCTTTGAGCGGAGCCATGCTCCTGGCAGCTTCTTCGCCCTCTACCCTCGCCATCGCAAGCTCATCAGCATCAACAAGCAGTACACAGGCAAATCCAACAGCGAGTTCAACCTCCGCCATGACTGGAACTCGCTCCTCAGCCACGACCGACAGCTGCTTTTCCGACGCTACTCCCGCGACTTCTTCCCTGATGCCGACTCAATGGTGCACTACCTAGAGGACTTCGCTTCCCTGCTGAAGCTGCAGGTTCAGTACAACACGGCCATCATCCACGTGACGCTGGAGAGGGATAAGCAGGCCTGGAATGGCCACTACTTCCTCCTGACTGACCAGGATCGGCACAACTACAAGTGCAGGTAATGGGTGAACTCAGGGCTCGCCACACTGCTCTCCATGGGCGTCTTCAAAGTCACAAAATCACAGAATAAATTAGGTTGGAAGAGACCATAATGGTCATTTCGTCCAAAGCAAGGCCAGTGATGTCAGGCTGCTCAGAGCCTCACCTTGTTGAGGCATGGGTACCTCCAAGGATGGAGATTTCACTTACAGGGCAGGGGCAGCCACAACTTCTCTGGGCAACCTGTAATAATATTAATAATTATTAAGATAATCGCTCTCTGTGAAAAAAAAGTGGAAAAAAATAACTCGGTCCGACTTGTTCTAGCCACTGCTGCCTTTATTATGGACTTGAGTGAGTCAGTGGGGGGCCACACCTCACTTCTGCTAACCTACATGTGCTTAGTAGTATGCAGCAGCCAACTGAAGCCCTGGGCTAGCACAGAGCTGGCAGGAGGGAATGGAAGAAAAGTGGGACTGTTGCAGTAGAGGGAGCCAACTGTGAGAAATAACCCTTAAGGCTGCTGGACCCTGAATTCCCCTTCCCCTTGTCATACTTAGGAGTGTGTATCCCGTACCGCCACTGAGCTACATTCCTAAAAACCTAGAGGTTACTTGTGTGAACATATGGAGTGTATTTCTCACCTCTGCTGAGAACCTCAGCTCTATGACAGCAGGTCGTGCTGGCTGTCACTTGGAGGTGCGCTGGCTGGCAAGCTCGGAGGGGACAGAAGGCAATCCCAGACACCCACGTACCACAAGCGAGTTGTTTTGGGGAGCTGCATGAGCAAGGCTGGGACAGCAGACAGTGCCACTAGCTTCAGCTGCCTGGTGTTTCCATCTAAGTCACAAAAATTTCCCCAAGATTCACGTGAAAGTTCTTATGGAGAGATATAAAAAGATTAGTGTACTTTTAGTGTTAACTATTAGTGATGTTGCTAACATGCTTTTTTGACTAGAAGTTACATTTTAAAATATGGACACCATTTTCTATCCCTCTTAAAAATTCCTTTTCTTCTGCTGTACTAAAAGGCAACAAATTTTAAATTAATTTTTTATGTAACATATAATCAACCTGTGAAACTTTAGTATTATATATATTGTCAGTGAATATGTATCAGTAATACTTGCACATTCAAGAACAATGGAGGGAGACATATACGTATACCAACCACACTAACTTTTGCTATATATATAATGATGTTCCTAGTCGTCTTCTTTGGCCTGAGGATAGGGAAGAGAGGAGCAGGTCATTAGGTGAAGCTGGGGAGAGGTTTCTTCTCAAACCATGGCCTGTGCAGCTGATCCAGCGTGGCTGCAGGGGGGGACACATCACAGCCATCCTCCACAGCAGGAGGAGGAAGGAGTGATGAGATGGAGTGATGGCCTCGTTCCCATAATTCCCACATTCCCTAGTGCTATCCCTGTTTTTGCAGCTCTTTGTTAGTCGCCACTGGGACGTGGGTCCCCAACGTGGTCAACTTTCCTGGCTCAGAATACGTTGAGGGTTATGAGACTGTGTCCATCAACCCAGAGGATTTTGCTGGCCAAACCGTCTTGATCTTGGGCCGAGGGAATTCGGCCTTTGAGACGGCAGAGAACATTCTGGGTGTCACGAATTTCATCCACATGGTGAGCCGGTCCCGCGTGCGCCTGTCATGGGCCACCCACTACGTCGGGGATCTCAGGTAGGAAACCATTCCTCCTCTTCTTTCTAATGCAGCTGGGGTACAAACACAGGGAACCACTTTTTGCCCAGGTGACGAGCTGGACCAGCACAGGAGGTGCTGTGGTCCAGGTGGTCAGAGAGGAAACGTGGGGCCTTCTGTCTTTAGGTCCTTGGTTTAAAGCAGCCCAGGTTGCAGTTGCTGAACACAGGAGCTTGATGAGAGCATTTTGGGGTCTGTGTGAAATAGCAAAAAATGTCCTTGTGGAAACTGCATCATTAGAAGTGCTGGTTTCTAAGTTCTTCCCTTGCTTGCAATCACAGAGGAAAGCTCAGAGGTTGACTACGTCCTGCAAGGGCAGTGACACTGTGTCACCTATGCTGTTCCTGCGAGCCCTGAGGCTCTGGGGATAACCTTTGCACTGAAGGGGAGTGTGGGATGCCTGGTAAATGTGTCCCCTTTTTGGCAGCTGAGACAGAACTGTGGATCCCACCTCTCCTCCCTTCTTTTAGCCCTTCTTACATTCTCGTTTTTTTTGTAGAGCAATTAACAACGGCCTGCTGGACACCTACCAGCTGAAATCTCTGGATGGGCTTCTGGAGGGTGACCTGGAAGATCTGGCTATTGTCAAGGACAAGAAAGGGAAGCTGCATATCACGCTTCGGTTCTACCTGGAGAACAGGAACACCAGTGCAGGCATCGACTCCATCACCCTCCCGCAGGATGAACTGGACAATTTTGCCACCCGTGCACCTTATGACCGTGTCATCCGCTGCCTGGGCTGGAAGTTTGACTTCTCTATCTACAACAGGTGAGAGAAAACCAGGATCTCCAGGGAAGCAGGTATTTAGAGCTAGACACTATGAAGGGCCTGACTAGAGACAAGAGGAAAGGGCAGGTCCTCTCCTGGCAGCATGGCCTGGACCTCCACGTGCTCTGAGCCACCTGGTTCTGCACAGTCTTTTGTTTACCCTGCAGCTATGTCTGTGTCCCAGTGGGAATAAGTGTGCCACTGCCCTCTGATCAACAAGGTACAGGGCTGAGCAAGTGGCAGTGTTTGGACCTGCGTGACACATTAAAAGCTCATGTCATTAGAACTTAACATCCTGACCTGCCAGATCACATGGAGAAGGCTAGCAATGTTTTGTGGTTTGTGTTTGGTTTTTTTATGGAATGAGGCTGGTACAGGTAGGTAGATCGCTACAGAAAGCTTTTGTCTGCTTTTTTCCTTGATGATGCAGCCTTCACTCCACCTTGATTCGTCTCCTAGTACCTCCTGCAGTTGAAAATTATATCGATAACTTCACTGTCTTGCAAAATTTACTGTCCACTGTGGCTCAGGCTGGAATTTGATCTTGTCCAGATCTACTTTGAGATAAGCACCCCTGTCTTCTGGAAGATCCTCCTTGACTTTATGCCCTTGGGAAAGTAGTAAATCCCACTGAAAGCAATGGGGGCATGAAACAGTGTCTTGCAGTGGCTGCAATATAATGTGTGCCTTATCAGAAACCTTTTTTATTTTTCCACCCCTGCCTTTCCTGACAGCCTGCTCTTCTCTTTTGCACATCAGATCTCTTAGAATAATGCCAGGAAAAGGGAATAAAAAGAAGTATCCTCAGATCAAACCTAGTTACGAGTCCAGAGGCACGCGGGGGCTTTTTGTTCTCGGCACCGCTAGCCACTCTGTTGACTTCAGAAAATCTGCTGGGGGCTTTATCCATGGATTCCGGTATACAAGTGAGTACTGTGGTGTACAGAAAGGGCAGAGGTGGGAATTGTTTTCCCCTTCGAAGGAAAAATTGATAGCTTACTGCTGGAGTGAGGTAACTCTTAGTCTTGTGCTGGCAGTAAGAACAATAAAACATAGCCAAGCTGCAGCTGCATCGTCTGAAGTGGAAAAGTGACTTGGGGTCATATCTGAAGTTTTTGTTTGTCTGTCTTTGTTTTGTCTTGTGTCTCTCTTGCCTGTTGTCTCTTTATGTAACACAATAGATTTCTGCCTGCCAGATGCTCTGCCTCGTGACAGGCTGTGGGTGAAAGGTCTGTGCTGTGGAGTTAAAACCCAGCAGCTTTGGGCAGTAGAGAGAATTTCTGTCTTTGTGTGTGTGTGCCCATCCTTATCATGAAAGGACTGCTCAGAAGTAATGAAATATCCCCGAGGACCCCCCGCCCCCTCACCAACCACTTAGCATCACATCAGCTTTCAGAGGGCATTTCCACTGCAGTTACCAGCGATTGGGGTGGGAGATCCTGAGCACAGATGAGCTGTAAAGCTTATTTATAGTGTCCTTCCAGTATCTGTGCATGCCACAGCAGAGTGAGCAGATTTCTTAAAAGGGTAAGCTTGGATTTTTAAATAAGCAGTCTTTTGTTTCTCTCAATGTCTTAGCTCGTGCAGTCCACCACCTGCTGGAAAACCGTCACCACGGTGTCCCCTGGCCATCCAGAGTCTACCCTATTACACAGCTGACCAATTCCATCGTCAAGCGGGTGAACGAGGCCTCGGGCCTCTACCAGATGTTCAGTGTCCTGGCTGACATCATACTGCTGAAAGAGTGAGTGAGTAATTATTCCCAGCACTGCACTCCATCGTTTCATTCCTTTTCCTTTAGTGTTGCTTCCCATGATGCCACGGTACAAATTGCTCCGTTGCTGCCTAAGGACGTTACTGTCACGTGGGCAGCCACCCCAAAACCTGTACCACTGCCATGACTGGTGCTGCTGTGCCTAATTCTGCTGATTATTTCTCTCTCTTAAGAGGCTGAAGTGGTCCAGGCCTTCCCTCTAGGCTCAGAGGTGTAGTTTCCTTTTATTGTTCCCAGGGAAAAGGTTTTCATGAGCAGTGCTTTTCTCTGGTGGAAAAGTCTGATGGTTGTAGTTGCAATTCACAGAAATGCCACAGCATTTGAATACCTGGAAGAGTACCCAGTTGGAATCCTGCCTGAGCTGGAAATGCAAACGGGGAGAAAGGCTCCCAGCGGGCTGTTTGTCATCATGATGGAGTATGGGAGGAATTTTTCCGGGGCTGACAAAGATGTCTTCTACTACAACCGAGCCGTGGGAGAGGCACAGCATGCCTGGCAGTCCAACTTTTTGCACCCTGTTATCTACTATTACAAACGCCTCCCAACAGGTAAGCTTTCCTTCCTCTCCCTGCTAATTATCTGATACGAGCAAACCAGAGAGGGATGAAGGTACTTCAGACCCAAAGTAGGGGGGGGTGCGTACTTGAAGGCATTGCACACTCTTCTCCTCCACTTTCTTCATGTCCATCCTTTGGGGCTCCCACCACCACTCTCTGAGCTGAAGAAAATGCTGGGAGTTGGCAAGAAGTTTCCATCGGTCAGACCGATATGAGGTGTGGGGTGCAGGGGTTTTACCAGAGACCTCATATTTGAGAATAGGAACTAACAGGTGTGCTGGGAACTGCCCCATTCCCCAAAAGAGGAACATTGCTTCCCTTTGATTGGCACCCTGCATGTATTTTGCAGAGTCCCAGCAGATGAGGCTGGGCTCTTCAGTCTTACCACCAACAGAAAGCTGCTCTCTGTGGCTGGCCCAGGCCTGAGAGGTCACGCAGTGACAGAGGCAGCCAAAGGCAAGGGTTTGACAATGAGTGTTACATCCAGCAGAAAAACACACTCAGAATAGATTTCCTTGGGAAATGAGTGTGCTGAATCTTCATCTCCAGAAACCTAGGGTCGGGGTCCCGCCTGCCTCGCACGGAAAGAAGCATGATGGGTAGTAGCATTAAAGCTTGAACGCAGCTCAGTCCGTCTGGCAGTCCCTGCCCAGGGGGAACCGGAGTGAAATGACAGGGAGTACTGCAGGCAGGGACAAGGGGCAGCTGTGCTGTGGCGGGGCTGTTGAGGACAGAGCTAGCAGAGGGGATTGCAAATGAAAGTAAGGTAGGGATTAAAAGGGTCAGGACAAAAGCTGGAACAGCTGTCCTAGCTGCTTTCCACTCCCCACGCTCTTTTTAATGCTGTTTTGATTCTGAGAGTTTCCCTTCATGTTCTCTTGGCAGAGCGTGAGATGAGACTTCGGCCCCCCAGTTGGCCTCTCCCCCGCCCTGATGCTGTCCATCACATTGTGGAGGACTTTCTGACAGACTGGACAGCCCCGAACGCTCACGTCCTGCCGCTGAGGCGCTTTTTGGAGAACTGCCTCAGCACTGACCTGCGCAATTTCTTTGCAGGTAATTTGAGAAAAGGGTTGAGGTGGCAGGAGGAGGAGGAGGGGTGTGAGGGACAAGTGACAGGAGCAGCCTTTTCTGCAAATAGCGGAGATGTCCCTATGGTGAGCTAGTGATCACACCATCAGTCACACCTCTTTGATGCAGTCCCCAGATGGTAAAAAGTGCCGGAGCTGTGGGTACATCCCTAAATAGTCTTTGATCTTGCTCACCACCAGAAAGAGACTGCCCCAGGCACACTCAGATTTAGGGAAAGGCGTACGAGTTTTGGTTCAGTCCCTTTTCTACATGCAACTTTCCATTCTCTTCCATTATCTGAACATTTCTTTGTGCCATTGGGTACCAGATCTCTCTTCATGTGCTGCTGATGGGATTGCTTTCCCATGGGAAATGGGGAGTGCTGGGATGTGACAGCTGAAGAAGCCTCTGCTGCTTCCCTTCCTGGTATACAAAGACTCGGCTGGGAACCTCCTGCAGGAAACCTGCGTGCCGTGCAAGGGGAAGCAATCCTGTGGTACAAAGAAGATGCCAGCGGGCTGCAAGCTCAGATCCAGCTCCTTTTCCTCTTGGAGTGCAGACTGGTGATCCAACCCTGCATCTTCTGAGCTCTGCAGAATTGAGTTGATTATTCTGCTGCCATACGGGGCAGGGTGCTGGGTGGGACACTCCAGTCATCTTCCCTCCTCCTCTCTGCCTTTTGTTCTGAATGAGTCCTCGAGAGTTTATGGGTTTTTTTTCTCTACAGGGTGTCTCTGCTGAGTCTGATTTTTGATCCTTTTTTCCAGAGTCCTGTTTCCTCTTTGCCTTCACCCGTCAGAAGCTGCCTCCCTTCTGTCGGCAGGGGTACATGAGAATGCAGGGGCTCCTCGGGATTGAGAGGCTCTGGCGCCACGCGGTAGAAGCTGGCCTGCTGGAGGATTACACTCTCACAGACTCTTGGGGTGACAGACCCTCTGACAGCCGTGAAGGGTCACAGGACGAGCTGCTGAGAGATCACACAGTACCAGTTCCTCTGCTGCAGCATCTCGTTAATGCCAAGGATGAGCTTTAACCTTTCTCACTCCACACTGAAACCCATCGGTGCTGTTGTGACAACACTGTAACAGAGATCCACAGCAGGACTCTGCCCTTTCCTTTTCCATCCCCATGCCTTCCACTGATTGTGAGCTGCCAAAGATCTACTCAGATCTTGCTGTTACAAAGAGGACCAACGTGCTCTGAAGGATAAGAGAAGGGGCCAGAACCAAGTGATGCTGAGGCTCCCACCTTGTCCTTGCAGAGTTCAGAGTTGCCTGAAGATGGTGTTGCTGTTTATCTCGCAGACCAGTATCTGCAGCGACGTCCAGGGGTCACAGAAGAGAGCGCAGGAGTGCATGGGTAACTCAAAATGCCACGTCCCTCTTCGGAGGTGCCCTGCGTGCACCCTGTGTCAGCCCCGTGCAGGCTCTCTGGTCCCTGCATGCCGTACGCTGTGTGTACTTGAAGATTTGTTTGTGCGCCGAATCCCAAAGTATTCAAGGCATACTTGCCGGTGTTTTTCCTGGATTTGAGTGAGGGCAGTTGTGTAGCTCAAGTGGAAAGGGGTGGGTTTTAGTTACCATATAGGTCGGATAATTTGTCATTTCCCAGAGAGCACTATGAGGGACCCTTCGCTCCCCAGAGGATGAGCAGCTGCCTGGAATGCCTGGGACAGAGACTCACGCTGCATTGGGCTCTGCTGCCCTCATGTTTTTCGTCTCCTGCCCCAAGCAGCCTGAAGGGTTTGCCCCTGTCTTTTATAAAGCATGACCGATATTTCACCTGTTTGCACTACGTCCCATCAAGACAGTTCCGGGTGGACTTTGATGTTGTTAAAATGCTTGTCGTCTATTTCTTTTATTCCCCTTCAGTCACCTTGAGATCTTACCAGCAGTGACTGGGAGAGTGTCTGCACTTTATTTCTCCCTCTGTCAGCCACCCGTGTTTCTCTGTCACCTCCCCACAGGCTCCTTCTGTGGTGCTGCAAACCATGGGCAGTTTTGGGCTCCACTTGATGATGTCCCTGTGATTTCTAGGAGGGGTGAGGGGGAACAGGCTCTGACCTCCACAGTTGTTTTCCACCCCCTAAGTATCTAAATGAATATACGCCTCTGTGCTTGTGCTTCCCAGTACCCCAGACTGGGGTGTACTGTACCTCCAGGTACCTAAACCCCTCATTTTTGATGGGGCGCTGCAGGGAGCAGTGGGCCACGCTGGTTTGCAGTCACCCATGGGAGCGGGGAGCAGACTGGTCCCGGTGCCCTACCCCACTGGGAGAGTTAATCGCTCGCCGCAGGACCCGGGGCTTACCGGGGAGCGTCCCACCAGCGAGGCGTGAAGAATCGGGCGGAGCAGCGCTGCCCTTCGCCCGGACCCACCTCCCGGGTCCCGCACTGGGCGCCGCCGCCAATCAGAACCGGGGACTCGCCCCACGTGACACACACCGCTGGCCCCTACAGGGCGGTGGGACAGGGGCTTGAAGGGCGGCCACGGCGGCCAGTCAGAGAGCGGCGCTTAGGGGCGGCCAATCGGCTGAGAGGATAGCCGTTCAGTTGCTCTCGGCCTTCCTGCGGCGGAGGCCAATCAGCGCGGGCAGGCGGGGCGCTAAGCGGAAGTTTGGTTAGGCGCGGGTCACCTCCGAGCCCGGCAAGGTGTGGGACGGGGGCTGTGGCTTCGGCTTGGGGCGGGCCCTTACGGGTTTGGGGCGGCCTGTGGCTGGGGAGGGGGGAACTTCCCTATGGCGCCGGGGCAATGGGAACCCCCTGGCTACGGCTTCCTGCCCTATGGGGCTGGAGGGGGCAGCCGGGCCCCTATGGCTGGGGGCGGCCCTGCCCTCCGGTGCTGGGGCGCCCGTGGTTTGTGCGGGGGTGCCTTTCCTCAGGGAGTTGTGGGGCTGAGGGGTTCTGTCTCACTGATAGGAGCTGCTGGGACCCTCTGGCTGAAGGAGCTGTGCCCTGTGAGGGCTGCAGTAGGGGTGGGAAGGAACAGGCTAGGAGGGAAGGGCTCTGTGCTGTAGGGTGGCGGAAACGAGGACCTTGTGCCTGGGATGGGGGGCCCTGCCCCATAGAAATGCTGAGGAAGCTGGGGGCTGTAGCTGGGGGCTCCATGGTGGGTGAGACCCCGTGATTGTGGGGCTGGAGTTGCAGTGGGGTGGCAAGGGCTGGGTGCAGGGGCAGCAAGTGCTCCCATGTGGTGCTCTGTATGTTTCTATCTAGGGCACCTCCTGGCTTGGGGGCTGCCCTGCCAAGGGGGCTGCTGAGTGGGGTACTGCTACATGGGACTGGCTGTGGGATGCACCCATCCCACATACCTCCTCCTCTCCCCACAGATGGCACAGAGGCTGGCACTGCGGTGGCTGCTGTCCCTCACCCCCAGGACGCTGCCCTCACAGGGCCCCCTGGCACTACATGCCTCCCTAGCAGCCCACGGCAGGGCCTTCAGCACCTCAGCAGGCTGCAGGAGCACCTTCAACGTGCAGGATGGCAGTGACTTCCAGGACCGGGTGGTGAACAACCCCAAACCCGTTGTGGTGGACTTCCATGCACAGTAAGTTCCCCCTCACAGCTCTCGCCATCACATGTACAGGTGTGTCCCTGTTGCTTTCCTGATGCAGTGGCATTCTGGACACCCTGGGGACATGAGTATGACTGAGGGCTTCCCAAGCTGTAGAGCTGCCAACTGCCCTGCTGGGCATCTGGTATTAAAAGGTGCTTCTGCTCCTGCAGCGCAATCCATAGAGGTTTAACGTGTTGCGTTGCACTACCGTAGGTGTAGCTATACCCTGCAGGAGTGTAAAGCACAAGTGCCAGTGTTCCCTGCGGTGGTGTGTACCTCCAAAGTGCTCGGGTGTCGCCCTGGCATGGCATCATCCTGCAAAAAGACACCTTAAGAAAAAGCTCTGATATCTCCCTTTTTAGCTTTGTGGATTAAATGTCCTCTTAAAAACACTATATGGTTTTAACAGCCATGGAAAAACACTGTGTTTGTTATGCCCCTACACCATCGTGTTGTGTCTTTCCATTTTAATACTGTCATCCTCTTGCCAGTAAAAATATTCCTAGATGTTATCTGCTGGATTAACAATACTGATTATCTTTGGTTTTGTCATGTATTTTCGTAGTCCTGCAGTGCTGTCATGTGAGCCTGTTGTGGCTGATTCTGGGCAGAGTATGACAAGCCTGAAAACTTCTGCTCTAAATAGACCAAACTGGCAAACTCAATATTAATTGGGATCAGCCAGGGAGGAGAGGACAAATAATTGAAAGACTGAAACCTGATAGAGGGAGGCTGAGGAGAAACAAAGTTTACCAGAGCTTCAATTTTAAAATAAAAGAGCAAACAGAGCTTTAACGCCCGTTTTCCTTGAACTGAGTAAGTTCACAGCATCCTAACTGGTGCACTTAGAGGATGCAGGGGGTATTTTCTGTGTACAGGGCCTCACAAACTGCTGTTGCTGTACCTGGGTTTGGAATAGGTGGTCTCTCTTTGAACAGATGCAATGCCTCTGCAAGTTTCACAGCTAAAGGGCAATTTCTGTAAACCCTGCAATGAGTGTGGAGAGGGAGTCTATGGTCTGATGATCGGCATAAGCTGATTTGAGTGTGGGCTGCAACCCCTGCACCCAGCAGCGACACTCACTCTAGGGCAGCTTTGCAGTCAGTGGGGTCACAGCTCTGCATGTACCTACCAGTGAGGATGCAAAGCAGGGTAGGGATGAATGGCTGAGAAGAGGGGGCTGGAGGACCACCAGGGCTGGCAGGGCAGACTGTGGTGTGATCAAAATTACATCAAAACCACGGTGAATGCTGAATGCGGACCTCTTCCTCTACTCAGCACCCCCCACCCCCAACACACACACACAGAAAAAAACCTTGGACAGTGCCTTTGTGAGAGAAATGTATTTCTAAGCCATGACTGGGGAATGGTATTGCCAGACTGGCTCTTGGAACGGTGATGGTGGTAAAAGCACTGGCATACCAGCAAGCCTTCCACAACTGCTGCTGCACTTGCTGCCTCTAACACCCGCTCTCCTCTTTCTCCATCAGGTGGTGTGGTCCCTGCAAGATCCTAGGCCCCAGGTTAGAGAAGATGGTGGCCAAGCAGGAGGGGAAGGTGCTGATGGCCAAAGTGGACATTGATGATCACACAGACCTTGCTATTGAGTATGAGGTAGGAGCCAGAAGAGTACGGGCTTGCCTTTGCTGGTGGTGCAAAGAAGGTCCCTCCTTGGGTAGAGGTGTGTCTGCATGGCCACAGCATTGGTGGGGAGGGGAAACCCGGTGCCTACAGCTTCCTGACCCCTCAGGTCACGCATTAGTAGGTGAATTTCACTGCTTGGCTCTCCTCCAGCTGTTCTGCTTGTGCTCAGTATCCCCATCTCAATTCTGCAGAAATGTGTTCTCTGAGCCTTGCAGGTGTTTATCCATGTAAATGCTTGCCAGCCCTTGAGGACCCTGCAGTATACGTGGTGTTTTACTGTGTGCATGGGCTGCTTAGGTGCAGGGCAGGAATGTGAAGTAGCAAGCCCCAGTCTGTTCTGCTCTTCAACACGGTTCTTTGCACAGCCAGCCTTGTTCAGGATTTCTTGCTGGGTGATAATGTCCAATCCTTAAGCCGCAGCACAAGGAGACACCGTGGGTTTTGTCTGGGCAGATGGAAGCCAGGTTGGAGAACACACATAGGCAACAGGAGCATGTGTCCCACTCTTGACTAGTGTGGGCCTTGGTGCTTACACTTATGTTTCACATGCCTCTTGTGTGTCTTCCCTGTTCTGCCTTGCTCCCAGGAAGAAGCCAACTGACTGGAGAAGGCCATGACATTGGCTTATGTGATTTATTTACCTTTCCCCTGTGTCAGTGATTAGGTAGTTTAAGAAATGCAAAAATCCCTCTGACGACTGTGTTCACGCCCTCTGTCTCTTGTAAACAACAACGTGGTCTATGGAGTCAGGGCATCCTGCTGCTGTGTTTTACAGGGAAGAAAGTGCTTAATTTTCACTTACGCAGCATGCAGACAGAGCTGCTCCCCCTCTGCAGATGAAGTCCTGCTCCCAGAGCGGAGGCTACCACAGAAAGCTCCTCAGGTTACCCAGCAAAGTGTGAACCGTCTCATGAGGGAGCTGTCATTTTGTTGAGCCTGGAGGAGTAAGAAGTGGAAACAGCTTGTTCCCTCCCACTCTTTCCCAAGGAGACCTTTCTGCCAGTGCTGTGGTGGCGTGTCAGCCCAGCTGGCACCCGCAAACGTGACACAGCTTCCACAAGCTGAACATGAGAGCCTCCAGTGCACTCCTTGCTGTTGGTGCGCTGGCAGATACACCCCAGGCCAAGAAAGATGGCTGCTGGCTCTTGAGCAGGGCTGTGTGTTGCAAGCCTGAGGTTGCGTAGCTCAAGGGTGCTGGTGGGAGGAAGTTGAAGTGGATGAGGTTGTTTCAGTGGTGTTCAGAAAGTGCATAAATCCTAATAGATGCAGGCAAGGCTCTGGTAGCACCCACCCTAAGGAGGAGAGAATAGAGATTATTAGCTTAACTCTTGCATTGTTCCAAGCCTTCCAGTAGATCGAATTAGCTGGGATTATAAAAGGATAATCTCAGATGACTTGAAAAAGGCAAACAAATTGTGTGCATGTGAAGAAAGGTCTTTAAAAAGAGGCTGAAAGTTCCCGAGTTGTGCAGGTTTGATGACACGCTGTGTGTGCTCTCCCACCAGACAGTGAGTGAGCAGCTACACAGCCTGCTGTGTACACAGGTTTGTCTGTATGGTCTGCCTGTCTTGCAGCACCAGCATCTTAGGTGCCGTCAGGACTGAGGCTGCAGCAAGGTCTGACTGCCAGCAATTCCTTCTGGAGCCTTATATACAAACATGATGAAGTTTTTGTTTTGCAGGAGGCCCTAGGCATTATCACTACCTCCTCTGCTCTTGCAGTGATGCATGTTACCTTGTTTTGACCATTATCCCTGTGGCTAAGACCCCATGCGTAGGTAGTGTCTGTGAGTAGGATAGCTGCAAACAGGTAGGGGTAAAGGAGAAATTTTTGCTTTGATCTTCATGGTTTGGGACATCCTTTTCAAGGCAGAATTTTGGTTCATGTGATGAGCGCCTGCTTGTTTTCGCTTCATCTTCTGGGAAGCTGCCAGCTAAGGAGACGTGAGCATCAGGGCTGATGGGAAGACACCAACTCCAGATCAAAGAGAGACCAAAGGTAGTGTTTGGGAGAGATCAGGAAAACCAAAGATGGTCATTGGGAAGGATCAGGAAAGATTTATGTTTTTTTAAAGCCATCCCACTGGGGATCAGATGTCTGCACACTGAGAAAGTTCTTGTTTCAGGGTCCATGCCACCCCTACAACTCCTCCACTAGGTGCCAGGAAGTCTCCTGCCATCCATGTTTATTCCCCTGCCCACGCACGTAGCCACCAGCTTACTGTCCAGTTGCATAACATCCTTTTTAGCAGCCTTCTTGGCTGGGGGGGAGGCAGGGCGAGGGGGAGAGACCCCCTGGAAGAGCCAAGGAATGCCAGCGCATTCCTTCACACTCTGCTGTCTGCCCTTGGCTCCCAACTGTCCTGACTTAGCATGAAGCAGGAACGCATTTCCTGTGACTAGAAGCGTCTCTGGCACCCTATCCTGTCTGGTTATGCCCAGCACAAAAGTTCTTTCTTTGGGGATTCTTTCTTTTATCTAACACCTTTCATCTCTGGTTGTGGCCTTTCTCCACTGCTCCAGCCCATTTCTGACCTCTCGCCCTGAGAGCAGAAAGGGAGAAGGAATACTTTTGTTTAATCTGCCATCTCAAAATTCTTTAGATTCATCTCTTGCCTTGCCCCGTTGCCTGCACGTGTGGCCACTGGGAAAGGGCAGCCCCTTCTCTGGGCGCTGTGGGTGGGCAGCTCTGGGGAGCTGCTGGATACAGGGATGGTTGTTCATCAGCGGAGCTCAGTCCTATGTTATGCTGAAGCTGAAGTGAAATCCTTCCCCTGCTCCATTGTGTGGCATCCGAGCTTGTATAAAAGCCCCAGTTTCAGATAGGAGAGAATTCCCTTGGTACGAGTGCTGCCAGGAATAGCCTGTATGGCTGTGTTTGTTTATCTGTGTGGTCAGCACTGATCAAAAGAAAGCCTGACTTTTTCTCTAGAAATGTTCTTGAGGGAGGAGGAGGGTTTATTTAGGTTCAGTGCAGATGGGACCAAAAAAAAAAAGGCCCCAAGTTTGCATTCTAGAAATTCCCATGACATTTGCTTCTCAAGCAGCTAAACAAAGTATGTGCTCTGTTAACAGGCTGCCCTTGCTGCAGCTAGCAGGAAGGAAGCTGCCAAAAGCGTGGTGTTTCCTGGGAAGAGGCAAGTTGCTCGTTGCCCCTGGTTCCCACCCAGCTTTGCAGTGCCAGCCCCAGACCTGCTACCCGTTCTCAGGATTTACTCACCAGCACAAAAGGGGGAGGAGATGGAGGGACTGAGGCTGTGTGAAGCTCGCGGGTGCGCTGGTCAGCACACAGAGCCCTGTAACTCAGTGCTAGCTCCTTCTCTGTAGTGCTTTGAAGAGTCACCTGTTCCTCACCCAGGCCATAATGGCGTGATCTTGCTGTTGCTGGTTGGGCATGCTGGTTTTTTGGATGGAGCTGGGGAAACTCTGCTTGTTATTAGCCCATTTTGCAAGCCACAGGGAGGCTCAGTGGAGCTTTGACCTCCTCAGGGAGGGAGAGACCAGTTGAGAGCAGTGCTAGTACTGTCCTTTCTTACCCCTAAAATCAAAAGGGAGCACATTGGTGGCACCGTCACCAGCACTGGGGCCCGAGCCCTCCAGATCCGCTCCCACCAGTCACTAGGAGGAGCTGAAGATCATGCGTTGCAGCAGCCGTGGCGCTCCCATCCCTTCAGATGAGACTGCACAAGCCCTGGAGGACAGACTGCAGGGAGCCACACGGGGCTGGCTGTCCTGGATGGGATGGGGTGGGAAGCACAACATGTCCTTTTCATCTCGATGGGAGAAAAGCCAGCCCTCTGGGAGGTTTCCCGAGGAAGGATTTGCAGATCCTTGCTGGCAGTGGGGCTGGCATTGCATGCAGGAAGGCCCCACAAGCTGGCAGGGAGGCAGCAGACGAGATAAGGACAGGACATGTTTCAGGGGGGGAGGCTTTGCAGAGATAAGGGCACTGAAGCTGTAGGGTGAGAAGCACGACCAGATCTATCCGCCTGCCACAGCTCTCCAACTGCTGGTTGCTCTCTCTCTCTCGATTGTGTCCCTGGGGTCTCTTCTGTTACTGGTCAGCTGGCAAGTCCCCGGGGAGTGTTGTCATTTCCACCACTGTTCTCTTGGATAATTCCCAGAAAACTCTGTTCTGGGCTGACAAAGCAGCACCTAGAGCAGCACAGCTGCCTGCTGGCTCTGGTTGGAGGGACTTTTTTACTTCTTGCCTAATCATCAGGGATCTGCAGTGGACAGCCACTGGTGTGTGACCAGCTAAACTGCTGAAAACAGGAGCAGAGAAGGAAGGATGGGTTGGAGGGAGTTGTCATTACCGTGGTAGGATGGAGCAGGAAATCTGCCTGTGCAGTAATGGGTGGGGAACCCTCCACCAGCTCCAGTCTTGTCTGGAGAAGAACGCAGGTCCAGTCTGGTACCACCCTGGCCATAAAATGTCTGAAGGTCATTGTGTCTGAGAAGTGTCCTGGTAAAATACTGGCTTTGTTTGCTTATGATAGAACAAAAGGGAAGAAGAAGAGGAATTTGTACTGGAGGCGGGGCAGCAGGAGGAGGGGGGAAGCTTTACCTGTTTGGTTTTATATTAGCTTTGGGTGTGTCTGTAAAATTTTGAGTCTTATTTAAACTCAAAAAGCTACTCAGCCTTGACTTAAGTGGTGCAATGTAAGTCAGTGCACAGATGAGATCACAGGGAGAGGAAGAACATGGAGCTCAGCTGGCCTGTGTTTTTTGAGCGGACATGTTACCCTTGAGCAGTGTATGCTCAGCTTCCTTGTAGCCACTTCTTCTGTAGAGCCCTGGTGCAGCTGGGCTCCTCACAGCCTCTGCTCACCTCTGTCTCCCTGTTTCCACAGGTGTCAGCAGTGCCAACCGTGCTGGCTATGAAGAATGGAGATGTTGTGGATAAGTTTGTGGGGATAAAGGATGAGGATCAGCTGGAGGCGTTCCTCAAGAAACTCATCGGAGCCTGAAGTAAAAGGGTGGCTGTACCTCTGCCTCTGGACACATCCACATTGTGCATTCCTTGCCTGGGAGAGCTGAGAGGCACGTGAACTGCCTGCCTTGTACGACCTGGGGTTTTCTTCTGGTTTGGGTTTTTTTGGAGATGGACAGTGTTAAAAATCCTGCCCTTCCATTCCCCCTTCTCTTGAGTAGCAGTAGTTGTAAAGAGTGCTGAGGAGCAAGGCTGCTTATTCTCAAAATGGGGAATGCAGCTGGAATTAGGAGCCTGTGTTTATCAGCAAAGACCTGACATGCAGAGCTGCTGCTGAGTTAAGAGGAGGAATGTCTTTCTCTTTGCCTAGCATCCGATAGCCTAGAGCAGAGGGCAGCTGCTCCCTGCAAGATGTAGGTACATACCTACCCTGGGTGAGTTTGTTTAATGCTGAGAGTGCCTCTGCCTTGTCTGTGAAACCCGTCTCTTTGTCCCTCTATCCTCGTGTCACTGGGACAGGTACAACTCCTCCACAAATCAATAGGCTCCTGTCATAATTTTATAAAAGAAAATAGAAGTATTTTATGGATCTCCTTTTGTAGGTCTGTAATAAAGAGAACTTTATCGGTCACGGCTGTCTAGCTGGAGAATAAAACTTTATTCTCAGAAATCACAGAGAAGTCCCTTGTTAGCACAAGTTAGTCCCTTGGAGCACAGGTTAGGACACGATCACTACTAAAAGGTGATGTGCCGAAAACCAAAGAAGTGGATCACTTTCATGGGGTTTTCGGTGCTGCTGGTTCAGGAATGCTGGAAGGACCTTCCTCCTGTGTGCAGAGGAACAGCAGCTTGTTGGGCACAAGGAACCTGAGCTGTGCTTACCCCTCCCATGTTTTTCTCACTCCTTTCCTGCCCAAGGAGCCCGAGAGCCTTTCTCTCTCCCTTGTGTGAATGATTAAATCTGCTCACGCAGGTGAGCCCTGCCAAAAGGCAGTCTCTTGACTTTAATTGCCCTGACCTTTAGACTAAGGGAGGCAGTTGTGTGCTCATATCGCGAGCAGCCTTCAGCCCTTCCCATCTCTTCCTTCTCCTCCCCATATACACCTGTTTCCAGCCAACCTGGCTCCTATGTGCTCATGCACTTGCAGCCAGAGTACAGCACCAGGGCTGATGCCTACTGTAATGCTTAATTCCAGTTTGCTTATCTAGGCTGCATGAGAACACTGTAAGTGCTTTATAACCATGCAGAAGCTGCTTTTATTTTTTTTTTTTTCTTAAGCTTCCCAGCATCTGTTTCCTTCAATCACTCTTAACTCTGCTTTGGCTCTGCTCCATTTCACCTCCCTGGCATAGGTTGTTATGAGTGGCAAGGTAATTATTTTTTCTGCATCTTTGCAATAACAATTTATAACCTTTCAAGGAGCTGGGGAGTGGCAATCCAAGTCCTGCATGTCCTGCTGCAACTGCAGGCACCACTGCTTCCACCTACTTCCATCACCCCTGGGGCCTGGGCAGCAGCATGAGATGGTGCTGGTCCCCCAAGATGGGTACCTCCCCATCCAGGCTGGGCTGATCTAACCCCTGAGTGCTGCTAGAGGTGATGTCATTTGGATGTAATTTGGTAAAGAACTGTTGGTCAGTTACGATCAGTGAAAACCAGCATTTTTAAATTTCATTTGGGAGACCACAGAGGCTATGCTGCTGATGTCCTGCTCATGTTTCAGGCTGGGCAATTTGCCCTGCAGTTTTGGTGTTCCTGCTCTGTAAACACTTCTAGTAAAGACTGTCTCCATTTTCCTGCACAAGCAGGAAAAGTAGGGGAACAGCGTCATGTACCTGACAATGGGCAACTTTTATGCTTCACCATCCTACATAACAGGAAAAAACACAGTGACTTTGCATTGTGTAATTAAGGGGCAGTATAAATTAGCTATTTTATCGCTTCCTTCTAAGGAAAAGCAGAGCTAAGGTGCCATTCAGCTATTAAAGTGCCAGCACACTTTAGGATGCATTATGTGAAAGCCACAACTGTTTCTTTGAGATAAATACTGAAGGACTCACATGTGCTGTCCTATGGAAATCCTTCAGAAATAGCTTACTGCGTGGAGAGGAGAAGGAGGGGTTTGGGGGTATCTTGAGATTCCCTGAGAGCTATACACAGTTTTCACCACAGGACGGGACTTGAAGTGCAAGGATGTTTTCTGGCAGAATCTTAATTCAGCTCCTTGTTTGCTGACTGCTGGGGGAGGCTTCAGGGATTCCCACAGCTGCTGTTAATAACCTAGGAGGTGCAAGCGGGGAGCACTACCAGCAGCGTATTTATGTAGCAGTTAAAAGAGGGGTTGCATGGCAGTTTTCATGCCACATGAATGTGATGTTGGTCTTTCCCGAGAGAAGAGAGCTGAAGCAATAGGTAATTCCTCAGCAGTAGCTGCTTTTTCCATGTCAGCTGGGAAAAAGTTTCCTCTGCATACTCCAGCAAGGATGCACTTGATTTTCCCTTTTGGAGTTAAGTACATCGAATGCTCCTCTGATCTGTTAACATTTGCTCTCTCCTGCCCAAGCCTGCCTATATTGCAGCAGGTTTCTCTGCTTCTAATATTCTGGTTGCTATTTTAAGAAGGCATGGCGGTCGGTGCCTTCCCAAGGGGAGCAAAGCTCAGCTAAACCCATTTCTCCCTCGCCAAGTTTGCTCTGAACCCAGTGCCAAGATCCTCTCTAAAGGTCAGGCGCAGCGTCTTCAGTCCTCACAATCTTTTCCAAGGCACCTGATCCCAGGCAGGCAGAGGTTTTCCATTTGTTTCTTCTGGCTTTACACTTGCATCAAGCCCTAACACAGCTGCTCCTTTCTCTGAGGTGTTTGTGCCTGTCTGTTGGACTCCACGTTAACCTCCAACTGCTCTGGGCCATGGCGAATGCCTGCAAGGAGGGAGAGCTGCACTACCCTGCAAGGCTGTTAGCAGCAATGTAGAGCTCAGTGTTTTTCAGAACCGTTGCTGAATTGTGTTAAGTTCTCACTTTGAGTTTTGGCTTCATGGAAGTTACAGAAAAACAGCTTGCACAGCTGCAATATCCTAAGCAATAAAAAGAGAAGACTTGACTTCCAGACCAAAACCAAACTAGATCACCTGTTACGCAGTCCTGACCTCATTACCTGCTCCTGCAACCCACCCAGGCTCAAGTCCGTCATCAAACATGGGTGCCTTCCTGCCACTCTTCTCAAGGATATGGGGTGCACTTGTGAGCTTTGTGGTTTCTCTGCATCTTTGTAACTTCAGCAACACTCTCCCTCTTAAAACTTTTCACAGGCAAAAAAAGGAGGCTGCAAATCATGGTAAGAGTGGTAGTCGCAGCCTGGGTGCAGTGCTGGGGGTGCTGCTGTGCTGAGCCATGCCTGGTTGCTTTTTTCCTAACCTCCTATCTGCCTGCATCAACTTCCTAGGCCCTCCTAATCATAGAATCCCTGTGGCTGGAAAAGACCTCCAAGATCATTAAGTCCAACCATTAACCCAGCACTGCCAAGTCACCACTACACCGTGTCTCTCAGCACTTCATTTACACCTCCAGGGATGGAGACTCCACCACTGCCCGGGGCAGCCTGTTCCAGTGCTTGACAACCCTTTCAGTGAAGAAATTTTTCCTAATATCCAATTTAAACCTCCAAATAAGTCACAATAAAAATGCACTAAAATTGACCGGGTTTTATCCATGGCCTCCACCTTCTAAGAAGTAATGTCCCTGCACATATATATCTTTGTGTGTGTTTATCAACTCACATACTCTTGTTCTCTGTTATGGAGAGTGCCAGGAGCTTCTGGGGCTTACAGATGTCCCCAGCAGCTGTAGCTGCTGACAGAGGAGGACAGGAGCCAGCCTGCTTGCTCTCCCACTTAGGGGAAGGCTGAGCTCCCGGTACCCTTCTCAGCACACACTACTCATCCCTCTGCTGCTGGAGGCACCTCGACTCCATCTCTCCTATAAGCAGAGGAGTGGTTGAGCAATACTGAAAAACAGGAAATTTTTGCAGTGAGAGTCCTTAGAAACATCCACTTCAAGTTGTCCAGAGGGTACAATATACACCAGAGATTTCGGTGGTTTCCGGAGACGATGGTGACCTCCAGTCACTCGCGCGGCTGCAACTCCTCCATGCCGGTCCCACGCAGCTGGCAGCAAGAGGGTGTTTGTCCCAGCCGGCTATGCACGCACGTAGCCTCATGGCCTCTGGACAGAGAGAAGCCACATCCCCCGAGGTTACTTTCTTGCTCTATCATGAGGCAATAACACTTCCCCGAGGGGTCCGTAGCCGTGGGCGCAGGGATTGCACATCTCCTTTCCATGCAGGTGGCTTTAACCGCACATGGCCCTGCAGCCAGCAGGTAACAAACACCCTGGGTCTGGCTAGCACAGCGGCTGTGATGGAGATGGAGCACCATGCTGTGTGCAAGCTCCGGCATGCCTGCCAGTATTTATATAACATCATTTTGCTTTAATCTGGCTTTTTAAGTAAATTGTCAAAGCCCTTTCTGTTCACTAGGAACCTTTTTCTTTTTTCTTTTTTTTTTTTTTTTGACTGCAAGTTTCGTCTTTCAAAGCTTGGCTAGTTTTGAGTGATGCTGAAAGACCCCATTTGCAGTGGCTTTTTGTTCCATGCCTGCATTGTTCAGGCAAAAGTGGTTGTTTTCTTTTCATCCTGGCATAGCTCAGGAGTGACTGCATGGTCTGAGCTCAAACTTTCTAAAAATACTCACCCGTGAGGAGAGATCCAGCATGGCAGCGTTCAGACCCAGAGATTAACGCCTTGGAAAGGCATGATGGTTTGAAAAGGAGCCGGTGGCAGCATCATGCCAACTCTTTGGGCACTGTAAGCCCTGGAGCTGCAATGCGTGGCAGGCAGAGAGGACCTGCCGAGAGGTCTCTCTGGGCTGCCTGAACTCAAATAGGGGGGAAGTCCATCCGGAGCCTGCAGAACCAGCTCAGGGGAAATACTGTCTGTGGGGAGGCTACTGGGTGACTCAGAAATAAAGAACATCATGCTACTCAGAGAAGCAAGGCTGAATGGTGAGCCTGCTCCTCACCAGAGGTTGGTCTTCATAACCACATCCTCTTCTCAGAGCGTGAGACAGGCGGCTCTGGGGGGAGGGAGGATGGCAGGGATGGAGCAGAGCAGAGATCAGCCATATGACTAATTGCAGGAAAGCATCTGGGAGTCCGTTTTTGTCCTTCCACTGGCTGATTGCAGGAAGCTCCCCAGGTGATGGCTTTAGCAGCTGCTGGGACAGGAGACCTCATTGTTCTGCATTCATGTTTACAGCCCTGCCAGTTTTTGGCAGGAAGCTACAAGACAAAACTCTTGCATTCTTCTTTCTCGCTCACTGGGCTTGCTCTCAAAGGGCTGATCCTTCAGCTTAGCTCTTTCAGCTTAGCTTGCCACCTGAGGAGGTCCAGCTTCCCTGTCCCAGCCAGGCTGGATCCCATGGGCTTCACTCTAAGATCCTGGCAGGAGCATGGAGACTTTTCATTGAGCTTGGGCAATATTAAAGGTTGCTGCTGTCGTGCCTGCCACTGCATTTCTAATGTTAAAATATGTGGTCTCTCAGCACACCAACCCCCTTGTACCCGTCTGGGCTCTGTTTAGTTCCCATTCCCCTTTCCCTAGCCTTGGGCTCAAGTTCTTTTCTCAGTTTGGGTTTTCTTGGTGACACTCAGAGGAAGCACATTTGGGGTTTTCTTAATCTGTCAGGCAGATGCTGGCAGCACCCTTGAGATGAAAGGATGCAGGAACACGAGGGACCCATCACTGCTGGTCACACTGGAACCTGCAGCAATGAAACTGGCAGCACGTGGCCATGGCTGCAAGCAAACTCCTTAGGTTGCTGTCATCTCCCTGTTCTGCTGCTCCCCGCGATGCTGTGCCTCCCTGTGACACCATGCCCAGCCCATGGCAGCTGGTGGCATGTGGCTGAGCCACGGGCATGGTTTCCAGCCTCATTCTCTTCAGCCTGGAGCCAGGGGCATAGCAACGAAGCTCTGCCAGTGTTAAATCCCAGGCCTTGTTCCCCTGCCTCCTCTTCCTTCCCTCCATGGGGTTTTATACCGCGTCCAGGAATGAAGGTCACGTCCCTCTGAGGAATCAACAGGCTGTGGCATTTCCGGCAAGGACAGCCATGCGCTGGAGGCTGCCGGCAGCAATTCCCCCACCACGGTGCTGAGGGGGCAGGCAGTGTGTGTCACTGGCTCTGCTAAGGGGCGTCAGCCGGGGTTTTGCATGGATGGAGCAGATGCACCCAGTGTTGTAATCTCACCTGGAGAGCACCTGGCTGCGGTTCAGCCCCCGCCACGCTTGCCTGAGCCCATGATCTCATGGGGTTTTGCAAGTGCTGACTGAGCACAGCCAGCCCATGGTGGGGGAGCTGCAGGGAAGGGGTGATTCAGCCAGGGAGTCTCTCTCCCAGCTGAGTCAGGCTTTATTCCAGTGTCTCAGTGCCCTGCAGAGGGGGGACATGTATACAAATTGCCAGACCCCCCATAAACTGGGTGTCCCCAGCACTGCTGCCTCTCTGCCACCCCCAGCCCAGCATCCCAGCCAAAGCCAGCTCCTGCTGTGGCTGCTTTCTCTGTGCAGTGCTGCTGCGCACAAACAGCTGCATCATCTCAGCCCGGCGGGCTGCGCCGCCCTGATAAATGACCCAGTTCCCAAGAGAGGGAATGGAGCTGCCAGTATACGGCTCCCAACACTGAAGGGAAAGCAGCAGATGCCCCACTGCGCATCTCATCTGTGTCTCCCACCATTATGTCTCCCGGTGTCTTCTCTTGCCACACATACAGCAGTACGGGCAGCACCCAGGGTGTCTAAATCCATAACCTTTGTGTTGCAGAAAGGGTGAACAGGCTCTCCCCAGTCAATAGGCTCCACCGTGACTGGCAGCACTGTTGGCACTTTGGAAAGCCGTGGCTGAACGCTTGGAAAAAGGGGCCATGGAGGCTTGGCGCCTGCAAACAGTGGCCACATGGAGATGAAGCAGGGGCAGCCTCTAGCTGTCACCTGTGGGTGCCCCTCATCAGTCCCTCAAGCTTGGTCTGAGGGCACTAGGAAACAAAATGCTGCCTAATGGGGCTGTTCTTCTGCCCCATTTCTACCCTCTCCCGCACCAGGACAGGGGGATGGGACAGGAAGGCCCTCGTTATTAAGGGCTTGCTAATTAGACAGGAATGTTATCTCCAGCCCAGATGTCAGCTCTGACCTCCCTCTAACCTTCTTCTGGAAATCAAAACAGACGCAACTCCATTTGTTTTAAAATAATAAAAATAAATGTTTAGGGTGAAGCAGGAAAACCTGGCCCTGGGGTACAGCTGGGGAAGGAGGGGGGCACGCAACAAGATAAGCCAGGTGAGATATGCCAGGCTGCAGAGCTGGGAGGCACGGGCCAGTCTGGGCAGAGAACAAAGTCCCATGGCTTATGGTGGCTGTGCACGTATCTAACCTCTTCCCAGCAGTGGTGGCGGCACTGACGTGGCTTCCTATCCCAGCCCAGCTGGGCCCATTGGTCCGGAGGTGGAACTCATGGGGAAGGTGAGCTGAGGTTGTATTTTGCCTCTTGCCTTGCTTTGGGATTGACCAAAGGGTCTAAAAAGGAGATGCTGATCCCTGGAACGAGCTCTGTGTTTCAAACCTGACCTGACCATCTTTTGGTCATGCCACGTAAGGCAGTCCCTGAATTCTTTCAGGTTAAAGGGAGCTGGGTGCCATGAACAGCTGGTGATTTGTGTCCTTGGTCTATAGTAAAAACTTGTTTTATTGCATTTCTGTAATAATTTTCTATAGCTGGGGAGCAAACTTTGCCCAGCTCTGAACTAGGCCAAGCCTTTGAGTGCCTCACCCTGCAGTAACCCAGGTTTACATCTCAGTTCATGATCACAGACTGCATTGCTTTGCTTCCTCTTCTCTGTAAGCCCACAGCTCCGTTCTGGAGCTGAACACCAAGGAGGTCACCTGCCCCCCCTTGTCCTTCTGTGCCAGACTGCAGCACCAAAGCTCCTTATGACAGAGGCTTGATGGCAGTTCTTGATGCAAAATGACGAGTGGATGTGACCAGCTAAGAAACTGCACTCAGGCTTTCTCATCCTGCTGCAGCTTCTGTAGCCTGGGACAGCCACTGGTCCAGCCTTGGCCCTACCCTGCCCACTGCAGGAGCCATAGTGTGGTCTGCATTGAACTGTCCCAAGCCCTCTCTCCAGGCACTCCTCCTGACAGGGCTTTCAGCTGTGGACGCAGGGAGCTGAGCTAGACACTCAGCTGGCAGTGCAGAGATGCCCCATCCCTGCCACCCTCCTCTATTCCTGCCCACAGATTATGTCCATGGCCTATTTTTCAGCCTCATACCTGATGTCTCATATCCTTGTGGTGCATTTCCTCCATCCACAAACCTGCAGCTCATGTCAGCTTTCTCCATTTCCCATCTTTATGAATACTTCAGAGGGATCGCTCATCACACTGCAATACTGCTATTGCAAAAGGCACTGCTGATTTGCAATTACACGTCTTTTCGCCTACCATTATCCCATGACAGCAAACAGGTAAAAGTTTTGATGATTTCCTTCTTGCTTGCCTCCTTTCATATCGCCTGCTGGCCCACTGAGTAATGGATGTTCTTTTTTGTGCTCTGAAGGTTGTGCCTCACAGTTATGACATCATGGCAGTGATGCACTGCCCTCAGGCAACATCACCAGAGCAGAATATCATTTCTGTTGTCTTCCAGTCCTAGCTGCCACCTGGTACACCCTGTCTCCCCAAGATTCAGGGTTACTGAAGCAGAGTAATAACTGAGAGGTGAGTAATCAAGAAGCTACCTGACCAGATTTAGAGCTGACTGTAAACATTTTCTCTGATAACAATAGGAAGGAGGATCTGTACCTGCTAAGGTGCAGAGCTACTGAAGGAGAAGGATGGTGCACAGATGACCCTGGGTATGCATATGGATGGCACTGACACCGTGTACATGCAGTAAGCTCTGCTCACAGAAACCAGCAAAGGTCCCCGGACTTGAGTGAATTTCCACCCATTTTTATGACCTAAACTTCTGAGCCAATATTTAAATGCTAGGCGGAGGCACTGACTCCCTGTGTGACACTGTGTACATATACTAACACAATCACAGCTGGTTACTGCTGGCTACACAGCTGGTTAACAAGATGGTACTGTGCATGCACACCCCAACAAATGCACTCACAAAGACTCATCCTTTTACGGCAGAGACACCTGCTCTTCCCCAGTAGGTGAGATGGACATTTCCTTAGGCCGCTTCATGATGGTCCTTTGAATTTGCAAAAGGAACATTAACAAACTGTAGCGACTCCAGCAGAGAAGCATGAAGCTGGCCAGGGGGCTGGAGCATCTGACACATGAGCAGGGGCTGAGGGAGCCAGGTTGGTTTGCAAAGAGAGATGGCTTGTGAGGGGGTTTATCTAACCACTGTCTTTTACTACCCAAATGGAGGTTATGCAGAAGGTGGAGTCAGATTGTCAGAGGGGCTCAGTGAAAGGACAAGAGGCAAGAATAGAAACTGTGGATTTGCCATCCTCAGAGGTTTTCAAATCCAGATGGATATGACCCTGAGCACGCTGATGCCACCAGCACCTTAAGGCTGGTCCTGCTCTGAGCAGGTGGTTGGACTGGAGACCTCCAAAGTTACCTCCTACACTACATGGTGCTGTGATTTTGGTAATCCTACATGTTTGGCAACAGATGTTCCTTAATTCAGATACTGATTGCAACCACTTGCATGTCAGAAGCTAAAACAACCCCTGTGACTAGCCATGCAGCTGGACTAAATTCATTCATGGTATCACTGGAAAGGAGGCTTTCTGACCTCTCCAGGGCTGCAATTTCCTCACAGTTTCTGACCAGCTTATGTCTGACTGCCCATGACCGCGCATTTCCAGCACCTCCCTAGCATCCAGGTTATCAAATGGACTAAGAAAATGATCACACTGGAAACATCTCACTTTCAGTTTGTTTCCAGCTGGATCAGGTGGCTGTGTCATCTGGGACAGGCAGTGGGAGTGTGAAGACCAGAGGAGGGAAGGGAACAGGACTTCTTCCTTTGGAGGGCTGCTCAGACTGGGGTTGGCAAAAGCCCCAACCCTGACCCTTGTGAGGCTAAGGAGGAACACGATGTTCCCCCCTTGTAGGTTAACCTAATAGAATCATAGAATCATAGAATAATTTTGGTTGGAAGGGACCTCCAGGGTCATCAAGTCCAACCTTTATCCCATCATATTCCTAACCATTAAACCACTAGACCATGGCCTCAAGTGCCTCATCAACCCGTTTTTTGAACACCCCCAGGGATGGCGACTCCACCACCTCCCTGGGCAGCCTGTTCCAGTGTCTAACCACCCTCTCAGTAAAGAACTTCTTCCTAACAGCCAACCTAAACTTCCCCTGATGCAACTTGAGGCCATTTCCTCTCGTCCTGTCACTAGTAATTTGGGAGAAGAGACCAACACCAGCCTCACTACAACCTCCTTTTAGGTAGTTGTAGAGGGCAATGGGGTCTCCTCTCAGTCTCCTCTTCTCCAGACTAAACAACCCCAGCTCCCTCAGCCGGTCTCCATAAGGCCTGTTTTCCAGACCTCTCACCAGCCTCATTGTCCTTCTCTGGACTCTCTCCAGCACCTCAATATCCTTCTTATCCTGTGGTGCCCAGAACTGGACACAGTACTCAAGGTGTGGTCTCACGAGTGCCGAGTACAGGGGCACGATCACCTCCCTGCTCCTGCTGGTCACACCGTTTCTGATACAGGCCAGGATGCCCTTGGCCTTCTTGGCCACCTGGGCACACTGCTGGCTCGTGTTCAGTCGGCTGTCAACCAACACCCCCAGGTCCTTTTCCGCCAGGCAGCTTTCCAGCCACTCTTCCTCAAGTCTGTATGCCAGGGGGAAGGGTGAAGAGTGTATCTCTAATTAAATGGTACGCATCTCTTTCTTGAGCCACTGAGCCTGCAAGCAGTTAAAGGGTGGCTGTTGTGGTAAGCCCAGGAAAGTAGGGTGGGGGGGATCACCTGGCATCACTCCCACCTGTGAACCACTTCCACAGCTCCTGCCCTCCTCAGCTCTTAAAATATGTGGCTCGAGAACTATAAAATTAACTCAGTATGTGGTAGGGAAGGTCATTATGGTTTAGTGGGGAATTGGCAGTGCTAGGTTAATGGTTGGGCTTGATGATCTTAGAGGTCTTTTCCAACCAAGGCTATTCCGTGATTACATCTGGCAGCTCATGTACCTCTGTGCAAACCTGTGTGCCTGAGAACTGGTAAGCCCACTCAGCTCTGTATTTCTGTGACTTGAACATTGCCACAACTATGAGAGGTGTATTACAGAGGAAGCTCTTGGTGCCTGTTTCCTCTTTCATAAAACAGAGATAACTGCCTCCTGGAGTGCTAAATATGACTGGTTTTGGTAAAGATTGCAGAGGGCTGGCTGTCAGTGCGTAGTCTGTCCTCTGAAAGGCCAGCCTTCTGCAGCTCGCAAGTGGCATGGCTAATGTCTGCCTCCTGCCTGCTGCTCCTTCCTGAAAGGCCAGTGCTCACAGAAGGAGGTGGGTGCTGTGACATCTTTTTTTTTTTTTTTTTTCCCATTGGGAAACATTGAGTCACACTGGGGTGATGTCCTATGGGCTGGCAGCAGGCCCCTAAACAAGAATTACAGCCTGAATCCCCACTCACCATATATATGTGGCTTAACTTTTCATGTCCTTGGTTTAATGAGCTTGTGTCAGGAATTTTATGTGCATAGCAACCTTATCTGATGACAGTGACATTTTTAGCATGTTTATGTTGAGTTTTATTTCTGACCAGTTTCCAGTGCAGTTCAGCTGGGTGGACTGGACAGAGTTGAAACATGTAAGAACCCAACACACGCACTGGCAGCTCAGCCAGAGATACTTGGGGGGGATCTGAAGCATTTCCAGAGGCAAAAGGATCTGCAGTGGAGTTTGTGCACCAGATTTGCCAGCTGCAGTGTTTCACACACTCGCTAGTATCTGACGAGCAACACTGGGGGGACCGGGGGGAGAACTGTTTGTTTTTCCTCTCTTGTGTTCTTCCCATTCTCAGTACTATCACAACCAGATGGGAATAGGTTTCCCACGTCAGATGAGGGGGACTCTCCAACTCAGTGCTCCCAGATACCCACAGCAGTTCAAATGCAGACACTTCTGCTTCACCACAGCTCTGGCTCGTAGGAAGTATGGGGGAGAAGGGGAGGGGAGCCGGGTAATTTTGTAGTTTGAAATTTAAACAGCTGGATTTAGTGAGGGTTCTCAGGGTTTTTCCCAGGAAGGAGGTCAGCGGCTTGTGCAGGCTGATAGCCTGGGAGCAAACATGAGGAGTGCCCCTTGAGGCTCCACCTCCGCATCTCTGCCTCAAGTGGAGCGCTCTTGCCCATATAAGGCTGTGGTTGTCGCAACGCAAAAGAACCATAAATAGTTGTATGATCATTACCTGCCTTGCTCTGTGCAAGACTGGGCACCTTCCCAAGTCAGACTCTTCCTGCCTGCGGCTTCCGGCGCTCCCCTCCCCACTCCAGCTCCAGGAAGACAGCGTTTCCCATGTCTCTACTCATGGATGTGCAAGCCCAGGCCACGAGGTCCAGTTTCTCCAGGTGCTCTGCCCTGCACAACTCCTTGCCTTGGACTGTTTGAAGTGTAGAAAGCCTCCTTCCTGAGACTATTCGCTGGTTTTACAAAGTGCTGCAGGAGGGAGGGGCTGCAGCTCACATGTCTACGTGTCTTTCTTCAGCAGCTCGTGGTCCAAAAGTTTCCTTAATTTGAAGGGTGGCACTTTCATTCTTTAGTTGAGACTGTATGTACAGGGGAAGGTGTAGAAGAAAGAAAAACAGTATGGCAGGGCAACACAAAAGACTAGCAGAGATGTTAAGTAGCCCTATACAAGATGTTTCTGCTTGCTTCTTTTCCAGGGTGTGAGATCCCACAGAAGAGGATGCACCCAGGCAGGCGATTGCATGACAGAGAAGAAGCTGTGGTGACCAGTGTAGGCAGGGACTGCGCCAGCTTGCTGAGCTTGGCCCTAATGCCATAGCATGGCTGTGAGACTTCTCTTGCGGGGTTTCCTGCAGCCTACACAGCCCCTGGGGACTTGAGGCACATAAGGACACATAGCGGAACAGACTTAGCTGTGCTGTGCAGCCACTGCTGTCAACCTTGAAGGACAAGGCTGTCCTCAGGGTCTCATGCTTAGCATGTGAGCCTTCAAATGGCCACCTTCCTCCAGCTTTCCTCTCTAGGAAAATCATCTTCCAAGGACATATTGCCCTTTCTGAGATGCAGTGCATTCCCATGGGGAATGCAGAGACCTTGCTGTCTCCTAGAAGAAACAGCTTATGTTGAGGAAGGCATGATGGACTGAGCAGCAGAAAAGTCCTAGACTAGCCGTCAGGGGATCCAGTGTATCCATCAGGCAATTATTTGCCTGTTTCCTGGTGTGGCTGAGTTTTACTCTCTTTCTTTTTTCTATGTAAGTAATGAAGTAATTCATTGTCAGTGCACATTTTAAGCACTGACTCTCTTGGTTCCTGTCTTAGACACAGCACACACTTCCCAAAAGTTTCCTGTGGGCCCCAGCTACAGCAGTTTAAACATTTTCCATCGTATGTGAAGGAGCTCTGTGCTGTCATGGGATCCTTGGTTCCCTGAATTGCCTGGTCAATTGGAGGTAGTATCCTGTACCTAGCTCCTGCCTGGGACCTGCTGCAGGTACTGGGGCTATTCTTAGCCTTTCTTCACCTCTAATTGCTCTCTCACACTGAGTTCATATGGTCCATTTTAGCTTGAAAGCTCTTTTGGGAAAGCAACAGGAGCTGATCTTGGCTTGAGAATCAGTCTGTGCTACCACAATGCAGTGAGAGAGGACTGTGGTTTGGTGTGCAGCAATAAAGGATGGAATGCCTCTCTTCACTAGGTATCTTCACTAGACTTCCAGAGAGAAGAGGCAAGGTTGTTCCCAATGAGAACTGCTATTGGGAAGCCGCCACTGAGAATTATGAGTTTTCCCCTAGAGAGTCTTTTCCAGGTCTGCTGGCAGGCCAGGAGACACAGACCCTGTTGGGACTGTAGCTTGAGCTATACACTTTCCCCAGTTCCACATAAACTCCCCTGCTTTCTGGGCAGCTCCTTGGATGCAAAGGCAGCCTTCAGGGAACACAGATGTAGTCCCTCATCTATAATTGAATATCTGGGTGCCTTCTACATTCTTAAGGTCTTAAGCAAATAGCACTATCACAGGCGGCAAGAGAAGTGTGACGCTTAGTGGAGACTGAATCATAATGTTTTTCTCCTGACACTGTGGGTTAAAGTGCCTCGCTCAACCTTTCTCCAGAAAATCATCAGAGAACAAGATTAGAGAGCAGCAGTGTGAAAGGTTTCATGCCAATGCAGGGTGTAAAACATTGAGCATTAAGATGGCAGTTGTCCTTATAGTTCAGTTTCCCATCATTGGGATTGCCTCTTTTTAAGCAGAAGGACTTCCCCAAGCCCCTGGGTTTCCTCCTTCCCTTGCCAGGGGGTACCAGTGCCAGGGTGGCTGGCGCTCCCCTGCAGAACAGCTCGGTGCCAAGAGCTGAGGTCATTGCCATCAGGACGAGCGTAGCGTTGGCAGGGAGGAGGTCAGAGGCCTCTCCCTTCCCAGCTGTTGTGTGTCTCTGGGTCTGAGCAGCCAGCCAAGACACCAGCAGGCAAAAAGATGGCCTGCAGGCCAAGAAGGGCCCTCTTTTTAACATAAACTTTGCAAATGGAATGGATGGAGAGGGTCTGGAGGAATTACAGCTCGCAGCCCCTCTCGCTGTCCTCCATGTCCTCCTCCTGCAGGGGTGAGGGGAGCACCTGTTTCAGGGCATGCAAACCCAGATCAGATTCTTTCCCATCCCCAGGCATTTAGAGTCACTTCGTGGGGACCACAATCTAGATTGTCAGTTTCATAGGAGACTTTACAGTGATCTGAAAAGACCTTGGACTCCTGTATCCTGAAGAAGCACAAAAAATGGCACCTTTAAGTGCTTCTCATTATACCTCTTTTTTTTTTTTTTTTTCCCCTACTTTCCTGCTTAGGATTTTTTTCTTTTCTTTGCTAATTAGAAGACTAATTTTAGAAATTAGTCTTGTCCACTCTGGAAAACTACTAGAAAATGAGTAAAAATGTAGTAGCATGAAAATGAAAGTAAGCCTGGGGAAAGGTAATTGTTTATAACTGAAGGGTTTTGTTAACTCCTGTGCCTAATTAACACACTACAAAGGAGAAACTTCGTTGGAAACTTCCACACCCTGCTTTCTCAATTAAGGTACAAGAGAGATCATAAAAAGAGCTTGGATACAGCTAGCATGTCCCCTAGCAAAGCCAAAACTGATTTAGCATTCCTTAAGTAAAAAAATAAAAATAAAAAATACACATACTTTTTTTTTCCTGCATATGAGTCTCTTTTCTCTGTGTAATGCAAAGCTCTTTGTCGTGGATTCGTAGTGGGAACAAAACCCTTAAATTATGATCCTCATTGCTGATGTGTTTTTAGCCCACAGGAAAAAAGGGGTTGGGATGATTATTTTCAGGGTTATGATGGCTGCTAGGAGAAACTTTGCAGGAAAGCTGAATCATCGGGTGAGCATCTTGTTTTCATCTTTTTGTGTTTTGCTATCCCACATCTAAGGGGTGGCTTATGAAAATTCAAAAGGCTTTTATACATGTACATTCCTCTATAAAGAGTCAAAGAATTATAGGCCTCTGTGCTGTCTCACAATCAGCCGCAAACTTCTGTACAGGTGTGTGTTTTAAGTTCAGTGTTAGATGCAGTTGTAATGAGGAGAATGGTAAAGTAGCAAGTGGTTTAAGGATGCTTTTACACCATGTGTAGACAGAAAAGACAAGGAGGGAGAGGACAGGATTTACCACAAGTTGAACGCTTTGACCCACTAGGTAGATTTAGATTTGTGCTTTAGATTTGTATCACACTTGGGTCTGTAAGTCAAAGTCCAAAAACTCTCTTCCACAGAAAAACCTGCTAACCTCTTTTTTTTTTTTTTTTTCCCTAAGCTGCTGCAGAAGGCAGCAGTGCCTGCAGGACTCCTTCCATTCCAGCCTAACACAAGCTGCTACTTCACATAGAAGAATTTCACAAGAAGCCCCTGAGCACCTCTGTCCTGTGGGTTTGGTTCTTTTGACACTTTCCTGTCTCTTGGTAGCTAAGAACTATTGCAGTGCAGGTGTCAGCCTGCAGTTGGGCAGCTCATTAGCTTGCTACTCCTCAGTGAGGAATTGATTTTCGACAGGAATTTTGTGTTATGCAAACACATAGGATGCCCAGTGAGTTACTTTCTTTGTTCCAGAATAATCCCAGGAAACGATGCTCTGATAAATGGGAAATAAGGTGACTGTGTTAAATGGAGCTCATCCGCACCTTGGCTAAAAGGTGGTTTCCCACAGTGATGGCACCTCATGTATCTCTGTTGGTATTTTCTTACACCCTACAAAGCTAATGCCTCAGTAAATCCTGCCTAATTTTCTGCCTTCTGTCCCAGTACTGCCAGTTCCATCTCCTGGTCCATCCACCTGACCCAAACACGGGGCTGAGAATAAGGGCAATGCACGAATCTCCTTTGTGCCCAGCTTCCTGCACTGGCCCATATGTTTCTCAAGGCAGAGCAGACCAGCAAAGCCATACGGAACAGTCCATGCTGACAGTGGGACGCTGCAGGAACTGGGAGAACTGAGGAGGCTCTGAAGGGAGCAGGAAAAAAGTCCCAAGTGTGGGAGGGAATCTTGGCAGAAATGAAAGGGGGGTTGTTGAGCAAAGCATGCACTGGCTCCAGACACAGAGAGCTTGCAATATGTTATGCTGAGAATCTGTGGGTGTGTTTATAAGACCTGCTGCTGACTTGCAAGCACAAAGGATGTAGCCTCCTCTTATCAGAAAAATGTGGGCTTTAGTCTTTCAGAAACAGTAGAACGAAGGCTTGCATAATTTCACATTGAGTCTTCTTTCTGGTCATAGCCTGAAAGAATGGTCCCAAAGTTTGGGCAGACGAAAGTGGTGTATTTAATTGTGGCAGGCTATAAACGAGTAGGTTCCACTTCAGTTCCCACAACAAAGCTACAATGAGAATCTAGATGACTTTCTACAGCACTGGAAAAAAAATCCCTTGTTCCAAGCATCTCTTGGGCATACTAGAATATTTCAAGCTAGTTTCACTTTGTCCTCAGCCAGCTCCCTGGAATGAGAACCACAGAGCCACTTCATTTGAGCAAATATTTGGCCTCAATTACTACTGCAGGCTGAGCCCAAAAACAAACAGCAAGCATGAGGTAAGATGAGAGGCACCACTGGTGGAGCAAAAGCTCACACAGTAACCTCAGGAAAAGCAGCAGGCTGAAAGTAGGGGTGCTCTCATGGTTTTGTAGGGAAGAAAAAAATAAGGGAAGACTAAATTCCTGCTACAGAATGATGCTTGGGGAGAAGAAAAGGGAAGTGAACATCCAGTTAGATGTCCTTTGTTCAGAGGTCTGTAAAGGTGACTGATGCTGAAAAGCAAGTAAAACAATGAAAAAAAAAAAAAGTGAAGTAGCCAACACCATCATTTCTATGTATTATCTGAACTTAGTCCTGGTTTCCAAATAGTGTAGTCACCCTGCTACTGAATCCTTGGTTCTCTGAAAACATGGCCCAGCCTGAGATGTAGGGAAGGAAAAAAGAAGCAAAGGTGGCGTAAAGCTCTCCACAGCCCTACCTTATCAGGATGAATTAAACAGCATTTAGATGGATTTGTCAGTCTCTTTAAAGTGTATTTTCCCTATCAATACCTGACCCAAGCCTGACAAGCATGTTTGCTACCTGAGCGTCATGAGTATGACAGGTACAGGG
This sequence comes from Podargus strigoides, assembly GCA_028020825.1. Taxonomy (NCBI): domain Eukaryota; kingdom Metazoa; phylum Chordata; class Aves; order Caprimulgiformes; family Podargidae; genus Podargus; species Podargus strigoides. Next base: position 114,145,893 of record CM051663.1, on the reverse strand, counting down.
TGACAGCGGGACTGGGCAGGGATGTCATTCTCCTTTCAGCTTATCCTCTGCTGAGTAAGAAGAATGCCCCCAAGCTCTTCTAAACTCAGGAATCTGAAGCATTTCTTACCCCCTCTGAGAAAGGGAGAAGGAAAAGGAGGCATTTGAGATGTTTAGTAAAGGATTCTTAGCAATTGTTGAACCGGGGAGCTGTGAGGCCGGGACAGACAAACCTAAAACTACATGCATCATACTCACTGAATTATCACTGAAGGAGCCAAGCCCTAACAGATTGTGTGAAAATGCTCAGTTTGTTTTCTGCAGCAAAGAGTTGCCATGTTTATTAAAGGCAGGTAACAGGATGTGTTCTGCTAGTGTTTTGGACAGGTCTGGGTAGGCTCAAGGCAGAAAACTCAGATTCCAAATCTTGGTTTTGGGGCAAAGATACTTTTGCTGGATAGCTTTTATTCCTGTTGGCCCTTTTGTACAATGGTGTTGAATGCCAGCTTTCCCCAAATTTAAAGCTGAATAGAAAATAGTAAGCAGCAAGAGAACAGGGCCAGAGGAAACAAGGTTAGGAAGGGGATATACTGAACCAAAAAAATGCCTGTTGCTTAGCATTGTGCTTGCATTTAGATGACAGAGATGATTATATTAGCATTCCTTGGAGGTAAAGAGCTCTGAGCCATTATTCTTAGTATGTCAGATCAGGAATGTGGTGTCTAACCATGCATAATGGAGCTGTAATCCCACTTCAGGGTTTGGAGGAACTCACAAGCTCCAACAATAGTTCTTCTCTGCCTAAGACAGAAGTTTTCATTTAGGTGTGTTTCTGAGGACACTTTCATGACCTCAGCTATCGGAGCACACCTATTTGACAACCTGTTTCCCCAATAAAGGTCCCCTCTGCATGTAAATGCTTTGGTTTTCAGCTGCAGATCTTGTAATTAATGTGTTAACAAAGTAAAAACATGTTCCTCTCACTACAGCTGAAGCAAGAACCACAATGAGGGAGCAGGAGTTCAGCAGGTTGTTCACACAAGACTGTGTGGGTGGAGGGTTGGGGAGAGGTGAAAAGCAGAATAACTGTTTTAAATGCTACACTATGCCAGATACGGCTCCTCCGCAGTCTAGGGATGCAGGTATAGTTCCCTCTTAAATTTTCTTCATCAGCAAAGTCAATTTGAAAGACTCCTGCCACAGTGTCTCGCTTTAATCCCTTCAGTTGTGCTGATCCATCTCTCTGTGGGCCTATAAACTAGATCAGTGAACTGATCTTTTTCTTAAACCTTCTTTTTTAACTACTTCAGTGATCCAGTTTATAATATGGCTTTTGAAACATCTGCATCAGGACCGTTGGAGCAGTGGTAAGCTATGACACAGCACTAGGAATGAATGGCTAGTGGGAAAATAGACAACATCTTACACTAGCTCACTGATGAAGAGGGCATGATAGAATCACATATAAAAACCAGGCAATTAAGCTGTACCTTTTCCACAGCCATTCCAGAGGTTGGGTAGTCATGTTAAGGGTAACATCATTCTGTAAGAAAGGGGCTGCCCTCTTCCTAACACGTGCTACTGGCTGATTCTGAGACAGGTTACCGGGCCACATTTCCCTTACTGTGGTCCAGTGCAGCTCTTTTATGTCAGCTGCTTCTGATGGAATTTGGATGAACAGAGCTAGAACTTGGGCTTAAATGGTTAGTCACTAAATTTGTAAGCTCTGAGCCCCCAGTGGAAACCTCACTTGCTTTCACTTCTTCCACATCTTAAGTTAATAGTTTTCCACCTTCTGCACTCTCACAGTTTGGATCTGGCATTTTTTATGGGAGCAGAACAAAAGTCAGCATAAGGGGAAAGAGAAGTTATGTGCTAAGAGATGGTTCCTGAATTGCAGATGAATTTCAGGTTGTTCAGAAGACACAGGCATGCAGCCCACACGTGGCTTTCTTCTGCAGACCCACCTGCAAAGAGCCACTTCTTTTTGTTACAGCACATGAAAAACCTTCAAGTTCTTATCTGCATTTATAGCTGCTGCTTTGTATGGGTGTACATATTAAAGTCACTCCAGAGCTGCTTTTTTTGGAGAAATTCTAGTTATGAATCTGCACTGAAACTACTGATGTTTCAGGCTTTTGCAAAAGCAGAGCTGAGGCTTCTTAGCAATACTAGATTGTGACATTCTCCAGATCTGTACATGTGCGGTTTCTGTCTAAAGCCACGGTGGTTAGCATTTAGCAATGTGACTTCTCCAATGAAGTAAACACCTTTGTCACTCTTCTTGTTTCACTCTCAAGCTTGTCAGTAAGAAACCAGTTTTGGAAGAGATCTCTACTGCCTCACGAAGCACTGAAAATTATTCACCAAAACGAATTTAGCCACTTCACCTGTTTGTCAGATACAGAAATCTAATGTCGCTGCATTTGTTGTTGATCACAGAAGTGCAGGCTTCTCCCAGGGATTGCTGTTTGCCAATAAATGTAAGCCCGATTGTCTTGGATTAGACCAGTGTAGGGGAAAACACTGTAGCTCAGAAAAGTGGGCATTTGGTTGGTCTGCAGTTAAGGCTGCCAAATTGAAGAGGCATCTCGGGATGCTCACTGCTTAGTATATTCTTTTTCCCTCTAGATATACTACAGTACCACTAATTTACACCCACCAAACTGGTAAATCTGCCTACTGTTGAGATGTTGTTTTTCAGAATTCAGTGACCATTAAAGGTTTGTTCTTCTAAAGGACGCTGGCTTGCCAACATCAATGGAAAATGTGAGTGAAGTTGATCAGAAAGATACAAATAAACATCCATTCTAAAAAATTTGTAGAAAGTAACAGATGCATAAAATTAATATGACATCTTTTTTATTCATACTCATTTCTCTCTGAGGTGTGTCTCCTTTCCTGCCACCAGATCAACACAGAAACCTGTTGCACTTATTTTCAAAGTAATCGAGCTGTGGAAAACAGACATTTCAAATCTGACTTGCCTCAACTACCACACATCTACAAATCTGACCATGAGAGAAATACAGAGTTTTCAAAAGAAGTGGGATACACTTTTTGTTATGGTGTAGACCTGTAGCAATCTTTATTCTGAGCCCTGCTTTACTGCTGAAGTAATCACAAAAGTTTTGATATTGATTAAACAGGAGTGGGACTGAGTTCTCAAATTAAAAAAAAAGAAAACAAAACAAAAACCAAAAGCCAAACCTTAAGAAGACAATCCAGCCTGACTTAAATCTTAGCAGGAGAAAGAACGGAGTACATATGAAAGTATGACACTCAGAAAAGAATAAAAAAAAAAAATTAAAAAGTCCAGTATCATATGCTCTTCAAAAATGACTTTGTGGCAGCCTTTTCACATCTGCATTTCATGCTGGCAATCATTATCTTTTATTTCCCACATTGCTACTGCTTTCAGTTCATTCTGCCTTTTGTATTTGCTTTCCCAGCTAAGATCTGCTAATTTTCTCCTTTAAAAGCTTTATTTAGACATGATACTGACTACTTTCCTACGCTTACTTTTCTTTTCTCAGCCACTTGGCTGAAAAGGCAGCCTCTCCTGTTCTTAAAAAGATTTTGAGATATGTAGGTACCTCCACTATTTTCTTTCTGGTTCATTTTCTTAGGAGAATTTAAAACCCTGTTGTTCAACCAGTAAATATCCTTTCTGTATATTGGTCACTTTTTTTATGGATCAAAATGTGTCACCGGATACTGCAGATCATTTCATCTTCTAAGGTATCTGGTTATGTAGGTACCTCTGGTTGTCACAGTTTCAGCTTTCTTTCATTTTTAGCCTTGATGTACTAGCAAAGACTTATCCTGTATGTTCCCTTCTCGCTGCCAAATGAAATTCTCATTTCTATTTCATACCTGTATTTACATTTCTCATCTCTGCCTTTAACAATGGCACCTCTGTATCCCTGATACTCATCTGTACAAACCTTTCAGTGATTTCTCCCACTGCCTTTTGTATCGAGTTACAAATGTCTAGCATTGTTTCCAAACTGCTGCAGTGAATCTTTGTAAGCCTGAAGTGTTTCACTTGGACAAGAGATGCTTACTCAAGACACTTCTTTGCTAACTTCTCTCTTTATTCAAGCCTGTTTCACTTAATTTGCCTCTTCTGCTTGCATTTTCTGCCATTGGCACCTACATCTGCAAATCTGCCCTCCTCACACAAAGTATGAAGCCTCAAAGGAAGGGAACCTGGTATTTCTGCGTGCTTGTAAAATGTGCAATACACCTCATCTGAAGAGCTGGATCTAACATCTGGACTCATATATGCTGCGATCTTTTCAGAAGGACTTGTCTTGCATCTCTTGGCTACCACTTCCTCCTTTTTCCACATACTCCTCTTGAAGTTCACCACTGAAGAGCACTGTAGTAAATGCAGAAAGGCAGAATTACATCACCTCTGTCTTTTCAACACCTCTACTGTTTTGGCATGTCTTTTAAAATCCATTTTGAGCCTCTTTTAACATACACACCAACTTTGCAAGCACCTCTGCAGCATCAGGGGCCGCTTATGCTGATGCATCTGCTTGCCTGAGTTCTGTCCTTTTACTGGACGAAAGGGAATTCTGACTTGCATGTTCCTACCCTATTTTGCACTGTAAGACAAGAGGGCTGGGTGAATGGGGACCCCCGCCGCCTCCCTCACCCATTTCCCAGGACTCGGGAGAGCAGATGGCCTCGGGACAAGGCGAGGCAGCCCATCGCCCTGCTACCAGAGGCTGACCCGAGCTCCCGGCCCCGGGGGCAGGCTGGGGCCGCGGTTTAAGGCCAGCAAGCCCGAGGCCCTCCGGAGTGCCAGCGAGGCAGCGCTTCCGGAGAGGCACAGCCTGGCGCGGCCGCCGGTGCCCGCCCGGCGCGGGGCATTGTGGGGCCGGCCTGGCGTGGGGAGGTGCGCGAGCGGCTTGGCACGACTTGGCACGGCTCGAACCGGGAGAGCGGGAGGGCAGCGGGAGCGCTCCGTGGCCGGCGGGTGGAGGCCGGGGCGCGCCGCCCGCCCCTCCCCAGCTCCTCGGCGCCCGCCGCTGCCGGCCTGCGCCGCGCCTCGCCCCGACCGAGCGGCCGCGGGGGTGGGCCGGCCCGCTGCGGGGTGGGGCTCCGCGCGCGCCCGGGCGTTGCGCACCGCCCCCTTCCTCGACGGCTGGCGGCTTCCTCAGCGGCTCGCCCCCGCCCCGCGGCCGGGCTCTGATTAGCGGCGGCGGCCGTCAGCTCTCCGGAGCCGGCTCCGCCATTGGCCGGCTGTGCCGCGGGGAGGGGTGGGGGGCAGGCCGGCGGCGTTGCATGGGCCGCGGCGGCTCCTCCCGGCCGGGCGCCTCGCAGTGCCGGTGAGCGAGAGGCGGTCGTGGTCCTGCGGGAGGAGCCGGCAGCGTGCGGACGGTACTCTCTCGGCGCGAGGAGCGCAGCCGCCGCGGCGTTTCCCTCCCTCCGCTGTAGCCGGGCTCAGGTGAAGCGGGGCGGGTGGGGCGGTGGGCGCGGGTGGCCCCGGTTTGTGCCCCCCCCGGCGCCGCGCTTATTCCCTCACGGCCTTCGCGCCTCTTTGTCCGGCCGGGCGAGAGGGTCGCCGCTCTCCCCCTGCCCTCCTCCGCCTTCCCCGCGGAGCTGGGGGGGGGAGGCAGCCGGCTGGACGCCGACCTGCTGTGCTCGGGGTGCTCCGCGTCCCCGCCGGCCCTCCCCCTCTCCTTCGCGGGGTGTGTGCCGCCGTGCTGTCGCGTTCTGCCCGGGGAATTGTCCCTCCGCGCCCTGCTCGCTGGCCTTCCCGCGGCTGGGCGGGCGTTATCCTTTTGCACCGCACCGTCCTCCCTCCCGTCTCCCTCCTCCTTCCCCTCCTCGCGTTTGAGTGTCCGTCCTCTGGAAGTAACGGGTAAGGGAAAACAGGACCGCTTGGCAGCTGTCAGGGCTGCAGCCTGAGTCACGGGCTGACAATCCTGCTGCAGACATTGCCATGGGCTTGGCTTCCGCCCTCGCAGCCCCACTTCCTCGTTCGGTTGGGGCTGTACGGCGAAGCCAGGAGAGAGGGAGGAGGGAGGGACAGGGCAAGATGAAGCTTGCAGTAAAAAAAACCCTCTTTAACAGATAGCTTGTGCTTTCAGGCATCACCTCCAGCCCGGTAGGAAAAGTTCTCCGGCTTTTGGGGATATCGCTACCAACCTGTCTGCAGGAGGTGTGGGAAGTAACAAGTTTTGTAGTCCCTGAGGGTGGTGTGTACCCAGTGGGTTTAATAAGGTTTGCTCCTAATTTGCCTAAACGCAGGGTGAAATGAGTTTTAAAGCAATATCACACTTCTGATAATAAAGTGGAATTTTTCAGAAGTGAACTGCATTGGCTGGGAAGTTCTTCATGCAGTGGCTGTTACATGTGGTTTTTTCTTCCTCATGATTCCTTTCCTTCCTCCTCTTTAAACACAGTTTGTGCTCTTCATCTTTTTTCTTCCATCAGTTTTTCTTCTGTGTCCTGTGTCATGATGTCCTGAGCTGCACTCTTATCAGAGTGGACTAAGAACTCAAGCTTTTTTCTAGGCGAGCAGGTCTGTCCTGAACAGAGTAATCTCTCAAGTACTGCATAAGAAATTTGTGCTTCAGACTTGAAGAGATAATGTAGCAGATGGACTTTGGCCTGCAGAGTGATTTCTGTGCCTCTGCCCTACGCTATAAAGAAAAGTAAGTTAATTTGGATGGAGGCTGTTGAACCATGGCTTGAAAGATTAAATTACGTGTCGTCAATTCATATACATATCCTGTCCATAAGCCTAGATACAGTAAAGTTTTAACTCCAAAGTAACAGCGCTCTAATCAGTTACTGCTTGTGTAAAGATGCTTTTGAAATTAGTCACTAGGTAACAATGTGACTAAGTTCACTTATCCGTGGCGTTCCAGTAAAAATGGCAAATCCTGGTACAGATAGGTGTTGACTCACAGATGCATGGTCTGCAACTGTAGAGCTCTCTCCCAAAGTTTAAATGAGATAAGAAAATATTTTTGTTAACTAGAAAGTTGTAATGAGAGGGAAGCAATTGATAAATGTAAGTGGAGCTGCTTTTAGTCCAGAAGAGTTTTGAAGCTGTTAATCATAGTTGCCAAAACTGTATAAACACAAGATTGTTTTGCTAATCTGACCTTGTAAAAATAACTAGGGTGAGATCTCGCAGCAGTGCTGTGAAGCTCCATGTCAGGTGGAACTGTTTAAAGTGACATGTTCTCCTTCTTGATGGCTTTATTTGTGGCACTTATTTGTAGCGTGTGCTGTCTTTCTGGAGATGAACAGGAAAATTTTCGGTAACTCTAAGGTAGCTGCAAAATTGCTAGTAGTGGATAGAAACGAGAGTCTGAGCTTCTCATATTTACTGACCTGGAACCCCCGAGTGTGTGTGACCAGTGCCAAGCTGGTGAGTTACATGGTTCTTTTTGTAATATGGTGTTTTCTCTTGGACACTTGACTTGAATAGCTAAGATCTGATTTTGGAAGCTTTCTGGAGAAAGGACTTCGACCTCAAAGTTTGCTTTGCCAAGTAGCTTGTTTCTGTATAAACAGGAAGACTAAATAGTCAGCTTCTGTCTGTCCAGAAGAATAGGCGTAGAAACTGAAGGCCTTTTACTGGACTTTGTTTGCATAGATTGTTAGGATATTCCTACTATGGTTCTGGGGTTGTTATATTTTTCTTTCAAGTTATTCTTGTAAGGAAAAAAAATTGCTAGGGTGATGTTTTCATCTGAAGAGAAAAAGAAAGAATAAGGTTTTTTTCATTATTTCCTCTAGGTGGATTTTGATATGCTTCAAAACTTTTTAACAAGACAAATAGGTTGTGAGAGCTACACCATAATCTTTTTAGTGAATCTGTAGTGAAGGAGTAATAATAATAAAATTTTTGTCCAGTAAAGTAGTAGGAAAGAGATTAGAAGATTTTCTCACTTGGGAGCCTGAAATAGTCTGTGTTGTCTAGCACATTGTTTTGGTATTATGAAAAATGTTGGAGAGTGTTCAACCTGTGTAGCAGGTGGTAGCTGCAGTACTCATGTTTGAGTTGAAAACTCTGGTGGGGTCAGATGCCACACGTGCTTAAATCTCTTTGCAACACAACTTGGTACTGCAAGTATTTCTACTACAAATGCTGAGACATTTACCACCACAAACTATCTTGAAAACTTGAACCCTTATTATCTTGGCAGATCTTTAAAAATAATGTACTAAATGTTTATAATAACTAATAATTCACAGGTTAGAGCTCTGACAGACTATTTACATTCAGGTATAATGTACATTGGTATGGCTACCAACTATGTGAAAATATATTTCAGTTGTACTGGGAGATTAAAATTGTCTGTACCCAAAAATTCAGATTTTGTTCTGTTAACCTCCAGGATACTGAACAGATGGGACAGGACACGTGTCACAGGTATTGTGATTTCCAAGCTGATTCTGCTGAATCTTCTGCTTCTGCCCCCATTCTTAGGCCCATATCTTGCCCAGATTTATGTCACTTAAAAATTGGTGTGACTATAATAGGGTGAGATTTTATGTGGACCCACCGGAGGCACAGGAACCCATCTGGTTAATACAAGGTTTACTGAAAGGAGAAGTCAAAGTTAAGCTTGTCTTATCCCCCACCCCTTTGTGCTACATCTGCTTTCTTGCATCGTAACTTCAGGTTATTGGGTAACATGCTGAAGCTAGCTGGTGACTAAAGTGTATTCTAGAGGCCCAGAGTTAGTGTGCAAATCTACTAATAGGTGTGCAGAGCTTTATTCCTGACTGTATGACTTAATACAGTTTTGTTTGACTCAGTAATTCACTTGGTCTCCTCTAACATCCATTTTTATCTTTGATTTCTCATATAAATATCTTATTAATCTTTGTTTTCTTAGTTTATAATTGAGGCACAGCTGTTTCCATGTTAAGTAGAGAAACTGTGTGCCTGACGTTAAGTCTTCTGTGGTTTGGAACAAATCGCTAATAGCATTGGACTGCCTACAGCAGCATTGTTTTTGCTGGCAATTGCTCTAGCTTAATGGTGGCTTGGTGACCTTGTACCTTAAATTTCTTTTCAGTTTAAGTACACTGTGGTTCTAATTGAGTTTCCTATTGTAGAAAGAGATGGAAACTAGCAACCTGATTTAAATAAAGTATGATGAGACAAAAACACAAATGCAACTTCTGCCCTGAAAGCTAGTGCAAATGGGTGTTGTCCAACTGAATGAAATGCATTAATTTACAAGTTCATCTTAATTATGGTTTATCCGCTTCACTCTTTTCTTTGGCAGCTGTGAGAACTTGTTCTGGGTGCTTGAAATAATAATCTCAACACTGATTTGTCTCTCAATCCTAGGCTACTGTAGTGCCTTAACATCCTCTGACCTCGCTCCAATCCAGCATAATGGACTAGTCCCTGTTTTTCAGTTAATGACCCTTTGGCCTGTTACTGTTCAGTATAATATGTTGCTTTTCTGAGCATCCTGAAAAGTCTAAAGAAATAGTAGTGTCTACAATTTTCCCATGATGGAAGTGGGATTGATGTCATTGTGTGATACTTCGGGAGCTAGTACTGCTAAGTCATGTCCTTTTTAAACATGGCAAAGCACATGCTGTGAAATTGATCTAGCATACTCTCCTACTGCAAATTATTTCTTATAGAAGTATTACAAATGTATTGCTGTTGGATGCAGAGAGGTATAATGAAATATAATTCTGCATACTGTGGTCTGGCTCCATGACCTCATAATGAAATTTGTGCCTCTAGAGTTTTATATATAGAGTTTGGATTCTGCTTGTCTTCATGACTAGAAATTTAAGTTTCTTTTAATGCGTGTACGCTGACTCTACTGAGAGTAGTAAATAAAACCACATGGATGAGTGATTTCAGTAAACTCAAGCTAATAATTAATATATCTTGAGGGAAACTTAGCTTGGAAATCTGTATCATGAAGTTTCCTTAACTGATGAATACTTCTATTCATCAAGAACTACCATTTTAATGAGTCTCGGCAGGAAATCCATTGTGATATATGCCTCAACACAGAACTGGAGTTCTCATTTGAATGAAAGCAAAGTAGGCATTCAAACTTGTAAGAAAAGAGGTTTAGAGAAATTTTATAGCTCAACTTTGACAGTCCTATGCAGTCAGATTTTTTTTTTATTTTTTTTTTTTCCTGTTGGGCGGCTTCCTGTTTAAAATCTAAGATTTCAAGCATGCTTTTGTAATAGTCTACTTCCCTTTTTGTTTGTAATGGTGAGAGTATCTGTGTTTTTCTTTTAAGGTCAAGACTTCACCAGCCCACTTGTATTTAGGTTCTTTTAATCAGCCTTGGAGATACAGTAGATTTGACTTTGGTTAAAGTCGGTTGTGGTCAACACGCAATCCAGCTAGTCCTATTTTAGGATTTAGGCATATTCTAACAATATAAGAAGCTTACATGTAAGAAGTTGGCAAAAAAGACTGAATGTAAATTTAAAGTCAAACCAATGAACTGGATGAGAAAGTTCCTGTCTAAGCACTTGGAACTAGTTGGTTGATAAGGTAAATTGACTTTTGACACTTCTTTTTATGTAGATGAAGAAAAATACTGTCTGGCTTCTGTTTTGGCCATATCATTCATAGTTTAAAATGTACAGGAAAGTACTGGCATTTTTATTTGGTCCTTTTTCTTTGTGGTTTTTTTTTGTGGGGGGGTGGGTGGCTGTGTTTTTCATTGTGTTCAATTAGTGGAACAGATGAGAAGGGGTGGATTTGAGATGAAGGTATACAGAAACAGGCAATTTAATAAATAAATTTCGGATTGCACATAACTATCTAGAAAACAATTTTAATTACTTTTTGCTTGTAAATGCATCTGAAGTAGTCCAAGAATTTTTTTTTAATTAATGAAATTTTATTTTTTTGGCAGAGTGCCACATAATATATTTTATTCTTCATAGTTGTTTTTCAGGTGTCTTTATTTCTGTTGTTCACAGATAGAGATGTGTTTATCTCCTTTTGACAGCAAGTAAAATGTATTCAGACTTTAAAGAATTGTTAAAATAAATGGATATGGGAGTATAGATACAGGTATTATGATAGACTATAATAATTAAGTAATTGGATACTTGAAACTGTTGTGTTTCAAATGGACGTGTCTGCTTACTGACAAAGGGAATTTCCTTTTACAAAGGAGCGTAAGTACAAAACAAGATTTCTCCACAGGCACAAAAGCTCTTTAAACTGTGACTTACGATTTGTGACTTAAACCAGTTCACTTAGCTTTTATCGTCTGGGTTATATTGCAGTATGAATGTCTATAGCAGATACTGAAGTCTTTGACCTTTCATTATGCAGTAAATTATTCTGAATTGTTTTAATGGCCCTTCCCAAGTCGAAGTTTTGCATAGATGTACTTGAGCTTGCAGTTTAATGCAGTGTATGGTGGGAAATGAAAAATGAGAACAAACAAATGTGATGAGTCAGATATGTTAGTCATAATTTTTCTTTAAAAAATAGATTGCCAATTTATTAAACTGGTGTAATATCTAAAAATTAAATATCTACATATTGTCTGCATAGCACTGGCATATACGTGTGCACAGTCTTCTTCCACATAGTGAGAGTTAATCTTTTCATGTGGCAAATTCTAAGTTTTGTCCTAATGGGTAGAACTATTAGACTTTAGGAAGTTTTAGATCTTTAATGCTCTAAAAACTTAATGTAGATTTAACTGATAAATATTACCACACTGTATTATACCAATTCTATCAGGAAAAAGTACAACTGCAGTAATGGTTCAGCTCTTGCTCGTGTAGATAAGGAGAATATCATAGAATCACAGAATGGTTTAGGTTGGAAGGGACCTTAAAGGTCATCTAGTTCCAACCCTCCCACTAGACCAGGTTGCTCAAAGCCCCATCCAGCCTGGCCTTGAACATTCCCAGGGAGGGGACATTCACAGCTTCTCTGGGCAAACAGTTCCCGTGTCTCACTGCCACAGCAGTGTAGTGAATATCCTTGTGGAGGGTGTTGTTAATTATGGTGGAAATGCTTTAAACAGTTCTACTACTCTATGGTCAGTATTTCCTCATGTTGTTTTTTATCTTTTTATGCCACAAAGCAGAATTTTGTGGAAACTTCCCAAATTACATTTATCTCCTCTTATTGGGACTGTGGAATGTCATACTATGTCAGTCTCTTGACAAAAGGGGATAATTTTCTTTTTTTCCAAAAATGTCTTTTGTCTATTCTGACACTACTGGAAGATTTTATATGCCATATAACCATGATCGTAACAGTTCAGACTAGGTTCCTACTTCAAGTGCTCTTGCTTTTACTCATTTCTGATTGAAAGATGAGTCCTTTTTTCTCCTTTAATACAAAAATCAGTGCTTCAGGAGATCCAGGCAGGACAACATGGTCAAGTGAATTCTAAAACAAGAGGTGCCTAATACTGTTTCTATTTAGAGATCGATATATTTGACATTTAGGGAAGAAGGCATAGGCCAGGAAAGGAACAAGCTAACCAGAAAATGAGCGTGAGGCTGAGGCGTACAGACCAGGCAGTGCTCCTGGTGCGCTCTGCTGCACTGGAGTTTTTCTCCAGAACACTGGTTATAATGGATAGGTAAGTAAGGAGCCACAAAACTGTGCAAGACCTTGAACGCAATAGGGAAATGTTGCAATCGGAATGTTTCAGTTTTTCAGACCATCTTGAACTTGATGTTTATGTTCTGCAAGCATATACATCCTGAAGCTTAAGGCTGTGTAGCTGTTCCTTCAGTGTAAGAGTTGCTGTTGTCTTCATGTCCAGAAAGAGTCATTCTCCTCCTGCCCTCCACCTCCAACCAAGATCACCTTCATAAACAGAGGCAGGTCCTCTTAATGAATCCCTATGTATAACTAGAAGAGTTGAGAATCAAACTTGAACCTTGTAAAGGTGCTAAACCTCTGCCAGGTTTTTTGCCTGTCATCTCCATAGCTGCTGCTAATGGCACAGCAGAACTATTTGAAACAAGAATAAAACCAAGCTGTTTGTACATGGTCATAGTTTGGCACAGTAGATTGAGCTGTATTTAGAGAAACGTGGTTCCCTGCTGCAATGTAAAAATAGTCTTTTTGAAAACGGTTTGCCAGACATATTTTCACTGATTCTTGGTTCTTTCCGATATGAGCTGGAAGAAAATTAGTATTATTGATGCAGAGATCAAAGAAGTTAACATAAGCAGGAATAATTGCCTCTGTAAGATGACTTTATCTTAGGCACATGCATGCTAAATATTTTTCTCTAAAGAAGTGAACCAGAACATGATAAATATTTTTCTCTAAAGAAGTGAACCAGAACTGTGTTTTTCTTCTCTGTATTTAGGTATAATTGTTTTATTGCTTCTTATCTCTTGCAATGAAATGAAACCTGGAGTTGACAAAAATGATGGGGAGTGCTAATTGTTATTGAACTGTGTACTGGAAGAGCTGCCTTGCACTTCACTGCCCCAGAGAGTTCTTGGCAGATATCTTTTTAGCCTTAAATCAGAATATTAGGAAAGGGATGAAAAGTGACCCTGAGATAACAAGGACAGGCTGAAACTTTCCTCACTTTTCTTCCGTGTCTCATGCAATGTCCCCAGGGAATTCTGCATGCCTGATCAGAACTTTTGCAGTCCATTATGCCTCCTGAAAACAAGTCTTCCAGCAAAACAGCTTGAACAGCAGGGATGGGCTGCAGTTTTCTGAACTACAGCTGTCTCCTTAAGTGGGATTACTTTGCTGAGTGGTCACAAAGAATGTGTTTTCCCCCTGGAATGTTTTCCTTGTGGGCACACTGTCTCTGGAAGAGGAATTCTCTCCTCTGCTGAGAAGGCATGTACTGTACGTGCACTAATGAGAAACAACAGTTGCAGAAAGTGTATTATGCAGAATTGTAAACTTTGAATATTTATTCAAAGTGAATGGGGTTGGGTGGCAGCCAGCCTAGCTTTGTCATGCTAAAGACTGGACTTGAAATCAACAGAAGGCTACCCTCCCCGCCCCCAACCAGTGTTTAGTGTGTTTAAACAATGTGCACAGGCTTCATAGAACTGATTAATTTTATTGGTGGCATGTACATGGTAATGTGTCTTTGTGTCTCACTGAACTGAAAAGGTGCAATTAAAATACGGGTAAGCATACCCTCCCTAGCATTAACTTAGGGAAGCTATGCCTGGCCCTATTGCCTGTAACCAACAGTGGTTAATTTTTTTATGGTATGCAGTGTGGTTGCTGAAGATCATTTCTGTGCTTTTATAGTCCATGGTGAAGCCTGTGCTATCCCATTTTCACTATTTATATCCAAAAGTAGCCTTTTCAGATTGGCATTAATTTGTAACATCTACATACGCTGTGCTTGTAGCTTCTGTTCTCCCCATCTTGCCATTCATTTGAACTCAGTGAGGAGAAAAGGTGACTACTAAGTGGCATGTAAGGACAATGTTTTACTTATATATGGTTTTGTGGCCTTTGCAATTTGCCATGGAAAGTCCCGGCTTCACAGAACAAACCTCCCATGTCAGCTGTTACAGTAGAATATGCAAGTGGTGCTTCACACATACCAGAAAGTGGTGCTTGACAGCTGATGAAGAGGGCTGGACATGCAGAAACTGAGAAACATTTGTTTGATGTTCGTTGTTCTGAGGATATATGCCAGGTACCTTTAGGCCACCTGGAAGATGCAGAATTCCCGTCAGGTTTTTCTTCTGTTTTATGTATAGTCTGGTCAGTAGATCACTTCTGTATAATACCGATATAATTTGTACATTAAATAAGTAGTTTCCTCCTTGATTCTTTTAATCCTGTATGTACAGAAAAGGCACTACTCTACCTTGATTTTAACTTACAGTAATAAACACGGTAGCTGGCAAGTCTGGGCAGCACTACAGTCAAACTGAATATGCAACAATAATTGCCAGCAATCTGCATTCCAGTTGTGAAATAAATCTTTCAACAATGTATTGTGTGCGTCAGACTGACTAGAGAGGAAAACAGTGAACTACAGTAAGCCTAATAGCAATCATTATGAATCCTGAATAAAGCTGAACTAGAAGAAATGAATCTGCATGGCAGCATAGCATTCTGAACAAAAAAGGGTAAGTATAGCTGAATGCCTTCAGCCTAGAGGGCTGTCAGTGAGGGGCTATCAACTGCATACTCGTGTACTTGCCTGATTATTCTTTAGTGGGATAACTGAAATTCATGTTTCTTGAGTTCAGTCTGAAGCATTAGGCACTGGTGTGTCACAATGTACTGAGCCTGAGAAACAAGCAAATATAACCAGTCCATCAGTTCAGCTTCGTGCTGGCTTTTCCCCTTCCCGTTCTCTCCCCTTCCCCCATGATTGATTTCTCACCCTTAGAGATTCAGACTTCAGTTTTCATATAAGTGTAACTTACAAATTGGAGCAGTTTGTGCTAACAAACTTCCTAGTTTTCTTTCCCATAAAAACCCTGACATGTGGAGCTGTGAAATGTCAGCCTAGTATGCCCTAAAGAGATGAGATCTGAACAGTTTCTTAGTGAGTACAAGGGAATCATATGGGTGGGTTTTTCTGGTGGGTTGGATTTTCTTTTTTTTTTTAATGTTGTCAGTTTGTGATCACTGTATGCAGTCTGGCCACTAAAGTCTACTTACTGTGCTTTCTAGCTGCACTTAATGCAACTGTTCCTGTTGATTTGAACTGAATTCAGCTGGCTGGGGAAAGCGAAATAGTTGAGTTTGCAAAAATAGTGCAAGTATTAGCTGTTCAGATGGTAACGCTTAATGAGGATTCCTGTCATATGAATGTTAATGCCCAAACTTGATTTGAATCATTAGCTTCTTCTCAAAGTCAGATTATTTTTTAAATGCTGTATGTTAATGAAGAATGAAGCTTCTTCACTGAGAACAATTTACTTGTAACTGAAATGGGTTTGTAAGCGTCCAGTAGTGCTGTAATTTTCTTGTGTAAAAGTCTTGTCTTGCCCGTAGAAATGGTGTACATTCCTTTTGCTGTGTAAAAGGGCTTTTTGTCTTGTAGGCCGTTCTGTGATAACTTGCTAACGGTAACCCAGTTTGGAAAACGGCATGGGATCTGTGTTCCTGAAATGCTTTTAAAATGTCAACTATATAAGCAAAGATAATTATCTCGTTTTAGTCTAAATATGTTTGCAATGCTATTTATTGTTCGTTCTTGTCATCCTGATCTTTACAGTAGTTCTTGCAGTGCTAGTATGAAGGCAAGTAGGGTAAACCATGTGGCAGGATCACTTCATGTGAAATCACAGAAAGTTTTTATAATGGTACCTTACTGGTGGATGTGAAGCAGAAGAAAACTTCTAGTAATTACCCACGTGTCCCTTTTCACGTAGGCTCAATCTTATAGCAAACTTCTGAAATGGTGAGCTGAATCAACAAGTATACAGTACATGTATCTGGCTGGTTTATGTTCTCTGTAGCCCACTATTTCACAAACTTCTCATAATTCATTAAAGTAGGGAACTGGTTTGTGATTAAAGCTGTCTATTCCAATGTATTAATTAATCTTTGCTAATAATGAAGCTGAAGCCTAAAAAGAACAGTGTAGGGATCCCTACTTTAATGGTGGTTTGGATGACTCAAAGTGCTTTCCTTGCCTAGCTAATGCTCTAATACTTGTTAGTACGTGTGATGCTTTAATTGTTGCCATTAATGCTCTTCTGAATATATTAATTCTATTTCTACTTCAGCCATTACCTTGATAATTTAGCATAGCCCAAGCTCGTTTTATTGAGCAGTGGCTCAGTCCCAGGAACAATTCTGTAGTGGCTGACAGAGTAAACATTGGAGGGGGGGCAATAATACAAATAGTTCTGGAAAATTTAATTGCAAACAGATAATGTTCTGTGCTTTTTAGCAGTTGCAGAACACTGTAATCCAAAGGAAGGAACCTTATAGCAGAGGAAGCTTGTAGACCTTTCCAAGACACAGAAGGGGCTTGTTTCCAGGTTTTTGGGAAGCAGTTGATGCTTTCAGTACAGAGAAGAGTGTGTAAGTGTCTCATAATTCAAGGCTTAAGGCTATGAAATTGTAGGAGGCTAAGGCAAACTTCTGTCCATATGACTATATTCAAATGAGGGCTTGGGGTAATTTTGCCTAGTTCAAAGTGAATGCATGGCATCTTAACTTAAAGCCAGTGTTTAATTTGTTCATCTCAAAAGAATCTGCAGGGGAATATGTATGTAAAAGGTTCTTGAATATTTTTTTTAAGGCTGGACTACGTATTATTAATGTCTTGCACCCATCGTATTCATGACTGTAGAGATTGCTTTGCCTCCATCTGTAACTGTATGACATCTTTGTGGCCACTATGTAGTTAGTTAAATGCCAAAAGAATGTCTTTTGGCACCTGAAATAATGGAAAACAAGCCATGTTTGACGAGCCTGTTCCTCACACTGCTACAAACCACAATAAAGGAGCATACTGGGTTAATGTGGAAGTGACTGTAGCATTTCATTTTTGGAAACAATACTAGGAAGAAGGAAATACTGAAACTCAAAACAAGGATGGTCTGTCTTCCTTCTGTATTTTTTTTTTTTTTTGGTGGTCTTACCTATAGGCTGGTGTTGCATCAAAAAGAATATTGTTAACAGTATTCTCATCAGACAGTTGCACAATAGCCACATAAAGATAAATGTCCTTGCCCCACATAATTATCTACACCCAGAATTCAAACTCCTAGGCAAACAAATTGCTTCCTAATTTGTTCCTAAAATGGTCATGACTTGCATTCATTGTGAGTTGCTGCAGGGTTGCAAGAGCTCGCTGTACGTACTTCCTTGGCCACTTCAGGGGTTTTTAGAAATGCCCAGTGAAATGCAGCATAAGCTCGGAAGATAAATTTTGGAGCCCATGAGATGGAACTTGCTGAATCTGATTCCTTTGGTACTGTTCTTGTGGAGAAGGAAAATTAATGGTTGGTTTGTGGTATTGCTAGTTTAGAGGCCCTGTGGGTTAGAAGTCAGCCTCGAGAATAGCACTAATACCATGTTATCTTAGTGTGATCCTCCAGTTTTTTTTTTTAGTTCTGGTACCTGAGGATTCTTCTCTTCTGGAGGATACAAAAACTAGTTTGAGATGGTAAGAATAAGACTATTTGCTGCTACCATACAATGGGGCAATTTTTCAAGTCTGTTTTAAGTTTGATGCAGACTGTCTTTGAATCGCTTCACTATTTAGTAGTACTGGCATAAAAAGCTTAGTGTTTGGTGAGATTTTAAAATAGTGATGTTAAACTGTTTCTCTTCTTACTGTGTTGTTGTTTTCAGTCCTGAAAATAAAAAGGGATAGATGCTATAGCATGATACCTTACTGGCTAAAGAATTCAGTCTTGCTGTACGTGAGATAATTTGAGGTTCTCCTTCTGTAAGGGATTTGATTAACCTCTCTATATCTGTTGTCTTTCCTTAGTTCTCTTCAGATCTAGCTGGGGATACCCCTTGAAAGATTTCTTGTGGTCTAATGTATTTCTTATCCAAAAAGAATTAGTCTTTAGTCCAGAATAAATATCCATCATGTACTGAATGCATGCACTAACAGTCAAAAATGAGGAATATGTTTCAGTGTAATGTGGGACACTTCAGATGGCTGGTTACTTAGGATTCCTCAGGAAATGATGAAACTAAATTTTAGCTGAAGCATACTGCCTCTGTGTCCTGCCTGATTATAGCCAAAAAAGGCAACTGGTTAGATTCTGGGAATTGCATAGGCAGGAAACTGTGTAATGGAGGGTAGAGCACAGCTGTTGCCTTGCCAAACCTGATACAACTCTGAACACAATTGAATATTTATTTCAATTTTAATTTCCTTTTCTCCTCATGCCTTCCACTCCCTTTTCTTAACCCTTTGACCACAACCTGCAGATGATAACTCTGCAATGTCATGGAGTCTCAATATCTTTTGGTGAATTGTTAGTCTTCTCTGTTTCATAGAATCATTTAGGTTGGAAAAGACCTTTAAAATCATTGAGTCCAACCATAGGCCTAACACTGCTAAGTCCACCACTAAACCATGTCCCTGAGCTCCATATCTATATGTTTTTTAAATACCTCCAGAGATGGTGACACCACCACTTCCCTGGGCAGCCTGTTCCAATGCCTGATAACCCTTTTGGTGAAGAATTTTTTTTCTAATATCCAATCTAAATCTTTCCTTGTGCAAGTTGAGGCCATTTCCTCATGTCCTATCACTTGTTACTTGGAAGAAGAGACTGACACCTCATTGCAACCTCCTTTCAGGTAGTTGTAAGCAGCGATAAGGTCTATTTCTGATTTCCTACGTGCTCTGTCAGGCTAGATGTTGTGGTCTTGGAGCTCAAGTTTTTCACAGCAGCCTCCTGATTGCTACATCTTATTTCTGCAATAAAGCTCTTCATTGTGTACCTATTAAAATCTGGATTGTCAATATATATCTGAAAAGACAGGGAGGAGGAGATGCTGTGAGAGTTGCCATTTGTGGTGACTGAGGTGGAAGTGTCATTAACCCTGTGGGGAAGGAAAGATGAGGTGAAGTGGGGGCCAGCTGCTTGGCATATCCTTTAGGGCTTAAGACAAAAATTCTAAACTCAAGCTAAAGGAAACGTATATTTATAGAGTAATTTTGTTTGCTAAAGAATTTTTGACCATGCATATACAGCTATCCATACAGTCTCTGGCACAAAGTGCCACCTACAGTGACACATTTGTTGAAAGGAATTTCCCTACATGCTTACAAATGACTGGTGTGGGCATTTGTGTCCATCATTATTATAGCTGATGTTTTCCTGGCTTCATTCACTGCTTGCTAATGCTGGGACTCAACATCTATTGTTGCTCTCATGCATATTTTGGGAGTGGAACCGCCTCTGTCCTGCTCTCAATACCTTTTTGTCTGTAGTATCTATAGTCAGACTTCACCTATTTGATTTGCACACTGGTTTGTAAGTGTGGGTATGTTCTGTAGAAATGTTATCCCTGTAGATCCTGACAGCATTCCATGACAAGATTGATATTTTCGTTTCTTGTTCTTTTGGTGGTAAAGAGCTCTAGCTTCTATCCAAGTTATGAAAAACATATATTGAGGACACTGGTATCTTTGTGAGGAAGGATCCAAGAAGTAACGTTTATGGGACCTTGTAAAGAGGCTGCTGTTACATGGTTAATGAGCCTTGACGCATGCAGTCCTTTCTTCTGATTGAAAGGATTTCTGAATGGCACCAATAAAATTGCTGCATTATAAACTGGAAAATCCCTGGCAGTAGTGTTCTGGTTTTGATGAAACACTAAATCTAGGGTGCCATTTTCTGAGCACACTGCCTTCATTTCCCTCTTGTAGGGTTGTTACTCTCTCCTCTACCTGACCACAGCTTCAGAGAAGGATCCCAATAAGGGATTTTTGGTTGTACAATTTCCTGACCACAGGTTTATTCTGTTACTGTCTTGGAGGTATTTTGCTACTGAACATAAATACAAACCAGTGGGGCTGGGTGTTGCTACTAAGCTGGTGATTGAAAGTATCTAATACTAGTCTTAACTGGCGTCCTTAAATGTCGGTGTGTTTTAGAAGCAAAGCATGTCTCATGTATTGTCTAGACTGGTATATGGCATTTCTAAGACGTTGTGGTATTTGATTCGGAACAAGCAGATAGGAAGTAAAAGTGTTGATCAAACACTAATGATTATATTTCTGAGCTAATATCTCTACCAAGCAGAGCGGCGAAGGGCTTATCTTGACCTGAATGTTACTTACGTAGTATCTGATGCTTTGAGTATTGGCACATCTTACAAATTGCTTGATGCTTGCCACTTTAATGTGCTTTCTCTTTTCTGCCAAATAATGGCTTCCAAATGCTTAACGGTCAGTGTTTTGTTGTAGTTTCTTTTTTAACTGTCTGCTAGTTTGTTTTTTTTCATCCTCTTGGCAAGCAAGACCTTGACCTTATTGGAAGTTTGACAACTTACCAGTGCTTACTAACATGAAACTAAAGGAGAGGCAAGCATGCTATGATGACCAGAGACTCAGAGTACTTACTTAGCATGTGCCTGCCTGCCTCTAGGAATTTGTAAGGTGACTTGAGGCTTTACAATTTTTTTTTTTCCCCTCCCCCCCCTCTTTTTGCAGGCCCCCAATTCTAAAACACAATGTCGCAAAGAGATGCAGATAAGTACCTTTACGTGGACAAAAACATCATTAATAACCCCCTGACTCAGGCTGACTGGGCAGCTAAGAAGCTGGTATGGGTTCCCTCGGAGAAGAATGGGTTTGAGGCAGCCAGCCTGAAGGAAGAAGTAGGAGATGAGGCCATCGTGGAACTGGCAGAGAATGGGAAGAAAGTGAAAGTGAATAAGGATGACATCCAGAAGATGAACCCCCCCAAATTCTCTAAAGTGGAAGATATGGCAGAGCTGACGTGCCTGAATGAGGCTTCTGTGCTTCACAACTTGAAGGAGAGATACTACTCGGGACTGATCTACGTAAGTAATCTTGTCTATTGGGGTAAAGAGTTCTTGATCACATAGTATGTGAATTTACTCTATTCACTTTGCTTCTAAAATGTCTATGTTAAAATTCATTGCCCTTATACACAACTCTCATGTGACTTGGCATCTTCCCTCTACTTAAATTTTTTTCACAAAACTATGCCAATCCTCCTCTAGTTAATGTTAAAGCTTTCAAGGAATGCTGTGGTAAATCTGTCTTTAACATTTTAATGTCTTTGTTTGAAGGATGTTTTGAATGCCATTTAACTTACTTTTAACAAGAAGTGAGAACAGTTGGAAAGTGCTAAACAGGGAGTCTGATCGGAACTGAACCAAATAATAATAAAAACACAGTCCTAGTAGACTTAACATCTGAATTGTGTTTTCCCATGTCTGGAGCTGTAGCAGCAAAGAATGCTAATGCCAAGCTTTTTGTGTTACAAGAATTCTGGATTGCAGAGTGTCTTGCTAGAGAAGGGCACATATGTCCCTTCGTGTGCTTACAGATAGAAAATAATTCCTTTTCCTTCTGCCCCAGAATGGATAAGAGCAGAGATTCCTACTACTTATTGCTGTGGAAATGACAAAGATACCATTTATGGGACCGACAATCATATCCAATGAAGCATGCAGCAACTACTTCACTGAGTACCAAAAGCAATAAATAGGGAAAGGTGGGGAAGGAGAATTTGGGACCTTGACTTGGTTCTTCAGTTCCTTTCTGCTGTTCCTCTTCACATGGGCTCTGTTTAGCCAGCAGGTGTTGGCTGTGATAGTATCTACTTTTTTAATACTCTGGGAGCATAGAATGTATGATTAAACTCGGCAGTAATATAAAATTTGGGACCTAGTGTGTCTTGGTTGATTTATTCTCAGACTAGCCTCTGGTTACATAATTAAAATGGGACTGCCTGAGATGGAATCCTGATGGATGTAGAAATGCCGGATGTTCAGTATTTTTAGGCACTATGAAATTTTCTTCACAGTAGATTAGATGATCAATTAAAATAAAATATATTAAAGAATAAATTTCATATGTAAACATGTATATTAATACAGTTCTTGAAGAAAGTCTGTCTAGATTTCCATCCACCCCACCTCTCCCCTTTTGCACTTCCAGAACCCAAAAGCTGCCTCTTTTACCGTATGGAGAAGACAACATAAGTAAAATCTCTCTGCAATATCTATTTTTATGTTTTGGGTTATTTTGAATGCTTACTTCTTCATCATACCTGAAGGGTTATAGTCTTTTATGTAGTCATCTTTTGTGGCAAGCTATAGATGATCTCCTCCCCTGACATGGACTGGTGTTATCTTAGACACCACACAGCAGAAATTCACCCTGGCTGTCTATCTTGGGTAGAAGCCTTTGTAAACTGTTGTCTTCTAAGTTAAGGAGCATGAACACAAGCTAGAAACTCTGGGTCTGGCTAGTGCTCTTCTGGAGTGGCATGAATGCATATAGACAACTGTTGCAGAAATTATCAGAGAACATCTGAAGGATGCAAAGCTGATGTAAATTTAGTCTGACTCCCACTGTCTAATGTCAAAATGTTGAGACCTAATTTGGCTGGAGGTTGTTGCAGTTAATTATTCTGTGTAGTCAATAACGCCTTTGATTATTGGTCAGAATCTATTCTCAGAGGGAAGAATCTTGGTATTGAGATGAAATAGGATGTGCAAGATCATGTGTAACATTTTTAGAACAGGAAACATTGCTAGGTTATGTAATCAGTTGTTGAAAACGAACATCTCAAAGTCTGTTGTGCACTATGCAATGGGCTGTTTCACATATCTTGCAATATATCCTCTGAAATTTCAGATATAGTCTGTGACTGTAAGAAATTGAGTTCTTCTAATTGGATAGTAAGAAGTATTAAAAAAATCCCCGCACCCTTCACCCAAGTAAGCCTAGCATAGCAATGCTCTATTACAGAATCTCAGTATTGCCAAAGCTGTGTTTCTGTGCACTTGTGAAATGGACTGATCTCACCTGTCAGCAGTTCTCAGCAAGTCAGGAGATTAATGCGAAGGCTTAAAATACTTTCATTGGAGTGGCTGTTAGTTGATCATTAATCCCCTTGAAGAAAGGGAATACACGCAATCTATCCCTTGCATAAATGTCTCTGGAAAGATCATAAGCATAATTTAGTTCTGCTCTTGGTCTTTTTCTCTTCTTTGCTAGCAGGGCTGTGTGTTTTTGTGTTTTTGTGGCTTTCTTTTTTATCTTTCTGTCTACCCATCCTATAAAAGGAAGGGTGAAATTTTACAGCTGGTGCAGACTAATTTTGAGCAGAGAGTGTCAACCGTTTCAAGAGCTAAGAGGCTGAGTCTGGCACTAATTTGCTAGTTCCATGTGCTGATTGGTTCTGCACTGAGGTGACTTGCTAAGATTGGCTTTCATATCAACCCTTATTATTTGGAACGCTTTATCAGAAGATAATTTCCAGCTTCTGTGTTGCTTACCTGAACTGCCTTGTTTGTATTCAGTGTGGAACTCAAAACTCAGCCTTATACATTCCAGTAGTTTAGTTGAAGTTAACAGTTGCTAGAAAATAAACTTTCTGATGCTGTCAGCTTTGTGCCATACTGCAGTTTTCAGGTCTTCGAAGCTAGTTTGGCAGTTAGAAAAATAAAACTAGTTCTAGTTTAGCCCATATGTCACTTGAAATAGTTAGCAAAAAATAATGCCAGAATTTTATTTTGAGATAGTAATGTCTGAAACAAAGTACAGATTTCCAAGCCAGTCATGCTTATAATAGATGAGCCCTTAAATTGGAGTCTTGGGTTCAGTTCAGGGATTTATGCATATAAGTCTTTACTTGTACTTTAATAAGATGAAGATGACTCTTGTCTTCTCTGTGCTGGGGTTGGCAGCTTCTGCTAAATATAATTCAACTTGCTTCCTGTATAGAACTCTGTTGGAGTGCTTGACCAGCAGTCATCACATGGTGGTCTCACTCAGTTGCTTATCCCATCCATGATTAGTTGCCTCTAGCAGACAAAAATATCACCTCGCACATCTGTCCAAGATCATTATACTGCAGGGAAACTTCCCTTGGGTATTTCTTCTGGCAACCAGAATGCTGGAAGAAGGTGATGGCTTTTTCCTGAATAACTGCTTCATGGCTTCATCACTAATTAGAAAATGGAAGACATTAATTTCAAACTGCTGCTTCAATCCAACTTCAGACCTTTACGCTCTTCTTACTTGAAAAGTGACAATTCTAATTTGTCAGCAAACAGCCATAAAGTCACACAAATACAGACAAGAAAACTTAACATTCCTTGGGGAATATTACCACAGTACTTGCTAGCATTTTTCTTTTGCTCTCACTTCTAATCACCCAAAAGCAGCAAACAGGCATTTAGCTTTATTAACATTTTCAAAGAAGAGGCAGGTTTGGTCTGCGGCATGAGTTACAGTTTTGTTCTGGGGGGAACAGGGACTATATAGGGCATCTTCTTTTGATTACTACTTGCATGTTGCTGCTGCCATGGGATTTGAGGCAAGACAGTTGCTAATGCAGACAGCTGGAACTGGCAGCGTAGAGGGTTTTTGTTCACTTGTTTTCCAGAACTCCGATAAAATTACGGCTCTTCTTCTAACAGTTCAGTTGACTTCAGTGTCAATTATTTCCATGCCAGGATACGGGAAGGGTATATTGCGTGTACTGTGAACATGCTGCTCTTCAGTCAGCTCCTTCCCACCTTTTGGTCCTACTCTGTTTTCCACTAATGTAGTCAAAGGTTAGGAAGGCATAACCTAGTCTTTCAGGTGCTGTTCTGTGCCGTACAAGTTCTGTCTGACATGATGGAGAACTAAGGCTGAGGCAAAAGGAACTAGCATTGCCAAGTTGATTTCTGCACACTCCTTAAACTGTTCCTTTCAAACACTATCTCAAACCTAACCTGACTAGACTGTGTCACTGAAGCTTATCTTCCTGGAACTTTAGAAGTTCTAAACTAAAAGTTTTTCAGCCAACTTTCAGAGTTTCTCCCTTTGGAAAGAGATTTAGTATTTTCTGTAAGCTATTCAAATATTGTTCAAATTTATTTTTTTTTTAAAAAAAGAAAGCTGGTCTGGAAACATTTCATGATGGCTTATACTGGGGTATGGAAAAGAATCCTTAAATACTTATAAAAATTTTGCTTTCTGGGGAACAGAGATTGAAAGCTGTATCTGAGTCTGCCTCTTATAAGAGTGGGCTAATTACTTAATGTTAAGCCTGCATGTAGAAAATTTGGATGTAAGACTGTAAACTGTGTAGTAGATGCTATTTTCACCCTTCTGATCACTGTAGTCTAATCCCTACCTTCATCTAGCTAAGGAGGCTAAATCTGATTACATATTCTCTGTGCTCATTGTCGAGAACTCTTTACCACTCTGAAGCACTCTTCATTGAGCAAATAATAGAAGTGATAGTAGCAACAGAAATGAAACCTGCCAAATATACTCTCTTCTGGTAGCACTGGAAGTTGCTGTAGAAAGCTGCTCCTCTCCAGATGTTTCAAACGGCTGCCTCTAAAGTTGACAGGGAACTAGGGTAGCTCTAAACCCCAGCAGCAAGACTTGGAGTGCTATTCTTAGGATATCTAGGAAATATCTAAGAAAGATTTTTCTTCTTCTTCTTCTTTTAAGAAGCTTAATACTTCCACTGGAAGCATTTTGAGTTGTCTTCCATTAGAACTGTAGAATTTAAGCCAGTGGAAACCAACTAAGAAATCAAAGATTGCTGTCATAAATCAATGAACTAACCATTTGAGGTGAATTAGAAATAAACTTTGGCAAATGTTGCTGACTCTTTTAGCACGGAATACTTTAGAATTGTTTTCTATATTGACTAGTTCAGAATTATACTATGCTATTATTTTGAATCTAGTTCTAGTTATATTCATTACATTATAAATCATGAAAGTGACAGGCTGGAAGAGTCTTCAGGAGGCCATCTAATCCAGCTTCTGTTCAGACCAGGGTTAGCACCTAATTCAGCCTTGTTCAGTGATCTTGAAATCCTCTTAGGAGTAGATTGATCTTATTTTTCTTTTAGTAACTATTTGGCTTCAAGTTTTATTGTGTTGTAGTTGATCAATTACTGGATAAAACCATAGCAAACATGAGGCAGAACATAAAAAAATGCATGTTTCTGGGAGCTGAGCAGATGCTAGCAGATGCTAGATGAGTAGATACCTTATACAATGAAATGGGCCCTTGACTTGAATATAGGAATGTTGAAAGGAAGAAAAGCCAGTCCTAGTGGACCATTAATTAGGCAGGCAGCAAGCCAGTTTGGTATCAGTGTGACTAATATGTCAGTTGATGCTTACTTGCAAAGGCTGAGTACTAGTCAAGTTGATATGACTTTAACTGTTGCTTAGATTCTAATATTGCTTAGTGGGAAGCATCCCTCGTGGCATCACTGGAAGAAGCACTTAAAAAAGGACTGGTTGGTTGGTTTGTTTGTTTTTCCAGTTAATATACTGTTAAAGTGTACAAATATACAACATTTTTAATTCCTGTCTTTATTTGCTGGGATGTTTTCTTTCCAGACCTACTCAGGCCTGTTCTGCGTGGTTATCAATCCTTACAAGAACCTGCCCATATACTCAGAAGAAATAGTGGAGATGTACAAAGGCAAAAAGAGACATGAGATGCCCCCTCATATCTATGCCATCACAGACACAGCCTACAGGAGTATGATGCAAGGTGAGTGATGACTGAGATAATGACTCTTGTTGAAATCACAAATCAAGGTTGCAGTCAAAACACTGCAGGAGAACAACTCCCTGCTATCAAAAAACATTTTTGCCTCCTCTGTCCTTGCTTACAGACACCTACTTGGTACCAGGTTTTGTGTTCAGGTGAATAGCTTTCTCCTGCTTTAGTGGACTGAAGAACCTTACAAAGAGTCTGGCTAGAGCTGAACTTGACGTAAAGAACAGACTGGTGTGAATGCACAGGGTTCAGAGAAGCAGGGAAGGAGAACTGAGGTGGTGAACTTTCCCTCTCAGTGATGAGCCTACAGAAAAATAGCTGCAGGTGGGCAAGTATGTGTATTGGTTGATGGAGGCTTTTAACAAAAGTATTTAAAATCCAGTCATACAGTCTGGTTGAGTGAAACAAGCTTAGTATAAGCTGCATTTTGAAGCGTGATGGTCAGTAGTAGTTTTACTGATCAGGAGTTGTTTGGTTACATTCTTATTCTGTTAAGAATAAAACTTACTATCAGGTTAAATACGTGTGCTGTCTTTTCATAGAATAAAAGAAGGCAAGCAGTTTGGCCTATTTCCCCCCTCACCCCGTGTATATTATCTGCTGCTTGTTCATCACTTGAGGACTTTTTAATATGGAGCTCTAAATGTCCTGTGCATGCCTCCCCTTCTGAGAGGAGGTCTTTCACAGGGTCAGTGCTTGCATTTGGGGTGCTTGGAGAGTGTTCAGGTATGGAGGTATTTTGTGCTTTTCTTCCTGTTTGCAGCTGTGTTATTTGAAGAGGCATGCTTCGTAAGGTTTAAAGGGTTTAATGGATGATTTGATTTGGCATGGCTTATATGAATTTTATTACTTCTTTATATTTTGACGACTAGCAATGATGGTGTTTGTTTCTCCTAGGTCTTGTCATTAGCCTCACTTTCTTGAACAAAGGGCAGATATAATAAAATCATGCTTTAAAATTCTAATTAGACTCAGTTTTAGAGAGTTCTGCTTTTCCCTTGCCCTCACTACACTTGCACTTCCAGGCGTAGGAGGACTATAACAGTATGGTTGCCCAGAGTGGAAAGGGAGCAAGAAAAACTCCTTCCATGTACCTGTGTTAGTGGCTTCAAACAAATTTTACGTGTGGAGAATGGTGAGAAAGGTTGCTGAAGTGTGGTGCTATGCAGAGCAGATGGGAAAGCTAACATGATGGATCCATTAAGCTATATTTGTAAAAGCCTTGGGTAAGGAGGAGTGAGCCATACAGACATGCAGCAGTGGACTAGTGGCAGGGTACTGATGGCAGTTTGTTGAAGATGTGGCAGCTCTTGAAGAGATACAGCTATACTGCCGTGTTACACTGAAAGGAATTCTGTATCCAGATGGAAAAAAACTCTGAACTAGGACCTGTATAGGACCTCACTTACCTCAGACAAAGACTGGATCTGCTGTGAAGGACAAGGACTAATACACCGCCTATACTATACATGGCAGCATGGTTGTCCATAAACTCATACCACTGTTCTGCTTCCTTTATTACTTCTCCCACTTGCCCACTCCTCATCAGCTCAAGTACCAGCATATATTTTTCTTAAACAAGCTACTGACTTAATCCTACCAGAGTTACTCTTCCCTAAAAATAAATCTCTTGTACATAGAATCAGAAATAGTTTCTTTACCACTGTTGTAAGGAGACCAAAGAAGTCCTTTCCCCTCTATAGACAGCAGTTAAATCATTTGGAACTGCTCATGCATGCATCTTGTCCTTCATCCCTACCAGATATATCAGTATGTGGCAGTGGATATCCAGACAGCTGTAATTCTGCAACAAGGGACAAGTGACCTTCCCTGATCTGATGGTGGTTCAGAGCTAGTGATTAATCTGCATGCGTATTTTCTTTCCTTTTGAAAAGAGAAGGTGCCTCTGTCAGACCACTGCTTGAGTGATGTCTGAAACTCAGAAATCGTATTGTTGTATTGCTCTGGTGTACAAAGCTGAGAATGACAGCCCTGCCTCTGTTTTCCTAGCACAGGAAAGTTGCTATGAGCTCAGCTGGAGTGTTTACCTTCCCCAGAACAATTCTAGCTATGCAATATTCTCAGCAGTATTGACAGTCTGACCCCAGCTGTTCTTTGCCTGGTTTGAGATATCTTACTGCTGAGTTTTTGAAACGCTTGTTGGATGTATCATTCCCAATTAGCTTTTGAACTAGCCTGCTTTGACCTGTTTAACTAGGTTGAGGGAGATTTTTATGTGTGTCTTTGTTTCATATGTGTGCTAGCAAGAACGCTAGAGATTGGTTTAGGGTTATTTACTGCCTTATTTCCTTATTCCAAAGGGTAACAGTAGCATTCCCAATGTCTGCTGCTGGGAGTGAAGGTGAGTAGGTTGTTGCAGTGTCTCTGGTTCTGACTAGCCTCTAGGGCAACGAAAAGCAACATTCCTATTCCACTTGCTCAGTTTTGCTGATGGTGGGGGAGGCTTCGTGCAGCAGCCAGTGGTATGGCAGGAATCTGTACAGAGAACAGAGATGAAAAGGTCTGGTGCTCCACATGAGCCGGAGGCATTTACGATTAGGCTGCCTTCCCTAGGTTGCTTTCAAAGCCCTGAAGACCAGGAATCCTTTATGGTCTGGAGAAGGATAGCAAGCTGTTGACTCTGACTTCTGTCAGCATGGGGTATAGTTATCTCTTAAGCTGACAGAGCGGAAAAGCCTTGCATGTTAATTGATTTGGACTCTGAATTTTTGGGGGTTTTCTGTCAGTTTATGGTATTCTAATAAGCAGGTCATTCAAAGGGACCTTTGTCAGGAAAGGAATTGGGAAGGGAGAGGATGACGAGACCTTTATTCCAACCTCTGCTAATCCAGAGGCATCTATTTAACCCTTTTCAGGCATCTATGCTGATGCACGATGAGTAAGCTTGGTCCTCTTTTTGTGTCTGTTCTAGTTACTCCATTCACAAAAGTGTCATGTGGCATTTATATGTTCCAAGAGGTTAAATTGCTTGTTGTTAAATTTCACCAGAAGTACTTCCTTGAAGCAATAACATGATGGAGAATGTGTTCAAAGTGATTTTTTTTTTTTTTTTTTCTTTTTTCCTCCTCTCTCTGACCCAAGACATTGAGACTCAGAAATGAGATTAAAACATTTATTTTGTTGCATGGTACTTGGAGGGGCTTCCTGTGCTTCAAGAGCAGAACCTGAAAAAAATGTCATGTTTTTGTTTTTGGAAAAAACAGCTGTTTGTCTTAATGTTTCTCTTCCGTGGGTAACCTGGATGCCAGAAGCTTTATGCCTGCCTGCTTTTGGAAGAATTACTCTTCCCGTGTTGATGATTGAAGCATAGTGTCTGCAAGTGGAGTGTTGTCTTGAACAAACAAATCATTATCGTAATGCAGTAGATACACACGGAAGGGGTACATTCTTTACCTCAATTCGTTTAGAAACACACACTTGAAAACTGTTAAACAGCACCTGTTGGTCTGTTTGGAACATCTATAGGGAATTTTCTACATCAAATACTGATAGAAACTAGAAATTTCATTGGTCTCTGGAGCATGATGGCTGTTTTAATTCCGGCATCTGAAACTTCTCTAATAGGTTAGATCAGTATGGTTATTCTGGTATCCAAAGTTCAACCTGCTCAACTAAGAGATAGGTAGGAGAGGGAAGAGACAGCACATTGCTACTGAATGTACTCCATCTCTCTCATCCAGTTTCTCCACGTTAGTGTAGGGCTCCTAATGGTTCGCTGAACAAAACTCTTAAAATCATTGTGGAGTGATTAAACCCTCCTTGACCTTGATGGATTAGCCTGCAAAGAAGCCTGTGCAGCCAGCACCTTGCTGGTATTTGTTTGGGAGTTAGGCAGTCTCTGGGTTTGGTATTAAAAGAAAGAAATTCTGAAGCATAGTAACTTGATAATTTTTATTGGCCTTGTTACATTAAGGGAAGAAACAGTGTTAGCTACTGTAAGACAAATCACTTGCTGTTGTAGACCTTCACATGCACCTCAGACCCAGTTGTCATTTTCACAAGAAATAGTCTTCTAGATCCGCTTCTATAGAGCGTGACCTTGAAGTATTTTATTTAATCCTTAGAAGTTTACAAGTTTCCAAGCTCGTAGAACACTTCTTCTGTTTTAACTTTCTTGGTCTCAAGTCTTCTCAGCTTCCTTCTTAGCACTGGTCTGTTACACTGCACTATATATTGCACTGTCCCAAAGTGCATCTTTATTCTCTATACCATATTCTGCGTGTGGTTACCAATTCAGGGATACTTGTTGGACAGAACTGTTCAGATTATGTAGAGGCACAGATGTCTCTTTCAAGTTACATGTAAAGGTCAAGCTCTGTTTTCACTAAACCCAAAAGAATATAGCCTTTGGTTTCACTAGTTTGTTTCCAACGTTTGTCCAGATTTCTGATACAAAAGACATTAACTTTGGATACTAATTACAGAGGATGTTCATTTTGATGGTGTTTGTATACAAATGGCAAGAATGTACATAGTTTCTTAGTTTCTTAAGAAATGTTTTACATGCTTTGACTTGCTTAAGATTTGTAAATGCAGCTCTCAAAATCTGTTTCTCAAAATGCAGTTTTCAGTAGAACAAGGAGCTAAAAAAAGAGTCCGTTGCCCGCTTGTTTTTTAGTAGTTACCACACCCTTTTTGCTTCATTCCTGTAAACCAGAGCAGGAGCTCTCTCGCAGTCGCTTATGTAATGGTTCAGCCCTTGCTGTCAGTCTCCCAGCAGTTCACTGTTTTAGTACATGAGCTGCCTGAGCTTTTGCAGACTGTATACCGTTCTTTCTTTCCTGTCAGAGCTTCATAAACATTTGTGTAACCTAAAATTACAGCCTAACTTGTTTTCCTGTTTTGCTATCTCCAAATTCAGTTAAGGAGTGCTAGACAAAGGGGTATGAGCTCCAATCCAAAGATGGCTTGGGGAAATAAGTATCTGCATTTGATCCAGTAGGATACATTTAATTTTTTGAAGTGAAACTTACTTTTTTTCTCATGACTATCCTCAGACAAACAGATAATGCGAAGCTGAATCTTGGCAGTGCAGTGTTCCTGCCAACTCAAGTGATTTTTCTCCTTTTTTACATCTTGAAGTTCTATTGTTGAGAGCTGTCTTGGATATGCTGTGTTTGTCCTTCATTTGATTTCTTTTTGTTTTTTTTTCTTTGTACTTGATGATTAATTATTAGCATTTTGAAACTTCTCTATAATACAGTCCTTAAATGCTAATGTAAAAACAGGTGCTCAGGCTCTGTTCTGGTGTTTCCTTGCAGTGTTTTTGATCGTACTCAAACCAGCATGTAGGTTAAAGTACCACAGTGAATGTATTTGATTAGATTTTATGCCAGTGGGGTTGCTTAGTAGAACAGTGTGTCAAGTGCCTGGGGCTTCTCCTGTGTTAGAGCCCTGAGGGAAGGACATTGGTTGTAAGATTGTGTTGAAGTCAGAAGAGAAGTTTGAGGAGGGACTGAGGAACCGAAACTACGTGGTTGAAGGACTTACATGCATTTAACACTAATTCTTGCTTTAGGTCAGCTCTCTAACTTGGTCAGCCAGCCAGTTACCTAAGTTGGGCTACTGGCATTCACTGCAGTGCTGGGGGAGCAGTATACTAAAGGAAACCTTGAGGGCCAGGCTGCTCAGTTCTGCCAGAGGCTCCGTGGTTAGGAGGTGGGTGGTACCATCTAGCTATGGTTAAGCTTTTAGCCTTAATGAGTCAGCTATAGGCGGGGGACTGCAAGCCAAGCCTTTGCCTTTCAGCTACACTTCCTCTTAGCTGGAGAGATGATGTCACCATTGTGTGAATGCTGTATTACTTCTCCTTTTATGGAGATGAACAGGCTTGAAACTGGAGTCACTCATGCAGAGGAAGTGGGTGATAAAGGCCTGCTAGGATGTCCTGTAATGGAGATGTAGAGCTTAAATTGCGCATTCTCTTCTAGCCTCCCAAACTTTTTCTTCTCCCGTCCCAAAACATTAAAAACAAAATTCAGAAGTTCGGAGCTCTGTTGATTTATCAGTTGTGCCAAGATATTTGACCACAGCAGTTCAGCATTCATTTAGATTCATTGTTTTGCAGTAGAATATTTGGTTGAGGACTTTTTATGTACAAGATGTCTCTCTTGTGAAAACAAATTTTGGCTTTATTAACTTTTTAATGTATGCTGAAGGTCCTGGAAGCAGTCTAAAATGCAGTCTTTCATTTTGGGGCTGAAGGAAGTCAAGAATAAGTTAGATATTATGTTTTTTTAATATAGTAAAGTTAATCTACTGATCTTATTATACCATACTGCTGTATAGCTTAAATTTGAAGGATGTTTTACTTCCTGAATTTCTGAATGCTTGAGGCTGCTGCTTCTTCTTAAGATCACTTGAATACCATGGTGATGAGAGCTAAAGAAGAGCCTAGATAAAAAACTTTCCTTGCCAGCTGGTTTGCAATACAGAACTGTTGCTATAATTAACTAACGAGTTGTTATTCTGGATTGTTTTTAATAAGTGACTCTGGGATTGAAAAGCAGATGCAGATTTCTTTTAATCAGGTGTTTCCTGATTGTGTTATTATAAGCAAGTGAGTTTATGGTACCCAGCACATTCTCTTTTGCTGAGTAGGTTGCTTGCACAACTGACAATGGAGTAAAGGCAAGTGCTGACCGAAGTTGTGCAGTACACCCATGGTGATATGATCCTTTAAAAAAAAAAAAAAAAAAAAAAGGGTGGAGGTAGCCTCTTGTCTGGGCAACTGAATTCTGATTCGTGATGGCACAAGTCAGTATTGTATGGGGAATGAATATTGGCATTTAAAGCAATTCTTAATTGGAAGTCTGTTGTAGAGTTATGCTTTTGTATGTGTTAACTCTTTGCTCGGCTCCAGTTTCCTGTTGCTCAACACATGATTCGAGTTGTCTGTCTGTACACAATTAGAAGAATTCCAGCTATCCCAATGACTGCTGCTTTGCAGTCCTGGGAAAGAATTTCCCCCCATTGCAAACAGGAATGTTGCCTTTTATGGCAGTGTCTGCACGCGGCTGGTGAGGCTGGTGACTTGCCTGCACTCGCAGGTATGTTCCTGCTGACTTACAGCAGAGGTGACTAACGCAGCTGCAGCAGGCCACCAGGAAAGTATGTTGGGGGAGGAAAACATAGTGCTGAGAGAGTTTTGAACACTGTCTGTAACACTTCCTGCCTGAGCACCTCTTAACACCTTGCTTTGTCTTAAGGCATGGAAAAATCCTGTGCTTGCCCCATTGGGACTTCCTTGGGTCACTCCAGGGTGCTGTTACCTTGTCTTGTTGGAGTGAGGCTCAAAAAGAGCTTCTGAACTAAGTGCAACAAAACTTGTCTTGGTCAAAAAGTGTTCGGTGACAAAGAGCTTCTGAGTATTATCTGATGTTGGTCCTCTTTTTCTGTTGGGCAGTTGGTTTATCTGCCTACTTACCAGTGTTGGTTTTGCTGATATAAGGATCCGTTCCTGGAGGAGAGGGAAGGGGAAGTCATGCACTTTTCAAGTGCTTATGGTTCCATTGCCTGTATGAGGAGCCCCAGCTCATAATTCCAACACTAGAGTTGACAACTGGGAGTAAGGAGCATGTTCCTTAGGGTTATCTCTTCTTCCCCACCCTCCACCCCCAAAATTGGTTTCTTAGAAGAGCCTCTGTTGTACCTGAATGCAGAGTATAACCTTTTCTCAGACAAGTGGGCTTGTTTATAGTCAAGCTTTCAGAAGTTAGATATCATTCAGAGGCACAATCTTTTGCTGCTTTGTGATAGAGTACTGCACCCAGGTGTCATGCTACCAAAGAATACATTTCGTTAGGCAACCCATAAATGAGTCATTGGTTATTCCCCTGATCCACCCTCAAAGTGCCCAGTCACGAAAGAGGGCTGGCATGTGGCTGTTGAGCCCTTGACCCACTAGGAACCTTGAATGGATGAGGTGTTTGGAACTGACTAACATGTACTCTGCTTGTCCCTCAGCAGAAGCAGTATCTAGTTTTGAAGACTTAAGAATTTGCTGGGCCAAAACCATTTGAGTGATGATTTTCTTCCACTTGCTTTCTTACAGTCTTAGGGCTGATCAGTTCTTTCTGACAACAGTATTAACAAGCATAAAGTAGATTATTTCCCTCTAATTTTTTGTGCTCATCTGCATACAATCAGTTTCCAGTAAAGAAGCTTAAGAGCAGGAGTTGCCTATCTGTGGGCTGTGAACCTGATGTTTCCATTATTGGTTTCAGAATAATTTAAAAAAAGATGGAATCTCAAATTTGGTAGTTTTACCTACTTTTCTTATTCCATAAAAATGTGTCCAAAGGCTAAGTATACTTCTCTTTTTATAAACTGAGTTTATAGGAGATTTTTCTTGATGAATGTGACATTCATGGCATTAGGACTGAACTGCTAAATTCACTTGCAGTAGCAGTGTTTAAGGGTACAGAAAGTGGTTTCAGGTACTTGAACTCTGTCTGACTATAAAGCCTTGCTTAATTACTGCTCAATTTCTTTATCTTGCACAAACCAACTTGAATGATGACTCAATTATATTGCCTAAGTACTCTCTGAATGCACTTGGGCTCCGTAAGCTACTGGAGAAAGGAGTAGAAAGAACTGGTAGCTAAAATACGGAGACAGTCGCATCCATAAACATACTGATGAAGGTTAACAATTGCTGAAATAATTTGTTAGAGCAATCCAGTGAATTTTATACTCTTGTGGATGTTTGAGGCTTGTTTTCTCTCTCCTTAGAGATTAGACTTCAGTCCAACACTAAATTGGGGCTCAGTGTGGAAAAAGGAGAGTGACAATAACAGGATGAAATCTAACTGCTGTGTTACTGAGGTTCTCAGACTGGATGGTAGTTCTCTGGTCTTGATCTTACAAAACAAAGCTCCAAAAATCAAACAAAACCAAAACGAATCCACAACCAAATGGCTAACTTCCAAATTAATGGGGATTTTGAGTTTGGTGGTACAGTCTGTTTTGTGAATACCCCAATAGCTCTAGTGGACTGCCTGTGGATGACTTGGTGTGCCCAAGTCTGTTCCATGTCTGAACAGATCTTGCTGCCCCTGTGATGACTACTAGAAGCTACTGTTGTGGTATAGGCATGGGCACTCACCAGTCTGCCCAGTGCTTCCAGCTGGTTCCTGGTGTCATGGAGGAAGAATGGGATGCAGACTGGGAGCAGAGACAGGGCAGGCACAGGGTGGAGGAGTGGATGAAAGGTGAAACCAAGGCAGAAACAGGGGGAATGTGTTCACACAGAAGTGGTGGGGGATGAAGGCACAGTGGAAGTACTAGTCAGGACTGTGTATGAGGAAGTGAAATCATAGGTGAAAGCTGAAAGAAGGTTAAAGATGTGGGAGAAGATAGTCGTGGATCGGCTCAGTGAAATAAGTTCTGTAACTTGAAATATGTTATCATCCACAGCTGGGAACTGAACACAGGAATTAGTATGTCTACTGATACATCAACACGGAAAAAGTTTTCTACTGTTACCAGCTGTTGTGTTGATACAATAGGGGATCGTGACACAAATAAATCAGCTGTATAGGACTTAGGCTACTGTTCAGTGTTGTCATTTTCAAGTCTACAAAATAAGTAACAAAAATTTCTCGCTAAGTTTCACCTCCAAAAGAAACACTGGAAAGCCTCTGTTTGACATGAGGATTTGAGACTTTGGGATTTGTAACAGTTCCTGTCCCACTTTTTCCCATCCCCTTTTCATTTCCACTGCTCTGCTGGTAACTTTTGTAAGTCAGTATGGGCCCAGTACAATGGTGAGGAGAGGACTGAAGAACAAGTAGATGTACATCAAACTGTTGCTCTGTGGTAAAGAAACGTTCAGTGAGAGAATATTGTTTGTAGAAAACTTGTAACGCAAACAAAGTTCTTTCTGGATGAAGAAAACTAAATTGCGATAGTGCCATTCTACTTTGGCAGATGGTGGGAGGTTGACGTCTATTGCTAGAAAAGGGGTTACTTGGCCATATTTCTGAAGATACTTGTAGAGTTTACTAGTTCCTGCTTTTGTCTTTGATGTCAAATTTAATTCTGTCACAGAGGTTTAATTTTGGAGTCTCGGTCTAACTACTTTTTAAATTTTTTTTTTCTAGATCGAGAGGATCAGTCCATCCTTTGCACGTGAGTATTACAGTTGCCAGCTTGTCTGGATATCAAAATCTATGTTAAAACTCTTGGCTGGAGGACTCTCTAAATGCTGGGGGTGGGCTCGGTAAATCATGTAATAGTGGAGAGTCAAGGAAGATCCCATCACAGTTCCTCCAATATGTATGTAATCCTTTCTGCAGAACAATTTTCATGAGAGTTTGAGGAAGACGGGAAGTTCTGAAACAGCCCCCGTGCTCAAACTCATAAAGAAATACAGCTTTGTCAATGGAAAAGACTTGGAGATGTCCTTCAGATTTGATGCAGCTGTTGTGTTTAAGTACATTTATCCTGATGAGGCTGATTCAGTAACATGCTCTTGATACAGCAGTTTCTATTCTAGACACAGCAAAATTTGGCCCTCAGTTCTGCTTAAGAAATTGGTATGTTTCTTGTTGCAGTCAGGTGGCTTCCTTTTGAAAGATTCACTTAATTGCCTTCCACCCCTACCTCTGCAGCAGCCTCTATTAGGATCACCATGGTTGGAAAGGACCCCCAGGATCATCAAGTCCAACCTTTATCCCGTCATCTCCCTAACCACTAGACCATTAGACCATGGCCTCAAGCGCTTCATGCACTTGTTTTTTGAACACCTCCAGGAACAGTGACTCCACCACCTCCCTGGGCAGCCTGTTCCAATGTCTAACCACTCTCTCAGTAAAGAACTTCTTCCTAATATCCAACCTAAACTTCCCCTGATGTAACTTGAGGCCATTTCCTCTCATCCTATCATTAGAAATTTGGGAGAAGAGACCAACACCAGCCTCACTACAACCTCCTTTTAGGTAGCTGTAAAGGGCAATGAGGTCTCCTCTCAGTCTCTTCTTCTCCAGACTAAACAACCTCAGTTCCCTCAGCCAGTCTCCGTAAGGCCTGTTTTCCAGACCCCTCACCAGCCTCGTTGCCCTTCTCTGGACTCTCTCCAGCACCTCAATGTCCTTCCCATACTGTGGTGCTCAGAACTGGACACAGTACTCCAGGTGCAGTCTCACGAGTGCTGAGTACAGGGGCACGATCACTGTACCTACTCCTGCTGGTCACACCATTTCTGATACAGGCCTGGATGCCCTTGGCCTTCTTGGCCACCTGGGCACACTGCTGGCTCGTGTTCAGTCGGCTGTCAACTAACACCCCCAGGTCCTTTTCCGCCAGGCAGCTTTCCAGCCACTCTTCCTCAAGCCTGTAGCATATCCAAGTGACTAAAAAGCATAGTTCTTTATTGCCTTCTCTCCTCCATGCACGTGTACAGAGCCTGTACCCAGCAGCAGGCTGGCTGAGGGCTTGCCTGTTGTCCAGCTACACTGCTACTGCTTGCCAGTACAGCTTAGTTTTTTTCTTGGGTTTTGAGGGAGGTGCCATAAAGGCCAGAAATGCAGTTAAGGAGCTCTGTAGCCCTTTTGAGTTTAGAAATATGAATACATTCCCCTACATCTGTTTTGTGAATGAATTGCCGATTTTCTTTACAGAGGTGAATCGGGAGCTGGTAAGACAGAGAACACCAAGAAAGTCATTCAGTATCTGGCTCATGTTGCTTCCTCACACAAGTCTAAAAAAGACCAGGTAAGACCTGAGTTTAATGGTGCTTTATTGCTGTGTGCACTTTGGACAGTAAATATATATTGGCTGTTGTTGTAAAAGCCATATTGCTCAATAAAAGCCTAGATACTAACATCTGCCAGGGGACTGAGGAGAACGGTGAACTAGGAAACCATAGATGTTTGTCAAACGCTGCAAGCCAGGGAACATTGTTCAAAGTCATAACTCCTTTGAATTCAGTGGAGCTACAATGGGGATAAACTCATCCACAACCCCTTGGATTCTTGGGCAAGTGCATGGGTGAGGAATGATGTAAAAGAAGCATTACCCGTACCGATCTTTTTACACGGATGTATTGCTCGTAACCAGTCCAGGCAGTGTAAAACTTTTATAGCTATATACTGTCTCAAAACTGGAGAATACAGTGATAGGCTAGTGGACATCAGCTGAAAACTTTAAAATTGTAGGAAAACATTGAAAGGGTGGAAAACAGCCAAGCATTAGCAGCACATGGAAGGAGGGTGGTGGTGATGGTGGGAGGACTTTAAAGATGTCTCACTTATATTTTTTTCCCCCTCCCTCTCCCCCGATGGACTATTGCCGAATTCATCAGTTGTATCCTCGTAGGTGAGCTGCACGTTTACTGCACGTTCTGCACCAGGAATGCGTTTTCTGTCCCATTGTGTGATTTTTTTGAGCAGCTTTTCACTCCACACCAGTATCACTTTCTGCAGCTTAAACAAATCCATAGACAATTCACAATTTTTTTTTTTTTGTGTGTGGTGCACAGTAATCTTTTTGTGAGGATGTTGAATTGGAGACTAAAGTAATATGAAGAATACTTGTGTTCTGTGTTCAATACTAGTTTGCGATTAAGGTTTTTCTTGCAGGATTTTTCCAGATACACCATTCAAGAAAGTATTCCTCCAGGACAATAGGGCTGGACCAGGCTTTGCTAGAACCATAAGTATCTAGTGAGTCTGGTGTTCCTAGTAAGGTAAATGTAGTTAATGTTTAACTTTCTGTTCCCTGCAGTGAAATGTGGGTGCAGGTTGCAAAGGAAGGTCAAGGGAAGGCTGCCCTGCAGACAGGGTGTTCCAGGTCCATGAGCTTGTTAGCCAGAGCTGAACATGTTGGAAATGTTCACTGCTGAGCTGTGTAATGAAAGCCAGATGCCAAGTGTGTCCACTGTATCTCCACATAGGAGTTTTCCCATAGTAGCTTAATGTGTAGGCATGTCCTTTGTGCATAGAGGATATGAATAAGAAGGCATCTCTGCATGCAGGCATGCTATGTGTGTATGCACACATAGTAATAAGTAGCTTATGGAATTCAACCAAAAAAGAACTTTATATGTGCCAAACTTTCAGACATATGAAGGCTTTTTCCATGGTCTGTCAGTAGCTGTATTTAGACATATTCTCCTTTTTTCCTTTTTCTTTTTTTTTTCAAGTGTGGAAAATAGAATCATGGGGTTAAGTATTCTTCCACTGATTATCCTTGAGCAAAATTTCAACCACCAAAGCAGGACAGGCTGACTGCTTAGGAGAATAAAACAGTCCAAAGTTGGACTGGTTGGTGATTTGCCCAAGTTTGATTATTTCCACCCTGCCCCCCACCCCAAAGTTTTGATTCTTCTGAAAAGTCCTACAGCTCATGTTTTGCTCCACTTTTGTGACTACACAGCAGTGCTGGCCTAAACAGAGAGGATTTAGAACTGGAGTCTTTGAATGTTAATTGGTAAGGAGTGCTCTATGCTACAATTCTTTACAAGCCTTCAACTTGAAAGCAGATTGTAAGGGTTTATGAAGATGAAAATGTTAAATTTTTTGAAGATCTTGGGTATACTGATCACAGCAGATTTATTCTTTAGGGTTTAATATGTTAGTGTTGAACTTCTATGCTGCAAGACTAGGCACAGAACTTAACCAATGATAATACAGAAAATAGTGGTGCTTTATCTACCAGGAAGGTTTCGTGACTGTCTCCTATTAGAAGCTTTGGATGTAAACCCCTGTTCTTCCAAGTATCCGAGCAAAATCAGATTTGTAAAGCATATTCTTCAACTCTAGCTCTCTTGTTTTGGAGGTAGTGGCAGTTTCCACTGATCCCAGTGCATTAGTATATTCGGCTAAATAGCTTCTAGTTGCATGATATGACTACCAAACACATTAAGGCCGCTTTTGTGGCCTACTGAATCTAATTATATAAATGCTTTTTTCATTTGATGAAACTTAATTTATGGAAGGTGAATTGATGTTTTCCCATGTCTAGTCTCTACTTCTCTACTGACTACTTAAGTAATGTAATCGTTTTTTCAAGATGAGAATGTTCGCAGCTAATCAGAAGTTCATGGGTAATAGTTGCTAATGCTTAAATATTTGTAGTGAAGATTAGGTTCTTGATCTCTCCCTTCCCCATCCAACCCACTGTTGTTGGGACTCGGTTGTTTGAGAATCTCTCACATGACTGCAGAGAAGAATTACAAAAGCAAATCCCTAAAGTGTAAAAACCAAACCAACAAAAACCTCTGCCAAACCAAACAAAAAAACACCCAAACACCCTCCCCCATGTTTTATTTTTTTATATTGCATGCTGTTAAAGCTAGCTGTGATTTCTAGATGCCTTTCTCCATACTTCCTGGAGAATAAACAGTTGTCAAAACTTCTCTTTTGCACAGAAATCATTCCAAAAAGTGTATGAGATGCAAAAAATTCAGAGTACAAGATAGATGTCAAAGATTTTAGTTGCTTTAAATTGGTGGTGTAACTTCAGAGCTGTAGAAAGAGAGTGTATGGAAGAGTGTGTACTGCCCAACCATGGGCTAAGAGACCCAGTGGCTGTTACTGCTTCTGTTTTCATGGGTAATATATTGTACATACTTCAAATGCATGCCAAGTATTAAGAAAATTTGTTTCAGGTCAAGGAATGGCAATTACAGGTGTCAGAAAATTGGCAGTGTCTTAAT
Organism: Podargus strigoides; assembly: GCA_028020825.1. NCBI lineage: Eukaryota > Metazoa > Chordata > Aves > Caprimulgiformes > Podargidae > Podargus > Podargus strigoides. Next base: position 114,104,049 of record CM051663.1, on the reverse strand, counting down.
GATAGGAACCTTAGAATTTCTAGAAAGCTTGTGACAGACAGCTGTGTTGTACTTGCTTTGTAAAATTACCCATTGTATATTACCCATTGTATAATAATTAAGAAGTCTCTTCCTTCGGTGAAAGGTCACCATCAAAACTTAAGGTTAAAAAAAACCCAAGAAACTCCACTCAAACTTCCTGAAAATTTTGAAGATAACGGGATTGCCTTTTTAAACAAAGACTGCATACAGTGAGGAAGGGATACATGACAGTAATCACAGCCACTTAATCTTATGTGTCATTGCCGTGGCATGCTGAGAATTTGATCTCCCTGTTGTATCATGGTGCTAAGGCAAGTCATGCGAGCTAACTGACTTGACCAACTCTTTAGCATTTTTCTTTCCCCACAGCTTGATATTGCTGGGAGCCTGAGTGGGCATTCTCTATGCATATTGCTGCTCTGGTGGTTCAGGAGACCTAAATGCCTCTAACTACAGTTTACCAACACCTACTTGACACTAATGACATGTTCTTCCTGAGGTACTAAATAACAGAAGGGTCTATAGTATGGATTTCTATGAACTTTTGATCTTTGTGTGGCTAAGCAGGACCTCTAGTTTATTTTTAGCCAAATAATTAAAATAGATTTGATGTCAAAGCCTGACTTCTGCTTAGAGGAAAAAATGGGCTTTTTTAATCTCTTCCCTCCTTGTTCCATAGCTGGGTTGAAATGCTATGTTGCTGACATCTCTCACTTGCACAGTAACAGATTGCAGTCACAAAGGCCTAGGGCTTCACTGCAGGATGGGGAGGAGTAATGGGGTGAGGGAAGTTCTGACTTCAATACATGTGCCAGAATAGGAGGAGAAATGTGACCGCCACACAGTTTCAAGGACTGAACCCTAGTTTCAAGGTTTTCTCCTTAGAAAGCCACATGCTGGCTCTGTTGTGAGAGAGCAGATGTCCCAGCTCAGGTTCCCTTCCCAAGGCTAACCCCCTTGTTTTATATACTTGGCAGTGAATGGAAGTGTTTGCAGCAGCTGTCCTTTCTGGATACGTGCAGTTCTACAGGGACTGAGGGTCTTGTTTGGCCTTGCACTTTGCAAGCATGAAGTGAGGTGATTGTGGAAGTAAGAAATAAAGACTTGTAGTTCTTTGTACAGTTTCTCATCTCAGTATCTTCCTCTCTTTTTTTTATTGCATGTATTTTTAGGAAGGCCTAATCTGTTTTGTAATGCACTTAGAGAATGAATTGGGACAATTTTCCTTCAGGAATAAACTTTAAATAATTTGCCCATAAATTCCAGTTTTCACAAATCAAGCTTCATTTCGATCTGTTATGCACAGGAAGCCATGAGTACTTACTGATAACTGCTAAAAAGAGAAACTTTAATCAAAACTGTCTTTTTTTTTTTTTTGTCTCTAGAAGCTTTTTAGGTAATCTTGAAATACATAGAACTGTTCTTTTAGCACAGAGGAAAGTAATTCTTAAAAGCAGCCAGAAATATATAGAGAGCCTGCAGGGAAAGGTGTATATGCTCCAATGGTCTAGTACTTGGCAGGGGAAAAGATTCTGAATTTTCCTTTTCTACAGCTCCAGAATTTTGTGTTCCTTGAGGGGAGGAGTGTGCAAATATGGCAGCAGAACGCAAGTGAACATGCAGTTTGTGGGATACCACTAATTCTCTTTTTTTTGTGTGTGTGCCTCCTTGCAAAGAAGATTTTTGCTTGCTTGTATTTTGGAAGATGCAGACTCTTGGTGCAAGCTATTTGTTTTGGGTTTTTGTTGTGGTTTTTTTGTTTGTTTGTTTTTTCAAAAAAACACTGGATTTCAGACTAGCTTCATAACCTACTACTAGCAGAGTTTAGGGTTGTCTTGCAGTAGCAAGACAGAATTTTCCTCACTCTTCCAGCAAGACACTTCTGGGATGAGGGCCTGATGTTGGATGGCATGGTGTTTTGCTTTGATACTGAGAAGTCTGTGGCCAAGTTATGGCCAAGTGGCTTTGAAGGGCTTCTTGTGTTAACAGCAAAGACAGCACTGGGATGCCCTTGTGTTGAGGAAGGGAATAAGGCATATTTGTCAATGTTTCTGTTTTACCCAGATAACTAATGAGTCTCCTTTGAAGGTTGAAGGGATCATCTCCTAAGGTTTAATATGCCTTCTCTATAACAGATGCCAAGCTAGTGTGAATTGAAACCTCAGCACTGGTTTGACCCAAGGTTAACGTAGTGAACCACTGCCTACTTTGTTAATTTCTGGTTTCTGTCTAGGGAGAACTGGAGAGACAGTTGCTTCAGGCTAATCCCATCCTGGAAGCCTTTGGAAATGCCAAGACAGTAAAGAATGACAACTCCTCAAGATTTGTGAGTATTGCTATCTGGCATGGGTGCCAGTATTCTACACTTTCCAGAGGGAAGACTTGGTCTGCTTTTGGGTGAATTGCTGTCAGGGATAGGACAACTGTCTGTGAGTGACTTCCTTCAGTTTAATCTGGGAAGTTAATTTCATTCAGTGAATTATCCAGAATAAACCTGATAGGTCTCTGGAATGAAGGAACCTGACCCTGGATCATCTATGGCGATTTTTATTGTAAGTTTATTTCATTCAGTTTCGTCCTGGAGAGCAAATACTGATCCTTCTTTTGCTTGCTCTGGAGGGCAGTGGGCAGTGTCTGAGAGGCAGATGAGGGAGCTAGAGCTGAAACTAAATGAAAAAATGGTTGAAGCTAACATTGAGGGAGGTGGAACTGTCTAGATCATATAGCACGTGAAACTGAAGGGACCCTCGTGGGAAACCTAGGAAAACAAATGAATTTGAGTTGTAGGCTGTCTGAATGGCAGAAATGTTTGAAAGTGTTTGGTGAATTGTTTGTTAAATCACTGTTGTGATCAGCAGGCATTGCCTGATGGTTGACCTTATATTTTGGTCACCCATCACCTGTTCTGAATTTCCTTTCCTGGATTAAAGAGAAAATTTACCTTTGCTGTTTGCTGCTTTTACCAAATAGAATTAATAATAATTTTAATGCTATTGTCTTCCTCTTAGGGCAAGTTCATCAGAATCAACTTTGATGTCAATGGCTACATTGTTGGAGCCAATATTGAGACCTGTATCCTTTCTGTAACCACTTCAAAGGAGAAGTTAAAAGACTATAGAGGTGGCAATAATGGTACCTAGCAGTCTCTTCAGAACTTACTTTGTCTGTCTGGTTAAGTGGTGGGAAACACTTAAATTTATTCTAGCAAGATCGCTGCTGTAGTCTCCTGTTTTTTCACATTGTATTTTGTGACTTTTGTGTTCATAGTGGAAATCTTTTCTGAATGAGTGGATTCTGATCTTAGGAGGCTGAAATGAAAGCATAAACTGCAGTAAGGTGAATAGTTTGGGAATTTCATAAGCCATTCTCACTTCTGTCCAAGAAAAGCAGGGATGGGTGGCCTCTGTTTTTCTGTTTTTTATCAGTTAAGTCTCTCTTATCATAGCCATCATTCAGAGGCTGGCAGATCTGAGACCAGAAGCTCAGTGGGCTGTTGACTGATAATGATTGCTAAATCACTACCCCTGTTAATTGGCATGAGAACATCAGGTAGTATGAGTTTTTTCTCCTGACATAGAATAGGAAGTGATTTATATGTCCTGCCATATGCCTTGACTCTCTGAAGATCTGCTGGAGAAGTCACGTGCAATTCGTCAAGCCAAAGAGGAGAGAACCTTCCACATCTTTTACTACCTACTGTCTGGGGCAGGGGAGCATTTGAAGAGTAAGTATGATTTTGTTGTAGTTATGGGGTTCCCTTATCACAATGACAAAGGGTCCAAAACACTTGTTTCTGTTCGTAGTTTTTTGGCTTTGCCTTTCAGATATGGTCACCCCTCCTCCACTTCTTGCTCATGTATGCTCATACATCCCTCTGCCCTCCCCTTGCACTTCTGAGTTCCTGAAAACTTGCTTCTCTGGTTCCTTCCTGCACTTGTCTCCTTGCCAGCAATGACTCTATACCCTTCCTTATCTAAATCACTGTCCCATGTTTAGTCTCGTCTTGCATGATGTAAACCCTTCTGGTGCAGCAATGGTCCTACTGTGTTGAACTCGGCATTTAACTGAATGGAGCAAAGCTACTAGCACCTGAGCAGCAGCCTCGTAATACCTCATCCTCGTAATCAGGGTTATTGTGCGAGAGCTGCAAATTGATCTCAAGGAAGGAGAGAAGGAGAGGACTTTTCTCATAGTTGCTACTGTTTCAAGAGCTATATATTAACTTTCACCTGACTTGAAACAAATGAGGTGGCCAAAATTAAAGGCAAATTTACTTTCAAGTTAATCCCTGCTTCTTATAGACTTAGAGCATAATGATGATTGACATTGCTACATTGCTAAGGTGGAGTAGTCCAGAAGAGGGAGTAGAAGGAAATAAGGCAGAATATCTCCAATTTTACCTAAAATACATTAAGTGTTCAGCCTACAGTAAAACTGGGCTTAATCCCAGGTTCATCCTGCACCTGCTAGCATATGCAAGTCAAAAATCTGATCTCAATGGTAGCTTGTTTTTTTTTTTTTTTTTTTTTTTTTTTTTTAAAAAATAGGCAAGCGCCATAATAACTTTGTTCTTAATTCTTTACTAAGCTGATCTGCTGCTGGAGCCTTACAACAAATACCGCTTCCTTTCCAATGGGCACGTTACGATCCCGGGTCAGCAAGACAAAGATATGTTTCAGGAGACCATGGAGGCAATGAAGATCATGGGCATCCCAGATGAGGAGCAGATAGGTATGAATCTTTAGAGGGGCTTGAAAATGGAAGGAAATGAAAGAGGGAAGAGATCATCTCTGGAGCGTTTTTGTTCTGGGATTTTTTTTGTTTTTTGTTTGTTTGGGGTTTGGGCTTTTTTGTTGTCCATTTCCACACATACACACACCCCCCCCACTCACACACCTAAGTGAAGCATGTGCAGGTAATAAACTTAGTGGCTTTTGGCTTTGGAGTGACCCACCTCAGAATCTACCTGCACAGCTTCAGTTTATACAGTTTACGTTAGAAGTCAAGCAGCTAATGAAAACATACTTCTCTGCTTGCTGTTTTTGTTTCCAATCTGAGGGCTGAATATTCAGTTTATGAATAACACATCCAAGATACAAGAATCCCCTCATTCTTTTGTGCAGTGCATGGCTTGTGTGCTCCCCCTGTCCCTACGCAGTGGCTTTCAAGTATCTAATCCAGCCACTGCTGGATTAGTACTTTGAGAATGGTCTGGTCATAGTGCCTTTCTTTCCAGCTTAACACTGAACTGCTGATCAGAAATTAATATTGTCTGATTCTGGGAGCGTGCTACCATGACAGTGAAGCTAGAATTGTATGCAGCCAGCACAAAGTACAGTGATATATGTTCACCAGAGCTCTGTGCTATCTCGTTCACGATCTGCCTCATTGGTTGGGAACCAATGTTGTGAAAAATCTGTTTCTAAATGTATACGGTCTTCTAAAACTAGGACTGGTTTTCCTCTACACTGAAACAAGCAGCTGTGGTGGTTTGAGGTCACCATGTCCTCTGCTGGAGGCTGCAGCTCTTGTGGTTGCAGGCAATATGTGCCTCTGCTTTAACTATTGCTCTTCACAGTCCAGCCTGATATAAACCTACACTGTCGTTATCCATGGTTTAATACACTACTTGATATCCTGAATCATCTGAGGCTGAAACTGCTATATGGAGGTGAAGAGAAATTTGCCTAAATTGAATAAAAGAATTGGCAGCCTAATTTATTGTCAGGATGTCCTGGTATGCTTAGTATTTTGAGTTGGGTTTTTAATGTATGCTCTAGGGCATGTCTTTGCTGTCACACTGCTGTATTGGTTCCAGCCACTACAGCAAAGATAGCTTTAGTGTTTTGCACTTCCTGTTCAAAGTGTGAAGTGCTTTAATGTTCCTTGTAGGCTTAGAAGAGGGCACACAGTAGCTGGCTGGATGGTAGGCTTACTTAGTTTTGATGTGAAGTCTAAATACTAACTATCTTTGTTTATGAGACAACATCAAAATAAGCTGTCTGTCCAAGTGCCAGGACTCCAGATTCAGCTGTCAAATCACTAAATTTAACATGCCACTAGGCACATATACGCTACATGAGGACTAACAGAAAAGAAACACATATGGAACCTTTATTCACTCTGCTGTCAAAAGGATATTGTTTTAAAACAAGGAGTTTCTGTGGGGATGAAAAAAATCTTTGGTACAGGATTGCCTTTGCAAGTGACTGGTAGTTTGCTCAAGGCAACTGAGCTTTGGTTGATACGCAGTGAAAATCGAATTGATGTTACAGCATTGAAAAATATCTTTCCTGGGACATGCACCATTTAAAGAGTATGAATATATCATTAGTGATGGGTGGGGTGTTCAGCATATAATTAGTAATAGTTGTAGTACAGGCACTCTCGCCCACATCCTGCTGCCCTTCATAGGTGATAATGTATGTCTGTACGGAGTGCAGACCTTGGTCAGGGAGCTGAAAGTGGTATGGGGTTAAAGGAACAAAATCTTCCTCCTCTTAATTGATATGTACCCTTAATAGCTGTCTCTTTCCTGTGTTTAATAGGAGTCATTGAGGAAAATAGTGGATTTTGGCCCTCTAACAGAAAATGAATGTTTTGTCAAAAAATACAGATGATGTAGGGTAGCGCATTACCCTCAGTCCTGCCTCCCACTTTACTATAGTGATGTTGAGAATGGTTGAATTTCCAGGTTGTGTAATCTTGCATAGGAGGGACAGGGAAAGTCCTGTGTCCTGAGTGGGAGTCATGTAGAGGAATTACCTGTGGTGTTTTTTCCCAAATTCCAGGAAGATCTTTGGGATGTTGAGAAGGGCCTCTTAACCATGTCAGGAAAGGTAACTGGGTCATTTCAGGGCTTTTGATGCTGTCTGACACTAAGCTGCTATTATTATTTTAAAAGGTCTGCTGAAGGTTATCTCAGGTGTTCTTCAACTTGGCAACATAGTCTTCAAGAAGGAGCGTAATACAGACCAAGCCTCTATGCCAGACAATACAGGTAACCAATCTCCATTCCCCCGCCCCAAAGAAAAATGCAGCAAAAAACCTACAGGAAGTTCTTACAAGTAGAAGAATGTATTACAATATGTAAGGAATGCTAGAGTCCTGTTTTGCTATGAGGTGAATTATTTGTCAAAAGAACTGACATGCTCCTTCCTACAAATACACAGTTTTTCCAGGCGTGGGTTTGCAGCCACCCATGGGCAGGAATGTGGCACTGTTCTTGTGACAGGGCTAGGCAGGAAGTACACGTGATGAGCAGATGAAAAGGATTACTGGAAAAGGGGGTGTGTGTTAACCAAGCTAGGAACGATTGCTCCTAAAGACCTATGTTATCCAACTTTCAGGAATATTCTTTGCTGACTTTGTTGATAGACCTGTAAGAGTTAAGGTGGATAGTTTTGCGGTGGGTATAAAGTATGTGTGCATATTTTAATTGTGCTGCCCATTGTTGTATGTATAAATAGTACTGCGTTTCACGTAATAGAAGGCTATCTGTTGGAAGACTTAACTCTTAAAACATAGATGTACTGCAGAAATATAAGAGGCTGTTAATTTATCTTCAAGTGTTTATATTTTTGGCTATTATTATTATTGAAAATATGCTCTAAATGGCATTTTGGAGAGGAGAATAAACCATTTGGGTTTTGGATCTTGAATCTGAAATACAGAGTTGCTTCAAAGACTAATCAGTAGATGAAGACAGAACAATTAGCTTGATTAAGAAACCCGTTATTTGACACATCTTTAACTTGATTACAGACTGTTAACTTTCTAAAGCTTCCATGTTATGACTTAATAGTGTGAGAATAGTGCTTCAAATTTACTCTCGTGGCTTCTGGAGAAACTCAATAACCTGTAATATGGGTTGCAAGAGTTCTTGGGGGATTTTTTGGTTTTGAAGACACGCACCTTTGTCTCATCAACCTGTTCTTCATTTACAAGTTTTTATAAGCTGTTTCATGACTCTCTTGGGAAGGCAGCTGCAGGAATGTTTTTCTCTTGCTGTCTGTGAGAAAAACAAGAGAACATTAATCTCTGTTTCCTCTTACCGTCTTTAGCTGCTCAGAAAGTGTCTCACCTTTTGGGTATCAATGTGACGGATTTCACTAGAGGTATCCTGACTCCTCGCATCAAGGTTGGGCGAGATTATGTCCAGAAAGCTCAGACCAAAGAGCAGGTATGTGCTCTCTAAAAATGAAAGAGTACTTTAGTCTTTAATCTTGCCACCACAAAGCTAACAACCGTATCAGAGGTTTCTGTAGCGTTTAATAACTGTCTTTATGACTGCAATGTATGGCAACTACACTTGAATAATGTAGCATACATATTGCTGCTTTTATTTGCTCACTTGATCTATATAAAGATAGAAATCACCCTGACCCTGTAGCACATTTTCTCATCTAAAAAAAAAAAAAAAAAAAGTATGCAACTCTCCTAATTTAGGTGACTGGCTGTCCCAAGGGAGTAAGTTCCTTCAGTGCTGTATGCAAGGATGACATTTTCAAGTTGCTGTAATACTGAAACTTGGAGAAAGCACTGTTTTTGAGTAGGTCAGCTCCTAGGGTGGAAGAATTTGCTGTTCAGCCTCAAAACCAAATGTAAATTGTATAACAATCTTGAATCAGGTTGTGCTCTAAATGAAACCAGGCCTAGGAGCTAGTGGCCTCCCGAGTGGAGCAAAGCCCCTGTGCTTACTCACTGTGCAACTTATGAACGCATCCTTAGTGGAAATAAATATGCCCCTGTAACATGGGAGGGATTAGGAAGAGAGTGAAGTCTAGAAATAGTGACACACTGCCCTTCCATGCTGCCTTTCTATTTTGATATTTAATTTCTTACTATACATAGTATTTTTGTGTCAATCTCAGATAGAGTAGTGGCATGAGAGAGAAGGATTGGGCTTCACAAACCCTAAATTACAAAAGAATTTAAATGCTTTTCTTTGGGCCTGTGAACATGCTAAGTTACTCTAGTCTTTGGAGGTGACTGGCTATATTTTGTTTTTTTCTTGAATACCAGACATTGATTTCTACACCAGGCAGGATCCTGAAATTTCACTTTGACAGACTAAATTATTAAGACAAATGCTGTACTCCTGTTTATGAAGTATCACTGTGCCACCTACTTTTCATTGGGAATAACCTCTGAAATTAGCCTTGTTTGGTGGAGAGAAAATCTCAGACTACAGTTGGGCCATTAGATGCCAACCAGTGTGGTCTGTGCCTTCCTTTGGATTATATTGTAACTCCTGATCTGTGTCTTTTTTCTATTTAGGCTGACTTTGCCATTGAAGCGCTGGCTAAAGCCACTTATGAACGTATGTTCCGGTGGCTGGTTATGCGCATCAACAAAGCATTGGATAAGACCAAGCGACAGGGTGCGTCCTTCATTGGAATCCTTGACATAGCTGGCTTTGAGATTTTCGAGGTAAGGAGATGTCAAGTCCTTGCACTCAGCACAATTTACCATGGAGCAATGACAGCTGGAAGAAATTGCTTTAAAACTGGAGAAGGACAGTATAGTTTTGGAAAGGATGTGTATTCCACTTTTGTTGTTTGAGATCCCTGCTGTTGTGAACTGTCAAATAAGTCATTAATTGACTTAAGTGGTTCATTCTTTAGTATTTTATGTATTCTGCAGGTGTTGTATCTCATGGCTGTATATTCTGGTTGCTTACATCTTTTTTGTCATGTGCACTAGAATTATTTTAATTTCACAGTTCCAGATGTTCTTGGTTCCTTCTAGCTCACATCTTAAGAGTTTGCTGACATACAAAAAATCTTTTAAAATGTTGTGTGGAGTTATGGATCACCATTGAAGTTACTTAAATTTTATGTCCCATTAGTCTGTTCCAAGATATTTAAGGGATGACCCACTGAAAGCTATTAGTGTCATTAAAATTGTTAGAAATGGCTTCTTCCTGCTGATGAGTTTTGGAAAAGACAAAGACAGGGTAGACCAAATCAGATAAACATAAATTCTAACCTATATAGACTCCTTTCTGCAAGAAGCCTGATAATCAGGGATCAGAGTGTGGTTTCACATACAGCTAAATAAATGTATTTAACAGCAGCTCCTTGATGCAGAAAAGGAGTGAACTTGCTCCTTTTCCCCCTCTGCTGTTCCTGGCTGCAACTGCTTGTGCTGTTCACTTCTCTCACCTTGTGGAAAATATTTTCTTGGGACATTTTATAATTGAATCAGTTTGCAAAGGGGAATCTGAGCACAAAAACTGATGCAAGATAAACATAGGAGAGGAAGAGCTGAGGGAGAGATGGAAAAGTGGGGAAGTAGGAGCTCTGTCTACAGGTGACAGTGAACTTTTAGGCCAAACCATTATGTCTATGAAACAATTTTACAATGTGGCTTTGCATTATACTTAATCTGAAGCAGCCACAGGTTGCCATCAGAAAAGAACTATCCTGCCTTTATCCCAGCCAGGCAGCTCTTATCAAGCTATGTTATGCTGCATCTAGCTCATGTGCAGCTGAAAAGTGAATTGGACCAATTTCTGAAGTGAAAAACTAAGAAAAGGTTTGGTTTGGTGGGGTTTGTTTTATTATTCCCCCTCTCTGATCAGTCTACCTGTGGTTTCATGGTTGCTGGATCTCATGAAAAGGAGGGAAGTGGAAATACATGGTTAGGAATTACTGAAACATGGAGGAAGTACAACAGGACCATTCTCTTTAGCAGCTGCATTGTATTTAGTGTGATCTAACATGAAAATGCACTGTGGGTAATTAACGTTGTCCTTATAGTTTGAAGAAGTCTGGAGATGTTGAAGAAATTTCCCTCTTTCCTTGCACTGATTTTATATATGAGGATTAAAAAGGGACTTTTGAGTCTGCATGCTTTTAGGAATTTGTTTTCAGGCTTCTGTTGCTTCCTCTTCGTATGAAGAAGACTTGCCAGCCCTGAGTTTATGAGGAAACCAGAGTCCTTTCTGTTCCCGGGTTAAGTAGCTGCAGTAATTCTTCTGATGTTTACAACTAAACATGCTTTTGCAAAGTCTGAGGAACAGTGTGTATAAACTTCCCTAGGGATGGCAGCAGTGATGCAGTGGCACGTGACAGGAAAGGCAGTTCATAAGCAAATGTGGTTATTGACAAAGGGCTGTCCACCCCCTGCAGAACATAAGCTGAAATTCCTGAACTATAGATGTGATCTTTCATGCCAAGGGAATAGCAGACATGTCTTCAAAAGCAACTGTTCAAACATCTTTCTACCTTTTTCTTCAATAGTTGAACTCCTTTGAGCAGTTGTGTATTAACTACACAAATGAAAAGTTGCAGCAGCTCTTTAACCACACCATGTTCATTCTGGAGCAAGAGGAGTACCAGAGGGAGGGTATAGAGTGGAATTTCATTGACTTTGGCCTGGATCTACAGCCCTGCATTGACCTCATAGAGAAGCCGGTAAGCTTGTTCTTCTGCCATTGAGCAAGCAAGAAATGGATACACTAGTCTTGTCATTGAGCACTTAACCTCTACTTGTAAACTGTATCAGTTCTGTAGGAAATGTTGCATAAAAGTAGATCTAGTTAGCCACTTTTTCCTCTCACAAAATTGTCGTCATTTGTGTAGATCTGCATGGTGCTAGATGTGTGTGTGGCTTACCCTAAGTAGTGTGAATTTCCTTACTTAACTATAGGTTTAACGAGAAGCTGTGAATCTCTGTTGCTTTCATTCTGCTCTAATGAAACTTGGAAATTTCACAGTAGATGTTCCAATATTAAGGATTAGTTTGTGAAATATTCTGCTATGATCTTCTGCTTTTAGACATCTGGATATTTAGAGAACAGTGTGATCCTCCTATTAAAACAATTATTTTTTTTTTCCATGTAAAACAACCTAGACTAATGGAAGAGACCTTCTCATAAAAGCGTTCAGAATTCAGATGAGAATTTTCAAGTTATTAACAATTTCTGTTAGTATGGAAGTAGTTGAGCTGATACCACGCAACAGATAGGGATCAGGCTTAAGTATCTTTTTTTTTTTTTTTTTTTTTTCCTAGCCATCTAAAGGTGTTAATTATTGGTGTAGTCACGTATTTAATGATCTGATGTCTCCCTTCTTTTAAGGCTGGACCTCCTGGTATACTGGCCCTGCTGGATGAAGAGTGCTGGTTCCCAAAAGCAACAGACAAAAGCTTTGTGGAAAAAGTTGTACAAGAACAAGGCACCCACCCCAAATTTCAGAAGCCAAAACAGCTCAAAGACAAAGCTGACTTCTGTATCATACATTATGCTGGCAAGGTAAAGAATTAGTAGCTAAAATGTGAACACTGGAATGTCTGCTGTATTTTCTAATGCATAACCACTGCTTCTTAGAAATGGCTACTGGCTAAAATGGCTGCCTATGGGAAACCAGTGGAAGATTTCATGAAGTTGTTCCACTGCTGTGGACCTTAAAGGCCCTAAGGGGATTTGCCTGCAAGTTATGTATGTATAGTCGACACCAATTTAAATTTGTTCTCTGTGACTTGGTGAGATTGGAGGTACTTTTCAGAAACCTCGCATCAAGACTTCATCACTGAAAATGATGATGCAGTTGGTTTTTGTGTCACACTCTGGGTGGTGCAAACTAGCATTGCAAATCCATTCCATTTACTGACAGAACAGAACATGCAGCTCTTTGTTAGGGTTTGAAATTTGTAGGTATGCTTGCTTAGACGGCAAATCCAAGAATGATTAGGTAATCTGTTGTTGATTGTGCAAACCTCAGAGCTACTTTTAAAGACTGAGGGATCTTGTTGCATCTTGTGCTGCAGAAAAATCCCCCTCCAAGTTTCTCGACGTATTTATCTTTTCCAGGTGGACTATAAAGCGGATGAATGGCTGATGAAGAACATGGATCCGCTGAATGATAACATTGCTACTCTTCTCCACCAGTCGTCGGATAAGTTTGTCTCTGAGCTGTGGAAAGACGGTATGTAATTAAACTTAATCTGATTTATTTTCTCTTGTTTTATGTGGAAGAGTTTCTTTGATCATCAAAAGTCTGTGATGAGCTGCGCTGCTTTTTTCCCCTGAAGACCAAGCCATCAAGATGAGCATCATCTGGAACATCCTTTGTTTAGATCATGGTATTGCATTAAAAGTTCACTGTAACTCAAGAGAAAGGTTCGCTTGCATCAACTTATGTTAAGCTTGCTGCATATATAGCAATTATTTCTCGAAACCAAGAATGTCAGGATAAAATATGAATGCACCATTATGTCCCAGCAGCTTGCATAGCTGCAACACTCAAACACAAGATCTGAGGTTGAATCTGTTTTCAGTCCTGCAACTAGTATGGTCTTTCTGCAGTGTTGTTCAGTATTTTACTCTCTCTTCTCTGGGTTTATCTGCTTCTGAGTCTTACTGTTGCTGTCACTTTCTGTGGTGGGTTTTCTTTGACGTCTCTGTCTGTTGCAGAGATGCAGAACGTTCAGAGAGCCTATTTCTATCAACACTTTCCTATTCTTCATCTAGAACCAGGTGACTGAGAACCCTAGCTGTCGTGTTATGTATGTAATCCATCCTAGAGCCATGCAAGAAATGCTTCAACTTCTCTTTGTCCCTTTGTCATACCTGCTTGTCTTTCTTGTTCATTTCCTCTGCTTTGTGCTAGTAGCTCCTCTCAGACTTTAAAACAAAAGCAAAACTCGCACCTTGCAAGTGGATACAAGAAAAATACAAATTCAGGTGCTAAAGGTTGCTGTTGCAAGAGCTGCAGAGGAATACCTAAAAGCAAATCCCTGTCAACTTTGAATGTAGAGTTAGCAAGGCTGTATTTCTTGTAAGATTTGGAAGGAAGATTTCTGAGACTGTTTAAACTGAAATCCAGTTTAACATTGTTTCTAGTATTGGAATTTTACTTCAGCTGGTGGTGATTTAAAAGAAAGTTAGTTTGGCGAAGGTACTTGTACTGCATGAAAAATGGCTGTCAGCAGCTTGTGTCTAACAAGGCCTTTGCTGTGCGAGACTCCTTTTGGACTTGAAATGTCAACTGAACCACAGCTGATCAGTTCTCATGTGTTGTTCTTAGCTGGATCTTTTGTTGCAAGTGACTGTCCTTTTTTCTATCTTGATGTAGACTGCAGGGCTCAAGATTAAGAGGATTGTTCCAGCTGCAATCTGGGACACTCTTCTGTGGATTTCCCTGTGATGTCATCTTCTTTTCTTTCTGATAAGACAACCTTGACCCTATTCTAACAGGTGCTCTAGAAGTGAGCAGTTCTAAACTAGTATTAGCTGTAAATCAGAGTATCCTTTCTTGTTGTTTCTTTTGTAGAGGTTTCTCTTAAAAGGTTTTTTTTATCAGAAGCCAGTTGAGCACAAGTTGGTGTGTTTTCTAAAGTGAAGACTGGGAGCCTGAGTGTAGGCATCAGCCAACCACTAAAGATAAAGTGAAGTAGTAGCTTGAAGCCCTTAATAAAAATGACCTGGGCATGTGGAAATTTATAGTGATACAACTAACTTTGGTTGTGTGAGTTAGTTTTTATCTCCATGTAGAATAGCAATGGGAAAAAGTAATGCTTTAGTTACTTCTTGTCCCTGCTACTCTCAGATCTAGCTGTCTTCTATTGAAGAAAAGGATCTGTGGAGTCCACCTATTAAGCTGATAGCTTTATCAGTGCTTGGATGTCACTGTGGCATAGCGGAGAAACGGTTGGGACAGGGACTTTTGACTTTCTCCTGGTGATACTGTTCATGTCTCTGTCACGGAATACTTGTACTCCAAAACCAACTCAAACAGTGGTATCTTGAGGTTTGGTTTCTATCACGCCTATTACCATGTTTGCTCAATTTACAAGTAGATATGGCTTTTCTGATCACCAGTTATGGCGGTTCTTCCTGTAATGCAAGAGTTAAGCTGGGCTTTTTCTCTAACTGTGGCCCCTTCTGGCTCAGAGTTAACTAACAGTTGACTCTGTTGGGCTAGCAGCTAGAACTCTTGGTTTGTTGTTTTTCATTGCAACCTAAGCAAGCAGAAGCATCTGAAACTCACTTCTAGATTGCTCTTCCAGACCTGCCATCCAGAGTATCAATAGAATATATTTGGGAGTAAGTTTGACTCCATCACTCAAACTTCCTGTAGTGAGCTATTGCTTTTTTTCCTTCCTGCTCCTATCCCTGCACAAATTCTGTACAGGAGTTGATATCTGTGTAGAGATGAAGCAAAAAGGATCCTGCAGCTCCTCTCATTTATCCTGTTCTACCCAGATGTTCTTTGTACTTTCCAATATTTCCTTTGTGGCAGAATTTTAACACTTTCTTTTTCTCTCTGTAGTTGACCGTATTGTTGGGCTGGACCAGGTAGCTGGTATGTCAGATACAGCATTGCCAGGGGCCTTTAAAACCAGGAAGGGTATGTTCCGAACAGTGGGACAGCTCTATAAAGAACAGCTGGCTAAACTGATGGCTACCTTGAGGAACACCAACCCCAATTTTGTCCGTTGTATTATCCCCAACCACGAGAAAAAGGTAAAGGCAGTTATAACAGTGCAGCCCGTGCAGTCTTATATGGGTTTCCAGGGGCTTGTGGCTGGGTTGCTATCTTTTGTCAGGTTTTGTGAGAAATCTTAGAGGTTTTGTTTTCTTAGAATATCTTTTTTAAAGTCATTCTAAGTAATGGTATACTTTCCACAATTTTGGAGACTGATCTTTGCAGTTCTTCAGGTGGCATAATAACTTTAAATTGCATCTATCTGGAAAAGACAGAATTGTCTGCTTTACAAAAAAGAGGGAGATGCAGGCAGGTAAGCCCTTTTTGTAAAAGCTTTGTGGTATTTATGAAATATGCTTTTTCTTCACTAGGCTGGAAAACTAGATCCCCACTTGGTCCTGGACCAGCTTCGCTGTAATGGAGTGCTGGAGGGAATCCGTATTTGTCGTCAAGGTTTCCCCAACAGAGTTGTATTCCAGGAATTCAGACAAAGGTAAGGCTTAGAAAAGAATCTGAAGTAGTCTTTACCTTGGCAAAGTTAAGACATAAGTGCAAAAATTGCAATATTTTATTGCAACTAGATTGCCACTGTTTTCAAAAGCAGCAATGCAGAACATCTGTCCCTTGATATTCCCTGGCAAAAAGCCTCCCAAAAGCACCTTTGACTTCTTTAATATGTGTGTAGTTAAGGTGAGGCATAGAGGACCTTATCTAAGACTGCTGCTTCATCCTGTTTTGCCTAGAGATGCAGTTTTTTTCTTCTAACAAGACTGTAAGCTGTCAAACTCATCATGCCATAGGAATGCATTACTGATTTTTGTTGTTGTTTTCAAATATACTAGTGTAACTAGTCTAATGCTTTTTCCTTTTCAGATATGAAATCTTAACTCCAAATGCTATTCCCAAAGGATTCATGGATGGAAAGCAGGCTTGTGTGCTGATGGTAAGACATCCCAGAAACTCTACTTGAATAGAATAAACTTTATGGGTGTGGTGTGGAAATTGGAGCTGTGAATGTTAAATATATCTTGTACTCACAGACCAAAATTCCAAAGTCAAATGTTTTGTCTGAGAGGAGGGTGTAAAAAGCTGTCTCTTGGCTTTGCAGATGGAGGCTTTTGACTAATATGAGGTTCAGTAATCCTAGGCAAAGTAGATATTTCTGTTTCAACAGATGCATATGCTTTGAGATGCCAGCAGTATTTGTGGAATCAAAATGCTTAGAAGCATTAATGTTATCTTTAGCACATGCTTAATGTATGAGCTTTACAAACTTTTTGTAATGGCCTGCTGATGACAAATGCTTTCAGTGAAGGCTCCAATTAATTTCTGCAGAATTGCCTGCTTCAAAGGGAAAGCTTTGGCTCTGTAGTTTGAAGATGAGGGGAGACTGAATTTAATTTAACTGCGAGAGATTCCCTTTTTTCCTGTCTTAACGGAGTATACCTTATTCCTCCTAAATAGTATAAGTGTTGACAGCAAATCCTTTGAAGGACAGGAAAGTTGGTTGGGATGCCTTTTTCTGACAGAGACTAGGACCAGGAAAAAATAAATAGGAAGGATCAACAGATGTATTTTCCTTTAGGAAAGGAAGCAGGCTCTTGGGACTAAGCATATGTTCCTCACAGCATCCTTGTAGATCTGGGTACTTGATGTGGTGGTGTATTAAGCAATCCTTTCCTATCATATTTTCTGTCTCTCGTTATTTCCATTTCATGCTGTGCTTGACTGAGCTCCAACTCCTCTAGCTGGGACAGGACTTTGCTGGGAGCTAGCAACTTTGGTTGGCCTGAGGGTCTCCTTGTAAGGAAGGGGCATCTTACAGCCACGAGACACAAATATGTTCTGTTATATTTCAAATGAAGCAGTCTTTGCAGGAGATGAATTCTCTCTCTCATTTTAGATCAAAGCATTGGAGCTGGATTCCAACCTTTATCGAATTGGACAGAGTAAAGTGTTTTTCAGAGCTGGAGTCCTTGCTCATCTTGAAGAAGAGAGAGACCTGAAAATCACAGATGTCATAATTGGCTTCCAAGCATGCTGCAGAGGATACCTAGCCAGAAAGTAAGGACCATATTTTGTGAAGTGCATTATAAATGTGTATATTTCTCCCATTCAGGTACAAGTTTCTCTTCAAAAAAAGCTGACTAGACATTACTTTTTATCAGAAAGGTCATGATTTATTTGTATATAACAGTTGATGGTTGTTTTAGGGTTTTCTGATCTCTGTAATGCTGTTCTTCTGGCACCTGCAAGAAACTTGGTGTACAGCTATTCCACATACTGCCACAGCAGTAAAGTCTATCCCTCTCTATAGGAATACTATACAGCAGGCAAGGTTTTTGACAGAAGAGCTGCAAACTGCAAATGTGAAAATGAAAAGGTCTTAGTAGAGTACAGATCCAGGTATAGGTTTTCTCTTAAGCTATTACGTGGGACTGCAAATGGTACAGTTCTAAAACCAACATCTGTCAGATAGATGGGAAAACACACCTCTGTTTGAGATCTCCCCTTTTGAAGTGCAAATAGTGAGGCTTTTCAGATTAGAAGACATTAGGGAAAATCTTCGTTAAATAGGAAATTGAATAAAGGAAAGGATAACCACTCTCACCTGAGGATATAAAACACCCCCAATTTTAAAAGATAGGGGAAGTTACCTAGAAATTTTGTGGGTTTTTTTAGGAGGGTACCTTCTAAAATAAAAATGTGGAGGTATCTGAGAGGGATGGGTGGAGAGAATTGCATACCATTGTGAGTTCCTTTGTCTGACCTCTGCTTACCTTGCAGAGCCTTTGCCAAGCGCCAGCAGCAATTGACAGCCATGAAAGTGCTTCAGAGGAACTGTGCTGCCTATTTGAAACTGCGGAACTGGCAATGGTGGAGGTTGTTCACCAAGGTAATATTTTTCCCTCTGCAATTTTGACAGTTTGGTTGCAATTTCAGCTTCTCAGGTTGAAGCAGAGCACAAAACCCACTTCCTTTACGACTGGGCTGGCTCGCAACTACACCTTGATTCACTTAGGCAGAGAATATCGTAGCATATTTTATAGCTGTGCAATATGCCTGCATAAACCAAGCGCAAAGCTATATCCAAGTAATGTTGTTGAAAAGCAGAAGTTAACTTTTAATGCTTTATGCCCAAAGAAGAGTAAAAGGATCGCATGTTTTGGTGGTATGGCACTTCAAAGAGTCACTTACTATGTAGCTAGTCAATTTAGTGAGACAAAAAATGTTAATATGGGGATGGCTTGCCATCTGTCTCTGCAAGAGCAAAGGAGAAGTACTAATGTCTGATCTTGTTGTTAGATTCGTAGATTTTTTTTACCTTTATAAAGACAATGAACACATGAAGAGATGGTCTCTTTTATAAATATATGGGATTTCTTGCTTTATAGCCATGAGACTTTGCAGCTAAATGAGAGTTGAAAGCAGAGTTTGAGCTTTTCCTGTCTCATGAAATGACAGAACAGTTTTTGATGGGAGAGCACAGAGATGGGTGTTGTTTGGGTTTTGTTTACATTGACCTACCTGTGAACTTCTTTTATTCTTCTGCTTTTACTACTTAGCCCTTGAGGGTCTGGAATTTACCCAGCCCTTTTCTGATGCATCTCATCCTGGAGGAAAAGTTGGGCAGGCAGAAAGTGTGTTATTGGCAGAGTAGATGATCTCTAGTCCTCCATTATCCTCCCATGTTTGTGTTCACAACAAAATAATTGGTCAGTCCTTCAAATATGACACGTGCCTAGCATTGTTTTATTCAATGCTTATCAGGTACAAGAGAATTTCTTTGTGTTTTCCTTGTTCCTTATACATGTCTCGGTTCCTTGGTTTCCCTTTCAGGTGAAGCCCCTCCTGCAAGTAAGCAGACAGGAAGAAGAGATGATGGCCAAGGAAGAAGAACTAATAAAGGTCAAGGAGAAGCAGCTAGCTGCAGAAAATAGACTGAGTGAGATGGAGACCTTCCAGGCCCAGGTGAGTTAGCAAATCTTGCCTCCGAAAGTCATCCTCTCTCTACCTGGCCAACTGCCTGAGAGCTCTTCCTTTGCTTTATTGTTCTGATGGATAAGCTGCAGGATTCCAATTTGTTGAAATTTTGGGGGTTTTGGTAGAGTACCATGAGATAAAGTCCTGGAGGTTAAGGGGGCCCAAGAAAGCTGATTTTCTGTAGGGCTGATAATTGTGTTACTTTTGCAGGGGAAAACTAGACAATCTCCTTACTTCAAATGGATATGGACCAGAGAAATTTGTTAAGGCTAACATAATATGTGGTTGCAGTGCATGGTTTGTGAAGGAGAGCAAACACTTAAAAACTGTTTTGATATTTGGCAGCAGGAGACTGCTACAATGATTAAGACTGTAACTGTGGAATACTGGAGCACATGACTTCACTTAACACACATTGCTGAGTGCTTTGGTAAACTGGTGCTTGTCTTGTTTCTGCATTTGTGTCCAATGTAGCTAATGGCAGAGAAGATGCAGCTGCAGGAACAGTTGCAAGCAGAAACAGAACTCTGTGCTGAAGCTGAGGAGATAAGAGCTCGCCTGACAGCCAAGAAACAAGAACTGGAGGAGATATGTCATGATCTGGAAGCAAGGGTGGAGGAAGAGGAAGAACGGTGTCAACATCTGCAGGCTGAAAAGAAGAAAATGCAACAGAACATCCAGGTAATGCCTTCAGAATGCTGTCTCTTTTGAGTAAAGATGATAGTAAGGGTTAGAGTGGTTCTTTTTTTCCTCAGCTTGGAGGGAAATGAGGTGGGGGAGGAGGGAAAGCAGCGCAGAAAAATCTATCTGTGGAAATAGCAATAGAGCACAGATTCTGGTGCTGAGCCTGAGGCGTTCAGTCAGTCATCTAGAATGAGCTGCTCTGTTCTTGAAGATGATGGCCACTTGTGAAATAATTAGATGAGTCTTTGTTTAAGCCAGGTGGTTTAGGAATGGTAGCATTCTTCTTTGCAAAATAGCATTTACTCTGCTAGAAAACTTTTTTGTTAGAATGTAGTATGTTGCGTTAAGTCATGACAGAGATGTCACTTCTGGAAGGTACTAATAATACCTCGAAGAAAGGGTAAAGAAACCTTCCAAGTTCTAGTATTGCTACTGTGCTGTTACATTGGTTAGTGAGCAGCATTGACAAATGCCTTGCTTTTCTGTGGGTGTTGTGAAGGAACTAGAGGAGCAGCTCGAAGAAGAGGAAAGCGCAAGGCAGAAGTTGCAACTAGAAAAAGTGACCACAGAGGCCAAATTGAAGAAACTGGAAGAAGATGTGATTGTTCTGGAAGATCAGAATCTCAAATTGGCTAAGGTAAGACTCCTGAACCTTCTTACACAGGCTAAAAATAGAAAGGTGTTTCTCCTGGAGCCACCCACTGAAGGCTGACCTTCCCCATATTACAGAGAAACTTAGGAATTAATACCATCTTGTCTTTGACAACTCTGACCTGAATTTTTGAAATTAGCTGCCTGCCTGTATTCTTTACAAGTCAGTATTGCATGATATTTAAATATCCTTGACTAAATAACGATCCATGAGCAAGCACTTTCTGATACATTATTATGCCAGACAGTATCAAGTTATTTCATAAACAGACTTCCCTTTCAGCTTTGAAAGGGCTATCAAATACAAATATTTAAATAACCATTTATTTGAATACCATCTGTAATCCTGAAAGGAGATCCTCTGCTCAAAGTTTCCTTGTAGCAGGAGTAGGCACTCATGACGCTGACAGTCAACTCTGGAAAAATCTCCTATAATTCCAGCAACTGCTTTGACACTGCCTTCTCAATTCTGCAGGAAAAGAAACTGTTGGAAGACAGAATGTCTGAATTTACAACGAACCTGACAGAGGAGGAGGAGAAATCTAAGAGTTTAGCCAAACTCAAGAATAAGCATGAGGCCATGATCACAGACCTTGAAGGTGGATTTTTTGGTTTTTCTTTTTTTTAAAGGCAGATCCTGCACAGGACTTGCCTGTTCAGTTTTGGGTGTTTTCTTGTTAAAATCTGTTGAACTTCAGTTTCATATATAGAGTTTTAGTCCTTTCCAGTTTCTGAGGGGTTAAAAACTACTCTATAGTGTGTATGCATTGATCGGTTTGATAAAGCTGTTCAGTGGCTGGCTGAAGGTTATATGCCTTGTCAGCTGAGTCCTTGATCTGAATAAAAATCCTCTCCAAAGCAGCAGGCCAATGGAGAAGAGAGGCTGGTTCTCTTTCTTCTCCTGCTGTGGAAGTGTCTCCACTTTTCTACTTCCAGCAGCATCAATCTGTCAGGGTTAGTGCTGTTTCTGATATCCTGTTTGCACAAGTTCTTCAGAGTTGAAGCTAGAGGCACTTCATCTGGAGGCTGCCCAGGTTAACACAGCAGGAGCCAGCCTGTTTAGTTTCAGGAAAGAGAGAGCAGACCTTGTTTTCAGCTTCACTTAATGAGTGCTTATGCCTATGTGGTGTGGGTGTTGGGAGAGACTGGTGTTGTGCTGGCATTTTTTATCACAGTGAAAGGGGGCAAGGAGTTTTGGCTGTAACATCAGGGAAAGGGAAATTGTCCAGATAAGTTTTGAGGGCAAAATATGGAGGCAGTTGCATGTATTGGTCCTGGCAGAATAATGCACTCCAGCTACAGTTTGGACAGTTTTATTATTAGGAAAGAAACTATTGCTTAAATAGCTTTGTTTTCTTTGCTCATACAATGTTCTTTGAGTATGTGTTGTCCATGTAACTTAATGTGTCCCCATCTCCATCAGAACGTCTGAGACGTGAAGAAAAGCAGAGGCAAGAATTGGAAAAGACCCGTCGAAAGCTTGAAGGGGACTCCAGTGATCTGCATGACCAGATTGCTGAGCTGCAGGCTCAGATTGCTGAACTCAAAATGCAGCTGGCCAAGAAGGAAGAGGAGCTGCAGGCAGCCTTAGCTAGGTGAGAACCTGACCTGCAGGGTTCAGAGACCACCAGGTTTGGAAGTATTTCTTGTCTGGTGCCACTTTGGAATACGGACTGAATGGAATCTGTGGCTGTTGTATTTCAGCCTGTAAGATCTGTGTCCTTGGCCTCAGAGTTCTTTGGCTGCTGGTCACTGCCACATTATCTATACAGAGCTAGACTATGAATGTCACATGCACCGCATACGTTTCGCTGGAGCAGGAAGATCTTAGAGGGGGTTAAAAAGTAGTGGCAACACACTGTCTCTTTGGTCATCGCTGTATTTGTCTATTCAGTAAAGTGTCCAATTTCCAATGTAAAATGGTGCTTTCTTTTCTGCTTTCTTCTGTTATCAGTCTCTCTCTGTCCCCTACTTTAAGGTAAGTAATCATGCTCTCTCAAGTATTGGGAAATAGAACTTAGAATTTTTAGATGATATATGGATCAAAGTTTGAATGTAATACTGTAGAGCTGACCAATACCAGCTTTTTTTTCTTGATTATTCTTGCTAGGACAGGTGGTTTTAATTTACATATGGTTTAAATCTGGCTCTGACCAGAATCCTATGTTAAACACAGGGTGGAAGAAGAGGCAGCTCAGAAGAACATGGCCCTGAAAAAGATTAGGGAACTCGAATCCCAGATCACTGAGCTGCAGGAAGACCTGGAGTCAGAGAGAGCATTCAGGAATAAAGCTGAAAAACAGAAGCGGGATCTGGGAGAAGAACTGGAAGCCTTGAAAACAGAGCTAGAAGACACGCTAGATTCTACAGCTGCTCAGCAAGAGCTCAGGTAACTCCAATGTGTAGCTGGGTTGTCTGATTTGGTTTTGGTTTTGACTTTTTTATTAAATGCTGCCACATCCAGTCTCTTATCAAAGCAAGTCTTTACCTTTTTCCGGGTAGGCTGGTTAGCAGCCTCCATGACTATAGAAGGAGGGAGATAGTGTGCAAGCTGTAGTCAAGACTGCGTTACCTCACCTGATGCAAGAAGGTCAATTTGCTCCTTAATCATAGTGTTAGCAATACCCCTGCAACATTCATACTTTCAGGCTATTACTTCTTAGGCTGAAAGTAATGCTGCCGCCTGTGCTTAAGAAGGGTGCAATGCCAAGTTCTAACTTGGAAAAGTGTCTTTATATCTTGTAGGGCTAAACAGACCCTGGCATTTTTCTGCATTAGAGATGCTGTTGGTGAATATACACATCTGTTTGATTCTCTCCTTGGCGTCTAAATGGAATCTGTGGATTTTGCAGGTCAAAGAGAGAACAAGAAGTAACGGTTTTGAAGAAGACCCTTGAAGATGAGGCCAAGACGCATGAGGCTCAAATCCAAGAGATGAGGCAGAAACATTCACAAGCCATTGAAGAACTGGCAGAGCAGTTAGAGCAAACCAAACGGGTATGTGGAATGGAAAACACAAGACCAAAGCAGTCAGCCTCTCTGAAATGATAACTGATCTATGACCATGTCTTCAAGCTGCAGAAGAATGTGAAGTGTTCATGATATTAGGCTTCTGATACATGTGCCCTTCTTCCCTTGGTAGATTGTTTTTCACTATGAAGCATATATGAAGTTGTTTTAAATAGTTGCATTCATTCTTTTTTTTTCCTATCAGGCATGTTATGCTGTATAGCCAAGATATTCTTTTCACTGCTAGCACTTGTTGACTTGTACAGCCTTTAAGTTGGAAATCTGATGGTGCAAGACCATCTCCTGTATTGTTGTCTTCTCTGATTGTTAGATTGTCTCCTGCTTATCAGTGGCAGGCTGTTCAAATTGGTTTTTTTGAGTGAGCAGTCTACAACTTAGCTGCTAAACATGCAATGTAAGCTTGCTTGATGGAAGAAAAAATGTACTCAGTGGAAGGATGCTGCCATATCTAAAGTTTGAGAGCTTTTTCTGTGGGTTTTTTTTCTTCAGGTGAAAGCAAATCTTGAGAAGGCAAAACAAGCTCTGGAAAGTGAGAGGGCTGAACTGTCCAATGAGGTGAAGGTTCTTCTGCAAGGCAAAGGGGATGCTGAGCACAAGCGGAAAAAAGTAGATGCTCAGCTCCAAGAACTGCAGGTGAAATTTACAGAAGGTGAAAGAGTGAAGACAGAACTGGCTGAGAGGGTTAACAAATTGCAGGTGAGTGGCATAGGTTTTCCTTAGCTTCTGATTCAGCCCAGGACTAGAGAGAAAAGGTTGTAGGATGGTACCTCCTCATAGCTAGTTCAAAAATCTTGTTCCTCCTGAGGATAAAGTCTCTGCAAAAAGCAAATCGATAGTTTGATTCCCAAAGACTATGCAGACTCCTTAATTTGTTGCCAGGGCAGGATATTTGGATTGGTGTCACTTATCATGAGCAGCTCTGAGAAGGTGAAGTAACTGGTTGCCATTTGAGTTTTAGAAGCCTTAAAGGGTCAGCATGTCTGCACCCCTTTAGGATGCAGTGGTTTGTACAGTACAGTTCTGTAAACATTCAGCTGCTTGTGAACCTAGAGTGGCACAAACAGACTGATGATTGTGTAACAAACTTGGAAGACAGTGTCTTAAAGCTTTGTAATGTGGTGGATGGTGATGAGCGGTGGCTCAAGGGTGATGTGGAAATTTAGGATTTTTTCCTCTTCAAGGGAACAAGAAGTCCCTTTGATTCACACAGAGCATTGTCTTTGGCCTTCTCCTTTATAGAGGGTTGTCATTAAAAGTTGAGCGTTGCTGGTATGTGCACTGTCTTTTGGAGTGTGAAAATGTAGTTTTGAAACTCTAGATACAGTTCTGAAGCAGATAGTATAAAATAGAAGAGAGTCAGTTTAATAGAAGCTTTTAAAATTCTTGGCCAGGCTCTCTAAAGTCTCAGGCCTTTAAGAAACCAAACCAACCAAAACCAGAAGGCTGCTTTGACAGAGGTGATCCCAAGTAAAAATCTCTTTTTGACTTCTTATATTTCATCCCTGGGACTTTGGAAATGATGCATGTATTCCCCTGAGAGATTATATGCATGCCTTACTGTTGAGAGGTGCCTCAGTTTTCCCTTTTGGGTCTCGTAGCTACTTACCTGTTCTCGGCTTTGTTTTTGCTGACGCCTTTAATAACTGATACTCTGATCTCTCCTTCAGGTCGAGTTGGACAATGTTACTGGTCTTCTGAACCAGTCTGACAGCAAATCAACCAAACTAGCAAAAGACTTCTCTGCTCTGGAATCACAGCTTCAGGATACACAGGTGAGAGCTTTGGAAGGCGAGGCATCTGTGTGTGATGCAGCCAGAGTGTCCATTACAAATTCTTAAAGTGAGAAATCACTCTGGACACCATTAAATACTGGATATACAGCACTTCAAAGGATTTGGTCTGGCTGTTTTTTACTAAGGGGTTATATTGCATGCTATTGAGAGTACTTCTACAGAAACAAGCTCTTTTTCTTCCTTCAGATTCCTCAATATGTGGAACATATGTAACTTTCCCTGTCTTAGATTTAGAAGTCCTCCTCTGTCATCTTCCTGCTTGAGACCGCTTGAATGCTAGAACTGCACTGGAATGCTAGGTTCTTGTTTGAGATCTTCATAGGCAGTATTTGACAGGGTTTGTGTGTGTGTGATTTCCAGTAAACTTGTGAAGTTAAGCAGAAAATTTTATTTCCAAGTGGATGTCGGGGAAGTGATAGATTCAAATAATTTGGTATTTTTTCAGGAAAAAAAATCATGTCTGGTCTTACACTTTGGGATAAAACAACCATTTACAGTTAATAGAATATGACTGTTTTGGTAAACCATGGAGTACCAAGCAGAAGATGGGAAGGGAAAAGAAGAGCACACCAAACATCAGATACTAAGGAGCCTTGAGCAGGCATTGATGTTCTGTCTACTTATTACTCTTTTTGAAAAACAGGCTCAAAGATAGTGCACAATATAAAAAATAATTCACTAGTTGGAAGACAGATCTTATTGGTCTCAACGCGCTGGTGGCATAAGTCAATAAATGTGGATAGCTTGTGTAGTGTAGTAGTATACTTTAATCATTAGAGTGTACAAGAGAATAGGACCCTTCTGAATATTTTGTTTCTATACTGACTCACTGGAAGACAATGATTTAAATTCTGTCTTTGGTTGTCTTATCTGTGAAATAAGTTGCATACTTAACTTCAAAAGTACTCATTCTGGAGAGAGTGGGTGAGGACTGTGAGCCTTTAAAACCAAGGAGTGGTGCTGAATTCCACTGGGGTGTTTGCTTTATAGGAGCTGCTGCAGGAGGAGACTCGCCTAAAACTGAGCCTCAGCACTAAGCTGAAGCAAATGGAGGATGAGAAGAACAGTTTCAAAGAGCAGCTGGAAGAAGAGGAAGAGACAAAGAGAAACCTGGAGAAACAGATCTCTGTTCTTCAGCAACAGGTACAGATTCTGCATTCCATAAACCAAGGACTTCTGAGAGGAAGTGTAAGTGCAGGTGTGTCTTGAAGGAAGTAAAATCTAAGTGCAGTATTGACTTCTAGTAACAAAACCTTTCCTGGGAAAGAGCAATCCTGCTGGTCTGGGGGTGAGAGGAAACGGAGAGGTCTTTGATAGTAATACCAACTGCTTGTATCTACTATCTTACTATCCAGGAATTCCTTTGGGAATTCAGTCATAGTACTTGAGGAGGGAGTAATACCTTCAGAAATCAGGAGACTTATTTCTTCAACTTCTGGTGCCAGTCAACTGCCTATAGTGTGACCTGTGGCATGGCTTCACGCACAATCTTTTCTGTCCTTCAGGCAACAGATGCAAAGAAGAAAATGGATGATGGTCTGGGCT
Organism: Podargus strigoides; assembly: GCA_028020825.1. Lineage (NCBI taxonomy): Eukaryota > Metazoa > Chordata > Aves > Caprimulgiformes > Podargidae > Podargus > Podargus strigoides. The sequence goes on along the minus strand of CM051663.1, from coordinate 114,076,907 downwards.
GCCTTGAGTCAGCAGAAGAAGCTAGGAAGAAGCTGCAGAAGGACTTGGAGGGCTTGAGCCAGCGTTATGAAGAGAAGACAGCTGCATATGACAAGCTGGAAAAAACAAAGACCCGCCTGCAGCAAGAGCTGGATGACCTCGCTGTGGACCTGGATCATCAGCGGCAGATTGTTTCCAACCTAGAGAAGAAGCAGAAGAAGTTTGATCAGGTATGACTGCAGTCACTGGGCATTCAGTGGGTGCGTCGTATTGACAGGTCAGCCTTAAGAATATCTAAGCAATACTATTTGGAGAATGCATATTTATTTCTGAACTAAAGCATAGCATATAGAGTAGAGAAGTAAGTTTTCACAGAAGTAAATAATTCTGTTCAATGCATAAGAAGTTTAGCGATTCTCCTTTTCACAAAGGGATGACATTTATATCAAGACAAAGATCCAAGTTCAAAGCATTGTTTGCAGATCATCTTTGAGAGAAAGTTGAAGGTAATAGGTTAGAGTCTTAGGGAATCAGTAGTTTGTTCATCTGGGGTCAGCACAGTTATTAAAGGTGGGATGGCATGCTTCATTCTTTGAAGATACATTTTCTTGGTTTCTTATATCCTTGGCAGAACACTGTAAAGAAGGCACTAACAAAAAAATGCGTGTTTACCTTGTTAGAAAATTGTCAGTAATTTCTCAGAATACTGATGCTGTGCTCTTGTAGCTGTTGGCAGAGGAGAAGAACATCTCTGCCAAGTATGCAGACGAAAGGGACCGTGCTGAGGCAGAAGCCCGTGAGAAGGAGACTAAGGCCCTCTCCCTGGCCAGAGCCCTGGAAGAAGCCATAGAGCAGAAAGCTGAGCTGGAACGAATCAACAAGCAGTTCCGTGCAGAGATGGAAGATCTGATGAGTTCAAAGGATGATGTTGGGAAAAGTGTAAGTACGAAGTTAAAATATCTGGGCAGGAAATGTCATGCAGGTGATGCTGCTAGTTTAACACTACACAAAGCTTATGCTAGTGTGATCACAGAGGAATGTAGTAAGGAATACTGGACACATTGTGAGTTTGTCAATGTTACGTTTGTATTACATTAGTAAGGGGGAAAGATGGGTTGGAAGAGCCTGGAAATTACCCTAATGAGATAGTGACAAACTGAAAATTAACTGGTATCGTTGTGGCAGAGATAAAGGTATGATGTGACTCTGATATGTAAAATACAGGGATTAGCCAAGCAAAGGAAAACAGTAAACTGAGTATTTCAAGACAAAAAATGTTACGATAAGCAGGAATGAAAAGAAAAAAATCAGAGGCTAAAAAGCATTTTCTTGAATTCTGTCGGAACCAGAGGTGTCCAGTTCTGATAATTCTGCAGTATGTTAGGACTGGGCTTTTTTCTTTTCTGTTTCTACCCACCACCGCACATACATGACCAGAACTAATACGTAATTGTGATTCACTGATTCACACTGGCAACTTGCAGATATGTGAGCCAGATGGCTTTGAGGGGGTATCTCTGCCCTAATACAAGGGACAGATGCAGTGTTCTTAGACTTTTTTGGTCTTAGGATAGGTGAAATTGTCTGCACTGGTTGAGGAAACCTCACGTGTGGTACTGTGCTATAGGTCCATGAGCTGGAGAAGGCTAAGCGAGCCCTGGAGCAGCAGGTGGAGGAGATGAAGACACAGCTGGAAGAGCTGGAGGATGAACTGCAGGCCACAGAGGATGCCAAGCTGCGGCTAGAAGTGAACCAACAGGCCATGAAGGCACAGTTTGACCGGGACCTCCAGGGACGTGATGAACAGAATGAAGAGAAGAAGAAACAGCTGATTAGACAAGTAAGAATCACTCTATAAATCCTGAAACTGTTCAGTACACTAAGGCACTCTTGTCCAAAGATGATTAGACAGACAGTGTCAATCCACAGATTCTTGTTAATGGTAACTCTCCAGGGAGGACTACAAAGCTGTGAGAGACTTTCCCCCTTGTGTTCAAACAGCCTGTGTCTATCAAAGGAACCGGTGTAGCTTTATTAGAGAGGAATGTTAGCACCATCCCACTGCCAGGAAGAATGAAAATAAGTCATATGCTTGCACTTAGGTATAATTTGAAAGGGGGATGTGAAAAGCAGTTGTTGGGAAATCAAGGAACTGAGAGGCTGATGCCTGTATTTCTCCATACAGGTGCGGGAGATGGAGGTGGAATTGGAAGACGAACGAAAACAGCGCTCCATTGCTGTGGCTGCCAGGAAGAAGCTAGAGATGGACCTGAAGGATTTGGAAAGCCATATAGACACGGCTAACAAGAATCGTGATGAAGCCATCAAGCAGCTTCGCAAACTGCAGGTGAGAAGCTGGAACTGGTTTAGCTGTCAATGTGGAGCATTTACCCAGGGAAATGGGATACGAGATTTCACCTCATGAGAGCCATGCATCAGTGTCACAAGAGCAGCAGAGCCTTGTAGCAATTTACTGCAAAAGATTTATTGGCATTTCAAACATCCTTCTAACCCTGATTCGCCTGTTTAACTCCCTGAGAGACAAGCTGTAGGGAAGTCCACTCTAGTGCTTGCCTCATGTCAGTGTTTTTGGAAAGGATTGTGGAGCTGCAAAGCTACAGGGCCTTAAAGATCATTTAGGCCTTCTCCTGCCCCAAGACAATTCTGTTAGGCTTTTTTAATTCCTACAGGCATTTGTTTGATCTGTTCTTAGGAAAAATTCCAAGTCTTCCCTAGACTTAATTCCATTTCTTCACTCAAAAGCTTCCTATACCTTCTCTTGCCCCCTCCCTATATCTGACAAGATTTTTTTATTTTTTTTTTCCCTGCAGTTTAGGCAGTCCTGTTTGCTTCCATTACTACTACGCCTTGTTACTTGTGAAACAAAAAAAAATGTTTCCTTTTAATTTTACAGCAGTTTTTTTGGTAGCTGAAGATTGAGTCACTGTTCGCGCTTTCCTTTCATGTTTCCTGTAAGATAAACAAACCCAATTTGTTAATGTGGATGTTCCAAAATTGATCCTTTTTTGTTCTCCCTTTTCAGGCACAGATGAAGGATTACATGAGGGAACTGGAGGACACACGTACTTCCAGAGAAGAGATCTTGGCACAGGCCAAAGAAAATGAGAAGAAGTTGAAGAGCATGGAGGCAGAGATGATCCAATTGCAGGAGGTAATGCAATACGTGTGCAAGTCAAGGGTTTGTTCGTTTTGTCCAAGAAGCAATTGTAGCAGTCTAAGCTCGAGTGGTTATTTTCTTCCTTTTGTACTTTTTGCTCTGCTCAAATATGAAATCCACTTCAAAATGCAGAATTTGGCCCTTTCTTGACAGCTGTGACAGGAGTGTGCAAAACAAAGGAAGCTGTGAGGCAGGTGGGCAACAGACCATGTCTTATAATTAAGTCTGGATCTAGCTAGAGACCATACCACTCATTACCAGTAACTACTTTTTTCCTATGCTGCATTAATTGGTGGCTTCCCATTGGATCGCTGACCATCTCATTTTCACTCCAGGAACTTGCAGCTGCTGAGCGCGCAAAGCGCCAGGCCCAGCAAGAAAGGGATGAGCTGGCTGATGAGATTGCCAACAACAGTGGTAAAGGGTGAGTAATGTTCTCCGTTTAAGGGTGGAGGAGCTGGTTTGAGAAAATACTTTGCAGGCTGTTATTTTTGTGTAGACTGCAGCACGTGCTGTATCCCCTCTGCTCTTGAAAGACTGAGCTTATTTTGTAAAATTAGAAATGGTGAATTTTCCCCAAGGCATTAATGCCACCAGTGCTGCTTTAATGATTCTATGTCCTGTAGAGCACTGGCCATGGAAGAGAAGAGACGCCTGGAGGCCCGGATAGCTCAGCTGGAGGAAGAGTTAGAAGAAGAACAGGGCAACACTGAGATAATCAATGACCGGCTCAAGAAGGCAAATCTTCAGGTACCTGTTCAGGCTGTGTGTGCCAGTATGGGTTCTCTAGTGGGTGTAAACTGTCAAACTGCACTCAGAGTAATGACAGCTGCTGCTCAGTGTACAGTACAGGCCCTCAGAAGTCTGTAGATGAGAGCAAGATGAAACACCTGAATACTACAATACAGAAAATAGGGTGGGCAGTCAGAGCTGATGTTAACTCACTGGTTTTGATCATTCAAATCATTGGGTAGCAGGAACAATCTCCCAGATTAATTATAAACAAAAAAAAATCCAAACCCAAACAAAACCCAAAAAACACCCAGTCCCTTTTTTCTGTATTAAGGGATTATGAGAAAGATGATCTGTAGCACACTGCTCCAACTTGGCATGCTGAACGGTGCCACAGTGTGTTTGGAAAATGACTTTTCTGCCAGTTCTATGCTGCTTCAAATGGACTAAACATATGGAATTTGTTAGGCTGCTATAGAAACCATGATCTTAATCTGCCTGTTCTCTGCTGTATTTTATCTGCCCAACTTTGAGTCAAGTATGTTGTTTTCTGAGCACTCCAAAGCCAAGGAGCCAGGCTGATGGTTTTCCAAACAGCTTATTCACTCTGGTGGACAGAGCATCGTTCTCTACTTGGTTGACTGTCAGGCAGAGCCCTGGCTTGGAAGTGGACTGAGTTCTTGCCCTTTCACCTTTGAAAGTCAGTATTTTAAGCTGCCGTTGCTTTGTAGTGGGAGTAGACAGACAGCAAATAAATGATAAATTAGTCAAGCACATGTACTGGATCCACTTGCCTCAGGATTTTTGTAATTCACTAAGACTGATAATTACTGTGTTAAGTGCCAAACTATGGCCTTCATCGCAGAGCGCATTGTATGTGACTGGCAAATTTAGCCCTCAGAGGAGGTTGATAAACTTGTTATTCAGGGAATTACTTTGAAAATCTGGGTAAACTTAAGATATTTTGAGAAGTGCCCTGCCTACAGACAGCTCCCTTTGCATCAGAGTTATTCCAAGTATTCAGCTCACCCTAAGGGTGCTTTTTCTTTGCGTGTCAGCGTGTGTCTGAGAAATAAATCAGCCTTTCAGGCTGGAGGGCTCGATATGCTGAGTACTGCTTCTCCCTGCAGATTGATCAGATGAATGCCGACCTGAATGCTGAGCGCAGCAATGCGCAGAAGAATGAGAATGCTCGCCAGCAGATGGAGCGCCAGAACAAGGAGCTTAAGCTTAAACTGCAGGAGATGGAGAGTGCAGTAAAGTCCAAGTACAAGGCTACCATCACCGCCTTGGAAGCAAAGATAGCGCAGCTGGAAGAGCAGTTGGACATGGAGACAAAGTACGTCCTAGTAGAAACTCCATCTGTTTTACAGGCCTCCACCCACTCTGGCATTTTAAGCTTTTCTGGAAAAAATCTGATTTATCTGAGCCAGGGCTTCATCCTAGGTATTCTGGCTTGTACAGATGTAAGGTCTTGGCAGACCTCCCTTGTTTTTAACTGGAAAGACTTTTAGCTTCTTCCAGACTTAACCACTCCTAAAACTGCAGCTATGATACACTTGTTCCTCTGTAGCTTCAGGAACGGTCATATCTGTGTGACATGTTTTGGTCATTTCTGGGAAACATTGCCTCCCATCCTCTTTTTCTAAGTTAGGAGGACTTCTGCTGTCCTCCTTGCTTCAAACTTGCCCAGGTCAGGTCATCTTGTTGGTGACAAGTTCTTGCCTGAGCATTGCTGCATTTCTGTGTAGGGAGCGCCAGGCTGCCAGCAAGCAGGTGCGCCGTGCCGAGAAGAAGCTGAAAGATATCTTGCTGCAGGTGGATGATGAGAGGCGTAATGCTGAGCAATTCAAAGATCAGGTGTGTATAGTTGCCTGGTGAGTCTTCTGGTGGGAGGATTTTCCTTCTGTGACCAAGGCATCATCTGTGTGTAAGAGGGCTCTAGCATTAAACTTCCTATTGATTACTCTTCTTTTCCTTCACTTTGCAAGGTGACACAGATGAAAATATAATGCTTTTAAGGAAATGCTTGGAGCTGTCAAGTCCTAGGCAGCTCCTTTCAGAAAGGGAAGAGGGGGCTTTGGAAACACTGCTTTTTGCTGCTCTGACTACTGTGCTGTAACTCTGGGGAAACACTGATCTTTCTTTCCCATACATGCTCAGGCGGACAAGGCAAACATGCGCTTGAAGCAGCTGAAACGTCAGCTTGAGGAAGCAGAAGAGGAGGCCCAGCGAGCCAATGCATCCCGTAGGAAGCTCCAGCGTGAGCTGGAAGATGCTACTGAAACCGCTGATGCCATGAATAGAGAAGTCAGCTCCCTGAAGAGCAAACTCAGGTAAGGTGGAGCATTTTGTGCAATACCTTGGCAGCCAGTCCAGCATAGTCTTGCTGGACAAACTGCCCACAACAAACAGCGTGGCCAGGTTCTCCTTACCTCTTTCCAAAGCCTGCCCTGTCTGGTGAGTTCAGTGAAACCTTGTGTTACTGACGGACTGTCCATCCTTCCCTAGGCGTGGGGATCTGCCGTTCGTCGTGACACGTCGAATTGTCAGGAAGGGTACAGGAGAGTGCTCTGATGAGGAAGTGGACGGCAAGGCAGATGCTGGTGATGCCAAAGCTACTGAATAAGTCCTCCCATTTGACCCAGGTTACACGTGATGGAGTGACCCATCCACCCTCCCTTCTTCCATTGGACTTTCAGCAAACCCTGTCCTCCTGAACTGGCTGGGGATCTGCAGAGCAAACCCAGCTCTGTGTGTCTGGCGCCATCAGGCATCTGTGTTCCTTGTTTCCTCCTCTTTCCAGTTTCCTAATCCTCTTTGTATTTAATGCCAAAGAGTCGGGGCTCTGAAATCTGACCAGCTGTTTGGCCACTACAAAGGCCTGTAGAACTGTCTGTGCCATGTCTGCTGGTGAATCCTTACACAGTTTGGAGGGAGTGGGGTTAGGGAAAGATTATTTTTGCTGTAAATCTCCTTTTGTCTTTGATTCTAGCTGCAGGGATGCTCCTTCCTGTATTCTTTCCCCTCCCTCTTTGTTTGCTTTCGGCAATCACGTTCAGTGACCTCAGACTTCTGCCTCTTTTAATCTGCCCACCCACATGGTTTGGGAGCAGTTTCAGGAAAAACGGTGTGCTTTGGCCATGGCAATTTGCTCTTTCTTCTTTCACATGTTTCCAGGGAGGGGTGAAGAGGGAAGCTCCTCTCGGGACCAGTTACCTGGAGGACTTGCCAAAGTTGTCTTTTTTTTTTTTTTTAAATCTCTCTTCTTATTTTTACTTTCTGGACAGATCTCTGAAGTGCAATGATGTCCTGTTAGTATCTCTGCCTCTGAGTGGTTTCATCTGAGGTGGCATGGACCAGTAGTTAATGACAGGCTGGGGAAGCAGAACAATGTTCTTGTGCTTGTCTGAGAATCTCTGGGGGACCAAATATATTTAATGGTAATAGACAGAATCTAGGGGAATTTAATAGGGTAGTGGGCAGAGGGTGGGGATAACAGGAGGGAAATCCTTCTTTTATTGACATGTTGAAGCCTCTTGCACCTGCTCTGTAACCAGGGGTTGGGATTAGTTATTGTGCACCATTGACTAAGAGTATATTAAAAACCCTTTAATCTGCACAGATATACGTAAGGCCTTTATTTTTTTCTTAATTACTTATTACGAGAGATACAAAGGTCTTTATCACTGCCTTTCTATTGGGACCATGGTTATATATAGATAGTCTTTACTTTTCTACACCGTACACTGGTTGCTGGATTTCCCTATATTCTTAACCATATTGTATATGCTGCATTTAGACCTACTTATGAGCGAAGTAAAAATAATTAAATATGAAGCGCCATACTGTATGCCTGAAGTGCTCTAAATGCAGGAGCCTCATGTCCCAATTGCTGTCACAAAAAAAAATAATTTTTTTTTTTTTATATAATAAAAGTGCCTTAGCATGTGCCTCAGCTGTGTGTCACCACTACAGTCAGTAATGGTTTACCGGTGCTCCACTGAAGTTACCAATAAAGATTATCCATGTGCTGCAGTCTGTGTGCCTGTGTTGCCATCCCCTCCTTCCCTAGGTGCAGTGGGGACTGTAGTGTCAGAGCATCGGCTTGTCCTGTCAGCAGTGCTGCAGACCTCCTCCGACACTGAGTCACTCCCTTGTACCTGAAGTCGGGTGTTACGGTACCCTCAGTGTATCACCAGGGATTTCGGAGGAAGATAATGCGCCTTGTTTGTTTGTGTGTTTTCGGAGTTACCTATCGAAAACAGGAGGCTGTGAATTTAAGCCAAACTAGTTCTGTTCTTGGTCTGAAGAGGGTATTTCTGAGTCTGTAACCAGCAACTGTGCAAACAAACTCTCTTCATCACTTTTATTTCTGGTCTCTGGAGTCAGTGGAAAGTGAGGTTAGTGGAGGAGGTGATAGATGCCTGGAAATCTGGTTTATCAATGGATAGTCAAAATTGCCTTTAACTCATCTTCCAGCTTGTGTGTCCCGTCTCCCCCCAAAAAAAATCTACATTTTGTTACATTTTTGCTAGAAATTGAATAAGGAACTTGTGGCTGTATTCATCTGCTGGTCCACAGCCTCTCAGACTGCCCCAAGTTCTCCTGTGTTCTGGTGCTATAGCCATGGCAAAAAAATCTGGAGCATAACGCCAGCATAGGAGGTGGGGATGTGCAGAAGGAGGAGGCATCAAGATTGACTGTGCACTGCTGTGTGAGTGGGTGTACTCACATTATAAGGGGTCAGTGTCAGCATGAACAACTCTTGCTGCTCTGTTACACAGGCTGCAGCTTTTACAAGCCTGAACAGGGATTAATGTGTACAGGGATGGATGCTCCTCACTGCAGGAAGGACACTGAGCTGCTGCAGCATGTCCAGAGAAGGGCAATGAAGCTGGTGAAGGGTCTGGAGCACAAGTCTGATGAGAAGTGGCTGAGGGAACTGGGGGTGTTTAGCCTGAAGGAGACTGAGGGGAGACCTCATTGCTCTTTACAACTCCCTGAAAGGAGGTTGTGGTGAGGTGGGGGGTCGGTCTCTTCTCCCAAGTAACAGTGATAGGACGAGGGGTAATGGCCTCAAGTTGTGCCAGGGAAGGTTTAGATTGGATATTAGGAAAATTTTCTTCACTGAAAAGGTTGTCAGGCATTGGAACAGGCTGCCCAGGGCAGTGGTGGAGTCCCCATCCCTGGAGGTATTTAAGAGATGTGTAGGTGAGGTGCTGAGGGACATGGTGTAGTGGTGACTTGGCAGTGCTGGGTTAATGGTTGGACTTGATCTAGAGGTCTTTTCCAACCAAAATGATTCTATGATTCCAAGTGTGTTCATGGTGCATGGAATATGGGTGCTGCTGTGTTGGTGTTTTGCACATACATTGTCAAGAACAGGACCGGAGTTACTCTTGTCTGGGAGTTTACAAGTTCAGATACTTTGGTCTTTTTCCAAAGTGTTTTGCAGAAACATGTAGGGTATCTTTGTGGACCTCCTGCCCTTTAAATTACATTGAAATTGCTTTCCCATTGTAGTTTGATGTTGAGCTAAGGCCAGCTGGCCAGGCACTGCTGTGCTACAGAGCAAAACTGCCCTAACACCTGCATGCTGACGGGTGCTGACCCTTCTAATCTCAGGCTGGTTTTTGTGCCCTTTGTGTTGCTGCGTGTGAGCCCGTGTACTGCTTCGATGCTGCTCTGCCCTGTACAAGATGGAAAGAGACGGGTTGTCTTTTCCACTGGTGTGGTACTTTCCTTCAACTTGCCACCTTTTTGTGCATCCCTGTGGAAGGGGAGAAATCGGTCTCCCACAACGTTTTCTGCTTTGCAGAGCGCAACCTTGACCTAGAAAGTTCTAGTGGCTCCAGATTAGTTGCTCTGTGGATCTCCAGAGCTGCTAAATGCCTGACAGAGGTTTTCCTGAGATTTTTGAAGATGGTCAGATGTTGTAGTCCCCAAGCCACCAGCTGGGATGCCTGGGGGACCAGGGAGCCCAGCAGCTCTGTGGTGGGTGAATTCAGAGATCTGACACCCCCCACAAGCCAGGATCCTCCTCACGTGGTCTTGTGACCTGTGTGAGGAGGGTCCCCCTGGTTGGTCAGCAGCCAGACAGTCACTCTAACCTTAGGTCACACCACATTGGCCTTCAGCTGTGGTCCCTCCCCTGTCTCTGTCCCTTGATAAAGAACCCAGCAGGCGGGGCCCGCCCTCTTGCTACCTGGCCTGGCATGGGAGCTGTTCAGAATAAACACCGGATACCTAGCAGGGCCTCCTCTGGACTCTTTACTTCTGATATCGCCAGAGCTAGCAAGCTCTGTGTGGGCTTGGCCACGTGCTTCCATCGCACGGGTGAGAGAAAGCTGTACGCGAGGTGCTGAGCACCGCCGGGAGTTCTGAGCCTGGAATTCTTAGGGAAAAGCAACAGCTTTACCACCAGCCAGGCCACACAGCGGCAGTCAGAGTAGATGAGCGGTTACAAATGCTGTAATAAGCAAGAGTGCAAAGGAGATTGAAATGGGACCTGATCTGCAGCCCTGGGAAAGAGTTGTTCCTGGAAGTCGGTGCTCGAGCTCTGTTGCCTGTATGATCCAACTTCAGGGCTGATCCCAGCAGGCACTGGAAGGGTCTGGATGAGAAGGGGCACATGAACACTGTTTCAGTCAGAAGATGCAAGGGATGGTGGTAAAGTTGATTTCAGACATTCCTGTCCCTGCACTGGCCTCTTGTGCTGGCACAAAGGATCTGTAAACCAGATCATTAAATATAATAACACTGGCTAAAGAAAAAATAAATTGTGGCAATGCTGGGGCCCTCATAGGCTGTTGTAACAGCAGAACCGAGCGGCAGAGCAATCAGCCCTGTCACAGCCTGGGGGAGATGGAGGTAAATCACTACACCTGCAGCATCTAGTCCTGCTGGGAAAAGCCTTCCTGCATGGAGAGCAGCCGAGCACTCGACTTGTTCCTGCTACAGCTTCCCCCAGGGAAGAGTGAAGACAGTGGCCATTAGAGCCAGTTCTGGCCAGGTTCCTGGGCTGCAGCAGTAGTGACCTGCCACGTTTAGGATTTAGCCCTCTTCCATTTCCTGCCCCAAACGGTCTCAAGTACCACTTTAATGTAAATGCCGGACCACTTTGTCAAAGCCCAGGGTGCAGATTAAATGGCTGCTGGGCTGGGATGTCTCAGTAACAGGCACAGGAGGGAGGGAACTATGGTGGAAGACTGCAGCCTTCTGTGACTGGAGGGAGACGTGGGTGAGGGAGGCCTCAGAGCAGTGGTTTGAGTGATCTGAAACTAAAACGCAGGCATTTAAAGCATTAATTTTTGGCCTGTGCTGTCCATGAGCATCCATCCGTGTGGATGCACAGCCTGGCTCACCACACTCAGAGCAGGGAGGAAGCCGTGGGGCTGGCACGAGTCCCTGTCCTGGCTGGGCACAGTGCCGGGCTCCCCGTCCTGGAAGTCCAGCCCAGTCCTGAGAGCTGCTCAGCCTCTTCCGGAGATGCCTTGTAGCAACCCTGCTGGCAAGATCCCGCCTGCGTTGCCTTCCCTGAAGAGCTTGGATCTGAATTTTGCCAGGGGCTTGTCCTTTTAAACTTTGTCTTCAAGCACAGCTGGAGATAATATTCCCAGTTCCAGGACAGATAGCTAATACTCATAGATAACTGTTCGCTGTCTGTCTGGATCTATTTCTTTCCTTCCTCCGCTGCCAGCAGTGGGAGCAGAAGGAAAAGGAGACAAAAAAACCCAGATCCTCCAGTCCTACATTTGTGACTCTCCTATCCTTGCTACCATTTTGAGCCAGCGTGGCTGAGCAAAGCAAACAGCTGAGCAGCAAGAAAAAAACCCTTGAGATATCTTGAGCAATGGCGATCTGGCACGTGAGAGGAGCAGTGCTGGGGTCCCTTCTCAAGTCATTTCCATGTGGTGGGGCAGCCTCTCCCCCTGAGACTGGGGAGGGCTGGCCTACAGTGGTTTCAATTCAGGTAAAAGGTGAAGAGAAGGACACTTAAAAGTCAATTAGGTAAAAGTACGGTCACTCTTAGGACTGGGTGATCACTTGGTTGTGCACGAGGAGCATTTAAGGCAGGCTGCCTTCTCTGCTCATGCAGGAGAAGGTCTGCCCTGCAGGTTTCACTATTGCTCAGCTCCCCAGCCCTAAAGAAGAACGAGGGAGGAAATGGAGAATTGATGATGATGGAGTGGCTGGCCTCGCAATGCTGTGTTACTTGTAGTGCGGTTGTGTGCTGCGAACTAATCTGGAATTATACTGCGAATGGCCTCATTCACTGCTGCCTCAATTGACTTTTGATGGAGGCTGTACAGAACCTCATGGAAGAGGGTGTTATGGTAGGGTGTGTCACTCGGGATAAATGGATTGCTTCCTTAGGCTCCTTATTAGGAGAGGAGCCATCACTTAAATCCCTGCCCTCGTGTAAGGCCAGGCTGAAGTGGGGCTCTGTGGCCAGAAAAAGCCTCATTGGGGACAAAGTGCTAGCAGAGGGGAGTGGTGTGGTGTCAGCTGAGAGATTTGCCTAAAAGCAGCAAGATGTTGAACTGTAGAGCCCAGGGCTGTGCTGACGAGCTGGCCCCATCAAGGCAGCCTACACCAGCTTTGTGGGTGAAGTGCTGACTTGATGGGGTAAAAAGAAGATTAAAAAAAACACCATCTGTGATCAAAGAAATTTGCTTCCTGCCCTTCACTCCTGCTGTATCCAGGGAAACATCTCCCTGTGTTGCCTTATAAAGAAACAGCATCACACCAGAGCTGAGCCCATCCTTCACTTTTCTTCCTCCAAACTCCTCGCACTGAGTGCTCCTGGTGCAGCAGCATGGGAAGCATCCTTCCTCTGAGTCTGGGCACCAGGGCACTGATGCAGCCCAGGCTCTGCCCTCCCAGACCCCTCTTCCCAGTCCTGGGCTATCCTTGGGGCTTAAGAGGGCTCTGCAAAACCTCCCAGCCCTGCAGGCTGCTGGATGGATGCAGCCCCCCCCAGGCTGCCCCGGGGCCAGCAGGCGTGTGTTGAAAGCTTGTTGTTTCATTTCCTCCTCAGCACTTCCCCACTGGGGGCTGAGAGGGGCACAGGGGCTGCATGCACCCTGCCTCCGCTGCCAAATTCATCCTGGGTTGGAACGGACTCTTTCAGACCCTGTTTCCGAGTCCCAAAGCTTCCCCTGCAGCCGGTGCAGGTGCAAGAAGCTCACCTCTTGGGAAGAGACTGCCTCCAGTCTCGGGGAAATCTCTTGGCTTGCATAAGAAGTGCTAATGTTGTCGCTAGAAACTGCAGCAGGCTTTGAAGCAGAGGTATTAGCACAGCCAAAAAAAGGTTTTAAGGAGGTAACACGCAGCCCAATTTGCTGCGCAGGCTTTTGATCCTTTTTGCTGTCGATGTAATTGCGTGCCGCGCAGCTCACAGCTTGCCAGCTCATCGTTTTTGGAAGCATGAGGCACCTAGCTGTCTCGCCCTGATGTGTCCTTGTGGGTAAGGCACGGATAAAGCTCTTGATCAGCTTTTGCTTGATGCCCAGCTCACTGTTTCCCTCTCACCTGGGAAGTTTCTTGGAGGGAACTTCAAGGACATGGCTTATGCTCCAGTGAGGATCTGCGGTTAAGAAATGGCGGTGGGACCTCACACAAGGAAAGGTGCTGGGTTTGGGCTGTCCATGTTCACTCAGGCCCTTGCTGTGAAGCTGAAGGGAGTTTATCTGCACCACATCGCCTCTCCTAAGTGAAGTGCTCATCTCTCTGCTGCAGCCAGGGAGTTTGGTTCAGAGGAGAGATGGTCAGGGCAGCCAGAAGGCCTCTTCCACTGGAGGGTAATGTACAGCATCTCTACAGCATAGGAGGAAATGTACACCAAGAGTAAAACCTCAACTCCCTCAAAGGTCGTTTGGCTGCACTGCTTCCTTGGGCAGAAGACCAGAGCTGTTTGAATAGAAAAACTGGTGGAGGGGCTGGGGACAAGCACCTGAATCTGCACAGCTGACCGGTGCAGGGCATGTGTCCCCACTGCCACTGACGGAGGCATCAGTACATGGACGGGACCAGTGCAGGCACTCCAGCAGCCAAGGATGTGGCACCATGTGCAGTGTGGTACTCCCCTCACAGGGGGTAGCACGGCCCCGGTGTAGCTCTGGAGGGACACTGAGGACAAGCAAAGCCTGGCACCGTGTCCCTGTGAAGAAACTTCACTCAAAACCACAGAGAGGGACCAGATTGCGGCTTCTCTGTGGCTCCACTCGCATAATGGAGGAGCAGAGAGGCATGTGACAGAGAGAGGAGGCGGGCACCCACTGCACGGACATGGGGCATGGCACAGGCAGAGCTGCATCCAGGACTATCATGCAGGATCATCTGGAAATAACCTCTCTCCAAAGCCAGATTTCAAGGTCTTGGTCCCCTGGGCAGACAGAGCAGCTGTTCCCCGCCTTTCTGTTCAGGCTCTGACAAAGCAGCCCCCCAAAATCTTCCCTCACGGCCCCTCTGTGAGCTCTGCTATGGGATGCCTGCTCTCTGTAGGGCTCGCCCAGCAGGAGAAGCTGCCTCATGTCACCACCACAAACTACTAAAATATGCAAGACGATTAAAATAAACTGTCACGGGATGTTCCTACCAAATAAAAAGCATGAGCTGGACTCCTTCACCTCCTAGGAAAGATAATCTGTATTTTCAGGCAAGGGAGAAGCCCTGAAGTCAGGAGGCAGTCAGGTGATGTTGGCAGGAGGCTCCCCAGACCCACTTCTCCATTGGCAAGTGCCGTGTGGGGCAGGAGCACTGCTGTGGGCAGCTGACTCCACTTTCTCCCCAGCAAACAAAGCCTTTCCTCACGGCTGGGGCAGAGGAAGGAAACTGTAGCAGACACCGCGTGGGAAGAGATGAGGCTGTAAGTGCCAGTGCTCTCCTCCCGACCACGGCAGGACCTCCTGGGCTGCAGCAGGGTGAGAGGTGCCCGGGCAGGGGCTCATGGGGCACCTCTCTGCTGCAGTCGGGTTTGCCGGTGCACAGGGCTGAGCCCTGTGCTGGTGTCTCTGGGATAGGTATACTGCAGAGGCAGGAAACCCTCCTGCCCACCTCTGCAGGGTCAAGCGTATATGCTGCAAAGGGCAAGACACGACCATTAGTAAAAATGAGGCACTTTTAGGCTTCTGTTTACTCTGAGAGTAAAGGCCTGATTGCAACCACCCAAGTACCTTCACCAGGGGTGATCACAGCCACCCCGTTCCCAGGTCCACCAGCCCCACATGGCTCTTTGTGTGGCTGAAGATGGGGACCTATCTGTGCACAGAGCAGGGTGAACCCGTCATGTTTATGTCACCAGGTGAGAGTAAACCAAGCAGCAGCAATGGGTTGCACAGACAGGAAAATGTGGCATCGATATAATTTGTTCCCTTTATCTGCTTAGCATTCAGGTGCTGCCTTTTCTTCGCCCAGGTTGCAACCAACACAGCCCTTCTCTCTAACCTGGGCAGCTGCTGCACCAGGACAGCAACTGCTCTCAAGTGGTTTTGATGCTACTGCTTTCTGGTTTTGCTGAGCAGTGAATAGATAATAAATTTACTGTCTTTTCTCTTTTTCTTTTTTTTCTTTTCCCTTTTTTCTCTCCTCTCCTCTCCTCTCCTCTCCTCTCCTCTCCTCTCCTCTCCTCTCCTCTCCTCTCCTCTCCTCTCCTCTCCTCTCCTCTCCTCTCCTCTCCTCTCCTCTCCTCTCCTCTCCTCTCCTCTCCTCTCCTCTCCTCTCCTCTCCTCTCTACCCCAGCAAATGCTTTGATGCCAGAGCCAGCCACAGCACAACATTTCACAGAAAATAAGAAGTGCTCATGTCAATTCCTGCTCTGCAATTTGAACTTCTCTTCAAAAAAAACAAAACAAAGACAGACAAACATTGATGGGAGAAAGACCAGTGGTGAAAATATAAAACCTGCTTTTTGCAAATGCTCACACCCGTGTCTGCAGCTGGGCGCAGGTTTATGCAGGAGCTGTCAGGTAAAATTTGGGGACATGTGGATCTGGTGAAGTCCTACTGCTAAATTACAGCCTTAGACGATGATGTTGAAATTGTACATGGAGAATACTGGCTGTGACTGATGGACTGGGATGCATTTAAGAATTAATTACCTCCAAAAACTAATGAAGAATGGTTTCAGCTGAAGAAATTTCTCATGGGTTGAAAACTGGAGGAAGGGAATGAATTATCGACAATATAGCAAGTGAAAAGAGGTTGCCTTATTTATTTCTGAAGCACAGCGAGAAGCGATGTGTACTTACCTGTGTTGATTATGAGCCCCACTGAGCTCAATAATAATCCATTCTCCCGGGTGGGCGTGCTGCGCTTGGAGGCACGGAGGAAGTGCAAAAGGAATTTGTCTGTGCCGTGATGACACGTGATTACCGGCTGCACGCTGCAGCAGAGGCTTGTTTCTGAGGGCCAGGGATCCCACACCTCTCAGCTAACCTATGAGTGCTAAAGCACAGGGAGGAAGGTTATTTCAGCTCGTAATTTTTTTTTGGCCTGTTTCTGACTGGTTTGGTGCTGTGACACCCAAGCTGGCATTTTGTTACAGCACAGAGCTGATAGCCTGAGGTGATCTTCAAAACTAAGCAACGGCTTGATAATAGCTTTATAATAAATGGAGAGCTTTGCTATAAGCTAATTCTAAAACAGCCACCCCACAGAAGTAGAGGAGCTGAAAACTGCTTTAACAGTGGTTTTAGGTGGAGCTCGAGTAATTTATGAAAGGGATTACCTGGTGTGATGCCTGTGCTAGCAGGGCTCTGGGCTCAGGGACACAGGGTGGCTGTGGGCAACAGGAGCAGGGATTTTGGGTATGCTGCAGAGACCTCGGTGGGTGCTGGGGAAGAAGAGGACTGAGCAGAGGTAGGGCAGCGAGCCCTTGGCTTGTAGGCTCATGCTCCTGGTAGCTCTGGAGCCTTCAATGAGGTTGTTGGCAGCCGAGGGGTGAGTTCGCGCCTGCACCTCTGGCTCTCATTTCTCTGCACCTCCCTTCCCTTACTAATGGCTTCCAGCGGAAAGTTCCTGCTGCAGGAAAGGGGAGGAAAAGAAAAACCACAAAAGCGGAGGGCTGAGGGATGCAGAGGGGGAAGCAACTTCCAAGGAGCCAGCCTGCTGGAGGAGATCCAGGGATGCTGGCGAGGGAGTTGCAGTGGGTGCAGACATCCCCCACCCCCCATGCCTCCAGGCTTGGGCTCTCAGCAGTCCAGGCCAGTGGGCAGCTGCAACGAGTGTGCAACCCTAGGATGTGCCCCCAAATCCCCCGTGACCTTCTAACAACAGGAGCCCAGGTGTAAGCGAGACTGGGAGATAAAACTAAAGTGAATCTTCCAAAGTGACATGGTTATAGCCTGGTACTACAATTACGTTTATTTAGGTGCCCTACCCGTGCATTCCCACTAGTGAAGAATACACTCAGATTGCCTCCAGCTTTCCCCTTTGCCCTAAATTGCCTTAATTTATAGCACATACTTTGGAGAATATAGCAATTTCCTTATTCCGTATTTAACCCATGTTACCCAACCACTTTAACTCCATCTGAGTGCAACTTGTGTGAAGATAAGTGGCATTAATAAAGTCTGAGGTGAGCCTCGTGAGGGAGTGGGGCCAGCACAGTAGTGGTAATCCCGAGTCATACAGCCGGTCTCTGGATGGCTGGTCCCTGTGGTGCAGGGCTGGTGTCCCTTGGCCAGCTCCAGTGTCACTCAGGCAGGGATTTCCACTATGGTTTTATCATCAGCTTCACAGGACTGTGGATATTCCCTACTGAATTTCGCATGGGCCGCTAACGTCTTATTTTTATTTGAATTTGTTGCCATGCTCGCCTTCCAAATGGCTGTTCAGCAGGCAGGAACAGAAGGGGCTGGAAAACATGACTAAATATGGCTGTGTTTCTGATTGCTACAGGCTGCGGGATTAGCAGCCCCTTCTTGCCAGCAGCTACAGCTGAAGTTCCCAAGGTTTGAGGAGCACCAAGAGCTGTAGTCCAGACCTCCCCCCTGCTTTATGTTTTTCCCTTTTTTTTTTCTTTTGTTTTGTTTTGTTTTGTTATGTTTTCCACAGAGAAATCTGCAACCTATTGTCTGGGCTAGCAAACTTGGCACCCTCCAGTCACCTATAAAATTGCATTAGGCGTTTATATTTCCTGTAGCATTATGTGTTGTCTGGATTTTCGATGATTCCAGGAGAGAGGGTTAGTGTTTTGTTTTTTTTTTTTTTCCAGTGAGGGCTACAAATTGAAATAATTTCATTTTCTTGGAGATAATAGAGCACTGGCAATTGGCAGGGCAGATGGATGTGTTCTGAGACAGATACAGGCAGCTTCCCCTGCCTGCAACTTGCACAGCTGCTCTGGCCGTGCATTCAAGGCACAGCCCTCGTTCAGCCCAGCACCAGAGTACTCGCCTTGTCCAGAACTGTGTCAATAACTTCATTGATTGCAATGATATTTCTCATGCTTGAAGTTAAGCAAGTGCTTAAATGCCATGCTGAATCACAAGAGAAGGATTTCTTCACATGATAGCGGAGCCAGTTCTCTTGACCTAGCTGGCTCTGTGCTCATGCACGCAACGGGTTTTGATATAAACTCTTAGTATATATGCAGATGTAGCACTTACAGGGGATTTTCTTTACAAGCTGGGGTTTGCCTAACTTCGAAAATATCCTCTTGGCTCGTATGTAGAGTATTTATTGTGCTTTATCACCATTTTCTAATTTGGATCTGAAGCCAAAGAGGCGGTAACTATTTCTGGAGTGGAAAAATCGCATTTAAAAAAAAAAAAAAAAAAAGTAGTATGTTTTCAAATCTTATTTGAAATGTGTGCTGCATCAGGAGCAAATAACATCGTGAAAGCATAACATCAGATTGCGAGTTCTTATTGATAGCATCCAATCATAAATTCACATAGCGCTTTTCTGTGCAAAGGAAAACAGATAATCTTCTGCAGAAAACATAAAATCTAAGGGCATGATTTTGTGATCATATTTATACGTGTAAATAATATGCATCTCATAGTCCCTGAGATACAAATGCTGGACTACTGAATAGCCAGCAGATGGAGACGTCTATAATGTATGTGTTGTGATCTGGAAAGTTGAATAAATACGACTGGACACGTGGAAATTTCAGTTGAAAGTTGAGACCAAGGAAAATATGAGGAATGGAACTGGAAAACTCTGCAAGTGTGGAGGACACAAAGAGCTAAAACATCAGCAACAGGAGAGGAGGGGCCTGCAAAATGTTTGGAATAGCAAAAAGCTGGAGCAATTCTGGAAACACTCCTGTGGCTTGGATCCTGAGGCGTAATTCCTGCTGTTGTAATTCGCACAGACGGTGGCCGTCTCAAGGGAAGGCTGGAACAGCTGGGAAACATCAGGGTGTGGGCCTGCTTCAACCGCACACCCCTTCTTTATCCCTGCGTCAGTCACAGAAGTGAAAGGTGATACAGGGACTGCTGTAGAAAATATCTGCAAGCTATTCTCTGCCTGGGAGATGGCTCCTCTTGCAAGTTGAGTCGTGTTAAGGGCCAGCTTAGTTTGGCATTTTGTGTGTAACACTGCACTTTAAGATGCTTCTCAATAAACTGATTAGGGAGAAAGAATCAAACTTGACTCCTGAAGTGCTGGGGTCTGAACCCTGAGCCCTGAATTAAGGTTGACATATGGGTAGGCCCCATGGTCCTCAAAAGGAGGGGATGAGTTTGCCTTTTGGCTTTCCTCCAAGGTGCGGCCGGCCTTGTAAGGAAAGCCCTTGGGTAAACAAGCCCCAGGTGCCCTGCATTGGGTAAATGAGTGCCAGGTGTCCTGTTTTGGGGATAAAAGCTGGGACCACTTGCAGGAAGGGTGGAGTGTCTGTCTGTGAAGTGGATGCACTTTGCAGAGTTTCCTGTTGGGGAAGGACCTCCTGACTCTCCCTGCAACTGGGCCCCAGTCAGGTTTGGTGCTTGTGAACACAGGCACTGTGAGAACAATATGTGGCTACCTCTATCCTATATTATCCGCCTATTGGCTTGGTTGTCTCCCATCTCTGCCATGGGAGACTTCGTTGCTTTGCCCCACCAATTGTTGGCCGTGTTGTATCATTCTTGGGGTCACTGGGGTTGATGTCTGTTATGTGTAATCTGATTGACTTGTTTGTACCCCCAGCAATCACTCGTGTACTGACCTTTTTGTACACAATAGAATCTGGTTACTGGTTCGTTCTACTGCTGGTTGTGTCCTTTGTGCCAGGCCTAGTAATTGGCAAAACAACTCCAGAGATCAGCCATGTAGTAAACTGAGTTGTAGTTAAGGGACCCTAATAAACAGGGTGCTTCACTGAAAACAAATGGGAGTTACATGATAACACCCATTCTGTTTGCATGATGTGCCCAGCCAGCACAGCGGGTGTTTTGCTTTGTCCTTCACCTGTCTGCCTGTTACACTGGGAATGAACGCAGCCTCCGGCGGGGCATTTGCCCTTCTCGAGCTGTGCAGCCTCCAGCCTATTTGGAAACAAGCAGTTGCAAATAATGACTCGTATCGTCTGTTTGTCTGTGTGCCCATGTAGGCTGAATAATAATAAGGTCATGGCCACTCGGCTGCTGCAGACCCATGTCTGAGAGAGGAGAGGGTGGCAGAGCCCTGAGGTACTTCAGAGACACAGCCAGGGATGTATTTATGCGGGGGCTGTGGCTCCAGTGAGGCTAGCAGAGAAATGCATCAACAGCTGTGACTGCTGGCCCATTGATGTAGACTCCAGCTTCCAACAACCTCTGGCTCACTCATGACAGGCAGCCGTGGCGAACAAATGCCAGGTATTTCCCTGCTTCTTGATCTCTGGCACCTAGAGGGTGAGGGAGAGCGAAAGTTTTTTTTTCCTTCTGGTCTGTGTCCCCTCGCACTCCCTATGGTACCTCTATGGCGCACGCTATTTGTCTTGAGCCGGTCAGCCCCACTCTCTCAACAGGAAAGCAAAAGACCTTTCGTTTCCAAGACACGCTCTTCACACAGGTTCCTATTATTATACATTGTGGGGATATAATTGAAGCTGCCTTCATATTAGAAATGCTGAAGAACCTACTTTATTCCCCATCCTTCTAGGCATAAGCAGTGCAGGCAGATGGCATTTTTATGCTAACTGCATACATGCAGATAACTGCATCTGCACTGCAGGTGTTGTACTGCTTTACCAGCACTGGCATACCTGAAATGACACAGCTTTTGTACTTGATGATGCCCCACAGAACCACAGGCCAAGCAGCAATTAGTAATGATAGATGTGTTTGCAGTGATGTTTGAAGCTAGCAGGAAAATGAGTTGGGAAAGTTTTGCTCTGAGGTCTCTGGTTGACTCCCAGCTGTTGACACTGCTGCTTTGCCAGAGCACAGAGGTGCTCAGTGGTATTTGCTGAAACCAGGTGTCCTCATTGCAAGAGGTGGCACTGGGAAAAGACCAGGTGCACTGTGGGTGTTGACCCACTGACTGACAGCTGCCAGCACCGTTGCATCAGAGTGACATATCAATAATGTCCTCCTGCCACTGCATGGGGACTGGCATCCATCCGGCAGACGGTTTAAGCCAGGTGACAAGGTCTTTGGATTTTGTTGACTTAGGTTATGTATTTTTGGCTGTGTGCTAATCGGTGACAACAAAAGGCACCTTCTGTTAATAAAATTTTGTAGCAAATAGCTAGCCCAAGATAAGCAAGGGAAAACATTTACCCATGCTCGTTGCTACGTAAAGCTCCATCACCGCTTCCTGCAACACCAGGATGAAAGTGCAGGATGAAACTTTATCCTGGCAGCACTTCATTACCTGTGGGAGTACGGCTGTTGGGAGGAAAAGCATTTGGCTCCAAGAGCTTGGCTGGCAGGATAGAAACAGCTGGAATGAGCAGGGTTGGGCAAGCCCACTGAACCTCCTGTAACCTGCTTCACAGAGAGACCAACTCCACCAGGAAGGAGAGGCACAAAGCTGTGGGATGGCAAGAGAGAGCTGGTCAGCAGGATGACACATCATGTGTAGATGACGGAAGCAGCAAGAAACCATTCTCAGTTGTGGTGGTGGAGGGGAGAGATTTACTTTGAACTGCCTCCTAATGATTTCTATGCCCTCGGGTCAAAGACTAATAGCCGAATTTGTGCCTCTCTTCATGCTTGTGCCTTAGAACCTCCATGAGTCATTGCCTCTGCTCCATACAAGCACGTTGGGACCCAGCTCTTTGTACTGCCACAGATGTCTCATACCCGCAGTCCTGATGCCACCTGATCTCCAGCCCAGTGGGAGCACCAGCACACATTCCTTCAAGGAATTCCTTCAGAGGGTGTCTTTCTCAGGGGGGAAAACTCCCACAACTTTACTCTAAAATTATATGAATCTTTTCAGAAAGATATATTCTTCACGCCAGCTTCTGAGAGCTCTCTGGAAGGATAATGTTTCTTATAGTTGTTCCTTGCTGATCTGTCAAGAACAAAGCACTGATGAGCACTCTGCAAACTTGTCCATACAATCATGGCACATAAGAGCCTTTGGCAACAGTGCTGTGCAGCAGTGGAAGGGTTAACAGAGGAGTCAGCTGTCTGTTTAGTATGTCTCAGATGTCACACACACATACCTAAAAGGCAGCTGGGTTGTGTGAAAGGAAATCAACGGATTAAGATTGTAGTCCCAGCTGAAAAGCTTTTTTGTGACTTCAGGAATGCCTCATACCCCATCTGTTAAATGGAGATAATACCTATCCCACCAGCATACTGTGAAAATTAATTCCTTAACCTTTTTTTTTTTTTTTAAGAGGAAAGGGAGAGGTCTAGTGAAATAATAATATGAAATATCACAGCAGTAATGGCAAAAAGCAGACGACAGCACACAGCAGCATGGCAGCGGCAACTGCAAGTCAGTTTGGCAGGGAGGGTGCAGTACTCTGCCTCAGCTCTTTCCACCCCCCCATCATAACTGAAGGTGCTGTGTGCTCCGTGGTGGTCCAGGCTGCTCTGCTGGCAGATCACGGCCAGACAAAAACGCCTTGCCAAGGGACCTGCTCACTGCACCACCAGCTCCCCCAGGCACCGCTCTGCGGCGCAGACCACGTGAACGCAGGATGTGAGGGGGAACTGGCAGCAGCTTTGGCACCTGCATGGCAGGAGATGGTGGAAACTGGGCTAGGGGGAGAAGAAGAGAAAAACGGAGGCTGGGCACTGCAGAACAACCCCTTCTTTTGATATCCCTCAAAAGAAGTGTCACACAGATGCCTAGATCACAGTGAGAGGAGCACTCTCAAGTGCAGACAGAGATTTGTCTCCAAACTATTTACTCCTAACTTGTCTTCAAGTTGAAGCCTTCCGCAGCACCTCACAGGCAATATCTTAACCTGTACCCTTCACCTAGAACGCCTCATTAAAATTAGAAGGAAGACAAATATAGAAATGCTGCTTTTCTCTGTCTTTCATCCGAGTCACGAGAATCTCGGCTTCTTTTCAAGCCAAGGGTGGACTGAACATGTTCCTTCAATGTTGTTTGACAGTCTGGCTCATTTTATCAAACACAGTCAAGATGAATGAGATGTGTTTACCCTTGGTGAGTGAGCAGACAAAAGCTGCATGTAATTGTCCTCTGGGTGCCTGCCACTCCATGGGGATTTGTAATCATTTTGGAAAAAGAGATTTTCCCCACCACTGGAGAAGACAAGCCGGCAACACAGCACAAAACATACCACTTAAAATACCTCTTAACATGGCCTTGAAAACTATTTTTGGATCAGGAAAAATGTGGTGTAAGGTAAGACTGGAGTCGTGTGTTGTAACTGTCACTCAAAACAAGAGGCTCTATCATTTCATGAAGATCAGCAGATGTGTAAAGACACGCTAAGACAACCTAACTAGTTACACATGGTGATATTCGAGAAGCCAAGAAGGGTTTCCTCCTGTGTGTGTTGACTCACAATGACCTCCTCCATTCCTGGTTTTCTCCTTTTCCTCCAAAGCATTGGCAGGCGGAGGAAGAGTACCATACCCATCCCATAATAAAGCCAACCGCAGATTTGTATTATGATCTCCTGATTAGTTTGCCATCAAGTTGCCATGGCTTCCAGACTGCTTCTAGGGCAGTACAGGCTGCCTGTGCGTTTCTCATTCCACAGCAGACACTGTCTTTGGTGCTACCAGGCAGCAGCTGCGTAATAAAATCAACTTCCCATTTCTGTTGAGGATCCCAAATTTGTTTTCTCAAGGTCAAAAAGGTGGAGACATACAAAAGGGCTGATGAACAGGCTTCAGATTTTGAAGACTAGTGTCTCCATCTGGTTGGAAGTCAGAATGAGGAGTTTATACATAAAAATGCAGAAGCCCACGGAGGCGATTAGGAAGGGGGGAGAGCAGACCAGCCCCTTTCTGAAGACCTCAGATGCAGCCTGGGGCTGTGAGATGGGCCCGGGGGCCAGCTGCCCAGAACAGCACGGAAAAGCAAAGGCCAGAAAAGAGGTGCCATCAGCGGTGGGGGCTGTGCTGAGCATCAGGCACCGAGTTCGGCAGCGCACCCTCAGGAGCTGGATGCTGCTGGGGCAGGGGATCAGGTCAGTACCCCTAACCCCAGATTCGTCCCAGTTCAGTGCTGCTCCTCATAAGCCGAGGTGCAGAAACCTCCCCCCGCAAGGCAGCCCTGCAGGAGTGGGGACGGGAACAGGGCTGTGCTCGTGGCGGGGCTCGGGGAACGCAGCTCTGCCCGCGGGGTGGGAGCTCTGCGCTCCTGCGGCCAGCCCGACTGCCCAGCCCTGCCGGCGGTCCTGCGCCCACCGCGGCCCCTTCAAAAGATGCACCGGCGCAACCCACAGCGCCTTCGGCTCTGCCCCGCTGCAAGAAGACGCCGTCAGGAGGAGCAGCGACCAGGCCGCCTCACCCCCGCAGCCGCCCGCAGCGCTGCGCTCTCGGCTCAGCCCAGGCCGCGGGGGACGAGGCAGCCCGGGTGTGGAGCCGGGCGGAGACCGCCCGAGGCGGGCCACGGGAGGGCCGGGCAGGCAGGCAGCCATTTCCCGCCGCCCCGTGCGGCTCCTCGGTGGCGGCGGGCGCGGGAGGCCTCTGCCCCGCAGCGGCCCCGCCCCTCCCCGCCCCGCTCCCCGCCCCTCGGCCCGCCCCCGCCCCCACCCACCGCCGAAGGTTGACGAGCGGGGGTCGCGCGGCTCCGGCGGTCCGGACGGCTTTTCCGGAGATTGCCGAGGGGCTTCGGCCCCTCCCCAGCTGCTACCGAGCCCGTGATCGAGGCGCTCCGGTGGGTTGAATCCTGCCGCGCCCGCTGCTCTGGTCGCGGCGCGGGGCTCGCCCTCCTCCTCCTCCGGCAGCGCCGGGCGTTCTGGTGACAGAGCGGGGCGATCGCTGCGGGGGGCGGCCGGGGCTCCGGCGGTGCGGATGGCGGAGGGCGGCCAGCCCCCGCAGCAGCAGCAGCCGCAGCTCCTGGCCGGCGGCGGCGGGGCCGCCCGCGGCGTGAAGCGGGAGCCGGAGCTGGAGCAGCCCATGCCTGGTGGGGACGGCGCCGAGGGCGGCCACAGCAAGCGGCTGCGGACGGAGGCGGAGGCCGACGGCGGCGGCATGCAGGTATTGGGCCGCGCGGGCCCTCGCCGGCTCTCCCGCACCGTGGCTCGGCGGGCGGCCGGGCCGGGCCGCCTTATTTCGGTGTGCGGGATTCAGCGCGTTGCTTACGGGCGTGCGGCCCTTTCCGCGGGGGCAGCGGCGGGGAGCGGTTCCCCTGCCCGGGGCTCCTCGGCCCGCGGCGGGCGGCCCCGGGGCGCAGCACTGCACGTGGGGCCGCGGCCCTCCGGGAGCCGCACGGGATCCTGCACTCCCGGTACTGCGGTTCCCCGCCCGCCCGGGACCCTGCGGAGGCGGCGGGTGGCGAGGGAGGGCACGGGCAGAGCTCTGGGGGCCGGCGGGGGTGTACTGGTGCTGCCCGGGAAAGGGGCCGTGGGGCGTCGGGTGGGCATCTTGCAGCCTGGCACAGGGGCTGCCAGCAGCATTGTACCTTCCTGTCGGCTTCTGCCAGCACGGTTCCGTCATCTCCGAAATACTTCCCTTGCCAGGTGCGTTCGCTTTTGTGTTTGTGGGGTGATGCTGCCCAGGTATTCCTGCTTTCCTTTGTCTGGGTGTTGTACAGGGCTGTTTTGTTATGGCAGCTATGCTGGCCTTCTTTTGCTCCCATTCCTTGTGCCAAGTATATCAGAGCTCTTTGGAAGCAGCCAGATTTATTCATCTGAACTTGTTTCTCTTTTCACCTTTCGTTGGGTTGGTAAGCGCTGCTGATAGCTTCCAAGGGGAGCATTCTCTCCTCTCCAGCCTGTTTGTCATCTAGATGCCAAATGCTGTCCAGCAATCTTCCCTTTCTATTCCCCAGCCTGTCCCCAGTTTGCATGCTTGTTTTCTTTGTTTTGATTTGTTTTAAATTTTTGTTTGTGGTTCTGTTTGATGTTCAGCCTTTCCTGGTGGTCTCTTCTGCTCTCAGCATCACTTTTCCGCAAGTGTTACGATGTGGGCTGAAGGTAGGCTGGAGCTTTACACCTGGGTGCTGTTGCTTGTGCTCCCGCAAAGGGCCAGCGAGAATCGCACCATGCTCTTTTATTCCTTGAAGGAGTATCTTCTCTCACGCGTAGGTGTCAAGTATGACTCAGACAACGTGTATAATTGCAACGAGAAAGATGCTCAGCATTGAAGGAGTGCTTATATGTTGTGTCTTGCTAGGAGTTATGAATGAGTGCGTGAACACGGTGACAGGAAATTCATCCAGCTCTTTAGAGTCAAACTGAGGTACAGGTCCTGCGTAACTACAGGAGATGCATCAGTTCACCTGCAGTTATTGGTTAAACTGGTTGATGTTGATGTGAAACAGTGGTAAAGCAACTGAAAATTGCCCAGGAAGGGACTTGAACTGGTTTAACAACACAGCCTTAAAACCTTGTTTTTTTAATTGCTAACGTGTACAATTTCTGAATAAAAAGTGCCCCTCTATATTTACATCAAGGAAATCATGTTGTTATCTGCTTAACGAATAGTACAAGATACTAAGATTGCAGCATTCAATTCAACCATGGCGCTACAACAGTGTGTGTGCACAGCAATGTGTAATTCTGGTGGTAGTGGTAATTGTGGATCTTAGTGGAAAGCTGGGGTTTGTTTCCATGTCAAATGCTGGCAAACTGGAGAAATTAGGTGAAGTGCAACTAGTAGAGTCCAATTTCAAAAGTGTGTTTATACTCAGTATAGCTATTCTTCAGGCTGGAACCCCCATGTTGTAGTTACTTGGTGTTCTTAGTGTAGTTTTAATCTTTCCATATATGTGTATGTATATATGGAACAGATTTTTTACTCTTTTCAATATAAAAGATGAAAATAAACATATATATGTATGTATATATATTAATGCACGCATACCATTATGTCCAGAAGTTTCTCTTGACTCTTTTTTACTGTTAAAGTGTGTGATTGATTTATTTGGAGAATCTTCTCATGGATGTAAGCAAGAAATACCAAATTTGAAGCCAAACTATCAGAGCTTAGAAAAATGTGTTCTTTAATGTTTGGGAAGTTCAACATCTTCTTACCTAAAAGTCAAAACACAAGATTGTGATTGCCATTCCTGATGGTTTCTGTTCAGAGAGTGTATTCTTTTGAAGTACCTTACTTTAGAATAACGTGTTCTTTTTAGTAAATTCTCTGTTTAACTGTACTTAGTGCTTACAAGAGGAATAAAGAGCCTATTATTTTATTTATTTCCCCCCTTCCCCCCCATATGTATTAAAGGCTTTCTGGAAGCTGGAAATAACACCAGCAACTGTTGTACCTTGTTTTTCCTGCAGATCCTGTCAATTTTCTACTTCCTGTTCCAGAGCCACAGGCTGCTGCTGTGTAAACTTGGTGACCTCGTGTCTCTGGGCTGATAGAGAGGAATCCTGGGGTGCCACGCTCGCCAGGGTTTCTCCTTTGCATAACCCCTGCCTGCCAGTGGTTCAGGACATGAACATGGCTTATAATGCTGAAATAAATCATTTAACTATAGAAATTACTAATGCAACTGTAAAACTAACAGCTTTTTTTGGGGGTCTATTAACATGAAGTATTAGAACTAGCCTATAGGAAGATAAGACAGTAGTTAGTTATTAAAAACTTGGGGCAAAGTGTGCCTTAAAGCAACCATTAAATTTACCGAGCTTCTTGTTTTCTGCTGTCTCAGACCAACATGCTCAGACAGCTTATGCAGTTAGGGTTTCATTATCTAATCCATCTCTGATCAGGCCGGATAAATGGTGTTTGGCCAGTACTGATCTTGTTAGGAGGGTGGTGTAAAGCTGCTTGAGTTAGGATTGGGACAAATCGGATCATGGCTGCTATCTGCTTCTGGGATGTATTTCACTTAATTGTGGCGTGGGAGGAAAAAAGGTCCAGCTCAGACTGCTGCTTTTTAGCTCCATCTGGTCCATAAGTGGCAAAAATCAAACGCCACTGGCCAGGAATGTCTCCTGGAAGTATTTGGATATGTTTTTAAGCTTTGGAAATGGAGGGCCCCAAAGGTACTGCTGCTTTTTAACTCTGTAAATACTAGCTAGGAACTATCTTGCTCTCTGTTTGCTGGCTTGGATGAGTTGAATCATTTGGATCAGCTTGCTGATCTGGGTAAAAATAGTCTCTAACAGAGGACAGGGAAAAAAAAGAAAGTTATATTGGCTTAAGTCACTTGCAAGACTGCGCCGAAGTGCAGTTGTTGATGCAGCTGTACTTGCTGCTTGTCAGAAGAGGCTGACTGCTGCACAGGTGGAAGAGGAAGTACCCTTGCAATAATCTCTGTCCTCCTTTGTGCTTCGTGTGATGAAAGATGAGAAATGTTATGGCTAGCTGGGAAGTGTCCCTTTTCTCTCTTTGGAACTGCAGACAAGGGTGTAATTCCAGAGTGCTGTGTTTGTCTTCCCCATCACAGTGCTAGAAGTGTACCAGCCAGCTCACACTGCTGAATAACGTCATTAAAGTATCTTCTGGTTGCTTTGCATGGGGTGGAATGAGTTAATCAACTCCTTATTTGATCCCCGAGCACAATTTTGATTTTAACTTTTTAATGGGGTCTAGGCTGGTTAGTGAATTAAAATTATACCTAGAGGTAATTTGCAGCTGGAATTAGATGCAAGGTGTGAACAGAGCTGATCCTTGTTCCTCTTTCATGAATGACTTGTGTGCTCAGTATCCCTGGGTATTTGGGGCAATTACCCTTCTGCAACCATGAGCTTGGTGACTTGTCAGGGAAGGCAGTTAATGCAGCTGAGGTCTCTGTCTTACCCAGTCCACATAAACTTTTAGTGGCAGAGATAAGTGGTGACTTTGTGTTGTCATTCAGACATGTCTGCTTAGGGTTCATAAAGATGACTAGTGGTGTTGAGATCAGTCCCCTGTCATTAAATAATGACGAAATAGATAAGTCTTCACTCCGCAAGATAAGTCTGTGATTTCTCTTTGTACTGTGAGCCAGAAGATGGTCTGTAACACCCTCTACCAGCTTGACTCCTTCCAGCATGAAGACTGGAAACATTGAACGACAGTGTGCCTTAGAAAGGGGAGGGCAGGGATGTTGCTGGTGCTTCATGACAACCAGTGTGCTCGTTCAAACTGTGGCCCTTTTGTGGTGCTCCAGAGGAGGGCAAGAAATCAGTCTGCTGGTAATTTCCGAAGACAGGTTTGGGTTTTACAAGTAAGAGGGCTGACTGGGACTGTAGTTGAGAAGGGGCCAGTGAGTAAGAGCTTTTGTGTTGTGGGGGACCCTATGGAAATCTGTATTTTTTAAATCTTACAGAAGAGAACATCTAGTTCCAGTAAATTGTGGAAAAGCTGTGTAATCAGGTTAGCTTTTTCCTCTCTCTTATTATTCATGGCATGGCCGTCTTTGTAAAGAGATGGAGAGCAATACAGGGGATACAAGACATTCTAGAAAAGAAATGAAGTTCTGATTTTTAGACGCTGACCCCTGCCTTGGATCCAGCAGGAGGTTTCCTTAGATGCTGTTTGGATGGGCTACTGCTGATGTGATGAGACATAATGAATCACCTTTAAGTTTGTTGTTATTTCTCTGTTTGCTTTTGTCCTTTGTTGTTTTTAAATATTTGAGTGTTGTGAGTTAGACCTGACACAGCCTGGGAAGACTTAGAAAATCTCCAGTTCAAAGAAAACGTTTGGCAAACAGACTGAAAGTTGGGATTTTAGAGATGTGGAGAGCACTTTAATGCTGCCGCTTTTCTTGCCACATTCAGGAAAATGGAAAGCCCAAGTAAAGTATTCTGGATGCTTTAGTACTCCTCCAGGCTCTTTCAGGATTTCTGGGCTGGGCTTTACTGGAGATAGTTTCCTTCTGCGTATGTGTACCAGCTGTACACATATGCTTTTTATTTTTCATTTTCAGAATTCCCATTATGAAAACATGAGTGTGCAATGTTTCTGCATTTTGCAGAAAGACTGGACTCTGCCTTGTGTTTTGAAAAGGTTGCCCA
Source organism: Podargus strigoides (assembly GCA_028020825.1). Taxonomy (NCBI): domain Eukaryota; kingdom Metazoa; phylum Chordata; class Aves; order Caprimulgiformes; family Podargidae; genus Podargus; species Podargus strigoides. The sequence goes on along the minus strand of CM051663.1, from coordinate 114,046,536 downwards.
CCTAGCTGAGTTTGGAGCAGCATACCTCTTTCCCAGCCACGTCCTGTGAAGTACCCTCTGTCGGATTTTCCTCTCAATGACCTGGCAAGCAGGGATCCCACCTTGCCCTTTTGCATGGGGAGTTCACACCTCTGTTTTCAAGACTGTCTCAGAGAAGTGCTGGTCACTGAAGGTTTAGCAGCTGTGTTGCTGTTCTAGCTTCCTGCTTTATTGTGGCTGCACTGAGGGCTTTCAGCAGCTCTGCTGCGATGAGGCTGGTGGCAGCAGGAATACCAGAACACAGGAGATGCAAAGGAGGCAGCAGTAAAATAAAATAAAATAATTAACTGCTTCACTTGCACTAGTGGCAGAGAAGCCAAACGGAAGTCAAGACAGACCTGAACTGGATTCTGTGTGTGGTCCACGGTGCCCTGGACTGCTGCTGAAAGTTAGCTTGGAAAAATAAAGCCTCTCACTAGCACCCTTTGGTTAAATGCACAGGACCCTCTGCCCCTTTGGAAAATGTTAGGGGTCGCGTCAGTTGAAGATGTTTTAAAACCTATTGTTCTACGCCGCTGGCTTGTCTCATGGCATGGGACAAACCTTAGTTTTCATAAGAAGTGAAAGATGAGGGCAGGTGTTTTGGTCATCTGGAAACCTCTTATTTAATTTGCTGATCTTGGATATTACTTGACCTTCTGTATGTGTGTGTCTGTGCTTCTGAAATGTGGTGGCTGAGAGATCAGAGGAACATCCAGAAACAAAGTGAGAGAAGCAATTAGAGGTAACGAGTTCCAGTTCATTGAAGCATTCTGTTGATCTGCATTTTACAGTGGTACTGAGTGGATGCTGGAGCGTAGCTGTCATGAGATAATCCCAATGTTTAGGGATTAGAGCTGCTTGGCTGCATTTTGGGCCTTAACTCCCTTTGCTCTCCAGTAAATTTAATTTTTCCAGCAATTTTTCTGAATTCAGGAAAGTGCTAGTTTGAAAGATGTGTATGTATTTTCCTCAGCATGCTTCCCCCTCCCTCCGCTTCACTTTCCTGAGTGCAGCTCCTTTTTTCCAGGTTGAATTTGAGATGTTTGTAGGAGCTAAGCCCAGCGATGACAGGGGCTGTGTGAAAAAGTCCTCACCGGGTTTGAAGCATGCCACTGTCCTGACCCACAGCGTTCCTTGTCTACCACAAAGAAACACTTTTCCCACTGTCCCACACCTCTCCTGCAGGAAAGCTTTGCTCTCTGCTGGGCTTCCCTGAGAAGGGCCCATCATAGGTTGAAGTTTCTAACCTGCGTTCTCTGTTCTGGAGGATTTCTGGTGTGTTTGGGAAGAGGCTTGTAAGCCGTTCCAGTCTCTCTTTGGTTTGTCGTGTCAGGCGTATACACGGCATCTATCAAAACCATTCCTAGCAGCTCTCTTGCTGGACTGAAGGAAATGGGACACTAACTCCTTAGGAATGATATGGTGTATTAAGTAGGAAAGGTTGCATACAAAAGCCCTCTTGTTTAATGAGAGGCAACAGCTGAACTTGAGCTGGATCCATCATCTCTGGGCAGAGCAGGAAACTTTGATAGTTTCTGCCAGCTCAGTTGGTGCGACTTTGGTGTTCAATCAGCTATACCATTGCCACCTCCTAACCTTTGGAGTGTGGGCAGAGTGTACTTGTGATTCATACTGATTAGAAAAGAGGCCATAAGATCTTTTACTTGCATTTCTTGGGTAGGACAGTGGAATTCGGTCTGGTGTGTTTTTGAAGTGGCTGTGTGTTCCCAGGGCTGTTCCTTGTCTTTGCCTTTGTCTAGGAGAGTTTTTTGTGGAGGAAGATTGGATGCTTCCTTCAAAGGCGTGGGCTAGAAGCAATTGTTATTCTTTCTGTACAACTTGCTTGGGTTTTATCTGCTCATAATTGCCTCAGCAATAATGCAAGTAATTAGCATAGAGATGGGGAAGAACCTGTACCATTTAAGGGGGAAAAAAACCTCCAACGTGTCAGCGCTTTTTCTCCTCTGGCTGTACGTAGCTAAATTTCCTTTAATAGAGAGACTAAAGAAGCAACCTTATGTGGCATATGTGTGTGTTGCAAATATCAAAATATTCTCCCCAGAGGCTTTTGAGGCCCTGGGAGCTGGATCCAGCTCAGGTTTCTTCAAGGGACCAGAGTGTACTGTTTTAGCTGAGGCTTGCTGCACAGCTTTTCCTCTGCTATTTCTGTAGGAGATTCTTGCAGACACTTGGGGTGGTTGTCACCATTGGGGGCGATGCCCAGGAAGAAAATCCCACCAAGGCGTCACTAAAAGCCTTGAATTAGTGCTGCGTGGGCTGAAGAGAGGCTGTCTCTGGGATCCTAGGCCTATAATTTGCTGCTTGCGGTTGCCATTCCCTTCCTGGGAGAGGGGTGGGAAGGTTGCCTTTCTTCCAGCCTGCTTTCCAGGCTGGAAGGCTGGGCACTGCTCTGCTGCAGGGCTGGGTACCTTTTCCCTGGGGCCAGGCAGCATGGCCAGGCATGACTCTTGGAGCAGCCGCTGTGAGATAGGGCTTCTGAGACATCTCTGCCTGACTTTTTGTTTTAATTCTGTTCTGTGGCTTTTCTTCCTTTTTGTGGGGAGAAGAAATGAGAGTGCATTAATGGGCCTCTCCATTGCCATTTGTACTCTCCTGTCCTGGAGAGAAGGTCCATCAGAGGCCTTATCCCTGTCCTTGTTTTGTGTTAAAAGCCTTGTGTAGCCTTGGAGCGAAGCTGGAGCAGGTTGGAGTATATTTTCTAGGTGCTTCTTCTTGTCTGTAGGCACCAGTTCTTCTTGAAGCTTAGCTTTGGAGTGGCATGGAGTGGTTCATGGGATTAAAGACCACTTTCTCTAAGTGGTGTTGTTTCTACTCTGATGAGTATGACCAGCCACACAACCTGGGAAGATCCAAAAGCTTCATTCATGCAGGAAACCTAGGCTGCAGCAGTTTGAACAGTGGGGCATACCAAAGGAGGTGGAAGCTGGCAGCATGTTCTGGGCAGATGTCCTGGGGCTGATGGGATGTGCAAGGGTGGGAAGCAGGAGTTTGTTTGATGTCGGCTTCGGGAATGATCCAGATCGTGGAGGAAACTGAGGCAGTAAAGTGTACGCATCGCTTCTGCTGGTTTGCCAAGATCTGGATGTCTCTTGGGCAGCCTGCAGGAGAAATCAGTTGACTTCTGAAGCTCCTGCCTGTCCCGTTATTTGTTTTGGCCAGTAGACTAAGTTGAAGTATGTGAAAATGCGGAATGCCCTCAATGCTTCAGTTTTAGGAAGAGGTATGTTAAGCTGCTCCAGTGCTGTGGGAGTTGGTGTTTGTCCTGGATGGTCTGGAGCTGCTGAGCACTGTCTCCTCAATGCAAAGGGGTGAAGAGACAGAGAACGTGCCAGAGTGAGAACCAGTGCTACAGTGGGCTACAACCATGGGAGACTTAATACCTGGTGCATCCATCATGGTAGGGGCTGGAGCTTGTACCCAGCAAGTGCCCAGCAGGAGGATGTGACAGGAAGACACTGTGTCAGGTCTTAGTTATGTGGTTGTACATTTTACATTTTTAGAGATGACTTCATCTCCATAAGTGCATCAAATGGATAACGCTCACTGAGGCACTATTAAATCTAGTGGGAGTTTCCTTATCAGTTAACATGGGTGTGAGGTCAGGCTTGGACTGAGAGCTATTCAGTATTTCATTTCTTCCTTTTCATGTCATTTGTGACCCCAGACCTAATTTACTGCAGATAATCTTAACCTTGCACTGAAATCAGAACTATTAATTTTTAGTGGTATCTTCTATGGTACTCACCATTGTAGTGTGGGTGCTTCACAGATACCAATGATCTTATTTTAGCAGTTTTTCTGAGAAGTGGAAAAGGTATATTATCTCTTATTGTAGAAATGGGGAATTGAGGTACTGATAATAAGACTAGTTTTGCAAAAGTCCCATTGACACAACCTGGTTTATTTTTTACTTGTATTTCTTATTGTAGCTGATGGGGTTTTGGTAGTGTTTAAATCATTGATCTACAGCTCTCTACAACTTCCACTCTATATATGAATATCTACCACTTCCACAGGCTGATCCTTAAGTGTGTCTTCTTGGGCAAATGGGAAGTGATGTTGTCTTCCTCTTAAAGAAACAAACTAACAAAACCAGTGGAAAAGCTTCAATTAAGTAACTTGGTCATCATTGTAGTGCAACTTTACTTGGAAGATGAGGTTTGAAATCTAACTTTTTAAGTAGAAGGGATGTTGCTTGTCTTTAACTACAAAACCACATACCTTTCAGTTTCTGCAGCTGTTTTTCCTGCTCAGAACACAGCACTTCCTAGGCTTGAATGAAGCAAGTCAGGAAAAAATAGCACATAAGCCTGATTTGTTGTAACATCCCTGCACATGAGGAAACAGAGTGAAAGTTGCATGGGTAGCTGTAACTGGTGTTTTTTAATCCACAGCCCTTGACTTTTGCAATTGAAATGCTATTTTGGGAGAGAATGTAGCTACCTTGTCTTTTGAGTTAAAAACGTGTTTCGGTCTGTTAGCAAGCGAAGAGCTGCTGTGTGGACAGAAAAGGCAGGAACTGGCTCCTGACCCGCTCCTTGCCCTGGCTGCATGGGGGACTCTCCCCCTTCCTGGGGACACAGGTCTCAACATGGGTGCTTGTGGGGTTAGCAGGGAGGAGAGGGAGGCAAGCCAAGGCACGTTTTGCCAGAGAGGCTTTGTGACACATTTGGGCTGCAAAACAATCCTGCTACTTGACATTCAGGTGTCAGGTGAAAAGCACTTGGGTGATCATGGGCTTGGTATCTCCTTCCTTTTGCTTGTTGAATAACATGTCCCTGATGCATCCCATCACTGTCTGCTTTTTATTGCTTCTGCATGGGTGCTTGGTTCTGTTCTCTTAGCTGAGTACAGCACTGAGAAAAGGGAGGACCAGAAATGTGCTGTATGGCTGGGGCTCTATCATCTGCACAGAGCCCTGGAGAACAAGACCAGCATTTTGGACTAGATGCCCTATCTTGTTGCCAGGATTATCAGACTACGACACTGGAAGTAGTATAAAGCTCTAGGGGAGGAAAAAACACCCCATCTCACTGCTTTTTCCCAAGAGATAAAGACCAAACTGGCAGTGCCTTCTTTGTGCCTCTGTGTGTGTTCTAGGAACTCTTGTTGCCCTGAAGTCAGGGGAGGAGTTGAGGCTGGAGCCCTCTCCTGTGCTCTCCCAAATCCAGCAGAGACCTGACATCTGCTAATGTCACCAGCTGGATTTAACAGCTTTTTCTCTATATGACCTTTATACCTAAGCAGTTCCTGGGAACTTCTGACTTGCTGGGCTAACTAGATTTCCCTAAGAGTGGTGGTGTGCATGCAAAGTGCCTCATGTTGTGAGAGCCAAGAGGTCACTGTCACAAAGAGCAGAGGCAAGGCCATCATTTCCAGGGATGGATTCAGCAGGAGGTGATAGAAGCATTTGTGAACAGCACTGTCTGTGTGGTGGTTAAATGTCAACCACGGGCCAGAGAAAGCTTCAGAGAAAAGAAGGGAAAAGACAATTTGAAAAATCAAAATCCACAGTTAGTCCATTTCTATTTTAAGAGGGTTACAGTGGGGCTTAACCCTTTGTACAGTGTTTCCATCTGTCCATCCCTTCTTCCAGTGCCTGCTTCTGACCTGTGAGTTAGTCTGTCCAAGAACTGGACTCTTGTGATGGACTTGGATGTGGTGACTGAGACTGACATTTGAGTTATGTTGTCTGACCAGTTATCTGATAACGTGTCTATGTATATGTTGGTGTGTGGCTATGTCATGAAATTGAAATAATGCTTGTAATTCAGTCTGTGTTTTTGTGTGTGCCTCTGTCCACTGATTGCATCCTTCTAAAAAATACTTGCTGCATTTCACCATCTTGCCCAATCTGTTCTGTTTTCTTTCAACAGGAGCATCATATGGTCAGTGCCAAATACTGCAGTTTCATAAAAATAACTTTTCTCTGTTGATAAATCACAAATTAGGACCACTAAGAATTCTTGATGCTTCGTGTTCCGTCCTGAGACATCTCTGTCTATGGGGTTGAGAACATATCTGAGCATATCTCTTTCAGGCAGACTGTGACAAATGTATAGGTTCTCCTGGGGATGGGTGTTTCTCACAGAGAAGGTGTTGACTAGAATAGATGGAGGTGCTGTGAGACTTTTTCTGTTTGTCTTTTCCTCCTATTATTCAGTGTTTAAAGGAGTGAGTAAGGATTCTTGCTGGTCAACGAGTTGATGTTTTCATTTTGAGTGGTATTTTGAGTGGTATCGGGTATTTGTGACTACTTAGCATGCCAGGAGGAGCATGGGTTGGATTGCAACTTGGACCATGACTCCTTTAAGGACTAGGAATTTTTTGATGAGTGATTACACTTAACTCTGGGCTGTTAGTTGATGGATATAGATGGAGCATGTCCATGTTGCTTGGAAAGGTTTCCTTAAATAGGCATGACCTTTCCAGTGAAAACAGGAAGATAGGTTTTGCGTTGGGGTTTTTTTGTTGTTGTTTTTTTTTTTCTTTTGAGCCTGGCATTTGTTTCATTTTTGCAACTCATGATTACTGCAGGCATTTACCATAGAAGTAGCTTAGAGTCTTGGTAGCTTTGTGGGGCAGGGTTTGGCAGCTCTGTTGAGTTTGACAGGGAGATTGGCTTGCTTTGCAGCGCAGCGTTTGCTATAGTATTTGTTGCATCCTTTCTGTACCAGCTGCTATTTTTCACCTTTGGTGATCTGGTTCTCTTTCCTTATCATGCTGGCATCTGAAAATCTGAGGTATCTCTGTGTGTAAGGAAAAGACTAGCCAGTCTGCATATTTTAACATGTAGATGGGGAATGGATAGTGCTTCACTAGGTCTGGTTCATCCTAAATCATGATAAAAATGTTCCCATTTCTACTGGGTTTTAGTATTTGTTGGTGTGAGGGTAGCAGGCAAATTGGGAAGAGTGGTCCTGTCCCATCAGAACAAGGAACTCTCTGGCTGTGATGTGAATGTGGTGACAGTCTGCCCGAAGTAATGCCTGTCCCTGGGAGGTGCAGCAGGTGGGTGATTCTGACTCCCATGTGCACTGAAATTTTCTGAGATGCCTGATCTCGGCTATTTTGTTGCTGTTGCTGACAAGGCATTAGCAAGCTCCTCTATGAACTCTGTAGTCGATGTTTGTCTCTAAACATAAAGTCTCTATGCTTGGTCTCACATATCTATTGTAAGGTATTATGTGGGGTTGCTTGAATTTGATGCTTGTTAAAGAGATGATGCAAATACTCTGGAAAAGGTGTAGTACAGTGGACAAACTGACCAGCCTTGATGGCACAGTAGTATCCAGTGTCTTGTTTGGCTTATGTGGTTTACTTGATCCTCAGGGTTAGTCTGAAATACAATTTTTATGTCTATTCTCCTGAGCAGTTTTGTATTCTAGGTCACCAATTTCTTAATGCCCAAATTCTTGGAAGTTTGCAATTAATATTCAGAGGTTTGTGGATCTATCTGCTTGGTTCTGGGATTAGCAGTTTTTGCTTTTGTTTCCAGAATAGGATTTTAAAGACAGTCCCTAAATCTCTGTGCCCTTTGGGCAGGAGTAAACATGTGGCATTGTTTCCCTTCCATGGGTGAATTCCTACCATTGTAAGGCTTTCTCTGCCTCTGACTTCCTGGGCAGGGTTTTGATGATAAATACAGTCACATTAAGTAGTGGAGAAGTTCTTAGTAGGTCACTTCTCAACTTTCATTCCTTGGTAAGTATTTTTCTGTCTTGTATGGATTTTCCTGGGGTGCAGAGGCTGTTGGATGGTTAGCTTCACTCTCTGGATGATCTGCTTATCTACAGATGGTTACTGCATAGTGCTCGTCACGGAGGCAACTATCTCCATGAAGTTGCTAGAAAAAATTACAATGTATTTTGTACAGGCTACGTTTGAATGGGTGCACTGTGGAAATAAGATTGCAGTGGGAAGGGAGGATGAGACGTGGTACCTGAAGGCTGCTCCGTTCCTGCAGAGCCAGGGCAGGTGGTGCTGCCTTTCCCAGTGACTCAAAGGAGACTTTCACCTCTGGCTACTCTTTACTTACTGTTGGAGTTGCTGGAAGTGCATCTTGTCAAATGCTAATTTGGCATGTTAGGCACAAAGCTAATTGGCAGGGTGGAAAAAACCCTGATGTACCTGTAGGAAACTTTCTTTTTACCTGGAAGAGCTTAAACAGTAAAAATGTAAAATATATGGTAGGAAAATTTATTCTTCCTTGCATGGTTAGCAGCAGTAACCAAAAGCAAATTATAAAATGCTGTGTTCAGAGCCCTCTGACAGTATTGTCATAGCTTCGGTTTCTGTTTACAGATTTCCCACGTAGCTGAATTAAATTAACAAGACCAGTCAATTCATTGCTGCTGTGTTTAACCCCCTGGGCAGCAATGAATCTGGCAGGGATGGAGCGTCATTTTCACGTGCTGCTTGGAAAGGGAGGATGTACAGCAAAATGAAGTAGTGTTATTGCTTGAGGGAAAGGTTCACAGCTCAGATGTCAGAAGAAGGGATTAGAGAAGGTTCCCAGAAGTCCTTTTCCTCCACCACTTCCAGTGTTGCTCAGTCACTCAAATGAGTTAGGGTAGCATGAGGTTTTTTGTCATGTATGGGCTAGCCAGAGAGTCATGTATCCAGAGAGTTTGTTCAAGGCAGATAGCATTACAGGAATCAAAACAGATCTCTTGGTTCCTGTTCATAGATTTAATCCTTTGTTTTTAGCAGTTAAATATCCCCGTATTCTTTAGACTAGCCTCCATTATCATGGATTTGAGCCCTTCTTAAATCCTAATGCATGTAATTGCATAGCATTCATGTTAGGAAGAAAAGTGTGGTGCTAGAGAATGCATGGAGGAATGAAACAAGTCCATCAGGCCACCTGTGGAGGAGCAGAACTCTCAGAGCAGTGGGTTCAGTGGGCCATCCTTCCTTCCTCCCCTGGTTTGAACTAGGTGGCTTCTTCACTTAATTGATGCTCACTCTGTCTAAGGATGGATGGTCCTTGGAAGGTGTTGGGAATGTGTGGTGAGCTGCACACTGCTATCACTTGTGCTGTGTCAGCTTGCTATGTTAACAGAAGGTACAGTCTGCAGCATCTTTACCTAGCACCAAAATTCTCTTAAAATTAAATACACATATGGATCCCCATCCTGTTGTTAGAGATGTTTCATATTTTCTTCAGGCTTGTGCAAAATGCATGGTAGGGTGGCAAAGGTTTTACAGATTTCTTTTCTCTTTTTTTAATGCCCTCTACCATGAGTCTGTGTAGCTTGTGAGACTGGGATGATACTGTGAGCTGAGCCTTGCAGGCAATTTGGAAATCTGGGCTTCACCATGCCACACTTGGTCTTTTTGTCGATTTGCATGAAGTTTTCTGCATGGAGTTTACAGATATTGGTGCAGTTGCCATAGCAGAAAGTGTCACTTTGTAGCAGCCAAAGAGTGATTGACAAAGAGCTGATTAAGCCAAGCCTTCAAAAGGCTTTTGAAAAACAAAATCGTAGTATTAAATTAATGCTTTCCAACTGTTGTATCAGTTCTATTGGGTTAAGCAGTTTTAGGCTGATGTAGGTTTGGCTGATTGATAGCACTCCTTTGCTCTGGGCCACCAAGGGCTTGTGTCCAAGGGGTATCTGCAGTAGGCATAGCCCCTGTGTGGTGACTCCGTGTGCTGGGGTGCATAGTGTGAAATCTTACCTTGAGGCTAAGCTGATCTGATGATGAACAGCTGCTGAAAGAAGTGATCCTTTCCCTCTGCTCTCCATTTGGTTCTGAGTTTCTTTTTTTGGATCTCATAGAAAAGGAGTAATGCCAACGAGAAGGAGTTTATCACTAAATCCATCTGACTCCACTGTGGTGGATGTTGCCGTTGTCTGCCTGTTTGGTCATGTTTAAAAAGAGGGGGTGGCTTGTGAACCCACTGTCTCTTTCGGGTAGGGTGTGGGACTGTGCCTTTTGGATCCCACCAGGTGTTAGAGTATTTTATCTCTAATGTACAATGTCACTCCCGGTGTGCAGCAACTGCATCTTCCATGGTAGTTTGGACTGATCTCCAGATTAGCTGGAGGTACCACAGACCTGACCTGTAGCGTTGGAAGAAAGGGACACAGGACACCAGCGCCTGCCTGGGGAGTCAGAATGTCCTGGATAGCTGTGGCATGCTGGAAGGGTGCAAGTGCGAGGAGGGTCCTGCCTGTGGGTACAGTTGGGAGGAGGGGAGATTCTTGTAGTGGAGACCATGACAGGTAACTGCAGATGTTGAGGGGCTAAAGGAAAGCAGTAAATCAGCAGGATTTTTCTGTGTGTGTATACAGCAACGATGTAAAACTTTTCTCCTTAATACCGTTTTTTTGGTTTTCGTATTTTTTTAAATTTAAAACCAGTAACTGCGTGTTGACTTTCTGGAGCCCAGGAGACTTGAGGAATGACCTGAGAGGAGACTCTGGTAGTGTTGTAGAAAGAAAAGCTGTTGAAGAAGCTGGGTTGCCTCTGCTGTCCCTTCTAGAGGGAAGAGGGTGTTGAGTGCTTGCTGTGCCTGTCTCTCTGATGCTGAGAGCAGCAGTGTGTACGTTGACATGGCATTCTGTACCCACAGTGCAGCTGCACGTCACTTCTGTCACGTGGACAGCATCTGTAGCTTTCTCAAGGGGAGCCCTTTGCATCTTTAGTACCTCCACACCCACTCTGCTTCAGGACTGAGTGGTTGTCTTCTCCTCCTGCAGAGAAGGGGGATAAACATTTCTTCATCTGTGGTTTCTCCAATTAAACGTGTTTTCAAGTCTGCCTTTGTAGCTGATGGTAGGCCCTCCTTCCCCTCGGCGCGTGTCCGCAGCATGCTCATGTGCCGGCACGCATGTGCTGCCCTTGAAAACAGACCAAACTTATTAAAATCATTGCTAGTTGCCATGGCAGCTGTTGTTGCTGTGGGCTAATAGGAAAGGCAATTACTGCTGCATGCTGGGGAGAATACCAGGAGGGTGTGGGCAGGGGGGGACAGGCAACTGTGTGCTGATGAGCTCTGTGACTGATAGATTGGCTGTCACAGTGAGCAAGCAGCAGAGGAGAGAAAGGCAGGAGATGCCCTGTAATGAGGTTTGGCCAAATATGCCGTATTTCCACCTCCTGGGCAGGCTCACTGAGAGATTCCCACCCTTCCTTTGATTGTCAAGGGGAGTCTTGGGGCTGAGCTTCACGTTTGCAGCTGGGCACAGCTCAGTGCTGCTTGGTGTCTCTCAGCTGGCCTGGGAACTGAAACGAGGAGCTGGAAAACTCTACACATTGAAGATACTCGTCTGGCCCCTTTCCAGCTGTTTCCTCTCTGTAAATATTCCTCCACGGCTCTTACTTTGCCATTTCCTGTAGGTTGAAGGTCATGATATGAAATAACTCCAATTTCTTGGAGTGAGGAGGATCGGTTATTAAAACTGAGGTCAGTTATGTTTCAGAATGCTTCACTGGTTCTTGTGTGCCCGTAGAAGGCCAATACATTTTGATTACGGACCTGTGTGTAGACCCCTGTATATCTGAGGTGTCGTGGCAGTGCTGTGTTTTTATGCTTTTTGTGGTGAATTTAAAGCTAACAGGAAATTGCATCCTTCATATTTTTTCACTGAATTTGGGCAGTGTATGCCCAAGCAGTGCCAGCACTGTTTGTGCCCAATGCAAGCATGAGAAAAACGGAACATTTTATAGCAAGGAGCTTTTAGGAAATCAATAAATTCCTTGAAAGATTTGAGTTGAGGAAGTGGGTGAGAGCTGTAAGTCTGCAGCTTCTCTAAAAACTCAGGGACACTGAAAACTACTTTGGCAGTGTTTGACAGAACCCTGCGCCCCCAAATTGCAACCCTCTGTCCCCTCCAATTTGTGATGCTTTCCTTTTCCCTTGTGCTAGGAAACGGCCTGAGACTTTGCTGCACAGGAGCTCTTCCAGGAGGCCCTCCCTGGCCAGCAGGAGGCATGTCACATAAGTTTCTTCTAGCTTCTGGAGTCCGTCATGGGGTCAGTGAAGCTAAAACAATGGCTGTGGTCCCCTTTGATAGGGAGTCAGTTCCAGGAGGCATGGGGGATCCTTGTAGTCCAGCCAAAGTGAAAAGAATAAAACAATCCCCTTGGAGCAGGCAAAATCAGGACCTTGCCTGAATTTCTGTCCCTGTTTCAGTTGATCTCCAAGCAGCTGTTTCCATCTGCCCTCCAGATCGTGCCCCCTTGGGACAGCAGCGGTGACTCACTCAGCTGGGATGGTTTCCGCAGCGTGTAGAGCCTGGCTTCCCAGGGAGCCATGGCACCAGGAAGGGGAAGGTCTCCGGTGTGTTTGATCCCTCAGTGAAGATTATGCTGCGTCTGTTTGATTAGAGACTGCTGCTTTCTTTACTGGTGTACTAAATATAAATGGAGGTGCTAGTCTGATATACTCAAAGTTGCAAATGTCAGGAGTCAATAGCTTTATTTTCCTCTCACCATATCTGATTTGTTTTTAAGTACTGCCACTAAATCTAATGATGCGATAATTCCTGTTCATTAAAAGGAATACGATATAGACTGAGAGGGACTTTGTACTCCTCTCCCCGCCCCTCTCTTGTCCTACCTCTGTTTACAAAGGACGAGCTAGTGATTTGCAGGTGTTTGTACAGTATGATCCGAAGTGTCAAAAGGTTTGATCTAAATATGCCATGTACTAAGTTTGTATTCAGCTAAAATATAGTTGTTAAGGTGTTTTCTCTGCAGTTTTTGGTGCAGATTTGTACATTCTAAACATTACCTACATTACCTTTGTGGCAGTCAGTAAAGTGCCAAAAAAACTTTTTAAAAATATTAAAAAAAAGCAGTGAAGATAGAGAAGCTGCTGCTGGAGCCCACGCTTGTGAGGATTTGCTTCATGTTTGGTTTGGGATTCTTTATCTGCTGAACTACAGTCTAAGTCCTGGCAGGCTCCAGGGAGATCTGTAATGGGACAGACATCTGTGCTTAAGATGCCTTGCCCTGTCTGTCTGCCCGTGCAGGAAAGGGAGTAGGTATCAAATGAACTATTTTGTTTTTTCCCCTTGGGGCTTCTACTGAGCACAGTGGACCTGATCTACCTCTCCATCTGCTTAGCCGTGTACGGTGCCATTGCACACACTGTTTGCTTGAGTGTATCTGTGAGCTGTAGTATGATGCCTGGGAAGTACAGCTCGCTGGGACAGTGCTGGTGCTGCTGCCATGTGAAGCACTCGGCCCCGAATCAGTCGGCTGGAAAGTCTTTCATAGTGGAAATGATGGGGAGAACTCCTCATGGTGAAGACTGACTCAGTGCTGTTATCAGCTGCCTGGTATGCGGTGAGGCTCCGTGTCTTGCCGTCAGCTGCTGTAACCACTGTTTGTTCATGCCATGGCCGATTCGGCATGCTTTTGTTCCAGCCAGTGGGATAACATGGGGTACCTGATCTTGGGACAAAGCTGGCTGTCAGGCTGGAGAAGGAGGGAGCGTGGTCATTATGTGCTGGAGGCATTTTTGCCGTGTCGTAGCACATGCTGGGAGAGGCATACCTTAAAAATGGGAGCACTCAGAACATTGGGTTGTTCTGCCAGGTCTCTTCTGGCCTCGTGACTCGAGGTCTGGCTGAACAGTTTCAGCATGAGATGCATTTTTTTTGTGGAAAGGGGAAGAAAGAAATGGATACTTTCTACCCTTCCTGAGGTTTTCTCATTCCTAGTGGTGGCAAGAAGAAATTGTGTTTCTGGAGTGTGTTGAATTGTAATCAGTGTCTGTTCTCGGTCTGGGTGGAGGAGATGAAGACTGTCCCCAGTGTTTCTATGTGCTCCTGGTCATCAGTAGACATTACTGGCCGGCACAGAGGATTTTTTCTAAAAGCTGTTTCCTCTGTGGCGTGATGCAATGTTGAGTCAGTAACCCTCCCTCTTTGAAGGTTAACATTTTCCATATCCCCAACACTTCTTTATTGTCTTCTCTTATCCCTGTTTATTCCCCCCAGTTTTTCCTATTTTTGATAGACCAATCTAACAGAAGCCTTTCTTAGGGCAGAGGTGTGGCTGCAAGAGATTAGCCTCCATCCTCTTCTGCTTTAAGCTTTGGGAGCCAGGCTGATGGAGAGCACATGACCCTGCCAGTGGCTTTTCCTTCCCAGCAGGACACAGGAAGCTGTGTGCGGGGGGAACAAGTGGTGCTGTGTAGCGTTTTGGTGCTCCACTCCCGCTGGTGGCAAGGTCAGGCAGAGCTCGCCGGCTCCAGCCAGTGTGGCATGGTTTGGCAAGCTGGCAGCTTTCCTGGGCAGCACGGGGTTTTGCCCACCTCTGTGGTGCTCGCACCCTGGCTTCCCGTTTTGACCCCGAATGTAAGTGCACGTGGTGGCTGAAGGCAGTGCAAGCTGGCTTCGTCTTTCCTCGATGTGGTGTAAGCGAGCAGGGTGCCTGAATTATTCACTCCTCCTCAGCCCGCTGTTCCTATTGAATTTCATGTGTCAGGGCATCCTGCCAGCGCCCGGTGATGAATTCATTGCTGTGCCTGCCCTGGGGCATCCTGCACTGTGTGTGTTCAGGGACTGGGGCTGAGGGGGGGCAGCTGCCTGCGCCAGGCTCAACCTGGAGTTTTGTAGCTGTGGGTTGGTGAGACTGGGTTGCCCCGTGGTCTTTCCATCTGTGGCGTAGGTGGGCGCCAGCCCTTTTGCTGCTCAGGGGTTTTTTGGCAGGTTTGCATGTGTTTGTCTGTCTCTGCCTTGAAGCCGTGCTGAAGTCTGCCCGGGCTTCTGGGTCCTAATCTTTTTCTGCCATCTCCCTGTATTGTATCCTACCTGCATTTCATCTCTGTGACGTGGGCTTCTCTGCAAACCATGTGCTTATTTTTTACACACAATTTGAGGTTCTCCTCTTTTCCGCAGCCCAGTTTCTCAGGGGTGGTTTTGCTAAAAAGCAATCACATTTCACGTTTTCTGGGACAAAATGTTTGCATTATTGTTGTAATGGAAACCATTTCCCATTTGCCTATGGTGTTAGTCTTACTAATCTGAAAATCTATTTTGTTAAATGTTTAAAAGGTCTTTACTGTTCACATTATCACAACTCAGAAGAGCTAACAAAGGCACGTTTTATACTTTTGGAGGAGATTATCACTTCTCTTTGCAAGATCTTCTGGGTGTATGTTTGGTACCATCTTCATAGTGTTGATCCTCTGCTTTGTTCCTCTGTATTTTCTTCTGTAAGTGATTACAGCAGGTGGCTGGTCCCTGAGGAAGCTTCCTTTGAGCAGAGTGCTCCCTGGTGCTGGTTGACAGGGTCGGATGGAGTTTCAGGTCCTCCTCCTGAATGCATAGAGGAGTGGTTTTTCACATCTAATTGGATCATATAAATCAGGTCTTTCTTTGTCTGGTCCTCTTTGTCCAGAATCTCCTTCTGATGATTTTGATGAATAAGTCAGTCTTGACATTGGATTGAATTTCTGTTTAGTAGTTATGTTGATATTTAAAACCTAGTGCATCTGATAAGCAAAACAAGGTTAATAATCAGAATTGTGACCAATAATTTCCCTTGAAAACAGATTTCTGTAGTAGAGGTGATATGTAAATGATTGAGTACAAAGTGACAGGGTTGTTTGGTTTTGTTTCTTTTTTTAATCCTGTGCTGTACAGCCCTCTGGGATTTTAGTGTTGGATAAAGTGCTCAGGGGTCCCTAGGGTCTGACAGATGCTGGAGGAAACAGAGCTCCCTTCTACAGAGAAACCCAGTTCTTTCATGGCAGTGGAAATGCTGGATGTTGGAGGGGTGCACCATTCTGCTGGCCAGCGGAGAGCTTTTCTTGCTGAACGTTGTCCCTCAGCCAAAGGCAAAGTCTTGCAGAGTCACTGCCTGTCTCCCTGGCCTGAGTTTGCAGTGTGTGGCTGTGACAGGCAACCCAGGGGGAAGGATGTGCTGTACTTCTTTTCCCCCCTTTGACTTTTATGCCTGGGGCATTACCTCTGAAGTGATGGCTGCAGTGTTCCTTGCTGTGGCTTTTCTGCAGCAAACAGCAGAGGGGACTTGAAGTGATTAAATGGAGAGAGAAGCAAAACAAACCCCATGAAAAAACAGATCATTGCATGTGTCCAGGAGCATTGACCAATTATTGAATCAAAAAGGCTAGAAGGAAGGTAACAGAGGGTAAAGTCACCTTTTTTGTCCTTCATACAGGCAGGAATGGAGAGAGGTATAGTGTTCCCTGTCAATAGAGGAGAGGGAAATATCTGAAACAAGCTTCCTCCTATTGCTTTTAAAGTTGGATGAGTAGAAGGGAGACAAGAAGTTGCAAAGGTGTGAAGCCTGCGGTCGTGTTCATGCAGCAATAGGAGGAAAGTCTGGGGCTGCACTTCCCCACTAGCATACAGGGCTTGCAAATGTGTTTTTGCTGTGGGCAAAAGCATTCAGTCCCTCCAGAAGTAAATAGAAAAGCTGATGGAGTGAGGCTCATGAATGGCGAGGCCTACATGTAGCCAGTTGAGAAGCCAAGCCTTATGGTAACATGCAGCTTCTGGGATGCAGAAGAGAGCTAGAATTGCCATTGCCAGAGTTTGGGATGGTATGCTTTTATACTGTCTTCGTGTAGTAGAGATTTTAAGTTTTGGAGCTTCTCATTTATACCTATTTTGGCTTTAGTAATGGCAGCAGGATAAAGGGAAAACTTGTTCTTCTTCCTTCCCTCTTTTTTCTTCCCCCAGGAGATTTTTGAGACTTTCTAGGAGGGAGCAGATTTCCAGCTCTTTCCCTCATGCTCCTGATACAGTTGAAGAGCAGTGGGGGAGAAGCAGTCTCATTCAATCTGTGATTTCCATGTGTTCAGCCCTTCTGTCCTGAATCTGTACAGTGCCTTTCTGTGCAGCTGATAACAGCTTTCCCGTGCAGCAGCAGCATCTGTGTGAAATTTCAGCTTGTTTTTTTTTTTTTTTTTTTCCTCTTTTGCTGCTGCTACTTTAAAGCTGCAAGTAATCCTCCAGGCACCAGCACTGTCTTTCAATAGACTCTGACTGATGCAGTTCTGTCTTCATATGGCATGGGCTTTGGGAGGTTTGGTTTTTCACTGGGGAGGGAGGATCACAAGCTTCATTTTGACAGAAACATTTATACACTGCAGGTGGTAGTATTGGTGCGTCAAGATTGATTTTTGGCACTAGGAAGATGCACTGCAAATCCATCAACTTTCCTAGGCCTTTCTTCCTTTCTGTTACAGTTTTAGTGCTGCAGAGTCCTCACTGGTATTTGTTTTATGCCTATAAAGTCTAGAGGTCTGTTATGTTTCAGTTTTGATCAGGCTTATATATAGACAAGTGTTATGTATGTGCACAAATGTATGTTTTATATATGCACACAACGTTATCTTCTGTGGTCATAGTTTGGGTGCTTTCTTGTAATGTGTTAAGCAATGTGACTAATACAATGAGGTGATGTTTGTTCTTTCCTGTCCTCTTTAGGAAGAGCAGTATATGCTCCTTCAAGATTAGATTTCTGTTCACTTTTTTAATGTAAGAGGAAGGTTTTGCTGCTGGGTGTTTTGTTGGTTTTTTTTTTGTTGTTGAGAGGATTTGAAGTAAGTATGGAAAGTGACCACTCCTGGCAAGTGATGAAGTTTGCAATGCTCCTTGGTGTCAGGAGTAGTGTGTTTTGCAGTATGACCTGTGTAAATGTTCACCCTGAGATCTGCTTAGCCATTTGTATGAAGATCTGCTGTGGTTCAAGGCATGAAATCATCCGCTTCAATTTCTGTGTGCTTTGGAGTTTCCTACAAGCTGAAGTGTTGTGCAGTCACTGTCACCATGCTGTAGTCCAGTTGAGAGGTAATGAAAGCATTAATCATGGAAGTCAGGTCATATTCCAAGCTGGGGCAGAGTCTCTTGGCTCTTGGATGTGTAAAAGATCTTGTTATTGAAGGCTGTAGCATCAAGCTGAGAAGCAGGACATTTTAAAAATAGGGATAGCACTGACAACAGAGGATGCACACTTTTAGCATGCTTAGTAGTGAAATCTGCTACATGGCTCATCCTACCATGAACATCCTCCCCAGAACTGGTGTCAGCCAATACTTCTGCAGTTGGTCTCGTCAAAACCTTGGCATTTTGTAGCAAAGAGTTGTGCTTTTTGTCGTGGAGGTCACAAATCCAAAGCACTGAAAACAGAAGGGGTGTCTGTGTTTTTCCAAATTCAATGGGGAAAAAATATTAGCATCTGTTTTTATAGGTCCTCCCCAATTACTGATCTGAAAACTAGCTACCAAACATGGGTAGTTTTAATTCATAAAAATGCCTTTTCCCTCCTGGATTCTCACAACTATAATTAATAGACCAAGCATGACAGCTTGGTTTTGGATGCTCATGGATACTGTCTGTAGAGCATCCCTTTGCTCATGAAAACTCACTTAAGCAACTTGAGTCTTTGGTAGAGCAGCCGCAGACTTGAGTTGCTCCTCACTTTTGAGGGATGAAGAAAGGAGAAAAGTATAAGGAAATCACCTGTACCTGGTTAAGCCATACTGTATTGGAGATGTTTTGGCATGAGGAATGGATGCTGTGAAATGTGATCAGAAATAACTTTCTTCTCCTGCCTGAGATGGCTCCTTGGCATTTCTTATGATCAGTTCTTCAACGGAATAAAAAACTCTGAATCTTCAATCAGTATTAAAGATACTTGTGTAAAAGGCTTTGAAATGCATGAAGGTCAAGGATTGGTGGTTTCCAAGACGGAGGTTTGTCAGCAAAGCTCATGTTGTTGCAATTTCATTGTTGGTTTTAGCTGATCTAAGACTATGCTTTCATTGAAAGAGGAGCCCTTGCCTTCTCCCTGAATCCAGCCACATGGTCCTACACCTTCCCACGTACAGGTGTTAGGGATTTTGTGGCCAGTAGTGACCATCTTTGTTCATGAAGCTAATCCTCCTGCTTTTTGAGGGATTAGTTTCCAGGAGGATCTGCAAGCTGATCTAATGACTTGTGCTCTTCAGTGATTCCTACTGTGCATGCGAGAGATGAGGTAGGGACACACACTTGGGAGCAGGAGGGGAAAACCAGGGCGATTCCTTTTGTTTGTAGTGTGATTTTTGAGGTTGGCTTAATCTGACTGTAAAAAACATGATTTTAGAAGGTTTGTATCACTGTATAGCTCAAGGGTGTTGAGTTTTTAATCTCCTTATACTTGGGCTCAGAAGTTGTTACCAAGTGTGCAGAAGGGAGGAGCAAGCAGAGCTGAATTTATAGGGCTGCTACTGTCTAGAGCTTTGAATAAAAATGTTGGCTATATTTACAAAGAAACCTTGAAATAAAACAAAAAGTGGTGCTTTGGCATGGTTTGAAGCTCTGACTGGTCCTCTTGGCTGCTGTTTGCCGTGGTGTCTTCTGTCTGCTCCAGTTTAGGAGTTTGCTATACTGCCAGTTTCTCTGTACCTAATTTAAGATGTCTGCGTGCTCAGTGGGAGAGTGGCTCCCTGTTTTGTTTCCTTCATCTGCATGTGCTGCATGGGAAGGTGCATAATGCTGTAATTTCAGGACCTGAGTGTTTTAGGTCTCTTCTGCATTTCATCTCTAGGCTCAGGTAGGGAAATATAACTTCTTAATGCAAAGAAGTCTCCAGGGATTGCACATGGAAGATGTTTTTAGACTGAATTGTGAAAGAAGCAAGCTTTAGGTGAACGTGACAATCCCTTCCCACACGTGCACACTTAGAAACCAAGCGGTAATTTCAGTCGCATTTAAAAGTTGGTAGAATTGTAATGTTATGGTCTTCCTAAAAGCATTGTGAAAAATGGTGATAGAGTGGTGGTGGGGGAGATGCAGATGAGTGCCCGAAGGAGGGCAAGGCGGTCAGGGCTTGTGGCTTATGGAGCAGGCGGACAGATCGATTTGGCCAGGCCATGACGTGTACTCCCTTCTGCCTGGCAGGACCATGGTGGGGGGACGTGGCGAGGGATACTGTGGTTATAGCTGCAGGAGGCTGGGACAGGAAGCAGCCAGGGGGACAGAGAGAGGGTAAAAGTCTGCGAGGAACTAGTTTCGGTTAGTTCCACTGCTGGCAGAGTGGCTTGTTTATTACATTGTCTTGCAGGCGGGGAAGGGAGGGGGCTTTGCTTTTGTGTGGTGCTGGCAAGAATGTGCAGTCTGGGGGCTCTGAGACCTCCAGGGGTTTGTATGTGTGTGTGTGTTTTTCCAGTGGCTTCAGACTATCCATAAAGACAGTAATGTGGAACAGAGGCTCTGTAAGGAGGTTGTCTGCTGTTTCTGAGGACTTCCTGGGCTTTAAATAAACCTAACGCTGGTAAAAAGAGAAATGCATTGCAGGCTTACAGATGCGACAGGCAAGAATTGTGTCCGTCTCCTACACATTTAGCAGACCCAGGTCTTGCAGCCTCCTAGGTGCCTGGAGTGCAGCAGCCTGATGCTTTGATGCCGCAGTCACTGCAAAGATCTCTGGCAGCTGACTTGACCTTTCACAGGCCTGATTTGTTCTTATGACCTCTTGCTGTTTAATTGCAGTCTTATTTTTGTGGTTGACAGCCATATTTAAACACGTGATATACAATAGTATAAGAATGTCCAACGCCTGAGACTGCTGGCAGTCTCTCACTTCATTTTTCCATTAATACATAAAGTTCTTGGCCCTTGTGGGTGGAATACAGGCAGCAGCAGCAGCTGCTTTTACCTTATAAGCAGGGCTAGCTCTCCCATCTGGGCCAAACTGAAGAATTCAGACCAGTTACAGATACCTTGCTGGATAATTCTGTTCTCCACAGTAACATGATCTTTCTCAGAAATGCCCTCAGAATGGCTTGCCTTGCTTCTGTGTGCAACAAAATGGAAACAGTAACTTACTGTAAATGCCTGGGTTTGTCCCCAGAGCTGGGCTGGGTGGTGTTTTGTTTTAAAGCTTTCTCTTTGTAGAGCAGTCTCCGACTTTTTGGATGCAGCCTTCCAAATGAAGGGCAGGTCTGTCTTCCTTTCTCTTAAAATTTCGAAACAAAGCACGTACTGAAACTCCTCTCAAAACTATTCCAGAGAGGAGGTGTTCCTCCTTTGGGAGGGAAGGAGATTCTTTGATTAGTGCTCCCTTCCTCCCTGTTTTAACCCCTTTGTAGCTGTGACCATTGCCCACACAGGAATGCTTCATTCCTCCAGCATAAGTTATTTGGCTAAGTTGAGGGCATCAGCCTGCCAGACTGGACAGTTTGTCTAGGGTGGGTGTTTCTGGTAGCTTGGGCAGGTTTTCCCTCTTTTCATATACTCAGTAGAGAGGTGTGACCACAGCTACCATGCTAGCATCTCAGGGCAATTGTGTTTACCAATAGTTAGCTTTGCAGGAGCAGCGAGGAGATTGGTGTAACAGAAGTGGATTCCAAGGAGCCCTTGGTTAACGGTTGAGAAAACCTGTTATCTTAAGACTTTTTTATTTTTATGAATTGTATTCTGGTTATAGAGGACCTTGGCATGTGGCCACATCCCATCCAGACTGCCTGTAGACTGTAAAGAGATGGCACTCAATTACAGAGCAGTTGTAAAAATAAAAGCAAAGGTGTGTTTTCTGTAGTGGAATGGCATTGTGTTATAGCAGGAGTCAATCATGTTACTTTTGATATGTAATTGCTTAATTGGGATGTTGAAAGGTTAGTTTTGATTTTGTTTTGATTTTTGTAGGCAAGTGTAGCACTTGGGTGTCTAATTAGAAGAAAAACCCTGAAAAATACTGATGTGTGTGGGAGAGGTGAATAAAGGTAAAGGCAAGGAGGAAAGGGTAAGAGCCCTGCAGGCTTTACTTCCTTGTGGAGATAGCAATGCTTGCAGAGGGAGTACCTCTCTAATAAACTGTTACAGGGTTATTTATTCTGGTAAAATTCAACAGTCATGACCTTTCCTTCTCCCTTTTAAAATACAAGCAGATAGCATTTTGGAGACAGACGCTCTCTTTGTCTCCAGAACGTGTTCTGAGGCATTAACGGGCTGACCCAGTCCCTAGCAGAAGGAGCCCTTTGGGGGCTGGAAATGGCTGGATCAGTCTCTGTTGCCCTTCTGACTCTTGGTACCTCTGAGGCACCAGAGGAACATCACCATGATGATGCACTTCGCATCATGGTCTTTCTGTCCTCTTAAGCACAGAATTAAATCTCTGGCATACACCTGGAATATTCATCTCCGCTGGAGTGGATTCTCTCACATCCCTGTGGTGATATTTGGCAGAGAAATGAGATCTTCCAAAGGGCCAGAATTCAGAGAGAGCCCTTAACATGCATATCTCCCATTTGGGGATAATCTAGCTGCAGTTGGACTCACTGTGTTTTCCCCATGTTGGTCTTACTAGGAGCAAATAGTGCCCTGGATGCTCTTTCATCAGCACCCCTTCTGAAGCAGTGTGCTGCCCAGGAGGTGGAGGGTTTGGTCTTTCTGTCCGTTGTGGTGTCACTTCGGGATGCCCCTCATGAGCAGAGGGGGAGCTGTTCATTCCCTTGTATAGATGCCCTTTTGTTCATAGTGGTTGCAGGGAGAGGAGCTTTCCAGGAGGGGGACAAAGAGGCCAGGCTTAATGGTCTTAAGAGTAGATTTATTTTTTTTTAATTTAGGGAGGAAAGGCCTGGGAGTTGTTTCTCTCTAACTATTTCCAGATGGTGCTGCTGGAACACAAAGATTTCTAGTGTGTTTGAGATGGTGATGGCTGAGACCCCTGGCCCCCCCGGCGCTTCCTGTGCAGCTTCACAATCCTGCGGGCTTAATCAGAACCAGCCCTGGCTGCTGAGTCGCTCCTGAAGCCTGCCTTTTCTTCACCCTGCATCCCAAGCCCTGTGCTTCCTCCCTCCTCTGGGCTTTTTAACCCCTTGCCATTACAGCTCCAGCCCTTCAGCCTGCCTGCCTTGCTTCTCTCCTTTCTCCAGGGCCAGCAGGCCGGCTGCAGGCATTTGCTGTGCCCCGGAGATGAAACTGCGTTTGGCTAGACTGCTTGAAGAAATTATGTCTTTGAGGAAAGGGAAACTGGTTTGTAATGCGAACCTGGAAAAATAATTTCTGTAACTATCTAGGGTGGCTTAGGCAATCAGGCCAGCATGTCCAGGGCACAGAAAATTTCTCTCGCACCTATTTGCCTGCAGTACTTGGTATATAGCATGGTTTTGTCTGAATCATTTGCTGTTGTGCCTCTATCTCTTTTTCATGCTGATTTCCCTAAAAGCAAGGCAGGTTTAATTTTATGTGACAACCTTTTCACACTCCGCCAACAAATTCGTTTCAGCCTTCTCTTCTGCAGGTAATATAACAACTATAATTTCATTCTGGAAGATAGGAGTACTCTTCTTTCCTTTTAGCTTCTGAGCAACAGCCTCTGAATATCTGTAAAATCAGCCAAGAAACATAGCTTGTAATCAGCTGACTTCCCTGCTGGATCTGAGGTCTATCATCTCCCTTGTCCTGTTCTCTCCCATATACTCCATCCTGTTTTTTGAGAAAGCAGAAGCAATGAAGTTGTCTGCTGAGGCAAAACTCTGTAGTCCTTTTCACCTTGTGAAAACTTGTAGCCATCGTGTTCGAGCAGGCTGGATTTTCATGCCGTGAGCATGTTGCTCTGTAATGAGCGGCTTAGCATGAATTACATGTAAAATGCTTCCTCAACCCCATGTCACAATTATGGCATCCAAAGATGCCCCAGTGCTGGATTTTAAAGCCTTGTTGTGAGCCTTGTCCTGTTCTTGTTGAGGAAGAGTGGAAGTGAAGATGAGCTGCCATTTTAAAATGCTTCTGCCTACTAAAAGAGAAGGGAAATCAATATTCTGTGCTATTGACTTCTATGCATGCAGTGTGTCCTTGTATTTGCTGGATGATAGACGTCACACTGTGCACAGTATTCCCAGGGGCTTTAACTTGCACTGGATCTATTGTTGCCAGTGTAGGTCATGGGCCAGCAGAGGCAGGCTGTATTACTTTTATGCCTGGGGCAGTATGAGGATGCTGCTATATGTAGTCCAAAAAACATGTATGTTTTACACATTTAAATTACACTAAATTAATGAATTATCTTTGAGGAGCTGAAAACACCACTGGCTGATCTGGAAAATGGGAAACCTAGCTGGTGGAAAACTTTCTGACCTCCAGAAAGCTACTTACGTTATCTAGAAGGGGTGCGTGTGTGTGTGATAAATTGGGGAAGAATCTGTGTTGTTATAAAGAATTTCTGTAAAATAATTTTAGCCCTTCCATTTTAGCTGTGGCAGTGCTTTCTGTGTATGAAAGTCACCCTTCTCTCTGCAAGATTAGGCACTTGTATTGTAACTTCATATGGATGCTGTCAGCTTAAAACCCGAGTGCACATTTGTTAACTTGTTGCATACTGAATTTTTTAACAGACCTGAAAGATCAAATACCGTCTTTCTGTGTGTTTTGGTTGGTCGTGTATTTGTGTGTATTCTGTTCTGCAGCTTCTGCTAAACCAACCAGTTGGTTTCTCTGAAGTGCCAGGAGGTTGGAGTTAAGAAAATGTGTCTCAAACATAGAAAATTGCAGTGATGTGTTTGAGTGGCTTCACCGGGGCTCTGTTTGACAGGGATGCTGCCTCCCCCAAAGTTCTGCCTTGCTGGTCACCTTGTGGGCTTGCCTAGCTAATTGCTCCAAGCTATTCAAACTCTGGTCAGGACAGAAGGCTATTTTTATTAATCTGTCATCACCCTCTGTTTTCATCTTCGCTGTGTCACTGGACTTGCCGCCCAGAGAGCCTCTGGCTGGGCCCTGCTGGGGTCCTGCCCCTTGGCGATGGCTGAGAGGAGGGCCTGCAAGCCCCACGGCAGGTCACAGGCTGCCTGAGGCTGTGGGGTACTGTAGCCATGGTCCAGCTTTGGAGAGCCATGAGCTGGCAAAGACTTGGGGCTGGTGTGGGCTCTGGCTCTGGGGACCCCCTTGTGCTGGAGGGGCCGGGGTGAGTGAGAGGGGGGAGGTGGTGAACCCTGGTGGCCTCCCCACTGGGATCCAGGACCCTGCAAAGGAGGTGCTTGGCCCTGCGCAGGAGCTCTCCCATCCCATGTGTGCGACACTGTGCTGACTCCTGTTGAAAACATGGTATTTTTAGGAGAAGGGGAAACCTGGGGGTGGGGAGGGCTGGGCCAGGCAGAAGGCCACCGTCACTGTGACAACAGGGCCAGAATTCCAGGAAGGAAGAGGGGCCGGATGGGCCTCCATCCCAGCCTCCGCCAGGCCGTGGAGCAGGGAGCCCATGGGCACTTCCCTGCTCCTGCAGGGGCAGCTGCCGGCGTCAGGCTCCCTGCAGCCAGAGCGTTGTGCCAGCAGTGGCCCCTCTGATTTTCTGTCCCTCAAAAGTGGCTTCAGTAAGTGGGTGTGGGAAGCCAGGGCCCTGCCAGCCAGCATGCGTCTTCCCCACTATCAAGGACAGTGGCATGCAGCATACTTGATGTGGTGTCTTTTATCAAAATCTCAGTCTTTTAGTCCCCAAATACACTTTAAAATAAAACAACACAACAAAAACCCACAACAAAAAAAAACCCCAAAGGGTAGCTAAGGAGTAAAATGTAAGTTCTGTTACTTGCGCCCCTGTGAGTACAGGTTGTTGATGTCAGGACACTTAACAAGGAAGCAAATAGATGGAAGTCCTTTGCTAGATGACATCTGTGCGTCTGGAAACTGACCAAAGCCAAGAAGCAAGTTTAATTGAAAGTGAAGACAGCTGAAGGGAAGTGTCCCATGCTATAGATTCAGTTATTGGAACTGCAGAGTGATTAGCAAGAGCTATATATCAAATTGGGATGTGTATCGAGGGAGTGGGGTGGCATTAACATCCATTTAAAAACTACTTCAGTTTTTCATTAATAATCAGTAATGCAGCCTTAGATGCTGCTTTTCACATTAATTTTATTTAATTTCCCACACAGTTTTGCATAGGGAGATGGCACACACAATTGAGAAGGCAGACTGAATGCATCAGATACACTTGGACAAAGAAATGGGTATTTCCTTTTTGTTTATATGCAATAATTTGTGAAAGTAAGGGTCTAATGACTCTAATTACCTGTTTTCTTGGTAGCTGATAATAAGATCAAGGCATTCATAATTTTGCTAGTGCTCTGCCACAGTTAAAGTACTAAAAAGCATTTTTCAAGACCCCTCTTCAGAACAGGGTTTCTATCTTTCCTGCCATACCAGAAGTGAAATCACTGGGCTGTAATTTCTGGGCTGGTGTTGGGATTTCTGTCTGGCTCGTGAGCTTTAGTTTTTCACAACTGTCGCTTTCAGATTAATAGCTTAGTTGCCAGTGTTTTCAGCCTATTTTGTTGGGTTTTTTTTTTTGGTAAACGTCTTATTCTCTGTGTTCTAGAAAAATGATTTCTGTTGTCTAGCACAAGTATCTGATAAATGTGTAGCTTGTGCTATTTCACCACTTGAAAATCCCATTTTGCTTTTGGGGGCAACAAGTAATTTCTTCTTGTCTTTATTTCGTTGTTGTGTTTAGTGGAGGGTTTCTGGCTTTCTGGACCTGGGGCTCTCCCTCACCCCTTCTGTCTAAGCCACCAGGCTGCTGTGCTGCTGGTAACTCCAGGGGGCAGCTGGAGCAGAGACAGATGAGCTGTTCTTGTGTTTTGCTGTTGTGGCTCAGAAGCCAGGAGGTGGTTGTGAAACTCGAAAGAATTGCATTAACTTCAATTTTTTCCAGCATCGTCAGGAAAGCAGGCACACCACAGATCCAGGGAAGAGATTGCTTGGTTGTGTTTCCAAGGTTGTCTTTGCAACTGAAAGGACTTGACGCTTCAAACTGAAGCTTGGATTCAGAAGGAATTGATTCCCCAGCTGGGGAAATGGGGATGAACTTACTAAGCTAACAGTTCCTACTAGCAGAGTTTTAATCTTCAGGCTTTAGGTTTAGTTCAGTTGTGAAGAAACAATTGCAAATCAGGCCTCACTGACTGTTGCATCTGGCAAAATGGTGAGTCTGTGATGTAAAATTAATTTATTCTGATGTTAAGTTAGGTCAAAGAGAATTATTGCCTCTTTAAGCTAAAATTTAGTTTTATTTTTAAGAAAAGGGGAGAGCACTTTCAGACCTTCCATTATGTGTTACAGCTGTGACATTTCCTCCAGAGGACTGACTCTACTCCAGTCCCCTGTGGCCTTTCATTAAGCTAACGGCACCTGAAGAGCAGACCACTTCTTTCTCGTGTCTGGTTTATTGACAATTCCTTGTGTTTTCAAGGCATGTGTAATTCAGCAACTTGTAAAATTTATCGAGTTGAGGGGTGTCAAAAAGCCCAGTGACCCCAAAGACTGGCTGTTCTGCTAGTGCAGGAGTGTCTCCTTTGCTCTTCAGGCATCTTCAAATGGCTGTACCATGTTTACCTTGTGATCTGAGATGGTACCTGTTGCAGTTTGTGGCAGACCTTACTATTGCAAATGCCAATGGAAAAGAACTTGTGTTGGCAAGGCTGGGAAATTAAAGAAGGGGGAAAATCTGAAGTAAAGAGAGAGGGTTAAAAGCATAGTGGTTTTGACTGAGTTGTGACTTTCATCCTGTTAAATCCAGTTGGCCAGCACAGAGACTATTACTATTACGCAATGCTGTCACATCCTACAGAAGTGTGGAAGCCCATGCGTGAGATGATCGATATGGTTTGGATAAAATCACAATATGTGTTGCAGAAAGCTGATGTACTGTATTAGCTTCTAGGTTTTTTTCTTTCCACTCTGAAGCAAATCACAAGTACCCGAGAAATGCCTTTCAGTGGTAAACAAAGTAATGAAACATCCCAGTGGCAGTTTGATTTGATTTTGCAGACTAGCGCTGCCTAACTCGATTTCTTTACGAATGTCTGGTTGCATGTTGGTATTGAAAGAGAAATGTAATTGGCAGGAGGGAGCCGCGAGAGACATAGTTATCTGGGGATTCCTTCTCCGACCAGGCTGCTGCCAGAAGGCAAGGTCCCTCTGTGTTTGTGGGCAGTGTATTTATCCACGTCAATCCTTCCCTCTCTCTCTTTTTGCTTCCATTTTGTGAGATTAGTTTTGTGCATGTGCAGGCAGAGGAGAAGAGTGAGCTGTATCCCTGGCCTCTGCTGCCTTAGATTGTCTGCTAACAGGGTTTTCTGTCTGGACGTTGCTGGACTGTCCTGCTCCAGTCGTAGGAATTTAATGCTTTCACTTCTTGCTCTGTTTAGTTTTCAACAAAAGCAAACTCCATATGGAATAATCATGCAACAGGCCCCAGATTCACCATTAGTGACCTGTAAAATTGGCAGCACTGGAGATTATTGGCGGGAGACGGTTTCCCTAGGCGCTTCCTGCCTTCTCTCAGAGAGTTAAGTTCAATTAGAGCAATGATACGCACAGCAGGGATTCTGCAAAGAGTTCAGTACTTGGTGGCAGTGTTGCTGTATGAAAGGCAGAGATATCTTTGGCCTTTTAGTGACCTTAATGCTCCAGCTGCTACCCTCTTTCTAACCTCTGCTCTCTTCAAACTCCCGTTTTCCTAATGCAACCTTCTTTGACCTCTTTTACCTTCTGATGCTACCATATCCCTGAAATATTTTTTAGTCTGCAGTTTATGGGGTTTGTCCTCCCAAAAAAACAAAGTGGAGATTGTTGGCTGTGGTTCCCCTGCCTTCAATTTTTCTTGTTTCTTTCTGACCTCTTACATACTGTGGACTGCCCTCAGATCTCTGTAACAGTCTTTCTCTTCACACTCTCGTGATTTGGTTCTACTTATGAAACCATTATGTTTCTGGAGGTGGTTTCTGGGCATCCAGGTCATTTGACTTCAGGAAATCCCACAAAGTTCAGTTTTTTGTCTCTTTTCTGCCACAGCCTTGTGGTGATAGTCCCTTTTGTTAGTCCCTGATGTGAAGAACATCATCTTCAAAATAACTGTTTTTCCTTTTTTCATGATAACTTTGTGCTTCTGTTCACTGCCAATATCTTTAGTATCTGCAGTGGTAACTTCTCCCTTCATTCCTTATTCTGTGTGGAAATCTTCCTAGTTTCCAAGGTGTTGAGACTGGCACATGAGCATGTTTGAGGTACTCACCTCACAGTACAAGTACTATTAAAAGCATACCTGGATTGATCTTTCAGGAGAAGACCACATCTCCCGATACAAAGTGGCTGTTTATGGCACTTAAGTTGGTAAACTGTAGTGTGTGGGAGAAACAGCAATCACAGTACTTTCTTATAATATGTACTTAAATTGGGAGAGAAAAGTGCTAGCTGTGCGCTTTCATCATGATATTGCCTGGGTTTTAATTAAGTTCACAGTTAAAACCCAGAAGCTTTTGGTGCTGTAGCTGTCGGTCTCTACTTGTGTCTTCCAGCTTCTGTGTCTTTCCTTCTGTTTCCATTTTAGTTGTGGAGTTTTATGCTTTACCTGCTTGCTGGCTATTAGTATTTTAGAAGAATGCATTCACAGGGTGGTCAACCTAATTAATTACTGTTAATCCTCAAAACTGGCTGCCAGAAGTTTTGTTGTCCTTGAAGCTCTCATACAGTGCACATTCCTGTAGCTTTAGCATGAGAGCCTGAGGAGAGGCTGGATGTTTCCTGGCAAGTTTCCACAGAGAATCCCCTGGGCAGAGGAAGAGAGAAAAGACGAATAAGAACTTAAAATAGCATTGCTAGTCCCTGTATGGCATTATTAGCACCTTGTTTTTTTAGCAGAAAGTTGTGTTAAAGTTTTCTTGAGTAAGCGGTGACATCGTGCCAGCGGCCACATGCCCTGTGTAGGGCAGAAGACTTCTCTGTAGGAGCTGGCCTGTTTAACCCAAATATCCCAGCACAAAATGTCTCAACAGAAGCTCTTTCTAAGGCCCGAAGCTGACTGAGACATATGATTGCTGTTAGCTGCAGGCCCAGAATATCTTAGGTTTTGACAATTTGGGATTGTTTTGCTGTGTTTTGTCAGGGTTTCCCCCTTAGGCCCCTCTTTCCCCCTCCTCCAAGAGCTGCTGGAGAAAATGCAGGGCTGACTTAGGAGTTTCTCCTTTTAAGCTATAACAAGAGATAGGAACAGACTTTAAAACTGGTTGTGGAGGGCAGCTGCCTCCTTTCCTCCTCCTAGCATTCTGCCGGGAGTTGTTCATGAATGTACAGGGATACCAGGGTGGAATTTAAATAGGCTTGTCTAGTTTAGTTTATCGTCCACCCAGGGAGGAAGATGCATGCGCAGGGCACGTGTGAGTGCCCTCTCCCCATTTTGAATAGTAGGTGTTGGAGGGAAGTAATAGAAAAGAATTTAAAAACCAGAAATAAAAAATCAGAAAGTATCATAAAGTATGTTGTCTTAATCCCCACTGCACTGCTAAAGTAGAGACAAGTCTGGGAATTTAATGGAGAAATTTCAGAAGTGTTGGAGGTTCACAGATTACTGCAGAACAGTGTGGCAGGGCTGCGAATAACACAAGGCATGTAGGCTCAGAGTCCCTTCTGGGGTGAAGAAAGAAACTCTAGAGGATTGATTTCCTGCTGGGAGTGCGTGACATGTTGTTTAGGCTTACCAGCATGATTGAAGTTACACTGACTGCTTTTTAAGTTCATGTTAAACTATTAGTATAGTTTTGAAAAGGAGAAAATTGACACTTTTATGGCTAATGTTTAGGGAAGCATTTCTTCAAGACTGGACAAGGTGGGCAGCAGCGTCTGTAATTTTATGTTCTGTGTTGTTTGGTTTTCATGATGGTAAATGAAGTTTGCATATAAAAACTATTTAGAAAATTACAAAAATTATACACAACTGAAATTACGAGGAGTAAGGTAGGATTAGTTTATCCTTATTTTATGGCTTTGATTTTTTTTTTTTTTTTTTTCCTTTTCCTTCTACACAATTTGGCATATGCAGTTGAAAATGAATCTTAGGTGTATTGGCTTACATGGAAAATAGGAAGTTAGCAGAATAATTTAATCTTAGCTCATTCTTCCCCTATTTCATGCACGTTCTTGTTTTTGGCTGAGTTAAGACAAATGTATAATTCCTTGGTTTCTGCTCCTTGTAAACACTACATTCATTCTTTGTTTTCTTGTCTTGCAGAACGAGCCTCTGACTTCAGGTTATCATGGATACCCAGCAAGAGACAATCAAGTAAGAGCCTGGTTGCCGTAAATGTGTGTGCGTGCTTCTCTGTACACTTACAGATGTTTTGTCTGACAGCTTCCTGGCTGTCTTGTTATGGAGTGGAAATGGTTTTGTTCTATTGTGGAGTGCTTGTGGAGATACATGTGGTAAATTGAATGTTTTTTATGGCCTCCAGCAGTATGTGGCATCGTGCCTGGTAAGGGGTTAAGCATGATCCACGTTACCAACTGCTCAGGAAATTCTTTCTTCTTAAAAATATCATAACTTAAAATCCCTGTCCTAAGCTCCCACTGTATCTTCTCAGTGTTAATGAATGTAGATGTTCAGTGCCAGTGCATGCTTGGCCCTGTTTTTTACTTATTGCTGTAATTCTATGATCTGGGGAAGAAAACGACACTTGAGGTTTTTTTGTGAGTGTCTGCTTTGCTGGTAGAGTAGGGAATAACATGTCTCGTTGCATTGTTTCTAGTATCTGTGAACTTGTCTTGCTTTCAAGTCCTGCAGGGCCCCTGCCCCTTGCTCTTATTCAGGATGTTCTCCTTCTACAGCAGTAGAAATTATACTGTTCAATGCATTGCATCCGTAAGTGTTCTCTTGCATCCTAGCAAAAGACAGAGAAATCCCAGTTGATGAATTTGCGCGACGGAAGGAGGAGATGCTTTGGAACAAATGAAATTAAATGGGTGGTAAGATAAACTGTCACACTTTAAATCTCCCTTCCTAGAATGTAGGGTTTTTTTCAGTGTTGCGCAGTGCTACTGCAAAGCAGAGTATGAACGAGTGTAACAGGAAATTAATATGCACGGAAAATCAAGAATGCAGCGCATTTCAGTAATGAGCAAATAACAAAACTAGAAACAGATTATTTTAATACTCTCAGGTACTGCTATATGAAGTAAGTGATTTTCATCATATCTTAATGAGGCCTGGGTATATGTAGCAACAGCTTAATGGGAGGTGTTTTTATGAAGGAAGTGCAGCATAGTGCAGCCTCAGCAACTGAAGAGCTTGAATCTTTGGTGCTTGTAACGTGTGTATGAATCCTCCATATAGGAGGAAATTATGCAGAATGTCTACTGGGATACATTAAACTGTTAATCAGCATAAATAAATATTACATGCTGGCATGCTGTGGGAGTTGTGTTCCTACTCTATCCAGGTTAAGTAAGGTATACTAGGTTGAGAGGCAGAGCCAGTCCCAGATCCTTAAAGCAGTTCGTATTTGTTTTCAACTCTTTCATTCTGATGGCACCCTCTGCAGCCTATTTTGCAGTTCACTGTACCCATTTAGGGATGTTTCCAGGTGGTCTTGATGTTTTGGTGACTACCAGTATGTCTTGCTTCACAGATTTTCTCATCCCTTAATTACTCTTCTGATTTGAAAGTCCAGAACTGCTGTTTCTGGGAGGTCACCAGATCAGTGGAGATGGGCACGAGAAGCTGTACAGCAGCCAGGGCATGAAATGAGAATTACAGCCTGGGCAGCCCTGGAGTGCTCTGTATGGGTGAGCACAGGAAGTGAGGTTTAGTAGCCAGTGTCCGTATGTATTTCAGATGGCAAATGGCTTTATGGAGATTTCTTAGTGGATAAACAGCTTCAGTTTAACTTGAGTGTTTTTATTTTGGCAAATACTTGTAAATATCTTTTTTGTCTGTTTGGGGTTTTTTTTCTGCTCTCAGTAACATCTTGATCTGTGGTAAGTGTTTGTCCTTCTGTCCTGCTTTTGGCCCTGAAGTAGCTTAAATTCAGGCCTCATTTTCACTAATGAGGCTTCAAGGCTTTTAGCTAATCTGATTGGGAGCCTCTAACATGACAGCATCAGAGAAAGAACTCCTCTGTGGCCTCAGAGTGGGACAGGTGCAGGAGAGATGGCAATAGCTGATCCATCACCTGCCTTTCTGCACTGAGAAAGGAGGAAGGAAGTGGCGTGGGAATATTTGTAGCAGTCCTGATTTGGTAACAAAGTATTGATGAGATTCAGGAACAATTGTGTCAGATTTCCTCAGATTAGGAGCTGGATTTGAGCTGGTGAGTGTAAGGCTCTATATCTTGCTCTTTCCCATTGCAGTTCTTTATTGTAAATGTTTATACTGTGCTTTTTACCACAATGTTTTCCTTAGCAAAAGTAGCAAAGTGGAGCTTTATTTTCAGGGCAACTTGTCCTGTGATGACTGTAGACCTGCTAGAGATTCTGTGGATATAACTTGCCCTTTCTTTCACCTTATGTAGCATCCTACTCCTTCCCTTGTTTGTATGTCCTTTTTGCTCCTTTAAGCTCTAAATGCCACTAATTGCTGGCTGCAAACCTTTCATTATGCTGTTTTTACACCCTCTAGTGGTTAAATCATACCCAGATGTTTCAGATTATTGTAGGTTTTTTCCCTGACAGTCAAAATATAAGATTGGCTTGAGTCCTCACTTTGGCCATTTGGGAATATTTAGGTCTGTAGTACAAAGTTTATTTTCTATCCTTTTCCAAATATTTAAGCATTTTCTCATCACCAAGCATATGCAGCAGCACTGAGGCAAATGAGATGCATTTACATCAAGGCTGTGTTCCTATTAATTCTGGTGTTGTGCAATTGCCTTGTGATAACCCGGAGCTTTGGGTTGTTGCACAGCCTCAGTGTTCCTCACCTGCTCTGCCAGAGTGTTGATTTACTGGATTTTTTGCAGTGATAGGGTCCGGGGAACATGTGCGCTAAATCATTATGGTGTAAGTTTGCCTAAAAAGAGAAAGCTTCCTGTTGCTGAAGTGTTGCACTATTGGCACTACGTTGCGGCTGTGTAAGGAGCTGAGGAGCTCTCTGGGTCTGTTCTCAAGAACTCGGTTTACTCTGTGGATGCACGTAGAGGAAGGGCAGGATGCCCCTCCTTTTCACCAGAGTTAGGCGGATAGCAGGAATGAAGCTCTCGCTGAAGGGAAAATACGGGAAGCATTAGTGTAACATTGTTAACTGAGATGAGAAGCAAGTCTCCAGCTGAGTAGAGCTTATTCTCTGGAGACTATGCAGTTCTTTATCTTTCTGTTGGGCCTGCCAATGAAACAGTGTTTCTTTTTTTGTAACATGAGCACCTGCCTAAAATGCAGTGAACCACGACTTCCTTGCTTCATTTCCCAAGCTGTGACAAACAGCTCTGAGGTACTATGAGCTGGTCTCAACATGGAAAATGACCGGTACCGCTATTCTGATGTAACTTTGACATATAGACAAACTCATCAAGAATAAATACTCTGCTTCCAGAAAGCTATTCCGTGCTAACTGTGCCAGCTCATTTTATATATAGTCAAGGCCTGTGTCATATTGCTCTAGTGCTTTTCATGTCCAAATATATTAGAAATGATATCTGAAATTTGTTTGAATGCTGAATACTGGCACTTCTGCGGCAGAATTTGGCAGCTGCACAGAATAATTTTTTTCCCCAACAGGAAGCAAAATGAGCAAGAACACCTTGTTTAGCTGCCACTGAAGGGAAGAGAGGAGGAGAAAGAGTTTATGGAAGTAGGAGATAATTGCACACACCAGAACTGGGTCTGGATGTTACAGTTATTACACCTCTTCTGTTATGGAAAGTGATCCTCAGCTATTACAACAGGTTAGAATGTTGGTTTGAACTCTCTTTTAAAAGCTTGTACCTCTGTGAGTACAGTTCTTAAATCAAACTGGGCCATTGGCTCTGTACTGATGTGGTGGAAACGTTGTTTCCTCTCGGAAATGACACTTCCTTCAACAGCTTAATTTTGGTGGCTGATTCTCCATCTGAGCACTCACCACCAGACCTGACCTGTTGTTCTCATGTATGTAAATGAGACTGCAGGCCAAGGTAGTGTGGGTGCCCATGGCAACTGCTAGGAACAGCTTTATCACTATCCCCTCGGTTTGAGTTCAAGCTTAAGGTTGAATGCTGTTAAATCCTCTCCAGTTGTCAGCCTGTTCCCCTGGGTCTTTACTCACTTGATGCATTGGAGTATCTGTTGGGGCATCATAGGCAGCAGGCGGCTGTGTGTACTCCCTGCCCCGGGGCCATGAGCTGCTCTTGGTGGATGGTGGCAGTGGCCGTCTGTGAGAACAGGAAGCTTTCCCTATTGCTTTTTTCCCCTGTTTGTTTTCTTTGCCCAGTCCCCCCCCTGATGTGGGGAGATCGGAAAGGAAGCCCTTTATCCTGAGATGTGAAGGGTGTGAGTGAGCTCCCATGGGGAGGCAGGACAGCAGGTCACCGGGCTTCCTGTTGGAGCTGGCTTATAGAGAGGCACTGGTGCCTCTGTTGGTGGCTGCTCCTGTTGGTGGTCTCTCCGCAGCATGCAGTGGAGATTTCTGCAGAGTTCAGAGGTGGAAGCCTCTGTCCTCTTGTCTGTGTGGTCTGAGGTTCCTTCACCTATCTTCCTTGTCTGCATCATGTGGATGAAGCGTGAATTTGGGGCTATTGTCACAACTTGATTAGCAGCTGAGTGGTTCAGTATGGATTAGGATATCCACAGAAATCTCTTGGTTTAGTATAAATGGACCAAGATGCTTTTGTCGTAAAACAAATAAAAAGTGACCTTCTGGAGGAAAATGGTCTGGCCACTTGTTTGTTTTTATTTGTGCCATGATTGCACCAGCCACAGTCTCTCTAGTGCCCTACTTTGTCAGTCTCGGAGACTGCCTGTCTCAAGAGTTTAAATCTGTAAGTGTTCCTGAAAAGCATTTTGGTTTTTAATTTGTTTTCCTGCTTGTAACTGACCATGAAAATAAACCCTCTAACATGTATGCTAACTGCCTTGGTAACCGGTGAGATTGTGGCAATGGAAGTGTTAAATTATTCAGGAGCTAGAGGGGGTTGTTTTGGGGTTTTGGTTTGTTTGTTGCTTACACTTTTGGTTTGAATAGAGTGTATTTGATACAAAGCTTAAACTGAGAGACAGAGGGAGGGAGAAAGGCCTTAAACAAAGTTTTAACACCCTACTCCTTGAGTGAACAGCCACGATGAAGATCAGGAAGTGTCTGAGCTCCTCCATATGAAATGGAGAAGACCAGGCTGGCTGTTCCTTCTGCTTCTGAGGAGTGCCTCTTTCCCCTCAAGCTAATGAGGGGAAACTGTTCTAAACATCTTCGTTATGTTTAAAATGAGGTAAATTAAGGTTAAGACTGCCAAATCTTTTGCTTCCTGGCTTCCACAGCCTCTCTTCAGGCAAGCAGTTAAAGATTTCCGCTCTATACTAGACAGGTCTGAAGTGATGTTCTGTTACTGACTGAACTGCAATGTCCCATAGAAAATAACGAGCTTCACTTCAGAGAATGCAGTCTGGGCAGAAATGTCCAACATATTCTGGAGATGGGAAGCATCTGTGAGGCAGTTGCACACAGAGGGTTTCAAGGGTTTGTAGTGGGATAACTGCTGGGGGAGTTACCTTTTAGCACCTAGGCTGTGAAGGATGTGGGACAGTTGTGTTATGGAAAGGCATTTAACACTGCAGGAGGGGAGAAGTTTGAGAAATCCTTTACTAGGTTACATCCAACGCTTTGTAACTCTCGGCACATTCAGAAGGTAAAAAAGTGTTGATAGAGTAGAGGGAGTTAAGTTAAAAGCAATGTAAATCATGATATCTGAGAAGTAAAACAGAGAACAGGGTGTTTAGCTAAAAATTGAAGGAGTTCAAACAATTATGGATGAGTTGGAAGAGGAAAGATAAGATCCACTGAGACTAACCTAGTAATACTTCTCCCCTGAATCCAGAACTGTCTTGGTAAGACACTTGATTGATCACTTGGAGCACAGAGTGGTTCCTTGTTTTTTCAAGCCTAACCTGCATCCCTAAAACTGCAGGAAAGATTCAGGAACTGGGATTAGAAAAACTTACGGAGCATCCATCACTCAAAGTAAGCCTGTTATAAATTTCTTTTAATATATAAATTTATAATTTCTGAAATTTCCCTCTGAACCAAGTCGCTGTGCTTATATTGGCCACATTCCCCCAAATCCCTCCTTTCCTTTCTGTTTAGCTAATTACCTACCATCATAGCCCTTGAATAATGCAAGAAGCACAGTGTCTTGCAGTTGACACAAGTCTTGCAAACAGATAACTCTGGCTGTGTATTTATTTCCCTTTTCCCTCATGTCTGCTGCCTTTCCAGCCTCTCTGAGTACAAGGCAGGGAATCTTTTCCTTACAGAACTTGAACGCCTTTCATAAACACCTTTGGTGAGCTTCATACAAACGCTTGCCTCGCTGTTACTCAATAAGAAGAGAGGAAAAAATAACCATGTGGAGAAAAGTTGATTCAGATATATTGGAGGACTTCCTGACAGTAAGTTCCTTCAGTCCTATAAAGAGTTTCTCAGGGGAAGTAATGATTACCTTGCTGATGAATAGTCCAGCCAGAGCTGTGGGGTTGTAAGGCGTTGGCAGGAAATGGGCTGGATGATGTAATACAAATTCCTTTCGTGTTTGAGTCCTGATTCCAGCAATTTCTCATCTCTGCTTGGGGTTAGAGAGGAGATGTGGGTCATCCTTCTTGGGAGAGGACCAGACCACTTTTTCTCCTGCGATGTGCTTTTTGACCGTTGAAGCGTTATGATGTCTGTGAGAGTCTTAGAGATTCCCCAGCCCCCCAGTTAATTGGCAAGAGGGGGACAGCATCTTGTTTAGATTTCACCTTCTGAAATTATGGCAGTGCTAGTGAGCATGGCATGTGTGTTAGGAGTATGTGAAACAATCGCTTGGAGGACCAAAACCAAATGCTGCAGCGAAAGCAACCTGTTGGTGGATATTATATCCTATTGAGGACATGAAGGTGGCTCTTCTGGGTCAGACAGAAGGTCTCTGCCTTCCAGTGTCCTGGCTCTGACAGTGTCTAACAGCAAGTACTTAAAGCAGAGGGAGCAGCGCCAAGATTTGGTGATACTTCCCCTCCTCGGTACTCTTGAAGCAATCCCGTGGCTTTGGGATTTCCTGGCCGTAGTGGTGTTGGTTTTTTTTTAAATTATTATTTTAAAAGTCATTTTTGGCCATCATGCCCTGCCCTGGTGCGCCGGGGAGAGTCCGGAGAGGAGGAGGAGGGTGCGGGGGGAAAGGGTGGCTGCGTGGGGCAGCCCTGCCGTGGCTGCTGGGGCCGGTGGTGTGGCTCTGGCGGCGGGCTGCCAGGAGAGGGCAGGCGGTGCACGGCCAGCGCTCGCCGCCCCGCCCCGCCGGTGCGGGGGCGCGGTGCGGGGCGGCCCCCTCTGCTCCCTCCCCGCAGCCTCTGAGGCTGTCGCCTAGCATGAAACTCTGGCCGTCGCCGTGCGGCTGGAAGGGCTGAAGGTGTAGGGAGAGAAGGGAAAGGGGGTTCGGCCTCTTCTGCCGCGTGAGCATTTGGGGGTGACTTCTCTAAGTTTCTGCAATGACCATCCTCAACAAGGGCAGTTGTGTTTAAAGAGCTGGGGAGAGGCTGTGTCACTGCCTGATCTCAGGGCACAGAGCATCCAGGGAGGGCTGCTACAGGCCCTGGTGCCCCTACACAGAGCCTGCTTAGGCATTTGATTCTTCAAAGAGGCATGGAGGAAAAGATTTTGGTAATGCAAGTCTTTGCTCTGTTCCAAAATGTCACAGGGGTGAGCAGAGGGGAAATGCAAGAGGGATGTTTGAGAAGGAGTGCTGGTAATAGAGTTGCTTTTAGAGGAGACCCTGAGCAGACAACCTGTGGCACTTCCCCGGCTTAAGCAGGCTCCTGGCCTGAGCTCATTTTATCAAAAGGCATGTGCGCTGTACAGGATGGCTTCTGCTTAGAGGGCAGTGCAAGATGGATGCATGCTAATGGTGAGGGTTCAGGGATGTCCTCCTTCAGGCCTGTTGAGGCTGTGCTTGAGTGATTTGTTGTCTCCAGCGTGTATTCTGCATATCATGAAACTGCACAGCTTTCAAGTGAATGAAGACAGTGTGTGTGTGTGAATAAATATTCCTTCATCCTGTTGTGTGTGGGGTTTTTTGTTTCTTTGTTTGTTGAGTTTTTTTTGGTTGTTTTTTTTTTTTTTTTTCAAAAGGATGCCACAGATCCCAAGAAATACAACTGGTCAGTGTAATTACAGAACCTGGAAAGATGCTGAAAAAGATCAGATGCTTATGGTCAGATCCTTTACTAAAGGAAATTAAGGCAACAACAGACATACATTGCTAATTTTGAAGGACCAATCACGTCAGATCAATTTCATGTTCTCCTCTGACATGGCAGCAGGCCTGGCAGATGGAGAAAGCTACTGGCTTTGGACCTAGTCCTGCATGACTTTTACATAAACTAGGCAAATGAAAGGTGAAATTAAGAAAGGGCTGAGCACCTCATTGGAAAACCGTATTTGGAGTAATTATGTCATGCTTTTCTGTGTGTGTGTGAGCTGGAGTCTTAACATGGTTTGCCCTGTCTGCTCTGCTCTTCTGTATTGTTCATCAAGCATCAGGGTAATGAAACAGTGACTGGATATATGTATGTGGAGGGGCTGGCAACCTTTGGAAGATAGGATTAGATGTCAGAAAAATCACAGTAAATTTCAGAAATGGCCTGTAATCAAAAAATGTGAAATTAAACAAAACCAAGCTGTATTAACAAAAGGAACTGTATATGCAGTATAAAACGGAGAATAGCTAGCTAAGCAGTAACATCGAAGGAAAGATCTGGGGTAATGGGAGATCACAAAAAACAGCACCACATATTCAGTTTGTTATCTTGAAAACCCGGAATGCATTTCCAGGTGTGTCGAGTAACTGCAGGAGGTAGTTACTCTTCAGAGCCCAGCACAGTGAGTGGAACACTGTAGCTAGTTTTAGGCACTTCAGAAGAGATACAGACAGAATCTGGAAAAAGTCCAGGAAGAACAAGAAAAGGAGGCTCTGAGAGCCTGACATAGGAGGAAAATATTGAGCTTGTTTTTTCTTTAAAAAATGAGTAGAGAAGGATAGAGAATGAGGATCCACTATTTACTATGTCCGTTGAAGGCAGCTTAATTTGTATAAGGAAGGCTTAAATTGGGTATTACAGTGTAAAACAGCATTTTCTGATTCAATGTAGTGAAGCACTGGCTTGGTAATTTAGGGGACCAGAGTTCCTGTTTCTGGGAGTCTGTAATAACAAGTTAGGCAATTCCTGATAGATGTTTGTCTAAACATGCTCTATGCTGCCTCTGAGCATGGAGGATCTCATCTCCCCTGCCCTGTACTTCTGTTATTCTGTGACAGTCAAAAGCTAGTTGTTACCATCTACATAATTCCACAGCCGACTGCTGTTGTCTGGGGCCTTTCTCTTTTTTTTTGGTGTGTCTAAATGGTAAGATAGGAGGCTTTTCTGCTCCTGTATGATCTTAAGAGTGCCAGAGATCCTTTCTTTGTGACAGCTGTCTCATAGGTCTGTTTCTTCCTGAGCTTGCTTATTACTCAAAGGGTGCGAGGTGTTCAGCATCTCTGAGTCAGTCCTTCCCTCTGTCTCACAGTAATAGCATGTATCATGTATGAACCTTGGAGCTGTTTGATATCGTGATTTCACTTTAAGCTCTCTGGCCAAATCTCCATTTTGAGCATGCTAGAGGAGAGGGTTTTTTGTTTGCTTGTTTTCTTTGTTTTATTTTTATTTTTTTTAAGTTAACATAAACACTTCCTTGCTATCCTACCTGCAACTCCCCTTGCATGAAGAAAGGACTGAGAGAATTCAGCAGGAGCATTTCCTCAGCCTGGGCAGGGAGCGTGCTTCTGCCTGCCTGCCACTGGGATCTGCTGTGGGAGGGCAGCCTGCGTGCGTTACGCCGAGTACAGTAACTGCTTCACTGCCCCACTCGCGCCGGCTGCTTCAGCAGGACCCTGAGTAAATGAATGGGATCGCTTTCTGTTCTGCTGAGTTCTCCTGCATGGTGAGTGAGCAGTTATGCATTGGCTGGGGAAGGATGCTGCGTGCAAACAGACTTCCTCAGCAAGCTACGGAGATGCTCCGGAGAATAGCTGGTGGATAGAAGATGGTTTCATTCCTTTCAATATTAAGGGAGAGGTATTTCCAGCAGTAGCATAATGTTGCTCAGAGCAGGCATTTGCCAGATGGTTTCAGCTCCCCCGAGGCTTTGGGATGGGAAAGGGAAAGGGCCAGGAACACACTTTTGATTCATTCCATTAGTAGATTAATTGGCACTGTCCTGGCTTAATAAGTCTCTTAGATTTCCCAGTGGAAATGGTGCATGTAATTCTGCCCAGGTCACGCTCTGCACACCTGTGTTGAAGCTTTCACAGCAAGAAGCTATGCTGCTGCAGGCAACATCTGCAAAACAAGTCTTGGAGAGGGGGGAAAAGGGGGAGGTTTTTTTTGGTGGGAGGAGAGGTGAGAGGAAATCTTTTTAATAAGTACTGCTAAATAATGGTAGTGGAAGCAAGAGGGTTGTGAGAACATGCTTGAATTCTTCTGCCATTTTGGTGGGGGGTGTATTTAAAAATCTTACAGTGGTAATTTGACGTTATGAAGCTTTTTTCTTCCCCCCCTCAATCTGTATTAATTGTTGGCTAGATTGTGTTTTCCAGGAAGTCTGTGATTAGAGGACAAGGGTGCT
The DNA here is from genome assembly GCA_028020825.1 of Podargus strigoides. Classification (NCBI taxonomy): domain Eukaryota; kingdom Metazoa; phylum Chordata; class Aves; order Caprimulgiformes; family Podargidae; genus Podargus; species Podargus strigoides. Next base: position 114,004,935 of record CM051663.1, on the reverse strand, counting down.
CTTCCTGATAAAGGTCAGAGGCTGCTGTCTCAAGAGGCTGGCAATAAAATGAAGAGAAATGTCTCACCAATTTTAGCTGAAAACCTGAGCAGATGCTGTGCTGCTCTTTACTTAGGGGGGGCTGTCCCCCATGACCTGTCTCTTCCCGCCTCTCTTTCCAAAGGCCAGCCAATTGTTGGGGAGTGGATTTAGTTGCTGCTGCCGCCCACATAGGAAAAGGTTTGTAGCTCTTGGCAGTTTTAGCAGGAATCTGCATTTTTAACTCTTGTGGTGCCTGTGGATTGCGATGAGTTGTGCTCAGATGTCACAGCAGCACTGAACTGTGCTTGCTGCCAGATCTGATAAAAGTTTACCAGTAGGATTGCATCTAATGAGAACCGTTCTTCTATGAGAAATTTCTTCATAGTTGTTTTTTATTCAGGAGAGACTTCAGTACTGCTAGCAATCACATCCTCCTCGCCTTTTCTGGTCCGTCATTCCCAATACAACTGGAGAGCACAGGCAAACCTTTCTTACAGGTCAGGAGGACAGCAGTGGCTAGCATTGGCAACGGTTTGATTGTCATCTCTATTTCTGGGGCACCTGTCGCCCTGGCTCCTCACCAGAGTCTCTCTAAGCTAAAACAGTGCTTCTCAATTCCAAGTGCTTGAAGAACATCTTGTTTTCCAACCATTTGTGGCAGCTAGCTCCAATCATTTCAGAGTCTGTAGGAAGACTGACAGGGGCCAAAGGAGTAAATGTCATGAGACTCCAGCGCTTTCTGTTGAAAGCTGAGATAGAGATATTTTACATCCTGCAGTATATGTAGCTGGATTTAGGCTCTTTGGTATTTCCAGTAGAATGGCATTTCAGAACTGGGAGCTGAACTCTTGACAGCAGTGTTGTCCCCAGTTGCTGCCAACTTCGCCCCAGACAGAGAACTGCTGTATTTCTTGAGCAGCTGCTGCTGTGGAACAGAGCACGGGAAGAGTGCTAGTCTATGAAATAATTTGAAATATACTGGCAAAATAGACAGATAGAGCCAGCCTTCTGAATTTCACTCAAGAATTAATCTAATCACTGTGTAATATGTTCTTACTGGTCTATCCTACCTAAAGGGCAAACTTAACTACATTAGGCACAATTTGGAGCATTTGATTTCCTTCAGACTTAGAATTAGGATACAGCTGACTATCCATGTACGTATTTTGAGGTTTCTGGGCATATGTAATCCAGTTTGTAGTGACATTAGCATTAGATAACCATAGCAGGGCCTTTATCTGAAAGGAAACATGCCTTCTTTGGGTCATACAAGGATGAAAAAAGATTGTTCTGGTCACTGTTGCTTTCTGGGAATTTGGGAATGGGGAGGAATTTTATATATTGTTGTTGCTGGCTGCTTTTTTACCAAACCAAGTAGCTTCTGCAGTGGGTACAGTAGTTGTCAGACAGTATGGCTACACTTCAAAACTTAAATTTGGATTGAGATGAGAATGTATCGCGTAGGACCTAGGGCATGATAACTGCCCTTATTGACTGGCCATAGCTACTTCATACCATTCATCTCATGTAAACCAAATGTGAGGGAGCTGCTACTCATTCAATTTGTCTGTCTTAGAAAGGGATTGGGAGAGTAAGGAAGTTGCAATCAATCTTTAATGGAAGAGTCTAATTTTGCCAGGATTTGATCAGAAAAGGCATCAGAATGGAATTGTAGTACTGTATATTTTTCTTTTTCATGGCAGGGTGTGGGGGAAAGAAGGGAAGGTGGAACAGCCTTGATCTGAGCTTAGCTGAAGGTATTTGACGGTCACAATATATTTGTACCCACAGACTGCAGTGATGCTGAAGATCAGATCTATAGCTGGTCTGCTTCTATGAGAGCCAAAATCCTCCTGATGCAAGTACATTGGCTGACAAAAGTGCCAAGAAACACATCTGAATTTGTTAGAACATCCCATGTTACAAACTCTGGATGTTTCCAATACTCACTGCATGTGAGACCTGCAGAATGGCAAATGCGTTATTAAAAGATATAGGTAGGTATCCATCCACATGCCTCTTTGGAAGTCTGTTGTGGTTTAACCCCAGCCAGCAACTAAGTACCACACAGCTACTCACTTACTCCCCACCCTCAGTGGGAAGAGAATTGGAAGGGTAAAAGTGAGAAAACTCATGGGTTGAGATAAGAACTGTTTAAGAATAGAAATGAAATAACAATAACAATAATAATGATGATGAAAAGGAAAATAACAGAGAGAAATAAAACCCAGGACAGACAAGTAATGCAAGTGAAAACAACTGCTCACCACCAACTGACTGATGCCCAGCCAGACCCTGAGCCACACACCCCCTGCCTACCTCCCCCCTTGTTTTATTGCTGAGCATGATCTCATGGTGTGGAATATCCCTTTGGCTAGTTGGGGTCAGCTGTCCCAATTGTGTCCCCTCCCAACTCCTTGTGCACCCCCAGCCCACTCACTGGTGGGGTGGTGTGAGGAGCAAAAAAGGCCTTGACTCTGTGAGCACTGCTCAGCAATAATGAAAACATCCCTGGTGTTATCAACACTGTTTACAGCACAAATCTAAAACACAGCTCCATACTAGCTACTATGAAGAAAATAAACGCTATCCCAGCCAAAACCAGCACAAAGTCTCATATTAAATATATATAGTAAAAAGACTGAAGAATGGACTATCTTTGCTTAAAAAGCAGGAAACAAGTAGTGCAGTTAGTCTTTACATATACACACTCTTCTGAATTGTGTTATGCTCATAATTTCACGAGGAACCAGTCAGATGGGGGGAGCTGTTTGCTGCAGCCATGAGAATAATCCAGCTAGACGGTGGTGGCACAAGTACGGTTAAGGACCACTTTACTCAGAATGAGATCAGAAGCAGAATTGCCTTTTCTGACAACTGACCTTTGCTGATCATTGTGAATTGAAGTTAGGGATATTGTATTTTATAACTAAATTTTTCCAGTAGCATTTCTGTCCTCTTCCTCTATATTTTGTACCTATTTGTGCCTCGTGTCTTATGCTTTATTAATGCCTTTTACATTTGAACAGTCTGCTGTTCCTGTATGTGGTTTGACAACTGCCAATACCCCTGTTGAAATACTTTACTTTTAGTTCTGTTAATGGCGATTTCACCTGGATTTTCTTACTACTGTTACATAATGGAAGTAACTGCAGTGCCCTGACACGTGTGTTTGGTCTCTTTCCACCCATGCTTACTTATCTCAGGGTGATGCTGTGTTCCACCAAAATCTTTTAGCAATTTAGTTTTGTTGTTTCTCAGGAGATGTCGTTCAGTGTTTTATCGGTGTTGCCTCTTGATTAGCCAGAGTCATTCCTTTCTTCTTTGCTGGTTATATACTTGTGTCATTTCTCAAATTGAAGCATATTTCAGGCGTTCAGCTAACAAAAACATCGAAGATTTAAGATATTTTGTCTTCATTAGGTATGTAAGGCTTCTAGGTAATGTCACAGATTATTTTTCTTTGCAGAGGGTCAAATGAAAGAATGTTATTTGAATAACAGAAGAAATAAAGCAGCTGTGACAAAGATTAAAAAAAATGTGCACAATGTAGTATTTGTTAAGCTGATTTCTTCCCTCTCATAGGTGTATTTGCAGTCTGTTTCTGGAGTTTCTTTGTCTTTGAGTCTTTCTAAGTTGGACTGAATGCATTTTATACTCTTAAAAAGGGATTTTAAAACCCAGTCTTTAAACCAGCTGACACAGCATAGCATTTTATTCTTGTCTCTAGCAACTTTACTATGCCAGGATTTGTAAACTGCTTTCTACAATGTGGTAAATTAGATCTCAGCAGTACAGGGCCTATGTAGATAAATATAGTACCCATTATACCTTGATACAGTTGTATTGCCTAGGAAATTACTTCTGTTACTGAAAAGGAATTTGCTCAGGGCAAGAGAGTATCTATTACTTCTTGAATAACTTGCTAACATCGTTAACCTTCGTTTGCACAAACAAGCCAGAAGGAATCCCCTTCTGCAGGATGGTATTGTCTTCTGTCTGTATTCCCCTTTATGAGCAGCAGGCCTAAGCAAAAGGTTCAGCATATTAATAAACCCCTGTGTGGTCCAAGGAAGGGAGCTTTGCCCTGTCTTCTCCTTTCCCTGCTGTTGCAGTACTCTGATCTTCATATCCTTTCTTAATCTGCTGGGTTGTTGCTGTGCTAATGAATCACAGAATCACAGAATTTTAGGGATTGGAAGGGACCTCAAATGATCATCTAGTCCAGTCCCCCTGCCGGAGCAGGAACACCTAGATCAGGTCACACAGGAACGCATCCAGGCGGGTTTTGAATGTCTCCAGAGAAGGAGACTCCACAACCTCTCTGGGCAGCCTGTTCCAGTGCTCTGTTACCCTCACTGTGAAGAAGTTCTTTCTCATATTTATGTGGAACCTCCCATGTTCCAGCTTGCACCCGTTGCCCCTTGTCCTATCACTGAATGTCACTGAGAAGAGCCTGGCTCCATCCTCATGACACTCACCCTTTACATATTTATAGACATTAATAAGGTCACCCCTCAGTCTCCTCCAAGCTAAAGAGACCCAGCTCCTTCAGCCTTTCCTCATAAGGGAGATGTTCCACACCCTTAATCATCTTTGTGGCTCTGCGCTGGACTCTCTCAAGCAGTTCCCTGTCCTTCTTGAAGTGGGGGGCCCAGAACTGGACACAATATTCCAGATGCAGCCTCACCAGGGCAGAGTAGAGGGGGAGGAGAACCTCTCTTGACGTACTAACCACACCCCTTCTCATACACCCCAGGATGCCATTGGCCTTCTTGGCCACAAGGGCACATTGCTGGCTCATGGTCATCCTGCTGTCCACCAGGACCCCCAAGTCCCTTTCCCCTATGCTGCTCTCCAACAGGTCAGTCCCCAACTTATACTGGCACATGGGGCTGTTCTTACCCAGATGCAGGACTCTACACTCGCCCTTGTTATATTTCATTACATTTCTCCCCGCCCAACTCTCCAGCCTGTCTAGGTCTCTCTGAATGGCAGCACAGCCTTCTGGTGTGTCAGCCACTCCTCCCAGTTTGGTGTCATCAGCAAACTTGCTGACAGAGCACTCTATTCCCTCATCCAAATCATTGATGAATATATTGAATAGTACTGGTCCCAGTACTGACCCTTGAGGGACTCCACTAGATACAGGCCTCCAACTAGACTCTGTCCCATTGACCACAACTCTCTGGCTTCTTTCCTTCGTCCAGTTCACAATCTACCCCACTACCCGATCATCCAGGCCACACTTCCTCAGTTTAGCTGCGAGGATGCTGTGGGAGACTGTGACAAACACTTTACTGAAATCAAGATAGACCACATCCACTGCTTTACCATCATCTGTCCACTGGGTTATGTCCTCATAAAAGGCTATCAGGTTGGTTAAGCATGACTTCCCCTTGGTGAATTGTTGATGCAGTACAGCCACTTGAAGTGTTAAGCATGGAGACAAAAAATGGTGTAATGATGCTGTAGCTCCATTGATGAGATATTTGAAGCCGTTTCTTGCCACCTGAAGTCTCACACCTTGAACAGAGTAACACTTGGATGCCATCAGTTCATCCTGTGGTATAGGTTTCCTTGTGAACTATAGAGAGATGAGCTGCTGAAGTAGGAGCTGAGTTGCATTTTCTTATTTATGGCTTCCTCTTCAAAATCTGTAACCAAATAAATACCCTCTTTAGCACTTTAGGGCAGAGAAAAATCTTTCTGCCCTTTATCTGTTCAACTTGATACTGTATTCCTGATTAGACACTAAAAATAGACTTTTACTGGAGTTTGATACTGTGTAATACGTTCTGCTACTTCATGGAAAAATTGAAGGGGGACCAAACTTTGTTCTGTGGACATAACTAGTGAAGATACTGAGACAGCTATTTTTTAACTAAACTTAAAAAAATAAAGATTTAAATAACAGCATTAGAGCTTATGCTGATCCCCTCTTACAAGTATCTAAATATATTTGCTATGTGACAATTCAGTATGGACTTCAAACTAGGTCCAGGTATAACAGAATGGAGAAGATATAGCTTGAAAATTAAGTCTAGGGTGGCAACACAGCTGCAGAGATGCTTTTTCTTCTGCAGACCTTAAGCTTTTTAGCTTCTCTTCAGAAAGTGTTGGACCACAGTAAGGCTGACAGGTGTAATTAATGGAAATGGCCACTTGGCTGCCTAAACTCATGTTTGCTATGTCCTGGAAGCAGTTGCATCATCATTTCATTTCTGCAGAGGAATGCCCAAACCAGTATACTGCAGCTGTTAGAAATCCTTACATCTAAATGTTTGTGTGCTCTTGAATATCTAACTTTGAATTCTCTGGCTTCACAATTTAGTTTCGTTGATGTGGGTGTTCTTGGTTTTAATTTAAATATGTATTTTTGGCTGGGAACACATTTTCAACACATTTTCAGCAATGTACCTCTTCTAGTTACTGAGATTATTGCGGTTCTTATGAAGGATTGACGGTGCCTTCCAGAATAGTGCTCTTGAGCATACTTGTGAGGAGAGGAAAATCCCAAACAAAGTCTAAAAAGCTCTTAGTTTCCTTTTTTTTTTTCCCCCCCTTTTTTTTTTTTTTAATGTACTTGAACTATAAGCCTGTGAATTGAGACCTTCTGAAGTTTATTTAAAGACATAATTAATATGTGAAGTCAATAGCAGGACAGTCCCTGTAAACTGTTGGTTTTGTTTGCATGTCAATGTGTTTTATTGTTTCAGGCTTTCTGCGTTTTGTGGAAGATAAACTAGCCCTTGATAGTTTGCTATTAAATAAGTAATCTCTTTTCAGAAGCCTCTTGCTGTGTAGCTCAACCATACCTGCAGGAGAGAGAACAGGGAATCCAGTTTTCCAGCAATGAAATGAGTTGCTTTGTAACAAAATGTCTTTTTTTCTTGTAGTATGCCAATGTTTGGCTTATTTGCTTGGCAAAACATCTGAAGGGGATTGTGGGATTTTTCTGGATGATTTATTGTATGCACTTTGTATTCTTCTTGCTTCCTTTCACAAACAGGATAATGCAGAAAGAGGCTTGCTGGAGTCCTTTAGGATGTTGAGAGGAACTCTACCTTGTGGTTCAGAAACTCTGATAATCAGAGATAATGCCAGGATCCTGAGTGGAGGGAGACTTTGCAAATGAGCGGTACTCTGCCACCAGGGTAGTCTTCAGCAGCACCCAAAGGCGTAAACCAACCTCAAAGAAGATCCTCTTATCTCCATAGGAACTGCTTGTGTGCCCAGGGCTGCCTTCTGTGCTTCTCCCCAGATAGCTTCCAGCCCCATTTCTAATCTTCTCTAAATAAACCAAAACAATAAACAAAACATCACCCAACCAAACCAAGTAAAAAAAAAAAAACCAAGACACCAGGCATACCCAAGCCCCACAGCTAGTGGGAGTCTGGTTACCCTGTTCTCTGGCTGGGACGTTCTGTTGGAGTCAGACAAGCCATGGGAAGCAGTCATCATGTCAGAGGAATTTCCCTCTGAACGCCGCAGAGTATGTCTCCCTTCCCATCTCCAGTCAGACCTTTTGTAGATGTTCCTTGAAATGTTTATCATGGTGGAACAATGATTGAGTCTTCATCCTCAGTCAAAATCCAGCTTCTGCATAAAATGTGAAAGCTCAGTCTGGATTTTGACTGTGTGAGCAACTGCTTTCTTTTGGTTTGAAATGAAATCTCCCGCTTCAGCCTGCCCCAACCTCAGAGTACCTCCCGTCCTGCTTTTCAGCCAAGGAAAACTGCATAGTGAAGAGGAACACATAGATTCAACAGCACTTAGTAACCATAAAAGAATTGCATATTTTTTTAGAGTTCAGGCTGTTTTTTAAAAACAATTTTACAGTTTTGTTTTACGGGAGAGGTTGCCAGGAAGTCTTATTATCATCAGGAGTAGATATTTTTATGGTCAGCATTTTTCATGTATCCAGACACTCTCCTAGATGTGTTCAGGTGCACAGTGTAATTTGTGTGCCCTACCTGAGGCCTTCCGCCTGCATCTTTGTTCCGCTAAACCTCCCGTTACCAGTCCCCACTTCATTTTTCGCATTGCTCAGCATTGAGACGTTATTTTAGCTCTCATTAGTGGAACAGTTCCAACGTGGGTGCTTCTAGGAAAATTCAGATGATGTGAAAATTGGTATTGGTGGCTTCACCGTTAGCACTGCTTTCCTCATGCAGTCTTCTGGTGTTGACAGAGGTATAATCTTTTGGCCGAGCTTAGCTAGCAGCAGCAGGGCTTTAATAATACGGGCCTCAACAAACACCTACATTTGGGGATGTCATTGCATCACAGTTGTACTTTTGGCTTTACAGCAGGTTATTGTTAGTACTGTAGTTAGGGCTTATTAGAGCTGCAAATGCAGGTCATGCAGTTTGATGCAGACTGCAAGCCTTCCTAAATGTCCACATCTGAGTATGTTCACAGCTGTAGTTTGGATAGACCCTTCTCTTTGTAAGCTCAAGCTAGATAAGAGGACAACAGTGCTGTTTGTTGGGTAGCTGTTGGAACATCTTCCTTAGTTACCACTGGAATGGAAAGCATTTTGTTATCACACACTGCAACAGCTGACTTCTATCCAAATATAGAACTGAAATACCTATTGAATGGGTTGGCTCTTTCTTCAATATTGGGGATATTTCTACCTTTTCCTCATAGTAGCAGGTCAGTGTGGTTGCTGGGGTTGCTGTTCTTGAGAAGCTTTGAAAAGTTCATTATTGTCTTCCAGCTCTGGCTGTGGATTTTGCCTCCAGTTGTTAGCACTTCCTTGTAATTTTCAACCCCCCACCCCTTCCTAATTTCCTTTTGTTTCCTTCTCTCAGCTTTTACATTTTTTCACTTTCTAGAATATGTTCAAGTGTGGGGACGTGACAGGGAAGCCCAATAAGCAATCTGTCTGCCCAGGAAAAATATGCCAGTGTACCTCTGGTCCCACTCAAGTGCTGAGTATGTACGTAGATACACTGGTTTGGTCTCTGTTCTCCTTCTGTATATCCAAATGTGATTGTCACAATCCTTGTTACCTAAGATACTGCTAATTTCTATTTTTACAACTGATTGCTCTTTTCTGTTGAGGTGGAATCTAATATGGGATTGCTCGTTTTCAGAGTAACACTTCTTGAACTAAAAAATTCTTTTCTGTAATTTAGAAATTTTGAGGGTGTTCTTTGGCATTAACCCCTCGATGCCTCCTGCAAGGGTCGCTCTGTTTGAAATTCCTGGTGATCAGATGGGTTTTTTCCTCCGTTGTGAAGAGGTGCTCAGCTAGCCACTCATTCTGCGTGCTATCTAATGTGCTTTCAGTAGTGTGTAGCAGACACACCAGCTCGTACCCTATCTTGGAGCTTTATCTGCTAGAATGTTAATCCACGACCATTTCAACTCATATGCCTCTGAGACACAATCAGCTAGAAAGAGATAATGTCAGTTTGAAACTGTGCCATACCTACTTCCCATTTGCCCACTCAGATCTTTTCTAAATAGGTTAGAACTTTTTGTAAATTATTTTTTTAAGCGTTTAGCTTATTTGAAATTTATGTATCAGGGGTATTTTTGGGTTGAATTTATGCACGTAACTGAGCAGCCACAATTATTCTTATATGTAATTAAGGCTTTTGATACTGGTACAGAAGCAGGTAGATTTTTTTTTTTCTTTATCAGTGCCTCTTATTTTGCCAAATACCTTGATATGTTACTTGCTAACATCTTCCTTTACCTCTCTAACAAACATTAATACCTTTGCAGACTGCTTTCTTCCCCTTTCACTTTGATTTACACAACAGCCTCCCATGAGAGAAGAGGGACCAATGCTTCACTAGTCTACAGCTCTCTGAACTTTTTTCCTCTTAGCCTGGTATATATTAATTTTAATTTTTTTTTTTTTTTTTTTTTTTTTTTTGCTTTTAATCTTCTTTGAGACAGGAAAGATCCCTAAGAGATCATGTGTATTTCCACACACAGCAGCCTTCCAAGTTCCCTGACATATATCCTGTAAGGCACTGTTGTTAGGATTAACACAAAACATTTGCAGGGGATCCTAGCTACCTGTTTCAGAAGCCTGTCTTAGTCATGTCTGTCTTTGTTTTTCTGATATTAGACTCATTAAGATACTGCTGTCCTCTTGCTACTTACAAAATGTTTTGTGTTTTCTTAGGATAAATTTTCCAGAAAAAATAACGTCTTCTATTGATATCTTTTATAAACCAGCTAATGTAGTTGAAAGTCTATATTAATCTGAATAAAAGCTTTAAAGAGGGCCAATAGCTCATTTTATTTTTTTTTCCTCCCCACGTCGTATCAGCCAAGTAAATCTTTTTCTTCCTTATAATCTGGGTCTAACATGGTTACCCCACTGCCACCACTACTGGCTGCACCTGTGGATAGTCTTGGGTGTACCCTTAATATTCTTAGTGTTGGTTTGAACCTTTGGGCAGCCACAGTTCTGTTGAATCAGAGTGGTGGTACCTATAGAGGCATCCTGCAGCATCATTTCCACTGGTGGGGCACTCCTCTCATTGCTTGAGAATATTGAGCATTGAGAAACCTCATTTTGCAGTTTATCAGAAAGTGCTCCAGGATGAAGGTATTTTATCACCAGCAGCCTGCTGCTCTTTGTAATCTTCCCATACACCATCCATGGAGAGGTGGTGGCCCAGTAGCAACAGTGGCAGATGAATTTCTAGCCAGTATTTGGATGATTCGAGGAGGGTTCGCAGATCTTGTTTTGCTTTGGAGGTTGAATGCAACCTGTTCAGCTGCAGAGTTGCTGGGATGATTGTTGACGTTAAAGAACAGCCTTATTCTGAAAGTGTTTTCTTTTCCTTTCCCATGGAAGAGTAGCCTAAAGGATGAGAGAGCCTGGGGAAGAAGGGGGAGATTTTTTTTCCCCCTTTTTTATTTTTGTTTCATTTATTTTATTTGGAGCATGTTGGTCACTTTTCAGCTGAGTTTTAAGCACTCATCTTTTTCAAACCTCTTATGGAAATACATATGAAGTAGGGTTTATTTGGGTTTGCTCACCTCTTCCACATGTCTTCTCACTTTCTTCTCTGCGTACAAGGAATGTCAGTTTTCATTAAAACGATAGTAAGATCGTTTTTGGATCAGGATTCTGGATCAGAAGAAAACCTTGACAATGCCATCAAGGTTATTTGGTGCAGAAGCGTCTGCCTGAATCTGCAGGCTGGCTGAATTAGTAGCTACCACTGGTGTGACCCTGCTGCTGAAATGTTAACTGAACTGTCTAACTGTGATGCAAATGTCAGCATTGCTGCTGCTTCGCTCCTCTCTTAGTGTTTGAGAACAGGTTTATGGGTCACGTGCTTTTCACTCTTTGGAGACTGTGGTGCATAGGCTTTGGTGCAGTAAGTGATTTTTAGGAACATTGCTTTTCACCTGCTCGAACTGACCTGTCACACCAAAAGGTGAGAGCAGATGGGAGTCTCAAGAAATGCTGCAGTTGAACAACCCTGTGACAACTGAGCTTTCTGAATCGGGGCTCCTGCTCGTTCCCCTGAGCAGCAGGACTTGGGTTTTCCTAGCTGGAAAGCTGAGCAGCATCCTGCCTGTCTCTAACAAGCCTGTCCCTGGGCCTGATATGTTCTGGTCACAATGAGGGCCCTTTTCTCTGGTTTTTTTTTATGTGGGACCGCAACGACAGCCATGCTTTTCCTTAGAGCCTGTTGGCATCCCATGTATTTGCACCGGTACCTGGAATGAGCCTGGCCTGGGGTGGGTTTGCGGCTTGCTGAAGGCGAGGGGAGCCTGGGGAGTGTGGAGCATGCCTGGGATGTTTGTGCTTGCTGTGATGGGAGGCACATCAGTTTGTTGCCCCACATAGGTAGGGCTTGACTTGTGGGTGGAGCACAGGAGCCCCATGGCTGCTTGCTTTGCTGCCAGCCCACTGGATTGCGTTGAAGTAACCTAAAAATTTCTTCACTGAAAGGGTTGTGAAGCATTGGAACAGGCTGCCCAGGGAAGCGGTGGAGTTCCCATCCCTGGAGGTATTTAGAAGACGTGTAGATGAGGTGCTGAGGGACATGATGTAGTGGTGACTTGGCAGTGCTGGGTTAATGGTTGAACTTTATGATCTTAGAGGTCTTTTCCAGCCAAGGCTATTCTATGATTCAATGATTCTATAACCAAAGAGAGTAGAGGTGATACGTGAAAGAGCAACATTAGCAACATTTCTGTAACTTTGGCTGAGATAAAAATATTTCTTCAAAACTCATTTCCAAGGAGACCAGTGCCTCAACGAAAACATGATTTTTATTTTATTTTATTTTATTTTATTTTATTTTATTTTATTTTATTTTATTTTATTTTATTTTATTTTATTTTATTTTATTTTTTCCTGTTTGAGAAGAGGCGAATTTTAACTTAGCATTTGGATCCCAGTGAGGGAAGAAGTTGATTCTTCGTTTTGAGGTGAGAAGGGGGTGAGAAACCCGTTTTCCTAGTTTGGAAGAGCGGTTTAACTGAATAATGAGATGAGAGGTGACACTTGTCCTGTGGCATCGGGCGTGGGGGATGGGACAAGGATTCGCTCGTGTGGGGAAGGGCTTGCTGGAGCTTGTCGAGGTAGCTGGGGCGAGACTGTCTCTTGCTCAGCACGCCTGTGCTGGGACTGCCGCCCCACCGGCGGAGCTTCGCAAACCTGAAACTGGAGAGTGGGTTGGGAGGGCGCTTGCCCCAGTCAGGCTTGGGGGGAAGCTGCCGCTGGGCAAGTGGTAACCTGATACACTCGGAGGAATTGGAGCCAGCTGCTGCTTTCCCTGTAGCAATATGCAAGTCTGTAAAATACTCATGCAGAGCCACCTGTGCAAGCACATTAACCCCTTTATCTGTGAGTCGTTTCTCGTCCGCGGCTCATGCCAACAGGAGCTCCAGGGTGGCTGACATACCACAGAGTTTCTTCTTAGCTTCAGGATCCCTGTAGTGATGCTCTTTGGTGCCTGTCAGTGGTTAATGATTAAATACAGCTACTGAATTGTGGCTGAATTTTGGACGTGCAAAACCTGCCTATGACACCATGCACAGTTCCTGCATTTGCAGATGATTCCTGGGGAAGCAATTAGCGGGGGGGGGGGGGGGGGGGGGCAGGGAATGGGTCGTCACCCCTAGTGACCTTGGAGGACAATGCTCTGCCTCATTCATGTCTAACGATCCCTCTTCTAAAGTGAAGCACGCTCCTGCGCTGGGAGCCGAGCTGCATTTATTACTAACCCCACCCATCCCTGCCTCTTGCAAGAATCTTGCGAGGCCGAGACTGTGTTTTTAGAAGCAGAATGACAGAGAGAAATTCCCTGGAGGCGAATGCAGAGTGTGTGCTGTGCACGCCAGTACAGACACACGGGGCTGGGAACTCCCAGGGAGAGATTAAGTGCGAGAGAAGAGCGCAGAGCAGCCAGAGCTAGAGGAGGGGGGTGGAGGAGGCGAGGCGCTTTCTAAGCCTCAAACTGAGCCGTTTGGATTTTTTTTCTGTTTAAAAAAAAAACGAAAACCAAACCCTCAACCAACCTCAGTCTCGACAATCTTACTGAAGTGCCTCTTGCGTTGCCGGATCATCTCACTGCTGGGTTTGAAGGACCCAGGCTAACATGATGTACCTCTGGGTGAGTAGAGGAGCGTGTGTGAGGGCTTGCACACTTTGCACATATAAGGAATGGAAAGCTGAAGGACTGCACTAACATGAGCGGCCTTTGCCGTTGGGCTTAGCTCTCTGCAGCCTCTACACGCAGTGGGCTGTAGTTTTCCCTTGTAAATTTGTTATTTAGAGCAAGTCCTGTTAACTGGGTATCGAGCAGGCTTTTCCTGCGGTTGTAAGTTCCTCTGGAGAGAACAGTTTTGGGCAGGTGCCTCGGACAAATTTTTAGTATAATGCTCCTCACTGTCTGCCATCTGTGAGACCTCTGTGTGTGTGTGTGTGATATATATATATATATATCTTAAAAAATTTTTTTTTCCCCATGCATAAGACTGTTCCCATGTGCCTCTGCTTTACGGGATTTTGGTGTTACTGAGAGACATCCCATGTACTGCTGCTGAAAGGGATCTGAAGTCACTGAAGGTTGAGGAACAGAAAACGAATAGTTTTGGAATTTGGGGCTTTGGGTGTAGGGGGAGAAGCTGTTTCAAGAAAAGTTGGATGCAAGGTTGTTTTTCCAGAAGCGGCACAGTTACTTGAGTTTCTGGTGGAGTATGGAAAATAATGTCAGGAAAAATGTGTGTAAAGTGTTATATAGATCCAGCAAGCAAAGGAAAGCATATATAAAAGCATATATATTTTCAGCCTTTGAGCATGGACTGGAATTTCCTCTGGAGCAGTCAGCTGTTAACACTGCTCAGTTAGTCATCTACGTGTAATTTCGTCTGCTCCTGGGCACCCTGGAGATCAGCGGTTTGCCCTTGGGTTCCTTACCTGGATACACGAGGTGAAGAGTAATCAGTTCCCAAGTTTTTTTGGTTTATTTTGTTTTTTAAGAATCTGTTCATAACTCTGAAGGTAGAGGCTCTCACTGCTGCTGCTTTTAGAGTTCAGTTCCCCATCACTCCCAGGAACAGACACTGGTTTATTTTAGCAAGAAAGTGAGCCTTGGAACCTGGGCAGAAGAATTTGACTTCCCTCTTTTGCACATACACATCTACATATACACATGCACATGCTATCTTTGTTGCAGGGTAACTTGATTCTACACTGGGTTATGCACACTTGCCTGGTTTCATCCAGCAGGCCCTGCTGGCCAGCATGTCCACCTTCTCCGCTCTTTCCCCTGCTGCAGCCTGACATGTGGGGACCCTGAGTTGGGGTGCTGGTTTTTAGCCAGGAAGGCTGGGCAGGCCCCATGGCTCAGCTGAGATTTGTGCTTCATTTGGTGGGTGGGGTAAGAGAAGTAATTCAGCCGTGCTGCTGCCGATTTTAGATAAGTGGTAAACAATGGAGATGTTCCTTAACCAGCTGAAATGTAGAGGATGCCAGTGAGTGGGAACCGAGGAGAGTCGCCTGGCTATTGCCTCCTCCCGCTGGCAAGGGGTGCGTGAGAATGGTATAAAATAGAGGTGTCAGCCTACATAAAGACCAGCTTTGGCCCAAAAGGTGAAGTGCTGTCCCTGGTTATTAGGAGAGCATTGAGTTTTGGCATGCTTGCCAATGGACAAAGACCAGGACCCCTCCAGTGGCTGCTGCTTCCACCTGCGCTCTAAACTTTGGGCAGCACTTGTGCTTGCATTGCAGTTAAACTTCAGAGGAATGGGGACAATAAGTGTTAAATATTTGGATAGCTGAAGGGGTTTTAAGGTCATCATCTGGGCATCATGCCACGATAATTAAAAAAAAATAGTGAATTTTTGCTATCTGGATATGATCTTTCCCTTCTTAGTAGAGGTTACCCTATTACTTTCGGGGAATCTTCCTCTCATTGCTCCTTTCAGCAACCTTTTCCTGTGTGCCCATTTGTGTTTCTGCTTTAAGCTCTTTTTATCCTGATAGGTTATATAACCTTTAGTGGTGACAACAAGGAGCCTCAGGTGACAGATCTAGTTTGGTGTGGGTATGCTGTGCCTCAGCTGTGCCCATTTCTTGCGTCCCTGCTCACAGGTTCCCCCTCATTCCTTCCTTCTTCATGCTGTGTTTTTTGTTCTGTGCCTCTTGTCCTTGGAACATCAGGACTTCAGTAGATGCATGGAGATTTGTACTGAGTCATTCCTTAATTCAGTGAATGAAGCCACATTAATGCAATGTTAAATTTGAGGTTTTAAATATTCAAGTCCTGAAATCCAGAATTAAGGTTCCCACAGCAACCATAATGTTTCAAAACCTGCCCCCCTGTCCACCCCTCCACCCCCCCCCAGGGGTGCATGTTACAGAATTATCTTTCTGGAGGAGATTGTGCAATATTGAATACTGTCATATTTGACAAAAAATAAAAAGGAGAACGTGCCTTCCTCTGCAGCTGTCGCATGGTGTGGATACTGAACTCAAAAGTACAGGCTACCTGCAACATCACAGTCCCAGATTATAATGCTCTCTGAAATTAAGTAGTGGTGTAGCCTTGGTTCAGCCTGACATTCCTGCTTGCTGAACTGTATTCCCTTGGGTGAAACTTGTTGCAGGATACTCTTAAATGAGGGCCTTGTAGAATGCAGGGGATTGTGGGCTGTGGAAAGCTGGAGAGTGGGAAACTTGAAGTATCTGCCATGGTGACCTAATGCTTGGCATTGTGAGGGAAGTGGCGGCGGCAGACTAGCTGTGCCATTAAATATCGAGTGACTATTTATCTTAACACTTTTGTTGCACAGGATGCAGTTGTATAGCCTTTCTGAAGCAGAGACGATATGATACATTTTTCCGATGTTGCAAACCATTCAGGTGCATAAATCTGATTGTCAGTGTTGAAACTCAAGGTGCCTACTTTGCCTTGCATATAGGAGGTGCCTATAGGAGTTCTGTTTTTTCAGACAAGAGTATTTTCTTTGTAGGGGACCATGTAAATCTACCTGTCCCCTCTCTCACTCATCCCCATTTGCCTGTAGCTGTCTGAGCTCCTGGATTGCTGAAGAGGGCTTGTAGTCACCAGTTCTCTGGACGGGACATGGGGTAATTTGGGCTACGACTGTGAGAGGGTCTTTGCTCAGAGGGAGGTGTGTACTGACAACATGGTGGCAGGTGTCCTGCTGGTGATAGCCAGGAGCAGAGTGGTTTGAGTGTGGGAAAAAACGTTCAACCCTTTTCTGGATAAGAAAGCCCTATTTTTTTCACTTATGAGCAGATGAATCTTTGTGTACTGTGAGTCATGAGATATAATCTAGAGTTATTTCATTCCAAGTATTTTCTAAAGAGCATGATGTGTTCTGAGAGTTGCATGTATGAATGTTGCCTTGTTGGAGGTCTGTTACAAGAAAGGTTGAAAGGACGGGGCAGCAGCCCTATCAAGCAATTTATCAACCATCCTTCTCCTGTGCTCAAAGACAGCTGAAACTATCAAAGGCAGGAGGGACCAAGGTAGGGGAGGTCCATGCTGTTGCTAGGCTTCTGGTAGGAAAGCACTGGATTCATCGCTCTGATCTCAGATTATAGTGGGTACAGATAATTTCCTCATTTCTCGCAGCCGTGTACAGAGTAAACGTTGAGTGTTTGTGAGAAGCTGGCTGCCTATTGCAAGTAGAAATTATTTCTTTCTCTAAAGCCCTGTGAAAATGAAGATCCTACCTGAACCTCCTAATTACATAACATACAAGCAAAAATAGTGCTAGTAAGCTTGCCAAGCTCATTTTAAAATGTTTTTTGTTGGTTTTCATCCTGACCTGCCTTTTACTTGCCTTTTTGTCATTTAAAAGCTTCTCTTTGCATTCATGGGAATAATTTTTCCCTCTAGGCTTCGAGCTCATCATCTTTCCCACCAAGGGACTGGAAGCCCAGCTCTGCTGCCAAACCTGGATCTCAGCATCACGCTCTTTCTCACTCCATGTCCTTCTGTTATTTGTTTGTTATTTTTTCATGAGAGGTAGCTACTGCCAGTGAAAAGTATGGCATTATGATGTGGCTTTCAAAGTGTGCATTTGATAGCAGCAGAGCAAGAGGCTATCCAGGGAATACAGCCTCCCTGCTCTGTTCTGGTGCCAAGCCTGGGGCAGTTATTGCTGGCGAAGTCTGGTTGTGCCTGTAGGCCTTTGGCTGGAACCTGTTTGGTGGGAATGGCAAATAAACACGTCAGCCATCAACTGAAGCTCTGATGGGATGGAGAGCATGCAGTTGCTGTGTGTGAAAGGTGCACACACAGTGTGGTCAATGCTAAGAGAGGTTAAGATGTGGTAGTCTCTGGGAGACTGTGGCTGTGAGAGTGCAGGAAGGTTTCCCTGAATGCATGTTAGAGGTCTGGTCTGGGTAAATTTCTGTGAAGATGGTAAAAGGCACTTTGTGTTAATATAAACACTGCTTTTGGATTTCTGCTCTGAAGCAGGAAAGACCTGGAAAGTCATAAAATGGAGCTCATGCAGAGATCTCTGAGCTAGAAGCCTGTAAGCTGATTCCCCAGCCTACAAGTCCCCTTGGTGCCATACTGTGGCATGCATATGTAGCAGCTCAAATCCAGAAGCAATGTAGTTATGTTTGTCCAGCACTGCAACTGAGATAATGAGTTCTGTTGCTCGATAAGGTTTATTAGCTTTGGTGCAACACCTCATGAACATGGTTATACTGCTTCCACACCCGAGCTGCTCCGTGCACAGCTGGTTTGCGGATGTCTGCATTGCTTTACCCTGGGGGGGGCGGATTACTGTGACAAAGCAACTTGCATCTATTTGCAACTGGGGTTTTATGCAGGCTTTAGAGATTTGGGAAACAGAGAAAGAAGAGTTTATGAAAGAGATTATGTAATGTGACCACCTGTGTTACTAGAGGACTAGAGTTCATAGTCCAGGTGATCTTTTCCAGTTCTCTATTCCTGCAAGCCTATAATCCTGGAAGATGCCAAGGTCAGTACTGAGACAAGAAAGCCCAGTGCAGTTCAGAAAGAGAAGGCATTTCAAATTAATGTACTGGCTTCAGAGAAGGGAGATTCAGGATCAGGATGATCTATTCTGTAGGCAGTATTTGATTAATATAAGAACAGGTAAAATCAGTGCCCAGCACATTGCTATCACATTCAGGAATTTCCTTCCCTGATGAGTCTAAACAAAAGAATTAGAGGGATGTAGGCTGGCTAAGTCGGTGTGAATTTCTCCAGCGGCTCTTCTGCCTGTCTGCTCTATTCCCACCTGTCCAAACAGTGATGAGCACAGGGGACTCTGCTGTAAGCCTGTCCAAGTTTTGGGAGACTGACAGGGACTGGGTCCTGTTTAAGTTAGTTTTTCACAAAACAGCCTGTTTATCTTGGAAGGAAGAGAATAAACCAGAAGAGAATAAGAAGAGAATAAACCTAAGCCTTCCTGATTTCCAGCTGAAAATTTGAGGAAGAACACGGATAATAGCAATTTGAGGCTGAACATCTGTGTTTCCTGTACTTCCCATGGTGCTTATTTGCAAATCTTATTTCCAGCAGTGCCAGAACTTTTACCCTTGTCTTAACCTCCAAGGTTATGGTTGTGGTATTGGAAAGGTCTTTGGATCTGAATTTGGACGGCTTTTTTTGCCACAGCTCTAAGCAGTCACTAGGGTGTCAACTGCATATGTGTGTGTGCCCAATCCAAAGAATGATTGGATGGCTCGTGCAGTTAGCTGGAAGAGGTCCCTTCGTACTTCGAGGGCTACTGACTACAGCGGGAGTCTGAGTCAGGTTATGGGATCAGACAAAGAGTTTTCTTTAGGGAGTTCTCAGTGTGGAGGAGCATCTGCAGTCTGTATCCACAGTACTATTGCTTTGGATGGTACAAGGAAGAACTTCTTCACAGTGAGGGTAACAGAGCACTGGAACAGGCTGCCCAGAGAGGTTGTGGAGTCTCCTTCTCTGGAGACATTCAAAGCCCTCTTGGATGCATTCCTGTGTGACCTGATCTAGGTGTTCCTGCTCTGGCAGAGGGATTGGACTAGATGATCTTTTGAGGTCCCTTCCAATCCCTAACATTCTGATACTCTGTACCCATGGTGATATGACACATCCTGTGGCTGTGGACTGGGGAGGCAGACTGTGCTAATGGACCAGTGTGGATAGTTCCATGCTGGAAGTCAAAACAGGCTTGCAGAAAATTAAGAAATCAATAGAGGATGTGCTTTGTGCCCTCCAGCGCTAAATTCTTTTGCTAAAAGCGTTAAAGATTCCTCAAAGCTGTGAAGAAGCTTAAACAAGTAATTAAATCTGCCTTGCCTCATCTGTCCCTTAAATTTAAGTTTCATTGTTCTCAGAGACCTGTGTCTCATGACTAATATACTGCCTGCACAATGCTCTGGCTGATTTTTTTTTTTTACTGGATTGTTCTTGGCTCTGTAGCCAGATCCAGGGCAAAAGCAGTTAGTTTTTCTCCTGCCACAAATGAAACATGCTGTCCCCCACACAACGCTCTAATTGAATCTTGGACATTAAGACAACGATTAAGTGAAAATATTTTGACTAGATGACAATTTTTTTAGATATCCTTAAGGTTTATTATTCATCATGGTTTAAGGAGCTGGCATAGGATGATACTGGAACACTCCTCTGTACCTTTTGTAACTTATAAATCATCTAGTGTTGAAACAAAGTTTAAATGCAGAAAGATGCTGACATTCAAATATGTACACGTGGCAAGGAAATAGAAAATGTGCAGCGTGATCTGCCTGTTGCTATTTTTTAACTTTTCATCTCTGCTGTAATGGCCTTCTTTTTCATCCCACCCTCAATCACTACAGCAGTGTCTGCTTGCATCCATGATGCACCTTTTGAATGGAGAACCCTTGAGAGTAAAGATGAACCATCTCTCGGGAAGGTGGCAAAGCCTATTTGGCAGCCTAAGTGGGGTACATAGCTCCATCAGGACAACCTCAGTGATGCTGCAGAGCAGCTTTGCTCACAGGCCTGTTGGATCCAGCAGTAATTTCAGCTATTTCCCCCCCCCTTCCAATTTATTACACTGAGATTTTGGCTGCTGCTTGAGTGAGGAGAAGCAGTGAATGCCGATTAATTTTTTTTTTTTATTGGTTGCACTAGCTGAAAAGGAGAAGCATATTCAGCATTAGGTGAGGCTATTGATTGTGGCATCTTTTAAGAAATGGGTAGTACCTGCATTTTAAAATTTTGGTGTAGGGGAGGTTTTTCTTCTGTTACAGTATAGTGTCCACTGAAAAGCAGACAGACTTCGCTAGAGTGTACGTGGTGTAGGACTTTAGATCTTAGAAGTGCTGTAGAAATACGAGATGCTTTAATGCTTTTTCCTTGCATGAGAAGCATTGCTCTTTATTGCAGCTGTTTAGCTGTTGCGAACAGGTGTGCGATAAACACTCCTCTCTTGAGCTGAGTGGGGTGGTGATGGATACCCTCTCATTTAAACATGCATGTTTTTCTCTCCTACAAGAATAAAAACTTTAAAAATAGTATATGCATCTAGAAAGAATTGAGTGCCTTGTCCTGTTTCCCTCCTTCCCTCCCCCCTGCTACCAACTCAAATTACCAGCAAGCTTTGGAAACTTCAGGGCAGGGGAATAGAGGTGCAGCTGGCCCGCTTGTGTTGCACCAGCTGTAATGCAAATGATACATGGTGAAAGAGGCTTTTCTCACTTTTGTAATTCTTGGATATTGTTGTGCAATGAGAACATGCGACAATTTGTCTTAAATGTGTTTGCCGATATGTTCCGCAGAGTATACTGCGTCCTTTGTTCCTCGCCAGCAAGAGACAATATCAAAATCCAATTGCCTGTTGGCAGTATGTCTGAATGCAGCTGGGACTGTCCTCTCAGCTATCCCCTCTGTCAGTACTGGGGTGATCCCAGCACAGTTAATACCAGTTAATTTAGAGCTGGGCTGGAACATGGGCTTTGGTAAATCCTTGGCTGTTTCTTGGCTGTTTGGACAATTTGTTATAAACCACTTTTCTTTTTGCCCTTTGTGTCTGAAAATAGTGGTACTAATTGCTCTTCTGCCACGAGAGGGCTGAAGGGGAAAGTGCCTGGCCAACCTGCACACTGGCTGGTTGTGGGTACTAGTCAACCCTTCTGCCACTTACCCAAAGCGGTAAAAGCATGGGTGCTGGGGGTTCAGTTGTGTAAAAACAAAAGCTGATGTTGATTTAATCCCATTACATTGCGTTGATCTCTCAACCACTGGACTCTTAGTAGGATTCCAGCTTTAATCCTGTAAGGATCAATCTGGCCTGTTGCTTTTCTGCCCTGATCCTAAATCCCCTTTTAATCTTGTTAATTATACCAGACCTTTTTTGGTTTAGTTTTTTTCCTTTGCGAACCAGCAAAACCGCATTAAATCTTCACGTTGCTGTCTCTGACCTGGTGTTTTTACCCTCTGTTCATCCTGCTGAGGAGCAAGGTGTTCCTGAAGGATGGTTTTACCATTACAGTGGTGCCACATCAGCCTTTGGTGGTCCAGTGTCTGCTGCTTCAGACTCCTGTGGAGTCAGCCAATCAAGCCGTTGTGCCGAATCCCTTCTGGTTCTGTTCAGGATTTTTTTTTTTTTTTCATCTGTTGTTTGATACTGTACTGTCTGAAGGGGATGGGGAATTGTGGAAAATGAGAGCCACTTTAAAATAAGAAAAAAAATTGAAAGAAAATGTTTTTCAGCGTAGAATCCCATTGGCTGGCATTGAAGGCTTTGGGGGAGAAGGCAAGTTTGGAGAATATGGAGCACTCCTAGGGTGATGAGGCAAGGACTCCGAAAAGGAGGGGAGAAACCCAGGAGAAGGTTTGGACAGTCCCATGCCCACAGATATATTCTGAAGGTCATGGAGAAATTCAGCTGCTTAAGTCAGCCTTTTTGTGTTTACGTGTGTTCAGTGGCTTAAGGAGAGGAATAATGCGCATTCAGACTTGAGGGTCTTTATCTTCACTTTGCACTGTCTGCAGACCTCCAAACCCAGTGCTGCCTTTTCTGTGTTATGCACAAGGCCAATTTCTCACTGTGACAATCTGCTCCTGGCACTTGCAATAATAGAAACTAGCTGTGCTTAATGTATTCATCTCTGGTATTTCCTATACTATAAAGAAGAAAACCAACCCAGAATTGCACCTACATTTGCTGTAACTCAGTCAAGAGCTGACAGATCATTTTTGGAACGCATCTGTGCTGGGATCCTGACTGCTCCGCCAAATTTTATGCCTTTGTCTTGCAGTGCTGCTCCTTCCTTCTTCCCTGTCCATGCCACTCTGCTTCACCCAGCAGAGGCTTCTGCTTTTCCAGCCTTTCAGCCAGATCCTGACTTCCTACCATCTTGCAAGAGCACTGCGGGTCTGATTTCCCTCCTCATTAGAATGCGGGCTGTAGGGATGGGTCTGCCATAGAGGTAGCCAAGCTGACTCACTTTTAAACCAGATAGAAGGGAAACCAATTTTGGATCACGGAGGATGAGGTCTCCGGATGTGTTTGTTCTAATTAAAGCAACCCTGGTGCTTAGCCTTTGGAATACACTTAAAGCTGTGACAAG
This sequence comes from Podargus strigoides, assembly GCA_028020825.1. NCBI lineage: Eukaryota > Metazoa > Chordata > Aves > Caprimulgiformes > Podargidae > Podargus > Podargus strigoides. The sequence goes on along the minus strand of CM051663.1, from coordinate 113,981,858 downwards.
AGGTGGGAATTGCTTTTAAGAAAACGTGAGCATTTTCCCAGCAGTTCTAGGGTTAAGGAAATTGCAGAGGGGTGACATGGTGACTGTGTTCCCTATTTTTGTGTGTTGCCAGTAGCGAGGAGGGGAAACTTTGATTTCTAATCCGCTTTGGAGGAGGCTCCGTATCAGGGCTGCACAGAAACATCCAGTCAAGCAGCTCCTTTATCATAAAGAGGATTTTAATTAAAACTGTTCTCGCATCATGAGCGGAATGAGCGTCAGTGCCAGCCAGCCCTGTACTGGGCATTTATCTCCTTCAAACCACATTACCAGTAATTGCTGCATTAAATCAAAGTCAAGGGAGATTACAGGTCTGAATTGGGCAGGCGGCCGGTGCCAGTGTGGGGAGCTCCGTGCTGCTGAGCTGCTGATATGGGAACCCCTTCTGCCCCCCAAGCGGGGGTGAAGAGTCAGAGGGCTGCTGGATCCCAAGAAGCCCTTGTCATTATGAGGCGGGAGTTTTTGTCATAACCTAGGAGAGGTGGCAGGCTGTATGCTTGGAGCATTTTAAGCTGCTGGTGTTTTTCTGTTAAGTTCCTTTTAAAACAAACAAACCCAGTAACAAAACAAACCCTGTGGCATTGCCATCCCACCTCTGTCTTCTGTTTGGATCCACTACAGACATTCACGTTTCTTCGTCCGCTGTTGCTTATTCCAGCCCTGAAACTCCAGAATAAATCGTCTGGTGTCTTGATACATCCTTTTCTCTATACCCTCCTTGTCACAGCTCTGCTATGGAGCTGCTAACTTTGTCCCTCTCTGACCCAGCATGGGAGAGCTGCTCCCCTTCTTCACCTCTCCTCCCACTGAGGAATTGTATCTTCCTTGACCTGTGGTTCCTTTGCCAGCTATGGCTCATTAGTTCATTTAATTATTTTTCTAGGTTTTTAGGCATTCCTTTTTCTCTAGCTCTAGAACAGCTGTTTCCCTTCTTCTTGTCCCTGTACTTTGACCTTGGTGGCTCCAAAAACCATCTGATCATCCTGGCGTGCTCTTGCTTTTAGTCTCCAAACTTCTGGCAGGGTGAAGCTGAAGGAATGGCCATGCCCACGTGAGGTTTTAGGCATGTGGAGTGGCCGAAGTAATTAGATCTCTGTGGGCAATCAGTGAACTATCAAAATGTGACAGCTGGATTTCTAGGGGCTGTTATTAGATCTGTCCCGTAATTGTAAAGAAGGTAAATGAGGAACATAATGTGCAGAAAGCGTGGTGAGTTTTTTTATGTGGCCGTCATTTTCTTTGTTTTCATTTTGATGGCAGTTACCTATTTTCCTGTTCTATTGCAGACAATCTGGGGCACTTGGGTGGCAGTGATGATTTTTCTTCATTTTTCCCAGAGATACCTTTGGCAATCTGCCATTCTGAAGTTTGCTTCCTGCAGGATTTGTGCATCTACCACATTCCTCTGCTGCAGAAAAGAGTCTTATTCCCAGAACTGCACCGAGGACCTGGTAACGTACGTGAAAGAGGATGGTGCAGCTCGACCTGCCTGCTAAAGCAGTTCTGTTGTAGGCCATCGAGCCATATTGTTTTCAAGGTTCACACAAGTTTCTCAGAAGCTAATTCAGAGCAGTTGCAGGAGGTGTTCCTGCTGTGCCCCTTTGGAGCTTGAAGTTGCAGTTTTTGCTTCATTACAATGTGAGCTTGAGATGCAGCTTAAGTATTGCCCTACTTTAACTCTGGCCTACGCATGAATCTCTAGCCTGAGATAAGTGGTTCTTTTAAATTCATGCTAAGAGACCTGTAAAGCTGAAGAGGCTGAAGTTCGAGTGCTGCTGACAGCCAAGCCGATAATGCAGAGGGGTTGCAGTTAATTTTTGCATTGGTAGTCCTGTTACCATGAAGTGAGAGTAGCTGTGCTGCAGAGTAACTGGAGAGATGTGCAGAGAACATGAGCTGTCTTTGGTGGAGATTTCTTGATAGTGATAGAAAACAGAGATAAGGGTTTTCATGGGACCTAGGAAGCCATCTTTATGGCTTCCTGGTTTTGGGACAGAGGATGCAGATAGTGGCAAACTGGGGTGAATGAACATGTGTGAGTTCTTTTGCAGAGGCAATAAAAAGCTGCTGAAAACAGCAGGTATCTTGACTGTGCAGATGATGCAACTGGAGAAAGTTCTCGGTGGTTGTTGTCCAGGGACTTCAGCTGCTACAGGTTGTTTTAGAACTTGCTGGGAGTTGAAGCTACTCTGCAGGAAAGGGCTTTGGACTGAACAGCATCAGGCTTTACTCTGTCCTCTTGGCTCTTGGGAAGAAGTGTGGGTACCAGTTAGCTTACATGCCTGTAGCAGACCTCTGTGCCCATGTCTTGGGACTTTGTGAGAAGAAAAAGATTTCCAGAGTTTTGGTCACTCCTGCTTTCTCAGAAACAAATAGGTTTCAAAAAAAGCCTCAATCAAACAAAATCTAGATGTTTGCTGCCTTTTACTACTTTTGTCTTAGTCTGAGGCAGAAAGGATGTGAAGACTACTTCTTGCCTCAGAGCTGGCATACCTCAACATACCTCTTCTGTTCACCACAGCTGCCATCTCCACTAAAACCACTGGAGTAGGGACACAGTAATAACTAGCACCTCTGCCCCAACAAGAGTAGTACCTGGGGTCACTCCCTGCATTAAAGCATGACATGCTGCTGTCACCATTCATTTAGCGTGTCTGACTTTCCTCTTTCAGGGTAAACTGCATCGTTCTTTCCAAACCTCAGCTTCGCGTGCTATTTCTGGATCCTTTCTGTGCACTCATCAAATGCACTGAACTCTTAACTACAGCGCTTCTGGTATTTTGCTCTGGAATCTCTTTCGAGCTGCCTGAGTTTGGGATTGATTTTCTTTTATTTTTTTTTTTAAAAAAGGGAATGGGGAAAAAGCAGGAATCGCCATCTGAACCTTAGCAGTTGAGAATATTTTTAACTGAGGCCTACAGAAACTAATGGACAGATTTAATTCTTCTATCATGAAATTGTCTTTGCAGATTTACGGTGAAGGTGCCACATTATGTGTACTGCCATGCTGGAATTGTTTCCAAATGATTTCCTGAGATTTATTCAGTGACTTGCTGTTGCAGCAGTTAATGGTCCTGCAGTTCTCCAGTTCCTCAGTTCCTGCCAGGAACATGGTCTCAGACCCAGCTATGTCACGTAGGCTGTGCTGCCTGATTATTTCTCTTTTGCTTCCATTCAATTAAGATTTTAGTTTAATATTTTTGACATGTTTTGTCTCTGGCTTGCACGGTTACAGCATGTGGGCAGCTGTTCTGCTATTCTGGTTGAACCAAGTTGGGCAGAGAATTCCTTGCTCCTATGTCAGATGAACAAAATGCTGCCCGAGAAAACCCTTCCCCCAAATTCTGCTTTTGTTTGTGTAGCTGGGAAGCCATACTGCTCCAAGGTAGGGATAAATTTATGTCGATACTAGCTTAATTTATTGTGTGGACACTTTTTAACTTGGAACAAGTACCTCTTTCTATTTTAGTTTGTCATGTGGAAGCAATTTGATAAGCCAGGAGGTGAGGTGTGGAAGAAAATCCATACCAAAACTGTCTCTTAGGGAGCGAGTGCTCAGCTGGATGAGTAAGATGCGGCCATGTACTGAAATGCTGTGCGATAGTTGATCATGTGCTCCCTTCACTCCAGGCAAAGGCAAGGTGAAACATGTTAGCTCAGACCCTCAGCAAAAGTGGTTTATCCTGCAAGCGTTTGCCAGGGACGGGGAATGCACGTGGCGTCACCAACGGCTCCACAGCTGCCACGTGGCGATTTGCTGGTGGGGCCAAGACAACGGCGTAACTATACTTGCACTACGGGGGGAAATCGCCTGCGCAGTTCAGGCCTAGTTTGTGATTCATTCAATTAAAAATACTTGGTGACAGTCACCATATTACCATCTGGTGACTTTTAATAATATTTATTCTTAGCAAGAAAGTTCTTTAATTAAGGAATTAACCTTAATTTTTGTAGGCTTAGCATAGATCTGTAGAAATGTTCAGGCTTAAGCTGCTGTATTTCGTACAGAGTCAAGTCTGTCTCTTTTGCATCTCCCTGTTAACCATCTAGGTATAGAAGTTGTCCCCTTAAGGATCAGCTAATTGAACTGCTTCTGCTTGTTAAGTGAAAAACCAAGTGGGAGTATGAGAGAGAAAACGGGCAAAGCTTTACTCTGTTTAAGTTTCTGGAGCTAGCTGATAGATGTACCAGCCTCTACAGTGAAGGAAAACTGCCTCTGCTCTGTTCTTTTTGTCTGTGTCCCTTTTCTCCACTGCCCCCAAAGGAATATAGAAAGGCTGTGTGACTGTCATGTAATGTCTAAACTACCAGGAGAAAACTTCTCTTCTTTGATGTTGAGATTCTGCATCTGGACACCTTTTTGTTTGTTCATGTAACAGGCAAAAAGCATTTTGATGGACACGTAGCATTACCAAGATCAGTGCATATACAAGTGGTCCCAAAAGAAATCTGTGCTCTGATCACCTTCTTTGCCAAATGGCTTAGCCCAAAAGTACACTTATTTTCTTCCTGAAGCAGTGCCAAGCATTTAGAGTTCTCCTTGAAAGGAGGCCCAGGCCCAACGGATATTTTTTTTCTGGAAAATCTGTGTATACTTTCTTTTCCTCTTTTATACTGTGTGTCTGGTAATAACTAAGGCAATGGAGCTTGTCTGGCTTTAGAAGCTCCTTTTGGACTTGTCGCATGTTATACTCAGATGTGCTGGAGCTTTCCCAAGATAACATAATTAAAACCTGTTTTGTAATGCGTGTAAAGCGATGGGTTGAGGTAGAAATGAAAGTTGAAGTCGTGTCTTCTATGTGCTGCTAGTATATCCAGACTGCTGCCAGCTTTATTTTGCAACTTAATCGCTAATAGTTTTGTGAGTTACTGTCCTGTTAAAGCTGCCTTCCCGGGACCCAGCTCGTTAGCTAGCGTCGTGCATAAACCCTCGGTTCTGGGAGCAACAGTCTTTTGACAGAGGCTTTTTCAAACTTCAGATGAACGTTCATCACTGCCTGACATTTATTCCTTTGTAATAATTTCAGAGACAGACTTCGGGCAGTCTGAGTTTTGCCTGAATTGACTCTGGGTTCGGCAGCTGAAGTCGTGTGGGCAGGATCTGTACTTCGAACTTTGGGAAGACTCTACCTACACAGATCTAACTTCAGGATTTGGAGTCTTTACTCTCCTGCAATTTCATCAGGAGTCTTGGTCTCTCTTGACAGCCGTGCCTGCATAGATCGGGTGTTCAGAGAGCTTGGTTTCTGGTTGTGGAAGATCCAGGCTTGAGTTTTCACAAGTCCTGTTTTGGTCTGTAGGTTTCTGGAGTTTGGTAATGGTACTGTTCTACGTGGGTGGCTTTAAGAAAGCTTGACAAAACAAAAAACCCCAGTTGTGCAGCAAACACAGGTCTTGCAATATGCTACTTCAGCACACCAACATGGTATCCCTGTTCTGCCTCCATTTTCTATATCATAGAATCATGTCCTTCCCTAAAGCAGTTTGTGGCTTTGAAAATAAGTGGTACTTAAAAAATAATTACTTTTAATTCTGACCTGTCATTTTATGCTGCGTATTTGTAATTGTGTTTTAAAACTGTGCTAGTTTTCCAGACTAGACAAACCGTTGGTATTTAATAGCTCCGTGTAGATGATGCAGTGAAAAGCTGAGAGCAGTAACAGGATGCAAGTATCTTATGTCCATAGTTTAAAGTGTGCATGGTGCCTAGCTGTTAAGCTACTTTAGAACAGTTTCAGGACTACAGAACTTGGCTGGGGAGTATTTAGAGCAGTGGAGGCAGATGCACACTCTGTCACTCCTAAGTAAATTGCCTTGCAAATGGAGAATGTGTCGCAGAAGAAGACTGGAAAGGGAGATCTCCAGTGCTTTGAGGGGACAGGATATGACCAGGAGCTATTTCAGAGCTTCCATTTTCTTAAATATTGTCTTTTGTATTTTTCTCTGTTAAATTTTCTTGAAATCGTGAATTTTATCCATGAAAACTGCAATGTGTAATGTCTGACGTTCCATTGTCTACCTGAGGTATTGGCAGAAGCAGTGAGTGTGATGGGGCTATCTTTTCTGCTACATGTAACCTGGTATTTGCAGCTTTCTCTAGCTTTGAGCTTCTTAGGCCTTTTGCCAGAAGGATTTTAGTTTCCTTGGATTCAAAGTGTATTTTTGGTAATTTCATTTGTGCTAATGGGTTTGAGGAACATTAATCCTAATGAACACGAGGAATCAGTAGCACTAACTAATCAGACTGGGTTTCAGGCAAGCAATGGTTTCATGGCTTTACCAACACATTCACATTCTTTCCTGTGATGTCCTTATTGCAGTACTCCAACATGCTCTCGTTTGCTTCTGCTGCTACTCCACATCTCCCAGAAGTGCTGGTTCCATTTCTGCTTAATGCATCTCATTTCTATCTCCAGCATTTGCATGCTTAGCATGTTTCACTTGCAAAGAACACACTGGCTTGGTACTGAGTTATTCCCTTTCCTGCATAGCTGATCTACCACCAGATCTTGCTCTTGAGATCAGGACACCTGTGTAAAACTGCCAGGTTTCTGAAATGTGAGGAAAACCAATTTATGCAGTCACCTATTTGTCATCATCTTTGCTTCTGCTTGCCATTTTTGAATATTGAGCTTTCCTGTGCATATTCTGCCTACCCACTTGTATCTCTAATGATTTCAGGGTCAAAATAACAACTAGACCATATGTAATTTTCCTAGTCGTTAGTTATATTAAAACTAAGAATAAAAAGAAATCATGCAGCTTTTTGAAAAATGAAAAATACCTATTCAACCAAACAAGCCATACAGCCCAGAAAATGAAGCCCTTCAGAGGAATGATGACTTTCCAGTATAAATTCGCACCTGTAATAACTGAAACCCACCTTCATGCTCAGGACATGGGACTTGCTTTGGTGCAAAATGAGAATCTCTTGCAGCTCTAAAGATGTAATCCTGGTACTGCATGCTGTTTGTCTAACACTGGTATGAGCTGGCTGAAACGCTTGATCTATTTAGCTACTATGGAAATCAGTACATATCCAGCCAGAAAATGCATCCTTGCTTGCTGGCATGTTTCCTACATTTACATCAGTCTTTAAAAAGCAGAGACATATTGTAAGCTGCTCATCAGATCCCTGATGACCCAGTTTAGCAGATGTAGTGATTGGCTAATTGTTAAAGATGCCATTTTTGGTGGGTGACAGGAAGAGAATCAGCCAGGCTTCCAGCGATGAAGAGTTAGAATCAGCGGAGGTAAGAGCTCTTTAGTGGGAGTAACTAGATAAGGCGTGGATTAATTTGTCTGGAGAACAGAGAATTATACTAAAGATTTTATAAATTCAGTTTATAAAATGAAACTGTTGGTGTAATTTCCTTAGTAAAGATCAATGCGGTGTAATAACTGTTCAGCATGGAAATATCTCAGACTCCATGCTGTATTGCTGTGTCCCCACAGTACCACAGTTTTTAGCATTTTTTTTTTTTTTAAAATAAATGTACATGGAAAATGTCTGGAATTGGCATAGATGCACTTCAAGCACAGGGAGACTATGGCTAGCTTATGTTCTTATGTTCTTCTTTCAATTGTGACTTAGCATGCTTGCTGTAAGCGGTCTGAAGAAAGCAGGCAAAGCAAAGCCCAGGCTGTGGTCTTGCATTTTCCAAAGATGCTTCTCGGTCTGCAGACATCAAAGAGAGAGCAATGCATGTGAAGTAACGTAGTGGGTTTTGAGAATGTTGGGGAAAACTTGTGTAATCTCTATGCCTTGCTTAGTACACAGAAAGAGGAAAATTAGGTAAATGTTGCTACAGTCACATGTAAAACAGTATCTCTAGGCAGAGTGATGGGTAGGTAGGAGATGGAAAACAGTAAAGTTCAGTGTTACAAAAAGAATAATGAAATTCAGCAGTAACTAGATGAGTGATACTCTTAGTTGAGGGTGGTGGGAGCTGTGTGATCGGTAAATGCACAAACACATCAGGGTTTGGTTTTTTTTCAGGCTCTTGGCATTAGAAATAACAAGTAGAGGAACCAGAGCTACTGGTGCAGAACATGAAACTGGATATTATAGAGATAATATCAAACTGCAAGAATAGTAATCATGGCTTTAACATGCATTCAAGATTATGTGTGGTTCAGATAGGGTAGATGCAAAGGGTGATAGGCTGTATTGTATGCAGTAGACTGTAAAGAAGAAAGAAGAGTAATACTGATAACAGAGGATCTGTTTCTGGTCAAAATTGCTGTGGGGAAGAATGGTAAAAAAGGTCCCAGAGGGAGTACTGTGAGTCTGCTGTAATCCCTCATAGGATTGGATTCGGATACAAACTTGAGGCTCTGAAATTATATTATTCCCAGTACCGTTAGAGAGATAAATATTAGTATAAGAAACTTTAATTTCTCACATAAAGCTTGGAGAACAAATGCTGCTAATAATAATAGGGTCAAAAGATTTTGTTACTGCAGCATCATCACCTGTTGAGACAGTGACTGAATTATTGGTGCTATGTCTATTTCAGGAGAACAATCTGTTTACATGCTTCCATGTCCCCACCTTTGGATGGGGTGATCATGATACAAGATTTGATACACGAAGCAAAATATTTAGTGAAGTCAATGAAGTGGATTCAAAACTCTTGACTGGAATGTAGAAGTCTGTGGTTTGGGTTTGGTAGTTTTTTTGTTGGTGTAGGGGGTTTTTTGTTTGTTTTTGTTAGAGGTCGTTTGGATATGAATACTTAATGTTGTAACTACAGGGGAAAAAACTTGTAAGAAGAAACTTCAGTGAAACTGGAGGCATAATCACCTTATAAAGGCTGTTAGGTACAAAATGAGAATTTACAAAAGAGAATTTATCAGCAGAAATTGCTGTGCCTTTAAAGTCTGTAGAGATAAAATGAGAACTGCCAAATATCAGGGTGAGTTAAGCCTTGCAAATGCTGCTAAGGAAATGGGTGACAGTTTCTCAAAATACAATTAGAAAGAATTGAAGATGTGGGGCCGCTTAGTGCTGGGGATAGGGTGGTTAATGAGGATACTCTTGTCATGGTCACAGAATTGAACAAATATTTTTTGTTGTTGAAGGTAGAGTTGATCATGGGAGCAAGGGCAAGATGGGGAATGAGCATGAGCCTACCACAGAAGCAACCATTTTGGACATTTTAAAGACCCTAGTGCATGCAGGCTGAGCTGGGGTGCAGGGTTGCCTGGGGGATGATACATATTCCTGAAAGTGAAGAAACTGGTTCATGAGGTTGCAGATCTGATACAAGTTGTAATCTATCAAATCAAGAGTGCTGTCATATGTTTGTAGAACAGGAAGTGTAACAGCCCTGTTGGTGGTGGGGGATGATCTGAGTAAATACAGACCTGTTGGTCCAATCTCAACTGTATGCTGATGCAAAAAATATTAATTAAAGGCTTGGACAAAACAGAAAAATGTAATAAAAGGCAACACAAATCCATCAAACCAGGATTGTGCCATATCAGCCTATCTGTTTTAAATATAACCAATTTTCTTGACTTGATAACATGCATTTTCCTTAATGGGATGCCGTGTCTTACTATAGATGGGTCCTACAGCATCTGATGTGGTGCTACAGAGGAAAGTATTAATGAGGCTGCAGAAGATGCAGTTTAGTATGCTGGTATTGTGAAATGGATTAGGAGCTAACAATGTTGTTCTGGGTAATGTCTTTAATGTCTTTAAAAAAAAGAAGGATGAGCACAGGCTAGATCAGGTGCAAGAAAGGGCTTCTAGAGACTGGGGAATAGCAAGCCTGTCATGTGACAAAAGGCTGAAACAGCTGCTTGTTTAGATGGTTAGAGAGGGGATACATCAGGGAGGTTAATTGTAAGGGAAAGAGAAAATACGGTTAAGCCAGAGAGTGAGACTGGCAGAAGAACAAACAGAAATTGCGCAGGAATAACGTTAAGCTGGAGACGAACACAGATCCCAGCTGCTGAGGAGTGCTGTTCTGGAGCAGCCTTTTGGCTGGGGTAGCATGACTGCAAAACCCAGTTCTACAATGTATCTTGGTCTGAAAAGATTAGATGATGTTGTATGATAGCAATGGATCTCATGCTGTGTGTCAAGGAGGTCTTTTCCAGTATTAATATTGCTGTAATTTAAAAACTATTTATATGTGTAAGCATTTGCAGGAAAAAGGCTATGATTTTCTAATAGTTACCTAACTTGTGTTACTGGAAATGCATGTGCATAGCAGGTTATATGGTAATGCAGTTGGGTCTTTTATCTCAAAATAAAGTATGGAGTGGAGCACCATCTTACATTTGGCTAATACTGGTTGCACGTCATTGCGCAGTAGTAAACCAGCCATGGTGGCCAGCCCTGCAGAAAATTCAGTAGCTTATTACCAGTCAGTAAAGTCTCTTTAGTCCTGCTGTATCCATCTTGGTACACACAAGTCTAAAACTAGTTTTTGTCATTTAATCTTCTGTGGAACACAGGAGGCATGATGCTTTGTTACTGAAGTGTCACCCAAGTATCTTCACGCTGGTTAAGGCAGAGTACCTAAATCAGCATAAAAAACTTTAAAGCATGGCATTTATATCTGGATATGTAGTTTAAAAATAGAGGAGCTTAGGTGATGCTTCCTGCTCCCCCTCCTTGTTTTGTTTTGCCCATTTGTTGGTTAGATATCTGCACCTAGGATTTGGAAACATTTTATTCCCCTGAGGCCTGGTTGGAAATGACAAGAATTGGATTGTGAAATAAATGTAAGGTTTTAAACTTAGTTAGGCATTTGGTTTTAAAACCGGGGGCAGTTAATACGGAGTAGCATGAACAGGCTGTGGAAAAGACTTTGGGTTTTTATAAATTAATGCCTTTTCATAAAAAGATGTTATTGGAGGTACTAAATTGCCTGAGCGCGTAGTAACCAGCTATGCAAAAGAATGAAGGGCAGGCACCTAATGAACATGTAGTTACAGAAAGGAGAAGGGAAAAAAAAAAAAGTATTGGCTATTCAGAGGAAACCAGATACGATCTGTGCCCCAAAGCAGGGCTTGCAGGGGGAATGCTGAGAGGCAGCCAAACAGCCCTCTGAAAGTGAGGAGGAGAAGGAGGCATGATGTGAGCTCCAGAAGGCTGGTCTGAGTCTGAGGCAAAATAAACTGGTCAAAGGCAGAACGAGATGGAAGTTCATTGTGGGAACTTTTTTCCCTTTTTCATCCTTTTTTCCACAGTGAAGAGATCTAGAAGCGTAGCTGCTTTCCCATTTATGGGCAATTAATTTCTCTCTCTGTGCAAATCTTCACACAGAAACAATGGCTATAGAAAGTTTTATTATTTTTTTTTACAAGTAGAAAATGCCATGCTTTATACTCCCAAAATTGGCCATGCTCTTTTTGTAAGGAAGAAGCAGCCCCGTGGCCCTAGGAAAGATGATGAGAGTGGGCAGCAGCTGCTGTAACCACTCACCCAGCTCCTGGCTGTCCTTCTCCAGGGTGTCTCGGAAAGAAAAGGGCAGTGGGAGCAGAGGATGAGCCAAGAGCTGTCCTGCCCTGGGCTGAGTGGATCAGAGAGCTTTGGATTAAGCACCCCTTACGAAAATTACAAAGTGTTGCATGCAAATTATGCTAGATAATGATCCACTCATTTAACCTCTTAAGGAAAAAAAAAACACCAAAAAATCTTAAGTTTAACTCTTCCTGAGAGGGAGAAAATTATCAGCAATGATGGAAAGGCAGCTACCCGAGCTAGGCTGAAGGTAGCTGTTTAGTGGTGCACAGCAGCACTACAGAAAAGTTAAAGATTAGAAGTGAAAAAACCCCTGACATTTAAAATGAAAGGGGGGGAATTTGGATAGCTCTTCTTTGGGTTTGATCACTGTCACATCCTTATTTTGGAAACCTGGGAGGGAGAGGTTTTATCACTGCTGTCCTTTGGAGGATGGTGGGAATCATTGGTGGTTCGGGGCTGTGAACTGTTTGGGAGCCTGGGTTTGGGCTGGTGTCAGCCTGGTGGGGTTTGGGGTAGCGATGGGTGATTTGCTATGGCAGGTTCCCCCCACCCCCAGTCATGGTGTATCTCCTAAGAATCAGCAGCGGGCTCTTGGGTGTCCGGTAACGCGCCCGGCATGCAGGGCCAGCAGGGTGAGCCTGCCGGTCTCCCTCTGGGCAGCTCCCCATCTGTCCCTGTCGGTCAGGGAGCGCATTCCTCCCTGGGAACAGGGAGGACGAGCTTCCTAAAACGGACACGACAACTGGCCCTGCCCAGCCTTGCCCCCTTCTCCCCACTGCTCGCCATCCCCTGTGGCAGAGTTAATCCCCCCACCCCCAGTTGGACTGGAACAGCTGAGGGGGACAGCCCCCAAGGCCAAGGTAGTGGGGGCCATCCCCGGGCCCGGCTCCCCCCCGCCAGCCCCAGTTCCGGCAGCTGTCCCTGGCTGCCTCAAGTGCGGGAGGGAGGGAGAGGCGTTAAATGATACGGGCACATACTCCCTCGTGAAAGAGATCCCTTCAGGGCGAGAGATCAATGTGGCTTCTCCCCTCTCCCTCCCTCCTGACACCAAAGGGTTTTACTAAGCTAATCCCAACACCTGTCCCTGGTGAGGGCAGCAAGAAGGGTATGGGGGTGGGGGAGGAACAGTCCCATATGTTTTTCCCTTGTCCTGGATTGGGACTGTTCCCTCTGACGCACCTAGAGCCCAGAACATATGCTCTTTTCAGATCCTAAATGCTGTTTGCTTCCTCCTATCCCTGGCGGCGGTGGCTACGAGGATCCTGTGTCCCCCTCTTCCTGGCAGTCGCTCTCTTTGCTGCCTGGGAGTGGCAGGACGGTCCTCAGTTGAGGCTTGCAGGGTCGTTTGCAGTAGGGGATTTCTAATTTTAGGAGCCCCTACCGCCTATGGTTGAGCGCTGCCTTGCTGGGTCTCTGAAGAGAGGGCTGAGCTGAGCTGAGCCAGGCAGCTCCTTTTTATTTTCAGCTGAGCAAGTGTCAACCTGAGTGGCTCCAGAGGCCCGAGCCAAGCACTGCGCAGGCTGCCAGAGTCCTTCCCAAAAGGCTGAAAGACGGAGACTCGGTTTTGAAGCTTCCAGTCCTGTGTCCATTTGGCCTTTAGCTGGAGGATCTTTGGCTATGTATGGTGTGTATTGTATGGATTACCAATACCCAGTCGTCCAGGTAAGCAAAAGGACAGTGGTAACTATAGAGTCCTGGTGTTTGCTCTATATATTCTTTGGGCAAAACTGGAGCTTACTTATGGGCTGGTTTTGTAGAAGGACACTGCTTCCGTGCTGGGCTCCTTGGCTTCATGCGTCCCAGGCCTTGGTGGCCCTGAGGCTCTGCGGTAGGCTTTGAGGGTCCTGCATGTGAGCAGTACCATTTGACACTTCAAGGTCTAGTTTGTTTGAGATTTTTGTGGTTTTGTTTGCATTTTTGGCTTTTTTCTTGGGGGGGGGGATGAGCTGACAGCAATGCCATGCTCTGCAAACTAGTGTGTTGTTGTATGCCTTATTTCATTGCCTGGGCGCATGTGACTTGTACGTGTGACTGCAGTCCGTCCCGCAGGGATGGCAAGCCACCAGGAGCTGCTCCTCACCTATTTTCCTCCTCCCTTCTCTGAAACCAGTGACAAAACCTCTGACTAAGTCTCATTTGTCACCTTTTCGCTTTTGGAGGTCCGGCAAGGATGTGTAGAGTGATAGAAATGGGTGGGTTTGAGAGTGCTTGGAGCAGGGTGAAGCCTGTATTGCAGCCTCTGCTGGGGGAGGGGGCTATATTTGGAGCACACATGAGATTTGCTGGCCTGATGTGTGGAGTCTTGGAGAAGCCAGAGGCCGTGGGTCAGGCTCAAATACTTTTGGAGCCAAGTGAAAGACGATGTTCTCTGCACAGCGCTTGACTATTCAGTGTCAGCATTCCTTGTCCTCACAGGCACCAAATTTATCAAGAAAACGTGCAACGTAGACTGGCAGTTGCAAGATTATCTACCTCGAGATACTTCAGATAGCCACTAAAGAGAATTTTGTTAGGTTACCTTGTACTGGGGTTTTTGTTACACACATGAATAGTATCCACCAGCAGAAGTGTGTCTTTTGGTTGTTAAGATTTGTTCCTGATAAATTGGTTCTTTGCACTTGAAACTTTTTTTTTCTTCCCTCTGGCCTTGATCCAGCTGGCAGGTTTGCTCCATCTCAACTTGAGCCAGCAGAGAAATGCAGGTAATGGGATGTTAAAATCGAAGGCTGTGCTTTCTTTCCACCCTAGCAGCAAAGGGGAATTATAGGCATAGCAAAAGAAAAAGGAAGACGAAGCCTGAAACTTGCTGAAAGCAGAGTGGCTTTCTCCTCTCTCTCAGTTTCTACCAGTCCCATGAATGCTAAGCTAACCCGAGCATTTGAAAGTGTAAATGTAGACCACTTAGCCGAACTAGAGGTTAGTTCTTCATCTGTGCGCTCACCAGTGAGATTTCTGTGGTCTTGCCCCGTTGCCTGCTCCTTAAATATCCATCTCCATCTTATTTTCCATTAGGATTTAAATGGTAGGAGCTAACCAGAAACCGTCATGTACATCCAGGTGAACACAGAAGAGAATATAAAAGTGGCACAGATGTGCTCAGGGGGGAGCAATGAGCTTTTTGTGGTGTGGTGAGGGTGATAAGATGTGCCCTGGCACTGCAGAGGCAGACTAGTTAAACTTGTCCATAGTTATTTCAGAATACTACTTCTAGACCATGTTAGTGAAGTTTCAACGCATATGTGCCTGTGATGCACAAGAAATCATGAGAACTCTTAAGTATTGGCATCTGGAGCCATTCTGAACATGTTTTTGCTTTTTGGATAAATGCAGTAAGTAGGATGGTATAATCTCATGGCTCTGAGCTGTATGTTCCTCAGGTTTCCAGCCTTCACTCTACTCATGCTTCTCTGTTGTTTTCAGCAGTATGTTCTGTGGTTTGCGTCTTTGATTTTCCTCAGTAGGGGGTGGCAAACAGTGATGTTAAGTTGGGCAGTGGTTCCATGATTTGCATGTAGAAGCAGCTAAGTGGAGGTCCACCAAACTTATTTCCCTTGGCCATGAGACATCTGAACCCCCAGCCCTCAGTGAGGAAAGGTGAGTCACACAGATCCGCCAATTAATTTTATCAGTCTTGTTCATTATCAAGTGCTGCTTTGTGGGCTCCAGTAGAGCCCAAGACAACACAGACCTCAAGTGTTACCAAGTCTGATCATGTTTTTCGTGGTATTGAAGCTTTTGAAACTCTGTATCAGATGTTCATTCCAGATGTTTTTGTGGCAATCAGAGCTCCTGTAGACCCGCATTTCTTGTTGCCTGAGCACATCCATTGGAAATCGGGGCTTCTCTTTCACTAAACAGGAGCAAAGGCGCATATATTCCAAGTACGAGAGAGGAGATGCTTTCTGGCCTACGATGCAGATGAAAGAGGGAGACCAGCAGTAAATCATGCTGTAGGGAATTCCCGCTCTGCTGGCACATGCGCAAAGCAGTTGTACCAACTGGGTGGTGGGAGGCAGTGCAAGTGAGGGTTCAGCGCGTGGTTGGGCACCTCTTTTTTTCCTTAGAGGATTCCTTCTGATGGCCAATATTTCTAGAAGTTCCTAAGGTGAAGGCCAAAATGGATTAGAAATGATGCTATCCCAGTGAACAGTGGTGGGATGATGGTAGCATGATGTTTCTTTGTTCTGAAGGTCCATGCCCTAGATCTGGGACAAGAAGTTGCCATTCTGTGGCACAGAAGAGGTCAGGGTGAATGCAGCAGTTAAGTGGAGAGAGTGAGGAGATTATCCGGAGTGATTTCCAGAGGTCTGGTGAATGAGATGCATGTTTCTGAAACCTGGTGCTTTGTCATGGCAAAGGTACAAAGAGGTCACTGTGTTTTCTGCTGCTTTGAAATGGAATTTACACTTGACCCAGAACTGTGCTGCAGAATCTCAGCTTTGTAATAGGGAAGAAAGAAAAAAAAATCCAATACTTTCCCTGGTTTTACAGTATTATCTATAAACCTGCAGTATTGTAAGATACAAGTTAGCAGAGAGGATGAGATAACTCAGAAAAACACAGTCTGTGACTCAAAGCCCTGTGGCCTGCAGCTGTGGTGGCTGGCTCCTTCCCAGGGGACCCCACACCACGAGTGGTCGTTCGATTGCGCAGGGCGGATGAACCTGCTCTGGTGGGACCCAAGGGCTTGCCGATGTCTTGGTCTGGTGGGACCCAAGGGCTTGCTGGTGTCTCGGTCTTAGGCTTTTCACGCCAGAGGAGTGAACAGGGCTGGGATGTGCCTGTGGGCCTTCTACTGCTTTAGTAGAGAAAGAGGGAAGGAGGGAGGGAGCCAGAGGGCAGTTTGCAATGAGTGGTGAAATGGGGAAACTGAAAAGCAGTGTGGGTCAGCACAGGCTGCCTGGAGAGCGGCATAGTAGCATAAGCCCATGAAGAAAAACCACTAGGTTTTGGGGGTTGTTTGAGTGTGAATTATAGCTGGGAATATTCATGCGAAGCAGCGCTCGTGCGGATGCAAGGTTTTACTGCGCTGTGATTTGGCTTTTCTGCTGAAAAAGCCTGGGGAGTCTCCTGAGTGCCAGGTGTCAAGAAAGGAGACATGAGAGGGGCAGCTTGCCTGAATTGGCTTTATTTCTGCGTCATGAGCGCCAAGCATCGGCACAGTCCCCTTGCCGAACCAAGAGACTGGCAGACCAGTGCTCGGCCTTGTCCACAGGTTTCCATGGTGCAATGTTGGGAAAAATCAATCGTAGCGCCTCGGATCCCGTGTGCCAAACGGGGTAGCAGTATATCGGTGCGTTTGACGGGGTCGCTGGGAGAACACATGCTGCCAGCCGTGGAGTGCTCAGGTGTGAAGGGCCAGATGCTTGCAGAAGATAAATGGGAGGGGAAAAAAAGCGAGCTGGGAAGGAGCCCAGCGCTCTCCGTTTTTATGGTGAAAGAAATGCAGATCCTGGCAGGGATACTGCTTCCGGTTCAGCGGGCGCACCGTGGCACCCACGCGTTCTCCCCTTTGTGGCAGGCGGGAGGGAGGTCTGCGCAAACCTGACAGCTGTCCCCCCAGCATCCTCCTGCGGGAAGCGGCCCCCTCCCGCCCGGTGAGCTCCCGGCGGTGGCAGCCGGGCCCCCGGGAAGGGCTGGTGGGGCAGCTCGCGGGGTCCGGCTGGGCCGGCAGCAGCGCTGCGCGGGGACTCCTTCGCTTTTGTTCTCAGCTCTCATTTGGGCCTCGCCGACGCCCTCGGTGCCCGGGGCGGGGTGGTGTCCCGGCGGGTATACCCTGGGCAGCGCCTCGCCGGGGCTGCGGGCGCGGCGGCGGGGCCGGGCCGGGCGGGGCGGGGGGCGGTCCCGGCTCGCATTAATTACCTTCGGCATTCGGGGGCGGTGCTTCCCGCAGCCATCTGGCTGAGCCGGGGCGGCGGGGGGAGGGAGGGGGAAGAGAGGGAGGAACACGGGAGAAGAAAGGGAGGAAAAAGGGCTCGGGGGGCACCGCGCCGGCGAGGCAGCGCAGCGCAGCCACCCGCCGCCCGCCTCCACCGGGCTGCTGATTTTTTAATTTTATTTTTTTCATCTTTACTTTTTTTTTTTTTATTTTTCCACCTCCTCCCACCCCCCTCCCCCGCGGCCGGGCTCCCCCATTTTGGTTTATGGAGAAAAAGAAAATGGTAACTCAGGTAAGGCTGGCGGGCGGGCCGGGCTGCCGGTGCCGCGCCGAGGCGGCTGCCTGCCCGGCTTTGTCTGGGCGGCGGGCGGGGGTCCGGAGCGGAGCGGCCGGCGGAGGGGATGCCCCGGCGTTGGGGAGGGAGGGAGCCTCGCCGCGGCGGGGACGCGGGTTGGGCGCTTTGGGGAAGGGGTTCCTGCCGTGCCCTCTGGGGAGAAGAGGTGCGTGAGGGGCGCGGGTGCCCCTGCTCCCGAGTTAGGGTGAACGCGCCTTTGAACCGCCGATCCCGGCCGAGCACGAAGGTAAGCGCCTTCCCAGCCGCTTCTCTATCCGGCCGCCGGTCCCGTCAGGGCGGGGAAGCCCGTGTAGGTGGCGGCGGGCGTGGGGCTGCCCCTGTCCTCCCAGGGGAAGGCGCCTGACGTTTCCTGGGGAGCGCACCTAGCTGCCAGGGACATCGCCGCGGCAAGAGGATTTTATCGGACAGTGCTCGCCTTTTAAGGCTGCTATATGTTTTGGGATTTTTAATTATTATTTATTTTCTTTTGGCATGGCATCTGCAAGTTTCTACCGGAGGGAGGAAGGAAGGAGGAGGAGAGCAGCATCATGGAGCTTGAATCTTTTGGAGTTAGGCATTATATAATGCCCCCGCAGTGCCTTGCGGAGCTGGAGACCTTTGGGGGATATTCCCAAAGGGGGTGGAGGGGAGGACTCTCAGAAGGAACTTTTCTTCAAATCTGGGTTTCATGAGTGTTGTTTTTCTGTGGAGCTTTGCAGGTTTTTAGGCTAGATGCATTACTGTCTGCTTGGCTTTCCTTAGCCCTGGCTGAATCCCCCTTCATTAGCTGCCACCAAGATCCTGTGTGTGTCCCGCTGCAAGAAAGGGCAGCCCTTTTCATGGGTGCCTGTCTCAGAATGAATCTGCTGCAAGAAGTGACACCTGCTTTGACTCTTTCTAGCTCTCATCTTGTGTTGATTGTCAGTGATTGAAAAACAGGTCCCTCTCCACTCTTAAGGTATCTTCCCAGGCTCCCTTCTGCTGTTTAGTCCCTTCCATTACCGATTCCTTTTTAGCTGGACCAAGGTTTTCTGTTTTGAGACAGAGGAGCTCTGCAGAATTCTTCTGAGGCTTTCTGTACCTATATTTAGTTTAGTGAATGATGCTGAAAGGCTGTGTCTCTGCGGTCAGGGTCCATTTGTGTATTGCTGCGTGCTCAGAGTGTGCCCGGTTAGATGGTGGTGCATGCCCCTAAGCTGCAGATTGGCACATGCATATTTCAGAGAGTTGTTGTGCACAGCCTTCTATTGCAACGTGCTCTCAGCCAGAACCGTTATGCACATAGCCTCAGTCTGTGGTGCAGAAAGGTGCCTGTGCCTGTAGTGCACAAGAGTGTGTAGTTTGTGCCTAGCACCAAACACCCTGAAGCACAAGGTGGTTGGCTTGGAGACATGTGGAGCTGGTAAGGATTGGATTCTGCTGGAGCACTGGCTGAAATATGGGAGAGTATAAACTCGTTTGAAGGTTTGGGATATCCTAACAGACTTCAGGGAAATCTGTCTTCCACAGAAATTGGTAATTTACTGATGTGGGAAAGAAGGTATCAAGACCATGCATGATTGGTACTCGCTGACCTTGGATTATGACTGTTTTAAGAGCATGTACCATGTAGGATAGGTTTTCAGGATTTGCACTGCAGATTTACATGCTGATGCTGAGGAAGATGCATATTAAAATAACCAATAGGGGAGGAGAGCTCAGGCTGTGTCTCAGTTGAGGTCTCTGAAGGAACGACGGATAGCTCTTTTATGCAGAGTTGAGAAAGACAGTGAAGGTGAGTTCAGCTGTAGCATAGTGCTGCTTCTTGTAGGGGGAGCATTTGGCTTGTTAGGCTGGTCCTTAGCAGCACTTCACTGCAGGTTTGGCCAAGTCTGGGGCTGAAGGAGTGTGGCACATCCAGGACAGTATCCCCAGCCATGTTCTGCAGTGCTGTGTGAAGCAGTGGAGTGGCCTTACTCGCAATCTGTGAATGTATTTCACTGGGGCTCTATCTCATTTACGAAAAGTAAGTGTTGTTGGTATGTTAAGCTGGTAATTGCCACAGAATGAATTTAGCATTGCTACCTTCTCTTGTTCCATTTGGTTCAGTCACCAGACAGCATTACCTGCCCGGTCTGCGTTCTGTTGTGTTTTAGGGAGCGAGCTCACCCATCTTCCTTGGAAATCTGGGAGATCAGCTTCTGTATAGGCATGAGGGGCTAGTAAAACAAATTAAACAGGAGTGTGTGGGGTGGGAAGACTAGAAACAGTGATGGGAAGAAATAGGAGATGGTAGGTAGAAATGTGCTTGAAAAAGAGGAAACCAAAATTGCTAATGAGAGCAGGAGCTCAGATCCATTAATGGAAAGTACCCTGGTCTTATCCCCTTTAATCCTAAATCAGTGAAAATGAGTGTTGAACGAGGCCCAGTACATCATGTGCTAATTGCAGATAAAAGAGAGAGTCCTTGGTGGACGGGAATTATATGCTAAAAAGCTTTTTCTCTGTGCAGTGCATGGTGAGGTTGCTGGCTCGCGTGGAGCACAAAGCCCTCCCTTTCTTGGACAGCCCAGTGCCTTGCTGGCGTTTTCCTCCAAATCTGTTTCCCATCAGGGCTAGGAGAGGGGGAAGGTGTCGAACATCACGGAGAATGGGAAGGGAGCTGCTGCCTCCTTAAGGAGTCCCGCCAGCCCATGTGGCAGCCGGCAGTGTCGATGGAGCATGTGTGCGTGTATGTGTGTGTATGCCTTTGTAATGAATCACCCCGCCATTGTCTGCTCCCCTCCCTGCTGCCGACGATGGAGCCTTTCACCTGGGCTGCTGCCTGCTGACGAGCCTTCTTCCAACATGGGAAGAGGAGGAGGAGGAAGGGTTGCTCGTGGTAATTAAAGCCAGACTGGGGAGAACTGCTCTTTTACGACTGCAGCACCCCGTTTTCCCTCTTTTCTCTGTCTTGAGTTCCCAGCTTTTGAAGTGGGTGTAGGCAGGAACATCTGAAGGTCCCCCTTTGTGCGGCTGTAGTCTCCATTTTGTGGCACCATTTGACGCGTCTTTGCTGCCCTGCCTGCCAGCATGCCCCTTCTTGTACCCCCCCAGCACCCCTTGGAGGCTCCAGCCAGCGCCGTTTATCTTGGCACGTGTTTGACTTGCTATGCTCTGCCCAGGGCTCAGGGAGGTGATGGCGTTTGTGGCTTTGAGACTAATTTATGTCCTTGTTAAAATGAACCAGCAAGCAGCCTCATTTTTTCCAGAGGTTTTCTTCCCTTTCCCTTCCCCCTTCCATAACCCTTCCCCTCCCAGACCCCATGTGTAGCTGTGAGACAACCTTGTGCAGCCAAAAGTTGCTTGCTCAGTCAGTGATTTTTTTTTTTTTTAATTTAAAAAAAAACCCCACATACGCAGAGCTCCTTAAATGGAGATCTTATTTAAATCAGAGCAGCAGCTGACTCATTAAAGGCCTCTCTGTCTCCTTTTCATTCTTCTGTCTCATTCCCTCTCCCAATCTTTCTCTACCTCCCATTACAGTAATGGTGCGATAAAATGAATCTTTGTCTGCACTCCATGTTGGGATCATGCAGAGGGTGCATGTTTGGAGGTGGGGCACGGGGGGGGAGACAGGAGCCGGGGAGCCCTGTCACGACAGCCACCTTGTACTAGCTAAAAATGTACAATGCATCCCATTATAGGAGACCGTCCTTCTTTGTTTGAACTGTCTGCAAGGGAGACTGAGTCCCAGAACAGTCTCCCCCCCTCCTGTCCCCTTATGTCTGCTTTAGGATCTGTTTCCCTCCAGGCAAGTTGGATGCTGCAGGATTCCCCTGCCACCCTAAAAGAAATAATTAAAGAAAAAAGAAGCTTTTTCTCTGTAGTGAAAGGATCCCTTTTTTTCTTCTGTGTGTTGGTTTGGGGTTTTTTGGGGGTTTTTTTTTGGGTTTTTTTTCATTTTTGACTGCTCTCAGGAGCTACCACTATTCCCCTGTCCCCTTTCCTTGCTTTGAGGATCACATCTCCCTTTCCTTTCAGGCCAAGTATCCTTGCTGTTTGCTTCTTGGTTTGGTGTTACTCTTGCAAACTTGCATGAGCTGTCTGAAGGGGATCACTCTCTTCTCTGTCCACGGCCTTGTGCTCTTTCTCTTTCTTTGCTGTTTGAAAAGTGATGCTTGTTTATGTGGTACCTGACTCTGTGCCTATACATATCCCCTAGTTTTTGCTTCCGTTCTACTATTTGTTGTAGGACTTTTTTTTAGCGCTGCAGACACCGTGTCAGCAGCAGAGGTTTGTGTGAGAGGAATCCTGGCCGGTCATTTTCCCAGGACAATCTCCGCAGGGAGCTGAAAGATGTATCTGCAGCTCTTTCCCTGATGTAAGGACATGATTGCTTGAGGTAGGCATATGGGTTGTGTCTGTAACTCTTGTGGTATTTAGAGATTTAACTACTGGTTGAGAAGGGCTTATTCTTAAGGGCTTAAAAATCAATGGGGTCTGTCAGAACTCGGTAAGTGCTTTTTAAATTCCTTTTCTCTTCTTTACCACCTTTGCTGAGCACTTTCAGATGCATTGGAGTAGAAGCGAACTGCTGTAGGCGCTTGCAGAGCAGCCTTGGGATGGCAGAAACTGCATTCAGCGTTGCCTAGGCAGGATGGTGATGTGAAAGGGAACTTGATACAGCAGTGCCATTTCCTTAAGTCCCTGTCCTAGAAATAACCTCACTGCTCCCTAATACATTTCTGCTGCAGGTGACTAGGTTACTGTCCCCAGGTACCTGGTAACTGAGAAATGAGGATGTCTAAGTTTGCCATAGTACGCCCTGTGATACTCAGATGATGAGGCTGTGTAAATTTAACATGCTGTTTTATTGTTATTTTAGGAACTATTAATTGGTGAAGTACCTGGATTAGTAAAAAGGTTGTAGTGAGCTACCAAAAAATACTAAAAGTTGAAGGTTGAGAAGGAGGGAAGCCTCTAAAACCAGCAGCATCTTTCCTTGCAGGTTATTAATTCATGATTGCTCCATTGCATTTAATTAGTATTGACCAGCCTTCTACAATAAAATTCTAATACCAGTGCGAAGGGGGGCTGCAGTGAGGGGGCTCATGTTTTGTAGGCCTGGATTCTGGTCTTAACTCCTTCAGGTAAAATGCTTGATGTTCCTGTTTTAGATACATTTTCAGTGGATGATGTGTGCAGTTAGCCGACCCTTTGCAATGAGTTCCTTAACCTGTTTGTCTCCCAGCTGCAAAGTCACAGAATTCACTAATAGGGATCCCTTGGAGATCTAAGCACCAGGGAGGAGGTGGTTAATTTGCCTCACTCTTTTCTCAAATATTATGTAAAAAGACGTAGTCAGGTATTCGTCCTACCTGACATGTTCCCTGGAATTGGAGTAATGTTAGCTTTCCTACCAAAAATATTTTCGTTTTTTCCTGTATAGTTATTATCCTGTGCTGTGCAGGATGTTTTTTTGCTGGGCTGCTCAAGGTTGTGCTGTGACCAGTGTGGACTGGAGATATATAGGCTGTTTTTGTAGGGTTCGTAGAAGCTAGAGCAATTAATGCTCAGTTGAAAGCTTTTTGAAAAAATAGAGTGTGCTTTGCCTACATAAAAGAAAATAGGACAAATTATGGGCCTGCTCAACAGTGTGCTTCGTTTAAAATATCTGGTGTGGTTTGTTGTTTTTTTTCCTTTGCAAAACTGTCCATTGAGCAATATTATTCACAAACTGACTTGAGAATTATCAAGATGGTAGTGGGAAGGCACTTCAGTTCCAGGGTATTTCCATATTTTAACTTGAGGAAAGAAACCTTAATTTGTTCTCTTTATTTCTGTGTCTATTCATGATAGTCTTTAATCACATGATTGCATGCTATTTTTTTTTTTCCCACAAGAAAGGAAAGAAAAACCAGACAACGCTCTACCCATCCCCATCAACTCCAGTATATGTGGCACCCCGATGACCTCTGCAAGTATCAGTAGCAGGGTTGGCTGTGCCAGATGCATCCCACAGACCTCTGCCACTTACACCAAATGTATAATTAGCTGTCATTTTCTGTGCAGGCCAGCTTGATCTGTGTTTGCCAGTTGGTTTTGTGTATTTGCTGACAGAAGAGGAATGGTGAATTTTCGCAATACCAGGCTTGGGTTTAGGGTTTAGGAGTGTACACTAGTAGGCACATTTTCCCCTCTCTTCCATCCCTGTATGACCTCTTCTGTCTCACCTCTGCCATCCATCATAGATGGATGGACGGGTCTTCTTCCTCACTCTCTCCTCATGATCCCTGGTCAGTAGCTTGTCCCATGCAAGTCTGTGTCCATGGCATCCCTCTCTCCATTCCTTTGCAGTTATGTGTCATCCTGTTTTAGCACACTGCTTCTTTACCTTGATCATTTCAGTTCTTTTTCCACTGATTTTTAGGCCTGCTTATTCTTTCTTTCGTTCTCCTCCTCCTCCCTGTCTTCACTACAGTCTCCTTGTCATATGCTTTTTTAACTTCTACACCTACTCCTTGCATTCCTCATTTAGTTTGCTTTTTCTGTTCCTATTGCAGTCAAACTTGTCTGATCTATCACTTTCCCCCCATCACTATGTGTGTCCTGATGGCGCTCAGGCTTCTTGTCCAGGTTTACTTTCCTTCCACTACACTTCCAGATCTGCTTCTTGGGGTTTGTGGATTTGAGGTGGGTAACTGCTGCTCCATGTTACTTGATCCCTACAGAGGGCATGGTGGAGAGTTCAGGAGATAGGTCATCTCCCTGCTGTCATTGATCTCCAGACCTGGATCTGACATGGCTGATATCTCCTGTGAAGCTGTGGATGAGCCCCAAATGACAGCATGAAATCATAGAAAATGGGGTGCAGGTGACACTGCCAGCCACCCTCAAGAGCATTTCTATTTCCTGTTAGAATAAACTGTCAAAACCATTCCTGATGGCGTGTAACCTGCCTTGAAAACATTTGAAATGCCCCTGCTAGCCTTGACAGTCCAAACCCTTTCCTTTCTGAGCATTGCTGAGTCTTTCCTAATATTTAACATAAAGCTTGTTGGCACCGTTTGTTCTTTCCATGATAAAGAATGGATTGGTTCTTTCCTTTTTGGCAGGTTTTGCACACTGGATTTTTTTTAATGGTTCTTAGCCTTTTTGGACCATCATATATGGCTTTACTAGCACATTCAGTTGATAAAATGTAAGACAAGCACTGTAGTTTTCCATAGCTTTGTTATAATGTTGGTCAGATTTTGATGGCTTTTTAGTATGGTTGCTAAATATAGATCCCTGAAATACAACTTTTTTTTCTGTTAAATACAAAGTCCTTATCGGCTTTTCAAAGTGTGTGGGGTGTTTTTTTTCCCCTTAGTCATAAACATGACAAAATATTCTCCCTACTTCTTTCTTGGGTTGGTTTGATACGGCTAAGTAACAAAAAAAATTACGAACCCCAAAATCAAATGCAGGTAGCATGAAAAAAATTTCAGTTCAGATGGTTTCTCCAACTTATAAACAACTGAAAACAGGGTCTTACGATGGGAAGTATCAGCCAGCCTGGCTCAACCAGCCCTGCTTGTAATGAAGGTTTTCACCCTGCGTAGTCTCTAAATACCTAACTGGAATTGCACTCCAAGTAGCCTGTAATCTGAGGCTGCATGGAAGACACCAAAAATGTCCAAGTAATTGCAAGGGTAATCTAGCTGCTTCTGAAGACTGCCCTCGGGCTGGGAGTCTTGAGTATGGTTAAAACCCTCTGAACTGTCCTCTCTGTTATCCTGCTTAAAATTCATAGTCTCTGCAGTTGTGGTCCTGTGGAGTTTAGGATTTCTCTGTGGTTTATAAGTCCTGGTCTTGCTGAGCTATCTGACTTGGAGGGCATATTTGACTTTCAGATAATTGCTTTTGATTAACCAAGATTTAGATGATGAGAGTTTGACCTATGCGGTGCGTAAACCATCATTCACCTATCAGGTCTCACTGAGGCTTCTTATCTGAAGCCTACGTTCTCCCTCCAGTTCTAATAGCAAAATCTGCTTTTAATTACTTAAAAAAAAAAAAAAAAGATTTAAAAATGCCTTGGAGAGGTGTTCAGAATTCTTGGATAGCGCTAGTCCTCCTTTGTCTCACATACCCTCCATGAAGAATGAAACCCTTAATTTTATTTGTTGTTCTTTGAAGCTGCTCTTATTTTTGCTATTGCAGCATATGAAAGGAGGTTATCAAAACTGAACGATTATGCAAAGTACTTAGGAATATTACGGAGCAGGAGCAAGAAAAGCTTTTGTTTTCCAGCATGTGTCCCTTCCTGCTTTGTCAAATGTGGTTGAGCTAAATAGGGCAGCAGGGGAATGGACTGAAGAGTTTCAGCAGGCAGAGTTTTAGATCTATGTTACCTTACAAAGGATCCTTCCAGCCTAATTCAGGAAGTAGAGGAGGAAGAACGTGGTAATTTGGTGAAATTAGTCAATTTGTTGAGTGTTAGTTGGACTGTAAGGTATTGTGGTATGTTAGCTTTGCTTTGTGTTCAAATATTTAATGCGCATTAGTTTGCTTTAACTTTTCCCCTTGGTTTTCTTTGTGTGTGTGATGAAGCTGTTTAATGTTGTTATATTTGCTTTGCAAAACCATTCTCTGGTCTGCTTCCACCCTGTTCCACAATGAAGCTCTCTTCTGTCTTGAAGCAGTGGGAAGGAAAAGTACTTCTAGGAATCCCTCAGTTTGGTTTGGGGTGAGGGGAGGTGTTGGTGGTTTTTTTGGGGGGGGTCACTTTAGACCGTGTGATAGAGCCAGTCTGCGATAGTGTAGTATGGTGAGAAACAGGAATGAGGAAGGTGGAGACTGGAGGCTGTGGTGAGAACTTGGGACAGTTCCCTGCTCCAGATGTCCTTCACAGGGACATGGGTGACAGACTGTGAATGAGCATATGCTAAGCGTGACTCATGAAGAGGTGAAGTCAAGGAGGGACTGACCCTCTTGGTGGCAGAAAGAATTTAGGTCATCCAAAGCTAGCTGCAAACCTTCATCCTAGGAGAAATTTTCTGAGGGGCCCCAGGTCATCAAAGCTTCTTTTGGTCAAAATGATGTAAGGGGTGTAAAAATGATTTTTTTTCTGGTAACGTGGACTTAAAAAAGGTGGAAAAAGTACTGTGGAGATCTTGATGCTCCATCAGAAAGCAAGGCTTCTAAATGCCTTGTCTTATTCAATGAGATGAATCTAAATAAATCAGGTTTAATCAGATTAAAGATTCCTAAGCCATGTTTTCCATCAAGTCTGAAGCTTTGAGCAGCCCAGCGACAGCTTTGGCTTCATAGGCAATGAAGGTCCTCCTGAAACAAGCCCTACTGTGAGCAGGTAAGAGAGGCAATGACTTTTTATTGTCCCTTTCAGCTCAAATGTTATTTCTCAGGACTTCTGTTGTTGTTAGGAATACTCTTAATTGGTTTTGACAATGAGCTGCAGGAGCTACTGCAAGTGTGGACAGAAGTCAGGAGAAAGCTGCACCAGAGGCTGCAGACTTGAGCGTCTCCGTTCAGATCCGTGTGTGCCCTGCCTCCTGCCTGCCAGCTCCAAGCCTCCCTGCCTGATGGGTGGCCAGGGTCCTGCCTGGCAGCTCAGCCATGTGGCCAGGAATGTGTCTCCGAGCCAGACCTCTGCTTAAAGCAGAAGTATCCAGAAAGCCAAAGTGGCTTTTTTTTAGTGGGTGGGTAGGAAACTCTGAGCTATGTTATTTGTAACACAGAGAAGAATAGCTCGGGCTGAGTAATAGGAATTTCTTAATATTTTGGAGGAGGGTAAAGGAAGATAAATTTCATTCTTCTAGGAAGTTTATAGAGGACTGCAGTGGCTTTCAAAAGTGTAGTAGGCCTCTAGGTTAGCTGCGAGGCTCTGTGTCACCATGCAACTATTCTGAGATAGTGTCTGGCCTCAATCTAGGAGAAAAGAAGCTGATGGCAGGAAAGAACCACATTTGATTGACATGATTTAAATGCAGTGCTGTGATGAGCCTCCTGGCTGCTATTCTGGCAATCCTTGCAGGAGAGCGTCAGCATGGGGCCAGGCCTCCTGCAGCCGATCCAGCTATGAAGTGGTTTGGGAATTGCCCTCAGCTGTGTCCTTCCCAACTTTCTGCTGGGGGTTACTCTGCCTGTGTGAGCTGCTCCTCTGCAGCCCTGTGAGGTCAGGTGCATTAGTCCTGCTGTTGAAGTGCATGGAGATGAATCTGTTAATTAGGGGTGATGTTGGTAGTACCTAGCAGAAGTAGAGCACAAAGCTAGAGTTGTTCAAACCATCCCCTCTGTGATCAACAAAGGTCAACCACAGCTGTAAAGTGCAGGTGGTCCTCCTACCCTGTGGTGCCGAATTCTGGGATTCTGGAAAGGCTTTATGTCCTGGACATGCAAGGGGAAGCTGTAGGAGCAGTTTTCATCTTAAATGATTTAAAAGATTTTTTTTTTTTTTTTCCCCCATGTGTATTGGTCTTCCTGTTAATATTCTAGTGCATTTTGAAGGTCTAACAAAGCAAAGGGACTTCAGGTAACAATAAATAAGTTGGCTGCTGTGGGCTGCTACTTGTGCCGTCATTGGCCACTTCGAACATCAACTCTTCCTAAAAATTTAACAAGGTGTGAACAGTGCTTAGTTTGTGATGAGCTTTACCAGCCTGGATGCATGAAGTTGGAAAGGATTACCCAGAACAGAAAAAAAAGGTTACAGAGCATGAATTTGTGTTTGACACCTGGCTGGTTCTGTGAGTTCTGTATTGCTCGCTATTCACTTCTGGAGGAGCGGGACAGTTTAGACCCCTTCAAATGAAATGAAGTTAAAACTAAGTGCTGAGGGCTTGTGCTGAAGAACATTTCTCAGGTTTGACAGTGATGAAGTATGTCTGTGGGCTGTGCTGGCCCATCTGGGGGATGATTGTGTGGAGCTCATCCAGCAAGCTGGGTCTCTGGCTTCCAAGAGTGCGTTGGGCTGCAGAGGGACATCTGTTTCGAAGGAGCATGTTTGTAGGACAGAGCAACTGTCAGTCTGTCTGTTCCATGCAGTAGCTTCTGACTGATGAGACCCAATTCCAGTTCCTTATGTCCTCATTGCTTTGGACTGAAACTTCTGCATCTACAAAGGAACAGTTCATTTCTGCTTTCTTCTTGTTTGCAGTTAATTGTGCACATTCTAAAGTAGTGAGGATTATCATCTTGGCCACTTACATACTTGTACTGAAGGATCTCCTTCCTCCCTGACCTCAGTGTTGTGCATTTCACACATCTCATCTCTTAAAGGAGGTGCTTGCACCTTTGAAAATTAAAAGAACTGGCAGAGTCTGCTGAAATCTTGTGGCGTTTTAGGTCAGCTGTCAGGGATAGTAGCCTGATCTACAGCAAATCTTTCCCTTCTCCTCCCCAGGGTGTCTGCTCTGCCCTTTGTGTGCCAGTGGGGCTGATATGATCCAAATTAACTTTTTCATCTGTTTGCATTTATTTTCTGTGTCATGAGAGGTCCTCAAGAGCCTCAGGATTAAACGTTGTTTTCCTTCCTAACACTTCTTATATTGTAGCAAACATTATGTTTTCATTCTTGCCTGTCATCAGGTGCTGTTTTTTCCCATGTTAATGTGCTGCTGGGTATGTAGCCCATCATGGGAATAACATGGAGCTGCACAGTCAGCACAGGAGCACTCTATTTTGATGTCTGCTGCAAAATGGTGGCTTCTTCTCTATAAATTACTTGGTGAGATAATTGCTCATCTTCCAGGATATTTTGCCTTCTCTGTGTATGAGGTCTGTTAATAGGAAAGGAGAGTACAAAGTGGTTTTTAGGGCTAGGTTGCATCTGACTTCTGACTAGATCCTTTAGTTTTAGTGATATATGAAGGACAGTTGAGGTGGTGGTTGGGAGCAGAGATGTAAAATCCCAGGATGCACTACTGGCAAAGCGGTGGGATTGTTGTCACTTTCTGAACTACACTGCTCTGTAGTTTGTATTTTTGATATAAACAGCATCTTTTTGGTGGTGCAGCTGATGACCACCAAAGGAGGGATAATGCTGCCCTTCCAAGAGCCTTTGGTCAGAAGGGGCAGAGGGCAGTGACAGGTTATTCATCCACCTATTCGGTTGGCAGCAGCTATTCCTTGAAATACTATTTGGAGAGAGGTTTTGCTGTTTGGTTCAGTACTTCACTTTGCAGCCAATTCATGCCACAGAGAGGGGGATGAGAGAGAATTTCATTAACAGGAAACCAGCCATCCTGAGCAGGCTATGCAGCACTTGGATGCTGCCTTGGTCTCTTCCCTTGACCATGAGGACCATGGATGAAATAGCAAGAGCCCTGACTTGCGGTAGGAAGCTCACTCTTGAATGTGCTGCAAAGCTCTTTCTGTGCATAGCAAAGATCCGTCTGTTCCCCTTCAAAGGTCTAAAAGCAGCTGAAATGAGTGCAGAGGGATTTAGCAGTTTAATCCAAGATTGTGCATCTGCAGACCTGGCGGAGTTGCTGCACGCATCCTGCTGTGCCCAAGCCGTGACAGGGCTGAACCATTTGGTGCCCAGCTTGTACCTTAAGCTGGGTCGAGATCCAGGTACAAGGAATACCCTCCTTGCACAGTCTGAGGGCTGTCTTTGAGAGCATGTGACCCATTGAGACTGCGGTTTAGTTACCATGATCTTTTAAAATGTGAGCACCGAGAAAGGCAGAGATGCCTCTCTATATATACTATTAATTACAGCCTTTACCTGGAAAATGATGCTCTGGTGCAGCTCAGTTGGCCAGGGCAGTCTAGTTTGTGCTTGTCACTTAGGATAACCCTTTGACTGCTGGCTGCTCTTTGTGAGGGTGTCTTTTTGGCTTCCTTTCAGGCAGAGTAGGCTTAACTGTTTTTTTGTTTTTTTTTTTTTTTTAAGGCTTCTCCATATATTGTGTGACTAGCAGATAGCTTACGTCTTTTGGACCTAGTGAGATATGCAGTGGAAGCTAATGTGGAAGTCCATTTTTGAGCATGGCCATGGATTTTGTGGCTCTGTAAATTTGCTCCTGAACAAGTGTCTTGTATGTGATTTTGATTTCTTTCAAAATTTACTGCAAAATTTTAGTTACCCCCTGAAATTGTCTTTAAAAAAAATAAATTTCTTTATAGGTGAGAGCATACCTAAGCTCTTAGTTAAAAACCCAAGCTTTTAGCACTATGAAAGTCAAAATAGCCCCCAGTACATGAAATGACATGCAGATGACAGCTGAGTAAATGAATGCATTTTCTGTTATTTCCTAAACCTGTTTTCTAGCTGATCTTATTCATGGCAGTGATGGCCAAGTCGTGTACATCTGTTAGCATCCCACAGAGAGGCTAGCAACCAAGAAATGCCTGAGCAAATGCACTGCTGAAACTGAGGGAGGGAGTTGTGGGGGGAAGAGATAGACACGACCAGATGCTGGTTGAGCTTTTGGGTTTGGTGGTCTTGTTGGTTTGTTGTTTTTTTTTGCTCTTCCAAGGTGCAGTATTAAAATATTTAAGACCCTGTGGGGTCTTAAAGCAAATTATTTTCTTGCTGAGTGTGAGCTTTACACCCAAAATCCAGAGGCCCCAGGACAGGTGAAAGCAAAGCATGTGTTAGCTGTGTTCTGCACCTCTCTGGAAAGCAGAGCACCTTTCTACTTTTTTACGGTGTTTGGTGTTTTTCCTTCTTTGGAAAGTAACGGGAGCTGTGCTCATGAATATTTGAGGTTCTCAGGTGCCTGTTGAGGACTGGAGGGAAGTAGGGCCAAGGGAGGGCAGGTGGTGTCAGAGCTGGAGGGGCAGAACAGGGAGTGGCCCCGGCCTTGCGTGGTTGTCTCGTCTCTCTTATGCTAGTAGACTTCTCATCAGGATGAATGTGCTCTGAAATATTTATTGTCCTGTTTAAATATTCATCGCTGCAAAGGCAGCGCAGCCTGATGGCAGCAGCAGAGCCTCAAGGGACAGGGTCTACAGCAGTCCCAGGCATTTCCTTTCAGTAATATGATAAAAATATATTAAAAAAAAATAATAATAATTGGGCATTCCCCCACTGCAAGATTGGCAGGAGCAGTCAAGCGTACGTCTTGGTGTTTCCTCTTCGTGCCAGAGACTTGTGTTTGCTCTGAGGCTCATATGCCGGGGTGCTGCTCTTGGTTGCCAGATGCTAATGCTTTTTTTTTCCAGGCCTGTATCCTGGAGTGAGTGGCTTTGTTTAGACTGACACTGTGTTCGTGAAACGGGATGTACAGAAGGGGAGACTGACTGGCTGAAAGGGTTTTAAGTTTTGCGTAGCCTGTTCTCTCCTCTCTCTGTAGGTGTGAGCAGATAAACACAGCAAGGGCCAGGGTGGGGGGGGAAGACCTTTAATGCACTTGGCTATGGAAGATGGAGGTCTGCTGGGAATTATGGAGGGGTAAATTTCATGGGAACTCATGGAGTTGCAGATGCCAAGAGGTGTGCCATCAAAATCAGATGCTTTTATATCTTGTTAGCTTTTAAGGTTTATTGATTTAGCGTCAATAAATTATAGCAGTTTCAAAGTGAGACTACCGGTAATATGCCATAGTTTAATGTGAATATTTGGTGTATCTATGTTGTTAAACCCATTCATGTTTTATGTGACCAAGATGTTGATGCGGTGGTGACAAGGGGGAGCAGCATGCTTCCAGTGATGCTACTGAGCATGGGGGCTGCAGAAGCTGCATTAACGACACCCAGCACAAGAGGAGCCGTCTGCAAGGTGGTCTAATGCACTGCTGACCTCGAGCTTCACCTTTGAGCCATGCCAGTGGCCTGTGTAGGGGAGAAGTCTGTGCTGGTTCGTGGTTAGAGCAGGAATTTGGTAAACATATGTTAGCTGGAAGCCCTGGGGGAAAGAGGCTTTAAAAGGATTTTATAACAAAGGGGAGATCTTTCCTGAGATACTTGAGAAATTCACTGCGTATAAACCACCTTTATGCTGTCTTACATGGGGACACTCTGAAAGTTCAGCATAAGCAAAGTATTATTTTATTATTATTATTATTTTCAAGTTGCGCTTAATGTAGCGTAACTATGGGCTGCTGTGAGAAGAATAGTCCCCCTCGTCTCTCTGCCCTGGCCATACGTTCAGCCTCCTCACCGCTTTGGGCATCATGCTTAGGCAGATACAGAGCGAGACAGTTCCGTTTATGACCAAACAGATGACTGTTGTTGGGAGAGCCACTGCTTCTGAGGCCAGTTGGTAGTTTATCATATTAGGTGGTACGCAAAACTGCACCTATACTTCTTAATAGCTTGTTCCTTTCCATAAGGTGAAGTCATTTGATTTATCAATGTGTCTGCTGCTTAGCCTAATCTGCTTATATTTATGTGCATCGACTTCCACCAGCTCTTCTTAGCTTTCCAGAATATTGTCCTATAGATCTGGCTTTAGTCTCTTCTGGCTGTATGTGCATTGTAGGCCATTATGTCTCACTTGGGTACCTCTGTTTTGAATGACATAATGGTTTCAGCACGAAGGCATGAGGAGATGAAAAGGACTGACTTCTCACTAGCGGACTTAATGACTGTCATTTAGAAATCAGTAAACAAAATAAAATGGTGCCTTTTACCAGAGCTGAATTTATCAGACTCAGCTTCTGGCTATTGATTTTTTTGATGCCTTTGTTCATTAGATTAAATATTATTAGTGCCTACTTTTTCTTTTCCCTCACTATTAATATACTTTCACAAAATAATCAGTTGCCACTTTTTTTTTTAAATTTATTTCTTTTAAATTATAGAGAAAATAGATTGGGCTTTTCAAGTTTTTCAATGTACAGCCATGTGGCTTTTTCCAGTCTTGTGGTCATTTTTGTGGCTCTTCTGTGTTCCCTTCTGAGTTTAACTCCCTTTTTAAAATTTATATGTGGAAGCATGTGTCTTACGTTTCACCTCGTTGAGGCTATGTACCAAAGTAGCTTTGCTTCCTGCATCCTACTTGTTAGTAATATATCCAAACGACTGTAGTTAGAATCATCATAGAATGTATTGGGTTGGAAGGGACCCTCAAGGGTCATCTAGTCCAACCCCCCTGTAGTGAGCAGGGACATCTTTACTAGATGAGGTTGCGCAGAGCCCCATCAAGCCTGACCTTGAATGTCTCCAGGGATGGGGCCTCCACTACCTCCCTGGGAAACCTGTGCCAGTGATCTGCCAACCTCATATTGAAAAAGTTTTTCTTACATCTAACCTAAATCTACCCTTTTCCAGTTTAAAGCCAATACTCCTCGTCCTATTGTTACATGCCCTCGTGAACAGTCCCTCCCCTGCCTTCTTATAGGCACCTTTCAGGTATTGGAAGGTCGCTATAATGTCTCCCCAGAGCCTTCTCTTCTTCAGGCTGAACAACCCCAACTCTCTCAGCCTGTATTCGCAGGAGAGGTGCTCCAGCCCTTTGATCATTTTTGTGGCCCTCCTCTGGACACGCTCCAGCAGGTCCACATCCTTCTTGTGTTGAGTTGCCCTGTACCAGGCTTTTGCACTGGTGAATTGCTTCTCTATGACCCTGTGCTCCTTTCCAGAACCTCTGCTTTCCAGGACACATAGTGGAGGCTTCCTTGAAAATGGAAAACTTCTCTTGGAACAAATAAGTAACAGGAGATTGCTGGAATGGAAAGTAACTGTGGGAAGAAATCTGCATTTTTAAACTGTCAAATTTCTGTTCTCGAGCATGTGCCAAGTCAGTCACAGATTTCCTCTGCCCCGTACCCTGAGAGCAGCTTGATATAATATTGTTGCTGTGTTACTGATTCCTGGCACGCGAGTTGCAGATGAGTCGCATTTGCTTCAGCTGGGGCTGCACTCTTCTCATCCCCTGTCTTCTGTACGGAAGTCTGACCATACCCGTGATAGGCCAGTGGCAGTGAAAATGTGACAGGGACGAGACGTTTAGCTGTTTGCATTAAATAATCCAGCCCCAAGAGGAGCTCTGGTTTTGTGTTTAAGTATGCTGTATACGTCTCGTCCCCCACCTTTGCTCCATAGTCACGTCCAAATGCACGGCTCCTTGCTATGGTTTCTGCCAGCTCTGCAGTTCTTTCTGAGGCATTCAACACTCTCCAATTGATTCCAGATGTGCTCTCCCCTTCCCAGTGCTTTCTCCCTTCCTCCTCCTGTACTGGCAGCGCAGGCGGGGCTGCTTTTTCCCTGTGAGGTGCTGGAATTAGTGCAGGCGGGTGGGAGGACTTTCCTGCTTGCCACTGAAATCGGGGGAAATGGAGGGGGCCTGTGTAAGTGCTGTATAAGTGAAGCTGCCTGATGGGGCTTTGAGGTTTGTCCGTCCTCCAGGAGTCAGGTCAGCTTAGAGCAACACCTCTGCACGGCTCAGTACTGCCTTCAGCTCATTCCCCTCACAGCAGAAGAGAGGGGGACAGGGAAGCCTGATGCCAAAAGTGATCTTCAAAATCCTTCCTAGGAGAGTGCTGGATATATAGAAAGATCTGGAAGAGTCTATTATAGATAGCTGTGTCACGTAGTAAGGGCTTTGAAAAATTCCTGTGACTAAAGTAGATACAAATCTTTCTAAAGGGCTGAACGAACGTCGTGAGGACTTAAACGTTCAGGAGAGCAGTTTGAATTCTTGAGGTTGCAGGAATAACTCTCACACTTACTGAGATACTGGGTGATAGTCCATTTGCCAGAGCAAGGACATGGGATGAAAGAATGCTTATCAGCCCAGCTCAGATACTTGATTGGGGTTGGAGAAGCAGATACTGGGTTTTGGAACTGACATCAGCTGGAGAGCTACTGTCTTCCTTGAAACAAAGCCATCTGCAGTGAGCAATTTGATTGCAGAATTAGCTGAGGTGACAGTAGCTGTGACACTACCCTGACAGCCTGGTCAAGAGTTACCCTGGGACCACGTGGGATTTTCTTCCCTGTTATATTTCCATGTTCTGCAGCCCTTCTTTTGCTGAGCAGCACCAGGTTAGTGGTCAGGAGTAAGGCAGGAAACCAACACAGGCAGGTCCTGTGTGATATCTGAGTCATGTACCTGAGTGCCTAGGTGCCCTGATGCAACCATGGATCACTCCTGAAAGAGCAGTTACCACACCTCTCCTCCATCATCAGTCTCTGATTCCTGCTACCTCCCTGCATGAGGATCCACAGTCGTACAACTGTGACTGTGATTGGTTTGCTAATCTGCTGAAAAGCTAATCACAGTTAGCTTGGATTAAACATACGGGACACATCTGCAGCACACCATTTCTTAGCTATGATTCATTTCAATTCTGGTCCAAAAGAAGAAACTTAACCCTCTTCGCCCAACAGTAATCTCACTCATGTGGGAGATGCTTCTGCCACTCTGGGTGCCTGTTGGATTAATGTATATCTAGATTCGTTATATTTTGAAACATTATTTTCATACTGATTTGTTGAAAGCTAGTCATTTTATGGAAACCTTTTTTCTCAAGAACATTTTTCACTGAATATAAAGTGGAAAAAATTCACTTGGAATATTGCAGTGGTAGGAAGAACACAGACAGGGTAGGTGCTAAAGGACTGATCTGGAACAAAAAAATTGAACCTGAGCCTTTGTTACTTGCTGGCTTTGCTGCTTAGGATGTATCCATCCTGGTGACTTTTTCCTTTGTTCCACACCACCACCCCCTTCTCCCCAATAATTCTTGGAGGTAGTTTCATTCCTAATATGGAATGGAAACAGATGTTGAGACCTCAATGTCGTCTCTTGAAGCACAGTTCTCTCTTCCTAATCAGTCCCAGAGAGCATGAATTGATTGAAAGCGTTTGTTGGGATGCCTTTATACCAGTAACATTTAACTATTTTTTTTTGAACGGGGAATAATGTAGATAGCAGCAGCAGGAAATCAGTACTTTTTCTAAATCTCCAAGGTAAGTTTCAGGCTGGTAAGTAGATGTGGCTCTGGGCCTTACTAATGTTGTGTAACTCTAAAGCTTTGGCTATATCCAACAGAAAGCCCCTTTGCAGGTTGGCCAGGGCCTTCTTAATTAAACATGTACACATTCAGCACCAAAGCTGCGTTTGTGCATTGGAATAGAGAAAAGTTGACCATTACCGGAAATAATGACAGCATGGGGATGAATGAATGCTTCCTGTGTATAAAAGTAAGATAAAACTAATTTTCTTTGCTCCTTTCCTACAAAAGAGGGGCTTAAACTTCTTCTCTATAAAGTTCTTAAATGCATTTAAAAAAAAAAAAAAAAAAAGGCCAGCTGTTTTATTTTGCGAAACAGTTTTTGGTGGCCTGGACTGATAGAGTGTGTATTATATGGGAAGATAACTTGTTCTTCCCTTGCTTTATGTATCTAGGAGAAAGAAGGGCAAGATTAGATAATCTAGTGTAAGCTTGCACCAAGAAGTTGACAAAAATATGCCTTTAAATGGTTAGCTAGGTGCAAGCTTGAGTGCAGGCATCTTTTTTTTTTTTTTTCTGTTCCCTTTTTTTTTTTTTTCCCCCCTGGTGGAAGATTAGTTTATCTATGTTTAAGTTAACCCAATGCAGAAAGCCTCTCCTAAGATAATTACATTCTATTTAAATTAAAAAAAAAAAAGAATGCATATGTGCATGTATATATAGACACACACACTTTCTTTTGTTTTAACAAATGAAGCCTAAAACTCCACCAAACTTTTGCAAAACTATCTATAGGTAGAGCATTGCTTTTGGGAGAATTCAGGAGGAATTGCTCATGGTTGTAAAGTCAAAATCCCACATCTTTTTCTGTTACCCCAGTATGTCATAGATCAAATGAAGATCAAGCTCCAGACTTGCAGATGAAATGCAAAACCTCTTATTACTGTGATCCTCTTTAAGGTGCTTTTATGATCAACTCTTATGAAGAAAAAGAGTATTGATTTTATCAGTCTGGGTTGCCATACAGGCAGACATGCCAGTCTTGCTCTCAGTAACAGAAATGGTTTTGTAGTGTGGATTGTGGGTGTCAGGTAAGGGTCATGTACCCCTCTGAATCCAGGAACAGGTTTGTACAAAGATGAAGAATACAAGATTATTATATCCTTTGTGTATATCCCTTTCACCTCCACACTTCCTTTCTGTAGGCATTTTACCCACTCTTCCCATTCAGAGACTAGCCCATAATGAAATGGCCACGATGGAGAAAGTGTTATTTACTGTGTTTTGGGGTAAAGAGCATGATGTTCATGAGCACCTGCAGGGTTTGCATGGCCAAATCACTGGTTTGGTGTGACTGGGGAGGTGGAAAGTCATTACTTCACCATCCTGTACATCACTTTGCCTTGTGTTTGAGTATCTTCATGACCTAAAAGAGCAAACGCACATTTTTTTAAAACCAAGGCGTAGGTTCCATGTGCTGTGAGAGCTTCCATTGTAGGTTTGAGTTTGGTGTAATGCCCCAACCTGTGGTTTTCTGGAAAGGATAATGCTTGAGTTCCTGGTGGGTCTGGGAGCATCCCTCATGCTGCTTTATATCCATTCCCATTTGCAAAGAAATTGCTTGTGGATACATTTGTTATCAGCAAGCAAATTGTGGGATTGCCTGGGAAGAGTGTTAATGCGTGCTGGAGGCTGAGGCTCCCTGGCAGCCTGAGCTCATCCAAGTGCTGGTGCCTATGGCCCTTCCCTCTCCAGCTTCTCCACCCACTCTCCTTTCTGGCTCTGATTCTCCTCCAACTCCTTGCCAAGCCATTTCAGCACTCTTAACTGGGAACGAAACTAACCTAACAATAAAAAGCGAGTCTTTTTTTTTTCCTGGGATGTGTGCTGAAATGGCATAGTGGAGGGCAGACGAAGCACCATGGCTGGCAGGGGAGAGAGGATAGGAATGCACAGCTGGAGGTGGGACAGTGGCAGCTCTGGCCAGAGCCTCTCTGGAACCGTGGCTGAGAGCATGAGTCCCACCAGGATGCCTGCCAGAGGAGTCCTGGGAGGGCAGGCTGTGTTGGAAGGGGCTGGGAAGGGGAGCCTGCTACAGCAACCTGAATTTGTATTCAACTGTGAGAAGGGGAGGGAAACCCAGACCATTGTTGTTACTATTATTCTCTTGCTTCTGGGCAGCAGTGCTATATGGTAGGCCCTTTCTCTCTCATCTGCGTACAGCCAGGGAGCAGTGCTTGGCCTCTTCTGCCAGAGCTGCTTGTCACATTTGCCTCCCCAACAGGTGGCTGTGGCCTAGGTCGGAGGAGGGATGGCGTGGTCCCCTCACTCACAAATATCCCTTTCATGCAGAGAGCTGAGGGAGTTCAGTGGCTCCAGGTTGAATGGTCAAGCTAGGCTCTTCAGATCCAAGCTGCAAATGTTTTTGCTGTTTACAAAAGGGATTAGGTTAGCACAGAGAGCAAACACAGTGGTCCTCACAAACAGGTTAATTGCCTCTGTTAGCTGCAAGTCAGTTGCTTCAAGGTTTCATAAAATGAGTTCAGTGAAGGTATACCTATTAGAAACCCCATTCCACTAATAGCCATTACTTGCATCTGTTCCAGTGATTTGGGGGTTACCAGAGTTGAAATGCATATTTAAGAGATTATTTGATGTTTACGTGCTGTAGCATTTCTCTGCACCTTTCTCTGATGCTTATGGACTCAGAGTAGGGTTACGGACAGCACAGCCGATTTACCTCGTGGCAGTTTGCATGGAAATGTCTGCATGGAAATTGTACCAGTTTAGCCTTACGAGGATTATAATTTTTATTTGGTTGGCTATGCTTTAATATCTATGCGTATTATGGCATACCAATACAAAAGGGATCTGAAGCTGCATTGCTATAAGGCTCCTTTCATGTCCCTATAATTACACCCCTTTCCCTAATGAGCAAACCAGAAACAGCTCTTCATAAAACAGGCTGATCTTTGACAGTTTTATGGAAGTAGGAGGCCTTTGTGTGCATTTCTGGTGTTCACTCTTGGCACTCCAGTGCCGTGATCTTGGATCACCACCTGCTGTCTGCTGAAAGAATTCATCCTGCATTGTATTTGCTGAACCACATTGCTTCTTGTTGAGGTGTTGTCCCGAACTCCTACCCTTCTGAAACGTACCACTATGTGTGGTTACTTTGTTCCTCCACTTAGCTTGAAGCTACAAAGTTTGTTCATTAAGTTAAAGCTGCGTAAACTCTTAAAAATGTGTCCCCAGTAGGGATTTTTCACTGATTTAGATAATATGTTTTTTAAACAAAATGAGAGATGGGTTTGTATTGAGCTGTGTAGACAAAAACTTGACTTAAGGAAGGAGGTTGGCATATGTGAGGACATGGCTGGACCTTTGTAGGACTGAGGATAGGCGGCCTGAAAGGGAAGCCCAGACAAGTATCCTGCATCCTTCTTGTGCCCTAAGGGCTTGGGTGCTGATGAATCAGATATCGTCATTTTGCAAGAGGGGAGCTGCTTTGAAATCTTCCTACCTGGTGTGAATGAGTGTTTTCTGTGGGAGCAGAGCAACAGAACAAATAGAAAACGTAGGAACTGCTGGTTTTCTCTGAACCATAGGTTACTTTATATTGCAGTGAAGTTTGGGGTTTTTCTTTTAGGACAGTGTGTTAATTACACTTAGTTCCGGTTGCACTGAACAGCCTTTCCCAGTTTGAGGAGCATGGGATGGCAGCTAGCGTGGTTGGTGCATGGCAGCACAAACTCATGGAGGGAATTGCTGAAATTATTCCTGCAGCCAAATGGCCCTCAAGTTCACCTCCTGGAAACTGCCAGCCACCCTGCATTGCGGCTGAGAGATGTCTGTCTGTTCCTGAACATTACTTAAGATTTATTTTATGTCATTGCGCAAGTTGAAGATGGCCATGGTTTTAGTGAAGGGCTACAGCCAGGCTTTCCTAGTCCTGTGATGGCATCCTTGCGTGTCTGGGGTGGTGACAGGACATACCTGTCTTGGTCTGTTCTTGCATTTGAGTCAATGTTTAAGAGAACTTCATGAGCTAAAACAGGAAGGACTGGCAGTGCAGTGAAGTGTGTTGTCAAGATTGGATAGACAAAAAATGTGCTTTCAGTTGAGTCTCTCCTCCTACATATGTACCTTCACCAGGAAGTTTGGAGGTTTCTCTGTGTTCTTTGCACCTCCTGAGAAGTGCAAAAAACAGCGTCTCTGACTGCAGGTTTTTCCCTGGTGGGTTAGAAGTAGGGAAAGGAGTTCAGGTTCTATGTTTGAAGATAAATGGGATTTTGTGTGTGTGTGTGTTAGTTCTTGAAATTATAAAGTGTTGTGTAAATGTTGAAATTTGGTAGAATCTCCTCTGGTTTTGGAGGATACCAGTATACTGTGAAACCTGCAGAGATCTCATCAGGAGTCCTTTTCTGTAGACACTCGTGGAAACAGGAAAAAAAAGTAATTCTAAAGCATCAAAGGAAATTAAAATTACAAAAAAAAATATCAGGAAACATGTACATAATCGTATCAAGAGAAAAATAATTTGAGATACAGATACCCTGTGGGGTGATGAAACCTGGGCAAGCTTAATGTTGATAGATCTACAGATAACTTGGGACATTAAATTAAGGATACATTTGTAATAAAAGACAGGATTTTTGCATGTTAGTGCGATTGGGGGTTCGGCGAGAAGAAGTGACAATGGTATTAAAAACGTTTCATTCTGCACCAGAAATCCCTTATTTGAAGATCTTAGGAAGGTCAGAGAGAAGTAATAAGTAAAGTTACCAGGATATTTTTGCTTGCGAGGTGTGATTAAGCTCAAAATAAATACGTATTATCAAAATGCCACAAGCAACAGAAGAGAGAGCGAGCATTTTTCATCCTTCAAACATTTATAGGTAATGGAAGAAGGGAGAGAAAGTATTTAAAAGGTTGAAATATTTTTTAAACTGGAAGGAACAATATTAACAGAGGGGTAAAAATGTTTAAAATAAGATTATATAGGGTTTATAGGCTGGCATTTTAAGTAGTCTAAGAGTAAGATTAAACAAAATGCTGGAGTATGTCCTTTGGGGAGCAGTCCTGCACTGTTTAGAGGATGGCAGAATAGGTTTTGTTTGTGTCTGATTAACATTCTCTTCCTCCTATCCAGGGTACTACCGGCTTGTAAATCTAGGTTGTTCTAAGAAAATTGGAAATAGTTTCTGCTACTGCATCTTTCCTGGAGTTATCCTACTGATTTTTGAAATTAAAAAGTAATCAGTTTCTTATTTAGTTCCTACTTTAAACACAAGAAAGGGGCAGATAATGTGGGCTGTATGGAAGCACACAGGTACTTGGATATAATGAAATACTGTAAGCAAAAGAGCTTGAAAAGGAGGCAGTGTGTGAACAGAGTGGAGCTGTCGTGATGGGATAAATGCTCTGAGTTGGTGAGTGATGGGGTTGCTGATACCTGGTTTGCCATGGGACTGCCATCGTGCAGCCTCTCCTCCCTCCCATCCATAAAACTCACCCTGCAGGTCTGGATAATGGTTTAGGTCGAGTGAGAAGCTCCTTACTTTCAATCTGAGAATGGCAAAGGAGTGAGCAAAAGTGGAGGGTTGGTGGAGTTGCCCTCCTTTTGGGCGGGGGAAAAAAACCCAACGCTGTCCTGCTTTCAGAAAACGCACTCAGTATCTAAAAAACCTGCGCAGAGCTGCTAGCACGCGACACGGTGCTGCAATGGCTCGGGGGAGCACGTGCAAGGAACCGAGCACTGGCTGTGGCTGGCACGCTTGCCTGCATTTTTCCTTCTCAGATAAGGCTGCGGAGTTTTGTGTTTCTGCAGGCAGCAAGGCTTTGCAGCAGCTGGACTTTACTTAATGAAACCGTCCGTTGTTTGGCGCTAGCCAAGGCTGCAGCTCAGTTCCACTAAGTGGTATTGAATGCCCTTCCCTCTCCTTCTCCCCAGCTGTGGGAGCATGTGGCCACGTGGCCCTCAGGGGAGGCAGACCAGATAGACTAATGTCAGAGCAAATTTAGGATTCAGCCAGCGTCTGAATGGCCTGGTGCTGGCTGGAGGTGCACTGCCTTTATCACTGTTTCCTTTGCCCGGAAGGGAAAGCTGCAGGTAGGCTGATAAAAGGGACTGCAAGGTTTGTCCGGCTTCACTGGAGGTCCGTCAGCCCCTGCATGCTCTCTGCTGAAAGGCTGCTTGGTAATTCCTACTCTGCCTTTCTTCCTATCCACGGGATAAGGTCTGCTTCA
Source organism: Podargus strigoides (assembly GCA_028020825.1). NCBI lineage: Eukaryota > Metazoa > Chordata > Aves > Caprimulgiformes > Podargidae > Podargus > Podargus strigoides. The sequence goes on along the minus strand of CM051663.1, from coordinate 113,939,061 downwards.
CTTTTACTCCATTGATTTAAGCATTCTGGTGTCAGAATAGGCTTGAGTACCTCCAGGCTTTGTGGGGGAGGACCCAGGGCTGGAATAGTAGCCAAAATTTAAGATCAGGATTAGTCTGTTGACACACACATAAATCAAACAGCCCTCCTATCATAAATCTTTTCTGTGGATTTTTTTTCTGCTGCGGCAGTGGAAGCAGTGGGAGTGGTGCAGCAGTCTGGGCTTTCAGGGTTGGGCTTCAATGTCCTGCTCCCTCCTCGGTGGGATCCTTGCAGTGGCTGCAGGGCTGCATGCTTCCATGTTTGCTTTGCGTGGTTTTCAGACGTGATTGGGTAGGATTTTTTTTGTCTTTTGGGGGTATCTTTTGCATGGTCAGTTGTCTGTTTCTGAATCATTTGACTGGTGTCACCTACATCTAAGGCAGTGCTAAAAGCTGCTAAAAATTCCACTGCCTTAGTGTAGAGGTCTCTGTGGGATACCCTAAGCTGAGGGAGGAGTGGGTAATTAATGCCTCGTGTGATGATAGTGATGCTCAGGACTGGGAGAGAGTGAGCGTGCTCCAGGCTTGCGGTCTCGGCTCAGTTCCCCACAGCTCTTCAGTGCCTTCTGGACAGCCAGCGAGAGCAAATAGGATGTTACAGCAACTGATATCTGAGCACTCGTGCTTAGTACTCTTTGCTGCCAGAGCAAAGGAGAAGGCTGCTGCACAGATGGGTTTTAAAAAGTGTACTTCTTTTCTATTACTGTAACACAACAGAGAAGAGTGCTCTGAACTACGTGATGTCCTTGCTTGCGAGCAGAGCCATGGGGTCAGGCTGGAGGAGATGGACCCAGAAATGGTGCTTTAAGGAGTATTAAAGAACCCTGTTCTTCTATCTGTGTTTCCTTCTCTGTTCCAATGTTTCGGTGCCTGTTGCCCCTTCCAAGGCCTTACTGTGTGTAAAGCTTTGTGTGGGATTACAGGAGTATGCAATTTGCAAGCTCCATAATTTGTTCTCTATTTGCCACCCAGTAGTGAGAAAGTTGCCCAAAAATGACTAAAAAAGCAGTGTCATGGCTCAGAGAGCAAGGCGTGCACATCTTGATAGAGAACGTAATAGAAGATGGTACGATATTGTGGTGTTGGGTTGGATATTCACATGGACGTGTGTGTATGTATCATTTCTCAGACTCATTCTTCCATCGTATAAAGCTGTTTTCTCCTTATCCCTTTCTTCAGGGTAACCAGGAGCCAGCAGCAACTCCTGATGCAATGGTGCAGCCATTCACCACAATCCCATTTCCGCCACCCCCACAGAACGGGATTCCCACAGAGTATGGGGTGCCACACACTCAGGACTATGCAGGCCAGACCAGCGAGCACAATCTGACGATCTACGGAAGCACGCAGCCACATGGAGAGCAGAGCACGAACACGGCCAGCACACAGAATGGATCTCTTGCAGTAAGTGCAGAAGGGTGCAGAGCAGGAGAGCAGCATGGTGCTTTAGGAAAAAGCAGCCACTGATTAGATTGCTGACAGTTTCTTAAGTATGCAGCAAATCAGCAGTAGCCTTGAAAAGAATTATTAAAAAAACATAGCTTCTGACCTTCCATTGCTAGGTTGCTGTCTTTCCCCTTGTGCATGTGCCCCTTGTAAACAGGTGTATACAAAGAGCAGTAGAATCATGGTGTTTTTACCATGGTGGCATTGTCCAATGATAGTCCTTTACAGAAATGTTAATTACCTTGACTTAATTGGTGAACAGTTCAAATGAATGTGATGGAGGCAAATTCTGGAAGGTTGATGGTACAAATGATTAGGGTGAGCACATGCATTGTAGGTGTAATCCCAATATGTTACCGTTTTCAGGGAGCTAGCAGAGTAGAAAAATACTTTTCTTTGACTTTTTGAAGATGGCAGGGATCTTCAGGGGGCAAAGATAGGAGAGGACCTCTCAGCTACTCAGCATCCATTTGCCAAAGATTTTCACCTTCTTATATTTTTTTTGCCTTCTTCTCATGGCCTGGAACTGGCACTGTGCAACATGCTGGCAGATTATCCCAGGAAAAGCTTTATCCACCCCTTAAGCCACTTGTTAAGACTTAACTTCCTAATAAAGAGCCTTATGGTGAGAGCCTTCGGCACTCAGGGGAGGATTTAATCTGTTAATGCTTTCAGTTTTACTTGTAGTTCGGTGTTTGGCTTGTAGAGATTATTTTTCCACCTGTAAGCACTGGAAGAATTCAGTGCCAAGGATTGGAAAAACTGATAGTGCCAGCCGGAGTGTGCATGGTTCCTGGTGTGCAGCTCTGCTTTTTCTGCAATGAGCAGTGACTGCACAGTTGGCAACGCTGGTTATGACTTTGACAAGGTATCTTTGAGTTTGTCCTGGGAATTCTCGAACTTCAGTGTCTCGTAGAGGAAAAGAGTCCAAAGCACATTGATAGTGCATAAAAGGAAACTTTAGGTGCCTTTCTCGGCAAATGTAGATGAGAAGCAATCATGCTGGAAATAAAACTTAGGGCTGGTCCAGTGTGGAGAAATGCAAGTCATCATTTCAGTACCAAATTGTCCAATATCCTTCTAATCTGTAAGATCTGGACTGCCCATCTCCAGCAAACAGTTTTGAGCCCTGCCAGTTGTATGGGAAAGTTGGAACTGGGGAATAAAACAGGGCAGTGACTTTCCCCATATATTTTTGCTGTTCCCATCCTTGCCTGGAGCCTAGGAGCATTTCTTTTTAATGGAAATGATGTGAGCCTTGACCTTGGATGTGAGCTCTTGCCAACCCTCCTGCTCCTCTTCCATATTAGGAGCCATCTCTGTGGCGCTGCAGGGTCAGGCTCTGTGTTTCATCAACTAATGCCGGCTCCGAGGAGGCCACAGCACATGGGGAGGCTGGCTAGTCTGTGAAGAGGGACTGGGAGCCCATCTGTGCAGGAGGGAGCGTTGCTGGGAGACTGCTGGGAGGCAACGGCGTTGCCAGGAGGCTGCAGAGAGAGCTTGACTGGCAAGGGTTATCCAAGAAACAGGCTGAGTAACATGTATCCCATGTGCTGGCTGTTGGAAACAGGTGGACACGTCTGGTCTGACCATTTGACGTGGTTCAAGAAGTGTGAGCTGAGCATGCAGAGTCAGGCTTGCAAGACTGTAGCTGGCTGGGAAAGGTGCAGACGAGTGTGTTGCTGCTGCTGCTGCGTCTGGGACTGATCGATCCCAGATGGCTGCACATGAAGAAATCCAGGGGGAGGGGGAAGGTGCCTCAGCCAAGGGCCTTTTCACATGCACAGAGTCCTGGATCTTCCCGATTCCCTTTGTGTCTAGAACTCCTTCTGTATGAAGTTATTTTGATTACGTGGGGTGCCTTGAGATGTAATTGCTTGTAACTTTTCTCCTTCTAAGTACGCTGATTAATGATGTAGGAACTAGGAGAAGAAAGAAGGCTCAGTAGTTACTCAGGCTAAAGCATGCTATTAAAATACAGCAGAATGGTTTGGTTATTTTACCTTGAACATCTACAGCTAACAGCAAGCATCTTGTCCATTAACATACACTGGTTATTACTTGTATGACACACGTTCAATCCATGTGGACTAGACTGCCATGCTTTAAGGCATCTTTTCCTTTTACCGTTTTGTTGTCCTGCTCAAACAACAGTGCTAACTTTAACAGAGCAAAAAGTCGTCACAGGTGATACATGATCCTTCCCTCCCTTTGTAGTGACTGACAAGTGCAGCTGCTGTCGTGTGTGAAGGTGATACCCCAGACTGAACAGCCAGCAGATTTTTTAGCTGCTGACTTAAAGCCTGTGCTCTCATGGGATGATTCAGAAATTCCTTCAGCCAGACAGATAAGGTCCCTCTCTGCTTTTAAGAAAAAGGCCTGTGCTTGGTCCAGTGGGCAGGACAGGGCAAGATAGTGAAAGGTGCGCTCGGATGGGTGGGGATTTTCTGCTTTTTAGACTGGTAGCCTTTAGGATCGATTGCAAAAGTAACAGAAAATATGGGGTGGATTAAAGGTCCCTCCTGGAAGGGGGAATTTCATCTGGTTGGTGAGAAGTTATGCAGCAATGTCATGGAGTCTATACAGGATGCCTAACACACTGGGGGGGGAGCACCTTTTCAAAGAAACTTGGCAGATTCTGGTGGGCAAGTTAGATTGAACTATTTAAGATTAGCGAGGTGTCTGAGTTAAGTCATCTGGAAGCCATGATGTCAAACATCAGTAGTGAACTTAAGTAAAATAAACTTCGAGAGTCAAAGTCCATGCCTTCCTATGTAGTCAAAAAGCCCTGAGCAACAAGGCATAACTGGTCGGTGTCGTCAGCTGAGGATGAGATTGGTTCAGGAGGTGTGAGTGTGGTTGAAAGCATTCAAAGCTCTCAGAGCAGGGGCGTGGAAAAGAAATTGGCACAATAGGTGGTGTAATAAAAACAGCTTAATATTTTGGAATCTTTTTTTATTTTAGGATCAAGCCTCATCTGTGGGGCTTTGTTTCTTGCCTGGCATGTGGGTCTTCCATCTCCAAGCATCTGTCCTTTCTCTTGATACTGTCTCAAAGCACAGCTGAAAGCACAGCTGCACTAAAAATAGACTGAGGTACCAGTCCATATTTGGCCTACTTGGTCTGCCTGTTGCAGCCTGTCTCTTAAACCATTGATGTTCTGGATTTCACTTCTTATGGTGCTGGGTTGCCTGTATTTTTTCCCCCTTCCCCTTTGGTTTACATTAGTGCACTTATCCCTAGTGGAAACACCCAGCACAGACAGTTGCAAGTGGAGATGCTAATTAGGCTGCGGTACCTCTGGCAGCTGAGCTTATCTAAAGATTCACTGCTGTCAGAAAGGAGAGATCTGGCTCCAAGTGCAAACTCCCACTCCTATTTACTGGCTCTGGCATTCCTTACATGAGCCACTTTGATTCACTGACCTAGCAGAAAGCTGTCCAATTCTTCTGCTAGGTTAATGAATTAGAGGAGCTCTTGGAGGAATCCAGCAAATGCTGTTGTTGCAAGCTAAGTGTATGGAGTGCATGGCCAGAAGCCGAGAGCAATTGTCAGCTCTCTGCATCTCCTGGTACTCTACCCGCAGAGGGAAGATTAATCATCTGCTGAACTAAAAAAGCTTGCTTGATAGTAAATGCAATGCACTTAATACTGTGAGCTGATTATTCAACTCATTTCTCTTGTTAATGTCAGAGGGAAGAATTTGTGTGTCTGTATAAATTATGGAATGCAGCTGGAGGTATAGAAGTAGAGGAATAAGTTTATGTAAATTACTTTGCATGAAAATGGCAGGTGCTGTCGCCTTGGTGTTATGTTGTCATGAACCCATATAAAGCATTATTTAATTACAGAGCACCCTGTCTCTCGGCTTCTTGATGTGCCAAACTGAAACATATTTAACTTATCTGCTCTGCCATAAAGGGATATTGACTTTCTGGTTTCTCCAAGGAGACACATCTGTGGTGGCAGACCCCTAAGTGTTGTGTTCAGAAGCAAGACCAGGAAACTGCTTGGTCTTCTGGCTGTGCCCCAGACATCTAGCAAGTATTTGGAAAGAAGGGAGTCAATGGCACCAAGGGTTCCTCTACTGACTTTTCTACCACATGGATGATGTTATAAGGATGACTTTTTTTTTTCCTTGGCCATTACTTGCCTAGTCTGAGATTGCAGAATTTTCCTCTGTAATTATTTTTCATCACTTTAGTAATTAAAGCAATTGCTTATGTGAGGTATTTCAGGTGAAGAATATGTTTAGTGAATAACCTCGCTTATCTTTTGATACTGCTGAGCAGGTAGACGTGAGGAAGAACTAGCTTCAAATAAGTAGCTAGCTGTGGATCATTTGGCCACCTCAGCTTGGAAATTGCTGTCTTGAGGTAGCAAACTCTGACATTAAACATCAGGAATTGCTTTGAGTATGAAGCAGATTATTATTTTGAATATGAGGCAGATTATTGTCACCACTTGTAGACTTGTGTCTAGTGAGGCAGATTTAAAAATGATTTTGAAAGAGAAATAGAAAATAAATCATCAAATATCATTATGTTAGAGTATGCAGCTGCGGTACTTCTGTGTATCTCTCAAAGGTTATAGCAGATCTAGAAGTAGTACAGGGAAGGATAATAGTGATGATGAAAGGCATGTAGCAGGTTCTTTATGAGAAGAAATGAAATCTTCACTTATAAAAAGAACTGACAGGAATGAAGGCACGTGACAAGTACATAGAATATTGAATGGTATGGAAAATAAAATAGGAACTTTCCCATTTTCACCTACTAGGACGCATGCAGGAAGCAATCAGATGGCATGTATGAAAAAACCAGGGTTTTGTTGCTTGGTTTTTTTCCATATAACAAAGAATTTAGTTGTGGAACTCTTGTTCGCAGGATGCTTTAGAAGTTGAGAGTGCCAACAGGCTCAAAAAACTCATTAAACCATTTCATGGGCGATAGATTCATGGCCAGTGACTGGTTATGTGGCTACAAAGATGTGAACTGGCTCAGTTTGCTGGGGACTGGAAGACTCTGCTGGAGAAACACCACCGAACATTTGTCCTATTCTTATATTCTTCTACGGATGCTCTGTCAGAAAGAAGCTAGTGGGCTGGATGTATCTTGAACTGTCACTGTGTGGCTGTTCTGCCACTGTCAGTGTAACGGTCCAGGAGCAGCCTCTAGCCTGGGGAGTCCTGCTGCCTCCTTCACCTTGTCAGGGCATCCCTGTTTTGTGAGGAATGATCTGGAACTGCTCACAAAGGGTTTGGCATCATGACCAGCAGATGAAGGCATTTCAGAGAGTTTTATTTCACCACTTCATTGAAAGAAAAATTTAAAAAAAATTTTAAAAAAAGAAACAAAGTATCCTAGAAAAAAAAGTTACTCAGAAAAACAGTAATTTTAAACATCACTACATGGAAGATGATACCTGACGTGTCAGAGGTGTGTTTGTTGTGCAGGATAGGTAGCAACGGTTGCTATGTGCTTTCCTATGTCAGGTTTGTGTTCTGACTTCAGGTAGGATATAACTTTTTTCTATAAGGAAAGTCAACAAAATCACTTAAGCTTTAGTGTGTCTGAAAACAGGTAACAGTCAGAAAAAAAAATATGCCCTGGATTATCTAACTACATTGAAAATAGTTAAAAGCCTAACAGAAGCTATTTGTAATGACCTTAGTGATTTTTTTTTTATCTGTTTTTTGGGCACGTTGTTAATTGTGCCTGTAGCGTAGCCCAGGGTTTTTTAATATAACACTGCTGACATCTCTGAAAAATCAAGTACATGGATATAATTCTAAAATTATATTTACTGCTGTTGAAAGGTGATTATTAGCCCTATGGTCTTCTGTCTGTTGAACAAGTGTAGTTTAAGCAGCAGAATTTCCCATGCCCTTTTCTCTTGGATGTGTACCTCAGTCCTATTCTGGTAGAGCGTGGTGGGATAGAAGGGCTCCGTGTCCAATGTCTAATTCTTCACTCATTTTTCCACCAAACTGACTTAGTGAGTATCTGTTCATTGGTGGGTAACTGGTTGTTTTGACACAGGTTCTTCACTAGAAATTGCAGAGATCTTGCAGCGTTGTCTGCACTTTCCTTTGTGCTGAGAAGATTGCCTTCTGCCAGTCAGCTTTCAGTCCCTGTCTCCAAATGGTCCCTTGAGCTCTTGATCCAAACAAAATCTTTTTTTTTTTGATCTGAGACTGGTCTAGAAGCATTGGAGTGAGCACAGTCTGTCTCCCAGATTTTGTAAGCCAACCAAGTCCCCTTTTAAATATAATTATTAGTTACAGTTTGTATTTTGTAAATATTTTCTTTGCAGTGATTTATGGCTCTTAATCTCCTTGTTATGATTCACAACGTTTTGGACCGCCTGCTTCCTGGGGGAGAGGACAGGGGTTTGTTTTTTGCTTTTCTATGACTCGGACCTGAAGCGGTTCCAGTTCTAGAAGCAAATGGGAGATGGAAAGAGCATGTGCTGGGTATTAATAGTCTCTGTGCTGGCCTGTCGCGGTGGTGTTTGTCTGGCTTGTCGGGAAGGTGGCCCTCTGTCTGGCCATGCAGGTGGCACTGGAGCCTCTGCATCTCTTCCGACAAGGAGAAATCCTCAGCAGTTACTTGTTCACCAGCTGCTTTAGGACAGAAGAATCTAGTCAAGAGGTGGGAAGATGGTTGTAGAGCAGCCCCCAAACCTTTCAGAACACCCTTGTGTTGCCAGGTGTCCTTCTCCCCTTTTACATGCGTATGTGCACATGTATACATCCATGTTTCTCTTTGCAGCTGCCTCTTGCTTAAGGTTTCTTTACTGCTGGTGGGTGTAAGGGAGGAGCTGGCACAGGGGCATGGGCAGGAAGTAGTTAAAGGTGAAACACACATTGTGCATGTCCTGAGCTCTGATGCGTTTCTCAGTGACCTTGAGCAGAGCTCAAAGGTGGCATGTGCAGGCATGAATGACATTATCACCTGCGTAAGTACATGTTACGCAGACTATGCTGAGGAGGCAAGGTGGATCCAATACTGTTTCTAAATGCAGGATCTTTGGTGCAGCTTGTCTCTGTGTTGCCTGATGCTACAGGCATTGAGACCTAGGGAACATGTATTAGCTCCCTCCTGAGCTGAACTGCTGTCTATAGCAAAGGGAGAGGGCTGGTTCTTCACTGTGAAGTGTTGATGTGAGGCCAGAAGGAAGGAGGTGAAACTCGGTGTGAGGGAGGAGGCAGGGTGGGGAATGGGCTCCCAGTGAAATGTGGGCTTTTATCATCTGGCTTGGGCAGGGTAGTGCTGTTGCCAGTCTCCATTATGTGCTGCCTGAGAACAGGCTCCAGGCCCTTCCTTTCATCTCCTTCCTAATGAATTAAGACAAGGAATAACTATAAAAGGGGGAAAAAAAGCAGCAAGATCTGAAGAGACTATTTCTTTCATTTATGCTGTAGCTGAATGTGTGGCAACAGACAAATGTATTGAGCTAATGTTATAGTGGCTGAAAGTTCAAATCTTACCTTAGGGCCATGGATGATAGAAATGAGGGCTACAGCATCCAGAGAGAGAAGGTATTTAATGTTAAACTACTGCTGAAAAATCAGGATATGTGTAAGCCTGAAAAGCATCTGGGAACTCTTTAGTGTAGTCAAAAAGGTAACAGTGGACCAAGGTCCTCTATTCCCTCTGTTGTTTCTCTTCTTTGAAGCCTTTGTCTTAGTGTACACATCACATGTGCCACAAAATGACTCCTATGTGATGACAGCACTCTGCCATATGCAGGAACAGCTGTGAGTGTTTTTGAGCAGGCCACTGTACATGATACATTGCACCCTTGGTAAGAAAGGAGTTCTGCCCTCTGTCTGCAAACAAATGGCTGGGAGAGGAGTGCAAATGACCTCCTGGCTTCCTTCCCTGTGGACTCAACAAATCCAGTCCTGGGCAACTTATATTTGAATTTAAAGACAAACATTTTTGTCATCATGGTTGAGAATTGGTGTCTTCCCTCATTCACACTGCAGAAGGTGCACTAGTGTATGCTTGAGGGTGTACCTGTGCATGTGAATGTTTACTCACTTGCCAGTTCATGCAAAGCCATAAAAACCATGGGATTTGGCAAATTGCACTGTCAGAGCTCTGACATGGATTGTAGAGATCCCTTTTAGCAGGAGAGTTGATGATTTTGAGGAGTTACTTTGGAGCACTTGCTTGCAGATGCTGTGTGTGGTGGTGATGGATGGGCTACTCCTGTGTTTTGTCCTCCTTGGACAGATTTGCCTTGAGGAGCAAAGGACTCTGATGGAGTCATAAAAATAAAACCACCAAATGGCATGGCATGATTTAATCACAAGCCAGCTGCATCGCTTCTTCCCCTAGGGTGCACTCTCTGTATGTTTGGAGATGCATTTTGTCATAGGGGTTGGGGGTAAGTGAAGAGGGGGAACCTTGAGAGGGGGAGGCATCTCTTTAGATACAACCAAATGGAAGTTTCTGAGGTTCTTGAAGATTTGATGTTTGGGAGATGGATGAGTCGTAGCCAAATAAAAATATTTCATCTTGCTAGGCTTCTCCTGAGACTTGCATGGCTCTAGGAAGCAGCGATACTCACAGAGTGGTATCTCCATTCTTTCTGTCACAGCTTAATTTGTATTAACCAGATCAAACATTTTCTTGTGCTGCCTGTGCAGCTCTACTAAAATAAAATGGAAAACTGCCACCACTTCGTTCAGCATGACAAGACCCCAGTGCTTACTGTTTGCTTGCTCTTGTCAGGGCTTTATAACCAATACGCAAGTTCAAGGTCATGTCTCTTACGAGACATTCATGGCCAGAAGACGCTCTCTTAATGTCGCCAGTTTAGTTTATCTGTGGAGAGATGTTTCTTTCCAAATGCTCATGAAGTGTTATATTTTGAGTGATGCAGTCTAGCAAGTCTGGTCAGTGGCTGAGGAGTTGGTGTGGGCAACTGTCCTGCAGTTTTTCTTCTTTGGTACATGAATTGTGTTTTTAAAATGGGGCCTCAAAAAAAAGGCCTCAAAACAATTAAAAAACCCCCACTACTCTTAATTCTTTAGTTTTAAGGCCTGTGTGTGTTCTTGAAAGTACCTAAAAAAGGCTGACTCTGGCAATTAGATGGTCCTTGCCTTCTTGTAGAACTTAAAATGCATCACACAGGTGGTCAGAGCATGACTCCTAGGAGACTGAGGCAAGCAGTAGGAGATGGAGTGTGTGGGTGGGTGCTCTTTGAATACCTCGGCCTGTCAGCGTGTACTCTTGGAAAGGGACAGAGCAATGAAACTGACCAAACTGTAGTCTACTTTCTTCTGTAGCTCTGAGGTTTTGAGGTCATTTTTCTGACTAAAGTGTGAAAAAATACCATTCCCTCATCAAGCCATTTTGCAGAGGGGCCTTGCTTTTATGTTTAGTGCTGTGCTCAAATTTTGCCACTTCTTAGTCCAAGGCCAACACAAGTGGCTGAGGTTTTCTTCCTTTCTTCTTCCCTGCCAGTCATCGCTGTGGGGGCATTAGGTCTCCCATCTGGCACACTGGTCTCCCTTATTCCTCTGCCTTCTTGCCATACTTTCTCTGTGCATGAGTATCCCTGACCCACCCCTCGACCTGGCTTTGCTGTATCAATCAATGCTTGGGAACGTTGGAACAAATTCCCTTGTTTTAGCTGTGGAATTGGTAGCAGATACTAGCACTTGGAGCTTTTATAAATCCTGCAGTGGTAATGACTGTTTCCTGTCTCTGGACTGAATTTTAAATGTACAAGAAAAGTTAATCAAAGGCATCTGTAGGCTGTTCATATATGGATTTTACTATTTAATTATAGATCTTCTTTTGGGGTAATGTTTCTCTGAAGGGAGCTTGACACAGCAGATGCCGTTTTGGCTGGGGATGCATTTCTGGTATTGGCCTGGTGAAGAGCTGCCTCTTCAGCTGTGGGATTTTGATGATTGCATGAACATCCTGCCACATGAGATTAGAGTGGCGGTACTACCTCCCAGCTCCAGGATATGAAAGATCCGCCTCTTCATTAGAGCTTTCATGCCGTAGCAGCTGAAGTGAGGAAGAACAGAGGAAAAGAGAGAAGCAATTTAAGAAAACCAGAGGCAAATCTGCTAAGCTAAACGGTGATCTGAGGGGAGGGAGGCTGAGATCTCATTACTGTTTACTCATGGAAAGGGAGGGGAAGAACAACAGATCAATTGTTAAGCGTTACTGGCCTTATCCAAATAATTGTCAAGTGCTCAGATACCGCAATCACAAGTGTAGTACTAATACCTAAAAAGAGAAAGACAGAGCACATGAAAGGAATTTTTGTGGTTTCTACTCATGCGCACACCTTTTCGTCTTTCTGATTTCAGCAGACAGAAGGAGGGGCACAGACAGATGGACAGCAATCACAGACACAGAGCAGTGAGAATACCGAGAGCAAATCCACTCCAAAACGACTTCATGTGTCTAACATACCCTTCCGCTTTCGAGATCCTGACCTTCGGCAGATGTTTGGGGTAAGTTACCGGTGCCTTTTAAGGCATGGCAGATTCTCCTTCCCCACAGGTGGGACACACGGTGCTAGTGTATTCATGTGAAGGAAAAGCCCTTTCCTCTCAATTTACTCAGTACACTGTAAAATATTTGGTCTAGGACAATTGGTAGTTTTTACCTCAACTGGTAAACACACACAAAAACTGTAACTGTGCTGTTCACATCAAGATGTTGAGTGTAGCCTAATAATAGGTTTGGGGAAAAAAACCCCAAAACAAACCAAAACTTCACCTTATTTCCCCGTAAAGACTAGGATTAAACATTGACTTAATATATCCCTTGCAAAACACTGTTTTTCAGTTGCTTGGAAACTTGCTGAAATATTTATGTCTTTCCTCATGATCCACTTCTGTGATGAAAAATTGCTGCAAGGAATTTGCCAACTAGCTATTGCATGTGGAAAAGCTAGTGCAAGTCTGATGGTATTTTACATCGTGTATGATATACATTCTGTTTCTTCTGACCAAATAGTTTGTCTTCCCTGATCTTTGCATGCTCTTCATCATTCTCAATTTATAAGCCCTTTGAGGAAGAGTTTGTTCACATGAGCATAGGTGGTGACTCACTTCATCTGGACACAGATAAATGAGTTAGATGCTTTATGACCTAAACTTCAGGTGAAGTTGTCCATATATAATCATCAGGAATCCTTGACTTGTTGATATGATGGTAACATCCTTGGTTGGTGACATGTTTTAAAGTCTGCTGAAATATGTCTTATTATTTATAAAGTTAACAGACTTTAATGTTGCTGCCTGTTTAAGATGCAGTGCAGTGGGCTCAAGTCAGGACAGACCAAAGCTAAGGCTCCTCTTGCCACCTTAGGCTTTGAGTCCGTAGTCCTAACTGTATAGCCAACTGCTCCTCCAAAATCTTGCAGTGTTCTGTTGCATCTCTTGAACCATCTGTGTGGATGTGTATGCATGCACGTGTATACTCTCACATGGACAGTAGTGGTACAGGATGTAAATGTGTCAAAATCATGGACTTCAAGCTTAGACTATAAATGAGAGGAGAATTGGGGGTATCTGTTCATAACTTGGACAGTACAAAGTGAACAAAATGTGCAGAGATGTTAAAAATGTTGCTGATGGTTGTCAGCAAGAGTAGGAGGCAGTAGCCCCTGCAGCAGTACAGGCTGGGGGTCGGTTGTCTAGCATGATTGCTCTGCAGTAAAAGATTTGGGGATCCTGATGGACAACAAATCGAACACAAGTGGCAGTGTGCCCTTGAGGCAAAGGTGGCAGACCATGTCTTGGTCTGTGTTGGTGAGTGTAGGCAGCAGGCCCAGGGAAGTGATCCTCCCCCTGTCTTCAGCTGCTGTCGGACTGCATCTGGAATACTGTGTCCAGTTTGGGCTCTCCAGGGCAAGAAGTGCACTTCATCTAAGTGAAATACTGGAGCAAGCCCAGTGGGCACCACTAAGATGGTGAGGGGGCTGGAGAACATGGCATGTGAGCAGAGTCTGAGGCCTGGGCCTGTTTAGCTTTGAGAAGAGAAGGCAGAAGGGGGGATATTTTTGCTGTCTGCAACTACCTGATCAGAGGATACAGAAAACATGTAGCCAGATTCTTTTGGGTTGTGTGTAATGATGATAGGAGACAAAACAAACACAAGTTGGAACATGGTAAATTTCAATTAGTTATCAGGAAAATATTTTTATTTTTATTTACTATGAGGGTGGTTAAATAGTGGAACATGTTGCTCAGGGAGATTGTGGAACCTCCATCCTTGAAGGTATGTGACTTGACTGGACACAGCCTGGCCAAGCAGATCTCATTAGACCTACTTTGGGCAGGGGTTGCACTAAATGACCTCTGGAGGTAGGTCCCAGCCAAAATTATGACTGTGATTCTATTGCAAGAGACTTAGATTTGTATCCATGTTGTTCAGACATTAGATTGTCACACTCTTGACATCTGTGGGAACGTTTTCAGGGTGAAACTCATCTCCTGGCATCTCTGATTGCTGAATCTTCTCAGTCGCCTGTTCTGCTTTTGTGTTTTTTAGCTTCCTTTTTTGCTGTTGCAGGGCTGTGCGGTAGGCATTTCCTTCTGGTTTGGATAAACCGGTTGGTGAAATCACAGCCAGTTCTTGAACCACCTGCTACATTCTGTACTTAGCACGTCCTACTCTGTGCTACTGCTTCTCCCTTCTGGGAGCTGCATCACTTGCATAAACTGTTCCACGTTGCTGCTGCCCCTTTCCTTGAGACCAAGTGCTTGGCTTGACAAATGGCACCTTTCATGCTTGTTCACTTTGATGCTGTTCCTCTTTGCATTCCTGGTATGGGGGATGCAGATGAAATGGAAGTGACAAGGACATCCCTGTCCTGTTGACTCTGACCTTTGCTTTGCAGATGAACACCCAGGCAATGTGAATGAACTGCTGTCCTGAGAAGCAGCTTGTAGAAAATGCAGCCTAAGTGCTTGCTATTCTTTTTTTGGGCCGAAGTGGTACCACTTGTTGTACATAGAAGGGGTGGGGAAGTACACTATATGGGTTGGATTCTGGTGTTCCCCAAGCTAGTTATTGTTTATTTACTTTTTCTATAAATGTCATCTCAAGTTCCAGCAGATTGATGTGATTTTAACTGGCATAAATGGTATGTTCCCTATAAAAACTTTCACTAGTTCACCTGGCCCTGTGTTTGCTGAGAGGTATGCCTACCAGAAGAGCATTCATCTTTTGGGGCACAAAAAACTCCATGTGCTGTTTGCTTGTAATAGAGAACTTTGCTACTTTGCCAAGGAAATAATCAATGGTTCTTGCACATCTCCCTTTTTCTCTCAGTGCTGATGCTTTCAGCATGTTCAGAGCCTCAAACAGAAGAGCGTTTCTCTCTGAATCCTCCTTGCTCCTCCTTATTTTTCAGGATCAGGATGTTTTCCCTTGGGTGACTCATTGAAACCAACTCTTTCTCCTACAGGGTACTCATGGTTGTCTGAGTCTTCAGCTGTGGCTAGCCTGTAACCCCCATCTTCTCCCTTTCCCTTCTGTGTGTCAGGTCACATCTCCTCAATGTCATGTCTGAGAGACTTAAAATCCTTGCCTGGAGTGATTTTCCCAAGCTACTGTACAAAGAGAGGAATTGGGTAGACAGCAAAGCTGTAGAGGAAGAAATAAATGTGATGGTAGGAAGGGAGTAAAGAAGTCCCCTGAGGACAGAACAGCAAGTGAGAGGTCAGCCTAGTCCTGAGGTGCAGAACACTAACTAATGCTTTCGTCCAGACTTGAGTAGAGGTGGGCTTCAGACCTGTTGTCCTGTGTGTGATTAAATGGATATTACATAGTGCTTTCTAAACTGTCACCGTTTGTGAGAGCTGCAGACATAAGGATTTCCTGACAAATTCTAGTTATTTGGGTTTCAAACCATCTCTTACCTATTAAGTGCTTCTAACAGGTCCAGGAGATATCCTCAGGAATGGAACAAACATTTCCTTATGTATATGCTTCTTATAGGAAGGCAAATAAAATAGGCTCCTTAAACCAGGTAATATTTACTTGACATTTCATGATGCCAATAAGAAAGACTTCCATAAAGCTTCTAGAAGGAATAGGTCATTTTTAAATGCACGCAGTTCTGTATCCACTGTGGAATAAATCAATAGCTGACCTTGTTCTAGCAGATAAAGAAGAGTTAATAGCTGACCTGAAATCTCACGGTTGCCTAGGTACGTATGATTGTTATTTGTCTGTATTTACTTTGTGCAAACAGAATATGGCATCAGGCAGTACTGTAAGGAGCTTTAGAAGAGTCTGTTTCTTCGACTTTAAACAATTGACAGGATGACTGGTGGGGAACGTACCTTTAAAAGGGAAGTGTTAATGGAAGCTGTGAAGTATTCAACAAAGTCATACTGATGGCCAAAAAGGTATAATTCCACAGTCACCAAAACTTTGTTAATAAAACACAAAGCATTCTGCACATTAGGCAAGGAAGCTGAAGAGGAGAAGGAAGTAAATAGCAGCGAATATAATTGCAAACTTAAACAAAGCAGCAGGTGAGAAAGGAAATGTGCTAATCATGGAGATATTGGTAATGTAGGTTCAGAGAAGGCGTCCTTTTTTGCATGCAAAGAGAAAAGATCTAGGTGTAGGCCCTGTATAAAATTGGGAAATAGTTGTGTGGGTTTTTTTGGGGAAAAAACCCCACAAACATACAAAACCCCCTACTAAACACAAAACCCAATAAAAAAACCCCAGCTTGCTGTGTTTGTGATGTAACAGGAGGTATTTGTACCATATCTGGTTTTGTATATAACTTATAACAAAATAGGATAATGAGACAGTGCTCACTAATATTTTAAAACCAGCAGATCTAGATAGGGTGCGTCCAAAGATAATAGGTAAGGAAAGGAGCTCCTTTATTCATTAATGTTAATTTTCAACCAATTCTTGTAAGCTAGAGGAGTTGCAGAAGGCTGGAACGCTGCCCACCAGGATTCACTATTGAAAAAATCAAATGGGATGACCTAAAGAGCTACAAACTGATTATCCGTATGTTGATCCGAGATAAAAATAGTTTTGGAATGTTTTAAAAAACATCAGAATCTGAAGAAGTGGTTTGATATTTGTACGGTGTGACTTTGTATAAGGTAATAAACATCTCTTCAGACAAATATTGCGTGTTTTGACAAGATTGAACAAAGCAATGCTGATACAGTTGAACACTGCTCAACCAATTGAATTCATCCAAAAAGCGACCAATTTTTATTTTAAAATAAAAAGAATATTTATCTCAAATAAACACAACACACATTAGACTAAAAACCTCTTTAAAGATAGATAATAAGAAGTAGTAGTTATTGGGGAGACATCGGTGAACAAGACTGTTTCTAGTGCTGGTTTCCCCAGGGATCTATTTCAGTCACAGTCCTGTTTAGTATCTGTATCAACCCACGGGGGCAGTACTATTAAATCCTTGCCAGTAAGGTTTGTGGTTAAAAAACTATTTGAGGAGGAGGAAAGAGAAAGATAAGGTTACTGAATGCCTGGCTAACTGACAATACATCAACAAAAATGCGTGTAGTGCAGCTCATTGTGGACTACTGAATATGTGGGAACCCGTCTGTACTTCTAGGGTGAAAAGCTTTCTTTGGAAAACACTGATTTGGGAGAGTACTAGTGATCGTTGAAGACAGATGCTTCAACAATGCCAAAGGGATGATCAGGTTGAAGGAGAGATGTGATCTTGCTGATGTTCAAAGTTGAAAAGACTGTGACTGTGTAATTTTGTTCAGTTCCGAGATCAGTTTAGGACCAAAAAAATAATCTAGGGATTGGAAGATGAGTGGTTTTGTAACTGTGTAAGGTGTTGGGCACGTGATTTACTCAGCTTATTAGAGAGGTTAAGAGATGACAAAGTCCGTTCTGTACAGGTGCATGCATCCATGCATGGATGGTACCTACTAATAGGGGTTTTAGGTCTTGTTTACAGACATAATAAGATTTTCTAGTTGGAAGCTGAGACTTAACACAATTAACCTTGAAATAAGAGAAAAATTCATAGTCACTTAGGCTAATTTAAACAATGGAACAGTTTACCAGGAACTAGAAGAGTTGCCATCGGTGTTGTCTTGGTTTGAAAGACAGGTGTCTGCTAAGGAAGGCAGGAGCCCCCTTGGAATGGAAAATACAACCCCCTTCCCTCCGAATTATTATAAAATTGAAATTAAGGGGCTTTCAGGCAAAGATGTGAGGAAATGGGAATAACAGTTTTTACTAATATATACAACAAAACAATAATACAGAGAAACTGGTTTAAAGCCTGACCGAGTCAGGGATACAACCTGGCACCCTGCCGGGCAGGGTGCTGGTAGCAGTCCGATGTAGTGGCAGCTGCAGCTCTCTTTGAAATGGTCCTGTTAAAGCAGTGATCTTGTAGAAAAGAAGTCTGGTCCTCCTCAGAAAATCCGGTGGTGGTGTAGTCCTTGTCCTCTGGGATCCCAGCGGGTAAGGTTGCCCGTGCTGTTCCAAACCCCAGATTTTATCCCCAGTGGGAATGCTTGGCTCCCTCCCCCTGGCCGGAGCATCTCACAAAGGGATGGTGAGTCATGGGGCAAGGCACTGATGGGCGCATTAACAGAAGAATAGTCCAGGTGCAGGCCACCTATGGGTCATGCGGCAAGGCATTGTTGGGCCTATTAACAGAAGCTAGTCTCGAGGGGGGAGGCAAGGAACATCGGTGCCTGGTTTCAACAGCTCATGGTAATGGAATACATTGTAACCCAGGACAGGTGTTAAAAAACAAGTTAGCAACTCTTGAAAATCTAACTATCCAGTTTCTGAGGGACAGTCTTTGGCTAGTTTGTGTAAGGATTCTGACATGATGTCTTCTCCTTAACTTCTAGTAGGCTTTCCCCTTCCTTACTGGACTATATATGCAGAAGAAAAGCTCATGTTTCCCTCAATATATTTCCAGTCCTTTCAGCGTTGTACTATGATGGTGTCTGCACTTGTACTTCATGGCCGATAGCTTCAGTCCTTCCTTCTTAGTCTTCGAAGAAGCAGTTTTCCTTCCAGTATAAAATTGGCTGGGATACTCTCGTCAGTTCTGGACTTCAGAGTCAGGTGAACCTCAGAGTCTCCTGGGGAAGATGGAGGCCAGGCTGGACTGCCTGCAAGAGGAAAATCCGTCTGTCCTCAAGCTGAATCATAAATTATGTCCACAAGAACAAGCAAAGTGGATTGTTCTGGTAGTTCATATGGGTGTCTGTGCACTAAATCCTTCTTATCTGTTGTTAGAGCAACAGCGTGAGGAGTCAGAATTGATGTTTCTCAGAATTTACCGTGGTGAAATGCTCTTTGCTCAAGACTCTTCAACTATTTTTAAAAAAGGAGATAGTGTAAGATAAAAATAAGGACTATGTTAATGACAATTGTAGATGAAGGTACGGGGTGTAAATTCTGTCAGGCTCTGGCTTCAGATGGAGACATTGCCTTTTTTACAACATGCTCACTCCATGGCTACCACTTGTAGGCTGTTAACTGCTTCTGGTGGGGAACATCATCGGCCCAGTTGATAAAGGGGTTTTGTGTGTTATCAGCTACAGTAGTAATAACGCATAGCTCTTTTATATAAAGGTGACCATTCTATCACATTTAATAACTTCCAGTTAATTTACTAATAACTTCATTTATAAAAGGTGACAGAATGGTAGCTACTTTTTTTTTTAGCATTGTATTTTAAGGCAGGTAATGTTGTTATCCTTTTTCTTCTCTAAATATAGTTCATATCTCTACTGCAAGGTTCTTCATGGTTTATGTTTGTGGGAGATGACTGCTTTGTATGACCCAAGCAACACAGCTCTGGGAGCTCAGATATTTTTGGAAGCTCTTGTAGCCTTCAGATCTCAGCCTCTGGGGAAACATTTTGGCACTCTGCACTTCTTAAAATATCTCAGTGAATATAATTTCTCATCCAACTTCATTCTGGTGTCAGGAGTGTAAAGCACCTCCATGAGCCTATAGTTTGAGGCTAATGCACTAAAAAGCTAGACTACAACTCTTTCTCACCAAGAATTTGGTAGAATTTTAAGTCCATATTTGTCAATAAATAAATAAATGTAAACACACAATTAATTCACGATACACAAGTATTGGCAGGAAACTACTGATTAGGTGTTAAGGTAAGTGGGTGAATAATATGATAGACCAAGAAGCCCTGACCTGCAGGTGTTGATGCGGTGAGGCCTGAAGTACAGCAATAGGAAAGTTGCTGAAAGGAACTCTGCTTTCTAAGTGGATTGGACATCTGAAGGAGGAAATCCTGTCTTCTGGGTATCAAGATGTATTTTAGTTTTTTCATCTCTGCGTAATACTGGCCACCAATAACACATAACAAGTCCTACGTGCTACTATTGGAGAACAAATGTTCTGACACAAGGTGGCCTCTTCATGATGATTCTTTTTTCCAAGCTCTTCTTGCGACAAGAGAGCTCCAAGCCTGTTACGGGGGAAGACTTTGGGTAGAGTTAAGAGAGGCACTGCTGTTTATCCTGATGTGTTTCACCAGTGTGATTTCCGGAGTCACCTTTTGCAAGTGACTTGTGCTGCTTGAGCACCCTGCTATTTGTCTGCGTGGCACCGTGATGGCTGGATCATACTCTATCTAAGATTTGTTTGGGGTTTCATATGAGTTACTGGAAGAATCTGCAGTGAGATTGGGCTGAACATCATTTGGGAAACAGTGCTGTGCTGTAGCTGGATATACTTGCATAAAAGGCCTGAGTAAAATTAGATAGAGTTGTGTTTTATAACCCAGTTTTATATGGATTCAGTCTACATGTGTGAGTCCTCTCAAATGGAGCTTTGACTACATGCTGCTTTTGTGAGAATGGGTCTAAGTACCTTTTCCATGGCAGCAGTACCAGGTTATGGTGCAGTCATACCTCTGGGGATGGCACAAGGCAGGAACAAGGAACTGTAAGTGTAGACCTGGAAGCTGCCCTGGTGTTACGATCTCTGGAACGGTACCCTGTGGTACTGTTCACCCCCATCTCACTGTTTTGTGTAAAATCTTTTATTTGTGAGTCAGAGGATAACAAATGACTGAGAAACTATGTTCCTCGTCAGTTTGCTTGCTGGGATGGCTGTGGTCTGTAAATCCTGTTAGAAATCTGTACTCTTTGTGTGGCTTCCTTTTAAAGTCTGGTTTCTTAGAAAACATCTGTGTTGTGCTGGGCAATGGGTCAACCCTAATAAGGGCTTGTTGGTGCTTGTTTACTGGCTGATTGATTGGTAAACTATGGTAGTACTTTGGTTTATAAATCCTTGATGCTTCCATCTTCCTGTCAGCAAAGCACAATGGTGTCGCTTGACTGAACAGGGTTAGCTGTAGCAAGGTTGGCCTCACTATTTTGAAGAGACATGATTCAGCTTTAGGTGAGGAAGTTCATTTACTGATAGCAGCGTAGCTCTGGCAGACCCCATGCTGCCATAACAAAGCACTGACTAATACACGTTACAGTGGAGCCAGCTGTTCTCAGCTGAAAATATATCCCGTGGAGCTGGGAGTTAGGGTAAGGACTCTCTGCAGCATGGACCTATCCTGCATGTGAAACGTTCTTGCTCATGCACCTCAAGCCTGAGCACCTTAAATGGTTTCTTGCATAGAAGGTTGGTTTCCTGGCTATTTTGAATTTCGGCCATCTTTGAGAATGAACTGTTTGGCACCTTGGCTAGTTCACTGTACTGAGTGAATTTTGTAGGGTCCATGCAAAGCTGCTTGGGCATACAGAATTCTTTTGCAGGGATGTGAGGCTGTCGGATGGTGGTTCACATTACGTTTTGTTGTTCTGTGATTTCTAGAGAATTTGCCTTGTACTCCCTGTTGTTTGCCTCTTTAGGGTTAAGTTATTTGTCTGGCACGTTTTGGAGCTGATTCTGAAAGCTCCAGACAGGGAGAGGAGACAGGGCCAGCTGGAACAGAGCATACAGGAGGGGCCCTACCAAACTGTCAGTGCCTTGGAAGGCAAAAGCTCTCTGGTGCCAGATCTCTCAAATTTATTATGTGTAATGTAGTTATGGCCTCTGCTGGAAAAATCTGCTGCCTTCATGTCATCTGAGTGGAAAGAAATACATAGCATGCATATACCCTTTCTTGCACAATGCCCTTGTATCTATGGTAAAGTACATCATGTTCAAGCAAGAAAATTAGGTTCTGGTCATAGCTGATGCCTGTTAATGCCTTTATGCCTCTTAAATCTGTTATTTCCAACAGCCCCTGCTACCTTGTGGAGGAGATGATTCTCATTTACCTGCTTTACAGAAAAATAACTAAAAGCTGGTACAAGGTCACTCCAGGATATGGAGGACTGAGATAGAATATATGCTATAGAATGACTGGAAGTGTGTGTGTATATCTATCCATCATATGGTGTGTGCATGAACAGCTCATGGAGGAGGCTTCTTGCATGACCTGACGTGATGGGAGATGCTGCCTTCTTGGTCACAGAGTAAGCTTAAGTCATGGTGAGGAACATTTGAGATGTGTAGTCCTGCAATGTCTTCTTCAGAAGCTGTGAACTCTCCTGAGGATTATTTTTCCCCTGCTGATGTGCAGAGTTGTAAGCAGAATTCTTGGGAATCATTGAGTGAATGAATCAGGTCAGTGAGAACACTGATTCATGTCCTCAAGGTTAGAGATTAGAGGATTAGTCCTCATGAACAACCTAAGCAAGGATCTTGTATTTGGCCAGACCCTCTGTCTGCTGGAAAATACAAACATGCCTGTATACATGATTTTAAAAAATTACTGTGGGGGTATTTGGTGTTGACCCTTGTATTTAGATGGCCTAGCATTTTCCATACAAAAAACTGTGACCTTTTGCTAAGGAGCTCTTAAAACTTCCATTGTTTGCAGTAGGCTGTTGACGTTTGGTCGGGGAAGCACCATCAGAGAACAGAGTACCTTTTTATGTTTTACTAAATTAGATTCAGCTTTGAAGGAGATATAAACTGTTGAAATGAACTAGTTCTTTTTTTTCCTGCTTTCATTCTTCAGGAAAATTCTGGCATGCTACCAAAAAAAAAGTGCCTCCAGTGCTAGACCTGCTGTAACCATTGCAGCAGTAAGGACAAGAGCCGTGGTGTTAGGAGTTGTCAGAGCAGCTGTGTCAATGGCCACAGGAGAGTCTTGAAGAGCCCAGCTCACATCCTCCTGCCTTGCAGCCATGCTGATTTCTTCCAGGGAGTTTCACGGAGCAGGAAACACCTCCCCAGGAAACCTCAGTTGAGCAGTTAGCCCCCGTTGTCTTTGTTCCTTCTCTCCCAAGCAAACCTGTCCCACTGCCTTTTCAAACACCCACAGCTCCCAGGCAGAAAAGAGATTGAGGCAGTTTGCATGGGTGGGTGTAGACATCAAGCATGCGCTTACTGCAGCCACGGGAATGGGTGATCTTAATTCTGTCATCTAGGAAACAACATACCTCCATCATCTACAGGGTGGGGAGGCAGCCCTGCCACCTCTCATGGAGCCAGGTCAGACCACTTGCATTCAGCGTTGCTACCAGCTTTTGTCAGCCATAAGACGTTAAACACATGAGACAGGATTTCCTGTTGGTGTGGAAACCCTACATGGTGGGCTCCGCCAAATGGGGCTGGCAGGCACCACTGGCAGTAATACCTAAGGATCCAGGCCCAGCTGGGTGTGGAGAAAGGGGAAGATGGCACAGCATAATTATGCACCAGAAGCTGCACAGTTTGTTCTCTTTCAAGATGATTCTAATGGGGTAGAAAACTGTGATTTTTTTTTTTTGATTACTTTGAAAATAATTTTGGCATTTGCACTTATTGAGAGCCTGGCTGTTTCAACATATGTGGCAAGGCTAGGCAGCCGAGGTGATCTGGCAGGCACAGATCATGCTCTCAGGCAGGGTGTGCTGCTTTCCACTCCCTTTTGCTTCTTAGAGCCCTAATGCTCACCTGATCCTTTGAGCCACTTCACATCAATAAATCATCAAAAACTTTGTGTTTATTCCATTTGTTGGGCTAGTTTTTCACAGGATTGGTGAGCTGTATGAGTTTATCTACAGGTGAGAATGAAAACTGGGGCCAGCTTCAGGAAGCCAGTGAGACCAGGCAAGGAGCAGGGGCAGCCCTTCAGCAGTCGCGATCTGTTGAATTGGTTCAGCCCCTGTCATGTAACGACACTGAAATAGTCTACCAAGAAAGCAATCATGACTCATTTCTTTCATGGCAGTGCCCAAGCCATATGCAACAAAGACAACAAAAAGCAATCAACGGTTAATCTCCTTTATAGACAAGCCCACACCAAGTGTGGGATAGAAATAGAAAATGTGTTTTAGCTGTGATTGGCACAGCAGCGATCAAAAGAAGATCCAGTGTGGATCAACCCTAAGTTGTTGAGATATCGAGGTTTCAAGGAAGATGCATGTTTACGTTAGCATTATTCAAACTTCGTATAATGTGGTATATTATGAATTCAATTGTTCTTGGGATGAATAGAAGATCAAGTATTGTCCTTAAACAACAGAATAGTAAAAACAACATCTGTGAACCAACATTTGTGAAAGAATATGGCTGTCTTCTTTTTAAGAATGGAGAATGGAAGCAGACAGAAACTATAGCTAAAACTGTTGGAAGCATTTTGTTTGCTTAAATACAGTTGTGGAATACTTGTTCAAGGGACTTAATAGCTTTTTATTGCTTTACATATTTCAAGCTTCTCTGCAGTCTCATGGCTCACTGTTGCAAATGTTCCATGTTTGCAAATCTGGCCACAGATTTGGAAGTCTTTCAAGCAGGGCACCCGCAAAATGGACATTATACCCATTTGACTCCAAATGGAAATGTTAATTAAAAAAAAAAAGGCAAGTATTATATTATTTGTCCAGCACATGGCCACTAAGATGATGAGGGAACTGGAGCATCTCCCATATGAGGAGAGGCTGAGGGAACTGGGTCTGTTTAGCTTGGAGAAGAGGAGGCTGAGGGGGGATCTCACTGATGCTTATAAATATCTTAAGGGCGGGCGTCAGGAAGACAGGGCCAGACTCTTCTCTGTGGTGTCCAGTGACAGGATAAGGGGCAGTGGGCACAAACTGGAACACAGGAGGTTCAGTCTTAACATAAGAAAACACTTCTTTACAGTGGGGGTGACAGAGCACTGGAACAGGCTGCCCAGAGAGGTTGTGGAGTCTCCTTCTCTGGAGACATTTAAAACCTGTCTGGACGTGTTCTTGTGTGATCTAATCTGGGATCCTGCACTAGCAGGGTTGGACTGGATGATCCTCGGAGGTCCCTTCCAACCCCTGCCATTCTGTGATTCATTGATTAAGAGGACCATGGCAAAGTAGAGAGTATCGTAGTGCCCAAAGGCTGTGTTTATCATCTTAACTGTGAAACCATCCTTTCTTTTCTTGTTGACCCTTTCTTCATTTGCTACCACCTTTCAGTCTTCTGCAAGCAGTGAGATCAAAACCCTGTTGATGGAAGCTTTCTTAAATAATGGGGTAGGAAAAACACTCAGATATAGCATTTGTCTGAGCACAGTATGCATCTATAGAATGAAAACTGTTCTGTATTTATGCTCCTGAAAATGACATCTTAGACCAGTCTTTCTGGAGAGCAGACCTCCAGTTTGGAAATACAACATTGACACTCCTAGAGGACAGCGTATTGCGGGGTTCTGTTGAAAAGGTGATGCTTTTACCTACAGGTTATTGGTTTGAATCTGGCCAGTTCAACAGAAATATTTTAATATGTTCCAAGGTGAAGGATGTGATCCATATATTGTTCCACAGAGTGTCGTAAATCTCCTTTCTAGCTTGTAGCTCTCATTTTCTGTTTTTGTTCCGTGCTAAGCAGGGAGCTCTTTGGAACTAGTTGTTGACACAGTGCAGAGTTGTGGGGCTCTGTTCTCCTTGGGGTCTCCAGGCTGAGACAGAGGTCAGAATTGTATCATAAGTGATAAACTTGCATAGGTTATTGACAGCCTGCTGTGTGTCACAGGTTGAAGTTGAATGATCTTTTTTCTTGAAAAACAAACTGTTGGGGGCTGGCTATTTTCATGGTTTCTGAGTCTGCCATCTGTTCTTTTAAAGGCTTGGGGTTTGGGAAAGCAAAGGGGGAAGGAGGAAAGGAGATTGAGAGTTTGGAATCCCTGAGGTTGGTAGTCTTAATGTGGCTATCCCCTCCAGAGAAACAACGTCACTCTTAAGTTTCTCTTTGTGACAGCCAATTCAGGAGGAAGAGGAAATGCTGAATTACATTTGAGAAATGTTGTTAGATACCTGAGATGAAATCATATAACCATGTCTTAGGTGAAATAGCAGAATGAAGAAAGAAATAATTGTTTAGCTTAAAAGTAGGGAAAGAAAAGCTACCTCAAATACCTAAAACTCTTCTGGAGATTGTTTTTCTTCCTTTAAACTTCTGTGAGAAAACCTGGGATCTGTGACCAAGAGGATCTGCATGTCCTAACCTGAGAGAACTGGGTCATGTCACTGGGATTTTATGCTTTTGCCTGTATGCTACAAATGGAAATATTCTCACCTCCCTTCTTGTGCTAAGCCAGCCCCAAAAAGGTAGGAAAAATGGATTGCTGGAAATAAATCTTTTTTTTTTTTTTTTTTCTCCCTTGTCTCTCTGCAGCAATTTGGCAAAATCCTTGATGTAGAGATAATCTTTAATGAGCGTGGCTCGAAGGTAAGTCCTGTTTCTGTACCCGCTTCTCTTGTTTTGATTACAGAGTAAAAGGCAGTTCATTGCCTAGAGAATATACTCTGTAGAGATCAGTAGGAATTAGCGTGATGGGGGAAGGGAAAAAAAGCCATTTGGGGGGCTGTCTCTTGTTCCCTCCGACTCCAGACTCTGAGCATGGTCATTTCTGGGCAGCATGTACAAATGCTCCTAGACAGTTCTGTCTGTAATGTGGGATCAAATTCCCCAGCCTTTTGAACAAACAGGGAGCCAGTCACTTGAGCCTTCATACCAACCCGTTCCCATTGCACGTATGAACCCCTTCCCTGTGGGGAAGGCAGAATAAATTAAAACAGCTTGTGTGATGGGAGACTGTAAGAATAAAGCCTCTGCCATTCACCTTCCCAACCACATTTTTGTGGCATTAAAATATCTTTATAGAAAAACTGTTGTATCTCATATGTGAAAGGATTTTATTTTGCAGACTTACCCTGGCACTTCTGAGATACTGACCTTTCATGTTTGAGATATCAATGCTTAATATAAGCATCCTCATTCCACTTGTCCTGCCCTGTCTGGACCTCTCCCCACTGAATTTACATTCACACACCTATTTTCATCTTACAGATACATTAAGAGGGAGGTTTTGTTGAGGGTTAATGGTAATTTATTTCTATGGAGATGAAATTTCAAATGTTGCTCAGGTCAGCTGCAGAGAGATTCAGTGATCTTTGTCCTAATTGGCAATTGGTTCTCATCACATAACCAGTATCACCACAGTGACAAATTGATGTGATTCTCTCTCTGCCCAGGAGGTTCAACAGTGGAATAGCAGGGAGTTTTGCAGGTCAGGAGCAAGGTGCATTGCCAAAGCTCTATGGGGGAAGCTTGCACAGTGCATGTCTATACTTTGCTTGACTTAATCAATGCTGAGATTCCCATTTTCAATTAAAACAAAATTTCCCACCTCTCCCCACACACGTGTGTGCACATGTGTGCATGCACACGGATTTTGAAGTTGCAATTCAGCTAAGCAATTTCGGTTTATAGTCTATGCCTTTTGCTTGGATTTAAGGTTCACAGTCTTAAGGTGGCCTCTTTGCTTCAACATACATTCCAGGGTATGTTCATGTTCAGAGCCCTCTGCAGATTTCCACCCATGTTGCCCAAGATGCAGTCTCAAATTCTTCAGTCTCTGTGTTAGCTGGAAACCAGAAAGTGATTGATCTGTATACAAAAGAAATGAGTGTTAGCCATTTCCCCATCCCCGTTTGTGCTTAATACCATGTTTTTGTTGGGGTTTTTGTGTTGTTTTGTTTTTAATAAGTCTGAATAAGTAAATGCCTGTATGGCTTAGAGAGTTTTACTTCCCTGTATGGATAAAAATCTATATATTTTACCAAAACAATCATCTCTGCTGAGTTTGTAAATATTTATTCTGCTCTCTGCTGTTCTTCTGATATTTATAGGCCAGAGCTATCTGTGAATTAGTCTTGATTTTAGTCATTTCTGTTTGGCTTTGGGAATAGCCTCTGGCCTCTGTCAAATCCCAGCTTATTTGGATGTAATTGCAAAAGAAAGAACAAAAATAACTGGCCTGGCAAAGTGGTGAGCTCTATCCTTCATACCGCACTGCCCGTGCTTTGCAGAACAGTGTTTTCCTCCCCGCACATGAACTTCACTCTCTCCCATCTGTACAGCCCGTTATTAAACACCCACAGCTGCTCTTTCCCTTCTAGGCAACACTAATGTTGGGGATTTTCTGTGGAGACTTGATTTATGACTACAAAAAATACCTTCTTGTGCAGTTGTTACAGCCCAAGGCTTCTGGTTTTCAGTTAAAACAAAAATTACTGCTGAAGAGATCCTTGACAAATTTTATCCTGAATGCTTAATAAATACATGAAAAAAGAAAGCGATCCAAAGAGGTGTTCTTCCAGTCCTTGTCCATGCAGTTTTCTACTGCTTTTTTGTCATCTGACAGCAAAAAGCAGTTGCAAAACTGATAGCCTGTATGAGGGATGGGGCAGAATCTGAACAGAATGAGAAAACACCCAAAGAGTAATTTTGTGGTATCTTTGCATCCTTCCCTACCAAAAATAATTTCTGTTTTAAAAAGAATGCAAGATTATTCCTGCTTAGCATGTAAATGGGAGGCCCCAGTGTTTGAGTGGGGTGTAGCTGCACGAAGCACCTGGTATTCACATAATAATGGTAAAACAACAGTTTGGTGATCTGGTGGTGAAGCAAAGAAAATGGATCTTTCTGGAGGCCACTGGCTCACTCTTGGGTTCTTCCTTCACCTTAGGAAAAAAATAAATCTGAATGCATTTTCCTGCCCTGTGGGTTCCATTCTAATCTAATGATATGAAACCTCTCTCTCTTCTTATCCTCCTCTCTCTTGGGAATCCGAAAGCAGATGCTCCTGCTGCCTGCCTTGTGCCGTGTTCTCAATGCTCCCATCCCTTCCCTGGGTTCCTAAGGATTGTAGAGTTTTGTGTATATGTTTTGTAAATATTTAAAAGGTACAGTGGTAAATCCCGAACTGCCCTGGGTTTGCCCCCACCCAGTGTACGATGGGGTTGAGCAGCGCTTTGTCTCTGCCGAGCTATGGCAGGAGATCTTTGCTGGGATTGCTCCAGTGCTGGTCAGTAGGAGGGACTGGAGGAAGTGTGCGGGCTGCATTTTTCCTTTTGAATCCACCTGAGGTGACCAGGAAGTTTTCTTAGACAGCCTGGGGGGAACTATACTCAGTTGGCTGCATCTACAGGATCTCTGTGTATTTAGGAAGTTTGGTGACCAAAGAGAGCAGCGTCTGTCCGTCACAGCCACCTCACACCTCAGGTGCTTGCATTTGGCTTAGGAAATGTTACTTACTGACTTTCTGTCACAGCAGAGTAGGATGCAGATAATAATTAGGTTTGCTGATTCTTGTCTCAAAGCAATGTGAATTTCATAACTTGGTTTCTGCCCATACTCAAATCTGTTTAGTAGGATTGTATGGGCCCTGGTAGACTTCACACTGATACTGCTTTGCTATGTATGAGAAACAAGACACAAACTTTAAACATCCCTTGAATTTAATTTTGTTTTATTCTTGTTTAATAGAATAACTTCAATCTTCCCTTGATGCGTTTGGGGTTTTTTTGCTTGTTTCCAGGAAACTAGCTGTTTGCTTCATTTGTCCTGTTTACCATTTCATTTCTAGTTCTGACCTGTATAAGTGCCTTTAAATAGCATTATACTCATGGTTGCAGTTTACCATGCACTTCACTGAACCATGAATAAAACACCTCCAGAGGAAGTCGAGAGAGGATTCCTTCTCCTTTTGTTAGTGGAAATGCATCCTCTAGATGCATATTTTGGCACTGTTGTGCTGAACCAGACAAGTGGACATATTTGCAGAATTAATGCAGTCTGCCTGTGTAATGAGTACCCTGTGGCATTAATAAAGCTGCAGGGGAAGGGAATCCAAGATTTTTACTCATCAGCTGTGTACCATGTGGCATTCCAAGATGTGCCCTCGATGACATTCAGAGACCAACAGTGGGTAAGCACATAGCAAAACCTTGGCTGAAGAGGGAGCTGCTTTTTTTTTAAAAAAAAATAAAAATAAAAATTTAAATGGTAAGAGTTTATATTAGTGCAGATTGCAAACTCGTGGTTTCAGGATGGTGTAAGTTTATGTCCCTTACTGCTTTCCACTTGGGAGGCCCAGATCTCCAAGTTCTTCTAAAGAACCAAAGTGTCTAGAAGCACTTCATATTTAATTTAAAAACTGGCTGTATAGTAGCTTATACCTTATCTTCATAAAGAAATTCCATCTATTGGTGAGTGGAGTTCTGTAAGTAAACCTGTGCTAACTAAAAACTTGTGCAGAAAGCTCTGTGGAAACACTTAAAGTTTTTTTTTAATGTTTACAGTTAACTGTAGGTTAAGATAAGAATGAATTTCAGTTTTGATAACTGTGCCTAAAAAGCTGTATGTTTGCATGTGCATTTATTTCTTCTTTAAATGGATTAGGTGCTTTGAGTTGAGCCACTCTTGGTCTGGACTTGTCTATTTCACTAAGTGGAAACTAAAACCCCTCGTTACATAAAATAAATTAGAGATCTTGTTTTCATTTTAATTCTGTTTTTATGATTTTGTTCAGATGTCATCAGTTGAGCCAGAAAGACAAATAGTGTTATTAACATGGAGAGGCTTAATAACAAATTAAGTACCAGTGACCAGCGTTGCTTTCTCAGGTCACCAAATCCCTTTACAGTGCCAGTGCCATGAAGGAGACATGACCTGTGTCCCTTTGTCCTGGTTCAGTGAAGTACAGTTTTATGCCTTCAACTCTACGATACTAAACTAATGAGTTAAATTAATCCATACGTGGAACTGGTTTATTTAAACTTGAATAATTAAGGCTGAAGTTGATGGTTTGATAGTATAAGCTGATTTACTAATCCTATGGGAGTGCCTTCCCAGTAGTGCTTGTTTCACTGTGTGGAGAGTTGAATCCAGGGTGCTAAATTAGCGAAAAAACTGATGGAGCAGGGAGGGAGAGAAGTGAGCTTGTCCTCTGCCAGCTAGTTGAACTCACAGGCCACTCAGTAAGATCCATGGTTGACGGGGAGGAGGAGGAGCAGGAGCAGGCAACCTGGGACAACACAGGGCTGTGAAGCCCCTGGCGCGAGGTGGCTGCAGCTGCTGTGAAGTCCCAAACTCTCGCTGCACAGCCATGCTGGCCCGGCTCCCACTCTTCACTCCCAACCTCTGTCCCTTTCTCAGTTTTTCAGGAGGGATTGGCATGGGAGGAACACAGCAAGCTGGACTGGGGAAATAATCCATCTTAAAAATAGCTGTGCAGGGTTTTTTTGAAGATACATTTATGGGGTTTTAATAATATTAATTTCTGGACATTGTAGTGAGGCTGGTGTTGGTCTTTTCTCCCAAATTACCAATGACAGGATGAGAGGAAATGGCCTCAAGTTGCATCAGGGGAAGTTTAGGTTGGATATTAGGAAGAAGTTCTTTTCTGAGAGGGTGGTTAGGCACTGGAACAGACTGCCCAGGGAGGTGGTGGAGTCATTGTCTCTGGAGGTGTTTAAAAAACGAGCAGATGTAGCACTTGAGCTATGGTCTAGTGGTTAGAGAAATGATGGGATAAACGTTGGACTGGGTGGTCCTAAAGGTCCTTTCCAACCATAGTGATTCTATGATTCACCAGATTGCACAGGTACGCAGACGGGCACTTTATGTGTATGTGCCTTAATGCACACAAAGTGCAGCACAGGGCCAGGGAGAAGCTGGAAGAGCAGCTGAAATAGTGGCAGCTTGGTTTACACCAATTTCCTCCCCAATTTAAAGTGTGCATTCGTGTGTGTTTCTGAATTTCCTGCTGTGTATCGGATGGTGCATTCAATCCTGCTCATCTCAGGTGGATTATAGCTGAAACCCTCCTTCACTCTCCAAATACCTTGGAAACAGGTAGCCTAAACTGCTGTCTCCTTGGCCATTTTTTTGGGCTCCTAAAAGTTTATTATGGATATGGGAGGGGGGGAAGAAAAGAAAAAACTTGTTTAAAAGAGAGCACAGCAGCAGATGATGGCACAGCCGGTTGCTGGCTGCGTGCTCCAGTGGTACAAGGCAAAGACGCTGCTGCTGAGGTGACTGGTCTAAACTCTGTGACAAATGAAGGGTTAACAATGCATGGATTTCAAGGGGCTCTCTTTAGTTTCCTTTGGTTTTATTTTCTTTTATTTATTATTATTATTTTACTTTATTTTTTTGTTGGTTTTTTTGTTTAATTTCTGTGTTCTGGCCACACCCAGGAGAACCGTCTGCTTTTGATTTCTCCCTTTACGGTTACATGGTAAATTTTCTTTCTCATTCTTCAGAGATGGAAACGTTCAAATACTATATATATACATTTATTTATTTTTTTTTTTCACTGCTCATCATGTTGCTTGTTATTTATTGCAGAGTCTGAGGCCAGACTAAAAGGGTGGCAGTTACTCGGTCTCTTCAGGCCTTTTGAATAAACCGTTGGGTAAAAAAGGGGTTAGTCTGGCACTGCAAATTACTCACCAGTCCTAAAAATGTTTGCTGGGGTTATCTAGTGTTCGCTTGGGTACACTGAGGCTTAAACTTATTTTCTGCTTGGGAGAAGTTCCTGGCAGTTGCTGGTGGAAAGGAACTGTTGAAAATTCCAGCCTTATTATCGTGACAGCCTTGTTAAACCCAAGCTATTTGTATAATCTAAATTTTAGAAGCCTTAAGTCTTTTTTAATCCACGATTGTATCTTCCCTTCCTCTGGCTCCATACCTATGACTATGGAGCAAACCAGTACCTGTTATAAGACTAAGCTAGTAAATATTGGACATCTGCCATCTTTTTTTTTTTTTTTCCTTTCTTTGTTTTTTTTCAAGGGCAAGACAACCTTGGGAGGGAAAACTGAGAATTGTTTGTTGTATATGTATTTAGGCACAAATTAATCCCTATTCTTTACAGGTCATCTGTGAGAAGGAATTAAAAATACATGTATGCTTTTTTCTCTCCCACATCAAAAATATGTATCTATAATTGCTAGGTTTTAAACTCAGAAATAACAAAAATGTCAAGCATGCCTCACCTATTTTTCCTGATGAAAATTTGAATGTCTAAGAGATGCATTAAGAAGACAAATCAAGGGGGCACAAATACTGACTCTGCCATAGTTAACTATGTAAAGCATTAACTCAGCATTGACATTAAATGGTTCTCAACAAAGAGAGTTGCACAAGCTGACTGATCTGTCAATAAAACAAATTGCATTTAATTAGTTATGTTGTTCAGAATCAGATTAATTTTAATTCACATTGTTAATTATTTTCATATAGTCTGCATGTGGATTGTACCCTACCTTGCGTTAACTTATTGAAAGTATTGAAAATTCCTAGTCAGTTTAAATTTAATTTAAATTTAATGTTTATATGGTTTTTAAAATCCTGTACAGACTTCACTAATGGCAAACAAATGTGGTTCTAGCCTGCACAGATTAATGTCTAAAAAATTACCTTCCCTCTGCTCTCCAGCTCTCAGTTCACATCATCGCCAAAGACATAAATTTTATTCGGTCTCCACAGGCTTGTCTAGAACAAACAGAAATTTTAATGGAAAAAGAGAAAAGGGAAATAGAGATTCCTGTTGCAGTCTTTACCCCCCCTCCTCCCCCAGCCTTTTAAAGATGCTTTTCCTCCATTATATAGAACCAGAGGAAAAGGTGTTGATCTGTTTCTCAGTCTTGCCTTTCTCTGTAGGGGTTCTTTGAAGCAGACATGATACCCTGTCCCTTCATAATCAGCTTTCCTATTACACCCCCTGCGCCCCCGTGGTTCCCTGCAGCATATTTGAGAGTCATATGTGGTTGGGCTGTTCTATTAGCCCCAATCTCTTGTAGCTCCAATTTTAGTTCATTTAAACAGAAAACTTTTATGCTGTTCAGAAAAATGCATTAATTTACTATTTACATAGCTTTTTATTTATAGCTGGAGAAATGAAATTATCTGAAGTTTTAGATGATTGGATTGGAGCCCAAAGGAGCACTCTTGTTGATCTCAATATTGCAATACTTGGATAAGTTCTTTTATGATTGCTGTTCAGGAGGGGGGCGGGGGGGAGGAACAAAACCAAACAACACCACAAAACCTGCATTTTACAAATGTCTAACAGTTTTGTGCTGGAAACCTAGCTGTGGATGATGAAGGCCAGCATGTGCAAATGGCCTGGACTTTCTAAGATTAGTATTGTAAAGACCTTTAAAAAGGACTTGAAGAATGATGGCTTGCTTGTGTCTTGTTGCTAACAGTGCTTAGAGATCAAGATGCTATTTTTTTGTGGGGGTGGGTGTCCAGTGCCTACATATCAACCCCAAGCTGCATGGAGGGGGCTGCAAGGCTCGTGTGCCATTTCCCTGATGAGGCTTAGCTGTAGATCGCTCACATCACCCCACTCTCTGATTAATATCAGGAGTTTCCATTGCATCAAATGCAAGCTTTGTTCTTCCTGCTCCTCAGAGTATCAGAGCCAGCAGAGATTACTCTCTGTACATTAAACTGATAATTGCTTTATACTAAGCCACAGAAGGTAGTTACCCTGCTCCTGTTCTCAAGATACTCTAAAAGCAGAATGCAACAAAGTTGTGGGGTTTTTTTTTTTGTTTGGCCCTGCTCTCTGTAATGGCATGAAGAGTATCTCATCACAGTTGTCTGTAGTAATATACTGTATGTTACTAGTTAAAATCCTAATTCACTTGGTCATGTTGGCTCTGTTTGAACGTGAGTGCACTCATCTCTGTGGAAGGAAGCGTGATCTCTTACCCTGCCCTGTTACGCAGCTGCATGAGTTGGCAGCAGCATGAGCATGTAGGACGGGCATGTTGCATGCACCTTCATGGATGCAGTAAACCTAAATTCCTCTTAACTAAAGGGATGCTTTAGTAGTCCTTGAGCTTTTGTGTGTGCTCCAAGCAATGTCAATTTTTCTCAAACTTCATGGTCTGACTAGGCAGAGATTTGTTGCCATCCACGGCGCAGAGGTTGCCATCTCAGAACAAACCAAGTAAGACGGGTAGCAGGGTGGGACGCAGGTAGCGGTGGGTCTGCAGTGTCAGGCAAACCCTGTCTTTACTGATAGATCGGTATTTAGATGTTCAGATTTACACTGAAGTCCAACACACTACTCATAGATAGGAAAATTTTGGAACTAGAATATGTGATACTCTAAATCTTCACGTTAAGTAATGTTTAATTGGTGGTGCCACCTGGAAGCCCTGCTTATTTTCAGGGCCCCATGTGCTATTAGGGAAGTTACAGGCATAGGGGTAGATATGAACTGTGCCCCGAAGAGCTTACCAGGGATGCTTTACAAACAGCCCTTCCTCTCAACACATTTTTAAGGTAGGTAATTATTAT
Organism: Podargus strigoides; assembly: GCA_028020825.1. Classification (NCBI taxonomy): domain Eukaryota; kingdom Metazoa; phylum Chordata; class Aves; order Caprimulgiformes; family Podargidae; genus Podargus; species Podargus strigoides. Next base: position 113,903,940 of record CM051663.1, on the reverse strand, counting down.
TGTCTCCATTTTACAGGTGGGAAAAGCAAAGTTCAGTGTTTGATTTCCCCAAAGCTTCGCAGAATTCCTGGTGCCAGGCGTGAACTCAGATCGCTGCTTGCTCTCGCAGCAGTTTCTGAAGAGAACGAAGTGCTGCTCAGTGTCGATGTCCTGTACTGTGTCTGGGGTGGGGGTGGGGTCCTGCAGAGCATGTGTGTTAATTAGCAGAGGGGAGAGAAGCCCCGCTTGGGCTTGACCAGCTTCCTCATGTCGGTGCAGGGTTTAATGTTTTTAAACAAACCACACCAAAACAAAATTGTCTCGAGTAACTTTGTACTTCTTTTTTGGTCTGGCCTCAATTGCTTTTATGTTTTCTTTTTTATTTAATTATTCTTATTATGATTACAGTTCCTTTATTGAATTTAATTTCTTTCATTTATGAAACATGCATGAACCAACAATGTGACTCTAGGAGGTTATTGCTGAGTTGTGCTGATGTCGATTTCATACTGTGATATTTTTTTCTCTATTTACCTAGAGATCAGTATTTCAATATATAACGATGTGCATGTTTTCCCCCCTTCTCCCGCTGCATGCAGGGATTCGGGTTCGTAACTTTCGAGAATAGTGCTGATGCAGACAGGGCCAGGGAGAAATTACACGGCACCGTGGTAGAGGGCCGTAAAATCGAGGTGCATGTCTTCAGTAATTCAATTTCTTCTTTATATTTATTCTTTTGATTTCTTTTTGTGTCTTGCCTCACTTATTTCACATTTGGATCCCAGTCTTGTGTGTGCGTGTGTGTTTGTGTCTGTGTCCTTCACCTCCCTGCACTGAAATGTATAAAAGTTTACACCCCTTAAGGAATATTTTCATTGTTGTTTTGGGTATTTTTTTCTTTTCTTTCTTCTTTAGTTAAGTTTTGGTTTTTTTTTTTCCCACCCACTCCAAATTTTTGCCCTTCTGCTGTCTTGATTTTTCCTTTGCTTCAGTTTGCGAGGCTCCGATTTCCTGTTATCAGGCCTGAACAAAACTAACTGAAAGAGTACTGTCCGACTTCTAACTTTGTGTCCAAAAAAGAAAGCAGGGGGCCAGCCAGTATCCTCTCTTTCCTCTGAGGCCAGTTCTCCTCCATGCAAGTGTGAGATGATGCCAGTGGTCAGAGGGGAGACACAGGGGCAGAGGTCCCCAGTGGGCTGTGCTGTACACACCGCTGGTTTCTTGACCTGCCCACAGTCAGGAATCAGCTTGGTGAAAGCTAACCCGTAAAGTTTCTAGCTCTCACCACAGGGGAGTGAGGGGTTAATGTTGGCTGGCCAATGTGGCCATATATTGGGCATGCCTGGTGTTGACCAGTTTGCTGTTCCACTGTTGAAGGATAACTGGCGTCTTCCCCCTCTCTCTCTTTCTTTATTAAAAAAAAATAAAAGAAAAACAAAAAGTACAAATATTTAAAAAAAAAAAGCCACCGTTTTTGAGTAAGATGTCTGCATATTTTGCTTTTTTTTTTGTTTTGTTTTTTTTATTTCCCTTTTCAATGGTTTAGCGTTTAGGGCCCTTCACTTGACTCACTCTTTCCATGGTAACTATACACAATGCTGGCGATGGTACGAGTTGGCGGTAAGTGAAACAAAAGCGCTAGAGAAGAAGCTTTTTTTTAAATATTTTTTTATTTTTTTCTTAAAATTACAAAAAAAAAGAAATTAAATAAGAAAGAAAAAATCCATCTGCCATCTCACATTAACACTACAAAATGTGATTTGACTTGTTGTCCCCACCCACCTCCTTCCCCTTTCTCCCCCTTTTATTTTCAATGCTGTTGAGTAATGCCGCCTGGACTTTGGATGTACATATCGTTTCGTAGCAGTCTTGAGCTGTTTGATTACTGACTTCATGGTGATTTCCCCTTGCACATCTTACTCAGAGTTACTGAACTCCAGTTTGGCTGGTTTTTATTAATGCACCCATTTCCTCTTCTCTCTTTCCTGCCCCTTCTTTCTGCTTTTCTCTCTTTCTGAGACCTGTTTGTAGCTGTTACTGTTTTTCTTTCTTTTTCTCTCTCCCCCTCCCCAGTTTATTTCTTTACTTGGTTAAATGCAGCTGTTGGTCTCTTTGCTGACTGGTGGTTTCTGATCGGTTCTGGCAATTTTTCCTTTAAGTGCTTGTGTTGCACTTTGCTGTAGCAGCTGATTTCAGGCATTCGCTCCATCTTAATGATTGTCTGTGAGACCCTATCTCCTCCCTCCTCCCCTCCCCACCCTCTGAATCAATTGTGTTTCGTTTTTCTTTTTTATCTATGTGTGTTTAACTGCATGCTCTCAGTCTCATCATTGTTGTTTCCCATTCTTTCTTTTTAAATCTGTAATGTTTCTGTTGTTTTGGGGCTGAAACGAGAGTAAATGTAGCTCCAGACTCCCCACCCTGTGTATGCTCACCATCTGTATGTCTCAAGGGCCCGAGGTAGCTTTTATTTTTATAACTTTTTTTTTTCCTTCACCCTGGCCCAAATTCCCCTTTGGCATTGGTTTTAATAAATTATTGATGTTGTATAAAGACTTCACCCTCCTTGCAAGAACTTTGAGGCTGTCTGACACGGGGCTGCAGTAACTTGGCTTCCAAACTGGTCCATCTTTTCTTTATCAGCACCATCTCTGTGGTAACACCCCACTTGCTTGAGCAATCAAACCGCTTGGAACTATGCAGAGCTCTGTAAAGAGGGTGGAGGGCACAATAAAACAAAAAAAAACCCGAAGTCTACTGCTATGTATTTCTTCGTTTTGCTCCATGAGATTTGTTGCAAAGAAAAAGATTTGAAAATGATGGGAGGGAAATCGGTGAACGTAGACATTCAAATGCTTGGTGGCATTCCAGAAATATCCTCTAGCCTTGGGAGTTCAAATCTAAAGCTGATGGACTCCAGGCTACCTTTTTCCTATCTAAAAAGTATGCCTGGCAGCAAGCTGCTAGGCCCCAATCCCAGTGGTGAGCTTGGGAAACAAGACAGCTTGTGCGTCACCTGGTTCAGTTCCCCTGCCATGGACTGCAGAAATTATCACTGCCTGTCGAACAGAACCTGGACAAATCCTCCAAAGTTTTGCCCTTTTGATCAATGAGCTGAAAATAAGCAGGTGCCAAGGGGTGTCAGGGCAGTGGAGAATCTGCACTTTACTCTCGTTGGCCTTTTGTTTAATGCATAATTTTGGAGTGCCATGTTTAGCTGTAACTTTTATAATTAAATGGCAACTATTAAAAAGTAATTTAAAGATTGTATTCTTGTAAAATTAGTTGTTTAAATTTTTTTTTGCTCAGAGAAGTACAGTGCGTGTGTGTGCGCGTGTGCGTGTGTGCACGTGTGTGTGCGCGCGCGCGTGTGTGTGTGTGTGGTATCTGAGAGTTTTCATCTTTTTCCCTAATGTGCTTTGCTTCCTTCCCTCTCCTCCCCCTCCCCTTTCTTACTTTTAGGTTAACAACGCCACAGCGCGAGTGATGACCAATAAGAAGATGGTCACACCTTACGCAAATGGTAAGAGAGACTGTGCTAATGATGAGCTGAAAGGTTTGAAGAAATACAAAAGGTTCCTGGTGAGGGAAAATTCATAGCCTCTCCTCCTCAGGACCAAAAAAACCCCCAACAACCCAAAGCAAAAGAAATCAACAAAACCCCCACAAACTCTAATTTATAGCATTATCCTTCAGTAAATTCCTAAGTGTTTATGGAGAAGTACCATGTTTACAGATGGAGAAGTGGGGACGAAGGAGTAGTTGCGTGCCCAGTGTGGCCAAGCTAGGAAAAGAAGCCAAGGACCGATGAGTTTCCTGCCACTACTGCAAGCTGATCCTGTACAGTGAATGCACAGTATTCCTGAGTCACGTTGCCATCGCATAGATATGTAAATATGAATGCAGAAGCATAACTTAGGATACATAATTGGATATATCTCAGTTTAGGTTCTAACTGTTAAAGTACAGCTGTCCCCAAGCAGCTGGAAAACAGAAGCATTGCACTGCTTGTTAATTCACTTTCTGTTACAGACTGTGCCTGTGTTCAGTCATTTTCCAGTGAATCTGAATAGAGAAAGACCAATGGGCAATCCTGTTTCATCAGGATATCTTGGTTCTTCTGTCTGTGCAGTAATTTAGCAACATAGGCTTATATAGCATAAGAAGTCATTCTTCTCCTGACAGAATTGAATGCTGCTTTGATACAGATTTTGAATCTGGTTCTTTGTCCTGAAACAGGCAGAAAAATTCCTTTCGATCTGAAAATGTTCTCAAACAGTTTCAACAAGGCAGGAAGCTGCATATAGGTAGTTGCAAGTGTGAGAATCGGTTTTGTTTCCAATGTAAGACTCAGAAATTAGAAGATAATAAATTTTATTTGTGGCTCTGCTACTGACTTGTTGTATGGGTCTTGGCAAATTATTTTTTTGTTACAGAACTGAAGAAACAGGTGTAGGCAGAAAGGCTGGGTTTCTGAGTCTCAGTGTCTGAAAGGAACTGGGAGATTTTGTAGTAAAAGGCAGCACAGCCATGTTGTCCTCAAAACAAGGGAAGAAACTGCATATGAGTATTTGGTAGCAAAACTTGGCTTACTTGTGAAACCCTGATAACAGGCAGGAATATTTTGCTTTTGCAGCCATCAATGTGAAGCTATCCTTAAAGCCACACAAAGGTATTTAGTATTAGGCCAGGCTTAAGGCATACTGATGAGTGGTTGTACGACTGTTACTAAATTTGAGGGTTGATTCCAGTCCTCTCACTGCCACCACTTGAGTATTTTGCCGTCGAGGTGGGCAGCACAGCGGCAGTGTGCCCAGCCTTGCGGAGGGAGCTTGTGTGTGTGCCTCATTCATACTTTGCCAGCGGATGAAAGGGTGGAAAGATGGGCTGCAGTTCACAAAGTTGTTCATGTGGTTTCTAGGCTGCTTAGAGATATCAGGACTTCAAGGCAGAGGAAGGGTATGGATTTATTTAAATAAAAATATCTGTGTGATTTCTAGTTGAACAGCTGAGATCTTTCCTGAAAGCAATGCTTTGTAGAAGCCAGTCCAGATCATGGTATTATTAGCTTTACACCCCTTGCTTTTCTTCCCAGATAGAAAGGTGAAGACGGGGCAACAGATCTGTCTCTAATCTTACTGGGAAATGTGACCCTCCTCATACCCCAGTGATGACTTCTTTAAGTGCTTTTCTCCTGTGGGTTTTGTGTTGATGATTTGCAGTTCTTGCCAATTATCCAGATTATATTAAAATCAAGGGAAGGCTTTCACCTGAAAAGCAGTGTAAAGATGACAGGAAACGCCAAAATAACACAGAAAGGAGAAAATGTGAGCTGAATAGACTGAATTGCTTTTCTGCACCATAGTTATGTAATTCAGTTAGTGAGATCATTCAGACACCATTGATTTTTAGCAGATCTCTAGCAAATAAGGCAGAAAGGTGTTTTGAGAATGTAAGCGTATAAATTGACTTGCCCAGGATGATAGTCTGGGCCGGTGGCTTTAGAGAAGTTTTGGATCTGCAGTGTTCCCAGCGAAAGCAGGGAGGACCTGGCAGCAAGGTTCATGCAGGGAACGCAGGGTCGCACGCTGCTCCATGGCAAATATGCATATAAGGTAGTTGGCATTCCCTCAGCGGTGCCTCTGCCCTGCTGTGGATCAGCTGATGTTTTGCAGTTCCCTCCAATACAGCAACCTGTACCTAGAACCTGACATTAGAAAAAGGCAGTTGGCCTCCATCTACACCAAGGGGGATTGAGGCGAAGCAGAAATTGGAAAGAGCTGTGCATGTGAAGCTGGGGCGCACGCAAGAGACTGTTCCCCCTACCCACGCTGCCTGGTCCTTCTCTTGGTGTAGATTTTGGCATTCACTGCAGTCTTTGTTGTTTCAGGTTGGAAGTTGAGTCCTGTGGTTGGAGCGGTGTACGGCCCTGAGTTATATGCAGGTAGAGCTTAAGTAGACACTTCCACTTCTGCCATTTAACTGTAGTGGTGTTTGTTTATGTTCTTAATCTGCTGTTTCTTTATAACCTTTTTACATTTTTTGTTTGTTTGTTTGTTTTATTCTTTTTAAAATTAAATCAGCATCCAGCTTTCAAGCAGATGTCTCTCTGGGCAATGACGCCGCAGTGCCCCTCTCAGGAAGGGGGGGTATTAACACTTACATTCCTTTAATCAGTAAGTAGCCCCCGTTGGCCCCTGTATTGTTACTGTGCTTGAATTAATGATGACCTGTTGCCCTTCTTCTCTCCAGTCTGTATAATATATACTTGAAAGGATGGGTCTTGCTGGGAATGAGTTTATCTTGAGCCAAAGTATTCTGTGCAGTGGCTGTAACTTGTTCATCTGCAGTGTGTCTCTGTACTGGTGAATGAGTCTTTCTGAGTGATGAGGAGGCTGCACAACAAGGGGAGGGTGTGTGTGAGGAATAGGCCATTCCCTTGCCTCCCTCCCCCTTTTGAAATCAAAGAAACCAAACAGACAAATCCCTAAAGTACATATTATACAAGCTGCTAAACCACAAATCCATAGGGCCCCCAGTGGCATGCACCTGGACACACGTTGGGTTGGGTTTGGACCCTAGGACTTCTTGCCTCTTGGTATCTGTTTATTACGTGTTTGCAGATGCCTCTGAGGTGTTCAGTCATTTCATCACGAGCCAGTTTACTCCAGTGTAAAGCGTAATGAAGCAGGCTCCACTATACATGGAGCCAGTTATCGATCACACTTGTTAAATGAAGGTGGGCTCTCAGTAAACTGGCACTTTATGAGAAATATCTGCTGCTGTTATATGGGCTATCTTGTCTTTCAGGCTTTAAAATGAACATACAGAGGATTGGGTGGCAAAGAGTGGGAGGGGAAAGGAGGGAAGAGACTGATGTAAGTTGGTTGACTTTAAGGGCCTCTTGACAAATTATTTTAAAGAGCCTCTGCAGTTTTGGAAGAGCCGCCTGCTATATTGATAGTAACTCTCTGCGCTTCTCGGACTCTTAACTAGACTGCATGGCGGTGTCAGAAGGTGGGGGGATTTGTACCCTGTTTGTGGTGGGTGAGGCATGCCAAAAGCATTAACCTCTTGCATGCCAAACCTCTCTGCAACCCCTCTTCTCCCAAAGGCCATGGTGTAGCAGGAAATATGTATCGGATGCTTGCTGGGTTATAAGCATGCTCCTCTGCAGGATTGATGCAAAACATCCCACCGCTGTGGAGCTATTGTGTCACTTTGTTTGAGACAGATGGTTGTTCTCTGGGCAGGAGCTCGGATCCTTTTCACCCTCCACCTTGTCTGTTTTTACAGTTCCAGGCTTCCCCTATCCAACTGCAGCCACCACAGCAGCCGCATTTCGGGGAGCCCATCTGAGGGGCCGAGGAAGGACAGTGTATGGGGCAGTCCGGGCAGTACCTCCCACAGCCATCCCTGCCTACCCAGGGTAAGCACTGGTCACAAGAGCAGAGTGCTCTGCACAACCGTGTCAAATAGCTGTTTGGTTAACCAAAAAATAACTAAAATTGTCTGGATGGTGAGAGTCAGGATATTGCTAGTGCCAGAGCATTCTGCACACTATGGCATCCAGTGGGGGCAAATCTAAATTTTTCAGTGTTTTGTTCTCGACTTGAAACAATTTTCAGTACTTGCAAAAGCTTAAAGTGCTGATGGATTCCTTCTTATAATTTCTCAATTTGTCTACATTGACCCAATACGTTATAGCACTGCTGAGAAGGACGCAAAAAGAGGTCTGAAATTTCCTAAAAGGTTCTCCTCTTTGCACTCCGTTTGTATTTTCATATCCAGGAATGAGGAATATTACCCTTTACCTTCATGCCTCACCATCTGACAGTAGGACACAGAAGAGCCAGTTACCCACAATGGATTTGCTTTCTTTGTTGGAGACAGTTTAAAAAGGTTTAAAACAAAGATTAATCAAGTCCATTAATTTGAAGTTGGAAGTATTTGGGATACAGGGAGAACAAAAGTGCAGCATTCTGACTGTTGTATGAAGCAATGGTGAATGCGTGGCCTTAGCATTCTTTGCCCTCTGACCTTCACTAGTAATGCAGTGGAATAGATGCTGTTACAAGAGAGTATTCTGCTATTTAAAAATACGGGGAACTAGGTTTATATGTAAATTTTGGTTTGGGTTTTTGTTTAAGTGTGATAGAACAACAGATAAGTCGACAAATCCCTTCCAAACTCTCTTCTTTTGTTTCTGATTTTGAGAATGCTTTATGCATATTGCTTGTCTCTGGAATTTTACTTGCTGTATTTTTCAGGCAATGTTCTCAGAAAGAATAGGAGTAGGAATGAATCCTCCAGCACAGAGAAGTGATCTGACCCTTTTTTCCTTTGGACTGGCACCAAAAGGGAAGAAAATAAATTATAAATATTTTCATTAAAAAGTGAGGTTGAAGCTACACACGTCAGTGCAAGGAGCTGGCCTGATATATGCTGGATAAGCTTGCAATATCTTCTGTAGCCGATTAAGTGGTGAGAGCTACTGTGGCCCTTTTGTTTTATAGTCTAGTCTGGTATTTAAAGTGTAGCTTAAGGAAGCAAGCTGCAGTGGTCACGTATCTGTCTAGCTTTGCTCTCCGGCAAATCTGACCATGTATTTAATTCACAGAAGACTAAATGAAACCTCTTGTCTGAATATGTTGGCCTGCCACACAGTGTTTCTTCTGGGTTTTCAGATCCACCTCTTTTTGCCACTGCTCCTCGTTCATATTCTATATCCTCTAACCATAGCCTCTGACCTGCAACTTGTCTGTCTGTTGCTCTAAAAATGACCCGGTCTGATTTTATCGGGAAATGCTCCACAGCGAAACAGAGAAGCAAAGCTGAGCTAAGTGCTGCCGTCTAGCGGAATAGGAAATACTTGCACCGGGGAGGGGGAATGTGCTCTTCATCCCTGGGAGTAACGGCTTGAGCATTCCTAGCAAGAGGCTGTCACGAATGGTGCATTGGGGGGTACTCTAGGCTTGTCTTTGATACGAATCCAGCCTGAGCCCGTATAAAACATTTATTTCCATTTGGAATATGGGCCAGGCTCCAATGGTTATCCCTTCCAAATACTGTCTCATGACCGTGTTTACTTATGTTACATTGCGTTTGTCTGACCCTGCTGACTGATATCATGTCTTCACGGACAGCCTACTATCTAGTAAACATTTTCAGGGCAGCAGTAAACAAGACAGGTTCACAAATGGGCCAGAACTGTCCCTCGTCCCAAGCACTGGGATGTAATTAGCTAATTCTGATGTTTATTGTCATCATAGTCTGAATCCCTACAAGATATTTTGTAGAGAGAATTTGATTCCTCATGTAATAATACAAAATGTACTATTCACTTCAATGTTTTAGTAACCTGTAGGACAGCCAGTGCTCCATATGGGCACTGTTGATCTCCATGGAGTCAGGGGCAGGCACACATTCCTGCCACCTTACCCTGGATCAGTTGCTTTCTTTTTGGTCAGTGGAAAGATGACACCACAAGATCAGTCAGCAACATGAGTGATCAAGACATACTGAGTAATGTGGAAGAAGACAGTGAAGTAAGCTGCAGGTTAACTCAAACCTGGTAGAAAGTATTGGTTTTCACAAACCTCAGTGGTATTTAACTTTCATGTTACAAAACTTAAAGGTGTCAGTGTATTTGGGAGCTTAGCAGAATTCAAAAAATAGAGTGTAGATTAATAAAATTCATTGGAATTGCCGTACTGGATCAGACCTGAGGGCCATTCAGGTTAGAGGAAATTTTGACAATGTCTAGTGCTAGATACTCCAGAGGAAGGTGCAAGAAATCATATCATTCTTAATAGTTTGAACATTTATTTCAAGAACTCAAATTAAGATTTACTAATGCATATGTGGAATGTACATACTTATGTATGGCCATGGACGTTTATCCAGGGAAGGCTATTCCTACCTTAGAAAACAGTTGCTCAGACCATTGGAGAGGATGTTAGACAGTCACCCAAGCCTGACCTCAGAATACAAAAGTAACCTTCAATTTATAATCAAGGCAGTATTCAATAGAAGTAAGGAGACATTATAACCTTAGGTATATAGCATGAGTAAAACCTATACTGGAATATCGCCCTGATTTGTAGCTGCCATGCTTCCTAAACCAGAATGCTGACAAATTACACTTCAGACCAAAAGCTGTAAGAGTTAAGTCAGTGTGAAAAAAAAATAAATAGTCTGCTGTAAAACTCTCAAAACTAAGTAAGCTTAATCAATTCTATTTCTCAAATTATAGGTTAGGCATTGGCTTGCTTGTGGTCATTAAGTACCTATATGAAGAGTAGACTTGTCATATTAAAGAATAATTTAGTCTAGGAGTGTAAATATATAGAGTTACTGACTCAAAGCCAAAAGTAGATAAAAGTCAGACTATATATAAGGCAGTAGGGAGCTTTGTGGGTTTGGAGTGGCTTTTTGGTTCCTTTTACAACAAAGCCAAGCATTGGTGCACTTAAATGATATGATGGCTGCTTTACAAACCCAGCATGTTTCTTTTTCTCATGGATGTGTTTTAGCTCAGCTAGTGGGCTTTTTGCAGGTGCCACTGAGATTTGATGAGCTGCTGGGCTGCTTTTATTCTGGTCAGTCTACATAACCAGAATTATGTCTGTGGTTCTCAGATGAAGGAGTTAAGCATTAAGAATCACAAATATGGGTATTCTAGCATATAAATAAACCTTGATAAATTTCAGCCCTGGCAGTTGGCATCAGTCAGGTCCTAATTGAAGGAGAGATGGAGGACATATGTGTACTTTGTTGTTTGGACTCAGGAAGTCTTACTCTTCTCTGTTATTAGTGTTCTTGTACTTTTCTCTGGAGAGCTGGTGCTAGCATCTCTTGCTGACAGGAATCTAAATTACGTGAACAGTGGCCTGATCCAATGTGGTAATGCTTATATTCATCCAACTGATTGTGTTTGGAATAACTATCAAAACTGCTAACCTGTTCATAAATCAACAGTCACTTCCTCTGTCGTGCGTTTGCCTTTCCTGCAGGAGCAGGTGGAGTATCACTGCTAAAACACTCCTGATCCTAGATAGAGAACCCAGCAATGTAAGTCACTGCCCCAGGAGCTAAATTCTTTGTTATGTGGTTGTAAAAATTTAGCTTCAACAAAAATGATCTTATGGCCTGCTTCTCCCTGCTGAAGTGGCTCCCCTCTTCCTCTAACAAGGGTCTCTATCTTCATATCTGCTCCCAGTGCTCTTGGAGACCATAGTAACTCTGTCCCCTGGGAATGAATTGTACTTTTCCTGGGGAAGACAGCAAGACTAAATTATTCGAGCAGTAGCTAACATTGCAACAGTTTTTTAAAAATTTTATTTTATTTTTTAGTAATAGCATGCAGAATTTTGGCAAGATCTGCTGGGCTTTTTTTCTGTATGTGCGTGCCTTACAGTAGATGGGTGTCTGAGGGTGGCAGGCTCTTGGCAGCGTGTCACATTGCATCTGATGAGTGAAAAATGATAATCAAGAGAAAAGCTAGTGTTCCATATTTTCTTTATCCTTAACGCTATGGGTAAGTCATACACATCAGATCCATGAACATCACAGATGGTGGGGCTAATGCTTTTTAAAGCCGTGAGTGAGTGTGTGTGGAGTTATTCAGGGGATAAAGCAGGAGGAAATTCCTCATAATGAAGCTGAACTCAAAAGGGTGGGGGGCATCCCCTCTCTTCCTTCCTCATCCTTCCCCGACCCCTGTCCCCAGAGCAAGCTGCATAGTCTTACACTAGCAAATGCTCTGGTAGGAGTGGCTCTTTGGGAACCCCAGGCTCTGGTTTAACAGTTTTCCTGCTTGAAGTTCTGATAGAAAGAAAACTATGACTTAAAGCAGAAAAAGCACCATCCCATAGAAACCCTTCCAGTTGCTCCCCTCTGCTACGGAATAGGTCGTTACTACCAGGGATTCCCACTGCACCTTTCAATTCTCAGACCTTGGACCAGTCACCTAACCTTTTTAGCTCATTATCTCTGCTTGTGAAAGCAATGCATTGTGGGTATTTTTGGTTTTTTCTTTTTAATTACATTTCTCTGTGTTTACTTTGATCAGAATTGATTGACTTGTTTTCCTGAGGTGTTGCATTGGTTCTTTAAGATGCTGAATAATAATACTTTGCATGCTTGTGTGATCAGCCAAATCTTATCGCATGTCTAATGTGCAGGGTAAAAGCAGGTGATGTATGGATGTCAGAAACAAAGTCATGCAGCCCTGTGAAGCTCGAAATACGTAATCATATACAACTCTCTGAAACGTGCTTCTGACAGGTGACTTCAGCCCCTGTGGGATGCCTTCTGAGGGGCTCCTTGATTTCATAAGCCCACTTCATGAGGCCAATGTTTCCATGTGTTTAGGGGGTAACTAAAATCGTTCCAGGAGAATAACCAGAGTGGAGGTTTCTAAACCCTTGTTTCTCTGCTTCAGGACATCAGATCTTTTTGAGTCTATTTTTATCATACAAGATGGTGGTTCCCCTCCCTCTCTCCTTTGCATACTGTCTCCCCCTCTGCCCGCCCCTTCTCCCTTTGCATGCCATGGAAGATGACTTGGAGCCGTCTAGCGTGCGTGCGCACACACATTCTCTCGCTGATTTGCTCCTGCCAAAAGCCCAGATTGTGGATTCATACATCACCTGCCTGTGTAAAACGCATGTGCATGCTGCCGTCCTCAATAACCGGAATGTGTTTTCTGTTCTTTTGTTTTTTGTTTTTTGGTTTTTTGTTTTTGTGTGGATTTTCTGCAGTGTGGTTTACCAGGACGGATTTTACGGTGCTGACCTCTATGTAAGTACACACACCGGAGCCTTCTTTGTCCCCAACCCCTGACAAGCCAGCCTTTTTTTTTTTTTTTTCTTTTTCTTTTGGTTTGTTGGTTTGGTTTGGTTTTTTTAAATATCATTTAATTTTCTTCTTCCTTGTGGATATATATATTTATATATTTAGGAATGCAAGCATGCTTCTCTGTCACTGCGCTTGCCCCTGGGTGCAAGACCTAAGCCTTTGGGTTTCCTGATCATTGCCAGGGTCAGTTTACTGGGTGTCCTGTCCCCCACATGCACACTGCTACTAATCAACCTGAGAGATGATTAGCGAATTAAAATTTCTCTAAACACTTCTCTCGTTTACATAATTCGGATATAAAAATAACAGGACTGGTTTAGCCTCAGACCTTCCCTTTCCTTCTCCCCCTCCACCCTCCCCTTTCTCTGTCCCCTCTTGGGGCCCTTTCAGGTTTGATTTGTGCAGCCCACACTAAACAGAGCGAGCTGTATGTTTAAAAATGTTGATGTGCCACTGGGATGTGGAGATTATTCCTTTGGGGAAGACACTGGGACTCATTAAAAATGGAGACAGAGATGCTAGAGTGAAAACTGACATCTCATTTTGCTGGTAGAAATGGTACCTAAATGGGCTAGACTGTCTCGCCTCTTTGGGGAATTGTAAAGTACAAATATGTGGAGGTGTTCGGTTAGGAGAGTCAGCAGCCTCCTCCTGTTCAGGAATTAGCTTTGATACCATGGGAGACTTTATCCTGTCATTGTTTTTTGTCCTACCCAGCGAGTCTGTATTGCAAATCTCCAGGGCATCCATGTGTACGTAGGTGGGTCGTGAATGGAGGAATTCTGACTGGCCAGTGAGAAAAGCAATTTCCTCTCTGATGGAGAGCTGCTCCAGAGAAGCTGTGGTAGAAACATGCTGTTTAAAGCCAAAATGTTCAGGTCCACTACTTCCATCACAGCTTGTGGCCTGCCTAGCTCTAGCAGAGTTCCCTTTTGTGGTATTATAGGTAATGGCTCTTTGGAGCTGGAGAAGACTTGTATTGGGTAGTGGCACAGTTGTTGGCATAGATTTCACATCCCTGCTCCTTTGGAGGTGCTACTCCTGATATTTATAAAGAGGACCCTGGGGTTAGATAATGGATGGAATTAGGTTTTGAATTTTGTTGGCTTATGTGGAGAGTAGAACCTTGTAAAGGCACTTTTCCCAACACAGTTACAGCAGTTGGGAGTCAACGTGCTCTCTAAGCATAGAGATAGTGGGTGTATGTCATCATTCTTACATATGCTGTCATCTTTGTAGTCCTTTAAAAATTGTCTGCCTAGTCAAGTGTTCCTTTATAAAACTGTGTCAAGGACTACAGGGGGTTCTGTTTTTTCCTGCCTCACTCCTAAAACACCAGCTTTACAGACCACTGACTTTGCTACAAGTGAGCAACCAAATAAGCAATGCTTAGTCCCTCTTCCCTCAGAGTACGGCATATAAGAGGCTCTTGTGTTGAAAGCAAAGACTGGCCAGGGTTACTCCCTATTTCTTTTGAGAAAGCTCCTTCAGAGCTTCCATTGCAGGTGGGGAGGAGAAGCTTATTTAACGTGTTTTAAGGACAGAGACTTCAGTGACAAAGAATCCCTGTAGCCACTTGGTGCTGCAGTGCTCTAGCATGAGGTAACACAAAACCAAGCCCCCAAGTCAGGTTAGAACCATTAGATGGACCTGACGACTTTGCTGTTGGTGGCTCTGGTCTCACTGTCAGAAAGCAGGATGATAGAAGAGGGGACTCATCAAGATAGATGGTGGTGCTTTTTCCTATGTTATTGCTGCCCAGAGCCTTCCGATGGAGCTCAGGAAAATGTTACCATAATCCAAACATGAAGTTACCCCTCCAGACTATTTGCTTGGCACACTTGGAATGATTACAGTGTCCCTGTGCCCCACTGATTTGTTGTGCTTTTCACTGCAGTGCTTACGTCCCTTTGGTTGCTGTGAAAGGCTTGTCCAGATTGAGGAAGGGATGGCATGGGGTGCGTCAGTTAGGACTCTGGGGGGAAGGATAAATTGAGGTTCCCGTAGGTCTTCTGAGTCCGTAGGGTTGTGTCAAGGAACAGTGGAAAGCAGCTGAGCTGGCAGGGAGTGGTTAGGGGTAGGCAAGATGAAGGGGAAGTGTCCCAAGTTTGGGCTGCTTTTTCTGTATGTGTGTTGTTCACCAGTTTCTCATTTTCCTCTTCCTCCTCTTCCTCAATCCTTTCTTCTTTCCTGGGGCAACCATCCTGCTAGCCATTTCTTCTGTGAGGAAGGCATTCCATCTCTTGTTGGGTGCGTCTCACTCTGGCAAGACACCTGAATTCATAAAGCAACCTGCCCCAGGATGCTTTATGCAGAGGGCTTCATTTCGGATCATAAGAAAGGTTATCTTTCTTCTACAGTGGGGTCAATCTGGGTGGCGGGGGGGAAACCCAAACAAACTCACCCATGCGAAGACCGCTCCTGCCTGTGAAAAGCGTGCTTGCATCCACTGGAAAGAAAAGGCTGGTGAGCCCCGCCGTGGGCTGTTTGTATGATTGTTTCTTTCCACAGCTGTGTTTTTTTGAACTGCTCTTCCTGTGTTCTGTTATAGAATAGTCTTACAGGAACCAATCATTAGCGCTAAAATACCTCAGGTAGGAGTGCCAGTGTGACCTGCCAACCAATCAGATTGTGGATTGCAGTGGAAAAAACTGAATTATACTAACCATTCCAGCACCACATTAGAGATGGGAACAGAGGCTTTTTTAGTGCAGCGCAGACTCATGTGTGATCCAAGCCCCCGCTGTAGCAGGGCGGCGTGTGTCCAGGTTTCACACCGAGTGGCATTTCATTAAAAAAATAACAATAATGTAAATTCAATGGAAGGGTTAACAAGGTCATGCTTGTTCCATTACCATGTAGAAGCACTTGCTGCAATGGACACCGTTGTCCTGTCACATCTTTTAATTCATTCATGCTCATTCCTGGTGCACATATGCCACCCTTCTAATACAGATATACTGGAAACAGTTCTAGCCCTTTCTGCTTCTTAACTTCTGGTATAGGGCAGTTTGGGGGTGGAGAAGACACATTTGAGACACAGCATATAAAAGATCCTAAAATTGGGCTTACTGCCTAAACCTGGCAGGTGGTCAAACGTATGTAACTGGTACCATGAGTTACACATTTCTTCAGGGGTATGGGAACACTTGTGTCTTAGTGGCATAAAGGCTCTTTGGAGTAAAGAGGGCCAGCAACAGACTTTGTGCGCCTGTCACAGGCAGCAAGGGGAAAAGAAAAGGGAGGCTTAGACCATAGGATACATTGACTTAGTAAGCTCTGGTTTTGGATTTCCTCATGTTCTTGTTGGATTGATCACCTACTGTGGACCTGAAGAGTGGAAGAGAAGATGGAATTATTTTGAGCTGAACTGTACAGTGTTAAAGTGCTCATTTATCTACATTAACGTGCTCAGTAATTGGAGTGCTGCTTTAGTTGGAATTGCAGCTTCCTGTATATGTTGTTTTGCCATGCTTGTGTTATTTCAGAAAATGTATCACAATATTGAGAAAGCTATCATCTAATGTTATACATGGAATTAAAAAAAAATTACTTTCTTGCTTCATTGATGAGCTAACGACAATAACATCAAGAAGAGCAATTTAAGTTTGGGCTTTATGAATACCTGAGCAAATACGGTTGTTTGAGATCTGTAGGTTCAAGCATTACACATTCACATGGGGAAAGGGGTTTAGCACAGCCCCAGCAACACTGTCAGGATATCCAGAGAAAGAGAACTTGAATTAAAGATAAGCAGAACTTAAGAGTTGTGTTTATCTCTCTCACAAAAGGTTGTACCAAAAAAGGACCAATCTTGATTTAAATAGTCTTTTTGGTGGTTATGTACTGCCCAGTAAAAATGCATAAGCCTTTTCCTTAGCTTCCTCTATTTCCTTGTCAAGGCAGCGTTTAAACTGTCCCTTTGATAGAAACATGTCTGATTTAGCATCTTCTCAAGAAGCTCAGCCACGCTCATTTCTTTTGAGACGAGGCTGAAGATTTTAAACGCTGAACCTAGATGAGTAAACCTGTCCCTGTGGAATCACTTCAGTTAAATAGATGTAGTGGGAGTTTGCATGGCTGTCCTGGGTTTCAGGGGCTATGCTACTCAATGGTGTCTCTTGTTGCAGTTTGGCTGTGGCACTGCAGGAGTGTGGTGCAGCTAGCAAGGGTCTTTTTTTTAAAAATTATTATTATTATTATTTCTTTTATTGGGAAACATGATTGTTCATGTTTGTTGAAGATGCTCTACTCTGTTACAGTTTATATTTATACCTGAAGTGAGTGACATAAGAAATCACTAGGGGTGGTAGGACCGTGTAGCTGAGGTTATGGATGAGCTCTGCATACCAGTTAAAGTTCTGTGTGAACAGGAATAGCAGGAGAAAACTAGTGCATTGGACAAGCTGAGCAGGGCTTTAGACACATTGATGCAATTGTAGGTGGGTCCTGGGTTATGGAGGACAGGAGCATCAGCTGGGTAAGGCAAAAACTGCAGTGTTTCCTTTGCTCTGTACTGGTCCCAGAGATTGGTGAAAGCATTTACGAAATAATGAATAATAATCACAACTATCCTCCTCTTTCCTTCACCCTGTTTTGGTGTATTTGGACCTGCTGGTCATGCTAAATACATCCCTGTGTCAGAAATCCCCCAGCTGTCCACACTCATTGCTCCTATGACAGGAACGTACCATGGCCATTATAATCCCCATTTTTGGTTTTATTTGAAGTACACATAAGTAGAATTTGCAGACTGCTTTGAACTGAGCAGGTCTGCCCATGCGTGTGTACCTCTATCCTGTGACTTTTTTTCCTTTTTTTTTTTTCCTTTTTTTTTTTTTCTCTCTTTTTTTAAATTAACAGTAGCTTCAATTTTGCATCAGTGCATGGTTAAAAAGCAATACACGTCAGCGATTTCTTAACTTCATTTCTCCAATGAATTATTTCTCCTGTTTTTTTTTTTTGTTTGTTGTGCAGTTGACTGAAGAAATGTTAACATCCCGCTCTAAATCTCTCAGTGGAGTCTCTGTTCCCTTCTCTGATATAACAGATGGGTTATTGCTTGTTATAATTATTAACATTGTGGTGTGGGACAGGGCTAGGGTGGGAACCATTCTGGGGGGGGGGGTGAGGGCGGGAGTGGGAGTCGTTAAGGTTGGAATGTTAACTCCAGTGGTGACTGACTGTTTCCGTAATAGCAGGTTGTTGTGGCTGCACGCTCTAGTACTTGAGGCTGTGTACTTCACTGAGCTTGTGGTAGAGCCTAGGGCGAACTGCTGTCCCAAGAGAATGCTGGGATGGATAGAACTAGCCAATATGAGTCTGAACGTGGTGACTTTGCTGGTTGTTCTAGCTCCAGATGTCAGCATGCTTAGTTTTTAATTTTGATTAATAAATGTTACGCCATTCCCCCCTCCCACACCTGATTCCAACCCTTCTTTTCTTTTCTTTTCTTCTTTTTTTTTTGTTGTTTTGGTTTGGTTTAGTTTCATTTTCCTTTAAAAGAGACATGAGTTAAAAGAGAATTACATGATAACCCTTTTATGGTTTCAAACTGCATCTCGCTGTCATGTTTAGAGTATGTGCCAGGCACATTTGAAATGGCTTCTGATCTGAAATGTGGCTGGCCAGTGTGGGACAGATTGGGGGGAATCTGGGTGCATGCTGAAGCTGACTGCCCTGCGGAGGGGTAGTGCCAGGTGAAAATGTCTCATATACCGTGCCCAAGTGACAGACCCCATCAGGAGTTCAGGAAGCTTGTAAACTTAAGGGAATACCACAATGGTATTGGTATGAAGTTTTGTCTTAATTTGGTGAGGTTGATGAAGGTTTGATTTGTATTAAAGCTGTGCCTCGTTCCTCTCACCTCCATGGTGTTTTGGAGGTGTAGCAGTAATGGTGGTGCAAGGATAGCATGCCTAAAACAAGCAGAACCCCCCCAAGCCATCAATCCAAAATGCAAGGATTGAAACAGCCAGATGAGATTAGAAGGGCAAAACTGTAACGTGACATCTCTTTCAGCAATGTGGTGATGTTTCAGAGGTACAGATTTATGTTACTCTTTCTCCTGTTAACCAGAAAATTGAAGTCTGTAAGTCCCTCTGCTACAGAGTAGGAAGTGGTCCCCGGACATGTTTTGGATAGCATGTTAGCCTTCATGGGGCAGGCCCCACAAAAGCAACCAAAATGAATTTAAAATCATTACTTCTAATTTAGTAGCTACCTAGCCCAAAACTGAGCACTGCTGAACAAACACTCAGTCCTGTAGTAGAGCTGATCTTGTATTCTTAGTTACATACAGGCAAAAGATCTATAGGGAAGAAGTGGTAGAGGTATGTTGAGCTGATTCTGGAGGTGAAGAGCGTAAGTCTGCCTTCTGGTCCTTCAAACTCTGAAATGCCAGTTAGGAAAATAAAAAGCCATCAGCAGTCTGGAGTTTTCTGATGTTTTTTATGGCTCATTGTGTTTCTAGCAAATCAAAGCCATGGTTCATTTACTGTTGCACCCCCAAGTGAACAAAAATGTTTTCAGAACTGTACAATAAAGGTGCAACCTGGGCTTCAAGCCCTCTTTGCTGCCTGCCATGCAGCCTTTGCCCCTGATCTGAAAGGTGGCTGGTCTTCATCCTTCATTACTGCAGGGCGTGCAGAGCTGCCTGTGGGAGTTCCAGGAGGAGACTGACAGGTCTTCCTCTGGGTCAGGATTCACATTTTGCTAATACAGGCATAAATATGTTTTTAGTAACTACCTCTTATCAGTGTAAGCATTTTGAAGACCTTTACTACAGGTGTGTAGCATGGGCAGAAATGCAGCAGCAATACAGACTGTTCTGGCATAATTTCCCCTGACCTGTTTCCTTCTTACATGGAGGGAGGGGAGAACAGTTTGGTTGGTATCAATGTCAGTTTGCTTGTTTTCAGCCTTGAGACCACCAGGAACTGTCTTCTCTGACCATCTTTTCCTGATTGCTTTTGCTTTTTGTCTTCTCTGGCTATTGATACTTTTATGCATCTGGACCAAATGAAATTCTAGCCTGTTGGGTTTCCCAGGCTTAAACAAGAGATAGAGGAGGAAAAGGCAGGAATTACTCTGAATGGCCCCTTTTCTGAGATACACACTTCACAGAAAGTGCCCACCTCTGATTTACCCAGCATAATAGGAAGAGGACATAAAAATTACGTTGCGTGCAAGTTTTCAGCTCTCTCCTGGTATTCAGTTCCTGCATGCCAAATTTGATTTCCTGCAGGGATACAGCCATGCTCAGGCTTGCTTTAGTTTATTCCTTCTGCTAAACAGTGTAGTAGAAGAGTCTCCCTGGTCCTTCTGAGGAATGGGATATACACGAGTTAGTGGGTGATGCTTGTGATAGACATGACATGGGAGCTGATGCAGTTTGAAACACTTCCTTTCCTTGTGATGTGTGTGACTTCTTTTTTTTTTTTTTTAATTTTTATTTTTTATGCTCTGTGTGGGTGGACAGGTATCTGTAAAGTCAGTTCTCTTCTCTCCTGCAGGGTGGATACGCAGCCTACAGATATGCACAGCCTGCTACTGCAACAGCAGCCACGGCCGCTGCAGCTGCTGCAGCAGCTTACAGCGATGGGTATGTAAGAGGGAAGCATCCATGGGGGCTAGCTTGCTGTGCTCAGGGGATTCAAGGAGCATTGATCCATTCCAGTACTTTTACTTCCCCTGTTTCTTTGTCTTACTTGCACTCGCACGCGCACACATGCATGCGCAACCCAATATGAAAGATTTGAATGCATGGTTTGTGTCTCTGCTCCTGGGCAGTGTTGCCCTCCGGTGTATGTGAGCTGGCACAAATCCTGGCCTCTTCCCTATCCTTGTGATTCTGCACAAAGGAGGCAGTGTAGTTACAGCCTCAGAGTCAAAAGACCTAGCTTGCCTTGCCAGCTCCTTGCTCTGTGACTCTGGGCAGGTTGTTTAATCACTGGCTGCATTTCTTCCCTGTCTGTAAAGTAAAAATTGCTCATCTCATACAGCCCTCTAGAATGCTCCAGTGTGCAGCTCTATATAAATACAAAGGATTATCATCATCAGATTGCTTGCCTTAAGATTTTTCATCTCCTGTGCAGTGAGGCTGTGTTTTAATCCTACCGCATGCAAGACCATTAAAGTGTGTGCTGCCTTCTCATTCTGGAGAATCTTTCACTGCTTTCCATTTAGCAGCTGTAACCGTGCCAGTAGCACTAGCAGCAGCAGTTACTCTCCTTCCAAATTGCATCATGCGAGGTAAGGGATGCACTAGTGTCATTTCAAAGGTGCTGACCTCTTTCCTACAGGTCAAGCTCATGGCTTCTGCCACATTCATCCTTGCAGGCTGTTCTCACCTATCTCATACAGTGCATGGCAGCATGCTTGTAGGATCTCTTCGAAGAGGGGCTGCCTGCGTGCATGTGTGTGCATGTATGCATACATGTGTGTAGAAGGACATGCTGCTTCTTCCATTGCCTGTGGTCAGACAGCTGTTTGTCTGCCCTTCCGAAGTAACCTTTTTCTTTCTCTCTCTCTCTCTTTTTTTTATTTTTAAAAATATTTTTTCTCCCTCCAGTTATGGCAGGGTGTACACAGCAGATCCTTACCATGCCCTTGCCCCTGCCGCTAGCTACGGAGTTGGCGCTGTGGTAAGTGGGATTTTCTTTCTTGTGCTGTTCCCATTTTCAACATGGGGAACAGCTCTTGCCTGGGTATCGGGTAACAAAACTTCACCCAGAAAAACATTTTTGTTGAGGGAGGAGGTCCATAGCTGCAGTGCTGAGTTCCCAGTTGTTCTGCATTCATATGTTTGTGTGTGTTCACACTAGGAAAGGAGCCAGGTTGTAGGAGACCAGTTATTACTTGGTCTTGCATATCACCTATTACAAAGGAGATGGTAGAAGAATGACCAGAAATGTCAGGAGCCAGAACATTATAGGTGAATCAGTAGAGCTCTAACTATAGAGCAAAAGTCAGCAATAGTTAGAGATGCAAGACACCCTTTCTTGCTGTTTTCAGTAACTTTCAAGGTTCGTGTTGCATGTTGAGAAATTAGTTCTAGGAAGCAGGAAAATAGGTTGTTCTTGTGACATCTTGCAGCAAAGCTGCTCCACTCGGTTCCCTCTTCCACTAGTGGAATGTGGGAATAGGGCAGGAAGGATGTGATGTCCCACCTGCCAGCAGTAGTTATGCAAGGGCAGGAATGAGGTGTGCTGGCATCGGAGGGAAGTGGAGCAGCTTGCGGAAAACACATGCTTGCCCATCTGCTGCTAGCCGGTGCAGTATCTGTGTTGCTGCAAAGGCTGGAATACAAATGTGTTTAAAGAAAAAGACACCTAAATATAGATATCTGCAGTGTAGCACCTCTGCTTGAGCCTCAGCTTATCGTGTGGATTCTCTTTAGGGTCGATGAAGGAAAAGCAGGTACTTCTAGGACACTAGGTCGTCATGTCTATTTTAGACCTTTACCTTAAGGTGAGGTGAAGAGAATCCTAGAAGTTCTGGTCTCTGCTGTCTATAAAGACAGCCTGGATAACTGGGTCAGAGATTAGAACTCACGAGTCCCATCTCTGGCACTGAAATCCCTTTGACCAAGACTTGCCAAACTTCACCAGTTGGCTGGTTGTGAGCATGTCCTCCTCAGCCGTGTCTTTGGTTTTGCAGGCACGGTTCTCTCTTGTGTCTTAGAGGTGCTGATGGTGGGCAGGTCAGTGCTAGGACATGTCCTTTAATCCTTCTGTTTGGGTGTTGTCCTGAGTATTTCTTCACAGTTCACCTCCTAACACCTCTTCTTTTCTCATTTAATTTCTACAGGCGAGTTTATACCGAGGTGGCTACAGCCGATTTGCCCCCTACTGAAGTGACATGAGCCCCCTGCAAGTGGGACAGCCCCCCCAGTTCATGAGGCCTGGCTATTGCAATATTTACTAGTAGAGGAACTCTATAGCAAGACGAGGAGGAAAAACAAAAAAACAAAAGAGAAAATACTTTTTTATACCTCACTATGTTCTTTTAATATGTTTTTTTTTTTCCTTTAAATTTCTGCCTTTAATTCTTTTGTTCCAAAGATTGTGCATTTTTGGGGGTTTGTTTTTGTTTAACTGTGGTAAAAATAATGCGCTTCCGTGTCTGTATGTTGGTGCATAGCTTACCCCACCAATCACGGAAAAGGCGATAGCGATAAAGAAAGCTTTTAGAAACTGATATCATGCAATTAATCAGGAACAGGTAGACAGAGTTACTTCCCTGGGTCTGGTGCTTGGTGCCTGTGAGGCAGGAGGATGTGAGGGAAAAGTCTCCACCTGCCATCTTTCTGGTCTGTGGAAGGAAGCACTCTTTGACTGTGGCTGGGACCTACATGCTGGTGGGAAGTAGTCATTTACATTTGGAAATGGGGAAAACACAGAGACTTCCCTCATTTTTATCCCCGACGTGCACAGGTTTGGGACAGTTTCAGTAGCGTCAGGATTTTAGAGTTGGCAAGAGAAGATTTCCTCAACCTGCCCAAAGACTTTGGCTGTTATCTGGTGTATAGGGGACCAGGCTTTGAAAAGAGTTTTTGATGAGGATGATCTTTCACACACACACACAATTTATTCTAGCTGATTGTTGTCCATTGATGGTGGCTGTAATTATCTTAGTTTTCCTTCCTCCTTTTCAAGATCTTTCCACCTTGCTGTCCCTTTCCTCCCCTTCTTCCCATGAGGAGTGGCAGATGCAATGCAGCATCATACAGAGTACCTCTGTTTGCAGACAGCAAGTGGTGAACCTTGCTGAGGTGAACTGCCTGCAGCCTTGCAGAAGAAAGCTAGCTGAAGAACCGTGCATCAGGGCCATACTCAGGTGCTCCAAGGTCCAGCGTGCAAGTTATCTTCTCCTGTTCATCCTGAGCTGCTTAGGCACTTCTGCAAGTAATTCGTTTCAAAAAACATGAGTGAGGAAAAACAAGTCATATATAAGCTGCTGAGGTGAGGGGCAGGTTTGTGTGGGGGGAAAAGGGTTTTTTATATCTAAATGTGATCCTGAAGTAGTTTTGTTTCAGTCAGGAGTTTAAAGAGAGGCAGAAGCAGTTTGTGCAAGCTCTGAATTTGTAGGAACATCCCACCACAAGCTATTTCAGGCCCTCACGTAGTTGTGTTGGAGCCCCATGGTCTGTTTTGCCCAGCCTCTCATAGAAAGTTATGCACCTGGTCTGCTGAGTCCATGTAGACACTACATACTATATTTGGAAGCAGAGAGACTAGAGGGAGTCTCCATGACTCCCAAGACCATCTCCCTTCTACTCTCACATACAGTGATTTCACTGTGTTTCAAAGCCAGCATTTTTAGGTGACTGTGTGAGCTGTGCTGCGATGGGGAGTTGCTGCTCTCCAGATCTCCCCACTCCGCTGCTGGCTCTTAGGGTGCTCCTAGTAACTGCAGTGCTCAGGGGCAGGGTCTCTGTAACCACATGTGAGAGAAATGCAGAAGCGCAGTTTTACTAGGCTGCCTCCCTCGATTGGTATTGGAGTGAGCTCACCGCCCCCAGAAGGACGGCTGGGAGTGCGGGTTTGTTGGTAGAGCCTCTCCAATTCCTGTTGTACGCCTGCTTCTCCATCCACTGCTGATACCAGGATAGGAAACCTACTGCATTTAACACTAAGTGATGCCAACAAGCAGAGCTCCCAGGGAGGTGTCCTGGCCCAGCCACGCACAACCACCATGTTTTTGCTCTTCCCCAGCGATAGACATTGCCTCTCCTTGCACAGCAGAGAGGAGGCACCTCAAACAGGAAGAATGGGGAAGCCATTACTTAAGCTAAAGCCGCTGAAGCTATTGATTCTCTGGAGGAATAGCTAAATAAAGGGGACACCCAGCTGCCAGCCTGTTGGCCACCTTTTTTTTTTTTTTTTTTTTTTCTGGTTTCATTGTTGGTTTTGAACTTTTTTGTTTTCCACGCCAAAGTTTGGTTTCTGGCTGTTAAGACAATTTTTTTGTTGTTTGTATATAAATATTTTAGTTAGCTTGAAAATGGGGAGGGGGGAACAGAGTGTTGGGGCTTTCGCAAAATCTAGGAAATGAGGGGGACTTGGGGTGTTTGGGGGCTTTTACTGTCTGAGTCAGGGTAAAGGAGGGAGGAATTGTGGTAGAAATAGTCATATTCAAGGGGAGCCGTTTCCAGCACAGGGCGGCCAGGGGATGTCTGGAGCTGAGATGCAGCAAAAGCCTCTCCTGGACTTGTTCTACCCACGTGTGAGGTGGAGAGGCTGAGCGAGGCTGTCCCTTCCCCTGCCCGCAGGCAGTTCCTCACGGAGCAGATCCGCAGGCCGTGAGCAAGAGGAGCGCAGCGTGCAGAGCCCAGCAGGGACACCTGCATCCCCTTCTGCCCCTTTTCTGCATTTCGGTTCAGCTGGTTCTGACTGCAGCTCCCAAAAAGCTGGCTCTCCCTCCCCTGCCCTGGCAGTGTGCCTGCAATTCCCCCCACACTCCCCGCTGGCCACTTGGCCTCTCTGGGATTAGGGAGGCCAGCCCCGTTTCTGCCTCCAAGCAGAGTCTATGCATGGCGGCTTCAGCCCGCCCGAGTGTATTAGGAGTGCGAGTGGTTTAGTGCAGAAGCACCCAGCCTTTGTGGGGCCATGGTCTCTTTCTGTATGATCTCCGAGTAATAACTGCTCCAGCCCATCCAGCCTGATTCCTCCTGTATCCCAGCCTGGCCTGCTCTGGTTGCTCCCTGCCAGGCTCTTCATTAATCAGCCAATGTCTCCTTGTCTCTGTAGTTAGTGCTGCCAGATGCCCTCTGAGGCAGCTTGCTGATTGCCTGGCTTCCTGCTCTCAGCAGTGAGCTGCAGAGGGGACACTGGCATGACTGGGAGCCAGCCGTAGCTCACTGGTTCCAGGTCTCCTGAGCACCAGACCTCGCAAAAACCTGCATGCCAGCTGGAGGTTTGCAGTGAGGTTTCTCAAGTGAGTGTTGTGCTGTGGTGGGAGAGCTTTTCAGCCTTTCTTGCCTCTTGGCAAACAAGAACTCTGGTTTCACTCGGATGTGTTACAAACTGGCTTGAGATGCACTCAGAGTAGCTAAGCCGTGGCTATATCCATCTTATGAAGAAGTAAGGACAAAGCCTATATCTCCCTATGCAAAATGAATTACACTTAATTCATTTAAACTGGGCCCTGGCTTCTTTGACCGATAGCGGCTAGTGCTTGTCCCTGAGATGGGTCTGCAGTGACAGGTCCCTTGCAAAGCAGGGCTTGGTTTTCTGAGGGAAACTGCACAGGCAGCCTGGCAAACAGCTTGCTGTTTGTCACCTTCTATTCTGGTGGCATCCGGGATTCCTCTTCATGTAGAGGAAAATGTGTTTCTTTAAGTGTTGCTGTTTATACTGTCTTGCAATAGGTCTGGCCAGCACATGATGCTACATTGATGAAATTTTGGATCAAAGAATTGATTTATTTAATGCGCTGGTCTGTCTTTCCTTGTGGGTACAGTTGTGCTGGTGCAAAGATGACTTCTACTGATACAGCATATTCTCTACTGGGAATAAGTTATATTGATGCCCAGCACGTTAACAAACTGTTGTAACTGTCCCTGCGCTAGGGAGGCTGCACTGTTATAGGTGGGTTCGCTTTTCTAAGGAAGGCCATGATGGGACCTGGAGACAATGGGGGAGGTCAGTGTGAGCCTGCTAGAGCCAGCTGTTCCCAGGTTAAGCAGTTATGTGGATCCTGTGTCATGAGTTCAGATAGACAGAGCCATGTTTTAAATTTGCTGTGGCTTGCTGTTTCAGTGCCCAAGAGAGAGCCCTAGCTCAGGGGCCGGAGATCTGTTTTGGTCAGGGCTCTGTCACTGATCCTCAAGGGTTGTCGTGGAGCAGTCATGTCACTGCTCTAGACTTTGCTTCCCCATCCCTGAAGTGAAGTTTATCCCCTGTTCTCACCCATTTTGAGATCTGTGGATGTGGAGTGCACAGGAAGAGCTGAGGTAGATTATCTGAATAGCTAGCTGGCTTGAGTGCTAGTTGTGAAACAGTTAATGAAACCATTTCGTTGCCTGAAAAGGTTTCAACTCCAGTACCCAGTGCTTTGCCAGCAGGGAATACAAAGCAGAGCCTTACAGTTCCTACCCACATTTTTTCCCAGCCCATCCCTATCTGTATCTTTCCATCTCAGCCCCAAAAGAGGAGGCAAGTGGAGAACAGGTTAGGGGTGCACTTAGGAATTCAATAAAGGGAAAACCAAACAAGAGCTCTGGGGAACGCTTTTGCTGAGTCTAGCTCCAAAGGGAAAGCAGGCAGGCAGCGTGGCGGGCACCTGCTGCCTGTGGCCCTCCAGCCTGGCAGGGTCGGGGCAATGCTGGCCTTGGTGCAGAGGGGTGATTTTTAAAGTGTGTTACCTGTTTGCACTGTTTTAAAATAGGAGGGGAGGGGGAAAATACCAAACAACCCAACCTAGTGAACAAGATGAACATCTAATGTAAACAACTTTGTGTTTTTATTTTGTCATGCTCTTTGAAAATGTCAAATGTTTTGTAGTATACACCAGTGAGACTTGATTCTTTGTTGCATAAAACACTATTTTTGGTGATGTTAATGTCTGAAAATCCCCTTCCCTCCACCCCTACCTTACAGATTGCCCTCTCCACCCTCCAACCTTGGTAAACTTCTCTTCTACAATGAAAACTCCAGTCAGCAAGGCAAGCAGGAGTCTGATAGCCAGAGCATGAAATGGGGCCCTTTTCAAGTAGGCTCTGGGGTTTCTCCCTGGTATGCTTTCCTCTAGCCAGGAGTTGGCAGGATAGCCCCCGTCCCTCTGCAGCACGTGCTTCAGTGGCAGCCTAAACAGGACTTGGGGATGTCCAGGTCCCGTCTCCGTTGCCACTGCTAACCCTGGAAGGCAGCTTCGTGTCAGTGGTTGAAAGCACTGCCAGTGGTTGTCCTCTCTGGGTGGCAGGCTGCAGCTGGCCCAGGCTTGTGCTGGAGACAGGCTTCCCATGCTGCCTCTCGGCTCGTGGTCGAGTGAGAATGCATCAGCCAAAAATCTTGCCTGATTTTGCCGGGAGATTGCTGGTGTCTAAAGCCGTCCACCCGAATATTCATTTGGCTGGCAGTCAGCGAAATGCCAGCTCATCTTAGGAATGGTGAGGGTTTTTTTGGTTTTGGTTGGTTGGTTGTTTTTTTTCCTGAAGTGGGTCAGTAAATCTCCTGCCAGATTCCCAGTTCTCTGCTGGTGGAGGGGCTTGTTGCTTCCTCAAGGATTGAATTCCTTACAGAAATCAGACCTTCCACATTAGTAGTCTCGGTTTTGGTCATATTTTTCTATTATTTTTTTTCCGTTCACAGTATTTTGTGTGTGCGCACGTGTTGTAGTTTTGGCAGCTTGATTTGGCTGCATTATCAAGTGACGAAATAACCCTCTTTTACCGCAGGGGATATGATTTGTTCTTGGTTTTTTTCTTCTTTTTTTTTTTTTTTCCCCTTTCCTTTTTTTTGTTTGTGGTTTTTTTTTTCCTTTCCCTTTTTTGTTTGTTTTTATATGATAAATCCTGCTTGTAAATAGCTGGAGATAAAACATGGGGCTGATAGGAAATGAGAACCAGGGCTGTAGAGCGATATGGAGCTGGTGGAGTATTTTACTGACCTCACAGGCTGATCTACTTGAGACTTGGAGATTTTCAGTGCAAGGCTGAGATGCTGCAGCACCTCCAGTGGCAGCGACGGACTTGCCCCTTCACGCGGTCTCCCCAGCACCTCCCATTGCCAGGTACCGCTGGGGAACAGGGCGTGTCCCAAGTGGGACACGTTCCCTTCCCCTGGATCATTTCCTAGGATGCCCGAGCCGCTTGCCCAGGGTCCCATTTCCCTGCTGACTCTGGAGAAGCAGTATCTGCATCCCAGGGCTTTGTGACAGCCTCTAACTTCCTGCCCTCCCTCGTTAAGTATCATATTGTATAGTAGCTTTCAGACCATACAGTATTCATTGGGTTATTCCTATTATTATCAAGTAGCTGGAATTGTGAAGGTTGGAGTAGTTAGATCTTTAGCTTTTATTCCTTTTTTTTTTGTATTACTATCCATGTGTATAAATTATTGATCATGTTGCTGGCTTTTATAAACTCTAAGCAAGGGGGGAAACCCTTCCTAACCCTTTGCAAATGGTAATGAAGCACTGTTTTTAAATAAAAGAGAGAAACACCAGTCTGCTGGCTCCCGTGTGTTGTCTGTTTTTCAGTGCACCTGGATGAATTTTGCTGGAGCATCTCCCTGGCAGGTAAAACACAAAGAAGGGAAGCTGGTTTGAAGAATGAGCTGGGAGGTAGGATCTTCTGAACAGTGATGAAGAGCGAAGCCTTGGCAAATCACGCAGGCAAAATTCCAGCCCTGCCTGTTCATACACCTAGCCCTCTGTAACCCCACACCTTTCCCTGCCATCCTTTCCTGTTGCTGCCTATAGCAGAAAAAGGCCATTTGTTTGGTATCTGATAAGGAGCCTCTGATGTTTTTTTTTTCTTTTTCTTCTCTCCAAGCCTAATCTGTGTTTGAACCTGTTAGAGTGGAAAGAGAGACGACCATTTCAAGTTATGGTATCAGCCTTTTCTTTAATGCCTGTGTAGCCAAGCTCCTGCTGTCTGTGTTAGCACAGGTTTAATAGTTAACACACACAACTGGAAGCCAGCGTTCCTGTGCTCCACATAAATTTCCCCTGGGAGTTTGGACATGTCTTTTAATCACTGCTTCTGTTGTCCTGCCTATAAAAGGAGTAGCACTGCAGCCAAGCAGAAATTCATTCATATTCTACAAAGTGCTTAGAGATCCTCAATTGAAAGATGTCATGCAAATATACTTCCGTATAATCAGATGCTTTTTCCGCTGAAATGATCCTAAAAATAACAAATAATAAATCCCTGTGGCAAATTTGCAAGTAATTATGGAAACTGATAACTGAGTGAAATGATACAGTGAAATATGCCTAGTACAGTTGAGGCCAGCGCAGGATTTTCGTGTTGCTTTTGGAAATGCAAGGTACTGGGAACAAAAAGGGTAGGAGAAGTTGTGTCCCCAGATGGCAGGAGTGTTGATAATGATGCAGGAAGGCGTGTGAGCTCCTTAAGCATTCCTCCCGGGTATTTACCAAGGAGCTGCACTGTGTTCCTGTCGGATGATCCTCCTTTCATTCTAACAATAACTCAAGAGGATGTTCAACAGGAACTGCTAAAATTAGATGCCTGGAAATCAGGGCTGAATAATGGTGTAAGAGCTGGTTAAAGGACTCTCAAATGGTGAAACTGGGAGAGGTCTTGAAACAAAGCTTTGCTGCACTGGGAGAAAGGTAGTGCAGAGGCTTTGAAAATGAAGCAAAGACGCTCTAGGTCTTCCAGCCTACCTTCATTTCAAGGCAAAGCAGAAAATAGCCGATCCTGGAATTCCTTCATAAGTCCTTGAAAGTGTTGTAATGTTATTGCGTTGCTCAACAGGGCTTTATCAAAAGCTCACCGAAGGAAGCTGCTGCAGGTTCTTTAAATGGCCTGCAAGTTGGCTAAGGAAGCAAATGCTGCTGATTTAATACATCACCATGCTATAAGCTGTAAATAATTGTAATAAATAATAGATCATGCGAGTCAGTCACAGCTGATTGCAAGCCGCAGTGATTCAGCGTGTGTAGGTGACATCCACTGAGAGTGAGAGCACCACTGTCATGTTGGAAAGTAGCTCAGAAGAGGGTTTAGTGGTAACCTGGACATGGGCTCCAGGCCATGGATGGGGCTCAATGGCAGCCCCAGGTCCACCAACATGGTCACTGAGCAAGAATCCCTGTGCAGCATGTCTGTGTTTGGCAGCGATGTGGTGTGGATTTAGTCAATAAATGATAACATTCATTGGAAAGTGGTGTTTGGATCGTACTGAAATGATTTACTAATTCAAATTGAATTGGCAGAAAAGCTCAAGTGTGAGGCTGGTGTGACTGTGAAGGCTGTGCCTTAGTCTGGCACTGACAAGCTGCATCAGGAGATTTGAGGCTGAAATCCCAGGAAAAAGCCCCAATCCCTGAGCCAGTGGTGGGGCTGGCCTGTTCTTGGCATGTTGCTGCTGGCCTGCTATTGACTGTACTGGCTCTGAGATGGCAGCCTGAGCATCCCTTTGATGGGAAAGCTTAGCAGATGGTGGGGAAGAGAGGGTTATTTGCATGCTTCCTTTCTGTCTTCATACAGAAAATTACAAAGTTTTAGAGTAATTCGAGTTGGAAGAGACCTGTGGAGGTCATCTAGTCCCACGTCTTGCTCAAAGGTCAGTCAGTTTCATGTAACTGTAGCATCTTCAGCACAAGGTTGGAGGTGAAATGCATTCTGGAGTGGCAAAAGCTTGATTATGTCCTGGGATGTGAGAAGTAACCCTGTGGCCTCCTGTGCTTGCCCGCAGCCCCATTTCCTTCCCTGCACAGGCCAGGGTTGGTTGTAACTTGTGGCTGTTTCACTGGGGTGTGGAGAAGGAAAACAGCTACGCACTTAACTTTGATTCAGACAACGTGTATTTTTTGGTCTTGGTTTGCCTGAAGCGTGATCATTTCTGGCATAGCACGTCCGGCACTGGATCCTGTGGCTCCAGATGGGCCGGGAGCAGTTCAGCAAAGAGCTTCCAGCATGGTTTGAGGGCTGGAGCTGTGCGGGGGGAGAGAGGGGAAACAGCAAGAGCTCAACTGTTTATTCATCAAGAAGGAGGACAATTAATTGCTTTCTAGAAGCACCTTGCAAGGAATAAAGATCTGATTTCTCTAGGGCTTTCCTACCTGGCAGCATTGTAGCTTGGGAGGTGAGGCTGGACATCTCTAGCCTTACCTGTGGGTTAAGGAACTTGCTGCAATTAGTTATTTCTGAAGCATTTCCAAATATCAGATCACAGAAGGGTGGGGGTTGGAAGGGTCCTCTGGATCATCTGGTCCAGCCCCTCTGCCAGAGCGGATTCACCTAGAGCAGATTGCACAGGATTGCATCCAGGCAGGTTTTGCATGTCTCCAGAGAATGAGACTCCACCACTTTTCTGGGCAGCCTGTTCCAGTGCTCTGCCACCCTCAGGTCCTAATCCAGGAGCTTCCAGTGACTCTCACTGGTCAGCCCTGTTACTAACCCCTTTAGGGATGAGCTGTCTGCTGTCCTGGATGTGCAGCAGAAGTGAAGGCTCCTGACTTCTATGAGCCCTGTGACCGGGGAACAGGGTACTGGAGTCAAAACTGGAGGGCTTTTAGTTTCTGAGAAGGCAAAGCCTGCTTCTGTAGGTCTCTGAAGGTGGAGCAAGGACTGTTTGGCTCCTGAGGTGCTGTGGCCACCAGCCCATGACCAGACTCCAGGAGTCAGCCTTCTTGCTTGGAGAAGCCTGGCTGTGTTTGGCTCTTTCCCTGCTGCAGCGCCCCGATGCCGGGAGCCCCTGCACACACCGGGGAGGGGACGTGCGGAGTTGGCACCAGCAGCAGCCGTCCCAGTTTGCGGAAACTTTCTTGCCTTTTTAAGGACATGCTGGGTGCTGTGCTCTAACTTTAGCTCTAAGGTATGGTTGACTCGGCTTCTTTTATTAATGGATGAGTATAAATATATCTGCTCTCAGTGCCTGTCTTGTTCTTCCATCTGTAAACACTGAGCTCTGTCCCAGCTCCTTTTGATGATAAATTCCTCATCTTTTGAATCACAAATCACCTTTTTGTGTGTCAGGAGGAAGCGTCAAAGCCCAAAGTCACTTTGCTTTTTATAGCACCAGCATTCTCCAGCTGAACTCTGCTCAGAAATCACTGATTTCACGGAGCTCTGCAACAACAGCAGATCTGGCGTGTTTACAGTTTTACTGAAATAGCCTTTCCGCTCATCTGGAGCCCTCCTCCTGCAGAGCGCCACAGCCCACTCATTTTTCCAAGGATGTCACCCGTCCTCCCTGGTGGGAGGCTGGGAAACCTCACTTTGTATTCAAAACACCGGGGCTTTTCTTTTTTGGTCAAAGCATCCCGGCTCTGCTGCCTCTGCTCCAAGAGAAGTTGCTCTCCAGAAATAGCTCACACTTTCAGCTGAGCGCAGCTCATGTGGGCAAGATGCCGCTGGCGGTCCCCACACTTTTGCTGAGGATGGAGGCAGGTCTCCTCCCAGTGAAGCGTGGCCGGAGGCGCCAATGCCCTGAGCTGGGAGGTTGGGGAGGGCTTTCTCCCGGAGTGGGTTAACACTCTTAATTGTCCTTCATGGACTGGGGATGGGGTTTGTAGTGCAGGAGCAGGTATGACCCACCTCACTTGCCATTAGTGCCATGGCATAACTGGCACTGTACCAAGAGCCAGTGCAGCCAGAGGTCCAGCGAGATGAGTCTAACACACGCCTTGGGGTCAAACCTGGTGAGGCTCAGCCCTGAAGCAACAGAGATGACGGCTTGTGGTGAAGCCGACTCATCCCTGGTTAAGATCTAGATCTCAGTAGCTGCTGCTACTGAGAGGGTTTTTAGCTCCCGCAGGGAGGCCAGGCAGACCCCGGCTCGGCAGTTTGAGTCACTGAGCAGCTGTGCAAAATATTCAACCCTGGTCTCTCAAATAGCTTTGACTTGAAAGGAACAAATACCTGGATGAAACGCAGGGTTGAGTGAAACATGCCATTCCCACAGGCTTGTTAGTGACATTAAATACCTCTTGCAATATCGACTCAGGACCTGCTGCACATCCACGCCAGCACAAGTACCAGGGGCTTTTCTGCTGAGTGGCATGAATGCTACCAAGTCACTGGTCCTCAACTTTATCAATGAGATGTGGGGCATAGTGAAACACTTTCTCACTGTCAGCCAGTGTCCACACACTAAAAGTGGGCAAAAACCCTGCGCATGTTGCTAAGGGAGCTTGCTCTGGTCGTCCCCCTGGGGAGCAGCGTGTGGGAGGCAGCTGAGAGAAAAAGCATTTGGAGTGTTTGAATTGTGCCTGGGGTTGAGTGGCAAGCCTCCCCAAGTTTCTCTTATTGGAAAAAGGCAACTAACTCCCTTCCCCGCCAGGTGGGCAATAAAACCATTTGTAGAAAAATAAACAATTGCTCTGGAGCCTCACTCATCCCTGGTGTGTCTATGTCCTGCCTGCAAGTCCTTGGCAGCTATTTTTCCCCGAGCATCTCCACTAGAAATGAAACACCTTGAGAGAAACGATGGTCCCTGTGGAAAACGCCTTGTCTGAGCATCTCTCTCTCTGCTGGTGGCTGATGGCACCAGGGACAAGTCCTGAGCAACTGTGGTGCAGAGCCAAGAGCCCAGTTGTCCCTGCAGGGCAACACCCAAACCTGCATGGAGCTGGGCAGATGCATGGTGGGTTTGTACTTGAGTCTTCTTGGGAAGATGCAAGATACTTGGTTCTCCAGTGCCCTTGTTTGGCTTTGTGTCCCCTTGAGCCTTTAGTGGGGGCCCTCACAGCCAAGAGGCCCTGAAGGCTCAGAGGACTCAGGGTGCCAGCATCCTTACAGGCAATGCCAAGGCTGAGATCCCGGCCGAGGGGTTGCGTGCCCATGGTGCGCCTGGGCTTGCCAAAAGCAAATATTGAAAAACAGCCAGATTCTGGTACGGTACCTCCCTGGAGTGAAGCCTGGAGATTCTGCTCGTTGCGTGCATCTACCCCATTCCCTTCTTGCAACTGCAGCTCCAGTCTCCTGGAGCCATGTGGTTCTACGTGAGTTAGCAGCACCAAGTCTGAGCATCTGTGTGCAAAATACAATGAGAATTGCCAGGGGGAGAGAAGAGGTGATGGATGAGCTTCCTCTCTTCTACACTCCAAATGATCAGATCCCGAGCTCTGCTACGCTGCCCTGACTGCTTGGCTCTTGGGTAGGTGTCTGCTCAAGGCGAGCTGCAGAGCAGGAGTTATCCTTTCCAAACCCTTCACTTCTGCTGTCTGGCAGCCAAACGATCCCCACAGGACAAAGTCCTAACATGCCCAGAGCCAAGTTTCATGCCCAGAAATGTTTCTGGCCTCAATTCTGCTCTAGGCTTTGGGGAAAACAGGAGTGCTTTTAAAGAGTGCCATTTCATTGTCTAAGCCAGAAAAACTATGTGCCACAAGTGATCCTGAAGGAATGACCCGTGGGAATGACAGGGCTTGAGCGGGCAGAATGGTGATCCAAGGCAGCAAAAGCAGAAAGGTGGATTTCTAGAGGTATTTTAATGGTCTGCTCATGTGAATAAAATGAAAAGGAGAACCCGGGACCAATGAAGCTCAGTCTAGCCTGCCTCCCAGGACACAGACCATCCCCTCTCGGCTTGCTGTGTGTGTGAGTTGCCTGGACATGGCTGCAGGACTCGGCAGGACCTGGAGCTGTGTATTACCTACCAGAACAACCACAGCCTTGATGTTTCATGGCATTCCTCTACCCAGAACAGTAGTTATTCCCATTCATTTTACAATTAATTTTTTTTAACACCTCTTTTGCTAGTATTTCTGCAAACAGTCTGGAGAGGCCCCAGAGCTTCGAGTTATCAGCCCTTGCCTCCCAAAACCATGGTAAGGCACCTGGATCTGTGATATCCACAGGGATATCCCAGCTCTCCGTGTGTTGGAAGGTGAGCCTTGCATGGGTGGTGTGTGGCCCTGGAGCGCCTGTTTCCCAACCCCTTTCACCAGCACTGGGGTTGCGCCTCCATCCCCTTCTGCTGCAAGCTCAGGGCTGCTTCACAAGCACCAGGACTTGAGCCAAAGCTTTTGGAGTGGGTCTGTCTCCAGGCTCACTGTGTGGGCTCGGAGACGGAGCTGCTAAGCGAGTGCTGCTGCTCTTGCGTCTCCCTGCTCCTCAACATTTCTGAGGTGTGAATGCCTGGATGTGAGCTCCTCACTGTTTAAGGGTGAAAAGGTTATTATTTCCCACACTACTTGGCTCTCGCCTGTCATTTGGATGTCACAATAAGTTAGATGTTGCAAAGGTAGCAAGAGTCATCTTGGATGTCTCCCAGCATGCCAAGAGTTGGAGGTCAGGTCACATGCATAAGGGGACAGGAACTTCCCTTAGGTTTTCAGGAAAGGCTGGGACTCAGTTTTGGGTCCCAAACCAAGCAGTTGGGCAAGCCCTGCTGTGGGAACCTCTGTTTCTGCAGTGGTGTTCATACGTGTTTATCACAGCAGTACTCACAGAGGTGGGTGATGCTATTCCACCACCGCTGGGTTTGGCTGCCATGCAAATCACCGATGGCATTTTACAGGAGACATTTGTCTGCATGGCGATGTTTGTGCTTAGGGTCATGTCTATTTTTGCTACTATGCCATGTATTTTTAAATTAGGTTTGAATGGCATACAATGCCCGCAGCACAGCTCCTTTCAGATCATCTGTCATGTCAGAAAGTGGTTTTGAATGTCTGTCTGCTCATTTCAAGCTAAATATTTATTCTGTAATTAGATTGTTTCATTTCAAATGCTTTTTTTTTTTTTAAAAAAAAAAGTATGAACCAGAAGTCAGAATTAGACTGCCCACACATGATGGGAATATGCGGCTAGAGAGCAAAATGTTTCTGCAAAGCTGGTGTGGGTGTTTGGCCGTTTCTTTTTTCCCCTAGGTTCATCACTGTGAAAATCTGCTCTATTAGTTTCTAAGCCAGGACCTGCTGGGGATATGGCAGCTGTGTGTCTGGAGGTGGGGGAAAGCATCACCCGGCCCAAAGGTGCTGTCTGGGTCCCCCTGATTTGGGTGTGATGCAGCCCTTGTATGCTGTGGCAGTGCTGGAGGCATCCTGGCAACATAGTGCCCTGGTCCGCAGCATGGCCCATGTGTGCCACGCAGGTATGAAAAACGACAGAGGTCTGGGGCAGAACTGGTTTGATGTTTTACTGCTGCAAAAGCACTTGAAGTCATGCTCTTGCAGAAACGAAGGAGACTGATCATGCATGCACACATCACCAAAGACAGGAAGGAGCAAGTTTTGTACTTCACTGAGGTACTTAAAAAGCTTTTTTTGCTTTTGTAATTTCACTCCCAAGATGGCTAAAACTGTGGCTTCTGGTTTGCCTGTGAGTTCATATGGGGGAAAAGAAGAAAGAAAATGTTGATGTCAACCTCTCTCAGGCTGTAAATATTTCTTTTAGGTTTCTGGCAAGCCAAAAGCCTCCTGACATCATCCTGGCAGTGTGTTGCATCAGGGGTCTAAATGGTTTGACTTTGCTTTCAGATGAAAATGTTTCATAGGAGACCTTGTTACCAGCTCTGGCTCCAAGGCAGGTCTCCTTCTAACCATTAACATGCTCCTAAACATGGACCTTCAGATCCTGCAACAGGGGAGGGAGCCACTAGCCAGGGTCACAGCTGCCTCCTCACTGCCTGGTGCTGCACAACCAGGGGCTCCCTCTCCCTGCCCGGGCAGGAGCGTGGGGACCTGCCCCAGTGAACCTGGGCTCTCAGTGGTGCGCATGGGGAGTTGCCTCTGGATTTCAAATGCTGCCCCAGTGAAGAGCAGTATAACATAAACTGGGGGATGTTCGCATGTTAACAAAGGCAGGGAATTATGAAACTCATGGCTGTGTGGATAATAAACTAGAGAGAAATCAGAGCTAAGAAAGGGGGATAGAGATTTAAATTTAAACCTAAATTATTAGTTCAAAGGACACAACAGGTAGCTCAGCTGCTAGGGAAAATGGTCTGAAGTTTGGGGATTTGATTTTGGGAGCACCTACAAGTGAGAGCTTCCCTGTGGACCTGAATTCAGTGCCAGAGGCATTCTGCCTCAGAGCACAGCCTTTCTTTTAATTACTTCTATCTTAATTTGTATGAAGTAATTGTGTATTATTAAATGATCCCACTCAACATAAGGTAACTTTGTATTAGCAGTGGAGACTTTTATTTTTCTCATCCTGTATAAATAAGACCTATATCCACTGGCTGTTTTGTAAATAAACTCGCTTCTGACCCTTGCCAAGGGGTGGTCCTTCTCTTTTTTATTCACCTTCTCACCTCTGATGGCTTTTGATTGTGTTATTTCCTGTCAACATGCCTAAAGCCAAGCTAAAATATGCTGCCTACAGTAGTTAGTCATATTTGCTAAGCTGCTGCTTACACTGTTCTCTTATTGTACCTGCTCAGGTTACCCTATATGAGCAGGTAATGCTGAGCAAGATGCTCCGATGACTGACTGCAGGAGCTGGGGTTAGGTGCTGGTTCTTCACATTGAGCATTCCTGCACCTGCTGAATGATGATAAGCTGCTCTAAAAGGCTAGATGGGTGCATGAGCTCCCCCAGTCCTAGAGTTATAATTCGGAGCAGAATGATTAAGGCTTTGGCTTACAATAAAGCTGGTATCCCACAGTAGGTTTCTGTAGGTTTGCATTTCCCTTCCTCCCTCCCTTCCTCTCAGTGTGCAGCATCTTTCCCATCAGTCTGGATGCCCTGCAAGGCAGATCCAGCAGGCATGCTGATAAATGATCTTGCTTTGGACATGGGCTGAAAATCCCTCGGCCCAATGGAGCCTGTTTGAGGCCTGGGGTGTCGAGGCTGAATGGCCAGTATGTGTGGACATGATGATCTTCAAGGTCTTTTTCAACCTAGATGATTCTGTGATTCTGTGTGCCCATGGAGGCTAAGGGGGCTCCCCAGAGCAGCACATGTGTGGTGCCACCTCTGAGTGATAGGTTGGGCAAGAGGAGAAGATGCCTGTGCTGGGGCAGGTGTGGGAGTGCCCTTCCAGCCCTGCACAATAAAAGTGGGAGGAATGGGGAGCAGAGCAGCAGTGAGAGCAGAGAAACCATCTTAATTACAGTGCCTCTCTGACAGCGTCATGTCTAGTACCAGTACAGTGTGGCCTTTTGGCATGCCTCACACAAGTAAGATGAAATACCATTTAGCTGGAGAAGGAGGAGGCAGGAATATAACATAGAAAGGGGAATTGCCAGGAGAAGGACACTTCTCTGCTGGAGGAAGTGAAGTAAGGGGAACGGCTCTCTTACAGCTGCCAGGCAGCAAAGTGCGCTTCCACAGAATCACCGTTGAGAATGGTGGCACCAACCCTCCCTCTTGTGGACATTCCCCTATATTTTGTGTAGTGCCTGGTGGCTGCCGGTGCTGCTAGCAGCCTTGAACCTCTGATGGTTTCATCGTAAGATGTAAGGAGATGGCTGGATGTGATGGTTTGCAATAACTCCTGTATTAAATATACCTGTGAATTAGGCCAAGAGAGATGGCTGATATGCAGAACTGGCAATGGGAGTGCCCTGGCATCAGGCTCATCTCTCAAAAGAGGAGGGGAACATCTCTCTCTGTAAAACCAAACACCTGAAAGCAGGACCCATAGTCCTGAAAAGGAGCAGGTGTTGAATCAACAGCATCACATGCTCGCTCCTCACAGGTCAGAATGGTGGGGACTTCACTTTCCTGCTCACCTCTCACATTGCTCAGGTCAATTCTTTTTTTTTTTTTTTTTTTAAAAACCCAAATCCTTTGCTCTCATTTCCACCTGAATTTCCACCTGAACTCTTCTTCTGACCCCCAAGACTCAGGTTATGCTCAGTGGGTGAGATTTTTGTAATACCCATTTTTTCCCCCACAAAAGGTCTGTTTTTCTGGTCTATCTGCAGTCCCATTTCTTTTCCTGACTCTTTGATCTGTGGTCCTGGCATTGTTCCTTACCTGATTTTTTTAATGGTTTGGACTCTCTCTGCCCCAATAAATAGATGAGACTGGCTCTGTCCTGTTGCAGGGGCCAATGCACCCCTTTCAGCTCTATGAGCTGCAGGTCTGCAAGAGCAGAAGATAAACACTGGCCTTTTGCTCAGGAGGACAATAAATCCAGTGTATTTTGGTCCTTGTTGTAAACTCATAGATAGACAAAAAATTAGTGCCAAAAACTAGAGAAGGAGCATGGATTTGCTTAGAGCAGAAAGCCTCCACGTGCAGTGAGGTCTCTGCTGCAGCTGACAGAGAAGGAAATAAAAGGACCTCAGGCTAAGATAAGCAATTTCCAGGCAGATGCTGCTCTAGACCAGCTGGATCCAACCAGCTGAGGCACCAGCACTGGAGTGCTTAGCAAAAGGAGGAAGATCAAAAAATAAAAACATAGTGTCTGGGGAACTCACAATTAAAAAGGTGCCAGAGGTGGGAGGTGGTATAGAGATCTTGGAGGCCAATGGAGCTTTGTTTTCATTGGTGTTTTTTTTTTTTGAATGGGCATGCCTTGAAGATGTTTGTGAAGAGTTAGAAAGTGATCAGCAGATTTTTTTCTTTGTGCATTGGTTAATCTGTTGCAGAGTCACCAAGTCAGCAGGTTGTTTTTAACAGTTTGACCTCGTAAGGCTGCAGCCATGTCTGAAACAGATTTTGGGGAGCATGTATAAGAGGATTAAAAAATTATAAACTCATGCAGAATTCTGCCTAAGGCTGTTAAACACAAGCATGCAATTATAACCTTGGGAAGTCCTTTAGCCTCAAGTTGTGATGGAGTAGGACTGTTCCTGCTTCTTACACTTTTCCTGGGCATTTGCCTCTAGTGCTGCTGGGAGATTAGATGAGTTTCTAGCTGTCCATGGATCCTGTGTATGTAAGATGCTTACAGGTGAGCTTTCCAAAGATGCCCAGCCTGGGACATCTGTACATGCAGCCCTAGACCCCAAACAGCTGAGCGGAGTAGCCAGGCTGAGCATTTGGCAGGGATGCTGTGTCATACTTATACCACTACCAAAGCAATCGCACGACCAGGATTCTCAGCCTAGGTGAGATCTTTCAGTATGTGTTTTTTTGGGCCAGTATCTTGCAGCCAGTATCAAGCCCCACCACTGTGGTTGTTTTGCCAGCAGGACCCTAAAGGGGACAAGTCAAAAGATCTGATTGCAAGCATAGCACTGAAAATGAGATGAAATTGCAAGAATGACAGAATGACAGTAACAGAGAAGAGATGCAGAACAGAGACCCCATCCCAAATTCAGTGGTAAATGCCCTGCCCGGGCAGCCAGGCCACCAGCGCTGTGTTTAGGGTGCTCACTGCCACCCGGTGTTGACCTGGTTGAAGAGAACATTACTTTTTTGCCAAGTATTTTTTGCAGAGGGATCGATTTCCCTGCAGGCCTTACCCATAAGATTGGTGGAGCACAGAAAGCACTACTGGATTAGGGACTGCTTAAATTGCTACTGCTTCTCAGAAGAGAAAAAGACCCGGTTGTTTCCTCCCTAAGGGAGTGGTTGGGGTTGGAACGGATTATGCAAAACAAGACCATGAACTTTGAAAAGAACCAATGGCAGTTGGAAGCGAGAACCTGTTGGAGCTCATTAAAAGGCAAGTGTAAACTTCAATACAAATGAGGGGTAGATCTTGGCTTCCCCACGGGCTCTTACCTTGCAGAAGCTCCGTGCTTTGTTGGATGAGTGGCCATTTTGCAGGCAAAGGGAATAAAAAAGTGTGTCTGTTTCCTCACCTTTCACCCCGTGAATTTCAGACAAAGGGAAACCCTAATTTGCGTGTGCTTTGTCACTGGCTAGACAAGGCTGCCTGGGGTTTTTGGGGATGGCTTGATGGGTGTTTCTTTCACAGCTGTGCCTACATAAGTAGCTCTGCCTCCCCCTCCCCCCTGCCAGCATGTGCTGGTCCAGCTATGTGACAAACCAGGCCACAGAACTCATCTGGCTTGGAAATAAACTCACCAAAAGACAAATGTGGTTACTTTAAACCCAGACCAGTTTCTTGATCACTGACAAACGGCTCCACAAGCACCATGGGATGGGGGACGCTCTGCTGGCATTGCCTCCAAATCCAACTTAAAAACATGCACAGCCTCATATTAAGTGCTAGTAACTTGAGGGCTTCTTGCCTGCCCACTGGGGATGGGCAAGGCAATTTGCAGCTGTATCACCTAATTTTACTAGGAAGCGATGGGCTCTCCCACCCCTTTTCAGGATCCTGAAAGCCCACAGCTGAGCTGTGTACTGTGCATTGTGTCCTAGTTAATTCCTCTTCCTCAAGAAACATTTCATATGGGAAGAAGTTTTAATTGTGGAGTGAGTTTAAATAGCAGCCACGCACTGCCAGCTCCCTGCAGACTCTGGGCAGCTGTGTACGTGCATCCCAAGGGACAGTGGGCTGCAGAAAAGGTGCTTGTGTGCACGGTGGCTCAGCTTTATCACCTCTGATGCTGCTCCCGCTCTGGTCTCAGTCATACTGCATTTGCTGCTGCCTTTGCAGGTGCGTGAATCCCTCTCCAACAGCATTCAGCCATGCCCAAAGCACACCCTGCACTCTTGCAGGGCAAGGCACCTTGCAAGGTGCCTCTTGCACCCATATTCCCAAGGCACCAGGAGGAGGGGGATGAAGATCCTCTGTGGCATAGGGCGTGGTGTGGCAACAGCCACCACTGGGGTTGCTGGGATTTCAGTCTAACCTGGTCATGAAATCCCAGCCTCAACCATGCTGCAAGCATCTCTGTTACAGCTTCCTAGGCATAGCTCTGAGCTACAGATTTTAGGGTGTCAGGCAGACACACAATACCGCATGCCTGCTGACAGCTTGACTTTTTTTGCCCATGTGTGTTTTTGTGGCCTTTGCCTTTCCCAGGTGCCCCTTGGCAGGCTCTAGCTATGGTATTTTGTTGGTGGTAAGGGATGAGGGAGGAATTCCCCTCTTGCTTTGTTATTTCAGTAAGTAGTACACAAATCCCTGTGTGCCATTACGGTGTTATGAAGTTTAATCTACCTGAAAGGCTGCATGCCACAGTTACATCACGTCTTCCCACTGACTCCTAGAGATCTCCAGGGTCTCGCTGGTATAATCCATGTTCTTACCTCCAAAAAATAATTTCCTCCCTTTGCTCCTGGGATGGGTAAGGCTTTAAAATCTGCCTGTTGTTTTCTAATCATACTCACAGTTTCCCCACAAGAAATACACAGTCATTCTGTGCTCTAGTTTCCCAGCCCTTCAAAGGAGGTTTGCAACCCCAGGGAGAGCTTATGCAGCCTCAGAGACAACCTCAGCTTCTCTATTGGGGCCCAAATATTCTTCTCCTGGACTGCTCTGCTGCTTTCCTGCTGCTTCTCCTACTGAGTCCAAGTACTGACTTGCAATAACTGTCCTCCTTAGCCCAGGTAAATATTTTGTCCACTTGCTGGGCAGTGTCATGTACACTGTGAGGTGCCCAGATAACTGCATGGGAGCTGTGGGTCATGTCTGCGTTATCCTGTGCACCTTCTGGAAAAAGAAAATGACTGAGTCATACAGTTGCCTGTCAGTCACCAAAGGCTGGATCCTGTGAGCATTGAAGTGAAGGCAAAGCTGCCTCTGACTTTATGGCATAAGGCATGGATCCCTGAAAGAATCCATGCTGAGATACTGACAACTATATAGCACAGCTCTGCAAACTCACAGCCCAGATCTTGTCCTGATGCTGAAATCTCTTCCTCCTAATCCTTCCTCTTCCTTTTAAGTAAGTGGCTTGGGTCATCTCTCAGCTGCTGAAATACATCAGTGTGTGGGAGCCCTGCCTGGAGGCACTGCTAAGAATAGTGTTTAAGACCAAGGGAAGAGAGGAGTGAGCCTGGAAGGGATTTGGCTACTGCCACCACCAGTTAGACTCCACCTTGTTTCCTACAAGCGGCAGAGCGTATGTCACGTGTGCAGCTTCATATGGTGCTCTTATCTGACAGTCTTCTGCTCCTTTGAATGCTGAAGTCAACAGTGCAGCTGCAGAAAACCCAATGCTCTTACCTTGCTATGGCTGTAAGATCCAGTTGCTGTTGTCCTCACCTCTCTGGCTAATGCTGCTGGGAGAACGGGGTCTCACCTGTCTGTCTGCACGGACTGAACTGCAGACTCCTGAAACAAAGTGCAAACGAATCGCTTGGAAGCAGCCCTGTATCAGCAAAATGCCATAGAAACCACAGCTGCTTTACAGAGGGCCTTTTCCCCAGCATTATGCAATAGGTAATTATGCAAGCTGGAGTTATATAATATTCCTGGCTTTTTCAGAGTGCCGGCCTCCCCCCTGACCGCTCCCCGTGCAGAACTGTGCGTACCACGCTTACGTCATGCCACACTTTACACAACCCAGGGTCAGGGCATAGCTGGGGCTGCCGCCACTCCCAGCCACAGGACCCCCAGCTACTTTCAGGGTTTTTAAAATTGTAATGTAGGGGGAAAAGTCTCACTGAAATGAAAAAAAGTATTT
This sequence comes from Podargus strigoides, assembly GCA_028020825.1. Classification (NCBI taxonomy): domain Eukaryota; kingdom Metazoa; phylum Chordata; class Aves; order Caprimulgiformes; family Podargidae; genus Podargus; species Podargus strigoides. The sequence continues at coordinate 113,860,015 of CM051663.1, read as the reverse complement.
GATCAAAAACTGCTGTGTAACCACACAAGATGGTTTGGGTTGTATTTTGAGGGAAATGGACTGGTTTTGGGAGCATCCCTCTCTCTGCCTTGCTGCAAAGCTTATTTCACAAACTTACTTCAAATGAAGACATTGTCTATGATTTCCACACCCTCACTCTTGGGTGCATGTTTCCCTGCTTGTGGCAGGTCTGCCTGCAGGGAAGAGAGGGCTAGAAATCACTGGAGATTTGTTACATTAACTGCCCAGGCATGTGGGGGATTGCTGGGCTCTCTGCTGTTCACTTTGTAAGCTAGGGATGAATTTATGTCTTCACAACAGCGATACTTGAATAAAAAAATTGAGTGTGGCCAAAAAGACTTGGAGCTGGTACCTCCCTGTGGCTGGTGTGCTATTCCTACCATGCCTCCCAGCTCTGCCTGGGTGGCTGCACCCCATATTAATAACCACCAAACAGCTGGTGTTTCTAAAACCATACCCAAGAGCCAGTCCTTGCTCTTTCACTGGTGCTGTCTGTGGGCTCGAGCAACTTGTAGAACTTCTTTGTTTCCTCATAAATGAGGAAGAAAGTGACTTTTCCATTTGCCGGGATGTGGCATAGTCTAAGTTTATTAATGCCTGTAGAAACATTTGCCATCTGCTGAGGGAAGTGCCACACAGAGGTGAGATTGCACCCACTGTTTTGCCAGAAATAGTTCTTCCCCTGCCTGCTGTGCCTGTTAGATGAGCGGACCTTTCCTAATCACCTTTTGGTGACATTTTTTTGTGTAGAAAACAGTCCCACACAGCCCCTAGGACAGCCTTCCTCCTCGGCAGTATCCTGAGGCTCAGCTGTGGCTCTGCTGCTGTCCCAAGGGATCTTCCTCTGCTCCGATCCCACCACCCCATCCCTCTCCAGTGCTCAAGGCTGGGACAAAGGAGTGACATCGTCTCCGTGCCAGCAGCCTGCTGCAAGACTGGAGGCAAAGCCACCCGGCCAGCCCTGGGCACTGCCACCCTGACACGGGCCCTTTCCGAGGCAAAAAGACCACCTCTACGACCCGCACTGGAAATGAGCCTCTTACAAAAGTTCTGCCATCTGCCACCCAACCGCAGTGACAGCCCTGTGGCACTGCTGGCACTGTGATGCCACCGTCCCGCATGTCCTAGGGTCCCCTGCCTCTGAAATTTGAGGGCTACATGTCGGCCAGCTCCCCGAGCGTCCAGTCCCCTGGCCTCCCGTCCCCATGGTTTTGTCGCCCGTGGCCACTAGATGGTAGCAAGCCCCGGCCGACGGAGCCGGGTTGCTGCGGCGGGAGCCCCCGGGCGGGTACCCATGCCGGGTGGTCGTCATCCGCTCAGAAGGCTTTGCAAGGAGGCGACAGCACCTGCATCACACCAGCGATGCACTCCAAAACGCGGCCAGAAATATTAACAATACTTTTTTATGCTCGTTTAACGAGAATGCCTTACGTGTGAGTGCAGACACACTGCCACGGTGTGTGTGGACAGTGCTGCTTGAAATAGGTTAGTCAATCACCCGGCGCTTTTTAAAGGGAGTGGCCGATATGCTGGCTCCCTGTAGTTTGCATTTATTGAGATGATCATGCAAGTGATAGATTTTGCCCTGAGGGGGAGAGGAGAGGACTGTAGGTACTAAAATGTTATGTCTTTTTCACAACTCCAGGGTTGACGCTCCGTCTGGTGCGCTATAAAGATTTTAGTATTTCTGTAGACTATTCATTTAAGCTCTAGGGAGAAGAGCTTATGATTTCATTTCATTACCACTTCACTTGCCAAAAAAAAAAAAAAAAAAGCAGCAATATGGAATTCCATACTCTTTTAAAACCTTCCGATCATTTAACATTAATGTCCATACTGAGATCATTGGCTTCACAGCCTCGGGAAAGCTACAGAGAGCAGAGAGTCAACCAACTACAAATTAAGTTATTATGGAAACTGAGTAGTTTCAGCATAGGGAATATGACAGAGCTCAATGCATAAGCAGCAGCCTCTTGTGTACCAGGAGCACGTTTCTGTCGTGTCCGAAATGTGTGTAAAACAGTAAGGTTGGTATTCAGGATCCTACCCAAGGCTGAGCCTGGGATGGTGCAAATGCTTGTTTACTGCTTTAAGTACTTGGGGAGTGAGGCTGCAGGTGTGTGACCTCTCCCATCTCAGCCCTGTGCTGTGGAGAATAACATGAGGAATGATCTGGAGGAGTCATAAGTTCTCTTTCACCAGTTTAGCTTAGTTTGGGTAACTGGTAGTGGCCTGGTGTTCAGATGTGTAAATCAGGATGAAATCTTGGCCTTGAGGTGTTTTGGATGTGAACTTTTGGATGTGAACTGGTGCATAGAGGAGAGAGAAGGAGAGGACTGCAGGGTCACAGGTTGACTTGGCTGACAGAGGATTGCAATATGGAATGGCCAAAATTCCCTTACCTCTAGACTTGGATACCAGCTGACACCTACATTTGGCTTTTGCCACCCTTCTTACCCAAACTGTTCCCTTTAAACCTGTGTGTGTTCTGAGGGGTGTGAGGCTCTGTGCCTCCAACCTTCTCGCTGCCTGATTACCCTTGTACGTGGTCACTTCTCTCTCCTTGCAAGGCTGGAGCAGGGAAACTGTTCCCGTGTTGCAGAGGGTGAGCGAGTGCAGAGGCAGTGATGCACCTCAGGTCCTGCAGCAATGTGGTAGGGACTGTGGGGTTGCATGCTCTTCTCGTGAGCCGCAGGGCAGGTGTCTTCAGCTCTCAGTTGACATTTCTCACCTGCCAAGGCCTGTGGTGTCTGCCCCTTTGGAAACATCCATGCTTCAGGACAGCAGCGCTAGCTGGGCTCTGTTATCAGGCTGTGCTCTGACTGCAGTTGCCCTCTGGAAGGGATTAATCGCTATGTTGGCGTGCCAGGCTGTTATTGGTCGTGATGGAGGCTGGAGAAGAAAGGCTGGGAGGGGTCTCAAAGCATGCTCATGTTTGTCAGTCTGGTGACTTTTCCTCCCAAAATCGATACTTGGCTTGGCAGAGGTAGCCAGAGACTTAACCACTGGCTGGTGCGTGTTGAGTGAAGCCGTGCTGTGTCCTTGTGTCTCTATCCTGCTGCAAATTACCATACTGTTTCAGCTGTATGTCCGTTGGCTCCAATATCTAGGCTCAGCCAGCAGCTAATCCAGGGTTCTCCCCGGAAAGGCAGCCAGAAGGACCCCGGCAGGCAGGTGTGGGGTAACTGGCTCCCATATAGCTTTTATCCCCTTCCTTCTTCCTGCAGAGGCTGGGGAGTAGCCCGAGCCACTTCGGATATGGTTAGGTCTCAAGGATCTGTTTCTTCTAACACTGTGCTCTTCTCTATTAGTAAATGGTGTGCATTATCCCAGGAGAAAAGGAGAGTGAGGTCAGCATGGGAAAGGAAAGGCCTTTGGAATGATGGCACCAACGCTACTAGCAATCAATGCCTCTTCTGCCTGCCCTTGGCAGACCAGGGCTGAGGGAGGCGGGGTGGCCTTGCAGATGACAGTGCTCTTCAGGAATCTCCTGCCATACAGCTTGTCACTGTCTCTGGGCCCTTGGCAACTCAGGACAGGCTCCTGGCACTGTGTTTCTGCAGTGCCCTTTCGGTCTAGAGTGGGACATGTGCCAGTCCAATACGAAAAGCAGAAATGATGCCATTAGTGGCACCCACAGTAGCACCTGCCCCAAAATAGCTTCCTAGAAAAAAATAGGGAGGCTGATTAAGTTAGACAAGCTTGAAAGAGAGCAAAACATCCAGCTGACGATTGACAGGTGTAGGTCTGTGAGCAGGGGCTATAAATTCCATGGGTGAGCTCTACAGCCACCCTTAGGGAAAAGGCAAATAGCTGTGGGGAGCACTCAGGACCTACCTTCAGTGAACCATGGGGCTCAGTGATCAGGAGTGGCAGAAGGTCCTGACCATCTGGGGAAAGGTGGAGTCCGACCTCCCTGGCCATGGGCATGAAGTTTTAATGAGGTAGGCATGAAGCTTCAGTCCTAAGAGTAAAGCTGAGAGCTTTTGATGAGAGACCAAGGAAGGTGCGTATTTACTATGGAAGCTTGTATTTGGCAGTGTGTATTTCAACAGGGTGTTTGTTGCAGGGTGATGGTTTTTTTCCATTGTAATAGTTTCTGGTTTAAAAATTGCTCAATGTGTAAAGTGGCTGTGCTTCTGTCTCCCCATCAGTCTATGGGTGCAGGAGCAGGCCAATACTGCTTTCAAAAGAAGGTAGGACTTTGTCACTCCCTCTGCCTCTGCTGGCAAAGCGCTGGTTTGGCTTCTCATTGCTCAAGCACCGTGGTGAGAAATGCTGGAGTGAATTGTGTATCCTGGGCCTTCAGATGCTCTGCAGCAAGGATGTGGGGAGGCAGGGAAGGAATCTTATTCCTTCAAGGGGTTTCTGAGGGCGGAGAGAGGTAGAGGAAGCCCAGAAGCTCATAGTTTAGAAATGTCTCTGCATGTGCATTGTTAAAGACTTCTTAGGTAGATGTCATATCCTGGGAATATGTTTAGAAAATACTGAATCAACTGGATGTTTTCCAAAGGAAACAAAAAAATACTCCTCAGGAGAATTTTCAAGAGTCTTGTCAGTATATCATGTTTGGCAGATGTGACGACTCAGCCATAGCGAGACACAATGGAGGGAGATTTTTAGAAATAACTCCATCCCATTTCAAGGTGCAATGTTTTTTCCTCTCTCTGAGTGGGACACAAGCTGTGTCATGTAAAGATATAGGAAGAAAGGAAAGGCTGATGATGGTGGTTGGGCTCAGCACCTGGTAGAGTACAGGAATATTTTGGAGACCTTTGAAATGAAAAGCCAGCAATGACTGGTCATTCATTTGTAGAATCCTTTTGCTGCAGAAAAGCTTGTGTTTTCCATGTGCTTGAGTTATTTGTTAGTGTAGTTTAACCCATACTTACATCATACAGTGGAGAACCTTGCCCTCATGACAATGTACCTAGGAGGAAGGTCCAGTTCTAGATGGGATGCAAGCCCTGGTAGTCCCAGCACCAGCACCCTCCTGAGGGCAGAGCAAGTGTGCAACCACTGTATGGTGAGAGGGAGGCTGGTTTCATGGCTAAGGACATAGAATCATAGAATGCTTTGGGTTGGAAGATCATCTGCCCAGGATATGATTCATGGATGTGAGCTGTAGGCTCCTGGCTGTGAAGGCAGGTACTGCCTTTGCTGGTGCTTCAACTAGTTGGATTATGCTCATCAGAGGGTATAATATCTGAAAACAAACTTGTGCAAGGGAGCTGATGTCTCTCAACACTTAATTATTAGACTGCTCCTAATAATCAGGACAGGCAGTATCCCCTTCTCACCTCAACTCTAGGACTCTGGCAGGGAAAAGAGTGAAATTTCCTACTAGTTTGGTTGTCAGTGGTGTCTGCATTCTGTCTGCTAGGAAATGTAGTGGGAAGGAAGCAGTGGAGACAGCACTAGCCCATCTTTTAGCCACTGTTCCACCTTCTTGATTTTATTTCCATTTTGGAATCAGAGTGCCTATGTATAGCACTGCATGGCATGGCACCAGCATGCCTGAAGGTCCTGTGCTCTTGTTACCCACTTGCTCCCAGTCTCTGAGGTGTCACAGTTCCTGATGGAGGAGCCATACTGCTGGCAGCTGGGCTGAGCTGGAGGGTAGGAAAAAAGGGCAGGAACCACATTCCTCTGTGTCTGCAATTGTGAAGGCACAGTAAGCTCTTCCATCCAGCTGATATCCAAGAACACCCAAGCTCCAGATGTGAGGGACCTGAAGTTGAGGACTGCTCCCTTTCTTTTGTGTATGGGAATCCTCTAAAAGTCTCCTCTCCTGGTCAGTGCAGAGATGGGCTGGGAAGAGAGTCCTGGTAAGAGCCAGGGGACTACAGGTTGGCTCCTCAACAACAGTAAGTCAATGAAGACAGATTGTTTTGTTTGGTTTTGTTTTTCCTTCAGATGAATGCAAGAACTCACCTTTCAGTACCACAACCAGCCTTGGCTCTTGCCTCTATCTTAATACAATTGACATAACCCAGGGACTGGTGCCAAAGAGTTAGCAAAGATATATAAAAATATATACAGACACTTCCTCTGTTGTTCTAGTTGGACATGTTTAGGGCAGTGTCTCTGTCACAGCCAGAGGGAATGGAAGAAGACAGTGGGGATCATGTTAGGACATGTGTAAGAGGGTGCGATTAAAGTAGATACTCGAAGGGAGGTATGTCAGGAGCTTCTGCTCTCCAAAGACAAGAGGCTTTTAATCATTTGTTAATGACAAAAAGCAGCCTGAATAAAAAAAAAAAATAGAAAGGAAACTTCTGCATTCAGAGCATTATCAGATTGTGGAACAACCAGAGGAAGGATGAAAAACACTTAGATTCAGAGCAGGGTCAGATGCTTCCCTGGCTTGTATTCATGCTAAAATGAATGACTGTGAATGGTGGTAATTTGGAAAGGATCTAAAGTGTCAGAGTTCCCAGGTTAAAATAGCCTCCACTAGTAGGGACCAGCTATGAACTTTCTTTGGGGAGGGAAGCCTAGGTGCAGTGCCTCGGAGCTGAGAGAAGCACTCCCTGTCGAAAGGCCACAGCCACTGCTGTGCCGGGGGAATGTGATAAGGGAAGGCCCTTTGTTTATTTACAGGGAAATAGTACATGTAAGTGGCCTCAGGTCGCTCCCTCCCGGGAATGGAGAGCAGGGCTGATTAGCCCAGGAGGAAGGTTGCAATGGCAGCACATGCTCTTAAGAGCCAAGCTTTGGTCTCTCTACCGTTTTGTATTTGTGCTGGCATGTCTCTGCAGTGCATGCTGCACTGTGTTTACAGATGAACACCCATGTCCTGTAGGGGAGCTTAAGGGCCAGACACAGCAGCAAGGTGCCTCCCTCTGCTTGTCTCTCTCTCCCCAGCCTGGTACCACAGTGAGGTACAAGTGACCTAATTTTACTGCCATGGGGGAGAGGCTGAGGGCCACATTCTTTGGGGAAGGAAGTGGGTTATCACACCTTTGCCTGTCCGTATACTATGAAATACCTGGAACAGCTGGACCTCAGCTCTGGTCTGGATGACAGCTGTCACAAGTCTCAAAAGTCCCTTTACTTTTTTCCACAGGCTGTTTAAGGACCACCCTGAGACCCTGGATCGTTTCGAAAAGTTCAAAGGTCTAAAGACCCCTGAGCAGATGAAGGGCTCTGAAGATCTGAAGAAACATGGAGTTACTGTCCTTACCCAACTGGGCAAAATCCTGAAGCATAAGGGTAATCACGAGTCAGAGTTGAAGCCCCTGGCTCAAACCCATGCGACCAAGCACAAAATCCCTGTCAAATATCTGGAGGTATGGAAAAGGGCAAGGAATCTTCGTGTCTGATGTGCAGTGAATGTGCACAAGACAGCTATGTGAGAGTTGTGATTTTATTTACTGATGGCTAGTTGGACTTCAGTGAGATCTCCCTCAAATCCAGGGTCTCTGTGTACAGGCAGGAGGAGGCACAGAAAGGGCTCATGGTATGTGAATGGTATGTGAATATCCGAGTTTAGATTTCCCATTCCAAACACCACATGCAGCCTGAGCAACCCTTGGCAATAATAAACCAGCCCATGCAGCCTTTGCGTGCCTGGGAAACTACATTACATAAGGACCGTCAGTGGCTGGACACGAGGGACAGACAATTTTAGAGTAAGCCCTAGAGGATCCACTGGAGGCCAAGACCCACAAAATTAAGTGTTGTACAAACACAGGGCATGAATTTTCAGCCTTAATGGATGAGGCAGACAAAGAGTGGGAAGGGCCATGGTCTACTCAAGGTCATGAAGCAGATCAGCGTCAGAGCTAGGAATAGAGCCCAGTTCTTCTGCCCAGCCTAGGCTCCTTGCATGTTAGACCTCACTGCCTCTCCAGAGACTGCAGGAAGGGCTACCGAATTAGCTCGGAGATATTTCCAGGCTCTGCAACCTATTTCTTAGCCTGGCTTTTCTGAAAATAAACCTTGAGTGTCCCTTCAGTTTTTCTCTCTCTCTTTCCTTCCTCACAGTTCATTTCTGAAGTCATTATCAAGGTCATTGCTGAAAAACACTCTGCAGACTTTGGGGCTGATTCCCAGGCTGCGATGAAGAAGGCCCTGGAGCTGTTCCGAAATGATATGGCGAGCAAGTACAAGGAGTTTGGTTTCCAGGGTTAGCACATATGCACAGAGGGACACCATGATGGAGGCCTGGCCATGTGTCTTATAGTAGCTTCCCCAGCACTGTATTGGACATTTCCCAATTGGCCATCTAAGATGTATGGGAAAGCTTTGATGAGAGGCCAAGGGTCACTCCAGGCAGCGTAGAGGCACTCAGAGTGATATCCATAATAAACTGTTGTTTCCTGGCTTCATGCATACAACAGAAATAATCTGCTTTCTTAGGAAAAATAATGTAAGGGGTTATCTGTGAGCTTCTGCCTATCCTATCCCCCTTTTCTTTCTCCCTCCCCCAAACCCAGTCTCATCTGAGAGGTGGATGGCATGGCCAGAGATGAAGGGATGTGGAGGAACAAGGGGAGTCTTGGGGAGTGTGGTGAATGAGAGAGCGAAAAGATGACTCAAATAGTATGAAAGAGATGTCGGGACGGGAAGCAGGGGCACAGTGTCCCATCCCTCCCACAGGTGAGACTGTTAGCAGGTTACTGTGGAGAGCTTCCAGCACAGTATTACCTTGCTTTGTGGGGGTGAATGCAGCCCGTCAGTCTCCAGGGTCTGCCAGCTCAGAAACTTGCATTGGTTGCCAAACTCACATTAGCAAAACTATAAAGAGCAATACTCCCTGCGATCTGTAGGTTTCTTTTAGCTGCTGCTACATATCTGAAGTTCTGTTGCACTGGAAAGTAAATATGTGTTTCTCAGAAAATAAAAATTCCTGCACCAGTGTTGTGTGTTTGCTGCTGGCTTTGTAGGCGCTCCAGAGAGAAGTGGGGGAGATGGAGGAAGTGGAAAAAGGTGTTTTGTGTGCATACCTGGCTGCACCACATCCTACGGTGTCAGTCCATGACTTGAGTGGCACATGGCACCTATCTCAGCCAGGAGACTTGGGGCACTCAGTTGTCACCATGGGGTCATGACCTGGTTACTGGATTCCACAATGCCAAATGGCAGCCTAGGCGCAGTGCCTTGGAGCTGAGAGAAGCACTCCCTGTCGAAAGGCCACAGCCACTGCTGTGCTGGGGGGAATGTGGTAAGGGAAGGCCCTTTGTTTATTTACAGGGAAATAGTACATGTAAGTGGCCTCAGGTCGCTCCCTCCCGGGAATGGAGAGCAGGGCTGATAAGCCCAGGAGGAAGGCTGCAATGGCAGCACATGCTCTTAAGAGCCAAGCTTTGGTCTCTCTACCGTTTTGTATTTGTGCTGGCATGTCTCTGCAGTGCATGCTGCACTGTGTTTACAGATGAACACCCATGTCCTGTAGGGGAGCTTAAGGGCCAGACACAGCAGCAAGGTGCCTCCCTCTGCTTGTCTCTCTCTCCCCAGCCTGGTACCACAGTGAGGTACAAGTGACCTAATTTTACTGACATGGGGGAGAAGCTGAGGACCACATTGTGCCTAAGGCTGCCCCAGGGTTAGTCAGAAACGGTTGAAGCCTGAAAAGGGTTTTGAGTGCAAAGTCGTGACCTGATATCCAGGTTCACAGTGGACTAGCTGACTCTTTGGGAATTGTGCAGTTTCTCTGGCTGGACCTAGTTGGAGGGGCAGTTATACCCCATAGTGAGCACTGGGGTCCTCTTTCCCTCCTCTTCCTCCACCCCCATCATCCAGCTGAGGGCCTTAACAGTAGCCTGCTGCAGTCCCTTCTGGCAGATGCACTCAAGCTGTGTCCATGCAGCAAGCATGGTGGATGAGCAGCGTGCTGTCTGCTGTATATTTGCACAGGGCCGAGAGCATTCATGGCAGGGTCACACCTTAGCGCAGTAGTGGGATGCTACAGAGGCAAGCAGCTGGGTTGTGGCTGAGGAAATGCATGGAGTCAACACAGCTGCTCTTCTGTGGTTTGGAGAAAGTAATGTGCCTTATCTCGTGGATATAGTGTGAGGGCAAGTATGAGAAAGAATAATGAGGTGCTCAGTATTAGGAGCTATGAGCAGAGTCTGGTTCAAAGCACCCGCTGCTGCACTGTATGCAATGAAGACAGAGGAGGAGTCACCAGCTCCCTCAAAAATCAGTCCTGAACCAGCTTGATCTGCTGTGTCTTTGGTCAGGGCAAAGGCCACAAAATTTCAGTCTCTGAAAGGAGAAGGAATGAATTCCTTCCCAGAAGAGACCATCTCTGATTTCTCGCTCCTCACAAATCCTCACTTTACATCTGGGAGCTTGCTTGGGGTTTCAACCTTTCAGAGAGGGTCACAAAAGCATATGTTGTTACCTAGATGAAGTTACAGCCAGGTGGTCCCTGGCTTAAGCAACTTGCTTCATTTGGCTCCAGTCTAGTCTGTCTGGCTTTGTGGGGAGGTCAACTTCTTTAGTTAAGGTCTAAGATTGCCTGTCCAACACAATAAGATTTCCTGCCAGTGACAACAGGCTCTGCTTTAGGATTAAAAGCTCTGCTATAGCAGCTGCCTCTGTCAGTCTGAGTGGGACTGGGCATCTCTAGATATTTTTATGTAGGGCAATGTGGTGGAGGAGGGAGTGTTTGCATCTAAGTTGTGCCTAGCTACTGGTTATTAGGTACCTGGAATAAATGTCGGTCCATCGGGTGCACTGACCCTTCGCTCTGTCTGCCTTACCCAACTCTGTCAGTGCACTAGGGATCGTCCTTAAAACTGTGCTGGTCAGATGTGGGGCCTGATGTAGGTTTTCTGGTTGTGCCTATGGCCCAGTGAAAATGTGCAAGCTGAGATGAACCAGCAAGTTCAGATACTAAAATTAATGTTTATAAATATGTAAAGGGTGAGTGCCATGAGGATGGAGCCAGGCTCTTCTCAGTGGCATCCAATGAGAGCACAAGGGGCAATGGATGCAAGCTGGAACATAGGAGGTTCTGCATAAATATGAGGAAGAACTTCTTCACAGTGAGGGTAACAGAGCACCGGAACAGGCTGCCCAGAGAGGTTGTGGAGTCTCCTTCTCTGGAGACATTCAAAACCCTCCTGGATGCGTTCCAGTGTGACCTGACCTAGGTATTCCTGATCTGGCAGTGGGATTGGACTAGATGATCTTTTGAGGTCCCTTCCAATCCCTAAAATTCTGTGATTCTGTGTGATTCTGTGTAAAAGCAGTGGAGCTATCTCCAGCAGGCTCAGTGGTTTGGGATGCTTGAGGTGAAATCCATGTGTCTGCACCTTTGCTACTCTAGGGACTAAGTATACCCTGGGCTGCAGTCCTGACAGTGTAGTGATATATGTAATTCCTACACAGTGAGACTATAAAGTTCCTGCAACAGCCCCTGATTTACGGACAGTGGAAGTTTCCTAGAGGAAAGGGGATGGTGGGGAAAGGATTTTTCAGCTCCATGCTATATTGATTCTGCATCTTTGCTGGAGTCACCCTTTCTCCTGTGCTACTAGCACATGTAGATTTTCTGATTTGTGTATGGAACAAAATCCCTTAGTGGAGATAAACCATATCAGCGTAAGCCCAGAATTTTTCCTGCCTCCTTTCCAGGAATAGGCTTACATAAGAAGGATGGGTCCCAGGGGCTTGTGCCCAGCTTCCCTCCCCATTAGCACCTTTTGGTGTCACCTACACATTCCTGGTCACACGGAGGATTGTGTGGCTGCCAGCCTCCTTGCTCCAGCACGTACTCACTGACTACAGCCAGGTCAGGCTAACATGCTTTCCATGCACTTCTGTAATTTCTTTTATGCTAAAAATGCTGTTTCTGCCAGCAAACGGGTTATACACCTACATCTGCCCTTAGGTTGAAAAACATCCTTGCTGCTTTGCACTTGACATACTATTCTCCTTCCACTGCCGTGGTTTCCATTGCATGGCAGAGCTCCCCATGGCACTGAGCCAGTGACCTGTCTGCATTCTCTCAGGCTTTGGTGTCAGACACCGGTGACTCATCAGGATCTCGATTTGGGGAGCACGACCTGGCTTCCCAGGTGCTGTGCAAATGCACCAGTCAGCCCCAGCCAGGGTGCAACAATACTGCAGGCTGTGCTGCCTGTACCCTTTGTCTTTACTTCTGCTTGCTGATGCTGTCTGGCTCCAATACACCTGTCAACATCAAGTGTCATCAAGGGGCAAGTGCTGGGGACCATACTATTAATTTTGTGATCTGTCTCTTGGTCGCCTCAGTGAGAGAATGGGATGTGGCTCCAGTGACTAACTGTGTTAAATATTTAACATATTAGCACAAAGCTTGTGACTTTCTTCATGTTTGCATCTCTCTGCAGGGCTAATGTGAGGAAAGGGCAGGGAAGTTTCCATCCTGCGTTATAGTCATTGAACAGATACATCTGGTTTCTGGGTACTGGAGCACAGACAGTGCCTGAAGGATGTAATATCTATATGACACTGTTATTTAATAAGGAGACTCAAATGCTCACATATACCATGTGCTTTCAGATGAGGATTATTTTTTTCATGATTCCTATGTTTTCTACCACCTGTCATGTATGTTATGCCACCTAGGAAAGGGAACCAGTGGTGGAGCCAGGCGTTTCTTTGATGCAAACTTGCTTTCCCATAACATTCTTTCCAGAAGGTACATGGCATCAAAACATGTCCTCCTCCTTCCTGGACTCATTCCTCGTAGGTTTGCTCAAGGCTGCATCCTTGCTTGCTCAGGCTGCACAACTCTGCTCTGCTTCTCAGATTGAGCACACACACACACACACACATACATAGATATCTATACACAAGCACCAGGTTCACAACATGCACCATTAGCAAAGCCCCTCTATTCAAATCTTTCAGATTCCAGCATGCTTGTTTGCTCATTCTTCATTTGAATGGATCATGTATATTAGTTCTCACATTGTGCTTAAATGAAGCATGGCTGTGAAATCAAATGAAGTATTGCTGTGAAGCAAAGTTTTGCTAAGGTCTAACCAAAGGAGAAGACAGGCTGTGCAAGAACATGGCACCTGGAAAGTACTGGTAAATACAGGACTGTTAATTTTCATTAAGGTGTGCTGGCAGAGCCAAGGAAGCTACCTGGAGCTACAGTAAGTAAGAAGAGAAATCCCAATCAGCCTCTTTTACCAAGCAGGCTAATAAATGAGCATTTATGAACATGAAAGGGTCACAACAATGCAGCCTTCTTGACCAGCACATAAATTCCTCCCTCCCCTGTGATCGTAGGCACAAGCCTATCTCCCAGTCCTGTGACTTCTATAAAATCCTTATCTAAATGTCAGTAAAGGTGACCTTGTGGCTTTTTAAAGCAGTACTTTCTAGTTACTTGGCTGCACTGTACCAAAGTCCTTTCCCAGTTTGGCTTTCATCCCCTGTAAATATACAAACAGAACAGGCTGCCTCCACCTTATGCTGCAGCTCTGTAGAGATCACTCGTTGTAAGCTATGTCAGACAGAGGCAGGTCTGGGGCTCTGTTGGGCAAGGCAAGCCCTGGCACAGGGCATACCAGTGTATCTGGTGGACAAGGCAATGTCTATGTGGGATGGGGAGGGTATTGGAGTCTTTGTCTCTCCCTCCATGTCCCAAGAAAAGCAACTCATGCTGAAAGAAACAGTAGTCCAGTGGCTCTGAGCTGGCCGAGTTGTCACTTGGGTTATGGCCATGCAAGTACGAATGCAGGTGGTGCAAAGTCCACAAGGACAGTCGGAGTGTGAGGCTTTTCCACTTCATTTAAGGCACTCAGATACATGTCATGGGACTGTGGGGCTGGTTTACTGGACTTGCCCAGAGCTGATGAGAGGAGGCTGTTGCTGGTATGGCTACCCTGCAATCCAGCAGTAGACATGACCCCAAAACAATTTTCCAGTTTGCTACCTCCGGTATTAAAAACGAGTGCAACACAGATACCTTTTATCTAGGAATTTGATTTTTCCCAGGTTGCAGGGCTGAGAAGGGGGCTGTAGCTATGCTGTTACTGGTATCCAAGAAGGCCACTTTAATACTGGCATGTATATCTTAGCTGCAGCCTTATGTCTGGAATAGAGCTTAAAGAAAATGATGCCTGTTTCCCTTCTCCAAGGAAAGCTCGGTATGACTGCAGCTGCTGGGTGCCTGATCTTATTTTAGATCATCCTTAAAGCAGGTTCAAATGTTCCAGTGACAGAATAGCTTTGAGTGGAACACATTCTGGATTATCAGCGCTTAATTCTCTATGTCTCCATGCTTAACGTATGGATGTCCCATTGCTTCCCAGTGTGTATAAGTAATGGTGCTTTTATTCATTGAAGTTTTTCTGTCTTCTGTCCTCCCTCTAGTTTCCTGGAGCTGATACCCTCACTAAGATCTGGGATCGCTCTGCCCAGGGCTTGCAGGACAGCAGGCTTGTACTCTTGGCTTTTGGGTTATCTGGAGAGTTAACTGATATGGTGTCAAAGTGGGTCTGTATTTTTTCACTCACCTCTCAGCTAGATGGATAGTCTGGTGCCCTTTGAGGGATGTGGTATGTCATGGATTAACTGCGAGTTGATTGGGGAGAAAAGAGAAAAACAACAACAGAGTTTTACCTAAACCAGCCCTACTATGTCTCTGCAGAGCCTGTGGGAGAGCCTGCCCTGAGCAAAGGATTTGTATCAGACATGCTCAGACAAGCTGATGGAGGAAAAGCATGCAGGGTGTGCCATGTGCCACGCTCGCAGTAACCCCCCTCTGAGGGGTCCATAAGGAAGAATGTAAAGGTCAGAGATGGAGGTGATGCTTTCACAAAGCTGGCCCATAAAGCATGAAAAAGAATTTTTTTGTGCGTTTTGGTTTTGCCTTGAGAATAGCATGTATTGCTAACCCAGGTAATCCCCCAGTAATTTCAGCATATAATGTTTAAGATCTTGTCCCTTTCTCTTTTCCTATGTTCCCTCTATAGCTGAAGTGATCTCTCAGTGAATGAAGTCATCAATTCTTTTCTTTCCAGTCAAAATCCTCTGTCCCGAAATGGAGTTCTTTGCAACAGTCACAAATTCCTAGTTTATAACAAGAATGATTAGAAAATAATCTTTAACATATTTCTTACTATGTTTTTTTCTTGTTCAGCTGTGCTGTAGCTTCCTCGTCTGTTTTAGATCAGAAACTTGTTGATTGTAGGTGCCATCTGGGACAAGCTCTGTTCTGATGTTTAATGGTAATTAAGAACTCTGTTTCATCCAGTTTACAACTCTCAGTCTATAAAATGCACTATCTGAAACAGCAGCCTTCTTACAATATGCCCGAGTTATTTGCTATACTGTTTTTACCCTAGGCCTTACTTAGAGATCTATCTGTGCTCTCCGTCTGCACTACTGTGCAATTAGCCCAACTTCACAGAGGGTAAATTGGGCCAGAACCAGGCACCAGCACAGCCGCTGTGTCATGCTTCAGTAATTCAGCTGTCCACTAAGTCAGGCTGCAAGCTGCATAACAGAGGGTAATTGTGAGCTTCTTGTGTAGGAAGACATGTGACGTTGTGCCATCTGCCAGTAAGCAGTTCTTGCTTTGATGTGGTTGCATTTCAGCACATGTCAAAGCACATCCTGTATGTAGATGTTCAGCTGAAACAGTGGCGTGGTGTAAATATCCAGATAGACTACAGATGCTGCCTACAAAGTAACGCAGTGTAAAGACCTTTGAGCTGAACTTGGAATGAAGTGCTCTGGAGATTAATGAACTATGGTATCACTCGGGACACTGCTAATCTTCTCACTTCCAAAGAAAAAGGCCCTGGACTAAGATAATAAAGGACGTAAGTATCTAAAACAGGTCACTGGCAGAAGTGAGGTCTCTAATTCCAAGTGTATGAACCTCATCCTGTGTAATAAATTACATGCTTATATTTTCATCTGTAACTCCCTCCTTGATTTTCAATATTCAGCCTCTGCTATGTCCTGATCTTCCACTAGCTTGGGTGAGTCTAAGCCAACCAGTGTTCATCTGCCTAAATTCATTTATAATCCTCAGAAGTGACCTTTCTCTGGCTAATCTGGCAAAAACTAGTCATGCTTTGCCCACATCTGACCTCCAAAAAATGCAGTTACAGCCACTTCCATCCAACAGTGTGGCTAGTGAAGAAGGTTCAGATGCATACCTATTATCATGTAGATCACTCAGCTCTGTTTTTTTAAAAATGACCTGTGCCTTGCACTCTGTTTTGCAAAAGGCCTTCAGGAGGCTGGGTTTGGTTGATGAATCCCTGCCTGACTTGGGTGCCTAGGCTCTAAAGGAGTAGGCTTTAAAAAAATCCTCCAAAACCAGAGCTGGTTTCATACTGCCTGTACTTAGCCCTCCCCACTCAACACATGGCTGTCTGAATCCTTTTTCAACCACCAAGCTTTCTAGCAGTGTGCTGGAGTCCTAGGCAAGTAGCTCAGCTTTCATATTCTACTCTAGCAACCAGGGCTTGTCTGAAAGCCTTCATACACCACACAAGACCATTCCTTTCCAAAAGAAGTCTCTTTGAAAAGTAAAATGGAGAAAGGAGGGAGAAAATATTTCCATGCTTATAATTAACTGATATACTACAAAGCATGAAGGATCTGTTTGGGAACAACAGGTGATGTGAGAGCCTGCTATATGGCGTTCAGAGAATCTGTTGGGTTTTTTTCTGTGAGCTATACCTGCAGCTTCCCATCTGACCTCATTGACAGTAACATCTGGATCTACCCTCACTCACAACTCTCTATGGAAGAGAGCTAGTGCAACAGGAGAGAGGGTTTTTTTCCCCTCATTGCTCTGTTTTGAAGATAGCTTGCAGCTGTGCCTGACTGGAAGGAATTTACAGACTTCATGTAAGACAGCTGAAAAACATTTCCTCTCCTAAGTTCATCATGTCCATGTTCATACACATAGTGGTTTATAACTGAGAAGTCTTCAGTATCAATACTGGCAACGTACAGTAGGGAAAAGTAGATGGAAATGGAAGCAATGCTTTTTCTTTTCCGCCTACAGTCAGGTTGGACATGGACAAATCTCCTGTCTCTCAACACTGCATCCACCTCAGCAGTAAGGGCGTTAATTATATCTGTGAAGAAAAGTGTGTTAGAGCCTCTCAATGTTAGAAATAGACCAAAACAGATTAAGTAAGTGCTGCAGAGTACATCATCCTTTCAAGCACTGGTGTTGGTGAGATAAGGGATAATACATACTTGAGAGTATATTTTGAGAGAGAGAGAACCTACATTGCCTGTATCTTGAGGGCAGAGCATCATAGAAATAAATTTAAGGAATAACCTTTCTTCAGGCATTTAATTTCACTCCTGTTGGGAGTGACTAGCTTACACTCTCTCATCACAGACTTAATTGTATGTGTGTGGGAGAGTGTATGTATGTACAGCACAAAGCCTACAGTTGGTACACAGAACTAAATGTTTTGTTCTGCGGCCCCAAAGGTACACAGCCTCTCAATACTCATTAATTTTGGTGGGTGTGAGGCCTTTTGAAGACCAGGATTCGTATAGCAATTTTCTTTGCCACAGACTTGGGACCACTCATTTCATTCTGCTCATGATGCAGTAGAAGCTTGGAAAGCAGCTCTGCATCTATTCATCAGCTGCAGTATGAGCCCTTTTTATTAGTGCCTTTTGTGGCAATAGCTGTGAACTATTTGAAGTGCTAAGCCTTCAAACTGCAATTCCCTGCAGCAAGCATAGTAGCAGATAACCACGGAAGTGAGTCAAAATGAACTCGCCACTCAAATGCTAGGCTCCATCCCAATCAGTGACAGTTACCCAATTCCTGACATGTGAGGATGGGCTTTGGTTCCTTCTTTGGTGGTTTGGGACTTGGTGGGAGGCTAGGTTTCCCGTGGAAGTCATGCTGCGATTTATATTCCCTGCTTTGTATTCACTCTCTCTTGTTCTTACCCCTTAGACAGCATTCGAAGAGAAGGAAACACTGCTGTTCTTGTGGCCTAGCTCTACATCCTCAAAGATGTCATGGCTGAATCCATGTGGCATGACTGCCAGCCTCAGTCCTAAGTTAACATCGGCAAACTCATTCTCAGCTCAGGAGGAGGTCCTTACAAATAAACTTTAAAGCTGCATGGGTGGGCACATGTTGCAGGAAACCAGAGGGGCTCAGCCAGATCCTTTTATAGAAGAAACTGCTGAGATGTTTTCAGGTGTTTTCATCACCAACTATTTTATTTAACTCTCATCCTCTGCACTAGAATGATTGGTGTCAGAGCAGGCCAAGTGCAGGGTTTCTGTGCTTGGACAATATCCTGGTGGGATACTATGGAGGGCTATTAAGAATTCTGGATAGTAAAGGTTTGACTACAAATTCCTATGTAACCCAAGGCTCGTATTCATTAGAATTGTTCCCTGTTAGGCTGTTATCATTGGGGTGAGACCAGAGCAAATGGAGAAAAGAGCAAAAGTGGCACTAGATATGCACTCTGCGGAGGCAGAGTGGTATCCTAAGTGGTGTGCCTCAAGGGTCCATAATGGGACCAATACTATTTAATATTAATGGCATAGATAGTGAGACTGAGTGCATTCTCAGCAAGTTTGTGGATGACACCAAGCTGAGTGGTGCAGCTGATACACTAGTGAGAAGGGATGACATCCAGAAGGACCATGAAAGCTTAAGAAGTGGGCCCATGTGAACCTCACAAAGTTCAACAAGGCCAAGTGCAAGGTCCTGTACTTGGGTCAGGGCAATTCCCGATATCAGACTGGATGATGAATTGATTGAGAGCTGCACTGCAGAGAAGGATTTGGGAATACTGGTGGACAAAAAATTGGATATGAGCCAGCAATGCCTGCTTGTAGCCCAGAAAGCCAACCGTATACTGGGCTGCATCAATTGAAGCGTGGCCAGGAGGCCAAGTGAGGTGATTCTTTCCCTCTGCTGCACTCCCATGAGACCTCACCTAGAGTACTGCATCAAGCTTTGGGTCCCCAGTATGAGAAAGACATGGACTTGTTAGAGTGAGTCCAGAGAAGGGCCATGAAAATAATCAGGGGGCTGGGACAATTCTCCTGTGAAGAAAGCCTGAGAGAGTTGGGGTTGTTTAGCTTGGAGAAGAGAAGGCTCTGGTGAAACTTTATTGTAGCCTTTCAGTATATAAAGGGATCTTATAAGAAAGATGGAGGAAGACTTTTTACCAGGCTTGTAGTGACAGAACAAGGGGCAGTATTTATAAATTGAAAGAGGGTAGATTTAGATTAAAAATAAGGAAGATGCACTGGCACAGGTTGCCCAGAGAACCTGTCAATGCCCCATCACTGGAAGGCTAAATGGGCTTTTGAACAACCTGATCTAGTGGAAGGTGTCCCTGCCCATAGAAAGGGAGTTGAATTAGATGATATTTAAAGGTCCCTTCCAACCCAAGCCATTCAATGTTTCAATGTCTCCTCTCCCTACTGGCCTGTCATTCTGCTTTGTCACTCTACCTACCATCAGCGCCTGAATGAATGAAATGATCTCACTCTCAAACAGGAAACAAGAAATAAAGTATTTAAGTACCATACACAGTACTACAAAGTACTGTAGCATCATGGCTGCAGTCTTGTTCCTGCAGGCTGCATGCTGGCAGTTATAAGAACAAATACAATTTATACTTGCTCAGAAGAAGTTCCCAAAAGGTACATCCACCTTGTGAATGCACTTTTACATTTTCAAAGGAAAAAAAACACATGTGGCTGACAGTCAAATTTTTAAGCCCCTACTTTATGCATAACAATTGCAGGGTATTTTTGTTTGGAAGAGGTGTGGGCTACAGGGAAGAGGATGACCACTTTTTCTCCCAGAGTAGATTCTCTGTCTGGGTTTTGCTAGTCCAAAAGGGCTTTGGCTGCATTTTACCAAGCTTTGTGAGGCTTATTCAGGATATATGAGCTCCTGTCAGTACGACATAACCAGTCTAAAGAGCCACTTACATTACTCAGGGACAGTTTTTGCCTTGCAGCCATATTACTGGTATGTATCATGCCCAGCTAGTTAGCAGCAGAGAGGACTGTGCAGTTCACAAACAAATGGTGAACATCATGGGGGGCTCAGAGGGGAAGATTGAGATCACATGATACCAAGTTTTGCTCCACTCCTTGAGTTGCAGCCTATTGCTTCCTAAGAAAATTCCCTTTTTATGGAATAATTAATGCAAACCCCCAGTACAGCCTAAACTAGTTATGATTTCACTTGTTTGTTTGGTGGTTTGTGTTTTCCTGAAATATGTCTGAATAATTGGGATTTGGCCTGTGACAGGGACAGGAATAGCAAACATTTGCTACCCAGACTGCAGAGAAAGGTTATGAATGATGTGTTGATATACAGAGGCAACACCAGTCAGACACAAAATACACTCCAATGGATCTACCTGTTCTCCACATGACTGCTCTGAGTGGTCATGAAAGACAATGCACTGTATCTGGAGGAACAGGCACCATGACACAAAGGACTTCAAAGCAGAATAGAAATTGTCAGGGTAAGAGACAGTTTAGCTTGGTTATGGAGCAGCCAGGGAAAGGAGATGAATATTGTAACAAAAATGAATTCAGTTGCTGATAAAAAAAAGTATGCCAGACTGAACATTAGCTCAATTATAAGCTCAGCTCAAAGTTTACAGAGGAAATTTATTTAGCTGTGTTGTACTAAAGCACAGACAAGATGACCTCAGGTGTTACAGAAGATCTCTACTACTTTCTAAAGAAAAAAACAAACCTATTTTTCTAGTTTAAGATCAGAAGGGCTACTATAGCACTTCAAGTGACTGTCGTTTGAGTTAACCTGGAGAGGACAGAGCACTGGATGCAGACAAAGCAGGAGAAGTGTAGCAGCTCCTCATGTTTTCAAAACATGTGCATGACAATGGGATGCAAGAATTTCAAGGTACAGGAAACGAAACAAAGAGATGTGATATTCCAAGACATGAGGTTCATACCTGGCTGTGCCAGAGTGTGTATGCATGTCTGTGTATCACTATGCAACACATGGAGCACAAGAGTTCCTATAAAGGATCTTGTCCAGAGCGCATTTGCACTGATATCATGAAGAACAGAAATAGAAAGTTCAAAAACTTCTTCTATGGGGAATTTTGGACTAAATGTTGCAATTCCTGTCATTCATTCAGATTTTAAGGAAATTTTTTTATGCGATTTTGTGATGGAGAAAGAGAGGCAACAGGGGGACAGATATTTTCTCTAGACAACAGCACATCTGATGCCAAGCCCATATAACATTGGGCTAGAAGAACTGTAACCTCTCAGAAGAGCTCAAACCCAGACTTTGATGCTGGTTTGATAGGAGGCTGCTCTCTGGTCTAAAGTAGCCTTTTTGTTTGGCAGAAACAGCAGCACTATCTGGGAAACCTATAAGCAGGAAGGAATTTGCCTTCCTTAAAGAATTTGAAACAAAATTCTAAGTAGATCAGCTGAAAGAAAACTGCATGCAAAAATTTATTTTCCATAGGTCTTTAGCTTTCTCATGTTTATTTCAGACTACACAAGAAAATCCTTTACCAAATCTGACTTAATTACGTTGTCATCTTTGAAGAAAACAACTAGAAACAGTATCCAAAGATAACTGCACTCGTAAGGTACACCAAAGATGCCAAAGCAAACACAAATGCCTTGTAAGGGGTGCTGAGTTATACATACAATTATGTGGTTGATACTGTCACCACAGACTTCCCTCCACTTGGGTTAGATTGTCAAATTTGCAGTCAAGCCAAACAGCATCAAACTACTCCCTGGGAAGAGAAACTTTCAAATGCAGGTGGCCTTAATCTCTCAGCCTTGACTCATTGCATCAAGTCTAATGACTAAAGAGGTCAAGAACAATTCATTCAGTGATGAAGGTACTAGATCTTTCTTTCAGTTCTGCTGCTGCACTTTGGGACTTTGTTTAGAATAAAGCTTGATAACTCATTTTCACCATCTTCTCTTCCTGAACTTTGGCATCCTCCTAATTTCTCTGAATGCTGGCTGAGCACTCTGGGGTGAGCACAGAGGACAATATCTGCCTGACGGCTGCTCACAGGGACTTTTATTCTGCCTTCCTTCTTGCTTTGACCAGAATTTCCATGTTGGGCCATGGGAACCTTCCTGTAATGCTGCCAAGGCAAGCTGCCTTTAGACAAAGATCTTACCCTTATCTAATTTCCCAGTAGAGAATTTGCTTGCCTGGCATACATGGCAAAGGAGCAGTTACTCAGGCTTTCAGTTACCAGTATACCACCAGGCTTCACAGTGGTTAAGGTGACTTTCCTTGAAAATCATAAGGTTTAACAAGCTGACATTTGCTAGTTTGAACCATTTTTGTCAGAAAATTCCTCCTTGGTCCAGTGGGAAAGCCGGGCCACTGGGAGCCACGTGCTGTGGGGGTAGGAACAAGGTCCTGGCGAGCAGAGCCACTGTGCTTGCACAGCTGTGCTTCCCTGGCTTGGGTTGCACAAAGGATAGGAGGAAGGCACCTCTGCACCCTGTGTTATGTGCAGTCTTGAGGTGCTTTATTTCAGGGGACCGCTTTTAACCCACCTGCACTGGGGTCATGACAACTGTTTTTGCAGTCGCTAAAATGATGAAAAGTAGTTCCCTGGTGTTTCAGCTCCCCTCACAAATAATCATAGAATCATAGAATCACTATGGTTGGAAAGGACCTCTAGGATCATCAAGTCCAACCTGTATCCCAACATCTCCCTAACCACTAGACCATAGCCTCAAATGCTTCATCTGCTCGGTTTTTAAACACCTCCAGGGATGGTGACTTCACCACCTGCCTGGGCAGCCTGTTCCAGTGCCTAACCACCTTCTCAGCAAAGAACTTCTTCCTAATATCCAACCTAAACTTCCCCTGATGCAACTTGAGGCCATTTCCTCTCATCCTATCATTGGTAATTTGGGAGAAGAGATCAACACCAGCCTCACTACAACCTCCTTTTAGATATCTGCAGAGATAAGGTCTCATCTCAGTCTCCTCTTCTCCAGACTAAACAACCCCAGCTCCCTCAGCCGGTCTCCATAAGGCCTGTTTTCCAGACCTCTCACCAGCCTCGTTGCCCTTCTCTGGACTCTCTCCAGCACCTCAATGTCCTTCCCATACTGCGGTGCCCAGAACTGGACACAGTACTCAAGGTGTGGTCTCACGAGTGCCGAGTACAGGGGCACGATCACCTCCCTACTCGTGCTGGTCACACCGTTTCTGATACAGGCCAGGATGCCCTTGGCCTTCTTGGCCACCTGGGCACACTGCTGGCTCATGTTCAGTCGGCTGTCAACCAGCACCCCCAGGTCCTTTTCTGCCAGGCAGCTTTCCAGCCACTCTTCCCCAAGCCTGTAGCGCTGCATGGGGTTGTTGTGTCCGAAGTGCATGACCCGGCACTTACCCTTGTTAAACCTCATACAATTGGCCTCAGCCCATCGCTCCAGCCTGTCCAAATCCCACTGCAGAGCCTCCCTACCCTCAGGCAGATCGACACTCCCACTTAATTTTGTGTCATCTGCAAATTTACTGAGGGTGCATTCGATCCCCTCATCCAGGTCGTCGATAAAGACATTAAACAAGACCAGCCCCAAAATCCCGTCCCTCAGTGCAGAAATTTGTATTTTGGTTGCACGCGGGGAGGAAGACATGCCCGGCCCTTCCTGCACGCCGGGCACTGAGGTGGATCGCCACCGGGTGAGGCGGCGGGTGGAAGGCCGCAGGGCGGACGCTGATCCCCTGCCTTGGAGGAGTGTCACTGGTTGGGAGGCGCCACAAGATGGCGTCCTGGCTCCTCTCGCCCCCTGCCACAGCATCCCCAGCGAGAAGACCTGGCTGCTGCAGATATCCGGCCCAGATTTCTGGGGGGCATTTTTTCCCCTCCTTTTCTTTCTTTTTTTTTTTTTTTTTTTTTTACCCCAGCCCCCCTCTTCTCTCTCTCTTTTTTTTTTTTTTTTTTAACCTCTCCCAGAGGCAGTCTGGGGAGCTGTGCAGCAGTCTCTGGGTGAGGGAGGAGGGGGCTGCACAGCACTGCGGTGCAATGCCGGCCACCAGCAGTGGCAGAGGTGTATGAGATACCCTTCGGGCAGCCCCAGGCAGGGAAACACGCTGCCCTGTCCCTCCACTACCTACAGATCCCCATCAGTGGTGGGGTGCAGCTGGAGCCCTGCTCCCAAGTACTCGTCCCTGTGGAGTGGCTCTGGTGAAACAGAAGCCCAGCAAGGATTTTAGGGGGCTGGCTGACTTTAGAATAATGGTTTCCTGCTGGTCTGCAGACTCCTATATATTTCTCAGGTTACTGGTAGGATGCTTTTCCTTTGGCCTCTCACAGTAATCATGAGATGGCCCCCGGCTGTGGGCTGACAACAGTAGGGGGAGAGCACCCACAGTGAGAGTCAGCAGGCCTCCGACTGCATGCTGATATTCAGAGTAGCTCAAATCGGTATTAGGTGTGGTGAAGGCAAACTGAATTGCCTCTCTCCTCCTTCCTGTCCTCTGGCCCCCGCTGGCACCTCTGCCTGTGCCTCTGGCCTCTCCTGTGTTTGTGATTGCCCTGTGCAAAAGCCTCATGTATTGAGGAACTGAGGAACAAAGAAACATGAAAGGACTGAAATCCTAATGAACTCTGGTGTCAAAACATCTGGATAATGCGAGTCCAGCACTCCTGCAAAGCACATCTCTTTGGGAAGCTTTCCAGTTCCTGTTGGATGCCTGGGAAGGATGGGGATTCTCACCTCCATCCAACCCCAGCACTCACTGCAGAACAGTAATCCGTAGACACTGAAGATGGACAAGCCCAAAAGAAAGCTATGGCACACAAACACCCCAAGCAGCCAGACCTGCCCAGCGTGCACTCTCTCCAAGCAGCTTCGCCTTCCTCTCTCCATGTGTCCTGTTGTCTTCACTACCTCCAAGGAATGATTATACATGAGAGGTGCAGGGATCTCTGATGGGAAGAATGATCTACCTTGTGAACTCTCAGCCTTTTTTTCCTTGTTAGAAGTGATTTGATGCAGGGACTGTTGGATGTACTTCCTCACAGCCATAAACTAGATCATTACACTAATCTCATCCTAAAGTTTTTGTTTCTCTTTATCACCCTTAACAGCCCTGGAAAGCTCACAGGGTCTGGTTTTGAGGTCTTCTGAGCCTCCACATCTTCCCTTAAAAACAGAACTTAGATCCACAGAATTACAATGGCATGAAAGGCTTTGGGGCAAAAGATGGAGTGGAAAATGTGATAGCTGTTCTGCTATTAAAAACACAGAAACAAATAGCAGAAACTGTTCTTTCTACGTAGGGGGTTTGGTGTATAGGAGTTTACTAACTTGGTTAAAAATAAACCAACCCCGAGTTGACTGACATGAAAAGTCAGTTAAAAAAGAAAATAAGAAGCAAGCTTATAAACTATAGGAAAAAAAAAAAGATTTTTGAAAACATATTTTCCCTTACTTGGACATCTATTTCTGTATGGAGTCATTTGTGTATGGCTGTATGGCTTTTGTTTGACAGTGGCATGATCAGTTCCTCAAAGTGTGAATGTCATGTGGAGCACCCCATCACTGCCTTAAAAAGGACTCCTACCCTTGCAGGGCTTTGTCAGCAGTTTCAGAGGGTGCAGAATCAAGCTGTGTTACAATCTCTAATTATAAGTAATCAGATAATGGCTTTTTAATGGTAGCAATGTCTTTGTGGGTTGTAGTTAGAGCCCCAAGGAGGGGGTGGATTCCCATGTGCTAGGTGCTGCAAAGGGTTGGTTTAGTACAGGACCTGTTGCTTTTACAGGCCTTACAGAAAAGGTGAGTTGAGGTGGATAGACATAAGGCAGCCCTGGTCCTGCAGCTGACCTTGCCTCCTCCAGGGCCTTTGAGGATGGGTGGGGCTCCTGACAGGCTTCTGTGTGGGGGATGATGACTAGTGCTGGGAAGAGCAGCTACTGCCCCCTGAAAGGCTGCGGGAGAATCTATCCCAACCCTGAAGAGCTCTCTCCCAGCCCTCCATCTCCTTTTACAGCCTCTCTCCTTAACTCTTCCCACAGTGAAATCAATCTGTCCAGGCTTCTCATCCCACAGATGTCAAAGCTCATGAGACTCCAATGATACGGCTTTTTAAAAGGCCTTTCCAAAAAGATTGCAAGCCTCCCCCATCTCTTTCCTCTGTCCTGATCTCACTGCCATCAGTGGAAGTGGTGGGTGCTCAGCCCCAAGCATTCCTACTGTTGTTTGACTTGCAGGTATGTCTCGTGATGGGTATTTGGGCTTCCCTGTACCCTTTTGCAAGCATTCCTAGGCGTCATAGTGTCTATCATCTCAGCCATATTAAAAGCCTAGTTTTGCAGAAGGTGAAACTGATACCATACAGTTGAATCTCTGTCCTACTCCAGACAGAACTTGCCCTCCTCTTGCTCCAAAAGTCGTGAGTCCAAGTGCACTGAATAACTACTAACACAGATATTTCTGTCACACCCCAGTCTGAGGCATAAGTTTCTTTTCTTCATCTTCAACCAGTTTTAACTTGGGACGCTCCCAGCCCCCCTTCCAACTCCATCACATCCAATTAACATTTTCACAGGATAGTGACCACAGCTCCAATTCCCAGGCATGTTCAAGTTTGGAGAGATCCCAGTTCAGATATTTGCAGCTCAGCACCATTCTACCTACCACATGTCATCTCTCTTTAGACCAAACTTTAGCAAAAGCCTTCTGCATTGAGCTTCCAAGATATTGGTTGTTCAACATGCAGACATGAAAACCAGCCTCCCACCTCCCTCCCCCTTCCTTCCCTACCTCTGTATCATACTGCAGAGTCTCTTGGGCTCCTGCCACATGGAACTAATCCCATAAAAACAATCTAGCTATCTCTGGCAGATGGATATTGATCACCTGCCTTCACAGGGACCCCCCACAAGTAGCATGATTTCCTGGTATATTCCCACACCCTCTGACCCTGAGGCATTTCATTGCCAAGACATCACACAGTGCTCCTAAAATCAACCTACCTTCTCTCTTTCTCTTTAGTAGACTAAAGTGACATTTATTTATTTATTTATTTATTTTTACAAGATATAAAAGTAGCCATGAATCCCTCAAGGGAAAGATGTTTTCCTCTCCTTCCTCCTCCACCTACATGGCATGAATCTTAGGCTGTAATTCACATGTTTGATTTGAAGGAAGTTTCTTACTGCTGGCAGTATCTGCCTCCGCGCCCTCTCTGCTCATTCAATGAGTGACACTAATCAGTGGTGTGGGAGGTAGGGACAATATCAAGCAATCAGGTGATTGAGAAACCTCACTCAGAATGTACATGTACCCCATTAGATACGTGAGGGTGAAATAGAGTGGATTTATCAATCTCTTTGTATCATTGTCCATCGCTGGCTGCAGTTCTTCATTGAAATTAATGGTTCACTGAGAGGAATAAACAAGGCAAGCTTTCCCCTAAAAGACCTATTTGGTGAGGATTTTAGGGGCTGTTTTTTCCCCCTGTTAAATGAGCAAATGCCTCTGTATTAATCATAATATGTAATTGACATGAAAAATGAGGCCCTGCTGGGCAGGGAAAGATATTTTGAATTATCTCAGCATGAGAGCTGGCACTAATTTATTGCTGTTGTGCTTCAAGTGCTTCTAATGCAAAAGATGAATGGAGCTGAACATTTCTAACCTGACTTGCAACTACATTTAGGCTTTTTGCATAGCATCAGCAGGGTAAGGTAAATTGGCCCAAGATCCTTGAGTCATGCTTAAGAGTCAGCAACCTAGTCCTGTATGACCTGCCCTCACTAATCATTTTCTTTTCTTTTTGAGCATTCTTCCTTCTCTCCTGTCCACCACTTTTTTTGGTTGGTTTTTTTTTTTTGTTACTCCGGAGATCTAGATGTAGAAATGTACTGCTGTTTCTCTGCACTACCTTCCAAAAGGGTGAGTTTCATGCCTGTTCTGGTTTGTTTTCATGAATTTGCCAGTGGGCCATTTTGCAAGAGGAGATAGAGCTTAAGGAATTAGCCACAGCTCTGTTTATCGAATAGATGAGAAGGATGATGTTGTTTCACACTATGAGCAGGTTACATCAGAGATATTTCCAAACCCTGTAACTTTTTCTAACCTGCTCCTTAATTGTACTGTAGGCTACAGCTCTATTAGAAAATTAAATGTAGGATCTTTGGCACTGAAACCAACTGTATTGGAAAGGTCTGTATTTACTCCATTAAATCTCATAACCCTCCAGAAGTGGGTGGCTGCCTGCAAGGTCCTTGTGAAGAATTGTTCCTGGCCTGGGCTAAATCAAAGACTGCTTGAGGGAACTATCTGGGAGGACCCCCCTTGGTCTGGACCAAAACTGTGACAGGGAGTGTACAAATAAATTAACAGAGGGAGTGATTCAGTTCTGGAGTCTGGGAACATGCCTTGACACCATTTAATTTATTAATATAATCATGGAGAAGATGCCTCCTGCCTTTGAGCATTTGATTTTGTAAACCTCCAAACACAACTGCCACCTCAAAGCCCTTTCTTCTGTGTCGAGGTGAGAGGTGACAGTGGACCAGAGAAGAAGGGAAGATGGAGGCAGCATTAGCCCTGCTGGAGGAGAGCAAAAAACAGCATCAGGCAAGAATCTTCCATACAGTATCTCCCTCTCTGCAGGGCAGAGGCTCTTGTTGTTCCACCTCCTAGCAGGACAGCACCAGAGACTGTAATTGCCCAAGTAGGAAACTCTCCCAGCTTTCTTGGTGGCTTCTGTTTCTTAGTCTCCTACTGCCTGAATATTCATTTGCTGTTTCTGTGAGGAGACAGGAACTGGGAAGCTGCACTCCCACAGACTAGGGGAAGAAGTCAAGACTTCTAGCCAAGGATGAGACCTGTACTTCCAACAGATATATTGCCTCTTTAACCACTGTTCAGCTTCTCAGGTTTTCTGGTCAGATACAAAAGAGCAAGTCTTTGGGGTATTAGGTTCCGGTGTCTTCAGTCAGCACTCAAGATCAACACCTCCAGCTTTTTGGGCTTGTATCCGATCACATGCTAGTATGGACTCACCCTGGCAACATGTTCTCACAGCTTATTTGGAGGCACAGGCATTTGTGATGCCTTGCATGGGCTGGTGCTTTCATGTCAACACAGCAAGTCATTGGCCATTGGTGCCCAACTACTACTGCTGGCCTGATGTCAAACCCCAGACCCCAGGAACAGCTGGGGAATAGCTACTGGTCATTTAGTTAAAGGGAGTGCCTGATATACTAATTTCCTTAGACATTTTTGTTCATCTGAGTTTGCTTCCCAAAGTCCCCAGTTTTCATCAGATGTACTTTTGCTTGAGTTGAAACTAAAGACTTCCCTTCCATTCCATTCCCTTCTCTTTTTTTTTTTTTTTTGCCTTTTCTTTTCCTGTCTCCTCCTGGGAAACAGAGTAAAGCCTGCAGACGGCCAGAGCCTGAGCACAGGAGCACAGCACTGGAATGCCTCTCCTGGGTCAGCGTGTCCATTTCCTGACTGCAATGACCTATCACATCACACAAGCTCCTTCATAATGCGTCAAACTTATCTTTAAAAATAGTCAGGCTTCTTGTGTCTGGCCCCTGGAACAGAGGCAGAAAATGAAACTTAAAACTATCCCAAAGAAGTATTTCCTGTGCACAGGACAGACTTCACCCAGTGACAGCTCTCTCTGCTTCATTTTTCCCAGTTCCTGCGCATGTTTTTGTGTGTTCTCTTCTCTGCTCCTTCCAGGCTCCAGAAAGTAATTTGACTCAAGGTGTTTTGGGGGAACCTGAAGACTGATTCTTGCCACCTCTTAGCCTGACCTTTTTTGATATAGTCAGCTGCTTCCTTTCTGCCCCTCCTGGCAAACAGGCGGGCAGGATGTTCCACCACAGAGCAGTTTCTGACTAAATGCCCATATTCAGCTGGTGTCATGTCAAGGCATGGGCCACTTTGATGTTTCCTGTCACATCAGACAACTGTTGGAGCAATTATCATGCGACAGGCCTTTGTGAGGTTGTGGACTTGCTGTCATGGTGTCAAAGACCAGTATGGCCCTGAAGTTACCCTGCTAGCTTGTTAGTGTGGTGCCAGCATACTCTGGTCCCTCTGAGGCTACTTAGCCCGAGCTCTGGACTCAGGTGTGCTTTTCTATCAAGCTGTTTGAACGTGGCACAGTTTATTCATTGAGCCTGGCACAACCGGCCTTACATAGCACTGCAAAGCTTCCACAGTGCTCTCTTTTTGACTTCTCTTTTCTAAACTTAAAGTAATTTTGGCCAGCTGTACACTTATTTCTGGGATGGTCTGTGGCTATGCCCCACAATTTGTTGGAGCACATCATGCATCTGTGGGAGCATACCACAAGTCCATTTTAGGATGTTCACCCAGGTTTCCTTCCTCTGCAGACCAAAACTATGGGTGACTAGCACATGCCTGGTATGGAACACAGGATAAGCACTGCAGCATGGAAATTCAGAAAGACTCCTGTAGTCTAGGCTTACTCTTTACAGTACAGTTTCTAATGCTTTGCCTGGCACCAATACTTACTTGGGTGAAGAAGGACAAACCAGGAGAAGACTCTCAGTGCTGGTAGTCATTTGTCACTTTCTGTATTGTTGTCACGACATGAAATGACATCTGATGGCTTGATGAGCTGGGACACAACATGTTGCAAGAGGAGACACTGTGCTATGTGTACAAAATGCCTTTGTCACCTCAGTCACCTCCTTAGAAGTGCCAGAAGGGAACAGGCTCTGGAAACTACATCTGTGGAGACCCTGGTAGCAGCCTTGAGCATACATGCAATGTCATGGGCTAAAAGCCATCAAGCAGGCACAAATGTGGCACTGCAGTATATACCCACACCAACATGAAGGTGATGAGGACAGTCAGAGCACAAGGGCTGACATGCAAAATGGGGAATATCTCGCAGCATAGATACAACTCAACAGAGCCATTTGATTTCGTTTTGATTCTGGCTAAGTGTCCTGGTTTCCCAGGACCAGACCCATGGGCCAGCCATGGCAGGCAGGCCATGAGCAGCCTCGAGTCAGCCGGGAGTTCCAGTCAGGGTGGCTGCCCCAAGCTGTCTCACAGGTGTATCCCGTACCACTGACATCAAGCCCATTATAAAAGGAGAGAGTCTGCTGTGAGTAGAGAGTTTCTCTTCTTTGGGCTCCCTCTCTTGGCCTCTTGCTCCTTCTGCTGAGCCTGAGGACCAGGTTGAGTATAACCTTGTACACTTTATGTTGATGATCATATTAGTCTTGCTGTTTCATTAAATCTGTTTAAACTTCAACCCACAGGGCTTCTCCCTTTTTTCCCTGATTCCCCTTCTCAGCTGGGGAGGAGTCATTGTGTGGTAGAACAACTGCTACAGTCTAGCCCCGGGTACTGGCTAAACATAGACAGTAAGCAGAAAAAATAGGGAGCTTTTGCCTGAAGTTTAGGAGGGCTTGAAATAGCAGGTGCTATCTTTCCATATTTGGACTTTTTGTGAAAAGCTGGAGTGGAACAGAAGAGGACAGGACCGTTCTAGAGAAGAATAGTGGCTGACATAAGATTTAGAGCTAATGCTGTTCTTCCTACTGCCTTCAAGTCTTGCAGCACCCCACATGCCTCTAGTCAGAACCAAACTGGATCTATTATCTGTTCTTGTTTCAGATTCTCCTTCAGCTGGTGAGGGAAAAGATAGAGGTAGGGAATGCAGACCCGGCCAAACCCAGGTGGAGGCAGAGATGATTGATTATACTTGGACCTCCAGTGTTTCTTTTACTTTAATTCCTGGTTGACAAAATGATACCAAGGAAAGAAATTGCAAAAACAACATTTCACTTTGAAATACGTTCCTAGTCTCAGTTCATTTAAGAAACAACAAGCTTCTCTTATTTTTTTCCTAATTAAATAAATGGGAAAGCAGAAGAGCCTCTCAGATAGTTCTTGTCTTATGAAGAAAAATTTTGCAACTCAAGCACCTCTCATACAAAATCACTTTTCTTTTCAGTTTTCTCTTTCAGTGGAAATTTGGTTCAGAACAATGTTTCTTCCTGATAAATCTCAGTTCTTGAATGCTCCCTCTTCAGGCAACCAATTTTGATAAGGTTGAGAAAGTTCTTAAGTAAGCCTAAGTTCATCACATTTTCAAAAGTCAGTTCATAGTCTGAAGTCTCATGGAAAATCAGCAAAACTCAAGGCTCCTCAATTAATGAGGTGCTCTCAGACATTTTCCTCTTTGGTAGAATTCTTGTCTGACAAGAAAGAATGCATTGGGGGAGATGTGTCAAGTCCCAAGAGGAAGTGATAGAAAACATCCTAATAAGGCTCTCCCTTCCACCATGGGTGTTCACTTCTTATGCCTCTGCTCTCTGTCCAGCACAGTAAAGCATCCTGGTGCTGCTGGGGTGCTCTCCATCAGTTGGGCTCTGTATTATCTAGGAGATTTTTACCATCCATATGAGGGAAGACCCTTCTCCAGTGATCAGGCTGTGGAGGGAGGAAATAAAGTTTTAGGATACTGTGAACTGTTCTGCCAAAGCCTGTGACAGAGGTATTCCTCTTTGAGAGATCAAGGGCAAATAGTAACTTGCGCAGAAGCTATAGCAGTACAAAGGGGCCACTGAGGAAAATCTCGATCCTCTCCATGCTTTTTCACCGCTTTCAACTTTAAGTTCTGTGAGTGGCTAAAAATGTCTTCCGTTACATCAATTTCTATTTCAGAGGTGGGTAGACAACCTGCTTCTAGCAGTATATGACCCATTTCTTTCCCCTGACTGCTATGGGAGGTCCTGGCATGGCTCACAGGCACAAGAGAAGCAGATATTTTTTGAGGCATTGCCTGGTTACTAAAGGACAGGGCAGTCAGCAGGCCTTTGCCATGACTTTACAGTGCCAGCATGGCTGTCTCACTTCCTTGCCCTGCCCAGATTCAGGTTCCATGACAGCCATACGTAAGGCAACACTGCTGCCTGTTACATGACACAGTTCAGAGTTAGGTCTGAACTACCATGAGCCATGGCTGGCTTGGGGCTTGCACAATCACAGGACCACCACACAGCACAAAGATGTTCTGTCTACCTAAGAGATCTCTCCTTGATAGGGCTGCTAGGAAACACTGCAAGAAACCAGTGCAAGAATAATAAAGAATTTACCCATCCCATGAGCATTTTGGAAACAGTGCCTAACGCTTACATTTGCTTTCTGTTTCAGTAAGTCTAGCTGAAGGAAGAGCACTACTAAATTATACTAAGTCTTGGTGCTGCTACTACCACCATGTAGTAGTTACAAGGTCTCTACAGAAATAACTAGCTCTCAGATGTTAATCAGGAAAGTGTGGATTAATATTGCACACAACAGCTTCTTCTCACTTTAGGGTACAGGTAGGACGCTGGTAGGAAATAGGCAGATAGCCATCATAGGATAAGACAGATGCTGTGAGGCACAGGGTGGATGTGGCAGATGTAGTTAATGACTAAAATTCTACCCTGTCCTTTGTGTAAGTTGGGAGTTTTTATTTGTTGTGCATTTTTATATTGTCCGGTATAATTGGGTCCTGATCTGTGGGCAGGGCTCCATAATACAAATAAATACCACCATGACTAATGGCAGATCTTGTGTAACTGCTCCAAACTTGACAAAAGTTACAAGCAGTCTGAGTCAGTGCCATTGTGTAAGGGGATAATTTCTGCTTTGGCAGTGTTGTGGCCGGCTGGAATTGTTCTCTCTGATAATTGCCAATCTGGATTTCTCCCAGATGGCAGCATCTCATAAAGAGTATCTGAGAAGAGCTCTGGCCTGCTGTCTAATAAGGCTCCACGAGAGAGCTGTTCATCCCTGTCACCCCTTATCCATTGCCTCAGGCAAGTCTCTTGTCAATTTGCAGAACAAGTCATTGCTCTGTGTTTATTTTTCCTTTTTATTTTATTTCTTTTTTGAAACTTGTATTTATAACCTTGGCAATGAGCCACCGAGCAAGGAACAAACTGTTTTGTGACAGAAAAGATGAGACATTCTGCCCTGGACCAGCCAAAAACAATGCCACTGATCCTTCCTCTGCTGTCTTCTAACCCCCCTAAGTTGTTTTTAATAAGGCTGTGTTTCCCTGAGGCACTCATTTTTCCAGCAGAGAGGGTGAAAGCAGAGGTTATGCTGTGCATCCATCCAAGGGTCCCTGAGCAAAAACCATCCTGCAGGACACTACTGTTTAGCACACAGGTAGGTAGTGATTGAAGAGCAGGGGGTAGCCAGTGTGTAGTTTTAATCCTGAGGCTCCTTGGACTTGCCAGCTCAGTGGATGCTGAGGAGAATGAAACTGTAGGTAGTGCAGAAACCAGAGATTATGCAAAATATAATTGTTCTCCTGTGTAGCTGGCACTGCAACAGCTCAGCTCCTGATTGAGGTGATATTTGTTTCTGGTCTGCCTCTTCACCTTTTAACGTGTTTATCCATCATTGCAGTACCCAAGAGCCTCACAATCTAGAAGATGTTTATTCTCTCTCAGCTCTCCCATGAGCGCTATTGGCCTTCTGTCAGGGGTGGCAAACCAAGATGCTGATTTATGTAAAGTGTTCAGAAACTGGTGGGGCTGTTCCCAAGGGCTGTTAGATCTCTGACCTGAAGAGTAAGGCAGAAACCCGTGGTACCTAATGCCCGGTTATTTTAGCAACTTTCACTTATTTTAACTCTGATGCTCCTGGGAGCTTTGCAAAGACATTGAGAAACTTGGTGGGATCCATCACAGCACTGGTGTTAGCGGGGTCTGAAGTGCAAGATATAGCTCCACTGTTGGGGTTGTGTCGTGTGTTTCTCTGTTGCTTTGGTTCCCAGTCTCACACAGAAAGACTACAAGTCCTCTTTTAAAAGAATTATCTGGAAAACTGCCCAAGGTCTCATTGTATGAAGGAATTGTTTCTTGGAGTCAATTTAAAATATTAGTGCTCTCATCTATGAATTGGTGAACTGCTGAAAACTGCTGACTGCTGAAAGCCAAATGCTTTTGAGAGGACACTTGAATAAATACAGTCCATACAAAATCCCTCATTTAAGAGGCTGAAGGGAAGGAATAGGTTGGAGAGAGGGCGTTTGCTTCCCTCTAGGTCAGAGTGATGTGAGGATACATATTCAAGATGAAATTTTTTTCGTTTATATTCTTTTACTTTGCTACAAGATGTCCTGAAACACAGTGACCTCATCCCTCCTTGTCTTCATGTTTGATCCGAACTAATCTTAGTTATTCATCCCAGTCAAAGCACAGGACACATTTGCATAAATCATTCATCAAATACTTCTGAACAATAAACAAATGCGCAGGAAACTCTTCATGGACAATTCACCAGAGGAGCTGTTTGTTGCAAACAGTCCAGAGATCTTTGTGGAAATAGTCTAAAAAGCAGGGTCTGACGTAAGAAGTCCTGTCTCTATTGTT
This sequence comes from Podargus strigoides, assembly GCA_028020825.1. Classification (NCBI taxonomy): domain Eukaryota; kingdom Metazoa; phylum Chordata; class Aves; order Caprimulgiformes; family Podargidae; genus Podargus; species Podargus strigoides. The sequence goes on along the minus strand of CM051663.1, from coordinate 113,824,640 downwards.
AGTGGTCTGACTGGAGGGGACCAGTGAACTACCAACCCTCCACTTGGGGGGTCAAGAGCATGTAGTGAGGACAGGCAGCCTGAGGAAATTTCTTTGAAGCAGACTTGGGATCAGGCTCCATCACAGAAACAAGTGTGTGGGATCAAAATAACCTACTGACTCAGCCAGTCTAGCCCACTGTCAGCCCACTACCCTTGTTGGCTATGTAGATTTCAATGTTTTGCCTAGTTGTTTCCTAATGGGACTTTCATGGCACTCTTAGAAAATTTTACAATGAATTCCACTGTCTTAAAGGCTGCCTTGCTCTTTTGCCTATGATTTCCTGCTTAATACTCTTGTTTCCACTGAGATATCACGGTCTCCAGCTCTAAATACAGTGCTGTTTCAGTTGTCATCTCCACCTTTCAAACATATCTAGGACTTTTCAGCCAGGATCTCTCAGACTTTGTTTACCTACATGGCACAGAATTATCCCTTTCAGACTTTTCCTAAGGCTTACTCAAGTCAATCCCTCTAGGCTCATAAAATGTTCTTTCTTGCTAGTCCTTGGCCTCCTTCCAAACTGCTAATAACTTTCTAGGAACGTGATGCCTGGGTCTCAGGGTGGTTTTGCATGCTATGGATGGTCACTGATGGTAGGGGCAAGGAAAGGTCTTTGGCTGATGTTGTCATGAGAGCAAAAGGCAGCATTTCTCTGGGAAGTCTCAGGCTCTGACTGTACCAGATGATAGTCTGTAAAGACACAGGGAAGAGATAAGTTGAGCAAGGCTCATAGCTAGCTCTAACCAAACCTGAGTACTGAAGTTGGGTTTATAACAATTTGCAGTGTGTATTCCCCATGTCAGGCACTGTGCCAGGAGCAATGGTCCCAATTTACAATCACATCATGGAAATTACTTTCTTATCTATGGTAGCATATCCATCTGTCCTGGTTTCCCAGGAACAGACCCATGGGCCAGCCATGCAGGCAGAACATGAGTAGCCCCAAGTCACCTGAGAGTTCCAATCAGGGCAGCTGACTCACAGATGTATCCCATACCACTTCATCATGCTCATTATAAAAGGAGGGAGTTTATGGAACGTGGAGGAGTTCCTCTTTCTCTCTTGGCCTCCTGTTGTTGACCTCAAGGACCAGGCTAGTAGAACCTTGTATACTTTATGTTGGTGATTGTATTAGCTTTGTTATTCCATTAAATCTGTTTCTGCTTCAACCCAGGGGGCTTCTCTCTTTTTTCCCTGATTCTCCTTCTCAGCTGGGGAGGAGTCATTGTGTGGGAGTACAACTGCTACAGTTTAGCCCCAGGTACAGGCTAAATGTAGACACCATCCCACAGCTTTATTAGACTTATTGAGTGGTCTGTGAGGTGGGTCTGGTGGTCTTTGTTTCTCCATGCAACAGAAACTGAAGGGAGGAGAACTTACCATGAGGACTTAGAGGTGAAAGATCTAGGGCAGAGCCACTGCTACTTGTCTCCCCCGCCGCTCCCCCCTGCAGTTCTCTGCTCTTTCAGATTGCAGAGAAAAGACTGTTGCTATAGAAACCAGTGGGGGAACTGTACATTATATCACGTTTTATATATTTTTCCAAGGAGGCCCTTTAATCTGAGCCTGCCACCATGTATTTTTAAAGACAAAATAATGCTAATAAACCCCTTAAACGTAGTAGTGATTTCAAATCAAACAATCACCGCTTATTTGAAAAACACACCTCTGCCTGGGACAGGGCTAGCAAGGCAGCCCACAATATGGTATATGACAGGAGTGTAAATCTAAGGCAGCAAAAGGTGTGATAGAGGTGGGGGAGGGTCCTACACAGCAGTAAGTGGCAATTAACAATTGAGGAAGGAGAAGAAAAAGCTAAATAAAATTTAGCTTTATTACTTTAATTTAGATTTGACTTGTTTATAGAGAAGGATGAAATAAGGGATGATAGGTACATTCTGTAGCATATGCTCTAGCCTATCTTTTATCTTCTTTACCCACCCAGCCTCCTATTGCCATCCTACCTTTGTGAGCCCCCTTCTGAAGATCTTTTCTCTTCTTCTGCCCTTTTAAAACTTATCTCACCATTTCCTACTTGCCTTTGTGATAATAACAATCCCTTCAGCGTCCCAGACAATCAGACCTATTGCACCCTGGGGTGTCAAGGAGGTGATGCTCTTTGTGAGGCTGCACCATGAAGGCCTCTCTCTAGCACCAGGATGGCCTGGTGGCAGCTGCCCTCCTGGGGATCCTTCAGAACAGAAGCCTAATTTAGTCCTCTGGATGTCAAAACAGGCGTTCGCTCTGCCCTTCCCACCCTCAATTTATTTTTTACTTAATTCACCATGACCATTATTTCCTTCCTGATTTGTGGCTTAATTAGATTTTTGTCATTATTTATGGCAGCTCCTATAATGTGTTGTAATTTCTTCAGGACAAGGACTTTCTTGCTGTGTAGAGCAACGTACAAAATAAATCTCAGCCCTGTCATGTTCCAGATAGGTCCTAAGTCAGGTATATGTAGTCATTCGTTGTCCTGGAAATAAGTACACAAAAAACATCAGCAAGGCTTTGTATCACTAATGCTAGGTTTTATACACTACAATGTAGGACAAGGTAGCTATTGGAATAAAACAACTTAATTGTGCTAGGAGAGACCAGGTAAGGGTATACCTGCTCACAACATCTTTGCTGGACTGATCCCTGTCTCCAGACTTGCCCTTAGTCCAATGCATTTTCATGACTTCTTGGTAAGATCTGTGCAGGTCCCCTGAATCCCAAGGGGGAAAAAACCCCATCGTTTCTCTTTCCATTGCCTCTGAGACCTGGATGTAGGTCTGCTCTTTGCTACTTTCAGGATCTGGATGTTTCTGCACACACATAATAGAGTTTCCCATAAAGCCCTTCCCTGCTCTGTCTTACAGCCAGACACATTCAGCGGTTAGCAGGGAAGAAACAATTCCCCTTTCCTCTTCCTGCCTTACCTTATGTTCCCTGTGCACACAGGTAGCCTTGCTCTCCGTTTTCCAGTCCCAGCCCTTTTCACAGAACATAATGGCTGCTAACTGTGAATAAACAACTGAGACACATACTGTCTTTTTTTAGGGGCTGTAAGCATTCTAGAGCCCAAATTATGTATGAATATTAATAGAATGACTGTAACAATATAATAAAAGCACAAAAAATTAAAAAAAATGTCCTCGGGAGCATGATAATCTAACTTCAAAAGCAATTACCATCACAAAATGCAGAGAGAGGACTATGATTACTTTAATAAGATTACCTGCTTATTGCCATTTGTTTCTGTGGGTGACTGTAGTGCTGTTTCACCTTCACTCCTTGACAGTTTCTCAGGTGCTTCTCACCCTGAGCATTGACAGGCCAAGCTGGACTGTGAAGCTGGGACTCACTGATCTTCCGTGCGATCCAGTATATCTCTGTGAGCATCTTCTATTCGATCTTCAGCCTCCCCTGCTCTTGTGTCCCTGCTGTCACTGCAATGTTGTTTTTCTGTGCCCTGTGGCTTCATATCCATGGTGGAAAAGGCAGGAATGGGTTGACATGGAAAGCTGGTGTTTTTGTGGAGACGGAAGGACAACAAGGAAAATAATTGTAAGGTCAGTGTTGTAAGACAAAGGCAGAGACTTGATGATTATGGACACTCTTTAAAAATGCAACTTTACCCACCATGGGAGGGAGACTGGACATAGGCTTACTAATGCAGCACATGGGCTGCATTATCATGCAAGGAGTTCTCCTCTAGCTTCCTGGAGCCCCTTAATCCAAGCAAGGGCCAGGGTGCATGCCCTTCTTGCTCTGTCTTCAGGCCTTGTGTGTCCCTGTGTCATGAGTCCTAGAACTTCATCAGTGGTACATTCAGTAGTCATGCACTTGTGTGGAGAGCCTGTAGGGAGGTAGGCATGTGCTCAGGGGGACCAAGACTCATGTAGTTGAGAGGTAAAGATGGTGAGATGAAGAGACTGCTGAGTGCAACAGCGATTTCTCTGCAGAGACGACATTAAATTGCACCAGGGGTGAGCACATCAACTATGTGCATGAAGGAGAAAGTGGTTATTTTCTTATGTTGGAGGTGGCATGGGGAAGTGTAACTGTCTGCTTCTGCTTGTGAGGGTATCTGTACATTTAAGTCGGTGTTCAGATAGATAGATGGATAGAAATATGTAGGTATAGACACAGTTCTTCCAAACAGACAAGTGTGTAGTCCCTGGTATCTGGAGGACATAAAAGGCTCTTCCAGAACTTACTGGAGATCTTAAAAGGGCTCTCAACCTACAACTCTCTTGCCTAGCTGCATCTGCACAACTGAAAAATAGGACTTTCGTCATTATTCTTGGAGACAGTAAAAAAAGGACCAGGACACAGCTAATAAATAAAACAGGTTTAATCATAAACCATATACATATAGATAGGGAGGGAGGCATGGTCTGAAAGGTGCTGTCCTGACAACAGGAATAAAAGAACAGTGTATTTAACCAGTCAATATACAGTACCAATGAAGGGTGGAGCTGATAAATGAATATGGGATTCCGAGTCCCAGAGGCTAATTTTTACATACAATCATCATTCTTGGTTTCCTGTCAAATTATAGCATGAACTAGCATACAGCTCTGCCCAGGGACACAAGAAGGCAGATACAGAAGAACAGAATTTGAGGGTGAGGGAGGGTCAAGATATCTGAAGATTGTTCTGAGGTATATATAACCTATACAGTCTACTGTTGTGTACAGTCTTGGGGCCACGCTTTGCCCACAATTATGTGTGCACACATCTAACTCCAGTCGGCAAGAGTGACAAGCTCACATCTAAAGAATATATTTGGCTTTAAGGGCATACAGGAGTACATTGAACAACAAATCCAGAAGCAGAACAGGGAGAGCTGAAGACAAGGAAACCTGGACTGGGCTGAGAAAGGGAAGAAGTGAATGGATGGCCCCAGATTCATCTGGCCAGCCAGTTCAGCCCTGGCCAGCCAGTCAGCACAAAGCTTCTCTTCTGAAGGACTTCTGCAGTGCAAAGATTTCCATCACGGCAACCTTTATCAGACAACAGGGAGAACCATGAACAAAATGACTAGAGGCACGTTAACAAAAGAAATATGATGGAGCTGGCCCTTCAACCATTCAGTTCTTAATTTTGAAGGAAAACGTAATCCTGCCTCTGAAGTGGTCTAAGCCAACATATGAATCTGGTCAGTCTCAGCTGATATGGGCAGAGACAGGAATCATTGCTTCAGTAGCCAGCAAGGCAAAGGGTGGCATTTGTACTATGGTATTCAGAGTTGGTGTGGCTGCTTTGAGAAACAGTATCACACCAGGTTTGCAAAGCAATCAAATGTATTGGCTTTTTGCAGAACAATTTCACTTTCAATCAATGTACATATATAGATTTACACATGAAAAACACCTTTCACTGCCAGAAAGTAGACACTGTTTTGATATCAAACACACTTGCCAACTGGTTTTGCCAAGAACTCACCCCCAGAAAATAGAAAAAAATCCCCAATAAACTCAATAATACAAAACAACATTCATGCTGATGTCAAATGACAACTGTCCTGTCCCAGCAAACGTAAAGTCAAAATCTTAATGCAGGTCTGTTCAGAAGCGAGTTAGAGTCACGCGTCCATATGTAGAGTCCAATCCCAATCTGGGAAACCTCAAGTAAGACTTCTGCCCTTTGAAACGCAAGTCCCGTTTTCTGAAGTAGGGCTCTATACATGCATGCACATGTACACACAGAGATACATACACACACGCACGCATAACATCCTCTCTCTTAGCAAGAGCTGCGTGCTGGGTGACTGTTAATGCCTTCTGTGCGTTTTTGACCTACTTTCTTTGTAAGAATGAATTTGAAATTTCTTTACTTCTCAAGTCTGTATTCTTTAAACAAACAGTGGAATGAAGAGGAACTACATTACAAAGACAGAAATGCACTCATATCTCAGGCATATGATTTTTCTCAGTCATTTACAAGGACGATGTTATTTACATTCATGACTCAGCAGAATCTGCAGGAAGAGTTACCCTTTCTCCATGTTGGGTTTTCTTGATGAGTGCTGTGAGCCCATTCTGTGCTTCCACAGACCATTTTTCTTTAAGGCACTACATGCGGATGATGACTTCAGACAGAAGTGCAAGCCCCTTTCACTGAATTATGCATTTCTCCCTCTCCCTTGACTGACCTTCCCTGAGAACTTTCGATTTGATATACTTCAGGTCACTGTTGACACTTGGCCGGCGAGCAAAGGGAGAGATCATACCATAGGCATCCATGTCCTTGACTCGACGCATCCGGAAGGTTTTCTGTTGGAAGGTGTCACCATACTGAATGGAGATTTTCCTGTGGAGGGCAGGGCTCATCTCATGAGGTAGCTTAGCCATACTGAAGAGGACATAGAACATCTCATCCACATTGGTGTTCTTCTTGGCTGAAACTTCGAAGTAAGCACAGTTTTCATCACTGGAAACAAGGTTCTCACCTTCATCTGAGCGTACCTTGCGGGAGATTTCACTGTGGTCATTTTTGTTGCCACAGATCACCATGGGGAGGTCACCTGATTCCTTGGTCTTGTTCTTCAGGCAGGATTTGACCTCAAGGATCTGTTTCTGGAGCCTCTTGACCTCATCAAAGGATTCTCTGTTGTCCAAGCTGAATACCAGGATGAAAACATCCCCTGAAATTAAAAAAGGATACTGTAAAGGTTTGGTGTCTGCAGTCTGTGTTGAGGAGCTAATTTTCAAAAAGCAATAGTTTTATTTGCCATCTCCTCCCCTTTTTTTTTTTTTTTTTTTTTTTGGTCCTTTTGAACCTGTTCATTAAGCATACTGTAGTTCCAGTTCTTCTAATTCAACTCCCCACTCATTTCTGTAGTGTTATGGAAAAGACTTTTGGCAATGATATTATTTCAGCCATATCTGATTGTGTGTTCCCAGGTTGCATTGGACTTGCAAATTATTGCCCATTTTACTTTCTTTTGTAAACATGTTTCTATCCCAGCTCTGCTGCATTGTTTATCTTTTTTCTTCCCTTTGTTTGTATCTCTGTGTAAAACAGAGCCTGTTCTGACACCAGGAAGAATGGAGAGCTAGTAGCCACTCAGCCTCGGCCTTTTGATTATACAATACAAGAAGCAACACCTGAACTGAAGATTTACAGCTAGTCAGTCCTGAATGTCTAAGTAGGGAATGAGAGGTTTCCCGATGCGCAGTGCTCTACTGTCATTTCATTTGCTCAAGAAACAGACCATGGAAAAAAAGGAATACATAAATGACACAGATCCCCTGGCATTTCCTTTTGACATTTCCTGACTTACAATTCCTTTTGCAAATATAAAATAACTCAAATCATTGCCTGTTGAATGACATTCATGTGGAACGTGCTAAGAGAGCTTTCAAGGACAAAAGCTCACATCCACATCTCAGAAACTGAGCCTGGAACCTCACTGAATGCAGATGCTCACCTGGTCATATGTGAACATCATGCTTCACTGGCTAGCTAGAAGGGTAGACAGCAAATCTATGAAGTAGGTTTGTTGTGAGCTGTGGCTGCATATATCTCCACTGTCACTTTCACATATTAGCTCACAATAGGAATTGCTTGACAATGAGAATGTACAAAATGAGCCCACCATTTTCTATTTTTCCTCTTTAGTTCATTTGATTAACCATAGGCTAAGGAAAGGGGTAAAGAGGGTAAAATTAGAGCTTTTCTTTTACTAGAATATCAAATCAAGGGATTCAGTCCAGAAATTTTGGGAAAAAAAATCTTTGAGATTTTCTCGGTTTGAATTCCCTTCCTGTTCATTTTACAATTTTTTTCCCCCCACTGCTTATGTCTTATAATGACATGCTTATTTTGTCCCTTGCTGCTCTTTATGCACACGAGATTTTTTTCAGCCATTCATTTGTGACTGCAATAAAAAATATGGAGCAGGAGGGGAAGGTAGGAGAGAAATAAACTAGGGGGAAACCTCAGTTTCAGACCTTCACCCAGGGGTCTTCTCTGTGACTAATGCACTCCTTATAGTGCCTGGAGCATCTCAAATGGGAAATATCTCTCTAGAGAAGTGCATCTTGCAACAAAATCAAGCAGTTCCTGGAGCTACCTCCCAAGAAACAGTCATCTCCAGATTACAGTTTTCAAGCTAATATCTATCATTATGATCTGATCTTTCACTCACTGTTCCCCATCTGCCAACTTCCCTCCAGTTCTCACCTGTCAGGATGGAAAGCCTCCTCATGGCAGGGAACGGGTGATTCCCGGAGGTGTCCAGGATGTCCAGCTGATACATGTCTCCCCGGATGTTGTAGACCTTGCGATGAAAATCTTCAATGGTGGGAGTGTACTGGTCGTCAAACCGGCCATTGAGAAAGCGTGAGACAATGGAGCTTTTCCCCACCCTGGAGGCTCCCAGCACCACCATGCGGTATGAGTTCTTGGCTGGCACATTCAGGGTGCAGTTTCCACCAGACATGGTCTTCATCATTGCTTAGTCCTGAAAGAGGAAATGATGGAGTTGGAGGAAAGACCAGAAACTAGATGGAGGATGGAGTATGGCAGCTCTTTACCACAAGCTTGTCAAATGGTGCTCTGAAGCACAGTCCTCATTAGTAGATCAATGGCTTATACAGAAATCTTTTCTCTGGATATGCTTATGTTTTTCGGTCTCATTCCAGGGAGTGTTATTTTGGTTTTGGGGTTCTTTTTGTGTATTTGGTGGGGGGAGGATTTTTTATTTTCTTTTAAAGTCATAGAAAAATGAAGGCATTTACACTGAAAATAGCATGGGTTTGAATTGCAATTTGCTATTTCGTTTAAACAGTAAGGGCTGATTTTATCAGCTGTGCTTCAACTTAGACACCAGGTTCCTTCCCACCATCTGCGTCACTTATACATTACCAGATTTTTCAGCAGAGCTTGGTTCTCATTTAGATACACAAACACAGAGGTCATATTTCCCAATATACTGCATCCACTGCAGCTGCCATTAGGACCTAGACCACTTTGTTTGGCTGCCTCAATAGGAGCTGCATACAATATACATTTTGAGATCAAACAGAAGTCAGACAGAAAAAAGAATTGTGCTTGACATCACTGGAAGCTAGACATCTCAGTAACTCTAAATAGCTGGTCCCATACAACATTCTTTCCTGATGCAGGGAGTCTGAACCATAAAATAGCGTTGGCTGATAATAAATTTAAGATCTGTGCCTTCAGTGACCTTTTAAAAAACAGATTTTAATTTTGCTGTTTGGACTGGTAGTGTGAGAATTCCCTATCAACAAACTATCAGCATTGCAGCAGGATGGCTGGCAATGGATGGAGCTGCAGAAACATAGATTTCATAGGAGTGTCAGTCTTTATATATACACAGTTGTTGTGGGTGTCATAGTCTTTCCGGGTGCTAAGTACAATCAGGAGAAAATATGAAGGACAGCCATCTTAAACAGCTACTAGACAAGATTTCAAGCCCCTGAAAACTGCGTCTTGATACCTTGGAGATCACATTTGGACATAACACTCAGATGCAGAAAACTTCAGTAGGGAAAAAAAAACCCACAAAAAAACAAGTGTTGCTCAGACATTTTTCGTGCACCAGTTCAAATGAATTGTGTGCTGAAAGGAAAAACATAACCTGTGTGGGGAAAGCTAACCATTAGAGCAAAGAAGGCACATTTTTGACAGAGTTTATTTTGGTTACTGGGAGTTTATTAAAGAATAATCAAGTTCCCACTGTGCCGTTTATTTAACTTAGGTGTTGTTTGTTAAATATTACAATGCCAGTACTTTATGTACACTGAAAGATCATTCCTGGGTCCAGATCTGCATTCCTATCTTTCCCTCAAGTAAATTTTATCTCCAAAGCTTTTTTGAGGCTGACACTCACCTCAGTCAAAAGCTTAAAATCTTTTAGTTTGTTTAACGTGCTAAGCACAAAAGCAGCAGTGAAGATGTGGTCACTGCTAAATAAAGAAGTCTCTGGAATTCTGATCCAGCATCATTACAAGTGCTGTGATACAGCCCAAGGCAACAACAAAACACTACTATTTATTATTATTGCTATAATTTGCTGCATGCCAACAGCACATTCATCCCTATCTAAAGCACAGAAGAAAATGCAATGCTTTCCTCAGAGCAGCTTAACACTCTGAATTATATTCATCGGGCAGGACAGAATAATATTAGAGCCAGACAGTAATGTCCGAACATAACTTTGGATGGACATACAAATGCAGAGTTATGATACTGTTAGGATTGCTGTGGTGGGAATGACAGCAAGGATCATACCTGGTATTTGAACTCAACTCTGTGTTTTATTTAGAACAGGACCTATCTCCAACAGTGCAGAAACACCATATTCAACCCCTGAAACAACACTGCCATGTACTCTATCTCTGCCCTTTCCTACGTAGCCAGTTCAATACTGTCTTGCATCCATGGGCAGACAAACGGTGACAGAGCTGCTTTGGCATGCTTCCTTTCGCCCTCTTAAGCTTTACTGAGCTGGCAGAGAAAAGCAGGGAGGTGACTTTGTGAGAAAACCTACAAACTTCTGTACAGCCCAGGACCAATATCTAAAAATGAGTCTGTTCTTCAGACTGGCAGGTACCAGCATAGCTGCATGAGGACAACTGGACTGTGTTGGTTCACACCTGCTGAAGATCATTTTTGTACAACTTGGTGCAGCAGCATCTGGGAACGAGCACAGTTACACTTTTTAAGCAAATGCCTGTAAATGTGTTTTTAAACAAATGTCCTGTAAAAAACATGCAGGCTGGGGGACCTGATCCTGGCCAGCAGCTTTACAAACCAAAATCCTGCAAATTATACTGCTGACTGGCAGGTAACCACCAAGCTGCTGCTGATTAGGGAAACTCCCATCACAGAGCAAAGGAGGTGGACTGTGTCACTGCAGCTGTGTGGAGGGTTAATTTTGCACCTTTAAGAGGCACTTCCGTCCTTCACTGTGAAATTAATTCCATGTGAACAGATTCTGGGACCTTTCAGACTCTTTCTCCTTCCCACTTTTCCTCATCCTTGTATCTCTGGTCAGTAAATCACACTGCTTCCCACTTTTATCAAAGGCAAAATCCTGTGCGCAGACAAGTGCTCATTTCAGGATGCTCTGTCTCAAGGATGTAGACGCACTCAAGGGGAAGAAGGGGTGTGAGGATGTGAAGATTTTAACGTATTAAAGAGTCAGTTTATACTGCCCTTGTTCCACCTGTCAAGACATTCAGTCAAGAGGACTCTTGTGCTTTCCTGACTGCATTTCATTTTGCATGGAGTCAAAAGGTGCTTTTCAGCACTTTGATTCATGGAGTTGCTACTCATCTCATCACCTCTGCTGAAAATCTAACTCAGAGCATGTCTTTGAACATGCTTATATGTGTTTTGTGCTCTCTCTTCTTACCCCCTCCCTCCAGATTTTCTCCAGTTCAGTACAATCTGCCTTCTTTGCTCCTCAGAAAAGGAATGAAACTTCAGCCTTCACACCCAGGGGTGGGGAGGAGCACAGGGACTCACACAGTGAAAAGATTAAAGGCAAAAGAAAGGAGACAGAAAGAGACCACATGTTCATGTACTAAATAAAGCAAAATCAATCAGAAGAGAATGAGGAGACAAACAACCTCCAGCTGGCTTTAGTCTACATCTTTTCCTTCCAGTTTATTAAATGCTTAGGCATAGATTAATTCTCAGTGGTACCTTCTGCTTTATGCACTGGCTTGATGCTAGAAACTTTACATTAGTATTTTATATTGGTTCAGCACAGGGATTTCAAAATGTCATAGAAATATAGGCAATAAGAGTTATCGCCACTCAATAAAGGGAAAGACTCAGATGCCCAGAGAGAGCCGAAACAGCACTCCAAAATCAACATTAAACCGCATTTCTTTTGACTCCCTGTGTTGTCTTCTACCTCCTAACCACCGCTGCTAGTTTCATAGGCAGACACTGGAGTTAACGACAATGCATCTACATTTGCGTGCTCTGAAGAGTGCTTGTCTGAATTCCAGTGAGGTGCTGACAGATTTGATCCTGAGCACCTGGAGAGAGATATCCATGGAAGACATTCTTCATTCAACCTGCCTACAACTTTTACATCTTAGATTTCCATCCTCCCATCAGGGAGGGTGCTCCCTACCACTCCCTATCCATGAATAGGCTTCTGAACTCTCTCTTGCACTCCACAGTCTTCAGATACTGCTTGTGTCTCTGTTTGCCATTCCAATGTAATTCATTGCACTCAGCTGAAAAGGACACAGGTAGACACAAACTGTACCATGCTTAACACTGTCACTTGTTAATCACTACTAGTATCCCCGTAATTTTCGTGTACACCACAGTCACTGGGAATGTTTGTTTCCCGCTTTCATCACAAACCCCATGCTGCTTTCTTACCTCTCTTTCCTTGGAGGAGCAGTCCTGGATCTTGGTGTAGTCTGGTGAAGCCAACAATTTTAATCAGAGGCAGTTGCTGCTGTAAAAGGCTGTTGCTCTGTGGATTCCACGTTGCTTGCTCTGGGCTCAGTTCTTCACTAATATTTCCTGGAAACTTAGCAGGATTGGGAAGGACCGTAGGGCTTCAGAGCCTTCAGAGTCTCTCCCACTCCCACTGGCTTTTCTTGCAAGTTGCACTTCATAGGCTCTGCTGAGGGTAAAGGGTCTCTGGAGCGACACCTAGTCATGCAGGGTCGTGGGTGCATCTGGCTGGCCCACCCTGCTCTATGCCGCCTCAGACCCTATGGGGAAAAATCAACAGGGACATGGAAGTTGTCGATGGGGAATCTACGCTTCCCCAAGGCTTGCCTGGCACAGCCCCAGCAACGAGCTTCTTCTGGTCTGAGATTTGCTTTAAAATATTCTCTTTCTAGGACAGAAGAGGCTTTTCTTTACATTTGCCAGTTAAATCTCTCTTCTTCCCTCCCTGCCTTTCTCCCTCTCACTCGCAGAACTACTGGCAAATTGCAGATTTTCCATCTGTAGGACTCACAGATTATTGGCTCAACTCCTCCCTTGAAGTCGGTGTCAGACACAAGGGAAGGAGGGGTGCCGAGGGGGTGGGATTTTGTGACAATTGAAAAAAATCATTCCTTTTCTCCTCTAAACAGAGAGTTCATATGCATTGCAGACTGCACATGCACTGTCTTTCCACCTGTATGTATGGGGCATGAGTTAGCATATGTGCACGAGAGACACAGAGACTTCACTTACTTTGCAAGCTGTAAATTCATAAGCTGTTTCTAAAGGCTCTATACTTCCGTGCTGATCTTTTCTGCTAGATAGAAGCAGACTGATTCATTTCCCAAGTAGGGGCTTTCTGTCCCTAATTCCTGTAATTCTTTTGCTTAGAATACTTTCTCCTGTTTCCTCAATCTCAAAGTTGTTACATTAGGATTGCTGCTTGGTTTGATTAAGAAATAAGAAAAATGTGTAACTGCTGTTCTTTCATTTATATTTAAATACATGAAAAACTGAACTGGACCTAAGTAATAAAAATGTTAAAAAAAGGTCAAACAAACTGAAAGCATAAGGGACCGAAGGTCAGAACAGGAAAAGAAACAAGGAAAAATTAGGGTGAATTCAAGGAGTTTGTTCAACCCCAGGTGAAAAGTCATGTTTACAGTTTATTTTACTGTGTTGCATCTATTTTTTCCTCCTTTTTGAGCTGAAGTAATAGTTTAGATCTACAAGTCTATTTTAAAAGATGTAAAAAGATTTATTTAGAAAGATTTGAAATTAAGTATTTCAGCATTTCCCACTCAAAACTCCTAATTGGGGTGTGTGTGTGTGTGTGTGTGTGTGTGTGTGTGTGCACGGAAAGGAAGAAAAACACTTTGACATTTTCAAGATATTTTGACAATAAGAAAATGGAAAGGAGGCACAATCTCTGAAATCCAAATATAGTTTCAGCACTCCCATAATTCTGTTTTTCTTTGAGCAAATTTACTCTTTGTTGAACACCATGATTCCTCCAACCACCTTGTCCGTTTCATCTCCAGACAACCCCCGAACAATTCCTGCAGCATTTGGGGAATTCCTGAGATGCTTTGCTTTTTCTCCTCCTTATCCTCAGAGCACAAGGAGGTTTCTGTTGTCACCCTCAGAATAAAGCTTCTCTCCTTCACCCGTGCTGCACAGCAACCATCAGCAGCTGTTGAGGAGTGTGCCGTGGCTGTTCCAGGCATGTGGTCTGACATGCCTGTATGCCTCTCTGTGATGACAGACTTTGAAAGCCACAACACAGGCTATGAGATGGGTCCTGCTGTAACCATCTGTGAGAGGCAGCATCTCCCACTAAGGTCAGGCCTGAGAAGGAGGTGGATTTGGAGCCCCCAGACTAACACAAAGACAAACCACCATTCATCGAACCTGGGAAGCAGCAGCTCCTGGCTTCCTCCGAATGCAGACAACTTTAGATTTGAGAAGAGCACAGCTTGGCACAGCACCACTGAAACACTACTGACTTCTTCCAAGGGGTTGTGAGCTGATAACAGGTCATGACATGAACTCAGCTCTTTTTAGACCACAACACCAGGACTCTTTTGTCAGCTCCTGAGCCTTTTCACTGGCAATATGTAGAGGAATATTTCTATGGCTCAGGAAAATTTTGGAAATAAGATATGATGCTTTCCATTCCTAAGTCATTTGTTCAGATCAAACCTGGACAAAAAGCTTTGGTGTCAGGTCAACTATTTGTGTAGCTTATATCCCAACAGAGTGACCAGCATCCTGGTATAATTGCCATGGGAGGAATTGCTGCAAAAATCAGCGAAGAAGTCAAGTTCTGTAGTGCTGCAGAAGATAAACTCCACTTTCGTCCCTATAGCTCACATACTGAGTGTATGAGTTCTCTGCCAAAAAAGAAAGAAGTGTAGTCATCATGGACACCATCTCATCAGCCTGGAATCTCAACCTACTCAAGCTCTTTTGTAAACCAAATGCAAAACCCTTGACTGGCTGGCTTCACCAAGCCCAAACTCCCACTCAGCTGTCTTCTCCAGCATTTAAACTAGCCAGTCAAGTTTCTCAAATCATGTAAAAGTAAAATAGGAACATACTTGACTAGGAGCTTTGGCTTTATTTGATCTCCTAACAAGTGGCTAGTAAAGTAACAAATTACTTCTGAAGTAAGCCTTTGAAAGATAATTGCTTGGGAGACGCTGCTGTAACTTTTTGGGTTGTTTCTCTTTTGCTTCATTTTTTCTGGTGTGCTCCCAGTTCAGGAGTTGACAAAAAACTGGGCTTTCATGCCTTCCCTCAGGGTTCAGGAGACCAGACCTCAAAATTCTCTGCTTTCCCAGTGACATCCTGAGGGACTCTGGTAAGAAGTCACATTAATAATGTATATCTGTCTCGATCTGAGAAGAAGGGATGGCAGCACCTCTTTGCTTTTTGGGTTATAAAGGAATAAGTGGATCAGAGAGACAAAGCCACTGCTAAATAAATAGAGAAAGTTCCCGGTCTCAGCAGTTTCCTCTGGTTAGTCAGACACCATCAGCCTTCCTTAGAGCTTACAGATATTTACCAATTTAAAAGCCAGGCTTGCAATGAATTATTCTCTGGAGGCATTTTTCCCTCCTATTCCCCCAATCTATAAAGAAATCCTAAATGACATTTTATCTGGCTAAGTCTGCCTCAGAGGATGACAGGCTGTGACTGCAGAAAACCACCACCGCTACAAAGGGCTGTGCCTGCCTTGCTGTTTGACACCAGCCATGTCTTGTGGTGCAGTCCTTGAGTATGTGTGTCCCGTGTGAGACACAAGAGAAACAGAATATGTAGCAGATGAGTTATATCAATTGAACAATATGGTTTGTATAGGACTAACTGAAATCAAATGGCCTCATTGGCGCAGCAGCTCATCTGCATATTAAGTGTCATCTCTGAGGCTAGCATGAGGGTCCTGATGGCTTATCCATGGGGATGTTTCATCTGTGGAAGGTGCTGCAGACGGTGCAGCTGTTGCTGCTGGACAAGACAACTGTGCTTGTTTTGGCTTTGCCTAGACTGTGGCTGAGCAGAAGGACTTGAGAGGGCAAGTCAAGGGAAGGGGAAGAGAAATGCTGCAGCGAGAGGCTGGGTAGAAAGATATACAGAGGAATGAGGAGAGTACGAGGGGAAAATAATGCTGTCATGTGTTACACTAACCACCTGGCTCCAAACAGTAGTGAAGACCTAAAGTGAAGTGACTTACTATATGGTGGGACACACAAGCAGACAACTGCTCCTCAGACCCATCAGAGAAAGTTCCTCCTCTCCAAAGAAAGACACAGCCCCCGGGCAGCACACATGCTGACCACCCTAGCACCTGGATCTTGGGCAGCATGGGCTTGTGGGACAGAGGTGCCACTGTCATGACTAATTTAAACCTTCTGCAGCTCCAGGTACTCTCTGTGGCTGGACTGATGTGATGGGCTGATGCAGCAGGACCAATCTGTTTCTCTCCACCTTAAAGCAAATGACAGAAGTAACAATCGCATGCCATTCAGCTCTGGTCAGAATTAGTTCAAGACAAAAGATGTTCCAAGGCTTTTGTCTCCTCTTCAAAAGCAAATGCAACAGAGATTAAATATTTAAACCAGCTTTTCTCTCTCTTTCCCCATTCATTTTCACTCCCCTCATTATTCAGTAAAGCAGTCTCATTTTTCCACCCCCTCACCTCCCTCCCTCCCACATTCATTTCTCCTGTTTGGTGCCCCCCCTTTCAAGCAGTGCTGAAGAGTCAGTAAACTGCAGGTATCAAGTCATATTCTGAACAGCTAGTAGACGAGCAGCCAGAACTATACTGACCTGCATTACCTGTACCCCCTGGGCATTTAAACTCAGTGGAGGGCTCTCCGGTGGTGTTACAGTGACTGGGAAAATAAGTAATGATCATCAGTTATAAGTGAGAACAGTAGTACTTGGGAGAATACAGCTGGAGAAAGCATACATTTGAGAAAATGGTGATCTGACTTATATTCCTGGTCCTGTCACAGTGTGTATCACTGTAATTTCTCAGCATCCCAAGGTGTAAAATGGGTTAATAATATTTACTGTGGTTCCTAAAAAATGGAAAAACACTGCTTTCCTGTGTAAAAATATCCAAGTCACCTCTTATTTGCTGTGAATAATTTTAAGTTACATTTTAATGAAGTATTTTTGAGAAAAGACTGCATTTCTAGTCCCCCTCCTTTACTTTTGCCATTGACACAGCATGTCCAGATGTCCTCACCAGACATGCGCGCACCCTTTCATTTTCATTCCACTGTTGAAACCTTTCAAAACTTTCCCCATCATTGAAAAATTACTAAGAAGCAAAATTAAAGCTTAAAAACAACCCCATTATCCAAAAAAGCTTCAGGGTAGAACATGAAGGGAAAAAAACCCCAAAGTGTACAATTAATTTTTTTACCCTCAGTGTGGAAAAGCCACATCCATCTGTGTAGCCTGTGATTCTGCTGGAGCGGAAGAAGTCATGCACTCACCTGACAGTGACTACAGAGTGCTGTGTCAGCCTGTCAGGAAGGAGCAGGTGTAGGTATGCATTACGACTTTTGGTCTTGGTTCAGCAGCCTGTTTCCCTAGGTGCTCCCAGACCTTCTGTCCAGACAGATGACTGCACACCTGGGAGGGAGCTGGCACACATCTTTCCTCCTGAATGATGCTGAGAGGAAGGGGTTCAGTGAAAAGGCCCCCAAAGATCTCCTCTGGCTGTTGGTATCCCAGTGCTTTCAGAAGAGAAAGAGGGGAATGATCCCTTTTGGCCCATATCTATGGCAGCAGCCCCCCAAGATATGTCCTTACTTCTCCCCTTTTACCATCTGTTTGGAGTCTCTTTCTAGAGCTGATGATTCTCTCTGAAAGATTTTTACTTGTGATGGGAATATGAACAACTAAGGAGAGCAGAGGGGAAGGAGGAGCTGGGAGAAGATAAAGAAGACTGGGGAGGAAAGCCCTGGAAGTCTTCACAGAAAAATCTCTGATTAAAAGCACAATGAAGGATCACTAGATACAGCTGAAAAAGAAAAAAACAAATTACATAGGAATAAGAGGAGATGCATGAAAAATGCATGAAATGGAGACTGACAAGCCAGAGCTCTCTGTAGCACACATGATGCTGCCTGTGACCAGCTGTCCTATTTTGGTCTCCATTAAGAAGCAGCAATTGCAGGCCTGGGTCCATATAAACACTCTCATTCAGAAGCTCTCCTTGCCTCGTGAAATGTTGAGTGCAGTTACTTCCTTAAGGATCTGGTTTCTTACATTCCTTCATATTCCATCAACACCTTCCATCTACATCTGTGCCTCCAGAAAACGGGGAAATTCACCTGTAAAACCTGATGATCTTTACAGGTATATCTTTCTTGCACAACTCTGCCAACACCACTGTCTTTTTGTACCTGGGAGACAGGCTTCTCTAAACCCACTGCTGCTCCCTGAAGCTGCACAGGTGGACTGCACAACCTTGAGCTGATCATTCAAATTCTTCCCTTGGTTTTCTTTCTAGAGCCAGGGCCTGAGCACCAAAGCTGTCTACTACTAATTGATCTTCTTGGATTGCCACCCTCTGGCTCTATATCTGCATAATTCTGCACAGGTTTGATTGGGTACCTGGTTTCACTGTGTTTACTTACAAGAACAGCAGCAACGTGATCAGTGCGAATTACAGCACTGTGTTCTCATGCTGGTTTAATTGTTTCTGTGCTCTCCTCTATCTAAAGGACCAGTCCTATGCTAGAACCTGGGCTACTACAGCACTTGTTCTTTTTTTTACTGTTCCTTTAATTAAGAAAACAAAGAAGTCTGGAGGACTGAGAAATGCCTCATTCCTTTGTTTTGAGATATATTATACACTTTTATTTATAATCAAAGGAAGCTAAAGAATGCGAATCATTCCGGAGGGAAGAACAGGTAAGAATGACAGACTGTTCTTTTACATTCCTTTTTGTTCTTACTCTGTTTCCCCCTCTCAAAGGGCTGCAATCATGTGCTCAAGATCCCAAATGCGATCCATTATAAGAATAATGGCAATACCATATACTCTTAGCATAACTGTTTTGCTAATATTTCCACATGTTCTGCAAGTACCTCGGAAGCTAGGCTTGATCCCTCCTGCAGAGCAGGAATATAAATATTTTAGCAGTTTACAAATGGAAAAACTGAATGTGCATACAGGTTTTAAGCAACTAGTTCCAGGTGACTCAGGGTGAACCTCTCCAGACATGAGCTGCCTCTTCCTGCACTCCAAACTAACTGAAAATGGAGCAGCCATCACTAATATGCTGTTGGACTTGAGTTAATGGGTGCTGTTGAGAGACTCTATTGCTTTTGGCCAGTTTGGAGCACGAGCAGAATGAGTTGTATGTGTCTGCAATGGGCCATGCAAATAATAGCCTGAAGGATGCAGGACTGGAAGTAGAGTCCTCATCTCCTCATCCCTGGTCCTGGGCATCAGATGTATGGCCAGGAGGTGACACAGCACACAGAGATGTGTGTATAACAAATGCTTGCTGCAGAGTACCAAAACCTCCCAGGGAAGCATAGTTAATGGACATGTCAATAACCTCATCTGTGCCCTCAAAAGGAACCAGAGCAAAAAACTGCTTTGGCCTAGTTTTCAGAAGGCAGTGTTGCCTGCTACAGTCTCTCCACAAATACATGTCAGGTCCTCAAAATCATGAAACAGTTAAAACTGCAAGATTAAAACAAACCAGATAAGAGGAAAGAAGCCTTCAGGGTGCTGCAGGGTCAGGTATTTCTCTGCAGTGGAAATGATTACTAACTTAATTTTTTAACTAAAAAACCCAGAGCTCTGAGTAAAGCTTCTGCATGTATTTACTGGCAGGGGGCAAATTTAAATAGATCCCTTTAGTTAATATGAAATTGGAGAATTTTCCTGAACCAGCCTGGTTCCTCTGCCTGAAAATCTGACTGATGATCTGGAATCGGGAAAATTCAGATTTTTCAATGACAGCTACAAGCAGTTCTTGTTTGTATGGGGCCAGCAGTGCTGCCTCCTCAGGGGCAAGGCTTCAAGGCTGGTGCGATCCACCCTAAGCCTGCACCCCAATGCCCTGCCCAACAGAAGCCGTAGGGCAGCACCAGCCTTTCCTTACTGCAAGCCAGTTTCCTCTGCTTGGGCTGCAGGCTGTGCTAGCCTGGAACCTTGATTTTAGCAATGTAAAAAGCTATCATTCTGACACGAAAAGCTATCAAAGTGGCTTTTACTCTGGTATAAATCACTAAGCAAGCTACCGAGTCAAAGAAAATCAGACCTGAGGCATTTTCTACATGTTTGTTCTTCCTGAAGGCTTGGAGGACATATACAAGAGTACAAATTTACCCATTACCTTCTCCATGACTCTGTATGCTCCCAGCCTCCCTCTGTCCAGAGGACCGTGTTCTTCTTCAGATTATCTCACAACAGTCCAATTAGCAAGAAAACTTTCCGTCTTCAGTGCTGGACAAGACTATCAGACTATTAAAGGCTTCAACCTGCACTTTGCTTTGAAGCAGAGGGCAACTGCATCTGTGAAAGCAGCAGAAAGGACAAATTTAATTACTGTCAAACTAACCCATCGGAATTCCCACTCCTGATAGTGCTGGGGTGTAGAGAAAAAGGTCTGCAATTTATGTGGTAGATTGAACAGAGAAAGGGAAGGGGATAACCGTAAGAACTGGTTCATTGCTAGAAATTACTGCTAATTAAGATAGGATGCAAAAACTCATTGCTATGTCATCTGCGAGCCTCTTCCATGCAATACAGATCTAAGCCACCTTGCATATTTGCTTTCTCTCAAGGATGTGACCCTTCTACCATACAGTATAATTCTATATAATGCCCTTCTAAAGGGAGGAGGAAAGGAAAGAAGATAAGGAGTTCAATGTTTTTCACATTTGCACTTGAAGACAGTTTATGTAAGCACCCGGAAATAGCGATTCCTCCTTCTCAGTGTCTTTGAAAGGCACTTTATGCTATTTTAATGCTACAGAAAGGAAACCAGGCACACAGATTCATGCTGCACTTACAATTCCTTTGATGAGTGACAGCACAGGCTCAGTGCTGCAAGTGAGGGCTGGAAAGCAAATTCAGTAGCAAAGGTAAAGCACTCAGGTTAACAAAGAAGTGCTGCAAACCAGTCACTCTGGCATAGTCCCTTATCGGTGGCATGAGGGCCATGGGTACGTGCACCTCCTCACACCACTCTTCAGTCTGCTCCACTGGAGGAGCAAAGCCTTTGCTGCAGGTGGATTGCTCCGGGGTGCGCTCCCGCTCCTACAGGCCCACGTTGTTGTTCAGATGGAGAGATGGATAGGAGGAATTAGGGACACAAGTTGGCATAGCAACCTCAGGCTCTTCGCTTTCAGGCTTATGCAACCATAAGCAGGTTGGGAAGGTGCGAAAGGGCACTTCACTCCTCTCGCACACGCAAAGCCTCATCAACCAGCGTTTTGCATCCTTGGTAGTTAAGCAGAAATTGGCAACCTGCCAGAGCTTTGTGCTTCCTGCAAAGCCTCCCCCTTGCCTTGCATTTCCTTCTGGAGGTTTCACAAGCTTTTGGGCAACAGTGGATTCCTCCAAAACACCCTCTTACCCCATCCATCACCCATCAGAGCATGTCCTGAGAAAGGTTACTGACTGGCTCAGTGGTTTTGCCCACTATCAGCAGCCAACCAAGGGTGCTTCAGGTCCACAGTGTACTACTAAAACTAGGACTTATGATCCCCTTACGGCTATCCTGTAACCCTTGTTGGGTCTCAGCACATCCAGCCTTACAAAACCTTGTGCTCCAGGCCTGCACCACAGAAACACAATCCTGCAGCTCCAAAGGCAAGATAAAGAGGGTGTATGACCTATGAGCTTTTTGCTCTCATTGCTGATAGGAAGCATGAAGGTTTTAGGCACTAAGCATTTTCAGTTGGACAGCTAAGCAGATCTTCTGTCTTCCCCCTATAAGCAAAGGGGAAAGGTAAAGAGAAGCCAGGGATTTTGTTTGCAGAATGAATCTCCAAGAGGTTCTTCCAGAATGTAGCAGTTCATGAGGCTGATTGGAGAACTGCTTTCATCTTGGCTCATTGCATCCTCAGTTATGAGTTTTTTTAGACACCACTAGTAACTGTATCTATCATGCTAGACAAATTTTATTTGAGAATACTGAAAAGGGCAAATAGAGAATATATCTGATGTCCTCACTCTATCTGAGCTAATTCTGAGTAAACTCTTGCCAGTAGGGAGAGCTTTAAAGTGGACAGAGATGCAGTTTGGTCAGAGGTGCAAAAGGGCACTAAACTGAGAGAAGCATATGGCTGCTCAATAACCATGGCAAGTCATCATGGTTTTACAGTAAATCTCCTAACAGCTGATGAGATTCAAGTCCTCCCAGATTCGGAGCTGTGTGATAAGAGAAAAAAAAAAAAAAATCAGTTTTATTTTTAAACAGTGAAAGCAACATAAATACAACAAACCAAATTTTTTGTGCATGCAGAGAAAATTTGGTAAGCATCACTTGAATTAGCCCTCCAGATTCAAAGGTTTGGAAGTAAAGGCAGGTCACTCTTACTTTCAGGCAGAAAATAAATATTAATAACTTGCAAACCAGTCTCATGATTTGGGAAGAGGTGACTCATGCTTCAAAATTCTTGGCAAGACAGTATTGACATTGCTACAAACACCTTCAGTGTCCCATTAGCACCTAGTCGGAGGTACTAGGGCTTCCTACATAGCCGCCACATAAGCAAAAAGCCTTGGCTGCCCAGATACTAACATATTGTTATCCCTCAGTGCCTTAGCCTGCCAAACATGCCCTACTAGGTTTCTCAGTGAACCTGGCCAAGCTTCTTCAAGCATAGATCATCAGAGGGGGTGAGGAGCATTTGGCTGGGCAAAGCCTTTCCAGTTCACTACCTGCTCTGTGACTGGACAGCTTTTTTCTTTACGGAAATCCTTTCCTGCCGGGGTGCAACTTTCCAGCATTCCAGACACTGAGCTTCAGGGCATTTACCAGATGGCTTGCTGGGGCAAAGTGAATGCATGCACCTTCTTTTGGGGTGCTTCCAGGCATTTCTCATCCTCTGGACAGGGAGGAGCAGGGGAAGGTAACAAAGGGAGTTGGTAAGCTCATCCCAGCTATTCTGAAGGTGGATGTACTTGTGGAAAGGGAACAGGTACACAAGCTGCCTTGAAGGTCCTTTAACAGCTCTTCCAGCCCCCTGCCCCAATCCCTGTCTCACAGCTGTCCTGTGTGTGGCCTACAGGACTCATGAACATGGACCTGTGAAAGGAAGGGAGGGACAGTCACATCTTGTGCCACCACCTCCAGAGGAGAATGCTGCTCCTGCTAGAGGTTTCCCAGAGCAAGTCCAGACTTGCTTGGCTCACAATTAGGAAGGCAGCTGTGGTCTGTTCACCAGTACCTGGGTGCATGCAAGCCAGTCTGCACTGAAAGGTCCTCACATTTGATGGCTTGGGCCTGTAAACTCCCTTCAGGCTGGCTTTTCAATCAATCCCAGGTTATGACACTAAGATGAAAATTGCAGGTAGCCATAATATGAAATGTCTGGTACTGTCACCTCCTCTCTGGTTATTGCCAAAGGAAGCTAAGCAGATCTAAGACTGCAGCATGCCAGTCCTGACTCTGCTGGGATCACACAAAGTCGTAAATAGCCAAGAAATATGTTACAGCACAGTTTTTAACTCTTGCTTAAGCTAAAGGCTTTGCATTCCCTAGCTGTCCCAAGCTGTAGTGTAGAGAGGTCCTGGAATATTGCCTACATCTGTGTGTAGTGACAGAGATGTCCCTCAGCTTTATTCAGATTGTCAGAACTTGCTGCCACCCTCAGAGTGCATCTACCTTCCTCACCAACCCAAGAGACAGTCTGACACAGGAAGCCTGTTATATAGAGCAGTACTGCCTTTTGAGGCTGTGACAGACCGATGCATAACCTAGGCCAAGCTTGCATTTAGTTTTTTGGCCGGCACACATGGACTGCACAGCTAAGCAAGATTTGCTTCCTGCTGTTTGTCTCAAGTGTCTCTATAGCCACAACTGCTTTGCATTTCTCCCTGCTGTGGCAGCAGCAGCAGAAAGCCTAACCCTGGGTACAGACATGGTTAGGAAGCCAAATCCCAGGTGTTGGAGGCAGATGTGGGAGACACACTAAATGCCTTTCATAGTGCTTCATCACTGCTGGAAAGAAGTGCCAGCTCTGAGAAGGAAGTCACAGGGGATATGTTTAAAAATGTACCAAGTCGCTCTTGGAGGGAACACCTCACTGAGGGTGGCAGAAGGACAGCAGAGATGCTCATTGTTCTCCTCCCCAGTAGCTACCCTCCTCAATCTCTCTGCTCACACAGGGATTTACAAGCACTCCATGCCAGCCATTTTCTTGAATTCGGTCTGATTACCAAAGCTGCCCTCAAATGAGAGGACGGCCAAATTCTTTCACATCTCTGCTGCTTTCTGTTGTTTGCCATTGTCAGGGAGAGTAAAAGACAATAATGGATAAACACCCAAGCATGCTGGAGTTAGAGTGAATGGCTGTGGGGAGCAACGGCACTCTTGCCATGAGAGTGTTAAGGACGCCTGTAAGACAAGCCGATCACAATTTGTGGTCAGTGCAGTGCTTGTGCTCTGCAAATCCACCCTTTGTGGGTCCCTCTTTGGGCAGCAGGACGCAGGTGATCATGCACTTAACAGTCTTGTTAGATAGTGCACCTCAAGCATAGCACCATACCATCGTAGGTTTTGTCTCCACTGGGATTTGGGAGTGGGGACAGGGAATATTACAAGTGCTTCCCCACTTCATGCTCTTCTGCTACTTTCCTGCATCCAAAACTTTCTTCTCACTCTCCAGAGTTTACTCCGGCCAGTCCCATTCAAAGTTAGGCACTGGTCCACTTGCTGTAAAGCTCTCCCCTTCTTCCAACACTCATTGTACCAAGTCAGGTACTACAGACAGCAAGTATCAGAAGGAAAACGACCTTGTTAAGAGAAATGGATTTTTCTCTCCACAAAGATGGACAGTGAATATTTTTAAACATAGTCTCAACAAGATGTGCTAATTGTAACCCCATGATCGTTTCTTGTAAGCAAGCTAAAGAACATATGGATTTTATTATGAAACTCTGGAGAGATGGATGACTGCATAGTGAAGCGGACACACTTGGGCCTTCTCTCGTTCTTGGAAAGAACTCCAACAAAGCACTAAATTTCTGAAACCCAGCCTACAGTCACAAGTAACCTTATATGCACACCAATCCAAGTTCAAAAGCATCAACCATGGTTGCATCAGCAGCCTAAAGAAGGTATAGGTAGAGAAGACAGTACAACCAAGGTGTGTAAAAAGTTAACTGTTGAAAACAGCAAAAAAAACAGATGCTCCTTGGGAGGGAGAAATGCAAAGCAACAGTGATTAGAGACATACGAGAGAAATAATGGGCAGCAAATTGATCTTGGCTATGCAGGCCACATATGTCAGCCAGAAAACTAAACACAAGCAGTTTGGCTGCATTGGTTTCAGTCACAGCCTTGAAAGACAATATCTACTATTTACGTGACTCTGGACAGTCATTTCTTAGAATACTGAGCCCAAGTGTGGTCCTTTACCAGAAAGATCGGAGGGAATGATGGAGTGCCCTGTGACTCCTTGCCTAGGGACCAGCTGAGATCACCTTCTCCCAGAGGGCCACATCTCCCTGTCCCCATAATAATACCCTGCCAGAATCCACCACAAAAATTCACAATGGTAGAAACCTGCTTTCGACATTGCCATTTTGCCTTATTTAGAGCAGAGACCGATCCAAAACCTCTGGAAGCATGACCTGACCATCAGGTCCCTGAAGTACCCCAGGTTCTGCTAGGGCTATTCCTCTTTGAAAATAATTGATACTGCTGAAAGCAGGGATGGCCGTGACACTCTCCCATGCACCCTGGAACCATGCCTTTCACTTCTTTCAGGCCTCTTGCAATTCTCATGCTGACACAATAATGATCTTTGTGATACTTCAGCAAATCAAGGAATTATGCAGCATTACATATGAGATATGCATAAAGCCTTTCCTATAAGATCATAAGATATTAGATAAGCTCCTTTGTGAAGTACATAACTAAAACAAGAGCATCTGCTGCCTCAAATATAAATAGGTTTTTCTGTCCCAAATTAAAGGCAGATGAAAGGCTTTTGCCTGTTACTGTTCTGTTGAAGGTCTGGGTGCCTGTGAAAAACAGGCAGCAACATTTGGAAGAGGAAATGCATAGGAGAATGGCCCTGAATAGAGCCTGGAAAAGGAGGTCCCTGTGCTTTATACTCTTCAAAAGATTTTAGAACCCAAGAGGAAAGAAGCTTTTCTTACCCATTTGGTGCCCACTGTGTGCACAGCAGCAGGATTTCATACTTCCTTGGTGTTTATGTTTAGCCTGTGTCTGGAGCTAACCTGTAGCAGTTGTTCTATCACCTGATGACCCCTCCCCAGCTGAGAAAGGGAATCAGGGAAAAAAGGGAGAAGCCCCATGGGTTGAAGTTTAAACAGATTTAATGAAATAACAAAACTAATACAATCACCAACATAAAGGATACAAGGTTATACTCAGCCTGGTCCTCAGGAGCAGCAGGAGCAGAAGGCTAAGAAGAAGGAGCCCCAGGAAGAAAATCTCCCCACCCGCTGTAAACTCCCTCCTTTTTTAATGGGTATGATGTCAGTGCTATGGGATACATCTGCCCTGACTGGAACTCCCAGCTGACTCGAGGCTACACATGGCCTGCCTGCCATGGCTGGCCCACAGCTCTGTTCCTGGGAAACCAGGACACTTGGTAAACATAAAGGACCATGTCAAAAACCCCCAACTATATTAACAATTTCTTTGCCTGATGAAAATTACCCTTTGGTTGAAAGAAGTAGTAGCTATGTATCTCTCTCTCTGTAAGTGGTAGGACCTATGCATATGGGAGATGCTTTAAACAGAGATTAATAGAGGATATAAACCATAGTCCACAAACACCCCAAGGATGCAGACATCAAGGAAAAGAGAGAACTGTTTGGCATAACTTGAGGAGCATAACATTTAGTCTGCTGCCATGACAGTCTCTGAATGCTGGGATCTGGCTGGCTTTGGACTAATCTCCAGGGGAAGTGGTGAAAGCTGCGTTGCTTTTTGTCACTTGTATAACTTGACTGACTCAAATGCTGGGAAGTGCTCTGTAGGGAGCAGTCCTCTTCTGGCAAGGAGTTACTGTCTCAGATCCTCTTCCATCCCTAGAATTCTGAAAGAACACACCATCACAATGAACATCAGCCTTTCTTACTCCTAAATAACCCAAGCAGCATGCACAGCCCTGGCTTTCATGAACAATCCTGTGACAAGAATCCCAGGAGCCCTCTCAGGGCAGGCTGCAGTGCATCTCAGCCTCTAGATGCAGCACTGCAGGGTACTCTTGCAAGCAAAAATCCAGGTCTAGTCTGCTGTTATGAAGACGGTTGGGAGGCAGCGTGGATAAACAAATAAGGAATGCACAGCCTAAAATGGGAGGCTGCCCATCTGACTGTTAGAAGAACTTCCTTTGCTTCTAAAATCTGACCCTGGGCAGCTCCCTCCCTGTCCTGAGGTCTGGAGCTATGCTTGTTGGTGTCACTGGATGAATATTTCAGGAGGCTGAGAGGTGATGTATGATGCTGTCAGAGATGGAGAAAGAGGCACATGCCCTTCTCCCAGGGAAGGAGACAGCAGCGCGATGAGGGTGGGAAGATGTTAATCAACATTGCCTCCCTCAGTATGGCTGGGCTCATGCTCTTCCAGCAGCAGGAATGCTAATCTTCCAGGTGAGCTGATTGTTCCACTGCTCAAAGGCTGATTGATAGCAGTAATTAAAACTGCATTTGTTTATGGGGAAACTTGATATTGTTCCTTTGCCATACGAGGCCGAGCGTTTTAGAGGCAGAGTTTGCAGTGGGCTCTGTCATCTAGGGGAGGCTGGAAAGGCCACACTGGCAATGCAGCAGGGACAGACAACGCCCATGTAGCACAGACCCTCCCACCATGCGAACTTGATTCGTTTTTTTGCAGTGTTTTGTGTTTTCGTGCTGCAGATCAACTAATTTTCTTGGTCCAATTAGAGTTACAGCTGTTAAAGCCTAGAGCATGACTGGCTGATTGGGTTTTGAAGAATGTGACATTTTGCAGCTAAAAGCTTTATCAAGAGTAAGCAGCACTAACCCTTTTTCTTTCTTCCTTTTTTTTCCTTTAACACAAGCAATAGACATTTGCTCTATCTGGCCAGACCCTCTGCTCCTGCCAGATTCTGGGCAGCCCACAATGAATGTCTGCTTTCCCATGGCTTTGCAGCCCAGTTTTCCCAGCTCAGCTGGTGAGTGCCCCAACCTATTACAAGGGAGGGTAGATCCCTCTCATTAAACTACACACTTGCTGTGTAACAGTCCCTGTGCAAACACTCACATGGCAGAAACTCCCCTAAATGCCATGTCCCAGGTGGGCTGGGGATCCCATTCACCTTAGTAGGAGGGTGACAACACTCTCCTGCCTGCTCATCCCACCTCCCCAGAGTACATATTGCCACTTATGGATATAATGTTCTCTGCTGCTGTCCTCTCAGTCTTATTCACATCTCCTTGCACTGCACCTACATATGCATCTATCTGTGCATTTACAGGAAACTCTCAGCACAGGAAGCAGCTTTGGTGGGCCTCAGATGAGTCTGTCAGCAGCATTTCCTTGTGCATTTTTATGAAATGGTAAAACAAACCAGGGACATTCCCCAATGAAAATTTTTGTTAGAGAGCAAAAATGCAGAAACTTTTCCCAGCACCCAGTTGGCTCCACTCCACAACCTGAAAAGCAGTGCTATGCTCAGAAATCCTTCTAAGCTCATCAGAAACACATCCCCTTCAGAGGGGATGGAGGTGATTGACAGCTGTGACACCAGTTGGAGTCTCAGCGCAATAGACCGGAGAATCACTGGTGGGGAAGGTTTGTTCTGGTAAGTTATCTAGCAGGAGAGCTGCAGGGCTGTTTGCCAGAGCTACAGCGGCTAAAAGAGACCATCCGTGTAGACAGGGATGGCAGAGCTCAGGAGGGTGTTTGGACAAATATCACCTTAATAAACAGGCGGATTTAACCAAAGCCACCAATGCTGCCAGAATGGCCTCAAGCCCAGCTCCAATGTGTCTCTACAAAGGCCATGTGCACATGGCTGACTAAGCTGTGGCCTCTCTGGCTTCTTAAAAGCCAAGTGCTGTAGTGCAAAGAAACAGGCATCCCTTCACGGAGCTGATACAGGCTGGGCAGGTGACACCTTGTCCTAAGCCTCCCTCTGTGGTATTCATCTGAGAAATACTATCTTGTAAAGCTTTTGATTATGGGTCCACTTCCAAAATGGAACATCCCTTTGCACTCTGCCACCCACTGAAAGGGTTTCCTCCTCTCGTCCTGCCCAGGTGGATTTTCATTTTGCTGGCAAGCCACAGGTAAGTGTTTGATAGCAGGCAGCTATCAATTTACCACTAGGTATCCACCTCCTCATGAACACCCGGTAGGCTCCTGCCTCTTCCAGGTTTTTTGCCATAATGAACAAGCAAAAGGGAACCTTATTACAACCTACTGATAAGTGTCTTTCCTTAGCTGGCAGTGAATCTGGTTTATAACTCTGCTCCTAGTCCTGGGTACATATTTAGAGAGATAAGAGATAAAATTACCCAGCAAGCTCCTCTGATCTTTCCCCACTCTTTATGAGGGCCTTGAGACAGAGGCTGCTCCTTACCTCAGCTGGTGTGGGTCATGGTACTCACTCAGACAAACAAAGGGCTAGTGAGTCCCCACAAACAGTATCTTTCTGTAGATACAGGCTCACAGCAAGAGCTTGACTTTCAGAAGGGAAAGAAAATTAAATCCTTCAAAACATGTCTGCTTTGAAGATTAAATCATATTCAGTTCAGCCTATTTGTATATTTAGCACACTTTCTTGGCACAGATATAGATGCAATTCTCATTTCGTTTACACAGCTGCAAATCCCCATCTAAATTAAAAGTAGGTAGAATCAGAGTCTGTTAATCCACCCTGGAAGAGATATTCAATCTTGTAATTCACAGTTTACACTTGACCTTAACTGCAAGAGGCTAAGAGGTTGCTTTTCTACTGTTAGAGTCAGGGTGCAGGACTTATAGACTAACCCAGTTTACTGATAGAAGCCAGTTCTGCCCCCATCTGTACCTGTGAAACATCCCAACACAGATTACTCACACAAGTGGTTAATTAGCTGCCCAGTGGTGAAAGATTTCTATGGTTTCCATTGGGATAACCCACACCTACAGTCCAAGCCTTGTACAGCACCCTGGCATCTCTGTCAGAGCCTGGCTCACGAACAGTCTGTGCATTGCTAAAGTTTGCAGTCCAGAAAAAATGCAATTCCCTATTCTTCAAAAGGGAGGGTTTAAGCAAAAAACTTTTGGGAAGAGACATCATGGATACACAGAACCATCAGAGACACTGGCTGGAGTCAGCTTCAGAGGGTACCTTTTACACCTGCTCAGGGAGAATTTGGAGATGATTCAAACACGCCAGTAAGAGCCCAGTCCCAAAGGGGCATGGGGATCACGCAGTCCTCTCCAGTTTCCATCTCTTCCGTACTGATAAAGCCTGTTAGGTGTAATTTCCTCTCTCTGTATTCATTACTGGTAGACAAGACTATTCTTTCAAGACTTTTTTTACTGAAATACGGCATTTCACTCATGCCATATTTTTTACTCCAGGACCAAAATATGGCATCTCCATATGGTTGCAAAACACATTAGCCAGCCTGAACATGAACATAGATGTAGAGTTAAACATTAAAGATACAGAAAAAATTTGCTATATGTTTGATAATGCTGGCTTCCTTAAAATGTTTTGCACATGCACAAAACTGTACATGTTAATATAAATACCTGTGACTTTTACTCGTTCTGATTGAAGCCTGGATCTGGACTCCAGGATCTTCCTGGGAGCCTTCAGGCTTGAATTTATTTTTTGACAGATGAAAATAAATACCAGGGGCTGCTGGATGGAATAGCTCTGTTCTGTGCTGGTGTGGTTCAGAAAGCTGTGTATGTGTGCAGAGGGAGATGGGACTCAATATCTCCCAAACTGCACAGCACGTTGGCTTTGTGCAGAGAGTGCTTTAGCAGACAGCTTACTTGGGAGAAGAGTACAGTGGGGAAATCATGGGTTAGGGCAGCATTACATTGCTAATAGCCACCTGGGTGGTAGAATGATGCTCATTCTGCCAGTCTGCAGTGGTATAAGCACTAATAGCCATCCTGTGCTAGGAACAAACTGAGCCCCTGCTTTAACAGCACCCAAGACAACATCAGAGGCAAGGGGGGAAAAAAGTTTTTAATACTAAAAGTCATTTCAAGAGGCATCAAGACCTGAACAGGTGACTAGTCTGCTGATTTGTCTGTGAACTCTGTGTGTCTACGCTTCAGCTGTAGGACAGGGCTGGTGTGACTCTGGGTCAGCTCACTCCACCCCACACAACAGGACATCAGAGAGCATGTCTATACTGCCAATAACCTAGCTTCCAGCTTTTCTCTTGAGTCCTGGTCATAGGATCACCCACACTGCATGTATATTAGCTCACTCCTGGCCTCTCTTTTGGACAGTTGCTCCTGAGACAAAAGCTGGGTGTCCTACGGACATTTAGCTCTGCCGTTCAGGCAGCATGGTGGAGTATGCACCAGACCTGGCTTCCTCATCCCTATACAGCCCTCCAGTATTGTACCCCTAGGCACTGCATCCTCACATGTCCCTTATACTACTTTCCAAGGCATGATACATATGCACCGGCATGGAGCTATAAAAACACTCTGGTGGGTTGAAACACAGCCCTCATAATTTCAGACTCCAAAGCCTGTGGGGGGAAGAGTAAACACAGGAGGAGTAATAAATGTCTTTGGTGTACATGGGTGCCCAAGGAGGCTCAAGGCCAAGCACTGTGCAATGTAGATGAAGCCACTCTCATGCAGGTAGCTCTTGGCTAAACAGTAAAACTCACACAGTACTGCATGGCCAAGGCATGGAGAGCTCTCTTTGGAGTGAGTAACTTCACAGCATAGCCATAGCTGCCTTCTGCCTAAGGCACTTTTCCGTTTCTCTGGCGCAGAGAGCTGACTGTCTGGTGTGAGCCTTGGAGTGATCCCTAGGCACTCTCCCCAGCAATCACAGCAGTTTTATGCACCTTTCAAATCTGTGGGAACTGCTTTTGAGATGATGTCCTCAGCAACTGCTAACCAGTGCTCCCTCAGCACCTGAGACTTGGTGAGACACTATCTAACTCCCATCCAAGACTTACTTGCCACAGGAAATTGTAGAGATGGGGAGTTTCCAAGCCAAACTTCCTCTTTTTGGAGTCTAATAATGCCTGTAAATATATGAAATAACCTTTGATTAAGACCTTCTAACTGCTAATTCCTTGGAGAATTTGGCTGTTTACAGCTCTGCTCATTCTTCTGTCCTCTCACTCCTAACCAACTGGAGGTTGTTATTTTGGGTCTGCATTCAAAAAACACCCATATGTGAAGAACATAAGTTACTTCCAGAACAAAAATAAGTCATGGTTACATACATGGTTTAAAATGCAATAACACCCTATCTGCTTCTTGCAGTGGTATTTGAGAACCTTGATCTTTTGCAGTATTTACCCAGCAACTCAGTCAGCAAAGCACCTGAGAAGGATGGGATGTAGCTATAACTCTCTTTTCAGAAAATATTGACTAGTTTAGACACTGTCTTAGTCTATGAGGAAATCAATTTCAAGCCCTAACTCTCCCAATGAACTGCTTAGGCATCTAACTCGGAGTGGGCCAGTTGGGCAGTATCTCCTCCTCTCCTATAGCATCTGCCTGTAGCATCTTTTGCCTCTTTCCCCTTCCCTCTCCCTGTGCAAGAAGTGTCAGCTGTATCTGGCTGTACCCTGGCCAGCTGCCTTTGCAGCCTGCGGGGAGGAGGGGGACGCAGACAGGATGGGCTGTGGAAGCTACTATTAGCCTTAAAGATCTGGACTATTTCCTCTGGGGGATAAGAAAGGTGAATGACCAAGGTTTGAAAAGAACAGCTGTCAGGAGAGATGAACTTCTTTAAATTTTAAAAACTGGCTGAACTGGCTAACAGCCAGCAGTGAGAGTTTATTAAAGTGGTGGATCACTTTGACAACTGAGATCCCTTTTGCAGCTGAATAACATTTTCTCTGATTCCGTTTCCAGTTTACATCAATCCAAGAGTTAATGCACTCAAAGCTAAGAAACAGAATAGACATTGAGAAAGGGAAGTTTGTTTTTCTTCTTGAAGCTAGGACTAGCAATTTGACTAATTCTACAGTCCTGATGAACTCCAAAAGGAAAATAATTTCCATTAGCATGTTTTCTTTGGAGAACAAACCATATGTTTTAATGTAGAATATTTTGGTAAGTGACTTCTATCCGGCATATGTAATGATGTTTGACTTAGCTAATAATACAAGTTTAAAGGTTAGTTTTCTGGATTCTCAGCTGTTTCCTAATCTTTGTCCGAAATGATTGTTACATAGATTATGAATTTAAAAAATGTAACTATTTACAGAATTGTAAGCAGCAGTTTCAATATACTAACATGTTTAAGCAGGTGCACAGGTTATTCTCTTGATTAGTAAAAAGAAATACCTTATTTATTCTTCAGGTTGTAACTAGTTGCAAATCTGACTGTCAAGTAGCCAAAAAGAAGTCTCTTCTCTTTTTCCAGAGAAGCAATATAAAAGCAAAAAGGAAAAAAAAAACAACCCATGACTAATAATAATAAAGTTAACTTTCTTTTTTGGTAGATTTAATCACAGCTAAATGTGGTAATTTTAAAATCGCATTTATTTCAGCCAGCTGCCCTTGTGATGGTGACCTGACATTTCTGAGGGGGGCTATCAAATATGATCCTGTTATTTGGTCGTCCACCTGTTCCAAAGCAGGGATAGATGGGTCCCTGTGCAGAAGTGAGATTGAGTTCCCGTGTCCTCTGGCTCAGCCATCTCTAACCTTGGATGCACCATGCTGTCTTTGTGCTCTGTGGGATTGCGTTCTTGCCAGACACATTCAGATGTGTTCATTGTGCTTCATAGCCTGGACCCTGGGGCCTGATTAAAGGGGTGTAAGAGTTGTATAGCTCATGTGTGTGATCTTTATGTGTGGTCTTTTCTTGCTATGCCGAGGAGTTAGCTGTCTCTGTAAGAATCAATCAATAACCATCCAGCATTGCTCAGTATGCTCTGGTTCAGTACACTGTGGACTTGAAATGCCTTTCCAAGTACAGCAGCCTTATGATGCAGTGTATAATGTTCCTTGATCATGTAGCCAAGTAAGTTAGAAAGATTGATTGTCTTGTCTTTTTGTGTTGCTATAGCTCTGGGCTGAGTGATGGGCAATTCCTGGCTCTCCTGGGCCAGCTTCACTCTCGCGGCCTTTCCTTGCCAACCTCTGTGCCAGTCTTTTGCTGCCTCCTCCAGCTTTTGCCACTGATGGGTCTGCCTGCATGATCAGTTCACAAGATCCTAAAAAGGCTTTGGCTTGGATCTGTCCCAGACATGGAGCTTTTTCAATCTGAGAAAGTTACTGCTGCATTGACTTCTACTGTCCCTCAGGGCTTTGTAACTGTGGCTCCTCGTCTTAGATGTGAGCAGGGTTTTTTTTCTATCTCTCAGTAAATGTGTCTCAGCAGAAGTGTGGACATAAGCATGCTTCCTTAGAGCTACCTTGCAGATGAACACAGTGCCCTGGACTGGAGATACACTCTGGGGGATTGTTAAGGGAAATTCAAAGGGGAGCATTTATGCCCGCTCAAGAACTGTCTACTCCTTCCCTCCTACATATACTTTGGGGAAAAATAAAGTGCCCATATTTTAACTAAGAATCAGGCTCAGTTGAGTTAAACCAGTATTTTAGGACATAGAATGCAAATGAACATATGGGTGATGCTGTACTATCAACATAGATGCAGTTTTCTTGGGCCATGTCCAGGTGACACCAGGAGTAAGAGCAAAGCAGCCAGGGCTTTGCCGCCCTTGGGAGAGCCAGGAGAAGGGTTGGTACCTGCAAGCCACCGTGGCAAACAGAGGCAGGGAGTTCTGGGAAGGAGTTGTGGGGCAGGGGTGGTCAGCACTTTCCAACCTTGCAGGAGCACTGGAAGCAAAACGCCCAGATGGTTGGGAAGTCTTCAGATACCTCAGGAAGGGAAGCTGCAGAAATCCCTCAGGAAGATGGATAAGCACTCTCCCAAATTAGTCAGCATCTAAATATAGTGGCTCAACCCTTGCTGAGTGACATGTAATCAGACCTCTACCTTAATTCTGTATTGTATTGTTATGCTGCCTTATCAAGAATAATCATCACATATGTGTGATTAATATACTGATAGCAACGCAGTGATATTATAATTTATTTTTTTTTCCCAGAGGCAACAGATACGGATATATGTGCTAGTGAAAATATCCTTTAAAGGCAGGCTTCAAACTTTCTCGAAAAATGAATCATCTTGAGAGGGGTCAAAAGATCACTATAAATATATCTGTTAGGAACTCTAGGATAGTTGCAGTTCACCGACTTGCTTTTCAGATGGGGATAGTTGTTCTTTCAGTTTCCTGTGTTTTAGGGGCACTTCAGTTTTTTTGGATTTTTTTGCCAAAAGGATTCAGTTTTTAGAAGTGTAATTCTTAAAAATGTGAAAGGTCCAGCTGAAAAAAAACAACCAACAACTAAATGACTCAATGATCACAAAAGCCACTCCAAAACATTGTCAGATATTCCCAGATTTATAAGATATGTCAAGTTGCTGTAATAGGAAAGAGTTTTTACAAGATTTCTGAGCTTAATATTTTTGTTTTTAGAAAAGTATCTTTTGAAGAACAGCAGCGTCTTCATATGAACAAAGGCCAGACAGGACCAATTAACTCCATTTCCATTTCCATAGAGAAGTGCATCGCAATATCCAGTTCACAAGCTGTCTTAGCTCCGTTATAAAAGCATCACTTGTTTTTGCCCCACTAGTCCTATCAGCAGGGGTTGCTCTAAGGTTAAATGCATTTGCAGAAAACTTTTGCTCATTTGCTACTTTTTTAACATCATCCTGTAGCTTTAATATCTTCTCTCCCAACCTGCTATTTTCCTCCTGCTGTGCTGAGCTGGAGCCAGACTCAACAGATAGGCTCTTGTAGTCTCTCCTTGTATGACAACATTTCCTTAATCTTCCCAAGAAACTACTTTCTCTGTCTGTTGAATTCACCTTTCATGGACACAGAATCACAGAATGTTAGGGATTGGAAGGGACCTCAAAAGAACATCTAGTCCAATCCCCCTGCCAGAGCAGGAATACCTAGATCAGGTCACACAGGAACGCATCCAGGTGGGTTTTGAACGTCTCCAGAGAAGGAGACTCCTCAACCTCTCTGGGCAGCCTGTTACAGTGCTCTGTAACCCTTGCTGTGAAGAAGTTCTTCCTCATATTTATGCGGAACCTCCTGTGTTCCAGCTTGTATCTGTTGCCCCTTGTCCTCTCATTGGATGTCACTGAGAAGAGCCTGGCTCTATCCTCATGACACTCACCCTTTACATATTTATAAACATTAATGAGGTCACCCCTCAGTCTCCTCCAAGCTAAAGAGACCCAGCTCCCTCAGCCTTTCCTCATAAGGGAGATGTTCCACTCCCTTCGTCATCTTTGTGGCTCTGTGCTGGACTCTCTCAAGCAGTTCCCTGTCCTTCTTGAACTGAGGGGCCCAGAACTGGACACAATACTCCAGATGTGGCCTCACCAAGGCAGAATAGAGGGGGAGGAGAACCTCTCTTGACCTACTAACCACACCCCTTCTAATACACCCCAGGATGCCACTGGCCTTCTTGGCCAGAAGGGCACATTGCTGGCTCATGGTCATCCTGCTGTCCACCAGGACCGCCAGGTCCCTTTCCCCTGTGCTGCTGTCCAACAGGTCAGTCCCCAACTTATACTGGCACATGGGGTTGTTCTTACCCAGATGCAAAACTCTTCACTTGCCCTTGTTATATTTCATTAAATTTCTCCCCTCCCAAGTCTCCAGCCTGTCTAGGTCTCTCTGAATGGCAGCACAGCCTTCTGGTGTGTCTGCCACCCCTCTCAGTTTTGTGTCATCAGCAAACTTGCTGACAGAGCACTCTATTCCCTCATCCAAATCATTGATGAATATATTGAATAGTACTGGTCCCAGTACCGACCCCTGAGGGACTCCACTAGATACAGGCCTCCAACTAGACTCTGTCCCATTGGCCACAACTCTCTGGCTTCTTTCCTTCATCCAGTTCACAATCCACCTCACTACCCGATCATCCAGACCACACTTCCTCAGTTTAGCTGCGAGGATGCTGTGGGAGACTGTGACAAACACTTTACTGAAATCAAGATAGACCACATCCACTGCTTTACCGGCACCTATCCACCGGGTTATATCCTCATAAAAGGCTATCAGGTTGGTCAAGCATGACTTTCCTGTGGTGAAACCATGTTGACTGCCCCTAATGACCCTCTTAGCCTTGATATGCCTAGAGTCAGCACCAAGGATAAGTTGTTCCATCACCTTTCCAGGGAGGGAGGTGAGGCTGACCGGTCTATAGTTACCCGTGTCCTCCTTCTTGCCCTTTTTGAAGACCAGAGTGACGTTTGCTTTCCTCCAGTCCTCAGGCACCTCTCCTGTTCCCCACAACTTAACAAAGATAATGGACAGTGGCCTAGCAATGACAACTGCCAGCTCCCTCAGCACCTGCGGGTGCATCCCATCAGGACCCATGGATTTATGGATGTTCAGGTTCCTTAACTGATCCCTAACCCAGTCCTCATCAACCAGGACAAACTCCTCCTCTATCCTGACACAGCTCAACTAGGGTTGAAGGCAGCCTGCCAGCCCAGGTTTCACCACAGCTGATATCCACTGTTCTTCTGATGTTTGAGCATCTGCAGAGCAGTTTTTAATTCCCTGAAAAGGTGCCCGCATGTATCCTAGGAAGACCTGGACTCAGTGCCTGTTCTCTTAGGAATGTCTCTTTCCATGCTGTATTCCAAAAGGCTTTTCATTTCAGAGGTGAAAGGCAGAGCAGGTAATTAACCCATGGGATTTACTTTTTCACAGCTACTGTCATTTCCCTCCCCATTTCCACCAGGGTAAAGTCTCACTGAGATGAGATTCCTTTGATGCAAAATGTGAATCCTCAGGAGGGGACACAACACACAGCTTTGAGGGATGCTTGGCTGAAGCAGGGAGAACTCTAGGACCCTGTATTTTATTTTTGTCTCTGACACTGATTTGATATTGAGCATCAGGCAGATCATTTCTTCCCTGTGTCCCTTCCAACCATATGTCTGTTTCATCTGTTTACACATTTATGGTCCTTGGGGCAATGGCCATATATTATAATGTATGGAATAAAGCCCAGCATTGTGCGGCTCAGATTCAGTGGCTCCAATTGCTGCTATTTTAAATACTAATAATCTCAATTCAACAGAAAAAATGTTTTTGAAGTAGGAATTCTCCTCCCATCCCCACGGCTGATTGCTCTGACGTTATCAGCGCACAATTCTAGTTTAGCTTTACCATTTCAGCCCAAAGCTGAACAACTGCATCATGGGAGCTCAGGGCTTTAAGAATAGCATCTTTCTTATTCACATCAGATCATTCAGCATGTAATCTTTTTATCTCCTGCTGCAATTGCTTCTTGTGGCGAGTCCAATCTTCTATTGCAGCATTATTTGAAG
Organism: Podargus strigoides; assembly: GCA_028020825.1. Lineage (NCBI taxonomy): Eukaryota > Metazoa > Chordata > Aves > Caprimulgiformes > Podargidae > Podargus > Podargus strigoides. The sequence goes on along the minus strand of CM051663.1, from coordinate 113,785,865 downwards.
TGATTAGCTCTGACAGATCCTTAAATTCTGACTCCCAAAGTTGATTTTTGGAGGTATCGAGCCACTGTGCTTCATGATACATTTGTCCCCAGATTATGATCAAAAAAATGGAACGATGATTGTTGTTTGTTTGAAGTTGAATCTTATTTCCCTTTAGGCATCTGAATAGGGCAGTTTTCTGGAGCTTGATATGCACAGAGGAAACACGAGATTAAGAGTTTGATAAAACCGAGAAACAATGCCTGGCAGGAGCCAAATACCTCTGAGTCTCCTTCTCAGTAGCAGCTTCTGCTTAGAACTGTCTGTAACAAAATTCCCAGTGAGGAATTTTCCAAAGAAACTTTTTTTTTTTTCTCCTTTTTTTTTTTTTTTTTTTTTAAATGAAACTGAATCTCACCCACTGAAACTGAGATTTTTTTTCAGGGATATACCATTTGGGATGAAACTGTCCCTGGGCGAGGTTAGTCATTGTTCAACACCTCACTGTGTATTTTTTATTGTTGTTGAAACGAAAGAGACAGTAGATTTTTATTGGTACAGGAACAGAAGAACACTTGAAATTGCAAAAACTGCTCAGGATGGGAAAATACGTTTATTATCCAGATTTAGTCTGAAATATATTTCCTATTGAAGAGAGCAGGAAGATTCCCATCTTAAAAAAATCACAGACTCTTCTGGCCTGTAGTAATGTTGTGCATCTATGTGGTCTTCTTACCCCAAAGAACTTGCAAATGTCTTTACAGCCCATACTTACTTCAAAGGCTTTAGACTAATTCTCTCTATATGCAGCAGGAATTAATTCAGGAAATTCACATCTGGTATGAAATGTGGCATCTGTTTAACAGCCTGCGGAAAGCTGTAGGGTTGGGAGTGAAAAAGAATATTTCAGCCCAAACTGCAATTAAAGTTTACCCAACTGGGATCTGGCTGGGACATGAGCAGTCTGGCTGCTGCTCTTTGAGAAGGTGTTTTTTTGTTTGCAAATGACCATAAATGGTCAGTAGCCTGGGTTTTGCCAGACCAGAATTTACAGGATCTTTTGATACCTGAATGTCAGTCTCCTATTAAGGACTTCATTACATTTCTGAGAGCACAAAATTGTACCGTTATGCCAAGTAACAGGAAAAGAAATATGTATTTTATGAGTAAGAGCTAGGCTAAAACTGGTCACTTCACTTGGCTGATACTGTGAGTGGAGGTCCAGGAAAAAGGTGAAACCCTAAAATAAAATGCCAGGGGTCATACAGAAAAAGACAACTTGTTTCTTTAAATGGGAAACAAGAATACTGATAAATCAATATGTATGCCTAACATTTTGGAAGTCATTCTATTTCCATCTTTTGGACTGCAAGAGGTGAGAGTAGTCTCTATTCTCATCCAGAATGGCTGATAGTTCCTTTTGCAAAGGATAGGACAAAAGGCTGCACTTTATTTCAGTTGTCCTTCTCTCTCTCACTGGTCGTGAAAGCCACCCTATTGGCAGCCCAGAAAAGTAAACTCTTCCACTTATCCACAAAAAAGCTACAGCTGCAATAGCAGAGAAGCAAGTTACTCAGCACCAGGAGAGGAAAACACTTAGACCAAGAGAAAAAGGTGCGGTTCATAATCCACTTGATCCATTCAATTCCATTGAAAATTGTACTGGGGGGCTGTGATGTTGGCATCTGTCCATTGGGTCAAGGATCCTCTTCATTTTACCTCTTTTTGTGTAGCTCAATGAAAAATCCAGCAGGCAGGAACCACTTGCATTTACTAATGACCAAGGCTGGGTTTGAATGAGTGGTTGGCAGAGGAAAGTAGCGGGACTCCCTAATTTCAGTCTTTTTGTAAGGACTCTCTTAAATCTGTAGTCTCTAGCATTGTTGAGGGTTTGATTATTACTCTTTTCTAAATGCAAAATTTCAGTTTAAATATGTCAATTTCTAGTGAGTATCTATAATGAGGGAAGAAACATATCAAGGAGGCCCATCAGTTTCAGGCAAATGGAAGATATTAGCAGCATCTGGGCCAGCATCAAGGTCCTTGGGCAGTGTTTCCCATCCACTGGACCAGTATGGTCTGACATGTGTGTAGTTTCAAATCCAGAGGCCACCTGCCTCTGGAAAGGTTGTCCTACACCCTGTCCCCAACCAGGTGTTCTAACACCTTCTCTTGCCTGGACACTCATAGTCCTCTGCCCCCAGAGTGACCCAGAGCACAGGACTAGGTTATGGAAAAAAATAAATTCTTAGTTCTCCATCACTTTTGGCCTCTAAACCAGTATACGGAAGGATCAGGTGAGCCCCAGTCCCATAGGAAGGAAGGTAGGGGAGATGATAGCTGTCAGTAGAGAGAAACATAGAAACATCCCTTACAACATGGTATCCTCAGATGGTACTTGAGAAACGTCAGATTGTGACCAGGGAAGTGACTGCAAAACCCCTTCTTGCCTAATCTCCTCCCACTCACCATTCTCTTGCTGTAGGAGCTGGAAAACACACACCCACAGATGGAATAAGCAGAACTAAGTGATGCATTTCTAATGGATTAATTGTTACTGGATTGTGAACAAAAACCTCCATGGTGAGACACAGCATAGGATGTCCTTGGAGCCCTTTCAGAAAGGAAAGGTGGTCCTTGGGTTTTAAAAGCTTGTGAAACTGCTCTGAGGGCGTTTCTGTTTGAGTTTAGCTTTAGTGGGTCTACACAGTAAGTGGGGGAGAGGCATTTCTTTGTTACCCTGAGTGAAGTGAGATTGTCAAGGAGATGCATGGGCAGGAGGAACGGAAAGTATGACGTCAAGAGCTTGAGTCCAGAACAGTCAGTTAGTCTGAGGCTGACAGAAAAATCGTCCAGTCTGTCATTGGAAAAGGGCTTAATACTCAGTGATAACAGCAGTGACAGAAATATCTCAGTATGGCAGGGAGGGGACATCACAAAGCCACGTAGAATAGCTTGAAGTCATGTATGGTAGCCTGAGGGGGAAGGTATGTGTGAAGGACAATAGAAGTCTTGTGTGAAGATGGGAAGTGGGCCTTGAATGTCTGTCCTTCATACACACTAAGGTCCTGGATAGAAGTGTTTGGGTGGAATCAAACCCCTTGTACAGTGTGCTTTTGTACCTGTGATCACTTGTCCTCCCCCAAAGCTGTACATCCCAGAGACCCCTGTGTTCCTTAGCAACCTGGTCCCATCCTCTTCTGAAACCACAGCCCAGCCCATCCACAAGCCCTTGTCCTTCCCATGCTAGAGCCCAGTTCAGCTCAGTAGCTTAGCAGCACGCTAGCCATTTTTATTTTTTGGTTAAGCTAATTTTCTGCCAACTTAGTAAGTCAAATCAGCAAACCAAGGAGTCCAATGTGTGCCAGAAGTATATGTGACAGTCTACAGGGGGGCATCACTTTCCTCTGTCAGCAAAAGGGATTCCCTGGATCCACTGCATCGCAGTGCTGGGCTTGTGTGCCTGCAGCTGCTGTCATGGCAGAAAGTCCTTTCATGAATTTAAACTAAGGGATTAGCCCAGGGAGTCAGCTAGCCTAGAGTGCAGCATTGTTTTATTTAGAATAAAACTTTTCTACCTTTTTCACCAGCTCTGTGGACTTTGTTTACAAATACATTGCTCAGGTGTTTAATTTTAACTTTGACATATTTCTATCATTTTGGGGGTTTTTAAGTCTTTTCTCTTGTGGCATCCCCTCCTTGTGAACACAGACTGCAGTGCTATTTAATCCTTATTCAGTTATATATTTCCAAGCAATTGCAGGTAAGGTTGGGGTCTACACTGTCCCCTTCACCTACTGTGGTGATGGTGTTCTGTGATCACCCTAAGCCAAGGAATCTGGCCGAGTGCTGCTTCCTCAGCCTTGTACAACACCAGCTTCTGCCCACTCTGGCTCCTTGTTCCAGCTGGTGCTTGTGGGAGACTCCTAATAGTACTTTCCCTACCTGCATGTGAGGCACCATGCAAGCAGGGCAGAACTGCACTTAAATACTTGTAGGATGAGGTGGCAACTGAGTGAAGGTGTGGAGACTCTCCAGAGTAGCACAGCATTGGATTTTTGTGCTTCCAGCTGTTATTTTGACAGGAAGCTATTTTTGTGGATTAAAAGCTAGCGGATATTGCCTGGGGAGCCTAGAACAGAGGCTTGACCATGGTGTGGCCATGCTGAGGCCCTCACTGCACAGTCATTCTTCCTTTCTGAGCATATCCGAGAGCTCTCTGTTTACCTGTTTTGTTGCTTTCACTGGAAAAACATTCATATAATGAAAAGTGACCTGTGAGAAACAGGGAAATAATGGTATTTAGGACATAACCAAAGCCAGAGAGAGCTACTGGAGCAATGGCACCATTGGGGTTTTAAAGATTTTGTTCTCATGTTGAACTGAGAAGTATGCTGTGGATTTACTGGCAGAGGAGACTGCATGAGAATAACTTACTGTACGTGGTGAGAGATGCTCGTTTGGCTGTGCAGCAATGCTGATTTGCTCTAGCAAGGATCTACCCTATTATTCCTCCATGCAGAGTAGAAGCTAGAGTTACAATAACTCTCTCCAATTAACCCATGAGGGATGAGTACAACTTTTTCCCCCTCCTTTCCATAAATGTCCCTATCTTGCTTACCCAGAGCTCTCAAGCATCCTCCTGTGCAACACTTGAGGGATCATGCTATGTGATGAGAGACCTGTCCAGCACATCAGGGAGGATGGTGAAGGGGCTGCAGCAGGAAGCAGCAGCCATGGAGGCTGGTGTACTCCCTGTGGCAGAGCGATACTGTAGTGCCTCTCCCAACCAGGCACCGTGAACCAGAAGACACTCAGGATGTCTCGCTCCATCTGGCACAAGGGGGCTATGGTGAAGAAGAGAGATAGAGTATTATGTCCTGCTCACAAGACATGGGATACCTGGCTGCAGCAAAGGAAAGTGAGGTAATTGGGAGTTTTCCATTTTAATTACTGGGCTCTGGTTTTCTGCCTCTCTCCACTTCTGCTTGCACAAGTCCGAAGTTGCCAGACTTCCTTTATTCCTGGATATCTTCTGTATGCTTGAGGAATACTTAAAATATGTGAGCCTCCCCCAGCCCTGTGGGTGAGTCCTCTTTCCCATGGATAAGTCTCTTCTGCTTAAATATCACAGAACAACACAGGCATGAAGAGAAACAGATCTACAGTCGTTTACCATGGAAGCCAGTCCAATGTTTAAATAATAGGAGGAAGGACAGGTCCCCATGGGCCCAGAGGATCTGCCTAGTTCTAACCGCTGCAACATCCCAGTGCTGCATAGCCCCATCAGACACTCCCATCCCCAGCCAGCACAGAGGGATGAGCAGCCAGAAAAAGGCAAGAGGGGAAAACTGACTGCTAATTTTTTAAGATGCTGTTTCCTGGAACTTTTTCCTAGATTTTTTGATCTTTGTGTTTTAGCATGATCCTGACCCAGCTTTCCTTTACTGCCTGCAGAGGCACTCCCTGTTGTCCTCCACAGGTCTGCTCTGCTGCGTGCCATGTGTCTGGCACTGCCACCATGCTGCAGAAGGCTGGCCCATGCCCCAGGCTCTGAAAAAGCCCGGCCAGTGTCTGCACACAGAGGTTTTACCTTGAAGAAGCACAGTGTTATCCAAGGCAGGGTGGATTTGGAAGGCACCATCTGTGCTTCCAGTGTGTTGTTCACCCGGCACTGTGCAGAGGGCTCAGCACTTCTTGTTGCCCACTCCAGGATGTGTCTGGGCAATGGGGGGCTTGGTTTCTGCAGCCAGCGTAAGGATAGGGATGCAAACAGACCCCTGCTTATTGCAAGTGGGGATGAGAGCTCAAAGTCTTGAGACTGGCAGGCTATCGGGCAACTAATTTATGTGTCAGCTTTGCCCCTTACTTGCAAAGCACCCCTGAACCTGCAGTTGGGAATTTGCTCTCTCCCCGTTCCTGTTTGGGCCAGTTCACATAAACATATATTGCTCAGCTGGCTGAGCTTAACCCACTGTGTGACCACCTTAATAGGCTCTGAGTCTGCTTTAAATCAATTTTGCTGCATTCAGTTCCTTACTGAGCTGGGATGAATTAATGCAGCTTTACTGTCACCAGAGAATACCCTCGTGGTTTATTCTGGCTGTTCCAGTTAACTCTCTCTCTGTTTCCCCTCGGTTGTTTTCCTGGCACCTTCTGCACTCCAGGTTTTCCTCCCACTTCTTGTGTCCTTATTGCGACACCTCATTTGCTGAAGTTAAGCATCCCCAGTGAGGACAGTGGCCAGGACCCGTAGCAGCTGTGCCCCTGCTCAACCATCCACACCCCTGCCCCTCCATTCCTTCCTCACACAGCGAGTGTCTTCTTCTCGCCTCTGACCCCCAGGACAACTAGATCGTCTGGAAAATTCTTTGACAAGCACTAAATGGAACTACTTGCAAAACTGGGTCAAAATCAGCAAATAATTTTGGCTGGAAAAGAAAAAGTGTGAAAAGAAGGAGGAATTTTTAAAATGCCATGCAATATCACTGAGACATGTGAGAAATTGGACGTTTCATTTTGAAAAATCCTAAATTGCACCAAAGTTTTTCAGAGTGACTTCAGACTTTCAAACAGCATTCCAACCACTGAATTTCAAACAGTGGTTTTTGATTGAATAGTTGCCTAGCAGTTTTGTTTAAAAAAAAAAAAAAAAAGAAAAAGTAAGATCTGCAGACGATTCACAAGACAACAGCAAAGTATTTTCTCCTGGCCTGAGCCAAAAGGCTTCAGGATGATCTGAAACACTGATTTTCTTGGGTTTACTTTTTTTTTTCTGTTGAGAAAAATATATGTAAAACTTTCTCCTTCAGTTTGACTCAAACAATCCCTTCTACCTCTCCTCCCTAATGCTGTGAAAAGTCAGTATTTACCCCACTGAAAAGACACACTAAGTAGGATTCTCTTTCACCCAGTCCCAGTCAGGGACTTGATTTCCACCATTTTAAACAGAATTTCTAACAGCCTCTTTCACCTTTGGCTACAGGGTCAGCTGCTTGAGAGAGATTGGCTTTGCTAGGCTAACCGTAGCCTTTGCGAATCCACTCAGTAGGCATACTTAGAGTTTAATTATAACATGAAGAGATTTGAAGTTAATGTAATGCACTTCTTAATACAGTCAAGCATAGAGGTAACAGTTTCAGCACGTGGTGCCTCACTCAGAACAAAGCAGGTGACCCACTCCATTGCAGTTTAAAATTAAAATGGAAATTAACTTCCCCGTTCATACATCGTGACATTCTCACCTTAAAAAAGCTGAGGCCAGCAAGAAAAAAATACAATGTATTTTTAATTTTTATTTCCGTTATGTTGTAGGTTAGTTTTCATGGAAATTCTGAGAAAGCACTTGGGAGAGAGCCCAGAAAAAGAAGAAGGGAAAAAAGGACACATTTTGTGTGGTTTATGGGAACGTGAAAGAGAAAACTTTGTGAATTATTTCTGAAGCGAGGTGCCAATTCCTTCAGCCAGGAGCAGTCCTAGCATCCTCCTGGCATCCCAAGGATTCAGGGTTCCAACAGGGACCTGCTGCATGGACCGTGTGCCTGACCTGTCTTGTCCAAGGACATCCTTGCTCAAAACAAGCCTGCCAAAGCCTGGCCAGCAGCACACACAGCCACAGCCAGAGCAGCACAGCTGGGCTGCCTGTGTCCCCAGCCGGTGCCTGCCTGCCACAGGGTTTGCAGGCTGTGCTCAGCTCTGCTCTGCTCTGCCCTGCTCCATCGCAGGTATGATTTGTACTAGCCCATCTGCAGCTGTTTCTGTTACACCAGGGATTGTAGCATGGGCTTGTCTTCAACACACGAAGATGTCAAAAGAAAATGTGACTTAAAAGGCTAGAAATGTCACCCCACAAAGCCAGGAGACTGACTGCAGGATGTGAGTGCGGCTGAGAGCCGCAATGTCTGATCCTGTGAACGATTTGTGGCATTTTTTCCTCTAGCATCTCTTTGGTTTCTCATCAGCGCCACTTGCTAATTAGCATGCTTATTGTGGGTTGCTTGCTTCTTTTGAAATGTGCTAAGACACGCAGTTCTGGAAAACGTACACTGATAAAATTGCAACACCTGTAATAATCTTCAGTAATAGCTACAACCTGGGTCCTGTGGCCGCGAGACACACTATCATGTCACATCCTCTGCTTATCAGCAGACAGACCCAGCTGCCTCACAAAGCACCTTCTCCACAACCAAGCTGTAGCACCTGGCCCTCCACAGCAAGAGTGCTCATCCCAACCAGGCTGCAAGAGTGTTTCCACCCCACGCTCAGCAGCCTGTCTTTTGCTACAGGTGACTATTGAGTACAGCTGCCAAAAATCACCAGGGAATCCACAGACTCCATAGTTAAAAGCATTTCACTGCCTTCCTTGTAATTTTGTAATTTCCTTTTCATTTCTAAGTCTGCTGTTCTTGCAGGACTTAGTCAAGACCCGCCCCAACTTTCTCACTGGCACACGTCTGGCACACACTGCCAAAATCAAATGTGGACGCTGTGAAACCTGGATCACTGCCTGTCTCCTGAAGCAGACAGCAAACTTGAGGGCACAGGCAGTATGAAGCAGAGAAGCCACTGCTGGAGAAACCAAATGTGTTTAATCAGCACCTGTATCCCTGCCAGATAAGGAGGACACCAGTTTGCAAGTTCTTCCACTTTCTTCCGACCTACGCGTCAGCCCCTGCATCCTCGCTCAGATCACACAGCATCTGCATGATCTGAATCATACAGTCACGGTTTACTCATTGTCACATGGCTTGAGCAAACCCATGTTTGTCACTTGACGTATCTGCAGCTTAACCCGGGACAGGGAGAGACCGCCATGTTAGGCAGCAGCTGGAAGCTCCTTCTCCTGAGACTCTCATGGGACGTGGGGACCTGAAGAAGCTGATCAGGCCTCCAGGCAACTCTGTACCCAAGAGTGCACCAGCCTCATCAGCACAAAACCAAGTGTCCTCAAAAAAGCTTGATCGCCACAGAGAAGAGGAACAGGACAGCTGACCCCATAGAGCAAAATGCCTTTTTCCACCTTTGAGATGGGCAGCAATGCTTTCTGATCAGTCTAGAAAAAGGAGCTCCATCTTTACCTTAAAAGAGTGTCCAGTCTGCCTGCTCACCCCTGGAAATGTACCCCTAAACCCTCTCTGCTCCTCTAGCTGTATCCCAGCTGCAGTGATACCTGGGGTTTGGGCTCTCGGGCGGATTCCTGTCATTGGTGCCTTGTCTCCTCACTGATTTTAAAATATCTATATGCCCCATTATTCTTTGCTAGGTGCAGCTTTCTGTGACCCAATGGAGTGGCTGCAGTGTGATGAAAAATTGCACAGCTCAGGCCACGTGTTATGGTGTGGCAAAAGCGTGGGATGGGGGAGGAGGTGAGGTGGGAGTCGAACGCTTGGGATTTGCAGGTGCCCACCCATGAAACACAGTGACCTAGAAAGGGATGGCAAGATTTCTTCATCACCCCTGAGCTAACATCTGCACCTCTGGGCTTGCCTTGCTCATGTGTGAATCACCCCATGATGATTCCTTGCATTCCCCTTCATGCTCTGTGCCAGTTTCTCACCTGTTCGCAGGAGCAAGTGAAGGTGTCAGTCTGAGTTGTCGCTCTCCAATGACCCTGTACAACACCTCCGCCACTGCAGCATCCTTGCTAACCCTCGTGCAGCCTTTGTCTTACAGGCACACAATCATGAGGGCCGAAGGCAGGGTGTTTCCATCAGAGAGTGGCATGGTCTCTCTGCTCACCAGGGTCAGTCACCATGTCAGAGGGAGGAGAGGGGACAGTGAGGGGCAGAGACAGGAAGGGAAGCTCCCCACTGCATGGAGTAGGGAGTAGGCTTGGAGGGTGGTGGACCACACCATACACCTCTCTCTTGAGTTTGAAGCCATGTGGCAGCAGATGCTCTGCAGGACCTGGGAGACCCTGGTCTCAAAGAGGCAAGAGGGTCCAAAGAGGTGGTTGGAGGTCCCTTGAACCTGCAGCCCAGAGAGATGGGGCTGAGCTGGGGACTTGCTGCCTCTCTTTGACAGTTCCCCACCACTGTCCTTAGTCCTGCTGGACACCAGTCCAAACCTCAACACCTGGTCTTTGACCAAGTATAATATCTATCCTTTCAGCAAAAAGCATTTTGGAACATGTGTGTTTAAGCACCTGGCTAAAACTGGCTCAAGAAAGGCCCGCATCATGTCACCGGTCCTCTTGATTTAAGTATATATATGCTGTGCATATATGTAATGACCCAAAGTCACTCAGATTCACCAAAATAAACAGAGACCGTAGACATTTGACAGCTGTTTCTGCAGATGGTGTAACTAAATTTTATTATTCTTTCATGTTTGACTTCAACAGAGAAATGTGATTTAATTGCACCAGTATTTGCAAGGCAGCTTTAACTCATTTTATAAAACAAGCAGTGTAAAATTCCTTTACCTAAATTACATGTGTAGATTAATTTTGATTCTTCATCTCTATTTCTATTCAATTGCTTGTTCCCTTCTTCCTTTCTCCTCTCATGTTGTCTTAAAATGTATTTTTCTGTTGTTCCCCATACTTCTCGCTCCCTCCTTCCCTCCCTCTTTTTTTTTTTCTTTAGTTCATTGAAATAAATTAAAAAGAACGGTGGATTATTATTTTTTTTTTAAATCTAGCTGTCCTAAGGAAGTAAGACATAAGACAACACTGTCTGGCCATCAGTCTCCATAGTTTCTACAGTGAAAGTCACAAACATAACAACTTCTTACAAATTGTGTGCAAACCAATGATGGAGTGAAGATATCCAAGCTTGGAATTGCTGAGGGAAAGGCCATAGTGTGCACTTAACAGTTATTTTTCCAGTTTGGTATGCTGTCAAGCCAAACTGCAAATGGATTTTAGCCAGATGATCACTGTCTGTGCTGTTTAGGCTTTGAGTGGATATAGAGACAAGGACAGCGGGTACAAATTTATAGGAACTCACATTGCATTCTTTCTGTTGTTCATGGTGCAACTTGCTTTCTAAATTTCCTAGAAGACGTTTTATTAAAGTAAAAATAAACAAAATCCCTACATACGTCTGGTTTATGGTGGAAAAAAAAAATAAATGTTAGCACTGAGAAAGGGAAAACACAGGAATGAAAGAACATAGAGAAAAAGATTTTGGGACTAAATGCTGGCTCAGAATTGTGAACAAAGAAACTGTTTCCTGCTGTTTCATTCCTGTTTTGTCCAAAGAAAGAGGGTTTTGTGTACCTTCTTTGTAAATGAAGCAGGGCTGCAGCAAGGAAATACAGGACTCCATTATTAGCTCTTTTCTCCTAAATGAAACAGTCCGCAGAACGTTTAAAATTGGCTAACCATGCAAGTCAAAAAGGGATGACAGCTTTGTGAAGTGAACCAAAATGATCCCGACATTGCACAGACCTGGTGTATGTGCATTATCTTAACGCTCCACTTCTGTGTATTTTATATGTGTTGTCACGTCAGAGCTCTGAGAAGGCTGGAGCTGAGTTTCCATTCCCCTGGAAACACTTAACCCTCACAAGACCGACAGCCTTGCTCACTTGAACTGAAACATCCTCCCACCCTCTTGAGCTTCCCCCATGGCCACAGTATTCCCCCATCCTGAGTTACAGCTTCTGAACTCTCCTGTTTTCCAGTGGTATCCCAACTGCAGTACTTAATGCTTCAAAGTGTTAAACTGGGATCTAGGAAATTCCCAATTGTACCTTGAACTGTGAAATGTTAATGGCTGAGAAACTTAAGGTTCATTGACTTTCCCTCCTGATTTTGAAATTTCAAAGTATGTTGGTAGTTTTTGTCAGATTTGTGTCTCCTAACAAAAAAAAAAAAATCTTTTTTTTTTTTTCCCCCTTTTTTTTTTTTTCTTAATTGAAATTAAGATGATCATCTAGCTCATGGTTTCTGGTGTCTGAGGTTTAGAAAAGCAGCATTCCAGATCTTAGATAAAGATTTTGATAAAGATTGAATCGTACTGGCATCTGCTTCAGTACATTTGCTCTGAGATATCTGGTCTTGTCTTCCTTAGTTGCCAAAGAACTTTCTTGACTCCCAGCGTGGGGCTTTCTACCCTCATTGTAGTGAAGAGGATTTCTGATGCCAAGAAAGGATCAAGGGACTTGAACATCTCTCCTATGAAGATAGACTGAGAGAACTGGGGTTGTTTAGTCTTGAAAAAAGAAGGCTGAGAGGGGATCTTATTAATGTCTATAAATATCCAAGGAGTGGGGTTCAAGAGGATGATGCCAGTCTCTTCACAGTGGTGCCCAGTGATAGGACAAGGAATAATGAGTGCAAGCTGGAACATAGGAAGTTCCACCTCAACATGAGGAAAAGTTACTTTACTGTGAGGGTGACAGAGCACTGGAACAGGCTGCCCAGAGAGGTTGTGGGGTCTCCTTCTCTGGAGACACTCAAAACCTGCCTGGACATGTTCCTGTGTGGCCTACTCTAGATGATTCTGCTTTGGCAGGGGGGTTGGACTAGATGATCTTTTGAGATCCCTTCCAATCCCTAACATTCTGTGATTCTATGATTCTATGAGCGCATCACGATTCTAAAAAGGAGTCAGAGATTATTTTGCTTTCCCAGTAGTCTCAATAACTTTACCCAAATTTGCAGCTCCAAAATGCCATTATCCCCATTTCTCAGATTTCAGATGTCCTTTGCCTGATAGATGCACTGGACACTGTCTGGCGACTTAAGTGTTAAGAAAATTTCCCTTATTGAATTATGTTTTCATTCTGTCTCTACCATTTCCCATCCCACACCCCCTCAGGATTTTATAACCTCCATGCTCTATTTCGGCTAGTGATGTCAGAGGCAGAGCAGTTACCATGGAGAAGAAGGGGACAGACTCCACTGAGACGGACACAAACATAGCCTAAATCTACAGCAAACCTGTGATTCATCGGCCAAACTGCGTGTCATCATTAATGGCCTGCAAAAGGGGTCATCGGTGATTTTTCATTTTAATGTATGCGGTGGTGGAGAAGTTTATTAAAAACTTCATGAAAGCCTGGCTAAAGCTTACATCTGAAGAAGCCACAACACATGTTATTAATGAATAAGTGGAACAATATCAGGCATCATTTCAAGAATGGTTACAAGAACGTGGCTATAGAAACCAAGCTAGGGGGCTGGAGCTTTTCAGTGAAAGCAAACACAATTACTCATTGCATACTGGGACCAATGTTGCAGTGATGCACAGATAATGCAAGGAGCTCCTTAAATGATGAGTAGAGAGCAAACCCAGTGGCACCGGATTGTATAAAGGGCATCTCCCTGAGGATGCACTGATGCATTTCAAAATACTTCTGCTTTGCTTTCTGTTGTTTTGTTCATTCCTAATATTTGATTTAGTCCTTTTATTTTGCTTGTTATTTGAAACATTTCACTCCTGCATAATCCTCTTTTCTCAACAGCTGTTTAAAATTCTCCTCTTCCATCACTCTAGGAACATTTTCAGAAGGCAAAATCTCCACAGTAGCCTTCGCCTGTGTGCGTGGCTAAACTCAGTACCAGGCAAGGCTGTAGGAACATCATTTGGCTCCAGAACACTGTGACATTCCATGTATTCACTGGCCTAATAAGTGTTTAAGATCACTGGAAAATACTATATGCTACCTGGATTTTGGAAAAGCAGTTCAGGAACATCAAGAAACCCTTTTTTTGGTCATAGAATTTAGCACTGAGGTGCTCTGTAAAACTGTTCTATGAAAATAACTTTGCACGTTATTTCTTAGGAATAAGAAATATTTCATCTTATAAATAATAATAACAGAGTTCAGAGCTATTTGTTTTCTCTCTTTCCTTGATGGCTGGGAGGCTTTTTTGCTTATCATTAAGCTGCTGGGAATATTTCTCTCTCTAGCAATAAAGAGTCTAAGCTGAAACACCAAATTCAGCTCACAGACCAACACATGCAGAACTCCATCCAGTTCACTCTCCTATAATTTTACAATGTTTTGAAGACTATCAAGTATAAAAAAGTCATTAAAATGGTGGCAATAAACACTCTCTGAATCCTGGCCAAAACATGCTCATTCTTTTAGTGGAACTTCTTGCCAAGGTGTTGCAGTAGCTATAACTGGGTTCTCCAGTGATTGTTAAACATCGTCACCTAGAAGCATCTCTCAGCTCAGAAATTCCCATAACCACTGATTTTTGGAAGGGTTCTCCTGAGGCAAGACCACTCAAGACTTACTCTGCATGCTGTACTCTTCCTTATGCATGCAAAATGGTCTGGTGGAAGAGGCAAAGGAAAGTTGGATCTCAGGTTTGCACCACCAGGGCTATTTTTACCTTACGTTTGCATCACCTCTGCTGACATGAATCACAAGAACCTACTTTGGAAACCCTGACTCTTGTTTCTGTCACAGCAATGGATGTGCAGAGGGAGAAGTCTGGGTCCTCTAGCAGGTGTCTTTTTCATCTAGCAGCTCACTCTGTGAGTGCAACTGCTCTTTAACAGTTTATGCAGTTGTAATTGTTGTCACACCTTCAGGATCTAGGATCCCAGAGAGCACTCTTCTGTGAATACAACTGTGCAGAGATCAGGAGCAGCACTGTTCCTGGAGACAGAGCAAACACAATGCACCAGGAAAAATGGGCTGAGAACCACTGTCTGGAGGCTGCTACACCACCATCATTAATCTTCTGAATGTTTTTAGTTTCATAGAATCCTAGAATGGTTTGGGTTGAAAGGGATCTTGAAGATCATCAAGTTCCAACCCCTTTGCCACAGGCAGGGACACCTTCCACTAGACCAGGTTGCTCAAAGCCCCTTCCAGCCTGGCTTTGAACACTTCCAGGGGGCATCCACAACTTCTGTGGGCAACCTGTTCCAGTGTCTCACCACCCTCACAGTCAAGAATTTCTTCCTAATATCTAATCTAAACCTACTCTCTTTCAGCTTAAAACCATTACCCCTCATCCTATCTATGCCCTTGTAAAAAGTCCTTCTCCAGCTTTCTTGTAGGCTCCTTCAGGTACTGAAAGGTGCTATGAGGTCTCCCCAGAGCCTTCTTTTCTCCAGGCCAAACAATCCCAGCTCCCTCAGCCTGTCCTCATAGGAGAGGTGCTCCAGCCCTGTTATAATTTTTGTGTCCCTCCTCTGGACTCGCTCCAACAGGTCCATGTTCTTCTTACGTTGGGTGCCCCAGAGCTGAACACAGTACTCCAGGTGGGGTCTACCCCAGGTGGAGTAGAGGGGCAGTATCATCTCCCTTGACCTGCTGGCCATGTTTCTTTTGATGCAACCCAGGACACAACTGGCTTTCTGGGCTGCAAGCACACTCTGATGGCTCATGTTGAGCTTCTTAGCAACCAACATCCCCAAGTCCTTCTCCTCAGGGCTGCTCTTAATCCATTCTCTGTCCAGCCTGTACTTGTGCTTGGGATTCACATGACCCAGGTTTAGGACCTTGCACTGGGCCTTGTTGAACTTCATGCAGTTTGTACGGGCTCACTTCTCAAGCCTGTCAAGGTCCCTCTGGATAACTTCATTTAACAGTCAATACCAGCATCTTTTTACATCTTTGAGATTTATATTTGAGAACCTTCATTTACAGGGCCAGTTGTGTTGGTGATCATCCGTCTGCTAAATTCGGCTTTTCTGCAACGTGGTAACACTACTCTTTTCCCTAAAGGTCCCAATCCCTCTCAACTGGACTTGGTCTCCACCATGAAACAGAGAGGCCTGCTCAGGCAAGAAAGAAGAGCAGTATCATTCAGAAACACAACCCATCCTGCTAGGGAAGGGAAAGAAATAAAAAATAAGAATAATAGAAGACTCCCAATTGTGCTGCAGTGCAAAAGAATATCTTGTTCTTTTTGACATCCATGTGGGAAGCTTAAAATGGGTTTTTGACTCTGAAGTCAAACAACGCCCTGTATAACAAATTCACGGAATGGGGGATCCTGCCACAAATCTGCAGTTCAAAGAGAAGAAGAAATACATCTCTTTTCTTCCCCATTTATTTCCTTTCCTGACACCCCACCTCCCAGCTAAGGGAGCACTCCTGCAGAGTGCTTTTCATTAAGCAAATCCCATTTATTTGATGGCTGGAACTCAGGGAAGCAGGAGTAAACATTCCCCATGAAGCAGCAGTGTAAATTTATTTAAGGATGGGAGTTTGTAATGACCAAACCACATCTTGTACTCAAAAACCACTTAAATAATCAGACTGAGAGTGCCCAGAGACTGTAGGGGAGCTGGTTTTGAAAGAAGAAATGTTTTGTTCTGTTATCTAGGCTCTCCCAGGAAGGTCCTGCTGAGATGATGTTGTTACCAAAGGGTGTCCTAAGTGGGTACTCATGGAATGACCCTCTGTGCAAACTGAGAGAGACCTGGGACATGGCATGGCAAAACACTGTTATGGAAAGCCATCTGACTTTTCCTTTAAAGTGTTTAGAGATGATCTGTTTTCTTCCTTCCAAGATGAATAGCCATCTTCACCAATTTTCCTTCCTGGCTTTGGTGAAAAATATAGTATTGAAAGTTAAAAAGGGATTTATTTTAATCTTCTGAAATCCCAACATTTTTCTTTATGACAAATATTAGGAATGTGAAGGTTTATAAAAAAAACCCTAAACAACAAACCCAAAATTTTTTATTTCACTGAAATTTTTCATTTGCTGACCAGGTTTGCCTACCAACAATGCAAAGATCCTTGTCCTCCATCCCATTTCTGCTGAAATCCACCCTCCTCAGGGTTAGACATCATTGGTTGAAAGCTCTCAGAGGAACGGTTCCCAAGACAATAGATTCATGGTTGCCTTGAAACTAATCATCTGACAGTGGCCATTACTGCATGTCACAGCCTACACACTCGCCACAAATTGGCTCTGGCAATTCAAGTATGACCGACCTTTTTTTAAATCATTTATTTTAGTATACCTGTCATTGCTTATTCCACTCTGCTGTACTCCAGGTCTGTCCTGATGGCTTCAGTACTCAGAGATAACACTTCCCTCCTCCTTTCTGATTTCAGATGTTCCTGGGTGTTAACTTAATCAACATGCTTGTGTCTCTTTCTGCTGTGTTCTGTACATTCCTCTGGACATGGGAGCTATGTTACCACTGCCTCTGCACAGCAATAGTGCCTTTGGGCTTGGGGATGGGTGCAAACTGTTTCCAGGAGGAGATGCTGGCCCTCTTCTCTTTCGGGATGCGAGCTCAATTGAGGAAACTGAGAAATTGAGGGAATTGAGTTGATGGAAAACCCGTTTCACCCTTGCATCTCACACTGGTTGTTAGCAAATGGTCACACATGAAGCCCAGATCAGTGCAGGGCCAAACTAGAGGCTCTCAGGGATGCACACAAGAAGTAGGAATGCAGCCCTGGCTTTCCTGGGGCCCAAAAAAGGCTCTGTCCTGGTTACAAGGAGCTGGGCTGTATCTAGTCCTGCTACCTCAGGGGTATTGCGGCATGCTTTGCTGGAGGACAAAAAGCTTTTAGGTGGAGAGCAAATGTGCAGGAGGAGCCCTTATCTCCTGGTAACTAATGTCCTGTGTTTAAGGACTAGAGGTCCATTTGATGCAGAGGAAGCCAGGGAAGAAGCATGCTGTTAAATGGCAGGGTGTGCCTATCTTGGCACATGCTGGCACTTCTTCCAATTTGGCCAAGTGTGCGGGCGGCTAACAGCTGGCATCTGTTTACCATGAGTGTGCAGCAACACTTTTTGTAGTGCTTGCAAGCCGTGTTTGGCCCCAGCCCAGTCTTGCTCACTGCTGCTCTGTCACTGCTCATGTCTCCTGCGTTTCCCTCCCCACCAGGGCACCAAGCCCTACCAGCTACCTCCTGTGACCCAGAGCTCCAAAGCTGTCTGCCTGCACTGGCCCTTTGTCTTGCTGTCAGTCCTAGGGACTACTGCGACAACATCAGCATAGGTGTATGTAGCCCAGTGGTACACACCAATGACCCCTGCCTTGGTCTGCTGGACCTGCCTCAGCCCCCATCGAGAACCTGCACCGGCTGCAGAGTCCCTGGTCCCTCCCTAAGCACCTCCTTTCTCCAGCCTCACTGGGGTCTCCTCTGCTTCCCCCCACAACAACCCCACTCTTGCCCCCTTAGCTACCGTGTATTCCTCTGCCATCTCTGCAATGTCCCTTGATGTTCCCTATTCTTCTTCCTTGACATAGGTTCCCCATGACCTTTCTTGTATTTCCTTCTGCATAATCTGTGGCAACTACTAGCACCAAACACCTAATCTCCCTTATTTGCCCTTTCTCCTTCTTTCTGGCACTGTCAGCAATGTCACCTTTCCCTCTGTCCCATAGATGCCAAAATCCATTGTGACATTTAGCTTCCTCTTCCCTCTCCTCCTTCCCTGATTTAATAATTCCTGCTGTTTCAGATCAACAGCAGTTTCAGGGTGGCAGCAGCCTGTGGACTGATCTGGCCCTGGGACTGGAACTGGTTCTGCACATCTGTACACACACTATCAACAGAGGTTTGTGCCAGCTGCTGAGACCAGAAAGCAGGGATTCATTCAGCCATGAGCCCCTTTTTAAAAAAAAATAAAAAAATAAAGGATAGTGAGAAATTGTGACCATTTTCCTATTTTGGGATGTGGGAAATCACAATTCTCCCTGGTTATTTATGCTGGTAGTGTTCTTGACTGGCAGTTTTCGGGTCTTTTGGGTCTTTGCTGCTTCCTTTGGCTGAGGGGCATGGTTGTTTATGGCTTACAGATGAGTGCATACACGGACGCACACACAAACTCTTGCGCATGTCAAAAGTGGCAAAGCCCAAGCAATGCACCAAAACTGCAGACCACCACATACTCACACGACACTTCCTACCTACAGAAACCTTACTTACAGGTCCCACGAGGAACTGTCAGAGGTAATGGCATGTGGCCGTCTTCACCATCCTGAAAAAATCCACGTCACCAGGCTCTGTCCTGTGAAGCAGACTCTGCCACTGCTG
Source organism: Podargus strigoides (assembly GCA_028020825.1). Lineage (NCBI taxonomy): Eukaryota > Metazoa > Chordata > Aves > Caprimulgiformes > Podargidae > Podargus > Podargus strigoides. The sequence goes on along the minus strand of CM051663.1, from coordinate 113,766,962 downwards.
ATCAGGTTTGCTCTGGACAGAGTGAGTCAAGTCTGAGCAATAAAGTATTAACAAAGCAACCACCATGCATCCACTGGGACTTCTCTAAGAAACCCCTTTTGCTTCATTCTTACCAGTCCAGCATTACTCACCTCTACTAACAGAGACAAACTACAACCCCAGGGAAAATACTAACATAACACGAAACAGACTTTGACTCCTTATCTGAAAACCCTACACAGATCTCACTCCCTGAAATGCTCCACTCCTGGGGCAGGGTGAGCGGCTCAGGCTAGGGTACACACCATCTCCTTTTGATGCCCTGTCCCTCATATGACAGTGATACTCTTACACCATGTATGCAGTCAGAAGACAGACTTGTCCCACATAAAATAACAAAACGCAGCAGGCAGAATCAGGGGCAGGGTGATACTTTAATTACAGTAAAAGATGCTTGCTAGAAATAGGCTTTTCCTTTTTTTCCCATTGATTGAGAAGAAGTTTGTGTTCCTCTAAATCTATGAAGTTTGAGTCTCAGAAACATACTTAGCCCCTTATGGCACAAAATAAGCCTCTTGAATGGGATTGCTGTAGGCTTGAGCAGAAGTGAGCACTCTTCTAGTACACTGGAGCAATCCCAAATGTACTAATGATTATGGATTTTATACAGTTTTTATCATGTAATTGTGGAATCAGTCTCCAGGAAAACTGCCACGGACATCAAACGTACTCAGATCAAGGGCTCCATTTCAAGTAAATGTTTACAATGACCTCATGGCCTTTCCATTTCTTCTCACACCTTTCCCCAGATCCCATCTTCATCTGCCCGGTAAGTACCACACCTTTCCATCCGTTGGCATGGCTCTGCACAAACAGTAGATAAGAAGCAGAAATTAGGTAGGGTGGCAGAGGGCACTCCCATAAGGGATGAAGCTCATAGCCCTGTGGTCCCAAATAGCACGGGCACTGCTGCAGAGAGGAACCTGGAACCAGGCATGGTCCTCTCCCTCGTATCTGCTGCAGACGTTGAGGCCGAGAGAAGGCAGGTGTAGGGAGTGGAGGCTGGGGAGCTGGGGATGAGCAGAGCGTGTTCTTATGAAACAGTCAGCATTTCTCTGCTTGCCTCCTTGGAGCCAGCTGCATGTTTTGTCTAAAACCAATCTCTTATTTGAGCTGCTTATGAACAAGCACTGAGGAGCCCCTATTGTAAACGCCACACAAAACCACAAAGGAGAGAGCCCAGTGAAAAAATATTTCCATAATAAAACTGTCAAGGGGAAAAGAGACACTAGAAACCTTTGCAATGCCAAGTAATTAAGTAAAGAACAGTGACACCCTCTCCAAAGCACTTAGGATAAACCATCTCCTTAATACTCTAGTTGGAGAGAAGCAGTTTGGAGTGAGATGTACATGCAGACTAGGGGAGTGGGTGACCCAGGGAAGAGAGCCCAGGAGCCGCAGGGGCTGGGTACATGGCTTGTTCTCCTGCCAAGGAGAACAGAAATCCTTGCTCCCCTGCAGACTTCCCGATGCTCCTTCCACAGTCTCTCCAAGTTAGGTCACTCCCACCCAGCCTACGAGTAACAGCAGCCAACACTGGACCACCCAGGGCAATGGGGAGGAGGCTAACAAAAATGAAGCAGAATGACAGATGATACAACGCAAGGGTGGATTGGGCAACAGAAACATACACTCCAGTGAACAAAGGAAAACAAAAGGTCCTCACTGATGGTGGTGGAAGGTGATTTCTGAGCTGTAGCCCAGCCTAGGGTGGGAAGTCCTCTGTGCATGCATCCAGCCTGGACTGGCACAGGGGCCCATCACTGGACTTGCTGCAGTCGCACCACAGTGAGTTGTCCTCAGCTGGGGTGTTTTCCTGCCAAAAGCAGAGGGTTGACACTGCCAAAGGCATTGGTTGGCTCTACCCAGCTGGGAGATGTCCTCACTAAGGGCTTAAGTGGCAAGGAATGAAATGTGGTGTCAGAGCCTGTCCTGGTTTCCCAGGAACAGACCCATGGACCACCCATGGCAGGCAAGTCATGAGTAGCCCCAAGGCAGCTGGGAGTTCCAGTCAGGGCAGCTGCCCCAAGCTAACTCATAGGTGTATCCCATGGCACTGACATCAAGCTCATTATAAAAGGAGGGAGTTTACTGAGGGTGAGGAGTTCCTTTTCCTGGGGCTCCTTCTTCTTTGCCTTCTGCTAATCCCAAGGACCAGGATGAGTATAACCTTGTATCCTTTATGTTGGTATTAATTTTGTTTCATTAAATCCATTTAAATTTCAACCCACAGGGCTTCTCCCTTTTTTCCCTGATTCCCCTTCTCAGCTGGGGAGAGGTTATTGGGTGATAGAGCAACTGCTACAGTTTAGCCCTGGATACAGGCTAAATGTATACAGTACCCCAGATTATTTCTGAGAATCCCCCTCCTCCTGTGAGCCATTTGGGATTTAATCTTCTCAGGACTGGATCAGGGGCTGTTTTCCTTCTGCATCTCACAGCACTTTTCATACCCACACTGCTTTTACCAGAAGGCTGGCTGCCTCAGACAGTGAAGAATAACAGCAACAGATCACTGAAATCCAGTTTCCCTCTCTCCTTCTGCTCTTCCCATCTTCCTAGGCTACAGGGAGCCCTACCAAGCAGATGCCATATGAGAATTGGGCCTTTTTTTAGGGAAAATGATGATGACGAACAGATCTGGCTGGTCCTACAGACTCTCACTAGAGTTCAGTTCACCTTTTGGTTTGCAAAGAATCCATCCAACAGGCACAGGAGTACCCTCAGGCTGGTTATTCCTCTTCCTCATTATAATTAGGAGAAGGCACCTGCCTGATGGAGAAAAATCATGTCTGGTTCAGCTCACAGAACTGAATGAAACAGATTGTGGCCCCTGACAGCCACTCACACACCTCATGGCTCAAAGGCAAGGCATGGATTATTGTGGGACTAGGAAGGGGATCCATGTTTTTGAACAAATCACTTGCTGTTTTTAGCCCAGACACTGTGGCATAAAAGTGCACCAAATGGAATAAGAGGTAAAACACAGGCGTGGAAACCAAGACAACCAAGAACTGATGGATGTGAAATGACAGAAATAACCCGAACAGATCAATACCAGGCCAGGCAGCCCAGAAAAACCTGCAGTCTCAAATAGTTCTCTGAGTTCTCTGTTGGATTGAGAGCAGAAGCTACTTCCATTTCAGAAGTGATGTAGTCACTTGCACACTAGGTATGAAATACAAACACCAGACACTTGGCATTGTGCAGCTACCTGACAACAGCATTAAGCTGGTTGGACTCACTTGAAGCCTAGTCTTTTTATATTTTCAAAACACCAAGTTCCATGCATGTATTCAGGCTGCCATGGCAACATGGTACATTTGTTCCCGAGTGTCATTTCCCATCACAGAACTTAGCTCAACTTCAAAACTTTGGTTGCTGAGGCAACATCTCCCTTTGAAGGGAAGCAATTGGCTGTGCCCATTTGTGCCAGGGCAAGGGCTCTTCTTTGGAGACTGGTGTGCTACAGAAAGGGAGGAGGTGTTAGGGAAGCTAAAAAGATGCCCAGGGAAGCAGGGGGAGAGGAAGGAACCGTGCTGAGAAGTGGCTATGGGGGGGCGATGCATGCCTTTGCGCAGGGCAGGTGAGATTGGCTCCAACTGGGAGGCTCCAGGCTTAGCACTGTCGAGCTAATGTGCCACCTTACGTCACTGGGGATATTAAATGTGGTCTTGTTGAAAAAATGCTTTGCCTTTGATGTATCCTGGGAGGATCTCATGGAGATGCGTAGTCCTCTTAAGACCTCTACAAGAAAGGAATTTGTCACTGGACTTGTTTAACACAAGAAGTGACTGAGGCAGAGAAAACTTGAATGAACTACTACTGAAGGCGACACAGTAAATTAGCGTCTGATACAGGAACACATCCCTAGAGGTGTTGTTTCATTTGTAAGATCATCATTCTTCTGATATTTAACTTATGCTTAAACAGAAACCCATTTGCCTTCTGCAGAGAAGCACTGCAATCACTTTTTCTCTTGCTAACATACTACAGTCCTCACCTCTGCTATTTGTCAATGTATTTGGCTGAAACGCACTCAAGCAGGGACTCTTTTCTTTCCGGACAGTGGGGCCTGGATCTACACTCTTTGTGAAATCCTGCTGCAATCAATGTGTCTGCCACCAACGATCATAACTCTGAGCAGCTCTTTAACTGGGGTCATTCCCACCTTCCTCTTGACTGGAAGCACAGAAGGGACACAGCATCACCCTTGCTTGGCTGCTTACGGGCTCTAGCTGACTCACAAACACATCAAGTGGCTTCAGGAGGCAACAGCATGCTGCATCCAGCAGAAAGAGCAAATGGGTTGTGAAGGACATCCAGGAGCGGTGACCCAGTGAGAACTGAGCAGAAGCTGGTGGCTCTGAGGAACTGCACAGGATGAGGCCATGCATGCACCACAGCAACGGGCACAGGGCAAGGAGCACAAGGCAGGTTGAGAACAGGCAAAGGATGGAAAGAGGGCTATAGGATGGAGGTGAGCATGGCACGCTGCTGCTGCTAATGCAGGGACTGAGAGTGAAACCTGGGAAATCAGTACTGGGAAGACTATCCTGCCATGAATCAGTAGGAATGGCATGAGCAGGAAAATTCACTTTTGTTTCATTAAAGTTGCTGAGGAGACATAGTAGAAGCAACTGTAAATACAGATCAGCCAGGCAAAACTCTTCAGAGGGGATTTATTCACTGTGTACTGGCCTCTCATGGAGCAGAGGTGTTCCCCGTGGAGGGCTGCGATTCAGCCCACGAGGAAAGGAAGGCTTGAGATGGAAGAAATGTGGGAAAACAAAAAAAGAGCTAGCAACAGAGGGAGGGGGACGTTACAGGGGTGAAAAGTCATGGTACATGTTTCTCTGCTTGTTAAAGAGCAGGGTAGAGTTAAGGAGGATTAAAAGATACTGTGGATGTGCCATCTGCAGGATGAAGGAAATCCCCATGAGCAGAGCCTGGGACTGAAGAAGTTGGATTTCATCTGTCCTTTCCTGTTCACTCTTGTGCACCTTGGGCTAAGACACGCTCTTTTCTTGTGCCTCAACTCTCTTCTCTGCGGGAAGGATGACTGGATGTCTCTGCCATTAAAGGGTTTGAAAGGATAGATGTGCCAAGTCACTGCTGGGTCTAGGAACCAGTTTAGGACTGAAAAGTGAGATTGTACAGGCATGCTTTACACAAGATCTCCCCTCCTGCCTCTTAGCAGCCCCTGTTAGCTTTGTATTTCCCTTGCCTCCACCAGCGTCCATCAGTCTTCTTGCATGCCCTGTCTGGGCAGCCTTCAACTGCACCAACAGCCCTTTGCTCTGCTCTCACCTTCACATGAGGGAGCCCACAAAAGTGCCCAGAAAAATCAGAGAAGCTGGCTCATTTAGAGCAATTTGGGCTGTAGGGATTTCACCCACCTCTTGCTGCTCACTGTGGGACCCAGAAGAGAACCATTTACCTCCTTTCTTACATAAAAAGCAAGTGGCTTACATGCTTAAAACAAACTACCACTTCAATAAGGGTTCTCCAAAGCCCTCTGCTATTGGACTGCCTGTGAGCCAGCATTTTTCCCAGACTGGAGATGCACACAGTAGGTGCTCCTGAAAAGTAAAGCCAATGAGTAGATACAGGGTTGGCACCAGCTATTGCTTGACCAGAGGGCAAGACCAGTTCATTAGGCTAGCTCGCTATGCCTCTGTTTTGCAGCCTGTATCTCAGCAGACCAGTTCCAGACTGATGGTGACTCTGACACCCATGTATGGGTCATTGGAGATTAGGCTTTGATTTCTTTCCATTTCAGCAATTCATAACTGACTGCATAAGCAGAGTCAGATACAAACCCACTGCTTGCATCACCACCTGCCTCTTCCAAATCTGGGTCACTGTGACGGTTAAAAACACAAACAGCCAACATGCCAGGCAGAAGCAAAGAAGGAAAGCAAACATGAGAAGTGCTTTTGGTGTCAAAATAGAAACATTCAGACACAGGAGGCAGCAGGCTTTGTCTTTTTCCTGCATTTTATACTCTTTGATACTTCCTTCCCAAGGACATTGAATTTTAACTGCCTCTCCCATGTTGACGGAGGAAACCAAAAATGGCTTATGCTGATTGTATTCCTGGCAAGGAACTTCCTGAGGATACTCTGCATCCTGGGACACTTTTGTCTGTCCAAGTGACTGCAAAAGCAGCCCAAGTAGTGGCTCCCATGGTGAAAACATTTTTCTGGTGATTTCCAGGGATTGCCCCTATCCCTAGAATTCTCTTGACTGGGCACTGACCACAGGGAAGTCCCCTCACTGGTCCTGGATGTCTCCCAGCTTTGGCAACCCCACCTCATGTCTAGCAGCATTTGCTGAGGTTATGAGACCCCCAAGGTAGTGCACTGCCTCTGCTCTCTCATGGGTGGTGCAGAGGATCCCCAGGGCACAGATGAACCAGGTGAAGGAAACAGAGGTTGAAGAAGCCCTCAGGACCTCTTTCTTGCCTGCTGATCCCAGGGTGGGGAGAGCGAGTATTCTCCCATGCTCGAGCATCTGAGAATTGCCTGGGAGTCTCCTACTCCCAAAGGCAGGATGCTCAGCAACTGGTGGATGGCTCAGCAAACGGACAAGCAACTTCTGCAAAACATATCTGGACATCAGCCACATTAACCATGAGTGCTGCTCTCCCCTGTGGATACAACAGCTACCCATTGGAATAAACAGGAAACCATTTCATCCTCTGAGGAGCAAGAAAGGTGAAGGGGTCATGACTATAAATTGTGTGTCTCTGGGTTTGGGGCATGCAGCATAAGCCACAAACAAATAGATCCTCTGTCTTTTCTCACAGAGCAGGGTCTCAAAAGCTGGGCTACTCCTTCTGAGCTGGTTCTCTGACCTAATGTTATCCTTTTCTCCAGTGCAAGAGACAAAAGGGCAGGAGACCTGGTTTCTCCATTGAGGCTTTGGAAAGCAGTCAAATAGCACAGCATGAGGAGGCACTGAGGCAATACTCCTGCCAGCTTACATGAAATACAGGTGTGAATCTGTCTTGTCTGATTCTGCATGACTATAGGTGGTTGTTTTGCACAGTTCCAGCCATGAATACATGTGCTTCTGCACTTTGCCTTCCTACCAGTTGGTGATGTTCATCCGGGAAAACTGTAAGCTCCTTTGGCATCAACCTTTAATGGCCATTTTAGTCTCTACGTTTTCACTCTCTTGGAAAGCAAACCAATCTTACATCAAATGAAGGCAGCCAGCGAGAATTTGCTTTTGCCCATGGAGCACTTTGATTGCTGGGCTCCTTGGCTGGACCTCTAGGGCCTGTGTCACACAGGAGGTCAGGTGAGCAGGTAAAAAGGAGCCTTCTGACCTCAACACCTCAAGTTTCACTTCAACTCAAGACTGGGGAAGCTTCACCCTCTTTTCCTGTGATGTCTCTAATACTGCAAGTTGCATCTGCACCTGAGTAGGGTACAGAAAAGTGACGTTGGTGCAGTGTGGCAGTAGTGGTGTTGCTGTGGAAACCGTGATATTTTAATTGACTGACTCAGGAGAAGCCAGGTAAATCAGACCCGGTAGTTTCTCCATTGCAGCAACTCTGCTGCCAAAAGATCTGGACTGAGCATCAGGTATGTAGGGCTCTGTCCCAGACCAGTTTATGAGAGCCATGTGGCGCTGCAAAAGTTGTTCCCTTCTTTGTGTCCTTTGGTTCTCCCCAACCCAGCCTCTCACCCTTCACCTGCTGGACCCATATGGATGGTGAACCTCCCAGGTTGGTGACAGTCTCTGCATTCCTGGTCAGACCACCAAACACCTCATTACAAAGCACAAATAGAAGATAACTGATAATGTTGGATGCATACCTTAATCATGTGCAAGGGTCTAGGATGGTGATATTACTGCATACTAGATGACCTGTCAGATGCCACTCTAAAAATCTTATAAATATTTCAAGCAGCATCCATTCAACTCCATAGTCCTAGTGGTATACTAAAGTTCATCTTTATGATCAGTTGTGACAGAGTCCACAAAGTACCAGGTGCAGTTTGAGACCTGACAGATTTCATCAAATGAAAGATTTCCAGAAAGGAAAGATGTCTACATATCTATTTATAGATGTCTATTTATACCGCAGAGGTGCTGGATGCTGATGAGCACACAGTATGTGGCCAGCTGTGGATGGACCTGCTTACCACTCAGCAAGTATTTCACGGGTACTCTGATCAAGGCAGGCAGGCAAATGTTCCTGCTTTCATTCTGGGGGCCCAAAAGCATGCAGTGCAAAGGGCATATAAACCAGTATTGACTGGCTTTTCTGGCCAGAGGTCTGTGTGCTTTCTGACCACATTGCCCACACAGGTGTCTGAGGAGAAAAAAGTATTAGAAACAAAAAGGGGTGGTGAAATGAGATCAATAACAAGCAGAGGTGAAGCAGCTTGGCTGGATGAAAGTTGAAGGGCAGAGAGAAGAGGAATGGTCAAGAAGCGGCAGATGGTCCAGGGGATATTCTCTGACACATGTTCCTTACTGTCCCATTCCTACCAGGTAGCCCTGAGAGCTGATCCAGCATGTTAAACACCAGTCTCCTGCTTGCCTGTGAAGCTGGCAGACCTGAAAACAGAAGTGGGATGCTTGTGCTGGGTGCTCTGCCAGGTGGCCAGGGACTGACTGCAGTGGCCAGGAAGAGGAATAGGAGAGGATGACCATGCAGAGGAGAAGACAGCAGGTATGAGGCATGCAGTGGGGGTGGAAGAGGAGAAAATGGACAGACTGGCATTCTTGGAAGAGATCTGGAGCAGAGGTGTGTGGGAAGGAGCAGAGTATGTGGCAAAGGAATGGGCAAAATGGGACAAAAAGCAGTACTGGGCATTTGTACATCACAGCTGTGGGAGAGTGGTTTGAGATTTTGAAGGACCCTAGCCCAGAATTAGGGATACAGGCTGTTAGTCAAACCTCCTAAAGGACTTTAAACTCTATGTGAGACCCCCACAGCAGACCACATCACAGACTCCTAGAGCCATGACACGTGTGTGCTGTCCCCCAGGGTGATGGCATGGCAGCATGGCATTGCTGCACCACAGTCTCCCTTCCAGAGGCTTCTCCTTTTCTTTCTTTGTCTTTTCTAGCACTATCCAGAGCAAAATACAGGGATTTCCCTGCCTCCAGGAGATCAGTTCTCAACCAGGCAAGGGCTGGAGAGGCCCTAGCTTGTCTTAATCTGATTTATGTCAGAAGGTAGACTGAGAGGCAGACTCTACCACTGAGATCTGGCTACTGTTGTGCCAGGCACTACAGAAAAACGTGGCAAGAGGTGGTCTGTACTCCAAAAAGGTTATTATCCAGGAAAAGCAAGGAGATGAAATCGCTTGCTCAACTGGCCCAGTAAGTCAGTAGCAGAAAGTGGGAAGGAGCCTCAGCTTCCTTTGTCCAAGGTCAGTGCTTGGTGGACCAGCTCAGATCATTTCTCACATTGTCGATATCAGCACATTCCCCTTGCCAGTGTTTATATCACATCCTTGAGCAACAGCTCTCAGGACTTGGCAGTTCAGTTTTGTTTTATTTTATGGAGGAAGTGACACTCACAACATGCTCAGAGGTTATGTTGCTGCATTGCAACAGCTCCCATCCTACACAATAATGGAAGAGATCTGAGCGGTGCAGATGTGATGACTCAGCTTTGCTGGATTTTACAGTAGTGGAGCTCCACTGACACTTCAACAGATATTCTGTTGAAATTGGTGTAAGAGGAAAGAGAATCAAACCTATGGAAGCTGCCCTGAAGTCAGCCACACAAAGCAAGGCTTTACCAAAGCTGCCCTCCTCTGATAGAGCAGTGAAGCACATAGGGCAGAAGGACACGCACATCTCCTCAGTGTGATATGCCTGTGATACAGGAATACACACCCAATATAGTTGCCCTGACCTTCCATAGTTAATGGAGAGGAAACATGCAATTGGGGCACAGCTTCTCTGATTTTAAACATTTACTTTGGATAAAACAATTTGCTGTCTGGAAGCACTCAGTCCCCTGCACTGACATATGGAGCACCTTGCTCAGACACAGCTCTTGATGCCCGGGTCAGATAAATCCCAACCTGGCCCTCCTGTGGAGAACCAAAAAGTCTAGCAAGATCCCAGTGCACTGGACCTCTCTGGAGTGAGAAACTCTCCTCAGATCACACAGATTAATGCATCTCATGCGGGATTACATGTAATCTGCAAGTTCTTCAAGGGCTAATTTGTTGTGGCAACAGGTGGGTGGCTCCTACACCCCACTTAAACTTTGAATTAAAGGCACTAGAGCATCCCTGGAGGGTGCCTGGTTTGAGGTGGTTACACCTCCTCAGCTATACTTGCCAAGGAGGCAAGCCAAATGTGGGGAAGGGGCCTCCTGAGCCAGTGACACAGCACCGCGTTAAAGAAAGGACAAGGTCAGCTCTGTAGGCTAGGTAAGAGAATGCTGTGCTGCTCAGATGTGAAGTGGCTATGTCTGTCTGGTTTTAATCTCTCTTTTCACCTTGGATTTGAGAACAGTATTTTTGGTCATCTAAGGACACCCATGCAGGGACTCCGTCCCAAGTCTCAGAATTTCAAAACCTCTGGAATGACCAAGAAGAGACACCTTCACTAGGAGGATGACCACTGCTTTATCAAGTAGCTACCATTTGAGGAAAAAACTGGTCATCTTCACCAGGACTAACAATCCCTTATGAAGTAGGTACCACCAAGCAATACCACTCTACCCAAATGAGAACTGCTTTTCCTCCCAAATTTCCACCTGCAGTGTGGTGATCAAAACAAGCCATTACTAATCCATGATCTTGAGTTCCAAGATAATGTCAGACTTACGTGCATCCCAGCTCCGCTTTTTGTGATAGAGCTGCATACATTAGCTGCTAAACAATGTTGTTTGAAGCTGTACGCACACTTACATAACCTTGTACCATATAATCAACACATTTCACAGCACGAAGAGATCAATCATTATGATCCCCGTCACAGAAATATACCTCTGCTCTCTATCATATCATGAAAACAACAATAACCAAAAAAAAAAAACAAACAAAAAGAATTTCCAACCTCCACACCTGCCAACACTCAGCATAGCTTGATGTACCTTGAGATGCTGGCTCTCTTAAAACCCACGAGCACCACATGACCACCACTGGCAGTCAGTAGCTGAAATCCAGCCATGCGCTACTGCTCCAGCACAGAGCAAAGGGCATGGGGAAAGGCTGAGGGGAGGTCTGCAGGCAGAAAGGAAGGAGAAAATACAGCAACAGAAAGAGCCCTTTGCACAGTGTTCCCCTCCCTAGTCCCCTTCCCAGGACACTTTCTCCTCACCTGGTCCCTCTCCATCGCTGGGTGCTCTTTCCAAGCCTGGGAACAGAGGCTCACAGCCTTCTCCAGAGGCAGCATTAACAATAGGATATGGGTTACCAGTTCTGTACACACCTCCCTCTTTCCTTTGCTCTTGCTGCACATCTCAAAGAACCATAGATGTGTACGACCAGCAGCTCCTAAGCAAGGACAGAGATGCTGGAGAAGGGTGGCAGGGGCTGAGACCCATAGGACCCATTACTATAGCACTGCATGGGCTATGGCACATGGCAGGGAAACAGCCATGACACCACATTGCTGCTTCAGGGCAGAGTTGATCCCCCTTTAATGGGTCACCTCCGGATGTTGCGGTATCAAATGCTTCATCAGGGGCACAGGAGCTGGCGAGAGGAGCAGGATGCTTTCAGACACTGGCAGTTTTTGGAACTTCATTCTCCAGGTGAGTATCTTGTCCTGATTATTCCCACATTCAATTATTCCTCCTCCATGGAACTGATCCTCTCCATGGAACAGCAGCTCAGGGCAGCTGCACCCCTCTCTCATTTCAGCCCTGCCTCCCAGCCAGGGAGAAATGGGGGCAGAGAAGGTGTCTTTTTTTTTTTTTTTTTTTCTCAAAGGGGAAAACAAGGGTGCCTGCTCTTGGCCCCAGCACTCTTACTCCAAGAAGTGCTTTGAGGAACTTGGCATCTGCAAAAAAATACAGGGCAATAAAACCACTGGGGTGAGTTTTCTGGAGACCTGTATCTGCCTATCCTATTGAGACCCTGTGGGCCAGCCTCCTCTCCCCTCCAGCCCTCCACAAAGGTGAAACCTGTCCAAAAAATTGGAGAATGAATATCAGAGAGCTGTTTCTCCAAGGTGCAGCCAGTCTCACCACCCCAGCCCCTCCAGCTGGACCCTCAACTCCATTACCAGCTGCAGCCACATCAGAAGTGCACTGTGCACCTTTCAAAACACCCACACAGAAGCAGAGGGACACTTTTGAACCTCCGAAGGACTGCGGTGGAGCCCAGCCCTTGTGTGGCAGCTGCTGGGCTGGGTGCACTCTGCACCCCATCACCCCAGCCCAAAGGGACCCCCTGGTTTCTGCTCAGAGGAGACAGCACAGTATGCAGAGCTGCAGCCCAGCATCCTCGAGGCTCTGGTACCCTCTGCTGGCCCCAAACGTTTCTTTTGCTAATGAAGCCTCTTCTGGGTTGCGTTTTTCTGCCTGAAGGTCACTTGCAGACACAGCAGCAGCCTCTCCAGCACCCACAGCAGCTTCACTCACCTGCTATGCCCAATGCCGCACCATTGTCACTATCCTGTTGGCTCAGAGCTGCCAAGGGCAGGGACCTACCCGCACCTTATGTCTTTGTGAGGATGCTTAAGAGAACCAATACTACTTCACCAGAAATGACAAAAACCTGCAGAGTTTGACAAGTGCAAGGTCACATAGAAAATGCACAAGGGTGAGCGGCTGCACAAATGCACCTCACCACAGAGAGCCCAGGAGAGCCTCCTGGCAACCAGAGTATCCCTCCCTGTGGTTGCCAGCACACAAGGTGGTAGAGGCTATGGGGAGAACATACAGCTGTTGGACATCACCCTGCATCCCCATCCTCACTTGGCACTGCTCTACCCCACTGGGGCAAGCAGGAAGCTCTGCCACACCTCCAGCAAGGCTTTCACACAGCCCTTTTCACCAGAGGGTAAAGCATTTACCTATCAAAGCCCTTGGAAAGGGGAAGGAGGGATAAGCAAAGAGCAGCTTTGAAGCATGGAACAGCAGGTTGTTTCCTTTGCTGCCGCTGGCAAAGATGGCAGCAGCCTGCACACAGTGACCAGGTTAGGTGCCTCCTGCAGCACTGAGCCTGACATGGCAGCACGCACCAACAGGATTTATGTCTTAATGGACAGATCAAACCCTGAGTTTGAGTTTCTGCCTTCAGGACTGCTAGTGCTGCCCAGAGGGCTGCATCCCACCTCAACGTGAGTCCCCAGGGTGGGCAGAAGGGATGCCTTTCCAACCAAAATCCTGCACTGCCTCCAACGGGGGAAGGGGATACATCCCCTCTGTCAGCCAAAGACCCTGGGCTGCCAATATGAGCCTTTATTTTAAAACAAACTAAAAGCTTCTGGAGTTAAAAGAAACACTGACATGACACAGTGACAGACTAAAAAGGAAACCCAACCACTCAGATCCTGGTTTCAAGAGGGAGGGCTCCAGGCTGTTTGCCTCCTTAAAAAATGCTTCTTCCAGGAGCAGACACCAGCATCACAGTGCTCTCTATCCACACGTAGGCAGGCACCAGCAGTTTCCTCCCCACGCGTGGGATGGAGAGGTCACTTGATGCGGTAGAGGACTTTACGTTGCATGCGGTGCTGGATCTCCCCCCTCCGCATCATCAGCTGCAGCACCTTGTAGATGGCATGTTCTGGGTATTTCTGGAAAAGGTGAGAGCAGGAGGGGAAATGAGCCAGCAGGGAAAAGGTCACCAGAGCCCAGCAGGAACCTGCAACCACTGCTAAAGCCTGGCTGTGCCTCTCTGGAGAGAGGGAGCCCGATAGCACCAAGCCCTGATGCTCCTTTCCTGTTTCACTATTTCAGGTCTGACTGTAGCCAGTCTCACAAACCAAACAGTTCTGGTTTCAAGGGTAGAATGCCAAACCATCCGAACATCTCCAAACTTCAGTGCTCGCCTTGCTCCCCTTAAACTCTACAATCACACTGCACACCACTCCCTACAAACAACTTCAGAAGCAAATATGACAAAAACGTGCTCCAGCCGCCTCTTGGGGAATGGGTTTCACCCCCCAGAGCAGCAGCCCGGGGTGCCTGGCTCCACAGCCCACCTGCCGCATGAAGTCCTGGACGATGCTGTGCTCCGACACCTGAGAGCCGATGGCAAAGCGGCGCTTGAGCTGCTTCTCAATGCGGGACAGCATCTCTTGGTCCTCTTGTGTCATGAAGCCTTCTGCCCCTGGAGGGAGAGGCTACTTGAGCTCTCTGTGCCACCCAGACACCACCCTCAAAGCCAGAGTGCCCGTCTCCCATGTCTCCCACCACACCTGCGTATCTCAGACTTTAGGGAACCCATGAGCTAATCCACCATTGAAGGCTGTGGAGCTTCAAAGACACAGCTGAATGTGGACCCGACTGCTGGAGCTTCCTTGAAACCTTTTGTGCCACACAGCCTCTCAAGGAAACATTGTCCTCACCCCCATAGGGAAAGAGGTTAGAAGACAAACAGGTTGGGGAACCACCTCCAGCACTGGACTCTGCCCTTGGGACCATGAGGGGCCAAACCATCCCTCCCTTGCCCAGCACAGGTAGAGACCCTTGGTGTCATTTGCTGTTGCCCTCTGAGACACAGACACATGGCCACAACAGCCCCTTGCTGCCATGGGCATCGCTTTGCCTTTGCTCAGAAAGCAGGTCCAATATCCCCTGTCAGTCTCGTCCCAGGAAGGGAGCTCAGCTCTCCTTGCCCTGACTGCTGGACCCAGCACATTCCCCACCTGCCCCCAGCACAGAGCATTTCCCTCTCACCTGACAGGGTGCCTGACATGGCCGCATCAAGTGTGGAAACCTGGAAGAGCCGCAAGGCCTCCTCAACATCTGCCTCAGTGACGAAGGGCTGAAGCTTCATCTTCCCCAGGGACTCAGCAATGCGCACAATGGCCTCCAGCTGCCTGCAGTCAAGAGACATTCCCTGCTTTCTATTGTGTCTCTGAAGGGTCTTCTTTCCCCCAACATCCCCACCTACCCCACTCCTACCACCTCCTGACACCCATGGCCCCCACCCTGCAGCATCTCCAGTGTTGCCCCATTCACATAGGGCTCCCCTAAACAGAGGGCTCCCCTAAACAGAGGGCTCCCACTAACCCCCTTTCTGGGCTACTCCAGGTGACACTCAGTGATGCAACCCCAACCCCAAGGGTTTTGGCGGGGTGAGGAAGGCAGGGCTGCTCACCGGACAGTGATGGGGATGCTGGTGCGGCGGTCGCTCTCCTGCTCATGCTGGCGAGTGCCACTCCGCATCAGGATGTAGCGGTTCTTCAGCTTCTCCGCTGCTGCTGTTGACAGCCGAGGGCCACACTTCCTACAAGGGCAGACATGAGTTGGAGGCAGCACTGCCAGGGAGGGTCCCTGGGCAGGGGGTTCCCTGGGCACCCCTCACTTCCTTGGGGCCACACTGCAGCACCATTGTAAGCTGCTCTTGCTTCCCTTTTTTCAAGGCAGGAGTTAAAAAAAGGTCACCCAGACAGAGCACTTGCAGATCTCGGCTGTGGGGTTCTTTTCTCACCACTTCCTCCCACCATACAGCCCAGGTGCTGTCAAACAGTCATGCCCCTCACTCACATCCGACAGAAGGAGATGAGCTTCTTCAGCTTGTTCAGCTCAATCTCGCCCTCCACGGCCTGGGTCTGTGTCAAGGCACTCACATGTAAGGACATCACATGCTTGGCCAGCATCTAGAAGAGCACAGGACTGTCAGGCAGCTAGAAACCCCACTACTTCCCCCTCCCAAAAAAATGGGGCACCACAAGTCCCAACCCACCATGTCTCGCTCCTCATTGTGCTCATCCTTGACAATGAAGATCATGTCGAATCGGGACAGGATGGTGGGCATAAAATCAATGTTCTCCTCGCCCTTGGTCTCATCCCAGCGCCCGAAGACAGAGTTGGCAGCTGCCAGCACTGAGCAGCGGGAGTTGAGTGTGGTTGTGATTCCTGCCTGTGGTGAGAAGGAGAAATGAAGGAGGTCAAGATCGTGTCCATGTAACAGCAGGGCCACACGGCTATTAACTTGTAGTGAAAGGTCCAAATCAGTTTGCATTTAAATAAAACCCCATAAGTAGCACCCGATTGCTCTGTAATGGTTCCATATTGGAGAGGGGTCAGCACAGGAGCTACATGGGGCTGGATCCACATGTCATAAAATCACAGAATCATTTTGGTTGAAAAAGACTTTTAAGATCATTGAGTCTGTTAACCCAGCACTGCCAAGTCACCACTACACCATGTCCTTCAGCATCACATCTACATGGCTCTTAAGTACCAGGGATGGGGACTCAACTGCTTCCCTGGGCAGCCTGTGCCAGTGCCTGATAACCCTTTCAGTGAATAAATTTTTCCTAATATCCAATCCACAGCTCCCCTGTCCTTCTGGAGGACTGGCTTCAGCTGCGACATGAGTACCAAGTAGCTTAATTTAAAACCTCCTGTCAAGGACAAGGACACACAAGACCCTACCACCAAGTTTGCAACCTGACACAGAAACTGAGCAGCTGAGGCCGAGTTCCCCCGTGCAGCCCCGGGGGCAAAATGCAGGTTTGCTGGTGCAGGGCAAGAGTGACCAGCAAGCAAAAGTTGTGGTGGGCATTCTGTTACCAGGGACTGAACAGCTAAGCAACCAGAAGGGAGCAGAGGTGCTACAAAAAAATGCTGAACAGTAGAAATGAGGAAAAACTCTGACTGGAGAGAAGACCTGGCAACAGGATATCAGGCAGTTCCTGTAAATATTCTGAGAGTGTGGAGAGAAGTGGGAAGGAAGAAAAATAAGTGACATCAGGCTGTGACACAAGGATATCAGCAGAACTACTAAATCTAGAGGAGCAGAGGACAAGCAGAGCAGAAGGAGCTCGTTTCAGTCCTGCAGAAAGCTGCCTCCTTTCAGGCTGCCTGAGAGGAGAGCCCAAAGCCTACAGGCAGGGCTGACTGGTCTCAGATCAGAGAAACCAGTAACCATCAAAACCACTGCCTGGGCAAGTCACTCCAAAACGAGAAATTCCAGCAAAGGACACGTGACTGCGGGTGGCTGGGCTCTCACGGAAACCCAGCAGCAAATCAGGCTCCCGCCCTGGCGTGACCTGCACCTGCTCACCTTAGCAATAGAGATGGTCTGCTGCTCCATGGCCTCGTGGATGGCCACACGGTCATCCTCCCGCATCTTCTCATCCAAGGTGGAAGAAATAAAGTGGAGTGAAAATAAAAAACAGTCACCATCAGTCAGTCCTGCCAGACCTCAGCTACACACCCACTGATGCTGACCCCTGAGGTAAAGCTCTGTGAGGGCCACTGCTCAAGAGTGCAGGACATAACCAGAATTTCCCTGCAGCCCCATCCCCTGACCTTCCCTGAAAGAAAGCAAGGCAGCCTCAGGAGAGCTGCCCTTTCTCCTGTAGCTCTGGGCTCTCCCAGGAGCAGCCAGCAGTCCAAGGACTCTCTTCCCCGCTCCCGCGCGGGTACCTTGTCGAACTCATCGATGCACACCACTCCCCCGTCTGCCAGCACCATGGCTCCTCCCTCCATGAAGAAGCTTCTGGAGGAAGGGTCGCGGATCACCGAGGCTGTCAAGCCAGCAGCGCTGCTGCCCTTCCCCGAGGTGTACACCTAGCAGCATGAGAGACAAGGAAGGGGACAGCATGTCAGCCGCCATGAGACCTAGGAGCCCACCACTCCAGCTGGAGGACAAAGCACCCCCCAGCACTGCAAAATCCAGAGCTGCTGGAGGAAATGCAAAGGCCTCCAGAGGAAAATCCCTCAGCACATGCCAAAATCAGATCTGCTGGGTAGAGAGAAAGATTATTGCCTAGTCCTGGGCCTTGGACTAAGCAGCTGTGACACACCAGAGGGCTTGCAGACACACAAATACAGGTATTAAGTACAGAACAGGGAGTAATTCATTGTTTGGTGGGCTGCTGTGTCAGCTTTGTTTTCCCTCCTGAGGGAATAACACAGTCAGAGGCTGAGTTTAATGGAGACTACAAGAAAACACAGCTGAAAATATAATTTCATGCCTGGGCTCAGCCTGTAAGTCTGTGCCTGAGATGCAATCAACTTCATTTGTCCTGACCAGCCAAGCCTCTCTGCCGATCAAGTCTCAACAATAAATAACAGCACCACTCATGTCTTTAGACATCTGCAAATTGCCCAGCTCACATCATAATGAAAGGCATGACCTGCTTCCCTTTCCCTCCCTCATTCCCCATCCTGCCCCCACATCTCTTCCAGGCTAGCACCAGAAATGGCAGCCAGCCAGCCAAGCTGTGGATGCACAGGTAGGTGCATGACAATGGTCTGATCTTCTGTGCTACAGGAGGAAGGAAGAAGTGAGCCACACTACAAGCAGGCACCTCAAACCACATACCCCGATGGGCGAACACTTCTCGACAAACTTCAGCAGCTGGGACTTGGCTGTGCCGGGGTCACCCAGCATCAGTAAATTGATGTCTCCTCTGCGGGTCAGTCCATCCGGAAGCCTGGAGTGACAGCGAGGGAGAAAGAGAGGGAGGAGTGATGGTGAAACTTCATTTTGATAACCAAGCATTGCTGACAAGTGGCAGGTGGTTGGTAGCGCCACCAGAAGACTACACGAGGACTCTGTGCCATGAATGACACACCCCTGCCACCCCACCCTCCTTTCTCCACCAGGCTGGTTTTCCCCCACCTCTTGCGAGAGCCTCCAAATAAGAGGCAGGCAATGGCCTTCTTGATGTCAGTGCTGCCATAGATGGAGGGGGCGATGCTCTTGGCAATAGTTTCGTAGATGTTGGGGCTGGCAGCGAGGCGACGAAGTTCTTCCTCTTCTTGAGGGGTCACCGAGCCAGTAAAGCTGTGTCCTGTACAAGGAAAAGGATAATGAAGCAACAGCAAACCAATAGATAAAGCAAACAATACAACTCCCACTACCACCAATCTTTGAAGATCATGCCAAGTGCCAGCAGGCAGGAAGGTGAAGAGGGCAGGGGTCTGCTATCCCAGCAAGGCTGGTAGTAAAAAATAAGGATCTTGGGCAGAGCAGCTCTGGAGGAACCAGAGGGAGAATTACAGTCAGTACCATGTTTTAAATACATAGGTCAATTTTAACCGTTGACTTCAGCCCAGGTCCTCAGGGATGGATTAGCATATTCTCACTAAGATCAATAAGATAAAAGCACTTAAATAGCCCGAAGGACCCAGGCTGAAGCCTCCTCATTTAATATCACTGAAAAAAAAGTCATACAGGACACCTGTGTACAGAGCATTGAGGGAAAGCCAGAGCCCTGGACTACTGTATAAGGAGCAGAAAGACCCAGGCCGTGATTTCATACAGTCCTCGCTGAGGCACCACCTTGTTCAGGGAGGGGTCTCTCCCAACACCAGGGTATCAACACAGACTAGACAGGCACCACGAGCAGCCCCCACCTGAGGCCTCCATGTCCACCTGGATGCCAACCACACGGATGTAAGCGTTTCGGATACCCACGCCTACGTTGTCACGGCTTCTGTTCTTGCTCTGGGCAGACTTCTTGATGGAGTAAATACCCATGACAGTGACTCTGTTCCCTGGGACAACTCTGTCGCACAGATACCTAAGAGGAGGAAGGGGAAAGTGAAGGACGGCACCAGCAACACCTGCTAGCGCTGTGGAGTGCCAAGGGGGAGACTGTGCTGGTACCTGTCACAGTACAGCTGCAAGTGCCGAGGCATCTCCCCATGTGGCACAGCATCTGGGGACTCCTGCAGCTTCACGACCTGGAAGTCCACGCACGTGCATTTATCTGGCATGATGAAATAGGGGTCCAGCGGGCACTTTGGGCGGCCAGCTTGTTCTCTGTGCAGAGAAATCAATCAGGAAAGGCTGCTGGCACTCAGGAGTCACCCCTGGGAGACCCCTGTAGAGGCAACAGCAGTGACAGAGTCCAGAGCAGCTGACCAGCAGGTGAGAAGGGCATTCACACAGGGCCGAACCAAGGCTCACCAAGCCCTCTGTATTGTTTTCAACAGCTGCCAAAAGCAGGTGCCAGAACAAGCCAAAGACAGGGTGATACTTGCCTGAATGCTCACCCTGCCTCCCCCCTCTCCCACACTAGCTAAAGCAGGAGGAAGGCAATTCATTAATTACACAGAAAGTAACCGTACAGACTCAGCAACATAGCAGGGCATTTTTCTTTACAACCTCGTGCACGAAGCAAATGTTAAGTGGCTTCTGGTGAGAAAGCAATTAGTGATGTGACAAGGCTGCCATCAACCTCCCAGTCTCTTGAGACTTATCTGCCTTGCTCAACTACAAGCTCTCCGTGACAAGGAGCACCTCCACATCCTGCTGCCACCTCAGTACATCACTACCGATGCCCGACTGTGCAAGCAGGGACAGGGCTTTCAGGGAGGGGAACAGGAGAGTGCAGATGCAGTCAAGGATCAGCAGCGAGGCACTGTACATGAATGATCCCCAGCCCAAAGACCTCTCAAGCTGCATTAGAGATAAGGGGCAGAAAATAAATACTGGCAGGCACGAGCTCGAAGACAACCCACGATAATTGGTCAGCACGAGAGCTGCCACAGCGGCAGCCTAATGCTCACAGTTCACATGGGCATCAAGAGCTGTAAAGCAGGATTTGAAGGTTAGTAGCAAAGCATCCTTACAGAAGGCAATGCAAAACAGCCCCCTGGGGAGAGGGAACACAGAAGCAAGAAGTTTGTTTGAAAAAGATAAGAACTGAATAGGAAGTTAGGACAGCAGCTTAACACAGCATTACGGGACAGCTGGAGTCAGGAATGAACCTTTGGGTAGAACAGGCAGAACACCCTACAGATAAAAAGAACTGCCTGGACACAGTTGCTCAACATTGCCTGCAGCACTGGTCATGCAGTGTCATGATCAGTGTGACCACAGACAGATGGAACTAAAACTTGTCAGCCACAGCTGCATGCAGGCAACAAGGGCAGAGGCAGAGAGCAGTGCAGATGCTTCTGCCTTGTGCAAGAGGGAGCTGACTGTATGCAGCACCCATGGGATGGAGGGGACGCAGCCTTTTTTCCCCCACCAGCCTGCCAAGTGCATCCTCACGTCAGTCCTTACGTGTTGCATTTCCTGGGAAGAGCATAACCTTCCAGGCCTGGGCGCACCGCAATGTTGTTGACGGTGTTACGGCAGCTGCGGCACTGGATGGCTATTTTGGTGGCTTTGGCTCTCACAGGGGTTGCTGCAATTACAATCCCAGGGATCTTCACAAGGTGGGACATCTGGTCAGACTGAAAGGGAAAAGGTGAAGGGAAGACGAGAAAGTCATCACTGGAGGATGGATGGGAAGCTAAAGACATTAAAGAAATGCAGTCCTTTCTTAGGTACATTTCCCACGTTTATCAGACTAAGGTACCAGAACAAAAGTGCCTGTGCTTCTTGACAGTGTCATTCTCTTGCTCTACAGTAGGGAAAGGCTGCATGACTTAAGCTACGTTGATTTCAAAACAAAAGAGAAAAGGACAAAACATTCCATGCAGAACATCACTAATAGAAATAACATCCCTATGGCAGCAATCAGTAATAACAGTCCTTTGCAGTCAGATTTAAGCTGCAGAGCATCCCTGCTTGTAAAGTAGTGTAGAACCCATGTCCTGAACTATGTAATCAAATACCAAAAGTTTCCCTGCAATCACACCCACACACGAGCAAGCCCTGCCGCCCTCTGCCCAGCACGATGCTGGATTCACCTCACCTTCAGGCTGCGGATATTGGCTGCATTGGCATCTGATCTCAGCATGACCTGGATGTCTTGGAGAGCTTCCTCCCCTGAAGGACGAGGACGGGTGATCTCATCTGCGACTTCTTTTGCTGCTTCTTCCAGCTACAAAGGGAACAACTAGGCTGTTATGGGTATATCACAGCGTATTGTCAGGGCTGCTCTCACGATTTGACAATGTCAGTGTGCCAGGTCACCCACTCTCTCTGTCCTTACCAGCTGCAGGTGCTCTGCTGGTTGCTTGTACAAATAGTCAGCGAGCTCTTCATCAAAGCTGGCCAGGTCTTCCATCTCCACCTCCACCCAGTACTGACTCAGGTTATAGTGTCGTTTAAGCTCATCTCTGGAAGGCAGTAAGTGGTAAAAGTTTGCAGGGCAGAAAGCACCAGTCACTCACAGCGACCTTACCTCAAGTAGGCAATAGAGAAAGCAGGCTCTGCAGGGAGTCTTTGGTTTGGAAAACAAACAGGGAAAGTCAGGAAAGCATCAAGAGAAACCTAGGGGGAGCTGGGCAAATCTTCCACCCAAAACCACTTTGAAACGTGACATAAGACCAGTGGTCACAGTGACAATGTAAAGTATAGCTCTAACTGTTTACTAGAGTTACACAACCAGATAGGCAATTAGGAAAAAATCTAGGCATGATAATACCCATTATACCTAAAATATGATTAAAAAAAAAAATGTAACAGCATAGCAGGCAATGTTCTCCTTAAAACTAGTCAGGGTGCACGAAATTCAGAGATGAAAGATTGTTCCAGTCCCTGCATGATACGTCTGTATCTCACACTTATCTCTCCAAGCTGCATAGGCTGAGAGATGGCCGAGGGACCTTCACAGCCTCAGAAGGCACACAGGGACAGTGCTGCACGGATTTTAATGGATAGAGACAAAACCCCAGACCAGAAAGCACTAAAACTTGAAGACAGACCTTGCATTTCAGAACTAGATGCAAGTTCGGCATTGTGGATCCCTCTACTGCTACCTCTGCCACCGGCCAGCTGCTTAAAAACTTGGAAGAACACCAGACCTCAGCTTTTCTATAGGGTTAAACAGAAACAATAACATTTCTGACACTAACAAAGAGCTCTTTACGGTCTATGGGAAGGGAAAAGCTGGCACGTGCTATCATATACCTGGGGTGTGCATAGCAGGAGGAAGGCTAACAGCAGCTGGGATGTGCACAGAGGAGTAGGTAAGGCCACAGAAGGAGAAAGGGGTGGCAGCAGCACCTGTATTTGAACGTGAAGCCCGTCCGGTTCGTGCCCACCCGGTACTGCCGCAGGAACTCCCTGAACCGCTTCTGTAGCTGTGACTTCCGAACCTGCCCCTCGTCCACCGACGCATCGCCCCCAAAACTATCGCTGTAGTAAATGCCGGGGTCGTCGAAGCCGGACATGCTGTCTGCTGCTGCTGCCCTGGCAGGACCGAGAGCCGTCAGCCCCTGCCACCTCCCAGTGCCCCGCGCCAAATGCCCCGCGGGACCCACCTCTGACTGCACGGCACCCCAGCCTTCAAACTGCCCTGTCCTCGTCCTCCTCCTCCTCCACCCCAAATACCCCACGGGATGCCCCTTACGCCCCCCCCGCCCCGCTCCGTACCTCGCTGCCCGCGGGAAACCGCCACTCGCTTTTTCGCGGCAAAAGCAGAGCGCAGCGGAAACCAACCTCCTGCAGCGGGCGGGACGCCGCTCACTGCGATTGGCTCGGCAGCAGCGCGCCGCCGCCGCGGATTGGGCCCCGGCCGCCCTGCCGCCCCGCCCCAAGAGGAAGCGCGCGTGGCCGCCTCTGCCGCTGATTGGCTGGGGTGCTCCGCTCCCTGCCGGCCAGGCACGGTTTGGCGCGAAATCTGGGAGAGGGGATGAAATGGCGGGCGGGCGGGACCATTGTGGCGGCGCGCGGAGGGGGGAGCGGGTGAAACCATTGCGGATGAGGGGGAAACGCGTCAGTTGTCCTCAGGCGGCGGGGACAAGCGTGGCCACCGCAGGCCAGGGGGGAGGCGGAGGCGTTCATTACCTCGAATAAAATACTGGTGTAGGGTCTTTGGGGTCCTGGAGCCTGTGGCTGCAGGGCTTGGTGGGGTGGCAGGGCCTGAGCAGGGTGTCCCCGTGGGCAGGAGGGCCCTGGGCCAAGGCTGGGTTAATGGTTGGACGTGATGATCGCAGAGGTCTTTTCCAACCAAGCCTGTTCTGTCATTCTGTTTGCATGTTTGGGATGTTTTAGTTGTTCAGCGCGGTTGAATGAACATAATTATTTAGTTGGTGTGGGTTAGAGGGACTGAATACGTAGAACTTAATATATAATTTCAATGAATGAATAAGTTCTTGTATTTGAATAGCAGTTAAGCCCCATATCTCTGCTTTTCAAACATCTGACTTCCTTTTTTTTAAGAATTAACTATTTTTGCTACCAGGTGTTGGCAAACAGGCCCAAATAGAGAAGTGTTAAAGGGGATTTCAGAAGGGAGATAAGAGCCTGAGAACAATGACAGCCCCTCTTTCCCACTGCTTCTTCTCAGCAGCACCCGTCATCAGATTCTTGTTCTTTGAGCCATTTCAGTGCTGATCATTAAAAGAGATCGGTAGGAAAGCATATCTTTGGGATTAAGATCTCAACCAGAAGTGACAGCATCATGCAGACAGGTTCAACACACAGGCTTTCTGGTAGAGAGGAGTGGACTCTGAGGTGACAGATAATGGCGTTGTTGGTACCTGCTGTGCCATACCTGAACTGCAGCCTGTCCTGCAGTGACTCCTGTGTTAGAAGACCCGCTGAAGCATATAGGGCCTACGGCCATAGCAGTGGCTGGCCACAAAGCCAGACCTCCAGTTCTGCCTCAGCAAAAGGGGAGGAAAGGAAGGTGGGTGCATGGGCTGCTCTAGCAGTGCTGTGCATTTGGAATGCCTTTAGCAATGCCACTTGTGTGCCGAGTCCTGGGAGTAAGCTGGGTTGGTTTGTTACCTAGGTGAGGGCATGCAGTTGCATGCTTGATGTCTCCGATTTAGCTGCCTCATAGGTTCAAAACCTAGTGTGCATTTCATTCCTGGATGGTGAAACCATACTTGCTTTTCTGATTCATGCTAAAGTTCTCGCAGTCATTCTGGTAATGGAGACCTTAGCTGGTAGTGGTCAAGGGGAGCTGTCCTGGTTTCAACCAGCTGAGGGTCCTGTCATCTTTTGCTTTTAATAAAATAGCAACCAGCTCTTACGTACGGCTTCCACCCCTTAAAAATACCTTGTACACTCACAGAATTTCATGCCATTTCTAGAAACAGACCAGTGTGTAGGAGCTGAAGAAACCTGCCCCAGCTTGTAACAGGTTATTGTTAGCACTGAGTGGGAGCAGAGTCTGGCTGTGATGATAGCTCCAACTTTTGTCTATTGTCGTGTCTCTGGAGGCAGCAGCTTCAAAAGACATAAAACTGGGAGGAAGAAAGACACCTCCTTTCTCCTCGGCTAAGGCTTTAATAATAGGAAACACCAGGCCTGAAGACTTTACATTGAAGTTTATTGTGTGTATAAATTATACAACCAGACAAGAGAATGACACTGTATCTTCAACAACTGTCTTCTGCTTTTTAAAAAACAAAAATGATTGGAAAAAAGAATTAACCAAGACCTACTAGTGTCATATAAAACAGTCTATAACCCAGAGGAGCCCTGTGGCTCCACAGAAAATGATCACAGTATTATCGAGCAGTATAAAAAATTGAGCGAACAGCTCCAGGGAGCTTTGTATTCCTGAGGAGAGACAGATGTCTGACCCTGTAGGATTCCTGCAGGCACTCTATAAAGCAATGACAATTCTTGGCCATTGTTTTTAGTCTTTTCTACCCTTAGTTTTTGGTGATAAAGTTAGTCTCTGAGAAGAGCTCACACCAAGCACGGGTGAGACTTTGCCTGAACCCCTTTACAGCACTCTCTTTGATTTCTGGTGAGAAAAGTCTCCTAATATTAGTGGCAGAGCCAAGATCACAGTACCCAGTCAGGGGAAATTTCTCTCACAAGAACTGGGGAAGGTGGATTAGTTCGGGGTAAAGGAAGGCACAAAGAGAAGGTTTAGGTCCTGCTTTTTCACATGGCAAATAAGCCCACGGCAACTGTTGTGGCTAAGAAGCTGAGCGCCAGGATCCACCGCACCAGGGGAGTGATAGGCACCATGTCTGTGTGTCTCCTGTTTGTCCTCTCGCTTTCTTTCCCAGGTGCTGGACCTAGATCAAATAGGAAGAAAAACAGAAACAAAAGGCAAGTGAGAAGAGTTTGAGGCAAGAAGCTGCTGACATGCCACACTTGCTCTTCCCAGTGCTGGAGCAGACCCTGCTGGAGTTGTTTCACAGTGGCAAAGTTTCACAGAGAACTTTTACTGTCTTTCCCAAAGAAGTTGCTTTAAGTTTCATTGTCTAGAGATGCACAAGACGAGGTTTGCTTTTCATTCATTGCCATGGGAAAACCGTGGTTCAATCCAGGCTGCACCAAAAAATCTCCCATTTAGTTTCAGAATGGGTAGGTCCTAAGGACTCTTTTATTTGAATCACACGTTATCAGGGTGATTCTCATCTGTAAACGTGTGGTCTGTAAACATCTGAGCCTGCTCCTCACTCAGCCAGAAGCCTGACTCCCTGAAAAGGGGTTGCTTTGTTTGCAGCCGCTGCTGCGGTTTTGCCCAATTCAGGATCGGCACTTGCCAGTAGATGGCGGGTTTTAATTTCTGCAAAGCTGTTGGGCAGCCTGTACAGCTCCACTTCCCAGCTGGTTACATTTCACTATCCAGAGCAATGCTCACTATAAACCCAGCAGAGCTTCACGAGTGCCTGGAAGTAAATACATCTCGAAGGCAGGAAAATGACCAGAGGGGAAAAGGACAGGCTGTTGGATAGGGCTGTCTGACTGGAAGAACCTTCTGTCCGTACCACAGCACCAAGGCTATCTGGGCCCAAAACTGCTGCCTTCGCTTTTGTGAACTCAAGGCCAGTTTTCCCTGGGGTTGAAACTCATGCGGCGAATGAATCTTGCACTTGTTAAAACATACGAGGAGGAGAAGGGAGTCTCTTCTTGTAAAGCTCCCTGATTGACACTGTTTCTACAGAGCCCGTATGTGTCATCCTTGCTCTGTCCTGTCTGGAAGAAGCGTTGCATACACCAGCGCCTCTCCTTGCACTACCTGCTCATGTATGGAGAAGAGATGGGAAAAGCACCTCATGCTCATTTCTCAGTGGCTTTTACAAACAAGAACAGAGGAAGGAAAGAGAACAAAACCACAAGGGGCAATGTTAAACACCTGCCATTAGAAGTATCTTACCATGCTCATATGATTTGTTAAAGTTCCTTGTGCGAAGCTCTGCCTTCAGCTGCACAGGATGACCATTCTCCTGGCTCTTAGACACCAGCTCCTGCAGTGCTTCAAACACCTGAAAAGAAGGAACACTGTCTCATTATGTGGCCTCCTCTTCTTCTTTCACTGGACCCCTTGCTCTTGCCCCAGCCACTTTAGGAACTAGAAGAAGACACAAGCCTTCAGTCCAAGTCTCCTGGCACTTTTGCACAGGACATAATCTGCCTGTGGGGTCAAGGGCATGTCTTTCAAACTCCCTGTTCACTTTACAGGTTCTCCCTGAAGCTTCCAGCTGAGGAGAAGGCTATTGCCCATCTTCTGATGGGAAGGAAAACAAGGTACCTGTGCATCTAGTCAGTATTCACAGAGGACCTCTGGAGCTGTACTACAGAAGTAGGACAGATAGGTGGTGTTCCCCACTCCCAGTATAAGCCCTCATTCATATCTAAATAATGGCATGTGGAAGAGACTGAATTCAAACCCTGGGGGAGGGAGAAGAACTTTTCAGGGGCCAGCCTTTTACTAGGCTCCCAGGTTGGACAAGTGTAGCCATCCAACTTTTGATGAGCTTGCCCTAATCCACAACTTCCCATAAGCTCTACAGCAGAAATACCGGCTTTGCCTTTCTGTTGTAGCTATTACCTTGTTTCAGAGAGGGAGTGGGCAGGCAGAGCTGGCTGGTTTACTCACCTGTATATTTAGCAGGAATGCTTTCTTGGCCTCCTCCAAAACTCTTTTCTTAGTGGCAAGATCCATCTCAAGGGCATTCATGCGCGAGCGATAGAGCTGCTTGAACTTGGTGGCATTGGAGACTCCATCGAAGGTGAAGAAAGCCAGCCCTTCTCCAGTGCTGGGCAGCTGGAGGGCCTTTTGGGCAATTTTCTTCAGCACCTGCCCCCCAGACAGGTCTCCCAAATACCGAGTGTAGGCATGGGCCACCAGGAGCTCTGGGTGGTTCTTGCCTACGTAGTGGAGCCTCTCAACATACTTCTGAGTAGCGTCAGGACATGGGATCTCTTCCCTCCAGTTGCTGCCGTAGAAGTACTCCAGGTCTTCCTCCAGGGCAGCTTTCCGGTGCAGCTCCGCCGGAAAATACACAGGGGCATAAACTGGGTTGTTCTTGTTACGTTCAATCTCTTCCTCCAGAGCAGAGTAGATGAAGTACAAGGATGCTGTAACCAGCTGAAAAAGAAGGAAGAGGATGAGCTACAGGTGCATGTGTCCATATTTTTCAGGTTTTGGGGACAAATCCTACTGATGAAAAAGTTACTCATGAGTACACTCACTATGAGCCATCCACATCTGTGATATTGCAGGTTTCGCATGTGGAAAACAGAGTTGCAAGGTGCAGTGAGACACTGTTTAGCCATTCCCCTTCTTCTTGAGGCAGCATCAGGTAAGAGCTAAGCCCTTTCCAGCAGATATTGGTCTTACTTGCCCTTAAAAGCCGCTGCCTTCACCTTCAAGTTAAAGGTCTTTCAGCATGACGTAATGGAAACTAGAGCGCGATTAAATCATGCCTGGTCTATTCTCCTCATTCCCTTGGTCAATAGAGAGGGTACTCCCAAATGTATATTTTCTGCTGCATTGATCAAATCTGAATGCTTCAAGATGTGGCTTCCCTTTGTGGGGCCTTGTGAGATGATGACACGACCCATTTATTTTTCAACATATTTGCCCTGTTGGCACCCCACCATCCTGGGAACTGAGGCACCACCACTCTCCTCATTCAGACTTGCAAGCAGGATTGCCTCCTTGGTTGCCCTGAGGAGACAAGATAAAGGGGGACTGGCAGCAGAGCCTGCCTCTGAAAGATGCCTTTGTGAAGGAGCGCTGTGAGGCTGTGTGTTCTCCTCACTATTTTGAAACCATTGTTATTGTTGTTTTTCCTAGCTTACATGATGCTTTCTTCTATCTGCCAGCTTTTCCATGTGACGAAAGACAATCTAGCTGTGTCCTTTCCTTCCCTGGGCGTCCTGTTTTTGGAGGCTGTGTACATATTTACACCTACACCACCCCTTCCTTACACTGGAATCCCTTATCAGCAGCAAAGGGTAAAACACAAAGGTATTGCAGT
Source organism: Podargus strigoides (assembly GCA_028020825.1). Classification (NCBI taxonomy): domain Eukaryota; kingdom Metazoa; phylum Chordata; class Aves; order Caprimulgiformes; family Podargidae; genus Podargus; species Podargus strigoides. Next base: position 113,737,717 of record CM051663.1, on the reverse strand, counting down.
ACAGGTGAGTCAGATCTGGGGTCTGGGGAGGGGGAGAACTATGCTGCCAACAGGAGAGAAAGCAGTTTACTCTCCCACAAAGCAATCAGTTCTGCAGTAAAAGAGTTGCTGTTTCAACTTTTCCCTTCTGTGTCAGCAAATAGGACTTTGATAAGCACAGGGGCAGTTCCTTGGTTGTGGAAACAAATATTCAGATGCTGGGGAGTCGCGTGTCAGGGCAGATAGATAGGTTTGCCAAGAGAGTAAACAAAAATAGGGGTTTTTAAACAATAATCTGTTATCTAGCTTACTGGAAAAGAAACTAGATACGGGAACATTGCCTAACAAGAAAATATAACTTGACTGGTTGCTTTCAGAGGCAGCTAGTGGTTTATGAGAAAAGTGGCTTTTGAAAACTTGTTACTTGTTACTTTCTAAAACCCACATCACATCTCAGTCCCCCTGACAGCATGTAAATATCTTCTAAGAAACTGAGCTGGATTCCAGACTGCCGGACTTTTTACCTTACTGCCAGCCTGTCTCAAAGTCCACTGCCTAAGCAATGCCCCATTTCCAACAGCAGGAAGTCAGCACCTGAGATTAAATTTGTGCTTGACTAAGTATCCTGAATGCAACCTGTCAGAAATAAGTGGTCTTTTTCCTGCTTTTGGGGATTTATTTGCCAAGGAACAAGTCAACAATAAAGTAATTAAACCACCGGTTACATCACTAGCTGTTATTTGCAAGCCCATGCGTCACATCCTATAGCCTCCCAGGAATTTCTGGCTCAGGTGTGGTCTGTGCTTTGTTTTTGCTCATGGCTTTGTTACGTGGCTCAGATCCCAAGGATCACATACCTAGCCAGGTTAGGTGCAGACTAATGTCTGAAAACATTTCTCTTCTAAGAAAAGCAACAGGTTCCTACCTGTTAGCAGCAGACATAGCTTGCTCAAACTCAGTCTGCCTTTGAGTTACTATTGTTCACAATCTCAGCTCTAGTATAACCCAAGTGACAACTGCAAAGTTCAGTGCCAGAGACGATCCCACATTTGCACTTTCTCACTATTCCATCATTATTTCTTGCTGTAGCTAAAGGTGTTGTAAATTTAGTATTCTCCCTCTTTTTGGCATTTCAGCCACTCAGGTATCTGCACATAGTCATATCTCCATTAATTATCATTGCCAATTATTATCATGCAGGCAGTTATGAAGAAAGAGAAAAGAAATTTCATTAATCCCATCAATCAGCTTGTCTGCCCATCCTGATACGCACAGTCCTGCCCTGCCTTCTGCAAGAGGAGTTGGTAAGATCTTAGGATGCTGGAGTTTGATGGAGAGAATGTTTTGCACCGGAGATGCTAATACCAGACCGCCGTAATGCAAAGCACCTCCTTCCTTGCACCGTCCCATTCCTCCCCCTTTAGTCCACACACAGCCAGTCTGCTCTCACAGTGTATTTCCTGGCAAGGAAATCCCATCCCCAAGCAATGCTGCTACAAATTACCTTAAACTCCTGGAGCGACACCTGCCCCTTCTGGAAATTCCTCATGAACGGTGTGTTCTCTGCCTGCTCGTGCACCTCCTTGGTGGCTTCCTTCATCAGTTCTGACAGGTCCTTAGACATGCTGGGGAAGAGCAGCAAAACAGATGTTAGTGCTGTCACGCTCCTCTGGCAAAATGGACCTTAAGTCTCTAGGAAAAAAGAGGGAGCCTGGGATGGCAGGAAAAGGAGCAGAGCATTCCCAAGAGCCACGGATGGGAACAGGGGAGCACCAGCATCCCAAATGCTGTCCTGAGCAAGAAAGACTGACAGACTCCATCCAGAGGTGAAAGCAGGAGCATGCCATTCCCTGTGGAGCAGAAACAGGGACAGCATGCCTAAAAGCAAGGGGAGAAACACAATACTCTTCTGGCAAAGAATTTCCCCCTCATTCTTGTCCCGCTCTCACCTTTCAGCGCTGTGTGTCTGGGAAGTTTCCATGTTTTTCCACTTCGTTTCACTCCTCCGCTTCCCTGTTGTTTTTTCCTTGCTCGTGCTTTCCTGCTTCCCTTCTGTTTCCAGGACAGTGAAGCCTCCGAGCTGGGCAGCCCAGCTCCTGCATCCAGCTTTATATTGCCAGGACACGTGAACAGCCAAACCGCTGACCTCAGTGTGAATACGAACTTCTTGCAACACAACTGCACTTCCCTTCCCAGTGTGGCTGGCTGTCACCCTCTCCTTGCCTGCAGCCCCAAAGGACCAGAAGGAAGTCACCTGATTCTTCTTGACAACTAAGCACAAACAAGTAACCCTTTCAGCGCAGCATCCATAGCAGGCAGAGCCCAAGTGCTGCAAGAGGTGCTCATTGTGCTTTAGGCAGCAGGGTTGGACAAGGAGGGGTGGATTTACAGTGCTAATGCCTGGGGCAGGGCAGACAGCCTCCTCTCCTCATACCCTAGTCTGTGTCCCGGCTGCACTCTGCCTGGAGAACTAAGAGAACATGCGTCTTCAACTGCCCTAGCATGACTCGGGTAGAAATTTCTTATTTTCCATGAGTGTGCACATCTTCAGAGAGTCTCTCAGGTAACATGGTACTTGCTGGCTGTGGGATGGGGAGCTCAGCACTACAGGTTAGGAGCACACCCCCGTCACTGTCACTGCAGGGAGCACAGCAGGGACCCTGTGGTATGTATCAGTCCTGGGCACCGGGGGTAATCCAGCTGCTGCAGCACATCCATGCACCAGCTCTTGTCTGCAGTGTGCTCGGCACTGGGGAATAAACCCTTTCTCTTTGCATAGAGTCAGCACAGGTGTACCTGCACTGATGCACAGAGAAATCCTTTCCATGCTCCCTTACGCATGAAAAAAATACTGTCTGATATGTGTGGCAACTGGCCCCTGCTGTTACCACAGCTGTGTGCAGGGCGATTTAGGAGAATAGCACTCCATCACCTAGGTGCCCAGAAGGCTGGGGTAGCTGGTGGTATGAAAAGATGTGATACAAGACTTGGGGGAAACTGAAGAAGTCTGGGAGACTTTCAAAGGCAAAAAATTTCTCTGATTTGGGAAGAGAGTTGGAAGTGGTGCTTCTGCCAGTAGCTGGCTGCTCTGGTGTTTTGTCTGGTGGTCAATGAGGCAGCCAACAGATGAAGTGGGGCCCTTCTTTTCCAACTGTGGCTGTGCTGGAAGCAGGGCTAGCCAGGACAGATGATGCATCGGCCAACCGTACTTTGGAAAAGTGCACATTTTGTGCTCAACCCAAAGAGCAGGACAGTCCAAGCCACCATTCCCCCACTGCTATGGGGGTGAGAAAGCCCCATGCTGCAGTCCTCTGTGGGATGGTAGGGATGTAGAGCCTGGGGAGGAGGGGGAAAGACTGTGGCATCTTCTGTCCAGCTGTCCCCTCTAGTCAGCCCCCTCTGAGGCTTTGCTGGTGTGTGCTGCTGCCCAGGCTGCGTTCCTTGTGTGTCTCCCTGTCACTGCACCTACCCTGTCCACAGCTGGTTTTGGTGCTGTAGGTTAGAAAGATGTTCTAGAGGAAATATGCTTCCATGCCTGTTCTTTGACTCGGGCAGACATCTGGCATGTGGTGCAGTGCTCAGGAAGGATTACTCAGTGATTCCATCCTGACTCAGCCAGACCTTTCCTGTCTTGCTTTGTCTTTTAAAGCAACAGTACATGCTAGCAAAAGCGATAGCAAAAGCTGTTGCTTTCCACTCTTAGCCCCATGCCATTGCAGACAACTTGCTGCTGGCTTGCTTGTTTTTCTGTAAGGCAAAATAGATGCGTTGGAATGTGTGAATCTTTGAAGCAAGCATGACAAAGCCCCAAACATCCCCTGAGAGAGGGCTCCTGGGTGGAGCCCATGGGATCACAGGGCTGCATGGTCAGTCCCTCCTGAAAACATTGATCCCATTTTGCCACAGCGATGGCCCCAAAATGATTTCCCTCTGGTGTCACTCCTTAAATCTCCCATTTTCTGTCTTTTTCAGTGAGTCGTATTCTGACATGGGAAGCTGGAACACAGATTGAACCTGTAGTTCTGGTGAAGAGAAGTAGGAAATATATGAGAATATGAAAATGAATAATATTATTCATTTTATGAAAAAACCTCAATCCTGAAGCCCTACCCCTCCTTTCACCTCTGTTCTGCAGCCTCAGTAATGCATCCGATTCCTCCCCAAGGACCATCAGGTTGCTTTCAGGTAAGAGCTTTAGTCCCCTGCCTGCCTGCCTTCCCCCAAGAGATTGCATGCTTGGAGGCACTTGAAAAGATGTATCCAAAAGGTCCTTCTCCTTCCTTTTCATGCAGGGTTCAGGTAGATGTAGATGTGAGACTGGGGGAAAGAGAGGGAGGGTGTCTAGTCATGTTACTGCCATTCTGGGTGGGATACTTCTTCCCAGGAAGAAGTCCTGGCTCTTAACCACACTGCCCCAGGACATGGAGCCAATGTACCACCTTCTGGATCTTGGGGCTTGACCTTCTCCTGGGCTGGTCACAAGAGATAAGGTCCCTACTGCAGCTCACCTCCACTGTGAGCTTTTCCATAGCTGCAGGCAAGCAAGCCATGCCCCATAATTGATTTATGCTGTCTGGTCTCTAGCTGACCAGGGTTACATGGGATGGAGCAGCTGTGAGACTGGGCCCAGCTCTCTGGAAAGGCCCAAATGCCCTGCAGCAAGATGGAAGGAGAACTGAAAGTGGTGTGTCATCATCTTTGCAGTCGCTGGCCTGGGGCATTTCTGGCCCCATCCAGAGTTCTGCAGCGAGCACTTGTATTACTTCTACTGTGCTGTTGCTATGCAGAGTGGGGAGGTTAATGACTCTGAGTGTGCCTATGTGCTGGCAGAGATTTGCTAGGGACCGTCTCTTCCTAGAAGAGAACTTGGGAAGTTGACACTTGAGAGCTATGCACGGGGAAGGAGGTGTGTGCTTTTAGTGCAAGGAACAAACTGTCCCCAGAGCAATTCACTCTGGGATAGTGGGCCACAGGAAAGCAGAGGCTAGCCCACACCCAGGTCACTAGGAGATTTTGCTTGGACCTAATCAACATGTTAGACCTCTGGTTTCCACTGTGCTTGTCAGAAGTCCTGTCATCTCCTACTCTTCTAGTGAGCTGTGGCTGAGTGGTCCCAGAGGGTGATGTGCATGGGCATCAGTGAAATTGCCCAGATTTCTAGCAAAGATTAATCAAGTAGCCTCAGGTAAGACATTTGTAACAGTTCCTGCTGGGCTTAAAAGCCTCTGACTGAGCAGCCCAGCCCCTCAGAAAATGCTTAATCAAGAGATGGCGTAGATGAACGGTTAACAACAACAGAGAATTATTAAGGGGATGTTGTTTTCATCTGAGATAGGGAAATGGGGGATTTTCTCCTCTTTAAAGACTTAACAGCATGTTCTGCCAATAGATTTATGGTCAGAAATGTCTAGTTACACAGGCAGCCACAGAGTTCCAAGTCAGCTCTCCTGATCCCACGTGGGAAGTGCTGTTCCACTCGGCTCTGGCAGACAGCTTCCGGCAGCTTGGCTCAGCTTGGCGGGGGAGGCACCACCTTCCCTGCTTCGAGGGGTTAATGGGCTCTCTCAGACCATGACAAAGCAAAATGCAGCTGCCTGGTTTGCACATGGAAATCTGACTCAGTAACTTCGAGGGGTTAATGGGCTCTCTCGGACCATGACAAAGCAAAATGCAGCTGCCTGGTTTGCACATGGAAAGCTGACTCAGTAACCACAGCTTGCTGTGTAATGTCAGGGGGTAAAAAAAAAAAAAAAAAGTTGTGATACCAGCTTAGAATGACTTGCTGAAGAAAGTGGTCAGTGCTGAGCATACAGGGGTGTGTTAATTCTTGTTTACCGAAGGGAGATTGCCCGGCACAGGTGGGCCCTGGCAGAACTGACTGTGCTCGCTGCCGTCAGCATCGAACAATCCCAGTCTAGATCAAAGATACAGGTGGAAAAAAGGAGGTTGGGAATATAATGCATGGGGAATCCCCACGGGGAGTCCAGGCACTGCAGGTGTCCTCTGGATTGGCATTGCTGGCACCTTAACGGTGGGACTTGATCTTAAAGGACTTTTCCGACCAAAACGATTCTATGATTGGGAGAGCCCTATAGACAGACACAGCTGTCCTGGGCAAAACCCACACTCAGGAACCCTGGAGACTGACGTGGGGGGAGATGGAGGTGCAGGCAGATTTCTCAGACATAAGTGAGCCAGCATGGCAAAAATAGGAAGCGCAGATTACAGCACCTGTTTTTATAGATGTATGGATACATATGTGTTGCAGTGTATGGGTGTCTCTAGCATAAGGCTATGAGCAAAGTGAGAGCTCTGGGATGGCTGGGAACAGAGCAGGGAGGAGGGATAACAGAGCAAGCACCCTGCAAGACATATGCCCACTTTGCAACCAGAGACACAGGGTCGGGCAGCTACCTAAAGTGTGAAGCAGGTCAGCAGGGTGCAGGTACGCCGGGCTGAAATTTTGGAGGAGAGTGCACAGAGCCCACCACACTCCTCAGAATCTTGGTGCCGGTGGGGACAGACCCTGTGCCCTGCTGTGGATTTGCTGTGGGAGCCAAAGGGAGGTGTGGAAGGGAGCAGGGCAGAGTTAGCAAATAAAAATCCCATTTGTGCAATTGTTTCAGACTGTTCCACCTCCTTTGTTTCAGTGCTACAACTGTGTAAAACAAAGAGTGCTCTGACTGCAAGATGGGACAAACTGTGAAAACCTGGATTTGAAAAATCACACATGGGCAACAAGGAGGATCTTGTGCCACAGCTCACACCCCTTTCAAAGGGGAGGCAGGGAGATGGAGCTGGAAACCGAGTTCTACAAAGAGCATGAGACTTGGACGCCCACACACACCCAGCCAGGGGGCAGCAGGAGCTGTTTCTGGAGATTTCTCCAATTGTCCCGAGCAGTGGGACGAGGGCCAAGAGCAGCAGCTGCAGTCTCAGGGTGGAAACCGCCCCTGAGTAAACAGCCTCACTTGGACCCAGCTGCACCGTGACTCAGCAAAAGAGCCCCTCCGCCACAGCCTGAAAACTTTACTCAGCAATGTGGGGCAACCCAGCATGACCTTGACTCAGCAGGAGGCCCAGGCTGGGAAAAGGGCGAGTCAGCATTAGCGGGAGGCAGACTGCAGGGTTTTGGGGCTCACGCAAGAGTGGGGAGTCCCATCGGGATGTGCAGCATTACTGGCAGCAGCAAAATGTGCCCCCCCAGCTGTGCTTCCCAGCACTCTGCAGCTGCACTGGTGGGGGTGCTGGGAACGGTTAGAAAAGCTGGTGTCCCGTGCTGGGAAAGCTGCCCACCTTGCTGACCTGGGGACATGGAGGATGCTGTGGCCATCTGCCCTGGGACCGGGCAGTCTCCACTTCATATGGAAGGAAGCGAGGCAGGGGAACACTGCTCTCTGGGGTGCTGGATGGACACCTGGGTTCACATGTGCTGGTGAAATACACCAAACCCAGGAGACACAGAGTGCGGGAGAAGGAGTTGGACTCAGTGACCTTCAAGGTCTTTTCCAACCTAGATGATTCTGTGATTCTGAGTTTATTTTAGAGGCTGGCATGTGGAGAATGCTGAATTTAAGTGACTTACCCAGGGCTATACAGGGTGTCTGTGTCATAGCCCGTGTCCCCCCTTCCCTCTCCCCTTTTTTTTTTTTGCTCATCACAGAAGATCTCTCCAGGGCAGGTAGGGAAGACTGAATTTACCTCACTGAGCTGCTATTTGGAGGAGCTTTGTTTTGAAAGTACGATGCTACATACTAATGAGGGGTTATCACTGGCAGGTATTTTTCTCAAAAGCCCTTCATTTTCAGGCAGGGTGGGCTTGGCATTGCAGAGCCCTGTGCACCGTGATGCTCAGGGGCCACAGCTGCCAGTGTAAAAGAGCACGAACATCCCCCTTGTTGGGGAGGTCTTCCCTAGCATCCTGGGTGCCAGGGAACCGGGGCTGTCGGCTCTGTGTGGCTGAGACCCTCTTTCCCTGCCCAGTGCCTGCCACAGCAAGTACCTATGACTGTGGCTTTTAAGCTAAATAACCATTAACAAGAGCACCTGAGCAATGTAGGATTTGAATTAAAGTGTTCAGCTGCCTGGTGCAGTCTGGACAGAGGTGAGAGGGACCAAAGATGAATCACTCTGCCAGAGCTAGGGGTTGATGTTGTGAATCACTGCACAAAACATGTCCCTGCCTGGAGGCAGCAGGAACAGGCCGAGGGGCACTGCTGGCAGCAGACCACCCACACCCTGGCTTTTTTAATCTTTTTTTTTTTTCCCCCCTATTTGGACTGAAATTGTACAAAGAAGCTCAGAGAAATTGGCACCTATCTCCCACTGAGACTGGCCTGGTATTTAAGGCTCTATTTTTTTTTTGGTCAAGGAGCTAAAAATACCACTGAAATGCCTCACAGCCATTTTTCTAAACACAGATTTTCCTGCTGCTCTGTGCTGGAGAAAGAGCCTTCCCTAAGGCTGCGGGAAAGCCGTGTCCTCGCCTCACCCTGCTGTCAGATTCACCTTGTGCCTGATCCACGCTTTTCTGCCAAGATCAACGAGGAAAACACAGTGCCTGAAGATCGGCACGTGCGCCCCAGCCAGGGTCTCTCGGCAAGGACTGAGGTCGAGACCCACAGAAACACTGCTGAAGTCAGTGCTGCAGTGAACTGCTACCCATGGGGAGCGATCCTGTCGCACCTCACCCATCCCCATCCCCCTGACCACTGGTGACCCTGCTGGGAGGGGGAAGCGAATCCGCTCACTTGTGCAGTCCAAACCTGCTATGGTTCCCGTGCACTCTCACAAACACAAGATTTTGCAAAGCAAATAGGGAAGAGGAAGCTTTTGTTTGTGAGCCCATGTCCCTGAGTCCCTGTTCCCTCACTCAGGTTTCGCTGGTCTCTGACACAAAGCAACAGGGACACTTGTTCACCCAACACATGGCAGAGCTGCTGGGTGCCATGCAGGATGCTTTGGGTGCCCTAGAAGCCGGAGGGGGGAACAGGTAAGTCAACAAAAATGAAATCTCGGGGCTACCAACCACCTTGTCGTCACCCTGGTGCAATAAGCCACCTCTTTCTGCATAGTTTGTGAAATATCTCCAGGAGAAACCAAACAAACCAGACCGGCTGCCAGTACAACTCCTTATGTCGCACTGGTGATCACCAGCCACCTCCATTTCCTTGCTTCCCAGCATTGGGGCACCTAATCTTCCTGTCATGTGTTTGCACATTTCCCTATTCACCTTCCTTTTTTTTTTTTTGGTCTTTTCCTCTCTTCTTGTGCTTCCATTCACTTACACTTATGCCTCCACACAGATACAAATGAGTTTCCCACAGAAATGTTTCCCTTCCTCACAACCCCCCCTCTCATCTGCCCACTGGGTCCCTGCTGTATATCCACTTCCCAGCACCTCCATCTGCCCTAAGCAGCACCACTAATAGTGACCTGAAAGGAAGGGGAAGTGGCTTTATTCTCATTTTGTGAAGGAAAAGGTAATTTTGTTATCCAAAATATGCTTTGAGGAAGTTTCAACGTGGCAGAGCAACATGAAAGTCCTGTGGGATGGAGAACAGCCTTCCCAGTGTACTAGCACAGGACATTTATGTGCTGACTTGTGAAATGATGTTGTGGGAAATCAGGAGATATTTTTGTTAACTGCTCTTGAAAAAAAATAAAAAAATCATATACTATTTGGAGGTTAGGAGTAGGTAAAAAAGAGAAGCACGTATTTTTTTTGCCACTATGAATGTGATGCTGGTATGCCAAGAACCACAAACCCAAACATCATGGAAACTCTCACTAACTTGTAACATCTAGTTGATTTGTCAAGATGTGGAGCAACTCTGAGCCAGTACAAGGAAGTTATATCTTTCTTTAGCTTACACAGAAACAACTGTTCTGGGTCATGCAAAATATCCATCCAGGTCAGAATCCTTTTCCCAGTGTGGTTATTAACGGATGCTTAAACACAGTGCAAGCGCTCCTTCCTGGCCCCCACACAGCCACAATGCCTCAATGCGTGCTCTGGAGCAGTCACTCCGTGAGTCTGCACTGGGCTATCAGTTGCAGCACAATACTTAGAATAAGGAAAAACTTTGTTATATGTTGTTTCCAGTGGTTGCGTAGCCTGCTAAGCCAGTCACTGCAAAGTGAGAGGTTGTCCTCTGCAGTTGGTGGAGCTCAAGCTGAGCGTGCGAGGGACCACAGCCATCTGGTGGTCACAAATGAGCAGACAGTGTTATTTCTTTTTAAAACAGCAACATTAGAAAAATTTTTAAAAGGGAAAGGCATTGTTTACATTTATCCTGTACCCCAGGCTAAACTGTAGCAGTTGTTCTACCACCCAGTGACCCCTCCACAGCTGAGAAGGGGAATCAGCAAAAAAAAAGGGAGAAGCCCCGTGGGTTGAAGTAGAAACAGATTTAATGAAATAAAACAAATATAATCACCAACATAAAGTGTACAAGCTTATACTCAGCCTTGTCCTTAGGATCAGCAGCAGAAGACCAGGAGGAAAAAGGCAAAGAGGAAGAGGAACTCCCCACCCTCAATAAACTCCCTCCTTTTATAATGAGCTTGATGTCAGTGCCATGGGATACACCTGTGAGTCAGCTTGGGGCAGCTGCCCTGACTGCAACTCCCAGCTGACTTGGGGCTACTCCTGGCCTGCCTGCCATGGCTGGCACATGGGGCTGTTCCTGGGAAACCAGGACAGGCATTTAAAGGAATTCTTCATAGTGGTGCCATTTTATTTTTTTTAGAAAAAGCAATTTTTGCCAATGCAAAACACCTGCCCTCTGCTTGAAATGATCCCTTGCAGACCTGGCAGGTTTTTTTTTCCAAGTTAGTCCTCAAAAGAAACCTTGCAAAATTATTCAAGCTATTATGATATCATCTATAACAAGTATGACAGTACTAATTTGAGCATGGACTCTTTCCCCATTCTTCATATTTTCAACTGCTTGAAATAAAGAGATGACATCCCTGTAGGGTAAGTGCTGGATGGCCAGCAGTGAAGAGCACTGTGACCATGGCTGGCTGCATGGTGGGGAGGGGACAGGCTTGCCCGGAAGGCCACAAGCAGCACTCTGAATTTTCACCTGTTGGTCATTGCTTCAAACTGACCCCACTTGGCAGCCACCAAAAACCCTTCCCACCTGTTTGCCCTATGACAAAAATAGCGGTGAGCCAATTCTGCTGTGCTCAAGTCTTCCTCAGGGACCGTTCCCTCTCGCCTTTCCCAGCTCCTGTGCCAGCTATCTGGGGAGGCAGAAAACAAGGTGAGGGTGGACAAGGGGCCCTCACTCTGAGGTGGACTCAGGGCATCCCAGAGGAAACGAGGATCTTTAAGTTCCCATGCTTTGGGTATACATTTGGGGATGGTTTCATCTCTCTTTCAGGGGAAGCCACAGGGAATGCACCAAGGGAGCTGGAGGCACCAAGAGCTTTAAGTGCTCATTGAGGCATGAACCAGTGTTCAAACCATCACTGGTGTGAACAGGCTGGGGTCCTTCTCAAATGCTGACTGGGCACCTATGGCAGGTGCACCCCCCGTTAGTCCTGTGTCCACATCCCAAATGTGTCAATACCCCTTCAAGACCAGAGCAACAAAATGAAGGAGGTAGCAGAAGACCCAGAGGTCTTTTTGTTGCTGCACTGGGGGCTGGGTGGTTGGGGAAAGTCTTCAGTATGTTTGGGTTTTCTTTGTCAGGTTGGATAACTAGTCTTCTCCGATCTCTGATAATGGTTGTAGTTGTAATTGTGATTTGCATTGTTGTAAGTTGTGTTAAGCACACAACAATGAGATCTGGGTTAACTATGGAGTATACCCCTTCGAAATCTGTTTGTGTGATAGACGTTCCCTCAGACTCTGTTTGTGTAACTGATGTTCTGGTACAACCTTAAACAATCGACAAATGACGATTCACTGTAAACATTGGACTCACAAAGACTGCGCTCCCTTTTAACTTTGGAGGCAAGAGGTGCCTGTACCCCCCACTCCAAGGAAACCAGTTGAATCATGACTATGGTCACAGGGTGGGTTGTGTGGTGGGTCCACCCACCCTGATAAAAGAACTGGGACACTAGGACTGCTGCGTCCTTACTTTTCACTCCCTGACTTTCGCGCCTTTATGGTGACGAGTGCCGACTGTCACGTACGTACACCTTGGGTCAGTGCCTGTGGTCACGTACACACCTTGGGTGAGGAGTAAGGGAGTGAAGGCCTTCAGGCAATCAGGGCTGACCACAGATCAGATTCGACCAAGGTGTAAATGGAGCCACACCGCAGGGCAAATGGAGTCGGTCCACCTCGGAGCAGGGGGTCTGCAGCTGGGGACTCTCCCCTTGGGTCAAGACACTGCCCAAGGAAACTCCTCAAGGTTGAGAGCCTTTATTAGGTGAGTGATTGTGCATTTTGGATCCTGATTTCTAAAGCTGGCTGTGCAGTAATCAATTCCTCATGCATCATCCTGAACCCGTGGTTTATGTTGTCAGTGTTGCATGATTTTGATAAGCCTCATTTCTAGTTATTTTTCTGCTAATCAGTTTTGGTTTAAATAAAGTTTATTTTTGAGTTTATCACCCGCATATGCCTCAGCAGCAGCACCAGAAGCCCTCCCTTTCCAGCAGAGCCAGGCAGCCTGAGTCCAGGTACTGGCAGGAGGGTTTGGGCATTGGGCCCCTTGCTCCCTTCTGGCACCACAATTGCAAAACCCACCAGCCTGGGCTCCATCATGCCTCTGCTCTTGCTTCCACTCAAGCAGGTGCTCCAGGAGGGGAAGCTCACTCAGTGTTTGGCCTTTTTGCCTTCCCTCCTTGTTCTCTGTTTTTCTGCTGAGGCTTGCAGGAGGAAAGCTGCAGGGGCTCTCAGACCCTTGTGTCTCAGCTCAGTCCTGTCTCATAGGAGGGACATGCTCTTGCAGGGCTGCAGCACTGGGGAGATGCTGCACTGGTCTGTAGCTCCTGGGCCCTCATGGTCCCTTGACTTCGAGTGTCCTCCTGTAGGTCGCACTCCCAGCACCGAGCCTTTGGTGCAAGCTGTGCATGCTCTGGCTGGGGTGGGAGGGAGTGTGGTAAAAATGCACTTCTTATAGAGGTCTGCAGCTGTGCTACCCCCCAGCATTTACCCGTGTTTGTTGCATGAAACCCTTATGCAGTTGGTAAGGCAGAAACTCGTGGCTCTTAGGCTGTGCTCTTAAGAGAGAAAGTACTTTGCATGCTTCATTTGATCTAAGCCCTTCTTACAAGAGGAGTGTGGGGTCCTGTGGCACACTGAAGTCCTGCAGCAGAACTGGCTGAGCGAGGGAGTAGCTCAGAGATGAAGCCATGACTGTTTAGCTTCAGACAACCTCCAGCAGAGCCACTCCTGGACTCTTCAGCAAGATGGGGCAGGACAGGCGGCTCATTAGGCTTGTTTTTCCTCACCTGACCACCTCCAGAAGATAGCGCGCACACCTGGGTTTGAGGACTGCTGCTCAAAGAGGGTTATATTAAATACGTAATACCACCTGGTTCAGAAAGGAGGGGGCTCTCCCCTGGTTCCTCCCAGAGGCACTGGAAATACAATGGAACTGGAAATTTATTTTTCCGTGGGACAAACTGCCCAAGAACAGTATGTGCTGTCCATCTTGGAAAGCTGAAGAAGACATAAAACCTCTTCCCATCCCACAACTGCTTACAGAGGAGGAAACCCATCACCCTGCTTTTTCCAGCCCCGCTGCCACCAGCTTTGCTTACAGCTCTTATCCTCAAGCCTCAGCTTACAGCTGAGATTGCAGTGCAGGCACGGGGAGAAGGAGATGCTGAGGTTTGGGCAGCTTCAGCTAATTTAACTCCTTCCTGCAAGTCTGGGGCTCAGATGACACTTTCAACCTGTTCAACCTTTTAAGAATCCTTCCCCCAGCTCTTACTCAGCTGGACACCAGGGGATGGCCTGGGGACAACTGAGGACACTCTGTGGATAGCAGAGAGCCCTTTTGTAGCAACTGTATTTCTTGCATGTCTTTAAGCGATTTATGGGCTGCGAGGTGGGTATTTGGATCTGGTCACAAGGTAGAGAAGGAAAGGGGAGGAGGTAGCTTGCCCTCTTGCTATTTTGAGATGGGCTGTAGTCATATCCCCAGGAGACTGTGCTAAAGAACAGTCAGCACCTGCCGTGGCTCGCAGCACCCTCAGCCCCCGTGCCTCATCTCAGCACTACAGTGCCCTTGCCTTTTCGTGGAGAGTAAATGTGACTGCACAGTTGCACCCCTCTTCTCCCCCACAGGGTCCTCCCCATCCTGTGCCAGCATTGACAGTGCATGCATATCTTCAAGGGAGGCTCAAGACTTTGCTCCTTTAATGTGCAATAAAAAAAGGCAACTCTCCCATACTCAACAAGAAATCCCACGAGCAGGAGCCCTGTGCTTGGCACCCTCCTCTCTGGCTGCCTTTTACAATCGGTCAGCCTGTGTGGTTTGCTCAGAAAGGTTTTTCTCCCCATGTGCCAACGAGCTTCTGGCTGCTGCAGGGCTGCTTTGATGGCATGAGATGACTGATGTCTTGCTTCACCTCTGTGCTCACCAGCTGCACAAACTACCCCAACAACAGCATGTTCTCACTGGTGTAACAGTGTAGATGTAAGGGCCTCCTCCCTTAGGGAACACAGCTCCTCAGCCCCAGCACACACAGCTACCCTGAGGAGTCTGTAATAGCACTGGCCTGATCAGAGGCTCAGAGAGACTCCCCACACCGTGGCACAATGTGGTGGAAGGCATCAGTGGAAGTGAGAGAGGGAGGTGGGATCGCATTGCAGAAAGGGGAGAAAAAAGTATAATAACAGGATATTTAAATTAACTGCAAAGAGTTTGCTGAAGGCACATCCTACCCCATAGCAGACAGTCCCTGCAGGCTGGGGTACCACTCGCACCTGAAGCCCTATGTGCAGCCAAGGGCTTTGGTAACTGGCTGTCAGGCAACGGAAACATTTGAGCTGTGGGTAGGATTCTGGATAAACTGATCGGGGGGGGGAAGCGTCCAGGAAAAGGAAGAGGAAGGGTTGTGAGTGGGAAGGTGTTGCATACCACAAGCACTTGTGCAAATAGAGACTAGAGCAACAGGAGCCCTCTACCATTAGTGTTCCTCCTCTGCCACCTGTAATGCTTTGTATCCCCATGCTTTCCAGTCTAGCATTGGCAGGCAGAGGGCTAGAGATCCATTCTAGGGATGGGGCAAGGAAAGAGGCAGGCAGGAATGATTTCAGCAGCAGACTGCAGCCTCTCCTGTTTTGCAGGCAAGATCTCTAACTACCTCACTGGAGAGGAGGATGGGGAGCTTCTGCTTTGCCCACACTGTACCAAAAAAAAAAAGCGCCCACTGAACTCCCAAATTCTCTAGCAGCTTTGAAAACCCCCTTCACAAGTCTATTGTGTGACATCCCTAAACACAACAAAGATTATCTGAAATCTGAAAGCAGCTTAAAAATAAAAATAACTCAAAAGGAAAACAGGAAGAGAGTAGAGGAAGGGGACAGTGTCCTTCCCCTGCTGGCCCCTGGTTGGAGGCGAGCAAAACAGCACACACAGCCTCTTGCTCCACAGCACACCGGTCCATAGCATTCACAAGGCAAACATAGCATCATCTTCCTTTGCTTGCTTCCGATGATGGCTGGTAGCAGGAGGGGAGACAGATGTCCCTGCTGAGGAGCTGGACAAAGTGGGCAGCCGGTCTGCTACTTTTGCTCGCTCCTCCAGAAACTTGTCAAACTCTGCGGCAAGAGAGGAGCAGAGCATTAGCAAGGAGGGGGGTTTGTGGAAGAATCAAGGTGCTGGTGGAAACAGCTGGAGAAATGGGTTGGCTGGCAAGTCTTACCTTCACTGGTGACACCTTTTGTATCCTCTGACTCTCCCTGGGGAAGGAGGAGAAGGGCATGGTTAGAAGCAAGGTAGACAAAGGCATCTCCACAGATGTGATTCTTTGTCTGCACAGAGAGAGACAGGATAGTGCTCCTCCCAATTCCACAGTACAGACATGATAGAGTGGCCCTGAGCCTCAGTTTATTAGCTATGCCTCCCAGAAGGCTAATCATACTGGTGTGGTATCCCAAACACTGTGTCCTTGGCTTTTCCTCCCCATGTCCCTCCGAGCAGCCTGTGCCACACATTCAGCAGTGCCAGCACTGTTGTACACCACCTAAAATCCAGTCCCACAGACAACTCTGGCAGGGCAGCTGGCTAAAGGAAAGCAGCCCCTCACTTACCACGTCAGTGGAGAGCCACTTTTCTATGTCTTCCATGAAATTGGCTTGGGGAACCGGCACCTAGGACAGAAGGAAAAAAGAGCAATGAGGCCAAGAAAAGAGAGGATGTTCCAGGTAACCCACTCTGCAAAAAGAAAGCCCAACCCAAAAGCTAAGCCTCTTGCTGCACCACTCAGTCAGCTCAATCCAGCCAGTGCCACTGCAAAGCTCTCCCAACTACCAATGCCACCGCTCACCAGCTGCCTCTGTCCCACAGACATCCAGACATGTTCCCAGGACACATTAAAAGCATCTGGGGTTTGGTGGTTGGCTTTGGGATACTAGGACTGGACCAGGCTTTCCATTTTGGTGAGAGTTCATTAGGTGGAAGTTAGCTGCTTGTGTTAGGCAGCCAGAGAATAAGAGACATGCTTTTCTGATACCTTCTCCCTTCTACAAACCAGTAACAGTCATGATGCTGAAGATATCAGACGTGCCATGTCTGGCAGCACATTAAGGGAGAAAGACACCTGCCAAGAAGTGACTCCCTGGTAAGATCATGGAGCACAGCAGGATTTGACATCACACTAAACTACAGAAACAGACCCACCAAAGAGAAAGTCCTCTAAAATTAAATTTTACTTCCAGTAGGGACGAGGCTAACTCAGAAGACTTCATGTTCCTGGCCAATTTAAGCAGCAAAGAGACACCTTTCTAGCAGACAGAGACAACCTTGAAGGAAACCAAGTCCGATTTAAACCCCCAGATCCTTTTCTCCCGTCATAAGCTCCTGAGTAAAGCTGAGCAAGGAGGAGCCCTTGCTAGCAGCTCCATAAGCAGAAAGCACGAGAGAGTATTTGTGGGAACTTATTAGTCTCCTAATATATATAGCTCCCTTGCTCTCAGGAAAACAGCAAGACCAAGAAAAAGAGCAATGCCTTCTTACCAAGGACAGACAGGTTTCCCCAAACGACAGAGCAAGTGCAGATAGTTACCCCAGCTGGCAGATGGATGAATGGAGATGGAAGAGGATGTGTGATATTAGGGAAGTTTCAAAGCAAACTGGCTTTTTCTACCCAGAGAGGAACGCTTTGTGGTAGAAGTGTGTTCAAGCCAACTGGACAGCATGTGGGAAAACTTCCTAGAGCAGACATCAGTGTGGACAGTACCTTTTTCAGGAAGACAGGCCAACAAGCTTCAGACCTGGGAGTGTGTCAAAGCCTCAGTGTGCCTGAGAAGATGTAATTGCAGGCATTCCTGCTGCCAAAAGACCAAATTCAGCAGCCTGAAGGTTCAAACGCTTTCACTAGAGGAGGAGGCAGTGAACAGGCTAAAAGCTGGAACATATTTTCCTCCAAATGGGGCAGCTCACGCCGAGCAGGAGAGGCTGCAGGGGGAGTGAATGCCACCAGCTAGTCTCTCTGCCCCAGACACCCACCCCAAAACAGGCCATCTTCCAGCTCAAAGAGTGGCACATGCTCTCTCGGCCTCAGAGCTCCTAGGATTTTTTCCTACGGACACGTTTACTTGAGGAAGGACTGACATTCTGCCTGCTTCCTTCCCAACCCTGGTCTCCACTACTGGCCCAGACCAGGGTTGCTCCATTTCAGTTTGCAGTCTCTACTGATGTCTGCTGTGCATCCTCATGTGCTGTGCCAGTATCACTTCTAGTTCAGCAGCCCCAGTCTCCTTTCTCCCTGCTGACGCTCCACGACCTCACCATTCCTTGCCGCATCATCCACTTAGTCAGCTGGGCTCCATCACTAGAGGCACCAGACTCCCCCTGGTTGAGAGAGAGTCTGCACTGAAAGCTGCTGTCGAAGAGGGTGAGGGAGAGGGGAGGCAGTGGGTTTAGGGTGGGGGAAAGAACACACTAGTACTGGTGGCCTACTTCTTTGACTGCAGAGAGAAGCCAACTGGACTTGGAAACCTGCTGAAGAGGAATAAAGCATACATTTCCAGGTGGAAATTTCCCTGCAGATATACGGAGGCCATCCTGTTACTGACTGAGTCAACCCCAGGCTTTCCACAGTTCCCCACCTCTGGGGTTTAAAGAATGAGGTATAGAGCCCAGGTAGGAAATTCAGGTTGGTGGAGACTGGGAGTTATCATCAGTCATGTTAAATGCTTGATTTTTTCCAAACAGCAGATTTATTGCGCTGGTGAGTAATAATCATTGCTCGTGATGTACTAAAAGCTCTGTGGCCACTTACCGTTCCTGTGTTCTGCTGACGGGCATCCAGGGCACCAGCGAGTCCTTTGGAGGCTTGGGGATCTTCGTACTTTACCCTGAAAGCATGAAGTTAGATAAAATACAGGCTGATGAGATGCCTAAGAGTGAAAAGCAGGAACTCCTACATGTAATATTCAGGGCTTCTGACTGCACAGCTTTTCATCTCTCGTTCTGCTAACATGAGCTTCTAGAAAGGTGTGCAAAACCCCTACTAAAAGTGTAGCCCACCACAAAACAGGCTAATCTAGTCACTGCAACATCACTGTGGGGTACCACAGGACAGCCATGACACATGACAGGAGGATGACAAGGCCTTATATGAAAACAACCATTCAACAGACTAAAACAGACTTACAGAGCTAGGTGCATCAACCATGACACTCATCTGCTCTGGGGTTGACTACAGAAGAGAGAGAACTAACACAGACTGACCAGAAGATTACAGCTACTTTAGAAAGGATTTGAGCAATAAGCCCCTACATACTCATCTACCTTCACAGACACAAACACAGCTCAAAAACATCTCTTTAACCGATACCACCCAAGAACTGATGGTGGCAGAGACTCACTAGTCTATGCTACAGAGGAGGCGAGTCCAGATGATCAGAAGAGCCTAATGTTGCTTCAAGGTCTCCAAATGCACCATTACAGCAACCTCTTTCCACACACAGACACGTCTCACCCATAAGCTCCCTCATCCTATTTCTGTGTCCCCTCTAGGCTGCTACCACACATGCTAATGCCACACATCACCATTTGATCCATGCAGAGTGGGGAAAACAGTCCGTCCATGCTGGGAGAATGAAGCCTTTCCTAGAAACTCTCCACAAGTCTCCTCTCCAGCTGCTCCTGGGCCCCTTTTTGCAGATCCAGCAGACCATCAAGTGGAGCTGTTTTTGTTGGGGGCCAGGGGCTTGGGCCACCGGCGCTCAAACTTCTCAAAGAAGTGCTCATCAGTAAAGGGGCCGCTGTGGACAATGGCATCAAGAATGAAGTACAATGCTGCTATCATGCCACTGATGAGGAAGAACGGCAGGAAAGGCTTGAGGTGTTTCAAGCACTGCTTCGCTGAGACACACATGAAGCATGGGGATGTCAGGAACAAACCCCAGCAGCCCTGCCTGTGTCTTCTGCCAGCACCGCGTCCTGTCCAGGAGCAGCAGGGCAATGGGTCTGTTCAGACGGAGGGAGACACTGAGGGCAGAGGCTGGTGAGTGACATGGGAAGCCTGAGCCAGTAAGAGTAGAGGCTACCTGGCAAGGGTGCAAGTGCAGGCAGGTGGAGGGCAGTGAGGAATAAATAGAATATGTCTCATTACTTGTGCAGAGATCACAAGCCTCAGACTGTTAAGGACTGTGTCACAGCAGAGAGGATACAATTCCATCCCTGCCCAGATCTCCCTCAACCTCCAGCACTGAGCACATAACAGCGGCTCAGATTTCAGCTCCAGACTGAGTGCTGTTGGCACCACTGTTTTTGTCCTGGACTGCCTCTGTTCTCAGGCAGCACACCCCACAGTAAAAGTGGTGGGGAATACAAGGGCAAAACACATGAAGTTGTGTGCAGGCCATGGATTTCCCCACCACTTTTACCAGAAGCAGTCTGAGGCAGAGGAATGAAAGGAGATATCCTTAAGAGACCTTAACTTGCTACTGCCCAGTTGCAGAACAAGGCACTCCAGTGGCTGGAGATCAGGTCTTCGAGGGCTGGAGGCAGTGATGAGCCTGTGGGCTCTACTGCTTGGTAGCCAATGGAGAGCAGTGGATGACTGACAGGCAAAACAGAGTAAGATCAGCTGCAGTCTCTCAAGCCAAAGGTCAGCACAGCTCTTGTCAGCTCCTCCCAGAACAACGATTCAAGAATCCACTCTGCAGTAGCGAAGAGACCTCTTCAGTTCAGTCAGTACTATGGAGACCAAACTCTTAGTGCTTTACACCAGGAGGTCTCTCAAACACACTATGGAGGAAGAAACATCAATCCCACTTACCAACAGGGAAGCTGAGGTACAGAGCAGTACCCTGCCTTGAAAACCTCAACTAACTGCATACTTCCTGTACTCCAGTTCCAATACTCTGCCATTAGGCTGCATCAATATTCAGCAACTCCCAGATTCAACATCACCTCAGACAGGGCACATGAGTTCAGAGACAGACAAGAAGAGCCAGCCAGTCCCACTCCACACCTTCATCTCTGGGTGCTAAGCCTCCCCAGCACATGTGGCGCCACAGTCCACTGACACAGCAGTGAGGGACATGCACAGGTATAGGCCACTTCCTTGTCCCCGTGCCCATGAGGACACTGTGAAGAGGAGATGACAGGAGCAGGAAGAACCTGGGAACCCAGGGGTCATCCTACAAACACTGCATCAGGAGAGTGCACTTCTATCACATCCTACTGTCTTCTAGGAACTGCTGCTGGTGGGGATCATATCCCCAGTTTCCCTGAGCCCTTCCCCTTTGCAAGAAGGCAGGACAGGACAGAGTGGAATGCTACACTCACTCTCTGCGCTGCTCAGCCAGCGAGCTGCCACGGGTCAGGGCAAACATGTCAAACTCTTCTTCCAGCTTGCCAGAGGTGTCGAGGGAGTGCAGCCCTGCGCTTACGCTGCTCAAGCCCAGGTCTGTGGGAAAGAGAACAGGGTGAGCAGGTAGCACAGAACAGTAAACCGAGGGCTGTGGGCTTGCAGGATGCTAGGTGCAAAGTTAAACCACTCTAGGCCCACTCCTCTATCCTGCCCTTCAGCCGCAGCACAGTCTATGCATGTGTATAGTATCATGGGTGAAGTAATAGAAGCAGTTTCTTTGCCTGCTCAACAGGTATTTTCAGCTCAGTCTCAGGCAGCAGCAGAAGAATTAATTTACTGCACAGATGCTGAAGGCTAGATGTTCCTGACCATTTAAGACAACTCAGAGGGAACTGCTCCGTAACCTGTGGAAAAGGATAACCTGTGCTTCTGGGCAAGCACCTCTGAGACAGATGAGTGGATTTTCATGACTCAGGCATCATCTGAAAAACCCTGACTTGAAAAATATCTCAACTGGCTTGTCTTGTAAAAAACAGTGTTGCCAATTTTCTGTAGCTGCATCCAAGCTGAACTGAATGTGCTCATAGGTAGCAAGAGCTTCAGGCAGTGCTATGTAGGCTGTTAGTATGTCTTGAAGAACCCTCAGGAGCTCTCAGGCTTTTTTAATAAACAGCCTATCAAATCCTGGGTCCTCAACTCAAGAGGCTCATGGCTGCCTTTGTAGCAAAGCTCAGTCGCTTTTCTTCTCCCAGACCTCAGTGGTCAGCCTGACACCACACAGCAAGAGAGGCAACTGCACTGCTGCTAGGCATTGGAGAGGGAGCAAATTTCTCCCCTACCCTGCTGGAAGGCCCAGTAATTAGCCACAGCCTAATGCTGAGGTCCTTCTTAAGTCATGTCCACCTTCTGCACAACTCATGTTGTATGGATGCTGACATATGCCTGTGTGCGTTGGGGCATATACAAGTTTCTTCATGAGTTTATTAGTTAACAATGCACCCTATTTCCATAGGTTGCTTTATGAATGTGAATAAATAATTTTGGGAGGTGGTTCAAGGGCATGAAAGGATTCCCAGAGCAGCACAAGAGAAGGACTGAGGGGAGAAATGCATGGCAACGTACTCATTCCAGCCAGCTGAGAGGAAAGGTTGTTGGAGACTTCAGGCTGTCTCACTGCAGAAGGAGTATTGGGTCCCAGGTCAATCAAGCTGTTCTCTGCCTCATTTGGTACCTTTGGAGAAAAAAAAAAAAGGAAGATGGTAGAGAGTTTCTGAAGCTCGGATATCCTGACCCCACAATCCTAGGTCTTTAACCCTTCTGTACCCATCAAAAGATAGAAGCTGTGAAGCCTCTTCTTGTGAGAAGGGGAACAGTGATCAGAGAACGGGCTGGGAATAGTGTCCCAGGGCAGAATATGCCTTGGTAGCCAGCCTCCCAGCACTGCTGGAGGTCAGTAAGTAGGGCAGGTGCTGGTTCAGAGGACAGGGCAGTGCTCAGAGGACAAAGGGAGGCTCGTATGGGAATTGGTCCTCTCAATGCTCAATACTGGAGAACCATAACTGCTGCTGGCCTGCTCTTGCTCTTTGGGTGAGCAGAGGCTCCCGCCGCCAGGGAGGGAGAGGCTGGCAGTGGCAACTGGAGTGTCCTTCACACCAGTGTGGCCTGGTGCAGCTGGGCTGGGAGAGCAAAGCCTACAGCTTGTAAGTGGGGCAGACTGAACCTCTCTCCAAACCAGCAGGACACTGCTGGACCTGCGGGATGCAAACCCAGCTGCACAGAGGGGCAGTTGCTCTGAGTTAGTTACCTTTACAGGCTGTCCTGTCCGAAGACGCTCGAACCTGCAAGCAAGACGACAGGATTCATTTCAGTAGCGTTTGCTCATTCACCCACAGCCCAAGAGATTTCTTATAAGGCTTGTCACAGTCCGCCCGTTTCTACATTCAGGAAAGGGGGACCATAGCTCAGGGCACAGTTCCCTCTCAAGACCAAAGACAGCACAACAAGGCCCACACAGCTGATGTCTCCTGAGCAGTGGGGTCAGGAAGCTTCTTGTGAACCTCCAGAGCTCCTTCTAACCAAAATGTTTCAAATCCAGCTTTCCACACAGACATGGACTAAATTCTCCAGACTTAATCCTAGCTTAAGAGATGAGTTTGATGAAATGGAAGAAAAAAAAAAAGGGGTGCTGACCCCACCTGGGCAAGTCCTTTCTGTCCCCATCTGCCTCAGAGGCAGAAAACCAGATCTTTCCATGCAGTTCCCTCCTTCTTCTTCTGGGGGCACATCTTTATATTCCATCAGTAACTTAAGCAGCAGTTTTGAAGGGACAGGAATAAATCAACAAAAATTGAGAACTGGCTTTGTTCTCAAAGGCAGATGATACAGGCTGATACATCTTGAGCATTATACTCAAGGGTGGGAGAGAACGCCTTCAAGGGGCAGTAAACTGTTGTGGAAGAGCAAGGCAGAGAAGGGAGGAGAGAGGTACCTTTCATGGCGCAGAAATACATTGTTGAGGTTGTCATTGATGAGGAGCAGCTCCTCGGTGAGTTGCTCATGGAGGACACGGGGAATCAGCTCCAGCACACGCTGCTGCATGGCTCTGCATGTTCGATTCAGCTCCTGCTCACAGCAAGGGGAAGTTATGACAAAGGTCAGGCTAAGGCTGAGCACTCAACAGATTTGGAAGTCTGACTGGGACAGACAGACCCCACAGGCTACCGGAGTCAATCAGCAATAGCTGATGGGCAAAAGATATGGTGTGAGAAGTAAACTGAGTCTGAGTTTTACAGACAATAATTGTATGCTTCTTGTGTAACACATGATCCAGAAAGAAAGGCCCTTGGGGACTAATAGTCCCCATATGCGATGATTCCAGCCTCAATAGTGCAACTTCCCTTGGCCATTGAAACTCCACCTTCCCTCTATCTCCCTTATCCCATCACTCCCTGATAAGCCCCACACCAAACTGTCCAGATGTTCCCCACACCTGGCATGCCTCACACCTCAGTCCATCAAGTCATTGCTAAATCGAGCTGCATGTGCCAGCCCTCTGCCCCACCAGTGTTCCTTACTTGCAGCAGTTCCAGGTCAGAAGGCTCGGCCTGGGACGGCACCAGCTCTGTCAACATCTCCGACATGACCTTCATGTTCCCATTCACCACTTCCAGCTCACTGCGCAGCTTCCCAATCTGCAAAAGGGAGGGGAAGTGACAGCTCTGCCTGAGAAGACTGTGGAGATAGCTGAGGTATCTCTGAATAGCAGTGCACTGCATGTGTGTGTGCGTATACAGAGCCGAAAGGAACAGCCACTGAGGAGCTCATTTGTCACCACTCAGTTCAGCTCTTGGGAGCTCTCAGCAGAAGGAAGTTCCATTACTTACCGTGAAGTTCATTTGCCAGTAACAGATGCCAGGTCCTCACCTGGGATCTTTGGCCACTAGCCTAGCCTTGACTTTTAATAGCCAGCACAGGCTGCTGTTGTGATTCAAATCTCTCCCCAGCTAGCAGCTCTTGTGTGGCAGCCACTCAGATAATTTCATTTCCAAAGCAGGGTAAGAGGGGGAAAAATATAATTCCCATTCAAAAGACAAGCCTCAGCTAAGTGTGCAGTTGAAGGTTTATCCCTCTGGTTTCACAAGCTGCTAATGAGTCTCCTGAGAACAGTTTCTACTCTCTGTTCTGTAAGTGGATGCAACCTACTGACAGCTGGAGGTTTGGTGCTGAACATGGTGTCATGAAGTCAGGGTGAGGAAGGAGAAAAGAGGATGGGGAAACAAGTGAGAAAGCCCTGGCCTCTGGAAACCACATAGCGAGACAGGGTTGGTTCATTTAAAGTCAGCAGCAAGGCAAGATAAACAAAGATGATAAGGAGGCATCTACTTTTGCTGGACTGCACTACAAAGACCTCGCTCAAAACCTCTATGTTTCTGTTCCTCACTTCCCTATAGCAGGAGATCTTCCCTTTACCTGCAAGCAGCCCTGTCTTAGGAAAACATAACAATTCCATGTTTGTGGTATTCCAGCTCATCACTGTGTGCACAATGGAGCTCTGGGGAGCTCTTGAGGAACTATGCTCTAGAGGAATGGCTGCTTGAGGACAGAGGCTGGGGAAGGACAAGGACAGCAGTCACAGGACAGGGTTTCTGAAACAGCCCCCAAACGCAGGAAGAGTCAGCAGTACCACAGGGCTCGTGTCCAACTCACCTGCTCTGGTGTAGGTGTGATGGGCACATCGCTGGATGTGCCTTTCCCAGTGGGCAGGGTGACAGGGTGGAGGACGGACTCCATCTGCTGAGGAGAGCTGACTGCAGGTGAGCTCTGTCCGGACTGGGAGTTGGAGCTATACACAGTCTACAGACAGAGGTGGGAAAAGTGACAGAGAGATGTTAGACACTTACGGCTCACAGGGCAGTACAATTCAGAGGGAAATGTTGATGGCAACTCTCTATCTGCTTTCAATAGCTCTTTCAGCAAAGAGGCTGTCCCGGAGCTTCCCATTCCCCAAAAGCCCTCTAAATGAAAGCTAGAGTTCCTGAATCACAGAATCACAGAATGTTAGGGATTGGAAGGGACCTCAAAAGATCATCTAGTCCAATCACCCTGCCAGAGCAGGAACACCTAGGTCAGGTCACACAGGAACATGTCCAGGCGGGTTTTGAATGTCTCCAGAGAAGGAGACTCCACAACCTCTCTGGGCAGCCTGTTCCAGGGTTCTGTTACCCTCACTGTGAAGAAGTTCTTCCTCACATTTATGTGGAACCTCCTATGTTCCAGCTTGCACCCATTGCCCCTTGTCCTATCATTGGATGTCACTGAGAAGAGCCTGGCTCCATCCTCATGACACTCACCCTTTACATATTTATAAACATTAATGAGGTCACCCCTCAGTCTCCTCCAAGCTAAAGAGACCCAGCTCCCTCAGCCTTTCCTCATAAGGGAGATGTTCCACTCCCTTCATCATCTTTGTGGTTCTGCGCTGGACTCTCTCAAGCAGTTTCCTGTCCTTCTTGAACTGGGGGGCCCAGAACTGGACACAGTACTCCAGATGTGGCCTCACCAAGGCAGAATAGAGGGGGAGGAGAACCTCTTTTGACCTACTAACCACCCCCTTTCTAATGCGCCCCAGGATGCCACTGGCCTTCTTGGCCATAAGGGCACATTGCTGGGTCATGGTCATCCTGCTGTCCACCAGGACCCCCAGGTCCCTTTCCCCTACACTGCTCTCCAGCAGGTCAGCCTCATAGCTCCAGAATGGCAGCCGCCCAACACTCTTCGCTTCAGCAATGCTCCCATACCCTCTGTGGTGTGTGGATGGGTGACAGCATGTCCAGATCAGTCATGGGGAACTCCAGGCCCTTCCGTCTCAGGTCTTCATAGACAGCGACAACACCAGTCAAGTCCGGTGAGCTGCGGAAGGCATCTGCCCAAGACTGGAGAGAGGGAGACAGCACAGCCCATTATCATTTACAGAAGTCTTCTGTACAAACACCTAAAGACAAACACTCTCTGAACTGGTGCAAATGCTCAGGCTTCTTGGCTCACCTGGATGAGGGTCAGCACCTTGTCATGCACTATGGCAGGTGGATTGTTCTTTGGCAGGATTGTTCTCACCAGGACACCTTCTACAAAGTCCTGGCTGGACACAAGGACATGGAAGCGATGGCCGCAGTTTTTGACGCACGTTTCCAGGACCTTCAAAGGCAATGAAGCATTAGCTATAGCCTTCTCTGCCCACATGTGTTTTTTCCCTGTTGGTTTTAGGTGCCCATGTCTTTTCAGCCAGGGACTCAACTTCACAGCAGGATATCACAGAGCTGAGAAAGAGCCCTGACCACTCACCGTCAAAGCCAGCATAACTTCATGGAAGTTCTTATTCCCTACAATTCTCTTCTTAATGGCTCGGAAGGCATCTTTGGGCCTGCAGGAGAAATTTGATGAAGAAAGATCACCAGAAGGTTGAGACCCACGTACAGAGAGGCAAAGCAAAACAGCCTCTGGCTCTGGATGCCTCATAAGCAGCAAATGACCTTTCCCACCATGTTTTCAGGGTGGCTTGAAGCAATGACTGGTAAAGCAATTTCTGCCTGTGGTTCTGCAAGACGAGTGCGGTCCTGCTAATGCTGCTGTTACTGAAATTGAAGGCCTCCATGTTGATGTCTGCAAGAACTCAAAGTGTACAGAACACATCAGAAAGGAGAGTAAAAGCAATGCTAGAAATGCACTACTTGAGGGTAGAGCAAAATCCCTTGCAAGAGAGACTGAAGAGGAGGATATCACAAAGAAGTTTGGCATGTGTTAGAAACAGGAAGGAGAGAATGAGCTGCAGCAACCCCTGTGTTGCTCAGAGAGAAGCTGTTTAACATTTCCCTGGAGGAATGGATGCTAAAAAGCAGCAAAGGAGTTGCAGTGGCAAAATCTTGCCTATATTGCAGGTGGGAAAGAGAGCAGCAGTGTAGCAGGGTTTCCTTAACCCTTCTGAGAGGGGACAAACACTGCAGTCTCAGCTCACTGTGGTCTTGTGAGAGGGCACAAATGAACCAACATGCACTGGCAGAGCACAGGAAGAGAGGCTGGGCCGGAAAAGCAGCAGGGCTGGATGAGAAGAGTGAGGTGCAGGCACTGAGGCAATAAGGAGGGCAGAAGCACATTGGCCCGTGGGGCAGCATGGCTGCAGTGGATGGGCATTAGCAGGGCAATGGGAAAGCCCGCTATGTGAGGAGGGTACAGCTGTGTTATCAGGCACCCAGAACTGAAACACCAAGTGGCCACAGCTTGGGACTGAGAACTGTGGGCAGATACAGGCATATTTGCACCGTGGGGACAGCATGGAAAAGAAGTGGTGTCAGATCTTGAGATGTTTGACTTTGTTTTCATACAACTGTGAAGCTGAAAACTGGGTTTGCTAATCCTCTGTCAGCATCACTGTGGGGTAGGACAGCAGGAGTGAAACCTACATGTTTTATTCCATGTAGCACCTTCTTTTTTAGATGCTGCTCTTGACTTCTTGACTGTGAGAAGGAGCAGTCCCACTTGAATTCACTGGCAAATCCCCAGCCCCACAGTTAACACGTCTGGCAGATTTCTGAACATCTCTCTGCGGGAGAGGGAGTACAAGGGCTCCCCCACCCACTTCGTGCATGTCTGAGTGACCATACATGAAAATACCTGAGAAGTGAACCCCAGCAGGACTTGCACAGTCAGAGGACTGAATAGCAGCCTGAGATTTCCCTCTCTTCTCAGTCACCAGCCTGCAGATTTTTACATTCCCAGAGGAGAGAGAGAGATATGAAGGAGGAATAAACTGAAGTGGAAGAATTGCAAATATGCCTTTGGGAAATGGGAGGCAGCCTGACTTAAATCAAGGTTTCTCTGGTAACCCTGTAGGCCTGTCTGAATGGCTCCCAGTGCTCCAAAGATTATGGGGAAGCATCTAACAGATGCTCTGAGAGCTTTGCTGTGTCTCTAGGTCTCCTAGCAGAGTCTCGTGTAAGGGACTCTTGGGAAGCCTAGCCTATTACCTCCACCAGTGCATGCTGCCACTGAAGTCTAGGGATGTAGTGTTACAGGATGAACTGGGATCTGCTGCTGGATGTGTACCCTTGCCAGCTCCCTTACCCTTCTTCAGTCTCGTTAATGATGTCACAGATCTCCATGTTGAGAGCCCAGTCCTCGCTCCGCAGGGACCCATCAGTAGCTCTCTCTGGAAAACAGAAACCAAGACACGGCAAGGCTAAGAACGGCCCTGGCACTCTCATGGGCTACTCTTCAGCTGTCAGGACACCCCAGAGCCCAGCCACCTTCTCCGTGCCTTCCATCACAGGACCGAAGAAGGCAAATACGGCTGGAAAGTCCAGGCCACCAAGTGCTCCCCGCTAGGTGTCACCACTGCAAAGCACATGGCTGACCTGTGCTGGAATGGGTGGTTGCTCAGCTTTGCCCAGGCCACCCATGCTACCAACACACAAACACACACTGTGAGATCTCTGGTGTCCTGCACACAAAGAGAGTGGGCTCAGCATGACTTCAGATCCACAGCTGGAGAAAAGGGGGCTTCTTTCCTTTGTTGCTTCAGGGCCAGAAAGCATTTAGTCTGCTCACACTGACACAGATCTAATATCAACAGCACCGCTATTGGTTTGCACCAAATTAAGGAGACGAAAGAATCAACCCCGTTCTTTTTAGATGGGCCCTACAAAATAAAACAAGCAAACATAAACAGCCAAAGCAGGGCTCTCTCTTGTTTAGCGTTTACATCTCTCCCCTGAACTTCTGGCCTCTGGGAGTATGGACGCAAGTGGGCTGCAGGCTGAAGTCAAAGCAATATTGTTTCAGCTTTGATTGTGTCCCCTTTAATTAGGAATTCTTCAGTCAGCCTTGATGTTATTCAAGGCAGAGATTTGGGAGATGAGCAGCTATTACTGAGAGCACCAGTGTCTCCACCCTATAATCAGCCATGTCTCGGTCACAGCCGGGCCGGCTGACTGATGCCTTCAGGGACACTGCCAGCAGCTGGGAGAAAGAGAACTGCCAGTGGGGCAGGCAGGACCCAGGCACTCTGCAGACCACGGGGAAACACAGAGACACAGCAGATGGCAAGCAGAGAACAAGAACTATCCTTCCCAGCTCTCCCATCCTATAAAACAGCTGACTTAGCACTGAGGCAAGAGAATTAAAACTAGCCAGACAGGTTGAGCACCTACCAGGTGCTCTTCAGGAGAGCTCAGACCCAAGAAGGTACTTAGAGAAGTGTCTGCATTTTCAAAACTGCTGTCCCTGCAAAATCTGGAGCTGACCCTTGCTGCTGTGGGTCCTCTACCCCTTTGAAGAGGCCCTTTCTCTGCAGAGCTGCCTTTTTCTGCTTTTGACCCAGCAGTTAATGATCCCTCTGTGGGAATGAAATGAAATTCCCATTCACACAGAAATGGGATAGGGCCATAACACAGGAAAAAGAAGATTGTTTAACTCCTGGCTGGGCAAGCACATCCATCATGTTTTGGGGTGTCCCATTTTTAAGGGTCAGGCAGAGAGCTTATTCACAGCACTGTGCAATGCAAACTCTTACACACGTGTACCTCCCAGAGATTACACACAACAGCGTGAAGCCACCTATCCACATCTTATCGCAATCCAGCCACCACCTTTTCTGTTGACTGCAGAATGTATTGATTACACTGTGATTACTCTGATTATATTGTGCCCACAGCCAGATGGAAGAGGGCAAACGAGGGAAGGAGAGTAGCAGGACGTTCTTGATGCTCTTTCACCTTTCTGATGGTCTGGCTACTACTGTAATATCCTGAAGGCCCCCTGATTCAGGTGAACTTTTGTCACTTTGAGTATTAATTTTGTATAGGAATCCTGGTCTCGGAGATCTAAGCTTCCTCAGTGAAGCACAGGAGGCAGCATCACATTGGGTGATGTGGTGGAGAATATATCCAGGGCAGTGAGCTGCAGAGGAGCATGTCTGGCATACCAGGGTATATATCAATGAATGGGTGAAACTGTGGTAATACATGGGGGAAAATGTTTTCCATCTGGGCTCCTTTGGGATCAGGACTCAGTACAGTAGCAGAGCTCCAGGTTCCCTCCTGCTGTGGGACACCATACAGCCAACCTTGCTGACAGGCAGACTGCAGCTCAGGTCAGTCAGACGGATTTGGCACACATGGTCACAAAGCCACCTTTCACTTGTGCTTTCCTCTGGCATCCTATGCTCATGACACATCTTGGTTTGAACCCCAGCCTAGCCAGAAGTTTCTCCATACTGTTTGCTGCCTCTGGCAATGAAGCACACAAATCAAGCACACAGGGGTTGCTCTACTGAAAAGAAGTCCACATCCACTCTTCTCAACCCTGAAGAAAAACACTGCACGTAGAAGGGAAAAAAATCACATCTCAGCAACAGGGCTGAGCCTGCTGGGAAGCTCTGAAGAAACCAAGGATGAAACAAAAAGTGCCTTTAACCATCAAGTCCTTGCTGTTCAAGTCTCCCCAACCCTCCTCATCCTCATTTTTGCTGTACACAAACATGAACTGACCCTGCAAACACCCTTTCCTCGCTTCTCTATGTTTGGTGGCACTCTGTAATGTGCTCCCCACCACCCCCCCTTTTCCTCCAAACACACCAGTCCTGCCAAGGCTGGGCAGCAGGTTTGCTTTTCAGACAGGAATGCAAACAAATCGTGCCTGCTCCTTCACCTGGCTGGCCACTTACAGGAAAATGGGGCTTCCTCAGAAGTGACACCCACTGCCTCATTGTTACCCCACGATGCTGTGGTCAACCTCCTACATCACCCCTATTCACATGCTCGTCAACAAAGCTGCAGGAAAGCGGTAAACTTGCCATAAATGCAACACAGGCTCAAAAAATACAAAGCTGGAAGAGCAGTGGTAGGGCATATGGAAAACAGGAACATGACAATGAGGCATTTCCAAGGACAAAGTACTTGAATTTACCAAGTACAGATTAAGGCCTGGCCTAGCTGGCCTTGGGAGAGCTGGAGCTAATGCCCTCTTAATTCTCCCTGCTTGCTTCCAAGCACTAAGGGACTGTCCGAGCCTAGTAAGATAAGTTGGGAGTTTTCTCTGAAATCCTGAACTTTACCCTTTTACTAAAGCCTCAGAAGGGAAGAAAACAAAGACTATTCATTAGTCACATGAAGGATCAGGGTGGCTGGCCCCAGTTTCATGAGCTGTAATTAGCACATGAGCTGTCTGCCCCTCATGAAATCTGAGCCCGGGAGGGCTGGGGACAGCAACAAGTCCCTAAAAACAGCAAGTGCAGGAGGCAGGGCACGGCTGCCTGCCCAGCACTGTGCCTGGCAGGGCACATCAGGCAGCATCCACTTCTGCATGCTAACGAGCTGAGCCTCACCTGCCAAGGACAATTTCCCCGGCAGAGGTTACTGACAAGCCTATGAATGCCATCTGCCACCAAGCCTGAAACCAACTGTCTGTTGAATGTACAGGAGGCCCTTCATGGGGCCACTTCAGAGTCACATTGTTTTGGCAGCCAGGTCTGCTCCCCGGGTGTGACAGCATTGGGGTTTGTCTCATTCCAGTCTGCTGCCTCACAAACTGCTCAGATTGACCCAGAACCACTGAGGACTGTGGTGCGGGTTG
Organism: Podargus strigoides; assembly: GCA_028020825.1. Taxonomy (NCBI): domain Eukaryota; kingdom Metazoa; phylum Chordata; class Aves; order Caprimulgiformes; family Podargidae; genus Podargus; species Podargus strigoides. The sequence goes on along the minus strand of CM051663.1, from coordinate 113,705,650 downwards.
AACCACAGCATCGACTCTTCCTGCCTGACATTTTATGTGCTCCTGCTAACAACTAGGTTATAAAAGTTATCTGGAATCGTCAGATAAGAAACAACTCCGAGCTCTGCATAACTGACACAACAGAGCTGTACGTTGCTTTGTGCCATGAGTAAATTTCACAGCTTTGCTTCATGTTTATTGTCTGCGCTCATGCAGGGGAGAGCCCACTGTGGGGCTGGTGATCCTGCCCAGCCATCCCTGCAGCAGCACACAAGCAGCCTAGTCAATAGCACGGGGAAGTACAGGAGCCAGGGACAGAAGATACTGCGCAGGCTCCTGTCCCCATTGCTCACTGTCACAGATCTGGAGCACCCGTAACCAGCCATGTGTTGTTCAGAAACCCTTTACCCATGACAGGCCCTGCCATAGCTCCTCACAGACTGTGTGCCCCTCCTCCAAGTCAAGTCCTTAACCAGTGTTCCCTGCAGTGCTCAGTCCCACTGGCTTTAAATTCCTCAGCAAAGCATCCAACACCTTCTCACCCATTTCAACAGGTGCTTGAAGGTACTAGCATTTCATTGCATGAGACAGCATAGGTTCAGCAGAAAGCAGCACAACAGTCCTTTCTCCCAACCTCTCTTCAATTCATAGCCACCCTGACCCAAATCAGCATCCTGTACAAACTCTCCTACCTAAGCCTCATGATTTTACTTCCTTTGAGAAAACTTCATCACCAGCTCAGGCAGGACTCCACCGTTCAGCTGTATTGCCCCTCCGAAGATGGAGGGGACAACCCACTTTCTGGAGAGAACAGAGATGTAGCTCCAAATCTAATTTGAGGATGGCGATGGACACAGACTTGCGCTGACATAGTGCTGACATGTGGGTCTCCAAACTACTCCTCCTGCTCCTTTCCTGTGAATCAGCTCAAACTCTTCGGGATCAAAGATCTCTTCAGCTGCTGCCTCTGCCCCTTCTCCTCCAGACAGAGAGGGCACAGAAGACAAGGCAGTGCCTTTCTGAGAAGCATTACCTGGTACGGAACCATCTGGCTCTGAGAGTGTTATTGACGACAGCTGATACCTACTTCCCACCAGCTCCCAAGGTCCCAACTCACAGAGGGGTGCAGGGACACTTGCAAGGTGGGATCCAAATGGCTGTGGGGATTTTGCTGGCATATTGTGTTGTACCTGCCCCTCTTCCTCACCCATGACCTGAGGCAATCTGCTCTCTTTTGCCTGTTCCCTCTTTACAGTCTTAACTTTTCCTGGTTCTCATGCTTAACCCAACCGCCAACCATAAAAATCCTCTGTCTCTGTGCTAGACTGTTACTTCTGTCTGTTGCCTGCCCTCATTCACTGAAATAACCCGTCTCTGTCCCTTTCAGTATTGCTATAATTACTAGTTATTCCAGACTTTTAGGGCCAGGAGAGAGCACTGGTGGTTTCCTCTCTATTCTCTCACTCAGAGCACCTCCTTGAAACTAAATTTTCCATTTTTAAGTTTCTCTTAGCTCGTAGATGGAGGTACAGTGGATTTCCCTTTTGAGGGGAATCCAAACTACGGTGCTTCAGCACTCTTTGGAAATTTCCCCATTTGTCAGAAGTACTGTATTTTTGTAAAAAAACCACATGCCACACAACAAAAACAAAGACCAAAAACCCCAACCAAACAAGACTGTATTCAGCTTACTTGGGAAGAGACATCATGGTCCAAAAACAGGACAGGGACAACTTTTGTGACTAAATCTCAGGACTGGGAGTGAGAAGCTAGAAAAACTACTCCTCTGCAACTGACTCATTCTGTGACAGATCACTGAGATTATCTGAGCGCTGGTTTCCTTGTCAGCAAAATAATGGGATTTACTAGATTAACATTAATGAATTTGAGAGCATCACTGCAGTGTGCCACAGAGCATTTTTTCACAGAGGTTTTGTTTTTATTCCATAGCCTTCATCTAAAACTATTTTAGATTTTATAAGCTGTATCAGGTATACATGACTTTGCCCAAGTAATTTAGAAGGACACAGTATTAGCTTTCTGCAGACAGCCCGAAGGAGCAGCATTATGCAGGTTTGGTGAGCAGGCTCATGGGTTCAGCATGCAGTTGCCACGGACCTACCAAACAAGTTTGGGTAAATCATGTTCGTGTCTCAAATTAAACAGGGAAAACAGCATTTATCCATGTCCCCAGGATGTTGATAGGCAATGTTCAAAAGGAGAAAACATTCATATTTTCAGCCACCAGCCCTTTCAAGCCCTCTACACTGAGTTCCTTTCTCCTATGCTGCAATTCATCCACCCCTTTGGACTCCCATAACCCCAATCAACCCCAGTCATTAAGATATCTCTACTGTCGCACCTCTGGTACTAAGGACTCTAAACTCCTGTTGGACAACACTCTTGAAATACTTTTTTCCCTCTTCTTTTCTGTTCTTTCATTGCTTGAAAATCCCTTCTTTAATTGAAGCAAAGCCCAGAGGGAACCCACTTACAATCTGGCTACTATACTGATGAGAAGATCTGGAGGGCAGTAAGTGATCTGTGACATCTAAAGATAACTTCAGATTGCCTCTACCCAAACAGAAAAATGTATCTGATGCACTTACTGAGGGAATCAAAAAGCATTCAATCTAGAAAGGGAAGGAGACAGCTTCTCCTGGAAAGTGTGATGAAACATGTGACATTCATCTGGGGAAATGTCAAAGATAATCTGAAGGGCTTTTTTACATAAAACCTTCCCCGGTGAACCTTCCCTGGTGAACCTTCCCTGGTGATCCTTCCCCTTCCTTTGTGTAGTGTGTCTCACCTATCTCAACCAACACTGGAGAGTGCCACACCACAATGCCTCCTGCTCACATGATTCAGACACACTGCTATGGGCAGCGTCTGATCTAAGCAGCTCTTATAAAACCATTACTTAGGCCAGCTGCTTGCTCCCTTCCCACCCCAGCCACAGCAGCCTGTTCACTCATGCAAGCACATGAGACGTTCACAGCAAAGAACAGAGGTCTGCATAAGTGATAAAAAGCACGACTGAGGAAGAGCATAAGCTTACAAATGGCCATGGCACAAGCTGAAGAGTTTAAACAGGCAACATCAACCTTCAAGCACAACCTGAAGTCACTTAGACAATAGAACGTGGGGAGAAAAGAATCTTCATTCTTTTAAGAACTGCATGTCTGTTTTGAGACCAATGTAGCTGTTGACGGTCTTGTTCTTTCTAACTGTAGCATCTCTTTGCTCTACTTTCTCCTTCTCCTGTGTTCATTGAGTTGATCTGAGCACGGGGACTAAGGGAGACTGCATGTCCACAGGCCTGCAAGGTCACAGAGTGGATGCTAAACTCCTGCCGTTGATTTCACTGCTGGAGCTGGTACTCAGCCCTGTGAGAAGGCCCATGGCACTGGGAAGGTGCTCTCCACAGAGCCAGGGCATGGCCCTGACAGGCCCTGCTTGTCCCAGACCTTTCTGCTGGGAAGTCAGGGTAGGCATCCACCCCTGGAGTGCCCGGGGCATTTGTTCTTCAGGTGGGGCACGCTGATCTGACCAGGTGAGCTGCGACGCTCTAGGGACAGGCCAGCCAAAAGCCCCTCTCCCCTGGCAGCCTCCAGCTTGGTGACGGCTGCGGAGGCCACCCTGTCACCTCAGGGAGAGCGCAGACCCTTCCCGCCCAGAATCTGATAGGCCATTGCAGCTGGAGCCCAGCCAATCAGCAGCCCCCGCTGTGCCCCCCGGTAGGAACCCGCCCCTCCTGCGAAGCCCCCAAGGAGGTGCGGGCGGGAGCGGCCCTGAGCCAGTCACGGGCCTCGGCTCTACCGGGGGGCGTGGCTAGGACCACCGGTCTGCGGCCCCTTTAAGTGAGGAAACTTCGCCTCGCCACCTCAAGACCCCCTCGCGCCTGGATTGGCTGGCTGGGCCGCCGCCGGAGCCGCCTCGGGCTGCGCGTCTTCTATTGGCCGGCAGCGCCAGTCAGTCAGAAAGAATCTCTCCTCTCATTGGCCGACGCCTTCTCTAGGTCCGGCCGTGGAGGAGGGGCCCGTCGCTTCCCGGAGGAAGGGGTCCGCCGGGCAGGCGGGCGAGCGCCCTCGGGGGCGCGGGGGCAAGCGAGGGAGCGGGCGGGGAGGGTTGCGGGGGCGCGCGGCCGCGGGGCTCACCGATGCGCTGCCCCACGGGCGAGCTGAAGGGGTTCCCCAGGAGAAAGTCCATTGCCGCCGCGCCGCGATCAGCTGATGCCGCCACCGCCGCTGTTCACGTGACCCGCGCGCCAGGCCTGGGCGGGCCCCCGCGCGAGCCCCACCGTGACGCCAGCGGCCGCCGCCCGGGAGTGGCGTCCGGCCCGGCCCCGCTCCGTCACTGAGAGCCGTGGGGCCCGGACGGTGCCACACCGCCGCTCGCCGGCCCGAGCGCGGCCCCAAACAGAGGGAACGTGCGGTGACAGGCTTTTAGTGTCCCATAACCCGCCCCGGTGGCACCCCCGGTGCTAGATGGTCCGTCTCCCTTCAGAAAGGGGCCCCCACCGGCACTGCTCTGGGTGACGTGTGCTACTGGAAACAGTACAGCTTGCCCGTAAACTGAGCGAGCTGCAAGGAGTTTGTAACGGGACGTGTTTTGCTGAGAAACACGGAGTCACGAGAGGTAACAACGGCTGCAGGAAATGCAGCGCCTGCCTGAAATGAATGACAGTACTCCACATGTCAAAAAGAATTATATTCTAAGCACAGTACAAAAAAAGTTTCTTTGTATAATTAATGCCATCTGGATCAAACAGCAAGGAAATAACAAAAATATAAAAACTGCTAAGTCTTGCCAAAGTTTTCCCTCTAGTACCAAATACCACAAGATACAGATTATACAAAGTGTACAAATTTTAAATAAAAATACAATACACCAGGGTTGCGTGTGTTTTTCAAATTTTTCCATTGTCCTACAACAAAGCTAAAGCTGATCCCCTTCTGTTCCTTAGAGAGCAGATCTACACCCCTTCACCGCGATGCTCTCACTGTGAAAGGCTGGAAAGCGCCACTGGTTTTGTACCGTTCCCAACAGCAGATGCTTTAGTACAGACCAGGGCCCAAAGCGGGATTGCACTACCTCCCTCCTGGGCCCTTCCCAGCTCCAGGCTCACTGGGATTTGTCATGTATTGTTAAAACATGTATGCTCTGGTGAGAGGCTTGCGGTAAGAATTTGCACGGTGGTCGGAGGACCTTCTGCCTCTTCCACTGACTGACTGAGAAAACCTAATACTGCACCGAGAAAAGCTCTGTGAGAGACAGACTACCTTGTACAGGCAGAGCTGGGGAATACATAGTAAAGAGCAATGGGTAGAAAAAACCCTGCTGCACACCTGAGGATTTAATTCAAACATGATTTGGGGCTCAGCCACAATGAGGGACAGCTCACTTCCCACTGCCCTGAAAACAAGACAGACTTCAGATTGGAAGTAAGTATGAAAGTGCTCTCCTGTCATTTTAAAACTTTTATGTTATAAGGCTGGAAAGGCTGGAGTCAAATCATATTTCAGTTGTTCTACCAACCTTCACAAGATAGCCTGTTCCTAACAAACACTTAAAACCTTCCTACTGTTTCCCCATACAAGGCCAATGCTTACAACTATGCATATGGCAGATTCCTGCAGGATCTGGGGTGAGGCAAACTGGATTCCTATTTTTCACACACTGCTGGTCAAGGAATTTTTGCTTTTAAATTACGTGTATATATATATATATATATATACACACACACAGAGAGAAATATACAGGATAAATTAAAATCTGTTACTGATATTGGTAAAAGTTAAATACACATGATACGAACACCACATACATGTACATACAGACACACAAAAGCTTATATAAGAGTCAAGTGCTCTCCTGCAGTTTCTCTTCTAGAGGAGCAGAAAACCAAACACCAGGTATGTGGCTGGAAGGAAGGGGAATTGGTCCAGTCAACCCACGTGTGCCTCACTTAGCTGTAACCACTTCAAACTGGTCATTAGTCACTGCCTCACAGCAGCACCATGGCTCTTTCAATACCGCTGGTGAAAGGGACGGGGGATCAGCAATCTCAGAAACCAAAGCTGTCTGTTCACAAAATGGGCAGAAGCAATCCGAGTTTTTCCTATATGCTTCCTCTCCATCAAAACACGCTGATCATGCCTTGGAAAAATCAGCAGGAGGTTCCTTTTCTGAAGCCAATGCAGCTGGCTGATGTATCGTGCTAATGACAATTTGGGTGCGAGTCTACAAGACAAGATTATATTCACTGTCATCTTCCACTTGACTTCAAATGCCAGCTACCAGACCAGCAAGCTGATGCTGACAACTTTCCATTATTATTGATTGAAGAGGGGGGGGTCGCAAGAAGTGACCGAGAGGTAAAGACCTCTGTATCTTTGATCAGCTATCCAGCTTTCCCCTCATGAAGATCATTTTAAACCGAAAAACAGAAATAGGGCTGGTGAAGAGTTCAGTTCTATTCCTTGGTCCAAAATACATTATCATTTCTACCTGCCCACAGAATATCAGAATCCTTTAGGCTGGAAGGGCTATCAGGAGGTCTTCTGGTCCATCCCCCTGCTTACAGAAAGTCCAACCAGAGCAGGCTGCTCATTCAATTTCTGAATATCATCAAGAATGGAGAATCAACAACCTCTCTGGGCCACCTGTTTCAAAGACCCCTTTCATGGTGATGTTTTCTTCTTTATATCCAGAAGTCCATTCTCTGGCTGTTTCCCCTACTAAAGGATCTGAATTTAAGGTGAGTATCTCAAAAGCTTTCTGAATTCTTCAGACAAAATACTTTCAAATTGGAGGACATTTCACCCACCAAACACAAAAGGGTTTTTTCAGCTTAACTTCACAACTTCTCATAAAATAGAAGTCAAATAGTTACAATCCTCTGTATACACTATCCAGATATAAAACTTTAAAACCCTACACACAGACCCCTTTGGGAGTGTAGGCGTAGCACATATGTACACAAGTCAGTTACGCAGAGGCTGAGTACATCCCAGGATCCTTTCCCATCAAAGTCCAGGCATGATGTAGGCGATGTTGTCTAGTGTGTTTGACTGAAAAAACAAATTCAGTATTTTTTAGTGTCAGGTAATGACTCAAAATCCTTAAAAAATTACACAGACAGGGGCACTAAACATGTTCACTTGTCTTATAAGTTACCATATGATGAGAGAACCAAATCTGCCTAGTTGGCATCACCACTGCTAGGCTTATTTTCATATTTTTGAAAATGTAAGTTAACTAAACTTAAAGGTAGCCTCAGTATTTGTAGGCACCTGGGACCAATAAAAATGCTCGAGGCATTCCTCAAGTGACCTCCTCCTTATGAGCCCCATACTTTATCTCTGAATGTCCAAACAAGCCACATCAAATATATCACATCAACCACAGGAAAGACTAGTGATGAGGGACTCGAGCAAAGTGATCAAAGTCGAAGCATATAAAAAAAAAAATACTTGACTTTTCACTCACAAGTCCTTTATGAAATTCTGTAGTGTAAAAGTACAGAGAAAAAGCCTCAAACACACTCAGTAATAGGGCATCAGATGGGAAAAAGAAGTGCCCTCCAATCTTCCTTCCAAACTGCAATAGAATTCTGAGAGTGTAAGTCCTTCATGTGCACATCAGAAAATAAGACCCAGAAGTACATTATCCGTATGTTCTTCAAATGCAGTACTTCAGTAAGCTCAAGCCTGTGGCTCGATGGCTGAAGAAGGCTTTAGGGACATCACCTTTTAATTGCTGAAGACTGAGGACTTGGAGCTGCACGAGTTTTGATTCTAGAATTTAACAATGCCACCTACTGACTGAAATGATAAATTGCATCCTACATACAGTATGACCACTGACAGTTTCATCTGTCTTAAAACACCACTATCGTTATGTATCGGATGGTAAAAAATCAGAATAATTCATTTATTATCAAGTCCAAATACCAGTTTTCAGAAGTGAAGGGGAAGTGCCTTAATCCACCTAAAGCTCCATTGCTTGTTAGAACAATAAGTTGATCAAGTTTCCAATACACGCACCATTAGTCATGAGGTGTCATTGCTCTGAATGCACTTGGCAAGCAAGAAGGAAAAAAAGCACAGGATGTTTTTCCATGGCTGAGGATGGGAACACCCCACTGACTCAGCTTTTGTGCAGACAAGCAGTTTGTGGGAACTCATAGCATAAGCTGTCAACTTTGTTGTTGTTAATAATTCTTTCTCAGAATGCATCAACATTCGGGCTGTCCTACTGTAACATGCCAATTCACATCCCATTTTTGTTTTTCTCTCTGCCAAATTTGGTTTCAATCTCTTAACTCGGCAGCCTATATATTTATTTTTCATTTCTCCTCCCCTCCTTCTCTGCTTTATTCATGTCTCCTGTTGGAGGTATGACTCCTGATTGCTTTTATGCTGCTGCCATCTTAATCTAAGTCCATATCACGCTACATATATGCCACAAGCCATTGCTAAATCAGGGCTCAATATTACGTGTAGTTTAAAGTGGAAAAGAACCCGTAGTTATGCAGTTCCTTAAAACACAGACTATTTTTCTTTCCTTGGAGAAGGTTACAGCCACTTGTAAAAGGCCCTACTCAATCACATTAGGAATTCTGAGATCACAAGTGATTTTTTATGCTACTAAAGGAAAAACAGATTGTGTGATACAGAGCAGCTAGGATGTGCTTTTAATTTTAACGGAAAATTAGAACTTTCAAAAATATTGGTATGTCTATAGGCACTTTTATTTGATTCGGATGGATTGTTTCAGTCACTAAAACAGGATCTACACACACTGCAATCAATGCTACAAATATTAGGTCAGTTGCTACTGGGAGGAGAAAAGTTGCACAATACCATACAACATCTTAAAGAATTTCAATAAATATTCCTCTGTAAAACTGTATGACCAAGACAATTTCTTATTGCACGGGAATTACAATCACCTCATAAGACTGATTCATCAAAAAACTCTATCTGGACTCTACTGAAATTAACAGTGCTGGAATGGAAATAAACACGAGGAACTCACCAACACATGCTTAGGGCAGCCATTCAACTCAGGCAGTTGTGTGGTCAGACATGCTAATGGGCCCAAAGCGCAGATGATTGAATCCAGAAGTACTGACAAACTTCCTGAAACAGCCACCATTCCCTGGAAGTAAGGAAAAGAAAAAATTGATAGGGATGAGTAGTGGAAATAATGGTTCTTTCACAAACTTACTGATTCTTGTGCAGACACAGTATCTTCACTCTTGAGCTCTTCTAGTCCACTTTCATTATTTACATAGTAACAAAACTATGCCATGTGCTTCACAGAGAGACTGCTGGCTCAGAAAATTTAAGAATTCAGTAGGCAACATACTGGTGTAGGAAAAAAGTAGGGAACAACAGAAAAAGTCAGAAAGTTGTCAATTGCATAGAACACTTAATTCCACATTTTTTTTGTAATGTAATGTCTTTGCCATTTCATACCATTCATTTTGTTAATTACATGGGTCCTAATAACAACAGTTGTTTTATTATTGAAGTCTAAAGAAATGTTAAGTACTTTAGTCATTGATATACTTTCAGGAAAGGGAATTTGTTTGTGTGCCTTTCTGTAAAGGGGGAGATTTTACTCTGGTTGTTCCTCTGAAGAATGACCTCAATTGGTCACACCAGAAACAAAATGCAAGAACATTTATTTTACTGCTTATAAAACAAACAAGCATAGTGGGATGAGATGATCACATTAGTCATAAAATTAAAATGTGTTTTCTTTACAGGCTGGACTGAGTTCTGAAAGTGTGTATGCATGCATAGAATCACCATCACCTAATGGTAGGAAACCATTAAAATGGTTTAAATTGTAGATGTGGTGCTTGGGGACATGGTTTAGTGGTGGACTTGGCAGTGTCAGGTTAACACTTGGACTTGACCTTAAAGGTCCTTTCCAACCTAAATGATTCTGTGATTCTAAAATATGACATCCTCTGAGTTACCAGGTAAGTTTAAACAAGAGCAGCCCCTATCCAAAGCCCTGGCAATATGATACTGTCAGAAAACAACCGGACATGCAATGCAAAAAACATCTTGGTAAAGGACTTCCCTGATGGTTTTCTGAGAAGGCTTGAGACACTAATAGAAACCGGACCAGAGATTGGCAAAGATAGCAAGGAAGTACCAGATCCCAGGTGAACATACAGCAAGAAAAGACTGAAGAGTTTGCTGAACTGAGAATTGCTTTCAAGGACCTAGAGCTGCCATGGACTCATCTTTCTTTAACACCTACCGTTTACTGAGAAACCAGGCTTTTTATTTCACTGGAAACAAATGGCAGTGCATCAAAGAAAAACGGCATGCCACCTCTAATTTCTCTTCCTAACAGAAAAGCATTGGCTAAACGTTTAATGAAATAAATTAATAATATGTCCCCATCCTGTGTATAGATTACATGACATCACTGTGACATCGCTGGTTACAGACTCACCTCTGTTTCCTGCAGTCTATGTCCAATGAGGCTCAGAGATTCACCCAGCAACTGTAAGTGTGCAGCTACATCAATAGGATCTGTCTCTGGGACTTTGGCTGGTGAGGAAGACACCACCACAGTGCTGGTGGGGGATTTCTTATGAGGGGAAATCACTCCTGTTGGAGAAGCTGGAAAGACACAAATTAAAATTCCGTATTCTCTTCTGTCATTCTTTTACTTACAAGCCTATTTACTTAGTAAAGTTCAAATCTCAAAGGCATGAGATGCTTAAATAGTTCTGTGGACCTGCTCTTGTGGTCTTTGGAGTCAAAACCTTCCTTCTACGTGTACAAAGAATCTATATCAGCTGAATGCAATTTGGGAGATTTGGTTTTGGAGACTTGATAAACAGAGATGCCAAGCCAAGAACAACCCTTTTTCCTCTAGCAGCAAACTAATCCCACTAGAACTTCCCCGCTGCCTCTTATTCCACATTTCAATCCCTAAACTACTAAAAACAATACAATTCTACAAATAAGATGTGGAAATATTTTTTAAGAATGCTGATGTCCTTCTCACTCTCACAGAAACATTGGTTTTGAGTAATATGATGAGTTGAATGTCAAAACTTGTGAGAAGGCAGCTAGGGGTGTGAAGCAGGAAAGGACGTTTGTTTCTTACTGCACAGGCAACACTATCTTCCCTGCCCAAGAAAGAAGATCAGAGCAAATAAAGTGCAATTACCTTTTATTTTTGGTGCACCATCTGAAGTTGATGCCTTCCTCTTCACAGTGGTGGCCTCTGCTTTATTCTGCTTGTGTTGGAGATACTGAGCTTTCTGTTTCCAGATCTGCAGTTACCATGGTATAAAAAGAGAGATTCATAACATTAGGTAATTCTGTTATCTGATGCCAGGACCTGGAGGCAGAATGATGTTATGTAGCTAAAAGGTGAAGCAACACCATGGAAGAAAATGAATGCTTTTATGATCACAAGGGCAAGGTTTCCATACTTTCCACCTTTACATACTTTGGGGACATAGGTAGCATTTTTCAAGGTATGGTGGCAATGTTGCCAGCATGTTCTGACATAAGCATCTAGTTTACAGAAATCATTTTACAAAAACATCTCACACACACTTACCAGTTTATCCTTCTCAGGTAGCTGCTTCCACACTTCTGCCAGTTTTTTACTTAGCTCTCCAAAATCTGGCAGAAAAAAAAGAAGAAAAAAGTTTAAAACAAATGTTTAAAACAAATGAAAACATAAAATCATGGAGAGAACATAGGAAATTTACTGGCCCATGCATACATGCATTTAGGAAGAAACCTATTCCATGACTGGAACTCCCCACACTATCCTGAAAATGATTGCCAGTGTGCATTCCCATTACCAGGAATATAAAGTCACACATGTATATACAGTGAAGTGACACAATGAATATAACTCTTTAAGTAAAGAAACAACCAACTAGCAATTTCTTTATCCAGATTCACAGCTTGGTTAAAATGCAATGAAATCAAATAATGAAATCTACTCACTCCCGCCCCCCAAAGAAAACTGGCACATTCTTTGTATTGTCAAAATTAAGAGGCTGGTATATATACAGAGATAATATGTGCTGCTAATTAATTCAACCGGTATATAATCAAGAGAAGAGAAGGCTAGATTATTCTCTCACCTATTCCAGGGTGCTCAGACACAATATTTGTACGATATTCCTTACAGAACACTTGATAGGCAGACATGTTTTTCTTCTTTGGCTAGTCAAAAGAAGAAAAGGAAACAAAGATTTTTAATCGTAATTAGACCTACTCAAATTTAGTAAGAATTTGGCATTTATTGAAGACTTAAAGAAAGATGTGGTGCTTAGATCAGGAACCTAAAAAAGCACTATTTTACATGTTCTGGCTAAGTTTAGTGCTTATTAAAGCAGAGGAACCAGCCAGAACCAGTCTTAGTACAAGGCTTATCTTGCAACAACTCTATCAATGCATTTCATTTGTAAGTTACAACCACCTGATATTCTAAATCCAGGATCAACATACAACTCCATCAATATATCTCAGTTTTAAAACTTAAAATAATAAAAAAATACACCTGTCATACTATTAACAGTATCTATCATAGAACTGTCAAAACATTTCAGTCCTCATCATAATGTTTTGTTCCATTCCTTGCATCCTTACGAAACACTTCAAATTGGCAGGAAAATAGACAGTATAAGTATACTGACAGCAGAGGCATAAGGAGTTGCCCAGCTATGATCAGAGAAAACTTATCAAATAAAACAGAATAAAGGCTGAATAACTTTGGGCTACATCTGCCCATTTCCTGACACAAAGCAACTCTTGTCTTATCTGAACATACAGAAACTGCTTTGCCCCATATATAAACTTACACAGCAACAGTTATATCACCTGTAAACTCATTCAGTTACCATTTCTCCTACTCATATTTTTATACACTAACCATGGAAAACTGAATTTATGAGTACAGGACAAAACTGAGAATATGGTAGTCTGTAAGAATTAGAATTTCATTTGAATATGGGACTAAATGGGTAAATATCTTCACTTTTCAGGTTAGAGCTCTATCCCTTTTTACAGGAACTGTGATGATGGACTAGATCACTGACCCAAAAGTCTGCCTGGCAATAGCTAGAACCAGTTACCTTAGAAAATGATGCAGTTGTGCTTGGTACATACCTGTACCATAACCTTAAGTATAACCTTTTCAAAGAACCTCTATAGCTAAAGACTGCCTATGCCACAAAACCAGAACGATATATATACCTTTTGCTACAAACAAAAATTAGAGTGGCTGACACATTTATCCAAACATGCTTCAGTAAAACCATCAATCCTGGTATTAGTTATCCTTCTGTTTCAATTTAATGTGCCTTTGCAATGGAGTGCCTAATTCATCATTACCCAATTTCTACTTTCCCTTCAGTTTTTCCTTACTTTTTCTCTTTCCTTTTCTCTTTCTTTTTCTCTTTCTCTTTCCTTTTCTCTTTCTTTTTCTTTTTCCTTTTCTTTTTCTCTTTCCTTTTCTCTTTCTTTTTCTTTTTCCTTTTCTCTTTCCTTTTCCTTTTCTTTTTCTCTTTCCTTTTCTTTTTCTCTTTCCTTTTCCTTTTCTCTTTCCTTTTCCTTTTCTCTTTCCTTTTCCTTTTCCTTTTCTCTTTCCTTTTCCTTTTCTCTTTCCTTTTCCTTTTCCCATTTCTCAGCTTTGTCCTTCTCCTTGTCTTCCTTTTTCCTTCTCTTCTCACCTTGACCATCTGAGTGAAAAACAGCAGGAGGTGGAGGAAGAACATAAGGGGTACTGGGAGGAGGTGGTGGTGACACTGTTACTTCTGCTACTGCCACAGGAGCATGCCCAGAACTCTTTTTAGACTTAGAGTGCTTCTTCTCTCTGTGTTTCTCCTTGTCTTTTTTTTTCTTACTTTTTTTTGACTTCTTCTTCTTCTTGATTTCCCGGTAGGAGTCATCTATCACTAGCTCTCCAGCCTCCAGCTCCCCACCAGAAGAGGAACCAGATTCTGGTGGTGCCTCCATACCTGAAATCTCATATTCGCTCCCATGGCCCTCTGAAAAGAGGGAGGTGTCAGCACCAAAACTCTCAGAAGGTGGATGTGGGTCTGGAGGTGGTTTGTGCTTCTTCCGGGATGACTTCAGGAAGCTCTGCAGTTCATGACCCAGCAAGAAGGAGCCTTGCTCATCTCGAGCTGATTTCTTTGAAGATTTCTTTGCAGCTGCTGGTGCTGAAGAGTAGGATAAAGAATCATCATTTGCTGCACTACTTTTCTCTTTTGGTGAAAGAATGAGCTTCATCTTCAAGCCATCAGGTTCACGAAGAGTAAGTGTCTCTGTATTCACATAGAGAGGTTTCATTTTTTTGGATTTGTGGAAGCTGCCATCATCCACTGAGTGCTCCCCACTGCTCCCACTCAGCTTCTTCTTGTGGTGCTCCTTTTTGCTTTCAGAATGGCTAGAGGAAGAGTAAGATGATTTTTCAGAGGTCTTCTTTGAAGACTTTGAGCTAGTGGGCAAAGGTGAGGTGACAGCCTTGAGTAAATCCATGGTTGTATCAGCTGAGGATGGGCTAGAAACTGCTTTCTTCTTCTTCTTTGACGGTAGATCCAAAGGCGAAACACCTGAAAAAGATCAAGAGCAATGTGCATCAAGGTGATTTCCTTAAAGACAGCATTACAGTAACCCAAAGAACTGAAGTGGGAATCCTGCAAAACTTAAGACTACAGCTAACAGATTTGCATCCTGGCTTAAACAGAAGATCTCTGAAGCTTGTAGCTAGCTCAATGTGGCCTTACTGATGCAATTCAGGAGCTGTAACACCCGAGCTGGCCAAGTAATTTAAGGCAGGAAGACAGAGTAGAAAAGTTCTTCAAGGTTTTTCAAACTCCGTATTGTATTGTGAAATAACATATTTTGATGAAAATATATCTTGTTCAGCCTGAAATTACACCTCAGGTGGAAGGTTTTTGTGCCATTTTTAGCCAAGGTGAGACCAATGAATTGGAAATACAAGCTTTTTCATTCTGAAAACAGATCTTGACAAAATTTCAGCTTGGCTTTCTCTTTTTCATTGGGACAAAAATAAATCTGAAACCTGTTGAGCTTCTATGAAAAAAGAATTTGTCATATTCTGGCCAGCTTATTAATTGTGAGAATAAGGTTTCTGTATTTAACTTGAACTCAAAAGCATTTAGTTTTCACCCTGAAGCATTCTATTTTTATAAATTCAGAACAGGTAATACTATCTGCAAGTAAAACTACAGCATGTAATGCAACAAGTTAAAAAAAAAGAAATGCAAATGCAAAAGGAAAGGAATGGATTAGAAAACTACAACTTGTCAATGACAAGGGAGGTGGACGATCACTACCCCAACAATGACAACTTGTTAAGATAGACTCTGAAAATATCATTCCTTAATCTTTTGCTGTCTGGTGCTGATCAGCATCAGGTTTCTGATTACTTCTCCTAAGACAGGCTAGTGTACCTCCCCCCAGAAAGTGCTAACCACAAAGCTTGATAACACTCGTTTAACAGTATCCTTTCCTCAAAGTCATTATCTGTTAGCATCTTCCCCTGCCTGATTACACTCTTACCTCTGTAGCTGAACTCATCAGAGGAATGCTTTCTCTTCTTTTTGTGAGGTTCTGGCCCGGGAAAAAGCTCACTGTCCTAGAATAAGAGGAAACAAGTTGCTGACAAACAAGAGGGAAATAATGAGATTCACAGACTATTGACATAGATAAGAATTTGTGGGAGATATCAAGAGTTATTTGTACTACTGTAACATCAAGAAACCCTAGGTATGAACCAGGATCATTATCAAATGTGCTCTCTCCCCAGGAGCCCACAGTGTATGTTTAAGGTAAGAGACAAAAAGCATGGTAAGGATAGGTGGACCAGTACAAAAAATGGTATTAGTCAGGACATCAGCAACCTAACTGGCTTCAAGCTTTCTGTAGGCATTGCAGCATAACAGGGCTATAAGGAAACTGAAAGACAGATCTCTACAGAGACCTCCCCCCAAGTGAGAGGAGCAATACGTGAGAAAACTTGAAAAAGCACATTTGAAAGTGTTAAGAAATGGGCAATGAAAGCCAGCACTTGGGAGATCAGCTGATGAGTTGATAAAAGACAAGACATCTACCTCTTAATAAAGCTAATAAATAACTAAGCATGCATAGGCTGTCAAGCCTTGAAAATGAAGGTGAGACGTTCATGTTTAATATGCTGAAAAAGATAAAAGAAGTGAAAGTAGGTACAGAGAGGTGACAGTTAAAATGACAAGTCAAAAAATTGACCTTAATGTGTCATGTCACCCAATTATTATTTGTCTTTTGACCAATTTATCGTCTGAAAATGAAGCTCCTCTACAGAATGCCATCTGCATGGTAGAAGATTTTCATTTTAAACTAGAACTTCTTTTCCAGATTTAAAAAAAAAATAAAAAAAAATCACAAGATAGTCACCTTTGAGCTAACAGCAGAAATTTTAGCTCAAAGAGGAAAGTTTTGAAGAAACTTAAGTTGTCACTATGTGATTTCAGAGTTAAGGCCCCAAAGAGGTGAATAGGGCAAGTTCATACCTCTCAAGAGCTATCGTTTCAGGCTGTCTGCAGAATCGGGAAGACAACAGCGCATCAGTTAACGTTATATTCAACCTTTGTTGGCTATTTATACAACCATAAATTCTAAAAATTTATTTTTTTATATTTTTTTGTAGTTGGTGTAAAAAGTTACTCATGCTATCTTATGACTTGCAAGGTTCTACATCAAGACTAGGACAGCATCCTACTACCCTATTTACCGAGGCCAGAAAAATCAGAATCAGTTGTAATTGGGATTGACCCCCTCCTTTTCCCCGGGAAAGTTACTGAACAATACAGGACATGATTACCTGTTCTTGCTGTCTTCTACATGCATCTCTATATAGAAAAGAACAAGAAACCCATCCATCCCATTCCATCACTAACTTTACACATATCCTTACACCTTCAGACTTTACTCTGAGGGCTGCCTGACCTGAGTTGCTATCTCGTCTTCCTCTTGCAGCAGATCCTTGTAAGAGCGCTTTTTCTCTCGCTGTGTCTTGCCAGTTGCCAGCTCCACGTCATCAACACTTCGGTTACTCTCTAGGAACTCTAAGAGTTACATGAAATGGGAAAAAAGGAAGAGATGAAATACCCCATTAAGGAATGAATGATAGACATGTAGACTATGCACAAAATAAGGTAACAACGGACATTGGCACAGAGCAAATGCACAAAACTCAACAAGCACAGGGGCCTAAAACATAACAATCTGTACTCTGACCATAGGGATGGGGCTCAGTGCTCTAATGCTGCAACATGATCACTCAAGATTTCATTTCTAACTCTTGTATATTTCTTCCTAAAGACAACTACACCTAGAAATGTTACCATGACTAAACATATCCCTATCCCTGGTCTCCCGTCCATTGACCTGGCAGGGAGAGGAAAAGCTGCAGTGGCAGAGTTTCCAATCAAGGTGTATGCATTAGGAAACACCACCCATTTCTCTCAGCTTCTAATCCTAGTACTTTATACCTGGAAGTCATGGGCTTGGGATCCTCCAGCAACTTGCCCATGTTAAATATAAGGGCTCCACAGCATACTAGCTTCCTTTCCTACTCTTAACTGCATGGTTTGGCAAGGGCTGCAAAGGGTGCCCTTTTTATTTTTTTTGTGGCAACTTCTTCTGAGATTATGAAGCAGTCATACCTTCTCTCTTCTTGAAATCATCATAAGCCATGGTGATCCTGCAGGAGCCTGAGAATGCGTTGCCACGTCTGGGCTCCTTGCCCCGTTCCCATCTACAGGAAAAGTCTGAGAAACACAGAATGAAAATAACCCTCCCATAAAGAAGAATTACGATGCAAAATGGGAAACTTCCTCTGAACCAAGTGAATATTCTCTGCAAGACAGTGGGAAAGGAAAGAAGTCTACCTTCTGGTTGGTTCATGCTCACCCTTCAGGTTTGACAGATTTTTTTTTTTAAATTAAATTGGAGGTTGTTCTCTTATTTTAAAGATATAAAAGACCACCTCTTCCTTGTAAAATCTCCAAATCATAGAAGAAATTCATTTACAAAAATAAAAAGAGGGTGAGAAGGCAGCTAAGTTTGATTTTCATGACAGAAAAAACTACACCCAAATTTGTGTCAAAGCCATTTTTGTCAGAAGCCACAGTAGCACAGAGTGGGATGTTTAAAGTGAGATTCCAAACCCTTGAATCTCAGATGAAATGAAGGAAAAGAAGGAAGCAGGCAGGAATCATTGTACTACAAAATAATTATTTTAAAACTTTTTAACTAAAGGATCACACATTTGTAGTGAAGGTGTGCATCCTTCTGATGTGTTTCCCAACACTGCCACTGCAGCCATTCTGAATGCCAGCCTGGGAGAGGGAATGGAAGAAAGCACTCCTTTTTGCTAGGCCTTCTGCAGCACCCCAACCCCTGTCAGCCCCCAGGTTTCAGGCCTCCTCTGAGTCATTCTGTTCCACAGCTGCTGGCATATAGCAGGACAGTGCCCTGAAGGAACAGCTACACTTTCCTTCTCTCAGAGTAAACAGCTTTTGTTCTTCATTCAGCAACCAGCTTAACATGAAAAGACCGACCTTCTGCTCATAAGCGATTAAACCAATTGCAACTAACTGATTTTGTGTGTTTCTGTTTATGCGCACACGTGTAAGGATTCAACCAAGAAGACCGTTCAGCTTGTTCATTCTAGCTGACATATTAATCTCGCCACACTGAAGTTACATTTGAATACCTTGTGAGCCGGGAATTTATGCTTGTACATCCCAGAACGTACCTCAATTTTATAAATAGTTGGCTGAGAATGTACAATGTATTCATCCTATAGTGGTTACTTAAGTGAAACAACAAATTCCCAACTGAATCAAACTTGCAAGTATACAGGAGATGTTTCTGTTTCAACTCATACAAATGCATTTTATTTCTTCAGGTTTTGGGAAACCATCTGCCAGAAAATGTTTCACATCAGTATTCTGACTACTATACATCGTTGGTGGCAAGCACAGCAATCTGTAGGCAGAATTTACATATACACACAAGAGCACTGCCTATGTACACACACTATAGCACTGCACTTTGCAATAAAATAGAGCATCCTGCCACTTGTGGGCTCACAATCTTGAACCAGATCTTGTCAACATTTCAGGGTGTTCAGTTGTCATATGGACTTCAGGGGGATATATATGGTACTAAAGCATTGTGCTCAAGAGGACAAGGGCCTAATCTAGATACTCCAGCAAAACAAAGCTGAAGACAGTCATTCATGAATGGATGACTTGGAGAAACTAAGATTTGTGCATGTCTACATGCATACCTTTCACTTTCTTTTTCAATCTTAACTGCTTGGCAGGTATTAAGTTGGTAGATGATGCCCAAAGGGGCTTACAACCTAGAACTCTAACCCTGCAAATACAAAACATATCCTTAACTTGTCTCATCCTAGAAATCCTAATTGGGTTCCCCTGCTTCAAACTCTTCAGTTTCAGCAATAATCGCACAGGTTCAGTGGAGAAGCTCTCTTTACGTCTCCTGTGGAACAGGTTGCCCAGAGAAGCTGTGGATGTCCCCTCCCTGGCAGTGTCCAAGGCCAGGTTGGACGGGGCTTTGAGCAACCCGGTCTAGTGAAAGGTGTCCCGGCCCATGGCAGTTGAAATTAGATGATCTTTAAGGTCCCTTCCAACCCAAACCATTCCATGACTCTATGTTCCTCAACGCACACGCTTGAGGGATCAAGGCCATGCGTTGCATTTTGGCAGTCCCCAGGACTCCACAGGGCCACTCTGCTCCCCCACGGGAGGCTGCACACTCCACTGGCGACAGACCCCGGTGGGTGGATCGAAGGGGCGGCGGCGGCTCAGGCAGGACTCCCTCGCCCCGCCGGGAGTCCCAAGCGCGACAGCAGAGACAAACGTGGGCCCTGCTCCCCTCCGCAGAAACAGGGCCGTGCCCGTCCGGGGGCACCAGGGGCCCAGCCCCGCGCATGCGCCGCCAACGCCCTCAGGACCCGGGCCCCGCCGCCGCCCGCGCCTCTCCCGCCACCTGTTAGAAGCGGGATCGGCCGCCCCGCGCCCGCCCGCGTGCGCGCCCGCCCTCTCACCCGAGCGGGCTCCGGCCTCACTCCAGATCGCCGCTCCGCCCCCGCTGCAGGCCCGAGCTGTCCCGGCGGTGGGGCCGCCCAGCGGTGACGGGGGCTGCCAGCCGGTCGGTGCCGAGCTTCAGGGTAGGGAGCCGCCGCAGCCGCGTCACTCTGCACCGCCAACTGCGGGCGCCATCTTGGAGAGGGAGACAAGGGACACGCTCACGGTGCCGGGGCCAGGGGCAGCCAGCCGAGCGCCGAGTACCTCCACCGGGGCACCCGTGGGGCGGGGGAGAAGGCGGGGTGAGGGATTGCCGAGCGCATCGATGGCCCGGGCAGGGAGCGCTGCTTCCTGCGGCCTGAGGGGGGCGGGGGACGGCTGCCGCCAGCCCGCAGCAGGCGGCGCGGCCATGGAGTGGCAGCCGGGACACATTCAGCTTTACCTCCCGCCGTCCGCTGCTCCTGCTGCGGGCTGGGCCATTGACCGTGTCCTCAGTCATCCCAGCGTGGTTCCCCGGCTGCTCTTGCCCCTCAGAGGCTGCGCCTGGTGTGGGGGCCCTGAGCAGGCCCCTAACATGGTGCCTGCGCTCGGCCCCAGCTCTGCCCCCGACCACCGTGCGGAGGGTGCACCCACCTTCCCCCTGTCTACCGTGTGATCTCCTCCGTGTGCGTGCATGTGCTGTGCGGCCGTGGCACAGCTTCCCCCCCTCATCATCCAGGAGAGGTCTCTGAGCTGGCTGGGCTCGCAGCGTGGGTTGGTTGGCTGCTTGTTCCTGCCACGGTCGGTCGATGGGAAAGGGTGAATTCCCGACACTGAGCAGTTACAGAGTCAGCACGTTTCATGAGATTAATCCTGGATGCACACAAACAGGCACATTGCCTGTAAGCTTATTAGATTGCCTGAGGAAATGTGTGGATGTGCTGCACAGGTGGAGAATGGGGACCAGCCAGAACTAAGATAAGCATGTCTGAAGCACGCACTCGGGGCTGCTGCTTGCTCCCTTCCAACCAACTGTCCAAGGGTGGCAGGCAAAAGAAAGGCACATTACGCCCAGTATCTTCCAAAGGGGCTCGTTCGGTACTGCAAAGGATTCAAGATAGAGGTAAAAAAACCTCAAGGAACAGCCTAGTCAGAAAATAAAAGTCTTTTTCCCACCAGATTAGCCTTTCTTCACCCGGACTGCTCAGGAGGTCCCTGTTCAACAATCCTCATTTAACTCTTACCTTAAATCCCATCATCTCCACTGATGCACATGTCTGCTTTTTATTTAGATGCCGACAGACACATAACTCTTTGTCAGAAGCTGCTCAGAGTTGCATGCTGTCTGCAGACTACAATTCCCAGGCATGCCTGAGGTTAAACCTGACCCATCACAGACATAGTATGCTGGTTCCTAAGGGCTTACAGATCTGCCTTCTGGTTCTGATGGTGCTTTTGTGTCTTAACAAGTACATAATGATGACAATAATTGTTTCTGGTACAGTAGGGCCTACAGAAATTAGAAGAGGATAGAAGCCTACATCTGTTATGCTGTGCGAAAGTATAGTTTGATCCAAAGTGAGGGGTGCAGCCTCTATGCACAGGTGCAGCAGCTGTAACATGTAAGTCTAAAACCCACCAGCCCTTACGCTGAGTACAGGACCTGTGCAGACGTTCTTGCGCATGTGCCTGCTGCTAGTGAAACTTTTTAAAATCACTCCTTGCCCTTCAACCCGTTACCCAGGTGGACAAGTGCCTCTGCAAATTTATGACGAGGACCTTGACAGAGTTGAACTCACTGAGACCTGCTCTTTACCTCTGGTTACTGATGATGTTTCTAGGGATCGCAGTGATGGATCCATCCCCCACTCAGCAATGCACTGTACAATAAAAACACAGCTCCTGTCACCAGGATTTTACAGCCTTCAGCTTTCTTGCTTCTATTATGGACTGTACAGAAACATCAGTTAACTTCTGGGAGCATATGGCCTATGGGTCAGGTGGAGGCAGAATGAGAGCAAGTCAGAATAGAATGAGAGCAAGTCAGAATAAGCCATTAGCATGGCTGGGAGAGGCTAGATGCTGCATAAAGGAATAGGGATACAGATTGCTTTGAAAATTGAAAACCTAGATTAGCCTGGTATTTTATAATGGCAGGCATTTGATAATGATAGCTAGTAAGTGTGTGGGGATGGTATGTGTAATATTCTGCACCCTAGAATGAGAAAGGATTTTAGCTCCCCTGCAGTTTAATGTTTTTAGTGCTGGATGGTTCATAGGTATTAGATTTTATCACTGTGTGTGGAGGAGAGGGAATGAATTTGCAGGTGAATTTCCGAAAATGAGCATATACCGGGATACTTGCACATAAAGCCACTGAAGCACGAATCATTCAGACTTCACCTGGTGAGATCTGTCCATGCTCCTTTCCTCCCACAGAACAATCATCATCGTAATAATAATAGTGATTGTAATAGTAGCAACAACATGTAGTCCCTCCTACTGCACTTTTCATCAGTGCAGAAATGCTCAGAAAAACTCATTTCAGTTATTCCCATTCTTCAGAGCTAATAAAGGGAACCAGCCAGCATAATCCACTGGCATCTACTGGGTGCTTTCAGAAAGCTTAGCCTTTCCCCTTTCTAGGAAATCCAGGGATCCCTTTAGAGCTTACACCTAGATTATACAAATTAGGTGAGGAAAATGTCAGGATGCCGATAGCAAGTTTAAAAGAGTCACAACCCCTTCAAATCCTTAATGCCTGATGGAATTGTTTCTTTGTACTCTTGAATACAAGAAAATCAAACAGTCCTCGTAGTTTTCAAGACCTGAAGTGCAGCTTCAGTCAGTCAGTTTCAGACTATTGTGAGAATATTGCTTATTCCTTCTGTTCAGAGCATCTTGAATTCTTTTGCCTACATGCCAGGGAGAGAAACTGCAGGAGGATACATGGTATGTTCCCTCAGGTGTCTTCTTGACAGTGAGATACACATTGTATGAAATGCTTTTGCCAATGTAGAACATTTTAGCACATGTGTATGCTTTTTTATGCTTAATGCAAGATTAGTTGTACATTAAGGGTTAGTGCCTGTGACACCACCCAATATGGTCTTGTATTACACAGATTATATCCACCGTCTATTGTTGTCTGCCTATTTTCCCCTGCCTGCAGTAAGGTGCAAATGTCTGGATTCAGTAGCCCTCATTTTGTTTTATTGTTTTTTTTAGTGCTTATTTCAGTGGGCTCTCAACTGCAATGAGTATAAGGGGAATGAATAGTAACATGAGCATAGGCCCACAGCCAAGTTATGTATAGAATTAAATACAGCACTCAGAGCTGTATGAACAATTATTAATTCCCCCTGTCATAGTTTGCAACTCAAAAATCTCTCTTCACTTCTGCCCCATATTTCCATAATTTTTTCCTAGTTTATTATAGGATAGTTTGGGTTGGAAGGGACGTTTCCAAGATGATTCAACATAACTGGGATGGGACCCGGTCTAAAACTTGATCCCCACGTACCGTGAAAAGCCTGCTTTGCTTTGCACAGGCAGTGCTGCTCTTCGCTGTGCATACTATAATACCTGCATGTTACTAGCAGCCACACTGCCCTTAAAAGGAAGCACGACTTGTTACATTTGGATAGGTTATATGAAAAATAAATACATTGTAAAAGGCTTATGGATGTGAACATGGAGGAAGTGACTTCACTGTTACAGTGGACTTCAGGTGAAATGGACCTTGTGTGCCAATTACCTCAGCCATATAATTTTCTTAGTCTTATTTATAAACAAGGCTAGTGAGTCCTGTTTGAATACAAGGACTTGCTTCCTCAGAGAAGCAAAACTTCAAAAGATTTGTTATGTGTGTTGTTTCGGTGGTGGGGATTTAAATTACTTCCCATTTGTCTTCCTTTTTTTTTTTTTTTTTTTTTTCCCCAGGATGCATTCATTTTCTTGCCTCTTCATCTGGGAATATAGTCATTAACAAAGCCACAAGGGTGCGTGCATTCATTTGTAACATCAATAAAAGAGCCTGAATGTTCCCCAGAGCCACAGTATCTGTCAGGGTGGGGACACACTTTCTTTCCCTGCTCCTGGTGCTGCACCTTCTATATTTGCATGCTGAGAGAGGTAAGGCCCAGTGAGAGGATGGTGTCCTTGTCTGTCTGGTGGAGAAACAATACCATGTGTTACAGCAGGATTAGTGAGGTCCAGAGAGGAAGAACATGCTCCTGGGTGTGGTTAGGCAAAGAGAAAAGGAAGGTACTGGGACAGTGTGCATTAGAGCAAAGGCTAAATGCAGAGAATCAATCAGCCTCCAGTTGTGTCTTTTCACTGATTTTGATCTCCTCCTCACCACCTGGCAGGGAGGTAGAAGTGGTTTAATCTGAGTTTCACAAGGCCTATGCCACTGCTTTCGGGGCTCAGTTCTCCCTCCATGCTTGCTCCCTGGGGACCTTGCTGGTCTCTGCTGACCATAATTCCTCACAGCCCTGGTCCCATAACACACTAGACATTCACCCTATCTGTGTTCTTGTTTTACCTTTTCCTTTTTTTTTTGTCAGATCTGGTGGTTTATTTCATTTCCTCCTCTCACACTTTGACTTTCTCCATCACAGCCCTCTTCTGCACAGGCCATGCCGTTCTGCTCCTCTCTTTTCAGACAGAGTGGTATGATGCTTCACTTGTGCAGAAAAGCCTGTAACACTGGCCTGCTTCATTCCTGCAGTTTTCTGCTTATGACCGAACCATGACTTCAGCATCTGTCCTGCACTGGGTAGCAGAAATTATTATTTTACTAAAATTTCTCTTCAAATAATGTAGATGGGTCATGGCTGTTTCTGTGGGCCAAACCTGCATATTGCTTCTGCTTCTGACTACAGATATTGCAGCTGGAGATCAGAACTTTTGAGAAGAGCTGAAGACTTCACTGTTCCCTGAACAACAGGACAGTGCTTCCTGCAAGACTGTTGGGATGCCAGCTAGGCTAATGCCAACCTTGTGACTGTGGTGTGCCATGATCTATGGAGCTGCTGCAAAATTAAGGTCAAGAGGTGACACGTGGAAAGGGCTCCAGACTCCCAAAGTTCGGAGGCATGACAAAGGCAATAAGAAGATGCACTGGTGTTGGGCCCAGGTGCGGAATAACAAAAGGTGCCTTGTACACCTGTGTGCATTGTAGGGTGGTATGTGTTGGGGGAAATTGGTGGTGTTGCAGGACATTTTATAGGTTGCAGCTGTTTACACAGCAGGTGATATGCAATGCTTTCAGGGTCACAGGATTAGACTAGAAGATCTGGGTCATCAAGTGCTGTTCCCTGCTGTTGCAGGCCCACTGTCATTCAATCCCTATTGTAAACTGATCGATCTTTATCTTAAAAACAATCAAGTCTCATCCCCCCACAGTGCTCACTGGGAGGCTGTTCCAGAATCTCCTTCAAACCGTCTCCTGATCACCAGCCTAAATGTATTCATGGTTAGCTTGCATCCATTTGTTCCTGTGCCAACATTTTCTTTTAGCTAATATAATTATTGTCTCCTGTTGCTGTTTTTGCTCTGATGTATTTATAGAGAGCCGTCATACCTCCTCTCAGTTCTCATTTTGCTAGGCTAAACAAGGCATGCTTTCTTTGTTCCCTCCTAGCTGGTGGCCTCCTCCTTCCTCTCCTTGTGCTGTCAGCCTTGCTCTGCACTTACTCATGTTGAATTGTTCCCTGAAGCTGGGTGACTGGTGGTGGACGCAGTTTGCTCAGAGGTCTCATCAACATCTTATACAATGACTCTAATACTACCCTCTCTCTAGGTGAAATAACTTGGGTTTGGTTTTTTTTGGTGAGAATAGAAGAATTGAGTACTTTCTTAAAATCTTTAGGTACAGCTTTCTGATAAGATGTCAAAAACCCAGCAAGAGTCATTCTGTGTTGTAATTTCACCAGTAGTCACAGGGGGATATGACAAACAAAGAACATACACAGCTCATTCACAGCCTTTTGGGGACTAGGACAGAGTGTGCTCAGCTCTAGATTTACTCTGTAACTGCAGCACATGTCATGTGGAGGAGGGACTGTTGTCTCAGGTAGGTAGCACTCTGTGATACCACCTTTCAGGGTGGGCCACCACCATGACACTGGAGGCTTTGGGATGCTGATCATATGAGGCCTGGAGACCTTCCTTTTGCTTCATTTCTCCAACATGCCCTAGCTACTGCAGGGTTTACCATCTTTCTTCTCTTCTTTCTCTCTCCTCTTCCCTGCACCGCTTTTTCTCCTACTAGTCAAGGTACCAGTGGATGCTGAACATCCAGTTATGACCATTTTGCTGCTTAAATGCAAATACTCCTTCTACTGCTCTTGGTGATCTAGTCAGCTCCCTTGACCCACATCTGTCTGAGATACTAGATTTACATTTAAGTGGGTGCCTAGTTTTAGTTGACTTACTTAAATAAAAATTGTTTGCTATCACAAACAATCACAAGACTTGTAGCATTTGCAAAGGGAATAGAAGATGAAATTACACAAGCAGGAAGATGGGAGATGGTTATAACTTTTATTAGAGAGAGGATATTTATCCTGGTCATTTGGTTTATGTGTGCAGGGGCAAACTTCATGGTGGAAAGTATCCCCAAATACTTGCCATGTGCCCAGGCTGTGTACTGTTCTCCCAAAAAGTGCTGATCCCAAGTAAGGCAGACAGGTCTGTGTGCTCCACATTTATTTTGGTGAGAAACCTGGGGAAGAATTTGGTGTTTTGTAATTAAGGTTTCAGACAAGGGGAGTCCCAAACAAGAAAAAAAGCTGTTGTTCATTTCTATGAAGGATACAACACTTAGAGTACTTAACTAGAGAGAAGAAGAGAGATTGTATCAGTGTACATCCCAGTCATAACTCATTTCTCTTTTTAGCATTGTGAGCCTGGTAAGGCTATTGAGTATTGGTGCTGCGCTTGGAGCGCAGAAAGAATGGGATGTTTTATGTTTCTAAATTCAATTCATGGTTAAATATCTCAGGTAATGGAAGCTTTTACCACATCACTTGAGAGACCATTGTATTGTCTGCTAGATTTCATAAGCAAGGAGTTTTCTTTTTCATTTAGTTGAGCTGCTTGCTTTTTCTGAAGAAATAAATGACCAAATAAAAAGCAAATCTAAAAACCTCCCCCACTGAGTCTATTTCAGTTGTTGCTGTTTTCTTCACATTTTCCTTCTTGAAATGCATTAGTTTCCAGTTGAAGGAACCTGAAGAAAAGATGATTATTACCAAGAAATTTGCAAATTAGCTCAGCTCAAAACACCCCCACAGCAGTGTTCTAGTACAATGAGTGAGGCTGGGCTAAAACCTCTATGTATTTATTTAGATCATTCTATATTTGGATTTAGCAATCCTATTACTGAGCTGAAATTTAGGACTCTTTAGATACATTTGTCCTGGAAATAGCACCAGTAAATTATAAGCACTGATAGGTGGGAGGATGAAGACAGTGTCTAAGATCAAACAAGGAGAAAAGCAACAGACATTCTTCCTTTTCTATTAAGTGTGTTTGCGTATTTTCAGCACATTCAGCAAATGATTATTTTTTCTGTGGATGGACAAAATTAGTGGTTAAGGAGAAGCAAAATGTAGCAAGTATGATATGTGGGATGTTGCAGTACTGTTATACAAATCGATGCTCTGCCTTCAGCAGGAGTTTTCAGTTCATTTTAGATCACCTCCAGAGGAGGAGGAGAGGGCAGCTGAGTCAGACCAGCCGGATGAGTCTATGATGTGTGGAAAAAATCCCATATAAAGAAAGATTGAAACATTAGTGAAGAGATGAAGAAGAGAAGGGGTGGGAAATATACACCAGGTAAGCTGCAGTGCAGGAGAAGATGTGACCATGAATTGTTGTTTTTTATGAAACAAGAAAAAAGGAGAGTTTAGTGGAGAGGCGAAAGACTGGTAAAAGGATGCTTTCTGCTGTATCACAAAAGGAGGCAGTGGAAATCCCTGCTTTCGTGTTTCTTAGGAGTCCAGGAGTACAGCTCTAAACAAGGGTGGAAATTTCTGTGTTAACTCTCGTGTAATTACTGTAGTTGCAGATGCATTTTTATTTAAACACTGCCATTCTGGAAAGCAGAGCCCTGCCATGTTCCAGAATAGAAGTCAAATTTGGATTCTGAGAACTTGTCAAGAAATGCTTCTGGGAGACAAATGATCACATAAATGTCAGCCACTGCATTTCTTAAATGTTCCTTCTCCAGTCATTGCCAACAATAATGTCTCAGCAATATCTTTTGGGCTGAACATGGATCTACACAACATTATGTTCTGAAGACATCCAGTGCTGAATTTTTCATCATATTCGTCTCTTTACCGCAGCTAAGTTCATGGTTTATGTACATGTTATCCAGTGCTGCTAAGCTAGTGCTACCTGCCAAGATTTACAGCATCTTTCCTTAAGCTCTGATGGCTACAAAAATCACCAGATGGCAGCAGAGTCATTTTTGGTTTCCTCTTGCCCTGAACTCGTGGTCATAGCTGCATGCTCTGAGGTGCTCCTTGTAGCCACAGTTCCCAGCTTTGCAGTGTATGCAAAGGCAGCTATACCTACTGAGAAAGTACCTGCCTCTTTCTCAGCAAGAGATTTATGTTCTCCATTTTCTCCTTCCATGAGGGCTGGGTTTTAAGGGGCTCCTTGTTTAAGATTCCTTGTTTTTCTCTAGAAAAACAGACACTGGTATATAGACATGCTAATGGCTGCATTGTTATGGTACGTTATATGCTGCCAAGGTAACACAAGGTAACTAACTTAGCTTTGGCCAAGAGCAGAGATTGTCTCTGGAACCAGCAGAGGTTGACTGCATGGCTCAGGGATGAAATTGGCTAATAGGAATCTTGTTAATGGCTCTGTTTGCTATTGTTCCACTGTTGCTGACAGTTTTGCTCAATAAAATGCTAAAAGCAAAATGCTAAGAGGAGATCCAAAGGATTACAAAATTCAGAATAATTTTGGTCTGACACAGTCCTCAAGTTTCCCAGTTCTGGAATTTCCCATAAAAAGGAATAATTCCCAAGCAGTTCCCCAGCTATAACAGTTAGACACTGCGGCTCCATAGCAGCCTGACGATGGGTGCACAGGCAAGGGAGCATCCTGGCTGGTGGTGTCAGTGTTATTTTGCCTACTTTCCCAAGAAGCCTCACCAAACTTGAGCAGTCTCCAGATGTCAGTGTCAAAATCAGAAGAAAGTTTCCTCTAGTCATCAGGATCTGCTCTTTGTGAGGTCAGTAAGCTCCTTCCCTGCCCACTTCAGTGACAAGCTGAGCTCTAGGGCAGGGGGGAGAAGCAAAGGTTATTGTGATTTTTCTAGTTGCCTCTTTTACCAGAAAAAAACAGCCCACCCCAAAACAACCCACACATTTATTCCTCCTGAGAGAGCTCCTTTCAATTGCATTTTAGGTCTGGGAGTGAATCAAGGCAACTTTGTTCAAACCTACTGAAAGGACATGGCTCTTGTCATTGATTTTAGAACCACCTTTACCAAACTCTTGCAAAATCAAAAAATGCTGCTGTGCTCAGCAAAAGGCAGACAGAGGCTTCTAAACTAAGGATTGCCAAACACATTCCTGGATAGAGACTCTTCTAAGGTCATCTCCTTTGTAACCTGTGAAATTACTGAATTATTTTTTTTTTATTGATACAGGGGGTTGGTGCATCTGGAAACTCACAAGATTAAGGGCTTAGTTCCTATTCCCACAAGTGTCCCTATTGCAATTTAGTGGTGGAAGGAATCCAGCAAACTGGTGGTATTTCACCTATTTTTAAAGCCCTCTTTACAAGGCCAGAGTTGTGCAAAGGTAGTAAGTGGAAAAGAAAAAGAGACCATTTTATATGTTTGCACACCCAGACACTCACACATTTAAGGCTCCAAACTTTCCCTTCCTCATTCGACCTCCTACGTAACTTTCTCTGTGCTCCAGCAGGAGCTGGAAGTTTGAAATGGACTAAAAGCAAAAATACATGCTGTCTTTTATTATGAGCATATTTCAAGGGGAAAATGGATTATACTTTTATTGGACTGAATGCATTCAATTGCAGCAACTTTCATTGTTTTGAAACAAAATTTTGGTATTCAAACAAAAGGGTGTTATCCACTATGACAATTCTAAGTGTTATAGTTCATTTTTAAAATAGCCTTTAGGATTTACTTGACTAAATCAAATCTCAGGAAGAAGAAGCTTGCAGGGGGAAAAACCACTGCATTAGAGATGATAAAATGAGAAATGAGGGAGATGAACATCAGTGCAAACTCATCATCATCAGAATAAACTCAGAAATAGACATTCTGCATTTCCATAATGCTGTCAGCTGCCACTACAGAGACAGGGATCTAATACCTCTGTTTATACTCCTGCTAACTTAATTTATAGCAATTTATTCTGTAAAAGTAGACAGTAACTCGAGTGGCTGGAAAAAAAAAATCCCCTTTGCGCTGAAAATAAAAATGATAATGCACATAATAGATTTCTGAAAGACATTTGAATAGCCAGTGAAAACGCAAGGTGAGTTAGACATATTTTTAGTAAATCTCAGCACGAATTACCTACTTCCTTATGTACATTTGTAGATGGATCGATAGAGGGCAGACATGGGACATTTACCTAGTATTATTGCATGGGCGCGGGTTAGCTCACCACTCGCAGGCATCTTTATTTCGCTGGGATTCCATGAGGGGAGGAAGCGAGAGCAGAAGAGGGCTCAATGACCTCAAGGGTGAAATCAGGTGCCTTTTCATGATCAGCATTATGAGAAAAGAATCTGATACAGCTTTGTCCTAGCATATATGAACAGCTTGTGCCATTTCTGTCTGGATAGTTGGGAAGATGAGAAATGCCAGCCTTTCCACAGTTTTCTGTTTAAGGAGGTGTCTGGATGGTGTTTTGCAGGCAGACATCAGATCGTTATGCTTTTGGTCCAATCCAGATTTCACAAGCCCCAACCTGGAGGCTTGTGCTAATGCCCATCCCACAGCATGGTGTCTGAGCTCGGAGTCAGCACCCCCTCAGTGCTCACCACCACAGCTCCATGTTCAGTCTGGATCTGGCTGTTACTTGTCAGATTGGCTCCAGAACAAGTTACAAGATACCACAAAGACCTACCTAGAGATGTTGGGATCTCAGCCCTTTGGGTGAGATTATGTCCCGGCTTGTTAAAGCCCAGGGTCTGGCTCGGTCAGACCTATGCTGCTGTCAGGCAGTGGTCCTCAGTCTCTGCATTCCCTGAGCATGAGTCTGGACCATGTCTGTAGCAAACAAGCCTCTTAGTGAGAATCTTGCTGTTCTTAACTATACCTTTCAGGTCCCCTTAGAAGTAGTTCGTGAGCCTCTAGGGGTCCATAAACCAGAGGCAGAAAAGCATGGCTCTGGAAAGTCTATGGGATATAATCATTGGCCTACAGGTAAATGTGTGTTTAAATGCTTTGCTGATCAGAGATGGACTGCTGAATCGGGGCCCGGGGAGCTACCTTGTGACCACAGTTATTCTCTTTATAACAAGAAGTTGATCTTCAAATTGAGGTGGAAGATTTTCCTATTGCAACATAACCTAGTTTTGCAGAGGAAAGGAAAGGGAGAAAAGCACTGGCAATAGTTTGTGGCAATCTCTACTTAGGATAAAAATAGCTGGGAGCAGAGCAAAATTAGGAGTACTGTCACTGCTGTGCAGACACCACTAGGTCTGAAAAAAAAAAAGGGAATGAGGTCTGAAAAATAAAGGGAATAAGGTCGTTAAGAACTGAGCTGCATGGACCCAACCACAGAAGTGTAATGCAGAAATAGGCAGGGTCTGGCATATCTGATAGTGACTGGGTGGAGAGAGACATGAGAAGTTTGCATGATACCTGTCTGCCAGCTTTCTGGCTTCAGAGGGCACTGATCCAGAAGAATCTCACATTTCATGACAATGCCATGAACAAAAAGAAGCCCCTAGTGCATTTTGCACCACATTAATCCCACTGGCTCAGTGGCATTCTGTGTTTCCAGGGTTAACAGGTGAGGTTGCCCTCATGTGGATTATTGCTTCAGAACTGTGAGGATTCCCTTGACAGCCTCTGTTTCTTTCCTTGGCTTTGCCCATGCCTCCCATGACTTGGAGGCCTCCAATGCACTTTCCTCTGAGCAGCTGCAGGTTGGCACTACATCCTCACCTCCCATGGCTGTGTAAATTGCTGAGGTCTGTGCAGAAGCACCTTGGGGAAGGACTGGCAGCATCCTTGGCCCCACAAACAGCCTCTGTGTTCCCCTACTGCATGGTAACTCACCTGGCATACACAGAGCGTCCATGTGAGTCCCAGCTGAAGGCTCACAATGTGAATGGTTGGAAAAGCCAGTCCTGAGGGTAAACTTGCAGGATGTTGTCTGTGAGACTGTCCTGGTTTCAGCTGGGATAGAGTTAATTTTCTTCCTAGTAGCTGGTATATAACTGTGGTTTGGATTTAAGATGAGAAGAATGTTGATAGCACACTGATGTTTTGCTTGTTGCCGAGCAGTGCTTACACTAAGTCAGGGACTTTTCATCTTCTCATGCTGCCCTGCCAGTGAGGAGGCCGGGGGTGCACAAGAAGCCGGGAGGGGACACAGCCAGAACAGCTGACCCAAACTGGCCAAAGGGATATTCCACACCATATGACATCATGCTGAACATGCTGAACAATAAAACTGGGGAGAGTTGGCAGGGAGAGGTGGCTGTTGCTTGGGGACTGTCTGGGCATTGGTCAGTGGCTGGTGAGCAATTGTATTGTGCACCACTTGTTTTGCATATTCTTTTGTCATTATTGTTATTTTCCTTTCCTTTTCTGTCATATTAAACTGTTGTTATCTCAACCCATGAGTTATAACTTTTTTTTTCCCTGACTCTCTCCCCCATCCTGCTGTGGGGAGAGGACTGAGCGAACAGCTGTGTGGTGTTTAGCTGCCTGCGAGGTTAAAGCACAACAGAGATGCATCACCAGTTTTACCTGTGCCAGTGCCTCGGGATCAAACTAGTGGTTCAACTACTTTGTCGATGCCTGTGCTGCTTCAGATGTGAGCTTAGTAAAGATTGTTGTTGATAAAACAAAGCTGGACCATGTTCAACAGCCAAACTAACTAGCTCTGCTTCAGGCCCTGGACGTCTTAATTTGCTGCTACTGGAGGCTTATCCAGCTGCTAGCCATAAACTCTTCCTGCTGTGGGACTGTGCTGTATTATGTTCCTGCTCTGCCCAAAGGGAAAATAGGAGACAAGGGACGTGTTGACTTCGGAAGAACTTTTGATTTAATTTTTCAAAGCTTTACAGAAGATGCAGGCAGGGGTCTGTGTAGACTCCTCAGTCTAACTGAGAGCTCACATTAAGATAAAACAAGCTGTTGATTCATTGGCACAGGTCTTGGGTTGTGCAAACCTGCAGGGTATTGATTTATAACAGGTGAGGATCTAGGACTGAGTCTGATAGCCCACATTATGAGTAAGCATACAAAAGTCTTTATGAGAGTGCAAAAGGATAGTGTTTTTAGTCCTTATTGGCTCTTAGCTGCTCTAAATGCCACCTGTTTCAGTGGGTGTCAGAGGATTAATAACTTTGAGGATCTGCCATCTTGAACATAAGTTAAAATGTCTTAATGGGGTAAGAGAGCACAGACAAATTTTCTGAGATTCTGTGTATATCAGCTCCTGTGGCAGTCTTTCCAAATTCACACAGTCAACACTGGCATGTGTAACAGTGTTGAAGGAAGGAAGGAAAATCTCATTGTGCATGGTAAGAGATGACAGGTCTAAGCCATAGTGCCTTATGAAACAGGACACCAGGCTGGCTGTGGGAAACAAAAAAGCAAGACTGAACAGGGAGTGAGGAGTGACACTAGAGCAGTGAGTGTTGAAATGCAAAGGAACATGCATGGCAAATCGAAGACTTCTCAGTGTACAGTATGTACCAAAAAGAAAAAAAAATCATTGTCTATGATTTCCAGCCTAGTTGCTGCTCCTTGAGGGCCTCAGTATAACAGTTTATTATTGATATGAAAGCAAGACCTTGCTAGGAAACATGGTTAAATAAAGTTCTGAACTCTAAACGCTTTGATCATAGGGCTGATTTTTGTCCACTTCTACTCAGCTTACTTAACGTAAAGCACAATATCTCATTACACCATTTTAAATAGTAATCACATATAAAGCTGGATTTTACTTTGTTTGACCACCCATCAGAGAGACAGAAATTAAGAGTCAATTAGCAGTGCAATGTAATGCATTCAAACATGACATGTACTGCACCAGTCAGCCACGCTGCAGGTTACAGACAACATCACACATTGCATTCAAATAGCTGCATTGTCAGGTCTGTGGAACTCCATGAGGTTTGCCTTCAAGTGCTGTTCTGCTCTGAAAAGCAGGCTCTGAAAAGCTCACTGTGTGGCTCTGTGTTTATTGCATTGCTCTAGTCCTTATCATATCACACTGCTTAAAAGAAGATGCTTTCTTCCTTCTGTTTGCCAGCTCAGGGTGGGATCAGAAAAGAAAGATGGATTGTTCTTCCATGTCAACTCAAAGAGGATAAGTGATACATGAATGATTTCATCCCATTATGTTTTCCGCTATGGTTGGGCAGCCTTCATTGTCTCACCTGGTAACACTGATGCTGGAGCATTCGCCACAGTATTTGCTTTTTATAGAAGCCAGCTTTGCCTTCCCTGCCCTGTGTCGTTTTAGGTTAACACAATTAGTCCTGGAATGAATGGCTGCAGTGCTGTAAGCTGCGTTTCAAGGTAAAGCAGCTCACAGTTCGGTCGGTCAGCTAAGAAGCTGTGGTATGGCCTCCTTCTTTTGATGTCTGTTCTCAAAGGTCTGTCCAGCCTCAGACTCCTGGGGCTGGGTGAAAAACACTATCAGACACCAAAGGGTGCTTGTCTGCTCCTGCTTGCATGAATCAAAATCCCTTGCTAACAGATGAGAGGGGAGCAAAATGGAGTGAGACGTGGGGTATTGAACACATCTGTCAGAAATGTCTATGAGAAAAGCTGAGTAGTTTCACTGCAGTGCAATGCGATGCTTGTTCCTTTTCAGTAGCTGCCAGCTGGGCCTTCTGGGTCTCATCTATTTTTCCTGAGTAGCTGCCTCCTACCCTTCCTCTTCTTCTTTCTTTCCCCTTCTTTTATGCAGACTTTTTCTCTTGATTCAGCAGGGTGGCATGGATGGACGTGTGCTGAGACTTTGGCCCTATGCTCAAAAGTGGGGTCTCCTGGAGGCAAGAAGCAGAAGGGACTGGGCAGAAGGAAAGGCACCAGGAGATGTGAACAGCAATGCAGTGTGGCGTACCTGGAATTTGTGCTTTGTGGGGAGGCCAGTTCTACCTCAAGGTCTTCTTATGGTTGGGGTGTTCTCAGATGTCTCTTCCTTATGGGTCCTCTCATCTCTGTGAGAGCTGAGCTCACTCTTGAAAGCTGTTTTTCATCTGTGCTATTCAAGAGTCTCTCTCCACCACTCAGATAGCTTTTGTTTACTGACTTGTTGGAAC
The DNA here is from genome assembly GCA_028020825.1 of Podargus strigoides. Taxonomy (NCBI): domain Eukaryota; kingdom Metazoa; phylum Chordata; class Aves; order Caprimulgiformes; family Podargidae; genus Podargus; species Podargus strigoides. The sequence goes on along the minus strand of CM051663.1, from coordinate 113,670,039 downwards.
ATAACAGTCTCTGGCCCCCTTTGTCCAGCCTGGCTGGCATCGCAATGAGCCTGTTCAGAAGTCACCTGTGTGAAGGCAGATGGCCTGGAACTTGATAGTTTTATTAGCCTTTTTTATTAGCCTTGTTTCCATGGGAAAGCACGGTAACAAATTCAGATCCAATGAGTTTTCCCCCAACTAAGGAGATGGCATATAATACTAGTGCGTCTGGTTTCTTCTGACTTGCCTGTGGGTCTCTCAGTCTACTCTGTAGACAGTCTGCTAGGAAATGGTGATGATAGTGAGCAGTCTTTGCTTTTCCCAAGTGGTCTTCCCAACATGTTTGTTTGTTGTCTTCCTAAGCTGCCTTGCAGTGAGGCCATGATCTCCTGTTGAGTCCTACCTACACTATCTTAATAGAAACAATTACACTTCCTGCTTTAATTAACACTCATCTCGGCCCTCCCTTCTAAAACTGGAGGATTAGTTTCCCTTAGCTGTAGCTGCACAACTCTTGCTGACTTAAAGATCAGCCAGGTGCATGATAGAAAGCACCCAGCCTCCTTTAGGGTTTCTGCATGTATCACCATGGGGAGAGAATTCTCCTTTCTTTCTTCTGAGAATGAACTGCTCAAATCCTTCCACAACCTCTAAGGGCGAGGAATTAACTCAGAAATAAACACTGCCTTCAGATACAAGACTGCTTATCCGAGTGCTAAACAGGGACTTTGTAGAGGGACCCATTAGGAGGCACTCCATCACATGCTTCCCCTCCAAAGCAAGCAGTCAAGTGGTGAACTGTCCAGCAAGAGTGATACAGCTTGAAGTAACCTCCTTAGCCACCCCAGCAGCCTTAAGTACGTTCCCCTGGCTGTTGGCACTGCTCTGACACAGGGAGTCCCTGCCTTTGCTGTGTTGCCTCACATCTACAACCTTGATGGCCAGGTAGGGTTCAAGGACTGCTGCCTTTGCCAGCATGCCCAGATGGCTGTATTTGAGTTTTTGGTGGTGCTTCTCCCCTGCCCCTGTGCTGGCTGTGCAGTCCGTAAGTTCCCCTTGTTGGTCTACCTCACCTCTTGACAAGGTCTTGTCCTTGTGAGTGACAGTGAATTGACAGATTAGTAGTAACCTAGTAAGAGGGAAGTCACCTGTGGGGTAGTAGTCACAAAGAAAGTATTTATCCTCTCCCTTAAGGGCAGCTTAGAGGAAGGTGGGAGCAAAGGATAGTTTCCTCCTTTTATATAATTACAAGATAAACAGGGAAAACAGCCTCTGCTCTGCCTAAGCAGCCAGAGGGGCAAGTGGACATGGTAGGGGCAGAAGTGGCAATTCTCCACTTCCCCATCCTCATTGCCCTGTAAGGACAGAAAAGATGGAGGGAAATGAGTGTACTAATTGGACACTGCTGATGGGCCTGAGAAGTGGCAGAAACCTGCTGGGGGTCTGTAAGGGACACAGAAGGAAAGAAGGGAATAGTTTATAAAGATTGAAACTAATGAGACCTGTTTTCAACACATTTTTGTCTCATGGTCAATTGTCAGTCCAGTTGAAACTTCTTCTGTGGTTGAGGCATTTATAAGGCTCCTCATCCATGTGGGCTGTCTTGAGTGTAATAAGCTGTGAGTTCAGCCTGCAGACTTTCTGTCATCTGGGACACAGAGACTCTGTCCTCTCCCCAGACATCCTCCTTTTTTTTTTTTTTATGAAAACATTTCATTTATGCCTGTCATGACAGTGAAGTTCTGCTAGAATTGTACGGTAGCTCAAGGGAGTGAGGGAAGGAAAGGCAGACAACTGAACGGACAGACACACGTGCGTTAACACCTCTGCACAAAGAACACAGTTGTGTGAATTCCATTTCCTTAGAAAATCTGCATCAAAATGTCTGATTTTTCAGCAAGTGAAAGATGGACTAAAACACCCTGAGAGCCTTGGGGAAGCAAAGGACTGTGCAAATGGAATGCTCAGTTTTTATTGTCCAAGTTCCATCATTGTTCTAAAGAAGAAGAAATGCCACACATGACGCCTGAAACCTCCTGCCAGCATCTACCTCTGGCTTCTCCCCTGCAATTACATTTTAAATGGAAAAAAATTGTTTTCTGCTCTCAATCTCTCACTACTGTGTTCTTGTTCATCTTCTTTTTTTTTTTTTTTTTTTCTATAAACATCATGAAATCATCATTTGAAAAGAGGAAGAGAAGGAGAGATTAATTAAGAAGCTTGTATTTTGTTTTGAGGCTTTCACTGATAATCAGAAACTGCTTGAGTTGCGCTTTCAGGGGTTTGTAATATGAACAGAATCTCTGGATAGGGAGACAGGCTGTAATTAATTTCTCTCTCCAGGATGATTAGAGATATAAATAGTAAAACAAAGACAGGCAAATATCTGCAGAGGTGCCCACATTGCATGTACTCCATCATAAAGTTGCTCAACAGCAGATTATTTCCTACTCAAGGACAGAGGTTCACAGAAAGAAAAGGATATGGCACTGGATTTCCAGGAGGTGACTGTTCCTGGCCTCTGCCAGCACAACCCCTGATAATCATCACTTTCAGCCACTTTTCCAAGTGTCAGGCATAGCAAAGAAACTTCCTCTTCTCATCCCATCCCTGCACTGTCAGAGGCCTGTCCTGTGGAGGACTGGCAGCAGGAACTAGTTAAGCTGGGGCAGTTTGAGTGTTAGGGCAGTAGTATTGTGGGAATTGGGAAGCTTTAGCAAGGAGATGAAAGACTGGCAGAAGCCTCTAGCTGCTTTTCAGCATCTCAGGTCTCATGGGAAAAATAAGTAAGTGCTTTTCTGCCAGAGCTCTGCAACAAATTTCAAAGGGAAGAGAAAGTCTGGTGTTGCAGCACTGAGCAAGTTTGCAGACAGCCTGCAAAAGCAGCTGTGGTATACAAATTATGCCAGTTTGTTTCAGTAGATGCCATCTCCACAGCCAGTGCTGACACTTTCAGTGTCTTCAAACAAAACATGAAATGTTTTGTTGCTGAGCGAAGCCTGAGGAGAAGAGGTAGAAGGCCAGGCTTACAAAGGTTCATGCATTCTTCTCAGGCAGACCAGTGGCCTGGACAATGCTTTGGGGTGGGTGCTGTAAGACAGCAGAGGGTGAGGCTGGGAGGAGAGCATGTCCTTGCTTTCATGTCCTGTGAGGAGATGTGGCTCTTCCATATAATCCATGGTCCAGTGCTAAGGGAAAGCCAATGAGAAAGAGTTCTTTCCTAGAGCTCTTCATTATCAGCCATCAATGTTTTTTTCAGAGCAGGTCAACAGCATCATTGACTCTTTTATAGAGAGGGACAATGAGGCATGAGAATACACTGAGCAACGTGCTCGCAATCTCTGCTAGCAACAGATACTGTACTTTCTATGACCCATATTGTGTCCAACCCAAAACCTACAGCTACCTTTAAGGGCAAATAAGCTCAAAAGCGCTGAACTATGAGCAGCTTCCAGAGCAAGTTGATGCCATAGCAATGAAAACTGCTCCTGTTCTCTCCAGGCTTGTCAACAGCAATATCAGGTTCCCACTCTGCATGTGTGTTAGTAGTAGGAATGAGGGGATAACTCACTTTGAAAGCTTTCTTCTGGAGTTTATGTAGAGATTTTATCAACTTGTTCTTGCACTGACAGTCTGCCTAAAATAAAGGACTTTGCTTTGAAAGCAGGGACTCCAGTGTCTACTTTTAAATAAGCAGAAAGGAAGCAATAGTCAGGGACTGGATGAATACTGCAGTAGGCTCCCTTCCAGAGGAGGACAGGAAGGACTGAGCCGATGGTGGGTCAGAAATCGTTGTTTGTCAGGTGAAGAAAAATATAGGAGATATTGAAAGGTCCAGAGAAGGTCAATGAAGATGGAAGTGTCATTGAATTTATAGATGATGAGAGATCACAGGGACTCTTTAGCCAGAAATGATGACTAGTTAGAGGGAGACTTGTCTGAGACATTCACAATGATTAAAGATGGAAAGTGAAATTGATTGCTTCTTCCTTTCTTTCTTTTCTTTCTTTTTTTTTTTTTTTAAAACTCTGTCCCACAACATGGGAACAAGGGGTCACTCACTGAAATTAAAGGGCAGCAGCTTTAGAGCTAATGAAAAGAAACCTTTTTTATTTTAAAAATGCTGCATGTGGTTTATCCATGGAATTTATTGTGCCTCTCCCTAAGGTCATGGAGGCAAAGGCTGTGGCCAGATTTTAAAGAAGCCAGACTAATTTCACAACCTTTTACAACATTCGTGGCTACCTAAGGCAGGGCAAAAAGAGCAGATATTGAATCACATGCTCTGGGGCAAAACCTCAAAAAATCTCCTCCTGAGGCAGAATGGACATCTCCTTGTCAGAGCATGGCAGACAGCTGGAGTGAGTTTAAACATGCCCACACCTGTGTACCACTCTTTTGCAAGGGTTTTCTGCCTCACTGTGGAGAAATTTGAAGGGAACATGAGCTGCAGCTCAATTTCTCTCATTGCCGGGATGGGATCTTAACAAAAATGTACCTTCATGGCTGCCCTAAGCCATGAACTGGTGCACCCTGTGACTCAGGATTGTCAGCTCCAGCAAAGGGGTGAAGGGGGTGGCAAGGGGCAGCCTTTCTTTAACCTGATACAACTCCACTAGGCAGAGCTCATTTGTCAGGGTCCACAGTTAGCTTGGGTGCTTTTATTTATCTAGTGATGCTTCTCTTGCCTTTCCTCTGGTGCAGCAGGGGCAGGGCATTGCAACACTAGAGACACCAGCACTTAGTTCCACTGCTGCCAACCTCATGCTGCAGTATGCTGCTGGAGTGGAGGATGGCTGCAGAGGCAAAGGAGCAGCATTTCTGCAGACAAAGAGTTGGTCAAGGTGAAACGGTGGGCACAGGATGGGAATACTGCAAGGCATGGACGGGAGAGACGTTAATTATGTACATGCTAGTTTCCGAAGTGCTTGTGAGAAGCAAACATTATTGTCAGACTGACAAGATGAGCCCTCTGTCAAATAAATAAATACATGTCAAGCCCAGCATGTGGCTCTTGAGTGCTCTGCAGGGTAACTGGATCTGAGCTCAGAGCTGAAGAATGGAATCAAATCTCACATTTGTCTTGGCCTTGTCTTTTCTTAAGCAAAGTAGCAGCCATCATGTTTTGCTCTTTGGAAAGAGATGGTTTCATTATTCTTTGGCCATGAAACTCCATCAGCTTGGGAAAATAGTGAAAAAAGGACAGGTAAAGCTGCAAATCTGCTGTGATGTGAGTCCCAGGGTGATTCTGCCAAGGATGAAGAACACACCATTTCAACAGCTCAGCCCTAAAGATAGAATTACAGCCTTCTAGTGTGCTGTAGATACCTCATGCAGGGTGAAATGTGGGATAGGCTTTCATTTTTTGGGGCTGGGATTCAGTTTTGTTTGCAATTCTGTTTTTAAAGGGAGGTGGTGATGGAACATGTGTGGTTGCTTGAAAGAGAGCTGATCCTCCAGCAAAACACTGATTAGAGGAGTTCATTAGCATTGGAGTTTTCACTGGAAACATCAGTGGTCACATCCCTGTGTCCTGGAGAGCCATTAGCCATTTCCAATGTAAAGGGAAACACAGGGCTCTTAATGTTCTTTCCCAGTATTTTCTGAAGTAGGGATTACAAGTCAGTGCCCCTAACATTTCTTTTCATACCAATGATCTTCTGGCTAGTCTTTTTATTTCCAATAGCAGCCATGACTAATAGCTGAGGTTCTTTATTGCTCTAGTCTGCCACTGGACTTAAGTTTTCCACTTCACTAGTCAGAAATCATGGGATCATGTTGTCCTATTGACAATGCTGGCAGCTCACTAAAATGTTGCATAATGTCCTCCCAGTGACCACTTTGGCTGGGCAAAGCTGTATCTGTCTGGTTTCCTGCAGAGTTTTGGGGTAAAATCCCCATTCAACTGCATACTCTTCTCTTACTGATCTTATCAGGACAGCTTCCTGGTAAGTGCCATTTAAATTGTGTAAACCCTTTTTCTCTTCTCTGTCACCTCATCCTTCACCTATATTGTGCATGGCCAGATGGAGAGGATGCTTTAACTAGTGGTGGACTGTTCCTTAAACTGACATAGCACAGCAGACTTCTTGTGAATTTTTCCCAAATTGCCAGATGGTGCCCTCCACTGAGATTGCTGTTCAGGTGGAGCTCTTTTCCATCTGGGCTACAAGCATACACATACACACAGAGGAAGGATTATTAATAATGCAGCAGTGACTGTGATGAACCATGATAGGTGGTGACAGAAAGTGGGAGATGAATACATTCAAATCATCATGCTTGGCAGGTATATGAAATATCATTGTGTTAGAGATGGGACCTTTAGCACTAGAACGCCAATACCCAAGGCGAGAGATCCAGCACTGATGCTGTCAGTCAGATTTGATTTTCGCTAGGTTCCTCTCACCCATCAGTATGGCGTAGGAGCGCTTTTTGTCAAGCAATATCACTGGTGTCTGTCACAGGTGATTCTTTCCTGTTTCCTCCTTTTCTGGCTCCAGGAGAAGGAGAACAAAATTAAAACAGGCAAATAGAGAGGAGAAGAGTGGGTGTATCTGTGGGAACAGTGTTACAAAGGGAATTGCAGACACTGCAGGACATATATAACAGCTCTAGCCAGATCCCCAGTGCTAAAGCAATTAGTAGATGTGAAAGACAGGGAGAAAGAGACGCTTGACTGGTAAAGATCATCCTCATGTATGCAAGTGCAATTACTTTTTGAGACCATGAGGAGAAAATGGGAGGCAAAGTTTTTCAAACAGCCCATCAATCAGGCTTATGCCTTTCTTGATCCTTTAGTCAGGAAGGGATGAAAATATTTCTAAATTTGAACCCTGCCTTCACAGTCTGCATGTGTACTTTATCTCATGGAAAAGCAAAATGTCCCATGATCTTTTACGCTTGTCTTCTCCTCTGATCCTTTCTCGTGGGAATGATTCCCCTTTTTCAGCCTAAAGAAATCAAGGCTGAAAAGAGCAGTATGGTTGACAAGTCCCTTGGCAGTCTGTGAATGTTGAGCTCTTGAATGAAGGTCACACCAAATGATTTGTGGCTGATCCGCGTGCAGTTAAACATGTTTGCACAAAGCGCTCATCAAATAATTCTAAATAATGAGCGCAGGTGCTAAAATCTTGATGTGTTTGCAGGCATTTCACGATCAGAAGTAAGAGCTTAAAATTTGCCAGCTTAAATTATTCCTGACAGAATAATCAGCATGCTCTGCTGTGCCTTGTGGTTGCATCCTCTGTTCTGTGCCTGAATTACAGATACAGGAGATGGTCTGTGCAGGTAGCCTTCCATGTCTGTACATTTTAACAAGCCAGTTTTCTCTTTCTGCCAAGCAAGAAATTTCAAAAGGAGACTCGCTGCAAGATAGAATGGGTTTGGGGAATTAAGAATGAAAACCAAAACACTGTCATGGCTCAGATTCAGAGGAGACTGGAGGTGACCAAGTATCAGTCGCACTCATTGATAAGTTTTTACGAATTGAGACTGTTGTGTCAGTAGTCACACTGGTCAGCCCTTGGGTCCTTGTTTCCTGATTTTACACACAGCATTCATGCTACACCCAACTCTGTTCTGAGAAAAGATGACTTGGCCTAGACTGGCTTTGTGTAAACCAGTGAGCTGTGCCAGTTCCAATCTCCAGTGACCTGGGTGAGCTCGGCACTGCTGCTTCTCACAGGCTACATGAAGACAGCCACAGCAAAACCCCCTGCAATCCATGAACCTCCGTGTTTGGGGTCTGTGCTTTGTGAACTCTTTAGTCACAGAAAGAAACACTAGCATCTCATATATGAGCAGTTTGGACTCTGCGGCCAAGAGCTGCTCAGGACTGATGACTAGGCAGTTCCCTCGCCTCCAAGGGATGTTCTTCTTTAGGAATACTAGTGACCACTTAATACTGCCTGTGGTACAGACATGTCCAGTTTTCCTGACCCCACAAAATCATGTCAGCATCTTTCTTTGGCCAAGAGTCAGCAGACAACACATACTTCCTAGAGCCAAGCCTGAGAGAAATGCTAGGAGAGGTTTACAGGCAGGGATTGACAAAGACTGGCCAGGATTCCTATTTCTCCATGGTGAGAGGGGACCAGTCTAACTCTGACATGAGGATGGGGCTATGGTGTTTCAATCCACTTCCCATCACAGCTGGGGATATGGATTACCTGCAGCTCCTGCACTGGTATGCCCCAATTATGGGATAGGTCCGACATTTGAGCTGCACTTGAATTGCTTGGGAGTCTTGGCTCAAGAACCACAGGCTGATTGCCCATCATTAAAGGTCAGAGGTGGCAAAATACAGATATGGGGATAAACATCTTTTCTCAAACTACTTCAGCACTGGTACCAGTGCTGGTCAGTAACCATACAACAATCTAGAGTAGCTGCATCTCTGATGGACATGACGAGACTCACTGAGAGGGCAGCATCTGTTCCCTGGATTGAATCTGGTTTATTTAAAAACAGAGGACTGTGGTCTTTAGGGCTGTTGGCTTGGCATATTGTGGGGGTCCTATATGCAAATGTAATTACACATATGAAAAACCCCTGAGAAAAATCCAAATAATTCTTAAATTGGCACAGAGACTATACTGCTATTGAGTTTGAGGTGATCAGCCTGCTGGCCATTGCATTTCAATTACCTTTACATTCATTTCACTGAAGTGAATTCATTTTCACTGATTAATGCCAAGAACTAACAGATATGTTCTTCCTTTTTATTTTCTCTTTTACAAAATTGAATTTAGTGCTGGTGAGTAGTGCCAAAATGACAGCTCTGCAGCCTGCAGTGTTTTATTCAGCCAGGGAACTAGTCCTAGCACAGCATGAGCAAGGGATGCTTTACTCAGGAATGGATGCACTGAGGAAGCAGGAATCAGTCAGCTGCACCTTCTCCTTTAGCGGTGTGACACAAAGTCCCAGTGCTGGGGACAGAGTGGCAACTCTGTGAGTTTTCACAGCCCTATCTCAGCTAGATGAGGCATGTTTTGACTTTCCTAGTGAAAGGCATAGTTTTTAGACTAGATGGGGCAGGTGGAAGGGGAACCTACACTTGTGCAGTGCTTGGACACTGTTTTGTGCCTGACAGCAGTAATGTGGTATGCATGCAATGTGCAGTGAAGAGAAGAGTCTCTCTTCTTCTCTGACAGCCAGCATTTATTTGAGCTCTCTACATCCATGGAGAACAAAGTGTCTCTAAGGGGTTACTCTGTGGAAGCAGTGCAGCTCAGGTAGCAAGGGTCTGTGTGAACCTGTTTAAGGGCTGTTCCTTGTATTATAGAATCACAGAATCATTTAGGTTGGAAAAGACCTTTAAGATCATGGAGTCCAACTGTTAACACTAGCAAGTTCACCACTAAACCATGTCCCTGTTGCTTGGATGGGAATTGTTGGTGCCAATGTCTCCTTGGTGCACTCTCGTGGACCATGTAGATGAGCCCTGTGTCCCCTGGCAATGGCACTGGCAGAAACCAAGTTGCATGAACCACAAAGTGACTAGCATGGTGACAGTGGTCTCCAGCCAGCTGTCATGGACTTTGGCACATTGACATATAGGACTAGGCTGTGGTCCCTGCTGTACTCTTCAAGGCAGGGGAAAACAGTGACTTCAAGTCTGGCCTGGTCTTCTTGGCCCACTTGAAACACAGACAAGCAGTGTACTGGCTGCAGGGTCTGTACTGGCCAAATGGTCTCATAGGGAAAAAGGAATGAACTCCCAATGCTTTTGTACAACAGCACTTCCCATTGCCATGAAGCTGCTCAACACATACTAACGAATGACAAAGGCCAGTTGCCCCAGTCACTGGGGATATCACAAACGGCCTCGCTGACTGTATCTCACTCCCTTCTTCCCACCCTACCACCTCTCTGACTGGAGCCCTAAGAAGCAAAAGGAGAAAGGCAGATACTTCTGAGTGCATCAGGGATATAAAAGAGAAACAAGTAGCAGGAATGCTAGAAAACCATTAGAAGACATGCTTTTCTTGTGACATTTTGTTATCATAATTTTTATTTCAGATGCCTTTGGAGTATAATCAACCATTGTCTCCCCATGAATGTGCTTAGTAAAAATGTCTCAAATCCACGAAAGAATCCATTTGTAGTTTCTGAGTTGCAGGAAGTTGAAATTACTACTTAAATAACCTCTCAGTTCAAGTGAAGGTAAATCAGTGCTGACCACAGAGAACAAACAGTGCAGATTTTACTCGTGTGACCCAAAGCTGCACACCATCACAATTAATCTGATCTTGTCAAATGAATATGGAGGTGAATTATCTGTCTTTTTCCAACCTGTATTCCTATGATGTGGAGAGCAGCTGCATTATTATGATAGTTTAAGGATTTTTTTACTCTTTGTTTATTTACTTGTACATTAAAAAGGGAATAGGAAAAACCACGATGCTGTCCTCTTTAATGTGCTTGTGTATATTGTCTCTTGCTTAAGGTTTCCTCCAATGAGTCATTTAAAATCTTACTAAGCATCTTCTTTGTCTGTTGAATATTTCACATAACTATGGACCAAACCTTGCTTTCAGCTCTGCCTGAGCCATCTTCCTAAGTCTGAAGGGTTATGTGATGGTAAATGAAGTCAATCCTTTGTCTTCTCAGTTTTCATTGTGGTATATTCAACGTGTGTGAGGAGCTGGATTTCTGTCCTACTGCTGTGGCTTGCCCTAACTATGATAGAAGCAGTGCAAACATATCATTGCTTGTGTTACATCTTTATGGCCAAAAGAATGCTGGTGTCTACTGAGATTTATTTTGACAGAAAGTAGCAGAAATTGGTCTGGGAGGTTGCATTTTCTGGATATGACTTTTCTACAGTCATGTTTATCTCAGATTTACCATCTCATGCTCTTTGAGGTCTCTTGATTTTACTTGCTTTTTGCACCACTTGCCCAGCCACACAGCTTGGCAAATATTCAGCCATGAATTTCACTGCTAAAGCTGGAACTGTCAAGAAAGGTTTTTCTCCTTTTCTGAAAGCATGCTGAGTGATGGTGGGTTGTAACGTTCTTGTGTGTTGGACTTCCACCTTGGTTATTTTGCCAGTTCAAATCCTACAGCAGGTCCAGAAGGTCAATAATGAGCATAATATAGATGTCAAGACCTGTGTATCACAGAATCACAGAATGATAGGGGTTGGAAGGGACCTCCAATGATCATCTAGTCCAAAACCCTGCTAGAGCAGAATCCTGGAGTAGATCACACAGGAACATGTCCAGATGGGTTTTAAATGTCTTCAGAGACCAAGACTCCACAACCTCTCTCGGCAGACTGTTCCACTCTCTGTCACCCTCACAGTAAAGAAGTGTTTTCTTATGTTAAGACTGAACCTTCCATGTTCCAGTTGGTGCCCATTGTCCCTTGTCCTGTCACTGGACACCACGGAGAAGAGTCTCGCCCCGTCTTCCTGACACCCGCCCTTTAGATATATGTAAGCATTTATGAGATCCCCCCTCAACCTCCTCTTCTCCAAGCTAACCAGACCCAGTTCCCTCAGCCTCTCCTCATATGGGAGATGCTCCAATCTGTTCATCATCTTTGTGGCCCTGCGCTGGACTCTTTCCAGTAGCTCCATGTCCCTCTTGAACTGGGGAGCTCAGAACTGAACACTGTACTCCAGATGAGGCCTCACCAGGGCAGAGTAGATGGGGAGGAGAACCTCCCTTGACCTGCTGGCCACACTCCTCTTAATGCATCCCAGGATACCAAAGATGCCTGCATGTTCCAGGGATATTCCAGCTCCCTAGGTTTGTCTGTGAATAAATCTAGTTTCCAGCTGTTTGCTCTAGCTTAATAATGTTTCCAGACCTTCATATGATCCTTCAAAATGCTATAGTCCCTGAAGTTGTTAATGGGGTGACGAGCTGAGGAAGCTCATCATCTTCCACACAAGGACCTTTTTTAGAAGAGGCATTTTAATCCTATTGCATATTGGTGCAAGAAGTGAGGGTGAAATTTGTGGTCTATCATGTGAGTGAGTGAGATTAGTGGATCTTAATGGTCTCTTCTCTGGCTTTAAATTCAATTTTCCTTTTATTTTTCCAGAAAGTTGGGTTGGAATGATTTTAGTACTCACCTAAGTAAGGGGTTAAAAATGTGCATTATGATCAGGTGGAGCAGGTCCTGGGAAAAGCCTTGAAAAAGCTGTTAAATCAGCAAAAAGTTCCTCAATGCAATCTAGACACTTGGAGTTCACTTATTTGTGACCAAGAAAGGGGTCACAGAGAGGGTCCCCACCACTTGCCTTTTGGAATGTAGTGTCTTTGGTCACCACTGCTCTCACAGCAGAGCTACAGACAGAGCAAAACTTGTAGGATAGAACGAGCTTTCAACCACCTCCAATTTAATTTAAAGAAAAAAATTGATCTCCGTATTTACTATCTACATACTTAGACCCCCTCCATGAATCTTGAATTAGTAAAACCTGTCTCCAGGCTGTTGGATGATCTTAATTAAATTAAATTAATTATTTATTCAAATAAAATAAGACATGCCAAGACTCTCCAGGGATCCTGTAAAGATAATAATGTCTCTTATTAGAAAAACATGTCAATACCTCACACAAACTGGGGCCATTTTATTTGTATGGGATCATTTTTTCTTACACTCTTCAGGACTCAAAATAATTAATTTTTATTTGCATATGGTAGGAGCCCTCCACCCCTCTTTTACTCTCACCCTCTTGCTCTTTTGTGTTGTGGAACTGCAAATACTAAGCAGATACCTCTTTTCCTAAGAAGCTTCTGGCAGTCTTCAACCAAACTTTTAAGATCATTTATATGGACCGGAAACTAGCAATACCAAGATGATATTTCTCTTCCATGACACATCGTGAGTGATTCTTGCATAAATTGCCAAGCACTCGACAAAGTCATAATCACTAACTAAATGATCCATAATGCAATTTCTGTAATTAGTAGCATTATTGATATTACCTTACTAGAGTAATTGGACTCACTTAACCTTTGTTTGTAGCAAGAGAAATTGGGATATTGATGCTGACAAGGACTGGCATCAAGTGGACAATAAACAGTCTGTACAGCAGTTATTTGATAAAAAGCCTGCGATGCGGTCTCTGCTACTCACCACAGCTATGTGGTTGGTTTGGAGCTGCAAGAATTTGGAGCAGTGGAGGGTCTTTTTCCACTGGAGTCTGCTCAGACCTGTCAAGGCTGACTGAAAGCTTAAGTATGCTCCAAGTCCCATGACCTGTGGATTAAGCCTGGTGTATCCATATTCTTCGTACAAAGAGTCAGCTGGAGCTATCTGCTGGTGAGCAGAGCTGGAATGTGTTTGGCCCTCTCCAGGGAGGTGAGTGGGGCAATGTGTCCCTGCAGTGGCCTGGACCTAGAGGTACATATTCAGGGGATGATGGGGTGCTCCTCACACTGCCCCATCCTGGGGGCTCTGCCAAAAGCAGTGGAGCTCTATGGTGAAGTGTGTTTGTTTTTTCCCCCAGCAAGGATTTGAACTGAGCCTGACCACCCATCAGATGGCAACAGCTCTAGCTGCTAAGAGGCTGGGCTGGATTCAGCATGTTGTCATGGAGGAAAAGGCTGACTCAGATTTCATTGTGAAGCAAGCAGCCAGGAAGGGGAGTTTACTCAGACAGGTCTCTCCTCCAGCAAGGGGGGGAAGTGATAGTGTACTGGATGATGGCCATGTGGTATAAGGTGCAAGCTGCTTTGGGATGAAGCCCTGTAGTAAAGCCTTTCGGGAAACCAGTACCTTCCTTTTTTTTAATGACTGCCACACATTATATTGTCCTCCCCGTATTTCTTTTAATAGGAAATATCCACCCAACATTCATCTGTGCACAGGCTGTGTGCCTGAGGGCAACATCTCTCCTGTCCTCTCTGAAGGCTGGTGATGAGGAGGAACACCACCCCTGTTCCCATTGCCTGTCACAGGCAGGCTGGATAATCATGGTGTTCCTCTTGGCTTCATAACTGCACACTTCGTGGCTTGAAGAATAATAGTATGTGGAGAAAGAAACCATGTCTTACCCTCCTGCTGGAGCCCCATTTTGAAGGGTGCAGTGGGGAGAAAGGGCAGAAGCACTGAGAGGGGTTGCTGTGGAGAGCTGCCTTTCACCTTAGCAAAGCCATCCCTCCCACCAGCTCTCCCCAGGGCGTGTGAAGGAGCCTCCGCAGATGGAGGGCTGCATCCAGCCTCACAGAGCATCGGCAGGGCTGGGTGAGGGCCAGCCTGACGGCTCTGTCTTTGTTGTTGGGCCAGCTACCTTGATGCTGTTCCAAAGTTATCTCCTAATTAACCTTGACACAAGCCTTAGCTTTCCAAAAGCCTGTCTGAAAAAATTCATCTTTTTCTCCAAAGAGGTGGATTCAGATGAGTTTCAGCTTACTGGGGCCAACAAACAATCTCAGTCCCTTAAGTGTACAGGTGGATGCTTAACAGGGCTTGTCTTCATCGTAGCAAAAATCTGCTACAAGCTGAAAAAAATTAATTTGCTGATCTTTATAAAATCTATTTATAACAAAATCTACAAGGGGAAACTAGATTGAAAACTGACTCTAGACACCACTTAGTAAGAATTATTTCGTGCCAGTATGTGTTAAATTCAATATCTATTCCATTCATGCAGTGTAGTTTATTAAAATGAACAGCATCTCAAATATGCATTTCTGCATTCAGTTACCTCAGCCTATTCTTGATGGATCTATTACTGCTGAAGGATACAAATTTCCACTGACTGTGAGAGAGTTCATGGCCATTTGATGGTGGGGAAAAAAAAAAGAAAAAGGAGAAAGCTGAAGGCATAAAGTGCCTCAGCCTAAAAATAGCAGTGAGAACTAACCAGCAGGAGACCCACATCAGAGCAATATATAGGCTGTCTGTGGCCTTTGTTGTGACAGAGCCTGACTGCCACGTTGCGGCTAACAGATGGTTTATTGTGAGCATTTTCCACTGATAGGGAGGCATTTTTCCCAGGCTATCTTGAGGCACTCTCATCAGCCTTCAGAAGCATCCCAAGTCATGAGGGTTTGGTTTTGTTTGAGCCAACAGATGAGGTTCCTCCCCACACCTGACCACATCTTTATGCCACCAGCCCTGTACCAGCTCTGTCCCTAGGATCTTTCCATCTGCCTCTCTGCCCCCATCCCTGACAGCATCTCTGGCCAGGTCTGCTCCCTCTCTTCCCAAAACGAAACTGCCACCACTTTGCAGCCTGACCTCCAGGCACCCATCCAGCACCACCCAGCTGTTCACCCAGCTTTTTGTTTCTCATGCCACCCAGCTGCTTAAAATGTCTGTGTCCCAGGGACTAGATGGAGTGTGTAATGGACTCCCAAAGGGAAGCCATTGTAAAAGCTGCGGCAGTAAATATAGTCCAAAGGGTCTGAGAAAGCGAACGAAGAATAACTAGGTATGTTGACTGATTTAAATGGGCCATCATGGCTTCTCTGTCTGCACACATTTTCACTTTTCTAAATTTCTTGCTTCTACCACGTCTGATGTTTTGCTATATTTAGCCTGATAACTAACTGCATTTCCAGGAACTTTGCAAAACATTTTGAGCTAAATGAATATGAAAGATACTGCCAGAAATAGTATGATGTTATTTTGTGCTACATGTAGGCTTCTTTTTCTGCCATTTTCCCTACTGGGATGAAAAAGCTTAAAACACATATGTGCCTGCTGGTTTTAGAATGCTGTCCAATTGCTAATTACTTGTGTGAGGTAAGCATTCTGTTAAGTTTCAAAGCTAAAAAAAGGAGGGGGGGGAAGATGAGGCTGACGGAGGAAGAGACTTGATAAAAAAATCAGAAGAGAGTCTATGGCTGAGGAGAGGTTGAAACCACAGATACTGATTTGTGTTAAGTCTGGTAAGTAAAAGATCTCATTAGTACTATATGCCTGCACTTACTTACATGATTAGAGATTTTTCATCCTTCCCTTACTGGTACGTGCTGAACCCCTGACTTCAGAAAATCAAGTGCTCCATAAAAACAAATGTACTCCAAACCATTAGCCATCATTGGAAAAGAAGGGCAGAGCCTGTGCTGTGGTGTGCTGTGTACAGCCGAGCTGAGATACCTAACATCTGTTACACTAGTCAGCAACAGCCAGAGATGTGTTGTATGCTGGAGCACACCTTTTAAGATCAACTCGCTGAGACAGCTGAAGTTTTAGCCCTGTAAATTAGGACTTCCACAAAATGCTGGATAAGGATATAAATCAGTGGGTCAGTCCAGCACCAGAGATGTGTTTAAAAGTAATCCATTTTTGCAAGAGTTAAATCTTCTCCATCAGAGAGCTCTGTCTGGAGTCTGGCTATGTCATACAAGACTAATTGACAAACCTCTGTGATATAATCCCTGTCACCCCACTGAAATGCAATAGTAATGCTGGCTTCTATAAATCAAGCTGATCTTAAAAAGAAGAGTTAAATGAGCATCACATTATAAACCACAAAGCACATTCATCACTCTGCTATACACCATAAATATGACAAGTACATCCATCAATTCAGCACCTTTCTTTTAGGTCTGTGTACATGGATGTTAGTAACTTAATGGTTCCAGAAAGGTTTCCCTTCTTAAATACACCATGGAGTCTGGTCTTTCATTTACTGTGGTTACCAGAAGTGGAGCTCAGCCATCTATAGCTATGTTCCTGTGCTGAGAGCTCCTGCAAGGGAAAAGTCCACCTGTTTGGAGGGTGCACCTAAAGTAACTCCCCCGGAAAGGGTTACTTTCACGCTGTTCCACTGTGAGTGCTTTGACTATACAAACTGTAGCAACAGCGGGATGTCTATCTACTATAGCCATCAAGCTATGCAAACTAGAAAACAGTCTAGCTAAAAAGTGATAATCAGATCTAAAGATAAGTTTTAAATGATTTGCTGTCAGACCGTAAAGATTTATTGAGTGGGTACTCTGGGTCTCCTATAATACCATGTTTTCATTACCAGCTCAGTGGATGGTCTAGGGAGTTATAAAATCTGCAGATGAGGGTGAGCTCAAAGCGGCTCTGAACACATCTGGAAGGCAGGATTTGAAACAGCTAATGGGAAAAATGGCCCTGGAAAATAGTCTATGGTTCAAGGACAACCACCAGTTGGGAAACTGCTGGGTCCTCTTTTGGACATGTTTTCACCACACCTCAAGAGAAGTCTGAACCAACTGGTGACAAGCAGATAGAGAACAGAGAGAGTGGAAAACACAACAGGTGAGGAAAGAGCACAAGAACTAGTCTTAACCAAGAGAAGAAGTGCCTGAAGGCAGACATGACAATGATCTCTAAACACACAAAAAGCCACAGTGGAACAGGAACACATATTTTTTTTCCCCCTGCCTGCTGTGGTGAGGGAAAGAGATATTTAGGTTTGCCATTAGGACAAAACTTCCTGATATCAATGGCAGATAAAGCGGTGAAGTATGTTTCCTGGCAAGGCAGTGGTGTCTCCATCATCGGAGGCTTTGTAGAGCTGACTAGACAAACAGTGCCTTGTGGACAAGATGTTGTCTGGGCCCTTCTGGCCCTGTTTTCTGTAATTTTGTGATTGGCTAGCACTAGGGCTGTTCGTCCGGGTAGTCCCACAGGACGTAACAATCCATGCTCTGCCTGCCCATTTTCCCATGCACAGTTAGATTTTGGAGGAAGCATACCTAACAGCTTCCCACTTGCATCTTTCCTACCTCCTGCTGAAGAGCAGGTCCCGACAAGTCATGACATCTTCCCTCATTTCTCTTGATCCTTTGGGGTGAACAGCAGTAGAGCCGAGCCCTGCTGTGCTGAGGGGAACAGATGGGCTTTAGAAGCAGCGCACGTGCAAACCCTCATGGAGGGAACTGCCACCAGAGTGCTGTGTGCTTCCAGAAAGAGCTTTTAAAAGTCAAATCCCAGGCACTGCTTTTAGATAGAGCAACTGACAACGTAAAGACTGGCTGTAAAAACTCTCCAGAGCTGCAGTAAAGCTAAAAAATGCCAGTGGACAAGGGTCCTGCCATGGCTAGCACTCTGGGGGAAGGGAGTGGTAGTTTGGCATCAGTGGAGGGACCACTAGAAGATGTTTTACGGGAAAATTTCAGGATTTCATTTCTTGCACTTGCTGCCTGTTGTTGTGAGGGTCTGCGCCTGGTGCTGTGGTGCTGACAATGTTCCTCCAGATCATCAGGGCTCAGACCCTACGACACTGGTGCTAACCCCCAGCTCCCCTCCTCCTGTCTGGAGGAGATATTGCTGCCCTTCCATTCCAGCAGCTCCCTCTTATCTGCACCCAGCCACAGTGCCAGAGAGCACCAGTGCAGCCGTAGCTCCCCATGCTGTGGTGCTACTCATCCTGTGCCCTGGCATGGTCAGCAGCAACACAGCACCTGCGTGGGCCTGGTGGGGAAGGGGAAAAGAGTGGGATCAATCCTGCCTGCCTAGATCCCACACCCTGCTGGCTGGCCCTGCAGCCAATGAGATACTTCATTGGGTCTTTTTCCACTTCACCCATAAAATATCTTTTGTAGTCATCAGTAAATGTGTCAGCCTGAAAAAACAACCAAACAGAAAGCAGAAGCTTTCCTTTGCCCCTGCAACAAACCGTGGCCATAAGCAGATGCCTGGGGAAGAATAAGAACAGGGCAAGCATATGTGCTGCTGCTTCCAATAAACTTCCCTTGTTAAATAATTTAGGTCAAGTCAATACACAGAAATCACAGCAACTGAATTGAGTGCTGAGAAAACTGTAGGTTTATTCTGTTTCATTTAGTTTTGCATCTGAAGCCCAGGTGAATTTATTAGGGCAAATCACAGGCGATGGTGCCTATCCAGGCAGTAGGCAGTGTTGCAGATAAGGAGTTTGTGATCACCTGGAGTGGAGCTGACTCTAGGGGCAGACAGGACCTCACTGCTGATGTCCTGTAGGTCACAGGGTGGATTTAGGTGGGTCTGGAACCTGTGAAAAATGTGCTGTTAATATGTTTCTTGACCTGGTGTAGTTGCTCATACACTGTCCCTTTTGCCTCCCCTAAGGCTACTAACTATGAAAGTACTTCTGGTGCATGTGTTTCATGTGGATTGTGAACTGTTAGAAGGAGAGAAGCCAGAGAGTTGTGGTCAATGGGACAGAGTCTAGTTGGAGGCCTGTATCTAGTGGAGTCCCTCAGGGGTTGGTACTGGAACCAGTACTGTTCAATATATTCATCAATGATTTGGATGAGGGAATAGAGTGCATTGTCAGCAAGTTTGCTGATGACATCAAACTGGGAGGAGTGGCAGACACACCAGAAGGCTGTGCTGCCATTCAGAGAGACCTAGACAGGCTGGAGAGTTGGGCGGGGAGAAATGTAATGAAATATAACAAGGGCAAGTGTAGAGTCTTGTGTCTGGGTAAGAACAACCCCATGTGCCAGTATAAGTTGGGGACTTACCTGTTGGAGAGCAGCATAGGGGAATGGGACCTGGGGGTCCTGGTGGACAGCAGGATGACCATGAGCCAGCAATGTGCCCTTGTGGCCAAGAAGGCCAATGGCATCCTGGGGTGTATTAGAAGGGGTGTGGTTAGTAGGTCAAGAGAGGTTCTCCTCCCCCTCTATTCTGCCTTGGTGAGGCCACATCTGGAATATTGTGTCCAGTTCTGGGCCCCCCAGTTCAAGAAGGACAGGGAACTGCTTGAGAGAGTCCAGCGCAGAGCCACAAAGATGATGAAGGGAGTGGAACATCTCCCTTATGAGGAAAGGCTGAGGGAGCTGGGTCTCTTTAGCTTGGAGGAGACTGAGGGGTGACCTCATTAATGTTTATAAATATGTCAAGGGTGAGTGTCATGAGGATGGAGCCAGGCTCTTCTCAGGACATCCAATGAGAGGACAAGGGGCAATGGATGTAAGCAGGAACACAGGAGGTTCTGCATAAATATGAGGAAGAACTTCTTCACAGTGAGGGTAACAAAGCACTGGAACAGGCTGCCCAGAGAGGTTGTGGAGTCTCCTTCTCTGGAGACATTCAAAACCCGCCTGAATGTGTTCCTGTGTGACCTGACCTAGGTGTTCCTAGTCTGGCAGGGGGATTGAACTAGATGATCTTTTGAGGTCCCTTCCAATCCCTAACATTCTGTGATTCTGTGATGCTGTGTATGCAGCAGTAAAGTGGATCATGTGTGGACTCTAGACTACCAAAAACTTCAGGGATAGAGGACTTGCCTAATAAGAACTCTGTCCCTCTATAAAACAAAGCATGCCAAAGATACACTCAGTATGTTAAGCCAAACACCCCCAATGCTGAAAATAAAAGAATTAAAGATCTCCCTCCAAGCTTAATCCTGACCCTTCATGCCAGTTCGTTATGGTGGACTCATTAATTATGTGCCCACATACTATTTTTTCCAGATGCCCCCATGCATCATTTCTCATGACTAAGTTTAGTAACCAGCCGCTAGCAAGTTCTAGAGGAAAACACAGATGGGAAAGGTTGATATTAAACTGGCTTTAATAGGATAAATTTGAGCTGATGCAACTGGGCACAGCAAATGCTGCTGCTTGAACTCCCCTCCTGCAACATTTCCAGTCTGTGTGGAACAGCATAGAGGTGCAAGAGCTCCTACAAGCCGGACAAAGGCTTTTTAATAATGGAGAGACATGGGAAATTAAATAAGGAGGTTGCAGGGAGATGTAGATAAAATGGCTACATGGATTTGGGGAAAGAAAAGGGAGTGTCATGCAGCTGCTCGTCTTTCCTATGACCAGGAGTAGTGTGTTGCACCAGACAGCACTTAAAGAAGAAGGAAGAGACTAAATTCTTCCCAGAGGTGTAACATTTTGCATTAGGCTCAAGCTGAAAACCTCAGCTCAAAAGAAATCTGAACACAAGAGAATTTAACCACTAGAGCCAAACTTTATGACTAGCACACAGCTCTTGGGTAAATATTGATACCAAAGCATATTATTTTCCTTTAAAAAAGGTCCAAATAATTACGGAGGTCTGTCTCTGAGAAAAATTGACCAAGCTTAGCATATCTTAATTAGCTTTCATCTTCCCAAAGGAAAAAATTGAATGAGGTGGTATACGCCTTAGTTCACCTTGCCAGAAAGGATCATCTTTGAATGCCTGACCTGTTACAGATGTGTCACTTCTTAACATAACTCATCCTGGCTTAATGCGTCTTGACAGGATATAATAACTTGCTGCAGCACATTAAGGAGAAATAGTCATCCTTTTGGACTTGGATTTATAACCAAAAATATTGATATGGAAGAAATACTGGAGGGGGAAAAAATAAAAGAAACCCTTACAAATAGGCTGTAGGAATGAGATGAGATTAGCTGTCTGTCAAGTGGTATAATCTGGTCCCAGTGGTTAATGATGCTGTGTTTTTCAGTACTGGTCAAACTTCTGTCAGTCTTCAGTCATTGTTCCTGAAGTGTGAGAAGTTAGGATGCTTGAATAATTAAACTAGAGAAAATCTAGCAACTTTCAAAACTCCACACACCTAATTCTTTGCTTTTTGTTGGTGCAGTAGGTATTTCATAGTGATTATAAAATAATCAGGTTTTTGGATGGCTACAAAGTTGTGGAATTAACAGTCATGCCAGAGGTCTCAGCCTTCAGCCATCTAAAGATTGTGCATGTGGTGAGTATTTGGTGGTTGGTATGGATCAGGTTGGCAGTCTCAGTCCAAGCCACAGTGGTGGTCAGGTGTCCACAGCAGAGCAATGAGCACTGAATTTGGGGTGTCCTGTGTCAAGGTTTTGGCTGCAGATCTTTCTGAGATGTCAGTGACCAAACTTGGAAGTTACCTCTGCTGATTTCATAGAATCATAGAATCATAGAATCATTATGGTTGGAAGGGACCTTCAGGGTCATCAAGTCCAACCTTTATCCCATCATATTCCTAACCATTAAACCACTAGACCATGGCCTCAAGTGCCTCATCAACCCCTTTTTTGAATACCTCCAGGGACAGCGACTCCACTACCTCCCTGGGCAGCCTGTTCCAATGTCTAACCACCCTCTCAGTAAAGAACTTCTTCCTAATATCCAATCTAAACCTCCCCTGACGCAACTTGTGGCCATTTCCTCTCGTCCTATAATTAGTAATTTGGGAGAAGAGACCAACAGCAGCCTCACTACAACCTCCTTTTAGGTAGCTGTAGAGGGCAATGAGGTCTCCTCTCAGTCTCTTCTTCTCCAGACTAAACAACCCCAGTTCCTTCAGCCGGTCTCCATAAGGCCTGTTTTCCAGACCTCTCACCAGCCTCCTTGCCCTTCTCTGGACTCGCTCCAGCACCTCAATGTCCTTCTCATCCTGTGGTGCCCAGGACTGGACACAGGACTCAAGGTGTGGTCTCATGAGAGCCGAGTACAGGGGCACGATCACCTCCCTACTCGTGCTGGTCACACCGTTTCTGATACAGGCCAGGATGCCCTTGGCCTTCTTGGCCACCTGGGCACACTGCTGGCTCGTGTTCAGTCGGCTGTCAACCAACACCCCCAGGTCCTTTTTTGCCAGGCAGCTTTCCAGCCACTCTTCCCCAAGCCTGTAGCGCTGCATGGGGTTGTTGTGTCCGAAGTGCATGACCCGGCACTTACCCTTGTTAAACCTCATACAATTGGCCTCAGCCCATCACTCCAGCCTGTCCAAATCCCACTGCAGAGCCTCCCTACCCTCAGGCAGATCGACACTCCCACACAACTTTGTGTCATCTGCAAATTTACTGAGGGTGCATTCGATTCCCTCATCCAGGTCATCGATAAAGATATTAAACAAGACTGGCCCCAAGACCGAGCCCTGAGGGACACCGCTTGTGACCGGTCTCCATCTGGATTTAACTCCATTCACCACAACTCTCTGGGCTCAGCCATCCAGCCAGTTTTTAACCCAGCGAAGAGTCCACCTGTCTAGCCCATGAGCCGCCAGCTTCTGCAGCAGAATGCTGTGGGAAACAGTGTCAAATGCCTTACTGAAGTCCAGGTAGACAACATCCACCGCTTTCCCTTCATCCACTAGGCGGGTCACCTGATCATAGAAGGAGATCAGGTTGGTTAAACAGGACTTGCCCTTCGTGAACCCATGTTGGCTGGACCTGATCCCCCCCATTGTCCTGCACTTGCTGCATGATCTCCCCCAAGATGAACCGTTCCATAACCTTCCCCGGTACCAAGGTCAGGCTGACAGCCCTGTAGCTCCCCGGATCCTCCTTCCTGCCCTTCTTGTAGATGGACATCATGTTGGCAAGTTTTTCACTGTCTGCAAAGCTCTGCATCGCTCCTGCACTTCTCATAGTGGACTGTGACCAGATGAGGATGAAAAGAACCAGTTTCACTGCTAGAAACAGCCCCAGGAGGTGCCTGGGGGGCAGGGACAGGCATGGTGGGAGCATTCCCTCGGACACTGTTTTCCCTGGGTCTCTTTTTAGGACTCAGCAGAGGGATTGAGTTCTCCAAGTGATGTCAGCTGGACACAGTCCTCCAGCCTCAGCTGGGTTGGAAATATTTTTAGAATTTTTATTGTACCCTTGAGGAAAATAACAACATGTGTTCTTTGGCTTTCTATGGCCCAAATCTTGGAGCTACCTCAGAGGCCTTCATAAATTCACCATCATGACACTGTGAAATAGTCTACCCCCAGTTTATAACTGGGGCATCTCAGGCAGAAGGCAAGTCAGGTGTCATGGCAAAGGGTCCCCAGGAAACCGGTGGTGGGATCTGGAGATGAGGAGGCCATCCTCACATCCCACATGATGCAGATAAAGGCCTGTTAGTCATTAACTGGAGCTTATCGAAGCTGATGGCACTGCTCCATCTTCTTTACCGGGAGCCTGCTGCAAAGCCCAGCAGTGCCGTTGGAAAGGTTCCTACTCGCACAATGGGCTTTTGGCCAGTTCTCTGTGCTCTGCCGCCAAACGTTAGTTTGCAAATGCAGATTACAATTTCCTCTCTCTTCACTTACCCCCGTCAAGGGCTCGGCTGAATACAGCAATAAGGAAGCAAGGAGGGTCAAGTTTATAAATGACTGTGGGAAGTTTGGTTTCCATGGCTGCCAGCAATTACTGTGCAGACTCAGATGAGTGGAGATTACAGCCCAGGGCTGCTATTTTGCGCGCTGGCAAGACACAATAACAAATGACAAACTTAATTCACTGCTGCAGCAGGGAGGAAGCATCTCACTCCATGAACCTGAGGCTTATCTTACAGGAGAAGCAGCACTAAGTGGATTTCTTCTTTTTCTGGCTGTGCTGATGCCAACTAATGCATATTCTTCAGCCACTAACATCATCTCACCTCGGAGATCTTAAGTCTATTAGTCACCCACCCGTTCTATTTCTGGACCTGAGAAATGTTAAGCAAATAAGAAAATCCAGCCCCCATAGTGGGCTTAGAGGTCAGCCTTATTTTTAAGTTTTTTGCCCAAAGGATCTGATGAGCTCTTTGCTAATTGAAATAAAAAATAAATAGTTGCTCAGCTAAGATGCAGGGTAGCAGCTTGCATTCCACAGGGGATGGGAGCTCACCTTTCTCCAGAACATTTCCACATGCTGCCTACTGTCAATGCAGATGCCAGGGACTTTATTTATAACATTACAAGTCCACATTATGGAGCCATTTATTACTATTAGCAATCAAAATAATGTACAGTCATCTGTACTAGTTCAACTTGGTTTCATGGCTTAAACCATAATAAAGGGTATGCACTTAGGCAGTGCATGGTGCACGTTAGTATTCCCAGCAAGAAGGTTTTGTGAGAGCACCTCCAGCTATCCCGAGCCTTCCTGGTGCCTCAGAGGCAAAAGAAGTCATTTGGGGCAGAAGGGAAACTTTGCAGTCTGCTCAGTGCTGAGCAGACACAATAATAAAGTACATAGCTATATAGAGAGTTGGCACTGAGGCAGTGCTTTTCAACTGTTATCTTAGTTGTTGTTGCAATGTCCTGACACAGCGAACAAGTAAATGTTCCTTTCCAAAAGACACAGGAGATAAATACTGGGAGTAGAGTTATGAATCAAGGACTAGCTTCAGAGCCAGGTATCACTCAGCAAGTAGCTACTCCACTGAAATAAACTTTTGCTATTGATGCCTGTTGGATGTCAAAAGATGGTGGTCAGATCATCCCCACAGCCATCAGTCTGGTAAACCAAGCTCTTGAATGGCAGGTTTGCAAATCCTGGGACCATTGTCCCGGATCTTCTCTGGAGCATCTCCAACTCATCAAACTGTTTGTTGAGCTAAGCAGTCTGGGTTCCTGCTGTGGCTGCAATAGTTTCAAAAAAAAGGTGAAATTATCTCTTTACTGCCCTCAGAGGTGGCCCTGATCAGGTGTCTTATCAGATGTTTTGGTGACAGCATCACACTGTATATTTGTGCTTGACTAACTGGGGTCCATATCTTGTTTTCAGACAATGCTGCCTGTTCGCCATCCTGTAGGTACTACCTACATTTTCTATTCCTAGATATGTCTACTTCACATATGGCTAAACTGAAACACATAGTTCTGCCATACTTGTTTCTGCCAAGTTCACCAAGAAATTACAAAGCTGTTTGTGTCGGTGATCTCTTGTTACAATTTTCCACCTTCCAATCTTACTATGACAGATTTTAGTAACAGATTTTAACAGATTCCAGGTATGAATGTAAAATACCATCATGCCATACACCTAACCTTATGGGACCCAACCCATAAGATAACTGCAGGATGGCAGCTTTCTGTGTTCAATCATATTTTCAGAGTCATCAGTCACTTTAATCCATTTACTGCATACTTCTGTTGGCTTTGTATTGTTCTAGCATTTAAATCCAGCTGGTGTGTGGTATCAAATTGAATGCTTTGGAAAATCTTAGTGTTTTTTCATCAACACCATTGACTTCATCCTAAACTTTTAATCAAGACAAAGAAAGATATTAAGTTCATTTGACAGGTTCTGTTTTCCATAAACCCCTACTGATGGGCATGAATTATATTCCCCCTATTAGCTGCTCCATTATTTTACCTGGGATCGATGTCAGCCTGACAGGCCTATAATTACTTGGGTCGTCTCCTTTACCCTTTTAAAATATTAGCTCAACACGAGTTTTCTGTCTGTCTTGTGGAAATTCCCTGCTGCTCCATGAGTTGTAGAAAATTAACCTTCATAGTATGGAGAGCTGTAGCCAAAGCAGCACAGGGCAAGAAAAGGCTGTATTATCTTGCTCCCCATCACTTGCCATACTTGGAAGGTGTCCCTCAGCATCCCTGGTATTGTCGTACATAGTCAGAAAAGTTGAGCTTTGGCCACTTGCCCTGTTTCCATGAGCACAGATCTCCCTTTCCTCCCAACACCATTATGTGATGCCTTTCTTCTGCTCCATACGATGGTCCTGGCTTCCACAGTGTGGACTTTTGGGACCAGAGCTGGGGTCTCTGGCAGAGCCATGCCCCCTGGAGAGCGCAGTCCAGCTGGGATAGGCAGAAGTTAAGGGATTCTCCATTGCAGTGGCTGGGCTGCTGGAGGTGATGGTGTGTCTGGCAGTGCTGCCTCCTGCCAGGGGACTGACCCTGAACAACTGATTCCCCTTTTGAAGCTGAGTCTCCTGGCAGGCAAAATGGGGGTGACTGTTTCTTGGCAGGGAGATTTATGAACTGTAACTGAGAGAAGGTAAATGTTAATATATTACCTTATTTTTAATTTCCCACCTCTCCCCTTCTTTTCCTCCACCTTCTCCATCATCTTTTCTCTGCTTCTGCCTGCTTCTTAACCTTTGTCTTTTTCTGAGCTTCTGCTGCTTTTGTCATACCCAGGCAGGGTCTGACTGAAACAAATGCATATGCACATAGGCACAAGAATCCACAGCATATTGGACCACAAGATGAGTGCTGTGGCTTTCATCCTCTGGAGCTGTTCTCGTATGTTGCAATTTTAACTGATGTCAAGGTCCCCTGGGTGAGAGACAGACATCTTTTAATACGTAACTAAAAATTGGCATGAATAGCTACAACTTCTGTAAGGAGGCAAGCAGACTTATGTACAGGAAAGAGTTCATAATCAATAATGTCGATAACATCATAGAGCAAATATGCAAGCTCCTACTCTCCCCATTCACGTAAGCACAAGCAAGAGTCGGGACATACAGACAGACTATGAAGATACTGAAATGGAATGTCCGTGTCAAGTCAGGTTAGGGGTAACCTGTTCTTAATAGCTCATTCTTTTTTAAGTATGCATTTCAGCATCTTCTTTTCATCTATGCCTTTGAGTGCACTGCACCATCTCATCCCAAAGCCAAGAAATTTTTATTACAAGGTTCTCCATGGACCTCTTGTGCTGACCTTCTTTGACTTTTTCTTTGGCTTTCTGAGAAAAAAGAGATCTGGTGTTTGGAGAAAAAGCCTCAAGGGTTATTGGTCTTTGCTTCCAAAAGTGGTCTGAGTTAAGCAGTGAGAAACAGTAAAAAAAAGTTATAGATCAAGAAATTAGGAAGGAGATATGTCACTATAGAATTTTTCCTTATATTGACTATTGACAAGGGACACAGCCTGTACAGTAGCAGCGAGTGATCACAGTAGCAGGGAGTGATCATCCTGTCAGGTCAATGAGATGGAAGAGACACAGAGAACTCACTCAAATTTATGAGGGCCCATGCAAGATGCTAAGCACAGCTTGCATTTGGATATTAGTTTGCAGGCACATGGTGTTTCTCTTCCCGACAGAGGCCCCATAGAATAGTAATAAGGGAATGTTAAGGACTGAAACCAACTCAGGGTTATTTTATTAGTGTATGTGGTTATCAGGCAAAGCCTAACACTGGGGATCCTGTTACACACCACTGCTTCCGAGTCATTACTCCAAGCTTATGAGAGGAGCACATTTCCCTCCTGGGGGACTCCAGATAATTGTTGATTTGGAGAGTGAAGATGAATGGCAATGCTGAGGTACACATACACACACACACACAAAATGTCAGACTTCACTCCCTATGTTTTAATGTAGATGCTTCAAGAAGGGGCTGAGTCATTGATTTCCCTCTCTGGGATGAGCCCCAAATAATAGGTAGGCACTGACACACAATTTGTTTCTCTGTCTTTCTGATAGCAAATAAATGAAACAGCCCTGAGAGTACCACCAAAGCCACTCATTGACCATAAAGGACCCACCATAGCATACAGCGCAGAGCATTAGGATAATGACAAAGTGCACCCTGGAAAGGTGGCATTATAGCATTAACTTTTGCTTGCCCACAGGAAAACAATCCTGTGCTGAAACTGGAGTCACTTAGTGACTTAACTCCCAGCCTGAGCTAAGTGCACTCATATTTACTGGAGACACTGGAAGGCAGCAAAGTCCTAGTATGTGACGTCTCTCCCATTTAAAACTCAACGAAAAACTTGTTGAGCTTATTTGTAGCTCGCAGTGTAGAGCAGACTCCACAAAAAGTTTCTGTAGGTGCAGAGCTGGTATGGAAAGGCTGAAATCCTTTATCCATGCAGACTCCAGGGGCAGAGGCAGGTGAGTTACTGTAGCTCAGTGGCTTTATGGAGGTCACCTGAGACAAGAAATTTTATTTCCCTTCTGGGCTGAGTCAGGAACACCTGAGCTCAGTTGGTTACAGCAGCTCAGCTGATGAGCGGTAATTCCATTTCTGGTGGCCCCTTTGCCACAGACATACTGCAGATATACTGCTCATCCCAGCACTGCTTTAAAGGAGAGGATGTGCGAAAGAAAGAAGGGAAGAAGAAGCATTTATTGGTGCCCACAGTCCCTGTGGGAGATGGAGTACTGGCACATTGGTGTTTTTTCAATGGGAGAGGGAGCAGCTTCTTCCTTCTCAGATTAGATGAGTACTTCTCAATCCAAAGAAAATTATCTGATTTGAAGAAATTTGGAGAAGTAAGCCATTTCCTTCTATGGCATTGCTCCGTTCCTCATATTTTACTTCCACTTATGGGCATCAAAACAGCAATGCCCTTTGTCTGTCACTAGCACATCCCAGCATGTCGAGGGACTACTTTGGCCTTCAATGAAAGTGAAATCATCTCTAAGTACACTCCAGGCAGGCCCTGGGAAACTCACATGTTGCTAAGGCTACACAGCTACTGGTGTCCAAAATAGCCAAAATCTGTCTGCTAGGCCATGGTGACTGCAGCACAGGCATCTCCAGAAGGAGAGGGCCCATCTTGCCCAGGGCAATTTTATGGCAAGGACTTCTTTAGGTCAGGGCTAACTCCTGTTAAAGTAATAGTCACATATGCTGCAGTATCTGCATACATGACCTTGTGTGACCCTAATTGTACTAGTGGTTCTTGTAAAATGGGCCAGTCCTCTGTTTCTCAGGTCCAGCACAAGCCATTTAACACTTGCAGAACATGTTGAAAACATGAAGTCCAGCAGGATATTCACTTCTACCACCCAAGCTGGCAATGTAGCCCTGTGTGCTGAGGTGTGCAGAGCCCTGTCAGGTCTTGCTGCCCCACTGTGGGAGAGCAGGAGTGATTCCTGCTGGTCCATCACAGCTGGCACCTCTCTAGTGACCCGGTGATGACAGGACGAGGAGGGAGGAAGGATTTCTCACCGCCCTAATGCAAACAGTGAAGTAAAACTGAAAAAATGTGAAAAATCCTTTGACAGCTTTTCTTCAATTAGAGCATCAGCCCTGTGCATTGACCTGGACTGAGCAGAGTGGTCCCTCCAGGGTACAAATGTCTCTTGCTCTCCATGCTGTTTGTCCAGGAGCTGGAAGGGATGCCAGTAAGTCATCAGGAAATATAATATACTCACAGACCCAGAGGTGCCCTAATTTCCATAATAATATTGTTTTCTTCTCTTAATTATTGATAGTCTTCCTAGATTAATATAGTCTTTAAAAATGTATTAAGCAAAGCTGTTCTGCACTGAAAGAAAGAATAATAGTAAAGCTTTGTCTTGTGGCTGCCTGGAGGCTTTATCCCACAGCAAGATGTTTGAAGGAGAAAGAATAACCTAACAAATAAGATATTGGATAGAGACTTCAGGAACCTCACTTCTGTCCACTGTCACCACTGTCACCTCTACTCCCTCACTGTCTAACTGTGGTGCAGAACAAGATGTATTTCTCTAGTATGTGCTTTCTTTTGTGGCTTTAATTTTATTGCTTCTTACTCTGCAGAGGAAGCAGTGGTCCAGGGGATTGGTGTCACATAGGAGAATTTAACTGCTGTTGAAATACATATAGTATTGTAGGGAGCATTGATGGTGATTAGGAGAAGGTCTGAGAAACAGATATAACTGCATCGTAGGGGTTTTCTAGTCATTTTTCAGGTGGTGCTGGCTGTCACCAGTCTCTAAGGCAATGTCCCAGTGCTGTCATAAAAATAAAACCCCAGCTCTAAAGGTAAAAAAATCAATGTCACTTAGCTGTGGTCTCAGACCTGCTCAGGTGTACCCCAAGACAGAGAGTACCTGACAGCAGCCTTTTCCCTCACTATCCTCTACAAGTCCTGTAATGCTGAGATCCAGGTGAGGCATCAGAGAGCAAGCACAAAGATTATTCTTAAGGGAATTCTGTGCTGGTATAAATAATAATCTAAACCAGTAATGTGGTAGTTAGCTCACAGACTGCCCCCAGAATGTTATCTGCATGGTTCAGGTAGGGAAAGCAGGGCAAAGAGCTTAAGCAATTTATCCCAGAAAGCACATGGGCCAGGAGTAGAGAGGGAGCAGCGCTCAGATGGACCCATGTGCATGCACTCGTCTGCATCAGCTGTTTGGCGATGCAGTTTGTCCCCTTAAGGAGAGTAGAATCCCCTGCTAGGATTGTTTAAACTTACTTTGCAAAACTCATCTATTCCAAATGACTACCCAAAGTAATGATTTACATGCAACCAAGTATTTTCTCAGAAGTAATTTACTCTTGATTGCTTTTATAAAGTGCATGCTAGTTGTATGAAACTGCACAGCACTGCATGATAATCAGCCCTACACTTTGGAGGTGAACACTAACTGGCCCAACACAGTCCAGACCCCCTCACCACCGAGAAATAATCTGATTATTCTGTAAAATAATCATTTTTCCTCTGCAGAAAGTTCTGATACCCTGTTACACCCGAAGACATCCATTATCCCAGCATGCATGGAGCAGGCCACTAGGTGGAAGTGTTGACTGAGCAAGCTCAGGAGATGACAAGCTAAGTACGAGAGGAGAAAGTCCCGGGTTCCTGGATTGCTTTTCCTTTAGGAACATCTGTGCTAGCAGCCTGGACTCAGACTTGGTCTGTTCGTGGAAGGCACCATTGGAGAAGGCACTCCATCATTTTGCTGGTGCCTTGTTTTACGACTTGCTGTTGATTAAAATAAATAAAGGAATTACAAGTTAAATTGAGGTGGGTAAACACCTCATTGAGGCAGCCCCATAATGAGGGAGCTGATTCCAAGAAATGCTGACAACCACAGAGTTCCCGCTGAGCTCAGCAGTTCTGAAAAATATGGCTATTCATTCAAGTGCTTTTAAAAATATAAAAACAACCAATTCAAGCCCCTCAGCTTTAGGGACCAGCCTGTGAACATGCTGGCCTGCCATGTTGTCCTGGTACCTCCTTACGCCCTATTTTGCTGCAAGTCGAATATTCTGGGGAAAACACTTTTGTCCAACGATCGGACAGTTTTGGCTGGAGAAGAGCTGGCGTAGGGATTGGAGGACCTGCAGAGGTGGTGTGCCTCCCTGAACCCCCAGACTTGCTGAGATGAAGGGGGTGACATGGGGGGAGCAAACTGCCTTCAGCAGTATGAGGAAGATTGATCACAACAGGGAGGCTGAGCATGACGACTACAGCCTGCCCATCCTGTGTGAGTGATGGGGGCTTGTTGCAGGCAAAGATGGGGACTCAGAGGCAATGGGTCAGCTTGGCTGCTCCCCTGGCAGACACCAGAGAGTGCTGGTAAGTCTGCATTCCATAAAGATTTCTTCCTCCAGGATGACACTGAGGATGACTGAGGCTTCTTGCTTCTCCTAAAGCATGAAGTTGTGGAGCAGTGGGAGTTTCTTTGCAGCCAGAGAGGGCAGGTTTACCAATGGAGGTAGGTGTACCTATGTGGGAAGCTGCTGCTTTACTTCTATATTTACTCTCCCAACAGTTGCCACTTAATTAAAGCACTCTAGCAACAATAAATACTTCGGTGTGCAGTCTCGCTCGTTAGAAGCCTTACGTAGCAGGGTTCACAGGGCTGCTGCATTTCTGTGCTGTGCAGTGGCTATGTGGCACTCACTGTACCCACTGCTTCTCTTTACTGCCTCATCAGGCTGCTTGAGCATGACGAGCTTGTACCCAAAAGGGGCATAAATGAAGCTTGAAAGGATGGGGGATTAATTTGGAGAACGTGGCATGTCTCAGTGTGCAGTGTGATAGCTCTGTAAATCCGCCCATCCAACCCAGCTAAGATGGGGCTGGACTCTGAGAATTAAACACTGGCTTTCTGGCAAGAGCACCTTGTTGCACGCTTGAGAGAAGATGAGGATGATGAAAATAAGTGAATGCTTTCTAACAGTGCTCTTCTCGGAGCTGTAAGGAAGAACTGTGAGTTAAGGGGACAAACTATGCAGACTCAATCATATAAACCTTAGGAGGACTCATGCAAGTAAAAACTTAGAGGTTCCTCTGTGGCAGACAGGGACAACCTCACTGCCTTTATTGCTTTAAGGGTTGTTGTCTTCTGGGTAGCTCGTTCAAGAGAGCCTTTTGGGGGACTGGCTGGCCCTGTCACTATAATGTCCCAGCTTCCCAGCCACTGAAGCTAAGACAGGAAGTCAGGGCAGCTGGTTTTAGGAGATTTCAGCCTCCGGGCTGCTTCTCAGAGCAGATGAACTGTGCTATTTCATACAACAGAGAGCTGATAGGTTGGGATGCAGTTATTCAGCTTATAGTGATACAGCCATGTTTGGATTGGTGCTTTTGTATTATGCAAGCTCTCTTAAGTCAAAGCTGTGCAACCTTAGGTTAGTCCCTTCAGTGTACAAATTAGGAGACACTCATTATTACATATTAATATACCCCTTCCTAAAAATGTATTTTCTCAAAGCCCTTTACATTTTCATAGCATGGTCCTTGGTGGATATTATAACACATTCATTACTTCTTAGGGGACACACATAGTAGACAAAGGGAAATTGCTGGAGGGAACACTAAAGAAATGTCTGCCTCTCCACATCATCTTCTGTGCTTCTCCATAGACCATCTGTTGAAGCAAAAGTGTCAGGTACCAGACCTACCGCTTTTCTTGCACATTGCACAATGTTCCTCCTGGGGCCATGATGGTCTGGTTCATGATGGCAGAGAAAAGTATGTTTTGTTTTTCCATCTCTGTATGTCTCAGAGTGCCTAGAAAGAAGGTTGCTGGTGTGCCAGAATCGATGGCCTGCAATACATCCCCAGTGCTGGTTTTATTTTGCGTGGTGCTGTAGTCACTGAGAAAGTGATAGGTGCTACCAGCAGAGCAGCAACTGCCATGAAATGAGGACGAGCTTCAGAGCAGAACGAAAGACCATCAACTGTCAGACCTCTTGTCTTTCCGTTGCTCTACTGAGAAGTGCCCTGCCTTGACAAATATGCCACAGTGTGAGCAGAGTTAGCGAAAGATTTGCAAAGCTGAGAGGATGTATCCCTGAGTCTGGCCACCCAAACGAGGTTTGTGATACTCTAGCCCTGTGCAGAGAAAATAAAATCCCAGGTACTGCAAGCATTGGATTATAGGCTGAGACCAGATAGTAATATGACATCTTCGGAGCCTTGGAAATCCTGGAAGCTGGAAGGTACAGAGGTTAAGGCATCCCAACGCTGGTCATACTAAATAATAAATTCCCCTGTTTTTTTGAAACAGCAAGATGAATACTTAGCACTTGCTAACCGTGTTCAGTGTGCTATACAAATATTAACTAATGAATCTCATCATGACATAATTAAATCTTATTTTACAGTGATTGCATGTTATCTTAAACTTCGTACAATATTGTAATTACAAAGATAGGGCAAAAAAAGCCAAATAATTAAAAAATAGATCTAAGTGTGAGAGCAATTGACAGTTTTGTAGTTTCTTTTTTCCCCCCTTCCTTATATCCAAGGTGACTGGAGAATCCAGTACAGTTTTCTGAAGGACAGGACTTGTGAGTAAATTAGTTCAGAAGATGAGCAGAACAAAAATCCTGTGATGGTTGTTATTTTTGATGGGAGTCTTTTTAATGCTGGCCTTTTTCCATGTGCCTGAGACATAAGCACCAGTCTGAGTCCAGTCCAGCCTGGCTGTCCCATTGGTCTCTGAAGGAGCCAAAGCTAAACGCAGACAGCAAAGGGTACTCCTTCTCCTGATCCTGTCCCCTGGGGAAAATGGTTTGCTGAGTAATACCAAGGAGTGCACAGATCCATCTCATCATGCAGCCTCCTTGGCTTCCTGTTCACATTTCTATGCATTGGACAGCCCACCACCCTCCTTCCAGGACCCCTCATGGGGTACACACCTCTGCAGGACCTGGCCTGACAGCAGTCCTGGAAAGCTGAACGTTAGGGGTTTGATCCATGGGAGTGTGGAGCAGGGCCCTCCGATACCCAAGGTGCTGTGTGTGGGGTAGCCTGGTGGCAAACCCCTGCAGTGCCCACCCAAGCGAGGTGGCCAAAACAGCGTGTTTGCAGACACCCTCCTGCCTGCTGCTCCCCAGGCTGGGGCAGTGAGCAAGCTGTGAGAGAGGAAGCAAAGATAGTGCATGAGAGGAAAGGAAGGACTGTTGTTGTAACACAGTATCACCCTCCTACAGCCTTCTCCGTGTTACATGCTGTCATAAAAAGAACAACATTTGACTCTGAGGGGCTATTTGTATGAAACTACTTTCCGAAGGGAATGCCTTCTGTCCTTATCTCTCCTGCCTTGTTTGCCAGGGATAAAGCTTTTCTGAAGCTCCCCTCAGAACACAATGATTGCTCTGTTGGCACAGAGCATGTGGGGCCAAATTGCTGTTGCCGACGCAGGGTATTTGCTCTGAGGTGCCCTGGGTTTGAAATACGGGGATGGGCTGCAAGCTCATTTCACCAGGACAGCAAAACAGAGGGCTCCTTGCGAATAAAACAGTCCCACGAGGCCAGTGAGGCTAAGCTCTGCTCAGCACAAGACACGAGGAAGAGAGTACCTGGCTTCAGACCACCATCTGGATAGCCAGAAGGTTGCTCTGCCGTGCTCCAAACATCCAGCACTCCCAGAAGAGCCAGGGGTTTCTGGGATGCTGAAGGCTGGTGTGCCTTTCACTTGACAGAGCTTTTAGTGACCCATAGCTCTGTGTTGGCAGCTCTTTTGTGGTGAGCAAAAAGGTATAGTAGCAAATCAGGCACGTGGTAGGCTATGTTAGCCACAAAGGTGAAAGAAGGATACAGGTGCTTGTAGAAGGGCAGCAAGACTAATTTCGTCTATGACAGGAATGTTGTTAGAGGAAAAGCTCCAGGATAAATAGGTTACTGAGGGTAATCAAACAGAAGTAGAAGCAACAAAGTAGTGAGAAACTGACTCAAAAATTTGCTCATGCAAAATTCAGTCTAGATTTTCACTGAGAAACAGGTGACAAGTAGCAAGCAGGGGAAGCAAGCAGACAAGCCCTGGATGGCTTTCTGCTTCATGGGGGCCAGTGCTCCTCTGCAGGGTGTGCAGCTGTGGGGACCGTGGTCAGCCATTGTCCCTGCGGGAATCGAGTCATAGCTGGTGCTGGCAGCAGGAAACAGTGCCCAGTGGATCTGATCTAGAACCAGAAGAGGTCCAGCTGCACCCCAGCATCACCTCTGGAGAAACAGAGTATGAGTAGCTCAAAAAAGGAGCCTATGCTAGTGCAGCTGCCCTGCTGCTAGAAGCAGACCAAGCCTCATTCAGGTATCCCCATGTGCCTCAGATTTTTTTAAGTTTCTTGCTGTGCTAATGAATACACAGTGGGAATGCTCCTGGGAGGTGTAGAAAGGGGTGTAGGTACTTCTGGTGCTGTCCAAGATACCGAATCCAAATTTCTCTCCGTCTGTCTAGGAACAAAGTCCATAAAACACTCAGCATTTTAGCATGCCCATTCTGCAGTGGATTAGCGCTGGCAAAGCTTTTGTTATTCCTGGCAGTTTGTTTGTTTATTTATTTATTTATTTATTTTAAATTTTCATTTAACCATTAATATATGTGAGTTATATCCGTTGATTTCTGAGTTGGCTTTTGTGTGACCTGCTAGCCAAATGCAAGCCTCCCACAACTCCTGGAGCGCTGGAGTTGCTCCCGTTGCTTTATAGGAGGTGGTGTGGTCACTAGGGGCAGTAAGTGCTCATCACCAAGAGACCACTCTTCAGCAAAGGTGACTGCAGAGAGGAAACTGACTGAAGCTGCCAGGGAGAGCAGCTGCAGTCTGTGCCCTGTGAGTTCAGATGGATTCTCACCCTGGCTTTTTGAAACAGACAACTAATAAAATATCTTGCTCTGGGCTAGCGACCACTGAGCTGCTCCACCACACAAAGTATGGGCACCTCTGGGGAACATGGCAATCCTGAAGGAATTTGGCCTTTTCAAGCAATTGCTAGGGAAAATCCCATGGGACAGGGTACTTGAAGGTAAAGGGGCCCAAGGTAGTTCAAGGTTAGCGTTCAAGGACCTCTTCTTCCGAGCTGAAGATCAGTGCATCCCAACAGGTAGGAAGTCAAGAAAGGGTGCCAGGAGACCTGCATGGTTAAACAGGGAACTGCTGGGCAAACTCAAGGGGAAGAAGAGAATGTACAGATCATGGAAGGAGGGGCTGGCCACTTGGGAGGAATATAAGTCTGTTGTCAGAGGATGCAGGGAGGCAACTAGGAAGGCCAAGGCCTCCTTGGAATTAAACCTTGCAAGAAAGGTCAAGGACAACAGAAAGGGCTTCTTCAAATACACTGCGGATAAAACTAACACTAGAGGCAATATAGGCCCACTGGTGAATGAGATGGGTGCTCTGGTGACAGTGGATAAAAAGAAGGCAGAGTTACTGAATGTCTTCTTTGCCTCTGTCTATACTGCTGGAGGCTGTCCTGGGGAGCCCAGGACCCCTGAGGCTCCAGAGGAAGTCAGGATAGAGAAGGAGTTTGTCCTGGTTGATGAGGACTGGGTTAGGGAGCAATTAAGCAACCTGAACATCCATAAATCCATGGGTCCTGATGGGATGCACCCACGGGTGCTGAGGGAGCTGGCGGATGTCATAGCTCGGCCACTCTCCATCATCTTTGTTAAGTCACGGGGAACGGGAGAGGTGCCTGAGGACTGGAGGAAAGCAAATGTCACTCTGGTCTTCAAAAAGGGCAAGAAGGAGGACCTAGGTAACTATAGACTGGTCAGCCTCACCTCCATCCCTGGAAAGGTGATGGAACAACTTATCCTTGGTGCTATCTCTAGGCATATCAAGGCTAAGAGGGTCATTAGGGGCAGTCAACATGGCTTCACCAAGGGGAAGTCATGCTTGACCAGCCTGATAGCCTTTTATGAGGACATATCCCGGTGGATAGATGATGGTAAAGCAGTGGATGTGGTCTATCTTGATTTCAGTAAAGCATTTGACACAGTCTCCCACAGCATCCTCGCAGCTAAACTGAGGAAGTGTGGTCTGGATGATCGGATAGTGAGGTGGATTGTGAACTGTTAGAAGGAGAGAAGCCAGAGAGTTGTGGTCAATGGGACAGAGTCTAGTTGGAGGCCTGTATCTAGTGGAGTCCCTCAGGGGTTGGTACTGGAACCAGTACTGTTCAATATATTCATCAATGATTTGGATGAGGGAATAGAGTGCATTGTCAGCAAGTTTGCTGATGACACAAAACTGGGAGGGGTGGCTGACACACCAGAAGGCTGTGCTGCCATTCAGAGAGACCTAGACAGGCTGGAGACTTGG
This sequence comes from Podargus strigoides, assembly GCA_028020825.1. NCBI lineage: Eukaryota > Metazoa > Chordata > Aves > Caprimulgiformes > Podargidae > Podargus > Podargus strigoides. The sequence goes on along the minus strand of CM051663.1, from coordinate 113,632,245 downwards.
GAGGGGAGAAATTTAGTGAAATATAACAAGGGCAAGTGTAGAGTCCTGCATCTGGGTAAGAACAACCCCATGTGCCAGTATAAGTTGGGGACTTACCTGTTGGAGAGCAGCATAGGGGAATGGGACCTGGGGGTCCTGGTGGACAGCAGGATGACCATGAGCCAGCAATGTGCCCTTGTGGCCAAGAAGGCCAATGGCATCCTGGGGTGTATGAGAAGGGGTGTGGTTAGTAGGTCAAGAGAGGTTCTCCTCCCCCTGTACTCTGCCCTGGTGAGGCCACATCTGGAATATTGTGTCCAGTTCTGGGCCCCCCAGTTCAAGAAGGACAGGGAACTGCTTGAGAGAGTCCAGCGCAGAGCCACAAAGATGATGAAGGGAGTGGAACATCTCCCTTATGAGGAAAGGCTGAGGGAGCTGGGTCTCTTTAGCTTGGAGGAGACTGAGGGGTGACCTCATTAATGTTTATAAATATGTAAAGGGTGTCATGAGGATGGAGCCAGGCTCTTCTCAGTGACATCCAATGAGAGGACAAGGGGCAATGGGTGCAAGCTGGAACATAGAAGGTTTTGCATAAATATGAGGAGGAACTTCTTCACAATGAGGGTAACAGAGCACTGTAACAGGCTGCCCAGAGAGATTGTGGAGTCTCCTTCTCTGGAGACATTCAAAACCCGCCTGGATGTGTTCCAGTGTGACCTGACCTAGGTATTCCTGCTCTGGCAGGGGGATTGGACTAGATGATCTTTTGAGGTCCCTTCCAATCCCTAACATTCTGTGATTCTGTGAATCTGCCTGGTTACACAGGAGAGTTTAAATGGCTAAGTCACACTCAGAGGCACCCATACTTCTCTTGTAAGGATGATAGTTAGAGAAAAGTTTGAAGAGCAAAGTGCTGCTCTTTTCCGGAGGGCTGGTGCTGGCTAATAATCTCCTGGACCAGCTTATGTGGGCCCTTTCTCTCCTCTCACTTCTCAGGCGTCACTTTCTATAGGATTGACTTCCAGTTGGCAAAGGGATCTTTGAGCAACTTCTTTTTTATTCACAGTCTCCCAGGAGGGCTAAATGGATCCTGTGATACCACCACATCTGCTGACTGCATGGTCACCCTCTCCCTTTTGTGTGGGGGCTGCCTCTGCTCCCCACTTTGCTTCTTTTAGTCTGGGTCCATCCTGGAGTCCTGCTAATGGTGTAAGAGGACTCGCCCCAGTAGGGACTGTCACCATGACCCATGGTGGCCTGGCTCTGCATGCTTCTCTCAGGGGGAGGCAAGCAGACAGCCTTTAGGCCAGGTCTAGATGGCCAGGAGGCAACGGAAACTGCAAAGTCTCTTTCTGCCAGTTTTTAAGCTGCAGTGGACCACAGTGCTGTAACTCAGAAGGTGTCCCTCTCCTCCAGACCAGGCTGCAAGTGCTATGGTTGTTCCTGCAGCTTGCAGGGCTGGCTGGGATAGCTACATTATTGCTGGGCTGTGCTTCTGCCCCTGTCCCTGCCTCTGCCCTGCCAGGCACATCAGACGTTGTCCATGGTACACAGTGGGCTGAGGGGATGCCATCAGGGCATTTCTGCTCCTACTTTCCATGAACTAGCGGACTGCTCATGCACCAGTGCAAACACTGTAGCAGGGCATTTTCTGCAGGACGGGTGCATTAGGCATATTTAGTGCCACTTCGAGCACCTTTTTCATAGCCTGTAAGCCCGGCTATGAAAGCTACTGGCCACATTGTTCACTTGAATTGTTCAACTGGGACCCGGCTGTGTGCTACTGTGAGGAGAGCTGAGGGCACTTGGCCCCATAGCAGACCCTGAGCTCACACTACTGCCTCAACAGGCAGGGTAGGTCTGTGTTCATCACCATCCAGCCCAGTGACAGAGATCTGTGCTCAGCCCTTCCCATGCACAGCCTGGGGGCTACGCTGCTCTGCTGTCTATCTTTGGTCTCCTGCCCATCCAGCCACCTCACATGTGCCTCCTGGCACTCTGCTAATATCGTGTGGCTTCCTATTAACCCATGCTGCTGCACAGTATGGCAGGGAGGGATCTGAGCTCAGGCATCGTCCAGCTATGTGTGGGGCTGTGCTTGCAGACTATGTGTGAACAGTTAATCTGCATGCAACAGTGACCTGGGGGTGGTCCTCCAGGTGTACTGTAGACACAGCTGGAGCAGCACCTGGATAACTAGTCCGTGGCACAGGCAGAAAGCACGCAAGTCATGAACTTGTTGCATTTAAGATGATTTGAGCTCATCCCTAATGCTGCAGCACAAGCACAACCCTTCACTCTAATCTCTTGTCAGGACATGAGTTTCTGTTGTTGCCCTGAGATGATGGGGAAATAGTGCTTGTACGGGGAAGAGATGGCACCAAGTCTGCAGCTACAGGGACACAAAGAGGAGGGCTGTGTCCTCTCTCTTACCCGGGCTGTGAGCTTTCTCCCTGGGTCTCCCTTCCCTCCTCAACAAAAACTCTGCATGATTATGAAACTGTGGCAGCAGACAAAAAACCCTGACTGAGGGAGAGAAGCAGAGTGGGCAGCCACATATTATCGCAGGTAATCCCCTGTAGTTTTTCCCTGGTGAGAATCTGTGGCTATCAAATAAGGTTAAAAATTGCCACAAGCTTTTTGTGGGGTGTAGAGGGGTGATCAGTTTGGAGTTGTTTCCCTGCTCAGGATCATCCTGTGTTGCCTAATGAAGGACATGATAGTAGCTCCATGGTGGATTAGCTGCAACCCCTCTGTTAACCTATGCTACCCCACAGAGACGATACTGCAATAAATAATCAAGCACATCAGTGCATAAACATGCTGCCTGCGGTCTCCGCAGGTCTTATTCCCGCGGAGCGAACATTGTGTATTCTACACCAGGCTAATCATGGGGAGGAAATTTGCTGCGGACTGGAATCTCATCAAAGCAAACAACAGCAATCTCAATGAATTGCAACGACCCAAGTGTCTGCTTTAATCACTCACTCATGTGTTTCCTTTAGTAAAATGAAAGAAAACACAACACATGTAAACTTGATCACTCTTAAATGAACAGTTTAATCGTGGCATGGCTGTTGCTTGTCTACAGAAGGAAGGGGATTGTCTTTACAGACAGCCTTCCAGATGCTGCGGCAGTGAAGTGTGTGTCACATGGTAGAGGGTAAAAAGATAATAAGCAAGCGAGGGCAGTGATGCTAGGTAAAAATCTGCTGCAGGGGAGCTATAAAAAGTCATATTGTAAGTAGGATGGACTGGGCAAGTGATTTGGAAATCAGGGAGCGTGTTACTGGTGCCACAGCAGACACGCTCAATGGCTGGTAGGAATTGCAGGTCTCAGTAATGTTGAGGGGTCACCAACCTTTTCCTGCTGGAAGGAACAATTAGGGCTGTTATGGAGAGATATATTTAGAGACAACAGAAGACAATCTGCCAGATATGAGTTAGCTCCTCAGGCCAAAGATAGGCTGCATCAAAGGTACTTCTTTAGGCTAGCTAGACTTTGAAACCTGCTCCTTCTACCACTGGGGTGAATTGGAGGATTTCTGCTGAAACAGAACTTATATTTTTTGGCCCGTGGAGCCCGAGGTTGTATTACATGCACTTATGGTGGTGTTGCACTTCAGAACATTTCAGGAATAAAGGCACAAATACATTCCACTACCCTCTCCCCTCCCCCCATCAGAAATCCAGAGCATTTCTGTTTTAAGCGAATGGAAGCTGGACTTTTTCTTTCAACAGTCTGTAATAGACCCACACATTATTTCATTTGCTATTTTGTCCCATTTAACCATCATTCCTCACATTCCACAACCCTGAAAATTATTTGGTTTGATTCAGGATTGTGTTAATAGATTTACCCTAAGGCATTGGCATTGACTCCAGTGGTATAATACCTGATTTATGCCCTGTGTGAGATCAGAACCAAGCATGCCACCTCTAACCCTAAATCATTTTCTCACTTTCATATTGTAATATTGATCTGTCCATTTCAAAGCAGTCCAGGCATTCATCTTGTTATCAGATTCTCACAGGGAGCACAAGGCTATGTTCAATCAATAATTTCTCAATAAATGCTCTATTTTTAAACCAAAAAAACCCAAACCCAAAGCAGACAAACAAAGAGAGTTAATCCTTAGATTTGACTACAAAACGAAGCTAAGTTAATAAACTGTAAAATAGAGTGGAGCAACAGGGCTAGATTTCCCTATATTCATGTTGTTTTTAATTAGTGATTTACCCTGGGATAAAGCCCCTGAACTCAGCAGAGTTTGCTGCTAAGTAAGATGTTATTGAGCAATAAAGAGGCCTGACTTCCCACTGTGAAGCTCTCAGTGCAGATGAGCATATGTGTCTCTTGGCCACTCGTATTAAGGAATGAGGGATGTGGATTTAGGGAGACTGGCATGTTGGTCCATCCAAAGAAATATTCTCCTTTTAAAGTTGGAGCCCTCAGGATCCCACTGGCTTCCAAGATCATTAGTTCAGGGCTAAGCAATTCGAGCATCCTAGAAAGGCTGTCATAGCCAAAGCAGCCTTGTACAGGTGCTAAGAGTCATGTTGTAGGAAGGAGCCAAATGGGATGTGCAGGGACACCTGAGACAAACACACCCAGAGAAGTTTGCCACTGACTTCAGGAGGACTGAGATTTCCCCTCTCCCCGGGTGCTCAGCATCACTTGTGCTATTGGGCAATTTGAATTGAAACATGGGAATGCAGCACCCCCCACCCAACCGTATCATGACTGATGCAGCAATACCTAGTACATGGTGGGTTTAACGTGGTGGTAACTTCTCTCTCCTCCTTACTTCTGGCTTTTCTTATGTATTTGATCATGCAGTATTTCATCTCAGCCACACTCCCATTAATTTTTTAAAATGTTAATCCTTGCAGGTCTAGCAATCCTCATAACAGGTGGTGAACTGGCTTGTTTATTGCCAAAGCTCTGAAAGAAGGTGGAATTATTGGTAAAGATGTTTGTGAGGAAATATGGTTGTAGCAGAGTGGAACAGAGTGGTTACATTTACAGTAGTAAGCCAAACAGTGCCCCGAAACACTCTTGGATATGAAAACATTATTGGCTATCCCATGAGAGACTTCTCAGGCACATTGCTGGCCTGTGCCAGCTCATGTTTGCCTATGGGATGGCTGGGCATGGTTTACGGACTGGATCTTTTTACAGACCACTCCCCAGAGGCATTCATCCCCGCCCCTGCTCTGGATGTGAGCAGTGTTAGGCAGCTGCAGACTGCTTGGCATAGGGATATTCCCAAACCCTGATTTGCTTGTGTAGCTGTATCCAATGACCTCTTCATTTTCCTGGTCACCCTGTCTCCCTTCTGTTTGGACCATTGTAGGAAAGCACCACGTTTGTGGAAAATCTCATTCCAGTCCTGAAAAAGAGTGGCTTGTGTTTCCGACATGATACTTGCCCCTGAGAGCACAGCTTGCTGTATTTAGGTCATGCACTAACACTGGGCTTACCTGGGCTCAAGTGCCATGCCTTGAACAACAGCATCAGAGAAGAGTTAATACCAAGTTCAATAGAAAGAGCAAGAGCCCAGGCAGCTGGTCCGTGGTCATTATGCTGGGGATGAGGTGTTGATACTAGTAGGAGGTACTGACCTTACAGACACTACATCCCATCCAAAAGGCAGCATCTTCCATTACATAGCCCCCCTTACAAGAGCAGGCAGCACTGCAGTGTCTCCAGGGAAGGAATGCAGCAAACAGTAATGGACTGTGTGATCCATCAGTCATTAGTGATGCAACAGGCTGGAAAGAGACAAATCTTAACTATGCTGAAAGGTCGCTACTGCACACCAAGGCATTGCTGCTTACTTCTTCTTGTCCACCCCTTGCTTGTCCCTCCTGAACTGCTGGTCCTGCTTCACCCATATCACTGTTGAGATGTGCAGCCTCGTGACACACTATGCTGGTAGCACCTACATAGCTAATAAAAATACAAATCTTACCCTGGTCTGCTGGCCCCATACAGAGCTCCCAGCATAAAGAAACAGGTCTGTCCACAGGTATTCATCATATCTTTTTTCTCAGGACACAAGTCTGCTAGCGCAGTAAAGAAACATGTGCAGAAAGAAAAGCAGGTTTTACAAATAACTTAGGAAAATTGATCACATTTGGGTGGTCTAAAATTCATCAAAGTTCCCGTGCTATTCACGGGGGAGAGTTATGTACCTCTGAAGACCTCCAAGAAATTATTCTGTGGGCTTAAATAAGGCGTGGAGTGAGACCATAGCCAGAGCCAGCCAACAGGAAGCACCACTGTAGGGAAGTATGTACCATTTAAGCCATCTGCCTATGGCCAAGTGTTGCCATAAAGTACCTCCATTCCAGAGCTCTCAGCTCCACTCCATGCTCTGAGATAGCCAAGGCAGTCACAGCATATTGTTTAGCAAGGGATGCAACACATCCCCTTCCCAAGCAAAAAGGCTTAATGAACAGAGAGGCCTTTCTTGCACTGGCCTCTGTGTGTCAGCATGCACGGCTCATCAAGACATCATGTAAATCCCAGAGCTGAAGCCTTCCCAGAAATACAAGGACTGTCATTTCCATTGCTTCAGTCTGAGTGAGACTGATTTCATGCCACATTACTTTTTTACATGCTGCAGATGTAGTTTTAAATACCTGTACCATTCACTTTGCGCTACATGCTACACACGTGTCAGAAAGTAGGTTGTTTTGCTGGCAGATTTGAGCATGCTGTGGTTACAACAATGCTCCCATTTGAGTAACACCTAGTGAATAGGGTACAATATACGATCAAACAGCCTTAGCAATCCCTTTTCATTAGTGGGAGTAAATGCTTGGCACTGCATCAATCTTCTTCTCCCTCTCCTCTCCCTCTAAGAGTGCCAAGTCATTTTAAAGACACATTAAATTGCCAGAAGATTCCTAAACAAAGCCAGTCAGCCTGCTGCTCGTTTGGATAAAGTTAATTACAGTGAAGATTAAAATCTGCGGTGCTTGATTGGTATTGTTGAGACTTACAGAATCACATTGTCCTCGGGGAGCTGCTTGCCAGCTCTCCTCCCTCCCCCTTTCTGTGCGAGTGCCTTTTCTTTGTTTTCTTCATAATTGTTTTGTTGCCTTCATAGAATTCCTTGCCATGTATCTGGCAAGGCCCCCAGGACCAGGGGCAGAGTTGCCCGTGGTGTGATGTGCTGCTGCCTCATGCTGCTGGCAGGGCCTGTCTGGCCGAGAGTGGCGTGGACGTGCCCAGCCTTCATCACCATTCGCATCTCATCTTGTCCCAGCTGCTGCCTTGGAGTAGGGCAGGGGGATTTTCCAAGCAAAGAGAATATGTCCTGGAACTGATGGTGGTGCATGGAAGAGGAAGGAAGGGCAGCCTGCATAGCCATCTGGTGCTGTTTATGAGGTCCCCCTGAGTGGGTGGCTTCTCGCCAGTCCCATGACCACTCTTGAAGAGTGGTGTAGCTACAGCCTTTAGGATACTTCTTGTCTTTTTTGTTCATTATAGCATCTAACACCTGCATTTCCCCCGTCAAGGTTTCGGTTCATAACAACAAAATCAATAACAAAAAAAAGGGTAATAAGAAGGATATGTGATGCCAAAGAATGCTAAGGTCTGTCACGTGGGCTAGCAGTGTATGCTCTGTCACTGTTTTCTGTGCACCCCTCCTGGGTGGAATTGAAGCATTTTGGGGAAGTGCTTGGAGGGAAGGAGGGAAGAGAAGCTTGCCCTGTGCTGATAAGGCATCCTCAGCCCTTTCCTGGACTGCTGAGGCCAATGTGCTCAGCATCAAGGCGCTTTTGGAGATGGCTAGTGTGAGAGGTGTCAGAAAGGTGAAAGTGATACAGTGCTGCAGAGAGAGATGAAGGGCCCTACATTTGTGTCTAGTGCTGGACCTTAATAATGGCCAGATAGACCACAGAAAGTAAATTTCCTCTGTTTTAAAAGAATAATAATTCAATATCTTCATAAAAGATCACAAAAAGACCAGTGTTTATCAAGTGGAGAATACTAGAACACAGTCACAAATGCATGTTGGCTTAGTTAGGCTTTTGACTGTATAACAAGAATTTATTTTTTTTTAAATACAAAAAGCATTCAAAACATCTGAACCAAAGTTTTCTGGAAAATGAATAACTGGGCATGTCCCTTAAAACCCCTGACCAGAGCTGGCTGGCTTAGGAGCATATGGGATTTGGCATTCCACCTATGGAGTGTAGGATACTGGGTCATATAGAGACAATATGGATCGGTATGCTGGCACATATGTAAAATATCTGGTGGTGTTACACATTCTGGGAAAGTTTATTTAATGTATATTCTTGTCTTAATACAGCCATTGCCCAGAAGTGTCGCTCTCCCTATTTAAGGATATTGCACTGAGCTTTCATGCACAGATTAGCTGCCTGCAAGATCTTTATCTCTGAATTTCCCTCAGACATATTTAAACTCCGACTCTTTTGAGGTGACTCCATGCCATGAAGAGAAAATTTGTGCCTCAGTGTGCATGTGTAAGAGAGTGGGGCTGCTCAGGGGCCAGGCAGTAAGTAGGGGAGAAGGAGGAAACAATACAAAATGCAGAATCAATTTCATGCTGCCTGAAGCCGTGCTTGTACTTTGATGGATAAGAACACATCAGGGGATAGAGAGTATTTATTTGGCATGTATCTCCAACCAGTAAATAAAGGAAGAGCTGCTCAGAATCACTGTGTTGCAGGTTTTCAAAGGAAAAAGCAATGTCTGAAAGTGCAGAGAGAGAGACTAATGCAAGATTTCTTTAAAGGGGACTTAAAGAAACCAGCATGAAAGCGAGTACTTAGACTAAAAGCGGTTTCCTCTGCCAACTGGTTTGCTCTTTTCTCCTTGAGATTCCATTCAGAGACTTAAAAGTTGCTGCTGCTATTTCACAGGACATTTCCACTCCCCTTCTCTCCCGCCCCAGCCCTCCCTTGTGCATTAGAACATGTAAGCATTAAACTGTCACCAAAAAATAGCACCACAAACAGTTTTCAGGCACTTGAGGTGCTGTATCATGACATAGTGACTTTAAGCTGTGTGTACAGGAGGGAGGAAACAATAAGGCAGTGATGAAAAGCATTGTAATAGGGGGTGATTGCTGACTCAGAAATGATTTTGTGCATGCAGTGACAGAGGTGACAGCCAGAAATGCTACACAGACTTGGCTGAGTGGTCACTCCAGGCCTGCTCTTGAGGAGGGTGTTTTTGCTATGTCTGTCTGTCTGTCCTCATTCTTGGCTCTATTTGGCTTCAAGCACCTAATTCTATAGAGACTCATACACTGCTTACTCTAAGTGAAAGTCTTTCTGGAGTAAAGAGCCTCTGCCCTGGCTGCTTTGCTCCTTGCTCTCAGAAAATGTCTCACTAGGTTCACACCCTGAGTGGACCAAAACTGAGCAGTTTCCTACTCCACCAAGCCCCTCTGAGAGGCAGCATACCCACTGAGGCCACCATCCTGGCTAGCACAGTCACCTTGCTCCTGCTTTGCTGGAGACAACCCAGTGTCTGCCCACAGAAGTAATGTAGACCCTCCCTCATCTTCTCCAAGTAGGATAACCCACATAGGCAGCAACACATTGGGCTTTTGGTAAGTGTGGAGTCAAGAGAGTCCTGGGTACCTACAGCTTCTCCTTCATTTCAGGTGTGGCCTTAAGGGCTTTAAAATCATCCTGGGCTTATAAAGTTGGGGACTCAAAAGGAGCCATCCCTATCCAATGAAGCTAGCTTGTAAATGGGGGCCTTTCGGTCCATGCTTCCTCTCTGCCCATGCTAGAAGTGAAGACGATAATAAAATATGAACATCAAACCTTGTTTTGTGGAGTTCTTTGATCCACAGATGGAAGGTTATATAAATGCAAAGCACTATCATTATTTATAAGGAACACACAGTCTACAGCTCCTTGCAATCTGGCACGGTGGAAATAAACAGGAAGGCACAAATTTAGCATGATGACTTCACTGCCGGATCTAATAAGATGCAAAGACAGGCTGGGAAGATGTGAACTTGTTTGAACACATGATGCTGTTTTACAGGTAATTGGCTAATACAGGAATAATTATGAAAAAATTAATGAAAAAAGAATTTGATGTGCTGGATTCACAGGCGACAAAAACTGATCTGACCCCTCTTAGTGCAGCAATCTCTGGAAGTTTGCACCAGTTTAATTTCCCTTATTGTCAATGCCTTACTTCAAAAGAAGCATATGTCTTAGAAGCTGACTGCTTTCCTTCCAGGTATAAATGAATGTAGCCAAAATGTCTCCCTTAAACCAGTGCTGACTTACACAGTGTTGTGTATCTTGTGCAGTTGCGATGGGAATGCATTTTAAACTGATAGCAGGCTGACAGCCCCAGAAACTGAAATCCAGGAGTTACGCTTAAGAGGAACAGGTGGGAAGACAGCTGCTTCTCTTCTGCTAAAAATGAAAGAGCAAATTCCCTCCCTTCTGCCTGGCTTTAGGGAGCAGTTCTCCCCCTCCTGTCTGACTGGTGCTGTGGGATCCCTTTTTCCCCTGTTTTGACCTTTTTTTGTTCCCAGTGAGTAGGCACAGTATGGGAAGGGAAATACAAGCTCTCTGGCAATGTGGCTCAGCTCTTCCCCGAGGAGATCCCAAGCTGGTGGAGGAGGGGAGCTCGCCAAAGGCTTGCTCGCCTCTTGGTTCCTTTGGGACTCAGATGCTTCTGAGATTTCTCATACCTGGGGACTGGTAACTCAGTGCAGACACCAAAGGGTGACAGACACAAAGGCTGTGGGCCCCCTCACTGGCTTTGCCGTGGAAACTGCGAGACCCCTGTCACGCAACAGGGAAGACTCAGGGAAGGCTCCCTGAGGTGCTCTGGAATCCACCTGTCTCCAGACAGAACCACTCCCAGCAATGCATCCCAGACCTCCCAAATCACCTGCCCCAGCGAGGCACCAGCTGAGGTCTCCCTCTCCCTGCAGCGCTCTTTCTAAGCCTCAAATCAGATTAAAATGCAAGCGGCGCTGCTGGGTGGTAAGGAGCTGTGTGGGCTGAGTTTGGAGCTGCAAGTAGTTTGTTGGTGGCTGCTGTGAGCTGACCTGGTTATGGGGCTGTTTTGCAGCACGATCACACCAAGCCCATTCAGATCCAGCACTGCTTGGAGCAGCGAGGTGAAACAGAGGCAGGTGCTCGTGGTGCAGCAGTGTTTCAGCATCTAGCTCCAGCCCCCCCGCAGAGCCCACCCAGGGATTTTAGGCAGCAGGTCAAAGTATAAGGGTCTAAGGGACCATGGAGCATGGGCTTGGTTTTCAAGGTGCACCTTTGCATAGGACCGGGAGACAGGTGGAGGGCCTGGGGTAAGAGAGACCTGCTTAGGCTTACCCATTACACAGGCAGGCAGATGGACATTTTGTTATTTTAAAATCTTGTTCCTTTGTGCTGAGCTCTGTTTGCCCTCTGGGTGTTGGGCAGAGCTCTTGCTGTCTGCAGGCTTTTCTGAGCAGCTGCATTCCTCTCTCCCCAGTGTGGGTATTTGCTCAGGTGAGCTCCACAGGGCCAGGCTGCTCCTGCTGCCTCTCTGGGGGATCTGGCTGGATCTCAGGCTTGGGGAAGAGGACATGCCCTTCCCCTGCCCCATCCAGCCCTCCAAATGGAGGTGCAGGAATGAGTTTTCATGCTGGGCTCTCACAGGTGGAAGAAAGAGTAGGGAGTTCAGCAAAATTTGTAACTTTGTCCGCTGTTATCAACACAGGGCACACTAAGATAGGGGACATTTCCAGAGATGGGCTAACATCCAATTCGTTCGAGGAATGACATAGATACAGACTAAGATATTTCCCAGACCCTGGGGAGCACTTGGTCTCAGGATGTTAAAAGACTTCTGACAAGACCCATATATCTTCTGGTATACACCATGGCCAGTCATGTAGGGGATATGAAGTGGTATCCTTCATTAGCTTGAGCTGGATGGATACTATAGGTTTTGGGAAGAGATGTTCTTGTCCTTCACGGAAGTATATGTTCTCTGGATCTTGCGTTGTACTCTGAAGGAATGAATCAGTCATACATCTGGAGAAGAGATACTTTGCCAAGTGCTTTGATGCACAGTGTTCTCGGGATATATTATGTGGAAAAAAACCCTTGTCTGATCTTTTGATGCTCATTCTTTCTGCCTCTGTGCCCCCTGTTCAGTGAATAAGTATTAATATTTCTACTGAGTATGGGACTAGCTGCTAGTATTCCTCAGAGTCGCTTACACATTATGTGCTTTGTACTGTACATATGCTATATTTCCTGTGAATGTGTTCTTGCTTATAGCCCTTTGGCTAGATGGATAGATCCAATAATTTCAGTGAAACATGAGCTCTTGCCTCCTATGGCCTTCTGGAGAGCTTCCAAAGGCATGGGTGTTCACAGACATTGCTCTGGTTAACTTCTCCACTTCCCTCGGCAGTGAATGGTACCACAGTGCTTGGCCTGGGAAAGGACATTGCCAGCTGCAGCAGCCTAGAGATGTCTCTGTATGCAACAGGAGGGATCTGCCAAAAGGTCCTCCTTCATCCCAAGCTGGATGTCTACAGTGGCATAAACCAAAGCAGGGTGCTGAGTGCCTGCTATGGGTGAGAGATAACCCATGTCCTATCTATTATATATATGCCCCACTATCCATAATGCCGTTTCCAGCTCAGTGTTCTGAAACAACATGCTTTTTCCAAAAGGAGAGAGGATATATAACTCAATGGACAAAATCAGAAATATCACTGCTGCTCCGTGAGAGCTGTGATGTGACTAGAAAGTGTCTACGAAGTGAATATCACAGCCTTTTCCTGCTGTTATCTTTTTGTTTGTGGTTCCACTGGACTGAAATCTGGGAGCATTGTCAAGCAGAAGAGGGCAGAGATGTCACAGAAGTGACTTCCACACTCCACTGGGCCTCAGCTCATGGAGAAGCACCTGTGGGAAGTGGTAACCAGCATGCATTTTCCTGCTTGATCTTGACAAAAAGCAGCAAGCTGAAATGAGCAGTATCTGCAGTCTGAATCGCTGCTCATTGCCAGTGAGCAGGCCCAGCAACAGAGAGGACTGGGAAAAAATGCAGTACATCTCCATGTCCTCTGGTATATCCAACAGTTGAATATACATCAGGGTAAGCAAATCCATGGAAAATCTTTTGTATTGTTGTTCTTACACCTGGACAAACTATCATATGCTAAGGGCAGGTTTGTAGACACATGGCATCAGCTGTAGCACATTGCACCAGGGCTAGCTAACCCAGGATGCCACATGCTCCTACTGAAACATGTTCTAGGCAATTTCCCTTGTAGTCTAGAGTCTCAACAAGCCATTTTGACAATGGGATGATAACTGGAAGGTTGCTAGTACTGGCACAGTCAGAAATCAACGTTTTACTGCTGCTACATTATGTTGCTGCCTTCACCTTGCAGCGTGAATCCCAGTTCTGGCAATGTCAGTGGCTTTACTGGAATTGCCCATAGTGTCAATGAAGAGGAGGAATGACCCTCTTCCTCTGTTGGGAGGTCACACCCTTGTTTAGAGGCATTGTGGGCAGCGAAGCATGGCAGCCTGCCCACACCCAATGGGGATTACAGTACTACATCTGTTTGTCAGGCAGGACCAGTGGTTGCCTCCTGTAGCTTTGTAGACAGCTCTGATGGAGATACTCAGTCTGGGTCATTCTCAGCCTGCCATTACTAATGAAAGCCTCTTGGTCAAGCAGTGATACTCCTTCCCCTCCCCACAAACCTTCCTCTCCACCCCCCAGATCCCTTTGTTGACTACAACCTTCCAACCTTTTTCAGTTATCTGCTAATCTCCTCAGAGTCACTGTTGAGCCAAGCTAAACATATGCTCTTTTATTTTTCCCTTGTAAATCAGCTCCTCTGCCCCTTTCATCTTGTTTTACAGCTCTCCTCTGAACTCTGTTCACTTCGGGCACTTGTTTCTGGCTGTTAGATGCTAAAAGTAGAATATAACCCCTCAGCTCTGGGTGTTGCCTGGCTGGAAAGGGCTATTACCTCCTGCAGCACCTCAGGGTCAGGAAGAAAGTGACCTATTCCTCCTGCAAGACCTGTAAACTGCTGCTTCTCAGCTCCAGCTGTTGCAAACCGGTCAGCTCCCTTCTTCCTCCAGGACTAGCCCATGCTGTCATCCCAAGAGATCTCCTTTTGCCAGCTGAGCCAGGCCGCCATGGACAGAGCAAAACTGCCTTACCCACTGCTGCTGCAGAAGGTTTTTCACCACAGCTTGTCCCAGCACAAGTGCTCATCCCCACTGCAGTGCGGGAGGGGGAGGATGAATGGGGAGAGGAAGAGCCTGCGTTTGCTGGCAGTGACTCGTTGCCTTTGCAACAGCCACAGCCTGACTGCGAAGGCAAAGTTCCTCTGTCTTTTTGTCATGTTGTATTTCATGGCCTGCTTGTGTATGAATTCATTATCTGTCACTGCCAAGCCTCCTTCAATTTTACCGTTTTCTAATTTTTGCTCCCTCCTTTTGCATAACTGTTGCAGATAATTTTTTTTTCTCCCTTTCACATTTCCCTTGCATTTTTCATCTGAGATGGAACTCATTTCCTTTTCATTCCAAATCACAGTCTCTCCAGGTCTGTTGGTCTTTTTTCTCTCTCCCACGTTTCTGATACTTGCAGCAGCCGTGACTTCAGGAGCTAAAGGGCAGAAACATAAATAAGTAAGGGAGAATTCCCAGGACAGCACTAGGACACAGTCAAAGTAATGAAGCTAAAAGACTGACTTTGCTGTATACCAAGTGGCTTTAGCACAGCACACAGCCTCAGCTCCTGAGGTACCATCACGGTCTGTTGATGATGTAATTGTAAGGATGTCTCTTTCTGTGGGGCTGCTCAACTGTAACCTGTCTGCTTAAGCTCTGTGAAATGTTTTTCTTCATAAAATAAATGATTCTAGGTACAGGCTATTGTGAGAGGACATAGAAAGTCTACAAGGTCAGGCCTACGGCTGAGCAGTTTGAACCGTATCTTTTGAGAAATCCAGCTACACAAGTTGGAGACACTGGGCAGCTGTTTGAAAGCTTAGTTTTCTGACTAAATGCATCTGCTGCTGGTGTTTTGACAGCTTTCAAAATAGGATGGTATTTGCAAATATCCATGTCCCTTAATCCAAAAGCTTTATGGACGGCTGTATTGCAAGGAAATTTTTCCTGCAGGTTATGGTTACAAACAATTGCTCATTTGTGAAATTCAAGTCCCTGCCAAAAAGTGGTGGGTGGGTGGGGCTCTTTCAAGTCTTTCTCCCTGGCAATTTGAAATGATTCTTTTTGTAGTCCAAATGTTTGTCCCTGAGCCTTCTGCTAAGCTGTCAATCTTGCATTCCAGCTGCACTCCTGCTAACGCCAGCAACCCCGTCCCTGCCCAGCACCTCCTGGGCCCAAGGTCTCCCAGCCATCCTGACAAGCAATGTGCCTGCTACCCCAGAGGGTTTTTCTTGTGCTGCCTGACATGTGATATTGCGCCTTGAGAGGCGGCATGGCGAGCGTGCAAGTATGCAGTGCACCGCACAGGAGAGGGGACAGTACAGCTACTTCTGCAACCAGGATGTCTCCAAGCCATCACCATGGTCAACAGGGGGATGAAGCAAAAGATGTGCAGTGCCTAAAAACAGCAGTAGGATTGGGAAAACCGGAGGAAATACTGGTTGACTGTCACAGCAGCTGTCCTGTCATACACAGGGCTGAGCTGCATAGACAAGAATGTTGTTGAAATAAGGTAAGTTGGTTTATCTTCTAACCGGTGTCCTCTTGCAGGACTCTCAGTCTCTTGACAAGGCCCTCACTGGCAATGTAAATCATAGAATTATAGAATTGCTTTGGTTGGAACAGACCTTTAAGACCATCAAGTCCAACCATTAACCCAGCACTGTCAAGTCCCCTGCTACACCATGTCCCTCAGCACCACATCTACACAGTTTTTAAACACCTCCAGGGTTGGTGACTCAACCACTGCCCTGGGCAGTCTGTTCCAATGCCTGATAGCCCTTTCAGTGGAGAAATTTTTCCTAATATCCAAACTTGCACACATGCAAAATTACACATGTGCAAAATTATGTCGTATATGCTCGCATGTGAGGCAGGCTGACTGATCAGCTTCTG
Source organism: Podargus strigoides (assembly GCA_028020825.1). Taxonomy (NCBI): domain Eukaryota; kingdom Metazoa; phylum Chordata; class Aves; order Caprimulgiformes; family Podargidae; genus Podargus; species Podargus strigoides. Next base: position 113,616,150 of record CM051663.1, on the reverse strand, counting down.
CATCGAAAGTAGAGGTCTCTGTCCCTCTATTTCCATGACACAGCAAAGGTGTCTGAAATACTTGGGTGACCTGATACTCTTCCGTGACCTAAAGGTTTTAGGTCACGTAAATTGCTTGCCTCGGTGAGTGACAGAGTGCAGGGCAGGCTTTGTGGGAAGATAGGTCTGGGCTGCAGAGCCTGTGTGCAATGACATATGTTACAGCTCCTGGTGCTCTGAGTGCATTTCTGTGCATTTGTAAAAAGGTGAAATGAGGCTTTAAGATTTAATCAAAGCAATTATTAGTGCTTCATAGAGTTAAGACAGAGGAAGTGTGTTTTGCAGGTATACACTAATTGTTTGCTACTTATTTGCGATGCTGGCTGTGGATGTTATTGTCTCAGGTATTCTTCAAAGACAGCATCAAAGATGGGACCCAGCCATCAAACCACTAGCACATCCTTAAAATGGCCCTGAGGATTTTCCCATTTTCATTTGCATATTGGATCATGTGCTGTACCCACAATCTTATTAGCAGAATGGGGCTGAATGTGTTTCTCTTTGCAGCAAGTCAGAGCTACCTTAAGAGTGCCAGAGTTAACGCTGAGTTCCCTCATCTTCCTGTGATAGAGCACCCTGTTAACATTGAATTTCCAGAACATGATGAAAGAAAAAAGGAGAAGGGAAAAAGAAAGGACCAAAGGAAAAGGAAATGTAGCTCATATTTACTGCATGACAGTCAGATCATTGCACCTGGAAAAATAAATCTACCTGCTACAAAAATGTGCAGTCCCCTGTGAAATGGGTGTGTGTGTATTGTGTTACCGCAGATTCCTGGGTTGGTTTAAGAGATTTCCCTTTAGTAACAGTGCTTAGCACAGATTGGTAACAGGTTAGGCATGTCCTTTCCTTTTAGAAATGGAGCTGTCTGGAGAAGACTGAATGGAATAATTGATTTTTTATCAGACGCAGTAATTGAGGAATAATGAAAAAGAAGAGCCTGGAGGAAGAAGGGCCTGGGAATTGTGCTAATACAAAGGGGAGGAATCCCTTGGGGACAGATCATATCAACTGAAGTGGAAGAAATACGTAGGCTTTTATGTCCTTCTGCCCTCTTGTAATAGCAAAACGAAGAGGAGAGCAGGAAGTACGAAGGGAAGAATAAAGGCAGCTTCAGCTCTCATTCATTCTGCTTTCAGATTAACCCTCTGCTGTCTCGTGTAACAGAGTAAAGTGAGATGTCCTTCCTCTCTTTCTCTAAATTATGGGCTGGGAAACCGTAATGCTGCTGAAATAAGAGCAGTTCAGCAGGTACAAGGCTGATGGTGGAGAAGAGGCAGGCCTGGTGGATCTGGGTTTGGGGTTTGGAAGTTGCCACTTGCCGAACGGCTGACAAGAATTAGCTCACACCTCTTTCTGAGAAGCACTTGAAGAAAGTATGGATGGCCTGCATCAAACAAAAAACCCACAAGCCAAGAAATGTCTGCAAAACATCAGGAAAACTTAGCAAAAACAAGTGGCAATTTCTCTGTTCTCTGTTCCCTACAAAACATTTTTAGTGATTTATGGCAGCTTTCAATATCCCGGGTCACAAAGATGCACTGTCTCCCCTTGAGAAAACCTCTTACACGAAGTAACACGCTCCCATTACCTGATGAAGTTTTTTGAGACTTTATAAATGAATTTATTTTTTTATCCTGTGTTATGCTTCTCTTCCTTCCAGTAATGTTGCTGCCCCTCTTTTATATCTGCCTACTTGTCAGCAATTATCCTACTTATTTTTAGTCATTGCTTAGTGAACTGATGCAAACTTTGCTCTTTCCACCTTTCCCTGTAATTAGATGTCTCTATTTTGGTAATCAGTGTATATTGCTCTGGCAATATCTTTTGGGTATTGAAGTGCCCAGAACAGAAAACAATAGTTTAGGTGTGGCATCTGTAGATAAAGAAGAGCAGGACTTACTGCTGCATAACCTATACAGTTTTTCTGTGCATGGACAAGGGTGTTTCATTGCCTTGCCAAAGTCATATGCAATATGCCCTCTATTATAACCCTCAGCCATCATCCAGTGTTGCAGTTCTCTTTCCCATTAAGCAGTTGTGGTTTGGATTATTTTCATCCTCATTCCCTGATCTTCTCAGTTACATTTTTTTTTTTACAAGCTTGATCCAGCTTGTTCCAGATCTCTAATGAAGATATTAATGAAACCAGAATAAACAATGGAACAATAACAGGCACATTGCAACACCTCTCCTGATGCTCTCCGTACTGGGCACATACAGCATTCTGGCCTGCACCCAGCATTCAAGCTCTACCATGTCCACATCTATGCCCTTGTGAATTTGTTTTGCCACTGTAAGAATTCACAAGTTGCTCTACAAAATACCCTCCCTTCCAGGTGGACAGAACTGTATCTGGTACATTTCCTTTCTCTGTCATCGTAACTTTAGCAAGTGTGTCAGGAAAGCAAGCCAGTATGCCCTGATGTGCTTAACCCTTTCCCTTTCATTCCTAATCCACAGTGCTCCTCTGTATTCCTTGCTTGGCAGTCCGCTTGCTTTGATTGTGCTCCTCAGCTTCGCTTCACAGCATTTATCTGTCTCCAAAATCTTTCCTAATTCCCCATGCACCAATATACATCCTTAACCTGTGGTGTGCCCAGCCCTTCCAGGTTCCCCTCCAAACTCCCTGCAGTTTATAGGACCAGAGCCTCAGCTGCTGTAAATTGTCGTAACACCACAGAAATCAATTGAGCTGTGTGATTTGTTCACCAGCTGGGCATCTGGCTTGGATTTTATGAAAGGCTATTTGCCTGGACTGAAAATAGGGCACTAAACATCCCTAGAGCCAAGTGAGCTTGGGGAATGAAGGAGAAAAAATAAATTAAAAAAAAAAATTGTAGAATAAGCCAACTCTAGCAGCCAAATGACCTGGGGGAGAGCCAGATGAGACAGAGAAAACCATCAGCATGGACTTCTGTGCTCTGAAAATGCTGCTAGTGTCCTCCCAGCAGAGATCTCTCTGCTCCTTATTCTGATGGTCCACCTTGTCCTTACACAAGCTCTTTTTCTTAGTACTGAGTCACCTCCCATACGCTTGTATTACAGCAGTATCTCTGCTCAGGTAGCGAGACTCTTACTGAGTAAGGTGCTGAACATGAACAAAAAGACCAAAAACTTATCCTAGAAACCTGCACACCACCTGCCACAGAATCCTACTATCAAAAAAGAGCATAGGCAGCTTGACAGGCTGTGATCCTGGCCCCTAAATGCTGGGAAACTTGCCTTTGTGGGCTCCTTCTTCCTCTACCTGCTTCCCCCTCTTCTTCAGGTCCCATCTTTTCATCTTCTCCCTTTTCGTGAATCTTGTACTGAAAACAACAAATGTGCTGGGATTTATTGCTCAGAATGATGCTGTAAAAATAATACTGTGTTGCTGATCTGACACTTGCTGCAGCTAGCTTGCTCCCTCCCTGTGTGCGTGTTCCCCGTGGATAGCCCTGCCCTTCTACCTGCTCTGCTGGGATCTGTAGACAGAAGTGATACCTGTGGAGACCTTGGGTGAACCTTATGCAGCATGATTTATCTGCTACTTTGAATTTGTACAGCACCTACCAAAAGAACAACTCACTTCTCAGCTGGCTTATAAGTGCTGCTGAAATACGTACAAGCCGTAATTAAACAAGCCCTAAACTGAATAAGCAAGTGAAAAAGAGTCAGCATATTTTAACAGCTCTGGAAGGCAAGCCTGCATGGCGATGGCAGTCTTCCATGATTTGTCATCACCTTTAATCAACATGTTTTCAGAGGGCTGGCCAGACTTCGTTAATTCTTTTAAGTTTAATTACCACAAAGGAAGATGATAATAAGTGTGGCTTGTGTCTGTGGCTATCACTTTGTGTATTCCTTTTGTCGGGAAGGAAAATGTGAAGCAGGAAAATATATCAAAGAGAAAATGTTCTGAGAAGACATCAGTGCTGCTCAGTTCATAACCTAGCTCCTATTTGTGAAATTCCATGGCTAGTCTCCAGAAATTTTCCAAGTTGTCCTAGCTGAGCCACAGTAACTCGCTGCATGCCTTCCCTTAGCTTGAGACAAAGTGCCCTTGCTGAGCCCTTGCATGTGGAGGTCTGAGCAGAGCTTGGTGCTCTCTGGCTTGCCACCAGCCCTGTTGGGTAGCTTGTGGCGACCCCGAGCAGAAACTCTTGCCCTGGAAAGGGACATTTGCTGCTCACCTCTAAGCAATAATTTGTACTTGAGATGGAGAAAAGCTGAGGCTTCTAGCAATCATTAGGGAAACACTGAGCCATATAAGCTGTTGGATTGTTGGTCATTTGGGCAGTCCCCAAGAGGCATTTGTGTGGATAGGAGGGTGAGAAATGTGCCTTACACAACATATGTAAATGGTAAGCAATTTTTCTCTTTTTTTTTTCCTTTTATTTTTTATTTTTTTTCTCCTGAGTGCAAAAGGCCTATAAAACAATTAGAGCTTAAAATTGGACTCCTGGCAGAGAACGAGAGAAGGAGTTTATGCCTTGTTAAGTGTAATCAGTCTGGTGATAAGGGGACAATTTCAGCTGTGTGAGATATAATTACATCGTAAACTCCACATTACAAACAGGGCAAGCAGAGGTGAAAAGGTAAAGAGGGAATAAACGATGATGCCCTTTGGGGGACGTGGCAGAGGGGACTTTTCTGGACTCTCTTTCCCAGAGAAACTTTTCCAGCTAGAATGGGAGCTGTGAGTGTGCAGGAAAGGCAGGCTGGCACCTCAGGGCTACTGTGTGTCCTTGTCCTGCTGGGAGGCTGGACGGGTTGCCTCGCCATGGCCACACCTGAGGTTTCACATCTGCCAGCTGGAGGGGGATGTTACTTTGGGCAAGTTAAATATTAATCATGTTTCAGAAAACACACAAACATTTCTTTGTGACCCGAAGCTGGAGGAGAGTGTCTGCAGCCATGCTGCCAGCTGAAAGTAGGATGAAAGCCAGCTGCAAAGAAAAAGGGGGCACAAATAACCCTCCCAAGTGGTAGTGGCACACCTAGGGCTGAGGACACACAGCCTATCTGCAGGGAAAAGGGCTGCAGCATAGCTCAGCACCATGCTGCAGAGGATATGGGTGCCTGAACAGGTGTAGGCATGCTGGTCTGGAGCCAAGTGCACACAGGTTCTAGACCTCAAACAGGACCCTCAGGATGTCCCACCAAAGGGGTGGTGGTACAGAGCCAAGCACCAGATTTTCCCTCTCCTAGGGAGAGGGACAGCAGTGGGAAAGGATATTCCCTCTTCGTGCAGGACACTCCACCAGGCACAGGGAAGGGGCCAGGCGTATGCATGGGGCTGGCTTGCCATCTTGACTCTGGCTGGCCCCATCTGGGGAGGTATTTCAGAAACACTGCTTCAAGCACATGTGGCTGCTTGGGTCTTACCAGGAAAAACAAGAAACAAATTTCTAGGAGGGGTAACATTTGCTACTTTAAGTAAATCTTTTTAGATGTGATGTCTTGAAATGAGGGAAACTGAGGAATGAAAGAGAAGCTGTACACTAGGGGGACATGGTTTATTTGTTTGAGGACAGTTTTTGGAAAGCCAAGATTCCTCAGCTAAAGGACTTGAAATATTGACAAAAGGTTAAAATAATCTTGGGAAATTCTTCTTTTGTAGTTTTCTCACTCAAAAATAGCTGGGCAGTTTTTGTACAGTGGTTTCAGAAACTTTGGTCTCCATTTCTGGTTTTGCTGCTAAAGACCTGCCTTATAAACTAGAGAACTGTGTCTGGCTCTGGGATCAAGAGTTCTAGTCTTTTCTTGTCACTGGCATGCTGCATGGTATTAGATAAATCACTTAACCTTTCTGTGACATACTTCCCCATCTGTAAAATGAGTTTGATAATCATATTTGCTTACTTCACAAAAGTGTTAGAAGAATGGATTATCACTGGTTTTATAACCATTTTTATCTCTCTCTGGGGCAAAGACTGCTTTTTTTTTTTCTTTTCTGTGCTCATGCAACAGCACTGGAGTCCTGCTCTGTAGTGGATGTTCGTAAGTGCTATTATGGTATAGAAAGATAAAAATTAAATATAACTTTTGACAATGCAGCAAACAGGGTTTGCAAGTATAGCAAATATACGGGGTTAGATTAAAAGAGCAGGGACTCCTTTTTCTTTGGTGCTGAAGAAATTATCAATTGAGTATAATGATAGCATCCTGAAATATAACCCTACCTCAAAGTGGGCAGTGTAACCCTCCTCTGGTAACCACTCTTCTGTAAAGGACAGAGAAAAATGATTAATGTTTATACAGCTCCATGAATAGATGATTATTATTATTACTTAGAGTGCTTGAGGGCTTTGAACAAGATCAAGTTGCATTAAGGACTTTACAAGCCTGAAGCTGGAGATAGTCCTCACTCTAAAGAGCTTCAGGTTGAAAGAGACAGACCATGTCAAGGGAAGTAGAGACACTTATGTCCCAGGACACACAATAGATCACTGCCAGAGATGGGGATTCCCAGGCTGATGTTGCTTCCAGTCATTCGTGTCACTGCCTCCACGTGACTATTGCTTATGTCCTGGAGGATGGGCCCCCTACATTCCCTGCCAAAGTCAGCAGGGATGGTAGGGAAGGGATGGAGATGAACAGCTGGGGTTGTGAGGAGGAAACACTAACGAGACTCATGGAGCACTGGGCAAGCCTTGTTCAGTCTGAATGTGATGTGCTCCAGAGGATCCTGCTTTTAAGCAGGGGAGTTGGACTAGATGATCTTTAGAGGTCCCTTCCACCTCTGAAAATTCCGTGATTCCTCTGGACTGTGAGCTGTAGTGAGACCTGTAGGAAAATCCTTGGTGTTTGATAGACAGCCAAAGCCCCATAATCCAGCCTCACGGTAAGATGCTATACCATCAGCATTTCATGGCTAGAGAAATGAAAGCAGAGAGCAGGCTTAAAGGGCAATAGCCAGCACTGTGAGGGCTGCCTGGTGTGGGATACAGAGTGTGTGGAGGAGAATGGGCAATCCTCAGCACCGCAGCCACTGTCAGCATTACAGCTGCATCCCCTTCTGCCTTGGCCCCAGGTGCAGTGCTGGGGCAGCCTGCTGGATCTTCTCATCGCTGGGGTCACCAAGGAGGATCTCGTAACTGCAGGAGGGTATGGCCTTGATGAGAGTGTGATGAATCCTGTCCATCCATGTCTTTCACCATCAGCAGGAGGGTGTGGGGGTGGAAGTGAAGCATGAGGCTGCGAGGGGGAGAAGGGGAGATGGTAAGTAGTGATTGCACAGGTTGCCTGCAGTGCTACCTGACCCTGAGGCAGGCTCCAGCTACCAGATGAGGAGGAGCAGGTGCTGCAGGACCGCGTGAGTCCACCAGTCACGCCACCCATGTAACAAAGTACACCTGTCTGCAGAAAATTTAGAGGGAAACATTTTTGGTTGCACACTTGCAAAAAATCCTCCAAACTCAAAGCAAGTGGAAATGCACTGCATTTTTGTCACCAATAGTCTTTGCCCAGCCTGGAGACATCTCAGCTTGGTGATGTGGCGATGTCCCTGGGACAGTGCTTGCATCAGGACTGGAGACCCCTGCTGCCTATGCTCCCTGCGCTGTCCTTTTCCACAGAGGAAAAAAACCCAAGAAATCTGTTTAAAAACCAAAGATATCTGACAGCAGCTGGAGAAGATCCCACAAAGCTGAAATCCGCCAACAGTGTGGGAAAAGAACAAAGACAGAAATTATGGCACGCAGTCCTGACACAGCTATTTCTTGGCAGGAGACGACTGCCTGTGAGTCTCAGATAACTTCCTAGAGAAAGTAAACGCTATCAGAGCTCAGCGGAGAGGAACAAGGAGCTTGGAGACAAAACCCCCCTCCTTCTGCTGTCCCTTGAGGGAAAACCAATGTCCTCACTGCCCAGACTGGCACAGCTGACTAGCTTGCCTCCCCACGCTTTCCAACCCTCCCCAGCAGTGGATGGGAACCTCTGCCTCTCCACGGTGTTGTCTCAGATGGAATCAGTGGCTGCAGGAGGGAATGCCTCCAGGAGCAGCACTGAATCTTACAGCGATGTCATCGGTTCGCTCCATGTGCTGCTATCGGATGATGAGAAATCACGAGCCAGTATGATCAATCCCAGCTGAACACGCAGCCCTACAGTTGGCTTTTCTCAATTTCTAAGCACTTAGTCACATTATCTGAGCATACATGGTGCATGGTGCTTGCCTGATGTGTGTGCCCAGGCCCTTTTTATCCTCTGGCAAGGAAAAAGTTGACATATTGGTTTGGAGTCTGCCTTTGGGCTGAAACAAAACCTCAGGAAATCCTTAAAAAACCCTCCCAGTAGTGTCAGAAAAGTGACAAGGGACTGAAGCAAGGGCTTTATAATAGAGTGACTCTTCCAATCAATTGGTGTGAGTTAATTAATTAATTGCTGCAGTTGCAATGACATTCCCTCTGGCTGAGTAATCAGGAAATCAGCCACCTGAGGCTCTTAGGGAGTTAATTGCCTTAAACTTTGTTAAAGCAAAGTGATAATACCATTTTAAAAATGCCATCAATGCACATTTCTTTTCTTTAGGGATTTTGCAAACCAATTCTTCATTTTGCAGAGCAAACCCTTTAGAGTTTTACTTGGAACAATTGAGTAATGGAGACAGATGAGGTGGAGAATTAGGGAGCAAACTGAAATACAAGTTCTGTATCATCTGAAACAGGAGCTGTGCTGGTGAATTTGAAATACCCTGAAGCACTGTCCAAACTTTCAGTGTCCATCCAGACTCCTGTCCTTTCTTCAGTGTCTTTTGTCCAGTAGGGAGTGGAGTTTCCCTACTCTCTTGGAGTCTCAAGTATTTTCTTTTGTGCAACCTGATTTTATCTTAAAGAACTGTTGGCAGAAATGAGAGAACTATTCTGGGAAGGGCAGAAACCCTCCTCCCTCCCCTTTCACAGCTACCTATTTCTCAGGCTGAAGTTCAGCTCTGTGCTTTAGACCTCCTTCCCAAGTGAGCTCTGTGAGACCTTTGAAAGACCATTGGTCCTCAGTCAGTGGAAGTGGGTATTTTTGGCCAGAGCGCCTGCAGGCATCCATTTAAGAAGGCCAAGTGGAGACCTTTGAAAGATGTCAAGCTGTTCTGAGGCAAAGTGAGCCCTGTCCCAGCAGTGGCAAAATCACTGTCAGATGAGCAAAGGCTAAACCTGTTGTCTGTCTGTCTGTCTGTCTGCCTCTCAGGCTGTCTGTCTCTTGTGCTTCCCCTGTGCAGTCTGCTTGTTTGTCTGCAGCTGCAATGCTGCAGTTTGTTCCAGGTGGTCGCCTTTGCTTCTCCTGCCTGGGGCTCCCATCTGTAACCTGCAAGGTTTTGAATCCCTGCAAAGTGATGGAGCTGGGGAAAGAAAATTCCTGCACGGACATCAGCATTCAGAGGACTCCGTAGCCAGAGCCTGCTAGAAAACATATTTTCTTGATATTTCTAATTGGAAACAACTCACAGAGCATGAGCTGGAATAAAGAAACCAGAGGAAGGGAACAGCTTTGTCCCTCCAGAGTTCATCATGTGAGAGACAGTGAATGCATATAGAAGAAACAGGCATTGAAGACCTGATGATATCTGCTCACATCCTTTTTATCACAGTCGTTTTACAATGGTTTGGGTGTTTTTCCTCTCATAAAGTCCTAGTCCCTTGAGTCCAGCTATTATAGCTTAATCCCAGGGTTTGTTAAAAATGAAGAGATCCTAGCCCTTCAGATGATGAAGAAAAGCTTGAAATTGTTAATCCTACAGCCTCAGAAAAGAGAACAGAACCAAAAGAGACTTGTGTTTTAAATTATACTTTTAAACGTTCCAGAGATTTTATAGGGCCAGATTCATAATTGTCTTATTGTGTGAGGCTGGCAAAACTGGTATTTCTTTCCTTTGCCAGCATGAAGTGCTCCTGGGCCTTTTGGGGAGGTGACTAGGGGTTGGGTGTCTCAGATCTCCCCGCTGCAGCCCTGACATGGGCTCCCAGTGAGGGACGCCGCAGTTCTCAGATGCAAACCGCCATTTGTCCCTTCTATCTTATCTGTCAGTCACTTCGTGTGTGAGCACATACACATATTATTAAATATAAACACAAACCCCAGGCACACATTTTTATCCTTAAGTAATAAAATCTAATGGAAGAATTTACAGTCATGGGTTATAAAGCAATAATAGTTGTAAAATCATTTAGCAGGGTTCAAATACAGGTGAAAGGAGAAGTTCAGAAGTTCAGCATCTAAATACATTTCCTGGCAGTTTCCTATGACAAACAGCAAATCCCCTATTGACATGGTACCAGTAACAAAAGCCCAGAGCTGTTCTCAGCTGCTCCACTTGTATTTTCGAGTTCATGGCTTGTTCAGTTTGATTACTTTTTAAGCACACTTTCCACAGGTCAGATTATTCAGTGGGTCAGTAGTGAGGACTGACTGAAAAGGTCACTGCACAGACAAGAAGAACCAAAATTTCTATATGGTGCCCCTCCAGTCCCATGAAGAGGGAATTTGCTTTCTACTTGAAACATAACACATGCAGAGTACTACATCACCGGTGGAGACCACTAGCATTACCTGGAGGGAAATGAGTGGTGAGAGCAGGCCTAGGTGCTATTTTAATTGTCACCTACTGCTCCTCCAAGTAAACTTAGATGATGTTATCATTAAAATGTTTACGTGTATATTGCTTATATTGCAGTTTCTGCCATTTCTAGCAAGCAGCACTTTCTAGCAACTACTGCTCACTACATATTGCCGTTCTAAGTTGAGCAACAACTTTGCTAGGTGTCTTCATCATGCCAAAGCATAAAATACCTGCTCTGTCCTTAAGAGATTGAACCTGTCTTCTTGTGCCTCTGTTTCTTATTGGTATAAGAATGAAAGTGACTAAAATCTAGGCCTCAGAAATCATATGAAGCACATCAAGTGACTGACTCCAGGTCCCTCTTGCCACATGGTGCCAGCCCAAAGCATTGAGACAGCAACCACATAGGAACCCCACAGCCGTTGTAAGTTCTGCTTCTGTTGCTGCATTACTTAACATCCCGCCCGAACTTTGCCCTAATGATGGAGTCAGATAGTAAGTTATAAGGTTGCTCCCTGGATAAGAAGATAACTTTGCCCTATGCTTCATTTCGTAATTATTTTTTAGAAAAGAAATGATTAGAAGGTGTGAGAGGTACTAGTAAACAGAGTGTACTTTCAATAAAAAAAGGACTCCGTTTCTTCGGGCAACATTTCTCAGTGGGCTAGCAGAGAGAAGATAGCTATGATACATGCAGCACAAGAACTTTAGTGTCTCTTGGTCCTTGACACTTTTTACCTTAATTAACCTTGGCAATCTAAACTACTTACAGGGAATCAAGGCTGTGCTCCCAAACAAGCCCCAGTTGCTGGCGTATACTGCCACTTTCTCAAGACCAATCAAACACTCATATTTTTCCTGAGAATTTAAGAGGTTCCCTATCATAATAGCATGCATAAAACTTATCTAAATGGTCTGTGCTGTTATTGAAACAAGCTGCCATTTTCTTATTGTGATATTTCCACACCCCAGGACACCTGCTGTGCTGAAGCAGGCAGCCAAACAGCTAATCCCCCAGCAAAAATCCAATTAGTCCTTCTGCCCATACAAATGCATTATAGTTTCCTGTGTCATCCTCCACACTAACAGAGTGGTGGGGAATGAGTTGCCCAGAGCAACTTTCTGATGGGCTGCTGGGAGGGTCTAGGGGACACCATGACCAGGCAGTGGCTCAGAAAGGTGTTAAAACCTTTCACTGGTGAAAGTGAGGATAGCATCCCCGTTCTGCTTTGGGCAGGCTGGGAGCACACAAGGGGTTTCTTGTGTGGTTTCTCATTTTTTTAAGAACATCAAAGAAAGTTTTAGTTCTGGAGGCAGTTAATACATTGGCAGTTTTACTTTCTTTTGTCTGCTTAGTTCTCTCTGCCTTTCCTCATTCTTTCCTGTGCTCTGTGCTGTTTCTTTCCTCCTTTAGTCCTAACTCCTGACGTGAGTTGTATTTCCTCTGCCCAGCCTGTTCCTCAAGGACAGGTCACAGAAAGTAAGCAAGCACAGGGTCACTGGCTGGAGAAAAAGGGCATCTCAGTGGATTGATCCCATGCTCTGCACCCAACAGAGACCTCTTATGAGGGTTTATGTGGTCTTGCCTGCAGAAAAATGATACTAGACACAGAGTAAGTTTGCAAGGCTAGTTATTTGGAAGGCAGGAAAAATCACCATTTTGGCTGCCTGGAGGGTCTTGGTCCCTCCTTCTGCATGCATTCCTCCATTACATGCCAGTGCTCCTGGCTGCAGCACCTCCGAACCTTGTTTGGAGAGGATCATTGGCTCAGAAACACACAGACCAAGAATTGCTGCTTACCTGGGGTGGAAGGTCGATGGGTTGGGCTTCTGGTTCAGCAGGATAAATCAAGAGAGGATGGTTTCTCAGGAAAAGATGCCGAGCCCAGTTTTCAGAGGTGCAAGCAGACAGAACCATGCCAGTGCTGACAGAACTGTGCCCTTGCAGAGCAACAGAGAGCCTGGCCCTGCATTCATCAGGGATCTGATTAGCCCCATACCTGCTTGCTTCCTGACATTAATTACCTACCTGTGGTTTTGCCCTCTTTTTCTCATATATGCCTTTACCCTCCTTCAGTAAAATCTTCCAGCTGGCTATAAGGTTGGTTTCTCAGTGCAGTCAGATGCTTTAACACCATACCCTGCTCTTAGACAGACAATAATAGAAGACAAGCAAAGCCATCCACAATTTGCATCTCCCCCAGGATCTCCAGGTCATCTCATTTCCTCAGGGGAACACTGCTGCATGAGGCAACTGGGACAAAACAGCTCCTGCAGCTTCATAAACAGCCAAGAAGAAGCACCACACGCATGATGGCTCATGCACCTATGGGCAAATGTTTATAGAACAAACATAGCACTGACTCAAGCAGATTAACAATTGGTTGCAGTACTTTATTCACATCCTCATTGTTCCCCAGGACATCATAAGCCAGTGAGCTAGCTGTTGACAGCACAACAGATCAGACCTTACCAGCTCAGCAGTAGCTCTTATCACTGTGGACGTCAGAACCTGCAGGTGGAGATTGGCGGCACGCACTGGGGCTACTGATGTTGTTGTAAGGGCTTGCCGAGGCTTTAATTCCTAGCCTGGCAGATGTCAGATACAGGAGGACAATACACTGGCAAGGAGGAATACAAGAAAGCGTTACGGGTGTAAGAGCAGATATCTAATCCCCTTGTCTGCAAGACCCTTTGTGGATTCCCAAGGAAGCAATTTGCGATGGGTCAGTTTAGCCTACAAAAATTAGCTCCCCCTGCAATCAGGGAACACTCTGTATGGAGTGGTCTACAGCAACTAAAATGGAGCTCACATCTTTGCAAGGCCAGCTGAGAGAGCCCGAAGTTGTATCGAATAGGTGCGGTTAAGTGCTAGCCACAGGACCTCCAGAAGTCCTGGTGTCACAATACTTTAAAAATACCAGGTAGATGAATTCAAATAGCATCACACTTCTAGCAAATGCTAAAAATACAGTGCCGCCTCTTAACTGAACTGAAAACCATACTTCTTTCTTCATTAAGGAAGACAAGAATACTTTTCTTACTGTATAGACACAGAAGCAGAAGTTGGAAAAGTTGGTCAGCTGCTCAGGCTATATTCTTTGGTCTGGAAAGGGGATGATAAATGTGGTAATGTTTCTCACTTATCCCTGAAATGGTATAGCAGTGGATCCCACTGAGGGACTTGAGGGTTAAACCTTTTTATGGGCCACCTTATTTTTCCTTATTTAACTCCATGCTCGATTTCAGCCTCGCCAACACTCTGTCTGGTTTATGACCTCCCTCAAATAATGTCTTGGAACTCCTGAGCTGTTAGGTGCCATCATATAACTGTAAATGAGTTAGGCTGGTCGGGAGCCTAATTGCTGCTAAATGACTCAATTGTCTCATACAGATAGCAGGAAGGTCTCTCTGTTCCCGTCCCACATGTACAGTGCAGGACTGGGGTCATGTAGCAGGCAGCTGATTAAAAAAAATATGCAAAGGGCACTGTCCTGCCTGGTCAGTCAGATACCTGTTTCCAGTCTGTGGAGCCAATTGGCCTTCTTAAGCTTGTTAATAGGTTGGTGCTGCTCAGTGGGTTTGGGAAGCACTTACATTCAGGAGCACGGCATGGGTGACAGGCACTCCCTTTGGCTCAGCCATGCTCCCCAGCCTCTGTGGAAATCCACTATTTGTATTTTGCAACCTTTGTTTCCTGATACCCTGTTACTTCCAAGGAGCTTTAAATGCAGCTCCATGCAAAGTGTGTGGCACATGCAGGTCAGTGCTAAATTGCACTTTCTAAGTAGCACCTGCTCTGTTGGCTGGGCTGAGAGGGGATCCTCCTGAGCTGGTCCCAGGTAGTAAAGCCTGTGCAATGAGCAATTTGATGAAATGAGCTCCCTGTGCCCCATTTTCTCACCTAATGGGCAGAGCAGGGCAGTTCTGTCAGCTTCAGGAGCAGACACCTCTTGGGGAAGCAATGGAGCAACTAGCTGTCCAGCTGCATGCACTGGCCTGTGTGACCCTTTTCACTATAGGGAAATGGTAAAAAAATTGCAGGAGTGAAGCCAGGCTCTAAGGTAGTGTCACACCTTGTAAGTAGTGCTGCTCAGGGAATGTAAAAGCAAGGACCAGTGGGGTGTGTATCACACATAATGCTGTTCCTGGCAGTGCTTGGGGTGTGTGACTTTGCACCAACTTCCCCGATGACTGCCAGTCCCCTGTATGTGTTCTGCCTCACCAGCTGAGATATTTAGGAACAGCATCTGTTGAGAGGTAGGATCACTTTAGGCCAGGCAGTGTTTGGCATGTCCTTCTTGGTATGTGAGGAGGCACAGATATATTGCATACAATTTCTGCTTCCACTGAGGAGCACATACCAGACTGAATGGCCTTTCAGATTGCAGGAAACTCACGTTGTGGGGCAACACATGGTAAAATATTTATTTTTCAGAGGAAAATTCCAACACTCAGAAAACCATGGGTTTTTTTGGTTCTCCATGGCATTTTTGAATGACATGCGACTATTGCCACTGTGGTAGGCAATGCAACCATTGCTTAGAGCAAGTATTAAAGTTACTGGGTTTTTTAGTTGAATTTTATCACAGAGGGGAAAAAATGTGATGTAAAAAGTAAGATAGAACTTTAGCCTATAGTGGGATAAATGGGGCAATGCTTAGATTAAACCATATTACTGAAGCAATATTGATTCTAGGTGGGAGAATTGCATGCAGTTGCAGAGCTCAGCAATAGGAAGGCAGCTGTGATGCCTTCAGCTAATGAACATATTCCCGCTGTCATCAGCCCAGGCACTGCCTTTACACTACCCAACTAATAAAGGAGAACAAGGTTGCTTTGAGTTTTTAATATAGTTCCTACCTAATGTGTTGCTTCTATCTGAGTTTGGCTTTGAGCATCAGGTATTTTTCTAGCCTCAGAAGAAAGCTCTGGGGTTTGAAGTCATTCCTGCTTGGGGAAAAGAAGCCATTAGCAGAGTCTTGTGAAGGAGCTAGCATTCACAGAGGGTGGTAGCATTCTGCTCATTGTGATGCTGTGAGATGTGGTAAGATAAATCATTTTAATCACAGAGCTAGCGCAGAACGTTGCTTTCTCCCTTCAGATTTCCAGATGACCCAGGTGTAACAATGAAAGAAATAATCCCTTGAAAGGACTGGTAGCTGCTTCAGCAGCAAGATTTAATACACTGTAGGATGGAAATATATGGGAAGCATCTGTCAATGTGTCGGCTCTTTAAAACAAGGAGAGGGAAAAAAAAACCTACACAAAAAAACCCAATAAAGAAACCTGTAAGTGGACGAAATGGAGTCTGGCTTGCTTTGTTGTCCCCTTGTTCTCTGCCAACTCTTCAGTGCTCCCAGAAGTCAACTTACATCAGGACAACTCGAGGAGTCTTTGTAGGAAACCCTGAAAACGCCCTGGTGGGATTCAGATACTTTTGAATTGTTTTCCTAGGTGAGGCAGCTCTCTGTGGAGAAAAGCGGATATGAAGCAGTGCTTTCTAAGAAGGCACGGAGGGGTGGCTGGTAGTCCACAGCCCATGTGCTGTGCATCTCTGGGGAGCCCAAGCACTTGGCAAACGCTGTCCTGCATTTTCAAGGATGCTTGCCCACAAGTGGTGTCAGAATGAGATCATGGGGAAGGGGACTCAGCCACCCAAATTGCGTAAAATGCTTCCAAGTTTGTGTAGGTGATTGACTTTCTTGGTGAATGTAGATTGCCTTTCTGTAGGACAGAGCTGGTGGGGGAAAACTCTTCCCAACATGCCCACCACTCCTGCTCGCAGCCTGGAGTTTGGCTCTCTGGTAAAAGGCTCACTTGAACAGGGGAATGATATCGCATGAAAGTGAATACAAACCTGCTAAGAAGAAGAAGTTAATAGACCAAAGTACAGCCAGTTGCTTCTTGGAGTACATGCAGAATAACTCGTAACCCTGTTATATCTATATATCAGCAACTTATCTCTTGGGCATGGTAGTTGCTGGCATTTCTGGGGAAACTTTCTTTTTCCTAAGCTTATCTACATGATTTCTTCTGAATCTTCACCCATGAGCAGGATGCAGGTGACTGACCTAGAGGCTGAGAAACAAGATCCTTTGGGGATCAAGCCAAGGAAAAGGACTTTGTTTTCTATTCAGAAGTTAGTGTGGTCTGGACACCACCAGAAGGTTTTCTGCTTGTGTTGTATTTAGACAGTGAAACTTTTCATTGTCAATAGACAATCTCCAAGGCCTGCTTGACCTTCCCAGCTTTTTTTCAAGTCAATCTTTATTGGCACATAGATCTCAAAATTGATGGCCTGTGCAGGGGGAGATTTTATTCAGGTCAAGTACAGGCAAGAGGAAAGCATGAAAGGATGTATGTGTGACACAGGCATGCACTGCTGGTGTCCATGGAGCCGTCTGTGGGCCACCTGAGCCAAAGGGAGGATACTTTTGCTCGCGAGTACACCCAAATGCCTTGCAGGCTGAACCTGGCTGGTGTCTCGCTAGGTTGTTGCTCTGCATTGGCATACCTCAACTGTTGCGCCAGCTGACCGTGAGCTGACATTTAGCATGACCGGTAGCTGTGCTCCATGCTGTGTAAAAATGTCGGCGTGCCATTTGGCTATTTCAGAGCTGGAAGAACAGGTCCTATCCCTGGGAGATGTAATCTATTTGATTTATTTAGCACCTGCCCTCCTGCTTTTAATTTTTTTACATTGGGAACTTGTAATGGGTTTAGTGAGTTAAAATCAGATTTTCAAGGGTGGTTCTTCACTGCCAGCAAAAGAGAAAAAAATTCATCAGGAGTTTTTTGTCTAATGCTAGAAAATACTTTCCATCACCCCTAGGGAACTGTGCCTACTGGGAGACTGTGAGTGATTCTGGAAGCAGCAGGCAGGCAAATCACTTATTTTATTAGCTATATTTTGCAGCCCAGTATGTTTGTACAGTAAATAATATTTTGCATAAAGTCAATGGCTGATGCTGTGCTTTTTATCATGGACTGTTATTTTTTTACAGCTGCTCTTTTAAGTGTCAGCACTGAGCATTTGTTGGTGTCATCATCTGTACTTTACATTGCTATGCGTGGCGATATAACTGTTCCAAGGCTTTGTACTGTGACAAGGGTGTCACAGTTATTTGGGAGAGGTGGAACCACACTTTGAACATTTTTCACTCTTTGCATGGCCACATTTATGGCTTTTGTAAAATTCTGTGTGATTTTATGGTGTTTGTAAAATAGCATCATTTTATGGCAGTTGGTAAGTACTGTGATTTCAATGAAAAATGGACTACACTGATTTCAGTGGAGAGTTTTCCAATGCCACTGAGGGATAAAAAACACACCAAAACTTTCTGAGCATAACAGAAAACTCTTTTGAGGACAGCAGCAATTAAAGTGTTTTCTGCCTTTGGCATGTAAGTGATTATTCTTTTTGTGGTAAAGTGTTTGCTGCTTTGCATGGTATGTATGAGAAAGAAGTGCAGCAATAAAACCTCTGTAGTTAAGAATTTTAATAAAACAGAACCT
Organism: Podargus strigoides; assembly: GCA_028020825.1. Classification (NCBI taxonomy): domain Eukaryota; kingdom Metazoa; phylum Chordata; class Aves; order Caprimulgiformes; family Podargidae; genus Podargus; species Podargus strigoides. Next base: position 113,598,056 of record CM051663.1, on the reverse strand, counting down.
CGAGTAAATTATATATTTATAATCACACACATATATAAAGGAGTAATCATGTTCAAAGGTTGCTAAGCCCCTTCCGTTGATAATAGTAAAATTTAGCTCTGTGCAAAGGGATGGAGAAGGGGCTTTGGGGCTTGTCTGTCTTGTATCCTCCATGTTAATTTGGCCCTATTTGCTGGATGTTAATTCTCCTGTTCGTCAGAATTAAACAGGAATGTCATTAAAAACTGCAGTCATTTTTATTCTCTGCAGCTGTGTAACCTTCAGTAACTGTGGTCAACTCCCCCCACCTCACCTCCCATTCTTGCAGGCTTTACTCTTAGTCGTAATTGGAGAAAAATCCAGAGAGGGGCTGGAGGTGAGGTTTGTTAGAGCTGCTAATTAGCTGATGCCATCACATCAGAATTACAATTCAATTCCTTGGAGGACTCCAGAACCTCTTCTCTCCAGCTCTGAGACACATGCCAAATTTACCCTCAGAAAACAGGGGCAGATGATTAGTGCTGATATCATCCAGTTCCCTCACTGAACAGTCTGGCACAGAGTGGCTGGTTTAAGGGCCTTGGTTGGAATTAAGGAGTTTTTATTTTTTGGTGGTTTTTGGTTTTGTTTTGTTTGTGGGGGTTTTTGGTTTTGTTTTTAATTTTTATTAAAAAGCTTCCCAGACTAATTCAACTGAATGTGAAATTTGATGAGGAAAATTTCCTCTCCAGAGCTTCTCATTTTGGGAGGAAGGGAGAAATAACAGCAGCTCTGCTGATGATAAAATCCAATTAGAGTTGAACTACCATTCATTATTTTGATTTAATTTGTGTTTATCTTTTAATTAAACTATCCTCATCTGATTTTTTTGGTTTTTTTAAATAGATTTTTTTGTCCTCTTTCTTTATGTGTGATTCAGGAGCAGGTGTTTTGTGAGCCTGAATGAAAAGGTATATTGCTGCATCCCTTATTTACCACGCTGGGTGGTGGTATCAGGAAAAAATTCTTCATTGAAAGGGTTGTGAAGTATTGGAACAGGCTGCCCAGGGCAGTGGTGGAGTCCCCATCCCTAGAGGTACTTAAGAAACATGTAGATGAGGTGCTGAGGGACATGGTGTAGTGGTGAATTGGCAGTGCTGGGTTAATGGTTGGACCTGATTATCTTAGAGGTCTCTTCCAACAAAGGCTATTCTGTGATTCTGTGTGATTTTAAGAAGATAAGTATTGTTAAGGTATATATGTTATGTTGAGGACAGTGTCCAGACCATGCCTGATAAAGGCATTGCAGAGCAATAGTTTTCTGGCCACATCTGGGCTGCCTGAATTAGGTAGTCTCCCTGTAGACTCTATGGAGAGATTTAGGCATGCTTGAAGTCCAGAAGCCCATGCCACTTAAACATGGTACATAATCTGTCTCAGAGGTGGAAGCAGCCAGCATCACTGAGGGTATCTGCCACCACTAGCACCAAGGGTGTGATCTTTGCCACTGCTGCAATTCCGAGGCAAAAAGCCATGGGTAGACCTCAGACCTATTGATTACAGCTTTTATTCACCAGGATGTACGCCCTAAGTTTTCTGTGCCTGGAGGAAGAGAGGATGCACAGTTCTGGTATGGAATAAGAGGGTAATCCTTTTTTAGGCTGGGTTACAATGCAGGCAGGAGTGCAAAGGCCATGGGGCCAGAAGGAAAACAAATATCAAAGAGCCCAACAAGTACCTAGTAATCAGAGTGGTCTGCTGGGAGAAGCAGGACCAGGCTTTGTCTTCTTGATCAGCATTCTCCCCAAGGAAAAACAAAGGCACAAGATTAATTTTTTTTCTAGTAAATACTTACATTGAGTAAGAACCAGTTATTGCATAACAGTGTGATAAAACATTTCCTGGGCTAGTGCTATGTGCTGCAACAGATCCTACAGAGCTGAGAAGACTTGGATTTCCAGCAGTGGAGGAACTAATTTTCATAGCTCCTTCAGCACTATTGTTCATTGTAACATCAGTACAAATTTAACTTTATTAAAGCAGCATTTCTAAGGTAGCTCAGCTAAGCATGGAAAATACGAGATGCCACCACGTGCTGTTGTTTTCATAAAGACAGAAGCTTTAATACTGGAGAGCAATAAATTGCCTGGAGTGATATTAAGTCCTGGAATGCTGTGCTAATGCTGATCTGCCCTTAAGCAACTCCCAGCGCAGCATCAGCGGGCCTCTGGCTGTCATTTTGTTCAGTGAGTAGGTGTTAGAGTTGTTTTTTTTCCAGCATGCACTGATCTCTGGTTCTGCCAAAGACCATGGAAATTTTTCTGTTTTCCTGTCGATAACAACAGGGACTGAACCAGACTCCCACAGCCAGACTCACCATCTTTCCTGGAGCCATCCGTAGCATGCAGTATGAAGAGCTGAACAGAGGATTTCTATCAGAAGGCAGTGCTTGCCACATAGCACCCTACTTATTTTGTGACTGGTCACAGGAAATTACTTGTTTTATGTGTAGTTTATGGGTTTCAACCACCTCAGACTTCAGTCAGTCCTCAAAGAGTCTGGGTGAAAAGTGGGTGAACTGTTACTACCCAGGAAGGCAGATGCTTGTGCAGGATGAGGAGATACTCTGATTTTTTGTTCTGAAGTAGGCATAGTGGGGGGCTCTGACTGAGTCTTTTGTACAGAGGAGAAAAAGGATAGTCTCGGTCATGGAGGGTTTCTGGTAGCTGGGGAGACACCACAAATATCTTACTTGACACAACTCTGACAACTTGACATTGCAAGATGATGCCTAGGACAGAGGGGCTGCCACTGAGAAATGACAGCATATTGGATTGTTTGCTTGAGCTGTATGAATGCACAGGAATAACCTGATGCACACAACACAACGTGGAATAGCACATGCCGAAAACATCCAAGGGCACAGGCTGGCAAAGGCTGGGAGCCCTCCTGAGCTTGGCACACCACCGTCAGATTTTGGGGATCTTATTTGTACAGGCAGGCAGTGCCAAATACTGCTGTAGCACCAGCCAAGCCAGGCATGTGGCAAAGGAGCCTTGCATCAAGTTCAAGCCAAGATGAGCATTCCATAGGAACAGACAGGGCCAAAACTGCCCCTCGCCTTGGCCTCAGATCAGCCCTTTGTCCCTGTGGAGTCCACTGCTACTCACCCATCCTGGCTCCATGAACCAACTGGCATCACCTCTGGTTGCACCTCCTTGGCTCCTCAGCAGTCTCCTCACCCAGCCAGCCTCTTCTGCCTATGCCAGTCCTTATCCTATTTTCCCTCTCCAGCCACAACCTCTGTCTGCCATCCCACCTTCCCTGGGGAATATGCTCCCGCTATTAGGCTTAAGGAAATTTCTGCACCATCCTAATCCTGCGATTGAGATGATGGCGCATTGAGAAACCAGGGGAAAAAGGGCTCTGGCGTCTATCATGAGAGTCCAAGCCATGTGTTGTTCACACCAAGCCAAGAACTGAGTCTGTGGGGGAAGTCATGCTGAGCCATCAGAATAAGCTTTGCTAGGGAGCATTGACTCCACGAGGAATGTACTTGCTGTAATCTGAAGGACACAGCATAAACCTGTGCAAACCGATACTTTTCAAAGACTGATGCTCTGGCCAGATGTCAGTAGCTGGTGACAGTAATGGCAAAAAGCATGATTAACAGAAAAGGCCACATCAACGCCAGATTTCAAGCTCCTGCCCCAAGTGCTGTTCTCAAGAGGTTACCAGAATTTTGTCACCATGAGCGAAAGAGTGCACTTTCCCCAGCCTCAAGGACTGAATTGCTGAGATTTAAGACAGCGGCCTGAGGCAGACAGATAACACAGAAAAATGTTAAATTTTGAAAGTTAAGATCTTGTAAAATTCAAAGTGTCTGAGAGCAGGGGAATTGCACTGTGGAGTGCTGTGAAATGCCATCAATAAAAGACTGCCCAAACACCTGTGATGCAGGCTGAGATTTAACACTCTTTGGTGAGCGCCTGCTTTACCTTAACCCTGGGAGGGATAACCCTGGGAATCATATGGTAGACCCTGAACACCAGATGGCTATCTAGTCCTTCTCCAGGCAAAGGAAGGAGAAAGCCTCTCCTGAGTAGCTCCCTACACCAGCAACCATTTCACTGCAGTGAGGACGTGCTTTGCACTGCCTGATGCCCCTAAAAGAGTGTGCACCTATTCCTGCCTGGGAAATCCTGGCAGCATTGTATGGGGCAGCCCTAAGTTCAGAGCAGCAAAAAGAGATTAGTCAAGGGAATAAAGCAAAAGTAGCAGTATCATTTGTTCTGTTAATGCATGAGGAAGACAAAAGAAAGGAGAGGGAAAATAGCAAGGCTTCAGGGAGTAGAAAATTAGTGACAAGCAAGGTTGATATTGTTGAGAGCCCTAAATGTTTTCCTGGCTTCAGCAGACACAAACAAAGCAAAGGCTACAGTCCCAGAGTCAGGAACTTTCCTGCAGAGAAAGAAAGCAAAGGGTTAAATTGGCTTTTCCTATTGTTGAGGAGCAGACAAAATGGTTCTTTTCTGCTATTGGAAGCATTTGAAAACATTAAAAGCTGACAAGGCCTGGGATCTGTAAGGCTGTAAATAGCAGCATCTATTTTTAATCGAAGATGATGAAGGATTCAGTGAATTTCTGTCCCATAAGCTCGACATCAGCTGTGTGACAAAGATGAGGAATGCAATGGCAAAGAATGGGACTATGAGGGTTTTGAAATGCAGCAAAAGGGACAGCTGCTATGAATTCCTGGCATGTGGTTGGTGGCTGGTACACTTTTTTTCTTTAACAGGCTGCAGATTGTTCAGGTGGCCAACACGTACCGCTTGATATACTGGTCCCAGAAACGGTCACAGTGCCAATGCAAGCTGCCCCAGGAGGAGGGGATGTTCTCTCCTTGAAATGCCTGTGAAAATGGCTGTCGGAATAAAGAATAATTTGCTGCTTTAAGACATAGATTATTTTTTTTTCAATTTGAGCTGATTAAAAAAAATCTGTTTGAGTTTCCTTTTAAAGTATTTAATCTAAACCCACCTTGTGACTTCAACACAAGGTTCATTTTTGATAAAATTCCAGAGACATTTTCCCTTGCCCCCCTCTCCATTCTGCTGGACTTCGGCAGGGGGTGAGTTTTTATAGCTAGCCAGTTGAAAATAAAATTATTCTGTGCAGATGTCTTTGGACAGAGACTATAAATGATGGATTTCAGCAAAAGCAAGGACATGCCATCAAAGTGGGGTAAAAATTGATGCAAGAACAAAGCAGGCTTGCATGAAGACGCAAGCAAGGAGGAAGTGCCACAAGAAGCCTTCTTGGAAGAGCCAAGCTGTCCTGGCTGGATAAAAACCCACCTGTATTATTTTACTGACCATTATATTTTGAATTAAGCCCTTCTTTACACTCAGTCTTTCTGTGATCTCCCTGAGATACACAAATGTGGAATCATCTGGGCTCTGAGCTAGAAGTGATAGCATTTTCTCATAAAACAAAAATGCACCAAACTACCAAGGGGGAAAAGGGAGCAGAGCAAGAAAATAGAAGTAGGCACTTAGGTGAGACCTGTAGTCTAAGCTAAGGGGAGACGTGAGGTAACAGAGGAAGGACACTTTGCAGTCGTTTAGCAAAGTCATGTCAGAGCAGAGTGAGAAAAGGTTGGAGAGCTTGGTCAGCAAGCATGAAGAACCAGATGTTTGGCTGCTTTAAATCACAGCTTTTTTTGACCCAAGGTCTGGTGTGTACCTGTTTGGAATTGCAGAGCAGGCAGCACCCTCTCTGCACACTCTCTTTCTGACTGTGATCACAGCACATGGTAATCACAGGGAAAATAAAAAGAAAAAAGAAATCTTTAAAAGTAAACAATCCCCTCCAAACCCCAGCTCTCTTTTCTAGCCACCCCCACAAAACAATAGCAGCAACAATAACAGAAAAGCTTTCTAGAGGCCCCTGGGCTCTCTTACTGTGGTATGGTTAAAAGCTATCCAATCCGAAAACTCCAGTTAAGAGTAAAAAATACCGCTAAAATGAGCTTTTGTTCAGAAGAGCGATCAGTGTACACGTGTCTTCTTGCTCTGCCCACTGGTGTATATTTCAGTCTGATACGCAGCAAGTTTTCCACATTAAATTGTCTAAATAAGAGGCAGGTAGCCTCATCATCTATTTTTTTTGGTGGGGTCCCTTTTAAGCCCAGATTTCCTCCTGTACGGTCATGCCCTCTTCCCCTTCAGCAGCACAGGGCCCCTTCTCCCAGGTAGCTGATACGTGGGCAGTGCTGGTCCCGGCTCTGCCAACTTGTTGCACTGCCCATCCCCTTCTCCTCGATGTGTATTTACCACCCCATTTGGACTTTGCCCCAGTCTCTGCCCTCTTGATTGATGCTGATTTACGTCGGTTCTCGAACCTTGGTCGCCCATCTAATTGTTTTTAGTCCCATTGAGAATTTTGCCCTCAATATCTATGGCCCAACGGGATTTACAAGGAAATATTAGGGATACCAGATAGCTCAGTGAGCTAAAGAACAAGCCTGGGTGGTCACAGGGCTCAGAGGTGTCTGCGGTGTGCAGACATCATTGGCAGAATTGTGTCTTTCTCGTGCCAAAGTGGGCTAATTTCCTGGAAATTGGTTGCCTGGCTCACTGAGACAAGTCAGTGTGACAATGGAAATCAGGGCCATAAGCCGGGGGACGGAATTGCTCAGGTTACAAGGGGTTTTATGGGGGACTAAAGGATGAAACTGTCATATGGAAAATGTAAGTGGAGTGTCATGGAGAGCTGTGAGGCTGCAGAGGGGTCTCCCCGAGGGGGCTGTAAGCCCTGTCATTTGAGTCACTTGAAGTCAAGTGAAGCGAAACCTCTAAGCATCTGCCATAAATAATGGCCCTTCGTTTTTGTCAGGGACTAAGACAAGACAAGAGTCTCCTGCCACTCATTTCTGAGATACTATTAGGCTAACATGACCTGATCCAGAGGACTGTGGCAACAGCCTTCCAGGATGTCTATGGACGGGGAGCACATAGCTCCATGCTGTTGCCTCTGATTGCTGCTGCCTTGGAGAAGTAATTCAGATCCACTGAGGGAAGAAAATGTTATCATGACCAGATCTGAGCCCAAGCTCTCTGTCAGGCCCCTTGGATAGAGATGACAACCATGTGTGTTTGTTGAGAAGTGGGATGACTCTGCAGAGAGGTGGTCAGGGAGTTTCTGGCTGGAACAAGTGAAGCACATGTGCTGGAAGATCAGATGGACTGGTTCACTCTGAGGCAGCTGGAGTCATACATCAGTGATGAGAAATCTGATTCCTTTTTTTCCCCAGCTGTCTGCTCAGGTAATACAACAGACTATTACTCTGAAGTTAGGATGAAACTACGACTACATTTCTATACACAGTCTTGCTAGTGTGTGGCCAGCTTCCTCAGTTGACTTGCTTTTCTAGCCAACCTTTGGCAGGTTTAAGATATCTTTATGCCCAAAGCAATCATGTATGTCTGAAGGACTGTAGAGTTTAGGGTGTCCCAAATGCCCAACCTGGCATTTTCTGGAAACATCAGCATATAAACCAATGTAAAAATAGCATCCTGAGGACCAGCCCAGCCATGAAATAAATGGACTTTCTTACTTTTTGCTTTGAAGATAGGTAGGGGGTTCAGTCACCTGAAGTTACATGAGGTGAACACCATAGCTAATTCCTGTTGATTTTAATCGGCTAGATGCTTATATCTATTGGAGCTGAAGTTTAGTCCTGTATCTGACTGGACTGTCCTTCAGATGACAGATAAGATGACAGGAATGAAGAGGATATAAAGATCCAAGCAGGTGTGGGAAAAAGGTCTTGTGTAATACCTGTTGGAGGAAGAACACAGTATATCTGACTTCTTCTGAATAGTTGTGGCCTGAAGAAACGAAACCAATATAAGGAAGGATTTATCTTTTCCCCTGCATCAATCAGTCACTCCCTAGCTTACAGGTCTCCCAAACCTGAAGTACATGGAAAGCTGGTACCAGCCAGACAACAAGAGATCTATTGATTCACTGTGATTCACTATGTAACTAATAATTAGCAGCTAGAAGAAGGCTGAAGACGTGGAAGCTGCAGTATGGCCGAAGGGATTTCTGAAGCAACCTATTTGGCGTCATTAACCTTACCTGCACCCTTGTGCACAGGACAGCCTCCCCAGCAAGTCTTTGGGTCACGATTTGCTTTGCTTTTGAAGTCTGTCACAAATGGCCACCCTTACCTCTCTTGGAGGGAGACCACATTTTAATGGCTTTGCTCAGTAGCTTTCCCTGTCAGTGTGCAATATGTGCTGCGGCTGAGAGACAGAAGATAGTGCAGCCCTTTAAACAGTGCTTTCCAGCAGTGCTTCCTGTGAAAGTCAGTGGAGACATTCGTGGAAGCAGGACTGGACCCTGAATAGTCAGGGGGAAAAAAAAGCACCATATGTTAGAAGGAGATGAATATTATGTAAATAATAAGGCATACAGACATTTAATAAGTGGGCAGGCCGATCTCATTACTGATCTACAATTAAACCAAACTGTGGGGTCATACCATCCTATTATGTCTAGCAGATTAAACTAGGGCAGTCTCTTTTCGTTATTGTTTCTGATGGAGTTTTGAAGCTTTCTTAATTCAGGTCAAAAACCGAGAGGCTTCCTCATAAGCATTTTAATTAACCAGCTGAAGAATTATTCTCTTGCCACCAGAGACTCGTGGTACTAAATCCAGAGCTCAACACTGCTACCCCTCTCAGGCTGTCATATTTCAGTTCAAATTGTGTTTTTGCCCCTTTATTCAGGTCAAAAAGACAGACAGCAAATCAAACCCACCCATCTCCCTCACTGACTATTTTTTGACCTGAACATGTTCTTTGCACATGCCAGCACTTGAGGACCAGAATGTACGAGGAAAGCAACCTAAACCTCCGGAGGAAAGCCCTTTCAACTGGACCTTGGGACTATGCACACCTCATCACAGTCATCTTGCCTGTGCCAAGCCACCAGCGCAATATGATCGTCCATCATTGTCTCAGGGCTGAGTAAAATCCCAGTCCTTTTGCAGGGCTGCCGGATGCATTGTCCCTCCAGGGAGAGGCTCTCAGTTGAGCAGTTGGGTTTCTATAGAGCATGCTGCTCCATGGGCAGATGCAGAGCTCCTTCTTGGTCTATGATGGCTTTCATCCACGTTCACTAGGCTGCGGCGACTCGTAGTGGCACTCTTGCAGCGAGTTGACCTTGCACCACAAGCCACCCATTGTCCCAGCAGGCTTGGTCGAGAAGAGAAACCAAGCATCCCCAAATGGTCATGGGTGACAAAAGCATGCCCATGAAGTCTCCCACTCCCTCATATCTTCTGTGTGGAGCTGGCACAGATATGGCTCCTTTCCAACTTGTGGGGTAGCAGCATGCCATAAGGAGGGAGGACATTGAAGAGCAAGTATGGTTTTGGGAAGGGCAGAAGCTCCAAGTGGTGGGGGACGAAGGAGAGTGTGCCAGGCAGCCAGGTAGTTGTCAGCTGCCCTTGCAGAGGTGAGTAGTATCCCAGGGCAGGGATGGTAGCAGTGAGCTTTCTTGGCATCAAGCTAGGAGCCTTTCAAGAATGAAAATGCAGTCTTGGGTAAATCAATACAGATTTTTAGTTAGATACAATTTACGATCAACCTCATTTGTTTCCCTGGTGCTCAGTAATTAGGAAGAAAAGTTTAGACTCACTAAAACTCAGTAGTGTGCTGTCACCCAGGGAACAAGGCAAAACACCCTTTGTTCTAGCCATGGAAAAAGCCCTGTCAGGGAAAGAGACTGTGTGCCAGCCTAGATAATATTAACTGTTCTGGACTTGGCAAGGATGTGGGTCTAGGGCAAAAAGTACTGGGCAGCCTAACAAGGCTGGACGTTGTAAAGAGATGTTGTCTATAATGAAACACAGCTTTGTGGCTGCAAATGTCGTATTTCTTCCTGTTCAGTGAATTTCTGATGGTAAAGATATTTTGAACCAAAGAATGATTTACTGGGAAGTAACTTAGAGGTAAAATGGGAAAGGGTCATCCTGCAATAAACGCCTCATGGCATATTTACAAAGCAGGTTTAATTTCATGAGTATATGTGTTGTGTTACTTGACCATACTTGTTGGGATTTCTCTTCATCATATTGCCATTTTTATCCTTTCTAGTCCTTCTTCTCTGGGACAGTCCCATGTGAAGAGGTGACCTGGCGCAGGACAGCTATCTCTCCCTCAGTGGCTTTATACATAGCCTCTGATACTCACTGCGATATCTGACTTGGGAGCAGGAATGAAATCAACTTCTGTCAGATGCTGAAGGCCACCAAAATTGCCAAATTTTTCATGTTTCCTCCACTTTGCTCGCTGATTCTGGAACCAGATCTGAATACAGGCAAGAAAGAAAAAGCACAGAAATGAACAGGAGATGACTGCTCACATCCAGCTACTTTCCCTACTCTCTAAGTGAGCATCAGAAAATATTGACCCCCAGCTCAGCAGAACCAGGGTCTGAATCTAAAGGAAAACACTGGGATTGACACATCATCTTTCACACTTTGTATAGTAAGTGGGAACTCTAGACTATCATGACAGCCTCTTTTTTCCTGCACCTCACAGAAGAAACAGGATCTCCCTGTTCAAGGAAGGACAGTGTCACAGGGTACAGCAGGTCTTCCAGTGCTCTCCTGGGAAAGCAAATCCTTTCATGGTCAAAGCTTTGCAGCTGTCAAGATACACAGCATTCTGTTTTCCCTAGGAGGTGAAATTTGTTGCATGATAGGACCCTTTCACCCTGTTCCCAAGTGAATAGACTGGGAAATGACCCACCTAGATGTTTTGCTTGGCTACAGTAAAAATGTTTCACCAGAGGAGATGTAGTAACAAGGTTCTTCCTATATTTAGCTGGTAACACTTAGAAATTCACATAAGGGACCTAAGCAAAAGACTCAAGGGGATGAAACCTTCTAAATCACTCAGCAGTCTGAGGATGTTATCTGCCCTCTCTTTTGCACTTGAAAACAGACAAATAATTTTCTCAGGGGAGTTTCTTTCATCTACCAGCTGATTTGACCAGTCTGGCTTCTGGCTGAGGCACACAAGGATTTGTTGTGCAGCCACAGCAGTGCATCTTGCTGCATTGCTGTGAAAAGTTGAAACTCCCTTTCACTATAGGTTCTATCAGGCTTAGGAACTTGCTATTTGAATGTAAGCAAGCAGTTCACATCAACACAAGGTGTTAGTGATCAAAACCACATGCTACTGGATGTAAATATGTGTGTATTTTAACCCATATAATGAGCAGATCAATTATTTCAGCATCTCTCGCCCAGGAAGTAATGGGAATGCCAGGAGCCCTCTGCTATGTTGCGAATAGTTAGCAGTATCTGAGGTTACTGAAAGGATGGGTTTATTTATCTGAGTTTGCACGTGTTTGAGAACTGCTTAGTCCGTAGGAACTGCTCCATTCTCTTTCTACCATGCAGGAGTTATGTGGTGAAACAGTGCCATAAAAATGACTCCTCTTTAACACTGACAAAGTGACTGAAGGCAGAGGGGGGACTGAAACCAAAATTCAGCCTCTGAAGTGCTCCTTCCAAAGTCTGTACATGGGATAAAGTACTCACTTCAGTGATTCCTTTTTTTTTTTTAATAAAGGCAACTCTATGTTCACAGACAGAACTGCTCTCTTTTTTGCCCAACCAGCTCTCCAACAACCTTACCCATAAAATGGTTTCTTGATGCTCACGTTGAACTTCTTTTATTGGGATTTAAACCTATTCGTCCATGCTCTGTCTATGACAGATATCAAGATACTGATATAATTTACTCTCTGCACACTACTGATCTTCATTTTTCCAGTGTTCCTGAGCTATGACATGGAGACAAAGCACAGTATTCCCACATGTGTCCATGGAAGTCACACCAGTGCTAAAGTCAGGGCCAAGTGCCTCCTTAATCCTGCCTGAGATTTCACAAAAGACTCATTTGCCCTCTCAGTGGTCAGCAGGCTGCTGAAGGAAACAAGGACTAAAACAGAGTGCAGAGGTGGGGTGTCATGCCCCATGTTGTAGGAATGGCCTACATTTGTTGCTCTGTAACATTATCCCTTTGTTGTTCTCTTGCAGACACAGGACTAACGATCTGGAGCTTGCTATACTAAAGAATCAGCCTTTTCATTATTTTCCAGTCCCCTCATCTTCTTACCATTTCATAGCACTATCATTAAAGATTTTACTGATTATGTAGTTCAAATTCACCTTTGTGTCAGTAAATGGTTCCTGTGAGAGACTACCTTTGAAAAGTCCTCATTTGCAGTTGGACACACCTGTTGCATACCTAACTTTTTGTATGCTAGCACATGCCATTTGATCTGCTCTGTTTTCTTAACCTAAGTAGGATGTAGGACCAAGGCTTACATTGACATGCCATCAATGTTATTACCTTTATCAACCAAATACACAGAATCATAGAACAACGGACTGGTTTGGGTTGGAAGGGACCTTTTAAAGATGTTCTAGTCCAACCTCCCCTGCTGTGAGCAGGGACATCTTTCACTAGATCAGGTTGCTCAAAACGCCGTCCAACCTAACTTTGAACACTTCCAATGATGGGACATCCACAACTTCTCTGGGCAACCTGTTCCAGTGTCTTGCTACCCTCCTTGTAAAGAATTTCTTCCTTATATCCAACCTAAATCTACCCTCTTTCAGTTTAAAACTGTCACTGATAATCTCATCACAAAAAGAGGAGTTTGACAACATCTATTTTCCATAAACCAGTGTTGATAAGCATTAAATATATTAACCTTTCTTTAATTCTTCATTAACAGAGACTCGTGTCAACTTTATCACTGCTTTGCCAAAAATCAATGTTTGACTGACAGGCCAGTTGTTATCTAGTTGTCCTGTTTACCCTTTAAATACTGTCACAACATTAGATTTCTTCAAGGCCCCTAGAATGTCTCTTGTGCTCCAAGACTAATTAAATATCAACACACTGATAACCCAAAGTGCTTCTCAAGCAGCTTTTTAAAAACTACCAGAGGTAAGTCACCCAGGTATCTGGATTTAAAAATATCTGTCTGTAGCAGCTGCTGTTCAACATTATCCTTATGGAAAGTGTTTCATCATCATCATGTGATACTACCACCTTACCTGACATTTCTGAAGATAGGGCAAAAATTATGACTGAACATCTTTGCCATTTCTGCATTATCCTTGACAGTCCTACTGCTTTTATAAAGTAACAGATCAATAGAATTGTACACTTTTTTTTTTTTGTTTGTTTGTTCTTAATGGACTTATATTGAGTTTCTGATGATCCTAAATATTTCTGACTAAAGCTTTGACCTGTATTCTTTTGCTTTTATGGAATCACGGAATCATGGAATATTCAGAGTTGGAAGGGACCTCCAGAGATCACCCAGTCCAACTCCCCTGCTTAAAAGCAGGGTGCCCTAGAGCACATCACTCAGGACTGCATCCAGGCGAGTCTGGAAAGTCTCCAGAGAAGGAGACTCCACAGCCTCTCTGGGCAGCCTGTGCCAGTGCTCTGTTAACCTCACTGAAAAAAAGTTCTTCTTCATATTTAAATGGAACCTCCTGTGTTCCAGCTTGTGTCCATTACCCCTCGTCCTGTCACTGGGAACCACTGAAAAGAGTCTGGTTCCATCCTCCCTCAACCCACCCTTTAAGTATTTGTAAACATTAATTAAATCACCCCTCAGCCTTCTCTTCTCCAGGCTAAAGAGTCCCAGCTCTCTCAGCCTTTCCTCATAGGGGAGATGCTCCAGTCCCCCAATGATCCTCATTGCCCTCCGGTGGACTCTCTCCAGTAGGTCCCTGTCTCTCTTCAACTGGGGAGCCCAGAACTGGATGCAGTATTCCAGTTGCGGCCTCACCAGGGCAGAGCAGAGGGGGAGAATGACCTCCCTCGACCTACTGGCCACACACTTCCCTGTGCAGCCCAGGGTGGCATTGGCCTTCTTGGTGGCAAGGGCGCATTGCCAGCTCATGGATAATTTACTGTCTACCAGGACTCCCAGATCCTTCTCCTCAGAACTGCTTTCCAGGAGGTGCCCCCCTAACCTATATTGGAGCCTGGCATTATTCTTCCCCAGGTGCAGCACCCTACACTTGCCCTCATTGAACCTCATGAGGTTCTTCTCTGCCCAGGTCTCCAGCCTGTCCAGGTCCTGCTGGAAGGCAGCACAGCCCTCTGGCGTGCCAGCCACCCCTCCCAACTTGGTATCATCAGCAAACTTGCTGAGGAAACACTCTGTCCCCTCGTCCAGGTCATTGATGAATACGTTGAACAAGACCAGAACGAGTATTGACCCCTGGGGGACACCACAGGTTACAGGCCTCCAACTCGATTCTGCTCCATTGATCACAACCCTCTGTGATCTGTCACACAGCCAGCTCTCGATCCACCTCACCGTGCCCTCATCTAACCCACACTTCCTGAGTTTCCTAATGAGGATGTTACGGGAGACAGTGTCAAAAGCCTTGCTGAAGTCAAGGTAGATGACATCTGCTGCTCTCCCCTCATCCAGCCAACCGGTTATAATATCATAGAAGGCTAGCAGATTGGTCAAGCATGATTTACCCTTGGTAAATCCATGTTGACCACTCCCAATAACTTTCTGTTCTTCAACATGTTTGATGATGACCTCCAGAACGAGTCGCTCCATCACCTTCCCAGGGATGGAGGTGAGACTAACCAGCCTGTGGTTTTCTGGGTCATCCTTCTTGCCCTTTTTGTAGACTGGAGTGACATTGGCCTTCCTCCAGTCTTCAGGCACCTCTCCTGCTCTCCACGACTTTTCAAAGATGACGGAGAGTGGCTCAGCAATAACATCTGTCGGCTCTCTCAGCACTTGTGGGCGCGTCCCATCAGGGCCCATGGATTTATGGATGTCCAGTTTGCTTATTCATTTTTTTATAATTTCTTGTTTCTAATGTTTACTCATCCAGCATTCTTCATTTTGTGTTGCAGGTAGTCATGCACACATGTAGGGATGTAATTCCATCTATCTACTTAAACTGTTTCACAGCAATCATACCTTTGTTTCTTGTTTGAAGGACACAAGCTTTTTCACAATTATGAAATGTTTCACTTGGTTACCCAATGGCTGCTCACTTTTTTTTTTCCACAGTTAAATTATCTCTCTCAGATGATTTCACTTATACTGCTTTTAGCTTTGTCAAAACTATTATTTCAAGTACCAAGAGCATGTAGGAATTCTCTGTACTCAATTTTGGTTTTATGTGACAAATGCTATAAATCAAAATTATAACAACTTGTAAGTTGTTAAGTTACTGCTAATTTTTAGTTCTGTGGCTGGTTTCCCTTTGTCAGATAAGACAAGGTGGAACACAGAATTTCCTGTGTCATGTGTAACTGTCTGTACTGGGAATTTGCCATCTGCAATTCATACACAAGGTGCTTTTTTCTTGCTTTTTGTACGTCTCAGGTTGATGTTTCCCATGATAACTCTTTTTTGTTTTTCTCCCTACAGATTAAAAATATTTTTTAAACAGAAGATTGCCCTGTTCTTTCATGTGATTTGCTGTTCTGTTGGGAACACTAACTAGTAACCCAGCTTGTGCTTTGTACCATTGGAAATGCACTGTGGGTGCACTGATATTGCTAATGGTCATATTACAGCTATGCTGTTCCAATTCTGCCTGTCACCTAACTATGAAGCAATATCATCCTGGTTAGTCAATAGTCCCAAGCATGTCATAGTCAATAAACTGCTTTGTGTTGAACTTTGATTGTTAGAGAGGGATATGTGGATAGAAGTACAGTGATGACTCCAGCATTACGGCAAGTGCAGAAACTGTCTTGTGCAAAAATCATCACAACAGTGCCTGGTAAACAGCACCAAATCCCAATACATAGCAGTATGTATATTTTAATGTAGCAGATTTCATATACAGTAAACATTTGGGGTCAATGTTGAGCTCAGTCAGCAAAACTACATTACAGCTGGGGGGAACTGGATTAGTTTCCATCCACTGAAATTACAGCCAAGGCATTTGCGGCTTGTTATATCAAAATACAGAATAGCAAGAAAGCATTTCATTTGGGGCCATTATTTCTACTGTTTTTGAGACACTGTAGAAGATGGATGTAGATGACAGATTGTACTGGATGTACATTAGTCCATAAAAGGTTGATGAACGACTAATAAATATTTTCATAAATGGCTGTTCTGTTGCTACAGGTTGCTCTTAACCATCTGTAACTCCTATTTGATGTGTATTTAGTATGCTTAGAGCTCCTGTTAACCCTTTGATAAATCCCATTTGGTTAGTCCCAGCTGGGTGACAAATACTTTTTTCCCTATTTGTAAAAGGAGAACAGTGATACTGGCCTCCTCTGTAAGGTAACAGAGAGGTTGTGTATTTCATTAGCACTGTCATCCAGGCATAAACTATTAACAATGTACTCTGAATAAAGAATTGGTACAGTCAGCATAGCCTTTTGGGGACACAATGTACCTGAACTCTGGCTTCTGGAAGGTTTATCTTTGCTGCCAGTTGATTGCGAATATGGACATCCGGGTAGTGAGTCACTTGGAAAATCTTCTCCAGTTCCTGGAGCTGCTCAGCTGTGAAAGTTGTCCGGATTCTTCGTTTCCCTTTCCTCTCAACTGTGCAAACAAGGAAAGGTATATTGTATATTATAGGAAAAGACCACAGGGCCACAAGAAGATTCGGAGATCCAGCAATTTCTGTAAATTGCTGCGCAGCTGGGATGGCAATTCCCCCACCTTCTAGAGATGTACTTACCATAGGTGACTGTTTCCTGACCCAGCAGTGAATGTGAATGAACTCTTTTATCATTCAAGGAGTCAAAAGTTCCCATTTGCAATACTGATTCCATGGATCCACCGCATTGTCAACAGCTACAAAGCCCTATGTATTTTAACATCACTAGCCCTGCAATGGGTTTGTCATCAAAGTCCTTTAGTGTTGGATACATCTTTGATCTCTTTTTGCTTCTGTCTGTCACATGCACAAATCTGTTGCTAATTTATAATCCCTTATTAACTATTTGTGAAGAACCCCTTAATGTAAGTGGAATGAAAGAGTAGATACTCTGTTTTGTCTGGGTGCTGTTCTCATGTCTGTAACAAATCACCATCTTTCTGTCACCTCATAAATTTTCCATCCCTATCTGTTACAGAATGACAGAATCATCTAGGTTGGAAAAGACCTTGAAGATCATCAAGTCCAACCATCAACCTAACACTGACAGTCCTTGACTATACCATATCCCTGAGCACTATGTTGACACAACTTCTGCAGGGATGGGGACAACTTCTGCAGGGATGGGGACTCCACCACTGCCCTGGGCAGCCTGTTTCAATGTCTGACAACGTGTTCTGTGAAGAAATTCTTCCTAATGCCCAGTCTAAGTCTCCCCTGGTGCAACTTGAGGCCACTAGCCCTTGTTCTATCGCTTGTTACTTGGTTAAAGAAGAGACTCATCCCCACCTCTCTACAGCCTTCCTTCAAGGTAGTTGTAAAGAACAAATAAAAAAAAAACATTCTGGGGGGATATATGAGGGTCCCCAGAAACAGGTTCGACAGGCCTCCTTTTGCTTGCAGATCAGGGCTTGCATTGTGCAGATACTATAGTTAGACAAAAACAACTTTCACAGAATCACAGAATCACAGAATGCTAGGGATTAGAAGGGACCTCAAAAGATCATCTAGTCCAATCCCCCTGCCAGAGCAGGAACACCTAGGTCAGGTCACACAGGAACATGTCCAGGCGGGTTTTGAATGTCTCCAGAGAAGGAAACTCCACAACCTCTCTGGGCAGCCTGTTCCAGTGCTCTGTTACCCTCACTGTGAAGAAGTTCTTCCTCACATTTATGCGGAACCTCCTATGTTCCAGCTTGCACCCATTGCCCCTTGTCCTATCATTGGATGTCACTGAGAAGAGCCTGGCTCCATCCTCATGACACTCACCCTTGACATATTTATAAACATTAATGAGGTCACCCCTCAGTCTCCTCCAAGCTAAAGACATCCAGCTCCCTCAGCCTTTCCTCATAAAGGAGATGTTCCACTCCCTTCATCTTCTTTGTGGCTCTGCACTGGACTCTCTCAAGCAGTTCCCTGTCCTTCTTGAACTGAGGGGCCCAGAACTGGACACAATATTCCAGATGTGGCCTCACCAGGGCAGAGTACAGGGGGAGAAGAACCTCTCTTGACCTACTAACCACACCCCTTCTCATACACCCCAGGATGCCATTGGCCTTCTTGGCCAGAAGGGCACATTGCTGGCTCATGGTCATCCTGCTGTCCACCAGGACCCCCAGGTCCCTTTCCCCTACACTGCTCTCCAACAGGTCAGCCCCCAACCTGTACTGGTACATGGGGTTGTTCTTCCCCAGATGCAAAACTCTACACTTGCCCTTGTTGAATTTCATGAAGTTTTTCCCCGCCCAACTCTCCAGCCTATCAAGGTCTTGTTGAATGGCAGCACAACCCTCTGGTGTGTCTGCTACCCCTCCCAGTTTTGTGTCATCAGCAAACCTGCTGAGGATACATTCTGTACCCTCATCCAGGTCATTGATGAAGATATTGAACAACACCGGTCCCAGTACCAACCCCTGAGGGACTCCACTGGTCACAGGCCTCCAACTAGACTCTGTCCCATTGACCACAACTCTCTGGCTTCTTTTCTTCAGCCAGTTCACAATCCACCTCACTACCTGATCACCAAACCCATACTTTATCAGCTTACCTACAAGGATGCTGTGGGAGGCAGTGTCAAATGCTTTACTGAAATCAAGATAAACCACATCTACCGCTCTACCATCATCTATCCACCTAGTTATTTCCTCATAGAAGGCAATAAGGTTGGTCAAACATGACTTACCCTTGGTAAAACCATGTTGACTGCTCTTAATGACCCCCTCATCCTTGATGTGCCTAGAGATAGTGCCAAGAACAAGCTGTTCCATCACCTTGCCAGGGATGGAGGTGAGGCTGACCGGTCTATAGTTACCCGGGTCCTCCTTCTTGCCCTTCTCATAGATTGGAGTGACATTTGCTATCCTCCAGTCCTCAAGCACCTCTCCTGTTCTCCATGACTTACCAAAGATGATGGAGAGTGGCCTAGCAATGACCTCTGCCAGCTCCCTCAGCACCCTTGGGTGCATTCCATCTGGTCCCATTGATTTATGGATATCCAGATTGCTCAACTGATCCCTAACCCAATCCTCATCTACCAAGGCAAACTCCTCCTTTATCCTGACTTCTTCTGGGGCTACAGGGATCAGGGCTCCTGGGGAAAGCCTGCAGGACTAAAGACAGAGGCAAAGAAGGCATTCAGCACCTCTGCCTTCTTTATATCCTCTGTCTCTAGGGTACCCACCTCATTCATCAGTGGGCCTATATTGCCTCTAGTGTTTGTTTTATTAGCTATGTATTTGAAAAAGCCCTTTCTATTATCCTTGACCAGACTTGCAAGGTTAAGTTCCAAGGAGGCCTTAGCTTTCCTAATTGCCTCTCTACATCCTCTGACAACTGTCCTATATTCCTCGCAAGTGACTAGCCCCTCTTTCCATGATCCATAAATTCTTTTTTTCCACCTAAGTTTGCCCAGCAGTTCCTTGTTTAACCATGCTGGTCTCCTAGCTCCCTTACTTGGTTTCATACCCATTGGGACGCTCTGATCCTGAGCTTGCAAGAAGTGGTCCAGTTTCACTGCAGTGTGACAATGGCATTAAAAATGTTACCTTCCATATAAAAGTTGTGGTATTCTTCTGACTGCACTGTTGTGGTGCGGGGACTTTCTAAACAAACTTAACCGTAAGAGTTACAAGGCCTTAAAACCCATGGAGCAGCATATGGGGAACTTTGGGTGCTGTGAATTCCTAAAGGGACTGTTAGACTGCTCCATTCCTTCACCTGCTACACTAAAGACTTCCCTCAGCACTCCTACACCATTTTGAAGATGCCCTCCTGCACCAGGGTGTTTTATTTAGATCATGAACTCTGTATGCTGCTTGCTCTAAATTAGAATAAGGTCTGGATTGCTCTGAAATTTCTCTGAAGGTCTGATTCAGGAGGAGCAAGGAGGAGGAGCAAGGAGCAGCAGAAGTGAGGTCTAAGGCAGCTGATCTGCAGAACATGGTGTTCAGCTTCATCTCAAGGTTGGAATACTCTCTGATACACAGATGTAGTATCTTCCAGCTGACACTGAATGACCAGTGCAAAAAGCCATGCCCCAAGTGTTGTCATACTTTTTTTTTCCTACTGAGCTTAGAAAACTGCAGCCTGATAAAAACCTAAAATTTCTAGTATCACTAGTCACTATGATGAACTTGCTACTCAATGACCTGAAGTGACTGACAATGACACCATGTTGCTTGAGAAAATGACCTTTTTGAATAACTACTTTTGGTCTTCCATGGTCTGATGACAACTACAAATTCATACTATGTAACTAGATGCATACATTTCCTAAGGGGAACAGTTAACAGGAGAAGGTTAGCTTAGTCCCTCAAAGAGATTTGTACTTCCCCGCCCCCCCCCCCCCCCCCCTTTTGTTCAACCATTAGCATAATCTTTTCCTTTTGGGGGCTAAAGTAGTGAAAAAAGGTAACTAGACGCCTTGGCCAATATAATTTGGCCGCTGTGCCAAACAGCAAATGACATTTTTCATTCTGTAACCAAAACTTCATGGTGACTCTGTTGACACAGAAAATGAGGAATAGAAAATTCTGTCCATTGACTTTGTAGGAAGGTGCTTAGGACACAATACCCAGGGACCAGTAAGTGAATACCTTCCATTGTGAATATTTCATCTTTTCTAAACCTTCTGGGTACTTTGGAAGGAAACAAGTCATGCAAGAGTAACTGAGGAGCGTCATTTATCATAAACATTGTCAATACTCCCATATCTCAGAAACAGCCTAATAAAGCTGATGTCCAACATGGTTAAATTCACATCATTAGACTTTTCACCAGCCTATCAAAATACTATTCATTAGGCTGCAGTGCTGGCTTCAGCTCCAAGACAAAAATGTTATTTACATTGAATCTTGCTGACACTGCTTGGGCAGAAGTCTGAAATGAGAAATATTTTGGTGCATTTATGCTGCAGATAGTGAAGTACACCCCCTCCTAAGAAGCCCTGATTACAAGGTTGCTTCTACTCAAATCTTCCCAAAAGATGGCTGTAAGAGGGATTTATTGCTATATGGATTAAAAGGAAAATATCAGTGCTGAGAATATGAATCTCAGGACAATATGTCTCCTATAGATATGATAGAGCTAACAGTTCGTAATGGTGTCTCTTGTCTGAAAGATTTTCACCTCCCACCTCTCTGTGGGGGCTGGCCTCCATATCTTCCTGGGAGATACTGCAGACAGGTAAGATTGAGTACCAAGCTGATATTTTGTCAAGCACATAATGTTCTGTCATACAGTAATGAATATCTCTGCTGTATTTGTATCATTACAATGTATGGTATTTATATTCTTCTAGCACAAGGCAATTCATATAGTAGATTCCAACAACAAGTGAAGTTTACCCTGACCTTGTCACGGTCTCAAAAATTTGTAACCTCCCTGAGATGTCCTGTACATCACCCTGAACACTGGACTGAGCTCCTATCTCTATCCAGGGTAGAAGACTGGCTCCATAAACCTAGGAGAACTTCAGTTTACCTCCAGCATTTCCAGAGTAGAGCATGAAATCCAAGTTCAAACTGTGATCACCTCCTTGTTCCTGTGGTCTCAACTGTACATAAACATCTGGGATGCAGGAGGGTTCTTGTCCTGTCAGGTTTTATATGCCCAGGCAGTCTATGTAACTTTTAGCAATCTGAAAGCCTTCAGCAGAAAAAGAATAAACCTGCCTACCTCCTGGAATATTTCTGAATTAGTAAAAAAGTCCCAATGTACTTTTTTTAAAAAAGTATTAGATTAATGAACTGTAATATAATTTAATGACTATGCAAAGCATGGAAGAAACTGTCTACACTTTAAAACCTAAGATGTCACATCAAGTAATAGTAAGAAAAAGAAAAAAAGTGTATTTTAGTATTCCATCAGAATACAGCAAATAATGATCTAGTCCAGTACAACCCCTTCTGTCTCATATGTGAACCAGACTTGACGGAATTGGGATGACTTAACTGGACTATGATGGGATCTAAGCGAATGCCAAAGACCGGCTGGATCAGACCTCATCTCAGCGGGCACCATACAAACAGCAATCATTAGTTCTTGCCTGTAAGCACTTATGATGACAGCTATCATCTCCTATTTGTAGTGGAGAATCAAAGCTAAGGCAAAACTTTTAGTGTTCAACCCAGAGACTACTACCTGAGCTAGAAAGGAGTGGTTTGCATTTTTTGGCCATGTTAGCTACAGGACTTCTCCATAGAGTATGTTTTTATACACCAGAGACAAAGATAATAATGTGGATATCTATCCTTGGCTACCAGTGTAAGAAGTTGTGGGTGCTAGCAGGACACTTGGTACAGAGTTCATTGGGTTAATCAACTTAGATAGACTCAAGAAATCAGCTGCTACAAGCAATGCAATAAATACCATCTCTACAGGGCTGAGGTGTGGAATAAACTCAGTAGTGAAGATCATGAGTCTAGAAAGAGCTGCAAAGTCTACGCTACAAAGAATATATGAGAATGAGAAGACAAAGGCTGTGCACAGCTGGTATAAGTTTGGGAATAAAATTTTAGTTGAGCTGGGACATCTTATGGTACCTGAGATCTGGATCCATTGCCTTGAACCACACAGTAGTTTAAACTGTGATGGAGATGGGATGCGGAACGGATGTACCAGATAATCTCTGTGCTCTGTCCCACTGGCAGCTAAGAAGTGTCCAGGACTAGAGAGCATGGCTTCAGAGAGAATAGGCACATGAGTTTCTGGTCTCTCATATCAGCTTCTTAGGCATGAACATGACCCAGATAAGTTGGTGATGAGCAAAAGAAACTCTCTATCAGTTCATTCTTACATCCTCCACATTTTTCCTTCTTGAAAGGTGAACTGTTTTACAGATGTGACTCTTATGTAAGGGAAGGGTCCACACAGTGCTCAGAAGTGTCAATCCTACTGAAACCAGATTGTTCAAAGCTGAAACTCATCAGATTAAACAAAATACAATAACATGAGGTCAGCTATGGGCCAGTAGAAACTGAAGGACAGGCTTTGATGTCAACAGAAACTGAAATAAAATTGCAAACAAAATAGACTCCTGTGAACTAATCAAGGCTTTTGCCATTAGGAAATCTAAAAGAATGCATTTTTTTTCTGTAAGTAATCAGTCATTCTTTTTTTTTTTTTTTTTTTTTTTTTTTAAACTGTACAAAAATATAAAAAATCTGGGACTCTATGTTAACATTTTCTCTTGCAAGGTGAAACTTCCTCTGACTGTAGCTTTGATACTTCCATTTGCCTTGGGACTTTAGCTTAGAGATCCCATAGCAAACAACAGCATTCAGAATGACAGTCTAATAAAGAATGTGGGTGGAAGATATAAGACTAGAAAGTGTTAGAAGTGTAACACTGGCTTTACAAACGTGGCTGTAGAGTCTCTGGGGAAATAAGACTCTGTCTGAGTTTCCTGAGCTATTTTCTATGTAAAAGCTGGGGATATTCAAGTGTGCTTTTATGCTCAGTGAAAGTCATTTGCAGGTCAGCTGACTGCTGAAACCAAGCCTGGAAATACCAGGCAGCTAAATATGTCAGCATTTGCAGATGCTTAGAGATACAGCTCTCTATACTGCTGACATGGGAAGGGCCAGATTCTCCATGCTGATAAAGCAGTACAGATCCTTTAAATTCAGTAAGAGGCTCTGTTTGTTCTCTGCAGATCTGGCTTTATTACTAGGTCAGACTTGGAGCAAGTTGAAACGTTTGAACTTCGTAGATTCTTCTTGAAGGTGCGCAGTAAAAGAATGAGATCAATGGGTGCAAGTTGGAGCAAGGAAAATTCTGGTTACATAATAGGAAAATATGTTTTCACCATGGAGGTAGTGTGACGTGGGTCTGGAGAGGCTGAGAAGTCTCAGTCCTTGGAGATATTCTGAACTTGACCTGACAAAGGCCTAAGCAACCTGATTTAATCTGGCCCTGCTTACAGTTAGGGCTGGACACAATGGTCTCCAGAGGTCCTTCCTAATGCGGTAGCTGACCTCCAAATATCCACACAGACTGAAGCCCTCCTCGCCATCATTCCTTTCCTAAAAAGTAAGGGAATTTAAGGCTTTAATACTATGCACAGCTCAAGGAGTCAATTTTGCCACAGCTTCTTTACACAGTTTAACTTATTGTGTTATGGTTTATTTCCACTATACATTATAACACTACAAGGTATTAGCAAATCAATACCAAATACTACTGCTTGTACTTGAGTTTGCTAAGTAAAAGATGTGCAGCTGCAGCAATGCCATACTTGAGCAAATTTATTCTGGACTATAGACTGTAGTAGGCAAATAGCCTATGGTACACCTTGCACTGCGGTTTCTTAACTGCCCTGCATACCTGAACCAGCTAGATAAATGCTACCTCAGGGATATCTCTGTGACTGCATCTCTCATTTGCACTTAGCCCATTAGCAGGCTAAAACTGTATCAAGCCTATTTGGTCTCATTACAAGGGCGCATACACTGGAGGGATAAGGAACTAAAATATGAAGAGAAGGGCTGGAAGTCAGTGCCGGCACATATTTGCTTTGGAGTGTGTAATCTATGTAGATGAAAACTTGTGGGATCAGTTTATCTTGCTGTAGTCCTCTTATTTCTGGACAGACACCCTTTCACAGTATGCGATAACCTGATCTAAAGATTTTGCTGCTTCTTTGACAAGAAGAGAGAAAGCTGTTACATAAGCAAGCAAGTGGCTTTAGCTATGTATCCTCAGAAATATATTTTTCTCTGTGTAACAAAGTTGGCTATATCATTTGTTTCTCAGAAAGAGACTCAGGAGCGTTGAAAAAGAGCCTCATTATATCTGGTTAAGTTCTGTTTTTCCCTTTTAGCCTCTTTAAAAGAAGTGCCTCTCTTCTTTCTAGTTCAACCAATTACAGATATGTGGGTCTCCCAGATGGTTCCTTCTCATAGCTTTTCTGATTGTTGTTCTCTTATGGTGACATGGATCAGTACAGGCTGGGGGCTGAGCTGCTGGAGGGAAGCTTCGGGGAAAAGGACCTGGGAGTCCTGGTAGACAACAGGCTGACCATGAGCCAGCAATGTGCCCTCACGGCCAAGAAGGCCAATGGCATCCTGGGATGCATGAAGAGGAGTGTGGCCAGCAGGTCAAGGGAGGTTCTCCTCCCCATCTACTCTGCCCTGGTGAGGCCTAATCTGAAGTGTTCTGTCCAGTTCTGGGCCTCCCAGTTCAAGAGGGACATGGAACTACTGGAAAGTGTCCAGCTCAGGGCCACTGAGATGATGAAGGGATTTGAGCATCTCCCATATGAGGAGAGACTGAGGGAACTGGGGCTGTTCAGCTTGAAGAAGAGGAGGCTGAGGGGGGATCTCATCAATGCTTATAAGTATCTCAAGGGCGGGTGTCAGGAAGATGGGGCCAGACTCTTCTTGGTGGTGTCCAGTGACAGGACAAGGGGCAATGGGCACAGACTGGAACATGGAAGGTTCAGTCTTAACATAAGAAAACACTTCTTTACTGTGAGGGTGACAGAGAGTGGAACAGGCTGCCCACAGAGGTTGTGGAGTCTCCTTCTCTGGACACATTTAAAACCCATCTGGACGTGTTCCTGTGTGATCTACTCTAGGATCCTGCTCTAGCAGGGGGGTTGGACTAAGTGATCATTGGACGTCCCTTCCAACCCCTACCACTCCGTGATTCTGTAGTTCTGTGACATTTTGCTCATGACAGCAGTGTGAGGAGGAATGCTAAAAGTACCAGGCAAGAAACCTGCTTAAGCAAGCTGTACAGTGGCAGCCAGAAGAGTTTCTTAGTCTCTCAGGGGAGTTGGCAAGGAGTAGATAGTATATATGAAGCCATTCATGTGGACAGTTTGTTGCAGAGGATGGTGCTCAACATCGACCTGAGCCCCTGGCAAATTTAATTCTTCCCATCTGCCAGCAAAATGATGATGGTGTTCACAAATGCTGCTGCCTTGATGTGGTGTTGTGCGTAACTCTGGCACAGCCAGTGGTCAGTGAAACATCTGGAGGAAGAAGTGTGCAGGCCATGGTTTGAGGGACCCCGACTGACAGAGGTGTGTGTTTGTTTCTATCACCTGGTATCAGTTCTGTACCTAGACTAAATGACCTGCACCTTCCTGAATTCCTTCAGGTCAAAGTGGATTTGGGGTAAATATAAGTGTAGTTTCCCCATTCAGCTAAATCTCAAGCTTGTAATGTACTTTCTGCAAATGTTTAGCCGTTGTCCAACTTTGCTTTAAAAGCAGTGGCCAGCCTAATCCAATAACAGTTTTCATAAAAGAGTATGAGTTCTCCACCACTCTCCTCACACTCTCTGGTTGAGAAATCAGAAATCAGCCATTTGACCAGGGAGAAATCTGAGCTTATTGCAGGTTGCACAGGCATCCTGTTTTCTACTTTATTTCTGCTCTTTGTGGTTATTTGTACCTGCAAACCTCTAGACATCAATCAGGAATGCTTGTTTATATCCCTGCCTAGGAGTCTGCACTCCCTTCAAGAAAGCATAATTTAATACATAGTCTCTGCTGTTTCCCATTTGAGCACAAAGCACTTGCTAATACAGTAGGTAAAAGGCCTGCCCTCAATTTCAAAGAACAGTAATTAAAAGTACTAAATACTGGGGATGTAATGGAAAGTCCTCAGACAATTTAGGAGAAGCCAATAAGTACTCATAAGACCTTTGATTAAGATGAGCCATCAACTTTAGAAGTGGTCACATTACACAGATTTGACTAGCAGGAACAAATTAACCTCTGGGTCCTGTATGATGTACCCTTTGGATCCAAAATTCCCAGGAAAGAAGAAGCTGCTTGAGGAAAGCATTGAATGTTAACGTTTGCTTTAGCTAAAAGAAAGCCCAAACCCAACAAACATGAAGAAACAACACAAATAGAATTTATGATAGTCCCCCAACTGCTGACAGGTTTGCTTTCTTCAGTGCTTACTTGTATCTGTGGGACTTCTATGTGAACAGAGTCTGAAGGGTGGGAGTAAGAGATTAATTTTTCATGCCTTTCATTTAATATCCAAGATGTGATTATAAAAAGTTGGTCTTCAAAGAGGGAGGAAAACAAAGAACCAGCCTTCCATGGCACCTCAGGTAAACCCACCAAAACAAGGTCAATGGTCTGCTGCATTTCTAAATGTATGTAGAAATACTGCACTTCACAGACACAGGGCTGCAGGGACTATTCATACTGATAAACAGAAGACTGGCAAGACAGCTAATGGCAGCAAAATTGTATATGTAGGCATTTATTTTTTCCTCCTGCTTTTCCTTTTCATTTAGAATTGCTTCCTTTTCTTCTGCAGGACAATGGGATGCTTGTGCCCTTTCTCACAGTCTCATTAGCATGTTCTGGGTAGCCAATATTTGTCTAGGATTGTGATTATACAGTGCTTCATTGTCTCTTGGGTGTTTTATAAATGCATTAAGATAAGTCAGCATATTGGGGAAAAAACTGTTCTGTGAAAGATAAACTATGCTGTTTCACAGGGGTACATGGATTTGACCATATTGTCCACAAATGAACAGTACGAATGAATTTATGGCTTCAGAGAAAACAAAAACACTAAGCTAAAGATGCCTGCAACTGGCATCAGTACAGGAAGGGACATGACTTACACTGGAAGTTCTCCAGAACTGAGATCATATCTATATTTCCTGTTGTCCTTATGACAATTGCACCAGAATTTGCCAGTGTGTTTTGGGATCAAAGATGCTATCATAATAATAAAACAATTAGATTAACAAAAAGATTCCTGAACTTCCAGTCAGCAATGTGCAGAGTATTTCTGCTATGGAAACATTTAGGTGATATCGAGTCATTATGGCAGCCTCCACTACAGTGAATAATGAAGACATGAGCTGCAGAAAATAACATAGTCCAGTTTTTCCCATGGCCTGAAACCACCAGTTTCTGGTGGAATTAGGAGCCAGATCCATTTATTGAAGCCTAATCTGCGTCGTACTTTAATTAATGCCCAGAGAAGAAATCCCACAAGACAAGGCATCTGCCAGTGTCTTAAGGTGATGCTGCTATCTAGCTTCTCCAAGGCATAGACCGCTCTCTCACTGGAACAGAGGACTGGATCTATTACCCGTGTGCAATGCTGGGCACACTCTTTCACTACTTTTGGATATAAATAGTTACAGCGCACACACACAAATGTATACAGTCAGAACCCACATGTGTAAAAGATGCTGCAAAAGAATTGCCCAGGAGGATCTGAACTAGGCTGGGATCTTGTATGTGACAGTTGTACAAGGTCAGGCAGGCATGGGGGGCAAGTAATGCTGTCACATTCCAGTGCTCAGAAGTTATGAACTGGTCGAGTCTCAAGGATGTCACGCAGAGCATAGAGGGGGACTTAAAAGGAAAGTGGGAGCTCAGGATTTAACTTGGGCATTTACATGGACTTGTTACTGTGATGCTGACCGACAGTCACAAGAGTGTGGCCTGGCGAACTCTTTGTTCTGAAGTTTTGAAGACCCTGGCAGTGATCATGGTTGCACATAGCAAAATGGCAGCAATTAATCATTTCACAGAGAGCTGCCCCAAGCAGAGTATGTACACATTGCTCCAAAGTAAAGCTTCTCTCAGAATGATCTCGTTCTAAGATGGGTTTTATCAGCACTGCTTCACAAGAACTGGGTTTTCTGAAAAAGTTCTGCTGAGCTTTATTGTGCAGAAGGCCACAGGTTAAAGCACCCAACACTCAGAATAAAAGCTTCCAGATTCAAATGGGGGCTTAGCAAAACTAAGTGCCACTGTCAGCATATCTCTAGCATATGAAGGTTTTTCTCTTTTTTTTTTTTTGCTTACAATGCAGCCTTTAAGTTCAAAGTGCAAGAGGCATTGATTTCTGTAAATGCTTTGTGATAAGAGCATACATCTATTTAGTTTAAATGACACTGCATTTCTAAACTGCTTAGTCACAGAAGTCATTTTGTGGGAAAAGCCAATTTTAGGAACACTACAGTGTTATGGGGTTTCCTGGAAATATGCTCTGAATTTACACTCAGGGTCACAGTCGAGACACTCTTGCTATCTCATACCATCTGCCCATGAAGGACATATTGGCATAGCCCCTCATCATCTTTCTCATCCTATCCAAAAAAGCACCAGCCCTCCTGCCTTTGTGGTGATTGTATAGCATGCTTGATTTCTTCTGCTCCCTGACAACTATACAGATGTGTATGCTTAGTCATAGCCTAGTGCCCTTCCTCACAAATTATGGAGGTGTTTTATATAGTTAGAGGTGGGCTGTGAGAAAGAGGAGAGGGAACGCCCAGCCAAGGACTTCTCTTGTCTTTCACATCAGAAAGCTTTCCTGCTGCTGAGGTTGGTGCTGTTTCCCTGGGCACTTGCAGGAATCCTCAGTGTGGGTGTGAGGAAGTTCCTCAGGACACCTCCATGGCATATGCTATGGGCATCTGGCACTGCCTGGGTGCCTTCTCAGAGGACGCAGAACCAGCCTGTAGCTACCATGCCAAAAACGTCTGAAGCACCACAGAGTTGATTGGTGTGGAGACAGAAGTAAATTTGCTACCAGCTCAAGCTGTAAAGATTACAGACTGCTTCCAGGGATGGTGCAGTCTACCCCTACTGCAGACACTGCTGCTGACGTCGTCTGGGAAAGGTAAATCCAGCCACAGCCAGAGGCAGGAGAAAAAGAGCTACCAGCTCTTCCCCCACTAATGTAAAGTGAGGAAGGAGGCTGAAGCTTATGAAGCTGGAAAGGATTTTAAACCCAGGCCTCCGGCTCTCTGCTAAGAATGACACAGTGAGTGAACAGGATCTGAAACATCATTGTTTGTGCACCACGGGGAAAATGCCAATCCAGTGCTTTAGGATCCTCCCTCCTCCTTCAGCCAGTTTCTATCAAAGGCTCAGCAACTGCGGGAACAAGTAGCCTAGAAAATGGCAGATCATTAAACCTCTGCTTGGTTTCAAAACCCCACTGCCACCAGGGAACAGAGGGATTTTGTTTAAAATGCCTTTAAAATATAAGTTGTCATTGAAAGAGCCTGCTCAGCTTGGCTCAGTTTTGTGCTTTTTCATGCTTCTCTCCCTGCTTTGCTGATGAGGCTGGTACCGACCTCTGTGCTGGTCAGTGAGGGTAAGTGCTGAGTTGGGACAGCCACCTCCGTCCTCTGTCACCCTAGAAAAGCCACCTCCCAGCTGTGGTGTGATCCCCATGGTGGGAGACTCCCTTCCTGCAGGAACTACACTCCTTTTTAGCACTCATAGGCAACTCCAAGTGCCAGATATGTACATCCCTGGCTCTTCTGCAAGGAGGCAATGTCATTTTGCCCTGCTGCCATTTGGCTGCAAAGGGAAAACACAGGCTAAAATATCTGGTTATCTTACAAGGCTTCTCTCTGCATCAAGATAGATGCCTTCTCGTGCAGGAAGAGGAGGTGACAGCAGCTTGTCACAGGACTCATGTATACCATGGCAGCAGCATCAGGAACAAGGCTTTTCTTTCAAGTATATTTCACAAAAAGAAATGTTTCCTCTGCCATCTTGCAGAGTATGGGCTGAAGAAGGTAGGTGCATTTCCTTGAAGCCAACTGAGTCACCCTGCATCTGCTGTCACACAGGCCCAATAGAAGTCTTCAATGGACTTAATTGAAATGTGGTTGTATTTTTCTTTCAGAAAGGAGTGAATAATAGCAAACTATGCAGGAAACACCTTACTGCTGCTACTGAGAACCTGTTTTCTGGAGTGTAGTATGATCAACTGTATTAGTCTTTCCTAAAACTCAAAGAACTTACAGCAGTTTTTGTCACATGCTACTAGTAAATTGCAGTCTGTCTATAAGGATCTTGTCTTGTTAAGCTGCTTAGCTTAAAGTCTCTGTGCAATGTACTGGTGAAGTATATTTGTATTGTCCTTTGCTTTGGTTAAGAGATGATAGACTGTTTACCAGTGCTCAAAGATAATGAAATTAGCAGACTTACCAACATGGCCAGGCTCGAAAATTGTGCCTGACACATCCTGCATGCCAGACGTATTGCACATCAACAGTTTGCCTGTGCGCATGCTGATGAGTTCAGTGGGTCCAAGGTGTACAGAACACATTGAGCTGATTCGGCACGTTCAGCAGCCTCGCTTCCTGTGTTGTGCAACGCCCATTTACCAGGAAATGGATGTTGCACAATCTGTGGAGTGAGGCTGCTGAACATGGTAACTCCATAGATTGCCACCCTAATTAGGAGGGCAATAAACACCCAAACCTGTCCCTGTCACTAAAATTGGTAGGATTGGCAGGCCTGAGCTAGACCTTTAGCTCAAAGGGTGGGTCTCCATGTTTTCGATGGTGAGACTGAAGAACCATCCCTGTGACTCAGCCAGGAGCTTAGCAGCAGAAATATTTGTGATGTCTGTTGCTAGGTATTGCCAGGCACATCATTGTAAGATGACAGCTGTGGTTTTGGGTAGTCTGGGAGAAAGTTTGGATATAGAGTCACTCACCATGAAGTGGGTGGTCCACTGGGAAATCACATAGCTGATCTTCCTCTTCCTCGTGTTTTCTTTTGCCTTCCAGGCGTCCATGCCCTGTGTCCTCACCCAGGAGGGAAGCTGGGCTGTAAGTAGGTCTCCTGCAGTGATCTGCCTGCATTTTTTTTGCCCTGGCCATGGGTGTAGCATACGTGGCAGGGAGAAGCATTTTGGCTGAAGGTAAGTCACAGTCTAACTGACTCCTGCCTCTGGAATCTGTGAAAGACACAACACAAGACAGCTTTGAACAAAGCAACTGTCATTCAGTGCACTTTCCAGTTTGTGTGAAAAAAAAAGAAACATGTCTGTGGTCTAGATACATTACCATTCATGCCTACTAATATTTTAAATGGCCTTAATCCTTCTGTGCTGTGCATCAATGCCAAGATGACCTCATGTTTCAGGGGCATGATCCTGCTTGAGTTTGACCCTAAAACCTAACCTGTTCTAAGCTTCCTTCCATCTTAAAACTTTCAATGGTCCTTGTGGGAGATTTTCAGAAAAGGACTGTAGAAGTAAGGAGATATGACCAAATGTTCAAGAAAGGTCAGCTTCCCTGCCAGTATCCAAATCAGTGGCTGCCTTTTCTGGAGAACTCAGAAATACAGTAGACCTGGACCTGCTCTGAAAATCTGTCAGCAAGCTCCCTGTGGAATTTGCTGGATACCCAATGCTTTTAAAAATCTGGTCCTTTTTCTAATGTTCCTGTAGGTACATCTACCCTATAGGAAGATGTGCCAAAGAACAGGCTAAAGGTCAGTGTCTTCCCTGATTCAGTTCCAGTTGTCCTTTCTTCTACACCTGGGCTTCCTGCTGCTCAGACTTAGGCATTGAATAATTCCAAAGGCAGCCTTTGCCCAGGCTGTCAACATTTCCCATCTGCCTTTGTGTCAGGTGACACTGGTTTTATCTAGGAAGGTACTGACAGCCAACTCATCTTCATGAAATCACCTACACCTTCTTGTTGACAGGACAAACATAAGTGCATATTGGCCCATTTTCATGAAGTGCAGCCATAAGATTAGTTTAGATTTGAGCATGGGCATTATAAACAATCTCAGTGGGAGCTGAAGGTAACCCCAGCAGCAACCACTGGTGATGTGCTAGGACACCTGACCCTGAGTGGTAATGAACCTGGTTACAGAAGCCATGACCTTTCATCTGCAATGGTGTTGCCTTATTGCTAAGACCATCATCTATATGTGTAGCAGGGGCACTGCAAAGATCTTTCAGATTATTTTTCTGCTGTCATGAATATAGTGTGAGTCACTAGTTTTCCTTATAAAGGTAAGCAGACCTTGCAAAGCCATTCACTGAAATAGAACATGCTGGGAGGCCCTGTGGTTCAAGGCAGTGGGCTGTCTGTGGCTGTTAGCATACCGAGAGAGGTATTCTAAATACTCCTCTTACCTGCTCTTCCCTACATAAAAGCCTCACCATAAGCTCCAGTTCCGAGTGCTTTATGCACTGCCTTTGGTAGGTGCAATCAAGGCTCAGGCTTGACTCTGCAGAGACAAGATAACTGGCTCTGTGCTTCTTTAATGCTAAACCTAGAATGTGATCTAGTTTTTCTCCATGCCTGGATTTCTTTGCTTGAAAAGGCAGAGTAAGAGGCAACACGTAAGTATAATGGACCCATCGGGGAATTTGGGTTCTATGGTTAGCATGACTCTGAAGCAAATGTGACAGGACGGGTTTGTCTGCTTTTTTACCATCAAAGAGCATTAAAATCTTAATGCAACAATGGAATGCACTCCTGAGCAGTCACCCACATCTGGGCTTTGAGGTTTACAGCACCTGTGGCTGTTCATCTCTCCCCTTTCACATAAATAGCAGCAGGTCTGAACTCCAACAGGTTATACTGGAAGAAACTCAATTTTTTAACATATATTTTACTTCTGGTGCAGTATCTAGCACTGGTGAAGTATCTAACTTTTTAGACTTGTCAGAGTTTTATTTTCTGAACAAATAAGTTCTATTTGTAACCAATCTTGGAGTAATATAGAACATCTGGAAACAAAGTGCCCAATTCTGCCCTCATTAAAAGCCCACACAACAGGAATTTACAGAGGGCTGACACTGACATGAAGAAAATGCAGTTACAGGTGCTCTGGAAATTAGCCAAAGCCTGGAGTCAATAAAGAATGATTGTTCAAATGTTATCTTTTCAAATTATCACCAGTCTTTGGATAAACTTCTAAACACAATTGCATGTGTCCAGCCACGGTTAAAAACCTGGTAAGAGGTCCACCTCTGTGTTTGAGTCATGTTGTACAAAATGGGAGTAATTTAATTCCTTTAGGATCAACTAGGTTTGAGTTTTCTGGTGAGAAAACAGGGGAGGTTTTGAACAATATCTGTGGGATAAAGGAGAAGGACGGACCTGAGAGTGGTCACCAGCATGGGGCTGGGATTAAATGATTTGCTCAAGAACTGAGAGGATATTAGTGTCAGCACAGGTTCTTAGCCCAGGATATCTGTCTCCATCCCCCATCTCTAAATTAAGGTCTAGTTGCTCTCTCTTACTAGATGTGATGCTGCAACAATGAATACGTTACAGAATTGATGGTGCTTATATCCTACAGTAGTGAAGAACATAAAGGTACCTGAGCAAGGTACTCTTATGGTCAGTGATTAAAGCTTTTTAAGAATGACACTGGCATTTTCTAAATTATAGAAAACTTATACACAACTTCCCTCCCCAAAATTTTTCTCTGAGATCCTAACGTGCCCCAGTGATGAGCACAACTGATGTATGAGCATAGATAGAATAATTATAGGCTGAAGAAGAGAAAATAGAGAAGAGATGGAACACCATCCTAGGCAGATGGGGAAACACTAATGTCTATGAACTTGTGAAAAGGAGTGGAAGTTATGTTGTTTGAGATCAAAGAAACAAATTAGAGTGGTATGAACCTTAAAGAGAGGCTGGAAAAATCAAGGAAGTTTTCTGGAAGCTAAGATTGAAAGTAGATGATCCTGAGTTTAAAGTACATATCTGAGAGTTAGAAGACCTAAGGTCTACTCCTGTTTGCGTTGCAACCCTCTCTGGTGCTTCTTGTCTTTAAACAAGCATGGAGACTGCCCGAAGTGGTAGCTCTTTAGGCTAGCCAGTATTTTTTAGTGCATGTGACTCCAGCAGAGACCTCTGAAAAACACTCACAAATTGGACTGGGGTAAAATTTCCTCCAGGGAATTCAGTATTCTTTCTTTCTTTCTTTTTTTTTTTTTTTTTTTTTTTTTCAGGGATGGCAATGACATTTCAGCCTCACACAATGTATTTGTTACTGTCATGCGCAGAAATGACTTTGACTTGTGGCTCAAAATGGTCTTTTTGGCTTGGCTTTCAATTGCATAGGAAAGGATATGGAAACTTCAGGCAAGACAGTAAGTTCAGTAAGTTTTCTTTTTGGAGGCAGGAGGTTATTTCAGATGGCTTAAGTTCCATGTAAGCCTTTTTGTGTAATCACTGGAGAGAGACAGACCCATTGTAGGCATAAGGCTTATGATTTTTAGGGTCTTACTAAGCCTGTGAACAGGGAAGAGTCTGTCACTAAGATGTGCAAGCAGCTTTTTATTGTGCTGTTTTTCTCTTGCTTCTATGCGCCCAACACTCCCCCCCCCGCCCCCCCTTTTTTTTTTCAGGTGGATTGTTTTCCCTTGTAATAGGTGGAGTGAATTGGTGATATTGGTCAGGTGGTATCTGTTCAGTGATATTCCTTCAGCTGTTTTCTCTTTTGCAATAAAGCTGGGTGGGGTGTTGCTAGGGTTGAAGTAAGCAATCACCATATTGACATTTGTTTGTGAAGCAGCAGTTGTATTCCTATTAATTTGCATATCCTCAACATAATGGGGCATAACACAGGCAGAATGACAAAATTACTGTATCTGTTACTGCTCTTACTATTAATTTCTCAGGTGTAATGTCCTCATACCAAGCTCTCCTTGACTTGATAAAGGACCTCCTGTTGGTGGAACCTCACTGGCAGAAACTAGGGGAGTAATGAACAATTATTTCAGATGTACTTTCAAGCACATTAAAATCAGGTTCCCAGGGATTTCAAAAGAAGGATTTATTCTGAAATAGGCTGCTAGTTTTCTCTGTTTAAAATGAAAGAATTAGAACTAGGGAGGAGATCAGCACTTGCTGGATGTTTATTTGTGTCCCTTGCAAAGGTCATGGTTACCTTTTCTAGGCACTGTGACAAAAACAAGAAAGGGAAAGCATAGACTGAATACTAAAATGTCTCCTTTTTCACCATTTTTTTTAACTTGGTAGGAGTCATTCAAAAATTCAAAAATTTCAGGAGATTTCAGATCAACAGCTGCAGTTCCAGATCATCTAGTAGTTGTGTTTGTGCAGTAAACACAAATGGCTTGTACTGTAATTGGGAAGTTGCACACTCCTGAGAAGACTGAACACTCCTTATTCCTAGTAGTGCTGGAATTACACTTACAAAAACCTGTGAACTTAGGAGTTGGGCCCAGAGATCTTCTCATATGTAATCAAGTCCTGCCCCAGACATCTGTGAGAGGCTGGCATAGTGCATCACAACATCTATTTTGTCAAAGGATCATAGAAAAATTTAGGTTAGAAGCAACTTCTAGCAGTCATCTGGTCCAGCACCCCTGGGTTTTCTTGGGAAAAGATTCCAGGGTAAGTTTTGTCTATGTTCCTCATTTCTGATTTTCTGCATATTCTGGTCCTCTGGTCCTACCCATCTTCTCAGCTCTTAACGGCTAGATTTAGGCTTCAGGACAACTGTGATCTTGGTACCTAGACTGCCTCGATCAGCAGATGAGCTGGATGATAATTTCTGGCCTGGGTGTTTACCTTATGGTAACCACAAGTACGTGTGATGCCTTTTCTTGCTCTCATATGGATCATGGCTTGGCTCAGATAGACACGATATGGGATGTGGGGAGCGTTCTTAAAACCCATAATAAGATATAACTCAGCCCTGACCTGCAGTACTTCCTTCTTTCTTGCTGCTGAACTGTTCTGAGAAAGCAGCTGGATTTATATCTGATCCTGGATTTTTCAACAAGTTCCCTAGTTCATTTCAGTTCCCTGACCTTGGCTAACACAAAGCCAAATTAGATATGGCTGACTATTTACACAACTTGTTTAATGCCAGTGTTATATGGCATGAAGTTGAATGATTTTGATGAAGTACAGCAATTATCCCAAGATGTATAGCATAGGGTATTTCACTTCTGAAATAAATAAACCTTATCTACAAAAATCAGCAGTTCTGCTGGGAAAGCAAAGGGTATTAAGCTTAGGTGTCTCTTTGGTGTTAGTAAGAAACCAACTGTGAAAAAGCTTCCTTTTCACTCTTTTTTTAAAACATCCTTGATCAATTGCAAAAGTGGCATAAACCAGCATTTTGGAATATCTCTTCAGCTTTCCTGTTTTCCCAGCTCCAGTGACAGTTAAGTAAATCTTCATGTGTATGTACTATTTTTATTAATTTACATTTTACATTGCCTTAAGTATATTAATCCAACCTTGCTTTCTAGCAGAGGAGAGAAGAGTCACTATATTCTCTTGCTACAGCTACAGTCTGTCTCTGGTTAGGTGATGAAGTGAAGCCAAAGGCAAGACCTGGCTGTTCTGCCTGCATTACTTTCAAAGTGAAAAACTGACTGTACTCTCAGGTGGAGCAATTTGGGATGAGACAGTACTGGCAGTGCAGTAATGTGATCCTAGGAGCCCACCATGTCCTGCATACAGATTTGTCAGACCTCGTGCTTGGAGCGGCATGCTTAGCCGAGACACGCAGTGAAAACAGGACTTCAACATATTGATCACGAAACAGACTTAATATAAAAAGGTCCTGTCTCTGCCAGGCTTCTATGTTCACAGAGAAGAGTCTCATGTTGTTAAAATGCAGTTCTATGGTCCATGTTATGAACAGCACTGACTTCATTTTCAGGGGTGTTATCTGTCTCACTTTGGATCCAGTGGCACAAAGTAACAGCAATGAGCCCTCTGGAAAGGACTTTCAGCTCACAATAGCTCACTCCCACAGAGCTCGCGCCAGCATTTCCCCTCCTTCGTAATGTGGCACCTGGGGTCCTTTATCACACAGGCCACATGATGCTTGCATGGGCATTAGCTATGTCGTTGTCCACCCCTACAAACTACCAAGCTCTTGCCTGTTTCAGGACCTTGTTTAAAACATGGCCTGGGTCTGCTGTTGTTCAGGTCTGATCTGTACTGGCAGCTTTAAGAAACCTCTAAATGCTGCAGTCCTCCAAGAGTACCGGTGGTGAAACAGCCAAGCAATGCTAGCTGTGGCCTTCAGCAGATGCCCTTGAGAGGTCCCATCCAACCTCAATTATCTTATGGTTCTGTGAAAATTCAGCAACACGCTATCTCTCTCCCCCCCCCCCAGATTTCTCTGTAAAGCTGCAAGTACTGGCACAAAAGCAACGGTTGTATACTCAGCCCCAAAGCTTGAGGCTCCCATGGCTGTAAAAAGTGCTGTGGGCTGGCCCTGCTCCATGGTCAGGAAATATGCTCTGTATAAAGAGTGACGTTACCCTGTGTCTGAGGTGAACAAGAAAGTGTAAATCTTGTGCAAAGCATGGCTGAGAGGCAGCATTAGTGGGACTAGGCTTGAGCCTGCCTGATGACTAGTGTTACACTAGTGAGTGTGGTGGACACTTTGCTGTAGTTTCCTTCCTGATTTAGGTCTTGTTTGCTTTCCAGTCCAGGTCAGTATCCAGTTTGGACACAAAAAGGGCTGAAACTATGAGAATAAGCAATGGTTACTGGGACTGCTAGGTTTTTGGAAAAAGTCTCGCTCCCTTAGTACTGGATGGTTCATCCAGTGTCCTGGGGAATGGCATCTTGCTCCATGAAAGGATCTTTCTGTGTTACAAAAAATAAAGTGTGGCATTAAACTTTGTTGAAAGCAGTTGAGTGAGAGATGTGAGTGGAAATTTGCTGTAAAAACTACAGGTCATTTTTCAGTTAAGTGGATGTGTTTGTGTACATAAAACATCTGCTTTTCATGGAAGATTTAGATTACAAAAGAAGAGATACTAAATCCATAAAATGTTGGCCATTGGTCTTTGTTTAAGGAAAAAAGAGATGATTTCCGTGGGGGAAAACGTTCATTCAAGGCCAAAGTAATTAAACTGAGGAAACTGAAGTCAAAAAGGCTAATGCACTTGCTGGTTTGCTAAGATTGGAGTCATGCTAGTTTTCTACTAGCTGGTTTTATTTAGTTCATGAAAGGGCCTAGTGTCCGTTATGATAAGGAGAAATGATTAAACACAAATGCTTTCTCCTTTCTTGTTCCAGCAATTGAGTTCTAACACTCCTTAGCTACCATTACCCTTACAGACCATTTCTCCTGCTTGAGGATGAGTGGTCGGATTTATCAGAAAATGGTACTGATATGAGATCTGGCTGTAATTCCAGACAACAGTCAGCTCTTGATATAAATTAAACTCCAACAACTTCATTAAGCTGCAGAAGTTTTAGGCTAGATTCTTGAGTTCAAATGCCCATCATTCCTTATGACAGGCAATTATTTTTTAATTTTTTTTAATAACAAGAGTATTGTTTTTTAAAGGGAAAGACACCAGGATGTTGTGTTGTTTACAGTAAGCACTTCTCACTGTTACGGGTGAGAGCCACCTGCAATAACTGTTCACGTTGCATATCTGTCTCTCCAATGACACTGGGGTTTCACAAAGTACAAAAGCCCACCAAAGGCTGGCATCAGAGCCCAGCCTACTGTGAAATTGAAAGTAAATTATTTTTTAAAGATAATTTCTGTATATATAATGAATGATTTGTAGCTGATTAGGGAAATCCAAGATTCCTACAAAAGCTAAAGAATAAAAATTCCACATAATCAAACATGATAACTTTACGTGTTAAAAAGAAAGAAACATTTTCATTAAGTGTTATAACTGGTACTTACCAAAGGCCAGTGGTGACCCTGCTTTTAGAGCTGGAGGTCTTTCAGTGTAGTTACTTCTCTTTCTGGTTTCACTGCTTAGGGCTGCACTGGCAGAAGGTTTCTTTAAGATCTCCTCAATGGAAAAGGACAGGCTGGGTTTCCTCTGGCCAGCACAGTCCTGGGGGTCCATCATCTTCCTGCCAAAGTGGCCACTGGACAGAGAGTCCTCTCCTGCTCTCCTGGCTCTCGGTGCACCCCGAGAAACATGCAGCTGGGAAGGTGCAAGTCTCTCTTCACCCGTGTCAGGCTGACCTGCAGGAGCACCGGGAGGAGAAACAAAGGCGACCCACGAGTGAGCACACGCGCCTGCTCCTCTCTGCTGGTCAGGTTGGGACCAAGACCTGCGCTCCTGTGTCTAGGGGAGAAAGCATTAGAAGCGAGGGTGAAAAGTCTTACCAACCCCACCCACTGCCGAACATCCCCCAGCCCGCACAGATTTACAGAGCTCTGAACAGCCTCATGGCCATCCCAGGAAGAGGTGTGCTCCTCACAGACCTGAGCGAAAAATGCCCTGGGAAGGGCTACTCCTTGTTGGTAAATCCTGTTTGTGGGGCAGTTGTCCTTTTCTGCTTTTAGGCTGAAACCTGTGACAAGTCCACTGGATATGTAATATTATGGAGCTTAGAAAATAATCAGCAGGATGAATACTTGTCCTTCGTGCCATTTACTAGCAATAGAGACAGATGGAAACCTCCCTCACCAGCAGTTCCCAGGTTATCCTTCAGCCATACACCCACAGCCATCAGCTTTGGTTCAGATTCTCTTTTCTTATACCTTGGAAACCCTTTGAACTTTCCAAACAGGTGCTTTTCAACATCATCCCATCTTATCAGTCACAAGAAAAAAAGAGATGCCCCTTGCAAGAGGCTTAGGAATTAGTGCCCTCTACCCCCCACCTGCACTCCTAAAGATAAAAGTTTATTTTCTTTCTCTCCTGAGCTATGAGGCAAACTAGCTTGCTAATCACCACCAGCCGCCTGCGTCTCCCAGGCAGGCGTCCACCGCAGGGGGAGAAGATTTCCCCGATAATGCGGATGAATGCTAGTGATTCCTCTCCTGAGCCACTTTTATCTTCTTGTTAATTTTCATTTTGGCAAGAATGTGTGGTTAGATACACTCCCATTCCTTCCTTCTCCCTGTCCCCACTGGCATTTCTTGCCACCTTCTGGTATTGCCCCTCACCTTTTAAATTGCTATGGTTGTGTCTCCCTCTCCGGCTGGTTCTCCTCTGCATCTTCCTTATCAGGCTCTTATAATTGTATTGGCAGGCCCTGCCTTATTGTCCAATGAACTGACAATTCTTGAGCTGATATCCCGTCATATGACTTCTTGATGGAGCTGAGACCAAAATTACTGTGTAACCAGGAGGCAATAAACCACACCTGATAAGATGAAAGGCTCTGGGCTCTTTCCAGATCCAAGATACTGGAAAAGCAGTGGGGGCAGTGGGGAAAAGAACAATGAAAGAGGTACAAAATGGTGCAGCTAGTCATGATGAAGAATATTTAATGATCTGATTTTATTAATCAAGCTTGTTCCCAGGCGACAAGGTAGACAAGCCTTTCACACTGATGAAAGCTGCAGGGCAGAGAGCGGGAAGTGCTTTTCTTTGTTCCCTTTGCATCCCTCTGCCCAGTGGCTCAGTGAAAAGATATATGTAAAGGAGGATCTCATGCCTTCCTCGTTGTGTGTTTAGCCAAACCAGGACATTGTGTAATGAGGTGGCAGCTGTTGCAGGGGTGCAAAAGGTCTTGTGGCCCTTTCCATAAGGAGAGGACATCCTGCCAGTTCAATTGAAGCCACTCTGGTCAAGCCATCCTCTCCTGCTTTGAGGCCAGTCCTTGTAATTCTGACTGGGCACACAAAGAGGGATGTCTTCCCCTTCTCTGCTTAAGCAGAACGAGGGAGTGGCTAATTAATGGGCTGAGAAGAGGTGAGCGTGTCATCTCTACACAGAGGGAAGGGAAAGAAAGATGCTCTGAATCTCCATCCTGAATGAAAACTGCCTATTTAATAGCAAGGGCTCCCTTTTTCTTTGTGATTCTTGATTCAGAAAACATGAAAAAACACAAGCTGAAACACTATGCAGTAAAAAAGGGGCAACTTCTTGCTGTTACTGGCTTCCTATAGAGTAATGGTTTCAAATCTTACTCACTTCCCAAATGTCATGAGCTGAATGTCCTTGTCCCAGCCTCCAGTGTATTAATTTAGTATATATGATGACGTCTGGACTCTCTGATGTTTACTGTACTACTTTTTATCTGGAAGCTTTCAGACACAGGGCAACTAGCTCTTGGGAGTAGGAGCCTCTGCTTTTTAAGCCTCCCCTGCTGTCCATTTATCCAAAGGCTCCATGTAGGTGCAGGAGTAAAGCCCTGGATTTGTCTGCTTCAGCTGCCAAGTGAAGCCCAAGAAAGGACACATTTTCCTTTGCTGTGGAAAGCTTTGGCTTTGGTTTGTTATTAAAGCCTCTTTGTGTTCAAGGGGCTCATTTCTTGCTGGAGGGGGAGGAGGAGGAGTATTTCCTGGGAAAGTCTGATAGGTCCAAACACTCCTTATGGACTCATATGTTTGGAGGTCACTGGCTGGGTAAATTAGCCTAGAGACTTCAGGGCAAAATATACACACTATCCCTCCTCTTGGCTCCAGCTCCATTTTTGCTGGGTTAAATACACACTGTTTTGAAAGGAAGAAAAGTAGCCTTCTGGCAGTTACATCCCCATGAATGCTCACACCAGCTCCTAAAGAAATCCATGTGCCTCCACATTAAAAATATTCTGAAGAAAAGAGAGCTGAGACAGGCACACTCCAGCGGTGAAATGCCTTTATTCAGTGATCACATTGACAACATGTACCAAGTGAAACCAGAGTACCTCCATATTCAGAGAGTACACACTGCCTGTCTCCACCATCACCAGCTTGCTCTGGGTAGGCACCTGCTGGGACAACACTGTGGTCCCACGTCACAAAATCAAACTGTGCGTGTTTGTATAACTATTCTGTCTTAGTTTGCGACTTTAAACCTCCCTGCTGCTCACAGGGACAAGATGATTTCCTGTGTGTGTTTAAATGAGATGCGCAGATGCAAATTTACAACTTGAAAGCTTCCTTGTGAAGGCTTTATTTTTGTTCTGTCTTATTGTATTGTTCTTTGTATTAGAACTGAAGGCAATGCCAACTGAGAAATGTATTTTTGTTCTTCTATATAGAAAAACAACAAGCACTAAAGTAGGAAATAGGATGAATAAATGACAACTCTTGAAAGAGGATTAGAAAGCAGCAGTGAAATGATGCATAAATCCCACGTTTTGCCTACAAAAGTTTCTTCAGAAAAAAATGCAGATTTTATAATAAAAAGTTTAAATAAAATCAAAATACTTGAAGATTTTAATATTTTTTTTAACACAAAAATGAAAAAAATAGTGATAAATACCATTTTGGAATTTATCTTTGGAATGACTGCTAGTTTGGGATTTCTTTTCTTTGTATAATGTTAAAATAAAGATGAGTGGCAAAAAATAGAATTTTGAAATGCAAATGAACGTTTGGCAAATTAAAATAGTTTAGTTGACCCCCTTTTTGAAATGACTGAGTTGCTGAAATGTAACAAATTATTTATGTTCAAAACAAGAAATGATTTACTTTTAAATTACCAAAGAATGAAGAAGCTATTTTTCTGCCAAGTTCTAATATGATGGTTTATTGTGGGATACTTTGGGGATATTTTTATATTTCTGCTTGACCTGGAAATGCAGATGACTCTCATTTGTTACAATTATTGTGCTACCTGTCTAATTTAGTCTATAAATTCCTTGAGGCAGGAAACACATCTTCCCCTGGGGCTGCTGAGCTCTGAAGGCAACTCCTTACACCAGAAGGCATTTGTCTGGAGCAAAATCATGCCGCATTGATTTTCTCAACTTTTCCTACTTCTACCAGGCAAATCTAGAGGTCCCCAAAGCCTATGAGGTTTTTAAAACACTGCGTGCTTTCAGAAAGTGAAAAATCCTGGATGTGCGGACTTGAAATCAACTTGGGATTGATACTTGGGAGTTTTTTGTCCTGTGTTGCTTGTCTCGAAGAGGAAGAAGAACTGTATCTATGCTATCAGTCAGGAATAACAGGATGATATTTCACCCAATGCCTTTGAAGCCTCTCCTTTAAGTTCCTGCTTTTGTATGTGACTCAGAGCCAGAGCTGCCTGGTATTTATGCATGGCGTGGATGCTGCAGCTGACACCTCATCTCCGAGGGCTTGTGCTCTGTCAGCTGTTCAGAGCAAGACTATGAGCTCAGGCAGTCAGGGGCACTGGTGCATAGGTGCACTGCCAGTTGCCAGCGATAGTGCAGCTGCAAATTGCCCACATCACCTCTGGAGCTTCATGTCCTTGTAGGTTGTCTTCCATCCTTTACGCCTTACTGGGCTCTGACAGTCTCCCCAGTGACAGCTGCTCTGATCTTCTCAAAGTTCAACAGCTGGCAATGATCTAGCAGAAAGCCCATGTAGCCTGCCTTCTGGAGTCCTTTTAACCTCAGATTTATTAGCCCTGTTGTCTCTGTAGATTTCTCAACAAGCTCATAAATTAGAAATATTAATAAAAGGGACACTGTGGGCTTAAACTGATAGCATTTATTATGGTTTTTTTATGGCACAATTATTATCAATTGACATTTAAAATGGCATCATAATCCATCAAGGTGAAATGGACTCACAAAGAGATTTCTCCCAGGCCAAAAATAATAACAACAGCAGCAGCAGGACTGCAAGAGAGGAAGCACACAAACAGTTTGAGTCCAGGTCACTGATTACATAGTTTAGAGGTGGCTTTTAGCAACATTACCCTCTGTTTAAACCATTCTTGCATTTCATAACACTTTTTACCCCTGCGAGGCCCCTCAAGTTTTTCTATCAAAAATCTTTAGTTAATCTATGATAGGGAGCCTGGCTCTTTGCTTTGAATGGAGCAGGAGCTGTTAAATGTGGGAAGGGCTGAGAAGATCAAAGGTTGTCATTTTCATAGCAATTCAGGCCTCTGAGCAGCAATTGCTATGGAGAACTGGCCGGCATGGCTATAAACTGGCTTTGATCTGTCTGCTGTTTGGCTGAAGGAAAGTTAAAAATAAAGAAGGAATGTGCTGAATTTAGCCTATCCTAGCAAACATGGGAAGAACAATTCTCTCCCCACCTACTGAAGAAGA
The DNA here is from genome assembly GCA_028020825.1 of Podargus strigoides. NCBI lineage: Eukaryota > Metazoa > Chordata > Aves > Caprimulgiformes > Podargidae > Podargus > Podargus strigoides. The sequence continues at coordinate 113,553,217 of CM051663.1, read as the reverse complement.
CTACAGATGCTACATGTACAGAAATAAAAACAATTCTTCAGGAAAAAAACCCCAACAAAATGCTCCAGGAATCAATAACAGAGTAAAACAGAAAGTCTGTGACCTCTAGCTCATTATTTCAAATTGGTTGTAGTTTAGTAGTGAATAAATGTCCATAGTGATGCATGAAAATGAACTGCCAGTGTCCCAGAACGGTTCTTCATCATCCAGATGTGGAGAAAGAGCTGAATCCTCCTATGAATCACTAGTGTGATGCTGGACAGATGTTGTTTTGTAGTAGTATCTGCAATTAGAGAGTTAGGCCTTCACTGCATTTTCTATTATGGAGATGCCCAGAAGAATATGGCAAGATATCTTGTTTGCCAGTGGGGAGGAGACTGGCTATATGATGGGATGGAGCTGCCTACGATTGTCTCATTTCTGAGAAGACTGCTCTAGAGTTATTCACATCCTGGGTACAGTTTTATGGTAAGTAGCTTTCTTGTGCTAGGCCTATTTTGAGATTTCAAGAGATACTCCTACACCAAATCAGGAAGAAAAGCCAAACTCTCAAGAATTCAAAAAAAAGGGCTTTTTTTTCAGTTCATCATTCTCATCTCAATAAAAACATTTCATTTTGATTGTAATAAAATGCTTTGTCTTGCTGTTGAATTGTTGATTATTTTTTCACTGTAATTAATTTATTTTTAAATAAAGAAGTAATCTCAAACATGGAAAATCAACCTTTGAAAAATTGTTGGAAAAACAGGTTTCAAGAATTTAAAGAATTTTCATAATCTTGTTGTTTTTTTTAAATGAATAGTGAATTCAAACACCAGGCTGGTGGTGTAGTGCTCTGTGTGCGCAGAGCAAATGCATGTGTTTGCCATTGACCCAGTTTCCTGGTCTCCTAGATGCAACTGGAAAATCAGAAAATTGGAAAATTGCCAAAAAACATTCAGGAGAACTTATATCATGCATGCTTTTTCTGAGGCTGCTGTCTGTTCTGATTAACAGGATGCATAGTTAAATACCTAGTCATGTTATTTTTTTTTTTCCTTTATTTCCACAGCTATTTTTCGCAAATCCAGCAGTCTGTGAGGTATGCTGGAAAGCAGTTATTGCATAGATAATTCATGTGGGCTGGTCACTAAAGCCCTTTTTTTCAGATGGCCTATTCTAGAAAGCACAAGAGAAGCTGAGAGTTGTCCTGTCTTCTTTAAACTTCAGATTTCCCAGCACATAGACATGCAGTTTTAAAGAAATGAATAATGGGGAATGTAACAATCATTCATGCTTTTTTTGAGGGGTCAAATACACCAAAATCTACAAAGCGTAGGGAGTGAGCTGATCCTGATCCAGGCCCTGCTGGACCAAACAGCCTCTTGCCTGCTGAGACCTCAAGTATTATTTCAGGATAAGCTGGGAGCTGGGATGATCTGTATTATCAAATTTTTCTGCAGGTCCTGAACAGGAACGGCAGGAGGGCATGAAGATGTGTCCTCAGAGGCATACAAAGGGAGTCCCGAGAGGAAAATAAGCTCTTTACTGACAGAGGACTGAGAGAAGTAGACAAAAAAGTCTTGATAGCAGGAGAAGATACTGGGCAGGAGCAAGACACATCAGCAGAGCAGACTGGGAGATATTATCCTTGCACTCTGTCCTGTCAATGCACGATCTTCATCAGTGCTGAAATTCAGGTAAAACTCCATGAAGAGAGAGTAAAAGAGACTGCACTGTAGTGATTCATTAGTTCTGCTTACAAAACCCAGGGAAAATGTCACTTCCAAATTTAGACAATACATCAAAATTTCAACCTCTGCCAGGGACAGTTGTGTCAGGCTGGCCAGATGGTTGAATGGCAAAATGAGCAAAGAGTCCACTGAGGCCCTGCAAAATCTTGGGAGGGCACAAGATTTCTGCGTACAGACGAGAGAAGGAAAAATATCACCGGCAGACACACAAAGCAGACGTTCATCCACTTACTGAGGAGGTATGAGCCCCTCTCACCTGGCAGTGCCCTCCCCTCCTGAGCCAGCCCCCTCCCAGGCTCCTTTCCTCCACTACAATAGCATTGCAACTTTTTCCATCTTCTCGCTGGGGATCTTGAGAAAATGATGAAGTGCACAGTATTTCTAGGCTTTCAGCATTTTGTTTTGTTTAATGGGCTCCAGTGGGACCTGCTATTAATCCACTCTAGAGAGAAGAGCTTTTTTTTGTTGTTGTTGCTGCTGTTGTTGTTTGTCCCCTTCTGCCTGAGGCAGGTCATGAATTATGTGCTTGATGTTCTTCCTCACTCCTGGACTTCCCTGTGATGTCCCATGGGGGCCCATTAAGAGCTTCCTTGCTGCATTCCTCCAGAGAAAGGCCAAGTGCTGAAGTGGCTAAGATAGGGAAGAGTAAGGCTCTTGTGGCTCAAGGAATTATGGGAACTTTGGAGGAGAGCTGCAAGTCACTATTAGGTTTTGGATAAGGGCAGGATGTCTCCAAAGCTTCATGGGCAAATGGGGGTCTGCTGGGGTATTGAGTTACATACTGGAACAAATTGTCCGATTGCTGGGCAAAAGTATGGTTTGGGTGTTTTTCCTTCTGAAATTGCTCTCTGAGTCATGGTATTTCCACTCATGTAGTGGCACAAGAATTCGAACTTCGAGGGAAATGGACACTTCTGACCTGCATCTGACTGCAGGTCCTACTACATACACCTGAGCCGAAGTTTAGCTCCAGCTACTGAAGCTGCCTATGCCTTTGGGGCAGAAAAGCCCTAGTGTGATTCCCCTGGGTGACCCCTTAACATAGCTGCTTTCATGCATTTCAGATACATTTCCTGCAAGAAGCCATCCCATGGTTTTTATAACCACGGACATTTTAAACATATTTCTGTATTTTCAATGTGATGCTGCCACAGGCTATGAAAACTGTCTGGGCTATATAGTTGTGGGTTTTTTTTTCCTTTTTACCCTTGCAGTTTGTAGTAGGAGCACAATCTTTCTATAGTTGTGTGCCAGCCTGGCCCCTCTTCAAGGGCACTGTCTACATTTTGTCCTTAAAATCACATACTGGAAAGTCCGTCTAAAGAACATTATTAGCTGAGGCTGCTGAGCCAAGTACTGGAAAGCTAAGGCAATGCGAGACTAGAGACTGCTTCTGCTCATATATTAAGAGACAAATGCATCAGGATGTACCAAAAGCTTTTATAGACGATCGCACTCCTGCAGAAGGTGGGAGGAACTGTCTCACTGGCAGGACTGATGAATTACCTGAAAAGTGACTCATTTTCATGAACTGTCCCTCAGCCATGGCTCCCAGCCCCCTTTCCTCTGCTGATTTAGGTCTATTGTCTGTGGCAACCACAATGTCCAGTATGTACTAAAACCACGTTGACTGTGGCACACACCGTGGCACTTTGCTGCAGACAGGAGAAGAGGAGGAAGAGGAGGGAAATGAGGATTGCATGGTTCAGACAACCTCTGAGAGGGATGAAAGGACATTTTTCAGCCCAGAAGGCAAGAAAGAGGTCTTGAAGCTAATATTTCTATTCAGAAGCTGCTAGGTAGATCACTTCTCTGTGGTTTGTTCGTTGCTCATTCAGCCTCCTTTGGTGATGGGCTGTCAGTCTCTGCTGGCGAGGCACTGAAAAAGGGCTACAAAGTAGTGCTCTTTTCTGATCTAGTAAATGTTTCAACAGCCCACCCTGAAGAGAAAACGAAAAGTTACCCCCCCACCTCAACAGACTGCAGAGCAGCTGAGCTGTGCATGCTCAAAGCAAGGCACTGAGAAGCACCCTTGCATAGCCAAAGAGAAATCTGGTCAAGAATGGGTGAGGGCTGTCAGGAACAGCTGGTGCAGGGTCTCTGCCTCTCCCCCCACCCCTACCTACACTAATGGTAATGTAATGACAGTGAGTTTCCTTTCTGACTGCATACTGAAGCTTATTTGCAATTTAGGTTGCCAAAAATAAAACTAATTGGCTGAAATGTTCTATTTAGTTCTATTATTATGGGAGTAAGTTTTGAAAAATGAAAACATTTTCAGATTGTCAGTGCTCTTTTTATGAAATTCATGAAAACAGCATTTTTAAAAATTAAAAATCTTTTCTATCTTCTTTATTTATTTAGGAAAAAAAATTAAAAGTCCCAGTAATTTTCCTTTAGCTTTAGATACAGCCCTTCCCTCTGCTGGATGCTGACAGCAGATTCAAGCAGATGTTGCTCTATTCATGACATACAGGTTGCCATTTCCAGATTTCCTTGATGACCAGGAGGGCTAAAAGCATTTCACAATAATGAAAACAGAGATGTCGTTGTCATCAAAGAAGAGCTGGGGCCCCAGGCACATGCCTGTGCGTGAATCTGTCCTGGGCATCACGTAGATTTGTTCCCCTGGCTCTGCAAAGGCAAGTACAGCCTTGTATATGCTTTATCCACAGGAACTTCCCTGCAGACACCACATACTAATTGCCATCCCTATACTGTTGACATGGCTAGGTGTATACACAAAACAGACATGGGCATTTTTGATGTAGTTTTTTTTTGGTAAATACGTTACTAAATTTCGTTCGCGTGCTAGTACACTAAAGGTAGAGGTGAGATGAGGTTAAGAATCTGTTTATAATTACCCATCACTTCCTATTTTTTCTTTGAGGAACTATGCTGAATATGGAGTGGAAATTCACATTATTTTTACATCTCCAAATCTGCCACCTTTAAAACAGTGCTCAGTTAACAATATATATAATCTGTCACTTGACTAACAATAGTGACACAGGAAGTGACTCTAGATCCCATTTCATGTTCTGGCTTTGGTTATTTAGAAATTGTACTAAATAAACAAAACTCTACCAGGAATTTGAATGCTGCATTCAAGCATCCTCCTGCTTATACCTGAAGATCTATAGTTTCACTTAAACATTTAAAAAAAGTTGAAACATTATATGTTCAGGGCCCAACTTTGCTCCCATAAAAGTCACATAAAAAGCTCCTTTGATTGAAATGGTGGCTGGATCAAGCTTGCAGCCTGTCTGTGCTTTTTCATTAAAACCCAAGTGTTAGAACTACCAAATACATTTGAAATAATAATTTTCTGAGACTATATTTTGAATTCAAGAGTTCTGAAGATGCACACTTTGGACTTGAGAAATATCACATTCCAATAAAAATCCACCTCAGGCATAACAAGCTAAATGGCTAAATATTCAGCTGGCTCCACCTTAATACATCACAGCTACATAGCAGTAAGAAAATTACATACACACACATAAACACAGAGTCATACATAGCCAAGGACTGTTTTCTCTTGATAGTGCAAGGTAATAGCAATACAGATAGCGTAACACAAATCACAAAATACCATAAGGCAGCTGGCACTTGAAATGGGGTAGAGAGCATACAGGGAGGACGCGATAAAGAAGAGGACATGGTGAGAGACCATGTCAGTGCAGACATGCTCAAGCCAATGTGCAGGAGAGACAGTCCCACTTGGGACTATGCAGCACCATGCAGATGACCTACTTGGATGTGGAAATAGTGTAGCTGTTCATGTGGAACATCCACAGGTGACTCTACACAGTTAATATCCAGCCTGGATAATGGGCATACAGAGAATCAAGGAGAACTGCAGCATAATCTCTTTATTTACTGCTTCACCCTCAAAAATGACTGTCTCTGCCTTTCACAAAAATCTTTCCATTAAGAACTTTTCACCATGTGTAACTGAACTAATTAAATGCAGGATAATTCAGTCCAAAGAGAGTTCAAGGGTCCTTACTCTGTGGACCCTGCCAGACTCCACTTTTTTATGACAAAGATTAACCTAGCTTGCATATCTCTTTTATTTGCAGTTGGAGCAGGGAGAAAGATGAGCAAACAACACCTTAAATCTCATGTCCAAGCTGGTTGCTTAACCTGACTCGTGTCGTGCCTGCCCAGTTTGCAGTTGCTATTTAGTGCTAATGGTCAGCTTCTCCTCCTCCTTTTGTCTCCACAGCGAAATCTTCCTGGTGACCTTTTAGAAGACCAAATACACAGAGAGAGTTTTAAAGACGCACAGAGAGAGAGCAAGCTTGCACAGGATTGTGTCTGTGATGAGGAATCTGTGATGAGTGCAGTTTGAGAATATTTTTATTTCCCAAGAGACAAAATGTCAAGAAGCATTTGCTTAGGGACCCTCTGCATGGCAAAACATGACCAATGAACCGTCTGTGTACTTTTTGTGTCCATGCAGTCAAGATTCCACCTGGGATGCTGGCTGAGTATCCCTGGGCCACAGCTCAAGTACTGAACTTCAGGTGCACTAGAGGCCTTTACATGTGGAGGAAATAAGGTTAATACACTTCCTACATGGCTCCTGTAGACTTGGTTCACAGATGAGAAGAGTACTAGGGTTTGGCTTACACTAATACAGTGCAGTGGGAGCATTTGAAGGAACACAGACAAAAGGAATAAAACCATTTGCAATTTGTGCAATATACCTGATTCGTGTGTTGGCTAGTCTGGAATACTGATCAGATGAGGTTTTGCTTTTTTGTATACAATTACATATGTTACAAAGCTTTCTGATAAAGGATGATTTAATGCCTCATTTGGCACCTGAAGTTTTGCCCAGGCCATAGAACACCTGTACTAGGTGAGATGACAAGAGAATGACTCTGTGTCTCCACAGGTCCTCCTGCACATCATTGCTGCATTCAACCTTGCAGTGAGTCCTCTCCATGCAAAGCCCAAACATGCAGCCTTCAGATCAATAGCCTGCAGTCACAAATAAAGGTTGGAATCTGTGGGCTTGAAAACATGCTCCAAATTGATGCTGTTTTCTACTAATGTGGGGGCTGAAGTCTTATTATCTACTGACCTTGCAGTCTGTGTTGGTTTAATTCTCCTAAATCTAGCTTCCACCTGGACTTCTCAAGGCACTAGACTGAGTTTACAGATCACCTCTCCTTTAGCACCCAAGAACCTCCTATTCTAGGGGGTGATCTTGATGAAGGAGTTATCTTTTACAGCATTGGCTTTTGCATCAACATAGAGTGCTGCCCAGAGCAAGGGAGATGAACCCTCTATTCTCAGTGCCCTCTCTCTGGGCAAGTGAGGAATTAACTAGAAAGCTATTCCTTTCTCAGCTTCTCTCAGTCCGCACTGTACAGCACAGACGGCTTGCCTGCCAGCAGTTAGCAGCACACTAACAAAAGCACTGAGCTCTGAGTTACAGCAGAGAAGTTCCCAGATGAAAAGTACTACCCTGGCAGGCTCTTGGGCTCCCGGTTCATTAGCTATTCCTCTTCAAGAGCTTCAGTTTAATTTTCTTCTCCCACCTCACTTTAGGTAAGATGTGAATAGAACAGCAAACAGGATTTTTATTTTTTTTTTCCCTGTAAAGGCATTCATCTCCCACTGTTGCTGGGACCCACGTAAATTCTGAAGCGCTGTGACAGTGCCATGGCTTGGGAAGGACTACGGCAGTGAGCACAGCAGGGGTCAGGGACTGCAGCAGTAACACACACCTCTCCAAAAGCATCAAACTTCGAGCTCTGGAGTGCTTCCTGCTCTGCCAGTGCAATTTTGGAGGTTCATCATGCAGCCACCTCTCAGCCTCAGGCCTGGCAGCTTCCCTACCGCCTTCCTGCCGGGTGCTGTGTTTCCTGCTCGCTCCCCGGTGTGTAACGCCGAGACGCCGCGGCGGTGCCCGTGCCGCCGGGCCGAGGATGCGGCCGTGCGCCGCCAGAGGGAGCCGTGCGCTCGGCTGGGCCCCGCTCCGCCGGTGAGCCCTGCGCTCCGGGGCATGGCTCAACACCTGCCTGCCCACGGGAAGCAGGGAATGAATTCCTTGTCTTGCTTTGCTTGCTGACGGGGATTTTGCTTTACCTGTTAAACTGCCTTAATGTCAGCCCACGAGTTTTCTAAGTTTTCCGATTCTCCCCCCATCCCACCTGGGGGGAGTAAGTGAGCAGCTGCGTGGTGCTTGGCTGCTGGCTGGGGTTAAACCAGGGCAGCTGGGACTAAGAGGACTGACTCTGGGAATGGACAAAGGGAGTTTTAGTACGGGAAGAAGGTGTGGATGAGCATGAGTCTCTACAAGGAGCGGGTGAAACCCACATGGTCTGGGTACCCTAGAGATATAAGGCAGTTTGGGGACTGTCAGGGCAACCTCGTGCTTTAGAAGGCAGGAGCAGTTTCACAGAAGAGGGAGGTTGTTGGTATGCTCCCATGCCACAGCATGCCTTCAAATACTCACTTTGGAAAAGAGGTGAATAGTGAATTGGCATAGCCAGCTACTGACATCACATTATTTACAGCAGTCAAAGTTAAAACTGTTTGTGAAGGTTTGCAGAAGGAGCTTGAGAAACTGACTGGGTAATAATATGGCAGATGACATTCAGTGTCACTAAATGCAAAGTAATGTGCATGGAGGAAAACAACCTTAACTATACGTTCACAGTGATGGAGTCTACACAAGCTATTACCACTCAGAAGCCAGATTTGGGAATCATTACCTATAATTCTTCAAAAACATCATCCCAAAGCTAGCAGTGGTCAAAAAGACAAATGGAATATTAGAAATTATTGTGAAAGAAATAGAGAACATGAAAAAAGACATTCTTTTTGTTACCATGCAAACCTATGCTGTGCTTACATCTTGAATGCTAACTGCAGTTCTGGTCTCCTTGCAGGAGAAAAAAAAAAAAGTATGAAGTAGGTGCGGAAAATATAAAACTAGAAACTTCATGAAAAAGATGACAAGGTTCACAGAAAGGAGGGAAAGATTTAATAGACACCAGGCTTAAAAGAGGCACTCAATGTATTCAATGGCACTGTGGAACTCAGTGCCATGGGAAATTTTGAAAGCCCAAATGTGATGAAATTAATACAACATCAATTAAAGCTGTTGCATTAGGCCTAACAAAGGCTGTATTTTTTAAGTGATGTAGACACAACTACAAGCTCAGGAAATAACAGTTTCTAGCTGCTGGAAAGGCATACGGGAATGGAGTTAATCACTCTACCCCAACCTTGCTTCTAACATTCTTTTTTTTTTAATCTGTTGGGCTACACAGACCTTTGCTTTTAACCAGCAAGACCATACTTATATCATTACGCTAAAGATAAATAAATATTTTGGTCCTAAGGAAAATCAATGGCAGAATTCATTGATTCAAAGAACGAGAAAATCAGTTCTGCCTCTAGCTAGGTCATGTCTCACTGTGCGAGGTGTTGCATTGATTGAAGCAAGACTGCTGGCACAGCATGAGCAGATTATAACAGGTAGCTTTGAGCTACCCAGAAAGTAGCAGTGACTATGAGTGGGATTCATTTCAGCTAACTTTAACTGGTGTTGAGAACTAGGTGCTTGTTCTTTAGGCAACTGAGGGGCTTCTTCCTGTCACAGTGTTTCCAACGGTTTCAGGTTTGCCAGAGGAAACAAGGACAAAATACATATCATGTTCCTGGTAAAAAAAACCCAACAACTAATACATCAGGAGCATGAGTTGCCTTGCCTGCTTTTTCAGAACCTGAAATAGGAAATGAAAGTGATGTTGTTTGGTCACTTTAGGGTAAAGACATGAGCCGAGAGCTTTATTTCCCCAAGGAAAATAAATGTGGTACTGTTTGCCTTTGGGATGTAATAGAGTACCCATACTTTTCAGGTGTCTTAACAACAGAACGAGTGAGCAAACCCCAGAAACAGTGTTTGTATTAGAGGCATAAATATTTCTGTTTGATGCAGGATCATTGAATAGGGATCCCACTTTAGATCATTAGTTAACTGCTGCAGAGCTGTATTTGCTTTGTCTAGCCAGGTCTTCATCCCCTTTTATCGGAGAAAGACTTTCTGCCAGGGAGGGAGCATCACAAAGATGATTAGAGCCACAAAGATGATTAAGGGAGTGGAACATCTCCCTTATGAGGAAAGGCTGAGGGAGCTGGAGAAGAGGAGACTGAGGGGTGACCTCATTAATGTTTATAAATATGTAAAGGGTGAGTGCCATGAGAATGGAGCCAGGCTCTTCTCAGTGACATCCAATGATAGGACAAGGGGCAACGGGTGCAAGCTGGAACATAGGAGGTTCCACATAAATGTGAGGAAGAATTTCTTCACAGTGAGGGTAACAGAACACTGGAACAGGCTGCCCAGAGAGGTTGTGGAGTCTCCTTCTCTGGAGACATTCAAAACCCGCCTGGACATGTTCCTGTGTGACCTGACCTAGGTGTTCCTGCTCTGGGAGGGGGATTGGACTAGATGACCTTTTGAGGTCCCTTCCAATCCCTAACATTCTGTGATTCTGTGATTCTGTGATCACTCCTCAACACTGGGTCCTAACTACTGGAGTAAGCATGTTTTAGATTAATAGTAGGCAAAACTAAAGCAGATTATTGCAGAAGGCAATATAAATGAAAGAATACTTTAAGCTATGTTTTAGGAAGGCAGGAAGGAAGGGGCTAGGTTTTGGGAAATCTGTTACAGGGATATAGATAATATATATATTTTAAAATTGCTTGTGTAGCCGCTGATCTCCAGTTCTTCCCCTTGCACTGAGTCTTTTTCTGTTTTCAAGAGAAAGCTTAATGGGTCAGGCACTTGGGCAGTAATGAAAGCCTAGTATGTTTGTTCCAAAATAATTAAGAAAATGGAGGACATCATTTTAAAATCCTGAAAATTTCTTGGTTTAGGAACATTCTTCTCATTCTCTCCAGCTCTCAAGAACTATTTACTTTAGTTCTCAAATTATCCATCACTGAAGTTTTTCTGTGGAAAAGAAATATATATATACGCTTACGTATGTTTTTATAAGCAGAGAGGAAAATAAAGGGCGAGTCATCTTTTCAGAAGTGGGCACATAGGGCCTGCCAGTCAGCTGGTTTCTTTGGTATACAAAATTAATTCATATTAATTATCATGTATTGCAGTGGTGCTTAGCAGCTGCCACTGAAATTGAAGCTCCCTTGTGCTGTAACTGTAAAAATGCTAAGGAAGAGTCCTAGTCTTGAAGCCACCAGTGTTTAACCAGACAAGAGAAGCCATGGGAGGAAAGAGGAGACATGTCCCTCCCTGTCATTTAATTTCTTTGGCTGTCCTTGTAATTTGTAAAGGATCATCCACCCAAACCAGTGCTTGATTAGAGACCTCTGACCAAACTAGTGCTTTGAAATGTCCCAGGGCAGTACTGTGCAGAGACTCTAGAACAAGCCCCAGACGCAGAAAAGCCACACAGATGGGGTGCTGTGCCTGTACCAGATTCCCCCCTATGACCCAGGCTGGTGTGGCAGAGCTGACAGGCTGATGTGGCGTCCACTTCCACAGTAAGTCTGTGGAGCGTTGGCAGAAGAGCCATCACTCATCTTGGCTTAGCTGAGGGCACACAAAGGGGCAGCACTAGAATAAATTGCAGACCTCCCTCAATCTTCCAAATGAAGAGCTCCCAGTCCAGCACACCTTATCCACAAATATGGATCCACAGGCGTTTACATCTGGTTCTGTGCTCTTTACTATACTTGCATGGCACATTGTCTCTGGGAAGAAATCATATGTTTTTGCAGTGTATGTCAGTTTTGGCTACACCTGCTGTTTCAGTGTAGTTTCTGAGTACTGCCTTTTATTTGTCTTTTTTTTGTTTGTTTGTTTTTTCTTAAAAAAGGAGTTGCCATTAGCTCTCAGTGTTATTTCAATATGATGATAATGCATGCATTAAAAATGCATAGGTAGATTAGATATTTAACATTCAGTTGGAGTTCTGGCACAGTCTGAGGGCATGAACTGTAGCCAAGAATATATGGATTCTTAAAACTGTTTCCTGTGCTAAATCTCAGCATCAGCGTGTCCATAAGTAATGAGGAGAAGGATGGTGTAAAATAATGGTATTGTTAAAATACTGTCACTTCTCCCTCCCCCACATTTTTTAAAGAAATATATTACAAAAAATTCATAATGCACCTGGCCGTCTTTGTCATGTCTGTGTTTCTTTCTTATCCTGATGGAATTAGTGCTCTATATTACTCCTTAGATTCAAGAGATTATGGCAATCTTCTCTGTTTTTTCATTAGTTGAGCTGATTCTGTGCAAAAGCTGTTTAAGATTCACGAGTGATTTGCCTCTGCAAAGAACAGGAATGCAGCTGAGGAAACAAAAAAAAAAGAGAGGTTTCCAGTATTCCAGTCTGACCATGGGATACAGATGAGAAATATGTACACAATTAACTTGAAATAAAATGCAACAATTTCTTTGTTCAAGACTGCCCCCACAAACCAAGGTGTGCCTAACTCACTGCATCTAAACCATTTGCATCCTCCCTCTTGTGCAGCCTGGTGTCGCACAGACACATTCCTGCTTTACTGGGTCTCTGCAGAGCCATAAACTCCCAACAATGATTACAGATTTTCTCCAGTCTGGGAACCCTGAGGCCTGTGGTTTCTGTGGCCAGATCCCCTTGCTTCAGGCCGAAGTTTCTTATTTTCCCACACCAGATGGCTTGCAGACAGGGAAAGTCAGATTCTGTTGGTCGTTGGCCCTGAGAAGCTGGAGAGAGACGAATCCCCTCTCCGCCCACGGATCAGCTACAGATACCATCGTGCCTGGGGCATGCTATATGGTGCCTGAACAACCCACCAGACCCTGGCAAGGGGTGAACTTCAGCTTAGATAATTCGTATGCTCCACATCTGTCTGTAGTTCCCACTTCACACTTCTCAGTGGATACAGGGATCATTTTAACTGAGTAATGTTAGGCTGATTCTTGTAGATATCTCACAGGAAATAAAACAGATCTAGTAACAAGATCCCTGCTTCAGTGGACTTGTCACTGGCTTAGAGGTGCCAGTTATGGCAGTCTGGTGTAGTGCTCTACAGTACAATGGCTTTGTACCTCCTGATGCTGCAGACAACTGGAGGATCTGATGTGAACGATTCACATACCTTAGATCTGCTCAGAACGATCACTCCAGGTGCTGCATAATCTCAGCTCTTCCACACTGGGATCTGTTTGTCAGAAGTGTTTGCAAATAACACATATCTCCCTTCGCTCGTGCTTTCCCATCCTGTTTCTACAAGGTACTTGGAGCAGAAGCATAGCTTTGAACAAGAGGTAGTCTGAAGAATTACCTTCAGACTTACATTTAGGCACACATGCTTCATTACTTTCTTGGATCAGGGCCTTAGCACCCTGCAGTCACCAAGTGAACAACCCTAATGTGAAGGCAGTGCCAACTTTGAGTGGCTAAGCAGCAGAACTGGCACATTGTATTGATGCTATCTTCTTCATTAAGAAAAATGATTCAGATATCATTATTTCTTGAAAAGCATCCAGCCTGTGAAAAGATTCAGACACTGTTGATCAAGTTACCATGGATTTCTTTTGAGACATTCAAGCTATTAAGAGCAGAAATGTTTTGTCTGAAATGCTATACAGAAGCCTACTGATAGAAATCACTTGCTAGCTGTTACCTTTCATCTTTTGTACTTGAGTAGAAGTTTACATGTTCCTAATTACAGTGAATTAGAGGAATTTGTCCTAGGAAATCAGGCCACTTAGAGTGTGAATATTTTCTGCAAAGAGAAGAGCAAAAAAGACTTCAAACAGTGAGTCCAGAAGAAAAGGTTGAGTCATAAAGGAGGGATACTGTAGGTGTCCTTCATACCTCTGCTTAATGTTTTTTCTTCTTGTACAAAGGAAATTAGTAACATTGTACACATACAGCAGAACATCTTCATTTGAGGACATAATTTATTGGAGCTTCTTAAAGAACCACTCATTATTTTCCATAATGAGGACAGAAGCCTTCAAGGCACCCTGGAACATGCAGGTTTTATCGACCACAAGATGATCATTTCTACTCTCTAATCCCTCTCTAGAAAGTTTCCCAGATGAACTCTGTATCACGACTGTGACTATAGAAATAATTTTGCCAATTACCTGTTGCAAAACAAAACAAAAGAGGGATTGATCTAAAAAATGTATATGACATTTTGTTGTCATTTACAGAAAGACCTTTTTACAAATTTTGGCAGTATGGAGTTGAGTGGGATGTGACCACCATCTAAGGAAGTCTGGAAAGAGAAGCAGCTGCTCCCCAGCCTGTGGCTAAGAGTATACATGGCACCGGTACATGCTGTAAGAAGAGCTATAGCCCCATCAACCCTCCTCCCTATAAGTCTATCCCTGATGTAACAGCAAGAAAAAATTGTGCAAAAATAATATTTACTTTCACCTTAAGGTAACTCTTCATTGTAAGGGTAGTGGAAATAGGAATCAGCTTCTCTATACATAAAAGTGCTACTTGTCAGTATAAGCCTTTACCCTGTCTTCCTCAGGGTTATGAGGCGTAACTACTCCTGGTAGCACAATTGCACAATGTCTCTCTGAGGCTGTCTGAGGTTTCAAATTGTTTAAATCCTTCCCCAGGTTATGAGAAAAGTTAACACAAATATCTCCTCTTTAATTTTTAATCCAGAAGACACTGAAACTGAGCGAAGCCCAGATTTCGCTCACCTCTCTGAATGCAGCTTGCTCTCAGGCAGGGTACAGTCACTTTTTAACAGTCTCTATCACAACTGCATAATTGGCTGGGGTAGGACAGGAGGTGACTGCAAATGTAAGAATAACTCATTGGCAGATGCTCCTTCCCCCTCTGTGTATTAGGAAAGAATCTGTAAGTTCACTGCAATTCCTTGGGTATCGAACAGCTACAGAGGACAAGCTGAGGAGGAGAAAGAGGTTCGCATTACTGTACCTCACAAAAGAGACTTTGAGATTCATTATTTAAACTCTTACCTTCCCACTGGGACTCAGGGAGGATTATGACCTGTCCTCACTGAGAGCAGGGTGACTGTACTTAATACATTCTTGATTCAGTTTCTCAAGGACTGTACTTCCTCCCACACCCCAGCTCTTCAACCTGGTCTGCTGATTTGGATGGGGATTTCCTCAGTACAGCTGAGCTTCATTTGATGAGAAAGTTGCTGGTATGCTTCATGCCTCACTGGGCACAGCTCATCAAAGACAGGGATGAGGAGACTGGGCTGTCTCTTGCATGGGTGCTACTATTTTGACATGTCACCATTTTGACATGTTAGTATTATTAGCAAACACTGCATGATAGCATCTTCAGATAGCTGGGGCTGGGCAAGGGGGAGAGAGGAGAAAGGCAGCCCAAATCATCTCATAAATGAGAAAGGCTGCAGGATTTGCTGTTCAGTCACTGACCGAAAGAGAACATGTGTTGCAGGTGCAAATTTTGCATCCCCGAACATATGACTACCAACATTTTTGGGATCAGTCAAGCTTTCTCGGTTACATGTGTCATCCAGGTAATGCTGCCTGCATTTCTGGCTGGGATTTCCTGGGCAGGAACACACTACACAAAAGGAGCTAGACGCTCCCTGGTTACATCACAGCTGCTAAGTGTGTATCTTGGAGGCAGCAAAGCCACTTCTTCCTGGACTGATTGTGCTAAGCAATGATATTGACTAGCAATGTTTGTCTGAATCCCTGAAAAATATCAAATAAACAAGGATCTCAAAGGTCACTGGTACAGCACTTCCAGGCAGAGGAATAAAGGATGTTCTCCAGGTCCTGTGGATGAATGGTAGTCATACATGAACAGTGTACTTCCATTCATGGCAGGTGAGACACCTCAGACCGTGGGAGAAGTTGGAAAACCAGATATATAGGAAGGTGTGAGAAGAGCCGGTCAGACCTAGGGAGTGACCAGTGCACTTGTTTTTTGTTTTGTTTTTTTTTTTCCTTTTTTTCCCCATCACCATGAAAGGATGAATTATGTATGAACTGGGTCTTTGCATTTGCTTGGCGTCTGAGGTTCTTAATCAGCTCCCAGGCTGCTGCCTGTTGGCTGTTCATCCTTGCCTTGCTGCCCAAGGACTAGCACCTCTCAAGGCTATGATCACTACAGACACCTCCTATTTAAACCAATTAAACTAACTCAGGTGATTTTACTTGGCACAAATGAAGGCATGCTGACATAAACTGCAGTGTGGGCTTGTTCAAAAGGATGCTTAACACTAGGGAAGGGAAGGGGCAGGAAAAGAGGACAGGAGACACAACACATGAGCAGCTCCAGTGGTAGCATCCAGCAGCACAACTGTATCTAAAAGAGGATGTTTGTCCACAGCCCCTGAAAGCAATTAAACGGGAGCCTTGGATGGTCTGGCACATCTGAGAATAAATGCTAGTTATTTCATAAACTAAATAGGGATTTGGATATTTGTCCTTATTTCCAGATTGTAACATTCATGGGCTTGTGTGTGCTGTGTAAGCATTGAAGATTTGGCTGCTTTAATTACTGGTAGCAGCTCCACCGTTAAATGCTGTGTATCATGTGAGAAGGTGATGCTGATTTCTAAGGTGAAGTAGGGGGAAGGATAGCTCTGCTGCAACTTCCATCAATCCATCAGGCTGTCTAAAGTCAAAACGACACAAAATTTCTGAAGAATTCAGTGTTGGAACCTCCTCCCCCAGCCCCTTCCCCAGTTTCTGCATAATCCTTGCTTTCCTAAGATTTCCTGTGAATGAGGTATTCAAGAGCACTCATGTTGCAGCATCCTGGAGCTGTGTGAAGTGCAGCAGCCTAGGACAGTAGTCCTTCAGACACTCCTATACACTTTGAACTGCACTATGGTTAATTATTTCTTCAGTATCTATGATACCTAAGTGTGCAGTCCCTTATCCAGGTTTGTGAACTTGTCATTATTTTCTTTTTATAATATTTCCTTCAGGGAAATGCAGAAGTTTGGAAAAAACTGGTTAGGACTAGAGAACAGGACTCCAGTTTTCTTTTAGAAAACAATAATTGTTCAAAATCAAAGCTTTTTTTTTTTTTTTTTTTTTTTTAGGATGCATGCATTTCATCTATATCACCCTCTGTGAAATTACCTCAGTCAGCAGAATGGAAATGTTTCAGTTATGCATTATCAAGCAAAATTTTAGCTCTAGTGTAATAGTTAAGTTGCACCATTTTGGCTTTTAATACTGAAAATTCTTCTCAGCCTGCCATACAAAATTTAAATTATATGGCCAAACTGGCACTCTTTATGTATAAATATGATCCTCTTCCAGTTTACCTGCAGCTGTGGTTACATTGTCCAAAGTGGATTTGGACACACTTTTCCTAGAGGGAACACTCAAAATAACTATACCAACTGAACGTCCTGCCACTGGTTTGGACTCTGATGTCAGACCCTGACCAATGGATCACATCTAAAATGTACTGAACCAAGATATGCAAGGCAGTTACTTGCAGGTTCCTCAATACCCTTGAAAAGGGGACATTAATTTCTGACTGGTCAATGCAGACATCGCTGCTGGTTCTTCAAAGTTGCTACCTATGATTTTTTCAGGTAAGACTGAGTTCTTCCACAGCTTCAGACAAGGTGAAGTGGGCAGCCTTTACCCACCCCTGCAGACAACAATGGGAAGCTTTATTGGAAAGTGGTTAAGTCATCTCCTATACAGCATGCAGCAAGACTTACTGGAGGCCTGTAGAGAGCTTGACAGTGAGCAGAAACCCGTCCTTCCACTGCCTCCAATGCCTGTGACCATTTCTGTCTTCCCCCAAGCACAAGGTCAAATGGTCAATGATATACATCCTTTTTAAAATTAAAAATGGGCAATGTTATCTAGAATTATAACATTCTAGGCCATTTTTATAATTTACAATGCAGCTATAGTAAATTATTTAATTGTGTGGCACCTCTTTGCTCCTCACAGCAAGCACATAACATTTATTAGTTTCAATAGGAGTTATGTGCACATAACTATGCAAGAAATTAATACACCCCTTTGATTACAATAAGGTTATAAGCAGCAGGAGTCCATTATGATCTGCAGTAAAATGAAGAATTTTTCATAAATCATAAATGTTACTTTATAATTTCCATTTCTCCTTCTCCTTTTTCTCTGTGTGCATCTACACATTTATATTTTGTCCTTTGCAATCATCTCAAAAGCTGTTATTCATTATAACCTAGAATGAATTTGCTGAATCTTTCTTTTTTAATTTCGAAAGGATCAATTATACCAACAAGAAAGGAAAAAAAAAAAAAAAAAAAGAAAGACTGAGAACAACAAATGTATTAAAATCACTCAATAATATTTGCCTGAATTGACTTTCTGCTTCTCTACCCTAGGGCTAGATCTGACTTGAATGTCACTTTGCATCCTTGCAAAGTCTGCCACATCTTAAAGTCCTCATGATCCCAAATGGCAACAGAAGTGCTATTAGTATCACTTTGACCACTCCAAAGCTGTGCAAAGTCTAGTAGGGAGGAAGAAATTGCTACTGGCAGCTGTGCTGTTACCGCTGCTGCCACAGTTATCTGCCTCAGGTGGTTCAGTGTGACACTTTTTCTTTTGGTTGTGAACCTCTGTTCTGAAGAGGTATTTTCCCTGCCATCCTGATCACCTAACAGTGATTCTGGGGGCCCACAGTTTGTGTAACATAAGTGAGGGATGCAGGCAGGGTGTGAGATCCCTGGTGCCTGTGAAAGCTTTGAGGCAGCCTTCGAAGAAAGGTGTGATGGTTCTGAGGTGAGGGTGGGACTGGGACTGTCTCTTCAGATATAACTGTGCACCCATGGCTGTTGGAGGTAGGACAGTGGACTAGGCAGACTGCCACTCTACTGTGTCAGCTCACCCATATCTGCATGAAATTGAAATTCAGGCTTGTGCATATGCTGTGCAAATGGCCAGGAATTACATCTTTCTTTGTCATTACGGAAGACATTTATGCTGAGAGAACAAGGAATCAAAAATCAACAGAGAAAATATTTGGCACTTCAGGTGGAGTGACACGTCTCAGCAAAGAAGGTAGCACTTCTCTCCTGACATACAAAGCAAATGAAGAAAAGTTGCGTTTCCCAGGAGCAGATTTAGAATTATATCCTCTGGTACAGTGTACTGACCAGTCATTGGAAAGGACTGTTAAGCTTATTGCCATTTCTGTTGTTTTTCCTTAGCTGCTTTGGTCCTGGCTAAGAAATTGCATCTGTCAGAAGCTGGAGTTTGTGTGTGGTTCTGAGAATGGGCCATCCTATGTTTCCAAAGGACCAAGCCTTCCTATGGAGCTGATCTGCTACCACAAGGAATCACACTGTACCTTCCATTAGAAAATTAGAAACTAATTCCAACCAAATGCTGAGTGGGTTCATAAGAGGTAGCAGGCACAACATCAACTTGAAATAGAGGAGCTAACATGACCAGAGGGATAAAAGGCACGTTCAGCTACATGTCTACAGACACACAAATATAACCTCAGGATACCACAGTGAGCCAAATCCTACTGTGATTAGCCGTGACTGTGATATGTGTAATTAACGTATCTGTCCACATATTGCTGCCATCTTGCACTATTTATCCTGTCGCTCCAAGTGTTCTCCGTAAGATTGACCACTTCCCATTCAACTGGTAGGAGGTTTTTCATAGACTTCAGCAGGTGTTAATTAAGTCTTACAACTAAAGAATATATTTTAGCTGGAACACTACAGCATAAAAAAAAAAAAAATAATAAAAAAAATATTTAATTCAGTTTAAGCAGTAACCAGACCGAGTTCCTCAGTGTGGTTATGAATATTTGCTTTTTGTGGTGGAATGGTAGCTTTCCTTCCAGACTTTAAGACACTGGTTTTTTGCTTTGCTGTTAGAGCTAATCTTCCAAAGAAGCTTTTGCAACACAGCAGAGACCTGTGCCCAAATTGAAGAATATGGTTTGTGATGATGGAGTCTCTTGTTTAGTGTAGGAAAAGGCATGAGAAACGCCTTTACATTTATCACTTTAAAATTCTTGCAAGATTATAGCAGAATGACCCCACTGTAAGACCAAGGAAGCCAATGCCTTACCAGTTCTTCCAACACTTGGAAACACTAATACCTGTATGCTTCTTGTGCTTCAAAAGCAAACAGAAAATACCCTGAATTTTTGTTGTGTTGCTTCATATTTGGTTACTTTTTTTCTTCCTATAAACCTTAAAGCCTAGAGTCAAGGTACTAAATGGAAAACAGTATGTTATTTGTATATTTATAAAACCATATTACCAGTAATAAATTAACTGACAACTAGCTCTATATTTGTCGCGGTTTAACCCCAGGCAGCAACTAAGCCCCACACAGCAGTTCACCCACTCCCCCCAGGTGGGATGGGGGAGAGAATCAGAACAGTAGAAGTGAGAAAACTTGTGGGTTGAGGTTAAGACAGTTTAACAGGTAAAGCAAAAGCCAAATGCGCAAGCAAAGCAAGACAAGGAATATGTTCACTGCTTTCCACCTGCAGGCAGATGTTCGGCCATCTCCAGGAAAAAAGGGCTCCATCATGAGTAATGTTTACTTGGGAAGACAAATGCCATCACTCTGAGCATCCTCCCCTTTCCTTCTTCTTTCCCCAGCTTTATATGTTGAACATGACATCATATGGTGTGGAATATCGCTTTGGCCAGTTGGGGTCAGCTGTCCCAGCTGTGTCTCCTCCCAACGTATTGTGCACCCCCAGCCCACTCACTGGTGGGGAGGTGTGAGGAGCAGAAAAGACCTTGACTCTGTGTGAGCACTGCTCAGCAATAACAAAAACACCTCTGCATTATCAACACTATGCCAGCCAAAAGTAACACAATATTTAAGATTGCAAAATGTTTTTTATTACAAAACTGTATTTTCCAGTAATTGTAGCTTGTGAAACATCCACCTTCTAGGCTAAAATTTACCATCATTGGTCAATAGTTTTGAAAAGTTTACATGTAAAGTATTCAGACCATTTTCAAGTGAGAATAAGAAGTATTGTATCCCTTTGTATCTTGTGACCATTTTCCACAACTCTTACGGGCAAAATGGTTGACAGTTGAAAACTGATTTGCCATGGAAATAGCTATGCTTAAGTCACAGTGCCCAGCCTTTTTTTGCAGGAAATTGATTTTTATTTAACTGAGACATGAATGTTTGAAAATCCCATATCAGCTAGACTCTTTCTTCCCTCCCCCCCCCAATTTTGTCTTACAGCCCTGATCTTGGACAGACTTGTGGGGACTTGTGGGGAGCAGGTCGTTATAAGATAGGGTTACATGTTTGGTTTTTTGGGTTTTTTTATTACTGACATACCCTGTAACTAATCTCAATGCCTAATGACTTGACTACATTTCAAATGCTTTAACAAAACAGGTTTGAAGGACCCAGAATCCCAGCAAACGAAGCACTCTTCTTAGGACATACACACTTATCTTCTACTACTGCAATCTGTAGGAAACATACATGAGGCAGGAAAGAAAAAATACTCCTTAATTTTATTCTGATTTTTTTTTTTTTTTTTTTTTTTTTTTTTTTGTGATTGGACCTTATAGCTGTCTGTAATTTATGGCCTCTGTTTGCTGCACTCTGAACAAGAGTGCAATCGAAAATGCAGGAGCTGGAAAGCTGTAGTTCAGGATGCTGGCTGGCTTCACTTAGCAGCCATCCCTGTCCTTGCTCCTGAGGAAGCATTTGGCAGCTGATCAAAAGATGAACATTTGCAATTCCTACGCTGAAGCTGGAATGGTGAGCTTTTGGCAAGCCTGGTTGAAACAGCAACAAAGGGGTCCAATCCCAACAGCTATTAAAGCCACCTACTGCAGAAAAAAGGCTGGGTAAGTCTTTCTGCTGGGCATTCCAGTCTCTGAGCAACTCTTGCAGGCATCTGCAGAAGGAGGTGGAGACAAGAGACAATACATTAGCAACAGACATTGAAAGGTAGGTAGTAAGCAAGGATTTGCATAACATAGCACAGCTGAAGAGCTTATGAATGATGTTAGTACATATTTTTTAGAAGAGCTCTAGAAGCACGTATCAGAGGGTCTATCAAAGGACTGCCACTCACTTGGGGAATCCGAGCAAAGGAAAATCATATATTGTTTCCATACATGCTCTGTCCTCTGCTGTTGCGTGGCGCTTCCTATAATAATGGTGGCCCTTAGCACTGGTTCTGAATGACAGTCTGAGGATCCCAGCCCAAAAGTTTGGTGGCACAACTGCTATGACCTTTCCCGGTTCTGGTCTGTTGGTAGATCAGAGCCACACGGAAAACCTGAGCATCGTGAGCTCTTCCATCCCTGACTCATGTAACAAATCCTAGAAAGGGAGGGAGGAAGGTGGTGGGAGGGTCTCTGGAGATGGAGTAGGTACATGGTAGGACTGCGCTGGGAAAAAATAAGGCACATTTTTCATGATCTCTCAGCACGTATGTGGAAAGAAAAGGGTGGGTGCATTACGGCATGTTGGATGTCAGCTTGCAGTAGGGCCAAGTATCAAACTGATTCCTCCTTATTACAAGCAGTCAGAGGGCTCATGGATGACAAAGCCAGTTTATCTAAACAAAAAGGCAATTGTGTATTGTACACATATAATTTTATCCAGGGGCTAGAATGACTCAAGCTTTCTTTCTTGCAGCTGATGATATCATTAGAAGGTTTCTGCTCTGAATTAGAACAGGAACCCTTGAAGGAATAATAGCCTCATGATTCATAGCCTCCTGTTATTTATTTGCTCTATAAATTACTTAATTCCATTGTAGAGAGATCAGGGTGAGGCTGGGTGTAGTACAGGGGCTGCCAACAAGCGTTAAGGCCTGGGATGGTGGCTGGCAGGTTCTCAGGCACAAACACATGTGGGACTGCCCCTCTGGGGTAAACTTTAAGCAGAGTGGTAGCTTTGTTTAGTGCTGGGGACTTATTACCCCACACCTCTTACTGGTGTACATTTTCCACCAGCTTTGAAGAATGATGAGATGAGTTGGCCACACTCCAGTTGAATTTAATCACTCATAGCTCGTCTAATATTTCCTAGGCTCAGTGGGTTGTAGAAAACTGTCATTAAACATGCAAGAGCAACACTGACGTTTACCCTGCAAGGAGGGAGAGAACATATGGAGTGAGCCCACACTTCATGCACTGCAGTGCTTCAGAGACTGGATTAGCACCTCGTTTTTCAGTTGCTAGTCTGGCCTCGAAGGTTTGTTAATTGACTAGTGTTGTTAGCATGGTGAAAACATCAGTGTGTTATCTTGACTGCATCTGCAAGCATGATCCTAATGTAATTTTATACTTTCTGATGCTTGATTTCTAGTAACATTCAGGAGATTATCCCCAATATTTGGCTGCTGACATCACAAGTGAGGTCACACTTGTTACCAAGATCGTTCTTTTTTGGTATCTGTCAGTTTTTCATCGTTGCAGCTTCCCCTTGCTCCCCACCAACACTCAGTGATTCTGTGATAGGATTTGGTTTTGTGGCTTTACTCCATGCCACATAACTGGGTTCAATTGATAAATATCACCTACAAAGGCTCCAGAAAAAATAGTTTTTTTCACTGAAAATTCAGTGAAAATTTCAGATACAATTCACTGCTTTTACATGGCAATAAATGATTCTATAAATGCCATTCTGAGCAAAAAGAGAGTACCTTTTTTTTAACCTCAGTCCTTCTATGTTTGCAGCTTGATATTTCCTATTTGAAGTGAGAATGAAAGCAGTAA
Source organism: Podargus strigoides (assembly GCA_028020825.1). Classification (NCBI taxonomy): domain Eukaryota; kingdom Metazoa; phylum Chordata; class Aves; order Caprimulgiformes; family Podargidae; genus Podargus; species Podargus strigoides. The sequence goes on along the minus strand of CM051663.1, from coordinate 113,529,749 downwards.
ATAATGATTCTCTGCTAGAGGGCATTACTGCAATGAGTACTTTGGAACTGGAGCTTAAGGCCCATTTTGCACTATAAGTGGAAAAAGATGGAAGGGGAAAAAACCCATTTGTAATTGGCTCATGGATTTTGCAGTTTCTTAACTCTGTTTTTCTCTTTCTCTTTATAGATATATACATGCATACATGTATATATAATGTAGTGAATTATTACTCCTTCATAGCTCCCCCTACCCCTTCCAACACTAGAGGGAAAAAAAAAAAGATGTAAGCTCAGGCATCTTGATATTAGGAAAGCCACAGGAGAATCCCAGGCTTGCAACTAAACTCATCAGATGCAACAACTTACGTATCTCTTCCTGGGCCAATGTAAGTGATTCAGGTATAGTGACAGTGCTTTTGGAGTGAGCTCTGGAACTGTATTTGATGTTAGAATTAGGCTGGAGTTGAGTGGGTTAGACTTCATCTGCATCGACAAGCTGCACTCCTCATCTGTGCAATTTCCTTATTCAGCACTCATTTCCAGAGTGCAAGAAATCAGGGTTATTTCATTAACAGCTGACCTAGAAACTCAGGGTCAAGTTCTCCTGCTTCTTTGTAGAGTTTTGTATTGCATCCATTACTGCAGCCTCCAAGTACATTTTTGTGAAAAAAAAAAAAAAAGTCACTAAATCTGATGTAGAGTTCATGGTGCCTTTGGCAGTTTCCTTTTTCGGGTCAACTCTCTGCATTCATGGCTGTTCTTTTAGAAGGGAATGAGGGCATGAGGTAGGGAGAATAAAATTTTTTGTATTGTTAGTGTCAATGATGGCAGTAAGGTTGTCTCCAAGGAAAGCCTAGTGACATCCCTTGGAGACCCCCAGAATTGGCATTGCACTTGCTCCTCACTTGAATAATTTCCGCGGAGACTTCCCTATTTTGTTGTCAGTTCTCAGAGGCACTGCCTCAGAGGAGTCCAGCTGTCAACAAAATTCACAGATTGAAATTTGGTCCTTTACAGAGCAGGAACTCAATCCTTCAGCTTCTTTGAAAAATGAGACTTTGAACTGATGTCAGAGGCTATCTGTGAGCTAGGGAAGGGACTACAGAAGAAGTTCCGCATGCCTGATGCAGCTTCAACCATACAGAAGGCAATATTTTGCATCAGCTGGAATTGAGTGGCAACCTTAAACTGAGGTCCAGATATGGCTGGTTCTAATAATCTATGCCGCTACTGATAAATGCATAGATTGTGTTAGCCACATCCCACTGCTGAGAGGAAGAGATAAAGTTGCCTTGCAAGCTGAAGATGAAAACAAGTATTTTTAGAAATTAATGGGAGTTGGTTGCCCAGGGTTAGTGAGGATTCTGGAGGGACTCTGGAGCTTTGCACCATTCTTGACAAATGAGCTTCACCAATGGAGCCACCCTCAAAGTACATTTAGCCCTGAAATGCCAGCAGGTGGGTCATTTTATTACAAAGCTGTATTAATTCAGTGAAACCCTCTGTCTCCAGACTGGCATGGACTCTGCAGGTTACAAATGCTCCAACTGTGGCAGTGAATATATTACCAGAGAAGCAGTGTGTGTGTGTTGGATATAAAAAGGAAAAGAAATACTTTGGTGAATAGAGAATGAGAGCAGTGGTGAGACTGACCCCCATGCCTTGGGTCAGACTGCTGGTGTGGGGATGGGGACCCAGAACAGATACAGAGCATACGCTTCCTCGAGGCTAAATGCTGTAAGGTGTGTGGTAGCACAAGGGGAACTCTGCCTAGGAAGCCCTTTCTGGATCTATGCGTCCCTCAGAGGGGAGTTGCCATTGCAGGAAGGGTGGACTCATGAGGGAAGCATGGGTGGCCTGCAAGTGGAAGCAGATAGTGACAGATGGACCTTCTTGCCCTGGTTCCTTCTGCTGTTCAGTGGCACAGACAGCTTTTGTAGGGATGCATACAAAGAAACAGAGCAGGCTGTAAGGAGCAAAGTGGAAAGATGTCACAGTATCGTATGGGGAAAATAAAGGCAGATGTCAAGCCCAAGGAGAGGATGGAGATCAGGAGCAGCAAAAGGCGAGGCATCCAAGCCTTCTTCCCAGAACTGGCCATGGAAGAAGCAGCAGAAAAAGTGGTGAAGTTAAGGTGATAAAGTGGCTTTACTGGTGTGGGGTTGAGGGTTTTGTGCAGAAGAGATGCTGAGGGAAAGTGGATGTGAGATGACAGAAGAGTCCAAAATTGGTCTGGTGCAACACAGGCCATAGGTTTTCAGTGAGAGTGTCCTTATGGAGTCTGGCATCTCATGTTGACAGCAGGTTTTACAGCGAGGCATTCAACCTTACTACAGAGATGGAGAACCCGTCGTTTCCCTGGGTATTTTGCTCCAGTGATCAATCATCTGTGCTTCTAAGAAGTTGTGCCCCATTACTATGTTGGATTTGCTGGGCTTTACCTTCTGGTAATTATTCCTTGTTATGTCTCTCTCTGCTAGATTAAAGATCCCTTTTGTAGCCAGTATTTTCTCCCCATGTGGGTAATTACACCCTGTAGCCACACCGCTTCTCAATCTTATTTTTGATTAACTAAAACAGATTGAGCTCCTTAAGTCTTTCCCTGAAAGGCAGCAGGCTCTTTTGTTCTTTTTCCACCCCCATTCTTTGAATTACGTTTTGTGAGTCTTCTCTCCATCCTGCCCAGTTTCGTGGTACCTTTCTAACAAATGGGTGGTAGAATATGATTCGATGTTCTTCTGCCAGCAATGCTCATAATGGGCCATCAACCGTGTCAGAACTTTTAATTTTAGTATTTTTATAGTAAAGAGTATGCTACTATTATTTTTTTTTAAACAAACAAACAAAAAACCAAACCAAAACCAACAACAATACACCAAATAACCCTCTGGACTCTGAACTCCTGCAGATATTCAAATGTCACCTACTAGCTGCTCCAGGCTGGGCTCTGGTTTCTTCTGAGCTCCTGTTGGTGTCGGGCAGAGCTGACTTGAAAGCTGCTGCCAAGTCAGCAGGCAAGGATTTGCTGCAGTGTCAGGTACCCTGCTCCTTGGTGCCTCAAGAACTCAGCAGGAAGCATCAGGCTGCCTGCCTGACCTGGAGTGGGTGTGAGCTCTGTATTTTTCCCCAGGGAGAGGCAGGAACTTCCACATTCAGAACACACTTCTGCTTCAAGCTTCCTAGCTTACTACCTGTTGACAGAAGATGAAGTCTTTTGCGTGATTCACTGTTCTTTTACAGTTATACACCAAAACTGCCTTAGCTCTGCTGGCCCCAAACAGCTCATGTTCAGCTTTGTCTTTATGAATGTTACTACTTTTGGAGGTTTACTTTACATCTGACACAGACTTTATAAGCTTCTGTATTGGCTTGTGCATGGCAAAGTTTTGGTAGTGTGGGGGCTACAGGGGTGGTTTCTGTGAGAAGCTGCTAGAAGCTTCCCCCACGTCCAACAGAGCAAATGCCAGCCGACTCCAAGAGGGGCCTGCTGCTGGCCAAGGCTCAGCCCATCAATGACATTGGTAGCGTCTCTGTGCCAATATATTTAAGAAGGGGAAAAAAGTGCTGCACAAGAGCAGGCAGAAGAGAGGGGTGAGAATATGTGCAAGAAACAGTTCTGCAAGGTCAGTGAAGAAGGAGCAGAAGGAGGTACTTCAGGTGCCAGAGCAGAGATTCCCCTGCAACCCATGGTGAAGACCATGGTGAGGCTGGCTGTTCCTCTGCAGCCCATGGAGATCCATGGTGGAGCAGATATCCACCCACAGCCCATGGAGGACCCCATGCCAGAGAAGGTAGATGTGCCCAAAGGAGGCTGTGACTCTGTGGGAAGCCCATGCTGGAGCAGGCTCCTGGCAGGACCTGTGACCCTGTGGATAGAAGAGCCCATGCTGGAGCAGGTTTGCTGGCAGGGCTTGTGATCGTGTGGATGACCCATGCTGAAGCAGTCTGTTCCTGAAGAACAGCACCCCCTGGAAGGGACCCATGCTGGAACAGTTCATGAAGAACTGCAGCCCATGGGAAGGATTTAGGTTGGAGAAGTTTGTGGAGGACTGTCTCCTATGGGAGGGGCCCCTTGCTGGAGCAGGAGAAGAGTGTGAGGAGGACAGAGTGGCAGAGATGTGTGATGAACTGGCTGCAAGCCCCATTCCCTGTCCCTCTGTGCTGCTCAGCGGGGAGGAGGTAGAGAATTCGGGAGTGAAGTTGAGCCCAGGAAGAAGGTAGTGGAAAGGTATTTTAAGATTTGATTTTATTTCTCATTACTCTGCTCTGATTTTGATTATCAATAAATTAAATTAACTTTCCCGAGTTGAGTCTGTTTTGCCTGAGATGGTAACTTCTGAGTGACCTTCGTGTCCTTATCTTGACCCAGGAGCCTTTTGTTACATTTTCCCTCCCGTGTCCAGCTGAGCAGGGCAGTGACAGAGCAGCTTTGGTGGGCACCTGGTGTCCAGCCACGGTGATCCAGCCACAGCTTCATAGACAAGCCAGGACTAGTTCTTTTTGTCTGTAAGTCTCTTTTGTCTAGTCTGTAATCTATTCAGGTTGTGATATGGAATCGCTCAAGCATCAGACAAAAAATAAGTTCACTCCACAATATTAACCAGAGTAGTTTGAACACATTAACTGTTTTCTGTTCCATATTCATTTGCTATACATAAGATGTCATCTTGCAGATTTGTTAATACATTACTTTCAAATATAGAGGGTGCCTAGGTGCAGTTGAGTTGCTGTTGCAGATACATAATTATTTTTCAGTATATCTTGCCTTTACTGGATTTCAAGACTTTAATGTACTAAGCCAAAAGGCTTATGCTAAGGTATGAAAATACAGTCATCATAGAGGATGTTCTTCAGCTAAACCTAATCTACAGCAGCAATCACCTAATTCTGATATAATTAAAACCAGACAGACAGGATGATAGCCAGAGAGAGAAAAATATTCTGACTAACAGATCTTTTGTTGATGATATGCGCCAAGGGTAACATCAGAATAAACAGATTTAAGCATGGTTAGGAGCTTAGATCATATATTATTTCTTTCTGTTTATAACACAAAAGGAAGGGCTCTTTCTGCCAAGCTTGTCTGATTGCTTGTGACAAGATTTGGAGGGATGCCTTTAGAACAAATGGAGGTTTTTCTCTTCAATGATCCCAGTCTGGGTGCCTCAACTGGGCATCAGTGAAATGTGACACAAAGCTCCCTTGTTGACAGAGCAGGCTTCTGAAGGAGGGCGAGATGAAGTTTTGAGACAGGGCAGGGGAGACACTTCCGCACTAAGGGAAAAAACCCCATCCTGTGCTGTACACCTGTATGTGCCGTAAAGCCTATCAGGAGATATGGTTGTTTGTGTCAATGTGATGACCAGTTACTCAGGGCATGTCTCCACGGAAGGGCACAGGGAGATCGGAACCTGCTGCAAGGTGTGGGGTGTGAGCCATTGCTGGGCTGAACCAGGTGGGTACAGCTCAGAGCTGGAGGTAGCACCTTGACCTAAGAGGCGCCTGCAGAAAGATGGAGCAAACCGAATTACTCTCTCACTGTACAGATGGTGAGATATCACACAGATGGCAGTGGCTGAAAAAAAACAAATAGCGGCACTAAAAAAAAAAAAATGTATGGTCCAGCAGGGCCTAGAAAGTGGATCTTCCAAGTCCCATGCAGGGGCTGCTGGCAGGGTGGGAGCGGGGTGAAAGGACTGTCAGAAGCAGATGAAAGTCTTAAAGTGATCCCGGGAGGCAAAACAAAGTCAGCAGTCAGAAGAGACTGAGGACACACAGACCAAAGCTATGCTGTGCTTAATCAGCTTAGGTGCTCCCTTTGCTGCGAGTCAACACCAGGGTCTGTGAGACTCACGTGGTCCTACCCACCAGCCTCATGCACACTTTTATGACCACAGCTTCCCTGGGCTGTCAGACACAGCTGTCTAGGATAATCAGACAATAGAGGGGACAGGAAAAGAAAGAGAAAGAAAAGAAAACAAGGTAAAGAAAAGAAATGGCAAAGCTACTTGATCAAAGCTTTCTGTGGATAGGATTTGTTATTATTGTTCTAATAGCTTTTACCACAGCAGTAGGCCTTTCTCAGGCAAGAGATACCAGCTGGGACAAAACAGGTGCAAAGCTGGTTCACTTTACAATGTGGATTCTTGCCTAATAGGGGCTGAACTTCAGCCATCAAATACATTTTAATTAGAGTCTCAGGTTTGTCTCTGAAATATCAGACAACTCTGTGATTTAGCCAGCTATGCCTATCTTACAGTTGAAGCTTTTTACTCTGACTGCATATCTAAGGCGGCTGTCCCAGGACCCACTCCCTTCCTGTGGCTAATTTATTGCTCCCATAGGAAGGAGATTCGGGGAGGGAAGTACAAACACTGCAAGGTTTCTGCAGAATGGCTTTGGAAGGGAAGCACACACACCCCTACCTCCCCAACCACCTCCCTCTAGCATGGGGAGCATTTCCATGCTTTATTCTAGTAAGATAAGAAGCAAGGTTGAGTTTTCAGGTCCCTCTCCAAAGACCATGGCTGAGCATCACCAGCTTTCTTGGAGTCTAAAGGAGGTCATTGCTGAGGTGGATTCCTGGAATCTGAGTCAGATTTGGCCAGCACAACTTATTTCATAGCAGGGGGAAGACTGTCATCAGTACTGCTTCTTCCAGAGCCTGGTTGCAGGAGAGAGACCAGCAATTTTCCAACAGCAGAAAAGTGATTGTCAGCTACATCAACATCAGGCATAAAGCAGCAGAGTCCAGGGTGTAGGGAAACAGCAGCTGTATTTCATGGGGTCTAAGAGAGGAGCAGCATATTTTTCAGCAGGATTCAAGTGACTCCACAGAGGAAAGGGTAAGACCCTCAGGCAACAAACTGGTGGGTGGCAGCAGCAATATCAGCAAAACAAATTCCCATCAGATGAGATTTCTATTTGCATTATCTTTCCTAGCTAAGTTATGCCTTCCCATCAAATGAGGGCAGGAGAAGGAGGAGGTCAGAAGCAGCCAGGGCTGCAAACTGCACTTGACTCAGACCTCCCAGGCTGAGATGTCACTACTCCTTCTGAATATAAAAGGGTATTCTCATTTTGCAAATGATAATTTTAAATGGCTTTCCTTAAGTCATGGAGCAAACTCTGGCCACAGTTGAAATAAGCAGTAGTTTCCACTTGCCTTTAACTGCCTACTTTAACCATTATTGTTAAATAATACTATTAAGGGAAAACCTACACACCTTGGCTGTGACAGGAGATCTATTACCTTGTCTGGTAAATTTATGACAAGAGCTATAATCATTTTAGTGCTAAGTGGATAAAATGGAAGCAAGGAAAAAGGATATAGTCTTATTAGGACCTAGCAAAGGAATATCCTGCCTAAAACCAGTTTTTGCATAACTGAAATTTTGCCATGAGGAATTTCGAGTTTGACAGCAAATTCCAATTTTCCCCTGAGAAAATGCAAATGACAGCTCTAGAGATTCCTGCCTGGCAGGCATTTGTCAATTTCATTTTCTGTCTTCAGGGATGCAGTGGAATCAACAAGAGCCATTTTGACAGGCAGAAAGTCAGCAAGCCAAACAATAAAATAATAAATTCTGTTTTAACTTTTCTAATGCCTGTATGTGTGTGGGATTCCTACCTAGAATTTCATTTCTACGGAAAGCATTTGTATTTAATTCCTCCCTTCCAAGTATTTGAGGAGCACGGCAGCACTGAACTTTGTGAATGGTGCAAGATGTGAAGAACCGCAGCACAGAAGAGCCTGCAAGCTGGAATTTCCCAACTGGCTTCTGAACCTGACCCACATTTTCAGAAGAGTTTTTGAGCTTTTACCTGAACACTAAGTAGCCAGCCACATCTTAAAATGCAAAATCATAAAGTAATAGATTAATTTAGGTCAGGAGAGAGTCTGCTGTGTCACCTTGTCCAACTCTCTGGTCTAAGCGGGGCCAACTACCAAATTAGATGAGGTTGCTCAGGACCTTATCTACCTGATCTTTGAAAATCTTCCAAATTGCACATTCCCTCTGGGCCATCCTTTCACCACACTTAGGGTGAAAAATTTTCCTTATATTAAATTGAAATTTTTGTTGTTACAAATTGTGACCTTTGCTTCTTGTCCTTTTCCTGTACACCCCCTTTAGTAGTAGTAGTAGTAGTAGTAGTAGAGATGAGTTAGATCCTCTCAGTCTTACCTTCTGCAGGCTGAAAAATCCAGCTCCCTCAGCCTCTGCTTGTGCAACACCTTGACCATCTAGGTGGCCCTCCACTGGACTATCTCCAACTTATCTGTATCTTTCTGGCCTAAAACTGGACATAGTACTCCAGATGCAGCCTTGAGTTGTGTAGAGGGGAATAACCACTTCCCTGGACCTATTGAGGCAGGGCTGTTAAATATACAGAAGGAGGCTGGAATGTCCTTTAACAAGGGCTTAGATGTGTGAGCAGTGTGACAGGAAAAAGAAAAAAGGTCTAATTTCTTAAAAAGTTCCCAGAAGAGAAGTCCTCATACAGAATATTACGTGCAGAATAGAGTTGCAAAGGCAGCAGCAGAAGCCGCGTTGATCTAGACATTTCCAAAAGAGATCATTCTGGCAAAATTGGAGGGGAAAACTAATCCCAGCTCAAGTACTAGTTATTTGGAAGTAGGTGTAGAAATGAAATGAAATGAAAACCCCTTTTTTGGCTCAGAACACTATTTTAGTGCAAGACACTGCCTAACCAAACATGGTTTATGATGATTGCTCCAGTCCAGCTAACCTTAACCTGATTTAAAGGTGTGTAATATAACAGGGAGTGGAAAAGTAGTATCACTTATCAATTCTATCATTCCCTGTCAGGTAAACACAGACTAATCACCATGTTCTCTGTTCCTTAATTTAAAGTAACCTCTTTGCACTGTGGTGTAAGTCTATGAACCATTAATCTCTTCATGGTGTGTATTTTTGGCCAAACCTGTACTAAACCACCATGGTAGTTTAATGGAGCTGAGCACACTAGCCTTTTCTCAGTAGCCAACCGTTGGTTTACCAGTGACTCCAGTGATAATATAGAGGGAAGTGAAGCTAAAAAAAGGAAAAATGCAGGATTGTCAGAACTGTTGGGTGGATGTGAGGCCAATCAGAGCCAAGAAAGCTTTTAATAAGTGGAAATGTTTGCAACTTGAGAGTGATAACTAGCACAGGGGCAGCGAAGGGAAATGTACTAAAGACAGTGGTCAGGACCATACATGCAACATGCCATGCTCTCGCACTCCCACTTTCCCCCTTCCCTCTCCCTCTCTATCTGACAAATCCAATCTAGTGTTTGCACAGGAGCATCACCAGCAGAGACCCCTGAAAGGACAAGCCAAACCAGCATATCCCTGGAGTACCCTCAGTACTCTCATACGACTTTTTGCTAGGCCGAATGAGAGAGCAATCCATTACTTAATCTTGCTGCCACTCTGAGATTGTTCCCTGCAGTATATTTTACAGTGCTTTGTCCAGGCTGGTTTTAAAACATCCAAGTGATGAGACTTCCACCAGTTTACTTGGGGGAGCTATTTTACAGGCTAACAGACATCACCATTAGCACTATTTCTTGTCACATGCATCAGCAGCTCTCCCATAAGTAATTGCTAACACTACAGCTATTCTACAGGCCCCGGGAAGCTGAAGAAATACAAACAGGGAGTCAATATTCAGGTGAATAAAGGAATAAAAAGATAATGGAAATGTCTGACTCCTCCAGGAACATATGGCATTTAGTTGGGTTATGGACACTTGAATAAGTATCAGAGAGGTAACTGGTCACCCCCGCACTCATCTCTAAATAAATGTGAAGTAATCTGAGAGAGGTCAGGTACAGACGGATACCGGGCTGCTCAGGCTGCTGAGTTCAGCTGTGCCAGGATCCAGCAGAGTTGGCTACAGAAACCTCCATTCCCCTGTAAGGCCACCTCTAAGTAAATTACCTCACATGTATCATGAGGTAAAAGTACAATTAAGAGAGTTACTGCAGAGCAGCTTAGAGTGTTCCCTCTTACTGCTATTTCATCTAAGGAAATTGACATATGACCAAGTGACTAATTTCTTATTTGATGTATCTTAGATTCTTTTATTGAAAAGCTATTTCCTGCTCTTCAAGTTCTTCTTCTGCAGAGGCCAGCAGCTGACACAACAGGTGAAACCTTACAGTACTGTATGCAGCCAGGTCTGAAGTATCTTGCAGAAATGAAAAAAAAAATTCCCTCCTGGCCCCTGCTGGCAAATCATCACCTTTGGTAAGCAGCAGCACACTCTGCATGGCTACTAATTCAGCATTGATTATGGCTGTGACACCAGCAGATGCTTTTCAAAAATTTGCTGCTGCAATATTACACTCAAGATCCCCCTTTGTTAAGTAATTCAATAGTTTTACTGTAACACACTGGGAAATGCCACCTCCGTTTCCTTTGTTCTGTATTACATGTCCATGTATCTCAACTCTTTAGTGAAGAAAACCTGCTGAATACATCCTGCAGACAGCATTTTTCTTAGAATGCAGACTCCCCCTGAAACATTTGCAGGTTGGTGCTTACAGCACCGGTAATAATCTCACTGAATGATACACACCACAACAGCTTTAAAGACAAGATGATGCCTCTCTCACAAAAGCCAGCAACAAGCTATTTAGGGACAATTCAGCAAATACAGAGAAGCCCATGGTCTCTGGCTTTAGATAGAGGCAATCTGACCTCAGGAGTCTGTTCCCACTTTTGATCAGTGTGGAATGGTTCCTTAACTGTTTTCTTGTAAGGGGACGAGTATAGTTCAAGCAATCCTGAAGCAATGCTTCCCCAGGGATCTTCTTCTGCATCTTACTAGAAAGGAAGAAGTTTTTCTTAACATTCAAACTTCACAAGTTTTCCTTCTCTAAAGCTCATCTTATTATGCAATGCCCCATTGTACTAAGCCTGCACAAAGTCTCTTCCTCCTGGGATTTTCCTTGAATTTATTTAGAGGTGATTATCATATCTCATCTTGGTTGTTGCTTTGCCAAGATGCACATAGCTTGCTCTTTTAATCTTTCCATATCAATCAAGCCTTCCTGCTGCCTAATGATAATTGTGCCTCCTCTCTGAACTCCCCTCAGCTTTTCAATATCTTTCCAGTGACATGGTGCTCAGAACAGCACAGAAGATGCCAGCTGCATTTGCAGCTGTGTAGAGAAGGTGCTTCGTTCATCTGCTCTACTGCAGAGCATCTTAAACTAGATTGCCCACCTGTCCTATCACCTTTTACTGGAACACTTCCAAGAGCCAAGGGAAAGCAGCTTTCTGTGCTGGAGAGCTGTCAAACCAGTGGAAAGTTCCTCTGGATATGTTATACCATGATTGCCCCTAAGAATTGGTGCTATATCTCTCAAGAAGCAGGTGCTGCCTCTTTCTGGGGCGGTACTGACAACATCATTCTGAATACAGATTAGCTGTTGCTTCTCTGCTTTGGTCAAACTTTCTGTGGCAGCACCATCAGAGTCCTGAACAGTCAATGCTGCAAAGTCTCTGCACAGAAAACAAAAATTGTTTTGACTCTTTTTTAAAGCTGTATGTCACATTATGAAATATTTTCTGTTTTACTTATTTACTACTTAATCTAATAAGAAACAAGTTTGTGTTTCATACTTAAGTCAAAGCATTCAACTGCCAAGCTGAAATCCTGAAAAAGTGAGCATATGCTCAGTTTAGCATCAAAGTGTGTTTGGTATTATAGAAAGAGCTATCAAAGAGAACATATGAAAATGCATTATTGTACTTCTACCACTATTTAGCAAGCAGTTTTCCGTTAGGGTTGAGAGTACAACAGGTGTATTTGGCTTCTGCAAGCATTGCAATCTATCAAGTAATTGGTCTGTCCAAGAAGTGAATTCTCTGTCACTAATTGCAGATCATATCAGAAAAAGAGAATCACAAAGAGAAGTCGTAGGCAAAAGACAAAGAGAAGAGAAGAATGAGAGAATGACAAATCACAGAATCACAGAATCACAGAATGTTAGGGATTGGAAGGGACCTCAAAAGATCGTCTAGTCCAATCCCCCTGCCAGAGCAGGAACACCTAGGTCAGGTCACACAGGAACATGTCCAGGCGGGTTTTGAATGTCTCCAGAGAAGGAGACTCCACAACCTCTCTGGGCAGCCTGTTCCAGTGCTCTGTTACCCTCACTGTGAAGAAATTCTTCCTCACATTTATGCGGAACCTCCTATGTTCCAGCTTGCACCCATTGCCCCTTGTCCTATCATTGGATGTCACTGAGAAGAGCCTAGCTCCATCCTCATGACACTCACCCTTTACATATTTATAAACATTAATGAGGTCACCCCTCAGTCTCCTCCAAGCTAAAGAGACCCAGCTCCCTCAGCCTTTCCTCATAAGGGAGATGTTCCACTCCCTTCATCAGCTTTGTGGCTCTGCGCTGGACTCTCTCAAGCAATTCCCCGTCCTTCTTGAACTGGGGGGGACAGAACTGGACACAATATTCCAGATGCGGCCTCACCAGGGCAGAGTACAGGGGGAGGAGAACCTCTCTCAACCTACTCACCACATCCCTTCTCATACACCCCAGGATGCCATTGGCCTTCTTGGCCACAAGGGCACATTGCTGGCTCATGGTCATCCTGCTGTCCACCAGGACCCCCAGGTCCCTTTCCCCTACACTGCTCTCCAGCAGGTCAGCCCCCAACCTGTACTGGTACATGGGGTTGTTCTTCCCCAGATGCAAAACTCTACACTTGCCCTTGTTGAATTTCATTAAATTTCTCCCCGCCCAACTCTCCAGCCTGTCTAGGTCTCTCTGAATGGCAGCACAACCCTCTGGTGTGTCAGCCATTCCTCCTAGTTTGGTGTCATCAGCAAACTTGCTGAGGATACATTCTGTACCCTCATCCAGGTCGTTGATGAAGATATTGAACAACACCGGTCCCAGTACCGACCCCTGAGGGACTCCACTAGTCACAGGCCTCCAACTAGACTCCGTCCCATTGACCACAACTCTCTGGCTTCTTTCCTTCAGCCACTTCACAATCCACCTCACTACCTGATCAAACCCATACTTTATCAGCTTATCTACGAGGATGCTGTGGGAGACAATGTCAAATGCTTTACTGAAATCAAGATAAACCACATCTACCGCTCTACCATCATCTATCCACCTAGTTATTTCCTCATAGAAGGCAATAAGGTTGGTCAAACATGACTTACCCTTGGTAAAACCATGTTGACTGCTCTTAATGACCCCCTCATCCTTGATATGCCTAGAGATAGTGCCAAGAACAAGCTGTTCCATCACCTTGCCAGGGATGGAGGTGAGGCTGACCAGTCTATAGTTACCCGGGTCCTCCTTCTTGCCCTTCTTATAGATTGGAGTGACATTTGTTATCCTCCAGTCCTCAGGCACCTCTCCTGTTCTCCATGACTTACCAAAGATGATGGAGAGTGGCCTAGCAATGACCTCTGCCAGCTCCCTCAGCACCCTTGAGTGCATTCCATCTGGTCCCATCGATTTATGGATATCCTGATTGCTCAACTGATCCCTAACCCAATCCTCATCTACCGAGGCAAACTCCTCCTTTATCCTGACTTCTGGGGCTACGGGGATCAGGGGCTCCTGGGGAAAGCCTGCAGGAGTAAAAAGGAAAAATATAAAAAGAGCCTTCAGGTTTGCTAAGGTTTGAAAACACGTAAAGGAGGTGATAGAAAAAAATGTATGACATCTGAGGTAAAATGGTATCCTGCTGTCTCAGAAGCAGCACAGGCAACATTTAAAGTTGGGTTCAGAGTTCTCCATCTTTGTAGTGTTGAAACCACCAGAAGCAGACAGTTGCCACAATATAGGTAATATAGTACTTTGCCTAATGACTGATTACACAGTGCTGCAGCTATAGTCAATAAACCAATTCTGCTGGGTCAATTTGTTTTTTTCAGGTTTTCTTTCCAACTGGTAACAAAAAGTTAACATTCATCACCTGAGATCTGTAATTAAGACTGGATGCATTTCTGAAAAATATGTTCTCACACAACTTAGAATATCTGGGTTCTTGGAAGAATAAATTTTTTTTGGCCTGTATTGTGAATGGAATTAAAAGGATAACATGGCATCTTTTGGCCTTAAGATCCAGAACAGTTATTCTTTCCCAATATTTTCCCCCAAAATATTCCAAGCAAGATCTAGTAGTTGCATTGATTTATTTTTTTTAAGCAAGTCTCTGCCCTTGTGCATCACTTTTCTCTGAATGTTTTTGTTTTTCCTTTTTATTCATCCCTACTAGGATTTGAAACTCTGCCTCAATTCAGCATTGAATGTGAATTTCATTAATGTGCTGTTTATTTTTCTTCCAGATCAATTAATGAGGGTGATAAATGAGATAGGACATAACACCAGTTCCTGTGGCACCCCAGTAGCTACCTCCCCCAAATTAAAACACTGCTATTTATCATTACCATTTGCTAATGTTCTTTCTGCCAATTTGTAGACCCTGTGGCAGTACTCCTACTGAAGCCAATCTCATTTAATCGCTAAAGTAGATTCATGTGAAATGCAATATCAAAAACTTTCTGGAAAACCAAAATGCAGTATACCAACTGAATTTCCAGTAGGCACTAATACTTTAATTCTTTTGAAACCTTTTGTATCTGTTTGTGAAGATTTATTCTTTTATTATTTGTACTTCAGTGGTGCCCAAATGAACCAACTGGGCTGAGGACCCATTGTCATGTTTATTAGTAAAATTTTATCTCCAGCTGTTTAGTGATTCTCTTTCCTCCTCTCGTCTCTCATATTTGCTTCATTTTCACACCAAGGATAGAATTTAAAGTAGTGGAACTGTAATTGCCAAGATCACTGACAGTCCCTTTTTTAGAAAATCAGGTACATTTTCTGTATTTTGTGTATTTTCTGCTTCCACTTTGTATCTTTCAAAACCCACTTTATTATGTGTAAAGTTTGCATGAAAATAGGCTCCTCTCCCTCTTTCTCTACCTTGCATCTGCTCCTGCATTCCCTGCTAGAGTCTGTATCACTGATAATCCTGTGCCTAAGAAGTCTCAGTAAGTTACACAGAGATGACTGATGTCACACTTGGAGGATTAAGTAGGGAACAAGCAGCAGGAGCACATCATCTCTCAAAAAACTGAGACCCCATCTTGTCTGTGCTGGATATTGCCAAAGACAGATTTTTAAAAAAATGTCGTATTGCTTCTTGATACAAGAAAGAGAGCCTTTACATGCCAAACTGAAAATATACTAACTCAAAGGTGAAGGAGAGGAATGGATATTTGAACAAGACCAGTTACATTCTGAACTCAAGGACAGATGAGCTGTGTGAACAGGTTTAGTCTTTGGAAGACTCACAAGGGGGCACTTTGCCTGTAAATTCACAATTTCCTTACTTTTTGTGATTTTTGTTTTTTTTTTTCTTTTAAATGAAGGAAATTAGCTTCTTCACAGTCTTCCCTGTGTTCCTTTTCGTGGGACAACCCGGTAGCAGTGGCTGACAGACACCCAGTCTACCCTCTCACCCAGGAGAGAGTGCACCCCAGGCTGGAAAATATTTCAAGGGAAGACTGCAGAATCTTCTCCTTGGTCAAAGGTCAGAGCTTGGAGGGAATATTTTCCCCTACCCCCTAAAACTGCAGTATCTACATGACTAAACTAATTTTTGTCTCCTGCTCATGCAACAGCAGTCTTCCCAGAACTGAAAGTGTCCCATCTCACTGTTCCTTTGTAAGGAAGCCATTTCATGGTCTCAAAATTTACAAATCAGTTGCACTCTGAATTTTTGTAAGATCCTTTATCTGTCACAGGACAAGGAATAAACGTTTCCAGTCCCACTGTGTTCCTGCAGATTCCGTGGAGCTGCTTCCTTAAACAAGGTACTTAGTGCTGTGATGGCATGTTCCTTCATGGTGCTTGAGGAAACTTGGATACTCAGCAGTATCTTGCCTGTGTTAGAGCTCTGGGCTAGTGCTAGGGTGGAAATCAGATTTCAGCCCTAGTCTATCCTAACTCCTGAAATGGCCCATTACTGCTTCTTATTACTGCTCCAAGATACAGGGAAATATTTAGTACACCTCTTCCAAATAATCTTCATTATAACCAGCACCTGCCTTTGTTTTCCCCTCTGCTGACACTTATGTGCAGGTTACCAGCCACAGGAGGTTAGGCCTTATTTTAGACTCTACTCAATAAATAGACTTGGGCTTTTGAATCTGAATTTCACACTATCCCATCTCAGCAAAACTGTGGATGTCCCATCCCTATAAGTGTTCAAGGTCAGGCTGGATGGAGCGTTGAGTAACCTGACTCAATGAGAGATGTCCTTTCCTGTGGCAGGGGGTTGGACTAGATAATCTTTAAAGGTTCCTTTCAACCCAAACCAGTCTATGATTCTGTGATTCAGTTCAGGTTTGTTTGCTGTAGAGGCAACCAAAATAGTGGCATCTGAGTGTGAGCTACAGTTGAGAAAAGCTCTTAACATTTTCCCACCTAGAGCATGCACTTAGAGTAAACCCATTTCTTTTGATGCTGTAAGTGGGCTGTTTACCCAGAGGAGTTCAAAGCTAGTTTCTGCCTGCTTCTCCCTAACCCTGGTATTATTCAAGAGTCAATAATTCAATTCAAAACAATGTAGTGACAATGATGTGGAATTGTTTTAATGGTGTTTACTTGTTCTTAATGATGTGCTGTATCCTTGTCTCCCTGTTACAGATAGAAGCAGATGATAAAGAAGGGAGAAACCACACAGTAACACAGACAGTAAAATCAAAGAAGAGACACTCCTGTTGAGATGAAAGAGAGACTCCTGCTAGTTTCTGAAAACTCACAAATGTAGAATTTTTACTGCCACAGTTGAGGTCTTTCTACCAACAAGGACCTAACTGTAAAACCAAAGAAAAATTCCCCAATTCAGAGTAGTTCAGAACCCTTTTCAATACAACCATTCTACTCCCTAAAAAAAGTTTTTTGGCCAAACCAGGATAATTCTCAGATTCTTGTATCTTTTTTTGTCTCATTCTTTCCGAATTTTGTATTCCGAAATGTGGCATTTTTTTCCCTCTCTGAGTCAGAGAAAATAACTGAAAAGGGAATGCACTTATGCTCATTGCCTCAATTGACCTCTACTGTGATTTACGCCAGTCTTGAAGTTGTGCCAGTTTGAGCAGCTCAGCAGGACGCATGAAGCCAGTTGCTGTGTGAGGGTCCAGGATGTCCTCACAGTCCCAACATGGATTTGGTGGATGGACCAGCTGGTGGATAGGGCATGGGCTGGATGGTTGCACTCAGAGAGTTGCGGTCAATGGCTCCATGTCCACATGGAGACCAGTGACGAGTGGCGTTCCTCAGGGGATCTGTACTAGGACCGGTGCTATTTAACATCTTTGTCGGCGACATGAACAGTGGGATGGAGTGCACCCTCAGCAAGTTTGTGGATGATACCAAGCTGTGTGGCACAGTTGACATGCTGGAGGGAAGGGATACCATCCAGAGGGACCTTGACAGGCTGGAGAGGTGGGGCCATGCCAACCTCATGAAGTTCAACAAGGCCAAGTGCAAGGTCCTGCACCTGGGTTGACGCAATCACAGAAACACAGAATCACAGAATCACAGAATGCTAGGAATTGGAAGGGACCTCAAAAATCCCCATGCCGCAGCAGGAATACCAAGATTGGGTCACACAGGAATGCATCCAGGTGGGTTTTGAATGTCTCCAGAGAAGGAGACTCCACAGTCTCTCTGGGCAGCCTGTTCCAGTGTTCTGTTACCCTCACTGTGAAGAAGTTCTTCCTCATATATATGTGGAACCTCCTATGTTCTATCTTGCATCCGTTGCCCCTTGTCCTATCATTGGATGCCACTGAGAAGAGCCTGGCTCCATCCTCATGACACCCTTTACATATTTATAAACATTAATGAGGTCACCCTTCAGTCTCCTCTTCTCCAAGCTAAAGAGACCCAGCTTCCTCAGCCTTTCCTCATAAGGGAGATGTTCCACTCCCTTCATCAGCTTTGTGGCTCTGCGCTGGACTCTCTCAAGCAGTTCCCTGTCCTTCTTGAACTGAGGGGCCCAGAACTGGACACAATATTCCAGATGAGGCCTCACCAGGGCAGAGTACAGGGGGAGGAGAACCTCTCTTGACCTACTAACCACACCCCTTCTCATACACCCCAGGATGCCATTGGCCTTCTTGGCCACAAGGGCACATTGCTGGCTCATGGTCATCCTGCTGTCCACCAGGACCCCCAGGTCCCTTTCGCCTATGCTGCTCTCCAACAGGTCAGTCCCCAACTTATACTGGCACATGGGGCTGTACTTCCCCAGACACAAGACTCTACACTTGCCCTTGTTATATTTCATTCAATTTCTCCCCGCCCAACTCTCCAGCCTGTCTAGGTCTCTCTGCATGGCAGCACAGCCTTCTGGTGTGTCAGCCACTCCTCCCAGTTTTGTGTCATCAGCGACCTTGTTGACAGAGCACTCTATTCCCTCATCCAAGTCACTGATGAATATATTGAATAGTACTGGTTCCAGTACCAACCCCTGAGGGACTCCACTAGATACAGGCCTCCAACTAGACTCTGTCCCATTGACCACAACTCTCTGGCTTCTTTTCTTCAGCCAGTTCACAATCCACCTCACTATCCAATCATCCAGACCACACTTCCTCAGTTTAGCTGTGAGGATGCTGTGGGAGACTGTGTCAAATGCTTTATTGAATCCCAAGCACAAGTACAGGCTGGGCAGAGAATGGATAGAAAGCAATTCTCAGGAGAAGGACTTGGGGGTATCTGTTGAGGAAAAACTCAACATGAGCTGGCAATGTGTGCTTGCAGTCCAGAAGGCCAGCCGTATCCTGGGCTGCATCAAAAGAAGCGTGGCCAGCGGGCCAAAGGAAGTGATTCTCCCCCTCTATGCCGCTCTTGTGAGACCTCACCTGGAGTACTGCGTCTAGTTCTGAGGCCCCCAGTATAAGAAGGACATTGAGCTGTCTAGAGGAGGACCATGAAGATGATCAGAGGGCTGGAGAGAAAGCCCATCTCTCCTATGAAGAAAGGCTGAGAGTTGGGGTTGTTCAGCCTGGAGAAGAGAAGGCTCTGGGGAGACCTTATAGTGGCTTTCCAGTACCTGAAGGGGGCCTACAAGAAAGCTGGAGAAGGACTTCTTACAAGAGAATGTAGTGATAGGACAAGGGGTAATGGCTTTAATCTGGAAGAGGGTAGATTTAGACTAGATATTAGGATTTAATGCAAGCCACGGTGGGCTTCTACCTTTTCATTTCTTTAAGTGTGTTGCATTGATATTGTGTCTGTGTGGTGTAATAACATCTTCTGCAGTCCATGAGGGAGTCTGACATCTCACAGACGTGTGGTCAACTGTGAGACCATGATGACTGTCACTGTTGCTTCTCCGTTTTCATCCTCTATTCATCATTTGTGATTTATTGCTACTATGCTTTATGTGCCTCATAAAGGGTCCAAGACCCGATCCTGAAGTGGAAGCAAGTATGTTTTTGAGGAGTTTTGTGAGGAGGGTGGGATTATAAGAAACTGTTTGCATATGAGAGACTGGAGTGGGCAGCTGGGTTGTGGTTAGTGCTTGTGAAATCTTTATCTGTCTGGCCTTGTGGTTCCAGTGAAGGTTGCTTGCTGGTTTGCCTGCAGGCTGAGAAGCAGCAGGTCTCACAACGTTTTTGCTAGGCTTTTGGAAAATGCTGGAAAGGAGCTAGTGGCCACAAGCTCTGTGAGTGCTGGTGATGTAGGGGAAGAGGGTTTTGGAGACAAAATAGGATCTCCTTGTCAGTTTTCCCTGATATAGTCCCAGTAATGCATGCTGGGCCAGGTAGATGTGAAGAGGTAATACTGTTGGGAAAGTTATATATGTAAGAGAGTTTAAAACCATCAAGATTAGAGAGATGTCTGGAAGGGAGGGAGCCTGCCCAGAGGAGTTCCAGCTGCCAATGTTGCACAGGAGGCTGTTCACATGCAGGTGCCAAGGAGCATGGGGGTTTGGAGGGCACATCCTGATATTACAAGAACTCTTCATCCTCAGGTGAAATAAAGGACAAAAACTGGAAATTGCCAAGTTACAAACAATGATCAGAGATAAGAAAGCTGGAAGTAATTTTATGCATACATCTACCTTAATACTAGAAGTCTAGGGAGACAGGAATATTTAGATTTAAATCAATTTAAAGACATAAAAGACATACTGGAAATTTGATGGAAGGAGAAGCAGATGGACAATGTAATAACAATTTGAAAAATTATACTGGAAAGACAAAATGGGCTCTATAGATGAAGGGACAGTACTATAGCCTAAAAGAAGCTTTGAGTCAAATCAGATTAACAATCAAGCAAACATTGTCAGCAAGTAATAGAAACTCTATGAATCAAACTCCAGGCCCATGCAGGAAAAATACGGCAATAAGGCTGCATTATGGACTGCCTGATGATGATGGTGATAGAGATTGATACACTCAGAGAGATCAAGCAATACAGGAATGAACAATAAAAGAAGACTACAAGTGCCCTCATTTATTGTGTAAACTTTGCTGTGAGATGTGATGTGTAGGCTCAACTTTCAGACACTGCCAATTTCTGTTTTATGCAAGTAGTAGACAGGCAAATGAGAAGAGAAGTCCTGACCAATGTACAGTACTTGGTGACTCTCACAGAGCTGCTGGGAACAGTGGAGTACTGTATTTAAGTCCAACATCTCTATTCCTCCTGCAAGAGCCAAGAGGCCCACTATTGCAGTGATGAATTTCAAAAAAGCAAAACAAAAAATGAAGGGGTCTTGTTAAAAAGAAGCTAAAATGAGTGGTTAAAGTACAGAAATCCTTTTTTTGGACAGCACTGAGGTTGTTCAAAGAGACCATGCTGGATGATCAGAGCAAATGTATACTACCTATCAATAAATGTTTGAGAAACACCAAGTGATAACAGGCCTAGCTTAACAGAAATGGAAGGGAACTTTCTCAGGAATAAGAAGATGTTATTCAAAAAACCACAAAGCTGTGTCCTACTACTACTACTACTACAAAAAATCCCCAACAAAACAACACAAAAAACCAACCCCAAAGTCATAATAGGCTGGAATTCAGTAAGGGAGGCTAAAAAAATGAATTGTGCTTGAATCTACCTGACTGCACTAAACATGAAGAACTTGGGGAAGTTTCCACAAGAGAACTTTTCTTTTAGGAGTTCATCTTTCCATGTTGATATGTGGAAGTAGTTGATATCTGGTGGCTATAGTCTGCATACACTTCTGAAAGGCATTTTACAAGGTCCTCAGTGACAAAAATCATAACCTGTCACAAGATAAGAGCAAATGCCCTTGTGTGGACATGTAACTAGCCATAAGACAAGAAAGAGAAGGTAAGAGTATACAAATTTTGTAGAGAAGGTGGTTGTCAGGGTAGCTTTACACAGATCCATGTTCAGACCTATGCTGTTCATGAGTGCATAAATGATCTAGAGTAAGAGAATTAATTATGAGATGTTTGCTGATGCTAAATTATTCTAAGTAACAAAAGACACGACCGAAACACCAAAGTAACAGTATTTGAAGCAATGTATACTGGGAAAAAATTCTAAATTTACATATATAATGATGGGTTCTGAGCTGTCTGTTACCATCATGAATGAGATCTTCAGGTAATAATAGCTAACACTACAAAATGTCAGTTCGAGGTACCACAGAAGCCAAAAGCAATCAAGATGTTAGAAGTTTTTAGGATGGGATAGTAATCAAAACAGGAAATATCTTTGTGCTATTACAAAATCTGTTCTGCACCTGTACTTTAGAGACTGAGTATAGTCTGGTCTCTTTGTCTCAGAAAGAACAACAGAATCAGAGAAGGTGCTACAAAAATTAGCAGAATAATCAAAAGGATTAAATAGCTTTCCCTATGAGCTATACAAATATACCAAGACTCTTCAACCTAGAGAAGAGACACTGGTGAAAAAGCATAATGTAGATGTGTTAAACACAGGAAGCATGGAGAAGTCCTGGTCATTTATTAACAATGTGATTTTGCACTGTAGAAAGCAAACAGGTACTATTCCTTATGATGCAATATTTCCAACTTTGGTTTGCTGAAATTATGAAAATGTCCAGTAATACAACCATTATAATAGAATTAACATTAATTATTGCAGAACTGCTTAAGACTAAAACATTGTATATACCTAGGCGCCATGATTTTATGACATAAAAACAGACAACATAGATGACTTAGTAAGTTTCCAAATATATTGATATATATGCAGCAAATTAGATTTGCCTACCTGGGAGTTAGCTTGTGAGGAATTACATGGTGAAATAACATTCAGGCAACATTGTAGGAGGAGCTGATAAGTTCATAGGCTGAATCCCTGAAAGTCTAACCAAGCTGAGCTGAAAGCATTCCAGGTTGCCAATTAGAGGTAAAGGCCCACATTACATGAGTTAGTTTATTATTACTTTGCATTACAGAGCCTCCCATTGCAGTATAAATTAGGGCAAGACAGCAGATGCCAGTATGGTTCATTGCATGGTTTTACAAGTGCACAGCTTGAAATAGACTCTTCTAATACTAAATATTCAGTGACTGAATCTAGTATACAAATCCATTGGCTGTACTTGTTTATAGTGATTGAGAGTCCAACTAATTTTTTCATAGAGAAGTGTGCCCCTGCAAATGCACACACGCACACAAGTGCAGATGCACACATGTGCACAAACAGAGGAAGTCTGGGGGTTTTTCTGATTCCTGGGATGAATTTTCTATATGTCTCTTGGGCTCGAAGAGCAGGTAGGATACACAGGGCATATGCACAAATGAGAAATGCAGACCCAGCTGAAGTAAACCTTTAAAACTACTTGGAAATATAAGTGGTATCTGCAAGAGCTTTTGCAATGGCTTAAAGCAAGGGAGCTGGAGCGGTGAGCTTACAAAAACTAGAGATGAGGAGGCCAGGGTCTGTCTGTCCCAAAGCAGTGACTCTCACAAGGTAGCTGTTACTGGAATCCGTGTTTTAAACTGTTTGTTTTACAGAATGAGGAACGCATGCCAGGGAAAGTCATTCTCCCTCTGCTGGTTACAACTCCAGCAACTTAAGCCAATGAGATTGACTTGGTATCCTGCAGCAGGAGAGAAGGGCAACAGCATACGTGGTTCAAGTATCATATGTTGACTTTCCATCTGTGCTGGAAGACCTTGGCTACGAGTTTGTCAGCCTTTCCCAAAACATGAGTCATGGCTGCTCCACATTCTCCCATCTGTAATTGCTTGTTCAGCCCTTTGGAAATATCTACAAATCCAGGACAGGCATTGCTATTAGCACATCACAGACTTCTTCTCTTTGTACTTTGTGTATGAAATATCCAATTGAGCCTGATACAGAAACTGTTCCTTCTCCAAATACTTCTCAATTACTCAGTATCAGCCAGGCTGAATGCAAGTGCAATCCCAAATGCTGCAAAGATGGTCCTTCTATATGTGGGCATATATAAAGAGGTTTCCAGTGCTTACACAGAATGTGTTAAATAAAATATGATTTTCAGTTCAGGCAACTGACCTACTGACTGTTAAGGCTCCATCGAACTCCAGGCTTGGGCTCACACTGGAACCTGAACTCCTCAGTTGACAACATTTACTTATAGGCTGGAACTTACTTATAGGCTGGCAACTTGCTCTGTAGGTAAGAAAATGCAGGCAAAGCATCCAGCCCTCCAGCCTTACATCTTCACATGCAGTACTGACCCGGATGCCTTGAGACACTTAGATTCACACAGCTCTCCATGCTGTGCTTTCCTTCAGATAGCTGCTCCTAAGGCCAAAGTCTTACACTAGTGGTCACAAGTGGGTGACCAAAGTAAATAAAACTTGTCCTGGAGGACACCAAAGAGCAGGTTCAGAAGAACAAGAATAAGATGTGAATATTGTCATTTCACATGGTAGTGCCCAACAGTCCTAGGAGACTTGTGTACTTGGCTGCTTGAGTTTATATGTACAAAACGCTTTGGCAGGTAATTGAGAAAAGAAGGAATGTGAGCTTCATCTTTACATGATACAATTTCTAATGAGATTGTTATAGAGAGAACACTTGAATAAAACCCTAAGGTCACATGTCCAGAGGTATCTGAGCCAGAATAGTGAAGGCTACAAATAAGAACTGTGTGTTTGAAATACTGCAATTATAACTGCAAATTGTACTTCAGCCCAAGGCTTTACAGCAAAGCTGTAAAAAGTAAAATCAATTTCAATCTTTAAGGGCACTTTGCTACATTCCTCTTTTTCAAGGCTAAATCCAACTAGGTCATTCCAGGTAGGAGCTGAAAAAATATGAGCTCGTTCTCCCTGAGCAATAAATATTATCTTCAGTATCAAAAGCTGGATTGCTACCAAGTACAATGGATGACTCCTAGGGGAAGCTCAGTCCTGGGTTTGAGTGTCTATCAGAGGTGAATGAAGGCATCCAGGGTGGGGGCAAATTGCACTAGATCAATAGAGAAGAAAATCTCTCGCCCATGAGATTGGTGATTATCAGGTAGCAGGAACAATTGTTGCTTTCTTGGTCTTAATATGGGTCCATTTGCTCTCACTGTGGATGTACCCTTGGGTGGAAGGGTTACTTATGTGAAACTTCTGTCTTGGGGTTCTCCCTCTTCAGGACCCAACTAAAGAAAGTTCTCTTGATTTGAATTGATACTAACCTCGCAATTACACACTGCAAACCTAATAGCCCCTGACACAAAACCCTCTTACAGAATCAATTCTACAGTGAGGGCCACAAAGCTGAGCTCAGAGTTCAGTGCTTCTCTGTCCTTGTTTTACACTGGAGATGAGGGAACGCGAACACAGGCATAATTAAACTTCTGTCCTCCTGTACTACTTCACGTGTGGTAGCTTTCATCCCATCTGAAAATGGGCATGTGGCTAAGGTTTCAAGAATAAAGGAACGACATCTTTATTTCCTTCTGCTACTGCTTCTGTCTTCTTTTACTCCACTAAAAAGTAAAAATGTGTTCTTCAGGTATAAAGATCATATTTCATCACAATAAGTGGAGTATTAGAAACAAGCACAAAGTCTTCTCAGAAAGCTCAGCGGTGCTTATTTGGGCCTCCAGCAGCCATTTAAGAATTCGCTTGCTGGTGACTCAGTATTCCTAGAGCTGGTTGAATAATATTCAATGGATAATTTATTTGACAAATGTTACAATTTTTTAAAAAACAAATTACTCATCTAGTTTAAAAAATATTATTCACAAAGATATTAGACAGAGTGAGTTATTAAATATATTCATCAAATGAGTTACATTATATCTGAATAAATTATTCAGCTTATTCATTATTCATTGAGTTCTAATTATTATTTTAAGCACTTATATAGCAATATTAGTACATTGGTGTAAGTAGTTAGTGACAAAAATGACAAGTCTTCTGATGGACCTATGATATAACTAAGGCTGGACTAAGGCGTGGGAAAAATGGGCTTCACCCACACTGAAAGGGTTGACTGCTATTAATTCGATGAGTTTTGTATCAGAGATGACAGATTTGTGCTTATGCTCCTAGTTCCTGGAATCAAAGAACTTCCCTGTATGACTGGGATAAAAATCTTGTTGAGATTCAACAAGGCTAAGTGCTGGGTCCTGTATTTAGGTCACAACAACCCCATGCAGCGCTACAGGCTTGGGGAAGAGTGGCTGGAAAGCTGCCCAGCAGAAGAAGACCTGGGGGTGTTGGTTGACAGGCAGCTGAAAATGAGCCAGCAGTGGGACCACGTAGCCAAGAAGGACACCACCATCCTGGCTTGTATCAGAAATAGTGTGACCAGCAGGACCAGGGAGGTGATCGTACCCCTGTACTCCGCTCTAGTGAGGCCGCACCTCGAATACTGTGTTCAGTTTTGGGCTCCTCACTACAAGAAGGACACTGAGCTGCTGGAGTGTGTCCAAAGAAGGGCAACGAATCTGGTGAAGGGTCTGGAGCACACGTCTGATGAGAAATGGCTGAGGGAACTGAGGTGTTTAGTCTGGAGAAAAGGAGGCTGAGGGGACATCTCATTGCTCTCTACAACTACCTGAAAGGAGGTTGTGGTGAGGTGGGGGTTGGTCTCTTCTCCCAGGTAACAGTGATAGGACGAGGGGTAATGGTCTCAAGTTGTGTCAGGGGAGGTTTAGATTGGATATTAGGAAAAATTTATTCACTGAAAGGGTTATCAGTGATTGGCACAGGCTGCCCAGGACAGTAGTGGAGCTGCCATCCCTGGAGATATATAAAACACGTATAGATGTGGTGCTGAGGGACATGGTTTAGTGGTAGACTTGGCAGTGTTAGGTTTACAGTTGGATTTGATGATCTTAGAGGTCTTTTCCAACCTGAATGATTCTATGATTCTATGAAAACTAAAAGTGGCATAGTAATGTCAGCCTGAATATACCAGCAGCCTAAACCAGCAGCTTGGAGGTGTCTGAGCTTAGCTGTTGGAGTGTAATTCCAAACCTACAGCTTTAGTGGGATAACTTTATTAATCTTAACTACCTGGGGACATTATTGCAAATCAGGTCCCATTGTAGTCCATTAGTTGCCTTCAAGGGATGGGTTGCTGGAAGTAAGAGGATTCAGCAATGAGCTGCATAGCCAGATGTCCCACAGAGTGGTCAGTTGACCCCTGCCATGCCTTCCCCTGACACTGCCATCTCACCAGGGCTTTGAGCACCTGGCTCCAGAAAAGGCTGTGGGAAAAGTAGATGGTAGTACAGCACACATGATTGTCCAAAAAATATCAAGGTTTCTTTTTGGAAAAGAAAGCTCTTCTTTTGAAGAGCTGACAAGCTACACTTTGCTGTGGACTTCTTAAGTCCTTTTCTACTCATTTAGTGGGGAGGCAAACCAGTTTAATAGAGAGGGAGAAAGCAGATATTGCCATGCTGTACACCCTAAATGGGGCTTTATCACAAGGAGGCTAAAATTCTTTCCAAGGCTTGTCTTTGAAACCAACACGAGATGAGAACCATCCTGTCTCTCTTCAGCTTTCTGAAAAGATGGTCAGTTCTTCTGAAAGGTTAAAAACCTAGTGAATATGAGTGACATAGACAAAATCTAACATTGCAAATGCTTGTTTTATTTTTCAAGAAAATGGTTCTTTTCCTTGTTTTTTTCTAATGTTGTCTGTTGACATTCCTTTTCCCTGTCAGAAGCTAGCACATGTACATGTATATGGACATGTTGTCCTCTTTTCAGCCTTCCCCATCTATCACTTCTGCTATTAATTGAAAATAGGGACTTGTGAAATATCATCTGATGTTACTGAAGTGCGAAACTGTATGGCATAAAGCGGGCTTAAAAAATTTTCTTTTCAAGGTCATGGTACATATCTGAAAAGCCCAACTTGTCATTTTTGGATATTGCCTTCTGGAATAGTTTGTACTAAGTGAGCTGTCTCCATGGTCCAGCAAGTCTCTCCTGTTTCCCTATTGGGGTAGGTCTTATTATAACCCTGACTATAGAAGGCAATTTACTTGAGACTAGACTGGAAACTTAGAAATGCATCAGGGAGATGAGTTACATCTATGAAAATGCAAATTCTGTACCATCAGAAAGAAGGGGGGAGTCACCCCTCCCAATATACTTATTTATTTATTTTCTGGCCTGAAATCTTCTTGCAAAACATGAAGGCAATCTTTGAGCACTGAACTGTAACTCTGCTGGGCTGACTTCTTGTTGATAAAACTTGAAAAAGCAATTTAGTCTCTTGGGCCTGTTTAAGAATTTACAGTGCAGAAAGGGGAGGGGTAGAAAGACAAACCACATCCTTCTGCCTCTCTCAAATTGCTCTCTGTTTTTTTAAGAAATGAGATGGAAGGGGGGAAGACACACACAGACACACCGACACACAGACACACCGACACACAGACACACAGACACACAGACACGCCCCCCAAAGGAAATGACAGTGTTTTCCTCCTGCATTTGTCTTCCTCCTGCCCCTTATTTTAGAGGAACACTTCCAGCCATCTCTTTGCTCTCCAAGAAGAGAAGCTGGGCAAACATCAAAGCCTCTCCAGGACTGTCTGCAAAGCTGTGAACTACAAGCTCACAGATGCCCCTGCTCTGTGCCCCTCCCCTTGCACACGTACATACACCCACAACATGTTTGCAAATGATAGCACAGTCTTGCAAGCACTTCCATTAAGAAAAGCCCCAGCATTTCTCAGGAGAACTGTTGAAATAGTTTAGCTGACAATCTATGCCCTGAGGAAGGAAAGAAAACAGGATTTGTGAGGATGGGACCCTGAGGGCTTCTCAGGAGGGAAGGGATTCCTCTCTCTTTTAAAGTTCATTATGCTAGAAGGAATCAACGAACATCAGAGGTTTTTCAAAACAGCTCTACTATGCTGAGCTAGCACTGTTTCCGAGGGAATCTTCTGTGCTGCTTCAAGCCAGTACTGCTTTCAACCAAAAGCACAAAAAACTGCCATGTGCCCAAACCAGAAGTGTCTTCATGGCTGGTCAAGGGATACGCTCCTCTCTTTCATTAGCAGTTCCTTGAAGCCGCTGTACCACTACTTCCACCTTTTAGTCAGGGAAGAATTTTCCTACCATGAACTAGGACTAGGACACTTGAAAACAGTCCTTTCAGTTCTTGAGTGCTGTGGTCAGGCTGGAGCTAAACTTAGGTTTAACTCCCACATGAGGCTCTGGCATTTGGGTAAACACATTGGCCTTGATTCAGGTGACATTATAGACACTTCATACATCATAATAGGTGTCATGTTGCTCTAAAACTGGTGGATTCAACTCCTAAAGAAGCTCTTCTGTGTAAAAGACGACTCTAGAGAGATAAGGCCAAGACACCTGCTCTCTGGAAACCCTCCCTTTGATTTTTAAGCACTTTAAGGGAATCTCCAGACACTGCTTCTTGTGCCAGGGACCAGAAGTGGTGTTTACATATGCTCCCTGAGCCAACAAGTCTGCTCCTGCTGGGTTGCGTTGGACAGCCTGGCCAACCTGTCTGCTTTTACTCTAGACACCTGATTTTCCTAGAGAACCTTCTCCGGGAAAACAATATATGTTCTACTAGCCAAGCAATAGATGTTCAATATGCACCTAACACAGTAATTACCCTTGCCTTTTGAAACAGGCTGGGTTTTTTGTGCAGATGGTGGAAAGCAGGACAGAGGGGCAGTGCCTATGTGAAACGACAGGAATTGGCACGACTGCAGATGGAGAGCCAGCCTGTAGGGGGAAGAGTGATTCACGGCTCTGTTTCACACTGAATGCATCTTTAAGATTTACTTTTAAATATAATTTACAGCCAGAACATTAGAAAAAGGAAACACTGAAACCTTGAGAGGGATTCATTGAGCAGCATAAGACAAGTGCACATCGTAGAAGGAAAAGTTACAGGTGCTCTTTAATCCTTCCTATCCATTTGCTCTTTTCTTAATTTAGAAATAGGGATGCAGAAGGAACTTCACCTGGGCTGTAACAGATTCTTCAGATGTAATTGTTCTGCAGGGTTCCTTTAGGACCTAGGTTTTAAAACCAAAACAAAAGCCTAAGTTTCATGGCAATGACATCAATACAAAGCCCTTGTGATTTATAGAGTTAATCTCAAGTGGCACGAATTGCCACCTGAGACACAAGGTCTTGCCTTGAATTTATACTCTGTATTGATATTGTATGAGCAGACTGGAGGCAATGCTCTGGGACATGTCCTTCAGTCCTCCAGCCTGAGGTCACTTTTTCTTCTGGCAGATGTGTCTGAAGCCTCAGACACTAGGGTACCTTCCAAGAAAACAGGATTAATGTTCTGGCCTGCATCTCTCCCCTTCACAAAACAAGTGCTAAAAGCTCCAGGAGAGATATTGCTTACAGTCATATGAGTTGGCTAGCACAATAATCCTGTGACTACTCTGTATCTGAAAAGTGCCTTGGAAAAAATCTCAGGTAAATAAAAAAGACTACAGAAGGCTAAACCTTTTTTTTGTACCCCAGCCCTCCCTAGGAAGATGGATGCTGTTTATTATAAAGTATTGCTGGCAGGCTCCATGCTGAGGAACACACAAAACTTTGCCAATATTTTGGGAAAAGGGACTCTGTCTCGAGTCAAACTGAATCCCTGGTCCTTTGGGATGAGAAGTAGGAGTTAAGTAATGGCAGATGAGTTATGGCAGCTAAAAAACAAAGGTGAACTAGAGGGAGAGACAGGGTGAGGAGGAGCTTGATGTGGAAGGACTACTCCAGCTTCACTTTCTCACCTTCCTGAGCACAACAAGCTCTGCTTGATCCACAGGGTCAGTGCTCCAACTCTTCATTCCTTCTGCTGCAGCATCTATGGAGACCCTGGCAGCGAGTTGCTGCTTTGGCGTGCTGTACTCCACTTGCAGTCTTCCTCCCCTGCTACAAGCTGCTCTCTGTAAAATCCAGCTTGCAATGACTCTGTGAGCTTCATATCCCCTCCACCTTTAATCTAAATATCATGGAGGCTCTGCAAGCTCTCCTCCCACTGAGATTTCATCATATCTAGTGTGCTGCCAAGTCACTTTTCTTTCCTTTTACTGGTGTTACCTCTGAGTCAGCTAGGATATGGGCTAACTCTGGTATGGGATCCATGTGGATTAAAATTGCTTCTTTGTCCTTCCTGTCAGCAATTCAGAAGTCATTGTATGTTTATTTTGGCCTGATGAACCTCAAATATGCTTGGGTTTTTAAGGAAACATTTTATTCATTTGAAATACTGACTAAAAGCAGCCCTATAAAACCCAACAACGTTCAAAACTAGATGAGCCAAAGCAAAACTGCCCAACAGAAAGGATGTGAAATTCCTGCTGAGCATTCACATTAAAATCATGAACACCAGGAAATGCAATGCTCAGACTAAAACAATGTTTTCAAGCAGTAGCCAGACATTGGGAGAGTGGGAGGATATGCCAGCTCATGACTGACTTCTATGAAGATGTAAAAGGCACAGAGGTGACAGCTGCTCATATCTAAACACAAATTAACTGCAGTGGTGCTGAAAATAGTAGCATGAAGAAAAGTGCTCCTAACCTTCCTTCTCAGCTCCACCTTTCCCTCCATTTCTTCCCTCTCAGACTTTCCACACTTATACCCACATGCTGTGCAGGACACGATGAACATGCCCATGACATGTCACACTACTTCTCAAACAGCAGGCATGCATGTTCATGCACATCATGTCTAAATGTTAACTTTCCCTACCACATCCTGGGCCACAGCCTTTATGAATTTTGCTGTGGTTCGGCTTCTTTGTTTGGCCAGACTTAGAAAACTCAAGGCATACTCTTGAATCAGAGGAAAGGTGGATCCAGAGGCCACACTGAAACAGGCTGAGATGTCTTTTCTAGGAAGACTGTAACCTCATGCTGCCCGGGATTTTGGGTGTCTTCTGGAAAGACTCATTTTTCTAGAAATACTTCATTACAAGTTCCACCATTTTTTATAGCTACTAGGAGACAATACATACTTTAGTCACTCCATTGCTTTGTGCTAACACTGAGAAATCTGTAGGAGTTGCTGGATCATACGGCATTTTTAGGATGTCGAGTTCTACTGTACAGATATATTTTTTAAAGCTTATAGCTCACATGAATAAATGATTCATCTGATAAATGAAGTGATGAACTTCAGCTTTTTTTCAAAAAGTATTCTTTTTTCTAGAGCTGTACTTGTTATTCCTTAATAGTAGATGAACAGCACCAACATATTTGTGTCCAAATGGTTCATCACAAAGGGGTGTGTGCAACATTGGCAGACCATGGTCAGCAGTACTGAGCAAGAAAAATGCTGAGAGCAGCATTACATTTCTGTCTCCCTGTCAAATTGTCTGGAGTAACACCCAGCTCCATTTTATCTGTTTAAGGCTGAGTTTCAGGTTTTGTGATATTTGCTCCAGGTTTTGTGATATTTGCAACTCGGCCATGACAGCTGGTTCAGAGTATTCACCAAATATGTTGAACTCTTTGGGACAGAGATTCTCACTGTTTTTCTACAGAATTTAGCACAAACATAGGGAATGCAAGGCTCTGCACCTATCATTTGCAATGGCAGAAGAGACTGTATAAAGCTGAGGGTCTTCTGACTCCTGCAGCACCTGCTCAGTGAGCAGGAAACAGGCTTTTAAAATGGCTGAAAGGGAAAAGAAGGCATTTAATCCTCTGGAATTTAAGGCAGGTAATCTTTAGAGAGTGATAGAGAATTTTTTCCCTCTGTTTAAAAGATTATTTTTTTTCTATGTGAGTAAGAAACAAGGAGTTAAGTGAAGGAGGAGGGATTTACAACATAGATCACCCAAACCCTCCACTTTTTGTAGAGCAGTTCGAGTCCCTGTCCAGCTTTGTTCATCAGAATTTTGAAGCTGTGTTACATCCCAGATGAATGCCCAAATACTGGGATTATTGGGCTGCTCTGTGTTTGGATGGTTCTCAGCCACCTGGTGAATATAGCTTGAATCCTGGATTTAAGTCTTTCCAGAAGGAAGTTTTGTCAAAAGCAATACATTTCTTCAAAGTTTAAGTTCCTAAAATCAGTATTTGCAAGAAAGAAGCAACAAAATATTTTTCTGGGTGGGTATTGAAGTCAAAACATAATCTTCCACACTAACATTCAGAAAACTTTTTGGTATTCCTGTGAATAAGGTAGTAAAAATATCAAGTACTTGAATAGGAGGATCCTTTGAACAACAGCAGAGAGAATTTGAATATTTGTTTAGGGCTATCTTTGCTACCTTTCTTGGTATAACTCAGCTCAAATCACCTCTATTTAGAATGTTCTGTCTGCCAACCACAGCAGAGAAGCAGTTAGATAATTCTGCATGGTTGTGCTATTGAACTGAGCTTCACATTGATATTAGAAAGTAAAAAAAAAAGCACAAAATGATTGGCAAAAACATCGGAGTACATGGGACCAAAAGGACTGCAAGGTGATGCTGTGTAATGCAGACAGACGCTGGTAGTGTGACACACAGAGGGTTAAAACTAATAACTAAGAAATGGCACATGGCAAAAGGCACTACCTGCAGAAATGAAATTTCAGTTCTTTTCTGTGTGTCTGCAGGACACAAGTCAGGGGTGTATGCAGGGTACACATGCTGAACTCTAAGATTATGCACAGCAGTCCTGTAGCATATTTGCTCTGCTGCTTGCTGGTCTGGATCACAACCTGATGATGTGAGTTTCCAGCCCTAACATCGTCCATACATTTGCCATGTCTTATATGTCTGGTATTTCTTTCCAATAATAACTTCCCTTTAGGCACGGTTATTAAGATCTCCGTCACTGTGAAATAGCTTGTGTTCAGTGAGGCAGTCTTTTAATGGGATGTGATGCTGTGTAGCAGAGTTTCATCTACTACATCCGAGAAGGTAAATGACAGATTGTTTATTCCCCCAATCCATCTAATTATGGCAGCTTACAGAAAATTGGAGAAAAAGAATTTGTGCCGCAGGTGATGATGAGAGAGATCTGAGAGCATGTTGATTTAAAAGGCCATAAAGGCATTGTCTAAAATATATACAGAGTAGCTTGTTGATCTCACTATAAGAGACAGAGCTGATAATTCAATCCCCCCTGGGAGATGGCCTGTTACCAGATACTGTAAAAATTTCTAGCCTCTTTTGTCTTCCTTTGAAAGGTGGGAAGCTCAAGAGGGAAGCTGTAGAGCTGTCCTTATAAAGCTAGATTCAAGTATGGAAGGGAAAAGGTGCGGAAGGTCAGTTACTGCAATAAAAGCAGAGTCACAAGACGGGGACATCCCTGGGGAACACCACAGAGGATGTGCTTTTCATCTGCTCCTGTGTGAACCTCACATGCCCCCTGCCCTGGCAGAGCCCCACAGTAGCACAGCACCCATGTAGGGGAGCACGGCCTTCGATGACCCAGCGATACCTCCTGGTCACACTGCACTGCACAGAGCAGAGGGAGGAGGTCTTGGTGCTTCTTTCCTTGCTGATAGCTGAGTGAAGAGAATGAGCTGTTCTGGGAGCTCTCGTGCTAGTAAAGCATCATGTTTGTAAAGACATCTTTCCTTGGCTGCTGACTTCAGTGTTCAAGGATGTACGAAGTCTGACTGGAGCTTTTTCCCAGGTGTCCCGTGAAGACTTGTCTCCACGTGTATTGCCTGGAGTTTCGTCTCACAGGTCACAAAAAGGTCTCTGCCTCAGACTCTAAGGAAGGTGCCCTTGGGTACAGAGCAACCTGTGTAGAGACAGAGGATATAAAGAAGGCAGAGGTGCTGAATGCCTTCTTTGCCTCTGTCTTTACTCCTGCAGGCTTTCCCCAGGAGCCCCTGATCCCTGTAGCCCCGGAAGAAGTCAGGATAAAGGAGGAGTTTGCCTTGGTAGATGAGGATTGGGTTAGGGATCAGTTGAGCAATCTGGATATCCATAAATCAATGGGACCAGATGGAATGCACCCAAGGGTGCTGAGGGAGCTGGCAGAGGTCATTGCTAGGCCACTCTCCATCATCTTTGGTAAGTCATGGAGAACAGGAGAGGTGCCTGAGGACTGGAGGATAGCAAATGTCACTCCAATCTATAAGAAGGGCAAGAAGGAGGACCCGGGTAACTATAGACCGGTCAGCCTCACCTCCATCCCTGGAAAGGTGATGGAACAACTTGTTCTTGGCATGATCTCGAGGCACATCAAGGATGAGGGGGTCATTAAGAGCAGTCAACATGGTTTTACTAAGGGTAAGTCATGTTTGACCAACCTTATTGCCTTCTATGAGGAAATAACTAGGTGGATAGATGATGGTAGAGCGGTAGATGTGGTTTATCTTGACTTCAGTAAAGCATTTGACACTGTCTCCCACAGCATCCTTGTAGATAAGCTGATAAAGTATGGGTTTAGTGATCAGGTAGTGAGGTGGATTATGAACTGGCTGAAGGGAAGAAGCCAGAGAGTTGTGGTTAATGGGACGGAGTCTAGTTGGAGGCCTGTGACTAGTGGAGTCCCTCAGGGGTCGGTACTGGGACCGGTGTTTTTTAATATCTTCATCAACGACTTGGATGAGGGTACAGAATGTATCCTCAGCAAGTTTGCTGATGACACCAAACTAGGAGGAATGGCTGACACACCAGAGGGTTGTGCTGCCATTCAACGAGACCTTGATAGGCTGGAGAGTTGGGCGGGGAGAAACTTAATGAAATTCAAGAAGGGCAAGTGTAGAGTTTTGCATCTGGGGAAGAACAACCCCATGTACCAGTACAGGTTGGGAGCTGACCTGCTGGAGAGCAGTGTAGGGGAAAGGGACCTGGGGGTCCTGGTGGACAGCAGGATGACCATGAGCCAGCAATGTGCCCTTGTGGCCAAGAAGGCCAATGGCATCCTGGGGTGTATTAGAAAGGGAGTGGTTAGTAGGTCAAGAGAGGTTCTCCTTCCCCTCTATTCTGCCTTGGTGAGGCCACATCTGGAGTATTGTGTCCAGTTCTGGGCCCCCCAGTTCAAGAAGGACAGGGAACTGCTCGAGAGAGTCCAGCGTAGAGCCACAAAGATGATTAAGGGAGTGGAACATCTCCCTTATGAGGAAAGGCTGAGGGAGCTGGGTCTCTTTAGCTTGGAGAAGAGGAGACTGAGGGGTGACCTCATTAATGTTTATAAATATGTCAAGGGTGAGTGTCACGAGGATGGAGCCAGGCTCTTCTCAGTGACATCCAATGATAGGACAAGGGGCAATGGGTGTAAGCTGGAACATAGGAGGTTCCACATAAATGTGAGGAAGAATTTCTTCACAGTGAGGGTGACAGAACACTGGAACAGGCTGCCCAGAGAGGTTGTGGAGTCTCCTTCTCTGGAGACATTCAAAACGTGCCTGGACATGTTCCTGTGTGACCTGATCTAGGTATTCCTGCTCTGGCAGGGGGGTTGGACTAGATGATCTTTTAAGGTCCCTTCCAATCCCTAACATTCTGTGATTCTGTGATTCTGTGATTCTGTTTCAGTGTAATTGTTTGGCACCTCCATCAGACTGGGTTAAAATTCAGCACTGTGTTCAAAACTCATTGGAGTGGGGAAAAGGAGAGGATACACACACAAAGCATGGCTATGTGAATTTATAATAGGAAAACAGATCAAAATGTAGTCTTTTTCTAGTGTGGTACATAAACTGTTGAAAATTAGGACATGCATTTTTTTTGTAGAATGCTTTCTCTTCTGCAGCCTTATTACTTTCTATACTACCATTAGCAAATCTGCTAATTTGTGGGTTTATTTTCTTCCTATTGTTGCTTTTTGCATCTCTCAACATTTTAAAAAGGATTCTTTCTTCTCCTCACCCCTGCACACTGCTCCAACTTGCCATTATTAAGTGAGGTCAGGTGCTTTTACAACTTATTGCATCTAATTATCTACAAAATAATTAACATTTCTAATAGAAGCAGCTTGTGTTGGTTTTCATTGTGGTGCAGGAGAGCAACAAGGTAAAGAGTTTGACAATTAAACCTTCATTATTATGTTCTCCCCTTTACATTCTCTGTTTTAATAAATCCTTCAGAAATTGATAGACTGGAGCTCATTTGAGATGAACACTGTGAAGAGCTCAAGATTAGTTTTTCATCTGTTTTGCACTCTTGACATGGTGGGGAGGAAGGAGGGGAATGGAGAAGCCTAATTTGAAAAATTAGGGAAAGCAGTAATACAGAAAAGATTCTTTCTTCTTACAACCTGCTTTCCAGATGGCCTGCCAGACACAGATATCAGTCTGAGAGAGAGAATTGCTGTATCTTCTTGTAAATCAGAACTCAAAAATATATGGTCTGTGGAGTGTGTCTGTAAGAGATGCCATTCTGGTTACCAGGGACTGAAACAAGACCTTCCAGAAATACAAGCAGGAAGGGCTCCAGCATGCATTGATGTGATATGCAGATCTCAAATCCTGAAAAGAAAACTCCTGCTAAGCCTGTAGCAAGTGGAAAGTGAAGATATTTTCTCTCCCATTCTGAGGCTGCAAGAGGCCAACATGTCAGTGCATAGCTTGCAAGCCAGTTGCAATGATGTGAAGAGAGATGGGGTGCAGGAAAGTTTTGCTTTTAGTCAGAGCTGTTAACTGGGTTAGGAAACTGTATGTCAGTGAAGCTGTAGTAGTTTTCACCTGGGTGTGAAACACCTTTAAGTTCATGCCTGAGCTGAACTACACTTGCAGAATGTGGTGGCCTTTCTTCCCCTCCCCTTCCCGCCAGCCAGTTAAAGGTGCTTGGGTGCTCTGTGAAGCCCCAGTTCAGGAGGCACTCATCCTGCTGACAGTGAAACCTATGTTCACTGTCTTGGTCATGCCTTATCATCATGTACTCCCCTTTGAACTGAAGGCTTTGTTCCTTCAGCCATAATCTGTGAAGTTTGTAATTGCATGAGGAAGGACGGACAGAGAGAAAATAAAGAGACTCACTGAAGTTCAGATTTACAAAGGGATTTAGAAGCCTAAACCTTTTGGTAGGCTATGTGACTATGGCCCTTGGAATCCCAGCTCCAGATAAATCTCCGTGCCTAGTCTTTGAAAAAGTTGGTCCCCATTGAAGAGAAGTTTAAGGGGCTTAAATGAACATGCTGAACGGGAAATCATCTGGAGGCAGCTGAGAGAAGACACCAGCTAAGGGTGTTGCATGAAATTCAGTCTGTCTGCAAGTGTTTTGGTGAGTTGTGGTTTAACTCTCATTCTAGGAATGTAAACATGGCAAGCAGGGAAATGGAGACACTCATAAGAAAAAAAGCATTTATTTTTTTGCTGCTACCTATAGAACAGGAGGGGAAGCAAAACTGATAGCTCACTGGGAGGTTAACGGGAAGGTGAGAGGAGAGCAAATGCACTGATGGAAGAGCCCATTGTCTCCTACAAATCCCAGATGCTCACTGTCTACTTTCCCTCTAGTTCCTGAGCAGTAAAAGTAAACATGGTAAAAATCAGCAGCTGAGACTTTTTTGCAAGGCAACAGCACCGAGCAGAATTCCTCCGTCCATATTTTATAATTTATCTGAAGGCTACAGACATCTGTTCAGATGGCCAAGGGGAAAAAAAGCATGAGGGATTTGGGCTAAATTCAGCACCACTTAGGAAAGTTGCACCTGGTCTGCCATTTGTTATGTTCTCTCCTCTCTGCTTTATGATTTATATTTTATAAATCCTTTCCATTGTGGCTCCCCTCGCTTCCCTCCTTCTGTTCGAGTTTGATCAGATTGTAAAGGTTCAAAGTGTATTACTGTTATTTTAATTAAAGTCATTTCCCTCTGCCCTCCCTGTTAGAACAGATGTATTGGAAATCCCCAGGCACCTCTCCCTGGGCAAAATTGGACACAAAAACGTAAAACTGCATTAAGACAGATTCCCTGTGCTAATTGCTTTTCTCTATGCAGCAGGGCTATTCGGAAGAGAAGGTATTTCTCTGTGCTAGCAAGTCTATTTTACCCTCTGTAACGAGTTTATGGTGACTACCTGAATTCTTTCTCACACCATCTTGCCACTTGCCAAAAATGCTCAAGATAATAAAAGCCACAAGACACATCTACATGATTTGGTATCTTTACTGGCTCTCCCACCCATAACCTGGGGATCCTGTGTCACTGACTAGTTCTTTGAATTTGCCATTCCATTTTCAGTGGAGAATCACGCCTGTCACATGGAGATTATTTAGGCACCCTTATCCCTCAACTAGGTTTAAGGCTGAGAGAAGGAGAATATAGCCTGAGGTAAAACCAGATTTTCAGTATTAAGTCATGAGATGAGGCAGGAAAATAGATTTCTATGATTATGCTCAACAGGAAAGTGCCAGCTCTTGCATTTTAGCCAGCTCATGAGGTAGCTAATTGGCCTATATGAGCCTGTCCGGGAGAGCATTTAGAGCTATATCTTTCCTGCTATTGGACTTAACTTCCCCCTCCTCCTCAACTTTGCTTAATGGAGATTTATTCTACATATGTTGTTTATAATCCCATGTTCAGTCTTGATGCTAATTTCCCTCTCTTGCAGCTTCTTTAAACACTGCAGATGTTATGCTTTATGTGCCTTTCCCGTCTGCTCTAGAAGGATAGCACTCACAGGAAGGGAAAACAGAACTCTGAACAGTTCATTTCATTCTGGCTAGAACATGTCAAAAGTCCCAAGCACAAACACCACCCAATTCAGGCAGCAAAACAGCTATATGGCCAGTAAAGATTACTTTAACCAGTCAAAGCATAATTGGCAGACTGTGGAGGACAGCAAAGAGCTGTGTGGCATGGAGTATAAAGGTCTGCAGGTTTTGAGGGAGTAAAGCCTATTTACATGCAGAGGTTAAAAGAGAAGTACAAGATCATGGATTTTGTCCTTGCATGAAGATATATTGTGCATACTGTGTCTATACTAGCCTGTCCTCTAGTCCTGGCTGTGCTCCCCAGGTGATACACCCAATTTGTACGCACTCAGTAATTCTGCATACATGCCAGACTGTACGTTAGTGAAACCTCAAAAATGCCCAATCCCAGCAGCCGTGTCCAGCAAAAGCTGTGCTTTATGTGTGAGTAGAGGTGCCCTTGGTTCAGAGCCAAGTACCACTCCAGAAAGGTACATCCTTTTTAGCATTACTGGTCCCCAGAGTCAAGCTGCTCCTTAGCCTTCCACCTCATCAGAAATGCAGAGCAGTGTAACTCTGTCTCCTCCCTGAGAAGCCTATGTAGATTTATAATAAAAAGAGGAAGGACAACAGCATTAACAAAGACCTTTCTCCCTTCTCTGTATATTCTTTTCTAGAGACAGTTTTCCTCTCTAATTTTACATGGCACACTGGGACTTACCATCTGTTTCAGAGAACCCTCAGATGAGCAGAAAACAGGCCATGTCTTACAGCAGAAGAGGAAATCTTTGAGCACCACACAGGCTTCTGTCAGAGCAAGGTTCTGAAGAACAATTTAATTTAACATTATGAACAGTTCTGTCCCTCCCTAAGTACTTCCCACAGAACAGGCAAGTTTTGCACTGTTAATTTCCGATCCCAGCTCCGGCTTCCCAAAGGACAACAGAAGTAATCTGTCATTTTGTGGAAAACTCCCATTTCCCTCTCCTTCCTGTTTTTTCTGATGGAAATATTCATTATACACCAGTCTCCTACCTGCCTCTGTGCTCCATTCAGACAGTCATTGAAACATAGATTCCCAGTCTTCTCATGACACCCTTAGTCAATGTACCATTCCTCAAAGGACTTAAAAATTTCAAGGTTGTGTCTAGATCACTTTAAAGTCTTCTGATTTTCTTATTAGAGGGAGATCAAACTGGACTGATCTATGGTCCCTAAGCCAAAATCAGCATGAGCAGCACTCAGTATGTACATTTGGAAATTTAAGGAAATTTAGACTCTCCATCAAATTTATGTATTTCCTATTTAAAACATCTGGGATTGTAAGCAAGCATCCAGGACAGCACAGCACAGAAAGCAATCATTTTAAATTAAGACTTATAAATTAATAATATCATTCAAATGTTGAAATCCAATATCCTGAAGACAACTGCTATACTAATGCATAAATATACTGAAAAATCCAGCCATGCATAGAGTTGTTTTGGTTGGAAAAGACCTTTAAGATCGTCGAATCCAACTGTTAACCCTGCACTGTCAAGCCCACCACTAAACCGTGTCCCTCAGCACCACAAGTACACATCTTTTACATCTTTTACCAGGGATGGTGACTCAACCACTTCCCTGAGCAGCCTGTTCCAATGCTTGACAACTCTTTTGGTGAAGAAATTTTTCCTAATATCCAATCAAGGCCTCCCGTAGTGCAACTTGAGGCCGTTTCCTCTCATACTATCGTGTTGGAAAAAGAGACCAACACCCACCTGGCTACAACCTCCTTTCAGGTAGTTGTAGAGAGCAATGAGGTCTCCCCTCAGCCTCCTCTTCTCCAAACTAAACAATGCCGGGTCCCTCAGCTGCTCCTCATAAGACTTGTGCTCCAGACCATTCACAAGCTTCTTTGCCCTTCTTTGGGCACTTTCCATTCACCACAACATTTTGGGCCCAAACATCCAGCCA
Source organism: Podargus strigoides (assembly GCA_028020825.1). Classification (NCBI taxonomy): domain Eukaryota; kingdom Metazoa; phylum Chordata; class Aves; order Caprimulgiformes; family Podargidae; genus Podargus; species Podargus strigoides. The sequence goes on along the minus strand of CM051663.1, from coordinate 113,488,755 downwards.
GTTTCTTACCAGCAAAGTGTATGCCCATCCAAACCTTGTCCCGTATGTGCCGCGTGATGGCACTCCAGATGATCTGCTCCATAACTTTCCCTGGCACAGAGGTCAGGCTGACAGATCTGTAGTTCCCTGGATCCTCCCTCCTGTCCTTGTGGACAGGCATCACGCTTGCTAACCTCCTGTCAATTGGGACCTCTCTGGTTAGCCAGAACTGCTGACAAATAATGGAAAGTGGCTTGGTGAGCACTTCTGCCAGCTCCCTCAGTACCTTTAGGTGGATCCCATCTGGCCCCATAGACTTGTCTGTGTACATGCTACAAGAAAATTAACCCGATGGGAAAAGGCAGTGAACAGGCAAGGGTAATGACCACTCAATTGATAGATATTATATTGAATTCCAACAGCAAGCACAAAACATGCCTTTTAAAAGAATGCAGAGATGAAAAATGAGAAGAAATACATGTAGGTATGAATTTCTCGTTAGAATTCCCTTGCGCTAAAATTGGTAAACATTTCATTACTGCCAAAAACTTCAAAAGTATTCCATGCTAAACCAGTGACTCCAGGTCAGTAATATCAGGTCACAAAACCTTGTTGTTGGACCTGGGTAGGTGCCTGTGTGCTATTTTTAAACCTGGAAAATATCTTTAAGTAATTTTAATTACTTACAGATATTTTATGTTCAAACCAACTGTCATTCTAGAATAAGAGGAACACATTCAAAAATGTGCGTTTAACAGAGAAGGAAATACAGACAGGGGCATGTCCTGGAGCAAGCACCATTGACAGATTTACAGGATAACTGATGAGGTTTTGGAAAGCAGGTTACACAGGATACAAAGGACACCTTGTGCCTGTGAGGGTTTTGAGCACTGATGCATACGCTGACAAGGTTTGCACAGCTTGCTTGTGTGTACATTTGCCTTTCCACACTCTACTGGAGGCGAGAAGAGCCTGAGCTGGCATGAAGACATGCAGCTTAAACATGACATGAAAGAGAGTTAGTGATCATATATTTGCTAGAGGATGCTACAAGCTTTGGGCTTTTCTAGGGCTTTACAAGCTAATTTAATTGCTGCTTGTTATGAACTTGCTTCTTGCATTTTTTTCCTTTGGTTTTGTTTCATGCTTGGTCAGAGAGATATTTTTTTTTTTAAAGTAAAAAACAAACCTAATAAATCTTTGAGCTCTTTGAGTAATGAAGGTGTCTGGGGGATGTATTTGTTGAAAAGTCCTAGTTGGAAGAGGAAGAAAAGATTCACTTTCTCAAGTGTGTAGATTTTTAGAGATTTCCCACCTCCTTGAGAAATGTTTTGTGCCAAGAAAAGGACTGTGTTTCTTATTGGTTTTGCCTGGCTGGCATTGTATAGGTAAAGATCCTACAGAATCATTGAAAACTGTGCTATCTGGTTTAATGCAAATTCCACAAGAGTGAATGATGCTTCTAAAAAGCCCCGCTCCTGGGGCTGAGAGAATATCTGCCTTGACAAAGACAAAACCAACTACTTCTATCAGCACTGGAATGAACAATACCAAATTTCTTACAGGCATGTAGGATTCTACTTGGATTCTCTTCTGTCTCGTATGTCAGCCTCAGTAGCACTTCTCAGCAGAGCTAGGAAATTCCGTATGTTTCTTCCTTGTGGAAGGAAGACTCCTGCAATGGATGATGGTATTATTAGCTTTCTGATAATCATTACTCTTTCCTCTGCCCAATTTCCCATTTTCACAAAATGTGATGCAAAATAACATGTCTGAAGACTGCTGTTGCTTTCACACCTGACTGAAATTGGACAAGAGTTTTTCCAGTCCTACTGATCTCTCCAAGAGATTCCCCAAGGGCAGTGTGTGACATTTTTGGGAGGGTCAACAATGATGGGCAGAGGCAGATCTTCTGGTCCAGCAAACTGAGCTGACACTGGTACTGTGGCAGCAGGAGTCCCAGCTCTTAAGGGTTCTCTCTTCCTTAGCACTGCTCCTTCCTCTCCATATTGAAGAATGTAGATCAAAAATTCTCAGCCACTGTAAACTTCAATTTTTGTTACTCTGCTGAAAGCCATTTAGTCAACTATTTGATTGTGCTCTTTGCAAAGCACATTCCTTTACTATGGGAGAAGTGTTGTGAGCATCCATCTGAATCAACATTACAGAAGTTAGTCTTCCCAATCACAGCATGTCACCCTCCTGCTATCAACCCTAAATAACTCCTGTAAAAAACAGTTCCCTTCTCAGAGTTCTTACAATGTCATGTGCACTTAAAATATACCTCTTTTTAGAAGTGCCCAGTCACGATGCATAGTTTCAGTCTTTAATGTGGGAAAGAGCAGTTAGAACTCAAGAAGTAATGTCCAGAGAGTGTCATGTTTATCTAGAGAGGTTCACAAGACACTAGCTCCTTTGAGGATAATGATTTATAATTATGCTTTTTTTTTTTTTTCACCAGAGTAACCACATCAACTGAGCTGTAATAAAATAGGATAGGACACATACAGCTCTTGGGCTTCTCAAGAGTTTGCAAGCTGTTTTGGGAATACAGATAAGACAGCACTCCTAAAGCCCATAGGTGATTTCTGAAAAACACAATCATTATCCTTTCATGATTAGTGTGCATGCAAAGCTCTCCTTCTGGAATTCAGATGGTCCATACTTACTTTTTGACAAATGAGGAGGGAAAAGAGAATATTAACTGTGCCTCAAAAGTGAAAATCCTGTTGTTTCTTATCATACTTTGTGCATTCTTTGAGACAGAGGACCATGCTTTCCTGGAATGTTTTTACAATGTGATGACCTCATTACTCTTCTACATCAAGTGCTACTGGTTATGCAAGCAGTAAGCATAGCAGTGGAAATCAAGGTCCTAATGGAAATCAGTCTGTTAGAAAACTGTTTCTGTCCCAGCTAAAGTGGTTTCTCTAGTCTGGCTCTCACTGAAGACATAGAAATTCGGTTGTGATTTTTCCAGGTGCTGTCATACAGTGTTATTTTGCAGAAGTTCACCAGAGGCAATTATAGATGAACTAGTGAAACTAGGCTAACTTTTAATCCATTCATCAAAATGTCAGATCATCCTACACAGAGGCAGGAAAACCTATAAATATTGCAGCTAGATGGGCTACTCTGTTAGAAATATTTTGTGTGGTTCTTTTGTCCAAGTCAGGAATTACCTTACAAACAGCAGCAGACTTACATTTGGAAGTGGAATAAGGAAGAGGAGGAAACAGCCTAATAGTTATTAAAAAGATATCTTCTTCTTGGCTATAGAATTGATCAAGTATCTATTGCTTATTGTATTGGGAGGGACAAAGTATAAGAAATGTCCTCTTAAATGTTTTAACTTAGTCTTTGGGCTTGCAGTTGTTTGCCTGGTAGCTCAGTTTGAGTGGTGTGACTCTCTCTGGTCTTGGAATTGATGACCAAATAATTTTAAACCATATTAAAACTGAGATGGTCACATTTCTTTAAGGTCTTTTCTTGTCTGAGAAATATCTATGCTGAACTTAGAGTCATTCTTGACATTCACCAGTATCTTCAGTTTTGGAAGATAACTGAGTACTCACAAACAAATGTGCGAGTTGGCTCTGCAAATCACAGTGCATTGGATTTACATGGTACTCTTACTCATTTTAATTATTTTACAGTTGGTGCCTAATCAGCTCTGATACACATTCCTTGAAACAAAGAACATTTATCCCATTGCATTTTGTTAGACCCACGTGACCTCATTTGATCTCCGACTTTTCCCCAGCTCTCCAGGTCAGAAGGGTTTGTACCAGAAAGTCAACAAGACAATTTTGTAAGAAACCAAAGTTTGGGAGTCTTGCAGAAAGCCTGTGAGCACATGTGGTTTTCACTGTTGTAGAGGTAGCTGAAGGAACTAGCTGTTATTGCATGAGGATCAGAGGGAGTCTCAGGTGTTTCTCTTGGATTTTCTTAGCAGAGAGAAAGTTGGACAGAAAGGAGCCACTTGGATTATATAACCTAGGCTGCATCCATCACTAGCAACCAGGTCATAATTCCCTCTTATAGACTAAATGATCAAGTACCAGCTGTGTTAAGTGTTGAGGTTTTTTCCTTTCCCCCATCACACTGTTGGCTCTAAATCCATTTGGTCTTTTATTGGCATCCTTTAGATTAGGCAGACAGTAGTCTCCCTTTCTACAATGTTTATCCACATGATGTATTGCTAGGCAGCCCTCACATTCTCTGTCAGCCCTAAGTAAGAGCTAAATAAGCCAAGTGTGTTTCCTCTTGTATCCAGGGAAAGGCTTCAGTGTTCCTCTCATGTTTTAGCAAACTTTTTTGGTGCCTGTTCTGATTTAAATTAATCTATCCTCAGCATAGCTCTGGACATTGTGCCAAGCTACAGTTTTTGGTGTTAACCTAACTTCAATGCATCTTGAGATCATAACTCTATTCCTCTCACACTGATGGGTCATAGACAGCCTGTATTTGTCAGTGATCCACAAGACTTCCCTCATTTTGAATTTTTTACTTTAGCATGCGACTTTATATCTTACACTAATTCTTCTTGGTTGTTTCAGTTTTAACAGGTTCTCTTTTATTAACGCTCTCCTCTTTATTCTTTAAGTTTATTGAATGCAATACTTCCCCACCTTTCCTTTTTTGTCTATCTGTCCTACACAAAATATGTCCCCCAGGACAAGCAACAGTGGAGAGCTATAAGGGTGGAGACAAGCAAATCAAGAGAAAGACCCTCTGGGGCCCTTAATAACAGAGGATCTATATCCTCTCTTGGAAGACAGATCAGAGCTGATTTGTTGGCTTTCGCTAACTCTCATTTGTTTCACTGCATGATTTACCACTCGGGTCTCCTCTCACATCTCTGAAACAAATGCCAGGTGCTTTCCATGCTTGCTTATTTCTCCAGCCACTTCAGATTCAGCCAGCAACAATTCCAATATCTCAGGGAGGTCCCTGTTTGTGCAGCCTGACAATAAAATCTATACCTTTATTCACAGCATTTAGTGAATTCATAAAATGAGGTCGATGGCATCCTAATGGTTATTTCATCTCAGGGTCAGTTTTAAGCAGTTCCTCAGAATACAGATGGATGCAAGCTCTAGGGATGCCAAGACCCCTATCACTGTGGTGGCACAGTGAAGAATTGGCTTGCAAATTAGCAAACCGGGCAAGGAAACTGATCTCTAAGCAAATAGTGTGTAAGCAACAATTCTGACTTTCCCCTATGAAGAGTTAGAGGGAAGAAGACGGCTCAGAAGCCACTCTCTCAGAGTTTTGCCCCATGAAGGTATAAGGCTGGGAGTTAAGTGTGGGAGCAGACGGGTAGGGCTCAGAGGTGCAGTCATTTTGAATTTCCTCAAAGGGAGGAGACACAGACATGATTTTGACTATGAATTTTCCCTCCCTCTTCATGGCTGGAACATGGTAAACTGTGCACCATTTAGAAGGAGAGACTGAGATGATGAGTTTCTAGGGGTGACAGTAGGGGACTGGGAGCCTATAGCTCACTTTGAGTGTTGTGTATCCTCTTCAGGACATGTCATGCAGGTGTGCCTATGATGCCGTGCAGTTAAATTGTTGCCAGGCTTCCCCTGGGTTCCAAAGCATTCTATGCTGGTTACTAGAGTACCACTGCTGCAGGGGCAGCTCCCCTTTCACAGCTACCACTACAGTAGCTGTGGGTACTACTGCCTCTGTCAGACCACCTGACCACTTCTGCACAGAGATGTAGATGTGAGATGAAAGGAAAGAAAAGAGCATAAGGGAAAAATAGAGCCTCCTAGGGGGTGAAGGCAGATGAAGATTATTTCAGTTGTATAAAGACTCCTCATGACTATTCCTATGTGCTTCCTTTGTGTTATTGATCTGATGGCCCATCTTATATGTGTTTAAAAAACCCCAAGCAAATCATCAAACATAGCATTGATTTTTGGAGGGAAAATAAGAAGGGCATGCAAAAGACAATACATAGAGAGTCACTCATGAAGGAGAGATGTCTTAAAGGCAAGTGTCAGGCAAGCTTCCACTTCGTCCACAGTTTCGAATTGAGTGCACAAAGCACTTTGATGACATCACTAATTTATCAGGCCTTTTCAGCATGGGAGATGACAATGCACCAAGCCACAGGCTACAAAAGCTGCAAAGCAGCAAGTGGGAAACTTCTTGCAGGGTGTCAGTAAGCACAGTCTCTGCTGTTCTACAACTGCTCAGCCACCTCACTGTCCTCTCTAGGCCACTGTCCCCACGTTTGACCACTATCATTCCACTAGAAATGGGTTTTTTTCAGTGTCTAATCAGAATTTCCTTTGTTGTCTCACAAGTGCTGAATAGACTGGAAAAATCTCCTCCCTTGGCCTGCAGGCTACATTCTTGATAATGCAGTCCGGTGTGAGGTTGGTCTTTTCATCAAGGAAACACAACTGACTTATACTTAACCTGTCCACTGAGATACCCACAACACCCTCCTTGCAATAGAACTGAATTTCTCAGAGAAACCAGGAACGTGTACCATTTGTGGTACCCATCTCTGTGAAGTGAAGATGGGAATGTTAAATAGGTGACAAGCACCTTTTTCAAGTATGCCCTGGGGATATGAACCCAGGTGCCCCCTGTGTGCTTCTTTTGTGTACCATGAGGAAATCTTTCTAGAAACTTTGTTGTGTTGCTTCTCTTATACAGTTCTCCAGGATTTATAGCTTTACGTGCCTTTATGCAGGGGGAAGGAAAAGGAAGCGTCATTAGCATATTTTTGAAGACATTGGAGTGCTTTTTCATCTGCATTACCGAGAAATTGAGTAATCTTTACTCTGTATAATTCTGTCTCTGAGAGCTTTTGTTCAAATGATATTTGCTACTTAACAAAATTTGATTTAGTGAAGGGGTATGCATAGAAGAGATGGAAGGGAAATATTAGCATTTCATTGGCAATTTTAATATAGACATTAAATGGTACCAAAAACTAGACAACTTGGTCTCTTTATTAACTTAGACTCCTAGTCATTAAATGTTTTTCTTCTACTGTTGCTCCTTCTTTTCCTGCTTTCTTATTACCCTAGCTCTACACATCACACCCATTTTCTCCTGTGTGGGATCTCTAAATGGTATCATCCATGATTTTTTCCACAGGACATATACTGGATTTATGGACAATGTGGTGTCTATAAAAAATGAAAGACAAAGCAATGACAACCTCCAAGAAGAAAGCAGATGAGCCTTTCCCATATGGCTGTAGTAGGATGGTGTGCCCCATACCGATGAGATGAGAGACTGAGCCTCAGTCAAGACAAACTCTGTTACTTGTGCTCTGATCTTAGACCTTCATCCAGTCCTGCTGGTCCCAGCTTACAGCAAGGATCCTAGTCAAAGGCCCTTTTTCATCATCGTGTGTTGGAAGGGTCACTCAAGAGCACCTCTCCTTTGCAAAGAACACAATATATTGTGAAGCCAAAGATGATTTGTCTGAACGGGTTTGAGAATGTTACTGAAGTAATGCATAATAATGATATGTATTTCATACATATCATTCCCATAATTACTTTAATCTTGGTGACTATAGCTTGGGTTTAGCCTGAAAGATGATAAAAATGCAGGGTTTTATACAGTGAAGCAGCAATATCAAGGCTGTACCAATAGGGAACAGGTTTGTAGATCACACATCTGATCTCCGATATCAGTTTAGAGACGCGGAACATCTCTGAGCAATTCTGGCTTGAACTGAGGAAAAAAACCTGAGTTTTACTTAAAAATTGTCAGAAGTGAAGAAATTACCATCAGCCTTGGTCACTGGTCTCGGTTGATAGCAATCCTCGAACCTCCAAACTACTACTCTTTTCAACCTGATTGTATCATCTCCCTGCTTCCCAGCCATCGGAATTTGGTATTTCTGCATGAAATTTGGTGAGAAGTCCCTGTGCAGGTATTTTCTCTTTTTCTCAAAACTAAATCCATTGCTCCTCTGTTTGAAGATTTTAGGAAGAAAACCATTGTTTGACTCAAAGGAAAAAAAAATTAAAAAAAATTAAAAAGCGCTCTGCTCTTTGTTAGTGTTTTTTGGTATTATTTCTCGCTGGTCTACCAAGACTCAAGATAAATTCTCCATTGACTGTGTCCCTGTTTCGTTGATCTTTACATCAGGCTCACCCAAAGCCTATTGCTGTCACTGGTAAACAGTCACACAGCCAAATTACAAATTTACACCACTGATGAAACTCAGCTCAGTAACGGAGGGAGCCAGTGATTCAGGGTTTGATACAATGAAGGAGGATATTCCACTTGCAAATAGTTTCCAGCTGTTCATATAGTTGTGTATGCTAAACACTACTAAAACTGAAAAGATGCTGAAATATAAAAGCCAAAGAAGTAAAAAATAACAACACTGGTGCAAAAAAATATAAGTGCAATCAAATAAAAAAGAATCAGGGCTGTTGTTACACATTCTTTGCAAAAATGCTGCTTCTCTAAGAAGAAAAAAACCCCAAAATACATAGAAATACAAATTATGAAGAAGTCTGAAAGAAAGAGCTAACAGGTTCAGATCAGTTCTCCAGTGCCGTATAATTCTCCATCACTCACTATCACTGTATTTACACCTCCCACACAGCCTTTCCTTTGCCTCTTGTTTTGTGCTGTAATGGAAATGCACTGTTGGATTTCTACTGTTGACTTTATACATTGTTTATTAAATGTGTAGAACATATTTTGAAAGGAATATGTCCCAGGGTACACCAAGCTATGTCAGCCTGTGCTAGGTTTTCTCACAGTGTGCTAAACTGGTGAAGCAGAAGAATTTGCTTATGGTGAGGACTAAAGTGATTGATCTGTTTGGTGGCTTGAAATGTGTTGATTATAGGGTGTTGTAGGCTTATGTAGGCGTATGGGCAACTTTCTAGTTAGTATTTCACCATATTGTACAGTAGCTAGCATAAGCAACACTGGCATTTTTAGCACATACAGTACTTTATATTTGAATTTTAGCACATTAAAATCCCCTATTTCTTGTTTAGGAGCTATATTTCTAACCACCTAGCAATATCCTCTTTTGATATCCACACACCTTTCAGAAGAAAAGTTGAGAATTAATACATGATAATTGTAATTCTGAGGTGAAATAAAAATCAGACTGGAAAGAAGACATTTTTAAGGCATTATGAAATGAAAGTAATTAACCCTTAACCGCTTTTCACTTAAATAATTAACTGCTTGCTGCTAAAGTATTTATAAAAGAAATATGGTGGAGTCTCTGATGATCTACAGATTTTAAATCACACTCAAAAGCCTTTCTAAAAAGTACCCTCCAGATAATCAAGTAGCTATGGACTTGCTGTAGGAATTGCAAGGAGAAACTTCACAGTTAAGTAGGAGATTAGGAGATCAAATAACATTCTCTGTAATTCTATCATTCAGAGCTTTCGCAGAATCAAAGAACTTTCTTCAGCAGCTCTCCAAGCACTTAAAAAATGAATACATTAAATATAATCATGGACATATCACCCTCCCCTTTTTCAGCTGGGCAAACAGAGGCACAGTGAAGTTACAGGGCTGGTATTTTTACAAGTGGGCTGTAATGCTGGGTGCCATCTCTTTGGAGTGTTCAGCCTTTGATGCCTTGGGCATCAAAGAATCACAGAAACACACAGAATCACAGAATGTTAGGGACTGGAAGGGATGTCTCATAGTAAGTTGTCTGAGGTCCTGTGCACCACCTGCACAGTGGAAGAATACATGACAGCAGGAGACTGACATCCCCACATCATTCTTTTCCCATTTGTTCTTATCCTACAGTGATACACAGAGCTTATCACATTGCTCCGTGTTGGCAACTATGATTCCAGGTGACTGAGTGGGTGTGCCAGTGTGCTTCTCAGCCTCATGAAAAGAGGGACTGTGTTCAATGGATCAGAAGTCCACCTAGTAGACTGAGGAAGGCCAGACAGAGTCATGAGAAGTAGGAGTGAATTGCAAAGTGCCAAAAATGTTGCTTCTGCTGCCAAAATCTAAGACAATCTTGCCCTTCTTCCCCCGCCTTTTACCCAATAGCAATCCACATATCTGTAACACAACATGCTGTGACAATCATTAAACACCAACAGAAACACAGAAAAAAGAAATAACATGATAACCCAGACGCATGCTTTGGCCTCTTAGCCTGTCTCACAGTGCTGTCCCCAAGTAGAGATGGACGTAGGCTGCCTGCATAACATTTTTTTGCCTTCTCCCCTGAGCAGCTGCTCTGGCCAAGTTTTCTAATGAGTGATGAATGATCACCACAGCAGCAAATGGGACATACACACCCAGAAGCAGATGGGAGTGACTGTACTCAAGCATGACAGATCTTTTCACGCAGAACTGGCTGCAGAGGGAAGTAGACCGTTCAGGCCACCTAGAAACAACCCTCTCTCTGTTCTGAGTCTCAAGTGGAAAACATTTTTCTACCTGCTAGGATATTGGAACATCCTGCTGAAAATCTGGAGCAATTTTTGCTATATACTAGAAATGTGCCTGGGAAGCAGAGGAATTTCTCTGGCCTCTGCTTTCTGGGACTTCATAAATAGCCCTTCAGTTGGGTGAATCCATAGTGACTGGTGTATGTGAGCAGGAAAAATGGGAAACACGGCCTCTGTAGCACTATCCCCTATTCAGCCCAGAGAGACACTGTCAGGAGAAGCAGCCGTATGTGTGATTCTAGAGGAAGCACTATCCTTTGAAGGACCCTAAAGATCTGAGAGTCACCAAAGGGTGTTCATGTACTCCGTAGTCTCCTATTTGTCCATATATCCTACTTCCAAAACCTCCTTGAAATTCCCAAGAGCCATCTTCAGCATTTGCTTCCACATTTCTCTGAAGGGAGGTAATTGAGCTCACTGATAAGTGAACTGCTCTTTATCATTATGTTACAACATTTTGAGAATCATCCAGCCCCTTTTCATCTAACCACACTCCTCTTGAATGTGGTATGTAATTCCTCCTCTGATAGTACTTAATAGCTGTGAATATAGAGGAAGCATTTTTTTGTTTGTTTATATTGAGCAGCAGCTTCAGTAATGGGCTAGAGCCCCATTATGCAGAGAGTTCTAAAAACAGCATTCACAATAAGCTCATAGACGGTTATCATATCCCTCAGGCATTTGGCATGTTACTCTATAAGTGGAGGAGAGTTTGAAGGCAGATCAAATTAATCTACTTTATAATTCACACCTTTACATAATTTTGATTAACTCCTATAATAAGGAAGTTTCAGAGCATCCCCATGGAAACACACTCTGAAATAACTTGTCTGTGTAGCCAGTATTCCTGGTATACTGTCAGCAACACCTTACAGGGGACTGCTAGTTCTGTCCTGTGACACAGCATCTCCATTTCTGCTGCCCAGTGTTTGCAACAGGTCTTTTCTGATGTTAGAAAATGAGATATGAGTTCGTATTACAAAGATTGGTGCAAATTTCATGAGTAAGCTAGCCTAAATTGAGATAGCCTCTTGCCTTCTCATATCTGCCTGAAGCTGAAGTCCTGTGGGTACACTACATACCCACACTATTTAAATCAATATGTTGTCATTTGCCATTAACCTTTGCTTTCAGCTCCAGCAATGCTCTTTTCCAAATCTGTTGGAACAGGTTTTGTGCATAAGCTTTCCAAAAACACTGTAACAAACTTTATGAAAAGCAAACAAGAATAGTTGATGTGGCTCATCTCCTCATGAGCCTAAGCCCATTGTGACAAAGAAACTGGTGAGACAATCTAGGTGAGGTGCTTACGGCATAGCATTTGGAAATTCCGGAGGGAGCAGGTGGTATTGTGGAGAAATGTCAGGAACTTGCACTAGTCCCACACTTTGCATATTGCCAAGTAGAACAGAAGGCCCAGGGGATGCCTGTTTGGTTGAAGATGAGTGTGAGGTAGATTATGAGGCAGGTCTGGTCTTACCATGCTGAAACCTTTCTAACCTTCTAAGTAGATGTTCTAGTTGGAATTCAGTCTCTGCCTTCAAAGAGCTCAATTAAAAAAAAAAAATACATCTGCCTCATATAGCACCTCCTATAACAGAAACACCATCTAGGGAAGAAATTATTAGTACCCACTGCACAGAAGCAAGCATTCATCTGCAAAACAGGAACATAATACAAAACAGACTGAGAATCCTTGCTGTAGAATTAACTGAATTGGATGAAAACCATTTTTTTTCTGTCTGCATGAAGCACTCAGGGTTGTTGTGTTGTGTTGGGTTTTTTTTATCCATCTGTATGATATGTAGCAGTAGAATGTTATCCAAAGATAGATTAAGTTAAACTTCTCCTCCTCCCAAGTGGCCATTCCTTATAACTAGAAAACAATCCTAAGGTTAAGGGAATTGAATATAAGATTTACTGATCACATTTAGACCATAGTTTTAACTTTTGGGCAAGCAATAATAGAGAATGATCCAATTGGAGAATTGAAACATACATTTATGGCAGAGAGACACATTTCCACTTTAGAGGGAAGAAACATCTTCAGAAAGATCTTTATAACAATGCTTATTGGTCCAAATTTAAAGTAGACTGTCAAAACAATAATAAACAGCTATAACATTGCTATTATCAGAGTGTGAGAGTAAAAATAGTACGTAAGAGCTCAAGTTGTGGTTGAAAATTTCCTGGTCAGTCTCTTAAGCTATAGTAAATCTAATGGTTTAATATTGCATGATTGCCCTAGATCTTGTCCCAACAAGAAAACCAAGACCTGGACTCCTGTTTCCACCAGGAGGAACAGGGAGATGATCTATACTTCTTAGAAGAACGTCTAGCTACTTATCAAAACAGGGAAAATATCCAAGAAATGAAAAAGCAAAGCCATCAGCCAATGTCTTAATTATAAAATTGCTTTTGAAATTTGCATTTCTAGTCTTCCAGAAATGTTTAGTGAGTGGAGAGGAGAAAAGAATGAAGTTGGAATGTCCATTTTAACAACTCTCAGACATTGGGAAAATGTTTTCTTCTGACTCTGAAGTACATTTCACCATTTCCTTTAAAATTTTCTTTAACAATGTGTTTCTACTAATACCATAAAAGGGTTTAGTTGCAACCTGGGGTCTTTGTATGTTGTCCTTTTGGAAAGCTATTGTGTTAGATGTTTACCTCCAAATAACTAACATTTCTTTTAGCTTTTTATCATCAAACTAATCCTGTGTCATCCTCCTCATTTTGGCTTTATAGGAACAGTATGCACACTTTTTCCTAGCTTGCTTTTTTGATGCCTAGGTCACTTTTGCTGTCAGAATTTATTTATTGAATAAAACTGATTTTTTCCCCTTCTCAAGATACAGTGAAAAATGTGCAAGAGCTCCCAGTACAGGGATGTTGGTTACTAGGAAACAGTCTCCAGAGAGCAGAACAGGAGCACAAGCCTTGGACTACAAAAATTTATTTTGAGGTTATAATTAAAATAATAGTAATCTAAGAAAATACCTTTGCTGAAAGATAAGTTTAAAGACAGAAATGGGTATCTGTAAGAGTCTTAAGAGAGTCTTTTCCTCTTGTCCTAGGAAGATGTTTCATGTAATGGTACAGACTTTGTGGATTTCTCACAAGAAAGAAATTGAAAATGCTCTTGAGTAGAAAAAAAAAATAATCCAGGGATTCCATTGAGGGTTTTTCTGAGATATGTGCAGTCATGACACTTATGAGACCCCTTTCTCTACATGGGCTTGTTCTGGTTAATACCTTCAACCTCAAGTGGTGAATACAGCTTTGGAATATGACCTTTGACAATATTTGTGATTTTCTTAATTAATGCCAGCTAATTGACAAAATAAGACCACTAGGATAGGGTTGTTTTGCCAATTATTAGGCCTAGCACAAAGGACGCAGCCAGCAGTAGAACAAACCAGTAACCAGATTTTATTACACACAAAAAGTTCAGTACACGGGTGAGTACTACTCAGGGACCAGAAAATACTGCAGAATCAGCTGTAAATCTGGAAGTTACTGTGCAGATTGAAACCAAGCTTTGAAGCAAGCGACTGCCTGCAAAACCACAGTGGTCAAGGGGACAGTTGTGTATAAGCATTATTTCCAGGCTCTTTTTCCTAGTCACTGGGTTAACAACTTACCTGTTTTAATTAATAGCCTAATAAAATCCATCTTATTTGAGTTTAAAAGATTTTTGGTTTTCTTCAGGACGGCTTCCTACAAGGAGAAGTTCTGGGCACAGTTGTACCTGCCTGACTAGGAGCCCTGTCACAATTATGCATTTGAGATATATTCTCCAAATCTTTTCCAAAATGGCTCTCCTGTGAGAAAGCCCACAACACCCAGTGGGCTATATTGGCTGAAATTCCATGATGCCGTCTGGAAAATAAGCAGGAAATTATCCAGCCACGAGTCACTGAAGACAAACTTAATCCAAAACATTTATAGTACTCCAGCAAAGCCCAAAGTATCAGTGTTTCTCTATTACTTATTTAGACTGACATATTCTAGGAAGAGAGTTACAGGGGAAAGACTTCTCTTTTAGCCTCTTGTAGATTCACCGATCCATCACAAAACAGTGTGGCACATGTCCTAAGGAGATTTGAAGCAAATGAAGAGTCCTATGTTCAAGTGGCATGAATGCCATCACAATAATAAGTAAATCCTTCTTGGACCATTCCTAGAGAGACTGTCAGTTGATAACCTTTTATGTCTGGTCTGCAAGGACCACTGCCTCTGGCTATTTGTCTTAGATGTAATTAGTGTGTGTGGGATGCTCTTATATTCCAAAACACAGAGCAGAGGTAACTGCAAGAACCAGCTGGAGCCTGGCCCTACGAAGCTGGTGCCGGGCAATTTGAAACAAACACTAGTCTTTCCCACCCAGCAGTCTGCAGTGCTAAACACATCAAAGGCAGGCAGGCAGCCAGAAGCAGATTCATGGAGGTATACATATATGATGTGCTAGATTCCAGAAGAGGAGATAGTCTTAATCTTGACAAGTTATTCTGAGTTGAACAGAAGAATAACAAGCTCTCCTACTCTGAGTTGCAAAAAATTACAAAGAAGGTAGTGGGAAAAAAAGAAAGCAAATAATGCTTTTAGGTCTGTCAGCAAAAAGATAAGAGTTCTGAAGATGTTCATGGCCTCTCTTTACAATAGAGCTTTGAAGCCTCTAGCCTAGAAGGCCTCATGCACCCCTTAGAACTTAGGCGACTGAAATGCCTCTAGAAGGCCAAGAACTTCTCTTGGATTCTGACCTCAAAGGAGGACTAGAGGAGTTGTCCAGGTCACAGGGAAGGTATGTTTCTGCATAGGATTGAAGATGGGTCATCCACCTTCATATTAAAAAAAAAGGCCCCAGGAAAACTGTGAGACATCAGTGGATCAAGAATGAGTATGCTTGGATCTATTGTAGTGCAGTTTTTCTCATGGATACTCATAAATGTGCTTTCTTGGCTTAGTGAAGTTAGAAAATTTTGCAGGAAAAATGAAGGATCTGCAGCTGACCAAAGAGGCCAGGAAAGATACTTTCCGTAAGAGAAAGAGAGAGATTCGTTAACACAGAGAGTAAGTCTATGTCCCATGAGCTCATTTCCTGGGGTCTCCAATAAAAGGGACTTAGCTAGTACTTAGTCAAAACTGAAAAGCTACAGAAGCATGCAATCAACTTGCTAAATTCCAGCTTTGATATTAAAAGGGAAGGGCTCCTTTCCTAAGCCTTCTGTCAGTCATTTCCAAGCTTGAATTTGAAGGTGAGGACTGAGAATTTGGAGAGAGCAACACCATTGCATTTGAATTTTACTAATTACTTGACCCTGATAACTAGCTCTTGGGGCAATAAATCAAGAACATCAGCATATTAGAGCCATTTTTCAAACTCTCCTGTCTATGGATCCAAACCAAGAATTGTCATGTTTTACATCAACTCATTCACAGAAAATATCTGTGAAACCTTGGTGGCAGCAACTGAAAAAACTCAACACGGTCAATGTTAGTTAAGCATGAGAAATGTCTAGGAGTAGAGGCTGAGCTGTGGTTTGGACCACCAAAACCAGGTTGTGCTTATTACTGGACACAGAGCACAAAATCTGTTAATTTGCTAGAGGTTCTTGCCCGGAGATACAATTTACTGGGTCTGTTGATGTATCAGCATCTACAGGTCTTCACCCACCTTCACCAGTTAAGATTAGGCAATATTCTATGAGTCTTGTCTTAATTATAGCATCAACAAGTTAAATAAATCCTGACAAATTATTGTTAACAATCTTAAGGCCCAGTGACTGACTTAGCAGCTCAATATGAGAACAAATCCAGTGCTATAGTAGCAGGAAGATTTTGGAAATTGTGAGAATTTAACATGAAAGTCTTACCAACCTTGCCAGTCACCTGCTTTGTCCTCCCAGGAGGAATCAGAGCAAGGTGGCATAAGTCCAAGAACAAACAACTTTTGAAACTTTGTCCTAGACAAGGACAAGTTGCCAGATTGTTCAGCTGGAGGTGTCTGCTGTACTGCACAGACATTTGACATGTCCTCAAGTGTGGGAAAAGTGAAAATTCTGCATAATATTTTATCTAATGCACTAACTTCTTTGTCTTTTAGTGGTTTTTTTTTCCTACTTCACTTAGCTTTTCTGCATCCAAGCTACCTACACCTTTATTGCTTTGCCACCTTCCTTTCATGGGATAGTTTTGCAACTTAAATAGGCTAATAAAAAGTCCAACAGAAGTTGCTGGTTTTGGTGGATAGACCATCAGGAATTTTCTTCCTACAGTCCCACAGAAAGTTTCTGATGTGGAGATTACGAACAGCCTGAGTGACATCCCTCAACAGTATTCTCCCCAACAGCCACCTGTGGAACATAAAGTGGCTTCTCCCCCTTGGCTTTATCCCTCATATGCCAGCAAAACCTTGGCTTAGTTTTTAAAACCTAGCCCTTTTCCCCAGCATTGGGGTTTTTTTCCCTATGTACCCAAAATGCTCCCAGGAAAATCCCACATAACCTCAAAATCTAAGACAGCTTCCTATCTGAGAGTTTTACCTAAGCTCCAGCATTCATTGTATCAGGGTTATTTAATACTTAACCATACAAATTTGTGAGAAAAGCTTTGATGAGCCTTGAAAAAGCTTGTCTTTAGGAGAAGGACCATTCTGGGAAAAAGGACACCAAAGACTGCTTCCAATTAATCCAGAGAAGTTCAGGGGGAGCACCCTTAACAGACTGGAAACAACCATAAAACCCAGGTGAACATTCTGACACAGAGATGCAAGTTAGGCATAGGTAAGTGATCAACAAAGATTTAGGCCAGTTATATGCGATCAAGGCCTGAAACCAAGAGAAGGGTACCCATGTGGTGCAGCTGGTGGGAACCTCCTTTTCTGAATGCACTGTGTCTAAATTTTTTAAATTAGAAAACTGGCTGAGTCACAGCAATTGTTCATGCATATTCCTGTGCTGTGGCAAATGTGAGTTAATGTGTGATCTCTTAGCCATCACATACTGAGGTGTAGCTCAACTTATCTTTCATTAGCTGCAGGCTAACCATGCACACAGACCACGGCAAGGGATCATCTGATGCTATTACCTTGTTCATGAGACGAAAAGCTTCCACTCAGGCACTTAGAAATAAAGGCAAGCTGACAACTGTCAATAGTCACTAGTAACTACTTTGTCAGGGATAATGACAAGGTGAAGAAGTCAGATGTCACAGTAGTAAAGTCTTAAGTGAGCCACAGGTTTGGTTAAATCATAAAAAATGGATCAAAACTACCTATTTTAAAGTGAACTGTTTACAGAGACCTGAATCTATGAATCATCTTAAGTACCCAGATTTGAAAGTACTTTGGAGTTTGAAAAAGCTTGTTGATTTTTCCAGGTTGCTCCAAACCTCTCAAATAATAGATCAACACAATCTCCCCCTGTACCCTTGGCACTCATGCCAGAAAAAGGCAGAGGTTTTGAAAATGTTACCTAGGTGAATGCTTACTGAACTGTGTGAGCTCCTAGGGAGTCCAGGACAAGATGAGGCACTGGCCCCACAGCTCTCTTACAGGCAAATCATTAAATAGTGATAGACAGCATGCCCTGAAGATCACTTTAAATCAGGTCTGGTGAGACTATTAGCAAACACCAGCTGAGTCTTTAAACTGTACTATTATCTCCTCCTTCTAGGGAGCAGACACAGATGATGCTCTGCCAAGTAGGGTCAAACGCTGTCTGCTTGGTGTCCCGAGAATCTTGGACATTTCCTAAGCAAGGCTGAAGGGTATTTTTTGTAAGGCTATCATTGCAGAATAGCCCCTCCAAGCTCTTGTTCACACTGTTTCACTTGCTATGCTAGTTCTGCTCCAGGGAAGGAGGATATTTTGGTGGGACAGAGCTGGGATAACAAGTATGAAGCTGCTTCTGTTTTGATACAAGGAGTTGAGCTTCCCTGTGCATAGCTGGCTATTGTAATAGCCTTGAGATTGCTGCAGCATGGAAGAGCAGTCCTTTTCATTTACATGTATTGTCTGGAGCTGGCTGTCCTCACACACTGTCTGATGTTTAGAAAAGTGTCCTTTCTTACCTTTCCTACTTCCTTCCAGATATGCTCCATGCCTACCAGCTGTAGCCATGAAGATGGGGACCACCCTTCCTCCAGGTGGGAAATCTGCAGTAACCGACTGCAAGCTCATAAATCAGCAAGCATACATTACATAGTATGGAGTATCATTTCTGCCAGAAGCAAACCAGTGTGTGTGTACATGTATGTGTGTGTATGTGTTAAGAAGAAGACATCTGGCCTGGACAACCTCTTCTGCAAATCTATGGAGGAGAAGCCATCAACTTTCCTTTTCATAGTAAACCCATCTTTTTGATGGCAGCAATGAATCAATAAGGAAATGGATTCCTTAAGCATTGTCCCTTTGCACAATTTAATAACTCTTTTCCAGTCCCTTTGCTGTTTGCTTCAGCCAGGAAGCCCAACCAGGGCTCAAATGCTGCTTCAAATACATTCAGAAGTTTTTCGTCAAGGACAAGTGCTCTCACAAGTGATTTATTTTTCTTCATGATATGTTTTCACCAAAGTCTCATTAGAAGTGCACCCTCCACATCTACTAGACAACGCTTCAAGCCTGCTCAGCTGATTTAAATGACAGTAGGGCTTCTGGAGTTGTCCATTACAGAGGGACCTTCAAGGGACACTGGAGTTAGAGAGCTCTTCAGATTGCAACGCTGTTGCTCTGTTCTGCACTGTTATCCCCTGCTGCACTTGAGGCAAGAAGGGTCATGTGCAGGAAAACAATACAAAACTATATTTCCCTCCCAACAAAAAGAAAACACAACAGTCTTTCTAAAGATCCCCCTTGCGTAGGTCTAAAAGTTGCCAAGATAACTAAGTCGAGTTCTTAGCTGGGATGTCCTCAGCTGTATCAGAGAGCATGAACTGGATAGTTGTCACAAAGGTCCTCTAGGTGAGAAGCTTGTTTGTGTGGGAACTTGGAGTTCAGTATGGACTCCAAAGGCTGCTGTGTTAGAAGCAACAGCAGCAGCTGTAGGCTCTTCTTTGGAAATGGGAACGAGTTGATATAGATTTAAAGGAAGATACCATCCAAGTAGTTTCATTTTTCACCATTTTTTAGGACATAAATGAACAGATGCTCGAAGAACTTTAAGATTGCCTCTCTAATTTCAGCTGACTGAGATGAGGTTTGAACTCAGACCACTTCAAAACCATTTTAACTCCTTTCAAACTTCTTTCAAACTATTACTTGCCCAAATTACTTGAAAGAAAACAGTCAGAAACAGTTTATGTGTTGTTTTTTGTTTGTGGTTTTTTTTTTTTTAATGCAACTGTATTACTTTCTCCAGTCCTTGGAGGATCCTGTTTGTGACAATTACTCTGAAAAATTGAAAATTTTCACTTTTATTTTCTTATAAGAGAATCATTTGCTCTTTACAGAAAAATCATTTTGAAAAAAAACCATTTATTGTAGTCTACTAGCCCTAGTACAATATTATGTTACTCATTTAAATCCTTTCCTAAAAACATCTAGGTAAACAAGAGTTCATAATCTTCAAGTATTTCTTTTAGATCTGCAATAGCTAGTCGTTCCTGTGTGCTTACTTATGACACTGATAATCTATTAATTTCTGTGAATTTCAGCTTTTCTCTGCTCTTTATCACAAAAGATTAAGATCAACTGCATGAAGGCATTTAAAGGATGCAGTCAGTCCCTTTTCCTCAAGGACACTATACAGCAACAGCCCAAACAGCAACGGTTATACTGCATGCAATTACAAATCTGCATACCTGATAACTAGAGCATGGCACAAACAGGTAGAAATAATTTTCTAACTCCTAAAGAGTAACCTTACATATCAGCACAAGGCCAGTAAAGTCAGTGAAAATATGCTGATTTACACGAGCTGAGAAACCAGTCTTGATGTAAACTTGACAAATGTTTGAAACTTTTTAGCACTGATACTCTTTATGCATCAGGTAGATTTCCTCCTCAATGCCAGTAAGCCCGAACCAGTATAACTACTAAGTCTTTTGTTCCATGGAAACAGTATTACGATTGTGTCGTGGGGCAAAACTAATCTAAAGGCAGACTATGAGTCTTCTTTGGATGGGAAATCCTTTAAACACCTGAAAAAAGTTATGGGATTTACCGTCTGCCTAGATCATTCATGCCAGGGACATGTTTGAAAACAGCTGAGCCATCACCGTACCAGAGGATCACTCAGCAGCTGCGAAGGACAGCCACCAGAGTTTTGCTGAATGAGATGAGGACTGCGGAGAGCGCCAAAGCTGATGCAAGCCATAGGAGTGCTTTTCATTTCCATTCACTTATGACAGAGAAAGAGGGTTTCACAAATATTTTAAAACGGAGGCTGGCAGCTGCTTTAGTGTGTCAGCCAGTCTCCCACCCGGAGGGACAAACCACAGCAAGCAAGGGCATCTGCTGCACAGCAGTCAAGTGGAGTTTTGTCTCCCTGAGCCACCTCTGTGCTTCAGAAGAAGGGGCTGTGTTAGAAAAAGGCCACGGTGTCAGTTCTGCATCAATGCAGGACTCTCCAAAACAGGATAAATATCCATTAAAGGAAATTCAGGAATTTTCTAGAACAGGCAAGAGGATCTGAGCCAGAGTTTAAATTTACAAATAAAATATCACAGTAAAGTTAGTTCTTGGCAAGGGTAATGAATCCCCTACCTTAACTGTGTATTAATTAACCAGGCTTTTTACTTCAGGGAATAGAATATTGCCCTTTGCTGTTTGCAGCACGTTCTGCTAACCCAGTCTCTGTATATCCTGAACCTGTTGAGCAACCAAAGCTTTAAATTGACTGCTAATTTTGTGTTGGGTCAAATTAATTTTGAATCCAGATTAATTAAAGCAGATGTAGCTTTGTTGATCCATTATTCATGAAACTCATTGGAACAGGAGATAGTGCATTAACTTTATTTAGGATATTACTTTGCTTTAATGAACTCTCTTTTTTAGCCTCTTAACACTCCTTTGGAGTAGGAGTTCAGTTTTGTATTCTTGTTTTTTTTTTCTTTAGTAGTCTAGTGCAACCAATGTAATTAGCAGATTTTCTTGCTCCCCAAAAGCTGCAGCTGACAGCCTCCAGTGGTGACTGCCTTTGACCATAATCCTGCAAAGGGAGAGAAGAGCATGTGTGCATGCTGAGCGAGGATCTCCCACTCATCCTGTCGTGCTGCATTTGGAGGCTGTAGAGAGAGGTGAATATGCTCACTCAGCATCAGAGACAGAAAATCCACATGTAGTCAGAAAAGACGGCTGGATAAATAAACTAGAACCACCTAACTGCGAGCGTTTGAGCATCACTGAGGATGATCCAGTGCAGAATTCTTTTCCCCACAGAGCAGTGATTTATAAAAGCCAAGCTAGACATGAGGGTGTGTGAAGTATGGGCTAGAAAATATTACTGGAGCTATTACAGTGCTCTTCACACAAATGGTGTATCCCCTCTGGACATGGTTTAGTTCTAGTAGGTCTGTCTAAAACGATATATTGAGACCTGAGATACTACTTGTCTCAGAAACTAATGGCATTTTTGAGCAAGTGGAAGACTGGAACTCCTCAGAGTAAAGAGAATAAAAATAGAGCTTTGCTCAGAAATTGCAGTAACATTTGTAAATAAAATAAATAAATAAAATTAGTTAAGCAAACATAAGTTTAAACAAAGGAAAAGTTGTCTTCACAAAGTAAATTGGACTAAATTAAACAAAATACCAAGATACCAATTAAACAAGAAATAAAGATAGGTCTGTGTACAGAGGTAAAAAGATAGTTTGCAAAATTTGGAAGACAAAACATTTAACACTGATGAAAACCAAGACTTATTCCTGCACAACAGCAAATCCATTGACAGATCTCATTTCTACAGGATATTAATGAGAACTGATGAAATTAAAGACAGGAGTGGTTACCAATACGACTTAGGAAAACATCCAGGTACAATAGTGAGAACAGTATAAGGGATCCAAACTTATATTTCAGGTTGTGAAACAACAATAAAAAATTAGGATGAAGCTTTTATAGAAAAAAAATATCTATTCTCCTCTTACATAACCTGCCTGAAGAATATGGTATTAGCCACTGCAAAAAAAACCCCAACAAGGATAGTAAATCACACACAACAATCACTTGATCCTCTTAGCTGGAGTATCTGAATATCTCATGATCTCCATGTATTTATTCTCACAGTCCACTTACAGATATGGGAAAATGATTTGTGTTTTAAAAATGAGGACCTGAGTGGAAAAAAACTATGGCTACAGTCCTCAGAAGTGTTTAGGCACCTAGTTACTGTGTTTTTGCATAAAGCTGCAAGAATAAAGAACCAATCGTTGCACCCATGGTCTATTCCCCTTGTCACTGCTTTGTGCTCTTTTTAAGATTAGGTGGTCTAAATTGACTATTACAGCAATTATTTTTTGCATCTATCAACAAGTAAAGTATTTTTCATTTGCTTCTGAAGAGAAGGATGGTTGCTAAGCAAAAGAGTATCCAGCAAGGGGAATGTAAAGGGGTTAGAGAGACCAAGGCAAGAAACTAGAGTGTTGAAGTGAGAGTTTATGTTCCCTTTATTCGTGGCACTTTTATTAGTGCTGTATGTTTAGATAGCTAAAGTGCTGTTGTAACATCACCACAGAAAGTACCAGGACCTGGAGAAGAGGCAGAAAAGGACAAAAGACTGTAAAGTATTGAAGAGGGGGGATAAAACTTACACTAAAGCTGCAAGATAGACTTGTGGATGTTGAAGACTAAACCTCATTTAATGGAGCTATATATCTGTTTTAGTTATCGTTATGGTCAATGTTATCCAATAAACTTCTATTAAGTAGATTAGTACTGGAGGGTATACTTCCTGTTTATGAGCCAGTAATTACCACACCTTGAGCTAAATAAACTTGGAACCTGAAGGCTGAAACTTTTATAGGAAATAAATTCCTTCAGCCCTGGCATTTGTTAGCTCAGGATACACTGACACCAAGCTAAGTGGGGAGGACCACAGTACATACACAAGGATGTGCTCACCTGGCTGCTCCCATAGAGTTCTGCTTGCTCTCACACCTTTTCCAGACACTGGCACAAAAAAAACCCAGAGTCAAACTACCTTTGGCTCCTGCGGATAAGTTTTATATGGGAAGTGTTACTGCCTTCCTTCTGCACAAGTTGCAACAATATTTTTCATCTGGTGGAACAGGATTTAAGGAGTGCAGCCCTCGGCACAGCAGGCTTGTCCTTTGCACGAAGACAAGAAGGGGTGGTGAGGTTGATGGCTGCTGGACTTCCCAAAGAGGGACTATTTTTAACAAGCTTTAAAACTAGATTAAGGGAATTAATTTTGATAGGAGTCAGTGCCACTATATGGGTTCAATAAAAATGGGTAAAATCCACTGCTTAACAGGTCTGCATTTCATCTGTCTCACGGCCTATTTTGGTCAAATGGTCTATCACCTAAGAGTGGGGTGAAACCTGGGGTGAAGTGTTGGCTCTTCCGTCAAGTCAAGAGGAGTTTCACTGATGATTTTAATGGCTGGAAGAATCACGAGGAAGCAGTCATCTGGCTCGCATGGGCAGCATGCAGGACTAGAATAAATAGATTTTTCACAACAGTGAAAAGTAACTGTGCTACCTCTGTGTACATCCCTGCACTTTGATTGGCCAATGGCTGTAAATAGCCAATTAGGCTGCACATGTTTGCAGATTAATAAATGGCCATTCCACTGTGGCTAAGCCACATAACAGTCTACAGCGTGGCTCACTGAGAACATTCCACCACTGCTGACTTTAATTGTTATTAGTTTTCATTATATGTTAAATAGGGGAATATTTTAATGTAATAGCTATAAGTGTTAAAGCTGAATAATTCATAGCAAATTATTTATTCAATAAATTTAGCCTTTTTTACTTTTCAGTTTTTCAGGAACAAGTTATTTTCTCAAAAGAGTGGTTATTATTCAGAATTACTTTCTAATCAGTTTATCAGAATGTTTCTTCCTCTGCAGATCCCCTGGGTAGGCTATTTTTGACTAAATCACACAGCACCATTGCCTCTCTGGTTTTGATGTATGTTACCTTTTAGCAGAATTTTCCAGTGAGGACTTAGGTTTAACCAAAGCCAACTCATCTCCTCTTGTTCAGTGTCCCTCATGGAAGGTATGACACATGTCCTACCACAACACTTCTACCTTCTGCGAAGGCTGGCCTAGGAAAGCAGTCACTACCCTGGAGGTTCAGGCAAGTTCAGGACTGAGAATTTCTATGTTACTGTGATGAAGAATAAGTATAATTGTCCCATCCCCTCTGCTTTCAGACAGTGGGCTCAGAGAAGAAGAGACGCAGCACAGGTGATCCTCAGGATCCAGGACTGATATGAAAAAGCCATTACAAACTCTCCACTGACAAATGGCATCTGTCACACTAAGTGTGAGAAGACCCCAAAACACATGCTGTTGTTATTTTAAAATTGGTTTATTATTATTATGTTTTTTTCTCTCTTTCTCTTTTTTTTTCTTTAAATAGTTCACAGCTAAAGAAAAGCAGAAGAGGAGAGACAATAAATAAGAGGGAACAATCCCCACCCCACACATAACTGCATCGAGCTGCCCTCTGTGCACCTGTCCTGGCTCTGCACTTTAGAAGTGAGCAGGTTCCAGCTCTGCTTTTTACCCTCAGCGGGCTTTCCTTGAGCTTATTTGCAGCACTGCTTAGATAATTTTGTTGCAGCAATTTGTGCCTCAGATCCACACCCTGTGCCGGGTGTCTGTCTCAAGTACTTACATGAGTACATGAGATCTGAGAAAAGCAGAGCTCATCAGTGAGCCTTGCTAATTAATAAGCCCTACCATCCCACAAGATTTTGCATTG
Source organism: Podargus strigoides (assembly GCA_028020825.1). NCBI lineage: Eukaryota > Metazoa > Chordata > Aves > Caprimulgiformes > Podargidae > Podargus > Podargus strigoides. Next base: position 113,463,438 of record CM051663.1, on the reverse strand, counting down.
CTCCCTTGTCATCCCCCAAGCATCCCAGGGATCGCTTCTGCTCCTCCTGGTGAGGTGCACACCACCTCAAGGTTTCTGGCTAAGAGCAACCTTTTTGTTACTCACAAATCTGCAGGGCAGCGCTGCATCCCTTCTCTTTCCAATTACTAGGCGGTCATCAACATAATGCAGTTTGCCATCGGCACAGAGGGGGTCTACTGTTTATTGAAGACCAAGTGGGAAAGCAAATAGTTTAGGTAAGCTCTGCTGAAAGTAGAGTACAGCTTTATTTAGTAGAGTTTGTTTCATGCAAATGGCATCCCAAGGTACTTATCAAAGTTAAATAATACCTAATAGGAGAGGGAGAGAGAAATTAAGAGGCGCAGGCATGGGATGTTTTCAGATGAGATTTGAAAGTAGATGGAGAAGCGGTGAGGCAGAAAGAAACAACAGAAAAAAAATACTGTTCCAGATGGTGGGAGATACAAACAGAAAAAGCTTTTGCAACAGCCATGGTTTGAGCATAATTAGGCACAGAGAGATGACCAATGCCATTTGGAGAGAAAAATGGGAATGGAGGAGAAGGAAGAAGAGTTCCAGGAGACAGACTGGGAAAAGGTCACAGAAGGCAAATAAAGAAATGAACAGGGAGCTGTGGGAGCTTCCTCTGTAAATGTCACAATGGTGATTTGGAAAACCAATGCACCTGCAAAAAGACTGATGTATTCAGGGTGTTGACACGGAGAATTCAAGCAGGAAGGGAAGTCAGGCACTGCCATATCCAGAGGAGAATTTCCTCCAAACAGCTGCATCTGTCTAACTTTCTGCAATGGATTCAGACCCAAAAGGTCAAATCCAAGGAGGTGCCATGTAATGTATTGCCTTCCCCCTTCCTGCCAAAGACTATTTTTTTTTCTCCTTCCTGAGTTGCAAACGGCAATTCTATTGCACAGTTGCTGCATGGTGTTTTTACACAACTAATTGCATTTTATCCAATAACCTATGAGAAGGAGCAAAGGCTGCTAGAGATACAGTGGATTATGGTAGTCAAAGGAATGAGGTGCTCTCTGTGCCCTGAAGTTGTCTCCATTTTCCTGGGTGAAAGAAGTATCAAGTCAAGGTACACATATTGTCATGGTTTGGTGGTCTAATACTAACACGGAAAAGGAAAAGCATGCTGCAGGAGGACACTGTGGTGACCAGGCTCATGTTGTAGTCCCATGCCTTCCTTGGTGCTCTCATACCACTGCTCAGACTTCCCATCACCAGCACTCCACAACAAAAAGTGGTACCAGATATCTAGCAAACCACTTCTCTGCCTCTCTGTGGAAGCAGAAGCTACCCACAAAAATGGTGGGTTACACTGGATACAGGAATGTCTTAAGCCTTGTGAATACTTGCAAGCATACTGTTGTTGACCATTTATGTGCTCTCAGGGCCATTTCCTTGGTCATGGTCTCGTCAGCTTCAATCATACTGAGAGGTGATGCAAGTTCAAGCTGAAATTTGATTATCTGCTTAAAATACTGTATCATGAAGAACTCCATGGCATTTTGTCACAGCTTGTGGTAGCTCAGGTGCTTAGGGTCAGTGTTATGAAGTGTTTTCCATGGCCTCAGAGTCACACTTAACTGTTTGTGTTAGTGAAGCATTGAAGAGAGTAGGAAGGGACAGAGCCTCAGTCTTGGGTGAGAAGCAGATGAACCAGGAGTAACAGGTGAGCCACAGAGTGAAGAAAACATTGGATAAGGCAAAGCTAGCACATTCCCAGAGTATTTCAGAGCCTCTGTAGCATGGACACATGGCACAGCACAGAGACTGACATGTTTTGTAAGAGTGGTTTATACAGAGCATTACTGAGCCATGTGGCACTTTTACAGACAGATACTTGTTCACAGAGACTGCTAACCTGGTCAGAAAGGACGTGTGATACCCTCATGACACTACTTGGTCAAATCTCAGAGCAGAAGAAAGGGATAGGCAGACCCCATAGATGAGTAAAAGTGAGAAGAGATGGGACACGGGTCTTCCCCCAACAGGTAATTAGTGCCTGGTCTGCTGACTTTATTTTTTTTTAACCTTTCTGTCTCCAGCTGATCCCAGCTCCTCGTGCCTCATTAAGACTCCTTAAGTCTTTTCTTAGCAAGAGAGACCTGCAACTGGGTGTCTGTCTCTGAGCTTTTCATTGTCTTTACAATGTGAAGAACAGAATCAAGAGCTTTCTCATTTACCTCTGTTTGTATGTTTTGCGATTGTTTTATTTTGCTTCAGTCGAAATCCTCCTTAAAACACAAACACTGTTTCCTTTCCATTTAGGGGCAGGAGGCAGCAGCTGCCTAGCCCTGGGCACAATTACACTACAATGGCTGAGGATGGGAGTCACTGGCAGCCTCATTCTCCTCCCAGCTTTCATGAGGAAAAGTACATTTAGCAACTCAGCATGGAGGGCTCTGTCCAGCCTCCTCCTTCCCTGAGAGAAAAAAAAAAAAAAAGGCAGTATTTGAAATGGCAGCAAGAAGAATATGCACATGCATTTCAGCTGTTTTCTCTTTCAGTTACTGCTGTCTAAGTTTTCCCATGCCCTCTGCAAACTTATTTTCCCCCATCTGTTTGTACTCCCACCACACTCAGGTGGCTAGCACAGAACGGCCACATATTCTGTTCTGTTTGTTAGGCGTTTTCTTGTTGTTGTTGTCTTTAGTTTTCTAGAAAGGACTGGTTAATCAGGGGAACCATACTGTGTGACTGAGCTAACCATAGAACTGCAGAATCGTAGAGTGGTTTGGATCAGAAGGGACCTTTAATGATCCCCCCTGCCATGGGCAGGGACGTCTTTCACTAGATCAGGTTGCTCAAAGCCCTGTCCAACCTGAGTTTGAACAGTTCCAGTGATGGGGCATCCACAGCTTCTCTGCGCAAACAATCAGCTTCATAACCACCAGGGAGCATGTTGCTCTGTAATCACCCAGAGAAACCAACTGATGCATTCAGCACCAAACTGCTTGAAACACAAGACCCAAATAGCTTGTTCCATCATCTGGTGAAAAGGTATGGCTCTCTGAACGATCCTCTTCCAAGCAACCCTAGCTGTCAATCAAACAGGAAAGTAATATAATAGTACTTATTATAAATTGATTGACCACACTGACAAGCTCAGGTGTCTTCATGGTGCAATTTGTGATCACCGGAGCCTGGGCGTCTTTTCTGAGACATCTGCATAACAGCTACCACTACCATTGGCTATGTTAGTTACTACACTTGCTGTGGTTGCCTGGTGTCTAGGTCCCCTTTTGCCCCAAACCCCAGAGTAAGCTCTTCATACTTCTCCCATTTGCAGCAAGAGGAGGAGTATCATGTTTTTTCATATGCATGTGCCTGTCCGGGACAGAGTGACAAGCTTCCATGACTACAGATGTACCTCTCACCCTCAGAACCATTCAGGTAAGAAGTTTTCCATAGTAGATATGCACAATACTTTTATGGAACATTTACATCAAGGATTGCATACTATGTTAAGTTTCTTGTACAATTTAACCTGTCTCTCATTAAAATTATCTGCAACGCTTAATGACTCTGAGCATAGTTTGATAAAAATCTATAAATTGTAATGCCTTGGTTTTTAGAAACCAGATATTACCACACGACAAACCAGAGTACCAAGTGTACTTTTGTGATATGAAATTTAAATGCAGATCAGCTGATTTTCAGCCTTTTCAATGGACTACCAGTTTGACACATTTTCCCACCACCTTATCATATTAGGAAAAAACATGAGTCACAGCCATATGAAAAGACTGTTTCAGTGCAAACTATTTAAACTCATGTTGCTGAACATGGTTCACCATCAAATTACCAGAGCAGATATACTATGCTAGACAAAATAACTCAAGCCCCTCTTCTGTCTCTTGCACGTACAAAAGGTAGCTCAGATAGTGTTGCATGCAGTGTACCCAGAAGATGGTGCTTACTATCTCTAGGACACACTACAAGCCACCCTTCCAGGCTGAACTGCTGCAGGATGACTGTCTCAAGAATGGGGGAGGCTTGTGCCAGTACTGAGTGCATGCTTGAGCAGGCATGCTTGTTTCTACAGAGGTGAAGAACTTCAGCTGGAGCGGTTCAGACAGCACCCTCTGCAAAGACAAAAGAATGAGGGATGGGAAAAGAAACTGAGTTTTGCTTAGCATATCATGGGACTGGCATGAAGATATCTGAGACTGGGAACATTGCCTGCTGGGACTGAGCCTGCTGTCTGGATTGGGAGCAGAAAACTAGAGATTTGCATGTTCAGAGTGGGTGAGTTGCCAATGCAGTTTTGTTGCAGGGACCCTGGTGATGGTGTGCCAAATCCTGTGAGGGAAGACAGTCTTACCACGTATTTGTATACTGTTGAGCTCTGATGCTGCCTGGGACTTCTAGGAGTGCTGATAACCATGATGACAAGCTCTTCTCAAATTTACTTACACTGCACAGTTGCCTATAATGTATTCTGTAGACAAAGCCTTATGGATTTCTGCCAGCATGGAGGGCATTGAAAGGCAGCCCGGGTCCCTTAAGCTAAAGATAAAATTCAAGGGAAGCAGAAAAGTTTAAAATTATGTCTACTTTCTCTTTTTATTTTTTATTTTTCCTTTTTTTGTTTTTGCTTAGTGCACTTTTGTTAGATTGTTATGCTAAAAACTCATCTGGGAGGAAGGTAAGGGAAGAGAACAGGACATATCCTATTTTCTGACTGAAATTGTTAATCTGATGGGAACTTCTGAAAGATAACAACGTAATGGACAAAACAAATGTACTGAACCTTTTTAGGCCATGGACATCAATCATGTGGTCTCTCTGAATATTTGTACTGACAAGTAAGATATCCACTGTCAATCATGAGAGGGTGTGCAGTGCAACAGCATTGTAATGGAGTGGTGCCTGGTCCATGCTCAGGTTTGTGCTGAGGGATGGGAACCAGGAGGGGAAGCACTGCCCTTGTCAGATTTGTTATGAAGAACCCTCCTCTGTCCCTGAAGGCTGCCATGAAATGAGTTTGTCTCCTGCTATCAGGGAACAGATAGTACACAAAGTGCTGCAGTGTTTTTCTTTTTTATTTAAGGACATGTAAAAGTTCTTTAAGTGCTTTAATGGTACTCTAGTCAATGCACGGTGACAATGACAGAGACTGGAGAACACAATTCAGTGGAGCAGAGACAGAGAGTGCAAGTCCAATCTCTCTGTACAGGCTACTTCAACTTGCATCAGTGTCTGTGAAGCCATAAGCACTTCCTGTCTCTAGGGAACACCAGGTAAAACTGGAAGCCACACACTCAATGCTTCGGGGCAGTCTGTCTTGCAGGCTTCTATATTTAGGCAGTTGGACTAGATGATCATTGTAGGTCCCTTCCAACTAGAACTATTCTATTCTAAGTGTCTGATGTAGGCATCTATGTTTACTTTCATTGTTTTTCATCCCTGGACAATTATCTTACTCCTTTTGTTCACGGGGCAGGAAGCATGGTGAATGGCTGTACCGCAAATGAAACAATTCAGCTCACTCATAGCTCCCTCAGGGAGACATGCACAGCACAGGCTGAGCAAGTACAGACTCTTAGCTTTCTTCCTTGACTCTTCCTCACAGGTGCACTGGTCCTCTCTGAGTAGCCATCAAAGCAACAACAGCTTCCCTTCTCCCATACAAAAGACCTCCTCTGTGTAAACAGAAATCAGTGGTTCATACAAGGCAGATCTGAAAGTAGAGGTGCATATGCAAGAAAGGAAACTAAGCACCTGGTATTACCTTCTTTCATGTGTCTGCAAGAGACGCAAGAAATCGGCCAATGACCTGCATGATGTAGCTTCACATAGCCAGTCTCACATTCATCCAACCAAGGGAGAGGAATTTCTCCCACGGACGATGAGCTGGGGTACCAAGGAGAGGCTGTGAAGGGATCCTCAGGCAGGATGAATACAGCCCTGCTCACCCCTATCCCAGCAATTCTATTTCCAGTTCATGTCTCATCTCACTGTTTCTGACAAGATCTGTCCAGACTAGTCATGGTCCTGGCCTGACTTGCAGTGCATATACAGATGGAAAAAACACAGTGTAAGATGTTTAGCTGTTGCACATGCTTTGTCCAAGGTGTATAAACTGGAATGCAAATGCCTTTGTAAGTACAGATGTTCGCGTGGAGTACCTTTTGTAAAAGACATCCTACATATTCCAGTGTCGTGGGGATGTGGATATTTAGATAGAGGCCAGACTGATTTAAAAAAAAAACCCAAACCCCAAAAACCCACACATATATATATATAAGTTTTTCATGCCCTAGAATGACTAAAATAGCATTAAATGGCTACATTTACAGAGATAAATCACACATCATACAGTTTAAAGGAAGACTTATTGGCATCTTTGTAATCTCCACTGAGTGTACTACAAAAGCACCACACATACTGCAAAGAATATATATAAATATATTTTAGGGAGTCACATTTTACAGTGAAAATTCTAGTCCTTTCATGATTAAATTTAATAGAATAAAACTGAGCTCTTTGATTATGAACATCCTTGTGTAGGATCACAGTGATACCTGGAATGGCAATGACTGGATCTCATTTATCAAATGCTTGGAAAACAGTTGTGATCAATTTAACTGTTTTGGTTTGGTTTGCTTTTTTTCAAAGAAATTCTGAAACTTATTATGGCTGGAGTAGTTTTAGTACAAGGTAATGAAAACCTACAAAATTAATTTTATCCTGCTGAAATGAGCAGAATAGCTGTACCATAAGGGTTGGACATGAAGTCCACTATTCATGGACAAATCTGCGTCTTTCGTACATGTAGGCTATTAGTATTAGAAGTATCTTCTGAGATAAAACACCTGTCTTTCAGCCTCTTACCATAAATATTTATACATGTAATGTAACCATATACACATCCAATCCAGCCCTTCACTTCCCATACTTGTTGAGTCTGTGTTGAACAATGACAGAAGTTCTCCCTGGATATCCTATTCAAACTATCTCCTACTTCAGTTCACCTTGTTTGTTGTTGCAAATATCCATTATCAGCATGGCCAGCTTCCTTTTTGTTACCTGCCAGTTTATCTAGGCACAAGGATGGATTGCTTGAGAAAGTCCTTCTTCCCATTTTCTTCTATAGATCTGAGAAAAAGAGCCTCTTATTCAAAGGTTCCTTTGAGTGGAGCAGACAGACAGGCAATTCAGGCTCAGTATTCTGGTCTTTCATGAAGACAGACTGATGCTAAAGCAAACGACTTCTCCTATGTCTCTTAAAAGGAAAGAGGCAATCTCCTCGGTCCAACCTTATGTCTAGGCATGTTTGATTTGCCTTCTGACTGCACTAAAACCATCCTTAAACAGGGTATAATGAGCACAGTGTGGCTCTGCTGTCTTGTAATGCACGATTAGTTTGCTAACAACTTGTTTGAGTAGGCAAGTGTGTTGCTTCATGTCTCTAAGATTATGCCTGAGCAGGAATAAAAAAAAAAATCACAATTCTCCTCCTGTTACTCCTACTATTGCCTTCCTCTGGAGCATTCGCTCTCTCTTATGTCTGTCCTAATTATATCATTCCAGTCCTAATTTGAGAATGTAGATTTTAAGCAGGAAGAGAGAAAGGAAACACGCAGACAATATACTAATTTTAGACAGAGACAAATGTGTCTTCTTCCAGTAGGGAGAGGGAAAGAAGAAAACTAAAGAAAAAAAAAATACAGAAGAAAACCTGCAGATAAAAATTGTACATTGTACCTGAAGTGGTGATTCTACCAAACAGCACTAGGAAATTCAGCTGGAGAGAAGTCTACAGCCAAGACAGCGCTCAGTTGTCAGCTCTAATGGCCCTCTAGCTCTCCTTGCTACAGAACAGCATCACACACCCCAAACATTTTTATAGCACTCAGAAACTACAGGAGAAAACAGCATGCATGTAGACTGTATACCTTCTCCCCTGACCATCCGTACTAAAGCATGACGTTACCTGTGGCCATTGTCTTCTAAAGGATTCTTCCAGCATAAATAGTTGTATGTGTGTGTTTAGAATAAACACAAAGCTCAGGGATCCAGACTGTGGAGATTCTTTTGTGTAAGCATGGATTTAGAGGACAATGCCTATAACACACTGGATGTAAACAGCAGCTTCCCACCAAACAGACTTTTGTTACAGTCTGGGGGAGGGGGGAAAACCCTCAGAGTGATAAATAAGAATTTGTGTCAGGCCTCGAGTTGGTTTTGAATAAATCCATTCTGTGACTATGTGCATGAGGAAGGATATTTAAGATGTGCAGTGACTGTTTATTACTGTAAATTATTTGTTTCTTCCTTTCTCTGGCTGCCTCGTTGTACTGATGTAAATCATGCACGTGTGGAATTTGGATCTGAGAAATGCACAAACAAAGGGGATTAGAGTTTAGTCCCCCAAAATGTTTCCTCCTTCAGATTCACCTTGTGGTTTTTGACCTCATCTCTTATCACAGAATTACTAAGTCTGAGCCAGGATATTCCATGCTGACAAACCTGGATGGAGTTGCAGTCCAGCTTATTAATAAGAGGGAGGACATTCATGAACATTTGTAAAAGTTCACTTTTTGCAGGTTATCTGTGTGGAGTAAACTGGACTGATGGGGGTAGGGAATGAGGCTGTATGTCTTCTAACTTCAGTGATCTGATCTGACATACCGTTTCAGATAGCAGCCTTGTCTGTGTCTGCAGACAAATTATTTAGCCACTTAGTATGATGCATTGAGCAGGTGATGTCTGCTTTTGCCCAGGTCAAAGAAGCAGCCACACAGGAGAGTCTACCTGGTCCAAAGAGCAAATACAGCATTATCAGAAACACCAAAAGTAGGTGCAGTACAGGTGGGTAGTGCCTTGTCACAGGAGTAACAAAGTGTGCAGTGTGGGTCTATGAAATGCTGTCGTGGAGTCACATGCCAGCACAGGCAGACAAGAGGTAAACAAACAGGCCAGAGACAGGTGCTATACAGTGTGACTATGGCCAGTGCACTGCAGCTGGAGCTAGCCCTCAGCAGCCTGAATATGGGCCATGCAGCACTGCTTGGTTTTAAGTCAGGAATTCTTCTTTGCAGTGAATGCAATTGGGAGGCTGGATATAATTTGAGAAAAGAGATAGGTAAGGTAGAAATAGTGTCTGAAGTAGACCAACAGGTCCTGGATTTCTCTGTTTGGTTCTCTTCTATTTAGGAGGCTGGCTTTCCTATTCACCCCAAACTGAGCTCACACAGTGAAGAGGCAATGCAATAAAAGTGAGTTTCAGCAACTTACCTGCTAATTTGCAAAAGCTGAGCCCATGGTTAAAGCACCCTGCCAGGTACTCAGCGGTAGATCCTCTGGAGGCCATTGCACAGGCAGGAGTGGCTGGGTCACAGCAGAACCTGCAGTGCTGGTAATTCTCTTCTTCTTTAGAGTAGTTCAATTAGGCTTCTTTTCAATTGCTGGAGTTTTGTGGAGGGGCTACAGTGGAAAACTGCTCAAGGGTGTTCAGCTGGCTTTTCTTACACTTCAATTCGTAGTTTAGCAGACTTGTCAGATTCCCAGGTAGCAGCAGCATCTTGTGCTATTGTTAAGGAACAAGTGACCTTTCCTCTCACTGCAGACCTCACTGCAGTTGCTGGTACCCTTCTCACACCCTGAGAATAGACCAATGTAACACACTCTGTGCAGGACTTCACCTCTCAGGTCACTCCCAAACATGAGTTGTCTGTTCATTAAATAAAAGTACTCACAAATGACATATTACAACAACAGAGGTCAGAACTTCAAACATGAAGGCAAGCCCCAATAACCTCTCAGTTTCCTGTGGGTATTGCAGTCTTCTATGTTGGAAGGCTCTTACATGTCAAGCAAGGTAAAAGAACAACTTTAATATTCTCAGCAAAGTTCATAATAAAAGTTGATTACACACCAGATAATGCAAAAGGGAGGAAGGGAGAAGGGGAGGGAGGAGAGGAAGAGAAGGAGGGCCTAAAAGGAAAGGCAGTATCTATGTTTTCCTCCTCCTTTCTCCTTTTTTGTAAGTTTTCGGCAACTCATTTGCAAACTCCTGCAATTTTTCTTACACCAAGACAGTAGTTTTCTTCATACTCAAATGACAATGCTTCTGAAACAGAAGGCTTTCCCTCACTCTGACAGAATGGTGATCAGGAACTGCCTTCTTAAAATAACATAGAGGGCTTGAACAATGCCCATAGTAACAATTCTAAGCTGGTTTCTAAAAATAAATCTAAATGATCTGGCATGGACCCTAGGTCCCCAGCCTCTAAGCACTGAAAGACTACTCCTTTGGCCATTTATTCTGACCTCTGAAATATTGAGAAACATTTTTTTCCCCTTAAATTGGGTTAGCAAAATAATCCCAAACAAGTAGAACATCTTTCTAAAATGTATCAAATCTGACTTGAAAGAGCCCAAGCAAAAACAATGCCACTTCTTTTCCCAGTAAGCTATTTTAATGTTAGCTGACCTCGTTGTTAGAAAATGGCAAGGTTACCTTCAGCCTCCAAAGTTAATCTATTCCAGATGGTATTTCATATTTAGCTCCATCATGAGAACTTTATCCTGATAATCATTATCCTTTCCCTAGTATATCACTTCAGTTTTGTGCAACAAGGTATTAGAGATTTCCCAGATGGGAAGTTGCTTCTGGATCTTTGCCTTCTCTGGTAAAACAGAGTTGTTCATCTCCTTAAGACTCCCACTGTGAAAGTTTGTTTTTTCCTGCCACTGGGTCATTTCTGTGACTTTCTTCAAGTGCCTTTTGACATTTGAAGCATCCTTTCATGAACAGCGTGCACAAAGGCAATGCTATTCCATCGTGAAATAATCTTGGAAAAAGTGGAAGGAGGCTCTATAAAAGACCACAAAAATACTGTCCCTCTGCTCCTTAAGCTAAAACTGCAGCAGTGATGAGGCACTAGGACTCAAACCTTCCTGACCAAAAATCAAGAGCAAAGTTACCAGCTCAGGGATTCTCTCAAAAAGAAAGTGAAATATGTTAACTTTCTGAGCCTGTCAGTTCCTTTTCTTGGAGTATACAATCACTGTGAAAGACCTGGTAACTTCTGCCAATTTAATTTCTGACAGGTACCTTCTGTAAGAGAATGGGACTCACAGTGGGTTTTCTGGCTTCTGTTTTGGGTGCTATTACATGGGTTGTATTTCACCATGACCTAGCTGAGTCCACACTTTACAGCTGTCAAAGCCAGTTATCCTGGTCATGCTTTTACTTTTGCCTTGCACTTTTGGCTTTAAGCACACTATGCTAAACCAAAAGAAACAAATCATATGTAGCAAGACTGCACTATTGCCTTTGTTTTCCTTCCAAAGCTGAGAAGTGTCCTTGCATTGTATGTGTTTTACCAGCTTCTATCATTTTTATAAGGAAAAAGCTGCAGATGAGCTTCAGACTTTTCTCCTCAGAGCTATGCTGAAATCTGCCTCTTAATGAGCAGCCTTTTGATTCTTCTAAAAACATTGCAGCTTGGCCCCTGTTTTCCTTGACACTTTGCCAAGCCTATTACACATGTCTGAGCAGCCAGGGAAATAGAAGAATTATGATTTCCATTTGGCTTCTGCTACTGCTTAGTCTAATTTTCACTAGCTTTGAAATACAGCAATTGCTTTTCTTTTATTTTTCCTTCTCATTTTGCTGTTTTCCTTTTCTTTTTCTCTCAGAAAACCTGAACAATAAAAAAATTGTTAAAATGAAATCCCCTTCCCCTACACTGCTTTTTCATAAGATAACAACTTATTTGTTCCAGAACAAGATTTTATTATCTGAAGAGTTTATTTGAAGGAAGAAGTGTGCTAATGAGGTCGTATGTAATCAGAACATATGGAATTGCCTTACCGTTATCTCTGTTTCAACTGCTTTGGAAGAAGGGTTACAGCAGGGTATGTGTGCTTGTGAAGGCAGGCAACAGCCATGGCTAGAGGAGCATTCCTGTATCATGTGAGTAGGAAAGCATGTACCTCTGAAGCAAAAGCATTTGCTTTTCAGAAGGGCCTATGCAGGCTGAAGGAATAAGGCAACAGGAGCCTTATAAAATTCAGTAAGAACAAATGCAAAGTCCTGCATCCAGCAATCAAATTTCACAGTGAGAGTAGTCCAATGCTGGAACAGGTTTCCTAGAGAGGTTGTGTGAGCAGTCACATTCATTCTCTTAGAGTGATATAACCAGTTCCCCAAAATAGGCGGAGATAGTGTTATCTCAGATTTACTAAGGGACTGTCCTATTACAAGGACAGATACTGCTTTTGTAGTGACTACAACTGCTCTGAAGAAGATGCAGTATCACAAAAAAAAAAATATCTTGAAAAAAAAAAGAGGATAAATAAATGTTCTGGTCATTGGGCCATGCCATCCATAGGAGCATAGCAGATGCCAGGCATGCAGCCTAATCTAGGCTCAGGAGAGAACTGAGAACTGCATGTTTGGGAAGGGTATGAGACTACTGCTCTACTGTTACTGAGCAGAAGCCATGAGGTCACTGGTGAAGGATCAGTAGCTAGGAAATTATTTGACCCACTGGTGCACTGCAGATGGACTGTGGCAGCTATCTGACTTTGGGCCATTGTCAGCCAGCCAAACGCACAAGTCCTCTAAAAGGAGATGAAGAATTTAAATCTCTCCTGATGGCTTCTGATTGATTGCTTATAACTTTATCAAGTATGCAAATACTCTGCAGCAATCAGCAATGTAAAAGGAGGCATATGTGGACCAATCTCCTGCCCCAATGTCTATATGAGACACTCACCTACCCATAGTGCAGAAAAGCCCCCTTGGGATTCCCAACTATCTGATTTTAATCAAGAGTCAAATCACATTCCAGGATGGCCTGCTTGCACCCTTAAGGAAAAGACAGTAATGGCAACATATTGGGTGTCAATACATTCATTTAGTCTCCTTGTCAAGCAGACCTAGCTTCTCTTCCAGGTTCTTAAAGACTCTTTTGCCTGTTACAGAGAAATATTGTGCCCAGTAGTGCCTTTGATGGCCTGTAACCACCAGTACTTAAAATCAATATTGTATGTCCACCATAACGTTACATGCTAAAATAAAAAGGATAAAAAAAATCTAGGTGGGATGGCATGATAAAGAACTAGACAGCAGTGTGGGGGAAGGAACAACCAGAGAGGCAACCTCTACTAGAAAGCAAACTTCTAGATCACCTATTAGTCAGTTTCACTGTACCTGGTTTGTTAACATTATATTTGTGTGGAACTGGTGAGCGTTTTGTGTGTGAAAGTGTTGCTGTGCAACAGCAAAAACATGCCACAAATTAAAATTCACCAAACTTACATGGAAAGAAGAGGGAAAAAGTAACTAAGTAACTTGTTCTCAGGAAGAATTTTTTCATCTGACTTCATCCTATGCAATTAGCTTCTTGTAAGAAGGGACCTATTTTGCCACACAGGGGTGGGAAAAAATATCCATGCCATAAAATACGATGAAGGCTGAAGGAAATTGAGCTCAATTCACAAAAAAAGTCAAGCAAAGGGGTCAAGTGAAATTGCTCCATAAAGTGCTCATTTCTAGCCATTCTGCAGAGCTTCAACCAGCACAGCAAAAGCTCTGATGCCCCATTACCCTTATTTCAAATTGTCTCTTCTCAGCAGCTCAGATCCCACAATGGTGACAGGAAGCTTTTTTCAACAAGAAAAAAAAAAAAAAAAAAAAAAAAAAAAAAAAAAAAAGAAAAACACAGCAAACAAACATACTAAATCCCAAAAGTTGTCCAGTTCAATCCAGCCTATCCAAGGTGAAACAAAACCCCAAGTTTTAGTCTGTTTCTGCCTTGCAGGCAGCACCATATCATGACTAAAGATTTCTTCCTGAAACAAAACAAAATAAAAGAGTATATTTGATGTTCCATTTTCTATCTTTTTCTCCCTCATTTTTTAAAAAGCAAAATCAGATCAACACAGCTGCCCTTCCTAGATACCATAGATATACTCTGCCAAGATAAGCAACCCTTCTCATATCTGACCAAATAAAATTTAACTCGCTACAATCCAAACAGTAGAGTCAACTTTGGAGCTGCAAATAAGGACTTGAAATCCTTTCTACCCAATAAGAGGGGTAATTTCTTGACTGTAAGAGTGGAGTTCCCCTGCCCAGTACGTAAAGCCATTGAGAGTTAGAAGATGTCAACCTGAACTGAGTCTTCAATACCTCTCTACATAGCAAACTGGGGGCTTACCTTTGCAATTTCTTCCAGCAATGATCAAGCTGCTGACTGACAGTCATCTAGTAACTGATTATTCAGAGAATGTCTCTAGCAGACTTATCCATTTGAATTAAAGTCAAGAAAATACTATAGTTCATGTCCATGTTTATGGATATTCCGTTTTCTCACAAAGGCTCCTTTGCAACATAGAACAAATTTATCAGCAAGAACAAATGAGCTATTCATGCAGAAAATGCTGGGGACAACAGGTTCAGTAAGGCCTAGGACAGCTATCTTGTCAAGTTAGTAATTCAGGAAAAAACTGTGAGGCAGGGATGAGCTGCCTGCAACAGGAGAGATTAGAGTTGGCTGGAATAACCTTCTTCTCAGACATCTGAGTGTAAAAATCTTAGTCAAAAGAAGGCTTTAGACATGGCATTGGATTTTAACCACAGCAGATTTGTTTCTCGTTTTAGATATGCCCAAAAGACCTTGTAGTATGTTATTTCTATTTGTTGCAACTTGTGTGCTACATAGACCTGTCAGTTAACTCTATTGTTTAATTGTGTTAGGGTACAAATGCATGCACTTGCACATTTTTACCAGTGCTTTAATTCAGAATATGTGTTGATATGGTTTTGACCATATCAACAACCAGTGCCAACCATCAGTGTAAGATAAAATCAAGTCACATTTCAGGGGATGGCACAAACTGCAGGCTCTTCCTGGTAGGCCGTTCAAAGCAATACTGCTTCAGTTTGTTCCTTCTGGTCTGGTTTGCAACTGTAATCCCAGTAGGTCTGTGCTTGGTACTGCCTATCCTTCACAAGGATTAAGAGGGATCTGTGGTTCTGGTCTCATCTTCCATCCATGGGACTTCTTATGAGCAGCCTATGGCTTACCAGTGTAAGCAGGTCTGGACCCCATTGCCAACAGCACACTCCAATTCCACATGCAGACTTGCAAACTACACAGCAGATTGCCTAGTTTAATGGCTGTTCAGAGTATAACTAGAACCAGCATTTCACATTAGAAAGCACTGCCTTTCTGGTGTGGGACTTTTTTCCAGGCAGGTTCACAAGTTTTCCATCTCAGCTGTAAATACGGAAGTGTGCATGGCAATGTCCAATGATGAAGGAAACATGAAGAAAATGGGTGCAGAGGTATTTTTTCTGAACTGGTATCAGTAGCAGCAAGGACTACGTGCTAAATCCAAACCACTGTATGTTAACACTTGACATACGGCTCATGAATAGTGGAGTTTAAGGGCTAGGTTTTATTTGTGGACTCATGGAGATAGTCCAGTTCTGGAGGGTGGAGCTGGGCTGTGGCATACAGACCTGGGGTCAGAGTTTCTCTGCAATGCTCATAGGTGTTAGTTAAGCTACTCTAAATGCCAAACCACTGTCTAATTAATAATATTAATAGAACGATGGAATAACTTACATTTGAAGGGACTTCTGGAAGTCATCAGGTCCAATCCCTGCTTAATGCAGGGCCAGCTTTGATCAGGTTGCTCAAGGTCCTGCCCAGACTATTTCAAAGTACTTGCAAGGGAGTGTAAGAAAGGAAAGGTATATTCATGCTGGGGGATATGAATTAGCATTTCAGAAACTGCGTTTGGGAGAGCAGGGAATGGCATAGAGGGTATGAGCAAGAATAAAACCAACACACTTTTGACAAAAGAATTGCTTGACACATGTGAAGAGTTCCATCGATTTTGTTTGCTCAATGGGGACGTAGCTTTTAGAAGTTTGGGAAACCATTTTTGTGGCAAATAGCACATCACTAAGCATAAACAAAGACTCAGGTTAGCATACAGCCCACTCTTTTGCCAATTCTTCCTAATACCCTTGTCTAAGAGAAAGGAAAACAAGATATTTTGATAAAAGGATAGATTTGGACTTCTTCCTATTTGTTGCCTGTTTAAGTGATTCAATCTGTTAGGGATATAGGAAGTTTGTAAAGGGAGGTTTTCAAATATTTTCTCCCAGGAAAGTCTAAACTTACAGTAGAAAACAGTGTTACATCACAAGTGACTTCATTTTCATGGAATTATACGATCCTGCAATGTTTTTCTCAGGACTTCAGCACTCATCTCATAGCTGCTGGAGACACTGAGGATTCAAGTTCGTTAGTGGTGCCCCACTGCAGGGAGCATAAGATAGGATGCTAAATATAATAAGATTAACAGAATCTCAAACAACAGGTAGTATCAGAGGTATGGTGGAGGTTCTATCCAGAAGTGTGCCAAAGCAGTCATTTAAGTTGTTTCATCCAGCAGGCAACAACTTTTTCTACAGGCATTGTACTGAATTAGACTGACCTACATTTTAGCTCATTTATAGTTCAATGGAAGGGGGTGCAAGGAGCCGCCCCATTTTTTCAGAGCTGGACAGGGGTTTTCAGTACAGCAACTGTAGCTACAGAACAAAGAATATTCGAAAGAGGGTTAAATTCAGAGGAGGTTGTGCTATGGAAAGGGGGCTTTGCTTTGCAAGTGCTCTCACTCATTAGCGATAGAAACATTGCTTCAATACAGAAACAGACTTAAATCTTCACCACAATTTGCCTCACAGTATGCAGGCTTCTCCTACCTCCTCCTGTAACTGATCACAAATCAAACTTTAGCATAATTGAAAGAATAACTCTAAACCATTGACCTTTTTTCCTTATAGGGTGAAAAAGAAGTTGAAAGGATTGCAAGTTTATACTCAGCAGTAAGTTCTCCAACCTTCTATTAAGTCATTCATCTCCAGTCTATTCCTCCAGCAAGTGTTAACTACACAGATGATCCATGTATGCCAATGTACTCATTTGCTATGTGCCTTGTAAGGCATTTGTCGCTGCCTGCTAACAACAGGTCTTCTGGCATTTGAAGGAACAGTCACTGGGAAAACTGAGGGCAGAGGCTAAGACTGTGACCATTCAATTCATCATTTGGGAGTTTAAAATTAAAAATCCAAATTACACATCACAAAAGTGACCCTTAACAAAAATAGACCAAAAAATGGGAATTTTAAGGTCTAGTGTTTGTTTAAAAATTCAAATCTACAACTACATTCTGCTTTCATTGTTTTCTTCCAAATAAAATATCAGAAGTAACTAGCAAGTATTGAAAACTGCCTTCCACGTTTTATTTCCACCCTCAGTCATTTGGGCACTGGTACATATTTCTGCCAATAATTACTTGTAAACATTCCAAGATGCAAGGGCTGCAAAGAAGAAACAGGTATAGAAAGAAGGCATAATGATAAAAAGCATACTTGGCCCACCCTGGATTTAGAAATTAAGTTTTCCTTAATCATAGCATGCAGTGAAGTCACTGTTTTCTTATACCAGCTTCACAACCAGAGGAATTGTAAAGCTTTATCCAGACCTTATTCATACCCAATGGTTGTGGTGGATTTGTCATTTCAATTATGCATGCTCTGAAAGTAGAAAGCTGAATTCATAATGAACTTCCAATGCCATCAAGGAGAAAATCAACTTCATGTGCTGAAGTAATGCATAGAGTATTTTTGCCTTATGCCTGCCTCAAAACCATTTCCAAAGACAGCAAGAGGGAGATAAGTCTTATATGTATAGAAAAACAACAGTACACTTATTGCATCTGATACCCATCCATTGTCGCAAAGTGCCTCTATAAAACATTCTCCTCCACCTCCCTGAATAGCCAGCTCAGCCTTTCTTTACTTCTCACTGGGTAACCTAACTAATTCCTCCACTTCTTCACCACTTGTCAGTTAATCATGATGACCCAGTAGCTCCAAAATACACTCTAGAGATACACATCACTTCCAGAATATGGTGCTCAAATGCGTCTAGCAGAAAATTCATTTTAGCCACTGGATAAGACTCAGAGATTTCAAATATTGGAAAGGTGTCATCTTCTGATTATACACCTCCTCTTAGGGCCCCACTTTCCCTCTGGTATGGTTCCTCCTACTCCTTTTATTCACCTTCAAGGGCAAGCATAATCCCAGTTACTCCATTGCAGTAGAATTAACTGACTGACAGACAATCATAAAGTAACCATATCAGGTCAAAGTAAAATTTGAGATTATTTCACTTTCCAGACAAAAATCTGTTTTCACAACTGAGGTAATTGACAGCACATATGATCTGCCAAAGAAATAAATGTAGATCCCAGAATAAGCTAGATAAATCTTTCCAGCCACATCTCTTCTAATAGCCCCACTTCAGGTGTAAACTTGAAAACAACTGCTGTCATGGGTTCAAAATATGTTCTACATTTGCCCTAGAGTTTCTTTATTCAGAGGGGACAAAAGGGGGAGAAAAAGCACTTTCAAAATGCTTTCTACTCCTGAAGACATCTCCCATACTGTTATTTATTCAACAAGACTTAGAGTGTTTTCCTTCTTTTTACCTAGTGAAAACAAACTCATCACTTCTCATTTTTCTCTGGAAGTTTTATTGGCCAGAAATGTGACAGTTTTATGAGGCACTTTGGGCAGCCATTATGCTGCTGACAGATGAAAATAATAACAGTACTTCATAGAAGTGAACTACCAAAATAACATGCACTGATTAGCCAGCTTTAATTCTCACTACATACTCTTTAGTTTAATAAGTACTCCTTTATGTCCCCATCTTACCCAAGAAGGAACAGCAGAACAAAAGACATGAAACCTCCTTTCCCAAAGTCATAACACATTTGAAATGCAGCTTGAATTTGAACCCAGGACTCTGATGTGACCATCAGGCTTCCAAATACATGATTACCCTGGGGGAAGGAAGAAAAATTTAAAAAAACCCCAACTTGCTTGGTGACTCTGAAATCCGGCTAAAAAGCTTCCTGGCACCATAAGGAGAGGACTGAATAGCAACATATCCCAAAAACTTTTTGTTTTCACACTGTAAGCTTCGATTCTCAGCTTGGCCAGTCTGATGGCAAGCAAAAGACCATTTCTCTTTAACAATTCCTGTTGGCCTGCACAAAACAAATTGGTTGTTATTTTGATCTTACACAGAATGGAAATTGAACAAGATAATCATTACAGCTGTGAGAATAACTTAGTGTTTTATATACTCAGTGATAAAAAGTGGTTTCCTCTGCAAAAAAGCCAAGGCTTGCACTAAAAAGGGATCCATTGGAATGGAACATATCCCATTCTTTCCCAAATGCATATCTGTTGTTTACTTGTGTGAAGATTTACACCTATACAATGCAGTATAAACATAAGCAATGCAAGTTTCATCTGCCTTTGGCAATGAACTTGATAGCCACTTTAAAGGGGAGTAATGAGCTTATATTAATTTCAACAGAGCCTGAAATCAGGCATCCAACAATAATTATTCTGATGGTGTTGATATTCAGTATTTCATGACTGATCAAAGACATCAAAAGGATAAAGGGAGTCTCCCTCTGAAGATCTGTGAGTAAGATTTGCTCCTTCAAGAGCACAATATTAAAGCATCAAGATTAAAGTGGCAGGTGTTTACTTTTTACCCAGAAGTTCTGCAAAGCACCTTGAAATATTTGTGCTTCCTTCCTGCAACTGGAGCTGAGATAAGCTTCCAAATCATGAAATTGAATTTCTATCTTTTGGAGGGCTTTAGAGCACCATCCATTTTTCACACTGGAAGGAGAGGATGCCTATATCAATTTTTAATAGCTGTGATTAGTTGTTTCTTGATTCAATAAATACAACTCATTTTGTTCAGAAGGAAGGAGCAAGAAAGGGTAAAGAAAATGTGCTAAGAACCTCTAAGCCTTTCATGGGCCACATGAACCTTGCCTCAGCCTGGCTTTTAGTCTCCCAGTACCTTAATTTTCCGTAGGTAAAATGAAAGTGTTCAATGTTTTCCTGCTCTACTTACCAAAGGAGAAATTACGTGCTTCAGTGTGCAAGAAGCTCCAGCCTTCCCTTTCCTTTTTCATCTTTCCTGATCCTGGACTCTGTTACAGAAATCTTGCCTGCCGTTATGTTAGGGCTACATCTACAATAGTATGTTCAAGTATGCCTAGAAATGTTCAAGACCTGGAGAATGGCTGGCTATGACAATAAATGGTCAAGCAGGCTACTTGCTGGCAATTCTTCATCTGTGCAGCTAGTTTCCAGGCATGGTTGGTTTGACTCTAGCCAGGCCCCTTGCAAAGGATGTAAAAGCTGGAAGTGGTTTTCTGGGAAGGTTGAGTGTCTCATCTCTTGGTGAAGAGAGTAGAGATGCTTCAAACAGGGCAACTCACAGTTCATTTGTGTGTGTTCATGAACCTTGGATGCAGAAAGAGTCAGCTGATTGCTGTTTTCAGAGATGGAAAAGCCTAAGACTTTAAACCAGTAGATTAGAATATTTTTTTCCAATAATAAATAAGTCAGTTGCTGTTACTCAATTTCATTTTTGCTCTTTTGAGTTATCATTTTCTAAGTGAAATGCAATAAATAAGTAGTAAAATTAAGTCTTGACACTTGTCTTAAAGTAGTCAGACTAGCATTTTACCAAAAAGAAACCAACTTCTTTTGAAAGATGATTGCAGTGGTATGAGGCCTTCAGGTCAAAGAAATTCCAGACTGAAATCACCAGTGCCATTTCATTTATCTTAGGATGAGAACAAATTCAGAATGTGCCAAAAGGTGCTAATTTTAGTAGCCTTGCCCATCCAAAGAGTAAACAGCTGTCAGTTAACCAAATACATCCTTTCTTTATCAGTCATCTGCACAATGAAAGGAAGGATGAAACGATTTGTCTGCCAAAACAGACATACTGAGGCTGCAGGCACATGCAATACAACCCAAGGGCAAGTCCCAGGCTTATCCATGTAAAGAGTTAGCAGTTACAGCCTGCCACTTCCACTATTCACGAAAACTCTGGTGACTACCTGTTGACAAGCTAGAAAGGATTCAGAGAAAAAATGCAAGTCTCTTTCAATGAGAGGATATGTTGCCTTCCAGAAACGGCTTAAATATGTTCATTGTATCTGGGTCATTAAAAGAGTTGCTATCTCATGACCTAAAAATACCTACTGGGAGAATGGGAAAAAGTTCTGACAGAAAGGTAAAGTCATGTGTCCAGATACCTGACTAAAGCTAGACAAATTCAGATTAGAAATCAGGTATACTTTCAGACCACTGTGACCAGGGGGACAATTTATGGAAGGATGTATGGATAATCTATTAGCTGAAGTTAAGATGATGTAGCCTTCATGATAAGACCTAGGTCAGACAGCAACAGGCTTTCTAACCTAACAAGGAAAACTTTAAGCCAGACTCTTTGGAGGGATGAAGTGCAAAGAGAAGCAGGGGCACAGGTAAATGTCTACAAGGGAGCGCTCAAGGGATGTATGACTGAGGGAGAAGGATCTCTTTCAAGAGAAACCAGGGTGACTGGGGGACAATTAAAGTGTCTACACACAAATGTGCACAGCGTGGAACAAAGGCTGTTTTCATATGATAAAAATGTCATACTATACATAACTCCTCCATACTTAAATTGGCCTTATTTTTCATGGACTTAATGTTCTGTGTGAGTCTTTGTTGAGGGAAGAATATTTGTTTGAATGTATTTTTTGCAGATATAAATAGCAACTATTGTAGTTATTGAGATGAAAGTGTGTAGAGAAACACTGGGGGAAGGCAGGCAAGAAGCATATTTGCTATTTGCATTGAGTTGTGTGTTCTGTGCAAGCTATACTGCTGAAAGCATCTTTGAACCAAATCACTAGCTACACATGCATGCTGCCTCTC
Organism: Podargus strigoides; assembly: GCA_028020825.1. Taxonomy (NCBI): domain Eukaryota; kingdom Metazoa; phylum Chordata; class Aves; order Caprimulgiformes; family Podargidae; genus Podargus; species Podargus strigoides. The sequence goes on along the minus strand of CM051663.1, from coordinate 113,441,555 downwards.
TACGACTCCTCCCTTGAAGCAACTGGGAAACTGAATTCCTTATAAAAGCTTCAGGGTTCCTCTTTGGGAAGACACACTGCTCATATAGAGGTACGTAACTTTGGGCTAGATGACTCATGCCTGTTAAAATACATAGTTGAAATGCAGATGAAGAGAAATTTAATCCAAACTAGAGTAGAATTACTTGCTTTGATAAGTGTTAATGTTAAGAGTGGTGATACAGCTCAATCTCTCCCAGGCTTCTAGCTCTGCCAGTGTTTGAGCAATTACTTCATATGAATATGTAATATACCGAAAGGTAGTAGACATAAAGTTAGCTTAAAGACAGTAGTATTATTCCCCTTCATTCCTGGCTACCAATCTCAGTTTGGAGGCAGGAATTTCCAAACTGCAATTGTTTTGGCATCACCACTGGCAGTGATGACTACAGCAACTTGTAGCTGACCATGCATGTATATGGAAAAGTGTTATGAAAATTATTCAGACAACATCTGTGTCCTACTTTGAAGTAGCTTGTGTACAGCTCTGCACACATCTGTTTAGGAACCTCATCTAAAGACATTTCCATCTTTTTCTGTTTATCAGAAAAAGAAAAAGCTCTTCTCAGATGCTTTCCTCTCTCCATGTTCTTCTAACTTCCTCGATGTTTCCCCTAATATTAATTTGTCTACAGTACCATACTGAGTTATGAATATACTATTTTTACAAAATAAAATATGAAAGGCAATTACTAGTGCTTTTGATTTACTTAAAGAAAACCTGTAGCACATTTTATATTTTTTTCTTCAACTGTTGCATTCTGAACTGATGTAAATAATGGAGTTCTTTGAATTGTGTTTTTAGTCAAAGAAATATAGAAGTAAAAAAAAAATAAATAAAATCTTTGCGTGCACTGCTTTGACTATGTCAAATCAACAGATGCTAATGCCTGTACAGATAACTTTTTCTTGGGATTTGAGAATTTGTGTGGAAGAGAAAGATCATAGCAGGCTAAAGGCACAAAGGCGTGTTTCACTTGGGTATGCACTGCTCATATGCCCATTTGGGAACTTTGGAAAAAAGCAGATGCATTCATAACAATCCCAGTTTATTAATGCACTTCACTAGAAAACCAAAGACATTAGAAATCCAATGGGTGATTCTGAAGTCAGATGTCTCTTTAGATGCAGACAGCTATAATTTCTGCCTGGGACAGCTCCTGTGCTTGCCCTGCAACCTGTTCACCTTGCAGAACAGAGCTCCAAGACCAACCACATGTACAGCTAGAACTAAAGCAGCCTCATGACTATGGGAGGAGAAATTCATTCATTGCTAAATGCAGTATCACCTTTTTCATCATCATCCTGAAGCGCTGACTTGTCTACAAATGTCACAATCCAGAAACATCAATTGCTTCTTAACGTTTAGCTTGACTGTGGCACTGATATGGCCATCTTTCAGTCTATTTGATTGCTAAAAAATTTAAGTGGAATTAAGCTTCTAGTAGCAACCAGTCACAGATTGAGATAGTAGGATTACAGTTTCCTAATTTTCTTCTCAGTTAAAAACCTCCAGTCTATCTCCTGACAATTTCTGCAATGGATTCTGTATTATGAAGAATGAAAAACCTGTGGCTATAAGGGGAAATAAATAAATAAATGCAACATAAATTGCATTTAACATCAAAGCAAATTCAAGGGCTACTGTACAGTGTGTATTATTCATTTTCATATTTAATTCATTAAACTTCATCATTTTTTAATTTAAATAAACCTTACACTATCTATTTTGTGTACTGGCCTAGAGCATTGCTGGTATTCCAGATGTGTCAGAAAACTTACATGCACTTTGCTGCTCCATGCACAGGCCCTTGAAAAGTCACACACAATTGCATAAATAGAGAGGCATGAAATATGCATATTTTCATGCATTTTAGAGAAAGTTATGAAAAAGTATTGTCCCTTTATTACTTTCAATATTGCTTTTCTCATTTTATCTCTCCTCTCTTTCCCAGATGTTTTTTCCCACTACCATCTGCTATATCTTCTCTGTTTTTCCTCACCACTCTTCTCTCCCTTACACTGTTCTATACTTAATATAGTTTACAAGTTATCCAGGGTCTAAGGAGCAATATCCACTTCGGAATCCCCTTTCCCTGAATTTTCACCCTTCCTTCTTCCTTGCCACAATTGTCCTTGATTCTTTTTTAGCAGTAAAGCTTAAATCTCTAAGTCTCTACCAGTTCAATTTTTTTTAATAAAAGCTGCTATCACTACCTTAGTATATAAGGTGTCCATGCTAAAAATAGCATTACTTGATTAAAGAAAAGATAACTGAGGTGCTCATCCATAGGATTAGCATCTCAAGAGTAGGCAGGATCAACATAAGGTAGACAATAATCCATCCCCGAGTTTCGGTATTACTGCTGCAGAAAATGTGATAAAGTGAGAATATAGTACGTTCCTTGTGACAGCACAATCAAAGAGGAGAAAGGTCTGTGAAGGGAATGGTCATCTTGGAAGGCAAAGTGCACATGCTGTACTTTTTCTCTAGTACATGGATTGAAAGAGACATGTTTTCTCAATTTAAAATCTACAAGGCTTTCTAGGAAGACGGACGCTCATGCAGGTTCAGTCATCCTGTCTCTAATGTCCTGGGAGGCAAATCCCCACAGACACAATGAAAAACTGGGAAAATACCGAACACATCCGTGGTGCCAGGATCAAATTCATGACGTGATTCTGCATTTCCCAGAGGATTTCTTACAGCCTTTTTTCTATGATGTGTTGTCAGAAGGGCTTACCCCACGCAAGAGGTGACACAATCCAGGTCTTCTCACCTCATCTGCAAAACTACAGCACAGCTTTCTCCTCCCTTTCAGAAGTAGTTTAACAATGCTTATTGTAACTGCATTCCCTGGTTACAGTGAAAAACAGAAGTCAGGAACCCTTCCGGTTTTAAAATGAATGACTGATGTGTGAGCAGATGGCTGTCTACTGAACTGCACCCCAAGAAGCTAACAGACTAGAAATGAACCGCTGTCTACTTTGGGGAGTTATCTGGCTCTTGTAGCAGTCATCACCAAAAAGAGGTAAGTCAGCCCACAGGGATAAGGATAACCTACTTTCTCCACAGAAGACCTACTTAGTGGGGGATCAGGATGAGTTTGGACCCCCAGGTATGGAACATTCTTTCATTTCCCACCACCCCCAAACTGCTCTAGCTCTGAACCTATTAGGAAAGTGATCGTTACGTGGGTAAGTCAACATTTTCAAGACAGGTCTAATAGCGAGGACTGTGAATTGACAGGTTCAGCTTCATACACTACACTGCATGCCAAACAGAACAGCTTTCCCCGTTGCTGTTCGTGAAGATGTTCAGTGAAGTCATATATATTCCTGAACCAAGGCCCTTTGTCAGTGCAGCAGGAACACCTTGCATCTCTGTTATTTTGATTCATTGGCTCCATAGAAGACTAAACTGTAGGCCCAAGATGACTGGGCAGGGGGCTGGGGCAGGGGGAAGGGAAAGGAAAAAGTCACAAACACCCCTTGAAAGAACAGCTTTGGAAGCAGGGAGAGAGAAGACAAGCATTTTTATCCTTCAATATGCCATGTAGAAGGTCACAAGGAGTTTTAAGAAAAACTGCCAGACACAGAGTGCCTCCTCCCTGCTTCCTCGATGGCATCAGTTCAGTGGAACGGGCCCCTGCAGTGCCCAAAATAGGAAAGCACTGGGTTGAAAAGTGTGCTTTCATATTGAAAAGGAGAAAAGCTGTTTTTCAATCACAGAAAATACTGCATTGAATAAAGTCTTTCAGCTAGCTTTAAGATTCAGTCACCCTCAGAAGTAGCTATAAGCACAGTTTGGCTAAAACCATCCAAACACACACAATCATTGGTGACCTCTGCCAAGTGTTTTCTAAAGGTACAATTACCATAGTTTCTGACCCTTTAGCAATGACATCCAGATCTTGCAACGAAACACAGACACTTTTCTTTGTAGCATCCATTGCAACCCATTAAAAAAAAAAAATGCTCTCAAAGAAATCAGTGGTCACAAGCATCATAAGAAAGGGCTGGAAGCTATAAAAAAGGGAAAACCATAAGTCACAAGGAGTGAGTTAGGACTGGCAGCATGTTTTGCTACCTTTTTTTTTTTCTACTGACTTTGACAGGGAGGGATCTTTTTTGCTGCTGTGGCTTTGGAAAATTCTAGACAGGAGGTCCCAGGACAGACAAGCTCATCTTTCTCAGAGAACTACAGAAGTATAAGAGTCCTCTTTCTCCTCTTTAGTAAGGATAAGGGAAAAACTGTGATTCTGCAAGCATAGAATTTATCACCACTTTTTTTTGATTTTTTTTCCTTCATGTTTATAACTCATAGTGACAAAACCATGAGCTACAATTCAAGTTTTGCGCTTGGGACATTAAGATCTGTCCCACAGAACTTCTGAGGCCATGTTATACCTGACCTTCCAGTCTTCCCACAGTCAAGGAACTTCCAGAGTCTGTTGCAAGTATTTTTTCAAAAGCTGGTATGGAACTAGCTCTTCATGACCTCTGGACCTACCAAAGTTGGTGATGGCTGACAACGTGTTACCAGGATTAACAAGTAGGTACATACATGAAGGCATATCCTAATTTAAACTTTCAAATCTAATCCCAAGAACAAACCAGGCTTAAAAAAAACCCAAAGAAGAGAATAGTCATACAGCTGTAACTCCTACCTTTCATGGTTTTGCTTGTTCCCTCCTTTACTGCACCACAAATCACCCTAAACCAAGTATGGTATGTTTATTTACAATACCTTCTTCAGTTTTTGATTATCCATGGGCTGTATGGAGCTAAGGAGCTGAATCCCACCCAGAGCCCTAAATCCAAGCCATTTGTTTGCATCCCTAGCTTATCAGAGGAAAACTGCTGCAAAGGTCTCTCACCTCAGCTATTTCAGGATTCTAGTTACCTAGCCCATAGGCATCTCATCTTTCCCTTGTTCTACCAGAGAATTATCAATGCCCAAACCCTCTCTAACCATAAAGAAAATTAAAACTTATGGCTGCCTGCACCAGTCTGCTTTTCACCTACCAATTAACTTTCAAAAATAGTCTGAATTTAAAAAAAAAACAACACCACAAACAAACCCGGCCCCTAACAAATAAGAAATTCTCTGATAGCTTGCTCTTTCTGCTATTCATAGCCTAGCCTACAGTCCCTCATACAGCACATGACTCTTCTGCCCATGAAAATACACTTGAGGGCCAGCAGTTGCTTTCATGATGTGTCCCAGTGTTACTGATTAAGCCTTCAAACTCCACCTGTTTGGGACTCAAGCACCTGTGGCTGCTGGAGACCTCAGCAGAGTCTTAACCCTTTGTCTGCTGGAGCTGCTGCTGATCTACTCTTTCTCTTGAAACAGCCATCCCTCACTGTGATTTTTTTTTTTTTTTTAATTGTAGCTTTGACTTTAGTATGCTCACAAGTGTCTCTTAATGAGGTGGAAACCTGAGCAGCAAATTTTTTTTTAAAAGTATCTTTTTAAAAGCTTTATGTTTGTGGCACAGACTACTTCTATCAGACTGATTAATTCAGGGAAATTAATGCAAATAAAAATTAGCCCAGGGCACTGGACTGGAAATCCAGAGTATTTTTCTCAGTTTTGGCCTGACAAATGAAGTTGTACACATTGCTGTCGCCTCTGTGCCTCAGTTTCCCCATATATAAAATAGTAACGAGCTCACTTTTGAAGTGCTTTGAAAGCATTAGTGAAGAAACCATGTAAAAAGCTTTGTATTATTGAAGAAAAGGGAATATTTAAAATTGAAAGGCATGTGTTTATAGGCTTGTAAAGAATTAAAAGATGCTGAAATTCCTTCCATTTGTGTGGATCTCATTTTCTAGAAGATGAAAGAGAGACACAGCAGTAATCAGGCATACATAGCAGGCTGGGCTGTGGAAGTGGTGGGCGTCAGGTGACTGCATTGCTTTTCCGATTCTGTGAGGATTATGAGCAAACTTTGGTGTGTATCAGGTTTTCTAAGCAGAGAAAAATGCAGTGAATTTCTTACAGCTGACATGATCTCCCATCAACCATGCGCTCTACTGCATTCCAAACCCAAATTCCCACAATATTTATGCACCTAAAATACACACTGCTGCCTAATGGTGCTCTCAAAAGTGCAAATGAAGTGTTTACATCCCACTGAAACCACCCATCTCTTTAGGTGCTGTACAAAAACCTATTAAGTCCCTAACTTCACCTGCAGGCACCTAAAAAAGCTTAGAAAATGAAGCATTAAGCGAGTCAGGAGTCTAAACCCCATCAAATCATCAAGCGTATAAGGGCCATATTCAGACTGCCTCAAGCAACGATCAAAGATGGATTGAGATGGCTGCTCTGGAGTCTTAGTTTGAAGCAGGAGTGGAACAGGGGCTAGCCCTAAACCTCTTACTGTGAAGTCCTCACATTAGGGCCATGACTGTCACTGTCCATTCAGTACATATCCAGGGATCCAGGGGTCTTACAGCTCTGAATAGCTTGGGGCTGTCTCATGCATTGCTGCCATGGTTAGGAGCAGCAGGCTAGGTTTGCAGCAGGTTGAGTTTCCAGTACAAAACCCAGCTTCACCTCACATGTGATCATGGTTCCAAATACCTCTGAATAATGGGCTTTGTATATCTCTGCACAGTTCCTGGGACAGAAGAGCCAGCCAAAAAGGAAGAAACAGTTCTGTGGGAAAGTATCTTGCTCCAGCTCTGCATGGAAATGTTGTTGTGGAGGTTAACTGAATCTTTGTTGTCACTTAGGCACTTTTGAAGGAATCATGCAGGATGGATGTAGGATGTACTTGGACTGGGTGGCTTTTCCTCAGCTGCCTTTTCACAGACAGACTTGTCCTTTCCACCTCTTCACCCACCACCCACTGCCTTTCATTTCCCTTCACTGGTCCTGTTGACTGCTTTGTGGAATTTAGGAACATGCTAGAGAGAAAAAACCTGTTTTTTTCTAAATTCCAGTGCTGTATGCATCTGAAATCAGTGTCCATTCAGAGCATGTTTATGAAGAATTTAGGTTTGATTTGCAGCTTGTGTAAGCATGCATCAGCCTTGTAAAATAGAAAAGATTGCTTATTGTTCTACAATGCTTAGAGCAAGACTGCAAGACAACTTCATCCTGTGCATGTACAAAAAAATATATCGACTCAATTAATTTTCTTTCATTCTGTATTATTATCTAGTCTTTGTGTTATGCTGGTTTTGAAAATAAAGTAAGCAGTTTCCAGACCTCTTCTAGAAGATTTAATCTCTATTCCAGTCTGTTTGTGTTGTTTGTTTATTTTTGACAGTTTTCTCTGGCAGGACAATGAAAATACACTTGGCAGTTTCAAGTTTAATTTATAAATCATTATAGAACTTTCCTATGCAATCTAACAGGAAATGGTAATTTTTCTGTATGTCTTGGGATCACCCTGTAGATGTTAATGCACAGTTGTTCTGCTGTGATAGATTTAATCTGTCGGATGACTGAAGCAACTTGCATAAATAAAGGTCCATATCTTTGATGTAGCTACTGAATGCAAAGGGAGATTCACAACAATTTTGCAGCTTCCTGATTCTTGGGACATTCAGTTACTGGGAAAAATCCTGTTGCAAATGACCAACGTAATCACAGCAGCCTCCAGTCCTCTCTTTCTGTGGGGTGAAAAATAAAGATAGCAAGGAGTTAATAATGGATCCTTAAAGTTTACACAGGCTGAGAGAGCAATGAAATCAGGAGCATATTCTGAGGAAACCCCTTATGTACTTAGGTTGTTGATACAATCCCCCCTTGAGACCTGCTATTGACTACTTTCAATGACAATATAGCCTTTGATCTGACTTGGCATGGATGTTATTACGAAGAAGGAAAACTTCCTAGAAGAAAATCTGAAAAACTTGCAGAATGAGCTGCAAGCTTTTGTGAGTTCAATGCAGCAAAGCCCAGAGGGAAGGAATATGGCATCTTGCTAATTAATAGGTTGAACTGTCAGGAAACTTTGAGTTCTCAAAGGGCTAGTCAACTCCATTAATCAGCTCAACACTGCATGGGTCTTGTCTAATACTGCTCTTAGTGCCACATTTTATTAATAATCAAAATTCTAATTAAACGACACTTTGCAAGTCTGTCTTTCCCTTGTGGAAATGAAACCTGAAGTCACAGTGGTTGTTGTCTCTCTTTTATGCGGTATCGTGGTTATTGTTCTTTAACATCTGTTTTGGAGTGGAGTTTATTTGCTCAAAATCTCATTATAATCCACAACATGCAGTAAACACTGCCTTGCACTTGTCCTGTTGTTTTATTTTCATTTCTTTATATAATGAATATAATAATTAAAAATATACCATTTTGATGAGCACTCACGACTCTCTGAACATCTATGGGTTTAATCTCCAGAATCTTTTCTTTAAGTAAATATCCACCATTTTTGTGGTTTTTGATTCACTTGAAACCTGAAATTCAGAATGGCACTCACTTAAAAATAACACAGTCTGCCCGGTTTTTAAATTGTGCAATCTGCTTTGAGGAGGCAGGTAAAACAAAGAGAAAGAGAAGAAAGAAGGGTTGTTTTCACAAAAGAAAAAACCCAAATAAGATAGGCTAGGTTCATTTCCAGACTACATGCAGATTTGACTACAAGTCATCAGCTGAAAGCTGGCCAGTGTTTATGGGTCCAGAGCACAGCTTAAAATTTTTGTTTATTTCCTGTATGTGTGAGATTTTTCTGGGAATATCTTGATCAAAGCCCTTTGCCTAACATATCCTTCAGGAGAAGTTAATCAGTAGCTGAAATCAAAGTCTTTCAAATAATCCTTGAATCCATGAGGACATTTATTAAAAGCCTTGTGCCACCCCAAAGTCTTTCTAACAGGACTCCTTTGACTACTTCACAGAGCAGCATCCTGGCATGGAAGAAGACAAGACGTTCATGTCTTGACTATTTCTCTCAGGTCTTTCCTCTAATATTTGTAGATTAACTGCTTTATATTAAAGTTCTATCTTATTTATGAGTTCTGGTTCAGACTATTCAGTAACTAAACTTTATGATGTTAGATTTAAGAAAAACAGTAATTGTCTATTACTGAGATTAAAAGTTATAGTCACTGATTTTTTAAAAATCTCTTCATGTTATTTCACTGGCTGTGATTTTTTATGTGCATTCCTCAGCTGTGAGCTGCCTGGGACTAAGAATATATTTTGCTATTTGTGTCCAAAGAGTTCTTCACCAAGCAGTTTGTGCATACTACAGGGAAGGTGGAGTATACATCTATTAAATCTCTGGAGAGCTTGTTATGGAGATCAACTGCATTTTGGAGATCAAATGCATTTTGGAAACGTTGCTTCTTTTGTGGTTGTGTAAGCACTTGCTCACCTGGCCAGGGTCATGTCCTCAATCAGCAGAGGCCTCAGGAGCCAGACAGCTAGGCAGAGAGCACTGTATACAGTCTTTGCCTATTATCAACAATACCTGCACCCTATTGTGGAAACCACAGAATTAGCAGAAATGTATCCATCTGGGATAAGGACTGACTGCTGCACAACGGGAAATGCTTTCACAGAGATGGAGGAGAGGAAGGATGCAGGAATGCAAGCAGCAGTAAATGAGAACAATGTTGGGTCAGTTTGGCTGGCTCTGTGCTGTAGCTGCAGAAGGCAAGTCATCTAACTCCTGATGATTTCAGAAGCACAGAATGGGGCATTTCCTGCTTTCCTAAGGCAACATGAAAAAGAGAGAAACCTACACTAACCATGGGGATGCTGTAACTGCACAAGGTCCTTGAATTCCATATGGTTTGCTTCATAAGGAGAGGCAAAATCTAAAGCCATCCTTTGTCCACCACATTGAGCTCCTAGCGACCAAGTGCTTGCATTAGCCTTGCAGTCAATTCTTTTCTGTGCCACTTGACATACCAGCACTGTCAGTTCAGCAGGAGCTCAAAGCTGTTCAGTTTCACCTATCATACACATTGTCTGCTCACAAGCTTGCTCTCTGACATGGCTTCTGGTCAAGCTACAGAGACTGAGGTGGGGGGCAGATTCATGAGTTTCTCCTTAAACCTGTGGTCTCTCAGAAGTTTGGGGTTACAGGACAAAATCTTCTATAATCCACTTTACGAATAAGTTTCTGAAACCTGTTGTTTGCATTTCCCAAACACAGTGTGGCTTTGGGATAAAACTTCAGCCAGGTTACCACTGGCAGCAGGGCCAGAAAGCAGATCAGTCATGGATTAGTAGTGCAGACATGGCCCGTGGTGCAGAGGTGGAGCAAGTGAAAAGTGGTAGACTGTCACTAAGACCTAGGGACTTCAGGAAGGAGGGAAGACCCCCTTGAATAACATCCCACACAAATCCCCAAAAGGAAACATGTTTACACTCTGTGGGAGTCTGGGTCAACCCACAGCCTCCTAACTGCAGCTAGCCTCTCTGATCATCTTTTCCCTAGAGTGGCTGGGAAGTAAATATGGCCTGGGAATATGGATACCTCCTTCTGTCCTGGCAAATCACCTAATAAACCAAGACTTAATCTGATCCACTCTCCTTCTACTTTCATTGTACCAGTCTCCGTCTCACTCTGAACTTCTGCAAGCCATTGATTTGCTGTCACTGTGTTGGCTCTTCCATCAGGAGGGTCCCATAACTGCAGTGCAGACCCCACAGTTGGTAAGGCTGGATCACCCTGCCAAATCAAGGACCTCAGCCAAACCCATTGGTATCAATGGAAAGGAAGACTTACTGGGTTGCCTAAGCTTTGGGGAAGACCAAAATACTGTTGCTCTTGAGATCTTTGAATAGCTTCACTCACTGAAAGGTGAAAAGGAATAAGTGAGATAATGGAGTCTGATCAAGCACCTAATATTGACCAGAATTAATTTGTGTTTAAGTTAGAACATATCTTTAAGAAGGTACCAGTTTTGATTTAGAAATAAGATCCTAGGTGTAGGTGTGGTGCTTAGGGACATGGTATATTGGTAGACTTGGCAGTGCTAGGTTAACAGTTGGACTTGATGATTTTAAAGGTCTTTTCCAACCCAAATGATTCTATGATTCTATAGAATGTAGCACTCAGAATATTAGCTCCAAAGGGGAAGAGAATTATGGAGCAGAATAAAAAAGTTCACATATAATGTATGATATCTTCAACTAATGTAAAACAACTCAGAATCTCTGAAGCCAAAAGAGCTATACTGATCTAGATCCATTGTAGGAATCTGAATCCAGACTTTTCCTTTGTTTTTAAGGAAAGCTTTGTGCTTGATTCTAAAACTGCTGTTGAAAGAACAAGCAGGGGGTTACATTTGTGGAGCTGTGATGAAGTGTGCTGTACCCAGTAAGAATAATGGGTTTATTTATTAGGTGGGTAGAAGAGAAGATTTATGTCCTTAATGATGCATTTCCCCTGCTTTTATGTATTTGGTGTTTTGCAAATGATAACTTTGTAACTAAAGCAACTTGCTTAATTACAGACCATTTTCTTCAAAACCAGTGGGGACATGAGTTTTCAAGGGGACTTGCCTTCGTGGAACACCTGAAGGGATAAAAATGAACTGCTGTGTTGCTAAAAGGACAAAGAAATGGTAATAAAAAACAAATTGGAAGAATGCTACATGTCAACTCAGCTGCTGTTTTTGCTGTAGAGACCAATTCCTCTCAATGATCTTGAAGCAGTAAGGATTATTAATGCAATTAATGCTTTTTTTTTTTCATTTAAAAATCCAGTTAATGATTCAAAGATATTATAAATGGTACAATTTAGTAATTTGAATTAAATCTGTGTTTTCTGTAGGATTCGTGGTATGCCAGATACATTCAAAACATGAATGGACAATCCAGAAGCACTAAACAAACTAGCCGGCTGGGTACAATTAGCAATTTAACTGAATTAACACAGGCTTCACCATAATCAACCCAGGAATACCCAGGAGCAGAGCAATGTCAAGCAGCTACAACACATGATTTTACTGCTCAGATACCTAAAATAGTCAACTTATAAGTGAGCTTACCTGCCTCCACAGCCCTGGCTCAAAGTTCTGAATCACAGAGAAAACAGCCTCCCTGAGAAGCAGATAGTCCAAGGATACAACGGAAAAATATGCAAGGACACATAAGAGAAATTTGAATTATGCTCAAGTAGACTTGATTCAGTGTAAATGTCACTGCAGATGAAGCTCTTGAAAAGGGGTGCAAGAGCAGACAGGACCTGGTGGATGAGCTTTGTGCAGGCAGGATACATCATATGAAGAAACCTATTGTGACGATTTCAAGTGGTATTCACTTCAGATCAATTGGTAAATTGCTGGCAAGACAGAGAGGTCGTGTGGGTTTCTTACAGAGAAGGAAGTGTTTTTACTTTGCACAACCCACTTGTAGCACAAATTTCATCCATAGACCCACAGACAGCATGTGCAAGTGTTGATTCTTTTGTTCTCTTTTGGCAGAAACAGTTAGAAGGCATTTTTCTTGACATTACTCTTTGTCAAGAATAACAAAGTCCTACGGAAAACATTTGGTATCATTTCCGACATTGAAATACAGCAAGAAGGCCTGATAGAAAAACAACAACTGGTACATGATTAAATTATTGCAATCAATCATGTTAAGGGATCTGAGACATTGCTGGCTAGCTCTTATCTGATGCATGTCAATACAGCTCTGTTTGAGATGTTTTTTTATTAACATGAAGGTCCTCATTCTTCCTCCTGGCATTGTCAAGTAACTCAGCATTGGTGGTGTAGGGAGGGTCTACACAGACTCTGGGAGTCTGTCCCTCTAGTAGAGGTGCTCTGATGCTCCTAGTCAGTGGGACTGGTAAATTTTCTACCACAGTTTCCATAAACCCCTCCTGGTTTCAGCTGTGATTGTGTTCCTGAAATTCACTTGTCATGCTAAGTTTTCCATGCTTTGTCTCTGATCAAAGATAAATCTTTATCTGATGTCTAAAATGTACTGCAGAATTCTCCAATCTACAGTTCATTTAATCAACATTAAAGATATATCTGGTTAATTTAATTAAAAACTGTTGTTATGTAGCACTCAGGCATTTAGCTAGAGCACTTTACTTCATCATGCTGGAGTGATTACACAGAGGTTCCATCCAAGGTGTCTAGGACAGGTATTGTATAATTCACATTATAGCTAATCACCTTCTGGCAAATATAAAACCTCACATTTTCTAGCACTGTGATGCTAACATTCACTCCACAAGAAGTTTCTACTAGACACTCTCCTTGTGACTACAAAATTCTCAGGGATCGCAAGGAAAAACAAGGGAGCAAGGTTTTGTCTACGCTGTTGTGTAGGCAGGCACTGACATTTGCCCATACACTGAACTAGGAAGATGCAAGCTAGCTCTGATTCACAAACTCCGAGTGTGTTACCACGTCCCTAGACCTGAGATGACATTGCAAGCATTTTGCAAAGATGTATTAGTTGGAGGGCAGCAGCCTGCTAAGCTGCTGTGATTATCAGCAATTTAATCCTAGATCACCTCTGAGTGATGAGGTCACTCTGATCCCTCAAAGAGGAATGCCATTGCCTCTGGAGCAGGCTGGAATCAGTAGGTAAAATATGCAGCTCTTACAGATGGGCTGTGGGCTTGCAAGGTTTCTCACTGGGCACAAGTGAAGGAAGTAATGGACAATACCAGGGAGCTGATGTCACCTACCCAGGAACCCTCTCTGACCCCGAGGGAATAGTTGAAATCCTGGGGAACCCCCCATCAGACTTATGACTCTGGTTAGCAGCCAGGCATGGCTGCCTAAGAATGAAAAATCCATGCAAGGCACGGAGAGGAAAAGTTAATGTAATATTAAAACTAGAAATACCCATTCTGTCAAATGAAATGCCCTGCTGTTTGATCCCATTTACTGGAGTAAGGCTTTATATCAAGGCATCTTAGGTTTTAAATTACATGTCAGATATAATTTTGCACTGTGGACACAAAATGTGGGACTGTCCTTTAAGGGAAAGCAGCTCAGCTCAAAGTGGCTGACTAATAGTAAGCTCACTTACATAATGGTTCCAAATCTGGCAGCAGGCCACAGCTGCAAATGAGGGTTTGGAAAGCAGCCACAGACACTGATAGTGCTGACTATCAGACAAAGTCCAGTGCTGACTCGGGTATCTCCATCTCCCTTGGAAGATATCCCTGCTCTGCAGTGGATTCTGCCAGGAGGACCCAGAAAGCAGAGCACTTCTGCACTTCCTATAGGATCCCATGAGACACTTGCAGTGAGCTCATTGCAGGGAGGAGCTGCAGTGTTTGTGCAGGAAAGGACTTCTGTGTTTCTCATACAGATAAAGGAACAGGAATCAAGTGACCATACCTTGTTGTGGGGTTTCTGAGTTACTTCAAAAGTCATCGGCCCATGAGCATAATAGGACAAACCCACCTTTCCTTCCCTTTCTTGTGGAACAACACTTCTGAATACATATTCAAATTTACTTCAAGAGGTTTTATTCTTCTTATGAGACATTTGTCTACCTTATTTTATTATCCAGTCTTATTGTATCCTTGCTAACAGTGTGCCTGTTGGGATGTGAAAGCAGCATTAGAGTCCGTGTTTCCATTGTTGTACTTTCTGTCTCTTTCTGCCTGAATTTTCATGCTAGAAGAAATTTTAAGGGTGATTATCTACCTAACTGATGTGATGGGTAGATTCAATCATTCTGTTCTTTAAGTTAAATAGAAGGCAGTCCCCATGGGCAATTTTTAATTAAGTTTTCTCTCGTTGGTTATCATCCGTACCACACTAATGTCTAGAGGTCTCAATGCAGATCTGGGCTGCATTGTGTAAGGTGCTATATGAATCCAGGGGAAGGGATTAATCTCAGCTGATTTTAGCCATGTGAAAGTAAAGAACCTATGCTGAGCTGGTTGAAAGGGTTTTGCACTCTACAGCATAAAAGACAACAGCAAACCAGCCCATTCTAGGATACATATTTCAGAAAGGTGGGATGAGTCTTCTGGGAACCCCTCTGTCCATTAGCTGTAGCAATCCAAACAAGAAGCTTGGTTTGGGTGCCTCCATCTTAGGATGCTCAACTGAAAATCACGCCTGGTGTGTGGACTTTTTCACCTCAGGTGGAGACAGCCCTTAGCCCAAATGAATTCCAATTTTTGCTGCAAACAACGGGGCACAAAGGCCATTAGAAAAACAGTATCAAGTGGTGAAATTACTTGTATGTTTCAAAGTAGAGAAGGAAACAGACCTCCCATCCCCTTAGCTCAATGATAAGTCACCAAGGACTTAGCAAGTATGCAAGATGGAGATTCAAACATTAGCTGCCTGACCAGGTGAAGATGAAACCTGGCCTACCTAGGCTGAGGTAGGATACCAAAGGCCACTATTTGCAAATTTTTCCACACAATCATGTCTTACTTTCCTCATGAAGGAAGCAGAACTTGAGGAAGCCTTGCAGATTTCTGCTAAGGTCTTTGATTCTCTCCCTACAGGAAGCTCTTCACACCAAAATTAGATTTTGGCATGTTGCTCTCCATGTGACTATCCAAATGAAGACTCTGCTTTTGTCACAGTCTCATATCTGCACCAGGTACTCCATCCTCAAGAGCCTGTCCTTAATGGCTTTTTAATCAGATGAATGGTCAATTACAGAGTTGGATTGAGTCAGTTAAGCACAATGGATCTTTTTTTTTTTTTTCATTTTTACTCTCTCTTTCTATTTACAGTTTGGCTGGGAATAGATGAGGATTTCCTCAAATGTATTTGTTATTTGAAATGATTCATGCATTTTGCTAGCAAATAATTCTTAGCCTTTAGATTATTCACCAGCAATTTGTTGAGGATATTTGGAATGCATGCAATGTTGGTTAGATACATAATTCACTTCACATTGTTACTGTGCCCTGATTGTATAATTTATATAACAAAATACAGGGCAAATTATGAATTTTACAATTGCTTGCACAATGAGAAATTTACTCTCAGTGAATATTTGCAGATTCAGTCTCAACATTCATTTTTTATGAGCATTCATTCTGGCAAAGCTGCTTTGCTAAAATATTTCTGGAAAGCAAATACCAAAGAGATCTCAAACACAGACAAAAGACCGGGGGAGTGGGGAAGGGGGTACAAACAGGCATTCAATGGAAAGTGCTTGCTGGATTCATCCAGGACTGCTGCTGTGTTGTTTTGCCTAGTCTTTCATCTCACTGCTGGTCTGAAGATTCAAAGTGGCCATCAGTGGAAACGGAAGAGAGTGAGAAAAACTGAATGCCAGTGTGAGCCGATCACTGGCTCAGTGATTCAGGACTCCAAGTCATGCACAGGATGGCTGAAACAGAGACAGTCCCCACCTATCATTTCTGCCCTTCGAAAGGCTTCCCCTCCACACTAACCTTGCTTTTCAATTAATTTACCCGACATATAAATTCACCTCCTTTTTTAAAAATTATTTTCTCCCCTCGCACCCTGCAGTAGGGACACCTGGGCTCAGGACTCCACAGCTGTCTTCGGGCTCCCAAGGGGTGCAGGTGGCACTTCTCTGCCTGCACATACCCCACGTTCAGGAAGATTTCAATAAAGAAAGGGCACGTGGCTCCCTGCCATCGCTGAGGAAACCTCTAAGCACAAGATGACAGCCAGCAAACCAGACTCATGCCACGCTGCCAAGTGTAGTGCAGCACTGACAGCTTTGAGGCGACTCCTTGAGAAACTGGAGGATGCTGGCTTGGGATTTGTTTTTTTAGTTTCCTGACAGTTGAGTTCTACCGAATCACTCAAGCAAAGTATGACAAAACTAGAAAGCCCTGAAGAGATTATTTATTTATTTTTACAAATCCTGCAGTAAGTCAGTTTAGTTGTTTTGAAGTTGTTTTATAATCTTTGAGAAATTTTGCTGTTTTTTCCACTGCTTTTAGCTGGAGAGTCCTTCGGTTCTAAATCTCAGAGTAGACTAGGTAACACGGTGCCTAAAAATCATGGCATTCACTTGAAATGCTAAGTTCTCCCACCTGCTGCTGTTCTCCTGCTGACCCATGGAAAGGCAGACTGGAAAGGCTGGGAGAGCTATTATAATGATCCACCAGTAAACTGGACCCAAGATTTTCAATCAAACTTTGCCATTTGTCTATGTGTGCCCATGTATGTCCATGAAAGGCACTGGCCCAATACTCAGATACTAGGGAAAAGCAGTCCAAATCCTCCATCTATAGTAAAACCCTAGTGTTGCTAATTCTGAGCGTAATTTTACAAACCACTTGCTAATGCCCCGGAAACCCACCCCGGCCCTACTGCTTCCTCCAGCTCCAGAGGTTTTATTCCTTCTGAATTCTTTCCTCCTGCAAAGCTGGTGGTATGAATACAATCAATTTTATTGTGAGCAATACAGCCCTATTTGACCCTATCTTCCCAGAGTGCAGATATTCTGGGCTAAATTCTCCCTTACTGTAACAGTACTGAAATTGCGGGAATTGCATCAACATTGCAGCTGGCCATATTAGTCCACCTGGACAAGTGAAACATGTCATGTGCCTTTACGGGCCTGCCACCACACACAAGGCTTCAGACTTACATTGCATGTACTCTTGCATCAGTGATACTCCCTCTGCAAGAGAATGCATGGCGCAGCAGATGCTGTCAGCGATGAGGCGGTTGGTGCAGAAACTGATTGCCACCTCCTTAATGGAGGTACATGAACATGTCTGCTCCAGACATGGAAGTGAAAGAGGACAAAATCTCTTTTGCCAGCTTGCATGGAGCAGCAGCAGCCTCCTCGTGCCGTGGCTGCTCTTTCTGTACACGGCCGGCTGCAGACTTTAATTAACTTCCCTGACTGAGCAGAGCCGTTGCTAATGAAGCGGCTAATTCCGAGAGCAGGGGGCATGTTCTATCATTTAGTGCATTCATGTGATTCCAGCATCCCATAATACTGTTTTCCTCATCAGTTAGTTGCCTTTCTATTTTTATATTTATAACTCTAGCTCTCTCCTTTCCCACATGGGTGTCTGTGTTGTGGCTTCAATTATATTTCCGCAAAAATCTATCTGAGCTGGATACAAAGCTTCAGTTCAAGATTTACCAATATCTAATCTCAGGAGAAAGTGCCATGTGAAGTAGAAAACCCTGAACTGGATTTATGTGCTCACTTGGAATTAACACAAGCCTCCGAATGAGATTTCTCTCCTTCCTCAGAATTGATTCTGCCCACAACTACTCTGATGAAAATAAAATAAGCTAGCTTTTTTTCTTTTTGTTGTTCACCATTTGCTATTGTCAAGACACCACTATTTTCACCAGGGATCAAAGGTGGTGCATCCGACTGGAGGTTTAATATCTGATACAGCCTCTGGCTGGGTCTCCAAATAGATGTAAACCTCACCAATGTGACATCCTGAAATTTCTTTCCATTGCTCTGTGTTTTTTCAAACTATATCTTATCCTCAAGCCAGCTTGTCCTAGAAACTTCAGATGAAGTTTAGTTGAAAGGTCTTGGAATCAATTTTGAGAGAAAGAAAAGCTCAAAGGGAACATACTTCTTGGAAACTCAAAAACTTCAAAATGACACAGACTCCAGAAGATACTGAATGGTGAGCAAGGGCTGAAGGAAGCCTACAGTTCCAGCTGAAAAGACATGGCTAAGGTGTTGTCTTTCACTTAGAGAGGAACAAACTTTCTCCCAGGAAATCCCACCACCTCCATTTCTGCTTACTGCACTGTCAGCCATTGCCTCTCTCAGGCAGCTCTGAGAAGCATCTCAATGTTACTGACAATACGGGAACATCCAGTGCAATGTCCAGTTTTTGGGAGCCTGAGTAAAAAGGAGGACCTCACCACTCACTCTGCTTAGGTGTCAAAGACAAAAGAGACAGCAGGGACCAAACTAGGAGAACTGTTTACATAGCTCAGCACCCAGTAGCATGCATCAGGTAGCCTCTTGGAAGCCATATGACTGTGAAACCTCTTGTGGGAACATGGACCATGATCTGGAGAATAACTTCTACAGACCCCTCACTCTTCCCTGTCGCTGCGTTCCCTTTCAGCCAGGGAAGAGAGCAAGGAGGAGAAAGTTGCTGCTGAGTTGAGGAAATAGCAAATATTTGGGCCAGCAAGGGAAGGAACTGAGAAAAGCTGCAGCTGGTTGTGGGGAACAAGCTGGATTCTAAGGCAAGGAAAGAAGGGAAGCCTGAGTTGGAGGAAGTCCACAGGCAGCAGGAAGGGAGGCAGTAATAAAGCTAGCTATTTGCTCAATTAATTATCAGTTGTTTAATTTGTAATTTAGAAATGAAATACTTTTTTGTGATTCATCCAGACGAAATTTCCCGAGGTGCCGAGTGCAGTTTGCTAAAACGAAAGATGATATCCTGTGATTAGAAAGATGATTACTGCACTCTGGGCTGAGGGGGTTGTTATGGCAAGGAACAGCTTAGCTGTACATCTCTCTAGTCTTAAACCCTACCCACTTAGCCTTCAATGTTACACATGGTGCTGGAGTGGGGCTGGCTAGGGTTGCTCCCCTGCCCTTTGGTGGGTTCTGCAAGACCAACATCTCCACACTTTCTCAATGTCCTGACTCTCTTTGATTTCTGAAGGTGAATGGGCATGAATGGGCAGGAAATATGCCCTCTTAGTGGGAAGTGTAAAAAATGTGAGAAAAATGAAGAGGGAGAAAACAGGAGGTGAAGCACCCAAGGCCGTGGAAGGGAAGAGTAATTCTGTGCTGGTGACAGAAGAGCGGACAAACACCATGCCCATCACAGCTGCCAGGCAGAGATGAAGGCTTTTGTGTATTTCAAGGAGTTGATGACTTTTTGCAAACTGGAATCATCCTTCAGATAGAGGATCAACAGGGGAATAGGACAAAAAAGTCCAAAAACATGATTTGAGGGATGTCTTTTATTTGTTGTGATTTAGGGCTTAATCCCACTATTATTGTTGTTGGGGGTTTTTATTGTTGTTATTATTAAGAACGGAGAAAGACCTAACTCAAGAGATTTTAATCTTTCATCAAGAATAGAGGGAGACCTGAGAAGAAAAAGAACCTATACAACACCTAAAAAAGCCAGATCCTGATATTAGTCTTGGCTTAAACCCTAGTGATACTAAAGAAATAAAAATACAAGTGTCAATAATGAAGTGAAAACAAACATGAAATGCAGTGTCATCTTATTAACCATTACCAAAACTGCAATTTTTTACTTTTAACTGTGTATTGACTATATTGATTCCAGCCTTCTTTAAAGTAGTACTCTGTTCAGAGACACTTATGTACTTTACCAATTTCCGATTAGAAGAAAAACATACTGAAAGAAAATATTGCCTCTGGTATATGGAAGTTAAAATGTATGTGGCAAGCTTGTGGTTTTGTCCTGCACATTTTAATGTAGAAGGAGAAGTATTGCTGCTAAGTCAGAAACAGGAGGTATCTTTAGATGCTGAATATTAATAAATCAGTGAGCTCCCTATCTTTCATGAAATAATGGAGAATATAGAAATATCAGACTGTATTAAAGAGGATATATCTATTAAAAACAGCTGTAGGAACAAAAAACACTAACAGATCCTACATCATTTGAGCTTCAGCTTTGTCTCCCTTGTAGATCAGGGATGTTTGTGAGCTGGATTGCACAGAGTCCTCTAGTGACAGAATAATATACTGCAAGTGAGTATAGGATCCTGAAAGATTGCAAAATCATTCCTCATTAGAAAATAGCAAGGTCATGATTATTATAAAAGAGACAGGCTAGTCTGTAACTTTCAGAAATGGACTGACATCCTTAGGCACAATTCTGAGGGTCCATTTTCTACCTGGGATAAAGAATCATTTGGTGACCATAGTCCTGCACGCTGTGTTTCAGAGCACCATTTGCACCTGGACAGAACAATTTTTTATTCCCATTTTAAGTGAATTTAGCACAGTACCAGAAACTGCAGAGGGGAAAGGCAGAGACAAGCTGAACCCATTATTATTTACTATTTACATCATTACACTTCAAAGCTGCAGTAAATTGAGAGATCAGGGTTTCATCTGGCTAGGCACTGGCCAAACACAAAAAAAAAGCAATAGGTCTTGTTCTTTTTTTTTCTTTTTTTTTTTTTTTTTCTGTTTTTTCTTTTTTTTTTTTTTTATTTCCCTCTTAGTTCTCCTTCTGGGAAATACACAGGGTAATAACTAAAAGTCCTTTTTCTAACCTCTCTGAAGTCAGGATATTTTGATCTTAAGTAAGGCCAGTAGTGCTTGGAAACCTGAAGCTCTGGATTTCACCAAATGAAGTGAGGTTAAAGTGTCTGTGTATACATTACCCACAGAATGATCAAAATAGTGTGAGATTTGTCAGGGGATGTACAGCTACCTGTGCCAGTGATTTCTGGCTGGAAGACATGGGCACCACAGCCACTGCCACCCACTTGGAATTACAGCTTCCAGTTTTACCAGTACTGATGCTTTAAATTCTTTCTCAATCACTCCCCACACTAAAGGAGGACACAAATTGTTCTTCAAGGTAATTGTAGATGACATAGGAAAGAAACTTCTCTGAGAAACAACACATGCTTTACACTATGTAGGAACATCTCAGAAGAATGAAAGAAGAGCTGGGCTGGGTCTGAGCAATGCTGAGCCTCCTTTTTCTGATGTGCCCAAGAGGGGATGCACAGGATAAAAGAAACAGACCCAGCACACTGTGATGCCCACACATGTCAATGAATGTATGGAGACTTCCTAAGGAAGAATTTGCACCCAGGTCATTGTCTTAAATAGCCATTAGTGCACCTGAACTATGCAAAGGATACACAGTCTTCTCCTTATCCAAATTCCACATCCTCTGCTAGGCAGTTTCCATTCTTTGATTGTACTTACTGCCTCTGAAAACTTTTCTTAACACCTGAGATAAATGGGAAACGATAAAGCTCAGCTTTTATAGCAGTTTTCATGCAAAATGGACCCTTAAGCACTTTACTGAGTTAAATCACACAGTTACAGAATTAAATAATGTAAATTTATTTTTTTTCAGCTTTAATGTATTACTACTTGTTTTATTGCTACCTACTGTCCAATTTGAATTTCCAATTTCCCTTCTCTTTTAGTGCTATTATTTAATATTTATATAACAGTGCTGATAGAGGTCTCAATTAGACTGATCTAGGTGTTGTACAGAAAATACTCACATGTTAGTCTCCTCAAGAGCAGACGGTAGAGATGACTTCTGATTTTACTGAGGTCAATGGCAAAACTTTAATTGGTTTCACAGAAGCCCAGAGAGAGACCTCATCCAAGTGCAGGTACCTGATGATCCTGTCATCCCTAGTCTGACTGCAGGTGGGACACTTGTGGTTTCAAGGAGCTCAGGATGATTTTCTGGATGTTGCACCTGGAGTTATAAGAATTCTTGGCTTGTGTTCAAGATACAAGCATGGCAGCTAGGTCTTTGGTGTGCACCATGCCTGCAAACTGAGTTTTTTGAAAACCTGGGCAAGGAGACAGAGATGAGCTCTTTGAAAGTCTGGTCAGGATGATGCGTGTGAAGGACTTTTAAAAATTGGGGTTTCAGTGGCTGCAGAGCCCTGGCAAAAATCTATGAGGAGGCAAATAACGAGCATTGAAATGCTCAGCCTCTGTGTAGCTAAGTGGCCAGAGGCACAGAGAAATGTGGGGATCTGCTCACTAGGTGACTGGGCACCAGTAAGCAGTGGAGGGGAGTGACTAGCTCTGGTCCACACATGAGACTTGCTGGGGCTACAGAGGTCACATGTATGAACCCCGGTGCTTGAATCAAGCCTGTGCTTTAATCCCATGAGTATTTGTAGAGTGATAACTTTTGGCTCCCTGCAGTTTGCTCACAGAGCTGCAGACTCCTGAAAAATCGCTTCAAGTATACTGACCTTTCTATTCTGAGCCAGCTTTCACCAGTCCCTTAGAAACAGCAGCAAGCCCCAGGGGACCTCAACCTGCAGGCTGCAAATCGATGTTCTAGGCACTCCTTGGGCTGTTCTGAAGTGCCAGCTACCCCAAGGATGCAGAAAACCCAACCTTAGCACAGCGTTTCTGGAGACGCAGACCCAGACAGAAAATAAACCTTTTTGGATGGCTCCAGTGAAGTAATCTTTCATGGGCAGCTGTCTGCAGCCAAAAGACAATATACTGAGCACCAGACCCACTTCCTTACAGTAGAAGCTCCTCTCTACTTATTTCATCTTATCACATGCCAGATAACAGCCAAGTCCCATGCACAGTGGCCTTTCATAGACTGTATCCATCTCTTCTTCTTCATGTCCTTCACTGAAATCTGGCCAGCAGTTTTTCAGTAGAAGATTATTTTTTTTTCACTTTTGTCAGTCCAATTAAATACAAGTATGTCAGGAGAATGTATTGATTTTCTAACACAGTCTGAGGGAAAACAGGTTTCCTGTCAACTTCCTTTTCTCCTGGCCACCCACCCATGAAACGCTGCAAAACCAAGCATCTGCTAGCACTGGAATTTTCAAAGGGAAAATGCTCAGACAAGGCAGAGCTCTCCCCAGCAGGCACCTCAAAACCCTGATGTTGAGCCTCCAAGTGACTTGGGAAGCATTACTGATTTTACCACGAAAAATCGCAATACAGTAAAATTTTGGGAGTCTTGTCCCACAGTACTCATAGTACCTTACATGATGCTTGCGTGCAATGTCTGCTCTTTCCTGTGGCACAATTGCACTTCTTTTTATCATCTTCCACAGCTTGTTCCCCTTCTCATTGATGGGAAGATCCCCTTCCTCCCCACCATTGCCTTGCTCAGGTTGCTTTTCACCAAAGCCCTCTCAGATTGCTATTCTGTCCTTCTGCCCGAAAACTCTTCCCCAAAAGATCTGTGCCAGAATAACACTTTCAAAAAGCTCATTTCCCCACATTGCTCCAGAGAAACCTTGGAAATATACCAAGATACTGTAGAAAATCAGAGAGTAGAACGAATGTGCGTTTTCCTCTGAAAGCTCTCACCCTTGCTGCTCTCTGCAGATCCTCTATTGCTGTCTATAGCATTTCCCTGGAGGCTGCTGTCTGAATGACAAACAAGAAAAGGGACAAGACACATTTGAAAAGAACAAAAGCTCCAAGAAATCCCTTAAGGGCCTTTCTACTGCTGCAGAGAATTACCCTCCAGGAGTCAAAAGGAAACCTCTGAACACCCAAACCAAAGTGTCCTCTGGGGATTTCAAATCAAGCAAGGTTTCTCTTAAATTTAAGGTTCATTTAACTCTGCTTGATGTGGTGTTACAAACCTGAGGGCTACTTGTGCTCCAGCCATCAGAAGACAATTCAGAGGCACGTGACATGCCAGGAGCAGTCTCCACTTCCCTAGTGGAGGAAACACAGGGACTCCTTTCCCAGGGCATCCCAAACAGCTTTGTCCAAGGAAGCGTTTTTCAAATGACTTTAGTTGCCTCAGGCAGCACTCAAACACAGTACCAGAACTTTATGTGTGTATTCAAGTCCTACAGAAGTCAGGAGAACAACAGCAGTCATTCAATTCAGAAAATCATGGCTATGCATGACTTCAATATGATTGGTTTTACAGAGAACCATACTTGTTGGTTTTGAGACCAACCTGAGTTTCTGAGATTGAACTCATACTCTGAAATAAAGATCTGTATGGGGTTTTTTTTAATTTTTTTTTTTTTTTTAATGTGGGTCTATAAATAAAATTTCAGCCTTCAGCAAGTAAATGAAAGAGATTGTGGAAAAGCTGTGTTGAACTGACTTGTCCCACTTGTGCAAATGGCCAGGACACTGCTCCCCCTAGTTGTTTTTTCTTAAGAGGTCAGATTTTCACCTTTTCCCCAGGAAAATATTCTACAGCAATCTTGCAGCTTAATGCATATTCCTGTTGGGGCCCAGTTTTCCTAACAATTCATTCTTTCCCCCCTCCCCCCCCCCCCTTTTTTTTTTGTGTCTTCTGTTCTTAGTCAGCTTTTCTTTACTAATATTATTGCCTCTCCGAGTCACTGTAAAAATCCTCCTCTCACCGCCTGAAACTGAAGGATAGCAAGGCAGAAATGGATCCTGGGTTACCCGGCTGATGCTGTGGAAAAGCCTCTGTAGAAGAATTAGTCTCTCAGACTGCTCTGCTGTATATGGAAGGTTGCCCCAGTCCCTTGAGCTCTTAGGAACTGTCTCAGCCTTTGATTCCCAGCAGCCTAAGCAGTGTTGTGTTGAGTCATGTGCCTGTCCATACCACCATGCCACCACCTTGCAGAATGCCCTTCAGCAGGGCTCCCTTGAAGGTGTTGCTCTGCAGGGTGGCACAGACCCTCTGCAGTGCAGTGCCACAGCCTCTCTCCCCCTGCAGAATGCTGCAGACTGTGGCTGTACATGGGAGTCCTGCGGTGAGAAAGATGGCAAAATAGTGTGAGAGAGAGGTTAACTGTGCAAATCGTCACATGGCATGTGTGGCTTGGCAGAGCTGCACAGCTGAGGAAACACACGTACAGCAGCAAGCACCAGCTGGTCTTTGTGGCCCTCTTCCCTCTGGACCACATCTTTGTTTCAGATTTCTCAGGAGACCAGGAAAGCCTCAGACTGGCTGTTCCTCGTATTTCAGGCTCTCCAGTTCATGGTGTTGTTGCTCTGACTGTTAAGTCAAGCAATGTCTTTATATCTAATTTCCTTTCCATTATAACCTGTAATAGGGCAATATCATGGTTCCTTTTGCCACACTCTCAGGTACATATAGTATCTGGTGTGCAGGAAATAACGACATAATGCCATTTCTGACTTGGTTGCCTTCTCTTCTTAATACTTTAATAGATGCCTAATGTAGTTTTTACATTTGATAAGAGTTCATTAGTTTACAAATTAGCAGCCTGAAGTGAATTTTGCTACCACTGAATTACTTCCCATTTCTAGCAATACATCTGTTCGGATTTTTCTTTTTTAGGATTAGTGTTTATTAAATATAAGTGAGATGAACCACTGAGCTACATAAACTGTTACAGTATCCACAATAATTTCTTCATCTTATAGTCTGTTCTTCCACTCATACCTTTCACCACTTTAAAACTCAAAACCCACCCCATCATTTTACTTTCAGCCAGAAGAAAATATATCTTTTCTTCTAGGAAATCAGTTGGGCTTGGGAGAACAAACCAATGGTGACACTGCAAATTTTACTTCGAGAGAAGCTCAGCAGCTGCATCTAGAGTCTGTATAATTGCCTCACACTTGCAAGGTGTAAGGCTGAAAGATCAATGTCTTCAGCCTCCTCAGGTGTGAAAAGATACCCTAAAAACTGAAAGTTCAGGAGAAACCTTAAGGAATTAGATTCAGTTTTTAAAAAGAAATCAAATGAGACAAATCTATGGGATTATAGACACCAGCTTGATATCGTTGACAGCCTGTCTTCAGGTTCCACTCATGTCCTCAGAGTTTAATTAGTGTTTCAAACTCCGTTCCTATCCACATGAGAAGTAAGGATGACAAAGTACAGAAAAGTGCTCTGTGAAAAAAATGGGAAAGTCTTACCAAACTTCAGTAATTTGGCCACAATATCCTCTGGGTATATTTTTTTTTCCTGGGTAATAAAATAGAGAAAATGAGGCAGAAGAACTATCCAAGACAGCAAAAGGTTAAGAACAAAAGGTGCACTGCTCTGTTAACTGTGTTCTCAGACCAGTCCTGCTGCTGGGATACCCCATGTCAGCAGTTTGCTGGAACAAAACCAGTGGTGACCATGAACACCCAGTATGTTAGTACTGCACCTTCCTTCAAAACACAGAGGGTGTCAGATGCCAGCCTTATGTAAGCACTGGCCTTGCAAATGCTTGAGGGAAATGCAGTGTAAAAATGACCCAGAGGCTTTTGCCTAATTAAAATACCTGCCAATCTCAGTTTTATCTCAGTTGATTAGATTGTCTTTCAGACAGCACATCTGGCCTCTTTTTCTGGCTTAAATGGCAACAAATAAAACCCTCCCTCCCCAGCTCTGGAGAAACAGCAAGCAATAGTGTCCCTGTGGTGGGGGGAAATGAGCCTTCATGGCACAGACTCTCCATCCATGGAGGCTGATGCTGTGTATTTGCAGGTACTTGGAATGTGCTTTGGCAATCCTGGGAAACAGAAGTGACAAACGGGCTATTTGGGATGCCTAGGGATTGATCTCACCTATGTTTAACCATCTGAAAGGCATCTAGTATGGGTCTTAATCCTTCTGTAGTCAGCAGAGATTGAACATCACCTTCCACTGCTTGCCCTGTGCCCAGGATGAGCTGCCTTCAGGGAGAGCACTGTAATGTACTACCAGAGGAAACTGGGTGACTTCATGAAACAACAAAAGTATGAGTAGACGGAGGAACCCTAGAGAAACAGCTTTTTAAATAATGTGATTTTTCCCTATGGTCAAAATATATATGAAGATGCTGCAGGCAGAGTCTTGGACAACAAACCAGACAGAAATGTAAGACCTCGAGTGGACACATTTTTTTTTCAATAAAACTGTTGCTTCTGAAAAAAAAATCCAAAGTGATAAGAAGTCTCAAAATCATATAAAAGGATGACTCTCCTTTTAAATATTTAGTGAACTTGCCCCAGCATCTGCTGGAGTGTGCATGAGCTTGACTTTGTAGCTCTGCATGCCTCAGGGATGTTGCAGGGAAGAAACAAAAGATGAGGTGACTTCAACAGAGTAACAGTTCCCTCGAAATTCACGGTTTACTAATCCTCCTTGCTTCAGGATTAGCAAAAGGGAGCTTGTTTGTTCTCTTGCTCTTTCTGTTTAAAAGTCAGTGTCTAGATCTGGAATAAGACAACAGTCAGATGTCACTCTACTTTCTGTGGTAGTTCTTTCTATGGGTAGTTCCTGAGCTTGAAAGAGTTCAGTAGTTGGAACAATACTAGGCAAAGTACTAATATAGCTGTCCTGCTCTTAAGGTCTCCCTGATACCCACTTCTAGCTGTTGTCACAAACAGCATAAACACTAAACAATCAATCCTCTTGACCAACAGGTACAGTCACGTTTAAGTGTAGATACATCTGACAATTAGCATATGCATACTTCCGCTGCATATTTCCTGCAAATAACCAAATAAAAGTAATTTCTTGCTCGGCTATACCACCATCTCCCAGGAAAGCTTCAAACCTTGGATGCAGCACTTCATTAATGTGACTCTATGGTCCTTTAATCAGACCTTTTTTGTGTCCATCCAAATTAAAGGGAACATAGATGTGACTACATACATTGCTACAGGCATACCTAACAATAATCAACATTAACATTTCTGGGCTTCTTTTACCTAGAAATTTGTTTGAAATAGAACAAAACAAACTAGGAAATGTGACATATGCTAACTATTAGGAAACGTTTTCTCACAGTAAAACTAGAAAGGAATGTAGTGCTGGAGGGTGGTGGAATAAAGACAAAGATATTGCCTTTTGAGGCTAAGTGGTGTTCAGCACCAGGCATTTTGAAAGCAGACTAGATATCATCCATCAAAAATGGATTAAATCCTAGGAACAAGTCCTGAATGGGCAAGATTGCTTTTGGAGGCACTCCTAACGTTACTTTTTCTGGACATGTTATAAATTTTTACTTTATAAATTATACAGTTGCTATAAAGTGGTTGAGTATGTCTACTCAGTGATCGGTCAGGCTCTACTCAGAATTTTCATTAACATCTGGGATGCACTGGCATGCAACAATAAGGGAAACACCTAATGGTACTGGGGCTAGCACGAAACTGGAAGAGTTGCAAGCACCCTGAAAGACAGGGATGCAATGATAAGGACGTTGCCAAACTTCAGAGCTGGTATGAAAGAATCAAATGCAAATCAGTAGAGATGCAGGAAAGGAAGGCTAATGGATGGCAGAATGAAACTGGGAGTCATTGGGTAGGCAGCAGGACAGCAAGGAAGTATGACAGCTCTTTAGTGGCTGTTTAACTGTAAATCTGGAGCCTGGTGCATTTGACTGTGGGATAGGCTTCTTCTGTGAAAGAAATGAAAGAAGCACTAACAAGGCCCAGAAGGCCATTTGCGCTAGGGGATGGGGGAGGAAATGAGCTGGAGCATGCAGGGAAGCTGCTTTGAGGAGAATAATGACAAATAGAAAATATGCAGCAAACCTTGAAAGCAAGGAAGAGCTGATGTAGTCAGAGATAGGGAGATGCATAAATCTTTCAGCATGCAGAAAGCTGTTAAAAAAGGTGATATGAGAGACGGACAGCTGAGAGAGTTATCAGAGAGTGAAGGGCGAAAACTGTTTTCCCTTATACTTGCACACACACTTAGTTGCTGGTTTCCTCGCATGGGAGCTGTGTACTCTTTCCTTCCTAGAAGCTTTTTCATGTTCTCACAGTGCAATAAAGCATCTCAATATGCTGTGAAAATGGTGAGAAAGGGCTCTAAACTTCCACTTAGGGAGCTTAATTATCAAGTGGCACCCTGGAAATACTGCACCTATCTTTTCTCTCTTCTACTTATTCCCTGGCAGCTCTGAAGGGATGCGAGGATGAGACGGTGGCAGTCAGAAGGAGCCAGCTCTGTGGTGTCCACAGCTGACCACCCACTCACCACAAAGATAAGGAGATGGGAGGCTCAATGTCTCATCCTGCCTGCAAGGAATTGTCTCCCCTTTCAGTGCTTGGTAGAGGGGTAAACTCTTAGGGGCTGCCCATACGTAGCTGTGGGGAACTCTTTTGCAAAGTGGCACCTACCAAAGTGGGGTAGCTATTTATAAGGGGATGTCTGAGTACTTACGACAAAAGACAAAAATGGTGAAGCATTCCAAGAACTGCCTATTGCTCAGGAAGCTCATGAAGCACAGTCTGTCTTGCTCTTCCTCCTCAAGGCATATGAAGCATGCCTCAGGGCATTATTTGTTGTGAGCAGACGTCTACCTCTTGTTTGACTTTGACTTAGACACAACCTCTCAATATGCAATCTTCCTCCCTCTGGTCTATTCTTCTCTGCTGATTATTTCCCCATGCAAACCTGGTGGTTCCTACAAAGCCTGGTCATGCAAACCAGCAGGGGAGGAGCTTAACTAAGAAACTAGTAACACTAAGACAGAAAGGCACTTGCATTTTCCTATGATTCTTCACTCAGCATAAAAAAGTCTACTAGTTCCTCTGACTAAATATATTTTAGAAGCATTTTTAGATGAAGATAATGCTGTTTGGGCTGAAAGCAGTAGAAGGACAGTGCAAAATATCCACTTATGTTGTTCTTATCACCTTGTACCAAAATACTTGAGCCTGTCTTAGAATCATAGAATTATAGAATTGTTATGGTTGGAAAAGACCTTTATGATCATCAAGTCCAACCATTAACCCAGCACTTCCAAGTCACCACTACACCATGTCCCTCAGCACCACATCTACACTTTAGTCTCTTAAATACCTCCAGGGATGGGGACTCCACCACTGCCCTGGGCAGCCAGTGCTAGTGCTTGATAATCCTTTCAGTGAAGAATTTCTTCCTAATATCCAATCTAAACTTCCCCTGGTGCAACTTGAGGCCTTTTCTTCTTGTCCTATCGCTTGTTACTTGGGAGAAGAGACCATACTCCACCTTTCTACAGCCTCCTTTCAGGTAGTTGTAGAGGGCGATAAGCTCTCCCCTGAACCTCCTTTTCTCCAAACTAAATGCTTCCAGTTGCCTCAGGAGCTTCTCATCAGACTTGTTCTCCAGTCCCTTCAACAGCTTTGTTGCCCTTCTTTGGACATGCTCCAACACCTCAATCTCCTTCTTGTAGTGAGGGGCCTGAAACTGAACACAGAATTCCAAGTTGCAGCCTCACCAGTGCCAAGTATAGGAGCATGATTACATCCCTACTCCTGCTGGCCACACTATTTCTGATACAGGCCAGGATGCTGTTGGCCTTCTTGGCTACATGGGCCCACTGGGCTCATTCTCAGCCATCTTTCAACCAACACCCCCAGGTCCTCTTCTGCCAGGCAGCTTTCCAGCCACTCTTGCCCAAGCCTGTAGCATTGCACGGGATTGTTGTGACCCAAGTGCAGGACCTGGCACTTTGCCTTGTTGAACCTCATAAAATAGGCTTGCCCCATCAGTCCAGCCTGTCAATTTTGCTCTTCTGCCTGGAAGTGTGATTTCTGGTGGTAGAACAGATAATGTAGGAGCAATATGGAGGGAAACCTTTCTTAATCTCTCTTTACTTATCCCAGTACTCAAACACATCTCTGAAATCTGCATAGGTATTTATCTTTCACCAGAGATTTAATTATTGCCTTCTCAGTGTGACTTCAGCAGTGACATATCTGTCAAAACTTCTGCTAATCATTTGCTGAAGTCTTAGGCACTCCCTGACTTGCAGATCATTTCCCTGATCTGCTTGGTGAGGATAAGCAGTTCAGAGGAGAAGGATCTGGGAGTCCTGGTAGACAGTAAATTATCCATGAGCCG
Organism: Podargus strigoides; assembly: GCA_028020825.1. Taxonomy (NCBI): domain Eukaryota; kingdom Metazoa; phylum Chordata; class Aves; order Caprimulgiformes; family Podargidae; genus Podargus; species Podargus strigoides. The sequence continues at coordinate 113,410,192 of CM051663.1, read as the reverse complement.
GCAATGTGCCCTTGCTGCCAAGAAGGCCAATGCCACCCTGGGCTGCATAGGGAAGTGTGTGGCCAGTAGGTCGAGGGAGGTCATTCTCCCCCTCTACTCTGCCCTGGTGAGGCCGCAACTGGACTACTGTGTCCAGTTCTGGGCTCCCCAGTTGAAGAGAGGCAGAGACCTACTGGAGAGAGTCCAGCGGAGGGCAACGAGGATGACTGGGGGATTGGAGCATCTCCCCTATGAGGAAAGGCTGAGAGAGCTGGGACTCTTCAGCCTGGAGAGAAGGCTGAGGGGTGATTTAATTAATGTTTATAAATACCTAAAGGGTGGGTTGAGGGAGGATGGAGCCAGACTCTTTTCAGTGGTTCCCGGTGACAGGACTAGGGGTAAAGGACACAAGCTGGAACATAGGAGGTTCCATTTAAATATGAGGAAGAACTTTTTTTTCAGTGAGGGTGACAGAGCACTGGAACAGGCTGCCCAGAGAGGTTGTGGAGTCTCCTTCTCTGGAGATTTTCCAGACTCGCCTGGATGCAGTCCTGAGTGATGTGCTCTACGGGATCCTGCTTTTAAGCAGGGGAGTTGGACTGGATGATCTCTGGAGGTCCCTTCCAACTATGAATATTCCATGATTCCGTGATAGTGAACCAGACCTCATTTATAAAGACCTTGAATTTCTAGAGATGGACCAGGTTAGGTCCAGACAGACTGCCTCAGGCCTGAGAGAAGGCTGTGTTTCCTCCTCTTCCAGCAGAGCACCTGTCTCCCAAGGTTGCTGGGAAAGGGAATAATTATAAGCCTATGAAGTACCTGCTTTGTTTGTCTACACAGCTGCTTCAGGAGCCAGAGAATTGAGATAGTGCACTGAACCCAGACTAACATGTACCAACCATCCTTCAGTAGAGTTTAGGAACATGGGCCCAGGCTGGAGTTAATGCAGTTCCCATACAACAACAACCCATGTGGTTTGACTCCACACTTTAAGCTCTGTGCTATCATACCTACATTGCTAGCAGCAGCCGGCCTGTTTTTTACCTGGTTCAAGCATAGAGAAATAGTAGCACAGACCAACCCCTTGTGTGTCTCCTTCCTCTAGCTTCCACAGGCTAGCAATGGAGGGAAAGTGGGACTCGCTCCTTCAGCTCTTCTCAGCAAGGATAAGCGACTGAAGTAGTCTCTCCTGCACAATTCTCATGGTAGCCAGCTCACTTACTGTGTGCAGGTCTGTCTCTTGTAGAGAGGAAGACTGAGGACTAGGATACCAGTATGTACTCAGCTACAGTCCTGAAGGAATCCTCACTCTCCCAACTCCAAAAGAATATCTCATTTATAATGAGGAATATTTAAATATGCCATTTTAAGAGCATTAAAATCTTAATTCACCTTCTTTATGTTTATTCCTTTCAAGTCCATGGTAGAAAGATAAATATTGTAACTGGCAGGTTTTATGGCTCATGGACACACCATCAGCAGATGATCTTTCTTACAGCTAAGACTGAAGGTTCAGACAGTTAAACTGGCTTGACTGTACACGGGTAACTCAGCACATAGCACTCAGCATCCAGCCTGAGGGTAGGAAGTGCCCTGCCACTTGGAACTGCTGCTTTTAGGAAGATGAAAGCATGGAGCAGCATAGCTGAACAGAGAAATACCATGTCATTTGTGAGAGAAAATATGCATGTATGTGTATTGGAAACAGTGGGCATCTTTCTTTCACTCCCAAGGCTTCAAAAATTTGATGTAGGTCTTGGCAATTGCTTCTCTTACTCTCCCATCCGTAGATCTAACTACTCTGACCAAATAAACACTCTGTTTGCATCCACAGCTGAGGAATACCCACTGCAGCAGGCGTTTATCACTGCTCAAAGACGGGAGGCCCCCCCTGAAGCTTCCCACCCCCTTGCCACATGAAGGGGCTAGGGAGGCTCCTCCCCAGTCTGACCACAATGTGCTGGGGCCACATCCAGGTGTGTCTTCAGCTTGCGGCCTGGAAACACTGGGCTGCTCCTGGCGCCATGGTGAGTTGCTTCAGAGCATTCTTCGGTATCTCTGCTTAGTGTGACATCATGCCAGGTAGGTTTACTTAAGGAAGGATGGTTTAATCCCCCAGTCAGCTGTAGCTGTGTTTGTAGTCGCCTGTACGTCAAAGGCTGGCATGTGCTGGCACCTAACGCTTCCTGCAAACACAGTAACACCTGTCACACCAAGCCCGCGGCAGCCCGCAGCCCCACACCGATGGCGGAGCTCCAGGCCCGCTCCCTCCGACCCCTCCCCCGCCCCCCGGCAGATCGGCCAATGGCGAGCGGCGCGAGGATTCGGCCCCAGCACTTCCGGGTACGGACCCTGCGCGGCCTCTCTGATTGGTCCTTCGCGAATGGCCGCCCCGCCCCGCTACGGGGGGGGCGTTGGCTGCGGGAGGGCCGGGGGCGACCGCGCCGCGCGGGGGAGCTTTGCCGTGTGCTGGAGGCAGCGGCCAAGGGGGAGAAGTGCAGGCTGCCCCCCACCCCCCACCTGCGCCCCAAAGCTTCCCAGTACCGACCATTCCGGACCAGTGAGGACCTCGAGACTCTGCTCCTCCCCCTCTCTCCACACCCTTCCCCACTTGAAAAAATTCCCTCAGGGATCCGAGCTGGGACCGATGCTATTAACACATCTTTGTTGGTGACAGGGACAGTGGGATGGAGTGCACCCTCAGCAAGTTTGCCGACGACACCAAGCTGTGTGGTGTGGTCGACACACTGGAGGGAAGGGATACCATTCAGAGGAGCCTTGACAGGCTGGAGAGGTGGGCCCAGACCAACCTCATGAAGTTCAACAAGGCCAAGTGTAAGGTCCTGCACCTGGGTCAAGGCAATCCCAAGCACAGATAGAGACTGGGCAATGAGTGGATTGAGAACGGTCTTGGGGAGAAGAACTTAGGTGTGTTGGTGGATGATAAGATCATCATGAGCCAACAGTGTGCGCTTGCAGCCCAGAAAGCCAACTGGATCCTGGGATGCATCAAAAGAAGTGTGACCAGCAGGTTGAGGGAGGTGATTCTGCCCCTCTACTCTGCCCTTGTGAGACCCCACCTGGAATACTGCATCCAGCTCTGGAGCCCCCAGTGCAAGAAAGATATGGAGCTGTTGGAGCGAGTCCAGAGGAAGGCTACCAGGATGGTCAGAGGGCTGGAACTATCCTATGAGGACAGGCTGAGAGAGTTGGGGTTGTTCAGCCCGGAAAAGAGAAGGCTCTGGGGAGACCTCATAGTGGCCTTCTAGTACCTGAAGGGGCCTACAAGAATGCTGGGGAGGGACTTTTTACAAGGGACTGTAATGGTAGGATGAGGGGTGATGGGTGGAAGCTGAGAGGGTAGGTTTAGACTAGATATAAGGAAGAACTTCTTTACCCTGAGAGTGGTGAGGCATTGGAACAGATTGCTCAAGGAAGTTGTCAATGCTCCATCCCTGGAAGTGTTCAAGGCCAGGTTGGATGGAGCCTTGAGCAGCCTGATCTAGTGGGAGGTGTCCCTGCCATGGCAGGGGGGTTGGAACTACATGATCTTTGAGGTCCCTTCCAACCTAAACCATTCTATGATTCTGCTTTTCAAACAGTACCTTTCTGACACAGGTACAAACGTGCTCATGACAGGGTGAAAACTGCACTTTGTGAGGCAGCCAACTAGTTCTTCTGCATGGAGAAGCAAGAGCAAAGGGAAATGAAAAGACAGGTCTTCAGAGGCATTAGGATGTCAAAAGAGCACTTAAGAACCCTCTCTCATGCACTGCAGTTGGAGATAGCTGTCAAAATCCCAGTACCTATTGATTACCCTTAGACATCTTGACACCGTGGAAAGTCTGGCTCTTGACTTCCAAGTGACTTTACAAATTCACACAAAACCTAAGTCGCAACTTGAGACACAAAACCGGGGTGATAGAGTGTCTGGTTCCGTGCTTCAGGTCTCTGCAGCACTCTCTCTTAAAGATATGGATGGCAGTTTACCCACAGCAATAGCATTCATTAGGCCTGGTGTCGTGCCTGAGGTTCACCTTGGGGAAATTATGTTCTGGATAGTCAGAATACCCTCTCTCTTCTTTTACAAATGGATGCAGTATTGTTATGTTGCTATTACATACTGATTTATATAGCACCTCTCACATACATCACAGTGTTGTATGATCTAACTACGAAACACCTGAGACTGAATAAGTATCTGGGCAAGAAAATTGCTTGAAGCCTGACCTTTAATGCAGTAAAAGAACCAGAGGTTTGGAGCGAGTGGGAGGCCCAAGATGAAGAAATTCATCAATCCTGACTGTATGTAAGAGCAAGGACCTAGATACTAGCTGAAATGTACAATTAGGAAGTGGCGAGGTGGAAGAATTATGAATAAAATCATAGAATCATAGAATGTATTGGATTGGAAGGGACCCTCAAGGGTCATCTAGTCCAGCCCTCCTGCAGTGAGCAGGGACATCTTTACTAGATGTAAAATGTAAATGGAGAAACCTTTGTTAATCACTGCCTCCTCCATACCTCAAAGTCCATGGAAATCAAGGGGAGTGGTGCTCTTGACTTCGCTGGGCCTTCTGTTGTCCCCAGACTGAATAGTAGGCGTTGCTGGTACGAAAGTCCTGCTGTGTCACATCCCAATTTCAGTGCGTGTGCAATGATTGCCATCCCTATACCTTTGCAACCAGTTTGAGGAAAAATATAAAGTATTATTAAAGTACTTCATTTTTTATTCTGGCTGAATTTTAATTTCTGTCTTAATTCTGAAGATTACAATTCACTTTCCTGAAGTCATCTCTTCAATCTTTATAATTAAACCTCATTTAAATATTTTGGTCACTTTCATGAACTAATTATAGTGACTTATGGTTGAGAAGGTACTTTCATCTTAAGCCTCTATTTGCAGGTGCTTAGAACTTTTAGAAAATAATATCCTTTGGGCTTAAAACTTATGTTTGCAGAGATCAAGGCTGACCTGGGAATGGAAAACGATTGTGTGAGGCCTTTTCTCCTTTTTCTGACACACAAGAAGGTATGAAATGGTAATTTTCCTCCTGCTTCTTTTTTATTACCTTCAGTTATTGGGACTAGGTCACATTGTTTCTATCAGTGTTTAGGAAAGGCTTCTCGGAAGACTGAAGAGGTGAGGAGGAACATATCTCATCAGTAATAAATGTGCTGTTCTTTTTGGCTTTTTAATGCTGGTATTATTTTCTCAGAGTCTGAGGCATTTAAACAATAACAAATCTATAACAAAACAAAAAGAGAATTTCATTCAGGATGACTGGAAGGGTTCCTCTCTTCAGCACTACAAAAGTTTCATCATTTTGGGCTTTAACCAAAGACTATTAATCCTGTGGACTTTTTTTTTGGTTGATTTCAGCAAGCCTCAGATTAAATGGCATGAATAGATGCTTAACTTGAATTCTGTGTCAATCAAAAGAGGTGAAATTTTCTGTCTTTGTAGGTCATAATAAAGTCCCAAAGCACTGTTTTTAATCCTCTGCTCTTTAGAGAGGTCTCCAGCAAAAGCAAGGATTTTCAGGATGGATACTTCTAAGGACAGAAACCAAATGAAGTCCTATGCCTCCAAGGGTTGGCTGACATCTCATCTTCTCTTTGAGATCTGATGGTGTCCAGCAGAAGGACTTAGCTTAGTGACTTAATATTACTGCATCTAGAAAATGGCTCAATACATCTGGACGACGAATCTGCTGGAAAACTAATGGTGATGCACATGGTTTCATTTCCAAGGGGGTTCAGAAAATGCCTTTTAAGTCAGTGAAACAAAACTACAGCCTATGTTCAAGCCCTTTAAACAGCCTCTGCTCAGACCAGGGCTGCAGCCTCAGACCAGGTTATCCCAGACGTCCCATCCATTTCCTTCACTCCTCAGGAAGAGTGGCTTTCTGAACAACAGGTGATTTATTGCAGTGTCCCTTTCTTGGCCTTCAAGCTTTGTGGCACCTCAGCCAAACTGAAGAACTGCCTTGGGTATCTGGCTTTGTTGCTTGTGCTGCCTGACCTATCCTTACATGTCCCTTTTAATTAAATAACACTTGGTTTAGTAGGGGTAACAAAGATGCTGAGGATAGTACAAAGTATCTTTACCTTGCCAGGCTGATTTGGGGAAGCTGCAAATCCAATCTGTTTGTCTAAAAACCACTTCTGTTTAGGGGCTGGAGGGGAAAAGCCATCTTTGTCTTTCCTAACCTTCTCCTCTAGGGAAAATTAAAGGTGCCCAGGGTTTTCTTTCTTCTCCCTGTGCTGTCCCATCTTTCACTTTCTGGCTTCTTTAACTTCCAGTCTCCTTTAAACTGCATTAAAAGAGTAGGAGAAACCATTGCTTTTTTTCTTTTCACCTTGGAGCTAAAAGCTTTCTCTTTTCTTCACAGTGCTTGTTAAATGTGATAGACAGAGCGAAAGCTTCATAAATCATAAACAAGCAGAGGACCTAAGTAAAAGTCACTGCAAACTGAGGAAAAGAGAGGCCCCAGCATGCACGCTAGGGCTAGCATCAAGTATGCGGTGCTTATTTTAAACTACACTAGCAGGAGGCAAAAGGGCATGCCTGTTTTATGTCTAAGCAAGGAACCAAAACAGAAGCCAGTGCGCCATGAAAATCAGTTAATAAACAGCTCTTCAGTGTTATGGCTAAAGATAGATGCAGATTTTCCCTCTCCAGTTTAGTCCGTTCCTTTACAATGACCACCTCTTTTTCCCTCTGTGCCTCCTTATAGAACAAGAGGCTCTTCCATTTTTCATCAAGGGCTAACTTGCTCTGAACTCTGCTGAGTGCAGCAGCAGCAACCTCCAGAGCATTCCAGCAGTGAGAAGAAATGCTGGACTGTGATGCTAGCAAAGCAGCTTATGCTCGGGGTTAGGGTAAGGATGTTGGGATTCTGGCAGGAAATAAGTTTGTTTCAGAACATCCTTTTTTTCCCCTTGCACCTGCTTAGAAAGCTAGGAGATGTATGAGTGGGCGGTCTAGCAGAAAAAAATGCAAAAGCAGTCCATGTTCGCTCAAAGTAAAGCATTCACTGGTGATAAGGAAGCAGAGCAAGTTAATGCTGGAATCAGCAAACCAGTTTCCATCTACCCTGCTGGTGGGGCCCAGTCTTCCCATAGCCAGTCTCTGCTCCATAGGAGACAAACTGAGCTCCACTCCTCCATCTCCCAGAGTGAGCCTGCACAAAGAAGGGAAGAGCCAGGCGAGGCCCTTGCCCACCACAGCTTGGGTAGGGTTGGCACATCTCAGTCAAGAATGTGTGTAATGAGCGGATTGGTGTCCTCACCTCTATTTTAAGAGTGCAAGTGCTGTGGACCATGTTTTGCTGAAAAGACCTGTCTTGGTAAGGAACTCTCTTGACTTCAGTGGAGCACATTTCTTCCCTGATGCAGAAAGATTCAATCCGGGTTTGCATCCGTAATTCTGCACTCTTTCTCCTTGCTCTGAAGTAGGACTTTATTCTTTCATTCGTGGTGCTCTTGGAGGTGGGAACTTTCCAGCCTCGGATCTGGGAAATACCTTGTCAGGGACTGTGACTATAGCAGTCTCAGCAATAACACAAAGTACCATCCTTTTGTTCCAACTTTTTTGCCTCATGATTACCCTTTAAATCTATGACACAAGTTTTCTGTTCACAGCATGGTTACCAAAATTCTTGAATTACCCTTGTGATGGCTTGACCTTGGCTAAATGCCAGGTACCCACCAAGCCGCTCTATCACTTCCCCCCCCCCGCCCCGCCCCCCGCCTTCTCTCAGCAGGGCAAAAAGGGGGAAAGAAAATAAGATAGAAAAAAACCAACCCCTGTGGGTAAAACAAACACAGTTTTAATGTAAGCAAAGCAAAGCAAGGTCTGCGTGCGGAAGCAAAAAAAAAGAAAACAGATTTATTCTCTACTTCCCATTAGCAGGCGATGTGGGGCCTTCTCCGGAAGCAGGGCTGCAATATGCATAGCGGTTGCCTCGGAGGTCCAAGGGTGACCCCACCCCCCTTCCTCCTTTTTCCCAGCTTTATACTTGAGCAGACATTGTATGGTGTGGAATATCCCTTTGGTCAGTTCGGGTCAGCTGTCCTGGCTGTGTCTCCTCCCAAGATCTTGCCCACCCCATCCCACTGGGGGAAATGTTGGAAAGAGCCTTGGTGCTGTGTAAGCACTACTCAGCAATAGCCACACCACCAGTGTGTTATCAACACCCTTCTAGCTCCCAACATAAAACACAGCACCATGAGGGCTTCTATAGGGGAAAATCAATTCTGGCTCAGCCAGACCCTGTACAACCTCCTGAGAGCAGTTTCATCATTTTGGGGGGAATGTTTTATATCTTTTTATCAATCCACCATCATCCATGACGTTGTTCATTCTTAGCATTCTAGGAAGTTAAACAGGATGGATTTACATTGACAGAAGTCACATTGATTTGTTCCTACTGTCCTCATCTAGGCATATTTTTGTTTTCAGCTTCAATAATTAATATATTGTCTACTGCACTAAAGCACATCTGCCTCAAATTTCTTGGATCCCATTGAGTTGTTTTTAGTAAGACAAAAGCAAAATTTGAGATCATACGTCGGTTGATTTTCCAGGGGTTCAGGAAGGTAGTTGTTTTAAAGAAATGGTACTCTTCATTAGCACACAAATCAATATCATTTTGTGTTCCTTCAGCAGTGTTTGAAACAAATTCTACCAAGTTAATTTAGCACAATTTAAAACTTTGGGTTAACTGGTAGGGAATGTTTGTTTTTTTGTTGTTACATTCCTCCTTTGGATAACTTTTTCTGCTAGTGCGTTGCTTTTACCACCTAGAAAGACAGACCACAGGACAGCTCTCTTTTCCCATTGCATCCAGGGGCAACTGTGGGAATAGAGACATTTAGTCCTTTGCAGTCAGCTTCCCTTTGCCTTCCTTTTTCATCCTTTTGCACATTTAGCAAACTTGCTTTCTCCCCCACAGGCTGCCTATTTCAGAGACACTGGAAATTGCGTGTCTCAATTTTGCTCCCAGAAATCTTGGCTTGACAAATGCTGCTTCTTCCTGGCATCCAATACAACCTTTAATAACTGACAAGAGGGGTTAACCTTTGGTCTGGGGAGTACAAAGTTATAAATCAGTTGCTGTTCAAAAGGGCTGACTTTGCATCAGGTATTTCACATTTTTCCTTTAGAAAGAAAAACAAAAAAACCCCAAACAGAACAGATAATCTAATACAGCTGTGGCTGGGAGGAAACAAGACATTTGTAACAGCTTTTAAAGCATTAAAAAGGAAGCATGCCAGGAACAAATACTGTGTTTGTGTTCCGAGGCTAAAACATGACAGTTCTGAAAGAAGAGATTTACTGAATCAGGTTTGATGCCTTAAAATAATGAGAGGGTAGGAACTTCCAGGGGAGGAGGGGGAACAGAGTTACGAGTATGTGGCCTCATTTAGAGAAAACATAAATGCGCACAGAGCAGAAAGGAATTGAACATTTAAGCCTTAGTTTATTTAGGAGGAAAAAGCTCTGTAATGTTAAACATTTATCAGGCAGGCTCTTACTGCTGTGGTCGTGCTGAGCTCAGAAGTGGCTTGGGTTCAGAGGTTTTAGTCACAACAGTGGGATGCTGAGCTGCTCCCTGTAGGAACAGAGGACACAACCTCCTGGGGAAGGGCAGGAGGGACAGCAGCACAGGCAGGATGAGAAGGAGGAGGGACAGCAGAAGCAGAGACTCTAGCTGGGTGTTAGACTGGACACAACATCACTGTGCTAAATCTGTTTATATCTGAGATCATGCAATGAAGACAGGCTAAGCAAAGCCTCTGCCCTAACCATTATACTATACAGCCCCTTCTGTATGAAATGCCTTGGTAAATGCCTGTAGCCAAGTCAATTGTGTCCTTAGCTTCCTGGAGATCTCTACCAGCAAATTGAGGAACAGAAGCAGACGTCTTTGCATGAGGGAACCTGCATCTGACCTGAGTTTTCCTGCAAATTAAGTAAAATTTATGATTTTTATTTTTTTTTATAAGAGAGTTTTAGTTTATTCTTTTTCTATTTCTAACCATTTCCTTTGTATTAATCTGCAGTCCCCATGAGAGAGAATGCACTGATGGCTCCGCATGGAAATAAGTGTTACATGTTCACTGTTCCTGTTTAGCACTGATAATCTTGACCTGTATATCCTTTGGTGCAGTCATATCAACACGAGCGTCTTTTTGACTTTGCCAGCAGTGATATTTGGGGAAGTGAGGGTGCCAAAGGTTTTGCCAGAGCTGTTGTTCAGATGTGCCAATATAGTTGTGGCACACACAATGTTTTCACATCTTTCCCCAAAATACCTATGGTTTGGTAGGAAAGAGAAATTGCCAAAATGAATGGTGGATGAGCACTGACAGACTCTGGTTTTCCAGAAGCAGAGAGTCATTCAACCATGGATAATGACCACAGCACAGACAACAAGATAAACACAGTATGTGAGATTGAAATAGACATACAGCATTTGAAAACATGATCCCAGCAATGCCAGCTGCCACATTAATTCATTAAACAGTGACAAAAATGCTGTTTAAGAAGGGTAAAAACCAAATTGGTGTTAAATGGACATACACAACTGCGCATGCTTCCACACACAATCACATGTACTTTTACATTTATACATATTATCACATATGTTATTCAGTACCCTACTCTTGTTCAGATAAAAGCATGCTTTGCAGACCCAAACACATACATTCTCCCACATAACTTAATTCAATACTAGTGCACAGCACACTTTTATGTTCAACACACATAGGTTATAATCTTGTCATTTCTGGGTGAAGCTGAGGCAGCGGGAACTAAACTCACAAGGGTAAACTATGTAAATACTTTGAGTAGTTTAATGCAAATTATGTTCCTAGAGCCAAGGGTGATCCAGCTAAGCCAAAGACATGCTGTGATCAGAGATACTTGAGACAAACTTTTTACTATCTACTGTCAACTCAATGTTCACTAAAAAATATCCTGGAGGAGTTGTGTTTTGCTCCTGTTTTAGACGCAAGTAACCAACTTGTTCTTTCCATATAAACACTGTATATTTCTCACCCATAGTACAATTATGCAATTCATATTCTGTCTCTGAAACAGGTAATTTTCATTAGTTCAGAGGGATGATGCCAAGATAGCCTACAGTAAGAGTATCCTCTTTCCAAAAACATACCAGACCTTCCATTTAGTATCCTAGGCCAAAAATATTTACAACTCTCAAGTTTCCTTTATATGATAGATACATAAGTGATCTGATGATGACAAAAATATGGTTTCTGTCAACTATCTATATTGAATAGCTCTGTTCCTCTGGTCTAGTTTTGGAGCAGCTTTGTGCAGAATGGGATACCTAATTTGGTTTTCTACTGGTAGTACTTCAGTGATGACAGCAGAACAGAGGATAACTTACATAGCTCAGCATCCATCACACCCTGCCCCAGTGCTCAGCTGGTAGCCCCTTGAGGAGAAAAGCAGCTCCAGAACACAATCTAGAGAAGAAGGTGGGGGCAAAAAAAGCCCTAAACCAAAACCCAGCAGCATTTCTCCATCTCGTAGCAAGGGATGAACTTAAATACCAGGCAACCTGAATATAGCTCAAAGTTTACTATAGAGCTGAAAGATGCAACTTGCTGTTGTCCAAAGCTGCTAAACTCTATGCAGTCAGTGGAGAGCAACTGGGATTGTACTCCTCTTTGACACATCTCCTAGCTGCCTACGGCCTTTTGCCTTTTTTATTATGGCAGTATATTACCACATCAACAAATGTTATAGCTCAACTGGAAGATACTTGGCTTGATGAAATTTACTTTACTACAAGAGAGACAAGGTAAAATCCTATCTGTGGCCTGTGTGATGGTGGTAGATTAAACAAGATGATTCTCCATACCTGTTGATCTGGCAGGCTGCTCCTAAAATAACACTAGCCCTTCCAAATCCAGGATATGAGGATCTTTGGATAGCATGAATATCTGAACACAGAAGTCCTGGTCAGACAGTGACAGCTCTCTCTGCCTAACAGGAGAATATGCTAACACATAAAATATACACACAAGATGTTTGTTGGAAACCATTCAGTCTTGGCTGTATATGGGCTTTCAAGAAAACATAATGACATGGTGTCTGTTTCCTTGGACTAGGACTCCAAGGAAAAGAAGCCCATGAGCATCATAATCAGCCATTCCCCCTGTGCTGTTGCTGTTTACAATCTATAGAACCATATGGTGAGGAGGTTGTCTCTTTCACTGTTATCTGTTTGTTCCAGCATACAACAAAATTGCCTTTTCATAGGACCACAGGATAATTCAGGTTGGAAGACACCTCAGGAGACTTCTGACCCAACCTCCTGCTCAAAGCATGGTCAGTTCTACCAGATCTCTTATAGCTGTACCCCATTCAGGCCTTCAAAACCTCCAAGGATGGGGAACTGAATGCACAGTCCCTCTAGATAGGCTGTTCCACTGCTTGACTGTCCTCAATGTGAGAAGTTTTTCCTTATATCTGATCTGAACCTCTGTTCTTTCAGTTTATGTCCACTGTGTCTCCTGCATTGATTCACCACTGTGAAGAGCCTAGTTCTGTCTTCTTGATATGTAGGAATACTGGTAAAGGAGACTTGGCTATATTTTATTTTTGCAGTGGACATAAATAAGCAGAGAATGAAGCTGAGCTGCGGAAAATACAATCAAAGTAGCTCTGGTGCTTTTTGTATTGATTGCAGATGACATTAATAGCCGTGACTATAAGAAGGCTTTCAGCTGTTGTTTCTTAGGAAAACAGTATGTGCTTATATTGCCCACCAAAAGTATGCCATGAGCTTCGTGCAATGCAACAGGCATGGTGTAGTCATATATTCCAAGGCATAAAGGCAACATATACTACATATAAAGACAATGCTACTGCATTACTGCAGTAGTATCAATCAAGAAGAAATCACAGCATGCTTTACACTGTCTTTTTTAAAGACTATATGGGTACCTCAGACTTTTTGCTTGCTTCGAAAACTATCCTGCCAAGGACAATGTTGTTCAGTGTTAATCTGATGAAAAGCAGAGATGGATGTCCCATCGTTTGTGTCATTATTCTAAGTACAGGAGGTGCACACAGCATTTTGTAAGATGTCCTGGATGGAGAATGCATTGTAATCTAGCTCTGACACATACTGCAATTTAGTACTACTTGAGAGCAAAATGGACTTGAGTCTTCCTAGCTAAGGGCATTGTTCTTGTAGCTTTTTTCATTGCTCCTGAATGAAGTACATTTTTGAGAGAAATACCTAGACCCACTCAGTGGAGAAAGGCTCATTGCCTCTGAGAAGTGATTCAGAGGATCTAAGGAAGACACTGAGAGGAGAGCAGCCTAAAGGCATCAAACAAAGCACTAGTTGCAGGACCTGGGTGAACATATTAGGGCATCAGCACGCAGCCTTCAATCTATATTTGTCCACTCAAATGAGTGGCTTGAGGACTCAATTATTTTCTGTATGAACAATATTTGTGTTCATAAGAAGAAAAGGAGTCCTGAGGCAAAATGATCACAGAGTGTTTTGTGCCAGCTAGAAGGCAAGTAAGAGGAGGGATAAATATGGTGTCTTTTGGATCTGTTCTTGACAGACAAGTTCCTTGTCCTCTAATTGCTGTTTGCAGCAGTACAGACACCTAAGGCAGCTGTGGAAAATCACAAGTATGAGAAGGGCTTTTATATTGTACAAGGGCATTCAGAGAAGCATTCAGCTTGTGTTTTTTGTGCAAAATCTAAAATAAATTAGAAGCATATATTGCACACATTAATGTGGGCAGCATGAGTCTACAGAAGGAGCTGTAATTTTCACTCTGTCTGTGACTGACAGGTCTGGTGAAGACCAGACATACAGTCCAGGCAAGTATCCTCCATGCAGTGATGTGACAGAAAGTATATTTTCAGCATCCATGACAAAGGTAAGGTATGTTTGCTCTACTTTAAGTCAGGCTGAACAACTGCTATGGCAGCTTGAGTCAAGAAAATAGTTTTCTTTACTCAGATCAGCTCTAATTTTTTTGGACTTTCACCAGTACCAGGTTAGGGGTGAGGCAAATGAGATTCAGTTCCTTCCTCTGGGTAATGCTGTACCAAACCACTAAACTGCCTTATTTCCTTAATCTGTAAAATGTGGAATGCTATGTGAATAAAATACATGATGGAGGAGAGCTATGATGGAGGAAAGTTACATTATTCGGTTTTGCAATGCATTATTACATTCTCATTTTCTTTATTTCTTCAGGTGGCACTTGGGTTTGAGCAGCAATACAGCTGTTCAGTGCCTGCATGCATGAAAGGATATGGACTTACACAGCCTTTGTCAGGCACATCCATAGGAAGCTCCCAGGACTGCTTAGAGAAGAGAGGTAGGTGTTTTCTGTACTCACCTTCCATTCCTCAGAGGACTGGACTGAGCCTTATTCAGTATAAAAGCAGGCTCCAAGCTGAGCCAGGTGAGTAGCTCCTTTGTGTAACTGCTCAGAGCAGCAGGTTTTCTGAGATTGCCAGTCATAGACGTGGAGAGCACAAGCTGGGATTTTCAGGAGCTTTAGGTATCTCATTACCATTAATTTTGACAAAAGTTGGAGGGAGAGATTACCTACTACTTAGGCAGAAAGGCTGCAGAATAACTGAGCTTGTAAAAGATGTCTGAAGGTCTAGTCCAACTCTAGTCCAACTCCCTGCTCAATGTGAAACTAACTTCCCGTTGTATCATGTTACTCAGCATCTCGTCTGGTTGAGTTTTGCAAATTTCCCAGGATGGAGGTTGCACAACCTCTCCAAGAAGCCTGTTGTCATGCTTAACCACCCTACCTTTTAACTTTTTTTTTTCCTCCTCTCTACTTGCATACTTTCTTAGTTGGTATCAGGTGGCACATTCAGAGTGACAGGACTACCAGTTATGTTTGAAAGTCAGGACTTAAGAAGTGTTTTCTTCTTCCCCAGAGGTTTGTGCACTTCCAGGCTGGGTCCTGTTACTGGGAAGTTACGTGGGTACAGGACAGAAGTGTGTTACATTGAGCTAGTGCTGATCAGGCACCAGGGCTCCAGACTGATCATGGATTCATCAATGAGGTGCTCTGTATCTAGCAGTGGACACTGTGTCTTGTATGAAAAGAGTAAGAGGAAAGATTGTGATGAGTTATGTTGGCCTGTAACAAGCCCTCTCTGAATCTGGCTGCTTTCCATGAAGCTCTTATGTCTCTCTGGGTCATGTTTCTGACCTGTCTCCTCTTGCACCTGCAGAGAAATGGGGTTTCCCCTCTCTTTCTCCTTTCCTCCTCTTTCTTACCTTCTTGACACAAACCATTTTTTTACAAATATTTGATTTCTGACATTTTTCTTCGATGTTTTCAAACAATCAGTTGAAACACTGAAAATCCATTCAGTGTTCAGTGGCCAAATGCCAGAAATTTTGAAGTTCCTAGTTTGGTAATCTGCAAGCAGATGTGGAAGAAGGAAGAAGAAATGGTCAGCAGAGTGGAGAACTCGTACTGTAACATCCCTGAACATCCATAAAGGGAAAAATTAGGCTGGGCTCATTCCAGTCTAGCTGCGAGGGAATGAGCAGGAACTCTGACAAGAAAATTAAAAATAGCTCATAGTAATTTGATTGTACACAATCTGCAGTCACCCCTTCAACAGCTTGCAGTCTACTGAAGATGATTTCAGTTGATTCCTGAATCAACTGTGTTAGCTTTAGCTTTGCTTATACATTTTTCCTATATGACCAGGGCTCTGATTTTTGAAACCAGCTCTCTTCCCTTTAGTAAAATGGGAAAATGTCATTGCAAAGATAAAAGAGCTTGTGTATGCACAGCTTTTGCACTCAAGGGTTTAACTGAGGACTTAATGCTATGACAGCCAGAAACCTGGAGTAAAAGGAACAATAAAATTAGGAAAACAACATGTGTATGGTAACAGAGTGTATTAAAGTACATGCCACTTGGACTTAATCAAGAAATTTGTTTAATCGGGACATCTCTCAGAGAAAACCTAATTTAAGCCTAATGACATTTAATAGTGATAGCTATGGCTTGGTGGGGGTGGTAATTCCATTTAATTGGGATGCCTCCAGGTGATGTAATGGTGTTTGTGTAAGCATGTGTGTCACAACTACAGGCTAGTTCTGACTGCTTATGTACCCAGCAGCAGCCTTCAGCCTCTGTCTAGCTGCCAAACACCAACACAGCCCAAGAAAGATGGTCTGAAAGTCCTTCACTGCAGCTTGAATTTGGCAGAAACCGTAACACATTCATGTCATGCCAGTAGTGCTAGTTGTTCTCTTGGCTTCTGTCTCCATATCTGTGCTCCCCAGGAGGGCTCTACTCTGGTCCACCTTCACAACATCCTCCCCTAACTTCCCAGGACCCATCCCATGCATGTAAGCTTGCTGTACAGTTTCCTAAAGAGTGACATGAATATTGCAGTGGCACCTGGTGACAGATGGAAATTCAGGCTCATCAGGATGAAGGCCATCCACAGGAGTGTTCCAGAGAAGCCACTTCCAAGGAGGATTGCCAGCAGTCTCCCGTTTAGTAATAGAGACTTTAACTTCCCTAGCTCTTTTGGAGCTATTGCTGCTGAATTATCAGTCTCTGTGTTTGTCTGTGCAGTCTCTGTAGCACCGGCATCCAGCTTATTACTAAAATGCTCTTTGGAATATCTTGAATAAGAAAGTGTCCAGGAAAGCCAAATTTCAATCTTTTAAAACTCCTTTTTCAGTCCCAGTGGGGTGTGATTGTAAGAAAAAATTGGCCATTTCAGTTCCCTCTGTAGGACTCACTACATCCACAAAGCATAACACTTAGATCTTGTCTGCACACAAAAGTGGCATTGATTTAAATAATCAGGTTTAAAATGAATTTAACTGAACTGGTGCAACCTTTTACGTGGACTTTAAGTCAATTTAAAAGAACCTTATCCTTATTGCTCAAGGCTAGAGTCAGATAATCATAAGTGATTGAGTTAAAGTCTGTCAAGAAGTTATTGTCTCTTCAGATGAAGGGTACTGTCCTCTCTGCTGGAAATGTCATACCTGACACCCCCCCACCTCAGCTGGAATTGAGCCTTTCACCCCATGACTTTGCAGGTGTTCTCGGTTCACTGCATTGTAATTAAAAAGGAAAAGTGATGGTTCTTCCACCACTGAATCCATGACTTGCTGACCTCCATGGTGAAGCAGCATCAAAAAGAGCAGGGGGAAGGGTTTCAGTCCAGCACGCTTGGAGGGAAGCAGTAGGAAGAGTAACTTTTTTTAAAAAAATTGGTAAAACAGAGCAAATCCTCTACTGGTATAAGGAACTGCAGATGTCTTGATTACAGTGAACTTTAGCCTGTTTGTATCAGTAGAGAATTTGGTATTGAAAACTTTGGCATGACACGGGTGAAGTACTCAGAGGGGAGGAAGCCAAAAGAAAACCACACACATCCAAAAGTGCATGTGCGCGTTCTGTGACCATTTTCTTTCCTGAAAACATGGTGTACCTTTTAAGAGGGGACGTAATTCTTATGCCCTTGAATTATGGCTGAAAATATCACCATATGCAGTGCAGAACTTCTGCGGAGAGGAAGAAAACACAGGCAGAAGAGTACTGTGACTAGAGAGACACATGCAGTTGAGTAAGGGAAAAATTTTATCAACATCATGAAAACTGGTAAGAATGATTAAAATGAACCCCACATCAAATGAGAAGGATGCTGATATTTCAGTTTTCCATGTGTTCAGTTGGATGGGTGAACTGATCTCTCCTGAATATTTCAAAATACTGCATTTTTAAATAGGTGTTTTGCCATTTTTAAACAAGAATTCACTTTCTAGTCTAAAAGAGAAAGGTCATCTTGACCTCACAAATAAAACATTTTAAATGAAAAGAAGCCAACATGTGATGCCAAAGGAAAATGCCAGAGGATTTAGCCCTTTTCTGCAAAAAGCTTAATTTCGATGAATCAGCATCTTCTGACAAGAAGCATTTAGTCAGATTATTCCTGTTCTGCTCCAGGTTTGCACACTGGTTCTTTAATACAGGATCTCCAAAGCCAATACAGGAGATTGTATCCAGCTTGCTGAGTGTATTTGGCTGATGGCTAACTGTGCGCTCCTGTAATAAGTCACATAAAAAGGGTGGCTTGTGCAACCTACCACATGCTTGGATAAGCATCTGAACTATAAGGCGACATATTATTTTTAGCTACATGAAGAATACAGAAGTGGTTACATGAAGGAAAAAGAACTAGAACAAAGTGGCTCTACAAACCTCCATTGCCAGCTAGGAGGCACTTCTTTAAGCTTTCAGATGGCATCTTTGCAGATTGAGAACCCATAACCCTGAAAATATGCATATATATATATGTATATACACACACACATGCATACGCATATGCATACATACCTCCATATGGGTATATATGGATGGACTGGGCTATCTCTGGATTTGTAGCACAAACTCTACAAGATTAATGGTACTGTCTTGTTTTTTTCTTTAATTTACCTGAACAAAAGCAACACCCGTATTCCCACCCTGGCTTAGGAGACACCAGAACTCCTAACGGCTGTCTCTCCCAGCCTTTAAAGAAGAACATGCTAACACTGAGGAGCTTCTCAGAGGATGTGATCTCCCCTATACTCAGCAGCTCTGTCAGAGCAATATTTCATTGCTGCATTATTATGCACAAAAGTGCACACTCAAGCCATTTCTGTTTGTTCAGAATAATGTTTACTGAAATATGTTCTACAGTTTACTATTCCTTATGGAAGATAATATTGTATATACAAGAGGAAATTGAATCTATGCAGTGCAGTAATTGCCATCATGCCCAACAAGTTGATGTGTTTGAATATTCAAGATAGATAAGGTTTCTCTAAGGATTACCCACAGCATATTCACCAAATTTAATTTTGTACTGTTACTTACAATTTCTTCTAGCATATTACACATAAAAGAAAAAAAAAATTGCTGTGAATACTTTGTTTGAGAAAGCATTGCACATGCTTCCCATAGACTCCACCCTTGGGATCTTTGGAAAGCAGTTTTTTCCTTCCTCTATGCAGTAATGGGCTCAGTCACTGAAGAGCAATCCAGGGCCTTTATTCTAGAATGGAGTCGGGGGGGGAGCTGAATGCTGACTGCACAAATCCACACCCCTTATGTACTTTAAATACCCTGATGTATTTATTCAGTATTTGGTAACACAATTAGATGCTAAAAAACCTGACCTAGTTATCAGATACTGTTGGGAAGGAGTTTGAAGAGCAGTCAGCATTTAAATTAAAACATGAAGGAGTATCTATGAGATACTAGGAAAAAACAAGAGACAGGATTTCTCCTTTTGCAGTTCATATGGGATTCTTGATACAGCATGACAGAAAGCAGAGACTGGAACAAAACGTAATGAGAAAAGTATAGGCAAGCTTGTCCAGGCAAAGGTCGTGTTCTGGCCGGTGTGAAAGCACTTGCTATACATACACACATACAGATCCCCCACAGCATGATTCACTGCCTCCCCATCACCCTACACATACTCCTCCCTCGATGCTCCTCACACTTTGTTGGCACTTCAGTTCTGTTGCTTCTTCCTCTTTATGCAGCCTTACATCTCTCTGCCTCCTCATCCTGGAGCTCCAGTTTCACCAGGAGAGTTAGCATTATGAACAAACAAGTACCTGTTATAGAATGACATCAATTAAATAACTTTTTTAAAAAAAAAAAATCTGAAAGCTAGCTGATTACAGCACTGTAGATGTCAGTCCATGCAAGGCACAAAATTTGCAACTCAACAGAAATATTCCAAAATAACACATTATACTTGGTATG
This sequence comes from Podargus strigoides, assembly GCA_028020825.1. NCBI lineage: Eukaryota > Metazoa > Chordata > Aves > Caprimulgiformes > Podargidae > Podargus > Podargus strigoides. The sequence continues at coordinate 113,390,371 of CM051663.1, read as the reverse complement.
CACCCGTTCCTTTGGGAGAGACTAGGAGAAGAGTAAACTGCAGATAACAGACATGTATTATGCCATCTGATGGGCCACTAGGAAGGGTTTGTATATTACTGTTCAAGGGATGTAAGAACCTGTATGAACTGGAAAGTGAGGGGGAAGCACCACTTGCCCAGTTTTCAGGAGTCTCTATGTCCCTAGGGTTTTGACTCCGTGGATCTACGCTGTTCTTGCACCACTGCTCTGTTTTCAGGAGGTCCTGCTTGAGCTGGCTCCAACAAAGATGGCAAGTGAGCTTCTCTCTCCCACCCTCCCTTCCTTTCCTTATTCAAGCAAATCTACTTCCATGTTCTCTCTGGTTCTGGCTACTGGCTTTGAAGCCCCCTTCTCTCTCTTCCTCCCTCCCCTCTCCCTCCTTCTGAGTTTTCCTGACAAGAAGAAAAGAAAAGAAGCAGGATTTTGCAGTAAACAGCAAGAGAGTTTTGTGGCACTAATCAGCATTTGCAAATGAAGATTAACGAAAGTGCAAACAAACCTATGTGATAATTCCACAGCCTGACCTAATCTTAATGAAATCTACAAGATCTATTTATATAAATAATAATGAATTTTCTTGCTTTCAACATGGTGCAATTTGCGCACATAGATTACAAGTGACACACACAATTGTTTTGCCTGCATAAGTTCCCTAACTTTAAAGAGCTTACTGACAGCTCCCTGCAAAGTGAAGACATGCAGTTGACAGAACTGTCTCAACTTTATTCAGATCCAGCAGCAGGGCTCTCTTGCTTTTCTTTTAAAAATACATTCCATTTAATTCCTTACTTCCCCTAGGACATCAGCCAAGACTGAATGCTGAGAGGAGGGGGATCTCTGAAAGCTGGCCTGATGGCATGTGGTGCAATAAGGACTGAAAGGGATAATTTTATCTGAAGAGCTTTGGGATTCTCCACTGGGAAGTGTGACTTAGGCTCACAGTGCATACCACCATCAAGGGCTGAGTACTGTACACATGGAAATGTATATTTAATTTAAAAACATTCACATGGGACAGTCTAGAGAAGCACTGAAACATCAGCCACACACAAGGCAGAAGGACCACAGAGGAGGAGCTCATAGCTGAATCAGAAGACATCAGCTCTAGGGCAGGTTCAGTTCACACATGGACAAAAGAGTTCCTGTCTCATATTGTGGCAAACTTGCACATTACAGTTGTGCCTCTGCCCAAACCAATATATAATAAGGCAGATGGAGAACAAGAGTTCCAAACTGAGGACATGGAGATATCTGAGGACCAGCACATATACATAACTGCACAATTCTTAACATCGCTCTTCCTCACAGTCCCTCCATAGCCAGACTGCTGTGGGTACTTTATCTCCATTCCATGTATTGTGTTACAGCTTCAACTATAGTCTGCTTATCAGAGACTGGCGATAGTGCTTAAAAGTGTTCTTTAAGATCTACAGAGGAAAAAAAAAAAGGCCCTTAACTTTTCCTTGGGTATACCACAACTGACAGGTACTAGTAAATTAAGTAGGAAAGAGACTGGGGAGTAAATAAGGCTGTTTTAACCTTCCCCAGCAGTTGCTTTTGGCTGCTGACACCTTAATATCTTATGAACTAACAAATGAAGGTCAAGGGGAAGGAGAGGTTGTAAGAATACGATGGAAGGCAATGATTTCATTGCAGACATTTTAGCATCTTGCCTGCTGTTCTGCCTGCTCATATGTGGCAGACTTCTACTAATTTGGTTTGACAATAAACTTTGAAACTGTCAAGTGCTGAGATATCTTTGCATATCTGCATTCATGTTTGCTTATTGTAACCTGTCAGATAACTTTCCATCCCACAGGTTAAGAAGAAAAGAAGTAGTGCTGGATAGTTTTCCACCAGGTATTGTCCTTGCATAATTCATGATGGGCTTTCATGGCAAATTAAATTTTGAAGAGTCACAAGTCATTTACCACTGCATTTGCCCATCTTTCGTAGACAAGTACTGCTTATTGCTGTGGGCTATCCATCTGTTTCTCTAGAGATCCGCCTGCCATATATTTTGCCATATCTAAGTCTGCAATATTTATGCTTACCATTTTTGTGCATTTGTTCATCTGTTTCTATTCCCTCTGTCTTTTCTTGTGTATATGTATTTATGTAAGGAAGAAGCAGCGTGTCACTATCTGTCTTCATGCATCCAACTAAGTTACTTGGGATTAGAAACAACAGCACACATGAAGCCTCAGCAATCATAGGCGCACACTAGTCATACAGCGTATTCAAACACTCATTAAAGAAGAGATCAACTGTGGCCCTCAAGGTGAACCAGTCGTCCAGGAGGCATTGTGTTCCCATGAAAACATGTTGCAGGGTCTCTGACTCTTGCTCTGGAGACACCAGGGGCCTTAAAGCCTCTGTCAGTGAAGAGAAATGGGAGCACCTGCCTGCACTGCTCCATGGGAAGGTGGAAGCAGAAGAGGCTGTTGGACAGGGCTACTCCAGCGCAGAAAGGTGTAGAGGAGATACTTGGATTCAGTTCTTTTGTGAAGGGTACTTCATATATCTTTTTCCTGTGAGAATAACAAAAAAAAGCAAAAAGCTAATTTGGGTACTGACATGAGCTGCCCCTCAAAATCCAAGGTCAATGCCAAGACTTCAAGTCAACAAGACGAACAAACCCAAAACAAGCCACTGACAAGGACTGAGCTGGTCACTAGCAGCATGAAGGGACTCTTTTCACCAGCTCTGGTGAGCGTTGGTATTTCATGGGTTTTTGTTGTGATGGCTTTAATCATGTGCTGGCTGTTTCCACACATAAAGGGGTTCTTGTTTCTGCCTGGAGGTGGGTAGTGCAAAATTGAGGGAAAGGAGAAATTGTGAGATATTCATTCAAACATATCCCATTGCAGATCACTTTTATGAGGGGGATTAGCAAGGATGAGGCCATGGTCCTTTGGAAGAGATAAAAGAAGTTGTTTGGTTGTATTGGCCTCCTTGAAGGAAAGTAGAGAAGGCAAACGAGTGGGCAGCAGAAGAAAAAGGAGGATGCATGAGCATCTCATCTTGGGTTTTGGTTGCATCCTGGGCCACTTTATATGAATTTATTTAGACCTACAGATAGTATCTTCCACTCATCTGCTTCCTCTGACACTGTGATTCTCAAGCTATGGATTTATGATCCCTAAATGAATATAGTTAATGCCTCTGTACAGGGAATGTAAGACTTGTTTATTCACCTAAAAATAGGCCAGACATCACAGACTATAGATTGAGAGCTACTGCACAAATACATACTTACATGTAATATCCACCATCACTAGTTTGTAGAAATAAATGTATGTTAACACCCCTTCCTGACAGCTCTGCAGAGTGAAAAGAAAGCATTTAATTCTTGCTTCCAAGTTTTCAAGGAATGGAGGGCAGATTTAGAAGACATAGTAAGCAGCTATTTCAATGCAAACCCAAAAGAAATCTGTTACGGGAAAATTGCAAGTTACTGCCTAGGGCTCAGGAATCTGACATCTCAGTCTCCAGAAATAAAAACATACCCCTGAGAATTTAAGCTTTCCCTGAAACATACATAGTGACATTTTAGCTAGGATTACCAACACTTTTTAAAGCTTAATGTGTATCAGAAATAATCACTTGTCTTGTAAAGAGAATTTACAATAACTTACTACCAGGTCACTTCTCACTGTATCACTACCATGAATGCTGTTTTGTATCAGTCAACACTAAATGGAATAAAAATATGTAACATCAATGTAAAATTAGTGATTAACTGCTCCAAATAGCACTTACTGCCAATATCTGCACAGAGTATTGGCTGTCTTTTCACTTAACAGTCGGTGTGCAATTGAAGCTTTCAAAACATACCTGCACACCAACAGATTCACAGAACCATTAAGTGGGACAGAAAATAACAATAAGCTCCCCTTCTTTCACTAAAGAGTAGAGAAAAATAACTCCAGTTTGGTTCATTTGGTTCATTTACTGTCAGTTTTCAACAGCTTCAAGTTGCTAGATGGAAGTGTCAAAATGAGTAAGAGAAGGTTGATGATGTCTTCTGTTCAAAATTCACATCAAATGAAAGGCTTTGGAGAACTTCTTTTTGCCTCCTGTCTGTTCATCATTTAACTGAAGCTCAAGAGGCTTGGTTATATTCTGGACTAATCAAGAAATTCTTGTAAAAATGCAAACGGGAAAAAATCCTCATGTTTTTCTTTAGGGGGAAAAAAGTCAAAGGCCAAAGCAGTTTGGCACAAAACCAAACAATATGATTCTCTAATACTGTTTTTGCCAAGTCACGTGAAAGTAAGTTTAGGTCCCTGATCTCTCCAGCTTATGTGTAGCAAGGCCACTGTTTGAACAACACCTCAGCCTCCACTTACCTAGTGTCTGTAGTTGTAGAAGTGCAGGAGCTCTACTTCCTCTGCAAACTTATTTTATGAATAAGTTGATGACAAAAGGAAACCAACTACAACATGAAATATCACAGCAGGCTACTCAAGCAGAATATGAGAGAAGTCAGGTTTAAAAGTATTTCATATGCACACCTGGCACACTCCCAGAAGCAGAAGGCATTCTTATAATTGGAGCTCCCATTTCTCTGCTGAAAAAACATTTTCTGACCATCAGTTTCAGCCGTTGAAATGAGTCATACCCCTCATACACAATGATCTATTCATATTTAAATTGATAGAAAGACAATTTGAAATGTTAATGAGCTGGGATACTTGTAACAAGCTTGTATTTGCTTTTGGAGGAGAGTGTAGAGGATAGAAGAACTATGGAGACAAAAGCATTATTGTCTGGGGAGCCCTAGCTTTATGTTTTCACATTCTTCCTCTGTTTTTTTGGGTGGGGAAGAAGTAAATTTTCCTTTAATACTGTCCTCGACCCTAGGTATTTTTAAAAAGCTTTTTAGTATAAAATTTGCTCTTCAAATTTTCGATGTACATTCACAAATGTAAGTGAATAAGGTCTCCTATTGTGATGTACTTATTTTTAATAAACATCATATGACATTCACATGTGCAGCCTGCAGCATAACGCTCTGTAATTATCTGACAGCTACTTTCCGGGTTTCATTATGTGCTCCTTCTTGCTAAAGCTGCAGTCGCTTATTATCACTGCTATGCTGTTTGCTTTGTTGCAGTGAGTTTTTTAACCCTGGATGGCATCAACAGCAGGATGGTGATGGTAGAAGGTACATCATAAGGAAGAAGTCCTTTTCTTCACTCCTAAATGTTTCTTGAGTGCTCCCATGATGATATGAGTCTGTGAGACCAACAAGAATCAATGAGAAAATGATTACATGTCTCACGGCACAGTGGTTTATGGAGCTAACAGAGGGGTCACAGGATTAGAATCTCTGTGCAAGAGTACTGTTTACATGGGATGGTGATAGTGGTATGAATAGTCCCTATGCATTAAGACTTGGTGCTGGTGTGTGACTAAAAGAACAGCTGACTGCAAGGAGACTGAAGCTCCCTCTCCAACAGCAGTACAGACTGCTGCTGTCCTATTTTGTGACTTCAGAAGCCTATAATATCAGTGACAAACTCAATAAGCTATTTCATATCCCATCAGGCTGTTCTGCTGCTCCCACTTTTCCAGGGGATAGCTTCCAAGTTCACCAGTCTTCTCTTCCTCTTTTTATGCAGAGTGGGAGGGATAAGGACCTTTTGAATAAATCATATTTGAAGTTTCTAGGCCAAACCATTCATGAGCTATTGCATGACAGTAGAGCAAGAATCATTTCAAATTGTTCCAGATATGATTTACACTAAATTTTTCAAACTCCATATTTTACAAGCTGCTTTCTCTGCTTTCTAATAGTGTACCAACAAATAAATTATCCCCCTTCTGCAGACTACATACGTGACAAACTTTTCAGAATATGAAGTAAGTGAGACAAACTATAAATCCTCAGATATTCCGCCAGTGTGTGCTACAGAGGTGCCTTCATCTTTTATCTAATTAAAGGACTTTTACTTTTAAATTAAACTAGCTCAGAATAAATAAATTCTGGCTACAATCTTAATTATGCAGAGGTTACTTCTTTCCACTAATCAAAATCTTGACTGAAGCCCAAGTATTCACAATAGGTCATCATGATCTGAATCAGTGAGTTGTCACAGGTGGAATGCTAAATTGTCCTTCCTTCATTACATTTAATGAAAATGTGTATGCCAAGGAAATTGCTTTGAGTAGAGATGAACTATTAAGAGAACCATGTATATAGGGAAGGGGTGAGGGAAAAGCATTCCTGCTGAATGGGTTGGATGTGTATAGGTAAGCTTGTCATTTCAAAGCAAAATTCCTCTGTTGCCTTGTTTTCTGGATTGTAATCCCAGAGCATAAGCAACTGCTGTCCTATGAACCTCCAGGGAGGAAAGAATAAGAAAGACATTCCCAAGAGAAAAACAGGGGTAGGAACAGGGAGAAAGTGATGCATGCAACGGCAAAAATGTAGGAACCAGGAGACAAAGAATTAGAGGAGAGGGGCCAGCAAAGAATTATGAGGAAGGAAGATGGGGGGAAATAATGCTGAAGGGCCATAAAATGATTGCAGTTTCAGCTGAAATTGCCTGAATTGGAAATTTCTTTATTTGATTCTTTTTCCTTATATACACAGTATGCATATTGTCAGCCTGTCTACATGACTTTGAATTCCTTCCTCCCAACAACTGTTGAACCTACTGCCTCATTTCAATCCAATTTAATAGGAAGGGAAAAGACATAGAAGGTAATTAAGCTCCTAAATTGTAATGCAAATAGATGGCTAGGAAGAAGAGACTTTGAGAACCACAGATGTGAGAAAATCTGCAAGAGGAGCCCACCTTTTACTAGAGAGTGGAGAATCCATGCAGAATCCATCCTGGACTGATTCCCCAAACAGACTACACCTCAATCAGAAGTTATGTTCCCCTGGAGACTGCAGTTGAGCACAGTACACAAATCCATAGAAATCTGGGCTTTTTTGATTCTGGTGTTCACTTCTTTGTTATCGTCAGTGAAAGCTCAAGTAGCCTCGCTAAGAATTTGAAATTATGTTAATAGAAGGGCTATGTTTTTCAGTGTCACGCTCTGCAATTAAGGTGTAGCCCAGGAATTCTCCCTCAGACACAGAAATGGCTTCCTTGCCTTTTGAGCATGATTACTATTGGCAACGTACACAGAAGTTCCACATATCTGTGTTTAGGACTGCCAAAGCAAGTATCTACTGAAAAATACAAAATGTGTAGACAGTAAAATAACTCCTGAAGTAACTGACATTTAAACGACTAGATACAAAGGAATATATAGCTTAACACAAAACCAAAGTCATGTCTTTCTCTTTGTACCTGTACATATACACCCCCTGTTAGTTCCAATTAGGTTACATGATACATATTTGCAATAAAGCTTGTAAATTTCAGCCAACTGCTACCCAATTATAATATGACACAAACCTTGCACTAGTTTGTTTTACATTTTTAGGAAAGGTTTAAATACTCTGGATAAGATTCTCAAGTAGAGAAAACCACTGATTCTCTGATGCTTTCCATTAATGACACCAATTAACATTAGCAGAGTAGCTAATGTTCTTTTGCTGATTCTCTGTGTGCAGATGAGGGATTTCATTATCCTTCATCACAGCTCCTAGTATGGATACAGATATCAAATAATATTCAGTTCATACAAAACAACAAGAAGAAACCCACATACCCACCAGCTGCATTTCTGTCCTTCTGCCCTCTCTCTAATTTTGCTTTTCGAAAAGGAAATAAACTATCGAACCCTGAACAGAGTTAGAGCTTTCTGCAAAGAAAACACTGCTACAAGCATACTACACAATCGCTAGATAATTCATACAAACTTTCAAGGCCACAAAAGTATATTGGTCCTTTAGCTCCAAAAAACATAGTTCATCATTCTCTCCTTCCTCAATTTACAATGCCCTTAATCCATATTTTTCCCTCTGTAGGTTACAAAATATGCTTGTAATTACTATTCAGGTCCCTTTCCTATTTCTAGTATATTGTGTCTAGGCTTTCAAAGACATAAGGGAGTTAGATGCATGACTCTATTAGGCTGCTTTGAAACTGCAGCTCATAGCACTGAGAGATTATTTATTATGCAGTGTGTGCATTCATCCCATATAGGCTCATAAACCATGTTGTTAAACAAAAACGTCCATACACGAGCCCTCCCTAGATTATATAATCTACACGTTTCATAATACAAATGAACTGATCACTCTGATCCTGACAGCTAAAGTGTTCTTCTGCTTCAGCACATAATACTGGTAGAAGATCTTATCGTCCTCTGGCAATCAAAATAATCCTGGGATTATAGTCTGTTCAAAGCCCTTTACAGCACATTTGAGAAGATCATATTTAAATCTGCAATGTAAGTCCAATGGTGTATTTCTATCAGAACCAAACAAAGAGCAGAAGGAAACTTATAAAAGACAAATAAATTAAGAAACTGTGATGGTGAATGATGGAAGATTATACAGCAATGGGGAATATGCTAGCAGACTGTTAACCACTCATCTGCCAACTTTTTTGAGCAGTAGAACTTTTGTAAAGGAAGTAGAATAATGGTTTTCTATTCATTAGCTGGACTGTGGTAAAATGCATTTCAGCCATAACTCTCTTCTAAGGAAGCTTTTTGTTTGGGAATAATGCAAATTATCCTCATTACAATCAGATGGGATGGTTGTTAATATCTTTGCATAATTAGAAGCTATTTTCCTTAAATAAAGTTTATGCATGAACTTTCCAAGGAGATCTATCTACTGGGGTAAGACTGAGTCATTTTCTTCTGAAGGGACACACTGAAGGTTACACAAGTCAACATTTAAAATTAGTTTTAAAGATGAACCAACTCACACTCTACATATTGTAAGAATTCTTGTCCCGAGAATGTCATAGGAGTGCTTTACTAAATTCAAGTGCATAAATGGTCCCAAGGACAAACATGCCTAAGTGAATTTCAAGGCCATGAATGTTCAGCACCTAGAGAAATTATGCCCCTTCACTGCTCTATCAAGGTGCTTCCTATGCAAATGAGTTTTCATAACGAAGTGTTGGATGGAGCCATTTTCTTACTTTGCAGATAAGCCCCCTTTTGCCTTCAGAATAAATCACTTTTAGGACTAAGTATGAAGAACAAGAACATACTTATTGATGAGAGAGTATCTTAAGAGCTTTGATCTGACCTTCTCTGAAACATTGCTGTGCCATATGTTGTGTCCACTCTAGTCCAAACAAAGCTAGTGACATGAAAATAGTTTCAAGGACATGTCAATAACTTACTGCCCTACTCTGCATTCAAGCAAGACCTCTGACAGGAATTTGCACACGTTCATTCTCTGTGTTGAGGCTGGGCCAGCCTCTAAATGGATGACAGATGCTCTCTGTTAACTCTTCTCCCTTCCTGGAGCAGACTGTCTGAAAAACATGTTGTTAACTTCAGAAAATGCAGTCTTAGAAGAAGCCTAGCTGAAAAGTAAAATCACTAAAAGGAAAATTGGTTCTGTTTTAGCCAAACCAGGGCATTCTCTTTTGGCTATGACCAGTTGCTATGATTTTTGAGTAGAACACAGTTTTGCCTGGAGTCACAGAAATGCCAAGCCCCAGGGAGAAGTTCTACACCCAGGCAGGCATATCAACCTCAGTGATTCTTCTAGACTTAAGATGGGAGGGGAACAAAGCTTTTGGTCTGAAATGGGGGATGTGGGTTTAGTGGAAAACAACAAATCTCTTAGCACAGGCTAGATGGAGAGATAAACTTTTAAGGAGAATGCGTGTTCTGAGTAGAAAGGCAAGCAACAACAACAGACAAGGCTGGGGAGAAATTCCAATTGCCCCTACAACCAGTCTTAAATTATGAAAGCAACATTTCTCAGCCATGCTAGTGAGCCCCTTCACAGCCAGAACTAACAAGATGAGTGTGTTTTTCATTGGCTTTGTGTTTGTTTTATGGTTGCTGTTTTCTTCCATTCTCATACATATGGCTTCAGCCTTCCATCAGACTGCGATTACTGTTATTTTTTAGATCTGTGCACAGCTTGTGCCTAAGTACTTTTAAGGACAAAAGAATGTCTACCATAAGGCAGGAAGATAAAACAAAACGGTGTTCACTGGTCTATAAAATAACCAAAAAAGCTTGAAATAGGGCTTGAGATCTCATGTGAAAGCAGTGACCTAAACTGTGAACCCTGCAATGAAGTGTGCTCTTGATAACGGTCACTAGCCCAATGTATGACTGTAAAGGAGGGCCAGTCTGCCTGCTTCCCTTGCTGCCTTGGGTGGGTGAACAAGCTGCTGTAGACAAGTGCCAAACGTTATTTGAAATGCGACAACTGACCATTTCTGGGAAATAAATGTCCAGACTTGTGCCCCAGAGGAAGAGGTTTCTCTTTGTAGAGGACCAAGAGCAGGCAGAGAAGCTTAGCTGAGACACAGTAATTCTTTGCACTCTATGATGAACCCTGCCAAGAGAAAAATATTGTTCTTCCTTTTCCATTTTTTTTACTGTTTTACTTTCTCAAGAGTTGAAAAATATAGTGACAATAGGGAAATGACAGCAGTTATGAAAGTCATATTACTTCATGAATGTAGAGAAAGCGGAATATCAATTCAGAGAAAATTAGCTGAAGGAGTGTGAGTGACTCCTGTGAGATCCTGAACATAGTACCTACCTCAGGAATGGATTGGCTGCAGACCTAGGGGCAGCTTTTAAGTCCGTGTTTTCCTAGTCATTTTCTTGAACTCACTGATGCCCCCAGATTTGGCAACATACTGCCAAGTAGAATATGTGCTGCTTTCATTTCAGGGAACAAGGAATTTTGCCACTGCCTGTCCACTGCTTGAGGCAGATGAATTTTGTCACTGGAAATTTCCCCACAAGGTTCTTAGCAGGACAACTGTGATATGAGGATTTCTGCCACAGGGAGGATGCCATGTCCCATCCCTTCCTCTGCAGGGGCACTGGTGGAGATGAAACATTTCTTGGGAGCAAAAGCCTCTAATGGTATGACAGGACCACTGAAAATGCTAGGAGCTCCTGCCTTCACTTTAAGCTCTTGAAGGCATCCAGAGGTGGAAGAGGGAAGGATCCCTCTCACAGAGTTCACAAAGTAGTTTTCCTACTGGCCCTAAAGGGAAGCTTGAACCTCTGAGCCAGAGCATTAATTGCCAGAGCTGTGGCTGGGTAAGACAGAGAAGCAGCACCATATATTAAAACCTGTCTTTTCACATCTCTCCGGACATAATGTGACTTGACATCACATCATCATCCAACAGAGCATCCCAAGATGGCAATGGAAATAGCTTGCACAAGCATGTGGAGATGCTGAAACCCCACATACATCAGGGCTCTGCAAGTGAAGGGACAACTCAAGCTCCCAGCACAAATGATGCTCACAGCTGAAGTGAGATGCCTTGTGGGGACATCTCCCAGGGTCATGAGGTGTCATTCACATAGAAATCAAGAGGCCTTGAAAAACCTTCCAACTGCGACCAAAAGCATCGGATGGAGCTCTGAATGACCTTTTGGGACCCAAGTCATTCAGAGTTGCTGGCATCGGTAAAGGTGCCTGTGGTATAGCAGGAGCTAGGGCTGGGGCCAGACAACGTGGACATGCATGGTCAAGGTTCATGTCACTGCTTGCCACCACATCTCCAGTCTGGCTGATTCTGGTGGGATGTCAGGCAGCCTTGCTCTCTGGCCTCCTCATCTCACTGATACCACTGCAGAGGGTACTGCAGGTGCCACAAAGTCCCCTCAAAAGAGGGGAAAAAAATTATTTTATCCCAGCCTTGGGGATGGAGAAGGAAACAAAGGGATTACTCTTTTGTGGGTTTATCTTTCACCACTGTACATATGAGGTGTAGAACATGGCTGTAGCTTCCATGTGTCTACAAAAATGAGCAATTGTATAATGTATAATGGGTATTGAAGGGAAAACTGCTCAGTTCATGTTGTTTAAACTAGTTCAGTACTGAAGCAGTCTGTCATTTTACTTAATGACATGTAATTAACTACCAATCAGTCAACTAAATATTCAGGATCAATATCAGCAATACAATGGATGCACCATGAGACCAGACACTTAAAAAAAGGTACACAAACCAATTTTGCAACATCCTTTGACAACTAGTCCAAGTTTTTGAATACCACATTCAAAAGTAGGATCCCACAAGGGATGTGCAAGCTCCCCTTTTCCTGTGGGAGCTGTAAGTGCTTGGGGTTTAGGTCTACCCTTACCCCTTCCTACAGCACATTAGTGCCCATGCCAGTGAGAAAGCCCCCCACAAGATCACACGCCTATGCACCCTGTACCAGGCTGTTTGGGGGGTGCTGTGGGAGTGCAGCTCTCTTTGGTATGGGCTGAGGTCATGATGTCACAGGGACAACTGCTTGCAGAGCCAATCTAAGTTGCTTTCTTATCAACTACACGTTGTATTAGCTGTTCTAGTACAGTGAATATGTAAAGAGGTTTAATGTGTTTTATTTGCTGACTTGTTTCTTTCAACTAGTCAACAAGTTTGCACTCGGTTGCTTTGCAGGGTCAATTGGGAAATGTAGTAGGGAAAATCTTACTTGGCTAACGCTTGTTTGTGGTCTCTTCTTGTCTCTGGCTAAGAGTGCAGTGTGCGTGTGAGGGGAAGAATTTGTACGGGAGAGAAAGAGCATGTTTCTTTTACAGTTTCTTTTACAGAGAGGGGATTCCCTAAATCACAGCTGTATTTTCAGTGCCTGGGAAAAAAGATGCTTCTTTCTGTTACAATTCTTCTTTCATACGTGTGTAAATACTTAATTCCTCAAAAGCTCAGTACTTGTTTCTTAATAAACCTGCTACTTTAATAAAAAGATATTTTCCTCCAAGTAGGTTGTTTCATCTTTAGTGGGAAACTGAATGAATGGGATACAGAAAATAGTAGGGTAATGATTTTAAAATATCCTCATCAAAACAGTTATTGCCCTGAGGTGTTATAAATAAATGAAAATGGTCTGACTGTGTAATGATTATGTTTGCCTCATCTTACTGTAACTGCTAAAGGTTCCTCTGAGTTGAAATTACACTTGTATTTACCTGTGCTCTTTCTATAACCCTCTTTGGCCCGTGACTCAAGAAAGCAAATAAACACACACAGCAAAGCAGGCACTTAAAAAGCCCAAAGCAGAGAAGTTTTATGAACAGGAGTAAAAGGGAAGGGCCTCTATTGACAGTAGAGATAAAGCACTGGTGGCATTTCACAAAGTTCAGGTGAAAAATGCTGTTACCTGTGTTTCCAGGATCATGCTCCACAATGAAGTCCCACAGCAAAGCTGGGTTTCACACACACGTAGCACCAGACAAAGTGGGAAGGTGCGCTGTTAGAAGTGCTGTGTTGCCTGACCCATTAAGCCAAAGTTGCCTTTTGGTTATCGAAGGGGATAATCACAGTTGCAGTGTGTGCAGTGATGTTCTACTGCTTACGGTGCTTTTCTGGGCCCAGGGGCTGGGGGATGTGTTGAATAGCACTTGTAATAGGCATCTCTGAAAGCCAAGATGCAATCACTTTGTTAAATTAAAGCTGATTTCCTCCACTCTTAAAGACAATGCACACGATCACTACCACCAAGTGATTATATTAAAGTGAAAGGATGCAGAGGGAATGCCAATTCTTTTGGTCGCTACTCAGCAACAGCTGCGAGAGATTAAGGGTTGTTTAAAAATCTCTTAAATGCCTGCCAAAAGTTGCCAATCATTAGAACCAATAGGTGCTAATCATTCCAGGCATTATTTGAGATATTGGAAATTACACAGCCACAAGTGACCATATTGCTCACACAAAAGGAGTGTGTGGGAAGTTTGGGAGAAAGGATTTGGGCTCCTTCTGTCTACTTTCAGTATATTCATTGCTGGAAGCCTTTTCACCTGTATCTTCAAGCATCTCCACAGAAGTAAATTTAAACCCAAATCACTCAGTTGCTAGACCCAGCAATCCTACCAAGCCTTAAAGTTTAACTAGGAGAAATCTACATGGAAAGTGAAGAGCAGACATTAGTGTTCCTTTTCTTTCACTCCTGTATATATGTATATGTGTGTGTGCCTATGCATGGGGCTGCAGTACTGTCATATTTTCTTCAGAACTCATTTTCCAAAATGTGCAGTTTTCAAGCAGACCGTCACTTTTCTTTGCAAAACTATGTTTCAGCAGTATAAATTAAGTTTCTTCTTTTCACCAAGATGAAGTGAAAATTGGCAGTTTTGCAAAGTAGATTAGTGAAGTAAAGATACACAGCACCAGAGTAGCTGGCACTGCTGGGTAGGAATTACAGGGTCCATGTGAAGTCAAACATCAGACTTGAGGATTCAAGAGTTTCCATTTCACCCCTCTCTTTTCACTTGGTTAGCACTTTCCATGACAAGACGGATTTTCAGATGAAGATGTTTTTCCACTTCATTTTTAGCTGAAAGGTGTGTTTTTGTGAGAACGTCTGAGGAAAATCTGTTCAATTTTCTGTGCTCCGGGAGCAGAGTCCTGTTCACTCATCTCACCAAATTTTGTGTCGCTTCCTGCGACAGGCTGAAAAGAGCTCTGTTCAGCATGAAAATAAAATCACAGTTTCTTTCCCTCGCTACGCAAGGATAATTAAAAAGCTCCTAAATCTGCAGCTCAGGGTGTTTGTTGTGAGGTTGCATAAGGTGCACGTCCATGTTCAGCCTGCAGAGAATGGGTTAGGTAATGAAGTTTGAAAGACTTAAATGTCGCTCACAGTCAGTCAGCATCAACCAGGAATTTCAGCAGACCTAATCGACCTTTTGTGACACCACAATGAATATACGCTCTGCCCAAAATAGCTGCCTCTGGGACAATTTGCATGAGAGATACGGATGCATTCACATCAATCTGAGCAGCTTCAGACAGAGAAGCTTAAAAGCTCAAGTGGTGAAACTTTTAATAACTCATCTCGACTCCTTGCCCCCAACTTTTCCATTAATATTCTCACATTCTCTCCCCTTTAAATAGGAACATTAAGTGCAGATAAATAAAACATTAGGTTGATAAAATTACTTATATTGTGGTAGCAGCTGGAGGCCCTGATAAATACCTTGTGATTCTGGGTCCTGTACGTACAGGCAGCGCAGAGACAGTGCTGGCTCCAGAGACACAAAGCTGAAGTTTCTGACAAGATGCAAGCAGACAACAGGAGTGAGGTGTAGGAAAAGATAACAAAACAGGCAGTTGTATTTGTTTCAATTAGTAAACATCAAACACTTCAGGAGTTTTCAGTTTATGTTCTTTATTTGTGTAAGTAGACATAAGCTATTATTTATTGCACTATATATTGTAATTGAAGGTTCTTTGAGCATGTTTGGTGTTATGAAAAATGACTTCTCAGAATTACAGCATGGGCGCCAGAAGCTTGTTACTACTTTGGACTCCCGTTTGTTATTTGTCAACAGGGGAAGCTTATAAGCATAGGCTGTTCTGAAAGGCTATTAACATAACCTTTGGACTGTTTTTTTTTAATTATCCAAGCAGAATTTGCATGAATAAGCTGGAGAGTCAGTGAAAGAATTGTCATAGCAACATAGGTCACAGCATTGCAGCAAGAGGCGCTGTTTCAGGCCCTAGCAAAAAGCCCCAGGATGCTGGGATCATGCTGGCAGTGCTGGTCACAAAGTCTGAAATATTGTATGTATGGGCCCAGGTTCTGTTAGAAAACCCAGAGGAAAGAGAACATTTAAACTGGTGTTTTACGTATCTTGATGCTCCTGGCTGGAGCACTCCAGTCTTTCCGAACTCTCTTAACTGCACAAGTTGCATGAGAAGCCTTCTAATACATAGCTATTTCTAATATATAGCCATATAGAAAATTGTATATAGGCTAGTGACTGGAGCAGAGGAGAAGGTATCTATCCTTTTGTGTAATAGACACATTTCTACAGACAAACTAAATGGAGTAATGTATTGCAATTACTAATACTTGACAATTAAAATTCCTGTTTGTCCAATATTAACTTGCAAATAAACTTGTGTCAGCCTTTGGCCTGCTTTCTTAAATAAAAGAAATCTCTCTAATCACTGTCAGTCTCTTCATTTCCAAAAATTTCAGAGCCATTTTCTCTAAATGCGTCCAACTTCGAAAGAAAAGAGACATCTCAGTTTTGTTTCTGGAAGTTTCATGAAAATACATGCCCAAGAAGATCTTTTCAGTGTCCTTTATGAGCAGATCTGCTATGTGAGTCCCATGCACAGGAGCGCACCCTTATCCGTGCCCTCCCAGGCAATAAAGGCTTCAGGTGGAGCTTTCATCTTGTTACATTCCTGGAAATCCAGTCACAAGACACAGATCAATGGAAATCCAGGCTTTGTTAGCACTACTGCTCATAGGGACAACTTGATTTTTAATATGAGGATCAAAAAAAGCTATTAAAAGCGTAACTTTATACTCTGAAATTGGTTCTTTTCTGTACTATGTGAAAATTTGCATGTGGTTATGCTAATCTGGGCTTCCTGGTATGGCAACTGAATATCCTGCTTAATGGTAACCACACTTAAGGACGAGGCTCTGAATGGGATCTCCTTAGTGCTGAGCTATTTTCAAAAAATGCAGACATTTATTTTGGGAACCTAATAAAGACTTGGAAGCCCAACTACAGGCATGTCTTTGTGCAGATCTTTGTCCGTCATGTGTCAGTTATAGCTGTACTCTGGGGCTCTGTGCCTGTGCTGTCAGGGTATTGTACAGAGGCACCGCATGTGGCTTTTCGTGCATGGTCCCCTTGATGTAATTCCTCTGGAAGGAATTTCAAGGCTTGCCTAGAAGAAAATACAGGTGCTCTAGAGAAACATGTTCACCCCAGGGCAGTCTGCTGCACTTTTGCTCTCCGGAGCTTAAAGAGCAGTGTCTGCAGAGACCTTGCCTGCCTGTGCTGTGACTCCTCAGCCTTGGAAATGGGACAACCCTTTCAGCTGGATTTCACATTTGCCCACAGGCACTTCTCAACTGATCTCCGTGCATTAGCATACCCCAAGCAGAGAGTGGCAGCTGAGCTACTGAACTGCCACAAAGGGCCTCTTAGGGAAACCATCCCCTCTTTCCCTGTACTTTTCTGACCAGACTGACATTCATTAGTTCAAATGATACTGTGAAGTTTGTCACTTTAATGTATTGCCTCCTCTTTAAGTTGCAGTAAGAGGAAATGATGCTATTATTATAAGCCTATCCATTAAAAGAGCAGTAGAAGGGTCATTTTGGAAAACTAATAAAAAAGAGATTTTATTTTTTCATTTTCAGATGAGTTAAATTATGGTTCTGAAATATCAATAGAAAGCTGAGGCACAGACAAAGCATTAGAGGAGGTCCATTCCCTCAATCTGTTGCTGATGTTGGAAATAATTCTTCAGGGCAATAAAGCTTTCATAGGCTGGATCTCCTTTCTGTCTGCAAAACTAATCCTCTCTCTAACTCAGTTCATGTTACAGCAGCATTTTGTTCATGGCATGGCAGAACAGCTGGGACCAGCCAGCTGATTTCTAAAGATCCTGTTGACACCTTTTGACATTGCTTACAGCAGCCATCACAAGTGGAGCATTTTGGGTTTGCAAGCTCTCCTATTTAAGTAGTGCAGTAACAAGAGGTAAGAAATTGTAGCATCTCCAGCTCTCATGGTATGTTTGTGGAAGGTTGTCTCATGAAGTAAGGAGCAGCCTGAATGCTGTGAGTGAATTTTGCAGGCATGCAACAATGCTGTAGGACAGCATAACGATTTGTGCCACAGCAGCAGGTACTGGGAAGTGTCATTTTAGAGGCATTGGACCCAAAAGTGCCAAGGACTGCTGCCCTGAAGAAGTAAAGCTCTGATTTTAAACCAGTATCAAACCAGCTTGCTCAACCTTGAAAGTCAGCTGTGTCAGAAGAAAAAAAAACAGTAATTTTATGAAATCAAGATTAACTCCCAAGTATTGATCTGGTGGTTCTCCAAGTTCGTAATACGCTAAGACTTAGTCTTTCTTGAACATCAGTTCAGAAAGCACCTCCTTCATTAAACATAGCATGAACGTGGACTGCAGCAAGTGGAGAAGCCACTGCTTTTGGTATCTTGCTTATATATCCAGGCCAAATGATAGTCATGATTTCTAGAAGAAGGTTGTCCAACATGTCTATCTCTCACTAATGTAGTGTTAACAATCTAACATAGAGTAAAATTCAGCAACTGCTTTGTTCTTCTCATAGGGTTCTCTGGAACCTAACTTAATAACAGGAAAGCAGTGTGTAGAAAGTCAATGTAGATCAGAAATCAGGAGCAGGGAGGCTGAAACCAGTAGGACTAGGGAGGGTAGGAAACCTCAATGTTACAAGGTATGCCTTGAGAGATTAATGAAGGGAATTATTTAATATGGTGGCTGTGACTCCAAGCAATGGGGCTCCCAGTGACCCAGTGCTCAGGTCCAAATACCCTGGTGGCAGTGTCTTTCACTCTTACTTCTATGTCTCTCAGCATTTAGGAAAACAGGAGACGTACGAGCTCACAAGAACACTTCCAAGAGATATTTTCCCTAAAATAGAACTAAAGGACTCAAGGGCCTTAGCTGGAAGATGCCTCTCACCAGACCGCACTTTGTATTGAAGAAGAAACTGAAATTTTAATGTATGTTCCTGGTGGAGGGAAACTGTAACTCAGCTGACACACAACAGATTACAGTATGTTGTTCCAGATGGTTCCAGCACAAAATTAGCTCTATCTTTCACAGTAATTAATTGCTTACTTACAGGTGAAACAACTTTGTCGCTTGGCTTTGAGTAAGTTTCATCAGATGTACTCTTCCCCATCACTGTCTCCATGGCAAAGACTGAGCTGGTCTGCAGTTACTCTGCTCAGCAGGACATGCTGTGAAATCCTTTCTCCGTCATGATGTCAGTGAAACTGTCAACTGAAAGTGGCTGAAGCTGAAACAACAACTGCAAGTAGACAAAACTAAGTTACCACACTTTTTTCTTCCCCTGCTGATCATTCATGTGAATGACTGTTTCTAGAAGTCAGGGGGGGGAAAATATATGTTGCAAAGTCTGAAAGAATGAATCGGAGGAGTAAAGGGAACAAGATTTAAATTTTGGAAGGAAGATAGTTGTTATTCAAAGGAGCTGAATAGTTGAAAACTCCTCTCTGCCACATTTCACATTCATCTGCTGCTTTAAAGAAAGATGTAAAGTGCATTTAAGCTATTTTATGAGCACTAAGCTGACAGCACTGGAGGCCAAGTCCTTCTCTTTAATGCCTCAGCACAGAATAGGCTGTGGCTCTGCAACCTGTCCCTTGTTCTGCCAAACCGTGTTTCCAGGTCCATCTCTCCTGTACTCCAGGTACTACCTGGTTATGTTTAGTTATGGCTTGAAAATGTCGAGTTTGGCTGTTGTGGAATTTGTGTCTAGTCATCAGCTTCTCTTTTCTCTGGCCTTTTCTGTTGCAACAGAACCATTTGTGGTGTTAGTAAATATAAAGCTTCAAAAGAATGAGATGTAGGACTTTTCTTAATAGTTTTTCAATGAAAAATTTAGTTTACAAAACTCAGCATGCCATTTTGTGCACTGTGTCTTCTGAATAGGAGGAAAAGGGAAAGTATCAGTATTCCAAAAATTTTAAATGAAAACAGGCTTTTTCAACTCCAAAACATCCATGCGGTGAGTTGAGGTAGATGTAGCTCAGGAGCCTGTGCTCCACATTAGTCCTCTAAGCTGGACTCAGATAGACCTGTTCCCCATTTTCCACTAGGATGATGCAACTGATGTGAGGCATCATCAGCTCCTATCAAATCAGAGATCATGATGCATTGTATGAAATGTCATTCCTGCAGGAAACTCAGTCTAAAGTGAGAAGGTAGAAGCAGGAGGCTGAACTGATACTGAATTACAACTTCAGTAGCATTTCATAAAGAAAATGAATTTTCAAAAGAAATATTTCACGTTGTGATTTGTCGCAGAGTGAAGCACTAAATATCTGTATGTTTTTGACAAAGCAGACTTGTTTGTATTCGTGTCAAAATTTTCTGTGCTGTGTTTTGCACTCAGGCCTGGCAAAATGCAGGTCATGAGGTCTTTTCATGTAAACTAGTAAAATCACAAAAACTCTCAAGAAATAGCTAGCAGGTCAAACTGGCCAAAGAAGACTGCTGTTTTTTCCTGTCCTTAAGAAAATTGCCATTGAAATTGGTAAGAAATACTTACCACACTCAATAAAAGGACGCATTTTTCAAAAGATTACCTGCCGTGGAACAGATGCAAGAGACTTCATCTAGGAATATCTATTTGGGCAATTTGCAGAGCGCTTTTTGAGCAGAGAATGGTAATTCAAAACACTTCACTTATGGCTTCTCCTTATCCTTCACACTTTAGTCCTTGCCCACATGTGCATTCTCATACACACACTCAAGTTTCCTCAGACGTGCACGTGCTTTAATCTTGGGCCTGATTCACTTCCCAGCCTGAAACTGATTAAAAAAACCCAGGGATGTGGAGACTGTGAGTGGAATGAGTGAGTCAGGGTTTTCTCGTTGATAATGTGCCTTGACTTTACTCTGTGACGAGTTTTTTCTTTTAAGGAACAGTACCCAAGCCAAGATCTCTGAAGCAGGGTTTCTTTTTATGCTCTTCCATGGTCAGGGAGTACAAGCAGAAAGCTTAATCTGCCATAGACCTGAGGAAGGAGTAGGGTCTTCCTCTAAAGATCCAAAAAATGGGCAGAGCTCCTAGCTATGCCTTCACTGTTCTCTCTCATGGTCACAGTGTCATAATTCACATGGCTAGAGAGGCAAGAGGGGACTTGAGATGCATTCTCAGAATGAGAATGGTTGTCCACATGTTGAATGACTGCAATCCTCGCTGCTTGTCCTGAGTGTGAAATCAGTGGGGGATCACACAAGGATGCAAAAATTTGCAGGATCAGGATCTACGATAAAAGGTCAGAATCCAAAAGCCCATACCCCAGGGCAGTTTGGAAAACTGATAGCAAAAAGATTTGGGATGCCTACCTCTGGAACAGAGACCAGTGCACAGGATATCTCCTGTCCTAAGCATGCCCAAATCATTGAATTAGCATGCTTGCTTTTCCTTCCTTACTTCCTTCTGGTGCGGTGAGCCTCTGGTCTGCACGTTGACTTAGCATCATTGGAAGAAGTAGTGAATCTATCACTTCCCCATCCATGTCAATACAGAATAGCCTGGTAGTTAGACATCTCTCAAGAAAGAAAGGTTCAATTCCCATCTCTGCTCAAGTTCCTCGCTCTAAGGAATACAGTGAGGTTGAAAAGGTTATGAAAAGGTTACCTGCAGGAAAAGAGGGGCAAATTTTAGGATGTGTCTGTCCTCAGTATTACCTGTTACCTAAATCTAAGTGAGTAATCTGGGTTTAGCTGGCATCATGGCCAGCAAAACAGTTCTTCTGTTTTGAACAGAATCACAGAATCACAGAATCACAGAATAGCTTTGGTTGGAAGAGACCTCTAAGATCATCAGGTCCTCTTTCTCTGCATATGCTGTTTTGGATCCAAGGTTCAGACACCTAAATGTTACTCTTTTCAAGACTCTGGGTCCAGATTTGTGTCTCTGAATTCTTCCACACAAAGTATGGGGTATAACATTCTTTTTTTCCTTTTTTTTTTACCCAGCACACAAGAAGATCTTCTTTCAACATTCCTTTGGTGAATTGGAAATAAAGTGGAAATGGGAAAAACGGGAAAAAATTTACAAATTGCTAACCTCCAAATTCAAGTGGAAGCTCTTTCAGCTTCAGAACTGCACAGGCAGGCAATGAGTAGGCACCGAGCAAAGGGACACCTACGTATCATGCCTTTGTTCGTTTGTACCATAAACCAGTAATTAGGACCCTTGAATAAATTACATCGGAATTATGAGTCACCAGAGTAGCATGACAATGCAGACATCATCTGTGAGAAATTTGCTTGTTCTTTGGCAACCTGAATTAAACAAGAAGCAGCATTGTGAGGGTGTTCTTGTTTGTGTCTTTTGTTTAAAGTGAGGTTGTGCTGAGGAAAGTGGTGATAAAAATGGCACTTCATGCACTAGGTCTCCCTGCCTTAACAGCAGCCCTTATTTTACTGACACAAATAAAATCTTACTAGTGTCAGCACTGTAGTCAGGCAAAAGTGAGCTCTGTTCCATGTTGCCACATCCATCATGAAAACACACCCCTCCTCCTCCTTTTTGACTCCAGAATCATTGTTGTTAGTGATAACGTATGGAACAGAAAGAACATAACTTGATTATGAGAAATTGCTTTGAACTTGTATTTGCTGGCAGGTGAAAGCCTTATTTTTGAGTTTTAAATGAAGCATGTTTGGTGTGGAAGTCATTGAGAGGGAATAAATAGAGAACGCTAAGAATTCATTTACAGACTCACTTTTCAGACCATAACAATACTTTAAAATGGAAAATGGGCTGAATTTAAACGCTGATGAAAGGCCCTGGTCTGACAGTCCTGTGAAGTAATGTCCTCAAGACATTGTACTCATCATTTTTGCTACAGTGAGAGTTTCTTGCTAATTATCAGTCAGTCTGAGGGCTATGTTTCCCCTCCCTTCAGGCTCTTAGTTCATGTCAGAATGCCATGCTCAGCACTGTGAAGTCCAGAAGTGGTGGTAGGCAAGGCCAAGTGGCTGTAAATGGTTATGTTAACCTACCTGTCGTGTGCACTTGTGGTGCAGTGACTTCAGGTAATAACAACAGCAATCTGTGCCTCTCCAAAATGTCCATTTGAGCTGACAGGTGTGCTCAGTGTTAATGCAACCACATAGCTAGCTCTGATCAGCAACCTATTACTGGCCAACTTGATGGTCTAGCTTGTTAATTCTTCTGGGAGGAAAATGAACAAACCCAAAGCTTCACAGAGCTTACAGTGAGCAACCAAGAAAGGTATTGATGCCAACCCTCATGGGAAAGTTGAAGGACGGCTGAGTTTGTTGACTACTTGGAGATGATTTCTGCCTGCATGGATCATGCAAGTGACATCCTTTGCATTAACAGTAAAGACAGCACGCAGCTGAGAATTGTCAAGGTGTTACTAGCAGAACAAGCTCGAGTCTACAGACTAAAATGTGCACCCATGTGAGAAAAAGAAACCAGGGAAACCAATTCAGTAGAATTTGCTTCTTTAAAATTATAGCATTTTTTAAAAAAAATGGATTTTCTGTTATCTGCATGTAAACTTGCAATATTTCTTTTCTCCTTAGAGCTCTTGTCCCACTGAAGTGTTGGTGGTAACGTTACCACCACTTGATCCCAAACTGGACTTTAGGAAACAAAAGTTGTAAAGAAATTTTTTTTGTTTTGATTCTACTCCCTCTTCTCCCCATTTATTTTTTTGAAACTTAGAGGTGCTTTTTTTAAAACCTTAATCCCTCTCTCAAATGCAGTCAAGTCCACTGATGAGTCCAAAGTTTCAGGGGAGAAGCAGCAGCACAGAGGCACATACCCGTAGACCAAATTATCACATTAACCTTATTTCCATTGGAAATCAGACTAAAATGTGTTTGTAATATGGGGCATTCTCTCTCCTCTCTGAACCACCACAAGTCCCTGCCAGATGCCACTGTGAAAGACAGTGGCCTGAAGACAGATACATGCCCAAAATTCCACCAGGTCCATTTGCAGCTTCACTGTTCTGACTGCTGTTAGATGGTCACTGTCTTTCACACACATGCACACACTCTTGTCAAAGCGTAAAAGGGGACAGGTTCCTGAGGGAGCTATCAAAGGTGTTGGGAATGTGGTTTTCCAAGACAGCCAGCCAGCCAGCCCATCGGGACTTAGTCTTTCTGACCCTTCCAATCTAATTATATGTTGCTGCATAGTACAGCCTTTTTTACTTTCTTTCTGTTTTTCCCAAGGTTTAACAAATCCTCTTTGTGACTTTTGGATGAGAGGTGTTTGTCCTAACCTCTGCTAGTCTGAGGAAGTATAATTTTCATGTATTTCCACATTTTGAATACTGGTAGGGAAAAAAAATTACCTTTTCCCTTTTTTTCCCTATGATTTTTATGGCTTGTCTGCTCTGGGTTTTAACTGTATATTATGCCTCTCATTTCCACCTCTATTTTATGACCACTGAGTCTGTTTGACAAGTGTAAGCCTTATATTTGTATACTGTAGCACACAGAGGGCTGCTAGTGTTATGAATATGCATGGGGACCTGTGGCATCCTACAGTCTTTTACAGTGTTTAATGGCCTCTTCCCAAAGATTTGCATTTCTATCTGCTGCCTGGGCATCATGTGTGTTTCTCACATTTGTTGATATTCTGACCCACTTTACAATGGTGTCATGGAAGTGGGTAGATAATGTCTCATTTAGATGTAACCCTTGTTACTGTAGTCCAGTGATTCTCAAAGATCAGTTTCTGTGAGATTTTGCATCTGGCTTTGGAAGGTGAAAAACCGAGGCTAATAGGGTGTGCTGGTTTTGACTGGAACAGAGTTCATTTTCTTCATGGTAGCTAGTATGGGGCTGTGTTTTGGATTTTTGCTGAAAAGAGTGTTGATAATGCAGAGATGTTTTTGTTATTGCTGAGCAGTGCTCAAATAGAACCAAGGCCTTTTCTGCTCCTCACACCACCCCACCAGCATGTAGGCTTGGGGTGCACAAGGAGTTGAGAGGGTACACAGCGGGGACAGATGACCCCAACTGGCCAAAGGGATATTCCACACCATATGACATCATGCTCAGCATATAAAGCTGGGGGAAGAGGAAGGAAGGAAGGAAAAGGAGATATTCAGAGTGATGGTGTCTGTCTTTCCAAGTAACCACCATTATGTGTAACGGAGCCCTGCTCTCCTGGAGATGGCTGAACTGATGGCCTGTCAGTGGGAAGCAGTGAACAAATTCCTTGTTTTGCTTTGCTTGCTCACGTGGCTTTTGCTTTACCTGTTAAACTGTCTTAATCTCAACCCACAAGTTTTCTCACTTTTACTCGTCCAATTCTCTCCCCCATCCCACCTGGGGTGAGTGAGCAGGCAGCTGTGTGGGGCTAAGTTGCCAGCTGGGGTTAAAGGTAGAAAAGAACAAAGTACAGTGTTGCCTAGAGTATGCTCAGAGTCAATGTAGCACCACCAGGCAGGGGTCCTGCCCTAGAGCTTTGACATGAAGTAAATATTTGCTGCTCTCCTTGACATGGGAGCCCGAACATTTTTTTCCTTCAATATATCAGGAGGCTGAATCATTCAAAAGTGCAGGTATTTCAGCAGTTTAACACTACCTCGAAACTTCCTGGAGTTTTCGCTGGGAACTTAAGAATATACAGGCTGTTTTCCTCATAAAACCACACAGGAAAAAGCTTGGTCCCCTTTGTAACTACTTCTGAATCATCCTGGTTTTCAACAGGGAGGAAGGATGAACTCTCAGAAGGGTGACTGTACTTAAGAGCAAATGGCAGATGTTTTGGTTTTAGCCAGAGCTGTTCCAGGCCAGCTAGCAAGTTGTTCATAGATAGATCAAAGAAATTTGAGTTGAAATTACATCTTGATCTCAGTTTTTAGTAAGCCTTTAGATTTCAAATTTTTCTTATTTTTATTATTGCATTCTAACGCCATCCCACTCTGCTCACTACTTTGGATTTCTAGCAGAATGCAGGATCAGATAAACTCTTTAAGAAAGTCTGTGAAGAGGAAAATAACTTCTGCATTTTGTGGTAAGTGGGGGGAGGTTGAAACTTTTGTTGGTGGTATCTGTAAGGTGAAGATGTTGTCCATGATTCATTTTTCAGGAAGGAAACTAATTTGGATTTTATTAATTATGTTGTTAGTAGCCATAGATGGTTTCATTCTTTTTTTGACTAATAGTCTAGGGGAACAGGTTTTTGGAGGAAAAGGACAAGATAGTCTGCTCATATAGCTATTAATACAAGTATCTGCGCAATTACTTTGCTGGAGAGTATCTCTGCTTGCATATATTGGGCAAATTAGTCTGTTGCACTGTATTTCTGAAATATGTTAGGGCTGATGGTTTAGAATAAATAAATCCCTTGTTTATTCAGACCCACGTTTCAAAAGCTCATTTGAGATGTTACCGACATCACATAATTTTCAGAGTTTTAATTTGTAGAAGTTGCCCTTTTGTTCCTGTAATACATCAGTGGTGTCAAAGAAGACATGACAGCCATTACTGGTTTTTTTTCAAGTTTAGTCTTTTTCTCATAAAGCTGGGTATTTTTCTTTTGTGTTGGAGTTCTTGTTTCACAGAGGTCCTTCAGCTATTCTGTCTAGATTTGACCATTCTGGATTTTTTTTCCATTTAAACTCTACACAGCTCATGCCAATTTATGCTGTTGCATCATGTTCAGTGTCATCAGTTTGATAATATGGGGTTGTATCTATTATACTTTTGGAAAAAATATTCAGGCAGAATATAATTGTTTGGATTGAATTTGGGGCAACATGTTAAGCTATTTATTTTTACTCAGAAAACAGGTACTCTCAGTAACAATGTATTTTTCACTGGAGATACCAGACACTATAGAGTGAGAGACACTATAAAAAGAGCTGGAAGACTTGTTTTTTACACTTCCATGTAGTGATTTTTAAAGTTCCTGACTTGAACAAGATTAAAAGGGTGAGAAATGTTTTCAAAAATCACATAATACTTTTCACATGGGCATGCAATACTTTTGGTTGCTGTTTAAACTGGCAGCTTGTGTTTATTTCTGAATATATTTTTACCTCTTACTCAGCTTAATGAAGAAAAGGTCATAATAATGTATGTACTCTGGTTTGTGCCATCTCCTAGACTGGCTCCTCTCTTTTGCTAGGAAGTTTCTCATGTCTCATGTTCTTCCTGATTTTCCTGTTCATAAGATTGTGGTGTAAGAAAACAACAAATGTTAGGAAAACACATTAAGGAATGACAAATGTGCAAACAAATGGTAAAGGAACGCATAATAAGCTGCTCTGACAACTATCCTCAACAGGTATTTGGGAAAGAGATTTACATCTTAGATTAATATTGCTGAAATTTTGGCCCAAAGTTCAAATCTGATGCTAAATAATTCTGTCTGGGTTATCATCTTTCTTTCCCTCCATCTTTCACTGCTGTGCCCAAGCACAGACAGAGAATGGTGGGGAGTTTGCCTTCATATGATTTTAGAAATATCTCCTGAATTGGCACAATAGGCTCAAAAAATTGTAAAGGATGGACTATTGGCAATTGCAGTGCACAAATCAAGCAAATGTTGCCTGTGTTCTTGCAGGAATCTGAGGGAGGTTCATACTGACAGTTGGAATATTTGTGAGGTTTTGCTGCCTTGAACGCTATTTTGAATAACACTAAATGTAAAGATTTATTGCTCTGTCCATCTGTAGGTACAGGCATGGGCCCATTTCAAGATTTGCCAAGAAACTCCAGTAGAGCAGAGCATAAAGGCCCCAGGAAATGCACATTAAAACGCTGCCCAGCTTGGTTGTACATCTTTGTGTTCAGAACTGCCAGAATAACCAGTTATTGCTTCTCATAGCCATGATGATGCAAACCCAGATTCTGAGTAAAATCTGAGAGGACCCCACTGTGATGAGATCGTGATTTGCTGAGGCTGCAGTTCACTTGCAGGCTGAAAAGAGCCTGGCCACACCAGGAAAATAAAGCTCAATTGACATTTTCCTGCTGGGACCATTTGCTACCCCTTAGGGCTGCTGAACTCTGGAGCTATTTCTCTCTGATCCTGTAATATCCATCTGTTAATAGCATGTTTAGCACATTGCACTGGGTACAAGAGGGTGACGGGGTGGTAGTTGAACTGTATATATGAGGAACACAGCAGAAACATGTGCTTCCTGCTCTCAAGAGACTGATAATAAAACAAAACAAAAATGCCATTGAGAGCTGTTGTTGCAGTGGAACAAAGCGTAATAAAAGCCCTTCAAAGAGCCATCTGGACTGTGCTAAGGATGCTGCTCCATGCTAAATACCCGTCCTTTGGCAAGCCTACGTTATGATGAATGTCTAGGGTTCTTCGATCTATTCCAGTAGTCTCAGTGTGGAGAGCTGCATGAGTTGATGATAACTCTGACGTCCTTGGAGGTTTGATTGCAAACCATGCTGACAGGCTCAGGCCTGATGTGAGAGGAATGAGAATGTTTTAATATCTTTTTACATATTTATTTTTGCATCTTTGGGAGAAAAAGCTTCAGCCTCTTCTTTTTCTATTCACACAACTGGGTTTGGAAGTGAGATATTGTCTTGAGGAGAGTTTTGCTAGCTCCGTTGGATGACAGACTACCTCTGTTCCATGTGGCAGTGAAGGTCACACTGATTGCAGTGAAAAAAAGGTTTTACCTCTATCATAAAGGTCAGCAGAAAGACCAATAACAACAGAGAATAAATCATCCTATGGTTTTGTTTTTCTTTCAGTGATGAAATCCAGTTACTCTCTAATCCATGTCTGCTGAATAGTGACATTTAAAGCATCATTGTTCTTTCCCTGTCTTGAAAACAATTATCTTAAGCATTTGTTGACAGTTCCTATTCCCAAAATCAAAATAAAATCTTAAATGATGCTCAAAGTCATTCCCCTTTTACCTTGGGTTAACCCATATTCCCCTGTGTTTTCTGGCAGTCCTTCAATGTTGTGGATCCAGCCTTCAGTACTGTAGAGTTAACTCTCACTCCTGGGGCGTGCCTTCCCACCATGGAAAACACAGACAGAGCCAAAGGTACCGGAGTGGCTGCAATATCTGTAAATCACAGGAGTTCTTGTCCTATGCACAGATTTGTTGGAGCTAGTGGCAGATAATGTAGGCTGTAAGATTAGTCTAGACCTCCCAAGAGATCCAGGGGAAAGAAATCTCAGGATAAGGAAAAAATGAGAGCATGTTTGTGCCTTTGAATAACTTACAGATCAGATGGTTCTTCATGTCTGTCACATGAAGTTTGGTGCTAGTTCAAGTGCATGTGTGTTGCCTCTGAGGCAAGAGAAGACCTTGGTGGGAACAATTTACTTTAACTCTCCTGAATGTGTGCAGCTAGCAGTGAAGCATGTACAGTCTTAGTTGCCAGGCATGAGAAAAAGAGCATACAGATTGCTTCTGAAATCTCTTTCCTGAGTTTGTGACATTGACAGAGAGAAAAATCATTTCTATTTTGTTCTCTTTTTAACTAAGTGAATCTGATCTACAAATCGTGCAATTACAGGCTTTTTATTTTCTTCTAGGCAGAGCTTGCCTTAAAGGGAGACTTTGTACTTGCAGTTTTGAAAGCCAAATACTAGTTATGAAAAGGATACAACAAATTAAAAACATTATTAGAATGAGAATTAATGAACCCAGAGCCTTTATTAGGTCTGTCTGACATCTAGAAGCCCAAAGGGTATTTGCACTGATAGGAGTCAGTGACCTGAAAAGATTAAGCATTATCAGCTAATTACGATGCCCTTAAAGCAGGGATTCTTTGCATTAATACTGAGATATTTTTTTTTTAATATAGAGCTTTTGTGGACCATCAGCACTACAGTCCACAAGCGTACAGCTACTGCCTTTTCTGTTCACTGAGATATATTACATCCCTATGCCAATGAGTATGGGAAAGTACCATTATGAGAGCACTTAAATGTATTTGTAACTATTTCTAACTCATCTGTAGCTGCTGGAAATGAAGAGAAGGAGCCAGAACCATGTGAGCAGGCAGCTGCTGCTGGCAACCAGTCCCATGTGCTCTGTGGGACACAGTCTGAGAACCTCTGTGTTGGAGCAGGAGGCTAGGTCGCAGCTGCAGCCTATGTTCAAAAAAATTGCCAGCAGAGCTTTGCCCACTGAAGTGATGCCAGAGGAAGGTAGTGAAAAGCTGTATGACTGATTTTAATGGTTACTCAGTTGTGCACCTTCAGATGTCTTGAAGATTTAGTCCAGGCCTTTCTTTTCATCACAATTAAGAGATATTTTCTAAGTCCGCTGTAATGAATCCTCTCCGGGACAGCTGGTGAATCTGATAATTGAGAGAACTGCTGTGTTGGAACAGACCAAGCAAAGATTCTCTGGCACAGGATCCTATCTCCAGTATTGCCCTTTGATGGGTGGAAAGACCGTGAGAGACAGGACACACAGAAGGTGATCCTTCCTTCTGACATACACCTCACTCTTCCAGACAAAGGAAGTTTGGGAGCTTGAATAGTTGGCTGTTAACATCCACCACAAATACACCTCTGCTTTGGCTTTGACTCCGCTTCTGGCAGTAGCAATTGCCTCCATTGCCATTCAATTATACTGAAAAATGTCAATTTTTATAAAATCTCTTGTTGCATTCTGCAAAGCTTTGCCCTAATCCCAGATAATTTATATCAGCTTCTGTGACATTGCTTTTCCAGTCTGAATGTCACAGAGCTCTGTTCCTATCTCAGTCCAATGTGCACGCTGTCTGGCACTTCCCCTTCCAGCAGGACTTGCTGGGCTAGTCACACATCCTTGTCACTCACACCGGGCAATCCTGTCAGTACTTCTTTTACTGGTAGTGGTTGAAACTACCTAATAGGAGGACTTTGAAATGAATAGGTTGTCCGTCACTTTTTACTAGGAACTTTTCTGGAATAAGGCAGATGTACATGTACATATGCATCACAGATCCTGCAGCTCACCCTCAGAAGCCCATTGGAATGCTGAATGAGAGAGGAAAGCAGTAAACTTAGTAATAAAAGCTAATTTCCTGCTCCAGAGGTAGGAACAATTCAGCGAAGATGACACAGACCCAGTTAGGAAGAAGATCTTATGTATGTCTGGGGAACCATCCAGTAAGTGCAAAACTAAAAATACCTAACTGTCTTAAAACCAGTGATTTTGCTTTAACATGAACAAAACCCTACACTGTAGCTCCCTGAAGCTACCACACTCACAAAGGACTTTACATTCCTCTGACTTAATCTGGTTCGTCCATATTCAGTCATCCTGAAGCCATTTCAGTGTTCCTGAGAAGTGTCATCATGGCATAGAAAGAATATTTCAGGGGTGCAGTAACCCTGCAGTGGGTCCCGCACCCCCATGGCTCCTTCAGGGAGCAATGCAAAAGATCAGAAGATTCAAGAAACCTTTAAAGAAGAACCTTTAAAGAAGGACTTTTAAAGAAGAAATGTCTTGTACCAGGAGTGGATTATAATTGGAAATGGCCCAGCTGATGACTGAGTAATAGCAGCTAGGCCAAGTTACAGCAATAAGAAGGCTGTTCTAAATACTGCTGGGAAGACAGACTGGGTTTCCCAAGGTTGCTTGTACATGCCTGTCCTTCAGCAGACACCTGTCCCTTCTAATCCAGATTTCAGCTGAAGATGTATGCAGCCTGTGATCTAGGACCCTTTTGGAAATGCTGGGCTTGTTCCTGGAAGGCATTAGCAGTCTATGCAAGGAGTGCTTGACTGAATTCTATCTTGAAAATGGCGGGGGTGGGGGCACAGTGTGAATGAGAATTCTCTTTCCATGAAGTTTCCTAGAATCTCTACAAGGCAGAGTTGGGAGGGGATAGGAACACTAACCAAGTAGAACAAGATTATAGATCAGTTGTCAGACTGGCAGAGAAATCTTTCCTTCTTTGGACAGATTGCTTGCTGAGGATCATTAACCATTTAGGACATATTTTTTTTTCTTTTTGTTGCAATTCCTTTCAGACCTAGCGATATAAATATGAAACACCATTATGACAAAATAATATCCCATTTGTTTTCTGAAACCAGTCTTTCAGTTTTGATTAGAGAGAAGAGGCGTCTTGTTGGAATTTAATGTATTTATTGGCTCTGAGAGTAGACTGCTCTGTAGAGGCATTTCAAGATCTCAGTAAACAAACAGAAATGTGAACAATGCTCCTACCACTTTAAGCTAGCCTTACATTGCCCAGCAAGGCTGTGCTCAGACTTAACTTTCCATGCAGAGTAATGAAAAGGAACGAGGGATCCCTCGGTTCTCCAATAAAATCTCTCCAGATCACGGAGCTAGGCTCCATGCAGTGAGTGCATTTATGTGCATTTATGTATCTTCTACTTGGTGCAGGTGGGTGCCAAGTGGTCAAAATAGAGCTGTCATTTTCACCAGTCACCTACTGATAAGTTCTGTATTCAGTGTCAATAATTTTTTGGTTTTGAATGTGATTTGTCTTGTGCAGTTGTTACAGTAGTACAGTCCTTAGGATGAGCAAGCCCATGACGAAGCTCTGAAATGGGGTAGACTTATTCCTTGTACAAAAGATGGACATCCAGAAATTGATATATCGCATCTCCATAAGCAAAGTGGTACTATTGAGCTGGCTTTGAGAAGGGATTAAGTTTCCTAAACATGGGCATCTGATACTCTCAGATGTCTAAAATGGTGCTTATTATCCTTGCAAGGGGCTGGCAAATATGCCGGCAGTTCCCCAGGAGACCAGCAACCTCCTGCAGTCATGGTTGGAGCACAGGTGGGCTTTGGCGGCTTTCAAAACTTGAAGCAAAAAAAAATGCCCCAAGGCAAGGTCCCCCCACTGAGTGAGGGCATTGAAGGAGGTGTTGGGTGACACAGGAAAAATGAGAGGATGAACAGGAGAAGGGAAAAACTGGGGAAAAGGAAAATCACTGTTGCCTTGTATGTAAAGAGAAGCTTGTATGAAAATCAACAAATCACAGCCATCGGGATACAGAACAAAAGCTGACAAGAAAACTGGTATTTTACTCCTATATTTTCTGATAGAAATGAACAAATCCTGACAGAAGATCATTGTTCAAAGCTTTAACTGGGAAAAAAAGAAAAAAGAAAAAAGAGAGCTACCTATCACACTTAAACATGAAATGTAAACTGAACAAGTATCTGCCCCCCACCTCTAGATTTGATGAGAAATGGACTTTTCAATGGAAATGTCTATGCTGCTAGAAAAAGTCAAGGCAGGGGGACAGAACACCATGAATTAAAAATTTCAGACAGTTTTGGGTTTTTCTTTTTGCAACACTTCCTGAGACTGACCAACTAGTCTCTAATTCTTGCTCATGTCAGCATCCAGGGCACAGCCAGGGCATTAGCAAACAACCCTAGCGATCTTTTTTGTGCCCCTGTACTGGATGTGCACAGCACGTACTCCACAGATATTGTGGAGGCCCTCAGGAACTTCATAGACTCTCCCAAACCTACAGCACAGCAAAAGTTGCCTTGAAGCTGGGCTGTACCTGAGTCTAGCAAAGGTCTGATCCCAGCATTTTACAGTGATGATTGTGGTACCAAAGGGTCACATCTTCCTATGATAAATCTTTCTCTTTCTCCAGCTGAGTGCTTTCTAGTGAGGGTCAGGCACGCTATATCCACTATTTAAAATTTATGGGTTAGATCCTATCCAGCTAACATCCAGAAACAGGGTGTCTTTCCCAGTTCTCTCCATTTTCTCACTAGTGAAGTGAGATGAGAACCTCCAGAGATGGTTTGCACCATCTGTTGACAAGTTTCAAAGATGAGCACAAAGGAAGCCCTATTGAGAAGCCTCAACATGGTTTGCATTATGCATGTTTGCATAGAAAAGCTCTGCTGAGGTTAATCTCACCCTTAGCGTTGACTAAGCCCTTGTGCTGACACAGTTCATAACCCCCAGGTGTCTAGGGCACCCTTCCTCATGTCTGCAGTGTCACCACATGCCTTTATGAAAGACCAGCCACTACTTCACCCATTGTCTGTCCCTGTAGATAACTTCTCATCCCACTCCCGCTGTGCTGAAGGGGCTAGTTCACTCATATAGGCTGTATTTACAAATGCCCATGTTCCTCTGCTGACTTCCTGAACCAGAATTAACCTCCAGTTTTTGTAAGGAAGACAGGTTAAGTGCTGCACTTTCTACACACAGCTGGTGAATGCCATATTTCTGATGCGCCTCTGCTTTCAAGTGATCCACCGACCTGGAAGGGCTAAGTCTGAAATGCATTTTCACCAGCTGCTACCTCTCTCAGGAGGATGAATATCCTGCCTCATTGCTAACAGCAAGAAGACAGGCTACAGCTTTGAATCAAGCATAAGAGAAAAAACACCCAACAAACCAGTTTCCTGACATGTCAATAGGAGGCAGAAATAGATGTTGCCCCAGCTAAAAGCAAAAATGAAAAAAAAAAAGAGGGTACTGCTTAGCTGTGACTGGGTCATACGGCCTGCAAGCACCACTGATGCGCTGGGCAGAGCGAGTGGGAAACTACAACCCCACATGCTCCCCACTCTCCCAATACATCTGTGCCTAGAAAGGTGAAGCAAGAGAAGGCACTGAGCCCTTATTTTTCTCTCACAGCAGCTTTACAGGATGATGAAGTTGTTCTTGGTTGCAGTAAACAAAAAATGTATTTGTCCTGTGGCTTGTGACTGACAAGCCCTCTGCAAGGATTCTTTTTTTTTTTTTTATCACTTCATTGTTAATGGTGTGTTTTCAGAGTGTTCTTTTATACAGTGGCTGAAGTCTCATTATATCTTTAAGTGCAATTACTGGCTCGGTTCCATTTTCACACAAAATCTCTCCTCAGCACTACATTTCCCCCATTCTGTTTTCTTGCGTTTTCTGAGTGAAATCAGCAAAGATGCCAGATTTGTTAATAGATGTGCAACAGCCCTTTAGTGCTCACGATTCCTGCAAATTCAGCTTCACCCCTGCCAGGTGCAAAATCACTTGTTATCTCAGGTTGAATACAACTCCAGGAGAATGGAAGGTAGAAAGAAACAACCAGGAGAGATGGAAGAAAATAATAAGGCAAAAGGTGACACAAAATGATTAGCACTTGGGAATAGTTAAAACAAGGAGAGACCCGAACGACACCTGGGGGCTGGCTCCCAGCAATGCTTACCATACATATAATTCCAACCTCTTTGGAATTAAAAGGTTGCTATAACAACATGATGCATTTATGCTTATATAGCTTGCCTTTGCTTATTTTTTATCATCACTTTTTAGAATATCAGTTGCTATAACAACAGAACGTAGTATCTTAAATGCCACTTTTAATGTATATTTATGAGAGCTAATTAAAGGTATGGGATATGGGATTGGGGCAGACTTTGGGCTGGATTAATTCGCACCTATCCCATGAAACATTCCAATGCTACCACTAGAAGAGTGAGTTCAGATAGGACCAGCTTTGTGGTGACACTGCCTCTTGTAGCTGTAAATATACTTAGTTTTGCAATGCTTCCTTTGTTAATTAAGTGTTGATGAGTCTTCTAAGTTTTAAGCTATCAGCATGGTTCACTCTGTGGATCTTTTTCTAAGCTGTGATTTCTATTAATTACAGTTGTGTTTCTATTCTTATTAGCTAAGCTGATCACTCCCAAAGGAATATGAGACTTTCCTGAGTGGCGCAGAGAGTTGAGACATCCAGCCTGCTCCTGCCTTTCAAAGGAGACTGGCAGGCAGGCTCTTGGCTCTGCATCCAGCTTTTTCCATCACTTGTAGTGGTGTGACCTAAAATTAGCTTGGAGAGGTAATTATGTCTCCCTGTGCAGATGGGAATATGTCCATGAATCTTCCTTCCACACAGCAGGAATACACAGAGAATGAGGTGCAGATGAACTAGGGCAGAGCACCCAGCATCCCACATGCCCCGGTGCTGGCTGCAGGTGATGTGAATGAAAGCAGCATGGGGGAGTCAGCACTCAGGAAGTGTATTTGTTGCTGGGATAAGCACCACCCTGAGGAGAAAAAACTGGACTCCGCACCATTCAGTGTGAATCAAACAGAAGCCGTTTTATTTACTTTGTCTGTCCCTTTTATACAATTTATCTTACCCTACACGCGATCACGCATTCTCTAATTGGTTAAAGGTCTCTAGCACGAGGCAAGCATGCAGCTCAGTTCAGCTCCCGTTGGTCCTTGGGTTCTTTTCACGCAGTGTCCAATTGGTCACTCCCATCTGCTCACTCCTGCATTCCTTAGGGAAGCGGTCATTGCTCTTATTTTTTTCTTCCTTTGAAGTAGTTTCTAGAATGCAGCTGCGTACCTAGGCCAACATCCCGTATGGCTGGTTCACTATATGGTCATTCTCTTTTAAATACATTCCTACACCACCCTCCATTGGGACACATAACCCATATTTAGTCTTCACCTTTTGGAGTGTGAAGTCACCAAATTCATAAATGCTAATGTCTGCAATAGCACAACACAGCACGGATGTTCCCATAAGTCCCTGCGCTCACAGTAATATTCCTATACACTTGTTTGCCATTTATCCTGTTTCCTTGAAGTTTCTTTTGACTTTTGAGCTGGGTCCTAACTCTTTGTGGTCTGTGGTGCCTGCTCTGGCAAGAGGCTGTATCCGAGCTCTGAAAAACAAGTCTTATGGGCACACAGCTAGCTAGCAACAGGAAGGCACTATGATCACTGATATCCTCTTGAGAAACTGTTCTTGGAAGACATCAGGAGATGAAAAACATGAGCTCCACCGCTCCATCTTGAAGTGGTTAGCAGCACTATATATATGTCCACCTGATGAAACAAGCATTAAGGGGAAAAAACCAACACAAAGGGGTTGGTTTGCCTCCCACAAGCTCAGAGGAGTTCGGGTTGTCCGAAGACCAGAAGCTGCAGACTCCCGTGACTCCTTTATACACCCAATGTGCCATGCCAAGGCAGCAGAGTCATAGTGAGAAAGAATCCCAAGAGTGGGTCCAGTCCCAAAGGTAATCAGTTAGCCTGCTTGACAGGTGAGCTCTCCAGGGACCTACTGCAGGGCAGACCTAGAAATGGGCTCAGGGGGAAGCAAGGAAGACACTATGATAATTGCATGTTTCGTCATTTAATGTGTGAACAGTTACTATGGGAGGAAAGCAAGGATTTCTGGTTTATGGCCAATACCAATAGGGCATGAAGTGATAGGATGAGGGCTAACAGTTTCAAACAGAAAGAAGGTAGATTTAGATTAGATATTAAGGAGAAATTCTTTACTGTGTGGGTGGTGAGACACTGGACAAGATCGCCCAGAGAAGTTGTGGCTGCCCCCTCCCTGGCAGTGTTCAAGGCCAGGCTGGATGGGGCTTTGAGGAACCTGGTGTAGTGGGAGGTGTCCCTGCCCATGACAGGGGGGTTGGAACTAGATGATCCTTAAGGGCCTTTGCAACCCAAACCATTCTATGATTCTATGATTTTTTAATTATATATTGTGTGAACTGGGATGTCTTGAGTTCTGATACAGGGCAAAAGCTAAATGAGAAATGAGGTATGGAAATGATCTCTCTGACCTCCATGTTACTTTGTATGAGCATGAAAATAACCATTGAGGAAAGGAATGGTAAAAGTATGGATACTTTCAATTTCAGTCTTTTAACATTGACACTGAGTCCTAAGTGTGAGTTACTACAATCACTGTTGTGAGTTACTAGATCAGGTTGTTGCCGCACTATTCACATGTACTTCTTTAGAGAGAACTGTGTTCTGGATACTATAGATTATAAGGCACCACAGGCTATCAGCTCTCTGCATGCTTATCAGAGAGATCCAGAGTCCCTGAAAAAATCCAGCTGGAGTATTCTGTGATTATCAAGTTGCAAACAATTGGTCTCCATTATTCTTACTCTACTCTTATTCAATAAACCAGAAGGGCTTTGCCATAGGTAAGCCAGGTATCCACTGCTCCAGTCCTTCAGCCCCTGCTTCAGTGATTTTCAGTGTTCCTCTCAACAACTGCAGTTTTCCCAGGAAGCTGCAGTTCCAGCTGTTTAGAAAAGAGGGCAGATGTGGCACAACTGCATTCAGGAACACCCTTACCCTCTT
Organism: Podargus strigoides; assembly: GCA_028020825.1. Classification (NCBI taxonomy): domain Eukaryota; kingdom Metazoa; phylum Chordata; class Aves; order Caprimulgiformes; family Podargidae; genus Podargus; species Podargus strigoides. The sequence continues at coordinate 113,352,668 of CM051663.1, read as the reverse complement.
CACTCAGCCCTGGAATGTTGCTCTGCCACAGGTTTGTAGAACGTGACACATTGGAAATGCCTGGATGAAACCCATCACTGACTCCAAATGCCACCCATGGAGTGCCTCTGTAGATTAAATGCAGCCAAAACCCAATCTAGTCTTTACACTGACAGCACTTAGAGGAGTGAGATCATCCTTTGTGGGGCTGTAATTATGTAGGTGCTTTTCAGATGCTTACTTGGAACCTATTTAGCTTCCTATACCAGACTATATCCTAAAATGCAGGCACACCTGTGTCCATGTTAAGTATCTATTAGTCATACAATACCTGGGCTGTCATTCTTTAATGAGTAGCTCAGCTCTTCAGACTACCGTATAGTACAGTATATATATTGGTTCCCTCCTTGCAGAGATATCCAGGTCGGGTTTTAAAAAATAACTCAGAAAAACACAAAGCATTCACTGTACCAATGTGTTGTTACCTCGCCACGTTGGCAAGAACTCTCTCAGTAGCAGATTCCCTAAACAAGATAGATGGATGTGTCCATTAATATTAAGGTTACAGATCTGTGGTTTCTTATTAACGATCTAAATAAACTGTGTAATTCCCCACACACACTCAGGTTGCTAAGACTGAATGCTCTTTCATCACTCTGGTTAGAGTTTCGACATCTGTCAGGCTGAACTTCATCTTGGAAGTCATTAAGAAAGGGAAGCAGCTGATTACAGGTTATGCATTAATGATCTATGGCCATATGTGATTAATATATGGTTGTAGACATGCACTGGAAAAGTAAGGAGTTCAAGGATTGCCAGGGGGAGAGAGAGTGTGGTATCTGGTAGTCCAAATTCCTGTCTGGGTGCAGCAGGACTGTGTAGCTGCAGAGCTGCAGTACAATACCCTGTTCACTGAAAACACTTGACCAAATGCCCTCTATTCTGACCACTCAAGTTTTGAACATTTGTCAGGGTCTTTGACGTATGGTCATCTCTACACTTGCAATATAGTCCATGTCAAGCAGGAGCAGGCTGCTCTTGAAGAGAAAGGGAGCCAGGAGTAGGGGGAGCATGGCAGGAGGGACAGTGGCCTCACTGACAATATCACAATCATCTGGTACTGAGGCAAGACAAGTAGAGCAAGTCAAGTAAGGGTAACCAGGATCAGCCACCACTTCAGCAATCACCAGAAAAGACCATAGTGACAAGGCAGGTCAAACCAAGAAATACACTCAGAAATGCGAGGTCAGGATCAGCAAGGTACAAAGATCCATGTAAGCATACTTACAGTATAGCCAAGGCAAGGACCAACTGCAACAAACTGAAATTAAATATGCATCTGGAAGTAAAGTGGCAGAGGCTTTTCTTGTCATTCCAGATATTAAAGATTAGAATGCTCTACCTGCTTTGGAAATGCTGGTCTTCATCAGTGGTACAGTTTTTGTCCTGCTGCAAAAAAATTTTCCACGAACATCAAGAGCCACTCAGCAGATAGAGCTGAGTGTTGGTCCTCAAGTAGAAAGGGAAAGAATTGAAACCTACTGAGTGAGAAGAGTTTCCGTGATACAAGTGGCAGGCTGAAAAAAACTTCATTTCTCCATGAAAGAGAAATAAATTCTGCTAGAATGCACCATAAACCAGTTCAGGAAAGTTTTCAGGTTGCATCTGGTGTATGTTTCACAAGAGTTAGTATCCACCCCAAGTACTTTGAGAAGATAAGCCACTGTGCGCACTGGATGTAAGTAGAAGTGATCCTCAGGAGCATGAGCTGGAGATTAAACACTCTTACCTTGGTAAGTAAGTCCTTCCTTAGTGTAGAAGAGTCTGTTTTAACAGCACAGTTGAGCATCTGGTCACTTTTTTTGAAAGACTGTAGCCTTGTGGAAGAACACTGGAAGAAATGAACTCATAACAAACCTGGGGCATTTTGCAATCCTATAAAACTGGGGAAATAAATTAAGAAAGAAATTTCTTCCTGGTTCTGAAAGGTGATAAGTCATGCCTGGAAATGTAACCAGTGTTTCTTAGGATATGACCTCTGACAAGAAGGTGGAGGCATAGAGAAACTGTTTGTTCATATGCTCATGTTGTCTGTCTTTATAGTCTAAGGGACTTCAGAAGGTCATCTAGGTCAGCCTCGAAGTAGGGTTGAGAATTGAGACCAGACTGCAATATACCCTCTGTTTTCCATTGGCAGGGTTGTCAGAAGACGGGTAAAGATAGTTCGCCTGCCAGCTCTGTAAAGTTTGCATTTCCAGCAGCTTCTTGTTCAGTGCAACTCCTTGGTCACTTGTAGAGCCCAAACCAAGCAAGAGTGGTTACTCTTCAGAAATGCAAAGTTAAACTGTCCCCAGCAGCAGAAGAGCCATCCCTGGATTCTGCTGTGTGTTGTAGAAATGTAATCTGTCACTCAACTTGCCGTCTCTTTCTCAGCTTGTGCAAGGAAGGGGGAGCGAGACGGGGGAAGAAGGTGCCAGGCAGTGCGTTATAGCTGATGAGATGAAAATGACCTTGTTGTCATCTGGATTCTGCTTTGAGCAATGCTGTGTATCCCTTGGAGGTGGATTAGGTTTCCACTGACAAGCTGTGGGAGACAGAATTTCCATTAGAATTAGGGGAAGAATACCTATTAGATAGATACAGCTCCTTATCTGAGCCTTGTCTCCTTCTCAAACTGTCTGTGTGCTATCTCTCCTTCTCTTTGCCGGCTCTCACAATTCCTCTGCTTGTCAGATTTGTCTTGCTCTTTTCACCTCTCTCTGGGTTCTTCCTGCAAAGATAACTAAGTTGCTTTTCCCAGATGTGAAGTGCCATTGCTTGTCCTTCACTTTCTTATTTCAACTTCCAAGAAAAGGGCTTCTCCTGCTGCAAAATAACTGGACCAAGCTGCACGCAGGCTGTGCAAACCCACAACACACCTCTGTTTCCAGCAGGTTCAGTGAACTGTTAGTGAGACTTCTTGTCCGAAGATCATCCCTGCTCTTTATCCACCTCCATTAAGACTCCCTCAAAGGGAGCCAACAGGTAAATGCAATGAATTTGTACTCTGATATCACACAGAGGTCCCAAACTTATTCTACAAGATCACCTACTAACACTTAAGCAAAAGAGGCCCTCTAGTCGAGAGCTGTGGTTACACTCTAGTTGACAGTTATACTGGAAAAACAGGAGCAGCCACAAGTGCATATATGGCCATTCACACAAATCTATGTTCTTATTTCTGCAGAGTGTTTTTATTTTACCTGTGAGATGAGTGGTCAGTGGGCTGCACAGGTAGCTCTGGAGCCAATTCTTTGAGAACCGCTGTTGTTCCAAGCACCACTTCTTAAGGATAACTGCATGGCAAAATGATACCTCCTTTGGGAATCCATCTCAACAGTCAATGCCTGAGGACTGGTGCCGAGCATGATGGATGTGCCATGACTGTTTCAGAGATTAACTGCTTTAGACTGTTATATCCCATCCTTATTTTAAAAAACCGTGATTCTGTTTTCATAGATGTGCTTTTACTAATTCAGAGGAAGAGATAATGATGCATCCTTCCCTATTCATGTTGTATCTTATATCTCTCATACATATTATATGACCAAAGAAAAAAGTATTCACAGAATAATGGCACATTTGGTATTACAGTCTATGGTTATGCATGCTTTAGAGCAGAATATGAGGCGGGAGGGAGTCCAGGAAAGGGAAGGGAAGGAAAGGGTATAGCAGATTTAGCAGAAGGCAGAGCTTTACTGACCATCTGTTTTGCTTGATCCTTGGCACGGTTGGGAATAGAAGGCAAAGTCTGTGGAGGATCCCACAATGCTAATGGAAGCCTGAGTCAGTTCCACTCTTCCTGCTCAAGGAAACTTTTATCAGAGAGGAGAACAAAGAACCTACTCAGCCCCAAATGGTCTTTTAATTCCTGGGAAAAAATAAAAATTTTCACATCAACCTGCTTCTCATTTACAATGGCTTTTCCAAGCATGTTAGTGGATATCTGTGCAAATCATTGTCTGATTTAATTAGTTACATATAATATCCATGGAGAGGGACGCTGAGAGACCTGGGGTCTGCACAGGACTGTTATACTGGATTTTGGGACGTCACTGTTGGGCCTGCATACTCATAAACATTTACTTTCCTATTGGACTCTCTTCACCAGGAATGTTGCTTGTGCATTAAATACTTTTTCCAAGTCAGAGCATTCTGTTGGCACCAAACCCAGGAAAAACTGTGATTTTAAAACAATGCTTACACTGAATCTGAATTACTTAACCTTCAAAATTTCATGCAAAACAAAAGGTATTATTTTTACTTCACAGCAAGCAAAGTATCAGTGCAAATTAAACCATTGCACTCTAGTCCTGACTTTTGTAATAGGACATAAAATGCAGAAGAAAAAAAAAGAGTATGAAATGGAAAATTTTAATGTTCTCTCAGGAAAGGGCCAGGGGAACATTTCACACAATTTAAAAAAAATAAATTCTGCTCTAAATTGATGTGTTTTCTGAAACCTATCTTTTGATCACTTAGCATTTCCAAAAGAAAAAAAATCTGACAGAATGTTTGCCATCAGTCCTTATGAAATTGTTCTTGTGAGCAGTGTGACATCTGCATTCATGTCCCCATGAAAGTCAGAGTGCATTCTCTGGCATCACTGAGTGATGGTGTGATTTCCAAGACCTTTTTAACAGACTGCACCATACACCAGTTTGCACTTTCACCTCCTACATGCACAGGACCTTCCAAAAGATCCACTAGCTATGCTTGGTAGAGCAGTGGATTGCAAAAGAGAAAATAGCATCAGCATTACTTCAAAATGCAACATTTTCTGAAGCTTTCCTACAGGGATTGGGAACTCTAAACATAGCAATATTTTTCTAATGAATATCCAGTCATGGATATTCATGCGTGGTGATTCTGACAAGCTGGACAGTTGTTTTACATTTTTATTCTCCAGCCACTGGCAAAATAATGTCTACCCTCTCTCTCATCCGTATGTTTTCATGTTCAAGATTCACTACTGCTCAGCTATCACAGTCCCTCAACTGTTATTCCAGTGATCTTTCAGAGTCATTGAGCTGCCAGGGGAATTCTTTTGAGAACTGTGGGTTCTTTAGGAAAAAAGTATTTTGAAGAAGTATCAATTATGCAAAAAGATGGAAACTTGACAGGAAAGACACTTCCATGAAAGAAAGTTCAGGTAGTTCTGTGACAAAAGGGGGTGCTGCATTAAATATATGGCATTGAATCCTCCTTTCCAAATACAAGCCATATCATATTGCTTTCTCCTTTACACAGCAAGAATCAAAATTCGTCAAAATTTTTTGCTAAGAAAACATTCTAGCATCTTTCTCCCTTTTTTTCCCCTCTCTGATTCTCTCAAACAAGCATGGCTATACTGGGTTTGGTAATTTGCCCTCATCTCCTGGGAGCCTTTTCTGTCAATAAGATACAATCAGAAATGCTTGCTGGCCCTGCCTTCCAAAGGGAAACAAGCAAGCCCTGTGAGAGCATTACATGCTATGTTCAAAACAAGGCTTTGCATCAGCAGCTGCAGGGACTGAACAAATGCTGCAGAAAAAAATATCCACCGGGTCATTCGTGCTATAGTCATTGTCAATATAGACATAAGTTTCAAGTATGGGTATTTTACAATGTTTGCTTTAACTGTAGTGTTATTCCCCCTGCCTCCTTCCTCCAGAATCCTATCCCATACAAATTAATGGCTTATTTGAAACAGAGAAACTATAGCATATGTAAATCCCTTCTCAGAAATGCATCAGATAAAGAAGAGAATTGAGCCATTATACAAATACCAAAGAATGCATCTCAAACCTCACAGGCAGACCTCACAAATGAAGCAGAAGACTTACTTGTGACATGCTGAGAAAATGCATCTGTCTCAGGATGCATTTATTGATTTGCTTTTGTGTTCAGAGGAGCAGGAGACTCCACTGTGCCTCTTGGCCATTTTTGTTGCATTGAAGTCAAACGGATGGAGTGTATGCTTAAAGCCAAGCACCTGGAGAAGCAATGCAAGATCATATGGTGTTTCTGGGGTTTTAGTGGGCAATGCTAACTGCAAAGACATCTCTGGAGTACTTTATACTGTGCAGCATTCTGGATCTCAAAGGCTGGTGGGTCTCCCTGACAAGAGATTCCTCATGCATGGAAGAGCTACCCAGTAGATATCAGCCTTCATCATCTTCTACCACCTCTGAAGCTGTGTGATGGAGGCAATGCATGTTGCATTTTGGATACTTTTAATTTATTGAACCTTTCTTTAATTTGCAATAGACTACCAAAGCTCCCCAAGTCTGTTAAAGTACAGGATAGTGTAATCCTTCTTTCAGGGGAAAGAGGAGAAAGCTGCAACCAGTTCTTTTGACTGACTTAGGATATGCCGGACACAACAGAGTCTGGGTCAGTTAGATGATTAAAGTGCCAGTCACACAAATGTATTCTTGTCCTGCAGATTTCCTGCAGAATTCATAGTAGGCAAAAGCCCAGCAGTCCTGCAAGAGAGGGTCTGTCACTTGTGAGAGATGGAAGTGCTCAACTAAAAAGCAATGCCAAGAATTATGGCCTAACATTATGACCTCATCTACAGTTTAAAATCGAATCTAAAGCAACACAAGGAACATGTCCTTTCTCAAAGAAAAAGGTAAACAAAAGGAAAAGATAAGTGCTTTCTGTATCAGAGTAAAAGGGAGTTGACAGGTATAACTCAGCCCTATGGACAGTCTCTAGGGCTGCTGATTTTTTAGAAAAGATTCAGTTACTCATCCAGGAAGAATATAATTGAGAGTGGCTATTGGTTTGGGATCTTGGTTGGAAGTGTTTTAACATGCAGGATACCTCTGAAAATGCAGAACTGCTTCCCTTAGAATATAACATGAAGATGTGATATTCTAAATGTTCTGCCCTCACCCACCAACTCCAGTTTTTTAGCCATTAAGTAGTGAAATAAAACAGAATATCAGGGCACGATACACTTGTCAGATATTTTATGTACACAATATCCCCAGTCCATGGAGGGGTAACTGCTGGACCGGAACCTCTTTATTTCTGTATGTGTCCCTAAGGAAAATGCTAATGAGAGCTTGCCAGTTCCATTGTCATTAAAGGTTGATAATGTTGCGACACTCTTCTCTCAATATTTGTAAATAATGGTTTGGATTAGCTGTGATTTTCTGGCAGTGAAAAACAACTATAAATTTGGTTTAACCAGACAGTCAACTTCATCTTAGAGCTTGTTGCCTTACAGGAATAGCTTAAAGCAGCCAGAGGACACTAAAGAATCTAGCCTTATATATCAACTGAAAGGGATGATCTAAGGTCTGAGCCTAGCACAAAAACCAGTGCTATTCCATCTGTCTCTGGTACCCTAAGGTTAACAGTGTTACTATTACAGATTCTGTCCATGCCGGTCTCCTTGAGACCAAGGCCTCCCTTGCTGCTAAGAGAGTTCCAGAGTGCTTGTCCGAGTGCTAATATCAGATGGAAATTCAATAGAGAAAGTACTGAGGCCACTGAATTCCCGTTAATGGTTTGTGAACGTACGCAGGGCAGTCTGTGCACAGAATTAGCTCAGCAAAGCCCACACTGTGTTCTCAAAACACAGATTAATATCTTTTTTCTTTAAGAGGCAAATCACAGTGCATGAAAGCAAGAATTGTTTTCAAAATACAGTTTAGCTCAATTAAATTCAATCAACCTGGTCTAAACCAGAATGTTTTGTGTGGGAGCCTAATGCAATGATTTATTTTTTCCGTTACAGTACTACAGACTGGAGTTTCCATTTTGGGGTCTGCTTACTACCCTCTTTGCACACCCTGACCCAGGACACATATCAGGTTAGCATTGCATCAGTATAAATCAGCCTCAGGCTTAGTTAAGATCTATATCATTATACTAACCTAGGACAGCTTCAGATATGAAGTTGCATTCTCCCTCTCTTCTTTCTTAACATCACCCTTTTTGCTTCCAAATGCCCCCTAAGCTAAGGAAGGTGCTGGGGGAGGAGGAGCTCGGCTAGCTGTGCAGCAGCTGGTGGTTGCAAGTGATGTCCTTAGCGCCCAGGCTAGCAGTGCTGTACGTTCTGTGCTACAGAGTCTGCACAGTACCCAAAAAATGATACCAGGTTTTCAGGACTTCACAGAAGACAAAAGACTGTGATAGAAGTGACATACTACCCCTCCTCAAAGAACTCACATTTCTGACTGTAGACAGTCAGGGTCTACTGCCTGTCCTTTATCTAATTTCCATAGGCAGATAATTTTCTAGTAGAAATAAATTTAAAAAGTAACCTCAGTCTACACAATTCAGATTATTTAAAGCATCAAAGTTTGAAGCCTTAAGATGAAAGTTTTCACTGAGATCACATGGTATTTGTGCAAGTAAGGAAAAGTAAAACTTGTCTAAACCACCAACGATTCCAATTACTTTATATTTTTACAAGAAGCTCTGTTGGTAAATCTCACTGATAACAAATGCTGGGCAAGAATAAAATTGTCAGTGCTACAAGATTTTGTGGTGTTGTTTGTTTATTTTTTTAAAGTTAGGTATATCAAATAACTTTTAAACTGCTATATAAAACAAATGCTGAGCTTTTATTTATGTTTGATCAAAAATTTTTTTTATATCATCATCAGATTTTATTTTTGATGCTGAATATTTTTAAACTTGAATATAGAAAGTTTATGGTTAATGTTTAAAATATAATAATTTAATAGTGTAGAGTTATTTTATCATTATTACAGTTTAAATTTCTAACCAAAATAAGCAAATCAAAAGTTGTTTCAAAATGAAACATTGGAATGTTACTGTGCAATTTTTTTTTAAACAGATTTTTTTTCCCTATGGAAATGTGGTTTTTTTCCTTTGTCTTTCCCTCTGTCCCGATAGACTATGTTCAAATCTGCATTTTCTAATGAGAAAAAGTTGGATCACAAAATTCAAAGAGGCAATAAAGCTGGTGAAGGGTCTGGAGCACAAGTCTTTTGAGGAGCACTTGAGGGAACTGAAGTTGTTTAGTCTGGAGAAAAGGATGCTCAGGGGAGATCTCATTGCTCTCTACAACTACACAAAAGGAGGTTGTGGCAAGGTGGGGGTTGGTCTCTTCTTCCAAATAAGAAGTGATAGGACAAGAGGAAATGGCCTCAAGCTGTGCCAGGGGAGGTTCAGATCGGATATTAGGAAAGATTTATTCACTGAAATGGTTCTTGAGCTTTGGAACAAGCTGCCTAGGAAGTGGTAGAGTCCCTGTCCCTGGAGGTATTTAGAAGACATGTAGATGTGGTGCACAGGGACATGGTTTGGTGGTGGACTTGGCAGTGTTAGGTTAACGGTTGGACTTGATGATCTTAAAGGTCTCTTCCAAACAAAACAATTCTATGATTCTATAAAATTCCTGCTTAGCTCTGTTGATTAGACTTCCATGCACATAGTTCAGTTTTGTAATTTAAAAACTAAGATGTTTACCCACCTCTGCTATTCAGTTTTGTCTTGCTGGGGAGATTAAAGGAGAGTAATGAGTCAGACAGGCAAGAGAAAGAGGAGTGGAAATAACTAAATATAACCCTACCAATTTAACCCTATTTGCAGTGGGGTTTAAAATTTTGGTTCAGTACAGAATAGCATGTATTTTAGGAACATGTATCACAGTAAAAATATGAATTAATTTACCTACCCGATCTCTGCTTTTCCTTTCTCTTTATTTTCATTTTGATCAAAAGAAAAACATAGCTGTAGCACAAGTCAGAAATAAAAGCTGACAGATTAAAGCGTGTTCAAACAAAATGCACTGGACAAAGTATTAGTAGTGAGCTTACATGTAGCACTATTTCCATATTACACATCACAGCCTTTTGAAAATTAAGCCATCTTTTTGATATAAGTCCATAAGCAGCAGAGCAGGAAAATGTTATATTAACCAGCGCTTGCAGAAATGTGAAGGATTGCTGGGGCAGCTGGGAGCATCAGGCAATGGATAGTGCCAAATATTGCTGAATAAAGTTGGAGAAAGGCGGCTACATGGTGCGGAAGCCTCCTGTGCAATCACTTCTGGTGTCAGTTAACTTTTCCATTATCATCACTTCCAAACATCCTTTCAGCTTCTTTCTTCTAGACACAGAACTTCCTTTTGTTTCCAATCCACTGTGATTTTATGTCGTGCTGCTGTGAACAAATGTGAAATCAATTCTGTGTTTTTTAGCTTGTACACTCCTTTTTGTTGGGTGTCAGCAAAACTAACGTCAATGGTAGAGTGGGTCACCCTTATTTAAAATATACATCACTTGGAAATCATATTAAGCTCTGTAAAAGAGGTGGAGAATGTTAGCCTGAAGGTGGTAAACACATTGGAACATCATCTCAGTGCAGTTAAGTAGGACTATTAATACTTCAGAAGTCACTCCAGACCAGACCAGACCAGGAGAATTACTACACTGAGCACCAGACGGGCTCTGAAATCCCTCAAATTGTGCTATAGGACCTAAAACAGATTAAAATACAATGTGAAGATATTTATGGTAGTTACTGTCACCTGCAAACCTTCTACTCAGTATGTGTCCTTGGCTTTTAGGCACTTTCCTGGATGTCATCAGCCAGTTAATGTCATGGGAGAAGACCCAGCAGTGAGTACCCTTCTAGTGGCAACCAGAGCGCAGGGCATCTTTCAGCAACCTTAAGACAAATCCCATGTCACCCAGCCAGTCTAACTGAAATTTGGTTTATTAAGAAAGGAGAAAGAGGAGATGCCAGCATGAAAAGGTTGTAAGATATAATTAGCCATAGAGACTGTATACAAGAATGTCAGACTGCCCAGGTACACTCGGTGTGCTGGAGAGAAGATGCTTAGCAGCTTCCAAAATAGAAGGAAGCTGTCTTGTGTCATTGTTTTGGTGGGTTTTTTGAACCCTGTTTGGCAGTTTCTGGGAGGTTCATTAGTGAGTTTTATCCCTCCTGCCATCAGGTCTTGATATTCCTTTTTACTTTCTAGATTCATAGTTTCCCTTTTGTTGACATGCAAAGCTCTGAGTGCTTGTTACCCTCTCCAGATACTCCCTTTCTAACAAACACATACACATATACCTTTTAAATACACTTTGCTTCTACACTGACACTCCCATCACAAAGCACTCAGTACTGAGTTCCTCTACTCAGCTTCAATTTCTTTTTTTAATTCTTCCTTCTTTCCAACTCTTGAAACCTCATTCCTGAGAAGGCCACAGACTAAGGACCTCCAACTTTCTTTTTTTTTTTTTTCTATGTAGGAAGAAATCTTACTGATGTGCCAGTTAACACTTTCCTAATTGTTCTCCAGCTGGGGAAGATACTGAATTCAGCTCCACTCTGAGGAGGCAGGCTTATACAGTTTTCAACTCTCCATTACCATTTAAGTACTTTATAATACTTTATAGTACTAAGCACATGCTATTGGCAGGCATCATATCTGTCATGTTTACTATAAAACAGTAGAAAAGAGAAAGCACTCTTTCTTGATTTACAGGATATTGAATATACCTGAAATTTAATCAAGAACACATTTGTAATTAGGCTGAAAATGGCCTGTCAAACACTGGCTGATGATTTCTTAATTAAAAACAACAATAAATCTTCTATATGAGAGTTAAGAACATTTTATTAAAGCATCAATTTGGGATTACATAGAACACATAAGAAAAAAAATAATTAAGCAAGCTGGGAAAATAAACAACCACCCTCAAATGGAAAAACCTTCATCCTCATTCTACTTTTTAAAACATGCTGAATATCAATCTAAAAGTGATAAACCAGTCACAACCAGTACACTGGAATGACTACCCAATAAATTGTTGAACAAATATTGCCATTCCTGCCTTTCCCTCAGCCTTTGTTTTTCTTGCTTTGCTCCAGCAATACGCAATCTTAGTGGCAGCCCTCCTTTTACAGCTATTGACTTAGTTCTTTCAATAGGAAAGTGTTCCTAAAATTCTCCCAAAGACTGAAAACCTCAGTGAAGCCCAAACTACTTAATTCACATACACACAAAAGACTAGGTATCTTGCACCAGTCTTTAACATGCTGTCCATGGAACTGATCACAAATATTGATGTCGTGGTTTAACCCCAATAGGCAGCTAAGTCTCACATATAGCCACTCACTCATTTCCCCCAGTGGGATGGGGAAGAGAACTGGAAGGGTAAGAGTGTGAAAAATTGTGGGTTGACATTAAGACAGTGTAATAGGTAAAGCAAAAGCTGCACATGCATGCAAAGCAAAACAAGGGATTCCTTCACCACTTCCCATCAGCAGGCAGGTGTTAAGTGATCTCCAGGAAAGCAGGGCTTTGTCGTGCATAATGGTTACTTGGGAAGATAAATGCCACTGCTCCAAACATCCCCTCTTTCTTCTTTCCCCCCCAGCTTTTATTGCTGAGCATGATGTCATATGGTGTGGAATATCCCTTTGGTCAGTTAAGGTCAGCTGTCCCAGCTGTGTCCCCTCCCAGCTTCTTGTGCATCCCCAGCATACTCACTAGCAGGGCAGTCTGAGAAGCAGTCTGATAACCATAACTGTGTGAGCACCATTCAGCAACAGCTAAAACATCAATATGGTTTTCATCACAAATCCAGATCACAGCACCACACAAGTTACCAGGAAATTAACTCTATCCCAACCAAAACCAGTACAATTAATTAGCTCTTCTCCTTGCACCCAGTGGATCACAATGCTACTTATCTTTTCCACATACATCTGCTCAAAGCAAGCACAATTTCCCAAAGCAAAAATGCCTAGTTTTGACTATGCTTTCCATACAAGTCTATTCTGGGCCCCACTGGGGCTGTTCTGTTGCAGAAGCAAAACTACAATATACAGATAAGATTTGTCATACACAGGCAATTCAAATTTACAGCTCACATATAACTCCCACAAGTACGGTCTGTGCATGTCAAAACAAGACTCCCCAGGCCTCCATCTCCTCAGCCATACCCCTATGCTATTTATACAGAGTAGGGATTGACAGCTTCCGTTTTGAGCAGTCTTTTAGACCGTAACATAGCCTGCAGGACCCAAGAGCTCTTTTTGAGGATCTAGCCCCAGATAACTCAAAACACCCTATAGGAGCAAGATTGGTGGCATACACACCTCCTTACCTCTGTGTCCTGGTTTCTATAGCAAGGAAATGCACCCACATTATCCAAATGAAAGCTGTGGTATACATCAGCCAACTCTCCAGGCTGAGAGTTGGGGAGACTGTGGTCCAGGACATACCACAGACCCCATCTCTCATAGAGCCTTCTCCTTGCCACTTCTGCTTTGAAGGTAGAGACTACTTTGGGCATAGGCAGAAGGTTGAGGGGAGAATTCACTCCCCTTTTTCTTGGCAGTCCTGAGTCTGCATCTAGAACACTGCATCCAGTTCTGGATCCCTTGTTGCAATAGAGAGAGTGAAAACTAGAGCAAGTTTTGCAGAGTGTGATGAAGACAGCTAGATGGCTTGAGAAAATGGAAACAGGGATGTAACTGGATTTCTTCAACGTGGAGAAGAGATGGTAGAAAGGGATTTAATTTCTGTCTGCTACAACTGCAAGTGGATTTATGGGAAAGATGGAGCCCATCTCTGAGGACCACAGTAAAAATTAAAAAAATCTATGATAAAAACTCTCAGAAAAAGTAAATCTGACTGGATATAAGGAAAAAGATCTTCACTATGAGTGTGGTTAAGGACTGGAACAGGGGCCCAGAGCGGCTATGAACTCCCCATAACCAAACCGAATAACTATGGGCTGGGTAAATGGTTGGTGAGAGGGTGGAAAATTGGGTGGGCTCAGACCATGGCGATCAGCAGTAGCAAAGTCCAACTGGCAGACCCTTAAGCATGGCATCCCTCAGGGACTAATACTGGGCAAATATCATTTATCATGATTGCTAGCAATCAGAGTGATGAGATAGAGCTCACTCCTGGCAAGGCTGCAGATGGTATCAAACCAGGGGGAGCAGCTGTCATGCTGGAGGGTACAACTGCTGCTCAGAGGGACCTAGACAAGCTGTAAAAATGGGCTGACGGGACCATGAAGTTCTAGAGAGTCTGAGGCCAAGTGCCCCACCAGTGATGGAATAACCCCACACAACAGTGCAGGCCAGGGACTGACTGGCTAGGAAGCAACATTGCACAAAAAGAACGAGAGGTCATGGCTGACAAGAACTGAACATGACTCAGGAGTGTGTCCTTGTAGCAAAGAAGACCAATGATGTACTGGGCTGTATTAGTAAGAGTGTAGCTAGTAGGTCGAGGGAAGTGATCATTACCCTCTGCTTGGCACTTCTGAGACTGAGTGTGGAGTATTGTGTTGATTTTTGAGTTCCCCAATACAAGAGATATTGACATATAGGAAAAATTAAAAACTTCACTGACAAGTCCCTGAGCAGCCTGTCCTAACTGGCATTGTCTGAGTAGGAGGTTCAACTAGGTCATCTCCAAAGGTCCCTTCCAATCTGGAAGACTCCCTGTTTCTATCTCTTGAGACACACGAAACTCTGATAAACAATCTGTAATCTGATCTAATTTTGAAGCTGGCCTTGCTCTGAAACAGTCGTTGGACTATGTCCAGAGATTCTGCTCAACCTGTTAGCCTTTGACCTATGATTCAAGTGAACAACATCTTTGTTCATTCACCTGTGCAAATCCAGTGCCATTCAAAATAAGCCTGTTAACAGGACATAAAAACAAATTGATGCATAAGCAAGTCTGTTTGCTTCTGACTTCCAGCTGCTGACCCTGTTTATACTGAAGGAAGGCCACAATATTTACGTAGAACATTACTGACATTTTGTCTACTGTAAGACTTCCAGTTGTCCTTCTAGAAGGACGTGGTTCTCCTGGACCTTCTTTGCCATATCTGACAGCTCTGAACAGACCTCTTGCATGGCTGCAAGCACAATAACAACACTAGAAACCTGTGTTTAGGGCTTGAATTGAACTCCAAGCATCCTAAGTTTGAGAAGATTTGAGTGCCTCCCTATTGACTTACTAGCTGTTGAAAACCTGGCCAGTTACTGAGGCTGAGCGCCCACTGCCTCAGGAAGAACCAATTTCAGCAAAAAAGTTTTCTCTGTTTTTTCTCAGCTTCTGCTGGGCAAACCTTTCAGAAGTACAACAGGCACTCAGGACTGTAAGCTCCACTGATTTTTAATTGGATGTACCCCCTCAAGATGTTTAGGGGGTTCTGAAGCTGTTGCATTTTGGAAGGAAATTAAATAGCTCTGCAAGACACGACAAAACAGGTTGCAGAGCTGGCAAAGAAAAACCAGCTGACATATGTTGAATAAACTCCTTGCCCACATGCTTTTTCTAACAGTGTTGAAAAAGGTTCTGTACCCTCTTCAGCTAAACTGGTTGTGACTTTAGCTCCTGAGAGTAAGGAGATCCTCTTACTGACCAGGAATAATTCTCCTCTTGTCATGGTCCTGCACTGGTAATTGAAGAGAGAGGGACAAGCAAAAAAAAATTGTTTCATTCATCATAGAAGAAAATCTGAAGGTGACACAGGGAGGGGAGATAGGAGACTTGGCTGAAAAGGTCTGTAACATTTTTTCAGATGGTTTCTTTGGTTCCCAAAAGGCTGCACTAAATGGCAAACTGACAGGGTTCTTTCCCTTTCTTACATTGCTTTCTCTTGCATGCAGTAACTATTTACCTACATTTGACATGCAGTCCTGAAAAGCAAGTCTGAGATACAATTTCTAAAGCCATGTGCTGCTTCCAAATTATTTATACAAAGAGACTTTATAAATATCCAGAGATGTCAGTCCTCTGCTATGCACCAAGAACAGATTTCTTTAAAGTACCCAATGCAATTAGGGTGCTCAGGAAAGGAAAAGATACATAAATGCAATAAAATTCAAAGGTTGTCAGTGCTTAAAAAACTATATAATGAAATAATAATATATTAGATAGGGAGAAGAGAGTCCACAGCAGTGACATTAAAAAAAAAAAAAAAAAAAAAAAAAAAAAAGCTGTAAATAAGCATTTAATTGTATCACACATAAAAGAGACTGCCACATGACTCACTAATGCTTTGTAATCCTCCTTTTTGGAAGTCCTGTATGAGTTTTTGTTTTTTCTCCTGTGAGTAACTCAAGCACAAAACAGGGAATGAAAACCTCCATGCAATCTTTTCTAACGTCACTTATGGTGGTGTTATCCCCTCTGTAGGGGAAAGCATCTCTCCTCAGAAGACCAGTGAACAGCTGTCTTCTCAGTTCAGTATCTCTTATCCCTGCAAGATCTTTGTGTTTCTTTCTCATCTCTCCACCTTCCAGTAAAAGAGAAAATCAATTATGCTTGTGAATGCAAAGACCACCCATAGCAGGGAGTACAGATGTGACATTTGAACATCCTGGAGCTGCAAACTGGAGCTTAGCCAGAACATAGGCTCAAATCACCACTTCCAGTTTAATGCAAGTTTCACAGCTGACTCTTAAGGACAAGTTGTCTGGCTTCTGCACTTGTATGAGCCAGACAGAGGGACATGGTGGCAGGTCAAAGAACTAAACAAGAGGTACAGTGAGAGGCACACACAAGCAGGGAGAGGCTATGCAGAAATGCACAGCTGTGTAATCCAATATGCAAAGGTCCCAGTTGGAAAACCTGGCTCAGTGATGACTGTAGCCAAGACCAACTGGGAAAGAAGCTTTGTTTGCCTTAAATGTTTATGCACTTCAGGTGACTCGAAGGCAGCCACCATAACTGCATAAGAATTCCTTTTTGATAAGGTAGTAGGACTGGACAGAGGGACGAAATAAGGGCAGGGGGAGTGAGAAGGGGCAGAGAAGGCTTTTATTTTGTGTCAAAGACTCTTCATGGGTGCTGTAGACATTTGATTCCCAGAGAAGTTGTGGAGTCTCCTTCTCTGGAGACATTTAAAACCCATCTCGATGTGTTCCTATGTGATCTGCTCTAGGATCCTACTTTAGCAGGGGGTTGGACTAGATGATCTTCAAAGGTCCCTTCCAGTCCCTACCACTCTCTGATTCTGTGACTCTGTGATTCTGTGAAACAGATACCTTTCAAAAAGCTCGACAAAAGATAGCTCCAAAGAGGAAGTGTCAGCTCCTCTGAGTTGCAACAGGTAAAGGGTGAATGAACTTTGGTGAGCATCAACTACCTACCACAAATAAAAGCGGTGTAATTACAGAGGGGAGGGTGGGGGAGCCTGAGGGCAGAGTCAGGCAGCACTTCTTCCAGGGACTAAAGACAGCCCTAGCTGAGTATGTACCATGTGAACTGGTAGCAGCTCAGGAGATGGTAAAAGGTTGTATTCCTATGACATGGTCAGGATGCTACTGCATTTTCCTTACTGCTGTATCTTCCTCTGACTTCTTCCTTTATGCTACATGTGGACTCCATACCAGCAAACAGGGAAACTCAGCTCATAAAGAGAGCAAAGAAAAGATTCATCTTGTCCCAGTATTCAGACAGGTTTTTTAGCCCAGGGAGGCCAGGGTGCATTCCCAGGTGCTGCCAGCAGCTCCAGCAGGTTGTTGACTTTGGTAGAGGATCCACAGGCAGGTGAAGTTCAGCACCATGTGGCCTCTGCCAGGGTCCTGCAGATGGGCTCTGTGCGATCAAGGAAAAGGGAAGACCACCATGAGATGACTGCTGCACCATGTGAGGGGGGCACAGACCCCACTGAGCTGTTCTGTGAGGAAAGGATGTACTCCTCCTGCTCCCCCAGGAAGTCTGCTTCCACTCTTACGCTGCTGTTACGAAGAGGACGGACAAAGTCCTGACACCACTAATGTCAGTAGGAAAACCAGATCCCACAGAAGGAAAAGGGAGAAATCTCTAGTCTTTCATCCTTCTCTCCCCTTGCTCCCACACAAACTTCAGTGCTTGTTTTTTATTTAAACTTGGCCCAATTGTCACTGCCCCTTTTCTTGGGGTGAGCACTAGCAGCTGATGCACACAGCAGAGCTGCAGAGATATCTTACGCGTTTGACTCCCCCTGCTCCCCTCTTCCTTTTGCTAGATTATCACAACTTGACATTATTGTAACAGTGTTTTGGAAACAGAGGACAGGACACATTTAATTATAAGTTATCGTTGTAGGATGTGAGGCTGACGGCTTGTTTTTAATAGCCAAACACTTGGTGATAATCAAACAAACCTTTTGAGCTGAGCTGATGAAGTGCCAGCCAGGAAGAGCACAGCAATGCAAAAGATGTGGAGACTTCTGCAAGCACAGCAAAAATACCCAGCCACCAGTCTGGCTCCAGAGCAAGGACCCCAGTGCTGCATTGTGCAGCAAGCTGAACAGCCAAATTGTGCCTTTATCCTGAGCTCTCAGATCATTGCCTAACCAAAGAACTATAAGGAAGCTGTAGTTTTTGGAAACTACCTTGACAGATAGCTGAGAGACAATAGCTCCATTTATTTTTTTCTCACAACCTCCCACAAGATCCCTTCATATTCCCCTACCTACCATTCAACATCCAAATGTTCTCACCGGTGTTTTTCACCTGATAAAGACTGAGCAAGGACTATCATCTGAACCATCCACAATGATCGAAGGATTCTTAAAGATTATGACAGAGAAGCAACAGCTCTCTCTATGGTGATATTTCACCTTTATATGATTGCCAATCTCAGATAAATCCCACACAAGGGTTTCTTTCCCAGTCAGCTCTGAATTTACCCACCCCTCTGCACTGCAGTGCTTGTAAAAGCAGCCTTTCCTTTCACATAAACCCTGCATCCTTTACAGAACACAAATCAAAACTTTTCTATACCTCCTAAGATCTTCCAGTGCATTCCTGGTGCTTTTTCCTTTCCAGTGGCCAAACACTGACTGCAAAATTTCAGACTTTTCCATGAATGCCCTTTGCCTCCACTGACAGTGAAAGCTCCAAATACAAACTTCTCCAGGCTCTTGAGAAACACAGCCAAGCCTTGCAGCACTGGAAAGTCTTTGGAAGCGGCTTCAGTTCTGCGTACCACACCTTCATAGGACGTGTCTAGAGACCTCTCTTCTACATCCTGGAGCTGAGATGTTCTTCTATGATACATCCCACACTGCAGTACCAGTGGTACACTGGAAATTATGTTTCCTGTTACTGCAGAGGTTGTGATGACTGCTGGACCATTGCTGGATAAGGAAATTACTGGCACAGTGAAGACTCATTTGGAAGGATTATAATCAGTTTCTCCCTGTTCCTCTCAATACCTACATGAGAAACTGATTCTTTCATTCCTAAGAAGTGAAAAAAGCGGAAGATCATGCTCTGTGAGAGCTGAACAGGAATAATAATCAGAATAATGAATGACAGAAAATGGTTTCTGAAGAGAGGGAGATTTGTCAATATTGCAAAATAATTTGCTTTGCTTTATGTAAAAAAGATAAGATGCTATACAGAAATGAAGGCTCTCTTAAAATCCTATCTGGACCTCTCCATATCTCTAAAGGATCATTTCCTTGTTCAGTCCAGGTAGACTAGCTTTCCTATGCCATTGAACTTCACTCTTTCCTTCTGTCAGAGGACAACACTCCTTGATGACTTTTCCATGTCTAAACTCCTGATGAACAGCCAGGCGACATGTCACTGACAGTCTTATTAGGAAGCCAGAGCACAGGAAGTCCAGGTCCATCTCTTCCCATCCTTTTTTGCTGTGTTATTTGCAAGGGGGCAAATAGTTCCTTAGCCAGTTACTCTGAAATACTATTGGAGCACAACAGTCGTTAAAACTCTGTGAGATTTTCCATACCCACCCCTCTGGCACCAGGCAGTGATGCTGGTATGGACAGTCTGGGTTGTTTTGAAAGATATGGGCATGGTTGGTGTGAAGCTTCTCTAGCTGAAGTCTCT